>CM077648.1:68653618-71343618 GCA_039707465.1 Rhabdophis nuchalis
TCTCCACAAAATATGTCTCCATCTGTTTTTGTATTTGCAAATTATTTTGCTTCCATCATATCCATACACTATTTCCTACAATGCTTTTAAGCTTTCATAAATATATTTTTTTCTGAAAATCTGAACTTCAATTAAGTAGTACTTTCTGTGTTCCCTTCTCAATCCATTCACTCTTTTTACATGTACTTGATCTGATCTCCATTAATTCTCCTGATATGACCAACCACTTCAATATGCATAAATCTTTATATTCAATCCACATTCATTTATCAGCCATGCATCCTTGTCTCCCTTTTTTTATATTATCACATGTACTTTTTAAATAATGCATTCACACAGCATTCAATTTCTTAAGCTACATTTGCCATTATACACAATGGGGTTGTAAATCATGACATCATGTGACCATAATGTTTAGCTGTAACAAACCTGGCAGTCCCTACTACTGAGGTGACTTGTTAAG
This sequence comes from Rhabdophis nuchalis, assembly GCA_039707465.1. Lineage (NCBI taxonomy): Eukaryota > Metazoa > Chordata > Lepidosauria > Squamata > Natricidae > Rhabdophis > Rhabdophis nuchalis. The sequence goes on from CM077648.1 coordinate 68,654,082, forward strand.
TGAGGATTTCATGTGCCTGTAAATTTGAGACTTCCTACCAGTTTTCAACAAGCAAGGTCAATGGCGAAACCAGTGGAAAGATATTTATTGTGCTGGGAAGTTTACAAACAGGCCAGTGGGTGGGTGAGTGCTATGGAGTGTGCCTAGATGGGAGGGAGGTATTGTAATATGATGTAAATTTGAGCAGGTGGTGCTTACCATGGAAGGGGCTGCTGTGACATGGTCTGTGTGTAGCTGGGCAAGCATGTGCTATAGAGTATAGTCAGATGTAGTTAATGAGAGCAATTTGAGACCTTCCATGCTGACTTCCCAATTGACTTTGTTTGTGAGAAGTCATCAGAAAAAGTCACAGAAATTAAAAAGGAACAATTTAATTTACAGGCCTTCGTGGATGATTTAGTTTTTGTTTCAGAGGATTCTTTAAAATCTGGTATGAAACTTATTGAGGAATTGACAGAGTATGGGAAAGTAGCTGGTCTGAAAATAAATCTGGCAAAGACTAAAAAGTTGGTTAAAAATATGACACCCAACTTGAAAGAGGATTTAATGAAGAAATTGGGTATTCAAATCATAAAAAAGTGAAATATCTAGGTATACATTTAACAGCAAGGTGTGCATCCATCAAAGAAAATTATATTAATTTTATTAATAAAACTAAGCAGGATTTAGAAAGGTTGGAAAATTTACAATTGTTCTTGATGGGTAGGATTGCGGTCATAAAGATAAATGTACTACCAAAATTTCTTATTTCAGAACATTCCCATCAAATTAGAAAAAGACTTTTTTAAGAATTTGAGCAAATTGGTCTCTAAATTTACATGGCAGGGAAAAAAAAATCAAGAATAAATCTCAAAGCTATGCAAGATACCAAGGAAAAAGGAGGATTTGGCGTACCAGACTGGGAATTTTACTATACTGCAGCTATTCTTACATGGATAAAAGAATGGATAATATTAAGAAACAAAAGATTACTCAAATTGGAAGGTCATGACCTCCAAGCAGGATGTTTAGTTAGAGGGATTGATGAGAATTACGTTGGTCAAGGGCTGTTCCTGTAGAAACAAAGATTTAGGTTCCAAAGGTTGTCAGTAATTTCCTTCTCCAGCACATGGAAAAATACACCTGGAAACATCTACCTACCTACCCTCTCTCTCTCCCCCCCTACCTATCTACTGTATTTCTCTCTCTCTTTCTCTCTCTCTATCCCTCTACCTACCTACCTACCTACACTCTCTCTCCCTACCTATCTACTGTATTTCTATCTCCCCCGTCTCTATCTCTCCCCCTCTCCCCATACCTATCCACTGTATTTCTCTCTCTGTCTCTATTTCTCTCTCTCTCTCTACCCCTCTACCTACCTACACTCTCTCCCTCCCTATTGTATTTCTCTCTCTTCCTCCCTCTCCCTCTATCTACCTACCTACTTTTTTTAAATTTGCCTCTTCAAAACCTGGGTACGTCTTATACTCTGGTGCGTCTTGAACGCCAAAAAATACGGTAATTACATACACAATAGCAGAATTTGGCCACATTCAGAAAAACTACTTCATACTGCTCTTATAACAGTAGTTGATTGTAAAAAAGATCAGTATTTCCCAGATATTTTATTAAGTAAGATGTTATAAATTGAGCCGGATGCAGAATAGCAGCGTGTGAGCTATAGTTTCAATGGCTGTTAATAGTTTTGTATGCCCTCACAACAATCTAGATTATATTAATTTCTACTTTTGAAATACATTTTAGATATTTCTTTCAAAATGAAACCTACATTTCCATTTCCAGGCATGCATTAGTCAACTCTTTTCAGTGTGCATAGATATTTTTTCTTATTTTTAGTCATTAACACAAGGTATTTATCATTTGATCCTCTTGTATTATGTTTATAATTTATGTTAAATTATGTTGTGTTTAAAAATTTGTGACCATGAATGGCAGTGTATATGTTAAATATATAGATAAACTTCTAATAAACTAGAGCAGGGGTCTGCAACTGTAAACACTCAGAGCCATTTGGATCCATTTCTCACAGAAAACACAACACCAGGAGCCACAAAACCTGGGTGGGCATGGCCAACTTGACGTCACTCACTTCCACCCAGTCACATAACCCCCCAGCCTACCCAGCCGGTCATTAGGGTAGAGAACCGGTTGTTAAATTATTTGCAACACCCCTCCCCGCCTCATCCCTTTTCTCCCAGCCACCTCTTGTCACACCTGGTGTTGCCTCCCGGCCACTTGCCTCAAAGGCCTCAATGTATTTATAGTTCTATAAAAATGTTGTTCAGTTTTCTCTCTCTCTCTCCCCCCTCCCTCTCTGTCTCACTTTTCCTCCCTCTATCTCTCGCTTTCTTTTCCTCCCTCTCGTCCTCTTCTCTCTCTTTCCCCTTTCCCTCTCCCCTCTTTCTCTGTCTCTCTTTCCCTCCCTCCCTCCCGCTTTCTTTCCCTCCGTCTTTCTTTTTCTCTCTCTCCCTCCCCCTCCGCTCTCTCTCCCTTCCCCTTGTTTCTGTCTCTTTCTCTCCCTCTATCTTTCTCTTTCCCTCCCTCTCTTTCCCTTTCCCCCCATCTCTCTCCCCCCTCGGTCTCTCTCTGTGTATCTCTTTCTGTCTCCTGGGGCAGGGGGGAGAGAAAGAAACCCCTGAACTGGTGCTGGGTAGTGGGAATCTCATATTCGGCGGCTGACGTTCCAGGAGCAGCGTGCCAATGATCAGCTGATCAGCAGAGAACCAAAGACCAGCTAGCCGGCGCATCACAACAATGGTGGCTCTTTAGGAAAAACAACTGACATATGGGAGGTGACAGCGAACTGACAGCGACGTGCTGCCAGGGGTGAGTGGGACAGGGTCACATTGTGGCTCTGTGTCGTAATGGGCTGCAGGAGGAGGAGATCCCATCACTCCCATAGTGAAGCACAGTAAATTTCACTATGCTGTGCAAGGCGTTGCGAGAGCAGCGGACAGACCATGGAGGCAGCAACAGCAAATGTACCACAACAAAGGTGGAATGCTGTTTCGCGCAAAAGCACATGCAGGGGCACTTTGCTCCGACACTAAGGCTCTGGCCATCGCCACTGCTGTGACAGCATTTTCATCCCTCTGCCACAACACAAAGCCGTGGCAGAGGGATGAAAGTCCTGTATGTCACTCTGGAGCCGCAGATTATTGACATATGCCATATACCATAGTTGTCAACAGATGGGTTCATTAATATCGACCAATTATGGCTTTGGTTTGGTCATATAAATTTTTCACATTGTTTTTTATTAAGAGAGAGAAAAAAGCACATAAGATTTTTGAACTTAGTTGCCCTGTGGCACAGGCAGCATTTCCTACTAATGGCTGAATAGTACAGTACTAGTACCGTGTTTCCCCAAAAATAAGACAGGGTCTTATATTTGTTTGACCCATGAAATATGGCCTTGGGCTTATTAGAGGTGGAGGGCTTATTATTTTTCAGGTGCAGGAAGCAGCAAGCCCACCAGCCCCACCCTCTCCGTCCCACCATCTGCTTGCCTGTGGCCACAATGACTCATGTTCTCCTTGCATCTTGGCCTTTGCCTGCCCTGCTTGCTGGCTGCGGAACAGCTGACTGTGCTGCTCTGGCCTCGTGGGGAGAGGGGCTTTTCCTGGCAGAACAAACAAACACACACACACACTCCCCCTCCAAGGCAGCCACATCCTTTCACTAACTTGCTTTCCAGTTCCATTCTCCGCTCCATGTGCAGGACAAGAAAAGTAGACAGCGTGCCTATGGTAAAAAAAATACTTTCCAAGTTCTTGCAAAAAAAAAAAAAAGGATCCTGCGAAATTGGAAGTAGCCCCACAAACTATCTTTCTTGGCCTGCACGTGGCAGTGGAGAATGGAGCAGGAAAGCAGGTTAGTAGAGGGATGGTGGCTGCCTTGGGAGGGGGGGTAGGGATCTCTCTCACACCCACAACTACACACCATCCTTTCCTTGGGAACTCTGCTCAGACGCAGAGAAGGCTTCGGATAGAGCATTTGGGGGATGTGCATCTGTGCTGAGATCCCAAGGAAAAAACGATTGCCAGGAAATGGGGGGGATTTCCCCTCTTATCCTGTTCTGTGCTGAGCTTTAGAACAGGGTAAGAGGAAGGAAAATCTCCCCTCCACATTTTTCAAACTATTCGCAAAAATGCCTCATTCCAAACCTGCAATCCTGCAATATACTGAAGGCTCGAAATGGGATGTTTTTGCATTCCTGCCTGTCCCCCTGTTCTGAAGGTCAGCACAGACTGAAAACAGGATAAGAGACAAAATCCTCCCTCCTGCATGCCTTCAATCTTGGATAATGTGAAGGCTTGGAATGTGGCATTTTGCAAACCTCTTAAAAATGGGGAGAGGAGATTTCATCTCTTATCCTCAATCTGTGCTGACCTTCAGAACAGAGGGAGAGGCAGGAATATCCCCCCAAGAATATGCAAGTGAGAAGAAACCTCCTGTAGGCATTAAAATCCATACACTTGGGACATCGGAAGAAGACCTGCGAGGAGATGCTGCTGCCAAAGTGCAGGAAATCTCCCCCCCCCCCACCTGCAGATCGTCCTTTCAAAGAGGAGTTTCACCAGGACAAAGAGGTGGCTGAAGGCAGTGTTTACGTCGCCTTCATCCTGGTGAAACTCCTCTTTGAAAGGACAATCTACAGGTGGGGGGAGATATTACCTGCACTTTGGCAGCAGCGTCTCATCACAGGGCTTCCTCCGATGTGGTGTATTGATTTCCATGCCTTCTTTTCCTGTTCCGTGGATGGAATTGTGAGCTGTGACTGTCACCGTTAGGCAAGGAGGGTATGAGGCATTTGGGTTGTGTTGCTTGGCCTCTGGCTTCTTTTGCAGTTGCAATTGGCTGCCAAAGCGAACGGCGTTTGCTGGAGGCAGATGCCTGAGTGGCACCCATGAATCAGCTGTTTTGTGAACAGAGAGGCCCAGCTGATCCAATTAAGGGGCCAAGAAGCCCTGAGGTGACCGGGGAAGGGAAGGGCTGCCCCCTGTTCTCGCTAGATCCACCCCTTCACTAGGGGTTATTTTTTGGGGAGGGTTTATATTTTTTGCCCACCGTGAAAATCTGGCATGGGCTTAGTTTCAGGACATGTTGTATTTTGGGGAAAACACAGTAAGTTTTGGTCCATTTAGGGCAGAATCCCTCAACCACAAAGCACATTGGCTTTTTTTTTTTTTTTTTTTACAAACCTGGGATAATTAAGTGTAGATTTTCAGCAAAGAAAAACATTTTATAGCTAATTAATCATTCACAGTTACTATGAGAATTACCACACTTTGCACTCATATTACCTTAAATTAATTGTCCTTCATATGCCTACTTTTACGATGCACAACTGTTTTTTTTCTTATACAGGTAGTCCTCGACTTACAACAGTTCATTTAATGACCATTCAAAGTTACAACAGCACTGAAAAAAGTGAATTATGACCGTTTTTCACACTTATGACCATTGCAGCATCGCTATGGTCATGTGATCGAAATTCAGATGCTTGACAAGTGACTCATATTTATGACAGCTGCAGTGTCCAGAGGTCATGTGATCACCTTTTGTGAACTTCTCACAAGTAAAGTCAATGGGGAAACCACTTAACAAACAAGTTACTAACTTAACTACTACAGTGATTCACTTGTGGCAAGAAAGGTCATAAAGAGGCTAAACTCACTTAACTAATGTCTCACTTAGCAACAGAAATTTTGGGCTCAGTTGTGGTTGTAAGCTGAGGACTGCCTTTACTACGTTTTCTTAAGAAAAAGTATTAAATATTGAAAGAAAGAGATAAACAATTTATTATGGTCTCACTATTACCAGAACATTAAAGAGCACTGCAGAGAAAAATATTGCATTACAGATCAGGCAGCAAAGAAGAAAATGAGGGAATTGCTCATCTCAAGCATCTTCCAAAATTATGCCAATGAATCAAATTCTGAATATATAGACATGCACTTTTGCTGGGTGGAATAAGAGTAGATAATTGAAAAAGTATTTGAAAATATCCATATCCATACAAAAAAAATGAGAGGAGGGGGAGAACAGAAGGAGCAAATATGCATGAAAACCTGCAACAAAATCCAGGTAACCTTGATTAAAATGAGTCTAACCCTATGAAAGAGAAAACGAGCAGGAAGTTTAAATGTCAAAATATAGACCAAAAAAAGAGAAAAGAAATTCCAAGCTGGAACAATATATTTAGTAATGTTTAGGATTACATTTATCATTTCTGAAAATTTGCATGAGTAAATATGCAGTATTCCATTAGAGACAATCTACTCACCTGCGACCACATTCTGAATATTTACCAATATTTTTTAATATTAAGGCAGCTGTTAGTCGGATGTGTTTAGTAATTGGTCCCTCTTTTTCGTCCTGTCAGAAAAAAACAAGTTTTAGTATCAATATCATAACTATTTCTTTCCAGTATATCTTCCATATCCTACTTACTGTGAAATCTCTGAAAACAAGGTTTCGTGATCCCCGCCTTAAAGCCATGAGGGCAGCACTGGGGTGATTGACAATAGCCTTCTGTGCTCTGGGAGTAGAAGAAGAACCCCCAGCAGTTGGTGGCCTGAATAGATTTACAAATAAAAATAATTACACAGTATTTCTGGCACAAGTATTGTTTCCTTCTGTTAAACTGATGCTTGGTGCTAACAGATTCCAATTATTTTATTCCTCAGGAGAAGGTAGTTTTGTTCATGTCTTAACTAATAAAATAGTAATATATTAGAGAAATTGCCATTTATAAGATGTTTTGTCAACATTATTAATATATTGCATTTTTAAATTTTTGTTGATATATCCATTTAAATAACAACTGACCCCCAAATGCAATAAACGCTCCTCCAAATGCTATGGATAGAGCAATGCTTCCCAAGAATTGAAAGCCTTTGGAATAAGGAATAATGTAACTATGAATTTGTTTAAAACAGGTAATCTCCGAAAGTACTGCACTGATTGCTTCCAAATTTTCACACAACATTCCTTTCAAATACGGCACCAATGATATATATAGATTGTGTAGATGTCACACCTGTGCCAGGTATACGCAATAGAAATGTAAAAAATTGTAAAAAAGGTAGGTAGATGGATACAGGGAGAGCAGTGGGCCACAGGTATTATGTCATCCTTTATAACATAAATACTCTGTCCATAAGATTCAAGGAGAAATACAGTAGGTAGGTAGGTAGGTAGGTAGGTAGGGAGAGGGATAGAGAGAGAGAGAAATACAGTAGGTAGGTAGGGAGAGGGATAGAGAGGGAGAGGGAGAAATACAGTAGGTAGGTAGGTGGATAGAGAGAGAGAAATACAGTAGGTAGGTAGGTAGGTAGGTAGGTAGAGGGAGAGAGGGAGAAATACCGCAGGTAGGTAGGTTGGGGGTTATACAGTGGTTGTGTGTGCAGGTGTAGATCTACACACAGATTGTTTGGCCATTTAACCAGACTGGGCCACAGTAATGCATGGCCGGGAATGGCTAGTTTATTATTCTTTGGGGAGGAAAGATTATGCAGATTTAAATATTTAATTTTGCATTGGCAGCACATCTAGAACTTGTTATTTGATCCCACGAATCTAAAAATGTATTTGCCTTCACTGAAATAAGGCAAAAGCTTCAGATGTTTTAAAAAGAAACTAACTTTGCACAAATATTAGACAGTTGTGAGAGGATGAAGTAGGTCAAATTTCATGTCAGTGCAGAGAAATCAATGCAGCAATTACATAATCTTCTGATACCAACTGTTTCTTGAAGTCACTTCCACAGCATTCTTAAAGTTTTGACTACAATTTATACTCATCTCATCTCCTAATCCTTGATACTGATAAGTGATACTGTCTAATATATTAAATCATACTAAGATACTCATCAATGTAGCCAAAATGGGATGAAGGAGGAATACTATTACAATTGTACTAGACTACTACTACTAGTAAACTGCTAGTTAGTAGTAAAATTACTAACAAGGAAGACAGGTATGTCCACTGAACAACTTTTTTGTTAATAGTCTACCAGAAAAAGAAAATAAAGAAAGGAAGACTAAATTAAACTAGTTGAGATGAAAAAATATTTTAAATTACTGAAATGTAAGAACTACAATTCTATACTTGTAAAAGGAAGGAAATAATTGGGGAGAAGAGAAATAAAAAACTGAATAAACTGAGAAACTCCAGTGACAATGGAATAAAGACGCTGAACACTGGATTTTTTAATTTAAAATTTCTTTCCATTAAAATAAATTGGTTCAGCTTTTTTGCTATCTAGCTAATACAGAATTAGGTAGCTAATTGAAAAAGTAAAAAGTGTTTTTATATGATACATACATCCTAGCTGCCAAATATGATAATGATGCCATATGCTTAACTGCCAAATATTATGATGACCCAGCTTTGGAAATTTGTTATCAGTAAGTAAATAAATGTGCAAGTGTAATGTTTGTGCTCAATTCTTTAGTTGGGTTCTTTTTATCTAATTTCAGGACTTGTGTGGAGAATAGATAATGTTTTATCGTATTTATGCAGAAATATTAAACATTCAAAAGTGTTTATACAGCATAGGCAATTAAATAATGGAACTCTTATAGAGAATCTTCAAAAAGGCAGGATGAGTTAGGTAACTGTTTTAACTCAAGGAACACTGAACTGTTTTATTCTACATCAGACTTGGTGTTCACACCAATTCACAGCATAACCCTAATAATAACAAGCTTAAAGTGAAAAAATGGTTTTCAATCAAAATGGCTTATTTAAAAAGTTGTCAAGTATTCCTTCAACTTTCCTAAACTAAGATATAGGGATTAAGTGGACATAGGGATTATTCAACCGACCGTAGAAATAGATTTTCTCTATTCTCCTTAAAATAAATATTGAGATTGTTAAATCCACATGATGCACAAGTTAAGGTTTTGGACCACTACTGGGAAGAATAATGTTCAACTCCTATAAATGTAGCATTTATAGGTCTGCGCACGCGCGAAGGAAGATGGCGATCCCCTGAGCGCAGCATGGGAACAAGGGCCTTTTCGGCCTTCGGAGGACGCCACCAGCCCCTATTTTCCACCTAAAGGGGCTGGTCCGGCAAGTATTGTACCCCGCTGCCGGGAAGGGCTTGTTTCGGCCCCGCGAGGTGCCGTGGGGGCGACGGGCTGCGGCAAAGAACAACGGCAAAAGAACAGCGAGGCGGCGGAGCGATCGGAACAGCGCAATTGGGCCGATGCGGCTGGCACGGCCTGCTCGGCCCCAGAAGATACCGCCAGCCCCAGTGTTCCATCTGAGGGGCTGGCGGAACCGCGGAATGGCGGGGGTTGGGGCCGTTGCGACCGACGCGGTTGGAGCGGCATGCTCAGCCCCGGTAGATACTACCTGCTCAGCCCAGGAGGACCCGGAGGACACCGCAAGCCTGCCCGGCCCCAGCGCGGCCTGCTCGGCCTCGGAAGACACTGCCAGCCCCTGTGTACCATCTGCGGGGCTGGCGCAATAGGCGAGCGGCGAGCTGTAAAGAGAGGCCAGAGAGGCCAGTGCGACTGCCTCGACCTGCCTGGCCTTGGATCATTCTGGCCTGGACTATTCCGGCCCCGCGAGGTGCCATGGGGCGGAGAGACCCGCAGAGCGGCGGAAGGAGGCGCAGATGGCACAGAAGAACCAGCCCCCAGGGTCCATCTAAGGGGGCTGGCCTAGCAAACAATCTGCCTGCCGCCATATTAACACCATCCCGGCCCTACGGGCCCAGTTGCACAGAGAGGTTGGTGGGGCCTGAGAGAGAAACCAAGCTAAAGGAGGAGGAAGTTGTGTGGGGACGTAGGACATCCGTAGCCGTGGGTGTTTTGACCGACCTCACGGCACTTATTTGGAGGAGAGGGACCCAGGCGGTGGAGGGGTGCCCGGACAGTGAAGAGGCAGGCCGGCCTGGATTAAGTGAAGTGGACTAAGTGAAACAACATCCATCCGTGCAACATACCATCGGTTTGCACGGTGCCCACCCAGACCGTATGAAGGAGTGGAGTGGAAAACGGACCGAGGTGGAGATCGTTTTGGGCCACGCAAAGTACCATCAAATTGCGTGGCGGAGCCTGCCGGCTGAATTGACTCTGAACTGTGGGGACTATCCCCACCGCATGACTTGACTTTTATCCTCCCCTCCTCCTTCCCCCCCCTGCCTCTAGCAGACAGATGCCCCCCTTATTTATTTACTTAAAGCATCTCCTCTCTGAAATGGATTTATCTTGCTGTAAATATCTAGGCGATTTTCCTCCCCTCTACCTTTACGGCCATTATGGGTCTCTTGTAAATATTCACCACCCAGCTGTACTCAAGGACGGATCTCCTTTCCCTGCGGGAGTCTCCCCTCTCGCAGGTCTGGCCCCCGGGTTTATCAAGGGCCCACCTCAATGAGGGATGGATTAATCCAGAGAGGTGGGCTAAGCGTGGACTTAGGGGGTTTTTAAACAAATTTTTAATTCGGCTTTTAAGGGGTTCTGGGGTGGGGGGAGGGCTCATTCAGTCAGAGGGGGGGGTCAAGATATAGGGCCGGCTGGCGGAAGTAGGATAAAGGAGGGGTCCACTAGGGAGGGGGGATCGGGGGTTGTCTCTGTTGAGGGCCGTCCCATTCGATTGGTCTTGGGGAGGGGCAGGGGCGGTGGGAGACAGGATGTTCATCGTGGGTTGGAGGCTCGTGGTCGCTGGTTACGAGCGGTCGCTTGCCCCAACCCCCTGTGCTCCGCTCGTGAGCTAGGCGGTCAGGGACTACAGAGCGGGGCCCCAGGCTGATGTTCTGCAATGCCAGGTCCGTGGTGAACAAAGCCCCCCTCATAAATGACCTTGTGTCAGAGGGGGACCCAGACCTGGTGGGAATTACGGAGACCTGGTTGGGCCCCGAGGGGGGTTTACCCCTCGTGGAAATGTGCCCACCAGGCTACCGTGCATTTCATCAGCCTAGGGCCCTAGGCAGGGTGGGGGGGGGTGGCGGTTATTGTTAAGGAAAGTCTGGAGCCGAGGGAGACCACTGTGCCTCAGACGACCGGCTGTGAGTCCCTCTTCGTGAAGTGGGGCCTAGGGAGGCAGCTGGGCTTGCTGGTTGTATACCTGGCTCCCCGCTATGTAACAGCAGCCCTGCCCGAGCTACTTGAGGTGATCGCCGCGATGGCGGTGGAGACCCCCAGACTGGTAGTCATGGGGGACTTTAACCTGCCATCGGCGGGCGAAACATCCGAGGCAGCTTGGGAGTTCATGGCTTCCATGACGGCCATGGACCTGACCCAAGTAGTTCAGGGCCCCACTCACGAGGGAGGACACCCGCTGGATCTGATTTTTGTCTCTGGACAGTGGAGAAGTGATCTCGGAACAGGGGATTTAGTCATCTTACCCTTGTCATGGACAGATCATTCTCTCCTTCGGATGGACTTTCCAACCGTCACACCCCACCGCGGGGAGGCGGAACTGGAGACACAGAGTTGGTTCCGCCCCAGGCGCCTGATGGACCCTGAAAGGTTCCAGAGGGAGCTTGGGCCAATACCTGTGTCCCTGCCCCGTGACTCGACTGAGGATCTAGTGGCCGCATGGTATAGTGCGGCCACGGGGGCCTTGGACCGAGTCGCGCCCTTGCGGCCTCTCATGCGGCGTCGAGTCACCCAGGCTCCTTGGTTTACCGAGGAGCTTCGGGAGATGAAACGCCGCAAGAGACGCCTAGAGAGTAGGTGGAGATCTTTTCGATCCGAAGCTGACCGAACACTAGTGAGAGACCATATTAGGACTTACTTAGTGGTGCTAAGAGTGGCCAAGCGTGAGTATTGTGCCACCCTTATCGCGTCCGCAGAAAACCGCCCTGCCACCCTGTTTGGGGTGACCCGCTCCCTCCTTCACTTGAGGCCGCGGGAAGCCCCTTTGCAGGGTTGAGCAGAGGAATTTGGAGTGTTTCTGCAGGACAAAATCACTCAGATTCGGAACGAGTTGCCCTCCACTGAAAGTGGTCCAGTCGAAGTGTCCGGTGCTGGTATTGAGATAACATCTTGGGAGGAGTTTGACTTTGTCACTACCGAGGATATGGACAGGTTGTGGAGGAACCTTAGAGCCACCACATGTTTATTGGACTCGTGCCCCTCTTGGCTTGTACTGGCATCCTGGGAGGTGACACGAGGCTGGCTCAAGGGCATTGTGAATTCATCTCTGAGTGAGGGGTACTTGCCCACCGTTTTGAAAGAGGCGGTGGTGAGGCCCCTCCTCAAGAAGCCATCCCTGGACCCAGCATTATTAGAGAACTATCGTCCCGTCTCCAACCTTTACTTTTTAGTGAAGGTTGTTGAGAGTGTGGTGGCTCAACAGTTTCCCCAATACCTGGAGGAAGTTGATTATCTAGACCCGCGCCAGTCCGGCTTCCGGCCCGGTCACAGCACCAAGACGGCATTGGTCGCGTTGGTTGATGATCTCTGGAGGGCACGGGATAGAGGTTGCATCCTCTATCCTGGTCCTATTAGACCTCTCAGCGGCTTTTGATACCATCGACCATGGTATCTTATTGCACCGATTGGGGGGGTTGGGGCTGAGAGGCACCGTTCTACGGTGGTCCTCGTCCTACCTCTCTGGCTGGTCGCAATGGGTGTTGGCAGGAGGGCAGAGGTCGTCCTCGAGGCCCCTCACATGTGGGGTCCCTCAGGGGTCGGTCCTCTCGCCACTCCTGTTTAACACATATATGAAGCCGCTGGGTGAGATCATCCGTGGTTTTGGGGTGGAATACCATCTGTACGCTGATGACACCCAGCTGTACATATCCACCCCAAACCACCCCAACGATGCCATCGAGGTGCTGTCCCGGTGTCTGGAGGCCGTACGGATCTGGATGGGTAGTAACAAACCCAAACTCAACCCGTCCAAGACCGAGTGGCTGTGGTTTCCAGCACCCCGGTTCAGCCAGATAAGTCCAACACTGGCCATTGGGGGCGAACAACTGGCCCCCGTGGAGAGGGCGCGCAACTTGGGTGTCCTCCTGGATTCTCGGCTGTCCATGGAGGACCATGTGGCGGCCGTGGCCAGGGGGGCGTTCTATCAGGTACGCCTGATACGCCAGTTGCGCCCCTTACTAGACCGGGGGGCCCTTCGCACAGTCACTCAAGCGCTTGTGACATCCCGGCTGGATTACTGTAACGCTCTCTACATGGGGCTCCCCTTGAGGTGCACTCGAAAGCTACAGTTAGTGGCTGCCTGTGGCCTTTCGAGTGCGCTTCAAGGTGTTGACGACCATCTTTAAATCGCTCCATGGCTCGGGGCCTAGCTATATACGAGACCGCCTCCTGCCCCATACATCCCTTCGTCCGATCCGCTCCCACAGAGAGGGTCTTCTCCGGGTGCCGTCGGCTGGGCAATGCCGGTTGGCGACACCCAGGGGAAGGGCCTTCTCTGTGGCGGGCCCGGCCCTCTGGAACGACCTACCCCCCGACCTTCGCACTATCTCGGACCTCCGCCTCTTCCGCCAACGTCTTAAGATGCATTTATTCCAACAAGCCGGCCTAGGATAGCCCCCCGTTTCTGACTTTTTAAACATAAATTATAATTTGGTAAGGTTTTAATATGGGTTTTAGCACGGGTTTAATTAATTTAATATATTTTAATTGATGTATATTGTATTTTGTGGTTTTAAATAATGCCTGTGCGCCGCCCTGGGTCCTAACAAGGAGAAGGGCGGGGTATAAATTTGATAAAATAAATAAATAAATAAATAAATAATTTAAAGTCAAGTTACTAGCACAACTTCTTTATAGTGCCCAGCTTCTCCCATTCTCTAATTTCACTTACTCAATACAAATTTCTAAAATTGGTCCCTCAAGTCCCAAAATGTGTCTTTAATGCCACCTTGAGATTAGAGACAGAACTCATGGAAGTGTGATCATACTCAACTATTGGCTGAAACTATCCTTTCTAACTATCATTTCAACCTATTCCTTTAATATGAGAGATGATTTATCTTGGCCTGATTTTTTTTACATCTCAAAAACCTAGAATTTTAACAGGGGTTGTATAGACATTTTAAATCCACTGTTTAATGTTTTCATGTTCAATGTAGCAGTCCTTAAAATATGTCAAAAGATTACTTATGCCATAAAGAAATCTTAAGGGGCATTTAGTTTATTATTTTAAAGTGTTCTATATTATGATAAAGTTTGCTATTTACAAACCTTTATATTCCCTTCACCCATCAAATCTCTATCCCTCCTTTTAGATTTTTGTTTTTATATACTGTTTCTCTGAAAATGAGCCAAGGGGATGGGCGGGCCAGCACAAGAGGCAGTGAGCACGCGGGGGCCAATGGTGCCCAGCAACAGTCGCAGGCTACCAGCCCCTTGGTGCAGCACAGATAAGTCCAAGTGTGGAGGCAAATGAGACAGGTGATCTGGATGTGCTGTATGGCTGCTTGGCACATGGGAGGTATGCACGGAGGCACCAGCAGCAGGTGGAGGTAAAGACATGGGGGGAGGTAGGCGATCCGGACATGCTGCACAGCTGCTTGGCTCACAGGAGGCTTGCATGGCACCAGCAGCAGGCGGAGGCATAGGGGGAGGCAGGTGATCCTGACTCTCCACACAGGTGCAGCCACGGGCAAGTTGAGAGATGGTGGGATGGAGTGGGTGGCACATTGGGATTGCCTGCCCCCCCCCCCCATACTTCTTCCTCCTCTTCCACCCTTCGCTGCACACTTTTCACCCAGAGGGAGACTGGAAGCTTTGTCTGCTTGCAAATGGGATGCTTTGAAACAGAGCTAATCGCTCTGTTTCAAAGCACCCCATTTGCAAGCAAAACTTCCAGTGCAAGGGTGGGTTTCTACTGATGATGGTACCAGTTCACTTCATGTGTGCTTCAATCGCACGTGTGTCAGATATACGCTACCGTGCAGTTTACTGTAAATTGTTCTGTGCATGCGTGAAGAACATGAAAAACTACTAAAAAAACGTGCTGGCAATGGCAGCAGAGACCAGGGAACAGGTTCGGGGATGTGGCCAGCCTGGGTTGCTGCCAGTTCTGTGATTCAGGCCAAATTACCACTTCTGGTTCACCTGAACTGGTGCAAACTGGTAGAAATCCATCTCTGTTCCAGTGTCCGTCATTTTTCTGTCCAAGTGAAAAGTGTGTCTGCCCTGGGAAGCCCTGTAAGCTGTTGTGGCTGTGGGCAAGCAGTTTGTCAGTGTTCCAAGTAACAACCCCAACGAAAGAAGACTCCGAGGCTTGAGATTCCTCAAAGTTCCGTTTTATTAGAGATGTCATATTGGCACATCTGGGAAAACCTGAATCTGAAAGTTTCCAGGTTTTCCCCACCCAAATTAAAGTTCAAGTCCCTACCCAGCACCCATATCTCCATCACATGGCCCAATCAGCCACCATCTCAACTGGAGATGCCTCCCAGTCATGGCCTTCCAGGTGCAGAGCAAGATGTCCTTGACTCTCTGAGAAAGGAATATTATGACTATATATCTCCCATACACCATATAATCCCCCCTCCCATTTTCCCACAGCACCTAATGTGGCAGGCCGGAAAGCCCAATGCAAAAGATGGCTTCCAGACCTGACATAGATGGTGAGAGGGAGTGGGTAGGCGACCACAAAATAAGATATCCCCCCAAAATAAGTCCTAATGGGTCTTTTGGTCCAAAAAAATGTATAAGGCCAGTCTTATTTTCAGGAATAATACTTCTGTTTTAACATTTAGGTTTTTATAATAGTTATTGGTTTTTATACTATGCTTATGTTATGTGCTTTTAAAATGAATGAATAGGCTTCTTTTTCCAGTTTAAAACCTGATACTCAATCATTCCCTTTCAATATTCTGCTTTTAATCTTGTTGTTTTCAAGAGGTTTCTCTTGCTCACCTCCTTCAGCAGAGGCTGTTTTGTTTTGTTTTTTTATGTAGTATTTAAAATGTGTTTTTCCTCTTTCACGGTTTGTAAGAAACCTCTGCCACCTTAAGATCTTGGCAAATACAATAGATCAACATCACTTTTTGGGTGAAGAGCATGGTGCATTGTCATTAGTTTTCTTGTGGTTCAATCCAAGTTATCATGTTCTAGCTGAGTCCAATCAATTATTTCAGCTGAGTATATATTACAAGCACTGCCCAGATATTGTCTTCATGATATTTCCTCCACTCAGCTTTGATCTCAAGATTCAACAAGATTTGTTGAAATAGCTTCCTTGACTTGGTTGTGCAATAGGTCAGAAGTTTCAAAAACTCCTAAGTACTTGACCCATCTTGTGGTGATACCTGTATCAGCTCTTCATTATCAAATTTGAATCCATCATCTTCAACAATTTTTCTTGCCTTAACAGCAATTGTTGCACATTTGTCAATGCCAAATTGCATTTCAATATCTCTGCTAAACTCCTCAGTGTTTTTCAGCTGTGAACTCAGTTCAGCTTTTATTTTTCCAAACTGTTTTAAATCATTCATGTAGAGCAAATGGGAAATTTTCAACCCCCTTTAAAGCAATTCATAACCACAGTTTGTTGTGTTCAAAATGCTTGTTAGTGGCACAATTGAAAATACAAATAACAATAGTGGCAATGAGTCACCTTGGAAGATTCCTCGTTTGATTTCAAGTTCTTCTCCACAGGCCATTAGCTTAGTTTGTCAAAATTTCAAGTTCACGTTTTCAGGGATTTCTGGATGTTGCTACTAATTCCAAAAGTGTCTAAGCATTTCTCAATTCAGGAGTGTGGAAAAGATTCAAATGCTTTCTTATAATTAATCCAGACCATGAACAAATTCGCTCATCTTTTCTTTGTATTTTTCAAAACCAGTTTATCAATCATCAGTTGGTCTTTGGTTCCTCTTGAATTTTTGCAGCACCCTTTCTGTTCTAAAGGTAGCAAATCCTTGTTTTCTATATATCCATAAATTTGGTTAGCAATAATACCTTTAAGCATTTTATATGTTGTTGGCAGGGAAGTGATTGGCCTGTAATTTTCAGGTTTATTTCCCTTTTCTGCATCCTTCTGAATTAAAAAAAGTTCTTCCAGTTGTTAGCCATTTTTCACTTTCTGGTATTTCCAGAACCTGATTCATCTGGTATGTTAATCTTGCATGTAAATTTGTTAGTGATTTCAACCAGAATCCATTCAGCTCATTTAAATCAGGGCCACTCTAGTTCTTGACATTCTTTGCTTGTTTTTGCACCATTTATTTTGTTATGTGAACATCTTCTATTCAAGTCACTTTTACAGTGCTTTCAACCTGCTTGATCCACTTTGCATTTTCATTGTGCTTCTTGTTTTCCCACAGGTTCTTCCAAAATTTCAGAGTATTTCTTTGTTAGGTTTTTCACTAGTGGTAGCCCATGTTTTCACTTTCAAGGGTGTTATAGAAATAATGCTGGTTTGCTTGAAATTGTGAATTTTGCTGAAACTGCATTATTCGGTTGTCACATCGCTTTCTCTGAAATAGCTACAACTCTTTGTGTTTCCGCTTTTTCAACAATGACTGCAATTTCTTCATTTTCCAGGTTGTATCTTGCTGACAAGCTAATTGATTTTTTTATTTTTCAGGTTTCCTTGCCTTAAAGTCTTCAAATTACTTAAAACCAATAAAAATTTCTTTATTTTTATCTCCAGGCGGATTTTTCACTTTGGTTTTCCCTTAATTGTTTTATTTTATTTTTTATTTTATTTATTTTATTCAAATTTATACCCCGCACCTTCTCCAAAAAGGTGCGGGGTATAGATTTTTGTCTATCTATTGAGTTCTTACTAAAGAGTTGGGATAGACAGATCCGGATGTTTGATGGTGTTATATTGTCGCAGGGTGGAAACTTTTCTGAGTAAAGCCACCTTTTCCAATTAATTGATGGCAAATTTGTCACTGCCAATGGTGCTCAAGTGGTGGTCTAACTGTTTTGGGATTGCACTCAGGGTGCCCATTACTATTGATACTATCTTTGCTTGTTTTTACCACAGTTGTTCTATTTCTATTTGTAGGTCTTTGCAATTTGTTATTTTCTCCAGTTCTTTCTCTTCTCTTCTGCTGTCTCTAGGCATTGTCACAACCACTAGGGAGACTTTTTTTTGTCTTTCTTATTGACAATTGTTAGGTCTGGGGTGTTATGTGGCAGGTGCCTGTTTGAATTCTAAAGTCCCAGAGCAATTTAACTTCTTCATTTTCTGTGACTTTCTCTATTTTATGGTCACACCAGTTCTTGATTGTAAGTCAAATGATATTTTTTGCAGATCTTTCAATGCACTATTGCTGCTACTTTATCATGCTGCTGCTGTAGGATCTTCTTGCAGCAACTTACCAGGTGGTCCACTATTTCTTCAGCTTCTTTTCATAGGTGGCACATCAGCGGTGAGATTAAATTTTTTTTTACTACCAGTTCTGTGGGCATGGCTTGGTGGGCGTGGTGTGGCTTGGTGGGCATGACAGGGGAAGGATACTATAAAATCTCCATTCCCTCCCCACTCCAGGGGAAAGTTACTGCAAAATCCCCATTCCCTCCCAATCAACTGGGACCAGGGACACAGAGAATAGATGGGGGTCAGGCCAGTCAGAGGTAGTATTTACTGGTTCTCCGAAATACTCAAGTTTCCGCTACCAGTTCTCCAGAACTGGTCAGAACCTGCTGAATACCACCTCTGTGGCACATGCTATCTGTTGCCGTCTTTTCAATTCTGGCTTTGTATGCATTTGTCCTTAAGGTTTGGTCTCGTGCAGTCAGACTCTTAGACTCTTTCTTCAACTTTCCTGCTCATTGACAGGTCTTATTATTATCTGCTTTCCCTGCTATTTTTAAAAATGAATTGGCCATGTAGTGCTTTGTCTTCCCATGCCTCCAATTTGTTCTCCATTTGGTCTTTTCTTGTAGACCATTTTGGTTTCTCCAGTAGTCAGTTAGCCTTCCTGGCATACTAACTTCAGTGCATCTTCTTCATTATCCTTCAGATATTCCTCTAAAGCCCTTTTTTCTTCTTCAATCATTTCATGTACTTGCAACATTCCACCCCCACCTTTTTGCCTTGATAGGTAGAGTCTGTCAATGTTGCTGCGAGGATGAAAAGCATGATTCATTGTCATTTTTTTCCTAGCCTTCCTATCCATTGCATTTAGTTCTGCTTGAGTCTAGTCCACTATTCCTGCTGTGTATCTAAAGATTGGAACTGCCCAGGGGTTGATTGCCTTGATAGTATTTTCTTCATTGAGTTTGGACTCCATTGAGACCTTCTTCACTCTCTTGATGTATTCATCTCTAATCTTTTTCTTGACTTCAGTGTGCTTGATATTGTCAGCTTGAAGGATACCCAGGTATTTGTAGTAATATCTTCATGCAGACTCTGGGGCATCTTGATTCCTTCGGTTTTCACCATTTTTCCTTGTCTGATAGTAAGTGTGGCACATTTGTTCAATCCAAACTCCAATATCTGTAACATCTTGGCTATATACGTGGACGGTGTTAAGCAGCGATTGTGTTTCATATGGTGTTTCTCCATACAGCTTCAGATTGTCCATGTAAAGGAGGCGGGACAGTCTGGCAGATGAAGATGATAATTACTATTATTATTATTGTTGTTATTCACATTAAAAAGCTATAAAAGGCAGCTAAAATATAATAGGCGAATGAATATTAACAATAATAGAACTATCATAATACTAGTTCTGTGGAATGCCCAAGCTTGATGGCAAAACCAAATCTTAAAGGACATTTGGAAAATATGAGCAGCCTAAACTCGGGGGAGGATATTCTACAATCATAGTGCCATAGACAAGAAGGCCCATTGCCTAGTCCCAAAGTGACAGAACTTGCAGCATACTTTCTCTACTAGATTTGGTGGGACAGAAGGATGTAACTGGGTAAGGTTTGATCCCTCTAATAACCTTGTCCCATGTATGGCTTTAAAGGTCAAAGCTAGCACATTGAATTGGATCTGAAAATAAATTACCAATGCACCTTGCACAGCAGAGGTGTAACTTGTACTCAAGGAGTACACATAACTGCCTGCATCATTTCATTTTGAAGTTTCTGGGTGGTCTTCAAGGGCAATCTCATGTAGAGTGCATTACAATAGTCCAACTGGGATACGATTAGGGCATGAGTGACCATGAGGAAGACCCCTCGATCTAGGAATGGTAGCAACTGGCATGCAATGTGAACTTGTGCAAAAGGCCCTCTAGTCTTGACTGCTACCTGCTCCACAAATCCAGAAGGACGCTAGATTGAGAATGGAATCTGTTTGGAGCAATGTAACACCATTCAGATGATATAGTCCCAGAACTGGATAGTCCTTAAACCTAAAACTTACCCCATATTGCCAAAGTTCAGTTGAAGTCTGTTGTTCCCCATTCAGACCCACACAGCCTCCAGAAACTGGGATAAAGCATCCACAGTATTGCTTAATTTATCATGTGTGAAGATATACAATTGTACACCCTATGACATTGCATTAACTCATCCAGGGGTCTTTAAAGGTCAAATAGGGGAATAGAAAGCACCAATCCCTGTGGCAATCCACATAATAGGGGCCAAGAAGGGGATCTGTTCTCCTCAAATAACCACTGACTGGAATCAATCCTTGAGAAAGTAGGTGAACTACCGCATCACGATGCCACCCACCCTCAATCCTCTAAGTCTGTAATGGCGATGCAGAGCCATTTGTTAGGGCACACGAGGTGTTGCCCTGTCAGCTCCAGTGCGCATGCGTGCGCTGGCCAACTGACTTTGGCCTTCTTTTGAGGCCATTTTTTGCCCTCTGGAGGGCAAAAAACAGCCCTATGAGCAAATCGGAAGTGACTTCTTGTTTGTCCGTAGGGCCGTTTTTCACCTTCTGGAGGCTTCAGGGAAGCTCCTGAAATCTCTGGAGGGCCTCCGGGAGAGGCGGGTGGGGGCTGTTTTTGCCCTCCCCATGCTCCTAGAAAGCTTCTGGAGCCTGGGGAGAGTGAAAAAACTGTGCCAAAAGTGGTGTGTGTGTGTGTGCTGGTTGTGCGCATAGCATTATGGGTGTGGCACGCCCGCGCATGATCCTGCACTCCCCTTTTTTGGCACGAGAGCCAAAAAAGGTTAGTCATCACTGCTCTAAGTCTATCCACAAAAATACCATAGTCAATGGTATCAAAAGCTGACAAGAGATCAAGACACGGCAAAGGCTACATTCTGCCCATATCAGATATCAACCAAAAGTACAACCAATGCAGTTTTCATTCCATACCCAGGTTTAAATCCTGACTAAAAAGGATCCAAATATTCCACTTTATCCAAGGCCTTCTGGAGTTGCTGCACAACTAACTTCTCAATCGCCTTTGCCCCAAAGACGATGTTGGATACTGGATGAAAATGATCCAGTGTTGTGGGGTGCAGCAATGCTTTCTCAAGGAGGTGGCAGACCAGAGCCTTCTTAAGACATACAGGAACCTTCTCACTCAAGAATTCACCACCGTTAGAATCCACTCACATGCCATTCCAAGCTTGGGACATGGATTTAAAGACCAAATGGCTGAGCTCACAGTCCTAAGGACCCATCAGCATCAACAGATCCAAATCTTTTGGATTACCAAGCAAGACTTTGCCTCAGATATTTATCTGAAATTTCACCAGACAGTATCCAACTGTGAGTTAATTCAAGTGACTTTTACTGTCACAAAGATGGGTTTAACCCATGTATATAGCAAAATATGTCCCCAGTAGAGTACCAGCAATGCCAAGACTTCTCTTGCTTCAAATCCCTATTTAAATTATGAGAAGTGAGTGATTCTGCAAGAGGTAACATAGATTGCACATAGATGCAATCAGATTTGGAGCTTCAGATGCCACCCTGTTCCAAGTAGTGATCAAGCTGTCAGATGTAATGTTTAGCAAACCAGCAAGAACTCTGAAAATCCCTCCAAAACTAATCTGAGTCTATTAATTTGCCAGAGGCAAACCAATCTATGTATATTCTATACAGGTAGTCCTCAACTTACAATAGTTCATTTAGTGACTGTTCAAAGTTACAACAGCACTGAAAAAAGTGGCCTATTACAATTTTTCAGTTACAACCTTTATAACATCCCCAAAATTATGTAATTAAAATTCAATTGCTTGGCAACTGGTTCATACTTTTGACCATTGCATGACCTTATGCAACCTTCTGACAAGCAAAATCAATGGGGAAGCCAGATTCACTTAACAACCAGCTTATTGTTAACTTATTAACTTATCAACACACTTAACAAATGTCTCACTTCGCAACAGAAATTTTGGACTCAATTTTGATTGTAAGTTGAAGACTACCTGCATTGAAGGAAACTGGACTGGAAGATGAGCAAAGTTTTAAAACTGGAAGAAAAAGTATTAATAACTAGCCGTACCCGGCCATGTGTTGCTGTGGCCCAGTCTGGTTTAATGGCCAACCAATCTGTGTACACCTGCACACACAAACATGTATACACAACCATATAACCCCCAACCTACCTACCTACTGTATTTCTCCCTCTCTCCCTCTACATATCTACCTACCGTATTTCTCCCTCTCTCTCTCTATCCACCCACCCACCCATCTACCTACCTGCCTACCTACCATATTTCTCTCCCCCCTCTTCCCCCTGCTAGGGCGATGGCAGCTGCCACTCCGCGGGCCAAGTGTCCTGTGGCGCTGCCACTGGCGGCCTTAGGGAGAAGGAGGAGGGTGGCAGCAGCAGTCTCGGCTCCCAATCTGGGCGCAGGCCAGTGTCATCGCGGGTGTTCTAGGCTGAGCGGCAGCTCCTTCTGAGCCTTCTCCTCATGGCTTGTCGTGATGGCAGCAGCAAGCGGCGTGGCCCCGAAGGCGTGAGGGGAGGCGAAACAGCTGCCGGGAAGATGAGGTCGGCGGAGGGGGAGGCTGCTGAGTAGTGGGTGGCCGCTGACGCGAAGACGGAGGAGTGTGCGGGAGGGGCGGCGCCGTGGGACGCGTGTTTCAAATATAAACATTAAAAGCCTGGCAGCAACACATGATGCGGTGGGAGGCTCCGCTCCACCTCTGCCTCCCCCCCTGCCCTTTTCGGAACAGTGTTTTTGCAGCTGCCTCTTTTCTCGGTGTGCGCGAGTAGTTACACCCACCACTCTTTCCATGGCAACCGTAGGAGGTGACCGTTGCGCCGATGATGTAGAAGCATGGGGGAGGGGTGGTGGCGTAGACCGCTCGACGTGCACGTGAGGCAACAGAAGTGGCCGGGTGGGAGGAGCCACAAAAAGGAGGAATGAGTGAGCGAGTGAGGGAAACACGCAGAAGAGCCATGCTTTTACATTTGCGTGGCATGTACCTGGCACAGGTGTGACATCTACACAATCTATACATATCATTGCTGCTATATTTATAAGGAAAGTTGTGTGAAAATTTGGAAGCGATCAATGCAGTACTTTCTGAGATTAGCGGTTTTGAACAAACTATTGTTACATTTTTATTTATATAGATAGACTATGCTGAAGACACTACTCAACAGTTGCAAATACAAATAATCTGCGAATTCTATCAATGGAATTCAAGAAGCACAGAAAAAAACAAATGTTAAATATAAAGAAAAACAAAATTAATATATGGCATCAGGTATAACTATCAATGTTAGAACTGAAAATTAAGATATGAAGTGGTGGATAGCTTCTACTTTTTAGGATTGACTATCAATAGTGGAACTGGGAGTCATATCAGCACCTGTAGTGTAGCAATAAAGGTTATAGAAAGATACTCAAACACCATGTTGTGTCTACACTTACAAAAATCAGATTATGTATATAATGGTCTTTTTTTGACGTCCTATGGAAGTAAAAACATGGTCTTCGAAAAAAGAGGATATAGAAAGTATTGATGCTTTTGAATTTTGGGATTTGAGAATACCTATACTATAGATAACAAGGCAAACAAATAAAATGAATTATAAAACTAATCAATCCAGAGTTTTTAATTTGAGCAACAATGCTCATAGCTCAAATTATCACATTTTGGACATATATGAAGTCCTAGCTTTCTTGAGAAGTGAGTGGTGCTGGGAGAGAAGAGGGAAGAAAGGAGAAGAAAACAAACAACAGCAAGATGGATGGACTTGATTGCAATACTGCTATGTGTAACACTGAAAGTATTGAAGAGCCAATTTGGGGATAGATCATTGTGGAGAAGGTCTATTTATGTGGTTAATAAGAGTCAACAGCAATTTGATGGCATATAATTATATGTCTGTATTCATGTTTGCACATCATTTGTGAACCACCTACTCCACATGGATATATACAGATTGATAAGCAATTCATCAGCCATTAATCACTTTTTTCTGTCAGACCTACTTTGGAACCTTTAATTAGACTTTTAACTTAACTGATCATATCTTGCTTTAATGAATCATATTTTCACAAAATTCATCATAAAATATATGACCTGCAATTTTTTCCATATTGAACATAATGAAATATCTTTCAGTATTAACACTGTACTATTTGATTATTAAGGGAGTTTACACCTCTTACTTTGTGGAAGGTTTTGAACTTCCTACTTGTCCATGTTCATCTTGCTTTAATCCCGCAAGGAGAGCATCTCGTGAGCAATGCTTATCCTGTTTGAGAAAGAGAAAGTAGTGTTATTACATCATACTGGAATTAATTAAGTCTGACTGGTGAACTTGCATAACCACTAGGGATTATACACATCCAAATGAATGGAGACTGTACCTGAATGGACAGCATCACAGGAGATTCTGTATACTGTTAGACAATATGGATAATCAGCAACATAAATCAAAGAGAGTGAATTTTTAAAAATCATTTTGTAAGTTAATAATACATTGTAGGTTAAAAACACATAGCTTTACTGAAAAATGAAAATACTAAGAATCAGATATTTCGGAAAATAATCTTCTAGTTAATTGCAGAATACTTAAAAATCCTGCATTTACTGGAAACATTTGATATATTATGTCACTATTACCGTGTTTCCCCAAAAATAAGACATGTCCTGAAAATAAGGCTATGCCAGATTTTCATGGTGGGCAAAAATATAAACCGTCCCCTGAAAATAAACCCCAGTGAAGGGGTGGATTTAGCCAGAACAGGGGGCAGTCCTTCCCTTCCCTGGTCACCTCAGGGCTTCTTGGCCCCTTAATTGGATCAGCTGGGCCACTCTGTTCACAAAACAGCTGATTCACGCTCAGGCCTCTTCCTCCAGCAAATGCTGGTTGCTTTTGTAGCCAATTGCAACTGCAAAAAAAGCCAAGCAACCCAACCCAAATGCCTCATGCCCTCCTTACCTAATGGTGACAGTCACAGTTCGCAATTCCATCTACAGAACAGGAAAAGAAGGCATGGAAATCCATACACCTGGGTCATTGGAAGAAGCCCTGCGAAGAGGCGCTGCTGCCTAATCGCAGGAAATCTCTCCCCCCCACCTTTGAAAGGACGATCTGCAGGGGTGTGTGTGGAAATTTCCTGCACTTCGGCAGCAGCATCTCCTCGCAGGGCTTCTTCCGATGTCCCAGGTGTATGGATTTCCATGCTTATAGGAGGTCGCTTCTCACTCGCATATTCACATTGAAGGCTCGAAATGGGACGTTTTTGCAAATGGCTTGAAAATGTGGAGGGGAATATTCCTGCCTCTCCCCGTTTTGAAGGTCAGCACAGACTGAGAACAGAATAAAAGACAAAATCCCCCCTCCCCATTTTCAAGTGATTTGCAAAAACGCCCCATTCCAAGCATTCACATTATCCAGGATTGACAGCATGGAATGGGTTATTTTTGCAAACTGCTTGAAAATGGGGAGGGAGGATTTTGTGTCTTATCCTGTTTTCAGTCTGTGCTGACCTTTCATTACAGGGGGAGAGGCAGGAATATCCCTTCACATTTTCAAGCGGTTTGCAAAAATGTCCCATTTCGAGCCTTCAGCATATTCCAGGATTGCAGCATTGAAAGATTGGAATCAGGCATTTTTGGGAACGGCTTGAAAATGTGGAGGGGAGTGTTTTTCTTCCTCTTACCATGTTCTGAAGCTCAGCACAGACTCAGAACAGGATAAGAGGCAAAATCCCCCCCCCCTTTTCCTGGCAATCGTTTTTCCTTGGGATCTCAGTGCAGACGCACATCCCCCAAATGCTCTATCCGAAGCCTTCTCTGTGACTGTGCAGAGCTCCCAAGGAAGGGATGGTGTGTGGGTAGGTGTGAGAGAGATCCCCCCCGTCCCAAGGCAGCCACATCCTTCCACTAACCTGCTTTCCTGCTCCATTCTCCACTGCCATGTGCAGGGCAAGAAAGATAGTTTGTGGGGCTACTTCCAATTTCGCGGATCCTTTTTTTTTTTTTGCAAGAACTTGGAAGATATTTTCTGGTTTTGTTTTTTTTACCGTAGGCACACAGTGTACTTTTCTTCTCCTGCACATGGAGTGGAGAATGGAGCTGGAAAGCAAGTTAGTGAAGGAATGTGGCTGCCTTGGAGGGGAAGTGTGTGTGTGTATATGTGTGTGTTCGTTCTTGCAGGAAGAGTCCCCACGCCTCCGGCGAGGCCAGAGCAGCACAGTCAGCTGTTCAGCAGCCAGCAAGCAGGGCAGGCAAAGGCCAGGATGCAAGGAGAACTTGGGTCATTGTGGCCGCAAGCAAGCCAGGTGGTGGGAAGGAGAGGGTGGGGCTGGTGGGCTTGCTACTTCCTGCACCTGAAAAATAATAAGACCTCCCCGAAAATAAAGCCAAACCCTTGTTTGGAGGGTCAAAAGAAAATAAGACCCTGTCTTATTTTCAGGGAAACACGGTAGCAGTTTATAAAACTTAGATACAACTATATTTTAATCTCATATCAAAAGGAACTGCCTGTCCAATTGCACACAGTTGTATAAATCTCAATAAAGTCAAAGGAGACTACTCTAAGGTAAGTGGGAGCACATTCAGAGAGATTTAATAGCATTCATATATTCAGCACAAGCTTTTATCTATATAAATAAAAATGTAAAATAGTTTGTACGAATCCACTAATCTCAAAAACTACTGGGCCAATTTACACCAAACTTTCAGACAATGTAGACAAGGACTTCCGATAATAGAATAGCTAATCATTTTGTGCCTAGCACGCGTGTGTTGTGTACAAATTACACACACAAAAAAGGACCCACTGAAATGTGTGTTAACATCCCTGTAGCCACGCCCATCAAACTGCTTTTCAACTGTCAGTGTTGGAAAAGGCCTCATACGGCGGCCTCTTGGGGCCAAAAAGGCACAGAGGATAGCAAACTCCCAGGTGGCCCATAGAGAGGGGGGGGGGAGAAATTCTGCTCAGGACTGTTCTCTGAGGTAAAAAAAAGGAGGCAGGCAGCTGCTTTAAACTGTTTAATACGAACTGAACCAAACTGTAACAAAGAATCACCCATCTGACAGCAAATACAGTTCAGTTTAATGAAAAGAAGGACTAGGGAAGACATGATAGCAGCCTTCCAATATCTCAGGGGTTGCCCCAAAGAAGAGGGAGTCAAGCTATTCACCAAGGCACCTGAGGGCAGAACAAGAAGCAATGGGTGGAAACTAATCAAGGAGAGAAGCAACCTAGAACTGAGGGCAAATTTCCTGGCAGTGAGAACTATTAACCAGTGGAACATCTTGCCACCAGAAGTTATGGGTGCCCCAACACTGAAGAGAGAAGAGACTGGAAAACCATTTGTCTGAAACGGCATAGGGTCTCCTGCTTGAGCAGCGGGGTTGGACTAGATGACCTCCAAGGTCCCTTTCAACTCTGCTATTGTATTATTGTATTACAGTAGGTAGGTAGATAGGGGAATAGAGAGACAGGGAGAAATACAGTTTAATAAAAGAGGGACTAGGGGAGACAGGATAGTAGCCTTCCAATATCTCAGGGGTTGCCACAAAGAAGAGGGAGTCAAGCTATTCTCCAAGGCACCTGAGGGCAGAACAAGAAGCAATGGGTGGAAACTAATCAAGGAGAGAAGCAACTTAGAACTGAGGAGAAATTTCCTGACAGTTAGAACAATTAATCAGTGGAACAACTTGCCTCCAGAAGTTGTGAATGCCCCAACACTGGAAGTCTTCAAGAAAATGTTGGATAGCCATTAGTCTGAAATGGTATAGGGCAGTGATGGCTAACCTTTTTTGGCTCACGTGCCAATAGCAGGGGGAGTGCAGGGGCGATGTGCACAGGTGTGCCAGATCCATAATGCTATGTGGGCCCTAGGCAGGGGTGGTGGGGTAGCGGTCATTATTAAGGAAGGCCTGGAGCCGAGAGAGACCATTGTGCCTCAGACCTCCGGCTGTGAGTCCCTATGCATGAAGTGGGGCCTTGGGAGGCAGTTGGGCTTGCTGGTTGTATACCTGGCTCCCCGCTATGTAGCAGCAGCCCTGCCCGAGCTCCTGGAGGTGATCGCTACGGTGGCAGTGGAGACCCCCAGACTCATAGTCATGGGGGACTTTAATCTGCCATCGTTGGGCGAATCATCCGTGGTAGCTCGGGAGTTCATGGCTTCCATGACGGCCATGGACCTGACCCAAGTAATTCAAGGCCCCACCCATGAGGGTGGACATACGCCGGACCTCATCTTCGTCTCGGGCCAATGGAAGAGTGATCTGGGTATAGGGGACATAGTCATCACACCCTTGTCATGGTCAGACCACTCACTTCTCCGACTCGACTTTCCGACCGCTGCTCCCCTCCGCGGGGAGGCGGAACCAGAGTTACCAATCTGGTACCGCCCCAGGCGCTTGATGGACCCGGATGGGTTCCAGACAGCGCTTGGGCCATTTCCTGTATCCCTGACCCGCGCCCCGATGGAGGACCTCACGGCTGCATGGAATAGTGCGGCCGTGGGAGCCTTAGATCGGGTCGCGCCCTTGCGGCCTCTCTCGCGGCGGCGAACCACCCTGGCTCCTTGGTTTACTGAGGGGCTGCGGGTGATGAAACGCCGCAAGAGATGCCTAGAGAGAAGATGGAGGGCTAGCCGCTCTGAATCTGACCGGACACAGGTAAGAGCCCATTTACGGACTTACATTGTGGCGCTGAGGGTGGCCAAACGTCATCATTGTGCCACCCTCATAGCATCCGCAGAAAACCGCCCTGCCGCCCTGTTTAGGGTGACCCGTTCCCTCCTTCAACAGAGGGAGCGGGAAGCCCCGCTACAGGGTAGAGCAGAGGAATTTGTGATTTTTCTGCAGGAGAAAACCGCCCAGATACAGAGTGAGCTAGCCCCCATTCATGGCCCAGTGGGATGCCACGAGAGAGATCTTGTTTGGGAGGAGTTTGACCCCGTTACTTCCGAGGATATGGACAGGCAACGTGGGCGACTGCGAGCCACCACATGCTCATTGGACCCGTGCCCCTCCTGGCTTGTACTGGCATCCTGGGAGGTGACACGAGGCTGGCTCCAAGAGGTTATCAACGCATCCTTGAGTGAGGGTTCCTTGCCTGCCTCCCTAAAAGAGGCTATGGTGAGGCCCCTCCTCAAGAAGCCCTCTTTGGACCCAGCTCTTTTGAACAACTACCGTCCAGTCTCCAACCTTCCCTTCTTGGCGAAGGTTGTTGAGAGTGTGGTGGCACAACAGTTTCCCCGTCACCTGGAGGAAGTTGACTATCTAGATCCGCGCCAGTCCGGCTTTCGGCCCGGGCATAGCACCGAGACGGCATTGGTCGCGTTGGTAGATGATCTCTGGAGGGCCAGAGATGGGGGATGTTCCTCCATCCTGGTCCTATTAGACCTCTCGGCGGCTTTCGATACCATCGACCATGGTATCCTATTGCATCGGCTGGGGGGGTTGGGGGTGGGAGGCACCGTTTTACGGTGGTTCTCCTCCTACCTCTCTGGCCGATCGCAATTTGTGCGGGCAGGAGAGCAGAGGTCGACCCCGAGACCCCTCACATGCGGGGTGCCTCAGGGGTCGGTCCTCTCGCCTCTCCTGTTTAATGCATACATGAAGACGCTGGGTGAGATCATCCGTGGTTTTGGGGTAGAATACCACCTGTACGCTGATGACACCCAGCTGTACATATCTACCCCAAACCACCCCAACGATGCCGTAGCGGTGATGTGCCAGTGCCTGGAAGCCGTGCGGATCTGGATGGGAAGTAACGGACTTAGGCTCAACCCGACCAAGACCGAGTGGCTGTGGTTTCCGGCTGCCCGATTCAACCAGCTTTCTCCAACGCTGGCCATAGGGGGCGAACATCTTGCCCCTGTGGATGGGGCGCGCAATTTGGGTGTCCTCCTGGATACCCGGCTGTCTATGGAAGAGCAAGTGACAGCCGTGGCCAGGAGGGCGTTTTACCAGGTTCGCCTGGTACGCCAATTGCGCCCCCTATTGGATCGGGACGCCCTTCGCACAGTCACTCATGCTCTCGTGACATCCCGACTGGACTATTGTAACTCTCTCTACATGGGGCTCCCCTTGAGGTGCACCCGGAGGCTTCAGTTAGTTCAGAATGCGGCCGCGCGAGCAATTATGGGCACCTCTAGGTTTGCCCACGTAACACCGCTCTTGCGCGAGCTGCACTGGCTACCTGTCGTCTTCCGGGTGCGCTTCAAGGTGTTAATTATCATCTTCAAAGCGCTCCATGGCTCGGGACCTAGCTATCTGCGAGATCGGATCCTGCCCCACACATCCTCACGACCGATTCGCTCCCACAGAGAGGGGCTTCTCCGGGTGCCGTCCACTAGACTTTGTCAGCGGGCGACGCCCAGGGGAAGGGCGCTCTCTGTGGCGGGCCCGGCCCTCTGGAACGACCTTCCCCCTGATATTAGGACGACCACTGACCTCCGCTCCTTCCGTGTAAAATTGAAGACCTATCTCTTTCGACTGGCCGGCCTTGAATAGTTCTCTCTGTCTATTGACTCCAAATTTTAGTGGGTTCTTAATCTTATATTTTTAGCACGGGTAAATATTATTTAATTCTATTTTAATGTATGTATGTTGTATTTATTGTATATTGTTTTTAGCTTTGCCTGTGCACCGCCCCGGGTCCCTGTGGGGAGAGGGTGCGGTTAATAAATTTCAATTTCAATTTCAATGTGCATGACCCCCTGCATTTGGCATGCTTTTTACGTCATCCCCAGGCTCCAGAGGGTTTATAGGAGCCTGGGGAGGGTGAAAACAGCCTTCCTCCACCTCCAGAGGGCAAAAATTGGCCTCAAAAGAAGGCCTAAATCAGCTGGCCAGGGCACACATACAAACTGAAGCTGACAGGGCAATGCCTCGAGTGGCCTAAGAAATGGTTCCGTGTGCCACCTGTGGCACCCGTGCCATAGGTTCGCCATCATGGGTATAGGGCTTCCTGCCTAGCAGGGAGTTGGACTAGATGACCCCCAAGGGATAGATAGAGAGGCAGAAATAAGGTAGGTAGGTAGGTAGGTAGGTAGGTAGGTGGATAGATAGATAGATAGATAGATACAAAGAAAGAAAGAAAGAAAGAAAGAAAGAAAGAGACAGTAGGTAGGTAGGTAGGTAGGTAGGTAGGTAGGTAGAGGGAGAAAGGAAGAAATATAGTAGGTAGGTAGGTAGGTACATAGGTAGGGGGATGGATAGATAGGGAGAAATACAGTAGATAGGTAGGTAGAGGGATAGACAGAGAGGGAGAAATACAGTAGGTAGGCAGGTAGGTGGATAGGGGGATAGATAGAGAGGGAGAAATACAGTAGGTAGGTAGGTGGAGGGAGAAAGCAAGAAATACAATAGGTAGGTAAGTAGAGGGATAGACAGAGAGGGAGAAATACGGTAGGTAGGTAGGTAGAGGGATAGAGGGGGGAAATACAGTAGGTAGGTAGGTAGAGGGATAGAGGGGGGGAAATACAGTAGGTAGGTAGGTAGAGGGATAGACAGAGAGGGAGAAATACAGTAGGTAGGCAGGTAGGTAGATAGGGGGATAGATAGAGAGGGAGAAATATAGTAGGTAGGTATGTAGGTAGGTAGGTAGGTAGAGGGATAGAGGGGGGGAAATACAGTAGGTAGGTAGGTAGAGGGATAGACAGAGAGGGAGAAATACAGTAGGTAGGTAGGTAGAGGGATAGAGGGGGGAAATACAGTAGGTAGGTAGGTAGAGGGATAGAGGGGGGGGAAATACAGTAGGTAGGTAGGTAGAGGGATAGACAGAGAGGGAGAAATACAGTAGGTAGGCAGGTAGGTAGATAGGGGGATAGATAGAGAGGCAGAAATAAGGTAGGTAGGTAGGTAGGTAGGTAGGTAGGTGGATAGATAGATAGATAGATAGATACAAACAAAGAAAGAAAGAAAGAAAGAAAGAAAGAAAGAGACAGTAGGTAGGTAGGTAGGTAGGTAGAGGGAGAAAGGAAGAAATATAGTAGGTAGGTAGGTAGGTAGGTAGGTACATAGGTAGGGGGATGGATAGATAGGGAGAAATACAGTAGATAGGTAGGTAGAGGGATAGACAGAGAGGGAGAAATACAGTAGGTAGGCAGGTAGGTGGATAGGGGGATAGATAGAGAGGGAGAAATACAGTAGGTAGGTAGGTGGAGGGAGAAAGCAAGAAATACAATAGGTAGGTAAGTAGAGGGATAGACAGAGAGGGAGAAATACGGTAGGTAGGTAGGTAGAGGGATAGAGGGGGGAAATACAGTAGGTAGGTAGGTAGAGGGATAGAGGGGGGGAAATACAGTAGGTAGGTAGGTAGAGGGATAGACAGAGAGGGAGAAATACAGTAGGTAGGCAGGTAGGTAGATAGGGGGATAGATAGAGAGGGAGAAATATAGTAGGTAGGTATGTAGGTAGGTAGGTAGAGGGATAGAGAGGGGGAAATACAATAGGTAGGTAGGTAGGTAGGTAGAGGGAGAAAGAAAGAAATACAGTAGGTAGGTAGGTAGAGGGATAGATAGAGAGAGAGAGAGAAAAATACAGTAGGTAGGTAGGTTGGGGCTTATATGGTGGTTGGGTGTATGTGTGCAGGTGTAGATCTACACACAGATTGGTTGGCCATTTAACCAGACTGGGCCACAGCAACGCGTGGCCGGGTATAGCTAGTTAATAATAAATTACCAACTGTAATTACTCTATTCTTAAAGTTAAAGTATTAACCATTAACACTCTTTTAGTATTTTTTAAATCTTGTGCTTGCTTTGATTCTCTATACAGTATTTGTACCAGATACTTACAGAAAGTAAATACCAGTATTATTTTCCTCTCTACTAGCCTAGAAATTCAAAATGAAAATCTCATTCCAGAGATTCCACTGGTGTACAAAACATATACATAACTCTAAAGACTTACATAATACTGTGTCTTACAATAATTTTGTCTTATTTTCACCATCAAAACATTGTATGATTGATAAAATTGATCGAGAAATACAATACTTCATTTTATTACTCAATTCATTCCTTTTGACATTGTTCCTAAGCAGCAATTACTATGTCATGGACCAGTAGGCTACTTTTAGTTTATTTCAAACTCTTTCTAGATATTTTTTGAGTTTAATATTATTCTTATTTCTAAAAATAAGAAGCACAATAAAATTTTATACCAAATGGCTGGCTCTTCTTCAGCACTCCAGAAATTTCTAAAACACACTTTTTTATTTATATAAAAATTGTCTATAAAACTTTAGAAAAAGAATGAGAAATTTCTACCTGTAGGTGGGTAATGAAGGAAAACCTTTGTCTCTGGAAAGGTTCACAGCCCTCCCACAAACACTGTCCAGGGTAGACATCTTTTCCTCCATGCTCAGTTGCAGCATGATAGAAAACTTGGGATGGTGTCTGAAACCACCTGGAAAATGGAAAGGATTTTAATTTTGCAGAAAACAGTATATACTTTTGCAATCAATTTTTTACCTAGTTATTACTTATAAATCTCAAAAACAAGTTATTTAAAAGTGGCAAACAAATTATTTAAAGGTTCTATTTACATTTTCAAGATTTCAAAATTTCTATAAAGGAAAAGGCAGTACTTACACAAATATATAAATAAATGGAAATGAAATATTTTACATATATTTATAAGTAACTTATAAAGACTTCCCATATCACCATGACAGTATTAAAAGCTTGTAGCACTAAATAGTTGTCAGGTCCACCATTGTGTCGTACCTTTTTGTTGGAAGGGGGTGAGGGAGAAGACTTGCTGGCATTTTCGCATGCTTTTGCTTTAACTACTTGGGAATTAGGGAGGGGGGATTATGCAAATGGAGCAGATTCCCTTCCAGCCGATTCTAGTCTGGTTTCAAGACCATTGTGCTTTAAGGGCAAACTCTTGTCTGCCTAGCTCCTCAGCATTCTCAAAACAACCTTGTGGTAACACATTGGATGCGGTGGACTGGTTAGGGGGGAAATTGGGACGTGATGTGTCAGTGGCTAAGACGCTGAGCTTGTCAATCAGAAGGTTGGGAGTTCAGTGGTTTGAATACCTAGGGCCACAGCTGAGTCCCCATAACCAGTGGCCAAAAGAACAATTATGCCGAGGCCTTGGAAGGCTGAAACATCTGAGCCGATGCCTGGGCCCGAGAGATGCAGGTCGGTATGGGAGGCCTTGAGCCTGACGAGATTGGGCTTAGGCCGAAAATCATCGATACCCTTCGTTCTCAAGAACTATTTTAAGAACTATCTCCAGAACTTTTTAAGAACTATTTAAGAACTATTCCTAAGAACTTCCTGAGCCAGATACCATTCTCCACTGGAACTTTTAAACCTCTCATGAATTTATTATATTTATTATATTTATTATACCTGTATTTAACATCTTTTTACTATCTTTTGTATAATATCAGCAGCCAGGATGCCCACATAAGTATTCCGCGACCCATTTTATATCTATTGTATATATTTATACCTATTTATATCTATCTATGTATTCCAGAGCAGACCTGATTCGACTGCGAGAATCCCCTTACTAGCAGGTATGGCCCTCCGCTCTAACGAGGGCCCACCTTGATGAGGGATTATGCAATCAAGAGAGGTGGGCAAAACGCAGATGTAGGATTTTTTTAGTTAGGAGTCTGATTCGGGTTTTAGGGGGTCTTAGGGTGGAGGGTGGGGTGAGTCAGGCTGGGGGTGGGAATGTTATTAGGTCAGCAAACAGAGTGGAGAAGGAACAGAAAGGTCTTTTAAGAGGGGGGACTCACAAGTCGTTTCCATCGAGGGTTTCTCTATCAAGACGGTCGTAGGGAGGGGCAGGTGCAATGGGAGACAGGTTTTTTGTTCCCGGTTGGGGGCATGAGACCATTGCTTACAAGCGGTCAGATGCCACAACCCCCGTAGGCTAGGTGGACAGGGATTACAGAGCCAGGGCTCGAGGCTGATGTTTTGTAATGCCAGGTCCATGGTCAACAAAGCCCCCCTCATCTACGACCTTGTGTCGGAGGGGGAGCCGGACCTGGTAGGAATAGCGGAGACCTGGTTGGGCCACGAGGGAGGACTTCTCCTCGTAGAAATGTGCCCACCAGGTTACCGCGCTTTTCATCAGCCACGGGCCCTAGGCAGGGGTGGAGGTGTAGCGGTCATTGTCAGGGAAGGTCTTGAGCCGAGAGAGACCACCGTACCACAGACCACCGGCTGTGAGTCCCTCTGCGTGAAGTGGGGCCTAGGGAGGCAGTTGGGCGTGCTGATTGTATACCTGGCTCCTCGCTATGTAACAGCAGCCCTGCCTGAGCTCCTCGAGGTGATCGCTACGATGGCAGTTGAGACCCACAGACTTGTTGTCATGGGGGACTTCAACCTGCCATCGGTTGGCGAATCATCCGAGGTAGCTCAGGAGTTCATGGCCTCCATGGCGGCCATGGACCTGACCCAAGTAATTCAGGGCCCACGCACGAGGGGGGGCACACGCTGGATTTGATCTTTGTCTCTGGTCAGTGGAAGAGTGATCTGGGTATAGGGGATATAGCCATTACACCCGTCATGGTCAGATCACTCACTTCTCCGGCTCGACTTTCCAATCGCTACACCCCACCGCGGGGAGGCGGAACCGGATTCACCTATATGGTTCCGCCCCAAGCGCCTGATGGACTCGGATAGATTCCAGACGGTGCTTGGGCCATTACCTGAGTCCCTGACCCGCACCCCGACTGAGGACCTGGTGGTCGCGTGGAATACCGCAGCTACCGGGGCCCTGGATCGGGTCGTGCCCTTGCGGCCTCTCTTGCGGCGACGAGTCACCCTGGCTCCTTGGTTTACCGAGGAGCTGAGGGAGATGAAGCGCCTCAAGAGACGCCTAGAGAGGCGGTGGAGATCCACACGGTCTGAATCTGACCGAACACAGGTGAGAGCCCATTTACGGACTTACCTTGTGGCGTTGAGAGTGGCCAAACGTCATCATTGTGCCACCCTCATTGCATCCACAGATAACCGCCCTGCCGCCCTGTTTAGGGTGACCCGCTCCCTCCTTCAACAGAGGGTGCGGGAAGCCCCGTTGCAGGGTAGAGCAGAGGAATTTGGGGAATATCTGCAGGATAAAATCGCTCAGATTCAGAGCGAGATGGTCCCCACCGAAAGTGGCCCAGTGGGATGCCCCGAGGCAGATCTTGAGACAGTTTTGTGGGAAGAGTTTGACTCGGTTACTTCCGATGATATGGACAGGTTACGTGGGCGACTGCGAGCTACCACATGTTTATTGGACCCGTGTCCCTCCTGGCTTGTACTGGCATCCTGGGAGGTTACACGAGGCTGGCTCCAGGAGGTGGTCAACGCTTCCCTGAGTGAGGGGTTCTTGCCGGCCTCCCTTAAAGAGGCGATGGTGAGACCCCTCCTCAAGAAGCCCTCTCTGGACCCGGCATTATTGGTGAATTACCGTCCGGTCTCCAATCTTCGCTTTTTGGCGAAGGTTGTAGAGAGTGTGGTGGCACAACAGTTTCCCCGTCATCTGGAGGAAGTTGATTATCTAGACCCGCGCCAGTCCGGCTTCCGGCCCGGGCACAGCACCGAGACGGCATTGGTCACGTTGGTAGATGATTTCTGGAGGGCCAGAGATGGGGGTTGTTCCTCCATCCTGGTCCTATTAGACCTCTCAGCGGCTTTTGATACCATCCACCATGGTATCCTATTGCATCGGCTGGAGGGGTTGGGGGTGAGAGGCACCGTGTTGCGGTGGTTCTCCTCCTACCTTTCCGGTCGATCGCAATTTGTGTTGACAGGAGGGCAGAGGTCGACCTCTAGGCCCCTCACTTATGGGGTGCCTCAGGGGTCGGTCCTCTCGCCTCTCCTGTTCAACACATACATGAAGCCGCTGGGTGAGATCATCCGTGGTTTTGGGGTAGAGTACCATCTCTACGCTGATGATACACAGCTGTATATATCTACCCCAAACCACCCCAACGATGCCGTAGCGGTGATGTGCCAGTGCCTGGAAGCCGTGCGGGCCTGGATGGGAAGTAACACACTCAGACTCAACCCGTCGAAGACCGAGTGGCTGTGGTTTCCGGCATCCCGGTACAACCAGTTGACCCCATCACTGGCCATAGGGGACGATCACCTTACCCCTGTGGATGGGGCACGCAAATTGGGCGTCCTCCTCGATGCCCGGCTGTCCATGGAAGATCAAGTGACAGCCGTGGCCAGGAGGGCATTTTACCAGGTTCGCCTGGTACGCCAGTTGCGTCCCCTATTGGATCGGGGTGCCCTTTGCACAGTCACTCATGCCCTCGTCACATCCCGACTGGACTACTGCAATGCTCTCTACATGGGGCTCCCCTTGAGGTACACCCGAAGGCTTCAGCTAGTCCAGAATGCAGCCACGCGGGTAGTTATGGGAGTCTCTAGTCTAGGTTCTCCCATGTAACACCGCTCCTGCGCGAGCTGCACTGGCTGCCTGTCGTCTTTCGGGTGCGCTTCAAGGTGTTAGTTACCATCTTTAAAGCGCTCCATGGCACGGGACCTAGCTATTTGCGGGATCGCATTCTGCCTCATACATCCCTGCGGCCGATTCGCTCCCACAGAGAGGGACTTCTCCGGGTGCCGTCCACTAGGCTGTGCCAGCGGGCGACGCCCAGGGGAAGGGCCTTCTCTGTGGCGGGCCCGACCCTCTGGAACGACCTTCCCCCCCGAAATCAGAACAACCATGGACCTTCGCTCCTTCCGACAGCTATTAAAAACTCATTTCTTCCGTTTGGCTGGCCTAGGGTAATTTTAATTTTAAATTATTAAGGGGTTTTTTAGGGATAGTTTTATTTTTATAGAAGCTTTAGCGCAGGGTAAGTTTAATTTGATTTTAACTTTGTACTTTGTTGTTGTAATTTGTTTTTAATTTCCCTGTGCCCCGCCTCGAGTCCCTTCGGGGAGAGAGAGCCGGATATAAATAAATTTTATTATTATTATTATTATTATTATTATTATTATTATTATTATTATTATTATTATTATTATTATTATTATTATTATTATTATTATTATTATTATTATTATTATTAACAACATGGTGGGAAGCTAACAGCTTTGTCAAAACAAAACCCTAAAAAAATGGAATACTGCAAGGAGCAAGAGAGACAGTGGTATTGAAGCAAGTTCCAAAGAAGGTCAGAGAAATAAGAAAGGGATTCCACTTTTTGACTAAGAGTTTGATCAAAAAAGGGGTGAGTTTTAGATAGCTTGTTCCAGAAGAGATTTTGGTTAACTGACACGAACAAAGGTAAAGACTAGATACACTAGAGAAAGTAGAATTATTTTATGAACAAAAGATAGCAGCACAGGAGGGAATGCTGGTAAGAGAAGAGGAAAGAGCTAAATGCCAAGAGGCTAAGGGGAAAGATCAAAGGGAGATGAAGAAGAAAGAAGAGAAAGAGCTAAGAGAAGGAGCAAGGGCAAAGAGACAAAAGAGCAGAGAGAACTAAGAATTAGATCAACTAAACCTATAAACCAATAAAATGGAGGAAGAAATGAAAGTAATCTCCATTAATATAAATGGATTAAATTCAACAAAAAGAAGAACATTCAACAAATTAGAGAAACTGAAATTGGACATTATATGTTCACAGGAAGTACTTATTAGAAAGAAACACAGAAAAATTTTGGAACAGGCAAAACTTGGTAATTTATATAAAACCCTGGCTGACCAAAGCAAAAAGGGAATAGAATTATATATTAGAAAGAAAATACAATCAAATAAAATTTTTGAAGACGGGGAAGGGAGAATACTGATGGTGGAAATAGCGATGAACATCAGAAAGATATTATTAGTGGCAATATATGCTCCAAATGACAAACAAGAAGAATTCTTTGGGAAACTACTCAAAAAGATAACAGAATATGACTATGAAGGCATATGTCTATTAGGAGACTTTAATGCAATCGTAAATAATGGAATAGACTATAAATCTACAAAAATGAACAAGAAACCGAGAAAAATCCTACCCAAAACAATTTTCATGATGGTGGAAGAATTACACTTGCAAGATGTTTGGAGAATAAGACAGCCGAAAGAAAGACAATATACACTCTACTCAAATAGACATTTATCATGGTCAAGAATTGATATGATGTGGTTGTCAACAGAACTAATGCTCAAAAGAACTAAGATAGACATAGATTTTGAAGAGAAATACGACAAAATAAAGAGGTAAAAGGTATTAGGGTCAAAAAACAAGCGTTTGCGGATGATTTGGTGTTTATTATGGAGGATTCAATAGAAATAGGGCCAAAATTAGTTAAAATAATTGAAGAATATGGAGAAATAGCAGGCTTGAAGATCAATTAAGATAAAACAAAAATTCTGGTGAAAAATATGACAGAAAAGCAGAAAGGAGAGCTGATGGGGAAACTGGACATACAGGAAGTGAAAAAAGTGAAATATTTGTGTATTCAATTGACATCAAGGTGTATAACACTAAAGGAGGATAACTATTATAAGGTGAGAAAACAAATAGAAATAGATTTGGAAAGATGGGAAAACTTACAATTATCATTGATGGGAAGAATAACAGTAGTAAAGATGAATATATTACCAAGATTGCTATACTTATTCCAAACAATACCGATAAAACTAGAGAAAATATTCTTATAAATACCATATTTTTCAAAGTATAAGACACACCTTTTTTCCTCTAAAAAGAGGTTGAAAATCTGGGTGGATCTTATACACTGAATACAGCATTTTTTTGCCTCCCCAAACCCCACCCTCTTCACCAAAATGGCTGTGCAAAGCCTGTAGGAGGCTTTCAGAGAGATCCTGGCGGCTTGGGAGGGTAGAAATGAGCAAAAAATGGGCCTTTTTTTTGCTCAATTTTGCCCCCCACCCCACCCCCAGCAGCACCCTATAAGCCTCTATAAAGCTATGCATGCAATTTTTTTGACCAAAAAAAAAAAGCCCGTTTTGGGGAGGTTTGCACAGTGCAAAAACTTTTTTTTTCCTTTCAGAAAGCTGTTTAATTAGAGTGATTGATGAGAATTACATTGGTCAAGTGCTGTGCCAGCAGTTTTAGGTGCTACAGGTTGGTCAGCGATTTCCTTCTCCATCACATGGTTAAAATACACCTGGAAACATCTCCCTACCTACGTACTCTCTCTCTCTCTCACTATCTATCTACTGTATTTCTCTCTCTATTTCTCTCTCTCTAACCCTCTACCTATCTACATACACTCTCCCTCCCTCCATACCTATTGTATTTCTCTCTCTCTCCCCCTTTATCTACCTATCTATCTCCCTACCTACCTACTCTCTCTCTATTTCTATCACTCTACCTCCCTTCCTATCTACATTCTCTCTTTCTCTACCTCCCTCCCTCCCTACTGTATTTATCTCTCTCTATTTCTCTCTCCCTCTCTATCCCTCTACCTACCTACCTACTTTTTTAAAAAAAAAATTGCCTCTTCAAAACCTGGGTGCATCTTACACTCCGAAAAATACGTTATATATGGTGGGGAAAAAGCAAGAATTAACATAAAAATGTTGCAAGATGCAAGGATTTGAGGTGGATTTGGATTTCCAAGCTGGGAATTGTACTATCAAGTAGTGGGACTATCTTGGATGAAAGAATGGATTTTATTGAGAAATACAAGATTATTGACACTGGAGGGTCATGCTTTGCAATTAGGCTGGCATGATAAAAGTAGGGCACATGGCTATTTTCAAAGACATTATGTAAGGAATGGAATACTAAAAATATGGGAAAGAGTGAAAGGAAAAATTAATTCAAAAATACCAACGTGGCTTTCAACAATGGAAGCACTGACACATCCAAATATTAGTAGTATGAAAAATATTATTAGATACAAAGATATCTTAACAGAAAAGGGGAACTAAAACAAAAACAAGAATTATAAAAACAAGGGATTGATATAGGTTGGTTTTCACAACTGCAAATACAATTAAGATATGAAAAAGATAAAAGGGAGTATGGTTTTAACCTAGGAAGTTCGGAGTTGGATAAGATACTTATGGGAACCAAAGAAAGAATAATCAAGGAACTATATAGCTACCTAGTAAGAACTATGTTAGAAGAAGAAGTGGTTAAAGATACAATGTTAACTTGGGCAAAGAATTTTGGCCATACGATTGAACTGGAAATGTGGCAACAACTATGGGAAAGGAATGATAAATTAACCATGTCAACAGCTTACAAAGAAAACGTACACAATTTTTTTTACAGATGGCACATGTCACTGGGGAAATTAGCAAAGATGTTTAAAAACTAGTCAGGGAAATGTTGGAAATGTCAACAAGCAATAGTTTCATACTATCATTTGTGGTGGACATGTGCAGAAGCAAGGAAATTTTGGACTAAAATAAGAATATGGTTAAAGAAAATGTTACAACAAGAAATAGAATTCAGACCAGAGATATTTTTACTAGGTATTCTCCCAGAGAAATTCAAGAAAGAGGCTACTTGTTTGATTATACATGTAACTACAGCAGCGAGAATTGTATTTGTCCAAAGTTGGAAATCAAATAAGCTACCAATAGATGAAGAAACAATAAAAAATATATTAGGTTGTGCAGAGATGAATAGGTTAAAATAAAGGATAAAGAGGAATCGGAGTACTTCAAGATGTGGGGAAGATTTTATGATTGGCTAGAGAAAGCATGCTAGAAAAGAAAATAGGGAGAAGATAAAATACCCAGATGATGCACTATTAAATGGAAAGGGGCGGGGGGGGGGGAGAAAGGGAAAATAGAAAAGAAAATATTAAATATATAAGTGTATATTCAAAAATGAGATATAAAAGGGGGAAACATAACTAAGGTAGACTAGGAAAGGTAAGAGAATAAGAAATGATACTAAATTATATTTGGGTTGGTGGAAATACCATCCCAAGCAAGCGTAAACTGACTTTTGAAATATACACCAACAATAATAGAAAAAGAAAGAGAGCAAGGAGGACAGAACAAAAGAAAGATGGGGGAAAGAAAAAAGAGGTAAGGAGAGGAGGATGGAAGGGAGAGAAAGAGGAGGAGAGAGGGTAGGACAGGGAAGGGAAACAGCAGGAGTAGGAGAAAGGCAATGGAAGAAGGAAGGGGAAAGAGAGGAGGAAGGAAGAAAATAGAGAAGGGAGGGAGAAAAGAAAGGGGAAACAAGGCAGTGTTACAAAAGAAGGATGGTAAATAAAGCAACCTAAAATGTACATTATAACTTATTAAGTGAAATAATAAATGTATAGGAATGATAAATGTAAAGAAGAATAACAATTATGTGAATGTATACTTAAAATGATATGTAAGAGAATTAAAAAATATTTGAAAAAAAAAGAAGAAATGCAGATGGGAGCTCACACAGAAACTTTAAGCATCATAGTATCTCCAGGGATGGAATGGCCCCTGGTATTAGGGCAGGAGTGGCTAAAGAAGTGGAATCCTTAAGTTAACTGCAGATGAGGGCTGCTAAAAATCCGAATGAGCAAGTTGGAATCTGGAAGGCAGTCTCCCCATGGTGGGAGATTGGGGCAGTAGCGCAGGGATGAGAAAAGGACCTCCCCACTATCCCCAAAGAGTACTGGGATCTAGTAGAGGTGTTAAGCGAAAAGGGTTCAGATGAACTCGACCCTCACTGGCCGACAGATTGTGGTATAGAAATCCTGCCTGGGGCTAAATTGCTTAAGCCAAAATTGTATTCAATGACTCCTTTTGTCAAGGTTCATTGACAAAAACCTTGCCCTTGGATCCAATCCTTGGATTCATTCAACTGGCCCGACTCTAGGTGGCAGTTCCTGTCCTGTTCTGAGAAAAGGATGGGATGCTTCATCTATGCATGGATTATAGGAGTTAAAAGCTGTTTGTGTAGAAAACGTCTACCCCTGCCCCTGATGAAGACATGCTAGCCAACAAGGGAGGGAGTGACTGACAGACACAGAGAGAGACAGAAGGGGAGGGAGGGAAAGATAGAGAGACAGACAGAGACAGAGAGAAAGAGAGGGAGGGAGAGAGAAGGAGAGAGACACA
This sequence comes from Rhabdophis nuchalis, assembly GCA_039707465.1. NCBI lineage: Eukaryota > Metazoa > Chordata > Lepidosauria > Squamata > Natricidae > Rhabdophis > Rhabdophis nuchalis. The sequence goes on from CM077648.1 coordinate 68,697,333, forward strand.
GATAGAGAATGACACAGGGAGGGATTGAATCGGAGACAGACGGGGAAAGAGGGAGAGACAGACATACAGAGAGAGGGAGGGAGGGAGAGAATCAGAGAGAGTGACACACACAGAGACAGGGAGAGGGAGGGAGGGAGAGACAGATAGAGACTGATTAAGTGAGTGAGAGACAGACAGACAGACAGACACACCCACAGAGTGACAGAGAGAAAGAGAGAAAGAGAAACAAAGAGAGAAAGAGAAAGAAAGAGACAGAAAGAAAGAGAAAAAGAGAGAGAGAAAGGAAGAGAAAGAGAGAAAAAGGGAAAGAAAGAGTGAAAGAGAGAGAGAGAGAGACAGAAAGAGAAAGAGAGAGAGAAAGAGAGAGAAATAGAGAGAGAGAGGAAGAAAGAGAGAGAAAGAGAGAAAGGGAGACAGAAAGAAAGAGAAAAGGAGAGAAAGAAAGAGATAGAAATGGAGAGAGAGAGAGGAAGAAAGAGAGAGAAAGAGAGAGAGAGAGTGAGAGAGAAAGGGAGACAGAAAGAAAGAGAAAAAGAGAGAGAAAGAAAGAGAGAGAGAGAAATGGAGAGAGAGAGAGAGAGGAAGAAAGAGAGACAGAAAGAAAAAGAGAGAGAGAGAGAGAGAAAGAGAGAGAGCGAGAGAAATGGAGAGAGAGAGAGGAAGAAAGAGAGAAAGAGATAGGTAAGTTTTTTTAAAATTTATTTTCAATACATTGTGAAAACTCAACTGTCAGTTGATCTTAATGTTATGAAATGAAAAGTATGTCATTTGCAATTAACTTGGCATAAAATAATTTATTTGCATTTAATTGTAATGGTTCAAAGAATGTTCAGAAAAATGTTCGGCCCTCCACCATGTTCACTTCATCCAATCTGGCCCTCTTTGAAAAAAGTTTGGACACCACTGTCTTACACCAACATCTGTAAAAGAGAGCACTGGTATAGCTAGACGACATTTTAATCTACACTGATACAAAGGCAGAGTTGGTGAAACTAGTGAGGGCTGTAGGCTATAAACCAGTGGTTCTCAACCTTCCCAGTGCTGTGACCCTTTAATACAGTTACTCATGTTGTGGTGATCCCCAACCATAAAATTGGTGTCTCAGTTCCTAAGACCATCGAAAATAGGCCACCAAACTACGCCAAACTTTACCAGAGAATAATAGACTATTTGAGTTATTGGAACTCACACGACAGTATTGAAATAGACTCCCCCCTCCCCCCCAAGTCCAAGCAGTGCTGGACTGGGCTCCACCCTGAACCAGAAAGCAACTACTATGTTTCTCCAAAAATAAGATTTGATCTTGTTTTCTTTTGGGCTTGAAAATAAGCACTCAGGCTTATTTTCAGGAGGGCTTATTTTTTTGATGTGTAGGTGGCAAGCGCAGGGACTGAAATGAGTTGGAACCCAGGTCCCATTGGCTCCAGCCTTTCTGCTTGCCCGTAGCTGTAACAGGCCAAGCTTTTGGCACGCCTTGACCTCCACCCACCCTGCCTGCTGGCCCAGCTGCTGCAGGAACACCTTTTGGCTGCAGTGGGCACCATGCTGGACATCAAGCAGCTGCCCATGCTGCTGCTGGCCTTGTGGGAGCTCTTTGCTCTCCTGACAGGGCGGGTGAGGCAGGGGCATGCTGAGAGTTTGGCCCTAATAATAATAATAATAATATTTTAATTTATAGACCGCGTCCTCTCCCCAAAGGGACTCGGAGCGTGCACAGGGAAATTAAAAATACAGACATAAAAATACATAAATAGATAAAATGATTGAGGCTGTGGACAAGCAGACAGCGGGATGGAGAGGAAGGGGCTGGCGGTAGTTCTCCAAACATTTTTTGCCCAGAGGGAGATGAAGTTTCTCCCCCAATGAGTCTGCCTCTTACTTCTCATTAGAAATGAAAAGTAGCTTGGATCAGCTCATCCTAAGAAGCCTGAAATAATTTTTATGATTTACCTCCCTTCCACTTCAGAAAATGCCTGAAAGGGAGGTTCAATTGTTGCATGGCGGGCAAAAAAGGTGTACATGGGGCTAGAATGGGAGGAGAGAACCAGGTAATTCACTGAGGAAGTTGGTTAATCAAGTACCATTTTTATTACGGCAGCTGTGACGGAAATCAGTAAGGGCAGGCTGCCTGGAGCAGCGATGTCAAACTCCATTTTATTGAGGGCCGTTTCAAGGATGTCTTTGACCTTGGAGGGGCGGGGGTGGTGGTCAAAGTTCGGCATCGTAATCGTGGGCATGCCAGGCAGATGTGGCCATGTTAGGCGTTTGACATAGGCTCACGATGCATTTTCCCCTTCTTTTTCTCTACAGTTCTTTACTGTAACCATTTTCCTATCTTTTCTACCAGATATTAGTGGCAAACATTTATTACTTATTCTTCATATTCCACTAAACTTTTTATTTCTAAATTTATACCCCATGGTTCTCCAGGCAGAAAAGCTATGTATACTATTGTATTTTTGTGGGAATAGAGAGGAAAGGTTATGTAAAGACATGTGCAGCAAACTGCCATGATCTCAGTAGCTGGTTTCCTCTTAACCTATCATCTCACCTAATTAGCTTCACCAGGCAGTACCAAGAACCATCTGGATATGTGAAGATTCCACCCTGGTTGGGATGGTCTTAGAGATTGACAAGGAGAATGGACAAATAAGATTATTGGACCCGTGTCCCTCCTGGCTTGTACTGGCATCCTGGGAGACGACACGAGGCTGGCTCCAGGGCATTGTCAACGCATCTTTGAGTGAGGGGTCCTTGCCTGCCGTCTTGAAAGAGGCGGTAGTAAGGCCCCTCCTCAAGAAACCGTCCCTGGATCCAGCATTATTAGAGAACTATCGTCCCGTCTCCAACCTCCACTTTTTAGTGAAGGTTGTTGAGAGTGTGGTGGCTCAACAGTTTCCGCGACACTTGGAGGAAGTTGATTATCTAGACCCGCGCCAGTCCGGCTTCCGACCCAGGCACAGCACCGAGACGGCATTGGTCGCGTTGGTTGATGATCTCTGGAGGGCGCGGGATAGAGGATATTCCTCTATCCTAGTCCTATTAGACCTCTCGGCGGCTTTTGATACCATCGACCATGGTATCCTATTGCGCCGACTGGGGGGGGTGTTGGGGCTGGGAGGCACCGTTTTGCGGTGGTTCTCGTCCTACCTCTCTGGTCGGTCGCAATATGTGTTGGCAGGGGGGCAGAGGTCGGCCTCGAGGCCCCTCATATGTGGGGTTCCTCAGGGGTCGGTCCTCTCGCCCCTACTGTTCAACACATATATGAAGCCGCTGGGTGAGATCATCCGTGGTTTTGGGGTGGGATATCATCTGTACGCTGATGATACTCAGTTGTACATATCCATCCCAGACCACCCCAACGATGCCGTCGAGGTTATGTCCCGGAGCTTGGAGGCCGTATGGATCTGGATGGATGGTAACAAACTCAAGCTCAACCTGTCCAAGACTGAGTGGCTGTGGCTTCCGGCGCCCCGGTTCAGCCAGATTATTCCAACTCTGGCCATTGGGGGCGAAACACTGGCCCCCGTGGAGAGGGCGCGCAATTTGGGTGTCCTCCTGGATTCCCAGCTGTCTATGGAAGATCATGTGGCAGCCGTGGCCAGGGGGGCGTTTCATCAGGTACGCCTGATGCGCCAATTGCGCCCCTTACTGGACCGGGGTGCCTTACGCACAGTCACTCAAGCACTCGTCACCTCTCGACTCGACTACTGTAATGCTCTCTACATGGGGCTCCCCTTGAGGTGCACCCGAAAGCTGCAGCTAGTCCAGAACGCAGCCGCGTGGGTGATTACGGGAGCGCCTAGACACTCCCACATAACACCTATCCTGCGCGAGCTGCACTGGCTTCCTGTGGTCTTTCGGGTGTGCTTCAAGGTTTTAACGACCATCTTTAAAGCACTCCATGGCTCGGGGCCTAGTTATATGCGAGACCGCCTCCTGCCCCATACATCCCTCAGACTGATACGCTCCCACAGAGAGGGCCTCCTCAGGGTGCTGTCGGCAGGACAATGCCGACTGGCGACACCCAGGGGAAGAGCCTTCTCTGTGGCGGGCCCAGCCCTCTGGAACGACTTACCCCCTGAACTCCGCACCATCTCCGACCTCCGCCTCTTCCGCAAGTGTCTGAAGACACATTTATTCCATCTAGCCGGCATAGCGTAACCTCCATTACTGACTATTAGACAGTTTTAAATTTGGGATTTTTAATTCGGTTTTTAGCGCAGGGTTTTATTAGAATAAGTTTTTTAAATTTTATATATTTTGTATGTATTTTAACATCCCTGTGCGCCGCCCTGGGTCCATTTGGAGAAGGGCGGGGTATAAATTTAATAAAATAAATAAAATAAATAAATAAAGATGTTGCTATCTATGCTCTTTTTTTTTAATAGTTTTTTTTTATTTTCGATTTTCAAAGTAAATAACAACATATATACTGTTACATAGCCAACATCATATTATATTATTAAATGTTTACATCATTCCATTTTACCATCATTTCATTTTATCATCAACTCCCAGAAAACTCCCAGAGGGCTCTTCTGCTCTCCATACACCATATTTGTGCCTTATCCATCATTTTCTTTCCCTTTTCTCCTCCTCTTCCCTACGTCCTTTCTTCCCTCTAACGCCCTCCCCTTCTCTACTTCCCCTTCTTCTCTCCTTCTCCTCTCTCCCCTTTCCACTCCTCCTTTCTCTCCTCCTCTTCCCCCTCTTTGCCCTCTCTCCTTTCTCTCTCTTCTTCCCTTACCTCTCTACTCCACACTCTTCATCTCATTTACTTGGTGTATTTCGGCCTCTGAGCCAGTTCTATTTTGTGTTGATGGTATTTATAATTTCAGATTTAAGGTTTATCGCTTAATTTTCATATCGATTATTACAATTCTTATATCTCAATCCCAAATCTTGCTAGTTGTTTTAATACCCTTTTAAGTAAAGCCTAATTGTATAATGACGTTCTATTTATAAAACCAAACAAAAAAGAACCAAAAACAGTATAGATAAATTTAAATAAATTTAAATATAAGAAGACCTAATCGGGTATCCATAAATTCTGTGCCTTCCAGGAGTGGTTATTATTCATGGGTAATCTCATTTTATTAATTTTAAATCTAACAATTTATCCTGTGATTCAATATCAATATCCACAAGTCTTATCAAGTATTCTAGCCTCAATCTATTTTTTCTTTAATAATATCTTTAAATCCTATTTACTATTAATATCCCTTATTTAAACCCCTCATATCTCTATAGATTCCATATAATTATCTAAAATTTTATGTAACTGTTAATTGATTGATCATTTACCAAGAGTGATAGTATTCTATAACCATCTTAATCGCATTCCTCATCTATAGATAAGCAAATATATATCATTCACTAACACATAATCTTTCTATAACCATCTAAATAGCATAGTTCCCCATCGATAAATAAACAAATATATATCATTAACAAAAACATTTACCAAGAGTATTCTATAACCATCTTAGTAGCATAATTCCCCATCTATAGATAAGCAAACATATATCATTCACTAACACATAATCTTTCTTTAACCATCTAAATAGCATAGTTCCCCATCGATAGATAAACTAATATATATCATTATCAAAAACATAATCTTATTATAAGCATCTATAGTTATTACTAACAATCAATTAATTAATAATCCTTGATGGTAATTTAAACCCAGCCTAATTATTACTCATCAAGGGATAAAAGTTCCTCTTTTCAGCCGTTGTCTCTCCAAGGATGAATTAAATTTGCCTCTTTTAAAGTCCACATTCTCCATCGGCTTTTTTTCCTCTTCTCAAGTTCTTTATAAACTTCCATTGGCACATTGTGATCCTGTATAGCTGTACAATCATAGTGCTGATTGTACAGCTATACAGCAATTCTTTTCCTCAAATTTGATTTATTTTCAAATATCAAGTGTATCTCTGATGTGATTTCCTCTATCTTTTGTTCTCCTTTTCCTTCCTTTTGCCAGACAGGTTGAAATTCAAATTTCTGATGGGGTCTTGATCTTATTTCCTCTCCTGGATCTTCTCCCTTGTCTTCAGTTAAATCCAGTCCACAAACAGCCTCGTTTCCCTTTTCTTCTTTAATTTCTCTAATCTGTTTAATTTCTTCACTTGGCGTAATGTCGAGTATTACATGAAATTTTTTCAATTCCCTCAAGATTTCAGCCAAAAGCTCCTGATTTTCTGCAGTGTATATATCTATGTGCGTAGACATTTTGGCAAATCCGCAAACTAGGAAAAAGTAGCTCCAATTACCTTGTTAACACTTAGCTTATCTCTGTTAGTTGGTTTCTACACAATATTTCCAGTAAATCTGTTCATATATGTCCGCCCACTGTTTTTCCAAGAGCGATACGATGTATGAAATAGTTTAAATAGTTTCAAAGTGTTTCAGTCCTTTTTGTTGGAAGGAAAACAGAGACAAAAAAAAGATAAGATATGGTCCTTATTTAAGTTTAAAGATGCGCAATAGAGTGTCCAAATAATTATAGGATTATGGAAGTGCTCCAAGTTTCAAAGTTTTGAGTGAAATAAATCAAAAAGACAGAAAAAAAAGAATTAGAAAAGTCAGTCATAATCCAATCCTTTTCAGCGCAAACGTAAGTAACTATTTCTTTATTATCAGTTCAGTCGGTCATTTCAAAACATTCTGTGAACCTGAGGAATCTCACACTTCAATTTAAGTTCGCAGCTTATCTTTAACTTCAAAGTTTTGGTAAAAAAAAAAAAGGTTTCTTAGCAGAGTGTTTCAGAGACAAAACAAAATACCTTCCCGAAGTTTTCCAGCAGATTTTTTGCTTTCTTATTTCAAAGATTCTCCTTTGCCTTTGGTCCACCCTCCAGAAAGGGGGGGGGGGATGCAATTCGTCTCCCTTCAGAGATTTTGCTTCGTGTCGGGCAGGGATCTTGCGTGGTCCCTGCACCCAGCGAAGATTTATCTCCTAATCACCATCTCTCCGGGGCGGCTTAGATTCCTTATGGAATCACGGGGGAGGCGAATTCCAGCCGGGTCCCTGCAGTTTAGGGAGCCCGGTTGTGTCGGCTCGGGAGGCTCCGAGATAGCATGCTATCTATGCTCTTGCTTTGATTGTTAAAACTGTATAAAAGTCAAATAAACATTTTGGACACCTGCTGTGATGGATTTCTGAGACCTACATCTGGCGCCTGAAGCGGGGAAAAGGAAACCCTACAGGGAGCAACCGCCAATATACTTATCTGTCCGGAACAGACTCTACAGTGCACTTTCGTCCTATGGGACCCCTCAGAGGTAGGTATGGACTGCAATCTGTCTCTATACCAGCAACAACAGGTAAAAGAACTTAGATTCTTATTACAGAAGTCAGGTGTTACAGCACCTGAGGCATGCATAAGGAAGCTGGTGGCAGAGATAGGGGCACAATGTATTCGGAACGAGGAACGCTTCTTTAGGTGACTGGACAAGGATAGGACAAACTTTACATCTTGAACCCATGACTCCAGTAAAGGTGGTCTATGGTCTCAGTGCTGTCAAGCAGTTGAAACATTTGGCTCTAAAGTTTTGGCAGAACAATTGACCAGAGCCTCCAGCTGATTATGATCAAGTAAAAATTCTTCCCCCAAAATAATCTTTAATTGGGCTTTCAGCTCCTCATGGAGAGGTTAATTCGTCTGCTTCTCCACAGTCAGATCACAGTCAATCAAGAGGGTGTGTGTGTGGATATAGAAGATATGTTTTCTGTCTATTCACCTAATTTGATTCCACAAGCTCATGAAGTAATTGGCTTAAAGAATTGTTTTTCCTCTATTCTTCTCTGACCCCCTGATCAGGAAAAGTTTATTTTTACTGTGCCTGCCATTTTCTCTATCCCCTCAGCCACCCTAATCAGGGTTTGTTTTTACTGTGTCTGTTTCTGGCAAGCCTCAGCAAGCCTTCTCTAATACCAGGCAGAAGGCTACTGAGCCGTATCCTGATTTTATTAAGATTGCAGGATATTTTAAGACGAAAGATAGACAATTCTGCGGCTCAGATGGAGTTGTTGATGAAATTAGCAAAGGAGAATGCTACTTCCGAATGCCGAAGGGCAATTATTGGTCTTGGGAACAATCCTGATTTGGCAGATATGATTAAAGCGTCTCAAGATAAAGGAACAGCCTCTTGTTGAACTAATCTGGAATGTCAAAATCCAGGGAGGGGTATGTCTGCAGTTTCCCATAGCCCTTTCCATCAAGGGTCAAAACCAAAAGCAAAATGTCCAAAGTTATTTCGTAGGTTGATTTACATATTTACTTAGTCCTTCTTTGTGTCAGATTTATGTTGCAGAACTGAATCCTTTTTGTGTTATCCGTCAGCTTTGGTAAATCATTATATGAATGATATTTTAATTGGAGCCCCAAAGATACCTAATTGGCTTTCAGAAATACAAAATGATTTAAGTGTCTATGAGTTGCAAATTACTCCAGAAGAAATACAACTGTATGAAATGTAATCTTTTCTTGCTCCGTTTTTTTTCTTTGCTTAAATGTACATGAAGGTACAGTTGTTGGGGACCCTTACTTGGGGTCATCTGTATTTTTCTTTGTCGGCACATTTACTTAGTTCCTTATTTGATTTATTGACCAAAGGAAAACAAGTCTGAGACCTACATATTTTTTATTATTCAACTAATAATAAAAATACAATAGCATAAATAACATGATAGCTGTTTTTAATTGGGTATTTTAGTAGATTAAGGGGATTTTAGCACAGGCTCATATTTAATTTTTTCTTAACTGTATGTGTATATTGTATTGTGGTTTTAGTTTCCCTGTGCACCGCTCCGAGTCCCTATGGGGAGAGGAGCGGTCTATAAATTAAATTATTATTATTATTATTATTAATACAAGATCTAAGAACAGAGGTAAATTTCCAGGATGGTAAATAGAAATGGTTGTCAATTGAAAATAGCTGACCGGAAGTTCTCCAGCTGAACAGACGTGGGAGTGTGTGAGCTTTCAAGGGCTACCATGAACCCTGTCTGACAAATCTGTTCCAAGATCCTTTTTGGATCAGAACCATCCTGAAAGGGGAGGGGGGTGAAGAAGGGACAGTGTCTCATCAGACCCAGAGGGAGGCAACAGGTTCCTTGCAGGTCGGAGATTTGTCCTCTGAATTGAAGCAGGGGTGGCAGCTTGGCTACACAGAAGCTGGCTTCCTGCCAAAGCATTGAGCAGGAGCATACAGGAGACGAGATGAAAGACTGGTAAGAAGATTCATTTAACCCACAGTCATAAATCAAAACTTGGAAAAGGCAAAGAATCTTGGGAGTACAAATAATATTAATAGACAGATCTGGATTTTGGTAAAAGGAAAGAAAGAAAAAGAAAATGGAGGGTTGAAACACCCCCCCCCCCAAGCTATTTCTTTGAAATAACTTAGACAGAAATGATGAAAGCAGAGGAGTGACAAACTCACTTAAATATAAACCCTAAATTTGGTTTTGGAAACAGAAATCAAACATTCCGAGGGTTCTTCTTCCAACTCTAATTAGGGAGAAAAATCAAGAAAAAAGCACTACCTTCTCACCTAGGTTCCCTCTAAGGTGTGCGGCTGCGCACGTGGCTAGAAATCACCACACAGCAGTTTCAAACTGCACGCAGTGATTTCTAATAACTGCCTGGGAGGTCCTTTGTGGGTGGCGTCCTAGCAGCTTGTGCCCAGCGCTGCGGCCAAGCCGCCAAAGCTCCTGCCAGTGCCCCCGCCCGTGGCAGCGGCGCTGGTGCCCCCCCCTCCATTTGGAGCACCTTAGCTGGGCTCCTCATTACCTCTGCCGCCTCCTTCTCCACCGCTGCATAGAGCAAGTCGAAAGGGGCTACCTGGCTCAAGCCTGAAGAATAGCAGCCGCACTGTCCAGCCAGGAGGAGGAGGAGGAGAGAGAAGGGGAGCATGGCCGAGGTGAAGAGGGGACCGCCGGGAAGTGAGGTTTGAGGGGAATGGGAGGCAGAAGGAAAGCTGCAAACATAGCTGGAAGGAAGAGGGTGGGCGGAGAGAGAGGGAGAGATGCCTCGGCTGCCTTACGCTCTTCTGTTTGGCTGGAAAGGGGGGCTGCTGGAAGGGAAGGAGAAGGCGGAGACCCAAAGAGGAGGACAGAAAGGTGTGGTACTCCAGAGCCTGTAGCTGGAAAGTCCTCATTGAAGCGGAGGGCTTGGCGAAGGAGCGAGAGAGAGAGAGAGAGAGAGAGAGAAAGAGAGAGCCCTGGCTGGCACTCTGGGTTCGAGTCATTGGGCAAGGGAGGAGAATCTCTCCGAAGGGAGGGAGGACGGGATGGATGCTTAAACAGCCATCTGCCCACTTAAGAACACAATAGAGCAGTGTTTCTCAACCTTGGTGACTTGGAAGTCCTATGGATTTCAACTCTCAGAATCCCCCAGCTGGGGAATTCTGAGAGTTGAAGTCCAGAGGACTTCAAATCACCAAGGTTGAGAAACACTGCCATAGAGGTCTTCAAACTTGGCAACTTTAAGACTTGTGGACTTCAACTCCCAGAATTTTCCAGCCAGTTTTTCTGGCTGGAGAATTCTGGGAGTTGAAGTCCACCAGTTTTAAAAGTGCCAAATTTGCAGACCTCTGGTCTAGCAGGATGGGGATTAAGAGACTATTTGTGCCCAAGAACAGTCACAATGTTATTTTTCAAAAATCAATAAAATTTGTAATATTGGCTCATCCTTTATAAAAGGTACATACAAACCATAGAGTTTTGACCGCCTGTTTTATATTTAGAGGCAAGGTAACATAACCCTAACCTGTCCATATCTTCGGAAGTAACAGAGTCAAACTCTTCCCATAAAACTGTGTCAAGATCTGCCTCGGGGCATCCCACTGGGCCACTTTCGATGGAGGCCAACTTGCTCCGAATCTGAGCGATTTTATCCTGCAGATATTCCCCAAATTCCTTTGCTCTACCCTGCAAAGGGGCTTCCCGCGCCCTCTGTTGAAGGAGGAGCGGGCCACCCTAAACAGGGCGGCAGGGCGGTTATCTGCGGTTGCGATGAGAGTGGCACACTGATGACGTTTGGCCACTCTCAACGCCACAAGGTAAGTCCGTAAATGGGCTCTCACCTGTGTTCGGTCAGATTCAGACCGTGCGGATCTCCACCTCCTCTCTAGGCGTCTCTTGTGGCGCTTCATCACCCTCAGCTCCTCGGAAAACCGAGGAGCCTGGGTGACTCGTCACCGCAGGAGAGGCCGCAAGGGCGCGACCCGATCCAAGGCCCCCGTGGCCGCGATGTTCCACGCGGCCACTAGGTCCTCCGCCGGGGTGCAGGTCAAGGACACAGGTAATGGCCCAGGCACCGTCTGGAACCTATCCGGGTCCATCAGGCGCTTGGGGCGGAACCATATAGGTGAATCTGGTTCCGCCTCCCCACGGTGGGGTGTAGCGATTGGAAAGTCGAGCCGGAGAAGTGAGTGGTCTGACCATGACAGGGGTATGATGGCTATGTCCCCTATACCCAGATCACTCTTCCACTGACCAGAGACAAAAATCAAATCCAGCGTGTGTCCTCCCTCGTGCGTGGGGCCCTGAATTACTTGGGTCAGGTCCATGGCTGTCATGGAGGCCATGAACTCCCGAGCTGCCTCTGATGATTCGCCAACCGATGGCAGATTGAAGTCCTCCATGACAATCAGTCTGGGGGTCTCAACTGCCATCGCGGCAATCACCTCAAGGAGCTCGGGCAGGGCTGCTGTTACATAGCGGGGAGCCAGTATACAATCAGCACGCCCAACTGCCTCCCTAGGCCCCACTTCACGCAGAGGGACTCACAGCCGGTAGTCTGTGGTACAGCGGTCTCTCTCGGCTCAAGACCTTCCCTAACAATAACCGCTACCCCTCCACCCCTGCCTAGGGCCCATGGCTGATGAAAAGCGCGGGAACCTGGTGGGCACATTTCTACGAGGGAAACTCCTTCCTCGTGGCCAAACCAGGTCTCCGCTATTCCTACCAGGTCCGGCTCCCCCTCTGACACAAGGTCGTGGACGAGGGGGGCTTTGTTGACCATGGACCTGGCATTGCAGAACATCAGCCCCGGGCCCTGGCTCTGTAATCCTTGACCACCTAGCCTGCGGGGGTTGTGGCATTTGACCGCTTGTAAGCAGCGATCGTGTACCCCCAACCGGGAAGAAAAAACCTGTCTCCCATCGCACCTGCCCCTCCCTCTTGATGGGTAGACCCTCTATGGAAACGGCTTGTGTATCCCCCCTCTTGATGGATCCTTCCGCTTCCTTCCTCGCTCTGCCGGCTTCACCCCTTTCCTTCCTATCTTCCTTAATCTGTTTAAACCCTCCCTCCTCCCTGGTACCCCCTAAAATACATAACAACTGTCTAACTAAAAAAACCCTAAGTGCCCAAACTGCAACCCAAAACCCACTTATTTATTGCAAAGTGCCAACACGGCAATTTAACCTGAATACTGATGTTTTATTACCTAAAATAATGATAATAGTTCAGCTAATTGTTCTAAGAAAAATGTGATAAATGCACTTTTATGCCCCTTCATTTTTTCTGTTTTTGAAATATTATGTTTAGCAACAATAAAAAAGAAAAACTTTTGTAATATCATTTCTCTTTCCCTCCCTGTCTCTCTTTCTCGCTGTCTTTCTCTTTTCCTCTCCCCTCTTTTCCTCCCCTCCCCTCCCCTCTCTTACTCTTTGTCTATTTTTTCCTCCCTTTCTTTTTCTGTCAGTCTCTTCCCCATCTCTCTCTCTGTTTCCCTCTCTTTCCCATCTCTTCCCCCATCTCTCTCTGTTTCCCTCTCTTTCCCGTCTCTCTTTTCCTTCTCTCTCTTTTCCTCCCTCTCTTCCCCTCTTCCCCTCTCTTCTTCCTTTTTCTCTCTATCTTCCCCTCCCTCCCCTCTCTGCCGCCCTCTCTACTTCTCTGTCTCTCTTTCCCTCCCTCTCTGCATCTCTATTTCTCTTTTTCCTTGTGGCATCACATTGGCTGCCCATGGACTGGTAAAGGGGGTTGGGTTTGGGGAAACATAAGGTTTGCTTTGTGCTCTGCATGGGACTTTTCAGATTCCACCTTGCTTTCCTGCATTCACTTTCTCTCAATAAAAGTTTTTTTGATTCAACTTAAGACTCAAGAGTCTTACTTTCCCGAGGGACCAGCTGGGGCAGGTCCTTACACTAGTTATGCAAAGAGAAGTTTGAATGGGAGAAGAAAATCTGTTTAACTAGTGGCAGGCAAGGGAAACAAATACCAATTTCTGTGGACTCTGAGATACCACTCCATTACCTGAAATATAAATCTTGGGGGGGGGGGGGGGGGGAAGGATCTGATTTATATTATTCTTTAATACCTACTCTGAGAAATGGAGCAGAATTTTGGTAGGGAACCAAGAAGCAGAGACTGCCTTTTACACAGGGACACGGCCACCATGACGCTAAACCCACCGAACCACAGAGCCCACACCAGACCTGTTGCCGCTGCTGACATCAACACTGAACAGCCAAGCAGCTGAAACCAAAATGGAAGATTGTGGGCATGCAAACTGAGTGTGGCTGATGATAGAACTCTGTTGGCTTCCCTACTAAATGGCTACTGATTCAGCTTAGAGAATAGAGGATGGGAGGAGCTATGGAACAGTTTAAAAAGGTGGGACAGTTACTGGACGTTTAATCCTGACTTTGATTTGCCTGTTAATGGATGTCAGTTTGTGCCAGTGTTTGTGAGGGAGATAAAAGAATACTCAATTCAGGTTTGGGGGGGGGGGATGTCCCTCACTTTTACATCGGAACCTGACAGTATGATGTATCATGTATTCATTTATTTGGAAAGGCAAAACTCATGTCATCTATGAAAAGTTTAACATTATTCCAAAGTTTCTAAAATAGTAACAAGAGTTTAAATGTAAGAGTGTTTGAAAATGTAATGGTAGTTTCTGCATAGTTTCTCTAGATTCTTATGCAAGATTCCAAATACTCACAGCCAAACACTGGAAATACAAGTATGAAACGAGATATTCAAAGAAATTGTATAAAGGGTATAACTTACTTTTAAGGAACAACTATAAATACCTGGATGTTATGGGGTGGTAATAAGAAAAGGGATACAGGTGCTCTTCAACAAAATATTACCAAACATTTCAGTGATAGAGAACTAAAAAGGAGAAATTATTGGCTCTATAAAGATTTGCTATTTCAGCTAATGGACAGGAACAATTCAACACTGTTTATAGTCTATTTGGTTTTAGACAATAAACAAAGTAAGCTGGCCAACTGCCTACAAAATTGTATGTTGCAGAGATAATAAGAATATTTGAATTCCCACATTAGATGATTGCTATGTTTTTAGACGTGGGTCTGATTCCTGCATAATCCCCCCCCCCAATCCAGCATGTATATAAAGTACAGTGCTTCAAAGCATTTCAAACCGATGCAGTCAGCAAAAACATATCACATAAACATATCATATAAAACTACTCTTTAGCAAGGATTAGGGAAACACTCACTTTTTACAGGATTGCCAAAGACACATGAAATTTTGACCAGGTTTTTTCATTTGTTCTGCATGCGGACTTGATACAGTATATATAGAAGGTGGCAAACTGACAGGCGGACCTTGAACTTGCATTGTTGGTACCGGTATTACAGATGTGCTCTGTGAGAAGAATGTTTAAAAATAAGAATTATATTCATACTTTTCTCAACATCCAGAGATTTTGCTTTAAAATTTAAATGCCTTACAATTTCATATATGTAAACCACTAATTATTAAAGAGCTCTATATCATGATTAGCTTTCCATGGTTTTATTTCAAGAAGTAGATTGTAAACACTCTCTTTACAGAGTAAAAAATAAATAAAAGTAGAGGTCTATGTGCTATTTACAGATTTGCTCAATAGGCTATTTATATCTGCTCTATTTTTACTCAACATAGAATTAGACAGTTTTAAGGACGATTTCTACATGGCAACTGCTTTTGATGGGGAAAAAAGCAACTGGGCAATTTAAAACATACTGCATAATTTTAGCAATATTTTTCACACTAAGCAATTTAAAGCAAAGCTACTGCATTAGTTTTGGCTCCTTTCAATGCCACTTAGATATGTTTAAAAAATATGTATTAGCAGCTCTTAAGAACATGCTATATTATTATTTGACATCAATATGCATGATATTGAACCCATTAATTATGTGTATGTGCAGGTGTATACATATACATACACACTACACAAAAACACACTACTGACAATCCCCTGTAGTGGAAAAAACCACATAAAATACTTCTTGAAGCACTTCAGATGGATGATAAAGAGTACTTAAAAATATGTTAAGATAAAACAATTTTTCTGTCATTTATGTAACTTTCCAAAGTTTTCTTCATTTCCTAATGACAAGTTTCTAACATGGCAGCAATCCCCAACCCCACTTGTCTTACATGGAAAAAGTCTCTGCATTATCAGCACATTCATATGGTCACAAAAAAGTCCTAAAGCAGTATATCAAATGCTAATATAATTAATAATATAATAATACAATACAACACATTTATATATTATGTATATTTTACATAATATATACATGTACATCTACACGTACAATTTATATATTACTAAATATAATTTGTAAACCTTTTGCACCAAACTGCTATAATTTAGTATGAAATCTTGGCCTAACTATCAATAGATTATAGACGGTACCTCAGTATGAATTACGGTCTTCAGAAAGAACATTCAATTTACAGACCTGATCATTATGTTTATGGGCTTCATAGCTTTATATACAGAACAGAGCCTAAATTCTTGCAACTATGCACCTGCTTCCTGCCACTAAGCACAATCAAATCAAGTTGAAGCAGTCAATGAGTTGGCGCTTCCTAGATGTTGCCAATTTGCTTTCCACACAAGTCTATTTAAGCAGGATGGCTTAAATCTGAGTTTAAGAGGGGAGGGGGGTGACGACATGAAGAGGAATGAAAAAGTAGTCTCTACTTAAAGATGTTTTGTTAAGAACTCATATAAAAATGGTTACAAGTTACATTAATACACTACAAAGTTGAACACTAACTTTGTAGCAAACGACCATTGTCTTACCTGAACGGTCCTTCTCGTAGCGCTGCGGGAGAGTCCAAGGATGGGTAAAATCAGCCATGCTGGCCTAGGACTGAGTGTCAATTTCTTTGACCACACCTCCTTTGCCTTCCTGTGGTCAGTTTTAAAAAACGAATGTCTCTCCCGAACAGGACGCCCAATTCTATGAAATAATCAGAAATCATTAGCACCCTGATATAAACCCTGGGCGGGTCTTGGACTCTCCCGCAGCGCTACGTTCAGGTAAGACAACGGTCATTCTCCATAGCGCTGCTTGGAGAGTCCAAGGATGGGACATACCCAAGCTATACTGTCCCAGGGCGGGAAGAGTCAGTGTCAGGTAACACAGGAGTCGAGGCAACTTGCTGTAATACCCTCCTCCTGAAGGAAGCCTCGGCTGAGGCAAAGGAGTCTATTTTATAGTTCCTAATGAAGGCAGTGGGTGATGCCCACATCGCTGCTCTGCAAATCTCCAATATAGATGCTTGAGTCGCCCAAGCCGCCGTAGTTGCTGCACTTCTCGTTGAATGTGCTAACACCTTGCTTGGAGCTATCCTGCCTTGGTGCTCATAAGCCATCTTTATACAAGCTCTTAACCATCGGCTTATGGTGGCCGATGATACTTTGCGGCCTAGCGACCTTGGTTGAAATGCCACAAATAGACTTTCTGTATGTCTAATTTCTTTGGTCCTTTTTACATAAATCTTTATAGCACGCCTAACGTCTAATTTATGCCAAGTCTTTTCCCTTGGATGTCTTGGATCAGGACAAAAATTCGGTAGAATAATTTCCTGCGTTCTATGGAATTGCGAATTTATTTTTGGTATAAAAGACGGGTCTAGTCTCATAATGACCCTGTCTGGATGAATTATGCATAGTTCCTCCCTGACCGATAGCGCAGCCAGCTCCGACACCCTTCTAGCTGATGTTATAGCCACTAAGAATGCAGTTTTTAGTGACAAATGGCGAAAGGAAACCGTACGCAACGGTTCAAACGGTGCAGATGTCAATGCTCTCAAGACATACGGTAAGTCCCATGAAGGATATCTATGTATAATGGGTGGTCGTATGTTAGCTGCGCCCTTTAAAAAACTTTTGACCTGTGGGTGTTTACTCAGACTCTGCTGAGTGCCAGCTGCCAAGATCGTAGATAATGCTGCCACCTGGCGCCGAAGTGTGTTGTGTGCCAACCCTTTGTCCAACCCTTCATGCAGAAAGTTCAAAAGTTCTGGCACTGTTGCCGACACTTCATTCACCCCTCGGGCCCTGCACCAGGTAGCAAAAGCGAGCGATTAGTGGACTCTCTCCTGGATCGTCTTTATAACCTTTTCTGAGAAGTTATGTTTCCTCAGCAACTCCCCCTCAATCGCTAAACGGCTAGTTGCAGCCACTGAGGGTCTGGATGTGATACTGCTCCCTGGCGTAGGGATATCTGAGGTATTCTCCAAGGTCTTTCTATGGACAAACTCACTAGATCCGCAAACCATGACCTCCTGGGCCAATGAGGTGCCACCAGGAGGATCTCCGCCCTCTCCCCCAAAATCTTTGCAATCACTTGCCGAATTAGCGGTAGAGGAGGAAACGCGTACAATAGTCCCTGAGGCCATTTGCACCTCAGAGCGTCCCTCCCCTCCGCCTGTGGGGAATAATAGCGGGAATAAAACCGAGGCACTTGGGCATTGCTGTTTGACGCAAACAGGTCGACCACCGGCTGGCCGAATCTCTGAACTATGTCCTTGAACAGGTTCGGATGCAACTGCCATTCTGAATTGTCTATGGATTGGCGACTCAGCCAGTCTGCCTCCACGTTGCTGTCGCCTGATATGTGGTCGGCCCTGATTGATTCTAGATGTCTCTCCGCCACCGACCCAAAGTCTCTGCTTCTATCATGAGTCTCTTGGATCTCGTGCCCCCGTCGGTTCACATGGGCCTTTGTGGCCATGTTGTCTGTCAACAACAACACATGCCGACCCACCAAGATCTTTGCAAACCTGCGTAGAGCCAATCTGGCCGCTCTCAGCTCCAGCCAATTGATGTTGTGGGCTGATTCCGAATCCGTTCACAACCCCTGTGTGATCTGACCCTTGCAATGCACTCCCCACCCTTGGAGACTGGCATCTGAAGTGACTATCACACGTTCTGGTTCCTTGAATAGGGAACCTTTCTGGATCGCCCTTGCCTGCCACCATTTGAATGATCTTTTCACCCTTTGTGGAAGATAAACCTGTCTCTTTGAATTGCTGATGTTGGCCCTCTGCATTGGAAGTAGAAACCATTGCAGTTCCCTGGCATGAAGTCTTGCCCATGGCACTATTTTGATGCAAGAAATCATCATGCCCAACAGCTGAGACAGCTGCACGATCTGGATTTGGGCCCTGCGTTGACAGATTCGAATCCTCGATTGAAGATTCTTCTGACGCTCTGGTGACAGGAATACATGGCATGATCGAGAGTCTATGACCGACCCCAGGTGTTGCAAGCGAGTGGTGGGCGTCAGGTGACTTTTCTCCCTGTTTATCGTGAATCCATGTTGTTGAAGCGCACGTACAGTAAGCTGCACATCCCTCTTGGCCTGCTGGCGAGATGATGACAGAATTATAATGTCGTCCAAATAACAAGCCAGACGTACAGGCCTCGACCGCAGATGAGCCGCCAGTGCTGCCAAAATCTTTGTAAACGTCCTTGGAGCTGACGATAGTCCGAATGGAAGAGCCCTGTACTGATAGTTTCTTCCATTCACATACAGCCTTAGATAACTGCGGTGTGCCTTGTGTATTGGAATGTGCAGATACGCTTCCTTTAGATCTATGCTTGTCATTAAATCCCCCTGTCTTATTCCCTCTAGGATCGATTTCAATGACTGCATTTTGAACCGCTTGTAAACTAGATGACGGTTCAAGCGCTTCAAATCTAATATGGCTCTGACCACGCCCGAGCTCTTGGGAACCAGAAAGAGTCTGGAGTAAAACCCCTTGCTCTCCTGTTCTGGTGGAACTGGCTCTAGGGCGTTTATGTCTAATAAATGCTCTATCTCCTTCTGTATCATTGCCCTTTTTTCTTGACTCTTGTGTAAGGGACAACGTACAAAGGTTCGTGGGGGAAGGGACAAAAACTCCAATAGTAGGCCTTTCCTTATTGTGCTGCGTATCCACGCATCTGTGGTTATCTCCTCCCATCGATCTGCGAATAATTGCAGACGGCCCCCGATGGGAGGAACCACCAGCCCGTCACTTGCCTCTCTTGAATTGACGGGAATTGTTCCCACCACGAAAGGGCTTCCTGAAGGAACCCTGCTGTTGTCTGTTCCTATTATTAAAATCAGCCCTGTCCTGATTCCTCTCTGAGGACTGGGTATAATTTCTGTTGTAGCCATACGACGTGGAAGGTTGGCTGTTACCAGAGGCACGAAATTGGCTGCCTTCTGAAAAATCTTGACCCTTTCTTGCCTTGTCTCTTTAGAGTGGCAGGGAGAACCTTCCTCTTATCCCTGGTCTCTATGAGGAATTTGTCTAGAGATTCCCCAAAGAGATTGGTACCCTTGAATGGGGCCAAAGCTAGTTTCCACTTAGCCTTTACGTCCGCCTGCCAATGGTGTAGCCAAAGCAGGCGGCGTGAAGTTACATTAGATGCTAAAGCTCGTGATGCAAACTTGGCTGCATTTAAAGACGCATCCGCCACGTACTCTACTGCTGTAATGATCCTGGTCAGATCATGACACAGCCTGGAATCGTCCTCTGGAGGACTGGCCCTTAATCTCCTTAGCCATAGTAACGCGGCCCTAGTGAAAAAAGACGATGATGTAGCAGTCTTTATCGCCCAGGCAGCCGCCTGGTGAGTTTTATGACCTGCTTTCTCAGCCCTCTTATCCTCCGCCTTCAGGCCTTCTAATAACTCAGCCGGAAGCGAAGAATTTGAAGTGAGAGATATTACTGGTGCATCCACCTCAGGAAGTTTTAGGATGTCCTCCAGTTTGGACTCTAACGCATATAGCGTTTTGTCCCCCCAACTGGGATTAGCTAGAGTTCCGGCCTGCACCCATTGCCTTTGCACCACGTTCATGAATAGGTCCGGTACCGGAATCAGTTCCGGTTCCGGAGCTATCTCCTGAAACAGCCCAGCCTTGTGGTCATCAGATGAAAATGGGCCCGCTGCATCTATCGTTTTGATTGACCCCAGGTCAGTGGCTGACCTGGCTTTGTGCAGGATGGATTTGAATAGGGTTGGTTTAAAGAGGCCCTTGGAGGTAGGTTTTTCCGGAGGCAAATCCTCATCCTCCGACAGTTGGTAACCTTCCTTTTGATTCCCCTCCCAGGTCGACCCCTCAGTGGTGACCGAGGAGGTAGTGGAACCTCTCCAACTTCCCCTAGTTTGCACAGGAAGAGAATAAGTCACACAACTCCTTTCTCCCTTAGAGGTCCTTTGACGCCTGCCTTCCTCTATACCCTGGGCAATTGCGATCGAAATGACCTCTCTCATTTCTGCGGACAGAACCGAAGTTCTGTTAGCAGATTGAACTTCCTTAGGAGGAACTGCCAATATCCCAGGCTCCACTACAGAGGTGTCTCCAATTTCCTCTCTAATGGAAGAACTAGGAGAGGAAGGGAACCCCAATGAAGCATCTGGAGAACCCTGTGCAGAATCCTCATCACTAGTGTAATTACACCTCTCCTTCTGAGGTGAGGTCTGCCCTCTGTCCTCAACTCTGGGAGGTGAAGGACAATATTTGGCAGAATTCCCTTGGGATATAGTTAGATTTTGTCTGTCACTATCCTGCTCCCTCGGAATCTCCTGTCTCCCTGGGCCTTGGTTTTCCTGCCCTTTGGAGATTTTAAGGGGAAATTTCCCCTTGGGCCCCCTTTTCCCTGCCATCGGCGGGCGAATCATCCGGGGTAGCTCGGGAGTTCATGGCTTCCATGACGGCCATGGACCTGACCCAACTAATTCAAGGCCCCACTCACGAGGGTGGACATACACCGGATCTCATCTTTGTCTCAGGCCAATGGAAGAGTGATCTGGGTATAGGGGATATAGTCATCACGCCCTTGTCATGGACAGACCACTCACTTCTCTGGCTCGACTTTCCAACCGCTGCCCCTCACCGCGGGGAGGCGGAACCTGAGTCACCTATTTGGTTCCGCCCCAGGCGCCTGATGGACCCTGATGGGTTCCAGACAGCGCTTGGGCCACTTCCTGTACCCCTGACCCGCGCCCCGATGGAGGACCTCGTGGCCGCATGGAATATTGCGACCACGGGAGCCTTGGATCGGGTCGCGCCCTTGCGGCCTCTCTTGCGGCGGCGAGCCACCCTGGCTCCTTGGTTTACCGAGGAGCTGAGGGTGATGAAACGCCGCAAGAGATGCCTAGAGAGAAGATGGAGGTCTACCCGTTCTGAATCTGACCGGACACAGGTAAGAGCCCATTTACGGACTTACATTGTGGCACTGAGAGTGGCCAAACGTCATCATTGTGCCACTCTCATAGCATCCGCAGAAAACCGCCCTGCCGCCCTGTTTAGGGTGACCCGCTCCCTCCTTCAACAGAGGGTGCGGGAAGCCCCGCTACAGGGTAGAGCAGAGGAATTTGTGATTTTTCTGCAGGAGAAAATCGCTCAGATACAGAATGAGTTAGCCTCCATTGATGGCCCAGTGGGATGCCACGGGACAGATCTTGTTTGGGAGGAGTTTGACTCCGTTACTTCCAAGGATATGGACAGGTTACGTGGGCGACTGCGAGCCACCACATGTTTATTGGACCCGTGTCCCTCCTGGCTTGTACTGGCATCCTGGGAGGTGACACGAGGCTGGCTCCAAGAGGTTGTCAACGCACCCTTAAGTGAGGGTTCCTTACCTGCTTCCCTAAAAGAGGCTATGGTGAGGCCCCTCCTTAAGAAGCCCTCTTTGGATCCAGCTTTATTAACCAACTATCGTCCAGTCTCCAACCTTCCCTTTTTGGCGAAGGTTGTTGAGAGTGTGGTGGCACAACAGTTTCCCCGTCACCTGGAGGAAGTTGATTATCTAGACCCGCGCCAGTCCGGCTTTCGGCCCGGGCATAGCATCGAGACGGCATTGGTCGCGTTGGTCGATGATCTCTGGAGGGCCAGAGATGGGGGTTGTTCCTCCATCCTGGTCCTATTAGACCTCTCGGCGGCTTTCGATACCATCGACCATGGTATCCTATTGCATCGGCTGGAGGGGTTGGGGGTGGGAGGCACCGTTTTACGGTGGTTCTCCTCCTACCTCTCTGGCCGATCGCAATTTGTGTTGGCAGGAGAGCAGAGGTCGACCTCGAGACCCCTCACATGTGGGGTGCCTCAGGGGTCGGTCCTCTCGCCTCTCCTGTTCAACACATATATGAAGCCGCTGGGTGAGATCATCCGTGGTTTTGGGGTAGAGTACCATCTCTACGCTGATGATACTCAGCTGTATATATCTACCCCAAACCACCCCAACGATGCCGTAGCGGTGATGTGCCAGTGCCTGGAAGCCGTACGGATCTGGATGGGAAGTAACAGACTCAGGCTCAACCCGACCAAGACCAAGTGGCTGTGGTTTCCGGCTGCCCGATTCAACCAGCTGATCCCATCGCTGGCCATAGGGGGCGAACATCTTGCCCCTGTGGATGGGGTGCGCAACTTGGGTATCCTCCTGGATGCCCGGCTGTCCATGGAAGATCAAGTGACAGCCGTGGCCAGGAGGGCGTTTTACCAGGTTCGCCTGGTTCGCCAATTGCGCCCCCTATTGGATCGGGACGCCCTTCGCACAGTCACTCATGCACTCGTGACATCCCGACTGGACTATTGTAACTCTCTCTACATGGGGCTCCCCTTGAGGTGCACCCGAAGACTTCAGCTGGTCCAGAATGCAGCCGCGCGAGCAATAATGGGTACCGCAAGGTATACCCATGTAACACCGCTCTTGCGCGAGCTGCACTGGCTACCTGTCGTCTTTCGGGTGCGCTTCAAGGTGCTAGTTCTCATCTTTAAAGCGCTCCATGGCTCGGGACCTAGCTATCTGCGGGATCGGATTCTGCCCCATACATCCTCCCGGCCGATTCGCTCCCACAGAGAGGGACTTCTCCGGGTGCCGTCCACCAGACTTTGTCAGCGGGCGACGCCCAGGGGAAGGGCCTTCTCTGTGGCGGGCCCAGCCCTCTGGAACGACCTTCCCCCCGACATTAGAACAACTACGGACCTCCGCTCCTTCCGTCAGAAATTAAAAACTCACTTCTTCTGCTTGGCCGGCCTAGGTTAGTCTCTACCTCAGGGGTTAGGGAATGTTAATTTTAAAAATGGGGATTTTAGTGCAGGGACAGTTGATTTAATCTGTTTTTATTGTATTTATTTATGTATATATTTTATGTTTGTTTTAATTTTTCCCTGTGCACCGCTCCGAGTCCCCCAGGGGAGAGGACGCGGTATAGAAAAATAAAATCTATCTATCTATCTATCTATCTATCTATCTATCTATCTATCTATCTATCTATCTATCTATCTATCTATCTATCTATCTATCTATCTAGCCTCCTCTAGGGGGCGACTGGCCTGCTGCGTTTCGCTGAAGGCTCTCCTATCTCTACTAAAAGCCTCAACTCTTCTCCCTGCATCTTGAAGGTTTGAAGGTTGTCAGTTAACACTGTAAATTCGCAGCAGGAGGAACCCAGCGCTGGCCTGATGGCCCAAACAGACGCTTTGCAGATAATTGAATTATGGGTGCTGGTTTGATGGCCAGATCACCCCTATTCCCACTCCTTTAAGTAGAAGATCTTTCACTTGAGAATGAAAGCCCCTGCCGGAGTCCCAGAGGGGCTCTTCAATCTCCAAAGGAGGGATATCTGCCTGAGAGTTGAGCGGGGCAATCCTTGATTCCAATAGACTTGCTGCAGACTGACAAGTTTCCAAGCTCCTCTGTGCCGTTAACGGCTTCCAGAGGAGCGCTCGAGGCTTTCCGTTTCTTTTTGTCCATTTGCTCTTTAAAACCGCCGCCGCGAGCTCGCACAGCCGCCCTGCGCCTTCCAAAATGGCGGACGCTGCTTGTCCTGGCGTCCCGGTTGCCTAGGCAACCTCCTGGAGGGCTCCGATTCACCGGCCCAGCAGGAGGCCCGCCACGCTCCGACGGAGCGAAGAAACGCCGCTTGCCGCTCTTCTGAACTTTCCAAGCAGCGAAAATGCTTTTAAAAGCGGCCAGAGCCGGCAGGAAGCCTCCCGCCGCTCTGCACCGCTAGCAGCCGCCAGACAGGTGGTTTTGACACTTGGCTTCTGCCTGCAATCGGCAGAAAGCCCCAGCTCCATCCACCTCTCAGCCCATTCACAATCAAACAAATAAAGTGAAAAATAAAAATAAAATAAAAATAAACACTTTAAATCATCCAATCTTCCCCCCCCCCCTTTTTGGAGAGTCCCTTGATAAAATCAGCCTATCTGCCAATTCCTGAGAGCTCTCCAATATTAGTCCTAATGGGCGACTGAGTTTTTTTAAAACTGACCACAGGAAGGCAAAGGAGGTGTGGTCAAAGAAATTGACACTCAGTCCTAGGGCAGCAAGGCTGATTTTACCCATCCTTGGACTCTCCAAGCAGCGCTATGGAGAACAACAATATTCCCAGTAGTATAAAACCCCTGCAATTGGAAAGTAGTGAGAGAAAAACATGGAAAGGCTGATTTGTGAAGTTTAGTTTACTGATTACATTACACTGCTTGGGCACTGAGTTTACATATGCACAATATGAGAAAGGTTTTAGTAACACCTAATTGTTCTTTGGATACTACCTGAAAGTATCATTAAAATAGGAGCCAAGTAACCAATAGTAATAATAATTTTATTACTCCCTGAAACTTAGAAACCAGCTACTCCACAACTTATGACAATTGAGTCCAATATGTCTATTGCTAAGGAAGACAGTTAAGTGAATTTTGCCCCATTTTTACAACCTTTGTTGGCACAGTTGTTATGTGAATCACTATAGTTGTTAATAACATGCTTGTTAAATAAATCTGGTTTCCCCATTGACTGTCAGAAGGTGGCAAAAGCTGATCACATGACTCCCAGGACACTGTAACATTCAAAAATGCATGTCCGTTTGAACGGTCACTAAATGAGTGATCTACGTGGAGGACTACCTGTATATCTCTGAAATTTTACTCATTCATAAAGTATGCAAATCTGTGGAAAGAAACTTCTTTTATTATTCTTATTATAGATTTTTAAGTAAATCTATTGAGTAAAAATGCTTTAAGCAGAAAATGATAAAAACAAATATTCAGTAATGAATATCAGAGTAACCTCAGTCAGCCTCTGTAAGAAAAACCATTTTAGAAAATGTATATTTAAAATCTGAAGCCTAGGTAGAGAGCTGTTTTTCACAGATGTGGGAGAGGTACCATGTCAGATGATTTCCCCCAGTTCAACCTTATACAGGAGTACAGTACTTGCAAATAGGAACTTTTATTTAAAATTGCTGTCCTTATTCCTACCTTCAGCTTTCTATAACAGATACTGTAAATATTATTTGCTTTTATTGTAAAATTCAAAAGGGAAACCCAGAACTAAATATGTTTATTTAAGCTAATAATTTTAAAAATGAGCAACAACTGAGACTTATTCAACTTTTATTCTACTCCTACATATCATTAAGAGATTCTTTCTTCAGATATTAATGCTTTAAGAAGCTCAAATGGAAAGAAGTCATGCAGCTTTCTTCCATTCTGACCAGCACTCATCTCTGCACGTTCTAGGGCTGATAAGAGATCTCAAATCAGGCATCTCAGCTATTGATGCCTCCAGTTGTCTCCAATGTTAGCCTTGTCCATGTTACCTTTAGTGCCTGTCTGCCTCATTCCCCTTGAGGCTAGCATTCATCTGGGACACCTTGAGAAGCTTTCTTCATTTCAGATTCTTCTAAGCTGGCCACCACAATTACCATTTAATAGGCCAATTCACTTACTATGCATTTTAATTAGAGTATATGCAAAGTTCTAACAGGATGGATAATGGCATATTAATTAGATGGAGATGATAAAAGGCGTTCCTAGCCATTAAAACTACTACTTTATCTATCAGCATGAATATGCACAGAATTCTACCAAGCAGAATAATTTCAGCCACGAGGACAAACTTAATTTCCTAACTGGTATTCACAAAGAAGTTCTGCAGAACTGTGATTTTGTATCAGAGTGTCCCCCCCCCCCCCCCCACTGACTTTGAGAAAGTACATTAGAAGATACCTGCTCACACTGGATGGGAATATATCAATACTGGTGTGACCCTCAACACAATATACTTACTTGAAAACAGATAACCCATGTAAATAAAAAAGAGACATCTTATCCTCCCTCCCCCCTCATTTCCTTATACCCTTTTTCATACATTCTCCCTGTTATCGGATCCTTGGTGCTCTCTAAGCTTAGCTGTTTTCTTGCAGACATTTCATTACCCAACTAAGTAATATCATGAAGGTCTAATGAAGGTCCAATTAACTCTAGAAATTTACATCATCACTTGTGTTTGACCTTTCTTCCACACTGTTCTTCAAAAATGTCAAACAAGCAATAAGTGTTTGATATCCAACAAGAAACAAGATATTTGTCTGGTATCTTTCCTGATGAAAGCCAAGTTGAAAAATCAATTCAGTTTTGAAGTTCAGAAATGCCTTTTTATATATTTTTACAAATAAAATTGTAAGCAAATCATACTGTTCTAAATGTACTCTGAATCCCAAGATAACCAAATGAAAAGAAAGTGACAGATAACTGGCTAAATGCTTTCCCAATTCTAAACTTTAAGCTAGTTGTGTCCCTTTATAGGCAGCTATTTGCAACCAAGCCTATACTAGAAAGGAACGGTTTTGTGAAATTTCATCCATTTACTTATTTTAAAAATCAAGACAATTATCAGTTCCCAGAATCATTTTATATTCTTCTTAGTTGTCCTAGTTTTCAGTTTAGTTCTTAGCTTCTCATCTTGAAAAAGAGGTCAAGTAGAACAAATAAAGGATTCATAAAAAGATCTTGAAGGTGGCTTATAGATAGAAACTAGCCATAATATTGACAACATAAAGAATAAATAGGAAGAGATTCATGGTAACTTATATCCAACTGAAAAATAATATTAAATGATTTTACAGCTTCTGAGTTACTATAAATACAACATTTACAAATCAAATATAACTAAGATTAAATACTATGTAATTTAATTTAATAGTTTAACAGATTTAAAGCCTACTTTACAAAATGTCACTCATGACATAATTACAATTTAAAGATCCCTAGACAAATTTTAAACATCTACCTACCTTGCCTGACTGCCCATCCATCCAATCCTCCATCCATCCATGATAAAATAGCATCAGGGAACAAAATTTTGTCAACATTTTGTTTTAAAACTAAACTTAATCAAAAGACTGCTGGGATAAATACAGTACGTATTTCGCACCAAGACTTATGTACCAGTTCAGATAGTGAATTTCAAACACGTGAAGACAACCACTTGACATTTCTGAACATGTTTTAACGTACGACAGTAAGCCAGTCTGTAAATAATCAGTCATACACAACTGAGGCAAGGTCCAAGTCACTTTTTCTACATAAGGCTATATTTACCTCAAATTATGTTGAGGCAAGATGAGTGGCCTAAAATTTTTCTAAATAAATAAATAATAAATTGGTGACCTAACAGAAGCTGATTAAAAAAAAACAGATTTTGTGTGGAGCCCACCTTACCTGATTCACAAGATTATGCAGCAAGTCCAGAACATCTCACAAAATTTAAAGGAACGAGTCCACAGAATCAGTTATACATTGTCATCAGAACGAATGAAATTCTCTATCCATGAAACTACAACCGTTTGTGTGACATGTGTCAGATTATTTTCCTGTATTAATTTCTTGACTACTACCTGGAAACTATTCAGAGTTTCCACTATTTTAGAGAACAAAAATTAGACAAACTAAGATACTAATTAGAAATTATCAATATTGTCATGAGGCAGGTTTTAGAATAAAAACTGACTACAGAACACAAATGCACAGTAACCAATAAGTTATACAATACGGAAAAAGAATGAAATGGATTACATTAGGAATGGATACCACTTTTACAAATGCGTTCTTCAAAATCCGCATTATGACTTTTTCTTACCTATTGTAACAATTTATACACAAAGATACTCCTACATTTTTAAGAAAATGAGGTGGATACAAATTCCTAACAATAAAGTAAATGAAAGCTGCGTTTTTACAAAATTATTGCAATAATTCTTACAGGTTGTAATCAGAACTTTAAACCTGTCTGGAGGCTTCAATCCAAGCAATGACTAATGAATGCTTATAAACCTCTAGAACTATCTGTAACTGTAGTATTGTGACCTGCAAAATGATCTGAGCTTCATTGATCAAAAGATTCAAGAAACCATGCACTGAATAATGTCTTAATTGGACACACTGAGGCAGCAACCTGTCTCTTTCTTGAACAAAGCATGTCACGTTTTAATAATTGGTGGCAGCTTTTTAACAATATGATTTCAACCAAATGTTTCCTGTACTTGTCAATCAAAACCACACATCACATTGCTGGCAATTTCTGTTTCCATTCCAAAAAGTTAGAAAACCAATCAATTTGGGGAGTTAATACAAAAATCTGAAGGAATTTCTCATTTTATAACAATCTTTTTACACAACTTACAGGAACAAAATATCCAAATTGTGAAAGGATACTTTATTCATGATAACTTCAATGAAATATATTGGTCCATTATATAAAGGAATTCTTGTCAAATTCTACTTAAATCGCTGATACTCAAAAAGAAAGATGGTGCTCAAATCCCTGCAATTAAAATCACTGGGACGCTGACAGACAGATCCATTGGAAAATCCTTCCCCTTGATCACCTTTGGCAGCATGGAGAAATTTCACCATTTCTTACATAAGTGGAACAACTAAACATTTTTACCAGTAAATTTTAAACCAATAAATGTGCTTATTAATTTAACAATATATTTCAACTGCGTTAATCTGAAAAGTTTCTGGCCAGTTTTCAAGAACTATAAAAATAGGCATGAAACAAAAGGAATAAAAAGGCACAAAATAAGCCTAACAATAATGGTCATGCAGCATAATTCAAAACCAAATAGATAATGGAATAATATGACACATCCGTTTTGAAAGGGGGGGAAGGGCGTTGATGTTCCAAAGCTTGAGGATAATCATAGATGAGACCTTTCCATGATTTCACCTCTACCTGATATTTGGTTGGATGAGCAGTCATTCTGATAAAGTGGTGCCCAATATAATCTGGTATTAAACCATATATATTTATTGGAGACAAGCAACACTTTGAATTGAGCCTGACAACTAGTACAGCAAGATACATATTGATATTTTTCTACAGTGGTGGGGAGGTTTGCCAGAAATCTGGCTTCCACATTCTGCATGAACTGCCGCCAATTTGTACTTGAGAAGTGAATTACTGTCACCTGATCATTCTAGTTAAGTTCATTCATTGCATTTCAATGCTAAGATTGCCTAAACATTGATTGAATATAGATCTTTTTAACATTTATATTTTATTGTGTTTTACTAATCTAAGGAAAATGTTAATATATGGTCCATGTATGATATGCAATACACTAAATAAATCCAGTTCAGCTAGGGTTATAACTGAAACATCAGCCAAGTTGGGCAAAAGGTCCTCCGATCATGTTGTTTAAGCAGGACCCTCTGTTTTATGAAGGTTTCTCACACCAGAGAAGTACAACCTCATCAGATGTAACTACTAGACCAACATTTCAGATTGTCCAATCATTTATTAACAAATTATATATTTGTTTTGCTGTGATTTCATCTCTGCATAGATAGTCATGCAGCATGGACTTCTAATCCATGTTCAGATAACTGTTCAAGACTTCTATATCGTGTTCCGGTGGCATTGCCGCGATACTGAGGTTTCTCTGGGGCTCCGGAGCGCCTTTGATCCTTTGATGCTGGGATGGTCTAAAAATAGACCTAAGTCGTCCCGGAGAGACGACAAGACAAAGGGGAATTCCCGAAGACCCCAGAGATGTTCGCAAAGTCTCTGGAGGACAGGGAGAACCCAGTTTCCCAGTGTTTTAGTGTGACCCCCCCTACGGAGGGTGAGCGGAGCGGCTGACAGCCTTTGAGAACAGCAAATCAACATGTCGTTCGGTGAGAGAAATTTTCCTATTTAAAGTTATTGCTTTGCAAAAGATCATCCTGAGACGAAAAGTAGTGTTAAAATAGAAGTAACCTGAAGTGAAGCGGCGGAATTGCTAACTGTAAACGTCCTGGTTTCTGCGTTTCCTTTTTTAAAAATAGACGCCGGATTGGACTTTCACTAATAGCGAATGTGGATTGACGGTTTGGAGCCTTTTTTACTCTGATTAGAAAGAACAGAAGGATTTTTCTTTGTTTAAACAGAGACTACTTTTTCTTTTAAGTTACTACCTTTTCTCAATATTGTGCTATTTTGACTTTAATACTTTTAACTCTCAGATTGCCTCTTTTTTTTAGAATTGAATTTTTTATTTTACTCCTTTTTTAAAAAAAACACTTGATGACTGGGCTTGTCTAGGGAAATTTTACTGTCAAGGTCACAAGGCTGGATTACTAATAGAATTGTTTACTCCAACTCTAGAAGTGGATTCTGATTATTTAGCAAGGATAGTGAATGAGAGAAGTTACCATGCAGAAGCTGGAGTGACCTTGGGAGGGACATCAAAGTAGAAAGAAAGCTCTTTTGAAGTCCTTTTTTTTGGGGATACTTTGGATTGTTTTGACTTGGCTGTGACCTGGGACTGCTGCGTTCAAGGAATTTTTCCCTTCTTTTTTTCTTTGCTCTCCCCCCCCCTTTCCCCCCCCCCCACCAACTCTATTACTTCTGTTCAAAGACAGGAACTGTTGAACTATACCTATATTCATTTCTTGTCCTTTTAATTTTTATTGTAACTTGCCCTTTTTCTCTTCTTGGACAATACATTGTGGAATTACTTGGTTTTTTTAAAAGAAAAGAAAGTTCTTTGTTTCTTCCTTCTTTTTTTGCCTCCTCCTTTTCTTTCTCTTCTCTTTTCCTCCTTTTCCTTTCTTCTCTTTCCTTCTCTTTCTTTTTAATCCTCCCTCCTCTTCATTATTTTTCTTCTTAATCAATAGTCATCTTTCTTTATCTACTTTAAAATAACTAACTTTTTAGCAGACTTAAACACAGTTCAAAAAAGATAGAATAAAATCTGAATATGAGTAGGAAGACGACACCGGTTGGCTTAACAACAATGGCATTAATGCCCTCGTCGTCAGGAGGGCAAAAGACAATACAGATGATGCTCCACCAAGAAAAACAAGAAAAGGAGAAAGGTATAACACTTGAGACGCTCTTGCAAGAAATACGGATGGGAAGGGAAGGTATGGAACGGATGGAACGAAAATTAGAAAGCTCGGAACGAAAAGTGGAGGCAAAGGCACTGATAAAGAAATCTGAAGACATGGGGGAAAAATAGAGAATATAGAAAGTAAAATGGTATTGACAGAAGGAAAGATGGAAACGATGCAGCAATGGATGATAAGACAGGAAGAATCTATGAAAAAAAAGCAAGAATCCATATGTGAGATGAAAGAGAGATTGGAAGAAAAAGACAAGAAGGATGAAGATTTTGATTCTAGATTAAGCGATATAGAAAAAGAAAGCACTGGGATAGGATGGGAGATGGATCAAGCTGAATACTTCCTAAGATTCCAAAATATAATAGAAGAAAAGGGAGAGAATATGCTTTTAATAATACCTGAACTTCTGGCCGAGATTTTGGAGATGCCTCAAGAGTTAGTGAGAGATGGAATAGATGATGCATTTCGAGTAAGTACAAGATATGCAACTAGAAATGCACTCCCAAGAGAAGTACATGTAAGATTTACTAAGAAAATACTGAGGTTTCAAATACTGCAGAAAATAAGAGACAAAAAACTTGAATACAGAGGAAAGGAAATTAAGGTTTTAAAACAAATTCCAAGAAAGGTGAGAGAGAAGAGAAGAAGATACCAATTTCTGACTACTTTCTTGATTGGAAAAGGCGTCCAGTTTAGATGGCTCATACCAGGTTTGATATTTACCTGGGGAAGACAGAGATACACAATAGATACCCTAGAAAAAGCAGAAGCTTTCTACAAAAAACACTTCAAAGGGACAATCGAGAAGACCGACAAAGAAGATCCACTGTTAGCAATGTTAGAGGAGACACTAGAGGGTGCTGTAGGTGGAGTGGCTATAGAAGGAGTGGCCTTTGGAGCGGTAGAAGCTACAGAACAAAGAGAAATAAGGTCAACTAGAGCTATAAAACCTCTATATAAAACATAAATATGGAAGAAAACACAATATTCACAGTTAATATAAATGGACTTAATTCCCCAATTAAAAGATCAATGGTAATTTGTTTACAAGAAGTACATATTCAAAGAAAAGATGCGCATTTGTTATCTCAACCCAAACTGGGGAAACATTTTACCTCATTGGCAGACTGTAAAAAAAGGGGAGAGGTTTTTTATATTAAACACAAAATACCGATGAAACAAATTTATGCAGATGAAGATGGAAAAATCTTGATGGTGGAAACCATGGATAACAATAAAAAAATACTTTTGATTGCAATTTATGCACCAAACCAAAACCAAGATGAATTCTATAGAAAACTTCACGAGAAAATTGTAGATTTAGAATATGACAACATTTGTATGATGGCAGATTTCAACGGAATCATAAACCAGAATATAGATCACAAAACATTAAAAACAGGGAAAACCAACAGGAAAATTTTACCAAAGTCCTTCTTCAGAATGACAGAGGAAACGAATCTAAAAGATATCTGGCGAGAAAGAAATCCCAGCAAGAAACAATAATACACTTACTATTCTAATAGGCATCTATCATTTTCAAGACTTGATATGATTTGGCTGTCCTCTGACCTGCATGGTTTAGTACAAGAAGTGGAAATAGAATCCAGTACTTGGGCAGACCACAATCCAATGACAATTAAGTGGAATGGGCAAAGAACCAGACCCAGATGGACATTAAATAATACAATACTGAAAGAAAGGGACTTTGTATCTAAAATGAAAAAAGAATTGGAATACTTTTTAAACGAAAACAAAAAAGAAGATACATCCACCCAGAACCGCTGGGATACAATGAAAGCAGTTACTAGAGGTTTGGTAATAGACTATACAAGAAGAAGAAATATTAAGAAACGACGTATGAGCAAAGACTTAGAGAAGGAATATAAAACATTAGAAAAAGAGTTACAGAAATTTCCACAAAGAAAAGATATTAGAATGAAAATGGATTTAACTAAACACAAAATGGACTTATTGGAAAAAGAGGAGCTGGCACAAAAGATATGAACTGCAAAACAGAACTATTTTGAAAATGCAAATAAACCGGGTAGATGGTTGGCCTATAAGCTGAGGAAAGAGAGAGAAATGAGGAAGATCCAACACTTAAAAGATGAACAGGGACAAATACATCACACAAACAAGGGAAAAAAGAAAATAATCCAAGATTATTTTACTAAGTTATATGAACAAGAAAATATAGTAGAACAAGACGTCAAACAATATTTACAGGAGGCCAAACTTCCTATTGCACCCGATGATATTAGAATAATGCTAGATAGTAAGATAATGATGATGGAACTAACAGAAGCTATCAAAAGACAAAATAATGGGAAAGCCCCGGGGCCAGATGGTTTACCGGCGGAGTTTTACAAAACCCTGGAGGAAATACTATCCCTCCCTTTACTTGAAGTGATGAATGAAGTCATGACCGGTAATAAAATGCCAAACTCCTGGTCAGAAGCATATATCTCATTGATACCAAAAGAAGAAACTGGCCTTACCCAAGTTAAGAATTATAGACCAATCTCTTTATTAAACTCAGATTATAAACTATTTGCATCAATTCTTGCAGAAAGACTCAAGAAATACTTAAATAGGTTTATACACTCTGATCAAAATGGTTTCCTACCAAAGAGACAAATTAAAGATAACATAAGAATAATCTTGAATACGTTGGAATATTATGAAGCACATCCTGAAAAACAAATGGCTTTGATGTTTCTTCATGCACAGAAAGCTTTTGATAATGTGAGTTGGCAATTTATGTTTCAGCAATTAGAACAAATGAACTTTGGCAAAAACTTCATATATGCTATATGTACTATATACTATAAACAAACTGCCAAGATATGATTAATGGATAATTTACTGATTATATTGACATAAAGAAAAGGCACAAGACAAGGTTGTCCATTATCACCTTTACTTTTTATTTTAACATTAGAAGTCCTAAATAGAAAGATTAGAGAAAATGAAGAAATAAAGGGGTTGACAATTAAAACAGAACAATACAAACTCCAAGCTTTTGCAGATGACCTAGTTTTCATTCTGGAGGAACCATTTGAATCCGCACCTAAATTGATAGAAAAAATTGAGGAATATGGGAAAGTAGCAGGTTTGAAAATAAAGATAAAACCAAGATATTGACAAAGAATATATTAGCAAAACAAAAAGAGGAATTAGCGGAAAGCTCGAAAATTCAAGTCCCAAATAGGGTCAAATATTTAGGGATTTATCTGACAGCCAGGTGCAGTACAATTAAAGAGGATAACTACTCTAGATTGAAGCAACAAATAGCATCAGATTTAATGAAATGGGTGAACCTACATTTATCATTATTAGGGAGAATAGCTACAATAAAAATGAATATTCTACCAAAAGTTCTATATCTGTTTCAGACAATTCCAATTAGACTGGGCAAGGATTACTTTAAAGATTTGAATAAAATGGTCTTAGTTTATATGGCAGGGAAAAAGAGCAAGAATAAAGCATAAAATTTTACAAGATACCAAAATGAGAGGTGGTATGGGACTACCGGATTGGGAATTATATTATCAAGCAGCAAATTTGATGTGGATCAAAGACTGGATAATGTTAAGAAACTCTAGGCTCTTAGACTTAGAGGGACATGACCTACTATTGGGCTGGCACGCATTTCTATGGTACAAAGGAACTAAGGACCATGGATACTTTAGAAGACATTATATAAGAGAGTCTTTGTTTTTAAACTGGGAGAAGGTGAAAAAGTTACATTATCTTAAAATCCCAGTCTGGATATCAACTATTGAAGCGTTTTCATATGCAATAATATATAAAAAGGAACAAACAATTAGATATGCTGAGTTATTAAATCCAGAGGGTGATCTCAAATCTATACAAGACTTAAAACAGGAAGGAATAGAAATGAACTGGTATACTTATATGCAAATACATTCTAGACGTAAGGAAGATCAAAAAAAGGAAGGTGTATACGATGGTAATGACAGAACTAGACAAAATCCTAACAGGTGTTGATGAAAAAGTTATTAAAAAACTTTATGCTTATTTATTAGAGTTTAAACTCCAGGAAGAACAAGTTAAAGAAACTATGATAACTAGGGCGAAAAAGTTTGGGCATGGGATTGATCTAAATAAGTGGCAAAAACTGTGGACACAAAATTATAAAATGACAATGTCAACTGCTTATAAGGAGAATTTGTATAAAATGTTTTACAGGTGGCACCTATCACCAGCAAGAATCGCAAGAATGTCTGAAAACAAATCGGAGAAATGCTGGAAATGTCATTAGACGCCTGGATCCTACTACCATATGTGGTGGACTTGCCCGGAGGCTAAAAACTATTGGATTACAGTCCACATATGGTTACAGAAAATGACACACAAGCACATAGACTTTAAACCTGAACTTTTTTTACTTGGAATTACACCAGAAACATTTGATAAAAATTTGAAATATTTAATTGTAAATGTTATAACAGCAGCTAGAATTGTATTTGCAAAAAACTGGAGAAATGAGAAATTACCTTCTCAAGAAGAAATTATTTGTAAGATTATGGACTGTGCAGAAATGAGTAAACTGACATTTGAAATTAGAGAACAAGAGGATGAAGAATTTTTATAAAATATGGAACTTGTTTTATCAATGGTTAGACAAAAGAAATCGGGGGATTTAATATATAAAAGAATCCACAGAAACAGAATTTAACTATTAGGAATGGTAGAAATGATGACAAATTCAGATTATGTTGTACTAGAAAGATATTTTGTACTTTAACTAAAATACTTAAAAGATGTATGTATAATTGAAAACTTGGATAAATTCTTGGTTCTATATAGAGAAAATAATATGGTTATGTATCTTATAACAATAATTTATTTTACAAAGACAATTGAGAAAATCGCTACAAAATAATCTTGGGATAATTCTATACCTTCTTTTTTATTTGTTGAATAACCATTGATTTGGATAAATGTTAATTGTGATTATGTAGAGAATAAGGTGACATGAAAGCTTAGATTTTATATATAAACATTGGATGGAAATTAATAAGTATGTTTGCAATTTTAAAGACCGATGAACTAAACTTATGACCGAACGACACGTTGTATAAAATTGAAAATGATTGAACAATCTATTTGTTTTTAAATGTGGAAAATAAAAATTTACCTTACAAGACTTCTATATAGCCAGCTCAGCTGAGGGTAATATATAATGGGCTGGCATCTGTATGCAACAGTCTTTCATGTAGAAATGAAATATGTCTTATGGCAACCCACACTAGAGAAACCAAGGGATGATGCCCTAATGATCAGTTAGAATGTTCCATCTAGATAGAAGCTGAATCATCATAAAAACTATCCCAATTTTCAACCTTTGTAGGGTGGTTTACAGGATATAATGGTCAACAGTATCAATATTGCAGAAAGGTCTAAAATGGTTGAAGAATATTCAGAAGTATGAGCAATGTTACTTTCACCCAAGGCCCATACCTGACTAGAAGAGAGCCACATAATGCATTTCTCCTAGGACCTCGGTGGCTGATTTGCAACCACCCTCTATGGAGGTTCAGAGTGAATGATTCATGCACAGCCAGACTGAGAACGAATATATATATTTTAGCCATTATAAAGAAACAAAAGAGTACTATTATAATATGTCCAAAGTGTATATGAAAGTAGACTCCTTGTCCTGACTGATGCTTAATTATATTTTTCTTGGGCAGTGATTTGGGAAGGCCTTAGACTTTTGAGAATAAAGAACAATGGTCTGTTTCCCTTGTGCAACTTTCTTTTTCTTTTGTGAAATTTTAAAGTGATTGAAGTTTATGTTTTTTGTAAGTCTAACTTTCAGGATAAATACAAATAGTTAATTTAATAATATGTATTCCCTATGTTGTGAAGCAAGGAAAACTGCTTTAAATTTATCCCAATTTTGACTTCCGGTTCCGGCTCCAGCGGCGACGGGCGAGCCTAGGGCTCGCTCGCTGCTTTGTTTCTTTTCCTGCCCCCCCACGGGGGCGAGACGCCCCGTTTTTGGGGGTCTCCCGTAAAGCCGGCTCGCCTGGGTCGTCCTCCCCCAGCGGCAGCTGGGAAGCAACCCTTGTCCTCGGCTTAGGTGGAGGAGGACATGCTGCGGGGGGTTTCCCCTTCGCCAATGGCGGGCGGCATCGTTTTGAAAATATGAAGAGAGCTGGCCGTCTGAGTCGGAAGGTTCCCCGGGGCTTCGGCTGCGAGGGTGAAAGTGAGTGGTTTTAAACATTTTTTTTCCTGCTGTCAGCCTGGGCTGAAAGAACTTGGAGGGGGGTGTCTGCTTGTTAAACCCCCCCTCGGACTAAAGCGGCACTTAAGAATGGCTCCTCGCTGCGAGGAAGCGGATATCTTTAATCTGGACTGTTTGAAACAAGGGAAAGTGGTCTGCGGTTTGTCTTTGAAACAATGTATCTAGGTCTGGCTGATTTGAAACATTTTTTTTTTTACCACTCTCTCCTTCTGGCTCTGAGTCTGGGCGGTGGAAATGGCTTCTCTTTGTCCCTGAATGACTATTTTACTTATGGAAAATTTCCAGCGTCTCTTTGTGATTTGGACTCCCTCTGATTACTAAAGAAGAATTTTTTTTTTTGATTTGTGATTTCTTTTCTGGAGTGCCTTCGTTATTATACTTATTGACTTGGAAAATTGTTTCTCTCTTGGTTCCTGAACTTTACAACCCTGATCTGAACTTTTGGCTCCTGATTTGCCTCAACAGCCCCACCCAAAAAACGCCATTTTAGTGGCATGGATTTTAACAGCTAATCATGGCACAAGAATCAGCACTGGCAAGCTTAGAACTAAGGATGGCCTCTCTTGAATCTGTTAAACTTTGGTACAAGAAATTCAGGCCCAGAGGGCAGAAAATATCAACTTTAAAAAGGAATTATTGGACACACGGAAACAAGTGCTGGAGAACACACAGAAGAATGAAGAACTGGAAGGGGGGCTGGCGGGGGCTAAGGGAGAGATTAAAAATGTTACTAATGAGGTTGTGGAAATAAATGGGCATGTGTCTAGGATTGATATGGAAAGGATGACATATTTTTTGAGATTTCAGAATGTTTCTGAGGAATCTGGTGAATGTCTCCCTGAACTCATGAGCACAATTATAGCAGACTATTTACATAAACCCAAGGATGAGATCAGGGGGGACATTGATCTAGCCTACAGAATAAACTCTGCATATGCCAGGATAAATGAAGTACCCAGAGAGATACATGTTAAATTTGTTAGAAGGTCAACCAGAGAGGAAATCTTGAAAGTGCAAAGAGGAGGTCCGTTAATTTACCAACAAAAGGAGGTTGCCATCCTAAAGCAGATCCCAAGAAAGATTAGAGAAGCAAGAAGGAAATTTTCCTTCTTGTCTAAAAAATTGTTTGACCACGGGATCTGGTTTAGGTGGGTGATGCCCGAAGGGATGCTGGTGTTCTGGGAAGGAGGAAGAGTGAGGATTAAAACAGTTGCTGAGGCGGAAGCCTTTCTTAAAAAACATTCCTCTGTCCTGGGGGAAGATCCAGGGGGGGCAGGGGGGGCCACGGCCCCGCCCACTGGGGGCCTGGAAGGAGAGACAGAAGATACAATTGCCAAGAGACTTAGATCTAAAAAATAACTTTGCCTTGATTTTTTGAATAATATTGTAGAATATAACATGTGTATCTGGATTTTTGTAAATGACTGACAGCATAGAACTGAGAACTTAGAAATATGTACTTGCTCTCACTTTGTAGTGTATGGAAAATGTTTTTTATTAATGATTTATTTTGATGTCCTGGTAGGGCCGACGACTTTGACGTGCATGCTCTCAAAATTTCTTTGTATCCCTTACCCTATCCTATTGAAAAACTGTAAAACCAATAAAACTTTTTCAATATAAATTTATCCCAATTTTAAAAATCACAAATGTATCTAGAATAATTAGACAAATCTAGATAATTAGAATGTATATCTTAAAAAGGCAAAAAGGAATCAGCAATGTAATTAGTCTGAGTCTTCTTATATCATTGTTGATGCAGTATTAACATCTTTTGTCACATGTATGAAGTAACATTGTTAACAGGATACAGTAATAAGAATATACTTTCAAAGCTAATGAACAGATTAAGTGATGAAAAAGAATACATCTCATTAATTAAATACTTCAATGTCTACTGAAATAAATTTGCAAGACTGAAACAATCTCTGCAGAAATCATTCAAAATTCAACTGCTGGTTTACATGTCTCTTGATATGTTTTTACATACAATACTGCATAAAGCATATGTTAAGTATACATGATGTATACAAAAGACAGCTATTGCAAATGAAGGCAGTAAGATGCAAAAAACAGCTTGAAATCCAAAAGGAACGGGAACTCAGGAACACAAACATTTAAAACTGTAAAATGTAGGAAAGCATCTCAGCTTTTGAAATAAGACACTGAAGAAATAAAAGTAAAAACAGTAAAAACAGTTCTTCTACACCTAATCAAATTATATCCTAACTTATTTATTTCTGTAAATACAAGCTATTGTCCAGAAAATGATGATCAATAATAGACTGGTAGGATTTAAAAAATAGTTATCATTTTAAAGCTGTTGAATAAAATATTGAAAGCACTGAACATTTATATCCCCAAATACATATATATATGTCAAAATTAAATTTAGTAGTTAGAAAATGAAGACTGTCAAGGACCTACCTGTGTGACCATGTTTTGTATGTATGGTGTTGCGTGCTGTTGCTGTTGCTGCTTTTGCTGAACAGCACTTTCTATTGCTACTTTTGCTACAGTACTTGGATCTGCTCCAGCTGGCACAGCTACCATAGTTGCACTACAGCCAGCTTTGTTAGGGTCACTTATTGTAACAATTCTAACTCCTACTTTGTTGGGGATTCCTGGAACAGTTTCCCTGTCATTATCCTCTGCTGGCCTCTTTACAGTTCTGCATTCTGCAGTGCCATTAGTTGACCGTACTTCAGATGACAGAGTAGCTGGGGATCCACGAGATCCTGAGTGTGGAACTGCTATGATCTGATGCCCCTGTATAACAGAGGCTGTTGTCTGTGGTGAGACTACTACACTTGGGCGTTGGTGAGGCACGTCTGAATTCAAACTTGAAATTAGAGGTCCATTAGGTACATCAGGGTTGGTACTACTAGGTTGCTGAGTTAAGAATTTTGAAGCCTCGTGTATACTGCTTACAAC
Organism: Rhabdophis nuchalis; assembly: GCA_039707465.1. Taxonomy (NCBI): domain Eukaryota; kingdom Metazoa; phylum Chordata; class Lepidosauria; order Squamata; family Natricidae; genus Rhabdophis; species Rhabdophis nuchalis. The sequence goes on from CM077648.1 coordinate 68,738,002, forward strand.
AGGCGTAGTCCCCAAAGCTAAAACAGGTCCATTGGAAAATCTTTCCTCTTGATCACCTTTGGCAGCATCTAGTTGTGTCGCATCCAAATTAACGTGTTCTATTGGAGAAATTTCACCATTTCCTATATGGTTGGAAGTTTTGTGATTCGGAATGTTTTTACTTAAATGGGAACCGTCACCCTTTTCAAAGTCACAGATTCCATTAAGGAGGGGCTTCCTCAAATCACTTTTAAGTTCCTGCATGTCTGGTTGTTCAAAGTTCTGCTTTCCAAGAACTCCATTTTCATCCATGACTAATGATGATCCATTACTGACTTGTGAGAACTGATTGGCCTCATTCTGAGTTTTCCCTGAGTTAGCTGGAGGTAGACTGGAGTCATGTTTTCTTCCATTTAGAAGACTTCCCGCTTGTGATTCATTTTCCTTTGCATCGCCATTGCTGGTGTTTGCAGCACCTCTTCTGCAAGAAGGGTTTTCCATTACTTCAATTTTGCGTTCATGAATATGTAAACCTGTTGCCTCCTTTGCTTCTTCTTCCTTTTGGCAAATTATTTTATCTCCTTTGAATGGAGGAGCAGTAGCAGAACATGACTGTCCAGCTAGAGGTGCCTGGTTAGGTGGAAGTGCTTGCACCTGAAGCCCAACTGGTGTTTGTGTTCCACTCATTGTTATTCCAGCTGGAGCAATTATTTGAGTTGCATTTCCCTGACTTGTAGTTGCTGTAGTGAAACTAGTATTTGGCACAACTGTTATAGTAACCTGATTGCCGGAAGTCCCTTGAAAAATAGTTGCTGGGCTGTTTGAAATCAATTGGCCTGGCAATATTTGTAAATTGGAAATGGGAACAGTTTGTACTGTTCCTTGAGATTGAATTGCACTCTGAACCAACTGAACATTTTGCTGTCCAACTAGTAATGGCTGAGCAGAAGACTGCCCTTGAACTCCAAAACTTGTTGCTTGGTTATTAGTCATCTGATAAACCACTTGAGGGCTGGGAGCTCTTGCACTGTTTGAAGGAGGAATTTGTGGTGCTGGGAGAATAAGTTTGCCACCGGGAGTAGAAGGCCCTCGTTTAGGAAGCAAGAGTTGTTTTATCAGGCTGGATTCATTAGAAGGTGGCTGACCAACCCCAGGATTATTTTGTTGTGGCTGAACTTGCATCTGGACTTGTTGCTGGACTTGCAGCTGTGTCTGGGACAATGCTGGTGAATGCTGCTGCTGCTGCTGTTGACGTTTTACAGAAAGCATTTGACTGACAGTAGGAGGGGGTCCTTGTGACTGAGAGATGAGCGATGGAGATGATATTACTGTGGGGACTTGGTTGTTTGAAATTGGTCCAGGTGATGGTGAGGAAGTTGGAGTTAAGTTTGGCTGTGCACCCAACTGAACAGTTTGGCCAGCTGGGATTGAAGCTGGATTAGTAAGAACAATTTGGTGAATGGCTGGTGTGTATGTTGGACCTTGCTGAGCTGGTTGGCTTACAATCACTACACTTTGCTGAGGTGGTGGTGGTTGCTGTTGAGACTGCTGCATTGGTTGCTGTGCCACTACTGTTGGGACTTGCTGAGAAGGCTTTGGTGCAATATTCTGAAACCCTACTCTTGATGTTGGTGGATTCTGGACACCAGCAATTGTAACCATCTGCCCAGTTGCAACTTGGAAATTCTGAACTGTAGTAGCAGAAACTATATTAGATGTTGATGTTGTAACATATTGCTGAGGTGCTATAATAACAGCATCTTGCTGCTGGTTACCACCTGTGGATTGCTGAGTTGATGTTTGTACTGGCTGTGATGATGTGGTTATGAGCTGTTGAGCCTGGGAAACTGCTGAAGTGCACGCTGGTATGTTCTGTACTCTGCCAAATATATGACTTTGAGGTACAGCTTGTTGAATTACTGTAACAGGAGTGCCTGGGGATATTTGTCCTGGTACTACTGCATGTAGAGATGACTGTTGAATTACAGGTTGATGAAGTAATGTCTGGGAGCTGACAACAGTAACAGAGGGTTGTGGTCCTGCATTAGTAGGATTTTGATTTGAAGATTGTGCTCCACCTCCCACAGCAATAGTAACAGGAACTGCAGACTGTGGAACTGTGTTCTGTATCACTGTAGCCTTCACTACATCACAGGAAATTGGAGCTTTATTCTGTATGACAGTCACAGGAGTATTCTGTTGATGGTGACTATTAACTAAAGGGTTTTGTGGTATCCTGGAAACAGTCTGTATCATTGTAGATACACCTTGAATTGGAAAAGACATCTGTGTTGCAGCTATAGTTGAAGATTGATTATTAATAGGATTCCTCTGAAAATGGTTTCCTATACTTGATGATCCATGTGGGAGTCCTGTTAATAAAGGGGAACAAATCTGAAGTCGTAATGCTGAAATCAGTAGGAATTAACATTTATAAATTAAGCTTTGAATACTTCCTGAGTTGACATTCACCATGAATTATATGTATCTCAGTGGTAATGGAGCAAGTATTTTCCACTGTACCCTGAAACATTGGAAACATTTTTACCTTTCCTTCCTAATTAATTGAAAAAAATCTTATTAAATGGCTTTTCAATTTAAGCAGCTAAAGTGGACACCATTAGATCATTGTTACTTTAGACTCTAACTTTCTCAGTACACTAATATTTTGAAACTAATACCAAACTATTTAGAAATTAAGTGAAATAAAATTGTTCAAATTTAATTAAACATTTATCTTAACTATTTAGTCGATACAACCTGCTATTAGAAATTATTATATAATTTAATTAAGAAAATATGCTGGGATTTTTTTCTTTGACCAGCAGAGCAAAAATTACCCTATTTATAGAGGGATGCAGTGCACAGTGGTTAAGACGCTGAGCTTGTCTATCAGAAGGTCATCAGTTTGGATCCCTAGCATCGTGTAATGGAGTGAGCTCCCGTTATTTGTCCCAGCTTCTGCCAACCAAGCAGTTTGAAAGCAGGTAAAAAATGCAAGTAGAAAAATAGGGACCACTTTGACGGGAAGGTAACAGTGTTCTGTGCGCCTTCGGCATTTAGTAATGCACATGACCAAAGAGATGTCTTCGGACAGTGCTGGCCATTCGGCTTTGAAATGGAGATGAGCACCGCCCCCTGGAGTCGGGAACAACTAGCACATATGTGCAAGGGGTACCTTTACCGTTACCCTTATCTCCCAGAAAGACCTCATTGCAAGGGAAATAATATAACTTGAAAATAAAAATCACCACTTCTTATCCATTGGCTAGAGAAGTATAACTTTCCACCAACTCAAACCATCCTGTTTACTTTTTCCCTTTTTATACCCTTTTGTTTTTTGTCATGTTTACTGGAACATAGGCACACTTTATTTATTGTAATGTATTCCAACCATACTTCCAAAAATATTTGATGAGGGTGATATCCATTCAATCTTGATTCTTGGCAAGTCTATGGGCAAGATCTCTCTACATCTTTCTATCGTGAATTTTTCTATGCTTTGGTTAGTGTCAGTTTTGACTGCATCAAGCCATCATGTTGACAGCCTGGCTTCTTTTTATCACTAACCCTTCCAAACATAATTGCTTTCTCCAGTGACCAAAAATATTTTTGCTCCTATAAATAACTAAAAACCGATCAATAGACAAAGATGAAATTCAAAATATAATAATACCTGCTGGTGAAGCAGATGGAGCTACTTCAGGAACAGAATCAACCCGAAGAATAGGGGTTGAAGAAGATTGCTGCTGATAGTACATCTGAACAGGAAGTGGTATAGCCCTCCTTTTTACTCCTACTACATGAATATGAGCCTGCCCATTGTTATTTGAATCCTCAACTTTCTTCACTGAATGATTTGGAAATACAGTTCTGTCAAAAAAAAAAGAATGAGAATGTAGATTTTTTTTAGGCAATATGCTTTAAAAATGGAGTGAACTACTACACTACTACTACAAACCTGAAATACAAACTACTTAATGCAAGTAGCCTTGCAAACAAAATGCATGAATTCCTCTTCTTAAAGAACACGGCTGCATTTGACATATATTTGTCTGTGAGACGTGGTTGAATGCATCCTTCCCAGATGCCATTACCACAACAAGAGACTATCATATTTATCAGTCAGATTGTGAAATCCGTAGAGGGGGTGGAGTTGCTATCTTCTATAAAATGTCCCTAAATCTAAAAAAAGATTCAAATTACACAGGAGCTTGCTCTTCCAGAGACCATTCTGTATGAACTGTTCTTACTGTGCTACAGAGCCCCTGATTATGACCTTGTTCATGCGAACAAGCTAACAAGCTTCACTACTAATGTGGGCAGCCTCCTGCTCACACCCTCTTATTTTCCTTGGTGATCTCAACCTACCTCTTATAAATTGGACCCTAAATAAATGCACATCTGAGTATATATGGACATGCAATCTTGTACAATGCATCTACCTACCTAACTACTCTGCGACTGGATCAATTAGTAACTAACATTACTACCTACCTAACTACTCTGCGACTAATTTATCTACCTACCTAACTACTCTGGGACTGGATCAATTAGTAACTAACATTACTAGACTCAACAACTGCCTTGACTTCATCTTCTGCAACAGTTTAAACTCAATTTATGGTCTACAAATACAAGAACCCTTTTCAAGCAGTGACCACACCTTGATTGACTTTTGTTTCTAGTTACCGTATTTTTCAGAGTATAAGACGCACAGGAATATAAGACGCACCCAGGTTTTGAAGAGGCAATTTTTTTAAAGTAAGTAGGTAGAGGGATAGAGAGGGAGAGAAAGAGAGAGAAATACAGTAGGGAGGGAGGGAGAGTAGGTAGGTAGATAAAGGGGGGGAGAGAAATACAGTAGGTAGATAGGTAGGGAGAGAGTGTGTGTAGATAGGTAGGTAGGCAGAGGGATAGAGAGAGAGAAATAGAGAGAGAAATACAGTAGGGAGGGAGGGAGGGAGGGAGGGAGAGAGTGTAGATAGGTAGGTAGATAGAGGGATAGAGAGAAAAATAAAGAGAGAGAAATAAGTAGATAGGTAGGAGGAGAGAGAGAGAAGGTAGGTAGGTATATAGGTAGATAGAGGGAGGGAGGGAGGGAGGGAGGAAGAGAGAAAGAGAGGGAAATACAGTAGGTAGATAGGGAGAGAGAGTAGGTAGGTAGGTAGGTAGGTAGATGTTTCCAGGTGTATTTATCCGTGTGCTGGAGAAGGAAATCGCTGCAGCATCTAAAACTTTGTTTCTGCTGGGACAGCACTTGATCAATGTAATTCTCATCAACCACTTTAACTAAACAACTTTCCGAAAGTAATAAAAAAAAAAGATTTTGCACTCTGCAAACCTCCCCAAAATGGCTCGTTTTTCACGAAAACGGACTATTTTTTTCAAATAAAGGGCATGAATAGCTTTGGGGAGGCTTGCAGAGTGCTCATAACAATAAGGAAACTTCAATCCAAAAGAAAAACACTTTGGTGAAAAAAACAAAACTAACTACGTAGCTAACTTTAAAAGCCAATAAAACACCTTATGCCGCCAGATAAAGACAGATGCACCAATTACCACTGCAGACAAGAGGAAAACCTCCTATGCACAAAATCCACCCGCACCTTCTATAATTTTGTAAACACTAAACTTAAAGACTCAAGAACCATCCCACCCCATAAAAGGACCTAATGGGAAAGACTGTGTCAATGAAGCCATTAAAGTCAACCTTTTCAACACGTTCTTCAGTTCAGTCTTTGTAAACAACAATGGCTCATGCCCCACATTTCCTAGTTCCAACTAACTGCAATGATCTACTACATATCGACTTTACTGAAGATAACATTGAAAAGGCACAACATAACCTTAAAATAGGCCCCGAGGAATTATGTCCCTCCTTCTTAAAAAAGCTCTCTACTACCATAGCAGAACTAAGCATAATCTATGAGATATCATTCAGAACCATATTTCAGTAGAAAATATGACTTCAGCAATAGAGTGGTCAATGCCTGGAATGCACTACCTGACTCTGTTGTTACATCTTCAAATCCCCATAACTTTAACCTTACATTATCTACTATTGACCTTACGCCATTCCTAAGAGGTCTGTAAGGGGCATGCATAAGCACACCATCATGCCTACTGACCCTGTCCTTCTGCCCCATTTATTTGGACCCATTTCATTCATACTCATGTTTATTCTTATACCTATTATCTTGTAAATGATTGACAAATCAAATCAAATCCAAAAATAAAATAAAGAATTTTCTCCTGAGCAATAATTAAGGAGAAATGTAGTGCATATGGTTTGGAGCTGAACTAAATAGCAATGATTGCCATTTAAGGGAGAAAAAAACCACAATTACGACCACAATAGAGTTCAAAATTTCTATTGCTAAGTAAGACAATTAAGGGAAGTTTAATCCATTTTATGACCTTTCTTGTCACAGTTATTAAGTGAATCACTGTAGCTGTTAAGTTAGTAACTGAATCTGACATTCCCGTTGACTTTGCTTGTCAGAAGATCGCACAAGATGATCACATGACTCTGGGACAATGCAACCATCATCAATACATATCAGTTGCCAAGTGGCCAAATTTTGATCACGTGACCAAAGGGGATACCGCTATGGTCATAAGTGTGAAAAATGGTCATGTCATTTTTTTCATTGCTATTGTAACTTCAAATGGTCACTAAATGAATGGTTCTAAATTGAGGATTACCCGTATTTAAGGTGAACAATAATGGAAATATATTTTTCTCAAATTTAGCAAGTATAGATAAAAAAAATCCAACTAGTGTTTTATTCTAGGAATGAGTTCCTCTTACCGAAGACATTTATAAAATCCAGTAGAAGTCAAAATTCCACCTCTAGCTAGTTTACTGCATGTAGAGAGATATTCAGAGTACATTTCAGCTCGGGAGACAGAGCAATCTGAATTAACCTCAAAATGGGCATTTAACCTGGGGAGAAAAAATAGAGGAAAAAATTTGGATGAGGAAAACTTAATAAAGACTTCTTTCTCCTGACTCTAGAATAATTTTTGTCAGCCTGATACCAACAGTAATTTGGCCAATGCTTTCCAGGTCTTAAAGTTTTTTCTACCTACTAATAATGAAACCAAATGCATTACAAAAGATTCACAATACATGATATATGGGTCAGACATTTTATTCATATTGCCTTGTTCTCTGAAATTGCTTTAAAAGTATTTTCTCTTAAATGGCCAATGTACATCAAATGTTACAAGTGTAAGGCATCCATGAAACATAATATATGGCCAAGAATAGGTTCTGTATAATAGTTTCAGTTCATATTCAACGCATAATCATGAATATAGGTCACAGCCATACTATTATAGTCTTATGAAAACTAAGCTTCTATAATGAAAAATAAGCTTCTATAATAACATATATTCATGTTATTGATAAAGGATTAAAAATACATCCTTTAAGACATGGTTAAATAGTCTTTTCCTTTTTTTAATTCATGTTTTTATGTATGCAAGTATGTATGTTGAATACAGTGTATTGTCCGGGCATATCATTTTATGAAAGACAAAAAAACCAATAACAACACATATATAGTAATAATAATACAACAGAATATTTCTAACCATATTAATATACTCAACTTTTTATGTTCCTATTAATTATATTAGCATACTTATAATTATAGACAACATTCATATTTTACTTAACTACTCTTACTCTTTCTTCATCTAATTTCTACCTCTTATCTTCAACCATTGATAAAACCTCGTCCACATTAAATAATATTCTGTATCTCCTTTATTTTTTATTCTCAACATCAATCTATCTATCCATCTCTGCACAATTCAATATTTTCTGGATTATATTTTCATCTGGTGGGGTGTTCTCATTTTTCCAATATTGTACAAATATAATTCTCACTGCTGTCAATACATGTAACATTAAATATATAATCCTTTTATCATAACTTTCTGGTATTATACCTAACAAAATTTAAATTTATATGTTGCTTAGCCATCTTCCCCAAACATGTGTATATTTTTGTCCAATATTTTCTTGCCTACATACATGTTCACCACATATGATAAGAAGTACCTGGAGTCTGGTTGCAATTCCAACATTTTTTGCTAGTCTTGTCAGTGGCAAATGCCACTTATAAAACATTTTATAGATATTTTCTTTATATGCAGTAGCCATTGTCAGTTTATAATTTCTATCCCAAAATTTTTGCCATTTGTCTAATTTTATGGTATATCCAAAGTTTTTTTGTCCATGCTATCATTGTTTCTTTTACTTGTTCATCTTCCATTTTAAAATTTAATGAATAGTTACCATATTTTTTGGAGTATAAGATGCTCTGAAGTATAAGACAAACCTTAGGTTTTGGGGAGGAAGATAAGAAGAAGAAAAATTCTGCCTCTGCCTCCTCAATTTTCCCTATCAATCTAGTGCCAGTTTCTAATGATTCTTCTAATATAAAAACAAAGTTGTCTGCAAATGCTTTTAGTTTATACTTTAAAAAAATTGCATTCCTTTTATTTCTGGATCCTGTCTAGTTATTTCTAGTTAACACGTCCAATGTTAATATAAATAACAGTGGGGATAATGGATATCCTTGTCTCGTGTCTTTTTTTATATGGACATTTTCTGTCACATCTCCATTCACAATCACTTTTGCTCTCTGATTTGTGTAAATTGGCTCAATCATATTTATAATTTTTTCTCCAAAGTCCATAGATTTTAATTGTTGCACCATAAATTGCCAATTTACATTATCAAATGCTTTCTGAGCATTTAAAAAGATCAATGTTAGTTGTTTTTCACCATGTACTTCCTAGTATTCTAGTATATCTAAAATTATTCCCACATTGTTTCTTATTTGTCTTTTAGGTAGAAATCTATTTTGATCAGAATGTATAAACTCATTCAGAAATCTCTCGAGTCTTTCAGTTATTATTGAGGCAAATATTTTTTAATCTGCATTTAGTAAAGATATTGGCCTACAGTTCTTTATTTTTGTTAGATCTGAATCCTCTTTTGGAATTAAATTGATATTAGCTTCCGTCCATGTGTGTGGTATCTTAGCTTCTAATAAAACTTCATTATATACCTCTAACATTGACAAGCTCAATTTATCTTGTAAATCTTTATAAATTTCTGCTGGTAAGCCATCTGGACTTGATGTTTTGTTATTCTTTTGTCTTTTAATTGCTTCTATTAATTCTACCATTGTTATTCTTTCATTCAATGTATTCTTCACTGTTTCTGACACAAAATTGACATTTTTCAGATATTATATTACCTTTCCCTCTGGGATATTTTCATGGTCATATAACTTCTCAAAGAACTCCTGAATTACATATTTTTTCTTTTCCATTTGACAATGTAATGTACCTTCCTCATCCTGCAGTTTTCATATCCATTTTTTCTCTTTCTCCTTCTTCAATTTATAAGCTAGCCACCTTCCAGGTTTGTTAGCGTTTTCAAAAAATAATTGTTTTGCTCTTTTTAGTTGCTGTGCCAATGCTTCTTTTCCCACTGTATTTAACTTACAGTATTTTTCAGAGTAAGACGCACCCGAGGATAAAACGCACTGATTTTGAAACGGTAAACTTTTCCCCCTCCTTGGCCCCTGAACCACTCTTCAGGCCTTCCAAACCCTCTGAAAACTGAGGCATGCAGAGAGTTTGGGAGGCCTGCAAAATGCTTCTGGGGGCTGGGGAGGGCAAAAACACGATGTGTGGGGGCTCGATCATCCTAAAGGGTAAGGCTTTAATCGATCTCAAATCTGCTTTTCTCTACACCTCCCCACGGCAGGGCAGGACTAAACTTATCTCTTTGCGCTTTATTTTTTTCTCCCTTCCCTCTGACCTGTGACCACACAGACCTGCTTGGTCCAAGGAGCGGCAGCTGGCTCACTTCTTCTCTTCAGTGAGGAGAGAAAGACATGTGGGGGCTGCTGAACCGCCACTGCTGAGCTCAACCAAGAATGGCCCATTGGGCGAGGAGGGGTGGGGCTGGAATGGGGTTCAATCAAGCTTGATTCAAAGCCTTCTTTGAACTCCTGAGCTGAGCCTCCTGAGTTGCAGGAAGCAGCTGCCAGCAATGCCCTCAGGGCGATGACGTTGCAAGCGGAGAAGGCTCAACCCCCTCAGGAGCTGCCAAGCCCTTGCCACCTTTCTGACACCAGTGAGGATCGTGGAGGAAAGCATTTTCATGCAGCTCACCCCCTCCCTGATTCCAAAAACAGTGTGTGCAGAAGGCGCTGCCACCTGAAAGCTCTTTCCTCCACGATCCTCACGTTTCAGGTGGTGGATTGGGCCAGGGGAAAAGAGAAAGTGCGTCTGCGGTGGGAGGAGCCTCAGTGGGTGTCAGAGGGGCGGCAAGCACTTGGTGGCTCTTGAGGGGGCCTTCAAAAGGCTTTCAATGCAATTCCCTGGGCTGCTTCGGGAATCAGGCTCCATGTCATGGGGGACTTTAACTTGCCATCAGCGGGCAAGGCATCCGAGGCAGCTCGGGAGTTCATGGCTTCCATGATGGCCATGGACCTGACCCAATTAGTTCAGGCCCCCACTCACAATGGAGGACACACGCTGGATCTTATTTTCGTCTCTGGCCAGTGGAGAAGTGATCTTGGAACCGGGAACTTAGTCATCTCACCCTTGTCATGGACAGATCACTCTCTCCTTCGGCTGGACTTTCCAATCGCCTCACCTCACCGCGGGGAGGCGGAGCCAGAGACACCCAGATGGTTCCGCCCCAGGCGCCTGATGGATCCTGAAAGGTTCCAGAAGGAGCTTGGGCCAATACCTGTATCCTTGACTGGTGCCGCGGCTGAGGACCTAGTGGCAGCATGGTATAGTGCGGCCGCAGGGGCCTTAGACCCGTTGCGCCTTTGCGGCCTCTCACGCGGCATCATCTCACCCAGGCTCCTTGGTTTTCCGAGGAGCTGAGGGAGATGAAACGCCACAAGAGACGCCTAGAGAGTAGGTGGAGATCCTCTCGATCCGAATCTAATCGAACACTGGTAAGAGCCCATTTGAGGACTTATTTAGTGGCAATGAGGGTGGCCAAACGCGATTATTGTGCCACCCTCATTGCATCCGCAGAGAACTGCCCGGCGGCCCTGTTTGGGGTGACCCGCTCCCTCCTTCAACAGAGGCTGCGGGAGGGCCGAGCTGAGGAATTTAGAGAATATCTGCAGGATAAAATCACTCAGATTCGGAGCGAGTTGCCCTCTACAGATAGTGGTCCGGAGGAAGTATCAGATGCAGGCCTTGAGACAATTTTATGGGAAGACTTTGACCTTGTTACCGCCAAGGACGCGGACAGGTTGGCGAGGAGACTAAAGGCCACCACATGTTTATTAGACCCTTGTCCCTCCTGGCTTGTACTGGCATCCTGGGAGGAGACACGAGGCTGGCTCCAGGCCATTGTGAACGCTTCTTTGGGTGAGGGGTTCTTACCTACCGTCTTGAAAGAGGCAGTGGTGAGACCCCTCCTCAAGAAGCCTTCCCTGGACCCAGCATTATTGGCTAATTACCGTCCGGTCTCCAACCCTCACTTTCTAGCGAAGGTTGTAGAGAGTGTGGTTGCACAGCAGTTTCCCCGTCACCTGGAGGAAACTGATTATCTAGACCCGCACCAGTCCGGCTTTCGGCCCGGTCATAGCACCGAGACGGCATTGGTCGCGTTGGTAGATGATCTCTGGAGGGCCCGGGATAGGGGTTGTTCCTCTATCCTGGTCTTGTTAGATCTCTCAGCAGCTTTTGATACCATCGACCATGGTATCCTTTTGCACCGACTGGAGGGGTTGGGGGTGGGAGGCACCGTTTTGCGGTGGTTCTCCTCCTTTCTCTCCGGTCGGTCGCAATACGTGTTGACGGGGGGGCAGAGGTCGACTTCTAGGCCCCTCTCATACGGGGTGCCACAGGGGTCGGTCCTCTCGCCACTCCTATTCAACACGTATATGAAGCCGCTGGGTGAGATCATCCGTGGTTTTGGGGTAGAGTACCATCTGTACGCTGATGATACCCAGCTGTACATCTCTACCCCAGACCACCCCAACGATGCCGTTGAGGTGATGTCCCGGTGTTTAGGGGCCGTACGGATCTGGATGGGCAGTAACAAACTCAAACTCAACCCGTCCAAGACCGAGTGGCTATGGTTCCTGGCTTCCCGGTTTAGCCAGATGACACCATCACTGGCCATGGGGGGTGAAAGTTTGGCCCCCGTGGATAGAGTGCACAATTTAGGAGTCCTCCTGGATTCCCGGTTGTCCCTGGAGGACCAGGTGGCGGCCGTGGCCAGGGGGGCGTTTTACCAGGTTCGCCTGGTCCGCCAATTGCGCCCCTTACTGGACCGGGAGGCCCTTCACACAGTCACTCAAGCACTCGTGACTTCTCGTCTGGACTACTGTAACGCTCTCTACATGGGGCTCCCCTTGAGATGCACTCGGAGGTTGCAGTTGGTTCAGAATGCAGCTGCGCGGGTGATCATGGGAACCTCAAGACATTCCCAAATAACACCACTCCTGCGCGAGCTGCACTGGCTACCTGTGATCTACCGGATGCGTTACAAGGTTTTGATGACCATCTTCAAGGTGCTCCATGGCACGGGGCCTAGCTACCTACGAGACCGTCTATTGCCCCATAAATCCCTACGACCGACTCGCTCCCAGGGAGAGGGTCTTCTCCGGGTGCCATCGACCGGGCAATGCCGGTTGGCGGCTCCCAGGGGAAGGGCCTTCTCTGTGGTGGGCCCAACCCTCTGGAACGGCCTACCTCCCGATCTCCGTACCATCTCAGACCTCCGCTTGTTCCGCCGGCACTTAAAAACGTACTATTTTCATCTGGCCGGCCTAGCATGATCTACTCCGCACCCTACTGTCTTATAACAAATCAAAGTTTAATTTATGGGTTTTTAAATTTTTAAGCAGGGTATTGATTTAATTTAGTTATTATTTAGTAATATTTTGTATTTATGTATATTTATTTTAAATCTCTGTTCGCCGCCCCGAGTCCCTTTGTGTTGAGATGGGTGCGGGTTACAAATGTGAATAATAATAATAATGTAGAAGTGAGGATCCCTGCTGCCTGGAACCACCCAAAAATCCGATGAGCGGACCAGGTGGGTGGGGTTACATTTGGAGTATAAGATGCACCCAGATTTTCACCTTCTTTTTGAGAGGTAAAAAGGTGCGTCTTATACTCTGAAAAATACAGTATGTTTAATTATCTCCATTTGGTTTTTTAAATTCACCTTTTGTGGTTCTTTTTGTAACTTTGCTTCACATCTTTTGTATTCTTCTTCTAGGGTCTTTTAGGTTTTGTTTCTTTCTCTTACTTTTCTTCACAATATAGGTTATAGCTAATCCCCTCATGTATGCTTTCACTGTGTCCCATATGTTTTGTAATGAAGTATCCCCATTCCTGTTCTCTTTCTTTAAAAAAAACTCCCATTTCTTTTTCCATCATCTGTAGGAATTCTGTATCTTTTAGTATATATTGATTCAAAGTCAACCTCACTCTTCTCTTTTGTCCCTTCCAACTAATTTTATTGCATTGTGGTCAGCCCATAGATTTGTTTCTATTTCTGTCTCTTGCATACTTGTGCTTAAATCCGACGACATCCAGATCATATATATTTTGCACCAAGATTGATGTCTATTAGAGTAAAATGTGTATTAATTTTTCCCTGGGTTCATTTCTCTCCAGATATCCTGTATGCATAGTTCTTCTGTCACTTTAAAAAAGGTTCTAAATATGGTTTTTCTCATTGTTTTGCTACTTTTATAATCAAGTTCAGTGTCAACTACTGTATTAAAAACGCCTATGAGACAAATATTTTCATACTCTGTTTCAAGTATCTTCTTACGAAGATTTTTACAGAATTCTTCTTGCCCATTATTCGGTGCCTATATAGCAACTAAAAGTATCTGTTTTTGATTTAATGTCACTTCCACCATTAAGGTTCTCCCTTCTTCATTAAAATTTGATTGGCATGAATTGTTTCTTTAATATATAATGCAACCCCACTTCTCTTTTGTTGTGATAGTGAGGAAAATAGTTTCCCCAATTTAGGATACTCCAATAATTTATTTTGGTGCTTTTTAATGTGTACTTCTTGTAGTGAAATTATATCTAATCTTTGTAATTTTGTAAGTATTTTTTTTTCTTTTCGTGGGGGAGTTTAGTCCATTTATATTGACTGATAACATCTTTATTTCTTCTTGCATTGCTTCACTTGTATAAAGGTCTTAATCTCCTGGTTGCTCTTATTTCTCTCTATTCCTTTGTTCCTGCTCCTTCCCACTCTGCTTGTTTTTTTCCCCAGCTTTACCTTTGCCTTGTTGTGTACATTTTTCTTCTTTACTTGACACTTCCTGTCCTTTATATTCTGTTTCTCTCCTCACTTCCTGAACCTATTGAAGTGATGTGAAGTGAAGCAATTCCATTGCTTTGCCCATTGTGTCCAGTCTAAATCTTTTCTCATGCCAGGTAACTAACATTCCTTTAGGTATCAGCCACCTAAAGTTTACACTGTATTTAATCAACATTGTAGTCAAAAATTGGTATTGTTTCCTTAGCTCTCTTACTCTCCTAGGGACCGGTTTCAAGACTACCAATTCTTTCCCCTTGTGTTGTAATGGTTTGTCTATTGTCTTGCTAAGTATTTCGTCTCTTGTTGATTTTTTCATAAGTCACACATGTACTTCTCTTGGAACGTTGTATCTCTTACTTTACTTTTATTAAATTTCTATCCCGCCCTATCTCCCACAAAGGGACTCAGGGCGGTGCACAGGAACTTAAAATCCAAAAATACAAACAATAAAAATCTACAAAATTTAAAACATACCTCAAATGGAGGTATGCGGTAGAAGGCGGTCCTGCAAGTAACCAGGCCCACTGCCATGGAGCGCTTTAAAGATGGTCACTAAAACCTTGAAACGCACCCCCGGAAGGCTACTGGCAGCCAGTGCAGCTCACGCAGGAGAGGTGTTACATAGGAGTATTTTGAAACTCCCAAGATCCCCTGGCGGCCGCATTCTGCACCAACTGGAGCCTCCGGGTGCATCTCAAGGGAAGCCCCATGTAGAGAGCATTGCAGTAGTCCAGGCGAGAAATGACAAGAGCTTGACTGACTGTCTGTAAGGCGCCATGATCCAGAAAGGGGCGCAACTGGCGTATCAGGTGCACCTGATAAAAGCCCCCCCCTGGCCACGGCCATCAGATGGTCATCTAAGGACAGCCGGGAATCCAGGAGGACACCCAAGTTGCAGACCCTTTCCGCGGGGGCTAAGAATTCCCCCCCGATAGCCAGAAATGGAACTAACTGGCTATGTCACGGCGCCGGAAACCACAGCCACTCGGTCTTGGACGGGTTGAGTTGGAGCCCGTTCCTCCCCATCCAGACCCGCACGGCCTCCAAACACCGGGACATCACATCGGCGGCATCGTTGGGGTGGTTTGGGGTAGAAATGTACAGCTGGGTGTCATCAGCGTACAGATGGAATTCTACCCCAAAACCACGGATGATCTCGATGGTATCTCCTCATGTAGTTTGTGTGTATTCTAAAATTTTTGTCAATCTATGCCCCCATCTCCTGCTTATCAATCCCTTGCACCTTTGCCAACAACTCTTTCATTATGTCTGGTAGGTCTTCCCCTTTCTCCTCTACTATATTCTGAAATCTGAGATAGTGGGCTGCCTTTTCTGTTTCAAACATTATCATAGTTATTTTCTAGTTCTGTTTGCTTGTGATAGTCTATAATTTGTGTCATCAACTTTTTTCCCTGTTCTGATTTCTCTCTAATTTCTGAATCCTTTGCTCATTTTTTGTTATCGTTTGCTGAAAGTTTTCAAATTTTTCATCCATATTTTGAATTTTTTCTTTCATATGTTCCATATCATTTCTCACTTCCCCTATATCTTTCTTTACCTCATTATGATTTTTTGTCATGACCTCCTGCAGTGACTGAAACATCTCCTGCATTTATTTGATTTCTCCAGCTGTAGCATACTCTCTATTGACATCTGATTAGATGGACTTGAGGAAGCCGATGATGGTGTGGAAGACGCTTACTTCCCTATTTTAGTTAAATTTGAGGTGCTTGTCATCTCAACTGCTAATATTTATCCCTTCTTTCTCTTATTTCCCCTACTTGTAAACTAGCAGCGGGTAGACCCGCCTGCTCTACTAACAGCCAAAGCTGACCACAAAACAGCACCCTAACACTTCAATATCCCATGTGTCAAATCAAAAGAAAAACCATATCATAAATCCAACTTCTTCCAATTCACTCAATCTTCAGTATCTCAGTATCTCCATTAATTAAGTTTACAATCCTCAAGGTCCACTGTATCCTCAATCTGTAGTACTTCAATATTCCAGTAGTCCACAAAATCAATCAAATGTCAATCCACACAGGTCATTCTTTATAGAGAGAATCAAAGAGCAGAAAAAGAAAAAGGAAGAATATTTAATAGAATAACAGAGTTGGAAGGGACCTTACAGGTCTCCTAATCCAACCCCCTGCTTAGGCAGGAAACCCTACACCACTTCAGACAAATGGATATCCAACATCTTTTCCAGTGTTGGAGCATTCATAACTTCTGGAGGCAAGTTGTTCCACTGATTAATTGTTCTAACTGTCTGGAAATTTCTCCTTAGTTCTGTTGCTTCGCTCCTTGATTAGTTTCCATCCACTGCTTCTTGTTCTACCTTCAGATGCTTTGGAGAATAGTTTGACTCCCTCTTCTTTGTGGCAACCCCTGAGATATCGGAGCAGTACTATCATGTCACCCTTACTCCTTATTTTCATTAAACTAGACATATCCAGTTTCTGCAACTGTTCTTCATGTTTTAGCTTCCAGTCCCCTAATCATCTTTGCTGCTCTTCTCTGCACTTTCTAGAATCTCAACATCTTTTTTACATTGTGGCGACCAAAACTGGATGCAGTATTCCAAGTGCGGCCTTACCAAGTCATTATAAAGTGATAGTAACACTTCACGTGAACTTGTTTCTATCCAACATATTTAGAACTGTGTTGGCTTTTTTGGTAGTTGCTGCATACTGCTGGCTCAAAGTGAAAGTTTCATCTTTTTTCCCTCTCCTTTTTATTGCTGGAAGCTTGACTGGACTTTCTACTGCGGCCACGGGGGCCTTGGATCGGGTCGCGCCCTTGCGGCCTCTCTTGCGGCGACAAGCCACCCAGGCTCCTTGGTTTACCGAGGAGCTGAGGGTGATGAAGCGCCACAAGAGACGCCTAGAGAGGAGATGGAGATCCACACAGTCTGAATCTGACCGAACACAGGTGAGAGCCCACTTACGGACTTACCTTGTGGCGTTGAGAGTGGCTAAACGTCATCATTTTGCCACTCTCATCTTCGCGCAAGCGTAGTCGTCGATTGGGGACGACTACGCTTGCGCGAAGATGGCGACCTAGCTCCGAGCCTTGCATGGGCCATGGAGCTCGTCGGTCGCATTGTCAGTGCCCCAGCCCTCTACTTACCATCTTGAGGGCTGGGATCGGTGGGTGACCCACCCTGGATCCCCAGGGTGAGGTCCGGGCTGTGGCGAGGCGGTGGCGGCAGCGGCGGCGGTGAGTGCCGGCGTCCTCGGCGTCTTTGGATGACGACGGGCGCCGGCTTCTGACGACGCCGGGCCGCCGGCTGCACGCCGCGGAGGCCTGGAAGGCCTGGAAGGCCTTGAGGGCCTGAAGACTCCCAGGCTAAGATCCCCAGGCCGAGACCTCTGCCGAGGTAGCGGCGAAGACGGCGGCGGCGGTGGCGGCGGTGGCAGTGAGAGAGCCGGGCCGAAGGCGCCAGACCTGGTGGGCCTTGAGGGCCTTGAAGACCCCCAAGTTGAGACTGCCGTGGTAGCGGCGAAGACGTCGGCGGCGGCAACGACGTCGGCGGTGAGAGCGCCGGATGCGTCGTGGAGGCCTGGAGGGCCTGGAGGGCCAGGCAGGCGCGGAGGGTTGCCGTAGGCACGGAGGTGGCATGGAGGTGGCGGTGAGAGCGCCGGAATGGGGTCCAGGGACGCATTGGCGATGGAGGTTGGTGAGAACGCCGGAGTGGAGGTTGGTGTCCTGGTACCCTGGGTATGGCTGCTAACGGTGGTGAGAGCGCCGGGACAAGGAATGGCGGGGACTGCGGCGGTGATGGTGGTGAGAGCGCCAGAACGGATGCCGTTTGCCCTCGGCGTCCTTGCATTTTTAAGACCTGGCATGTCTAAGATCTGGAAAGCAGCTTTAAGAAGAAGGAGAAGATCTCTTCGGCCTATGGATATTTTACATTCTATATTTAAGACCTTTAAGACCTTTTAACACTCTAGAAGATAAGATCTGCAGAGTGACAGCCGGACTAAACCGCTCACTGATGCACTTTAAAATTCTGACTGTATATATATTTTTAATTATTTATTAATATATGTATTATATTTTATACCTGGAATTGCGGCCAACGATGCCTTTTAAAATCTTAAGACCCATGCTTTTATTTATGTATTTACATTACTGATTTTATATTTATAAATAATTATCTATTTATATTTAATTATTTATTAATACCAATACTACCATGTACTCGAAGCTAGACTTGCTACGACTGCGAGAGGCCCCGCTCTCGCAGGTTTGGCCCTCCGTTCTAATGAGGGCCCGCCTTGATGAGGGATTTATTAATCCGGAGAGGTGGAAGAAACGTGGTCTCAGGGGTTTTTTAAGTCGTAGGTTGTTGTTCATTTTAGGGGGTACCAGGGAGGGGGGAGGGTATTATAGACAGGTAGAGACAGAGGGAGAAAGAGAGGGCCAGGCCAGCAGGCGACAGAGGGAGGCGGAAGGTGCCGTTAGTAGGGGGGAAATACGAGTCGTCCCGGCAGAGGGCATTTCTATCCAGAAGGTCGTGGGGAGAGGCAGGCCCGATGGGAGACAACTCCCATCCTCCCGGTTGAGGACACAGAACCGTTGGTTGCAAACGGTGAAGTGCCTCAACCCCCGCAGGCTAGGTGGTCAGGGAGTACAGAGCCAGGGCCTGCGGCTGATGTTTTGCAATGCCAGGTCCGTGGTCAACAAAGCCCCCCTCGTTCATGACCTTGTGTCAGAGGGAGAGCTGGACCTGGCAGGAATAGCGGAGACCTGGTTGGGCCACGAGGGTGGACTCCCCCTCGTTGAAATGTGCCCACCAGGTTACCGCGCTTTTCATCAGCCCCGGGCCCTAGGCAGGGGTGGTGGGGTAGCAGTTATTGTAAAGGAAGGTCTTGAGCCGAGAGAGACCGTTGTGCCTCAGACCACCGGTTGTGAGTCCCTCTGTGTGAAGTGGGGCCTAGGGAGGCAGTTGGGCTTGCTGGTTGTATACCTGGCTCCCCGCTATGTAGCAGCAGCTCTACCCGAGCTCCTGGAGGTGATCGCTACGGTGGCAGTTGAGACCCCCAGACTTTTAGTCATGGGGGACTTTAACTTGCCATCGGTGGGCGAATCATCCAAGGTAGCTCCGGAGTTCATGGCTTCCATGACGGCCATGGACCTGACCCAATTAATTCAAGGCCCCACCCACGAGGGTGGACACACACTGGATCTCATCTTTGTCTCTGGCCAATGGAAGAGTGATCTGGGTATAGGGGATATAGTCATCACGCCCTTGTCATGGTCAGACCACTCACTTCTCCGGCTCGACTTTCCAACCGCTACTCCCCTCCGCGGGGAGGCGGAACCTAAGTCACCAATTTGGTTCCGCCCCAGGCGCCTGATGGACCCTGATGGGTTCTAGGCGGCGCTTGGGCCACTTCCTGTACCCCTGACCCGCGCCCCGATGGAGGACCTCGTGGCCGCATGGAATACTGCGACCACGGGAGCCTTGGATCGGGTCGCGCCCTTGCAGCCTCTCTTGCGGCGGCGAGCCACCCTGGCTCCTTGGTTTACCGAGGAGCTGAGGGTGATGAAACGCCACAAGAGATGCCTAGAGAGAAGATGGAGGTCTACCCGATATGAATCTGACCGGACACATGTAAGAGCCCATTTACGGACTTACATTGTGGCGCTGAGAGTGGCCAAACGTCATCATTGTGCCACTCTCATAGCATCCGCAGACAACCGCCCTGCCGCCCTGTTTAGGGTGACCCGCTCCCTCCTTCAACAGAGGGTGCGGGAAGCCCCGCTACAGGGTAGAGCAGAGGAATTTGTGACTTTTTTGCAGGAGAAAATCGCTCAGATACAGAACGAGTTAGCCCCCATTGATGGCCCAGTGGGATGCCACGAGACAGATCTTGTTTGGGAGGAGTTTGACTCCGTTACTTCCGAGGATATGGACAGGCTACGTGGGCGACTGCGAGCCACCACATGTTTATTGGACCCGTGTCCCTCCTGGTTTGTACTGGCATCCTGGGAGGTGACACGAGGCTGGCTCCAAGAGGTAGTCAACGCATCCTTAAGTGAGGGTTCCTTGCCTGCTTCCCTAAAAGAGGCTATGGGTGAGGCCCCTCCTTAAGAAGCCCTCTTTGGATCCAGCTTTATTAACCAACTATCATCCAGTCTCCAACCTTCCCTTCTTGGCGAAGGTTGTTGAGAGTGTGGTGGCACAACAGTTTCCCCATCACCTGGAGGAAGTTGATTATCTAGACCCGTGCCAGTCCGGCTTTCGGCCCGGGCATAGCACCGAGACGGCATTGGTCACATTGGTCGCTGATCTCTGGAGGGCTAGAGATGGGGGTTGTTCCTCCATCCTGGTCCTATTAGACCTCACGGCGGCTTTCGATACCATGGACCATGGTATCCTATTGCATCGGCTGGGGGGGTTGGGGGTGGGAGGCACCGTTTTACGGTGGTTCTCCTCCTACCTCTCTGGCCGATCGCAATTTGTGTTGGCAGGAGAGCAGAGGTCGACCTCGAGACCCCTCACATGTGGGGTCCCTCAGGGGTCGGTCCTCTCGCCTCTCCTGTTCAACACATATATGAAGCCGCTGGGTGAGATCATCCGTGGTTTTGGGGTAGAGTACCATCTCTACGCTGATGATACTCAGCTGTATATATCTACCCCAAACCACCCCAACGATGCCGTAGCGGTGATGTGCCAGTGCCTGGAAGCCGTACGGATCTGGATGGGAAGTAACGGACTCAGACTCAACCCGACCAAGACCGAGTGGCTGTGGTTTCCGGCTGCCTGATTCAACCAGCTAACTCCATCGCTGGCCATAGGGGGCGAACATCTTGCCCCTGTGGATGGGGCGCGCAACTTGGGTGTCCTCCTAGATGCCCGGCTGTCCATGGAAGATCAAGTGACAGCCGTGGCTAGGAGGGCGCTTTACCAGGTTCGCCTGGTTCGCCAGTTGCGCCCCCTATTGGATCGGGACGCCCTTCGCACAGTCACTCATGCTCTCGTTACATCCCGACTGGACTATTGTAACTCTCTCTACATGGGGCTCCCCTTGAGGTGCACCCGGAGACTTCAGCTGGTCCAGAATGCAGCCGCGCGAGCAATTATGGGGACCTCAAGGTTTACCCACATAACACCGCTCTTGCGCGAGCTGCACTGGCTGCCTGTCGTCTTCCGGGTGCGCTTCAAGGTGTTAGTTCTCATCTTTAAAGCGCTCCATGGCTCGGGGCCTAGCTATCTGCGGGATCGGATTCTGCCACATACATCCGCACGGCCGATTCGCTCCCACAGAGAGGGACTTCTCCGGGTGCCGTCCACTAGACTCTGTCAGCTGGCGACGCCCAGGGGAAGGGCTCTCTCTGTGGCGGGCCCAGCCCTCTGGAACGACCTTCCCCCCGACATTAGAACGACCACGGACCTCCGTTCCTTCCGTCTAAAATTAAAAACACATCTTTTCTGCTTGGCCGGCCTAGGGTAGTCTCTCTTCTATACGGTTTTTAATATATTAATTTATGGGGAATCTTAGTATTTTAATGGGGAATTTTTAGCACTGGAATATCGTTTAATCTGTTTTTAAATATGTTTGTATATTTATTGTTTTTTATCCTGTGCACCGCTCTGAGTCCCTATGGGGAGAGGGAGCGGTCTACAAATTAAAATTTATTATTATTATTATCCGCAGATAACCGCCCTGCCGCCCTGTTTAGGGTGACCCGCTCCCTCCTTCAACAGAGGGTGCGGGAAGCCCCTTTACAGGGTAGAGCAGAGGAATTTGGGGATTATCTGGAGGAAAAAATCGCTCAGATTCAGAGCGAGTTGGCCTCCATCGAAAGTGGCAAAGTGGGATGCCCCGAGGCAGATCTTGAGACAGTTTTTTGGGAAGAGTTTGACTCTGTTACTTCCGAAGATATGGACAGGTTACGTGGGCGACTGCTAGCTACCACATGCTTATTGGACCCGTGTCCCTCCTGAATTGTACTGGCATCCTGGGAGGTTACACGAGGCTGGCTCCAGGCCATTGTGAACGCTTCTTTGAGTGAGGGGTCCTTGCCTACCGTCTTGAAAGAGGCGGTGGTGAGACCCCTCCTCAAAAAGCCCTCTCTCGACCCAGCATTGTTGGTAAATTACCGTCCGGTCTCCAACCTTCACTTTCTGGTGAAGGTTGTAGAGAGTGTGGTGGCACAACAGTTCCCCCGTCATCTGGAGGAAATTGATTATCTGGACCTGCGCCAGTCCGGCTTCCGGCCCGGGCACAGCACCGAGACGGCATTGGTCGCGTTGGTGGATGATCTCTGGAGGGCCAGAGATGGGGGTTGTTCCTCCATCCTGGTCCTATTAGACCTCTCAGCGGCTTTTGATACCATCGACCATGGTATCCTATTGCATCGGCTGGAGGGGTTGGGGGTGAGGGGCACCGTGTTACGGTGGTTCTCCTCCTACCTCTCCGGTCGATCACAATTTGTGTTGGCAGGAGGGCAGAGGTCGACCTCGAGACCCCTCACTTGTGGGGTGCCTCAGGGGTCGGTCCTCTCGCCTCTCCTGTTCAACACATATATGAAGCCGCTGGACGAGATCATCCGTGGTTGAGTCTGAGTCCGTTACTTCCCATCCAGATCCGTACGGCTTCCAGGCACTGGCACATCACCGCTAGGGCATCGTTGGGGTGGTTTGGGGTAGATATATACAGCTGAGTATCATCAGCGTAGAGATGGTACTCTACCCCACTTCTACGCTGATGATACGCAGCTGTATATATCTACCCCAAACCACCCCAACGATGCCGTAGAGGTGATGTGCCAGTGCCTGGAAGCCATGCGGGCCTGGATGGGAAGGAACAGACTCAGACTCAACCCGTCCAAGACCGAGTGGCTGTGGTTCCCGGCATCCGGGTACAACCAGTTGACTCCATCAGTCGCCATAGGGGGCGAACATCTAACCCCTGTGGATGGGGCATGCAACTTGGTCGTCCTCCTTGATGCACTGCTGTCCATGGAAGATCAAGTGACGGCCGTAGCCAGGAGGGCGTTTTACCAGGTCCGCCTGGTCCTCCAGTTGCGTCCCCTATTGGATCGGGGTGCCCTTTGCACAGTCACTCATGCCCTCGTGACATCCCGACTGGATTACTGCAATGCTCTCTACATGGGGCTCCCCTTGAGGTGCACCCGAAGGCTTCAGCTTGTCCAGAATGCAGCCGCGTGGGCAGTTATGGGAACCTTTAGGTTTTCCCATGTAACACCGCTCCTGCGCGAGCTGCATTGGCTGCCTGTTGTCTTTTGGGTGCGCTTCAAGGTGCTGGTTATCATCTTTAAAGCGCTCCATTGCACAGGACCTAGCTATCTGCGGGATCGCATCCTGCCCCATACATCCCTGCGGCCGATTTGCTCCCACAGAGAGGGACTTCTCCAGGTGCCATCCACTAGGCTGTGCCAGCGGGCGACGCCCAGGGGAAGGGCCTTCTCTGTGGCGGGCCCGACCCTCTGGAACGACCTTTCCCCCGAAATTAGAACAACTACGGACCTCCACTCCTTCCGTCAAAAATTAAAAACACACTTTTTCTGCTTGGCCGGCCTGGGGTAATCAACTTTTTTTAGGGTTTTTAGCGACTTATTTTTAGTTTTAATATGGGATTTTAGCGCAGGGTTAGTTTAATTTCATTTTAATATTGTACTATGTCTGTGATTTTATATGTATTTTAAATTTCCTGTGCCCTGCCTCGAGTCCCTTCGGGGAGAGAGAGCGGGTTATAAATTAAAATTAAAATTAAAATTAAAATTAAAATTAAAATTAAAATTATTATTATTATTATTATTATTATTATTATTATTATTATTATTATTATTATTATTATTATTATTATATGTAGCACAATGTTAAACAGGACTGGCTTTCTTCTTTTCTGCTTTTTTGCCTTTTATATTTGGACTCTTTGACAACTAATTTTTTACTATTCAACATTTTTTTCTTTTTTATATACCTGTTTAAAGTATATTGTATTTCTTTGTTTTTTATTTGGCTTTTTTATTTTTATAAATAAGGCAAGCAATACAGAGAGGGAAAGTAGGAGAAAAGTAACACTGCCATCTAGAGGCTTTGATATATTGTTTTTATTTTTTGCATGAATGAATGTTTGGAAAAAGGTTGCTTTCCAAGGCCACCAGCTTAGCCAAGGACTGATAGGAGATGAGCTGGGTTATTTACACAGGTGCTCACTCTGAAACTCTCAGTTTTTGAAACTTTACCTGGAGAGAATAGATAACAACTGCAAGAGCGAGCGTGGAGTGATCTTGGAAAGGCTTTCATTTTATAAAAGTTTTGAAACTATCTTCCTTTTGTTTAGAGAGCTTTCATTTTATAAAAGCCTTGAAACTTTCTTTTTTTTCTGGTGGCAGTGTCTACTCCTTTTTGTTGTGAAGTTGGGTCTTATCTTTGGTTGTTTTTTTTTATTTTGGGGTGTTTTTTTGTTCTTGTTCTTTTCTCCTTTTTTCTGACTTTTTTCTTGCAGAATCTTCTTCCATTTCTTCTTCTTTTTTGTTTCTTTTTTTTTTTACCCTTGACCACCCCATGGTCACTTTGGATTACAATTGATTTCCATACTAAGTGGATTATAATACAAAATATTTCTTATTAACTATGTCCAGTAGGTATCAGCCTTACTCTTTTTTACCCCCTTTCCACTATGAGTTTAAAAATCAAGAAAGAGAGGGAAAACTTATTATAGCCAAAAGCATAGGGAGAATAAATCAATAAAGTGCATATTATCCATATCCATATCTTAGGTAGTACTTATATGTTAAAATGCCCAGTTCAATCTTTTGCTTCCCTTTTTGAAAATAGATTTCAATTTCCTTCTCTTTCTATTCTTTTGGAAGTGTATTCCACTCAGAACTTTCACTTTCTTTCGAGGGGGAAATTTCCTCCGTCCTTCTCTCTGGAATCCCTTCTTCTTAAAATTACTTAACTTAATTTAATTCTGCATAGAAATTAGGCAATCCTTAATCAGATCCAATACACTGTTTCTCTTTCCGCTTTTCTCTGTGATTCTTTGTTCCTGCTGTCACAGCTCCAGTTCATACATGAATAGCGGTCTTTCTCTCTGCCTGTCAAGAAGATTCTCCAGATCAAGCAAAATGGACTGTCCAATTGCAATCTATGGAGGGCCCTTCCTATCTTTGTCATCCCTACATGGTGAGTGGTTGCAAAGAACCTCCAGGCAGGTAGAAATTGGTTGGGCTCTGCAGAGCTCCACTTGCCACAACTGTCTGGCTACAACATCAGCACAGTTTCCTAAATAGTCTTTTCCTGTTCTAACACCAATGGTGATATGTTGTGATGTCACAAGAAGGAATGTCTAAGCACTTTTATTTGGGATTATTTGAAGGGGTGACGTAAGTATTTTAACTTGGGAACCTTTAAGCTCATCTATGCGTATAGTTCAATCCAATGATTAAGGTACTGTACTGGACTAGGAGTATGAAACACTGAGCTGGAATTTCATTTTAGTCATGAAAGCCAGTTATCCCCTCATAGGAGCAATGGCTAATTACTTCTGAAAATGAGTTGCCACTATAGTTGTCAAAAGTCAAAACTTGGAGCCTGAAGATGGTGAGTGAGACCTCGCCAAAACATTGCCAAGACAATATCAATCTTACATGGGAAAAGACCCAAATACAAGACCAACATATATATGTGTATGTGTGTGTGTGTGTCACATTTGTGCTGATAAATAAACAAACAAGGGAGACTAGTATAGATCTATTTCAAGCTATTTAGCTCTCATCAGCTAGCCATACCCTTACTGGGATTCGAACCAGGGAAGTATTACATGTGAGGCAGTGGTAATTGCCACTAGACCACTGGTTCTCCTCCTGATCAGCTGAGCCAGGGGAATAAGTATATACTTGTGTCACAACACCATGGTAAGCCCCAATTAAGGGAGGAAGCAAGCTGCTTTCCTTTTCTGTCTTTTGGCTCATCACAAGAGACCATGCAGAGAGAAAGGTTTTTTCTTTCTTTTTTTTCTTTCGTATTTTTCGTTTATATAAATAAATAAAATACTGGGAAGTATTACCTGTATTACTGTATAGTATTGCCTGGGAACCTGGCAATTACAACTGCCTAATATGTAATACTTCCCAGGTTCAAATCCCAGTAAGGGTATGGTTAGCTGATGAGAGCTAAATAGCTTGAAATAGATCTATACTAGTCTTTATTTATTTATCAGCACAAATGTAACACAAATATAACAAAGGCAATGAAAAAATAGCTTTCTGCCTGGATGGCTCCTAGGATGAGTCGAAAGACAGAAAAGGGAAGCAGTTCTGCTCCCTCCCATATTTGGGGCATACCAGGGTGTTGTGACACAATATATACTTATTCCACTGGCTCAGCTGATCAAGGAGGAGTACCTGTGGCATAGTGGCAATTACAACCTGTGGCATAGTGGCAATTACAACTGTCTTCCCAGGTTCAAATCCCAGTAAGGGTATGGCTAGCTGATGAGAGCTAAATAGCTTGAAATAGATCTATACTAGTCTTCCTTTATTTATTTATCAGAAGAAACGTAACACACACACACACACATTCTATTTCTATTCTATTCTATATTCTATATCTATTCTATTCTATTTCTTCAGCAGTCATTGAGATAACCCCAAGAAAATCTCAAACAAAACAAATAAAATAGAACCCTTCTATCTAAGTAAAATAAACTTGGTTTCACTGCAAATATTAAAAGCGTACGTGGAATTTAAAAATGCTGAACTTCTGTTCATTATATGCACATGTATACTATACAATGAAATAACTGAAGAAATTCTGACAGGGAAATTCTTTCCTTGAATAAAGCATTCAAATTAATTGATAAGCATTTTTCAAAATAGAATACATTAGTTTGGTTTATATTTTCAGTAATGATTGTGAAGTTTTAAAATGAATATAAAAGCTAGCTATTTCATGGGATATATCAACAGAATTAAATACTCACCACTGGCATGCAAATTTTTCACTGTCAATTTCTACTATTCCTGGTGGTGGAGCAACATGTTGTGGTGCTCTTGTTGCTATGAAAAAAAATAAGAATTATCAATTTTATATAAAAATATATATAAACTTTGGATAGCTTGCCATTATTCTTTAGAAGGCTGAGGAATGCTATGATATTGTTCACTTTCCATTTTAAATTAAGAATGCTATCCATGCAGAGAGATCAATACACAGATTGCAATTGCTTCAAATTTGGGATAGAATTCATGAATGAAGATCATCTAGTCATCTAGTAATTTAGAAATAGAATTAGAATTTATTAAATTTATATACCGCACCTTCTCCCTACTGGGACTCAGGGTGGTGTACAGGCAGGTAAAATCGATAATATAAAACATAAAATACAATTAAAAATACATTAAATAGTTGGCCTGTCCTAAAACTCCTATTAAAACCCCTGCTAAAACAAATTTAAAACTACGCCAGGCCGGCCGCATTTTTTGCTGCATTTTGCTGCCTGGAGACTCCCTGAAATCTAAGGTATGTTTCAAGGTTCTAGTAGGGTGAAGCTACCCTACACTACATTTCCCTACATTTCCCACAGAAAACACTGAGAGCCATGAAACCTGGGTAGGCGTGGCTGGGTGTGTGTGTCATGTGATTGAGTGGATGTTGGGTTGGCCACACCCACCCAGGTGTTGTGGCTCCTCTTGTTTTCTTTTCTGAGGAAATGGGTTCAAATGGCTCTTTGAGCGTTTAAGGTTGCAGACCCTTGCTCTAGGTACAGCGAAAGGACAAACAGCATCACGGGTGACCAGTTATAGAGTTGGGCTATTATAATAATAATAAATAATAATAGTTTAATTTCTTGACCGCTCCTCTCCCCGTAGGGACTCGGAGCGGTGCACAGGGAAACTAAAACCATAAATATACAATCAAAAACATCTTAAAAACAAATTAAATAGTACCTGTGCTAAAATACCCAATCTAAGCTAAAATTCCCACTATACAACTAAAACCCCATAGAGACTACCCCAGACCTGCCAAGCAGAAAAAATATGTTTTTAATTTCAGACGGAAGGAGCGGAGGTCCGTGGTCGTTCTAATGTCGGGGGGAAGGTCATTCCAGAGGGCAGGGCCCGCCACAGAGAGAGCCCTTCCCCTGGGCGTCGCCCGCTGACAAAGTCTAGTGGACGGCACCCGGAGAAGTCCCTCTCTGTGGGAGCGAATCGGCCGTGAGGAAGTATGGGGCAGGATCCGATCCCGCAAGTAGCTAAGTCCCGAGCCATGGAGCGCTTTAAAGATGATAATTAGTACCTTGAAGCGCACCCGGAAGATGACAGGCAGCCAGTGCAGCTCGCGCAGGAGAGGTGTTACATGGGTAAACCTAGAGGTACCCAGGATTGCCCGCGCGGCTGCGTTCTGGACCATCTGCAGTCTTTGGGTGCACCTCAAGGGAAGCCCCATGTAGAGAGAGTTACAATAGTCCAGTCGGGATGTCACGAGAGCATGAGTGACTGTGCGAAGGGCGTCCCGATCCAATAGGGGGCGCAACTGGCGAACCAGGCGAACCTGGTAAAGCGCCCTCCTAGCCACGGCTGTCACTTGATCTTCCATGGATAGCCGGGCATCTAGGAGGACACCCAAGTTGCGCGCCCCATCCACAGGGGCAAGATGTTCGCCCCCTATGGCCAGCGATGGAGTTAGCTGGTTGAATCAGGCAGCCGGAAACCACAGCCACTCGGTCTTGGTCGGGTTGAGTCTGAGTCCGTTACTTCCCATCCAGATCCGTACGGCTTCCAGGCACTGGCACATCACCGCTACGGCATCGTTGGGGTGGTTCGGGGTAGATATATACAGCTGCGTATCATCAGCGTAGAGATGATACTCTACCCCAAAACCACGGATGATCTCACCCAGCGGCTTCATATATGTGTTGAACAGGAGAGGCGAGAGGACCGACCCCTGAGGGACCCCACATGTGAGGGGTCTCGAGGTCGACCTCTGCTCTCCTGCCAACACAAATTGCGATCGGCCAGAGAGGTAGGAGGAGAACCACCGTAAAACGGTGCCTCCCACCCCCAACCCCCCCAACCGATGCAATAGGATACCATGGTCGATGGTATCGAAAGCCGCCGAGAGGTCTAATAGGACCAGGATGGAGGAACAACCCCCATCCCTGGCCCTCCAGAGATCATCAACCAACGCGACCAATGCCGTCTCGGTGCTATGCCCGGGCCGAAAGCCGGACTGGCGCGGATCTATACTCAACTTCCTCCAGGTGACGGGGAAACTGTTGTGCCACCACACTCTCAACAACCTTCGCCAAAAAGGGAAGGTTGGAGACTGGACGATAGTTGTTCAAAAGAGCTGGATCCAAAGAGGGCTTCTTGAGGAGGGGCCTCACCATAGCCTCTTTTAGGGAGGCAGGCAAGGAACCCTCACTCAAGGATGCGTTGAATACATTATCAGTGTATCAGAAACCCACGGATGATCTCACTCAATGGTTTCATATAAATGTTAAAAAGGAGAGAGCTGATGTTGCAACGACATGACATGCAATCTCAATGCTCCTAGATCACATTCGATACTTTTGCCACTGGACGGTCCATTTGGATCTAAACCATCCTGCAGAGATGGTGACAGGGAAGAATGCGTCTTGCTGATCTCAGGGACAATGCAAAGTCCCTGATTGATCCAAGAGAATCTCTTCTTGCCGGTGACAAAAGCGCAGCCCAAAGCTGCTGAAGTTGGGACAGCTCCGGAACGGGAGGAAAACAGAAAGAGAAAGTGTGTCTATCTGGAAATTTTATTGTTATAAAAAAGACTGAGCAAAAAAAAAAAAAAAATTTAAAGCTAAATTAAATTGGAAAACAGAAGAAAATAAGCGGCGAAATTAAGCTACGTTGGACAGTGTGTTATCTTTTTTTAATTTTTTTTTAATGGATGGGTCTTTTGAAATTTTTCTAAAGTGAATGGATTAGTTTTTCTTCTTTTATTTCTTTTTTTTAACCAATGGATTAAAAATCATTTTCTCTATTTTTATATTATTGGCTTGGACAGGTTTTCCCTTTTTTCTATTTTGTTCCATTTAAGAATTTTGTCTTTTTTAAGCCTGGAATATAAAGAATATATAAAAGGAATACAAAGAGGGTTGTAATATTAGGGAAAGGAAGTAACACTACCACTTGGAGGCTGGAGGCTTAAGTTTGAGAAACATTGCCCTTTCCTTTTTCTCTTTGATCATTTTGACTTTATACTTCAAGGTTTTTTAGCTTGTTTATAGAAAGTGATAAGGAGAAGAGCATGGGTTGTTTATGAAGATGCTCTCCATTGGCAGCTGGAGAGAAGTGAAAACAAAAACCTTGTTTTGAAAGATTATAAATGAACTTGCGTCAAATCTAATAAAAAGTTTGAATGCTAGAGTGGCAGTGTTTACTAGTTGGAAGAATGGCACAACATCAAAAAGAAACCTTAACATTGCAAAAGACCATGTTTGAAATCCAAAAATTATTAGAAACAACAGAGAAAATTGAGAAGAGATTGGAAAATATAGTGTACAACAGCAACATATGATGGAAAACTTGAAGATGTTCATAAAATGGAAAAAGTGGAGGTTAGAGTTCTAAAAACTGAAGGGATAAATAAACTAAAAGGCAAGATAATTGTTGATACCAACAGTAAACTGAGCGTGCTTGTAATTGGAAAGAGTAGAATATGGAAAGAGGAGTTAGATGGACAGCTCTACCCCAGATTTCAAGGTATAGAAGAAGAAGAAAGAGAAAAATTGATGGATTTAAGGAGAGAAACTTTGTTAGAAGCACTACTGATAACCAAAGATAAGCTGATCAAAGAAGCAGATGGAGGGTTTTGAGATTATATAAGATATGCAACAAGCAGAGAAGTCCACACAAATCTTATTAAGGAAATAACCAAAAGATTAATCCCACAAATGGCAAAAGACATAAGACTGCATTATTACTGGAAAGACACAGGTTGATATATGAAAGCTTACAATAAAAAATAGTTAAATTTAATTAAACTTAGAGCATTATGTAAAAAATGAAGTGACAATGGATATAGTTAGATAAATAATTGATAAGGAAAACAATGTATACATTGCTAGGCCGGCCAAGCATCTTTTCTGCTTGGCCGGCCTAGGGTAGTCTCTCTTCTATGGGGTTTTTAGTTTAAGGGTTTTTTTAGGATAGTTGGTATTTTATAGTTGTTTTAGCGCAGGATATGATTTAATGTGATTTTAATTTTGTACTTTGTTCTATGTTATTTGTTCTTAATTTACCTGTGCCCCGCCTCGAGTCCCTTTGGGGAGAGAGAGCGGGTTAGAAATAAAATTTATTATTATTATTATTATTATTATATTGGTTTGATAAGAAATTTAATATGAATAGCAAATGGTGACTATGAAAGGAAGTTTAGAAATTTTGTTATGTATGAAAGCTAATAATTAAAAACTAAGCCAAACATTGTTGGTTAGTTAAGCATTGGTTTGATAAAAGGAAATTGGATATAAATTGTAAACAGTGATCCAGAAAGATCTAGAAATCTTGTTAAAGATAATCAATTTTTATTTAGAATGATATTGGAAATAGCTAATGAAATGCCATTACGTGGTTGTGCTTTAAACTTTGGAATATTTTATAAAAAAGGACGTAAAAACAATTGTCAAATGAAAGTTGAGGTATGATGATAGTAACATATATAAATATATTTGATTTAAAATATATAACTTGATATGAATTGTAGGTGACGACGGCGGAAGAGATGCATGAAAGCTTTTTGTAACCAAGTGACACACTTTCTACAATATGTAATGGAAGATAAGTTTGTGGTGTTTTTTGTGTTGTTTTGTCTATGTTTATTCATATACACACACATATATATATATATAAATATATGAATGAGAGATAATTATCACAGCTCCTGTTAAGAGGTCCCTTTAAGGGGAGGAGACTCAACGTCATCCCTCTCTGCCCTTCGACTCATCCTAGAGATCATCCAGACAGAGAACCTAATTAGATTACTGCTGTGTGACATCTTTTTAGATATGTGTTAGAATTTTTTAAGGGCTGAAAATAAAGAGACCAGGATGGATCCATTTCAGGCTTGTTAGCCTTCTTCAGCTGGCCATGCTCCTTCTACTGGGATTTGAACTGGTGCTTTCCAGCATATGAGACAGGCTTCTCTATGCCTTGAGCTATCCAGTATCCCTGATATATCAGCCAATTTTACAGGACTCTTAAATGAGAGATAATTATCACAGCTCCTGTTAAGAGGTCCCTTTAAGGGGAGGAGACTCAACGTCATCCCTCTCTGCCCTTCGACTCATCCTAGAGATCATCCAGACAGAGAACCTAATTAGATTACTGCTGTGTGACATTTTTTAGATATGTGTTAGAATTTTTTAAGGGCTGAAAATAAAGAGACCAGGATGGATCCATTTCAGGCTTGTTAGCCTTCTTCAGCTGGCCATACTCCTTCTACTGGGATTTGAACTGGTGCTTTCCAGCATATGAGACAGGCTTCTCTATGCCTTGAGCTATCCAGTATCCCTGATATATCAGCCAATTTTACAGGACTCTTAAATATCACAGCTCTTAACTGAGCTGATGATACTCAGTTGTACATATCCACCCCAGACCACCCCAACGATGCCGTCGAGGTTATGTCCCGGTGCTTGGAGGCCGTACGGATCTGGATGGGTAGTAACAAACTCAAGCTCAACCCGTCCAAGACTGAGTGGCTGTGGTTTCCGGCACCCCGGTTCAGCCAGATTACTCCAACTCTGGCCATTGGGGGCGAAACACCGGCCCCCGTGGGGAGGGCACACAATTTGGGTGTCCTCCTGGATTCCCGGCTGTCCATGGAGGACCATGTGGCGGCCGTGGCCAGGGGGGCGTTTCATCAGGTACGCCTGATGCGCCAATTGCGCCCCTTACTGGACCGGGCTGCCCTTCGCACAGTCACTCAGGCCCTCGTGACATCCCGACTGGACTACTGCAATGCTCGCTACATGGGGCTTCCCTTGAGGTGCACTCGAAAGCTACAGCTAGTCCAGAATGCAGCCGCACGGGTGATTACGGGAGCCCCCAGATGCTCCCACATAACACCGATCCTGCGCGAGCTGCACTGGCTTCCTGTGGTCTTTCGGGTGCGCTTAAAGGTCTTGACGACCATCTTCAAAGCGCTCCATGGCTCGGGGCCTAGTTATATGCGAGACCGTCTCCTGCCCCATACATCCCTTAGACCAGGGGTCTGCAAAGTCGGCTCTTTTAAGACTGGTGGACTTCAACTCCCAGAATTCCCCAGCCAGCTATGCTGGCTGGGGAACTCTGGGAGTTGAAGTCCACCAGTCTTAAAAGAGCCGACTTTGCAGACCCCTGCCTTAGACCGATACGCTCCCACAGAGAGGGCCTTCTTAGGGTGCCGTCGGCCGGACAATGCCGGCTGGCGACACCCAGGGGAAGGGCCTTCTCTGTGGTGGGCCCTGCCCTTTGGAACGACCTACCCCCTGAACTCCGCACTATCACCGACCTCCGCCTCTTCCGCCGGTGTTTAAAAACACACTTATTTCATCAAGCCGGCCTAACATAGCCTCCGCTGGGACAAATATTAGACAGTTTTAAATGTGGGATTTTAATCTGGTTTTAGCGCAGGTTTCTGTCATTTAATAGGTTTTTTAAATTATATTTGGTACTATTTTGTATATTGTTTTAAATTCCTGTGCGCCGCCCTGGGTCATCCCTCTCTGCCCTTCGACTCATCCTAGAGATCATCCAAATGGATCCATCCTGGTCTCTTTATTTTCAGCCCTTAAAAAATTCTAACACATATCTAAAAAGATGTCACACAGCAGTAATCTAATTAGGTTCTCTGTCTGGATGATCTCTAGGATGAGTCGAAGGGCAGAGAGGGATGACGTTGAGTCTCCTCCCCTTAAAGGGACCTCTTAACAGGAGCTGTGATAATTATCTCTCATTTAAGAGTCCTGTAAAATTGGCTGATATATCAGGGATACTGGATAGCTCAAGGCATAGAGAAGCCTGTCTCATATGCTGGAAAGCACCAGTTCAAATCCCAGTAGAAGGAGTATGGCCAGCTGAAGAAGGCTAACAAGCCTGAAATGGATCCATCCTGGTCTCTTTATTTTCAGCCCTTAAAAAAAATTCTAACATATGTGTGTGTGTGTGTGTGTGTGTGTGTGTGTGTGTGTGTGTGTGTGTGTGTTCGTAGATTTTCACGGATGTAGGTATGCTGGCATGGCTGGCTTCGGGGATTTTCCCGTGTATATAGCATGGAGATGTTATTGCAATGTTTCGACAAGACATGCCATTATTATAATTTTTTAGTTCTGTATTAGGATTTTTCTAGTAAACCAGATGGTTTAAAACCCAGGATTCTGAAGGAGATAACAGGCATAATCTTAAAGCAACTGAATCTTCCATAATTCCTGTATCACAGGGGAACTATTAGAAGTCCGAAATAGAGCTGATGTGGTTCCAATCTACCAAAAGGGGGGGAAATGGATCCAAGAAATTAAAGGCCAATCAGTCTTTTTTTACTATTGACCAAATCACCACAGCTCTTTAGATAGATGGTAAAGCTATAAAAAATACAGCAACAATAAATTGTATTAAGTATTGCAGAAAGAAATACACACACACACACACAAAGTACTTACAGATCATAGCAGTGATTATTTATTAAAATAAATCACCTAAGCATATCCTTACTTCTACTGCATAGAAATGATAAAATATACCCCCCATATTTTGCTATCATCACAATTTAGAGATTCATGTTTCTATAAGACTACCAACAGTATCTAATCATATTCCAATATATAATCTACAGGATTTTAAAAAGATTTATCTCACTTTTATTATTTTTTTATAAATAATTCAACGTGGTAAACATACTTAATTCTTCCTCCTCCCCCTATTTTCCACACAACAACAAACCTGTGAGATGAGTTGAGCTGGGACAGTGACTGGCCCAAAGTTACCTAGTCAGATATGATGCCTAGGAAGGACTAGAATTTATGATGTCCTGCTTTTTAGACTGGTGTCATAATCACTAAACCAAACTTCAATAGGGTAATACTAACCTGGAGTAGCAGGGGCATGTCCCTGTGATGAAACTTGTTCCACTGCTTGTGGCCTAATTTCAGAGAGTACTTGGTGGTTAGTACTTTGATGTTCAACAAGTTTTACTGCATTGAGTGCATCACCTCCAAACATCTGGATGTCCATTGAAACCAGGCATACTAATGTATCTATAAATTAGCATAAATTAATTTATTTTATTCCACTAAAAGAATTTCAGAAAGTTATTGCATTAAGTTAAAGTGAATTCAGTTAAAGTATACCTTTACAGCTTTGCTAGAGTTATTTCTATTTGTTTTGGCATCATAAGCAGATTTCATGATTGAAATCTGCAATATCCACTTCTGTTTGTTCTATTTAAAAATTGAAACAGATTTTTGTATAAACAAAAACGGTTTCTTATTAGTTGGGTTAGTCTATTGCTTACCTGTGACACATTTATTTGTTCTATATTATCCTTTGCACCTCATCAAAATACTTTAAACGTTTACCATGATAGGAGCTATGCAAATTAAATAACTATAGTATCTGCATAATTTTATTGGAACAAATAACTTAAGGCTTCTTTTGCAGCATTTTCAGTTTTTCAACTGTTTTCTGATCCTTGCCATGATTACCCATAGCACAGAAAAGAGGAATTAAGACAAAGGCATGTATCACTTTACAGAAAAAACATTTAACAAAGTATTACTGAGGTCCTAGTAATACAAGTGTTTTGTTAAAAACAAGTCTGATAGCTCACCTATACTTTTATCCACTTTAGCTATTTTGCTACAGGCCACTTCACCCATTTCAGTGAGCATATAGAGCACTTCCAGGGCAGATATGACAAGTAAAACATCAGGTAAAGTGAGATGGCAGATGATTTCTTTGTAAGATTCTTGATCTACATATTCACAAATTAAGACACCATTGTCTTCAGCTTTACAAAGATTACCCAAGATTTCCATGCCTGAAACAAACAAGCAAAAAACAGTGTCATGTGGATGTCACAAAAGAGCAAAATTTGCTCTCTGTTTCCAGAGTACAGGATACACAGTAATAGCTTTAAGTTACATGAACAACAGGAGTCAGTTGAGTATGAGAAGAAAAAAGAAGTGTAGATAAATAATTATCTACAAAGAATAGTTTAGATTTCTGTACTGAGTAGAAGGTTGGACTCAGTCTAAAGAGATGGTTCTTCCTCTGATTTTTATAAAAATTATAAGATACATAAGATACATATTACAAGATACTGTAAATAAATTCTTACCACGCATTTTTAAGAATCTATCTCTTGACATTAAGCACTTAGTAACAGTATGAAACATTAGATGAGTTGTTTTAAAATCAACAGGGTCCAAGAGAAGCTGAAAAAATAGAAAGCAAATATTAATGATTGAATGATTCATCTTATAAAATTAATATCATTATGGAAATCTTACAAATTAAAGTTATATTAAAACATATTGAAAAGGTTATATCTTATCTGTGACTTTATTTACTATTTCAGTACAATATCCTTTATTTCTATGCACTTTGCACTTAAATATCTAGATACTAAAATTAAAAAATATGAAATTTGTATCAGCAGCAGCAGCAGCAGCCTAATCCCAAAGTTCCAATTTCTATTCAGTAAGTGTCTTAATTTTCACTTTTTCCATCGTTACCTCTAGCCCATTACTAGAGACAAATATGGTAATATTTTTCCCAGTTAGACAGCAATCTGTTCCGTATGCATCTTAAAGGACAATGTTGTTGGACTCCACAGGGTAATGTTAAAGTATCAAACACCTATCATCTGAATGTACCATGGATGAAGGACTAAAACTAATGTAATACAGTGTCTCCTATACCTAACAAAAACCAGTACTTCAGAATAGTTTTGTGGGGTTTCAAAAACCACCATCCAAAGAAACTAGTAAAGCCATATCTTTCTCGGTCAATTTCCACATTTTAACTCCAAATATTTCACAATATTGGATAATATTATTCTGAAAATTACTTAATTTGTATTACAGATAGTCCTTGACTTATAAAGGCAATGGGGACCAGAATTGCCATCGCTAAGTACTATGGTTATAAAACACAATGTCATGTGACTGCACTACTTAGTGATGGCAATTCTGTCAGTGCCATTTGCTGTCAATAAGTGAGGATCACTCAGGTTAAGTAAGGATCTTCTGTGACTGCTATTTACGATTTCTTGCCAGCTTCTTTCTCCACTGACTTTGCTGGTAGGAAGCTGGCAGGGAACATTGTAAATTGCGATCATGTGACCATGGGGAAAACTGTGATGGCCAGAACTCCAGGGACTAGTTGTAAGTACCATTTTTTCAGTGCCATCATACCTATGAACAATCACAGAAAAATAGTTGCAATTCAAGGAATACCTGTATTTTTATTATCTATTAATTCAGCTTTATCAAAGAAAAGTGAACAATTTCTCTTTTTTAGCTGAATTTTATTTATTTATTTATTTATTTAATTTTTATACCTCCCTTCTCCCTTCCGGGACTCAGGGCAGTGTACAGGCAGCAATAAAAGTCAGTTGTATAAAATATAAAATACATAAAATACGTTTAAAAATACATTAAATGGATGGCCTGTTCTAAAGCCTTAATAAAATCCTACTAAAAACCATTTAAAAACTACGCCAGGCCGGCCACACGAAATAAATAGGTCTTCAAGGCCCGACGGAATTGGCGCAGGTCCGTGATCGTGCGTAGGTCAGGGGGTAGGTCATTCCAGAGGGCAGGAGCCACCACAGAGAAGGCTCTCCCCCTAGTGGTCGCCAGCCGACATTGCCTGGCCGACGGCACCCTGACGAGGCCCTCTCTGTGGGAGCGAACTGGTCGGTGGGAGGTATTTGGTAGCAGGAGGCGGTCTTGCAGGTAACCAGGTCCCTTGCCATGGAGCGCTTTAAAGATGGTTACTAGTACCTTGAAGCGCACCCGGAAAGCCACAGGCAGCCAGTGCAGCTCGCGCAGGAGAGGTGTCACATGGGAGCATCTAGGAGCTCCCAGGATCCCCCGCGCGGCCGCATTCTGAACTAACTGGAGCCTCCGGGTGCACTTCAAGGGAAGCCCCATGTAGAGAGCGTTGCAGTAGTCCAGGCGGGAGATGACGAGGGCTTGAGTGACCGTGCGTAAAGCGTCACGATCCAGAAAGGGGAATGCAACTTACTGCTTTGTACGTGGGAATAAACACTGCTGAATATCACGGGAATGTTTTTAACACATATTTTACATGTACTTTTCTATAACTACAAAGAGGAATATCTTTTCTGGTTATATTTATCTAGATATTTTATGAGTAGATTAATCTTAATTTTTAATTAAAATACATTTCAATACTTTAAAAATACTATTTATGATTGCTAAAATGTAAGCCTTGCTTTAGTTGTTCTACAAAGTTTTTTAAAAAATTGTATCAAGTAGGAGTGTTAATACATTTTATATATAAGAAAGGAATGTTCATTTCAGTAAATTATTATTATTCAAAAATAAAAAAAATATTTTTGAACTGTTATATTCTGGCTGTGTTAGAAGAAATCTCATTTTCTTAATTCTTCTCAGGGAAGCAAAAATAATACTGTTTTTGTTTTGTTTTGAAAAAGCTTCTAGGCCATCTGTCATCTAAGAGGTGTTTAACAAAATCCAAAGAAACTGCACTTGTATGTAACACAAAATCCAAAGTTTCATAGGAAAAAATAGGATTCAGATTTAACCCATTAGTATTCTGTTACTTCAGGTTAGGTTTGGATCTAAACAACTTTATTTAATGATCTGAGAAATCACCAATACCAATGTGTTTCCTTTTATATAATGCTTGATAAGGTAAGATAGCTTTTCACTCCTACTTCATACTTTAAGCTATTTAAATTATAGATATCATTTTTTAAATTTCTTACCTCTGCAGCAATATTTCCTAAAGTGTCAAGCCCCAATTGTCTTAAAGAAATAAAATGACTATGAGAAGAGAGCAACAAAAAACGAAGACAAGTACGATTAGCTGCCAATAGTTTTACATTTCCCTCCTCAAAGGAGAGATTTCTTAAAATCACTGCAATCTGGAGAACTCTCTGTCCTTCTATATCATTAATGCCCAACTTGCGTGGTGGATGAAATAAAGACTTCCATATCCAGTCTTCTGGTATAGTATCTATAAAAGTAAGATAATTATTTTAATGGTTCAGTTCAAGATATACCAAACATATTCTATTATTTATTGACTGCAACTCACCTTGAGATTTGTTTCTGTCAGAAATAAGGTCACGTACTTCATTATCATCAACAATATCCTTCCAAAACTAAGACAAAAAAAATTTTTTTTAGTGTGAAACCTAAAAGGGAATTTATTCCTAGAACAGTTGGTGTGTAATAATGGAGGAAAATCATGTATTGCACACAGTATTTATTTACTAGGAAGCTTTCCAGGAAATAAGAAATATTAGAATTATATGGGGGTAGACCTGTGTTAATGATTGTCCTTTGCTAAGTGACAAACTCATAAAATGCAGTGTCACATGACCAGAACTTACAAAGGTAGATCCAATTGCGGTCAGTAGGTGAATTCTACATGACTACTAGACACAATTTCACATGATCCTCATTTGTGACCTAATCCACTAATAAGGATTAGTGTCCTTATTAAGTGTCATCATAACTTCAAATAATCTCTGAATAAATAGTTATTAATTGAGGACTACCTGTATTTCCAAAACGTCTCTCTAATGGATCTTTATTTAATATATAAGCACCTCGGGTTTTCAATGGTAGATTTTGACTCTGTATACATATACATGCACATATACATACACACATACATACATACATACATACACATACATAAGATTATAATGGGAAAGTACAATTTTAGTCTGATTTACATCCTTTAACTCAAAATTTAAATAAGATTAGTTTAATAGATATGAATTGTAAGATCTTCATATTTAACCTGTCTGTCTTTTTGAGATTTTAAATAAAATCAATATTTATCATCAGTGTGAGTGTGTACAAGAAAATGATTTGAATAAATAAAAAGCATAAAAACAAGTTTAAATACTACACTGAATCACCAATTACAATTAGTCATATGATATAACACAATCTTATTGCCTATCATAAATGTAATTGCAGAAATAAAGTGATACATTCCTTAATCATAAGTCTGATTAAATTTGTAAGATGCACTATACATGTAACATTAAAGAAATAATAAAACATTAAAAAGAAAACTAGAATTTTCAGCATATAAATATTTTTAGAAACAATGTTAACATATGGGATTTTAAAATAATGTAATGTTTCAACTGCTTTATATAAAATAGCTATAGAGTTTGGAATTCATCCAAAATCTTAAAAATCCAAGCATATTGAAACTATAGTGCAGCATTATTGAAACTAATGGTACAATTAGTTTCCTAAAGCATAATTAGTTCAACTGATGTTGCAAATTAAACATGTTACACTTTGGTTTATTTCCAAATGGCTAATCAAATATAAAAACATTTAACATTCCTGATATAATTATCAGTAAGTTCTACCTTGTTTCATGTTAAAATGCATAGAAGACTCAATATATCAAGTCTTTTGAGAGTATGAATAAATTCCATTTTTGCTATCCACTGATAGGGCATTGAAAGTTTTTCAACTTTCAAATTCCAAACATTAGGGGTGCTCAAAGGTTGTGATTTGCTTTGGGGATTGTAAAGATATTTTGGTTACTTTAATATAATTTAGATGTGCTTGGTAAGTAACTACACAACTTTTCAATGTTTTGTTTCATTTTACATGTTCAGCTGTCTTTTACTTTTTGTTAAACATTTGTCTGAGTGTGTTAATACTGCTGGCCTCATTTCCTGTGAGTGTGATAACTGATCTGTAATGGCTTCTAAAAAAAGAACAAAGGTGGGAACATTCACTCATATGAGCGAACTAATTGGGAATGACAGAGACTAATTGCCATCTGAACTCCCAACACTACGAGAGGTTCTCAGATAAGGCTTACTGTCAAGAGAACAAAGTAGTGATGAGGCTAGAAACTACCCAGCAGCCAGTCTTGCAAGAGATATATATCCAAAAGTACTTGAAAAGTGGGAATAAGTGAACAGTTCTTTTGTGACCCCTGTTGTAAATTCATGAGTGACAATCTTAAACAAGAAAGAAGAGAGCTGAGATCAAGCCAAAATATATATCTATTGGTAGAGGAAAGCTAGATGTCAAAGAGACTTTCACTGTGAAACTTGACAAATTGTATGACATCCTCAACTGCGTGTCAAATTGTTCCGTATGCCAAATTTGGCTGTCCTGCTGGCTGCAAAAGAGAAGCTCACATTAACTGTACCTGCTTTAAGGAGGAGAAGAAACCACTGAAGGAACTTGTTTTCGTTAAAGGTCAGAGAAACAAGATTGATTCTTTTGGATCGCACCAGATTGGTTTGCCAGATGTGCCCAAGCAGAAATGACAAGGCAAAAGCAGCAAGACCATCAGAGACAAAGGCTGGTTAAATTTACGTAAGCAGAGAAGTATTCCAGATATTTTGATACTGACAAATGAAGTAATTATCTCTTATGATGAAAATGAGGGACAGATGACTGATGATGAAGATAAATAGGAATGTGATGGAAGTTATGAAGAGGACTTAGACCAAACACATATGCCCTCTACTTCAAAAGAAAAGTCAGAATAAAATAGATTAGAAATAACAATTGTTGCTATGCAGAGCATAAGGTAAGGTGTTGGTCAAATTTGATGAGCTCTGTTAAGAAGGGCGAAATAGAATGCATCTTCTTTGACGACTGTATAGATCCAACTAAAGTTATGCCAAAAAACAATTCAGACTAACAATTTCCCAGTACCATCAAAGAACATTATTTTGTGTGCAGTGAACCAGGTGGAAGATATCTATCATTTCACTCCAGAGAAAGGCTCAAAAAACAGGAAAACCTGCTCAAGTGATTGCAGATAATCTGGTGTATTTCATGAAGAAGAAAGGCATTGACAAAAGCTGGAAGGCCATTGAAGAAGATTCTACAAATGTTATTATTGGCTGTAAAGATAGTGCTATGTACTGGGTAGAAGTCAAGCTTTACTGGAAGTTGATCTGGTTGGTGTGCGCACTCCACATGAATGAGTTACCCCTATGACACTTAATGACAAAATTGGATGGGAAGACCTTGTCTAACAACAAATGGGCAGATAAAATTGGTAACTTGCTAGACATTGCAACAGAATGACATTGATCTTTCTTTCAGTTTCAATTGGTGAGGCTCTCATTTCACTGAGCGATAGTTGTAAAGAATTTCTCTACTGATCAAGCGTATGAATATAGGATCACACAGGCAATAAGGACAGAACTTCCCACAGATCTGACTCTTATGGAATTTGGTGCCGTAAACAATTCATGCTGGTTGACAAGGGGAAATAGGCTTTGTTGAATATTGGTTTCAAAACATGGCTTTTAAGGCAAAGCTCTCCAAAACTTAATGATAGTGGAATACACCGTTGGTGTGGACTACCTTTGCTTGTTCAACATCAAAGTAAAACATTCCTGGATTGAAGGTTGACATCACATGTTGTTCCAGCTGTAGTAAGTCAGACTGCAAAAAAAGGCTGTAGTAGATGCTGTTTTGCCAATCATTCAACACTCGGCATGGTACACTTTCAGTGAAATGATAGTTTCACTGAAGGTCTGAAGGTATATATGACCCACCTTTGATGTGCAAACTGAGTACAGTAGAAGTAAAAAGTACATTGACGAACCAATGCAAATATCACAGTGGCCCTGTCATGCCCAACCAATAGATAGATGTGTGAAACGGGTAACAGAGGCACAAGCAGAGTGTCTACGCATGACAAATGTGAGGGTTATACCAGAGGCCAAGAAGCAAGACAGTGGCTGATGTCGAAGAATGAATCAAAACAAGGCTTGATGAAACTCACTTAAACATTTTTGTAACTCACATAATTGCTTTAGTTTATGATTGCATGGATTATTTTTTGCTTAGCTAGAGAGGATTAATGCAGAAAAAAACTTTAATTTTTATAGCACAAGGTGTAATTTTTAGAAAATAAAGTTAACAGTATTTGAGTTACAAGGGACTTTTGTGGGGTATATGATCAGACGTAGATTTACCATACCAAGATAAACGTGCAATTGAAAAAAAAGAACAGCAGGTTTGAATTCTTGGTGTAAAAACACGTAAGTTTAAAACCTCTCACTGAAAAAAAAAATTGCAGTGCAGTTGCAAATTTGATAAACAAGTAGTACATACTACACAGTACGTGGCCATTGCTTCATTTT
The DNA here is from genome assembly GCA_039707465.1 of Rhabdophis nuchalis. Lineage (NCBI taxonomy): Eukaryota > Metazoa > Chordata > Lepidosauria > Squamata > Natricidae > Rhabdophis > Rhabdophis nuchalis. Next base: position 68,781,723 of record CM077648.1, read on the forward strand.
AGAGACATTTCCCTACCAGATTCCTCAATGTCTTGAACAATGACAGAACTTCTTTGTCCTGGAAAAGTTCTTAAAAATTCAGAGATGTATCTGTCTTGAAAGTAACCCAAGAGGAACTATATGCACAGTCAAATATCAGGAGTTGACCACATAAATATTTTATGATATTTTGTATTATGTCATAAATGTTTTATGATAATTGCAATGTCCTCTAGTCTGAATAACTGCAAATTCTGAATGTTGAAAAACATCCAGAAGCTTCAAACAGTGCAAAATGAGTCTCTACAGGTATGTCAACATTAGATACCTGTAACATCACTACTGTGGAAAGCGGCATTGGTTGTCGGTGTGTTTCCAGGTGCAATTCAAAATGCTTTAAACCCCTTCAAGGCCTGGGACTGGATTACTTGATAATCCAGGTAATTCTACCCATCCAATTTAATCCAGCAATTTGGGCATGTAGACATCCCATCAGCCAAAGATTGCTGTGTCAGACCTGGAAGCCATTTTTTGCCTTTGGGACTCCAGGCCTGCCACATTTTATACTGTGGGAAAATGGGAGGAGGGATTATATAGGCTGTGAGCAATATATAGTCAAAATAACATTCTTTCTCAGAAAGTAAAGGTCACCTGGCCCTGCAACTGCAATGAGGTGATTGGGTGATCATGTGATGGACATGTGAGTGCTGGGCAGGGACATGAACTTTCTTTTTACAATCTTTCATTATGCACCGTTTCCATTTATACGTTTGTTCTCTGCCTATACATTGCTATTTTCTAGCTCCTGTGTCTTTTTCATTTAGTCTTTCCTTAAGCTTTACACCTGTCCTCTAGCCATTTTGTACCAGTCATTCCATACCATATAATATTCTGTTTCCTCCTTTTCTTTCTTTTTTTTTCTTTTCTGAATCTTTGCACACTCTAACACTTTCATTATAACATTCCCCTCTGATGGTATATTATTATTCTTCCAATTATGTGCATATATTATTCTCGCTGCCATTATGATATGTATAATTAAATATTGTATTTTTGTCATATTTCCTTGTAGGTATTCCCAATAGAAATAATTCCAGTTTCATATCTATTTGCTGTTTAGGAATTTCTTCAAGCCATTTTCTTATTCTATTCCAATATTGCTTATTCTATTCCTTTGGGCATAACCACCACATGTGGCAATATGTTCCTTGACTTTGCCTACATTTCCAACAGTCCGGTGATAGGTTTGGGTACATTTTAGTCAGTCTCGCTGGTGGGTGGTGCCATCTATAGAACATTTTATACTATTTTCCTTGTAGGCTACTGCCATTATCAATTTATAATTTTCATTCCAATTTTTTCCCCATTTCTCCAATTCAATACTGCAGCCAAAATGTTTGGCCCAAGTTATCATAATTTCTTTAACTTCTTCCTCCTCCATTCTGTAATTCAATAAGTAGTTATATAATTTCTTGATCAATTTATCCTCTGTACTTTATAAAATTTTATCTAGATCTTGTGGTTCTGTTTGAAATTTATACTGTTCTTTATCTTTCTATCTAGCTTGTATCTGCATATATGGCCACCAATCAATGCCTAAGCTGTGTTCTTTTAGTTCTAATCCTGTTTTTTATTCTCCCTGATTGTTTAATAAATCTTTATATTTGGGTAGATTTATGCTGCCATCATTGATAGCCAATTTGGAATTTTAATTCCGTCGAGGTACTGTCCCGGTGTCTGGAGGCCATACGGGTCTGGATGGGTAGTAACAAACTCAAACTCAACCCGTCCAAGACCGAGTGGCTGTGGTTTCCGGCACCCCGGTTCAGCCAGATAAGTCCAACACTGGCCATTGGGGGCGAACAACTGGCCCCCATGGAGAGGGCGCGCAACTTGGGCGTCCTCCTGGATTCCCGGCTGTCCATGGAGGACCATGTGGCGGCCATGGCCAGGGGGGCGTTCTATCAGGTTCGCCTGATATGCCAGTTGCGCCCCTTACTGGACCAGGGGGCCCTTCGCACAGTCACTCAAGCGCTTGTGACTTCTCGGCTGGATTACTTAACGCTCTCTACATTGGGCTCCCCTTGAGGTGCACTTGAAAGCTACAGTTAGTGCAGAATGCAGCCGCGCGGGTGGTTATGGGTGCCTCAAGGCAAGCCCATGTAACACCTCTCCTGCTCGAACTGCACTGGCTGCCTGTGGCCTTTCGAGTGCGCTTCAAGGTGTTGACCACCATCTTTAAATCGCTCCATGGCTCGGGGCCTAGCTATATACGAGACCGCCTCCTGCCCCATACATCCCTTCGTCCGGTCTGCTCCCACAGCCTTCTCCGAGTGCTGTCGGCTGGGCAATGCCGGCTGGCGACACCCAGGGGAAGGGCCTTCTCTGTGGCGGGCCCGGCCCTCTGGAACGACCTACCCCCCGACCTTCGCACTACCTCGGACCTCCGCCTCTTCCGCCAACGTCTCAAGACGCATTTATTCCAACAAGCCGGCCTAGGATAGCCCCCCGTTCTGACTTTTATACATAAATTATAATTTGGTAGGGTTTTTAAATATGGGTTTTAGCACGGGTAAATAATTTAATATATTTTAATGTTGTATATTGTATTTATTGTGGTTTTTAAATAATGCCTGTGCGCCGCCCTGGGTGCTAACAAGGAGAAGGGCGGGGTATAAATTCGAATAAATAAATAAAAATTAATATAGTGTTTTTTCTTTAATGTTTTGCCATACCTGTAGCAAAGGATCCCTAATTAAATGTTTCTGAAAATAACTGTGGGTTTTATTTTTGCCATATAAATGCGTGCCATCCTAACTGTAAGTCATGGCCTTCTAAAACCACTGTTCTTTTATTTCTTTTCTTCTTTTATTTTTTTAACTCAATTCAATCATTGATCCACATAAGTGCCACTGCCTGGCAGTAAGACTCCCAATCCGGAAGCTTGAATCCTCCTCTTTCTATACTATCCTGCAATAGTTTTATTTTAATTTGTGCTTTTTACCCAGTCAAATATATTTCGTAGTTAGCTTATTTAACTCTTTAAAAATGCTTTTACCTAATTGTATTGGTGCTACTTGAAAGAGGAACAGTATTCTTGGTAAAATGTTCATTTTGATGGCAGCTATCCTTCCTATAAGGGACAGTTTTAGTTTTTCCATATTTCCAAATCTTTTTTTAATCTGTTGTATTAATTTAGTGTAGTTATCAATATACACACACACTTTTATTTACGGTCACAGACCAAAACACAAGTACTACAGGAAAAAATGTTCAAAATAATAATAATTATTATTATTATTATCATAGTATCATAGCAATGGATCGCCAATAGCTTAACTAAGGAAGGTTACAGCGTTCTCCTCTAATAGTTATCTTCTTTGATTGAAGAACATATGGCTGATAGCCAAACTCCCAGGCATTTTAATTTTTTGGTAACTTGTATGCCCATTCTTTCTTCCAATTCTCTTTCCTGTTTTTAGTAAGCTTTTTCGCTATTGCCTTTATTTTATTTTTGTTAATTTTAAGTCCTGCTACTCTACCGTGTTGCACCAGTTCAGGTCCTGTCTCTAGCAGCTGTTCCAATATAAATACTAAGTCGTCCGCAAATGCTTGGACTTTGTATTCTTCTTTTCTTATTTTCAAACCCTTTAGTTCTTGATCCTTTTAGATTTTTATTAGCAATACCTCCAAAGTTAATATGAATAATAAAGGAAATAGCGACACCCTTGTCTTACCCTCTATTATTTACAATAATAAATTTTTCGGTAGTATCACTATTATTACTTTGGCTGTTTGGGTTGTGTATATTTTTTCCACCGTCTTTACAAATTTCTCCCCAAAGTTCATAGTCTCCAATTGTAAAATAATAAATTTCCAATTTAAATTATTAAAAGGTTTTTGGGGCATCCAAACAGATGAAGGCAGCTTGCTTTTCTGGATGTGCTTCATAATATTCTAGTGTGTTTATAATGGTTCTCATGTTGTTTCTTAATTGTCTTCTTGGTAAAAATCTGTTTTGGTCTGGATGGATGTACTCGTTTAGAACCTTTTAAACTCTTTCTGGAATTATGGATACAAATATTTTACAGTCCGCAGTGAAATAGGTTTGTAGTTTTTAATCTGATGTGAGTCTGTATCTTCTTTTGGAATGAGTGTTATAAGTGCTTCTGTGAATTTGGTATTTTCGCTTCTACAAGCACCTCGTTAAATACTTCTATCATTAACTATCTAATGGTTCCTGTACCGTCTTATATAGCTCCACAGGTAATCCATCCGGGCCTGGTGTTTTATTATTCTTTTGTTTCTTCCTTGCCTCCACTAATTCCATCATAGTTATTGATTCGTTTAATCTCTCTCTTTTAACCTCTGTAATTTTGGTCAAGTTCATCTTATCCAGGTATTGTTGGATATTATCCTCCGATACATGCTCCTGCTGATACAAGCTTTGAAAAAATTGTTGTGTTATATTTTTTCTCCCTCTCTTCTATGATGTGTCACTCCCTCCTCGTCTTGTAAATAGGCTATTATTCTTGCTCCTTTTCTTTCCTTAATTTATATGCCAGCCAATGCCCTGGCTTATTGTGTGCTCAAAAAAGTTTTGCTTTGCCATTCTAACTTTCTGGACCATTTAATCTTATGTAATCAGGTTTAGTTTATATCTTATTAGGTCTATTTTCCCTTTTATCTTGGTTTTTTTTTTATTGAAAAAGTTTTTCACCAACAAATTTCCCCCCCTTCTTTCCCCCTCCCTTCCCCCAACATAAAAAAACATAAATCAGGTACAAATATTATATCCCTTTACCCCCCTCCCCCAACATAAACTACATAAATCAGGACCAAATATTATACTCTTTCAACCTGAAATACATAAATCAAATATCAGTATAGTTCCCTCCCATATCCTCCCTAACCCTCCCCAACCTCCCCTTCCCCCCCCCAACCCTGTGACTTCCGTTATATGCAACCCTAGTAATTCCAAACACAATATATGTTATTCATTCCCTTCATATTCTACCCCCTGCTGACTACCTTCTTCATCTAATCTCCATCAGCTAAAACTACACAATATTTTCTAGTCTGATATTTGTTTTGAATATAATCAATCCACTTTTTCCACTCCTGTGCATAAGTCTCTTGCATCTGGTCCTTTAAAAAAGCCGAAATTTTCGCCATTTCAGCAAATCCAGCCATCTTCTGCGTCCATTGGTCTATAGTAGGCAAAACATCTTTCTTCCAGTGCTGGGCAACCAGCAGTCTAGCTGCTGTCACCATATACAAAATCAGTTTTGTTTCCGCCAATGTAAAATCCCTAACTATACCCAATAAAAACAGTTGTGGAGTAAATTGTATTTTTTTCTTCAAAACATTTTGCATAACCCACAAATTTTTATCCAGAAAGCCTTAACTTTCTTGCAAGTCCACCATATATGATAATATGTAGCATCTAAACACTCGCATCTCCAACATTTTGGTTGAACATTAGGGTACATACATGATAATTTCTTAGGATCTAAATGCCATCTGTAAAACATTTTATAAAAATTCTCCCGCAAATTCTGTGACTGTGTAAATTTAACATTCTGAACCCATATTTTTTCCCACGTATCCATCATAACTGGTTCAGCAAAATTCTGGGCCCATTTAATCATACAATCTTTAACCAATTCAGTTTCTGAATCCCTTTCTAACAAGACATTATAAACTCTCTTAATATGCATTGGGCCTGTGTCCTTTATCTGTCTGACGAGTTCTAGTTCATGCTCTATTAAACCAGTTTTTTGATCTTCTTTCCATCTCATCTGTAATTGGTTATACTGTCGCCAAGTTAAATTAATCCCTTCTGCCAACAGTGTGTCCAAAGTCTTCAGCTGCCATCTGCCCCTTTCAGCAAAAAGCACATCTTTGTATAAAACCCCCCCGAGTGACTTAACATTTGTATTCCACATGGTATCCGCAAGATCCAGCCAAAGCGGAATCTTATAACCCCACTTAGATCGGTGCTTCTTCCAGATTCTCATCAAGGCACTTCTAAATATGTGACTATTAAACACTTTATCCACTTTATGTTCATAGAATAAGTATGCATGCCAACCCAAATCGAGATCGTGGCTTTCTATATTCAGCAGTTCAGTTTTTGTTTTTCCAAACCAGTCAGTTATTTGTGTCAATGCAGCTGCTTCGTAATACAATCAAAGTTTTGGAAGTTTAAGCCCACCTCTTTCGCGAGTATCTTGCATAATTTTCAATTTCACTCTCGGTTTTTTTCTCATTCCAAACAAATTTAATCAACGTCTTTTGCCATTCTAACAGTTGCTTGTCAGATTTAAGCACCGGTATCATTTGAAACAAAAAGATAAATCTGGGTAAAACATTCATTTTAATTGCTGATATTCTTCCAAGCAGAGATAACTGTAATTTTTTCCAGGTTTGCACATCTTTTTGTATCTTTTGCCACAGCACCTCGTAGTTATTTTGGAATAATTTTATGTTTGAGTCTGCGACTTGTATTCCTAAATATTTAACCTTTGATACCATTTCAAAACCTGCCACCCTTTCAAGTTTCTTTTTTTGAATCTCTGTTAGGTTTTTAGCAATCATTTTAGTCTTTTTATAATTCAGTCTGAATCCGGATACCAAGCCATATTCCTCTATAATGTCTTTCATCTAGATTATTGATTTCATCGGTCATGTTAGGGTAACAACCAGATCATCTGCAAATGCCCTAGTTCTGTATTCCTCTTGCCTTATAGCTATTCCACTCAAGAAATTCGAATCCCGTATTGTATTCAACAAGACTTCCAAAGTTAAGATAAATAACAATGGGGATAATGGACAACCCTGTCTTGTACCTTTATGTATGTTAAAGTTCTTTGACAAACTTACATTAATAATAAGTTGTGCAGATTGTTCTTGATATATTGCTCCAATTGCCTGTATAAACCGAGCCCCCAAATCCATTTTTTCCAAAGCCTTGATTATAAAATTCCAATTCACTCGATCAAAGGCCTTTTCCGCATCCAGAAAAACCAGCACTGCAGGGATCTGTTTATTCTTATCTAGATAGTCCAGTAAATCTATAATTTGCCTGACATTCTCCTTCATGTATCTTCCTTCGATAAATCCTGCTTGGTCATGATGAATTACCTCTTGAATAACTGGCATCAATCTGTTGGCTAATACTTTTGCAAAGATTTTATAATCCGTATTTAGAAGAGATATTGGTCTATAATCTTCTGGTTTCTTAGAGCCTGCTTCTTCTTTCGGTAACAGTGATACAAAAGCCGCTTTCCATGAGGAAGGTATTTTGCCACCTTGCTCTATATTACAAAATAAGTCTTTAAGATGTTCAATCATTTCTGCTTGTAAAGTTTTATAATAAACTGCAGTTAAACCATCGGTCCCTGGAGCTTTAGCTGGTTTCAATTGCTTTATAGCAAAGCTAATCTCCTCGATAGTTATTAATTGATCCAGGTTTGCCCTTTGGACCAAGGAAACTTTTGTAAGCCTTTTCCCTTCTAAATATTTATCTATAAGATTATTTTGTATGTTGTCCTTAGCATATAACTTAGTATAATAATCCAAAAAATCCATTTTGATTAATTCTTGTTGATGAACTTCCTTCTCAGCATGCTGAATACTATCGATAGTTCTTGTATTCAATTGTTTTCTCAATGTATAAGCCAACCATCTGCCTGGCTTATTAGCATTAGCAAAAGTATTGTGTTTTGCAAATTGCAAATTAGTTGCTGTTTGTTCCGCTATAAGCATTTGAAATTGATCCTTCAAAAGATTTATAATTGCTTTTAACTTCGTATCTGTTGGATTTTTTATCAATAACTGTTCTTTGTTCTTTATCTCTTTTTCCAACTCTATTCTCTTTTTCTGTCTATTTTGTTTGTGTTTAAAATTCATTTGTTCCTTTTATCTTGTTGTTTTGGGGCATGGACTATCTAATCTTTTAATTTCGTCCTGCAACCGTTCTTGCTTTTGTTTCTTTTTCTTGTTTCTTCTTGCCATGTATGCTATAGTGAGTCCTCATATATATGCTTTGGTGGTATCCCACATGTTTTGTAGGGATGTGTCTTCCTTTTTGTTTATTTTGAAAAATGCTGTCATCTTTTTTCAATCATCTGTGTATATTCTTTTTCTTTCAATATTTCCTTGTTCATTGTCCACCTCCGCATTTTCTTTTGTCCTTTCCATATTACTTTTATGGGGTTGTGGTCTGCCCAGATGTTAGTCATTATTTCTATCTCTTCAATCTCTTTTATCAGCCCTGATGTCATCCATGCCATATCGATCCTAGATCATGATTTATGTGGATTAGAACAGAATGTATATTGGTTCTGTCTCCTATTTGTTTCTCTCCATGCATCTTGTAGGCTCAATTCTTGTGTCATTTTGAAGAAAGAGTCCGGCAGTGTTCTCTTCCTTATCTTATTCTTCTTGTTACTTTTATAATCTTTTTTGATGTCCACTATTGCATTGAAATCTCCAATTAAATATATATTTTTGTACTCTAATTCTGTTATTTTGTTATGTACTTATCTGTAAAATCTGTTGGTTGTTATTTGGTACATAGATTATAGTAATGCATGTTTTTGGTGTGTTTTAATCTCGATCATTAAAATTCTTCCCTCCTCGTCTGTGTAGATTAATTTCGATTCAATCTTTCTTTAATGTATGTTACAATTCCTCTTTTTTTCTGTTGCTTAATGATACATACATCTTCCCTAACTTTGAGTTTTCTAATAATTTGCTATATTGTTTTTTTGATGTGTACCTCCTGCAAGCTTGTAATGCCCATATCCAATATTTGTAGTTTTGTGAATATTTGAGTTCTTAATTTTTAAATTTCTAAAACTAAATTAAGTTCTGAATCTTAATTTCCTCCTCCATCTTTTTTTCCTTGTGTTCCATGTTTCTCTCTGTATTTTCCCTCTTGCACCTTCTCTTTCTATTCATTCTTTCTCTTGTTTTTTCCTAGCTTCTTGTTCCCTCTCATTCTCCTCCGTTTGGTACTCCTCTTGGCTCTTGCTCTCAACTTCTTCTCTGCTCTCTTGGTGTTCTTCAGTTGGCAGATGGTGTTAAAAGAATTCTTGTGCTTTCTCAATGGTATCTATCTTAAATTTTTTCTCCTGCCAGGAAATCAGGATACTTTCTAGCATCAGCCAACAGAACATCACATTATACCTGATTAATTCTGAAGTTAAGAATTAGTACTGCTGCATTTGATTTCTCACTCTCCTTGGTATTTCAGTGTTCGTATTTCCTTTCCTTTATAAGTTATTGTTTCTTCCTTCATTTTCTTGTATACTTCATCTCTTATCACCCTTTTTGTGAATCTCATGTGGACTTCTTTCAGTAACATGAATTGGAAGCTCCCTAGGGGGCAGTTGAACGCTGTTTTCCACTCATCTCCTTACCTGATCCGTATTCGGTAGTATGCCTCTCTGATGTCTAACTTGGTGAAGACTTTTCCCTTGGCCAAGTGAGATAGCATATCTTTCATTAGGGGGAGGGGATATAGGTTGTGTACGCACATGGCATTTATCCCTCGAAAGTCCACACACAGCCTCATAGTTCCGTCTTTTTCTCTTTGAAGAGGATTGACACATGGCTTGGCTGGCTCGATGAACCCTCTTGCTAGGTTTTTGTCTATGTATTTGTGCATTTCTTGCATTTCCTGGGGCGTCATGGCATACAGCTTGGGCTTTGGTAGTTTTGCCCCAAGGATGATTCTGATGACACAATCTGCCTCACAGTGGGGGGGGGCAGACTGTTGCATTCTGTCTCTCTGAATACTTCTGCAATCTCCTGATATTCTCCTGGGATCTGTTCAGTCTTTGGGGTTTTGTTGGATGTGGCTCCCAGACGTTATGGTGTGCTCTTTTGGGGGGTTCCCTGCTTGGGTGGAGTTTCTGCTTGGTGGCGGAAAAGGGATTGGGGCCCCTTTTCTATCCTAAGCCTGTGGGTACCCCCTTGCCACCAGATGGTCGGTCCCCACTTGTCCAGCCAGGAGAGTCCCAGGATGACTGCATCTGTCATTTGGGGGGCTATTACAAATCAAATTACTTCCCAGTGATCTGCTAGCTCTAGTCTCACTGGTTCAGTCAGGTGGGTAGTATAGGCTCCCCCATTAGGGACCCATCAACCTGTTCGAACCGGATTGGGTGGGCCAATCTTTTTGCTCTGATGCCCAGTTTCAGGACTGTGGTCAGGTTGATCAAGCACCTAGTGCAGCCTGATTCTATTAGGGCTTGAAAATCCCCCTGGCTTCCTGTCTTTGGGGCTGTGAGATGTATTGGAAAAAGGAAAGGGCGAATTGGTCCTCTCATCATTGGATCGTTTTTGCCCTTGTCGTCACTGTTGTAGGATTCTGGTGACTAGTCATTGTTGCCTTGGGTCCCCCCCTTCATCTGGTTGGAGAGGGATCTCTGCAGCCTGAAAGGCCTTCCGGGATGCATGGGTAGCCTGTTTGTGGCCGCGTTCCAGTCATGCCCTGGGTAGTAGCTTTGGTCTCGGCATTGGAGTTGGGGTCGTACACACGGATGCCATATGGCCCATCCCCTTGCATTTGTAGCATTTCAGCAGACGTCAGGGGAGGGCTGGTCTCAGGGCCCATGCAGTGCTGTGGTTCCGTTGGCTGGGTGGTTTCACATCATCAGGTTGACCTCTTTCTTTTGTGTCTGGTTGCTTTCTCATGTCGTTGGCATGCAGCACGCTGTCAACTTTTATTGCTACTAGGAACCACTCAGAGAGCCGGTTTGGGATGTCGCGGTAGGCAGTTACTTGGGCAATCTGCTGGTCCAGGCTTGTTCTGAAAAAGTGCACTAACAGATGCTCTGGTAAAGGGTGTAGCCTTCCAATGACTCTCCTGAATTCGTGGATGTGATCTTTGATGGGGCAGTCCCTTCACCTTCAGACTCCCGCATTAACTCTTCCGTGTGGTACCAGGGAACGCCTGGATATGCTAAATTTGCTGTCCCCCATTTGGCAAAACTGAAACATGATGCAGCCCTCATTTCAATAAAGCAATATCTAATAAAAAGGGAGGCTCGCATTGGCATAAAAAAACACATTCAAACCTTTTTGAATTTTGGCATTCTGAGAGAGACTCCTATTTTTTTCAGTTCCAAAACCAGATGAGACTTGGCAAGTGGTCCAGGATTTGAGAGAGGCAAATTACAGCATTCAAGCTTTATGCCCTGTAGTAGCGAATCCTTACACCCTTTTGACCACCCTATCACATTGCCAAGTGTGGTCCACCGTTACAGACCTAAAAGATGCCTTTTTCTGTATCCCCTTGGCCACAGAGTGCCAAGACTGCTTTGCCTTCAAATGGTCCGATCCAGATAATAGACGTTGCTGCCCGCTGACATGGACTAGATTACCCCAGGGATATAAAAACAGCCCTACAGCCTTTGCTGCTGCCTTTGCTGCAGATTTAAAAGACTTTGATGCTTCACCCACCACACTTTTACAATATGTAGATGATTTGTTATTAGCAGCCAAAAAGGAAGAACAGTTGGAAGAAAAATCAATTGAGTTACTGAATCATCTGGCTAAAAAGGGATACACAGTGTCCCAAAAGAAAATCCAATGGACTAAGCAAACTGTAAACTATTTAGTTTACAGTATGTGCTAGACAAAAGAACTTGACGCTTACATGAAAGTAGACTCCAAGAACTGATGTTCCTGCCAATGCCAACCAATGTGAAAGAACTTAGGTCCCTCTTGGGTATTACAGGATATGCCAGACTTTGGATCCCCCTCTATTCTGTAATAGCCAAACCATTGTACCAACTGACCCGAAAGGATATGGCTTGGGAGTGGACAAGGGAATTTAGTCACGCCTGGAAGACCTTAAGGGAAAGAGCAGCTTGTTTGGCTCTACCAGATCAGTCCCAAGGATTTGACTTGTACCTCATAGAACAAAAATGGTGTGCTGTGGGAACCTTGCTAAAAAAAACCTGGGTCCAGAATGGGTCCCAGTGGCCTACTTGTCAAAAGGCTTGGATAATGTTGTTAAAGGATGCCCTGTGCACTTAAAAGTAGTTGCAGCTACAGCTGTGCTGATTGTAGAATCACAGAAAATTATTCTTGGAGCCCCTCCCCATGTTTACACACTCCATGCAGTTCAGGCTCTGTTAGAACAAAAGCTTCCTGCTTCCAATATGTGAGTACTATAGTGGAGCAAGAAAATGTTCAATTATCCAGATGCCAACTTTTAAACCCTGCTACCCTTTTACCATGGCCCAAAGAGGACATAACCCATGATTGTTTAAATATGCTAGAATGCATTATAGGGTCCAGATGCGATCTAAAGACTGAGCCATTGATGGATGGAAATCAGGCACTCTGGACAGATGGTTCATTTTTTATGAAGGATGGAAAAAGAGACACAGGATTAGCAATAGTGACAGAAGATGGGCCATTGCTTCAGAGACGGCTCCCTTTACACATGTCTGCACAAGCAGCTGAACTAATGGCTCTCATAGAAGCATGCTATTTAGCTAAAGGCCAACGAGTGACTATATATACAGATAGCCGATATGCCTTTTTAGCTGCATATACCCATGCCACCTTATGGAAAGCTCGAGGCTATGTAGGAGCTGATGGAAAAGCTTTAAAGATGAAACCCCTTCTGGAAGATTTGATGGAAGCTATTCACTTACCTAAAGCCATTTCAATCATCCATTGCCATGGACATCAATCTGACTCCGGTCCAGTCTCTAAGGGAAATAAGGCAGAGGACTATTGTGCTAAACAGGCTGCCAATTGTCCCAGAGACCACAACCTGCGCAGTTGCATTAATTCCAGAGGAACTTATTGATTACTTTCCTCCTTTGTACAATGGTAGAGACAAGTTAGAAACAGATGGTCAGTGGAAAAATGACTGGTGGATAGTAAAGGATAAAGTACAGCTGCCTAGACAGTTAACTTGGTCAATAGTGAGATGAATCCACCAGGGCACTCATGCAGGTCCAAGAGTAATGAAGAGATGGTTAGAAAGGGGATACAGGATTGAGAATTTGCAAAGGTTGTGTAAGGTAGTAACGGATCAGCATAAGATATGTCAGAAGAATAACCCTACAGGAGGAGCCAAAATCTCACAAGGACATATTAGAACATCCTGCTATCCAGGAAAAGAATGGCAAGTTGTTTCATAGAAATGCCTAAGAAAGGAGCTAAGAACTACCTTTTGGTTTTAGTCAATATGTTCACCGGATGGCCAGAGGCCATCCCCACAGCCACCAAATAGCTAAAGAAGTTATCAAGATCATGATAGAAACAATCATCCTTAGATTTGGAGTACCAAAAAGTATAGAATCTGACATTGGTAGACATTTTACATCTCAAGTAGTTCAGGGAGTGAGTAACTACTTAGGGATTAATTGGAACCTTCATTTAGCCTACAGAGCCCAAGCTTTAGCTCTCGCAGAACGTTTTAATCAAACATGAAAGACCCATTTAGCCAAGTTATGTCAGGAGACACATTTGTCTCGGCCACAGGTCTTGCCCATTGCTTTAAGCAGAATCAGGGCATTACTTCAAGGACAGTGGAAACTGTCACCCTTTGAGATGCTATATGGTAGACCTTTCTCATCCCAGTCAATATCAAGGGATGAAGGAGAGACAAACATAACACAATATTTGCAGAAACTGGCCCAGGCTCTGTCTCATATTTCTCAACAGGTGCAAGATGCCTTGCCACCAGTAACAACAGTGCTACCGTGTGTCCAACGTGGAGAGTGGGTTCAAGTAAAGGAACTCTTGACAAAAAGGTTTTTTTCCACCACTGGACGGTGAGGCTCGTGCCTGAATTCAAAAATCTTACACACAAAGAGGAAAGTTTTAGTAATACTGTATATAGATAACTAATATTAGAATTAGAATTTATTAAATTTATATACCGCACCTTCTCCCTACTGGGACTCAGGGCGGTGTACAGGCAGGTAAAATTGATAATATAAAACATAAAATACAATTAAAAATACATTAAATAGTTGGCCTGTCCTAAAACCCCTATTAAAACCCCTGCTAAAACAAATTTAAAACTACGCCAGGCCGGCCGCATGAAATAAATAGGTCTTCAAGGCCCGACGGAAAAGACGTAGGTCGGTGATCGTCTGTAGGTCAGGGGGTAGGTCATTCCAGAGGGCAGAGGCTGCCACAGAGAAGGCTCTCCCCCTGGGGGTCGCCAGCCGACATTGTTTAGCCAACGGCACCCTGAGGAGGCCCTCTCTGTGGGAGCGAACTGGTCGGTGGGAGCTATTTGGTAGCAGGAGGCGGTCTTGAAGATAACCAGGTCTCATGCAATAGGTACTGTAGAAAAAGCTGGTCATAGATAATGTGACCAGGACTAATCAGCTAATGTCTTATAGAAGATATTTTTTTTGGTAAACTTTATCATTTTGTACGCACCATGCCAAACTCTAATAAAAAAATGGGTGTTGGTTCTTATCTGAGATGCCCGTTCTCTGGGCAGGCGGAGATAGCATCCAGAAAGGGTTAACTCTATTTGACCCAATAGGGACTAAGTCTGCATTTTTTTCAATATCCTGCTTCCTCTACTGGCTCCACCCAGCTTTAGACGAAGTTGAAACTGCAGACTGATGAAAGATGAATTTGAACCAATGTCTCTCCTCCACAACGGCGGACTGGCACTCCATCTTCCAGGATGGGGCTGGATGCTTTCTCCACTTGCCCAGAGAACGAGCGTCTCAGGTAAGAACCAACACCCATTCTCCATTGTTGGTGGAGATAGCATCCAGAATGGGACATACCAAAGGCTGTACTGTCCTTACGGGTGGGCCGATGACCGGGCCACCGACTCCTGGACCACGTGCAGTCTGTAGAACCCGCCTGCCAAACCCTGCATCCGCAGGCGCAAAACTGTCAATCTCACAATAGCGGATAAACTGTGTTGGTGATGACCAAGTGGCCACCCTGCACATCTCAAGTGAAGCTTGCGTGGCCCAAGCTGTTGAAATATCTGTGCTTCTAGTAGAATGAGCCGAGATGCGGCCCTGAGATATCTGTGACTGTAGGTCATTAGCTTTTGAAATGCATGCTCGGATCCAATGCCCCAACAATGAAGAAGTTGCCTTATGTCCCAAAGATGTAAGCTGATAAGAAATGAAATGAAAAGTGCCTCCATGCACCTCAACGCCGACGTCCGATGTAAATATATCCGGAGAGCTTTCTGCATGTCTATTGTGTGCCACCGTCTTTCCAATTGATGAATTGGAGTCAGGCAAAAGTTTGGCAAAATCACCACCTGCACCCTGTGGAAGCTGGAGTTGATTTTAGGAATAAAAGAAGAGTCGAGTCTCAACACAACTCTGTCCGAATAAAAGACACAAATCCTGCCTCACCAACAGGGCTGTCAGCTCAGAAATCCTCCTAGCAGAGGTGATGGCAACTAAAAAGGCTACCTTGAGGGACAGGTAATGCAGAGAAGTATCCCTCAAGGGTTCGAATGAGGCCTTGAGTGCGAGCAGCACCTTGGGCAGGTCCCAAGCGATGAACAGTCAGTGGTCAAAGGTTGGTAGCGCTGCAGAGAAAATGATGAACCAAAGGATGATGTGCCAGAGGTGGAAACTCTCCGCAAACTATGACTGATGAAAAGCAGCCGTCTGCCTCTGGAGTGTGTTCGGGAGTAGGCCACTGTCCAGCCCCTCTTGAAGAAAAGAAAAAGCCGTGGTTGCTGAGTACCGCCAGAGTCATGTCTATGTCCTGTCTCGCCTGATCCGCTGACCTGGACATCAGAAGGATGTCATCCAGGTAGCACTGCATCCTTATGAGAATAGCTCGAAGATGGGAGCTACGGCTGCTACGACCTTTGTGAAAACCCTGGGGCTGACGAGAGCCCGAAGGGGAGAGCCCTGTATTGGAAGTGTTTCCCCTGGTAGCAGAACCACAGGAACTGTCTGTGGTCTGCGTGAATTGGGATGTGCAGGTGAGCCTCTGTGAGATTCACCGAGGTGAGGAAGTCGTTCTTTCGAACGCACTCTAAGATAGTCAACAGAGAGTGCATCTTGAACAATATGGCAGTTCAAGCGTTTTAAGTCAAAAATCACTCTTCAAACCCCCGAGGTCTTTGGAACGTTGAATAGGAGGGAATAAAACCTCTGTCTCCTTGGGACCGATTGAATTGCCCTTATGTCCAGAAGATGCCAAATTGCTTGGTCTACTAGCCATTTTTGTCCCAATCCCAGGATACTGGAAAGGTTCTGAAAGACCTTGGGGGGCAGGATAGGAACTCAAGGGAGAGGCCGAATTTGATCATCTTTCTGACCCAGGTGTCCATGGTTGTTCCTCCCAACGGGAAGCAAAGAAGGCCAATTAATACCAATTAATGATGGGAAGGATCGGTAGGCAGTCATTTCTGCCGCTGAAAGTAACGACCAGATCCACCTCTGTAGGACCTTCTGGGCTGATACTTCTGGCCACCCTTGCCTGATCTATCCTGCTGTTGGCCCTGACAGGGCTGAAACTGACATTGTTGGTACCCCCGTGTGCCCCTTGAAAGGGCTATCTATGATAGAATGGTGCAGGGCGACCCTCTGCCTCCTTATACTGAGATGGGAGAACTTTTCTCTTATCCGCCCTGGGTCCTGTTGGAGAAGGGCGGGATATAAATTGAATAAAATAAAATAAATCTTTGGACTCGACAGCAGGGGCTCCAGGGCGCCCCCCCCAAAGCTTATCTCCAGCGAAGGGTCCAGCTGCATCCACCACTTGTGCCCTGGCATCCACCTGCCATTGGCAGAGCAAAAGGAGGTGTCTGGTTGCCACCAAGGTTCCCATGGCCGTGGCAGTGAACTGGGCCACACTCAAGGAAGCATCAGCCGAGAATTCTATGGCCACCTTAAGCTTATTGAGGTCCTGATGGGACCTGGAATTCGATGCCGGAATTCTACCCTGTAATTCTTTTAACCAATGAAGGGAGGCCCTAGTGAAAAAGAAAGAAGCCGTGGAGGCCTTCACCGCCCACGCTGCCACTTGGTGGTTCTTGACTAAAGTCTGCTCTGCCCACCTGTCCTCCAGTCGCAAAGACTCCTCTAGAGCTCCTGAGACAGTTGAGGGGGAAGACAGGGTCCCTATTGGTGCATCTACAGATGAAACCTCCAGCAACTTGGTAATGTCGGGGCCCACATTGTAAAAATGTTTATCCTGACTGCTAGGGAAAGGACCCGAACCTGGGGAGTTCCAATGTCTCTGAACTTCAACCAGAAATAATTTAGAGGAGGGAACTACTTCCTTCTCCATTTCCCCTCTGAAAAAAAGGGGGTCTGAAGTCTCTCCTGATCCTGAGGGATCAACTTGAGAAGGAGGAGGACCAGATCCCCTTGTCTCCAGATAAATCAGAATCCCTACGGATCTCGACCTCTTCCTCTTCAGAGTTAGAAGATCTGCTCAGTGAACTATCCACTTGAGCTGTGGGTTGGGATCTTGACCTGCAGCCTGCCCTGTCCCCCCTACGGGCCCTGCCGCCCTCTGAAGAGCGACGAGAATCTCTGTTGTAGCTCCACAGCACTGCCCTATTTAATAGCCTCCAAAATTATTGTAACCATATCCAGCAAGGGTATCTGCACACTCGGCAAAGGGTTAGGGTCAGCTGAAGGAGATGCCGAGAGAGGCACTCCCGGGTCAAGGGAAGGTGGCGAGGAAGGAGAATCCGACTGCAGGCTTTCAGGAGCTGACAAGGGAATGTCTTCCTCACTGTCAGGAGACAATTCCCCCAGGTGCATAGAGGCTTAGGCTGCGGTGGGCTCAGGTAGAAGTGGAGTATCTTGGCTTTGGGACTGCACAGCTCCTCTCTTAGTTGCCTCCTTCTGGGCCCTTGCAAATTCCCTATCAAGGGCCCTTTGACGCATGCTCTCTGCCTTGAGGCCTTAGAGGCTTTATCAGGAGGATCCTGCTGACTGAGTTGGGGAGGCGCTACCCTCTTTCTCCCAGCCTTTATCCCCGATGGCCCAGCTATCACTTCTTGAAGTGTTGATGGTTCAGTGGGTGGTTCTGCATCAGCCATGGCCTGTGTCCAGATCACAACTGCGCTGGGACAATCCACACACCCCAAGCCTCGAGTGGGTGGTTCAGTCCTCTCTGCTTCAAAAACCGGGCTTGCCTGGGCCCTATAAGAAATTTGGCTCTCTTGGGGCTTTTCTTGCACTTCACTAGGCTCTCCTGGCCAGGATGAAGATAACCGCCGCAATATGGAGCTGTAAATTGCCGGCTGGAGCTTTCATGCCAAAGACATGGTTCAAAATGGCAGGTGGCCCCATGAGGACTCCTAAAATGGCAGCTGCTATGAGGTCAGCAAGCCGTGGCTCCCAGTCAGTCTAAAAACTTGCCTTGCTGCTTTTTGCACCTCCGCGGCCACATGGCACAGCTGATGAACAAGGCAGATGATCTGAAACCTCGTTGCATCGGCGGAGTGCTGGGGTCATCACCAGGTGGCTCGATGAGTCATAGGGGAGCCAGGAATGTCTCGGGCTGGTCTACCTGCGGTTTTCAATAACAGACAGCAAGCCACTACAGAAAAATCACTTTTCCGCTCCAAACTATCTATTTGTCCTGAAGAAAAAAAACTTTCTGAGGAGAGAAGCTTTTTTTTTGTCTAGTCCCAATGAAGACAGGGTCTAAAGTGGGATGGAGCCAGTAGAGGAAGCAGGATATTGAAAAAAATGCAGACTCAGTCTCTATTCGATCAGGCAGAGTTAACTCATTCTGGATGCTATCTCCATCAACAATGGAGAATAAACTCGGCCTGTCAACACTAGTTTGTAATAAAGTTACAATGTACAGGTTAGTCCTTGACTTACACCTTTTGACCCAGTTTTGAAACTTCAGTGACTGCAATACCATTGAAGTCATTTGTTATTAAGAACAATTGCAGGGACACTGTGGGGCTCTCTGCCTATCTCCCCCCATCGCCCTGCCAGGTGCCTGGGGCTGCTTACCAACCCATTTGATTCCACACCCTTCTCATCACTCCTTCACTGATCACACATTCAACTATGAAAGAACTCTGGAGGGCCAAGGTTCTCATTAGGGACAAAAGGCAGGCTACTGCATCCCTAGATCATATGGCTCCATTCCAGAAGCAAGCAATGGTTTCTGAAAATGGCACCTACTTCCAGGATGGAGCCCAGGGATGCTGAAGGCAGAATGGTGCTCATCTGGTAACATGAGCACCAGATCTTCCAAAAGTGAGTGAATGGTGACGGGTGGGGGTGGGATGGGGACAGCAGTTTGGGCCAAGTAGTATGGTTGAAGAATAGCCTAAGGCTGAAGAATACTCTGAGGGGCAGGAAGTGGAGCATGGGTGCCTTCATGTTTGGGGGAGGCCTTGGGACACCTGGAGCAGGTGGGCTGGGCGTGCAACTAGGCCTCCCAGGGCCTTCCCCATCCAAGACATTCTGTGCTCTACTTAACAACCCATTACTTATAGTCAGTTACTTAATGACTACATTACCAAAACCAATAGAATTGTGAGTTGAGGGCTACTTATTACCACTTTTTCTCTTTTGCATCTTCTTAGTATTTTTATTCATGCTACTTCAATATTTTAAGTTTAAATATTCCTTTTTCCTCCAGTGGTCTGATTCTGTAAGAAAACTACTGTATTTTTCGGAGTATAAGACGCACCTTTGGGTGCGTCTTATACTCCGAATGTAGCTGCCTGGGTCGTCTGAAAAAGGGGCATCTGAATCTGGCACTGCAGAGATTGTGATGGCTGGAAAGGAGAGAGGTTTCGCTTTCCGGACTCCTGCTCGACTTGACTCCCAGGAGGGCTTAGAGAGTGGTGGCGGTGGCAGCGGCTCCTCACATTGCTGGGGAATGAAATTGTGGCCATTGTCTCCCCTGAGCTGCCCGCTGAATCTCTGAGACACATTTCACTTGCAGGAAGAGGAGAGCGAGGGCGGAGTATAACACAGACTTTGAGTAACTGGGAAAGAAAGCCGCGCTTGGAATATGCCGGAAACTGCCGCCTGAAAAGCACGCCTTTCTTTCCCAGCTACTCAGAGGTTTTGGTTTAAGGAGGTGCTGCTTTAAGTTGCCCTCCTCCTCCTCCTGCAAACGAAAGGTGCTCAGAGATGGTAGATTTCTCAGAATGCTAGTTTGAGAAGTTAAAAACCTGAAATGGGGACAATCAAGCTTGATTCAAAGGCTTTGGCTGCTGAGAATCCAGAGAGATGGGGGGGGGGGGGGAGAAGGAAGTCTAGTTTTCTGATAAAAGTCTTCATAGAGAGATTGTTCCTCTTCTCTTCCCTCCCCCCCCCCCCCCAATCTCTCCCATATCTGCTTATTGCTATTGCGCCCAGCTGTCGTATCTCTTCACAGCATGACAGATCCGGGCGGCTTCGGGGAGGGGGTGGAGGAAGGGAAGAGAAACAATATCCATGAAGGCTTTTCTCAGGACCCTAGATCTCCACTTTCTCTCCGGAAAAATGCTATTTGCATCATCGGGATTTTGGCTAATGGAACAAGCACGGGATGGAAACAAAACTTTGGAATACAGGAGCACAGTATTCCTGGAGCCTGGCAGCTGCTGCATTCCAAGGTTTCCTTTCCATCCAGCGCTTCTTTCACTAGCCAAAATCCCAACAATGCCAATAGCTTTTTCCGGAGAGAAAGTGGAGATCTAGGGTCCTGAGAAAAGTCTTCATGCAGAGATCTTTTTTTTTTAATTTATATTTATATCCCGCCCTTCTCCACAGAGGACCCAGGGCGGCGCACAGGAATTAAAAAAACATATAAACAATAAATACATAATTTAAAAACATATTAAATTAATCCAGCGTTTCTCAAATAGTGGGGCGCCCCCCCCTGGGGGGGCGCGAGGCTCTGTAAAGGGGGGCGCGTTTGACCTCGGCAAATCGGCTCTGCCGATTCCCTTTCTCCCTCCTCCTCCCTCCCTCCACAGCCGGCATGCTGGCCACTCGTCGTCTTCCAGGGATTGCCGTTCCTCACACACACACACGCACGCACGCACGCACGCACGCACGCACACACACACACACGGAGGCTTCTCAGCTCCTGGAAGGAGCGGAGCGAGCGAACGAGCGATCAAGCACGGGTGGCCGGGGCAGGCTAAGGCGGGTGAGCCGGGCTGAGGAGACTCCGCGGGGAGTGGGGGCGGGACGGGGACGACGACACACAGACAGAGAGAGGCACAGACACAGAGAGAGACAGGGAGGGGGGGAGGAATCAGAGAGTGACAGACACACACACAGAGACAGAGAGAGACAGGGAGAGAAAGAGAGAGACACAGGAAGTGCGTGAATGCAAGACACACACACACACACACACACACAGTGATAGATGGGCAGACGAAGGAGAGACAGACAGAGATAGAGAGAAAGAAAAAGAAAGAAAAAAAAGTGGGAGAGAAAGAAAGAAAGACAGACAGAGAGAGAAAGAGAGAGACAGAAAGGAAAGAGAAAAAAGAGAGAAAGAAAAAAGAGAAAAAGAGAAAGAGAAAGAAATTTCTTTCTTTTTTATTCTCTTATACTTAATAAGGATACAGTGTTATGCAGAGGTGTACTTATAACAATTTTATAGACAAATTATACTATTTACAGTCGCGCGGGGGGGGGGGGGCGCGAAATGTTTTCTTCTTCCTAGGGGGGGCCTGACAGAAAATAATTGAGAAACACTGAATTAATCTAATCCTATGCTAAAACCAATTTTAAAATTCCCAATTTAAAACTCTCTAAAATGGTCCCCATGGGAGATTAGGCTAGGCCGGCTTGCTGGAAAAGATGTGTCTTTAGACACTGGCGGAAGAGGCGGAGGTCGGTGATGGTGCGCAATTCAGGGGGTAGGTCGTTCCAAAGGGCAGGGCCCGCCACAGAGAAGGCTCTTCCCCTGGGTGTCGCCAGACGGCATTGCCCGGCCGACGGCACCCGGAGAAGACCCTCTCTGTGGGAGCGGATCGGCCGAAGGGATGTATGGGGCAGAAGGCGGTCTCGCATATAACTAGGCCCCGAGCCATGGAGCGCTTTAAAGATGGTCGTCAAAACCTTGAAGCGCACCCGAAAGACCACAGGAAGCCAGTGCAGCTCGCGCAGGATCGGTGTTATGTGGGAGCATCTAGTAGCTCCCATAATCACCCGCGTGGCTGCATTCTGGACTAACTGTAGCTTTCGAGTGCACCTCAAGGGAAGCCCCATGTAGAGAGCATTACAGTAGTCGAGCTGGGACGTCACGAGAGCTTTGTCCTCTTCCCTTGCTCCCCAGCACACACACTCCCATCTCTCCGGATCTGTCATGCAGTGCTTATTGCTACTGCTGCTATTGAGCCCAGCTACCTATCTCTTTGCTGCATGACAGATCTGGATGGATTTGGGGTGTGTGTGTGTGAGACAAAGCAGCCTCGTTTCCTTTATGCTTCCCTTTTGCCGCTCAGGTGCCGCTGCGAGGAAACAATCATTAAACATTAATGGAAGGGATCCCCACCCCTCCTCATCCAATGGGCTTTTCCCAGCCAAGCACAGCAGCAGCCATTCAGCAGCCCCCATATGTCTTTCCCTCCTCGCTGAAAAGTTGATTTGATATCGATAAAAGTCTTACTCTTTAAGAAGATCAAGCTCCCACACTTCGCATTTTTGCCCTCCCCCGCCCCCAGGAGCACTTTGCAGGCCTCCCAAACTCTCAGCATGCCCCATTTTTCACAAAAATGTGGTGTGCAGATGGTTTGGGATGCCTGTAGAGTGCTCCTGGGAGCCAGGGAGGGCAAAACCTTTTTTTAAAAATTTACCTCTTCAAAATCATGGTGTGTCTTATACTCCAGTGCGTCTTATACTCTGAAAAATACGGTATATCTTTGAATAGTTTGATTTGTACATGTATTTCAGAAAAATGTTAGGTATTAAAATTTTAGAAATTACCTTAACAAAATCTCTATCCGTTTTCTCCTTCCATTCTTCACCAAACACAGTAGAAAATGAACCTAAAGCTATAAAAAAGCATTAACATTATCATTAAATTGATAGAAATATTTCAAAGAATATAATTTTAAACCTGCTGTTTTATAGTAAACTGAGCTAATTTATTTGGTTTATTAAGTATATATTTTGCTTTATTTGACATCAGTATTAGTATTTATGAAGAAGCATTTTTAAAATTGTTACTGGTTGGATATGAAACTATTTGTTTGGACCAGACCAGTCTTTAGATCAGAGTGAATAAGACTTTTTGTCCTTCAATTCATCAATTCATCAATTCATCATCTTCAGGCTGGTGCTTCTGGCTTGGTGCTTCCTTGCTCTGGCTTGGTGCTTCCTTGCTCCTGGAAGCACCAAGCCGGAAGCACCAGCCTGAAGATGATGAATGAGACTTCATCGAAACGATACTACCAATTCTACGCGGGAGAAAACCCGAACCACCAAAGACCTACATACAAACACCCGCGAAAACCTCAGAAAACATATATATATGTTTATGTTATATATATATATATGTAAAATATTCGCTCATCAATAAGAGTCCTGTAAAAGGATGATGTAATCAGGGAAGCTGGTTAGCTCAAGGCATAGAGAGGCTTGCCTCGAGTGCTGGAGAGCACCGGTTCAAATCCCTGTAGGGAAGTATGGCCAGCTGAAGAGGGCTAAGGAGCCCGAAATGGATCCATCCTAGTCTCTTAATTAATTATTAAATCATCCCTTAAAAATCTAACACATATCTAAAAAGACAGCAGCAATCTTAATAGGTCTCTGTCTGGATGATCTCTAGGTTGAGTCGAAGGGCAGAGAAGGATGACAAGTTTGTCCCCTCCCTTAAAATGGGCCTAAAAAAACAGGAGCTGTAAAATATTCGCTCATCAATAAGAATCCTGTAAAAGGATGATGTAATCAGGGAAGCTGGTTAGCTCAAGGCATAGAGAGGCTTGCCTCGAGTGCTGGAGAGCACCGGTTCAAATCCCTGTAGGGAAGTATGGCCAGGTGAAGAGGGCTAAGGAGCCCGAAATGGATCCATCCTGGTCTCTTAATTAATTATTAAATCATCCCTTAAAAATCTAACAAATATCTAAAAAGACAGCAGCAATCTTAATAGGTCTCTGTCTGGATGATCTCTAGGTTGAGTCGAAGGACAGAGAAGGATGACAAGTTTGTCTCCTCCCTTAAAATGGGCCTAAAAAAAACAGGAGCTGTAAAATATTCGCATATATATATATATATATATATATATGTTAAATTTCTTTAAGGGATGATTAATAATAATTAATTAAGAGACCAGGATGGATCCATTTCGGGCTCCTTAGCCCTCGTCAGCTGGCCATACTTCCCTACAGGGATTTGAACTGGTGCTCTCCAGCACTCGAGGCAAGCCTCTCTATGCCTTGAGCTAATTACATCATCCAGTTTCCCTGATTACATCATCCAAATATATATATTTGTTTTCGTAGATATATATATGGATGTAGATTTTGGTTTATTCGGGTCTTTTCCCGTGTAAAATTAAAGGTGTTTTTGCAACGTTTCGATGGGATCACCCCCATCATCATCAGGCTTCGGCTTTCATCATCAGGCTTCGGCTTTCAAATACAGCTCATTTGTAAGAAAGCCGAAGCCGAAGCCTGATGATGATGGGGGTGATCCCATCGAAACGTTGCAAAAACACCTTTAATTTTACACGGGAAAAGACCCGAATAAACCAAAATCTACATACCTATACCCGTGAAAATCTACGAAAACATATATATATATATATATGTAGGTCTTTGGTTGTTCGGGTTTTCTCCCGCGTAGAATTGGAAGTATCTTCACGACGTTTCGATGAAATCTCATTCATCATCTTCAGGCTGGTGCTTCCGGCTTGGTGCTTCCAGGAGCAATGTGAGATCTCAGCCGGTTCCTCTTTTTAACTGCCAGTGGGGGTGTGACCTGATTGGGTGGGAGCTTGGCTGCATTCTGATTGGGTGGAGGTGTGTTCTGATTGGTAGGGGGTTTGGCTGTGCTCTGATTGGATGGGAGTTTGGCTGTGCTCTGATTGGATGGGGGCGTGTTCTGTTTGGGTGGGGGCCTGGTTGTGCTTGTGTTAGTCTGAGTTGCAGAGGAATTTGACCTGGTGAGCTGCGTTACTGTTGTTTGGCTTCGCGTTTGTGGTCGTACCACATCTCCGTGGTGGGCATCAGTTTGCTTCATGTATGGATTGGATGGGTTTAAAGTGGCTAATAATGCAGCTGTGGTCTGGCTTCTGGTTTGTGGTCGGGCTTCTGATTTGTGGTCATCATCGGTGTGGGTTTGGGTTTGCTTTTTGCGTGGATGTGTGATAGTGACATCCTGTGTGGTTTTCGTGAGTGTGGGTCTGGTATCATTCTTTGTGTTAGGGACTCGTTTGTCAGTGAGGGCGGGTTTCCAAATGGCTGGTAGGCGGGAGGTATCATCAGCTCATAAAACACACACACACACACACACACACACACATATATATATATCTCCAGAGAGAGAGAGATTTATACATATTTATATAGAGAGAGATAGAGTAACGTAATATCTGCTATACACAATCATAATTTTTTAAAAACTATGATTAGGAAAAATTCACTGGTTTCTTCAACATATATTATTCTAACAACATTCAATAAAACTTTATAAATGCTCATTTTCTTTTGTTTGATTTCATACAAGCAGTCCTTGAATTATGATGACAATTGAGACTGCAATTGCTGTTGCTAAGCAGTACAATTGTAAAATGTGACATTATGTGACTGCATTACTGAGCAACAGCAATCCAGGGTGCATGTATGTGAGCACAGAGTGTCCCAGGGAGTATACAGTGTGTGGAAGTATAGGAAACCCAGGAAGAAGGGTGTGGAGTGTGTGCAAATATAGGAAGGCCTCTGAAAGAGGGCGCAGAGTGCATGGGAGTTTAGGGAGCCATAGGAAGGAGGGCATGGGATATGTGCAATCCCTAGGAATGAGGCACTTGTAGGTGCTTATGTGCATCTGCACTCAGGGAGACCTGGGAAGGAGGGTATGGGGTACATGTGAGTGTAGGGAGGCCTTGGAATAAACATGTTACTAGATGTTTGTATACAGTGCATTCAGAAAGTATTCAGACCTCCCTCCCTTTGTCAATTTTGTTATGCTGCAGCTTGATTCTACAGTTGTTGAAATTCATTTTGTGTTTTCATTAATGTACATCCCATAATGACAAAGTGAAAACAGAATTTTAGAAATGTGTGTAAAATTATTTAAAAAATAATTAAAATACCAAATTGGCATAAGTATTCAGATCCTTCACTCAGTACTTTGTTGAAGCACCTTTATCAGCAATTACAGCCTTTAGTCCTTTTGGGTCCTTTGCACACCTTGACTGGAGGATTTCTGCCATTCTTTCTTGCAAATCCTCTTTAAGCCACTCCTGTGTAGTCTTGGCTATGTGGCTTAGGATTGTTGTCATGTTGGAAAGTGAACCTTTAGCCCAGTCTCAGGTCCTAAGATCTGTGGAACAGGTTTTCATTGAGGATATCCCTGTACTCCAGACATAGGATTTAGAATTGAGGCAAAAAATTCAATCTTGATTTCATCAGACCAGAGAATCTTGTTCCTCACAGTCTGAGTGTCCTTCTGGTGCTTTTTTGCAAACTCCAAGCTGGCTGTGTTTTGCAATGAGAGGTTTTCCCCCCTCTGCCATAAAGTGCCTATCAGTGGAGGGCTGCAGTGATGGTTGTCCTTCTGGAACTCTGTCCCATCTCCACAGGATCTCTGGAGCTCAGTCAGAGTGACCATCTGATTCTTGGTCACTTCTCTTACTAAGGCCCTTCTCCCCCAATTGCTCAGTTTGACCAGGCAACCAGCTCTTGGAAAAATCCAGGTTGTGCCAAACACCTTCCATTTCAGAATTATGGAGCATTATGTTCTTAGGAACTTTCAGTGAAGCAGAAATTTTATTGTAGCTTTCCCCAGATCTGTGCCTTGTAATAATCCACTCTCTGAGCTCTGCAAGCAATTCCTGTGACCTCATGGCTTTTGCTCTGCTAAAGTATCATTGTCAGCTGTGAGGCTTTCTATGGAGGCATGTGCCTTTTCAAATCATGTCCAATCAATTTAATTTACCACAGGTCATCTCCAATCAAGGTGTAGGCAGGTCAGCAATGGTCAAGAGAAATGAGAGGCACCTGAGTAAAATTTCAAGTATTGCAAAGAGTTGGAATAGTGTGATATTTCAGTTTTTTTCAAAAATAAATTTACAGACATTTATAAAATTCTGTTTTTGCTTTGTCATTATTGGGTACTGAGTGTAGATTAATGGAAAAAAATGAATTTCAACAATTACAGCATTACGCTGCAGCATAAAAAAATTGATAAAAGTGAAGGGGGTCTGAATACTTTCTAAGTGAACTATATGTGTGAGTATAGAACAGGGCTATCAAACCCCCGGCCTGTGGCCCAGATGTGTCATGTGCTAGCCACGCCCATGTCCAATTCAGCAAAGGGAGGGAAAGTCCTGATCTATGACGAGATGCCGCTATGACAATGTGAGTTTCACATCCCTGTTACAGAAGGTCCAGGAAGGGGGGCACAGGTGGATGTATGTGTCAGAACAAAGAGGGAGAGAAAATGTTGAACCTTTTGGCCATAATTCTAAAAAACTATGTTCGATGCAAAAGCAACACTGTGCATCACTGAAAAAACACCATACCCACAATGAAATATGGTGGTGGCAGCATTATGCTTTGGGGCTGCTTTTCTTCATATGGAACAGGAGCTCTAGTCAAGGTGGAGGTAATAATGAACAGTTTTCAAATATCAATCAATTTTGGGAAAAAATATTTCAGGCCTGTCCTAAAATATTGAAGATGAATTTCACCATTCAACAAAACAACGACACAACACATATTCAAATCAACAAAAGAATGGCTTCGCTATAAGAATATCAAAGTTTTGGAATGTGGTGACCTGAAGGGAACTGTGCATAGGAGATACCCTCACAAAGCATGGTTTGACTTTATGACAGTGAGTTAGGGTTTGTGAGCACTTTTGCATGGAAGAGTAGGCAAAGATTTGCAAGGCAAGATGTACCATGCTGATAAGGCTTCTACCCCAAAAGATTGAACACTGTCATAAAACCAAAATGTGCTTCAACAAAGCATTGGTTTAAGATGCATAAGGGGCACAATTATACAAACACATTATTGTATGTTTTAAATTGTTACTTTTCAGTTTTTTATTGTTATTTTTCAGTTTGTTTTTCAATTGAATTGTACACCTTATACTGTAGGACTGTGATGGCACGCAGAGCCATTTGTTAGGGCACGCGAGGTGTTGCCCTGGAGGCTTCCCTGAAGGCTCCGGACAGCAAAGAAACGTCCTGTGGGCAAACTGGAAATCACCGTTCCCGAACTTCCAGGTTGCCCATAGGGCCATTTGTCACTCTCCGGAGGGGTGGGGCAGGCTGTTTTAGCCCTCCCCAGGCTCCTAGAAAGCCTCTAGAGCCTGGGGAGAGCGAAAAAAGCATGGCAAAAGCATGGGGGGGAGAAGCATAGCATTATGGGTGTGGGCACGCCCGTGCACGACCCCATTGTGCTCCCCCCACTTTTGGCACGTGATCCAAAAAAGGTTAGCCATCACTGCTGTAGGTTATATTAAAAGTGAAAAAAATCTGAAGTAATTTATGTTGATTGGATTCTTTTACATTTTTATATCTCAAAAATCTGGCATTTTAAAAGGGATATATAGACTTTTTATATCCACTGTATTCCTTCCTCTTTACACAAAGTAGTCACTTAATCAAAGGAAATCAGAAGACAGTGTATATTCATAATGTGATTATGAAGAACTAGGCAAATATGCATGTTTACATGAAAGTGTTAGAAGTTTATTGTGAACAAAGATTTGTCTGTAAAATCTGCTTTCTAGAAGAAAGACACGTTTTAGGCCTATGTGGAAAAAAAGGCAGATTCTATATTTTCTTTCTTGGAATGAATATTATATCACATTTATAAATGACTAAAATAGATTTTTTTTAAAATAATTTATGGAATGTATTTAATAAATTTTAATTAATTTCAATCAATACATATCATAGTATGAAGATTCAATAGCTATATTCTTGATTATCCATATACTGAAGGGTTTAAGGAATATTTCTCTTCAGAAAAAGGTATTTTATGTAATTCCATTATTTTGGGAAATCCAACTTTCATGAAACTGAACAGTATCTAAGCACAGAATGGAATACAGAATGATCAATGACAAATCAATGTATGCTATGAGAATACTAGGAAGCATGTTTATAGTATCCAATAGATTAAATAATAAATGGCTTATAACAGAAAAAGAAAAGTAACACGCTCTATAAATTATAAAAAATATATAACAGAAGAACATTCTATTTGACTTAGCAATAACAATCTGGTTTCATGGATCCCATTAAAATAATTCCATGGAAGAAGTATTAATACAAACAGAAATGAAATTATCTTAATCAAAAAGCTTGTCATAGTCATATTTGATCCTAATGCAGTAACTTCCAACTGCAGGGAAAAATATTCACACCCAATATGTCCTAACCTACTCAGTTCAGCATTTGATTTATAAATTATTTTCTTACATTTGGATTATGATTATTAAACATAACATCTTTCTTGTAAAAACTTTCTACAACTGTACAACTGCTTTTTATTAACACATTTCAATAAAGAATGAAAATAATTAGAAAGATTTAAAATCCTATAAAAATCTGATAATCAATAGTTTGACTATATAGATTCTGAAGACATTTTTGATTACTCTGTCTTAGAAAAGAAATTATACAGATGCAAATATTGCAAAAATGGGCAACTAGACATGAAGAGCTTTAAACAAAGAAAGAAAATAAGATAGAAATGTACAGAATTCTAAATAAAAACTCCTGCCAATTTTCCCAATTTCTAGAATCCAATTCTAGAAATATTCAGTAAATATGAAACTCATTGAGAGTATATCCAGAACTGAAAAAAGGGGGATCACACAATATATAAGAGCTGTGGTGGCGCAATGGTTAGAATGCAGTCCTGCAAGGCTAACTCACTGCTCACTCCAGGAGTTCAATTCTGAGCATCTTAGGGTTGACTCAGCCTTCCATCCTTCAGAGATTGGTAAAATGAGCACACAGATTGTTGAAGGCAATGTGCTGACACTGTAAACCGCTTATAGAGAACTGTAAAGCATTGTGAAGTGGTGTATAAGTGCTATTGCTATATATAATTTAAGCAAAGTAAATGTGGCGAACATAATACCAACAATATAGTCTGAGAGTTTAATGGAGTTTACCCCCAGAAAAACAGGTATAAGATTGAGGCTTAAGTGGCTTTAAAAGGGAATTTAAACACATTTATTAAAATCTGTTTTTTTCTCTTGAGTAAATGGTCATCAATGAAAAACATTGATAGAGCAAGTAAGGGGGAAGATGTGATCTTTATGTCACAGATGTCACAAAAACATCTGGATAAACACTGCTAAAGAATACTAAACTAAATGAAACATTGTTCTGATGTGGCAGGGCTTGTCCTATGTAAAATTAGTGAATAGCTTAAACAGAAGATCAATTTTCAGCACTTGAAAAATTATATTTTACAGTAGTACATTTATCTTTAAAGTATTATGCAAATTAGAAACTTACTGTCATCAAATACCCCAGCATTAGCAAGTAATAAAGTGATGATTTTGGGGTCCTTTTCAAGCTGCATAACATGTTTGCTTTCATTTGACAGAAGAGTGCACACATTAATAGCGAAGTCCACTTCATTTGGGAGTCCAGATAATAGAGAAAGCACCAACTTATTATAATCATTTGGCGAATTAAAGTCCATAGATAGCCCATAACTTTGTCGAAGAAAATCTATTCATGAAGGCAAAAATACAGATTAATAACAATACATCTATAGGTCACTGTGCTATTCTTCCCAAAGAAATCCAATATAAATGGTACTATTATTAATTAGCTGTAAGATTTACCTGACACGCTGTGCTGCTGGTAATTATAGGAACATGGAATTGCACCTATGGGTAGTTGTGGCTTTGGATTGCCTGGTTGTACCTCATCATCATCCTCTCCAAAATGATGTACTTTCTCATATTTTTCCAGATAACTAAAATGGAAAGTAACTGTTTTTTAGTATACATATAATACAAAAAAGCGTTAAAAAGCTTATCAAAACAAACGGTAATTTATGTTTTTTAGTTGAATCAAATTGATTTGAGTCTTCTCAGATTATTGATCTTGAATTTTTTTTAAAACCCCTTAACAGCATTTATATAGATAATCCTACATTATACTTTCATTCCACTGCAGATCAACTTGAAAATATGTATCAAATCCAAATCCACAGAATATTAATATTAATAAAACACACCTATACCAATGTTGTATTTTATAAAATTTGTCTCTTGCAGTGCTCTAGTCCGGGTGTTGGCAACCCGCAGCTCCAGAGCCGTATGTGGCTCTTTCATCCCCCTGCTGCGGCTCCCTGTTGCCCTGTCATGGCAGAGGGATGAAAGAGTTGTCACCCTATCACAGCGGTGGCGATAGCTCATTACAACACGGAGTCACAATGCAACCCTGTGTCGTTGTTGGCTTGCTCTCATCTCCTGGATGTCGGGGGGGGGGGGTGACAGGGGTGAAAGAGAGAGGGGGGGTGGAGGGAAAGAGAGACATATATATATATATTGTGTATTTTAAGGATGAAGTGTGTCCCTGAAAGTACTGAAAGTAGTTTTGCCATTTTGCTCATCAATTCATTGAGGGGGGGGGGGGAGAGAAGGAAACCGGGGGGGGGGGGGAGGGAAAGAGTGAGTGACAAGAGACCCAGAGAAAGAGAGTGGGAGGGAAAGAAAGAGAGAGAGAGGGAAGAACAAAGAGGGAGAGGGAGGGAAAGAGAGAGTGGGAGGGAAAGACAGACAAGAGACACAGAAAGAGAGAGTGGGAGGGAGAGAGCTACAGAGAGAGAGAGGGAGGGAAAGAGATAGAAAGAGAGGGGGGGGAGAGAAACGGAGGGAAAGAGGGAGGGGAAGAGAGTCAAGAGATCCACAGAGAAGGGGAGGGGGAGGGGGAGAGAGGGGGGGGGAGAAAGGTGAAAATATTTTTACAGAACTATAAATATGTTGAGGCTTTTGAGGTGTGCGACTGGGAGGTGAGGCCGGGTGTGACAAGAGGTGACTAGGAGTGGGGAGTTTAGGCAGGGCTGGACATTACAAATAATTTAACAACTGGTTCTTTGCCCTAATGACTGGCTGGGTAGGTGTGGCTGGGTGGGAATGAGTGACATCGAGTTGGCCATGCCCACCCACGTTTTGTGGCTCCCGATGTTTTCTTTTCTGTGGGAAATGGGTCCAAATGGCTCTTTGAGTATTTAAGGTTGCAGACCCCTGCTCTAGTCTATTAGAAGTTTCTCTGCATATTTAACATATATACTGCAATTCATGGTCACAAATTTTAAACATAATCTTTGCACTTAAAAAATAATTGCAGGCCACAAAGCAATAGCTGATTTGCTGACTTGCATATTTAGCAGTTAGCAATGGGGGACCAGGCATGAAGCTCGTAATGTCCATGAGACCTCTCCAGTGCTTTTTCAGGGCAGAAGTGGTTATGAAAATGGGAGCAATGTTTGTAGGCAGTAGATTGGCTATTTTTCAAAAACTGATGGGCCTATATGTTATGCAGGCCTGCTCCAAGGCATGTATAAAACACCAGAAAAAGAAGTCTAATTTAGACTAATGATTCCAATCTTCAAATAACTAAGGATTGGAGTCTTTGAAGAATAAGATTTCCTGGATTTAGACTGAAGCATCACGTACAGTTTTATAAAATGATGCCCCACTCACGTCAGATTTGAAACTTTCCCTAAGTAAACTTGCATAGACATTAGGATCAAAAATAGATATTTAATAGAAGAGAATATATGTAGCTAAGAGTTGAACTGTGAAATCCTTGATCTGCCTGAGCCTGGGCGTTTGCTTGCATATGTTTATTACCCAACTGGGTAACCTATATAAAGAGAAAACCCCATACTCACTAGTACTGATGATGTTATCTAGTTGAATAATGAAATGTGTGGAAGTAACAAACAACCAAACTCAGACAGCACCAAGGACTCCACAACAAAAATTTAGCCTATTTTGGTTTACAAAAATAATAACCTTTTAAGGCCAAAGAATTTTCTAGGACAAAACCTATGCTTTTGTTTAGGCTGAAAGGGTTGCAGAGGAAAATCTAGATATTTGTAAACGGTTCTAATAGACTGTTCTAACCAAATGTGAATTACAATATGCTTATTCAGAGTTCATGGTTGGGGATGTCTTTAATATTTTTGGGATGACTAGGGAATGCAGCCAATGGGGTAAAGATGCAAATGGACTTTTGGAAGAGTGAGATATTAGAAGCTTAGTTTTTTGATGCACAGGAGATGGTGAGCACAGGGGCCGATGGGATTGGTGAATTTTAATGAATTTTAATGTATTTAACATCCATTTTAACATCCATTTTAACATCTTCCTATTATCTATTTATAACATCTGTTTTCACAGCTTTTAACATCATTGTTAAAAGCCAGCGGGCGACGCCCAGGGGAAGGGCCTTCTCTGTGGCGGGCCCAGCTCTATGGAACGACCTACCCCCCGACCTCAGGACAACCACGGACCTCCACGCCTTCCGACAAAAGCTCAAGACTTATCTATTTCAACAGGCCGGCCTGGACTAATCTACCTTCCAGCCTCTCAGTCTGAACATTTAATATTGTTTTAATTGGGTTTTTAGGGGGTTTAGTTTTTAGTATTTTGGGTTTTAGCGCAGGGATAAATTGTTTAATCTGCTTTTATATATATTTATGTATTTATGTTTGTATGTTTTTAATTCCCGTGTGCACCGCTCCGAGTCCCTTCGGGGAGAGGGAGCGGTCTACAAATTAAATTTATTATTATTATTATTATTATCGTAGCCAATTGTAGCCCTAGATTAACTGCATGACCCATTTTACATGCTTATTGAGTACTCAACAGCAGACCTTTTATTACTGCGAAAGTCCCCCCTCTCGCAGGTTTGGCACTCCGCTTTGACGAGGGCCCACCTTGATGAGGGATTAGTCAATCTGGAGAGGTGGGCGAAACGCAGTCTTAGGGTTTTTTTAGTTAGAGCTTTTATTCGTTTAAGGGGTTCCAGGGAGGAAGGAGGGGGAGGGTCTTTTCAATCAGAACGGGGCCAAGATTTAGGGCCGGCGGACGGAAGCGGAAATAGGATTAAGGATGGGTCCACTAAAAAGGGGGGACTGGGGGTCGTTCCTACAGAGGACGTTCCCATTCGTTCGGTTTGGGGGAGGGGCAGGGGTGGCAGGAGACAGGATGTCCATCATGGGTCGGGAGAACGTGGCCATTGGTTACGAGAGGTCAATTGCCCCGGCCCCCTGTGCTCCGTTCGCAGGCTAGGCGGTCAAGGATCACAGCACCGGGGCCCCCGGCTGATGTTTTGAAATGCCAGGTCCGTGGTGAACAAAGCCCCCCTTATTCATGACCTTGTGTCAGAGGGGGACCCGGACCTGGTGGGAATCACGGAGACCTGGTTGGGCTCCGAGGGGGATGCGCCGCTCGTGTAAATGTGTCCACCGGGCTACCGTGCATTTCATCAGCCCCGGACCCTGGGTAGGGGTGTGGGGGGTGTGGCAGTTATTGTTAAGGAAGATCTTGTGCAGAGGGAGACCACTGTCCCTCAGACGACTGGTGTTGAGTCCCTCTACGTGAAGTGGGGCCTAGGGAGGCAGTTGGGCTTGCTGCTTGTATACCTGGCTCCCCGCTATGTAACAGCAGCCCTGCCCGAGTTGCTCGAGGTGATCGCTGAAATGGCAGTGGAGACCCCCAGACTTATGGTCATGGGGGACTTTAATTTGCCATTGGCGGACGAAACATCCGAGGCGGCTCGGGAGTTCATGGCTTCCATGACGGCTATGGACCTGACCCAATTAGTTCAGGGCCCCACTCACGAGGGAGGACACACACTGGATCTGATTTTTGTCTATGGGCAGTGGAGAAGTGATCTCGGAACAGGGGATTTAGCCATCTTACCCTTGTCATGGACAGATCACTCTCTCCTTCGGATTGACTTCCCAACCGTCACACCCCACCGCGGGGAGGCGGAACCGGATACACCCAGGTGGTTCCGCCCCAGGCGCCTGATGGATCCAGAAAGGTTCCAGAGGGAGCTTGGGCCAATACCTGTGTCCTTGCCCCGCGACTCGACTTGAGGACCTAGTGGCCGCATGGTATAGTGCGGCCACGGGGGCCTTGGACCGAGTTGCGCCCTTGCGGCCTCTCACACGGCGTCGACTCACCCAGGCCCCCTGATTTACCGAGGGCCTGCGGGAGATGAAATGCCGCAAGAGACGCCTAGAGAGTAGGTGAAGATCCTCTCGATCCGAAGCTGAAAGAACACTAGTGAGAGACCATATTAGGGCTTACTTAGTGGCGATAAGAGTGGCCAAACGGGAGTATTGTGCCACCCTTATCGCGTCCGCAGATAACCGCCCTGCCGCCCTGTTCGGGGTGACCGGCCCCCTCCTTCACCAGAGGCCGCGGGAAGCCCCTTTGCAAGGGCGAGCAGAGGAATTTGGAGCTTATCTGCAGGACAAAATCACTCAGATTCGGAACGAGTTGCCCTCCACTGAAAGTGGCCCAGTCGACCTGTCCGATGCCGGTCTTGTGACAACATCTAGGGAGGTGTTTGACTTTGTTGCTACCGAGGATATGGACAGGTGGTTGAGGAACCTTAGGGCTACCACATGTTTAGCGGACCTGTGTCCCTCCTGGCTTGTACTGGCATCCTGGGAGGTGACACGAGGCTGGCTCCAGGGCATTGTGAACGCATCTTTGAGTGAGGGGTCCTTGCCTACCGTCTTGAAAGAGGTGGTAGTGAGGCCCCTTCTCAAGAAGCCGTCCCTGGACCCAGCATTATTAGAAAACTATCGTCCAGTCTCCAACCTTCCTTTTTTAGCGAAGGTTGTTGAGAGTGTGGTGGCCCAACTTTCCTCGACACCTGGAGGAAGTTGATTATCTAGACCCGCGCCAGTCCGGCTTCCGGCCCGGTCACAGTACCGAGACGGCATTGGTCGCGTTGGTGGATGATCTCTGGAGGGCTCGGGATAGAGGTTGTTCCACTATCCTAGTCCTATTAGACCTCTCAGCGGCTTTCGATACCATCGACCATGGTATCTTATTGCACCAACTGGGGGGGTTGGGGGTGGGAGGCACCGTTTTGTGGTGGTTCTCGTCCTACCTCTCTGGTCGGTCGCAATGGGTGTTGGCAGGAGGGCAGAGGTCGGCCCCGAGGTCCCTCACATGTGGGGTTCCGCAAGGGTCGGTCCTCTCGCCACTTCTGTTCAACACTTATATGAAGCCGCTGAGCGAGATTATCCGTGGTTTTGGGGTGGAATACCATCTGTACGCTGACGATACTCAGCTGTACATATCCACCCCAAACCACCCCAACGATGCCGTCGAGGTGCTGTCCCAGTGTCTGGAGGCCGTACGGGGCTGGATGGGTAGCAACAAACTCAGGCTCAACCCGTCCAAGACCGAGTGGCTATGGTTCCCAGCACCCCGGTACAGCCAGATTAGTCCAACACTGGCCATTGGGGGCGTACAACTAGCCCGTGGAGAGGGCGCGTAACTTGTGTGTCCCCTCCTGGATTCCCGGCTGACCATGGAGGACCATGTGTCAGCCGTGGCCAGGTGGGCGTTCTATCAGGTACGCCTGATATGCCAGTTGCGCCCCTTTCTGGACCGGGGAGCCCTTCGCACAGTCACTCCGGCATTGGTGACATCCCGGCTGGACTACTGCAACGCTCTCTACATGGGGCTCCCCTTGAGGTGCACTCGAAGGTTGCAGTTGGTCCAGAATGTGGCCGCGCGGGTAATTATGGGTGCCGCAAGGCAATCCCAAATAACACCTCTCCTGCGTGAGCTGCACTGGCTACCTGTGGCCTTTCGGGTGCGCTTCAAGGTGCTGATGACCATCTTCAAAGCGCTCCATGGCTCTGGGCCTAGCTATATTCGCGACCGCCTCCTGCCCCATACATCCCTTCGACCGATCCGCTCCCACAGAGAGGGCCTTCTCAGGGTACCGTTGGCCGGGCAATGCCGGTTGGTGGTGCCCAGGGGAAGAGCCTTCTCTGTGGCGGGCCCTGCCCTCTGGAATGAACTTCCCCCCGATCTACCCCCCTCGTGGACCTCCGCCTTTTCCGCCGTCTTAAAACCTATTTATTTCAACAAGCCGGCCTAGCATAACTCCCATTTCTGACTTTTATACGGATAATTTTTAAATTTTAGAGTCTTATTAATTTTAGCACAGGGAATATTTAATTAGTTTTTAACAATTTTGTATTTTTGTATGATTTTGATGATGCCTGTGCGCCGCCCTGGGATCTTTTTTAGGAGAGGGCGGGGTATAAATTTAATAAAATAAAATAAATAAATAAATAAATCACGATTTAAATCACTACTAAAAAAGCTTGATTGAAATCATAGTTTTCTACATAAAGCCTAATTCTTGCTGGTAGAACTTATAATATGCAAGTAGATGAAGATTTTTAGAATAACAACTTTTCATATTAGTTTTTTTTATCCCCAGTTTAATAGGTTAATCATTCATATTTGGACAACTTTTCTGTTGTACTTAGGAAGGAGAAAAATAATCATTACCTTAATAATAACAATTTAAATAGATTTATTCAACTGAAACAATAACATTACAGCATATGTTATTTGCTTAAACAAACATCCATGTTTGTTAACTAATTTGGCTAAACAATATATATATATATTAAGAAACTTAGACTTTCATTTTGTAGTACTGCTTGTCTGCTTGCCCCTTCCTCCTCACACTTAGTTTCAATTTCTTCTTGTGCAGATCTATTCCACTCCAAACAATCAGAAAAATATTGTTTCTATTCTATTCACTGAGCTTCTTGAAATTTAGCACTGAAGTTACGATTAAGGTCTTTTTTTAAACTCTGTTCATGTTATAACATTTTTGCTGTGAAGAAGAGGCACGTGATCTCTGCTGAGTCAAATTCAGTTCTGAATAAGGGTGGAGATAGCATCCATGTATGGGTTCAACCTATCCACACTCTGATTGGACTGAGTCATAAATAAATAAATAATTAGCCGGGTATATAACCCCACCCCAAGGAGCTCCCATACCCAGTTTCCGACTCAGTCCGACTCTGGGACTGTTTGGTAGCCAACTCTCTCTTCTGAAGATGGAATGGAATTTTGCATACAGGCCTTGTAGGTTGACAGGACCCCCGCCCCCTGCATCAGCAGCAGCGTGGACCCAGGCTCCTGTCCTTTAGCCAATGGCCCAGGCCTGCGGCTACTGTCTGATTGCCTTGCCACTTGCCTCCCCCCTGGGTCCTGAGCTTACTTACCATCTGGCTCCTGCTTCTCTCCGCTGCTGCTGTCAAGTGGGCTACGGGGGCTAGGATTCCAGGCCTTAGGGAGGCCGGCCACATTTGCAGCTTGCCTGTGAGGCCCAGATCGGCACTTCGGGCCCTCGCCGGCTTCAGTGCTTGCCAGACGCCGTCAGATAGGCCTTCCACGCAAACGCAGTGCGCAGGCCTCAATTTCAGGCCGCTCCAGCACTCAGACGCTCCGCGGCCTCGCGTGCCTCCCAACACGGCGAAAATGCGACTGCAGGCCTTTGGAAAGGCCCGGATCCCCTGAACGCTGCTCTCCCTGAGCTAGGCCTCACAAGGCCTCTGTGGAGTGGCTGGCAGCCATTTTGAGAGCAGGGGAACCCGACGGAGCATGTGCGGCCGCCATTTTGGGTCTCCGACAGCTCGGGCCATTCTTCTGGCTGGCAAGGCTCATTTGAACAGCAGAGGCCCCATGGCTGAAGGTAAGGCCTCGAGCAGGTCCAGCGGCCCCAGGGAGGCCCAATCTCCATCTCAGGGCCTAGTCACTGTGGGGAGCACTCAGGCCACTTCATCTGGCAGGGCCTCATCCCAGACCCGTTCCAAATCCAGGCCTGCGCCCAGGGATCTGTTCCAGCAGGCATCTAAAGGGGGCAAGGCAAAGGCTTCTTCCTCGGCCTCCTCTTCCTCCACGCCCAGGGCTCCCCCGTGGGCCCAAGGGGGGGAGGGCCATTCAGGCACCCGGCCGGCCACTGACCCGACACCGGGGCCCACCCCATCACCGCAAGCCGACACCCCCCTCCACATCGATCTGGGGCAGGGGCCATTCAGCCCCATTCTTCCACTTGATACATCTGGCCTATGGGGCACCGCTGTGGCTCGGCCTGCCCCTCATCTGGTGGAGGCATCTTTCACACCCACAGCAGCGGGCCTCAGACAGGAAAGTGCTGGGGGTCCCGGTTTCCCCCCGCAGATGCCACCTTGGTCGCCTCCCCCCCCTTCGGCTGCAACAGCCTCTTCGGCCCTGGCCTCCATGCAGGACTTCATTGTGGCTGCTGTCCGACAGGGGATTGAGGCTGGCATTCAGGAATGGGTCCAGAGACCCACGTCTGGGGCCACCCCTCAGCCCTTGGCAGGTGGCCCACCCCGTCTCTCACTTCTCACCGGTCGAGGCAGACAGAAGCCCTTCCCCGGGGTCGGATGTCGAGTAGCTTTGCGAGGCTGACCTCTCTGGTGATGAGGAAGGAGGCCCTGAGAAACCGACCAGCACTGGACTCTTCCCGCAGGCCTTGTTTTCTCCACTCTTGGCAAAGGCCAGGGCGGCATCCAGTTTTGGGTCAGACACCCCCCCCCACCTCCTGCTGCCCCGGTGACCCAGGCCCCGAGGTCATGGTACTCAGAGCCCAAGGTTGAGACCGAGGCCATTCCAACCCCTCAGGTGTTCGTGGACGCCATTCAAAGGCAGTGGGCCACACCTACATCTGGCCCAGGGCCTTCAGTGGTGGAGAGGCATTTTTTTCAAGGATTTAGGATGTATTTATCTTTGTATGGTTTTATTTGTGTTTAAATTTTTCCTGTGCACCGCCCTGAGTCCCTTTGGGGAGAGTGGTATATAAATCCAATAGAATGAAATGAAAAATGAATGTGGAACCGCTGCTGGACAATGCTCTGGCCTGGCCGCAAGTGGACACCCCGATTGCGGCTCTTTATTCTTCCACCACACCCCGGGAGGTCAGGAGGACGTCCTTAAGCCCGAGGACCGGCGTGCTGACCAGGTACTACGCAAGACGCATCAGTCCTTCGCCTGGTCCCTAAGGGCATCCACGGCTGCGTCCTTCTTTACACACTCGAGTCTGCATTGGCTGCAGCAGCTGCAGGACAGGATCCCGGCAGCGGACTCTCGCGCCCACCAGGATTTAAATAAGATCGTGGCAGCGGTGCAGTTCTCCGCAGACGCCACCGAGTGCCGCCGACTTTGCCTCCCGAGCCCTGGCCTCATCGGTCGCCTCCCGAGTCTCCTGTGGCTTCGCCAGTGGCAAACTGAGTTAAAACATAAATGGAAGCTGGCCTCCGCTCCCTCTGCTGGTGGAAATTTATTCGGTGATGCCCTTAACCCCCTCCTTGTCGAAGATAAGGACAAAAAGAAAACATTGCCCTCTAACCCCAAGCGGGTTGCGGCTAGGCCTACCCCCTACCCTCTCCAGCTCAGGGGTCAGGACTATGGGGGCTCTTTTCACAACGACTACAGCTCCCAGGGGTTTTGGGCCCAGGGCAGTTTTGGCCAGCGCTACCGCGCACCTCAAGCCACTATGGGCAGAAGAGGGGTGGGGGGTCCCAACCCTTTCGGGGAGGCAGAGGCCGTCCCTACCGCAGTACCTGAGGCGTCCCCCGGGGTCCCTCCCATAGGGGGCAGGCTTCGCCTATTCGCCTCTCAATGGGTGGCCACGACCACCGATGCCGGGGTGATGGCTACAGTCAGGGACGGCCTGACCCTGGAATTCCTCACCCCTTCCCCTCCCTCTTTCGTCCCTTGCCATGTTCCTAGTCACCCGGATGTGGGGGCCTTGATGGTTGCGGTCATCCAGCACCTGCTGGATATTGGTGCCG
Organism: Rhabdophis nuchalis; assembly: GCA_039707465.1. NCBI lineage: Eukaryota > Metazoa > Chordata > Lepidosauria > Squamata > Natricidae > Rhabdophis > Rhabdophis nuchalis. The sequence goes on from CM077648.1 coordinate 68,822,713, forward strand.
TATGCCCTGTTCTCCCTGGTCAAGTGGGCCTTGGTTTCTACTCTCGTTTGTTCGTTATCCCCAAGCCCTCGGGTGGTTCTAGGGCAATACTAGATTTAAAAAGGTTAAATTTTTATGTTAAATACAAACGTTTTAAAATGCATTCGCTGTTCCCCATTCTGGAAGGTATTCGGATTGGGGATCTTCTTTGTTCCATTGATTTGACAGATGCCTATTTGCATGTACCTGTATCTGTTGAGCATCAGCAATATTTACGTTTCTGTTTCGCTTCAAATCATTATCAATACACGCGATCTGTCGACCACTGTGCGGGTTCTGGAGGCTCACAGCTTTTCCAGCAACCACTCCAAAAGCTGCTTCATCCCCTCTACCAGGATCCTGCACCTGGGGGCCTGGATTGATTTGGTGGCAGGCATGGTTTTCCTCTCTGAGGAACGAGCCGTGAGCATTGACCAGTTGGTGAGGCTGGTGTGCTCCGAGACCAGGCCCACCTTGGCCTCCTTGTCAAAACTGCTGGGTAAGATGATATCAGCCATTTCCATTGTCCCCTGGGCTAGACTGCATTCCAGAGACCTGCAGTGGTTCCTGCTACCCTTCCAGAAGAGGGAGGTGGCTCACTCTCTCTTGCGGGTTGCTGTGCCCACGGGAGTCAGGAACTCTCTGAGGTGGTGGAGTTCACCGGCCTTGCGTCAGGGTTGTCAGTTCCGGTCTCCGACCGGATTACTATCACCACTGACGCCAGCCTCCAGGAGTGGGGGGCACATATGGGGGACAGGGTGGCCCAAGGTCTGTGGTCTCCCGAGGAGTCTGAACTTCCCATCAACCTGCTGGAACTGAGGGCTATTAGGTTGGGCCTTCTGGAGTTTGCAGGTGACATTTCAGGCCACCATGTGTTGGTTTTGACAGACAATATAACGGCCAAGGCCCATGTCATTCGGCAGGGGGGCACCAGGTCAAAGGTCCTTATGGCTGAGGCCGAGTTGTTGGGGTCCTGGGCAGAATGTAACCTACAGTCTATCGTCTCCGACCGTATCTCGGGGGTGGATAATACCAGGGCTAACTGGCTTAGCAGGGTTCAGATCGACCATTCTGAATGGTGTTTAAACCCTTCTGTTTTCCAGGAAGTCTGTCATCGGTTCGGAACTCCTCTCGTGGATCTCTTCGCGGCCCGGGGAATACACAGCTGCCGAGGTTTTTCTCTAGGTTCCCTGCGGAGGGGGCTGAGGACATGAATGCCCTCCGGGCTCCCTGACCAGAGGGCCTCATGTATGCATTTCCCCCTACTTCTCTTCTTCCTAGGGTCGTCCGCAGGATCATCTACCTGAAGGCCCCGTTCTGGCCACGGCGGCTGTGGTTCGCCGACCTGCTGTCTCTGTCGATAGCGGACCCGTGGCGGATTCCACTGAACAGGGCCACTCTGACACAGGGGTCTCTGGCACACCCGGACGCTGCGTGGCTTCAGCTGGCCGCCTGGAGGTTGAGCGGCTCGCGCTGAGGGACCCTCCTTTTCGGACCATGTGATCCTGACCATCCAGGCATCCAGGCAGCTTTCTACCACGCGCATTTACGAGGCTATGTGGAAGACTTTTTGTGCCTGGTGTACTAGGGTTCAGGTGGTGCCCGAGCTCGCTTCTCTTCCCCAGGTTTTGGAGTTTTTACAGGATGGGTTGGTCAGGGGGCTTTCGCCCAATACCATCCAGAGGCAGGTAGCTGCCCTGGGATCGGTGCTCACCAGTGGGCGGGAGGTCCCTCTTTCCCAACATCCGATGGTCCGGAGGTTCCTTGAGGGGGCCACTAACCTGCGGCCACCTCCGGTGCACAGGTATCCCATGGGGGACCTAGCTAAGGTTTTAGGCGCCCTAACCGGGCCTACTTTCAAGCTGTTGGAGGATGTCTCATGGCAGTTCTTAACCTGGGAGGTGGTGTTCCTGGTCACTATCACCTCTGCTAGGCGTATCTCCGAGTTGCAGGCCCTGTCGGTAAGGGAGGACTTGTGCCGGTTTTACCCTGGCAGGATGGTCCTCCGACTGGACCCGGCCTTCGTCCCGAAGGTAGGTTCTGTGTTTCATAGAGCCCAGGAGGTGGTTCTTCCTGCCTTCGGCACTGATCTCCAGATGACCTCGGGAAGCTTGGAGCACTTACTGGACATCAGGAGGGCTTTACAGACGTATTTGACTCGTACGGCGGCCATTCGCAGGTCGGGGTCTCTGCTTCTCTCTTTCCTGCCAGGTTCGCTGGGCAAGAAGGTGTTGGTGGCCTGTGTCGGCAGGTGGGTACGACAGTGCATAGAGAAGACCTATGCTGCCTTTGGGGAGGAGGATCCGCATTGTATCACTGCCCATTCTGCGCGCAGCGCGGCCACATCTTCCGCATGGGCAACTCAGGCTTCTCTGGAGGAGATCTGCAGGGCTACCGCTTGGGCTTCTCCTTCCCCTTTTTAGCCAGCATTATAAGCTGGACAAGTTTGCTTCGGCAGAGGCCGACTTCGGTTGGCAGGTTTTGCAGTCTGCCTGTTCTCAATCTCTGTCGCAAGTCTGATCTCGTCCCTCCCTTGGGATGCTGTAAGTGGGCTTGGGTATGTCCCATACATGGATGCTATCTCCACCCTTATTGAGAAAGAGCATTGGTATTTACCTGATACGCCTCTTCTAATAAGGGGGGAGATAGCATCCGGCCCGGCCCTGTTGTTCTCGATCAGGCTTTGCTGTTCTGTATCTTATTTGGCTCTAAAGGAGTTGGTTTCTACCGTGAGTCTGTGTTCTTTTTCTTCGTCGTAAACTGGGTATGGGAGCTCCTTGGGGGGGTTATATACCCGGCTAATTATTTATTTATTTATGACTCAGTCCAATCAGAGTGTGGATAGGTTGAACCCATACATGGATGCTATCTCCCCCCTTATTAGAAGAGGCGTATCAGGTAAGTACGAACGCTCTTTTTGAATACTGCAAAAGTAAACCAAGCATCTGGATAATATCTTGTAGGCAGAGAAACTGTCCAATAATCTTACAAAAACCTCTGGAAGAGCATGACATTGTGAATGGATTAATGGAAATTTACCAAAAAAATTAAACATATTTATTCTACATAATTAAAAAACTAATCTTTATTTCATGATGGAATAACCTTTGGATGGTAATATATTTTCCTCAAAAAGCATTTTATATAAAAAATATCCAATTTAAATCAAAAATATCCAATTTTTTTGATTTGTTTTTTAAAAAATCATTATTTTTATCCACCATGGTTCATATTAAATTGAATATTTTAAATCAAAAATCTTTATATATACCATCACTATAACACAATTCTCATTTGACTACAATTATTTAAAAGTCCTTTTGCCTAAAATAATTCATATTTAAAGACACAGCCACGTACTGGCATTCATTGGCTATTTCAAAAGTCCTCCAATAACATTACATCTTTATGATTTTATTCTAAATAATAGTTGATTAATACAATTTAGTCTTTTTTCAATCACTATTTATAATTTGTATCCAAATTTCTTTTACCAAAACCGGTGCATATATATATATCATTAAACAATATCCCTTATCATTTCTTTAAAAATTACTAGTTTACAACTCAACTAGTTTTTTATTGCCAATTTTCATTATCAACCTGTATCTTTCCAATAGCAGTACTGTCCACTTTCTTTTGCCATCTGTGGTATTAATCTTCTATTTATCTCCTTAATAAAGTTTTTGTGGACTTCTCTCCACACTTTGTTGTTTGTAGCATCTCTCAAGTAGTCTCATTGCCCTCCATCTAGTATTAAAATTAACTTGCCTCTGGTTATCAATCGTGCTTCTGGTAGAGTTTTTCTCCTCAAATCCATCATCATTTCTCTTTTTTCTTCTTCTCTATCTTGAAATCTGAAGTAAGGCTCCAATTCTTCAAATTCTCTTTTCCATGCTCCTCCTTTTCTACTTTCAACCACATTTATTCCATTGGTAAAATCATCAATCATCATTCTTTTCTTCAGTTTTTGGGGGTGCGACCCCACCATCATTTACTGAGAAAAACACTATTTTTTTCCAACTTCTTAATTCTTCCAGTTACTTCCAATAACTTTTCCAATTGGTTTACATCTAGTAAATTTTGAATTCCAACCAAGATATTTTGCAATTTTAAAGTTTTCTCTTCTGAGTATTGATCCATATTTCCAAAAAGAGAGAAAGAAAAGAAGAAGAAGAAGAAAAAGAACTAATAGCCACTGCCATTCTCTAGCTTTAGGCCATTTCTTTTTCAATTTTAAATTGGCTTGAACACAAACTTTGTTGTTATCTTCAAAGGAAAGAGAGTAAATTTTTCCCTTTCTCTACTCAAGGAACACCTGCGAAAAACACTCTGTGTCCTTGGCTCTTTATCAGTTTTTATAAACAAGTTACAGACCTTCAGCTACCAAGGCAGTGAGATCACAAAGGAAAAAGGAAAGGAGATATATTGTTTCAAAAATTCCGGCCTCTAGCCTCCAGGTGGCAGTGTTGCTTCCTTTCACTCTCTGTTGCTTGTCTAAGATTTTAAAAAGTTAGAATTCTTAAGCAAAATTTAATAACAAGAGATAGGAAACATTGTTAAAATAAAAAAGGGATTTTAATCCATAAGTCAAAAGACAGAACAGCAAAAAACAGAAGAAGAAAAAATTGATCTGTTCACTTTAAGCGGAGAAAACAAAAAGTACTGCAAGTACTTCAATCCACAAAATATAGTTACGTGTAAAAAAAAGACACTTTCCAAAACGATCCAGTAAAGATTAAGTTCGCTGCTTAATTCTTTGCTTAAGGATTTAATTTAGCTTAAAAAAAAAGAATTGCTTTGGGCAATCTTTCTTGTAATAGCAAAACAAAAAACAAAAAACAAAACCACCCATCACCAGATGGTCACACTTTCTCTTTTCCCTTTTTTCTTCTGGAAGCTGTCCCAACTTCACCAGCCTAGGGGCTTCCTGCTTACCACCGGTTAGAAGCACTTCCCTTCACCGTCTCTGCAGGATGGTTTAGGTCCAAATGGACCGTCCAGTGGTAAAAGTGTCGACGGCAATCTTGCAGCCTTGAGATCGCACATCGTTCTGTCGTGACGTTGGCTCCTCCTCTCTTGCTGAGACACTTTTTGACTGTGCAGGCATTGTGCTCACCAGTTGCTCATGCGGTTGCTGGCCACATGGAGACTCTTTGCTCTCCTGGCAGGATGGGTGGAAGCTAGAGGAGGATGAGAGCTTGGCCCCAAATGAGGGGCCACAGGGTGGAGCCTGTAGCCTGCCATTTGCAAGGGTCTTGTGGGGGAAGACAACCCAGCTTCTCTTTCAGGTGGGCAGGAAGCCTCCTCGCACCATGCAGCTAGCTGACAATTGGGTGGTCCTGGGAACCACTTCCTGGGAACCACTTCCTGGCTGGACACAGAAGTACATATTGGCTTCTGACATATTGTGTTGTTGTAATGATTTTTGTTGTTTTAAATTGCTTATTTCTCATATTTATTATGTTAGTTTCTTGTGAGAGGCATCTGGAATTTGTGGAATTGCAGAGGATATAAATTATACCAATAACTATAACTCTGCTGAAAAAACTTCCAAGAACAAAGGAGATTAGACTGTAAGAGATGACCAAGCTAAGTCCAAGGGAGGGATCAAGCACATCATCAGTCTCAAATCCATTTGGGTCCACAAGAGATCTAAGTCTAACTCAGGTTGAATTCCACTGATTATTATACATTGCCAATTTCCTTTGATTGTTAGTAGTTCAGATTCTTGTAAAGAGTGTTGGCATGCAATAAACCTATATTTATTTGACTCCTTGGCTCTTGATTTCCTCTTCTTGACACAGATATTAACAATCACCAACTCTTACAGACCATCATCTGGTCTTCCCATTCCAGTTTCAGACAGAATTTTAAAAACTGATATGGATTTGCAGTGTCTAACAGGGGTGTCAAACTCAAGATCCGCAGGCTGAATCTGGCCCATGGCGCCGGCCTGGAAAAAAACAAAGGGCCGGCCTGTAGGGCCTCTGCTGGCCGACAAAATGTGTCACAGGCAGATTTTGGCCCCCAAAGCCTGCTACAGTAGTCTGGCGGCTGAAAACGGACCAAGGGTGGGCTGCTCGCTGGAGCATTGTGCAGGCACTGTACGTTTATTGTTGACAGCGCTTGCGCGAAGATGGCGCGCAAGCTCTAGTTTAGAGCTCCGCGTGGGCCATGGAGCTCGCTGGCCTCTCTTTGTGTGCTCCAGCCCTTTCTTACCATCGTGAGGGCTGGAATCGGTGAGGGATCCACCCTGGCATCCCAAGGTGAGGTTTGCGGGTGCTGTGGGAGCGGAGACGGCGCCGGCGGTGGTGAGAGCGCCGGAGCGGAGGTCGGCGTCCTCGGCTTCCTTGTGATGGCGACGGACGCTGGCTGTGCCGGAGACGCCCAGAGGGACTGAGACGGCCGGAGGACGGCTGCAGACGGCTGTGGGAGGTGAGACGGCGGTGGGAGCGCCGAACAGAGGCCAGCGGCGGCGGCGGTGGCAGTGAGAGCGCCGAAATGGAGGTCGGTGTTCTCGACGTCCTTGGGGGCAACGGTGGACACCGACCGGGCCGCTGGATGCCAGGCTGGCCTGAGGAGGCCGGAAGACGGCCTAGACGGTTGCGGGACGGCAGTGAGAGCGCCGGAGCGGAGGCCGGCTTCAGGGACGGCGGCGGAGATGGTGGTGGGAGCACCGGATCAGAGGTGGGCGTCCTCGGCGTCCTCGTGGTGGCGGTGGACGCTGACCGGGCTGTCGGACGTTTGGGCGGGCCTGTGGTGGCCAGAAGGCGCTGGCAAACCTCTGGCCGGGAGAGGAAGGAATCTTACCCCATGGCTCTGGTGATCGGTCGGTGGGAGAGGCCTATTAAAACAGGCCCGGGGCCGGAGAGGAGGACGATGGTGCCTCCGGCCGGCCGGGCCGGGCTGGGAGGAGGAAGTACGGCCGGCTTGGGCCTAACCAACCTCTCCTGGGCATGAGAGGACCTTCCAACTGGGAGAATAGACTCCCTGCCAGCGCGGATGGCGCCAAATTTGAGATCTTAAGCTGACTTTTAAAGACCTAAGTCCTAGAACGCAACCTTTCGCAACCTTAAGACCTTTCGCCCTATGGTCCTTTTAAGATCTTCAAAGACCTATCTCCTTTTAAAGACCTGTGGAACACAGCAGCCGAACTGAAATCCCAAACTTTATTCCTCACGGATGCACTCTAAAGTCTATTTATTTATTTATCATCTATTTATGACTTTTTACATCTTTAAATTGTGGCCAGCGATACCTTTTTAAAATCAATTATAATCCATGACACATCTATGTATTTTATTATTGCATTTTATATTTATTCATAATTATTTATTTAATTATTTATTCATATCAAGATGTACTCTAAAGTAGACCTATTACTACTGCGAGAGTCCCCGCTCTCGCAGGTTTGGCCCTCCGCTTTAACGAGGGCCCGCCTTGAGGGATTTATTAATCCAGGGAGGTGGGCGAAGCGCGGTCTCAGGGGTTTTTTAGCTTGTAAATTGTTGTCTATTTTAGGGGTTACCAGGGTGGGGGGAGGGTATAGACGGATTGAGACGAGTAAGAAGGAAATGGGCCGGGCCAGCAGACGGCGGAAGGAGACGGAAGGATCCACTGGGAGGGGGGAAATACGAGTCATTTCCATGGAGGGCCTACCCATCCAGAGGGTTGCAGGGAGAGGCAGGTCCGAGGGGAGACAAGTTCTATCCTCCCAGTTGGAGGCACGTGGCCGTTGGTTGCAGACGGTCAGGTGCCACAACCCCCGCAGGCTAGGTGGTCAGGGAGTACAGTGCCAGGGCCTGCGGCTGATGTTCTGCAACGCCAGGTCCGTGGTCAACAAAGCCCCCCTCATCCATGACCTTGTGTCAGAGGGGGAGCCGGACCTGGTGGAAATTGCGGAGACCTGGTTGGGCCACGAGGGAGGACTTCCCCTCGTTCAAATGTGCCCGCCAGGTTACCGCATTTTTCATCAGCCCCGGGCCCTAGGCAGGGGTGGAGGGGTAGCTGTTATTGTTAGGGAAGGTCTAGAGCCGAGAGAGACCATTGTGCCACAGACCACCGGTTGTGAGTCCCTCTGCATGAAGTGGGGCCTAGGGAGGCAGTTGGGCTTGCTGGTTGTATACCTGGCTCCCCGCTATGTAACAGCAGCCCTGCCCGAGCTCCTCGAGGTGATTGCTACGATGGCAGTGGAGACCCCCAGATTGGTAGTCATGGGGCACTTTAATCTGCCATCGGTGGGCGAATCATCGGAGGCAGCTCGGGAGTTCATGGCTTCCATGACGGCCATGGACCTGACCCAAGTAATTCAGGGCCCCACCCACGAGGGTGGACATACGCCGGTTCTAATCTTTGTCTCTGGCCAATGGGAGAGTGATCTGGGTATAGGGGATATAGTCATTACACCCGTCATGGTCAGACCGCTCACTTCTCCGGCTCGACTTTCCAATCGCTACACCCCACCGCGGGGAGGCGGAACCTGAGTCACCTATTTGGTTCCGCCCCAAGCGCCTGATGGACCCTGACAGGTTCCAGACGGCGCTTGGGCCACTTCCTGTATCCCTGACCCGCGCCCCGTGGCCGCATGGAATACTGCGGCCACGGGAGCCTTGGATCGGGTCGCGCCCTTGCGGCCTCTCTTGCGGCGGCGAATCACCCTGGCTCCTTGGTTTACCGAGGAGCTACGGGTGATGAAACGCCACAAGAGATGCCTAGAGAGGAGATGGAGATCTACTCGGTGTAAATCTGACCGAACACAGGTGAGAGCCCATTTACGGACATACCTTGTGGCGCTGAGAGTGGCCAAACGTCATCACTGTGCCACTCTCATCGCATCCGCAGATAACCGCCCTGCCGCCCTGTTTAGGGTGACCCGCTCCCTCCTTCAACAGAGGGTGTGGGAAACTCCATTACAGGGTAGAGCAGAGGAATTTGGGATTTATCTGCAGGATAAAATCGCTCAGATTCAGAGCGAGTTAGTCTCCATCGATGGCCCAGTGGGATGCCCCCAGGCAGGTCCTGAGACAGTTTTGTGGGAAGAGTTTGACTCTGTTACTTCCGAAGATATGGACAGGTTAGGTGGGCGACTGCGAGCCACCACATGTTTATTGGACCCGTGTCCCTCCTGGCTTGTACTGGCATCCTGAGAGGTTACACGAGGCTGGCTCCAGGAGGTTGTCAACGCTTCTCTGAGTGAGGGTTTCTTGCCTGCCTCCCCTAAAGAGGCTATGGTGAGGCCCCTCCTGAAGAAGCCCTCTCTGGACCCAGCATTATTGGTTAATTACCGTCCAGTCTCCAACCTTCACTTTCTGGCGAAGGTTGTAGAGAGTGTGGTGGCACAACAGTTTCCCCGTCACCTGGAGGAAGTTGATTATCTGGACCCGCGCCAGTCCGGCTTCCGGCCCGGGCACAGCACCGAGACGGCATTGGTCGCGTTGGTAGATGATCTCTGGAGGGCCAGAGATGGGGGTTGTTCCTCCATCCTCGTCCTATTAGACCTCTCAGCGGCTTTTGATACCATCGACCATGGTATCCTATTGCATCGGCTGGAGGGGTTGGGGGTGAGGGGCACCGTACTGCGGTGGTTCTCCTCCTACCTCTCCGGTCGATCGCAATTTGTGTTGGCAGGAGAGCAGAGGTCGATCTCGAGACCCCTCACATGTGGGGTGCCTCAGGGGTCGGTCCTCTCGCCTCTCCTGTTCAACACATATATGAAGCCGCTGGGTGAGATCATCCGTGGTTTTGGGGTAGAGTACCACCTCTACGCTGACGATACGCAGCTGTATATATCTACCCCAAACCACCCCAACGATGCCGTAGCGGTGATGTGCCAGTGCCTTGAAGCCGTGCGGGCCTGGATAGGAAGTAACAGACTCAGACTCAACCCGTCCAAGACCGAGTGGCTGTGGTTTCCAGCATCCCGGTACAACCAGTTGACTCCATCACTGGCCATAGGGGACGAACACCTTACCCCTGTGGATGGGGCACGCAACTTGGGCGTCCTCCTGGATACCCGGCTGTCCATGGAAGATCAAGTGACAGCCGTGGCCAGGAGGGTGTTTTACCAGGTTCACCTGGTACGCCAGTTGCGTCCCCTATTGGATCGGGATGCCCTTTGCACAGTCACTCACGCCCTCGTGACATCCCGACTGGACTACTGCAATTCTCTCTACATGAGGCTCCCCTTGAGGTGCACCCGAAGACTTCAGCTTTTCCAGAATGCAGCCGGGCGAGCAATAATGGGAACCTCTAGGTTTACCCACATAACACTGCTCTTGCGCGAGCTGCATTGGCTGCCTGTCGTCTTTCGGGTGCGCTTCAAGGTGTTAGTTACCATCTTTAAAGCGCTCCATGGCACGGGACCTAGTTATCTGCGGGATCGGATCCTGCCCCATACATCCCTGCGGCCGATTCGCTCCCACAGAGAGGGACTTCTCCGGGTGCCGTCCACTAGGCTATGCCAGCGGGCGACGCCCAGGGGAAGGGCCTTCTCTGTGGCGGGCCCAGCCCTCTGGAACGAACTTCCCCCCGAAATTAGAACAACTACGGACCTCCGCTCCTTCCATCAAAAACTGAAAACACACTTCTTCTGCTTGGCCGGCCTAGGTTAGTCTTCCGTCTTTTAATAGGGTTTTAGGGGATTTTAGCGTAATTTTAACACAGGGGATTTTAGCACAGGGATAATTTTGTTTAATTTGTATTTTATCTATTTATCTATTCATGTATTCAATATTGGTTTTTTAATTTCCCTGTGCACCGCTCCGAGTCCCTTTGGGGAGAGGAGGCGGTTTATAAATAAAATATTATTATTATTATAATCTCTACATTATGGAATTGAAACTATTTGTGCCAGAAAGTAAATCTCCCTTTGTCTGGAATAGCTGTTTTGAATGCAAAGGGGGAAAATGTGTCAAGTCTGTGTCAAAAGCCCACCATGGTGTCACGCCCACCCCGACCACATCCACCCTGGCCCTCCAAGGTCAAACACAACCCTGATGTGACCCTAAATGCAATAGAGTTTGAGATTCCTGGTCTATAACAATGAGCATTATGCTTTCTATTCCAATCTCGGTATTTGATCATCCGCAAAGATAGGTTTCTCAGCTGAGGCCATGTTTTTTCATGAAAACAAACTATGCTTACATCTTAACTGGGGTAATATATATAAATGGGACTCACAAAATTATCTGAAAGATACATTACTTTTTTTGCTTGTAATGAAGATTTATTTTTTTAAAAACAGCAAAACAATAATTGTACGAAATACTGATAATCTCTATAGTTTGTTCTTCACCTGGCATGAATTGCATAGGAATGGGCAGAAAACAATTTAAAGCATTCATTTACCATAATCAATGTAATAGAAAAGGGAGCCTTTGTAAATGTTAGGCACTATTAAAAAATGAAATTACTTGAACTAAGCATTTAAGGTATTATTGCAAAGAATAAATAAAGAAAACATTCTCCGTGTTGATGCTGTTGATCACACAAGAACAGGACAAAGTACTGTCATTTTTCATTTGTCATAATTTGCCAGTTTGAGCTGCATATATTGTGACACTGCCTACATTCTTTTATCTTATACACATTATTTAAAATGTTTAAAATTATATTGAATTAAAAATTATTTTAATTATTTTATATTTACAACTTTACAACTATAAATAAAAACACAATACTTAATTCTACCAATATGAAGAAGTTATTTCCCTACTTTTCTACTGCTTAGAAAAGGCTGCTCTCTTCTGGAAAATGTGCAAAACTGCTACACTGCTTATTTGATAAATTATTCAAAAAACTATGCAAGTTTAATGCAAAGTGATTTTCAATTAAGGTATTATTTTACAGACTTAACTTTAAAAAAACAAATGTGTTTCTTTGAATTATGAACCAGCAATCTCTTTAGTTTTTAAGAATACTACAAGTTTCATGAAAGATCTGAACTCTAAGAAACAAAAACTATCCTTCCAGTTAACTTTTACTCTTATGTCAACTTGCCCAAGTACATTCTACTTGGCAAAAAGAATTTTATTCTTTGAAAAACTCAAAAATAATAGACAATTCCTATATTTTTAAATGGCATCACAGAAATGGTAGTGAGGCTTCCGGTGACATCAGCACAAGGGGAAGACGGGTTTGGGAATATCTCTCTCCCTGTCCTCCCTTTTCCTTGCCTCAGACTGCTCTCGGAGGGAGCGGGGAGAAAGAGGAGTGCTGAGGCGTGTGTGGAAGTGGCGATCCCATACGCTGAAGGCTAGATCCTCATTCATTCTCTGAAGGCAACTTCAGGGAAGAGACAGGCCAAGTAAATTGAGAAGACTGGAGAGGGCATAGTTTGTATGCTGGTGTGGAAGAAGCTTTGGTCTCCTAACAAAAACCAAGGAGCACCTCAAGGAGAGATGGCTAATACATCAACTACTACGGCGATTAAAGGGAGTAAGAAAAATTTGCAGCCCCCATCGGTGTCATCTCCAGTGTTGTCCTCTTCAATGCCATCTAAATTGTCAGAATATATGACTACTGCAGGGAATGATGCAGGTGATGCAAGAGGCAATGATGAAGAATTTTGAAGATTTGTCGGTGAATATGATGAACTTAGGTTCAGAAATGGGGCTTGTAAGAGGAGATATCAGAACATTAAAAGAACAAATAACAGAAGTTCGAGAGGTATTGGTTAAACAGGAGGAGAGACTCTGTGAGGTGGAAGTAGGAACCAATAGATGTGAGGGACGCTTGGAGGGCCTGGAGCGTGAACAGGTTTCAATTATGAGAAATATGAAAGATGAAATTATTTTCTTGGAAATGGAATGTTCCTCTTTCTTTCTAAGAATGCAGAATGTAATGGAAGATAAGGAAGAGCGAGTGGGGGATGTTGTTGGAGATATATTAGCTGAAATTTTGGAAAGAGAGAAGGAGTCATTTATGAAAGATATGGATGTGGCCTATAGGGTGTTCACGGGATATGCAAAACGCCACAACCTGCCCCGCGAAATACATATTCGATTCTGTAAGGCCCTACTGGAGGAAGTATATAGGAAAGCAAGAGACCGATCAGTGATGTATAAAGGCCAGCAAATAGCGATCCTAAAACAAATCCCTAGAAAGGTTAGAGAGCAACGGAGGGAGTTTATGAAGAAGCCCTCTCTGGACCCAGCATTATTGGTTAACTACCGTCCGGTCTCCAACCTTCACTTTTTGGCGAAGGTTGTAGAGAGTGTGGTGGCACAACAGTTTCCCCATCACCTGGAGGAAGTTGATTATCTGGACCCGCGCCAGTCCGGCTTCCGGCCCGGGCACAGCACCGAGACGGCATTGGTCGCGTTGGTAGATGATCTCTGGAGGGCCAGAGATGGGGGTTGTTCCTCCATCCTGGTCCTATTAGACCTCTCAGCGGCTTTTGATACCATCGACCATGGTATCCTATTGCATCGGCTGGAGGGGTTGGGGGTGAGGGGCACCGTGCTGCAGTGGTTCTCCTCCTACCTCTCCGGTCGATCGCAATTTGTGTTGGCAGGAGAGCAGAGGTCGACCTCGAGACCCCTCACATGTGGGGTGCCTCAGGGGTCGGTCCTCTCGCCTCTCCTGTTCAACACATATATGAAGCCGCTGGGTGAGATCATCCGTGGTTTTGGGGTAGAGTATCACCTCTACGCTGATGACACGCAGTTGTATATATCTACCTCAAACCATCCCAACGATGCCGTAGCGGTGATGTGCCAGTGCCTGGAAGCCGTGCGGGCCTGGATGGGAAGTAACAGACTCAGACTCAACCCGTCCAAGACCGAGTGGCTGTGGTTTCCGGCATCCAGATTCAACCAGTTGACTGCATCACTGGCCATAGGGGACGAACATCTTACCCCTGTGGATGGGGTGCGCAACTTGGGCGTCCTCCTGGATACACGACTGTCCATGGAAGATCAAGTGACAGCCGTGGCCAGGAGGGCGTTTTACCAGGTTCGCCTGGTACGCCCCCTATTGGATCGGGATGCCCTTTGCACAGTCACTCATGCCCTCGTGACATCCCGACTGGACTACTGTAATTCTCTCTACATGGGGCTCCCCTTGAGGTGCACCCGAAGACTTCAGCTTGTCCAGAATGCAGCCGCGCGAGCAATAATGGGAACCTCTAGGTTTACCCACATAACACTGCTCTTGCGCGAGCTGCACTGGCTGCCTGTGGTCTTTCGGGTGCTCTTCAAGGTGTTAGTTATCATCTTTAAAGCGCTCCATGGCACGGGACCTAGCTATCTGCGGGATCGGATCCTGCCCCATACATCCCTGCGGCCGATTCGCTCCCACAGAGAGGGACTTCTCCGGGTGCCGTCCACTAGGCTATGCCAGCGGGCGACGCCCAGGTGAAGGGCCTTCTCTGTGGCGGGCCCAGCCCTCTGGAACGACCTTACCTCCGAAATTAGAACAACTACGGACCTCCGCTCCTTCCATCAAAAACTTAAAACACACTTTTTCTGCTTGGCCGGCCTAGGTTAGTCTCCCGTCTTTTAATAGGGTTTTAGGGGATTTTAGTTAATTTAAAATTGGGATTTTAGCACAAGGATAATTTTAGTTTAATTTGTTTTTACCTATTCTATTCTATTTATGTATTTTGTACTGGTATTTTTAATTTCCTGTGCACTGCTCCGAGTCCCTTTGGGGAGAGGACGCGGTTTACAAATAAAATAATAATAATAATAATAATAATAATAATAATAATAATAATAATAATAATAATAATAATAATAATTATTATTATTATTATTATTATTATTAATTATTATTATTATTAATTATTATTATTATTATTTATTTATTTATTTATTTATGATGGAAGCAGGTCTGACAACCAGTTCTTGACGGTACACTTGAGGAAAAATGCCATTCCATATAGATGGCTACTACCAGAAGGCCTATTGGCAACTTGAAAGACAGAAAGGTTAAAATTGAGAATCTGAGAGCTGCCCGGGACTTCTATGAGCTCCATTTCAGGGGGAAAGATTCAGAGGCAGAGGGTGAATCGGAGAGCAGAAGTCTAGAAGATTCACAGGAGGAGGAGGCTCTTAAGGAGCAAACGGAGGGGAAGAGGAAAGGAGGACCTGAAGGGAGAAAGGAACTTCCTCCTCAGAGAGAAACCTGACAGTCCAAAAAGAACGCAGCGGGCAAGTAAGTAGCAAAGAAGATGGTGGAAGAAGGGGTAGAGATATCTTTGTTATCAATTAATATCAACGATTTAAATAACCCACTTAAGAGAAAGAGGGTCTTTGATCGGCTGGTCAAAGAAAATTGTGATATTATATGCTTACAGGAGGTTCATATTAAGGGCCATCAGAAAACATTATTGGAGTGTAAAAGATTGGGCAGTCTGTATGTCGCATTGACAGATCAGAAAAAGAAAGGGGTGGCGATATATATAAAAGACCATTTAGAATCTAAATTAATTGATGCAGGAAAGGAGGGAAGAGTGTTGATGGTGGAGGTAATGATGGATCAAAGGAGATGTTTATTGGCTGGAATATATGCACCAAATGGAAATCAAGGAAATTTCTACAAAAAGCTATATCAGAAGTTAATAGGTAAATTATGACCATATTTGCCTGCTTGGGGACTCTAATGCCATAGTTGACCAAAATTTGGACTATATCCCAAAGAGTGGTAAAGTTGGGAAAAGGAAGAAGTTACTACCAAAAATTTGTGAACGAATTAGAGAGGAATTTGGGTTACGTGATGTATGGTGAGAAAGGAATCCGGGAAATAAGCAGTGCACTTTTTTCTCCCCCAGGCATCATTCTTGGAGCAGACTTGATATGATTTGGATGACAGTAGACTTAGGAAACCAGGTATCAGATTAGTGATAGGGGCTAATGACTGGGCAGATCATAATCCACTGAGGATAGTATGGAGGGGAGTGCGGAGAACAAAAAGATGGAAGATGGATGCGGGGATATTAAAAGATAAAGGTCTAATCCAAAAATTAAAGGAAGAGATGGAGTTCTTCTTTGGAGCCAATAAGAAAGAAGACACTAGCCTCCAGACTATTTGGGATAGGGCGAAGGCAGTTATTAGAGGATTAGTAACATCTCACATGATTGGGAAAGGGAAGGCCGAGAGATTAAAACGAAGGAAGTTGGCTCAAGAGCTGGAGAGGGTAGAGGCAAAATTGCTAGCGGACCCAGGAGATTCAAAAATAGTGGAGGAAAAAAAATGGTTCGACACCAGTTAAATTTGTTAGATCAGGAGGAAGTGGCAACCAAAATCAGATGGGCAAAACAAAGGCATTTCGAACATGCTAACAAAGCGGGAAGATGGCTCACTTACAGGTTGAAGAAGCAACAGGAGAGAAATAGGATAATTAGCCTGAGAAACCAAACCGGAAGATGTATTGCCGATAAGGAAGGGAAAGGGAAAATAATACAATAATTTTTTGCCAATTTATATACAGCAGGGGAGGAACAGGATCGGGATATCAGAGATTATTTAGACAAAGCTGACTCCCAGAAAGTGTCCCTCGCTATCAAAAAAATATTGAATGCAGAGATTACTCTGAAGGAGGTAGAGTTGGTTTTAGGGGAACAAAAAGGGGGGAAGACCCCAGGCACAGATGGTCTGCCGGTAGAATTGCATAAAGCTCCTTTCAAGACCCTAGGTAAATTCCTGACTGAAGTATGTAACGAAGTGTTGTCTCTTGGTCAAATGCCAGTCTCATGGTCTGAAGCTTATATTACACTAATATTAAAGGAAGGCACAGATCCATCTCTGATTAGCAATTATAGGCCGATTTCCTTGCTTAATGCAGACTACAAATTATTTTCTGCAATTTTAGCAAAGAGACTAAAACTTTTTCTTAATGAGTACATCCACGGAGACCAGAATGGCTTCCTACCTCATAGACAACTTAAAGATAATGTGAGAACTATATTAAACATCTTGGAATATTATGAGTGTAACTCCAATAGGGAGGCAGCACTAGTCTTCGTGGATGCACAAAAAGCTTTCGACAGAGTGAGCTGGAGTTTTTTGTTTGCACAACTAAGCAAGATGGAATTTGGTGAGAAGTTTATCGAGGCAATTCAAACTATATACTCAAAACAGGTAGCGAAAATACTTGTTAATGATGAGGAGTCCCAAAAGATACAAATAGGAAAAGGCACTAGACAAGGATGCCCCTTATCTCCGTTACTATTCATTTTAACACTTGAACCATTACTGAATGTGATTAGAAGAAATCAAGGAATTAAAGGACAAAGGATTAGAACGGAGGAGTATAAATTGCAAGCCTTTGCTGATGACTTGATATTTGTGTTGGAAGATCCTTTGATCCGATTCTGTCGGTTTGTGCATGCGCAAAGATGGCGGCGTGCTTTTGAGTCCGGTATGGGACGCGGGGGCTGTTTTGGCCTGGGGAGACTCTGCCTGGCCCAACTATCACTCTTTCGGGCCAGGCTTAGCAAGATGTAGGTCCTGCCGACCCGAGGAGATCCTTGCGGTCTTGCAGGACGACTTGGAGGCTGTGCACGGAGACGCGCGGGGAAGAGAAGTCGGGGAAAGTCCACAGAGGAGGCCTGAACGAATGCAGGAGCTGGAGAGGCGCCGGAGAGACCTGAGTGGAGGCGGCGGAGCGCAGCGGAGAGGAGAGGCCAGGGGAACCCCGGAGGAGATTGAGCGAACTCAGGCCAGAGGGAATGCAACCCGGAGAGGCCTAATGGAAGAGCAGAGAGGCCCGGAAGAGCAGAGAGGCCCGGAAGAGGCTTGGAAGGTCCGGAAGGCCCGAGGCGATCCGAAAGCCTGCAGGCCGGGGGTGAGGGACGAAGGCCGAGGGCTGAAGGGCCGAGGGGGGCCTACCGGACCAGACAGACGGACGGACGATGGAGGGAAACATCTAAGAGCAAGGAATAATCAGGAGTTGGAGTAAATAGGACTGACTGAGTGGTATGTTTGTTCATCTTTGGCACCCCATTTTTGCCACCTGGGGAAAGGGAAGAAGCCAGCATTGGAGGAGTTTTATTGGGACGTTGGGCCCTTATCACCTGGCTGCGCAGCGTCCATCTGACCGCGCAAAGGGAACTGTTGGACCATGCGGCGACCATCTACCGCACAGGACTCTATTGAGCCTCCACCTCTCTTCCACCCCTTCCCTCCTTACCCCATCCCTTACTCCACCTCCCTGCTCCCTATAACCCCAATTAAGATCTCCCTACTTTTCTGCTTTATGACCGCGCTATGGACGTGAGCTTTCCATTATATACCTTGTGTGATAACATCTTATGTGGCCAGTATGGCCTCCCGCAATTAACAATCTTACTTAGCCGGTATTTACTCAAGGGCAGACCTCATCGCCCTGCGGGAGTCCCCACTCTCGCAGGTGTGGCCCTTTATTTCATCTAGGGCACACCTCAATGAGGGATTTATTAATCAAGAGAGGTTGGCAAAACGCAAACTGCGGGGGGTTTTATTTAAATTTTCGGAAAAATGTGCAATTTGGATTTTAGGGGATACCAGGGTGGAGGGAGGGTTGTCTCAGTCTGGATCCGGGAGTATAACCAGGCCAGCCAGCGGAATTGAGGTGAGGAGGTCCGTCAGGGAGGGAGGAACAAGGATCGATCCGACAAGAGGGCTTACCCATCGAATCGGTACAAGGGAGGGGTAGGTATGCTGGGAGACAGGGAGCTTACCATCCCCGGGGCAGGCGTGGCCGCTGTCTACGGGTGGTCCCGCGCCCCAACTCCCTGAGCTCTCCTCGCAATCTAGGAGGTCAAGGATCCCAGGGTCAGGGCCTTAGGCTGATGCTATGCAACGCCAGGTCCGTGGTCAACAAAGCCCCCCTCATTAATGACCTTGTGTCCGAGGGGGGGCTGGACCTGGTGGGTATTACGGAGACCTGGTTGGGCCACGAGGGAGGACTTCCCCTCGTAGAAATGTGCCCACCAGGTTACTGAGCATTCCATCAGCCACGGGCCCTTGGCAGGGGGGGGTAGTGGTCATTGTCAGGGATTGTCTTGAGCCGAGAGAGACCACTGTGCCACAGACTGACGGTGTTGAGTCCCTCTGCGTGAAGTGGGGCCTTGGGAGGCAGATGGGCTTGCTGATTATTTACCTGGCTCCCCGCTATATAGCAGCAGCCCTGCCCAAGCTCCTCGAGATGATCGCCGAGGTGGCGGTTGGGACCCCCAGACTGGTAGTCATGGGGGATTTCAAGATGCCATCGGTAGGCGAGACGTCCGAGGCAGCTCGGGAGTTCATGGTCTCCATGGCGGCCATGGACCTGACCCAAGTAAATAAGGGCCCCACTCATGAGGGAGGACACACGCTGGATCTAATTTTTGTCTCTGGACAGTGGATGAGTGATCTAGGAAGAGGGGACCTAGCCATTATACCCCTGTCATGGTCTGATCACTCGCTACTCCGACTCAACTTTCCCAATGCTACACCCCACCACAGGGAGGCGGAACCAGAGATTCCAAGATGGTTCCACCCCAGGTGCCTGATGGACCCAGAGAGGTTCCAAAGGTAGCTTGGGTCACTACCTGAGACCTTGACTCGCGGCTCAACTGAGAACCTAGTGGTCGCATGGAACAGTGCGGCCGCGGGGGCCTTGGACCGAGTTGTGCCCTTGCGGCCTCTCATGCGGCGCCGACTCTCCCAGGCTCCTTGGTTCTCCGAGGAGCTGAGGGGGATGAAACGCTGCAAGAGCTGCCTAGAGAGCAGGTGGAGGTCCACGCGATCCGAATCCGATCGAACACTGGTAAGAGCCCATTTAAGGACTTACCTAGTGGCGATGAGAGCAGCCAAACGTAATTATTGTGCCGCCCTCATCGCATCCGTAGATAACCGCCCTGCCGCCCTGTATGGGGTGACCCGCTCCCTCCTACAACAGAGGCCGCGGGAAGCCCCTCTACAGGGTAGAGCAGAGGAATTTGGAGAGTATCTGCAGGATAAAATTGTTCAGATCCGGACCGAGTTGACCTCCACTGAAAATGGTCCGGGGGGGTCATCCGAGGTAGGTCTTGAGACAGTTTTATGGGAGGAGTTTGACTCTGTTACTCCCGAGGATATGGACAGGTTGTTGAGACGACTAAAGGCCACCACATGTTTATTGGACCCGTGTCCCTCCTGGCTTGTACTGGCATCCTGGGAGGTGACACGAGGCTGGCTCCAGGAGATAGTGAGGGCATCTTTGAGTGAGGGGTTCTAGCCATCTGCTTTGAAAGAAGCGGTGCTGAGACCCCTCCTCAAGAAGCCTTCCCTGGACCCAGCGTTGTTAGTAAATTATCGTCCAGTCTCCAACCTTCACTTTCTGGCGAACGTTGTAGAGAGTATGGTGGCACAGCAGTTCCCTCGTCACCTGGAGGAAATTGATTATCTGGACCCGCGCCAGTCCGGCTTCCGACAGCACCGAGACGGCATTGGTCGCATTGGTGGATGATCTCTGGAGGGCTCGGGATAGAGGTCCTATTAGACCTCTCAGCGGCTTTTGATACCATTGACCATGGTATCCTATTGCACCGACTGGAGGGGTTAGGAGTGGAAGGCACCGTTTTACGGTGGTTCTCCTCCTACCTCTCCGGTCGGTCGCAATTCGTGTTGGCAGGGGGGCAGAGGTTGACCTCGAGGCCCCTCATATATGGGGTACCTCAGGGGTCGGTCCTCTCGCCACTCCTGTTCAATACCTATATGAAGCCACTGGGTGAGATCATCCGTAGTTTTGGGGAAGAGTACCATCAGTACGCTGATGATACTCAGTTGTACATCTCTACCCCAAACCACCCCAATGATGCCGTTGAGGTGATGTCCCGGTGTTTGGAGGCCGTATGGATCTGGATGGGGAGTAACAAACTCAGACTCAACCCGTCCAAGACCGAGTGGCTGTGGTTTCCAACGTCCCGGTATAGTCAGCTTATACCAACACTGACCATTGGGGGCGAGTTACTGGCCCCCGTGGAAAGGGCTCGCAATCTAGGCATCCTCCTGGATTCGCGGCTGTCCATGGACGACCATGTGATGGCCCCCCTGCCTTTTACCAGGTTCACCTGGTTCGCCAGTTGCGTCCCTTACTAGACCGGGATGCCCTTCGCACAGTCACTCATGCACTCGTGACATCCAGCCTGGACTATGCTAACGCTCTCTACATGTGGCTCCCCTTTAGGTGCACCCGAAGACTACAGCTAATAATAATAATAATAATAATAATAATAATAATAATAATAATAATAATAATAATAATAATAACAATAATAATAATAATAATAATAATAATAACAATAATAATAATAATAATAATCTTTATTGTCATTGTAAAAAAAGCTAGTGCATAATGCGGCCGCGCGGGGGATCTTGGGAGCCTCACGGCATTCCCATATAACACCGCTCCTGCGCGAGCTGCACTGGCTGCCTGTGGTCTTTCAGGTGTGCTTTAAGGTGCTGATTATCATCTTTAAAGCGCTCCATGGCACGGGTCCTAGTTATTTGCGAGACCGCCTCCTACCTCACACATCCCTTCAACCGATTCGCTCCCACAGATAGGGTCTTCTCCGGGTGCCTATGGCCGGGTAATGCCGGCTTGCAACGCCCAGGGGAAGGGCCTTCTCTGTGGTGGGCCCTGCCCTCTGGAACGATCTACCCCCTGATCTTAGAAACATCACGGACCTCCGCCTCTTCCGCCAACACCTAAAGACGCATTTCTTTCACTTAGCTGGCCTGGCCTAACTTCCGAGATTATATCATCGACTGGTTTTAAATTACACAAAGTTTTAACAAGGGTTTAAAATTGATTTTAACACAGGCATCTCTAATTTAATAGGATTTTATTCAGTCTAGGATGTATTTATTCTTTTGTATTGTTTTACTGAGTTTTAATTTCCTGTGCACCGCCCCGAGTCCCTTTTAGGAGAGTGGCGCGGTATATAAATCCAATAAAATCAAAACCAAATCTTTGGAATCAGGGCCGATTTTACTTCAAGAATTGGAGGCATATGGGAAGGTAGCGGAGCTTAAAATAAATAAAGAAAAAACTAAGATCTTAGCCAAAAATTTGGTGATAACCAAAAAGATGCAGTTGGAAGAAACATTAGGAATCCAGGTAGCAAAAAAAGTGAAATACTTAGGTATTTGGCTCTCCCCTAAGTGTTCTACTATTAAAGAAGACAATTACTTAAAACTCCTTACTCAAACTAGAGAGAGGCTAGAAAACTGGGACTACAATTATCGTTACTAGGCAAAATAGCAGCAGTCAAGGCATATATTTTACCTAAATGGGTCGTTCTCTTCCAGACCGCTCCAGGCCTATTAGACACTAAGTTTTTTCAGTCTCTGGATCACTGCATAAGCAGATTTATTTGGCAGAATAAGAAACCCAGGATAAAACTGAAGATGCTCCAGGAATCTTCATCTAGGGGAGGCTTTGGTTTACCGAAATGGGATCTTTATTATCAAGCAACTATTCTATCCTGGGTCAGAGACTGGACTTTTTTAAGAAGGAGGAGAATCCTCATACTTGAGGGCCACAATTTGCAACGTGGGTGGCATTTCTTTTTGAGTCAGGAGAATCCAAAAAAATATAAACACTTCATGGACCATTACCTCCATAGAATTTTGATGAGTACTTGGGAACGAATAAGAAATGCATTTTATTTGATGACCCTGAGGTGGCTATCTCCTCTAGAGGCGATGATGTATCCGACTCTATATAATAGAACTACACCCCTAACCTACCAGGAACTGTTGGATTCTTCAGGGAGATTGAAATCCCGAAGTGAGTTGACAGCTTTAGGTTGTGACCTAGATTGGTGGTCTTACAATCTGATTCAATCTAGAGTAGATAAGGATAGAAATAAGGGGGGAATCTATAATTCTCTGCAAGAATTAGACAAGAT
Source organism: Rhabdophis nuchalis (assembly GCA_039707465.1). Taxonomy (NCBI): domain Eukaryota; kingdom Metazoa; phylum Chordata; class Lepidosauria; order Squamata; family Natricidae; genus Rhabdophis; species Rhabdophis nuchalis. Next base: position 68,845,593 of record CM077648.1, read on the forward strand.
TTTTATAGGGAACGATGAGAAGCTCTTATCTCTTATACCGGTTAGGAATATGGACAGGCCAGCTGGCAGAGATGGGAAGGGAGCGAATGGGTCCTATATGGGGGGGGGGGGGAACACAGGTTGGTTCTACAGAGGGTTTTTCAATCAGAACGGTCATAGGGAGGGGGAGGGGCGACGGGAGACAGGAACATATTGTATTTATATACAATATATTATATTTATTGTGGTTTTTAAATAATTCCTGTGGGCCACCCTGGGTCCTAACAAGGAGAAGGGCGGGGTATAAATTCGAATAAATAAAATAAATAAATAAATAAACATGGCCAGCGGAAGGAGGCGCGTGACCGCTGGTTACAGGCGGTACCGCGTCCCAGTCCCCTGTTCTCCCCCCACGATCTAGATGGTCAGGGCCCACAGAGCCGGGGCCCTAGGCTGATGTTATGTAACGCCAGGTCCGTGGTCAACAAAGCCCCCCTCATCAACGACTTGGTGTCGGAGGGGTACCCGGATCTGGTGGGAATCACGGAGACCTGGTTGGGCCACGAGGGGGGATTAACCCTCGTGGAAATGTGCCCACCAGAATACCGTGCATTTCATCAGCCGCGGGCCCTAGGCAGGGGTGGGGGGGTAGCGGTCATTGTTAAGGAAGGTCTCGAGCCAAGAGAGACCACTGTACCACAGACCACCGGCTGTGAGTTCCTCTGCGTGAGGTGGGGCCTGGGGAGGCAGTTGGGCGTGCTGATTGTGTACCTGGCTCCTCGCTACGTAACAGCAGCCCTGCCCGAGCTCCTTGAGGTGATAGCCGAGGTGATGGTGGAGACTCCCAGACTTGTAGTCTTGGGGGACTTCAACCTGCCATCGGCGGGCGAATCATCCGAGGTAGCTCGGGAGTTCATGGCCTCCATGACGGCCATGGACCTGACCCAGGTAATTCAGGGCCCCACACACATGGGAGGACACACGCTGGACCTAATTTTTGTCTCTGGTCAGTGGACGAGTGATTTGGGTATAGGGGACTTAGCCATCACGCCTCTGTCATGGACAGATCACTCACTTCTCCGGCTCGACTTTCCCACCGCTCCACCCCACCGCGGGGAGGCGGAACCAGAACTTAGATGGTTCCGCCCCAGGCGCCTGATGGAACCTGATAGGTTCCAGATGGAGCTTGGGTCATTACCTGTGGACCTGACCCGCGCCCCGACGGAGGACCTAGTGGCCTCATGGAATACTGCGGCCACGGGTGCCTTGGATCGGGTCGTGCCCATGTGGCCACTCATATGGCACCGAGTCACCCAGGCCCCCTGGTTTACTGAGGGGCTGAGGGATATGAAACGCCGTAAGAGACGCCTAGAGAGTAGATGGAGATCCACACGGTCTGAATCTGACCGAACACAGGTGAGAGTCCACTTGAAGACTTACCTTGTGGCGATAAGGGTGGCCAAACGTCATCATTGTGCCACTCTTATAGCTTCCGCAGATAACCACCCTGCCGCCCTGTTTGGGGTGACCCGCTCCCTCCTTCAACAGAGGCCGCGGGAAGCCCCTCTGCAGGGCAGAGCAGAGGAATTTGGAGAGTATCTGCTGGAAAAAATCGCTCAGATTCGGAGCGAGATGGTCTCCATTGAAAGTGGTCCAGAGGGATTGCCAGAGGCAGGTCTTGAGATACATCCATGGGAGGAGTTTGACTCTGTTACTTCCGAAGATATGGACAGGTTACGTAGGCGACTGAGATCCACCACATGTTTATTGGACCTGTGTCCCTCCTGGCTTGTACTGGCATCCTGGGAGGTTACACGAGGCTGGCTCCAGAAAATAGTGAATGCTTCTTTGAGTGAGGTGTTCTTGCCTACCGTCTTGAAAGAGGCGGTGGTGAGACCTCTGCTCAAGAAGCCTTCCCTGGACCCAGCATTATTGGTAAATTACCGTCCGGTCTCCAACCTTCACTTTCTAGCGAAGGTTGTAGAGAGTGTGGTGGCACAACAGTTTCCCCGTCACCTGGAGGAAGTTGATTATCTGGACCCGTGCCAGTCCGCTTTCCGGCCCGGCCACAGCACTGAGACGCCATTGATCGCATTGGTTGATGATCTCTGGAGGGCCAGAGATGGGGGTTCTTCCTCCATCCTGGTCCTATTAGATCTCTCGGCGGCTTTTGATACCATCGACCATGGTATCCTATTGCATTGACTGGAGGGGTTGGGGGTGAGGGGCACCGTTTTACGATGGTTCTCCTCCTACCTCTCCGGTCGATCGCAATTTGTGTTGGCAGGAGGGCAGAGGTCGACTTCGAGGCCACTCACGAGTGGGGTGCTACAGGGGTCGGTCCTTTCGCCGCTCCTGTTCAACACATATATGAAGCCGCTGGGTGAGATCATCCGTGGTTTTGGGGTAGAATACCATCTGTATGTTGACGACACCCAGCTGTACGTATCTACCCCAAACCACCCCAACGATGCCGTCGAAGTGATGTCCCGATGTCTGGAAGCCGTGCGGATCTGGATGGGAAGGAACAGACTCAAGCTCAACCCGTCCAAGACTGAGTGGCTGTGGTTTCCGGCGCCCCGGTTCAACCAGTTGGTTCCATCACTGGCCATTGGGGGTGAACATCTAGCCCCCGTGGATCGGGCACGCAACTTGGGCGTCCTCCTGGATACCCGGCTGTCTTTAGAAGACCATGTGGCAGCCGTGGCCAGGGGGCATTTTACCAGGTTCACCTGGTACGCCAGTTGCGTCCCCTATTGGACTGGGACGCCCTTCGCACAGTCACTCATGCGCTCGTGACATCCCGTCTGGACTACTGTAACGCTCTCTACATGTGCTCCCCTTGAGGTGAACCCGAAGACTGCAGCTAGTTCAGAATGCAGCTGCGGGGGCAATATTGGGTACCTCCAGGTATTCCCATGTAACACCGCTCCTGCGCGAGCTGCACTGGCTGCCTGTGGTCTTTCAGGTGCGCTTCAAGGTATTGGTTACCATCTTCAAAGCGCTCCATGGAACGGGACCTAGTTATCTGCGGGATCGCATCCTACCCCATACATCCCTTCGGCCGATTCGCTCCCACAGAGAGGGACTTCTCCGGGTGCCGTCCACTAAGCAATGCCAGCGGGTGACGCCCAGGGGAAGGGCCTTCTCTGTGGCAGGCCCTACCCTCTGGAACGACCTACCCCCCCGAACTTAGATCCATCACGGACCTCCGCTCCTTCCGCCAGCAATTAAAAACTTACCTTTTCCAACAGGCCGGCCTGGCCTAACCTACTGTACTTGGCCTTAGTTAGTAGAGAAATTTTTATATTGGGTTTTACGGTAATTTTAACGGGGAGATCTTAGCACAGGGTGTTAGTTTAATATAGTTTTAAATATTTATGTATTTATTGTGATATATTGTGTTTTTATATTTCCTGTGCACCGCCCCGAGTCCCTTCGGGGAGAGGGGGCGGTTAATAAGTCGAATTAAAGTTAAAGTTAAAGTTATCCAAATTTTATCAATTTCTATTAGAGCGTTGGATTGGAGAGGAAGTGATTAAGGACTCGATGATTGCCTGGGGGAGAAATTTGGAACACTCGATTGAGCTCGAGAAATGGGAAGAAATCTGGAAAAAAACTCTAAAATTAACAATGTCGGTCTCATATAAGGAAAACACATACAAAATGTTATATAGGTGGCACCTTCCTCCGGCTGGATTATCGAAGATGTTCCCAGAGACCTCTCCTATCTGCTGGAAATGCAAGGTGTTCTGGGAACTTATTTCCATACTTGGTGGACTTGCCCTTGAACAGGAATATATTGGACTAGAATCCAAAATTGGGTTTTTGAAATTACAGGATGTAGGATTAAGTTGATTCCGGAAACGTTCTTATTAGGCATGAAGCCCGATAATTTAAACAAATCTAATTGGTACTTAATTCTCCACATCATCATTGCAGCTAGAATTTCTTTTGCCCAAAAATGGAAAACCAGCGACATTCCATCAGAGACAATGTTAATCGCTAAGATTATGGACTGCGCAGAAGCAGACAAGCTTACCAGCCTATTGAGAGACAAACAAGAATCGGTATTCTATACGTGCTGGGATCGCTGGTACGCTTGGCTACAAAGGAACTCAAAGAAGCGGAATTAGCATCGCTGACTTAGAATCTCTATATGCTTCGACAACACCTCTTCACTTTGTTCTGTTTTCTTTCACTTTTTTGCTTTTCTTATTGGAGAGATGCACTATATAAATAAGTGGTAAACTCTAGTTATATTGTATTACTCTCTGCAATCACTTTGTATCATTTAATGCTTCATTTTGTATACTTTTGCTTTTTAATGATTCAATAAAAATTTTAAAATTAAAAAAAATGGTAGTTTTATGAAACATTTTGCTTAAAATCTAAGGCCGTGGTCTACTACCAGGCCATAGTCCATTCAGAACTGGGTTGTGGGAGTGGCGAGCAAGCGTGCAACGCGCATCTCCCGCCACTTGCATGCTTCCCCACCACTCACACAGAACCATTACTCTAACCCCCTCACCGGTCCACAAAGCCAGAAAGATTGAGACTACTGTGCTAGGAGAAGCAATAGTTGGAATGTAAGAATTATATACTGAAGATCATTCCCCTCAGCCCCCTATATAAAATTCTATTCTACTCAGGAACACTTCGGATTAAAGTGTTTTAGTTTGTTTGATTCTCAACATCCAAGTGCAAATAAGAACAAACTTTTTAGCAGCTAATTAGAAATATAATCACCAATATAACAAAATAAAATTATGAATTTCTAGCTGCATTTTTAAATACAAAAATGTGTTTCATATTCTAACCAGTTAAGCAGTTTGATAATTTAAATGGGAATGTTTTAAGATGAATTCAATTTTATTGAAAAAAGTCTTCAAGAGATTATAAATTAATTTACCTGTCTGGTTAATTAATGACTATTCATGGCCAAGAAAATTAGGTATCTAAATTAGTCTTTTATTACAATTTTGCAAAGCAAAAATCAAATGTGGAAAATACTGCAGACAGATGGACAAGGAGTAAGTGGTTATAGTTGATTAAAATATTACTCAATTACATACTTTAATCTTAAAATATTTTTTTAAAATGAGCAAACCAAAGAGTTATATTTAGATACACTTCTACATAATTCAACAAAAGCAATTTTGTTAATCACAGGGTTTTTTTAAAGTAAAAATAAAGTCTTTTTAAAAATTGATTCCTGATTATTTCATATCCACATATTTTCTTGGCAATAACATGGAAGTGACCCACTATTCCCTTGAGGATGATTTTTAAATTCTCAGTCTAGCCAAAAGGCTTAGTATTTCCTGGTAGTCTGACAATTATTAAGTAATTATTTAGCCTTTTATGACTAGCCAAGGTTGGCAGCTATATTCTTAAATACGAAGGATAGGGTAGGGTAGGGTGGGATAGGGTAGGGTAAGGTAGAGTGGAGTAGATTAGATTAGAAAAAAAATATGGCCAATGCTTTTACAGTTGGATCTGATTCTAAACTGAGATTTCTTTTTAAAAAATATGTATCTTAAGGATGGTCACCACAACAAATTATAATCTGTCATATATTACAGAGATAACATGATTGGAGGGGAGAGCAGGAATTGGTTGATACTCAATATATAAATGCTTTATAACGCCAAGCTTCTACTAAACAATCATAAATAAAAGGTAACAACTGTATCTTGTACAGTATATTCAGAAAATATTCAGACCTCCTTCACTTTTCTCATTTTTGTTATGCTGCAGCCTGATTGTAGAGTTGTTGAAATTCATTTTTTCTCATTAATCTACACTCAGTACCCCATAATAACAAAGTGAAAATAGAATTTTAGAAATGTGTGTAAATGTATTAAAAAGAAAAAAACTGAAATATTACTTATGAAACATAATTATTCAGACCCATTGCAGCAACACTTGAAATTTCACTCAGGTGCCCCTCATTTCTCTTGATTGTTGCTGACATGTTTCTACAGCCACCTATCTGGGCTTTATGGCAGAGTGGTGGAAGCTTCTTCTCAGTGCAAAATACAGTTCACTTGCAGTTTGTAAAAAAGCTAGGTGGAACAAAATTCTCTAGTCTGATGAATCCAAGATTGAACTTTTCGCCTCAATTCTAAATGATATGTCTGGAGGAAACTAGGCACCACTAATCATCTTCTCAATATCATCCCAACAGTGAAGCATGGTGATGACAGCATCATGCTTTGGGGGTGCTTTTCAGCAGCAGAGACTGGTCAAAGTTGAGAGAAACCTGAATTGATATCCACAATGTAAACTTGTTCCACAGAGCTCAGGACCTGAGACTGGGCCAAAAATCTTCCAACATGACAACGATCCTAAGCACATAGCCAAGACTACATAGGAGTGGTTTGGGGACAACTCCATAAATATAGGTGGAAACCCCTTATCAGCTTTCTTTTTAAATATTTAAGATTATCATTAGAAACAAAAACTAGGAGATTATGAATTGAAGGCATGTTTGCAAAATTTGTGGGGTACCCTAAGGCTCTGTTTTAGGCCCAGTACTCTTCAGCATGTTCATCAATGGACCAGGGGACAGATGGGGAACTCATCAAATTTGCAGACACCACCAAGCTAGCAGGAATAGCCAACACTCCAGAAGATAGGCTTAAAATACAGAGGGATCTTGAGATACTTGAATATTGGGTGGTATCTAACAAAATGAAATTTGATGGTGAAAAAAGTACGGCTCTGCATTTAAGCAAGAAAAACAAAATGCACAGTACAGTATATGTCGTACCTTGCTCAATAGTAGCAACTGTGAGAGGGATCTTGGAATCCTAGTAGACAACCATTTAAATATGAGCCAGCAGTGTGCTGCAGCTGCCAAAAAAGCTAGGCTGCATAAACAGAGGGATTGAATCAAGATAACGTGAAATATTAATACCATTTTATAATGCCTTGGTAAGGGCACTTCGAATACTGCATCCAGTTTTTGTCCAGGTATGTCTAGTCTAGGGGGTTGGACTAGAAGACCTCCAAAGTCCCTTCTAATTCTGTTATTCCATTTCTATATCCTTCTTAATTTCTTATTACGTATCTTACTATAAAGTCTTAATGTTACTAGGAAGTATTTCTTTCTTAAAATTTGTATTCATTTAATCTATAATTTTCTATCTCTATATTCTGTGTCTATTATCCTATATCTATGTTCTTAGCTCTAAATTTTTCTACATTGTTTAATTCTTAGTTGAATCTTCCTTACTTAATTAGCTCTTGTAGTCAAACTCAGTTCATTTACATTTGAAAACTTTCCACTACTTCACCATAAACATTTATATGGGGGTTTCTCTTCCCCAGCATTCACAATCCTGGAGTTGGTTTCTGAAGCTCTGTGCCTAAACTACTGCACACAGTGGGCATCCTCTGGTTGCTTTTTTTTATAGCTGGTAGTCAGATTCTTTCTTCCCATTTTTGCCTTTGTCTCAGTGGCTCTTGCAACTTATTCTCTTCTTGCTGTTCCTTGTGTTGTCCTAGGACTGCCACTTCTTGCATTTCTATTCTGGGAGCTTCTCGTTACTCCCACGTAACACCTCTCCTGCGCAAGTTGCACTGGCTACCGGTAGCCTTTCGGGTGCGCTTCAAGGTGCTTGTTATCAACTTCAAATTGCTCCATGGCTCGGGGCCTAGCTACTTGTGGGACCGTCTCCTGCCACATACCTCCCTGCGTCCGATACGCTCCCACAGAGAAGGCCTACTGAGGGTACCAACCGCCAGTCAATGCCGGCTAGCGGTGCCCAGGGGCAGGGCCTTCTCTGTGGCAGGGCCGGCCCTCTGGAACGACCTACCCCCCGAACTTCGCACCATCACGGACCTTCCCCTCTTTCGCCGTTCACTTAAAACATACTTTTTTCAGCAAGCTGGTCTTGCTTAATCGTTTAGACTTTTTTGTTATATAGCTTCTGCCAAATACGTAAATGGACGTTGGGTTTTTAGGGGGAATTTTAGCACAGGCTCCGATTTAATTCTTTTTATCTATTTATTGTATTTTTATCATTGTTGGTTTTAATTTCCTGTGCACCGCCCTGGGTCCATTTCGATGGAGAAGGCACGTATATAAATCGAAATAAAGTAAAAAGTAAATTATAGTCTCCTTGCTCAATTCTTCTTCTATCATTTCCACAGGCATGCTGTGATTCTGGTCAGTTTTGAGGGTTTGGGCGTATTCATTTGCGCATGCGCGTGCATGATTTGGGCACTTGGTCCGGAAAAGGTTAGCCATCACTGGTCTAAAGGGAGGATTGAAGTAGGATTGGCTCTGAAAGACATTTACATCTTTGTCTATACCTATAGGTCAAGTGAGATTGGGGTGGAGGGATATATACATGTTAAAAGGTGGTGGAAGTGTTGGATACAAAAAAAATCTGAGTTGCGGAAGTACTACAAATTTTTAACTACATTTTTGACTAAGTATTTTTATTTTATTTATTTTATTAAATTTATACCCCGCCCTTCTCCTTGTTAGGACCCAGGGCAGTGCACAGGCATTATATAAAACCATAAATACAATATACATCAATTAAAAATATATTAAATTAATTCACCCGTGCTAAAACCCGTTATTAAAACCGTAACCAAATTATAATTTATATTTAAAAAGTCAGAAGCGGAAAGTATAACAAAAGTCAGAAGTATAACATAAATTTCAGATGGTTGACCCCAGAAGAAATGCTGGTCACAGGGCATGAAAAGAGAGATAGATTGGGCTCACTGGATAAAGCGAGTTCTACAATCAGCATTTTGGTACCGAAGAGGAACTGGAGGAGAGGGAAGCAATAGAAGATGGAGATCAAGGAATGCCTGCTATAGAAAAGAAACTGCAGCAAAAGGAAAGGGAAAAAAAGAAAAGGAACTACACAGAGAGCAACAGAGCAAGACCCAAAGAACTGAGAGTAATAAGAACAACCAGGAGTATAAGACCCAGATATAGATAGAACAATGCAAGAAGATCTTAAGATACTATTATTAAAGAACAGCAGAAATCTGGCAATATTATTTCCTGAGCCATATGGAACAAGGAATTCACTTTGGGAACAAAGGAGAGATCCAAGCACAGGACCACCCTATTGGAGTGAAATATTCACAGGTTCTTTCTTATAGAGAGGGCTGCCAGTTCAGAAACTCATCTGGCCAATACGATGGTCACAAGGAAGGCTACCTTGTAGGTGAAGAAGCGCAGGCTGGCTGATCTTAGTGACTCAAAAGGGGCTGTGGTGAAAGATTGTAAGACTTTGAGGAGATCCAAGGTAAGGTACCTGTGCACTACCGGAGGCTTTAGATTAGTTTCACCCCTAACAAACTGTACACAATAGAGTGTTGAGCGAGGGACTCCAGGTTTCCACATGATAACACCGAGGCCAGGGCTGCCCACTTACCTATGTATGATATTGGGGGGGCAGGCCCTTGTCTAGCCCTTCCTGGAGGAATTGCAGAATCTGGGCTACTGATACAGATGTGGGGTTAATGCCCCTTTGGAGCACCAGCTGCTAAATGCTTTTTAAGTTGCGTCGTAAATCCTGTTGTATGGCCTGGATGGTTTGAATTACTCTGAAGGAGAAATTGTCCTGCCTCAAAACTCTCAGCTCAAATGCCAAACAGTCAATTGCAGCCATTGCGGGTCCAGATGGACAAGGGCCCCCTGGCTGAGGGAGATCCTGTCCTGAGGGGTCCTCCATGGCCAGGCCACCAACAGGTTGACCATGTCAGCAAACCATGCTCGTCTGGGCCAGTGGAGAGCCAGGAGCAAGATCTCTTTCTCCGCCAACACCTTCCCGATCACTCCTGGAATGAGGGGAAGAGGAGAAAAGGCATATAGTAGGCCTCAGGGCCACCAACTGCGGAATGCATCAACCTCCTCCACCCCCAGTGCAGCAAACTTGGTATACAACCTGGGTAGCTGGCTGTTGGATGGAGTGGAGAGCAGGTCCAGGACTGGAAGGTCAAAGCATTCCGACAGTTCCTTGAATAGGGTTGGATGTAGGTGCCACTCTGAGTGATCGACTGTGGCTGTCAGCCTCAGCTTTGCTGTTCGCTTCGGCTGCCATATGAAACGGGGAGGGAGGGGCTTTGCATTTGGGTTATTGGGACTGTATGGTGCAGGAGAGTGAATTGCAGAAGGAAGTACTCTATCGCCATCTACTTCGCATACCAGTGGCTCGGGCCATGCAATGGTCAAGGTCAACGGGCTTACATGCCAACCTGATGATGCTCTTTGAAGATGCAACCCACATGACACCTAAGGGCTTTGCACATTGGACAATGGGGAGGGGTTACTGGGAAAAGGGAGTTGGACATATATTGATATGTATGCTTTCGCACCTAAATGCTTCAGACCTTGCTTAGCATCTATGCTATTCATTTCATAACCAGTAAAAGTACTTTTAATTCCACTAAAAATGGAGTCGAGGGGTTTCTTTCTTGGTTATCGATGAAGCAGACCTGACAGTGGCTCTGCTGAGCCAGTTCACCTGCATGTTCTTCATCCCCGAGATGTTTTCTGCCCTGAGGGACAGATGATGTTTCTTATGGCCCAGAGGCCTAATTGTTCTGCCTCTTGCATGAGGGACTTGGAATGGGTACCTCCTTGACGGTTGTTATGGGCTTTGATGGCCACGTTGTCCATCAGAATGAGGACATGCCAGCCAGACACTGTGTCCTGGAACCATCTGAGGACCATGTGGGTTGCCCTGAACACTAGCCAGTTGATGTTGTATTCCAGGGCTGCCTGTGTCTATTGCCCTCGTGTCATCAGGGACTGGAGGTGGGCACCCCGGCCAAAGAGGCTGGCCTCCTTAGTGATAGTCAGGTGGTTGGGCTCCTTGAAAACACATCCTCTGGTGATGGCCTGGGATACCCACCACTGGAAGGACTGGAGCACTCCTTTTGGAACTCAGACAGGTGAGTTGCTCCTGCCAGATCTTTGGTAAGGCAAGAGGAGCCATTGCAAGGATCTGCCATGCATGCTGATGGGACATGCTGATGGGACGATAGAGATGCAGGAGTTGTGAGAGGAGGGCAAGGGACACTGTTGAACCATCTGGATGCAACTTGTCAAGGTCTTTAAGCTTATCTGGTGGGAGTGGTGCTCCTAAGAGAAATCTTGCACAACATTGTATGTATGATTGCCCCGAGGTGGAGCAATTGGTTGAGTCAGAGTCAGTTGGTTCTTGTCAAAGTTGATGGAAAATCCGAGAACCTGGAGGACCCAGATCGTGACTTGCAGATCCTCCCTCACCTGGAGGCAAGACGGCTGAATCAGTATATCGTTCAGGTAGCATTGGACACACAAGGAAAGCACCCAGAGGTGTGCCACCAGCGCTTCCAGCAAATTGGTGAAAGTCCTGGGGGCTGAGGATAGGCCAAATGGTAGGGCCTTTTATTGATAATACCACAGGAACCACTGGTGGGATGACAAGATAGTCATGTGGAGGTATGCCTCTGTCAAATCTATCGATGTGAGGAAGTCACCCTCTCGGAAGCTCTCCAGTAAAGACTGGAGGGACTGCACTGTGAATCTTTTGTAAATGAGATGATTGTTCAATATCTTCAGGTCCAGAATTGGTCTCCACCCCCCACCCCCCGATTTATTTGGAACCACAAACAAGATGGAGTAGAATCCCTGCTGCTGTTGGTCTTTTGGGATCAACTGAATGGCCTGTATATTCAACAAATGTTGGATTGCTGCCTCCATGATGCCTCTTTTTGTTTTGTTCTTCAATATGTGGCAATGTATGAACAATCTTGGGGGTGTGGAGAGAAATTCGAGGGCGAGATCTAGTCTCACTGTATCCAGGACCAAGGTGTCCGTGATGGTTGCCTCCCATTGATGGGCGAATAGGTTTAGGCGGCCATTGATGGGAGGGTCGGACCTGCAGTCATTTGGAGCGGCAAAAGGGGCAACTTCCTGTGCCACAAAATGGCCACTTGCCACTTCCTTCCGGTTTGCCGGAGGCGACGGACGGGTCCTAGACACGTCCACCGCTTGTTTGCTCCGGCGGCGCCTTCGGGGGCAGGGGGCTCTTGCTAAGGAGTCCCCCCGCACGGACGGCTCGCGGGGAGTCCTCCACCCCCGCCTCATCCCAGGCGCCGGAGAATGAGTCGCAGGGGGGGGAGTTTCCCTTTCGTCCCCTTTGCCGATGGAGAACCGGGACAGTAGCAATCAGAAGACGGGCTGAAAGCCGGGGCTGAAGGCAACACCGAGGCTCCTGGCTGCAGAGCAGATTGTGAGTGCTTTAATAATTAATGCTGTCAACTTTTGCTTCTAAAGGAGGGGGGAGTTTGTAAAGGAAAAAAAAGCGGTGCTTTAAAATGTTCCCCAGGCTTGGGGAAGAGGAAGAACTACATCCGACTTCTAAACAATGAAAATGAAAGTTTTTCATTTTAACTCTGCTACTGATACTTTGTATCTCTGTCTTGCAACAACTTAAATGGACTTTCACTAGTTCTCCATGACTGCCAGGGGAGCGGGAAAGATGGCGTTTTTTTGTTCCCTGTAAGAAATATTTTTCTTTGTGATGTGCTGACATTCCTTCATTTTTATGGGACTAAACTTTTTACTCACAAGCTAAGGCAATTGACTCTTAGGATTTCTCCCAGATGTGCCGTCTTTCTTTTCCTATTTGATTGTTGTTAAAAAATTGTTCTATCTCTGGACTTTAAGCAAATTGCATTTTGAATTTGGACATTGACTCTTGCTCTCTTCTCGCCTCACGGACTACCCCTCCAAAAGACGCCATATTAGTGGCAAAAACTTAACACCTTCATCATGGCTTCAAAGAAGCACCCACAACAGCCCAAGATTACTTCAATGCTATCTAAAGAAACGGTGGGGGAGGCTACTCAGCTATCAGCAATAGAGGAAACTCTTCAAAACATTATGAAAGAGATAAAAGAAATCCGGAAAGACAATGTTAGTTCAAAATTGGAACTTTTGGAGACGCAAAAAGCACTAATGGAAAATAAACAAAGATTGGATGGACTGGAGGGGGGGGCTGAGATGAACGGAGAGATAAGTAATTCTCAAAAAGAAATAGTGGAATTAACTGGTCATATGTCGAGGATGGATTTTGAAAGAATGTCTTACTTTTTAAGGTTTCAAAATGTTCCTGAAGTAAGCTCTGAGAATTTAAAAGATTTAATGTGTACGATGTTAGCAGATTATACTAAAAGGAGCAAAGAAGATATTTGGGGGGACATTGATTTGATTTATAGAATTAATTCAGCATATGCCAGAATAAATGAAGTACCCAGAGAGATACATATTAAATTTGTAAGAAGGTCGACAAGGGATGAGATCCTGAGAGCACAGAGAGACGGTCCCTTGATATATCAACAGAGTGAAGTTGCCATTCTGAAACAGATCCCGAAAAAGATTCGAGAGATAAGAAGGAAGTACTCCTTCTTATCAAAAAGATTATATAAAAAAGGGGTGTGGTTCAGGTGGTCGATGCCCGAAGGAATGTTAGTGTTCTGGGAGGGGGGGGGGAGAGTAAGAATTAAAACAATTGCAGAGGCGGAAGCCTTTCTTTAAAAAATTCCTCAATCCTGGAGGATGAAAATGGGGGAGCGGGAGGGGCCATGACTCCGCCCACTGGCAGCCGGGGAGAAGAGGATACAAAAGCTAAAAGACTCAGATCTCACAAATGACTTTCTATTATATAGTAACTCTTATCTGGATGTTTAAGAAATAAATGATTGATTGCATGAAGTTGGGAAATGATATATGTATGTATCTCACTCCACTTTGTAGAGAAATGGAAAAATTATTGTATTGTTGTTGTTTTTTGTATGAAGTCTCGGAGGGGGCCAACACCTCCAACACAGATGTCCTCAAAATGTCTTATTAACACCTTATACCCTTTTCCTATTGAAAAAATTTGTAAAAACCAATAAAACTTTTTTTGATCGAAAATGGCCACTTGCCTTGGAATTGTTGTCTGTTTCTGTCCTGAATCAGGATCTGTCCAATTGTCGGTCTTGTCTATTGAAATACGCCCTCTGGAAGTGAATGGTGTTGAACCTCGCGTCTTTAGGCTAAAAAGAGGGCCTACGAAAATAGGGCGAGGGACGGCAGTGGACTCTCCTGTACAGACAAGGCAGGATCTTTATCCTGTCCTTAGTCTCAATCAATATGGGATCCAGAGCCTCCCCAAACAGCGTGCTACCCTTGAAAGGAGCCGAGGTCAGCTTCCACTTCTATTTCATGTCTGCCTGCCAGTGGCGGCTGCCACTGGCTTGTTGATGTCCTGGTGGGAGTGGACATCGTCAGGTGGAACTATCGCTTGCATCTGGCGAAGCAAGAGCAAGGAGGATCTATTAAAAAATGAGGCGGCAGTTGCAGCCTTGACCGCCCAGGCAGCTGCCCGGTGTGCCTTACGGAGGATCAACTCTGCCTTTTTATCCTGTTTTGCGAGTGTCTTCTGCATCAGTTGCAAGGTTTTAACAGCAGCATTTCAAAGGTGCGGGAAATTTCTATCAATTAAAGGAAAAGAAAAGGATTACTCAGAAGTTCTATGAACAACTATACAGAGAAAACCGACACTATTCAAAGGAAGGAATACTAGACTATTTGGAAAAGTCAGATTTGCCAAAGGTATCTGATGAAGTAAAAGATATGCTCAATGAGGAAATAAAACCAACACTGTATCAATGCTGATGGAGGTGTATAATGCTGTGTTGAAAGAGGCAAAGATCCAGCTATCATGGACAGAGGGTAACCTAGTTTTATTATCCAAGGAAGATTCAGATCAGATATCTATAAAAAAAAAGACCAAATTCATTGTTAAATTTAAGACTATAAAATATTTGCCCTGATAATTGCAGAATGGTTGAAAACATTCCTCACCATGTTCATCCATCCAAATCCTCCTCCCATATTTGGGGTTTACCAGGGTGTTGTGACACAATATATACTTATTCCCCTGACTTAGCTGATCAAGGAGGAGAACCTGTGGCTTAGTGGCAATTACAACTGCCTTTCAGGTGCGCTTCAAGGTGTTGATAACCATCTTTAAAATGCTCCATGGCTCTAGAGCTAAAGGATATTAAGAGATTTGGCCCTACATGGTTTTTAGATAAAATAAAAACAAAAAAGGCAATTAATAGTTACTGGTTAAAGGGATTGAGTAAAATTTGGAATAAATTTGTTAAAATATTGATTCCGGATATATCCTTCTTGGGGAAGACACTTGGAAGTTGGCCGATTAAAACAAATATAAGTCGAGATAAAGTAGTTGAGGATGAAAATATAGGAAGTATAGTAAATTGGTTAAGAGCATTAGAAATTGAGAGCAGAAAAAAAGAAATAATTGAAAAATTGGAGTTGAATTGGTTTGAAAAAATACAGGTAGAAAAATGGTCTATGGAAGTAAGAGGAACATGTAAAATAGGCAGAAGTAAAACTGAATTTGAAAGTTTAGTATCTCAAATTATCAAGGATGAAATTGGGTTAAAGGGACTCGTTAGTAAGATATATAAGATTATAAACTTTGATGGAAATCCACAAATGGTAATGAAGACGAATTGGGAGGAAGAATTTAAGATTAAAATATTAGACTCGGATTGGAATGTGAATTGGAAAAGTCGAATTATGAGGATTATGTCTATAAGGATTAAAGAGCACAACTTTAAGGTTGTTTGGAAATGGTATTGGACTCCATTAAGGTTATCATTGATAGACAAAAAAATTAGTAATAAATGTTGGAGATGTAATATGGAAGTGGGAACTTATGAACATATGTGGTGTAAATGTGAAAAAATTAAAAAGTTTTGGCAACAATTGGAGGAAATGATGTTTGAAATGATGAAGAAAAGAATAACTTTGAGATCAGAAACTATATTATTACTGATAATTAAGGAATTAGAATTAACAAATTATGAGAAAGAACTGATTAGAATTATGATTATAATGGGTAGAATTATAATAGCAAGATACTGGAAAATAGAGGTAAATATTAAAATAGAAGAATGGTATTGTGAAATGTGGAAATTAGCCTTAAATGATAAAATGACTTGTGATATTAAATTCAGAGAGGGGGTCTATAAAAAAGACATTTTCTGGAAGACTTGGAACCCATTTGTGGACTATGCACTTGGAACTTTGGATGCCTCGACACCTGTACCCAGGGAACGCGGATTCTGGAGATCTTAAAGACAATTGAAGATATCCAAAGAACCAACTCTTCCTTTCGTTTTGTATAGCACCGGGTGGATTATTGTTAAAAAAAAAAAAAAGAGTAAATTTTATGTGTAGATGTATAACTTGTGGAAAATTATAATAAAAATAATAATAAAAATAAAATAAAATAAAATGCTCCATGGCATGGGGCCTAGTTATCTGTGGGATTGTATCCTACCTCATACATCCCTTCGTCCGATTCACTCCCATACAGAGGGACTTCTCCGGGTGCCGTCCACCGGGCAATGCCGACTGGCGACGCCCAGGTGAAGGGCCTTCTCTGTGGCGGGCCCAACCCTCTTTAACGACCTACCCCCCGAACGTAGGACTATCACGGACCTCCGCTCCTTCCGCCAACATTTGAAGACACATCTCTTCCATCTTGCCGGCCTGGCCTAATCCTCACAACCATGTTTGTAGACTGAATTTTAAATTGTTTTAATTGGATTTTAAATGGGTTAATTTTTAGCACAGGGCATCTCGTATTTAATTGGATTTTAGCCTTAAATTATATTTATTATTGCTATGTTTTGTATTTCCTGTTTTAATTTCCTGTGCACCGCCCTGAGTCCCTCCGGGGAGATAGGCGCGGTTATATAAATTTAATAAAATAAAATAAAATAAATAAATAATATGCAATACTATCCAGGTTCAAATCCCAGCAAGGGTATGGCTAGCTGATGAGAGCTAAATAGCTTGAAATAGACCTATACTAGTCTCCCTTTATTTATTTATCAGCACAAAAACATAACACAAATATAACAAAGGCAACGAAAAAATAGCTTTCTGCCTGGATGGCTCCTACGGTGAGCCAAAAGACAGAAAAGGGAAGCAGTTCTGCATGTGTATGTGTGTATATATATGTATGTATGTGTGTGTATGTAGGTAGGTAGGTAGGTTGGTTTTGGTTTATTCGGTCTCTTTCCGTGTAAAATTAAAAGTGTTTTGGCAATGTTTTGACGAGATCACACTCATCATCATCAGGCTGGTGCCTTTGGTTTCTTGCTTGTGCGAATAAGCTGTGATCGGAGTGGCAGTTTTTCTATAAATAAAGGTGGGGAGTGGTGGAATTTTGGCTCTGTTGCTTTAAACACGATTACCAACCTAATCCAAAGGGAGACACCCCCCAAAAACCAAGACACAGAACAAGACAATGGCATCGCCCTCCTCCCTTACATCAAAGTCACCACAGATAAAATCAGCAAAATTCTCCACAAACACAATATCAAGACATCCTTCGACACTAACCAAAAATAGCCAACATCTTAAGAAACCCCAAAGACAAGATCCAGCTAGAAAACCAAGGAGTCTATGAAATACCATGCAAAATCTGCCCAGCCACATACATTGGACAAACTAATAGGAGAATAAATGCACACATTGCACAACACAAGAACGTTGTCAAAAAACAAGAAAAAACTTCGTCCCTTTTCTAACACCTTAAAGCAACAGGACATGAAATTGATTTTGAAAAAACCAAATTACTCTCCAAAACCGAACACTTCAACAAGAGAATAATTATGGAAACTATCAAAATAGAGAAACACCCCCACAACATGAATAAACATGATGATGCCTCTCGCCTGCCAGACATCTGGAAACTAGCTCTGGCCATTAAACGAGTCCCAGCCACAAAAACTGACAGCAGACCCAGAACAACACAGGACACCATCACATTATCTTTCTTTTAATTTACTCTACCTAAAATTTTGAATCTGGGATTACTTTTACAATTTTAATAATTACTTTTGAAGTTTTATTGCGCATTCCTGAATTTAAACAAAGACTATACCGTATTTATCGGCGTATAACACGCACTTCCCCCCCCTGAAAATAGGGGGCAAATGATGTATGCGTGTTATACGCCAATATAATGTTAAGAAGCCATGTTTTTACAGTATTAACAAGTACCGTATACACAGGGGTGGGTTTCTAAGGGTTCGCACGGGATCTCGCGAGCCCTTTTGTTAAATTTCCCGATCCCGAGCGATCCCTTTGGACCGTGGACCCGGAAGTAAGTCCTCCGCGTTCGCAAGGCGGCTGCGTTGTCTTCTTTTTCCCTCAGAGAAGCGCCGCGGCCGTCCACTCTCTCTTTCTCTCTCTCTCTCTGGCGGGCAGGCAGGAAAGCAAGCAAGGCGGCTGGAGGAGGAGGAGGAGGAGGAGGAGGAGGAGATGACGGCCCCGGAGGCACGGAGCTCTTCCCCGCGGCGGGCGCCTCCTTCTCCGCTGGCAGGTAGAGCAAGGTCGAGGGGCTTCCCCCCTTTCCCCACTTCCCGGCTCTTTCCAAACCCCGGGAGCTTGCCGAGTGCGGTGGTGGTGGCGGCGGCGGCAACGCGGTGACGGCGGCAGCCGCCACCGCCGCGTTGCCGGCGGCAGCCGCCACCGCCGCGTTGCCACTGCCGCCGCTACCACCGCCGCCCCTCGGCAAGCTCCCGGGGTTTGGAAAGAGCTGGGAAGTGGGGAAAGGGGGGAAGCCCCTCGACCTTGCTCTACCTGCCAGCGGAGAAGGAGGTGCCCGCCGCGGGGAAGAGCTCCGTGCCTCCGGGGCCGTCATCTCCTCCTCCTCCTCCTCCTGCTGCTGCTGGAACCGGTGGCCGGGAAGCGCAGGGCCAGGAATTCCTGCGCTTTCCTCCAGCGACGAGAAGCGACGAGTGGCACTGGGGCAGCCAGGCTGCTGCCCGGAGATTAGCCAGAGAGGGTGTGGGCTGCTGGCGGAGAAGAGGCATGCCTGAACAGTCATTCATTCACGCGGTCCTTGGCCAGCCGGCTGCCGGGTCGCTCCATCCCAAGCCAGGGAAAAAGAAGACAGCGCAGCCGCCTTGCTTGTTTTCCTGCCAGCCCGCCAGAGAGAGAGAGAGAA
Source organism: Rhabdophis nuchalis (assembly GCA_039707465.1). Taxonomy (NCBI): domain Eukaryota; kingdom Metazoa; phylum Chordata; class Lepidosauria; order Squamata; family Natricidae; genus Rhabdophis; species Rhabdophis nuchalis. The sequence continues at coordinate 68,864,642 of CM077648.1, forward strand.
AGAGAGAGAGAGAGAGAGAGAGAGAGAGAGAGAGAGAGAGGGAGGGAGGGAGGGAATCAGAATCTGACAGACACAGAGAGAATGACAGATTTCTGAGTAAACTTTTGTAAAAACAGAATATCCAAGTTTCTTTGTTAAAACAGTTGCTTTTACTGTCCTTTTACATTATTTACCTTATAAGTGGTAATAATATTAATAAAAAAAAGTTCTGAGCTACCCTTATTTTGCTTCAAAGTTCTTTATTTGAAATTTCAATTTTTTTCCTGAAATTTCCCTCTTAAAATGAAGGTGCGTGTTATACGCCTGTGCATGTTATACGCCGATAAATACGGTACTTTTATTTTATTTTATTTTTTTCTGTTCCTCCTCTTGATAACAAAGAAAATTGAAACATTGTTAGGCTACTTTGTTACATTGTATTGCCTCTGGAGGTAGCTGGTGGATACTTATGAACAGTTATGTTCTCTAAAGCATTAAAGAAAGAATAAGCCAGCAAACAGGGAGGCAGTTAGATTTAACTTTCACTATTTTTTGGATTTGCCAACATGGCTACATATATAGAAGAGGACACTATAGAAAATCAAAAGTTTTTGGCTGAAATCTTGAATTTACCAAAACAAAGCAATAAAAGAATAAATGACACATTGGATAAAATTCTATTTACTGTATCAAGCGAAGATCAATTGAAGACTTCGGAAATTAAAGAAATTAAAGAGAAAGAGGAAAAAGATCAAGACAAGGAGGTACTTATCTCAAGTGAAGAAAATGAGCAAGAAGTTAATCGATTAAATACTGGAGAGCATACAGAGAAGGGAAACCCCCCCCCAAAAAAAAATATGAGAAATTTGAACCTCAGCTTGGCCGTCAAGGAGAAGAAAAGGGAAAAGAAGAAAGAGGAGAAATCTTTCCAGGAACACCTCTGACGTTTAAAAACAAGCAACACGCAAGGATTGGAACTGGACAGCGTTATTATTGGACAGTTATACTGGACAATAATGTGCAAAAAGAAGCCGATGAAAGACCCGGGAAGAGAAATAAAAAGAGATGGAGACCACAAATACCAAAAGAGACAAGTTTAATTGTTACTGGAAAGACACTGGTGGATAAGGAAAATTGTTATCCTTTGATGATTAATAACTAGTTAGATTGTGTTTAAAATATCATCAAAGGATTATTAGTTAACCAATAGTTATTAACAATCATAGATATTTACAATAAGATTAACCTATAATAAATGTTATAGTTAATGATATATATCTACCTATCTACAGGTGAAAAGTTATGAATATGAGATTGGATATAACTAAATTTAAGACGGTATTAGATACTACTGAAGGACCATAAGAATAGAAATTATGAGCCACATTAGGCTCTTGCCTGATATGCAATACAGCCCCGGTTCGAATCCCAGTAAGGGTATGGCTAGCTGATGAGAGCTAAAAAGCTCAAAATAGATCTATACTAGTCTCCCTGATTTATTTATTGATCAGCTCATAAAACTAACACACACACACATACATACACACACTGTGTCACAACACCCTGGTAAGCCCCAAATAAGGGAGGAAGCAAAGCTGCTTTCCTTTTCTGTCTTTCTGCTCATCACAAGAGACCATGCAGACAGAAAGCTATTTTTTGTTGCCTTTTGTTTACATTTGTGTTGTGTTTGTGCTGATAAATACAAATACAACACAATGAGAGCTAAATAGCTTGAAATAGATCTATACTAGTCTCCCTTGTTTATTTATTTAACAACACACACACACACACACACACACACACACATATAGTGATTGTATGGCTATAAAGGCTTCACTGTGTTGCACTATTTTAAATGTAAAATCAATTAAAAATATATTAAAAATATTTAAAAAAGCATGGGAAATGACAACTTCTTCCCTGGGATAGCTTCCCTGGTGCTTAGCAGCCCGCTCAGCCTTGGCATCTCTCTATCAATGGCCTTCTGATGCCTCCTGGCATCCTTCTCTTCAGCCTTAGAGACTTTCTTAGTGCATAAGGCTTTTGCCCTAATTCGGGCTGCTGCTTCTTTAATGGCCGTTTTCAAGCCTGAAGAGCCTTGTCTGTACATCTGGAACTTGACAGGGAAACTCCTGTCTTTCCCGCTTATGCCCTGTGCCTCCTGGCTGACTGATGGCACAGGAGCCGCCATTTTCCAATTCTAGGCATCTGCTGTTAGCAAAGGCAGGCTTATTCTGAGAAAACCCTGCTGCCGCTGCTTGTACTACACTAGCTGCACTTTGCTGATTATAGTAGGCCCAGAGTGTACCGGGCAGTGACTTAGTCTTCTCAGCTGTGGCAAGGGACAGTGCCAGCGGCCTTGGCTCTGTTGCTCTGAGCTGGATTAAAGTGACACCCTCTGTCCACTTAAACACAGGAATGGAAGGGACCTCAGCTCTCCATTTGAGTCAGTGAGGCAACTTACCAGGCGGACTAGAAATCCAGCCACACGATTCGCTTTCCAGCAAGCACAGACAAGATTCTGTTTATTGTACCGTGAGATTCCAAGAATTAATCAGTTATCTGAAGCCATTTCTCTCAAGTGTGGGGAGACATATAAGCAAAGGAGGCATGACCAGAAGATTCACAGACTCAAGTCTCCGGGCAGAGAAGCAGAGTTTAACCCATTCCTTAGATTCTCTACTCAGCACACTGGAGAAAAGTACAAACTACAAGCATTTGCAGACGATTTAGTTTTCATCCTAGAGGAACCATTAGAATCAGGCACGAGACTCATAAAGAAATTAGAGGAATATGGAGAAACTTGACTAAAAATAAATAAGGAAAAAATCAAAAAGATTGCTAAAAATCTTATAAACAAACAGAGGGATGAATTAATAAAGAAAATGGATATCCAGATAGTGAAAAAAGGGAAATACTTAGGAATCTATCTAACAGTAAGATGTGCAACAATTAAAGAGGACAACTATACAAAATTAATGCATTAAAACAAGCTGGATATGGAGAGATGGAAAAGCTTACAACTTTTTTTCTTTTCTTTAAATATTTTTTTTTATTTTGCAGTAATAAACATACATAAATTGTGGGCATTGCATTGATTGGATCAAATATTCTTTAGACAACATTAACAATAATAATACAAATAGTATATGAAATTCTTATCTTCCAATTTCAACAATATTTGCCTCATTTCATATTCTTTTTCCATTTCCCTATTAATTCATTTAAAAATAAATAACATTTCTTTGCACCCTATATTTGTTATCCCTTTCTAGGTATTCTCTTTCAATATTATGAAAATCACTCATTATTCCACCATAGTTTCAATGTTCCAAATATGTGGGATTACTAATAACACCAATTATTAACAATATTCAATCGATTACAGGTGTACAACATATTTTAACACACTATTAATATTAATAATACAGTTACATTACCTAATCTTAGATGACCATCTACTAATCTGCACTTATTGGGATTATGGTATTTTCCCATTTTATTAATATATTTTATCATTTTCCATCATCTCTTAATCTTTCTAGAATTCCATCATTTATTGATTTTTTGGTCAGCCTTTTTTAGCTCTCTCTCTTGAGCTCTTATATTTCTTTTTAAGGTTTTTTTGTATCTACTAATCTTTCCCTTCTGAGTGCCTTTTGTCTTTTTTGTTGCATTGTTTGAACGCCCATCTCCAACACTTCCTTTTGTTGTTGTTTTTTAGCAAGGTTTCTCTTTTCTCTCTGTACTGTTATACCTTGTGGGGCTTCTTGCTTCTCATTTCTATTTTTCCCTTCTCCTGTTTTTTCTAATTTCTCATCCAGTTCTTGCATATCATGTTTCTCTCCCCCCCCCCCCCCACAATTGTTAAGTAGCTTCTACATTACACACACACACACACACTTTTATTTACGGTCACAGACCAAAACACAAGTACTACAGGAAAAAACGTTAAAAATAATAATAATTATTATTATCATAGCAATGGATCACCAATAGCTTAACTAAAGAAGGTTACAGCGTTCTCCTCTAATGGTTACAGCTCTTAAGAAGAATTTTGAGACCTGAAAAGTGATATATGGAGAGCCATCTCCTAGGCCATCAAGTTACAACCATTGAGTCTAGAAGGGATGGTTTCAAGGAGAGACAGTAACTTAGATCTGTCTGCATTATACATGGGGCAAGATAGAAGGACATGCTCCGCAGTTTCAACCTCGGCTCTGTCGCAAGGGCATAGTCGCTCGTTAATCGGGAGCCTCTTGAAGCGACCATCCAAATGTGCTGAGGGCAAGACATTAAAGCGAGCTAGGGAGAAAGCTCTTCTATACTTAGGAATGGTTAAAGTATAGAAATAGGAAGCCATCCTCAGTCCGTAATTATTGAATTGATTGAAGGTCAGGGGGGAGCAAGTTTTATTGGCTCTGGCTCAAAAATATTGTAGATCAATGTCCACGAGTCGTTGGACTACTCTAAATTGGGCGTCCTTAAGGCCATAGTTTCCCAAATCATCCCCCGTGAAACCTAGCAGATGTAGCTTCTTCAGCAGCTCTTTTCCCCAGCAAGAGATATGGGAGTCCGCAAGGACTCGGGAGAGGTAGCTACCAGGGGCTGCCAAAGAAAGCACCCGAAACCACCATTTAAAGGTATTAATCCACGCCATACATTCAACCGATCGAATGCCCAGTTCCAGGTACATCGAAGCAAAGCCAACACAGGAAGGAAGGCCCAAAAGTTTTCTAAGAAAGGCAGCCTGGGTTCTTTGAAGCCCCGTATCCATATGGGAATACCGTAAAGGGTTTGGGCCAGTGTTTTGGCTTTATAGATACATAGGGCAGAAGGAATGGACTGGCCACCCTGAGTATAGAAGAATCTTAAAATCTGCTGGTGACTACATGAGGTCGAATTCAGCACCTGGGTTTGATGTCTAGTCCAGACACCGGTGTTCTGGAATTGAATGCCTACATACTTGAAGTGGAAGACCTGTTTAACAGCATTACCACTGATATCCCAGTTATACAATTTCTGGGCTCTAGTGAACACTAACACTTTCGATTTATCATAGTTGATGGACAAGTGGTTCTCGACACAGTAAGACCCAAATGCAGTAAGTAGTCTTTTCAGACCTGGCCTGGACAATGAGAGGAGAACCGCATCATCGGCATAAAGAAGAAGCAGGATCTTTATAGTTGTCAGCTTCGGGGGAAGGGACTCAATATGGCCAATGTAGCCAGCCAGGTCAGATAAAAATATATTAAACAGAAGAGGAGCCAAAACACATCCCTGCCTTACTCCATTCTTAATCAGAATAGGGTTAGAGAGTTCTCCCAGCAAACCACACCTGACCTGGCTAGAGGGCTGATTGTACAAGGCCCTAATTAAGAACAACAGACGTCTGTCGATAGAACTTTTAAACAGTTTTGCCCACTGCAGTCCCCTAGGGACTGAGTCAAACGCTGACTTTAGGTGGATGAAAGCAGTAAAGAGTTTGCCACCTGGTATAGTAGTATATTTATCGACCAGGTGCGCTAAGACAAAACAATGATCCAGTGTGGCACAGCCCGCTTTAAACCCAATCTGTTCAGCACCAATAATGTTGGATTGTAGCTTCTACATTCATTTCTGTATCTTCAATCTCTTTGTCTCTTTACTATCTCTTATAAGTTCACACAGACTTTTTAACATCAACAATATTTCTAATGTCTCTTGTGGATCTATTTTATGATGGTTTAATACAAATTATAAAAGTATATTTGTTGTTTTAAAAGTATATTGTTCCAAAATTTCGGTATTTAAAAATTTTCATCGATCCCAGATTTATACCTCCAAAACCCCTCATTTTATTTTACAATAATTTACAGCCTTATAGTTCTCCAAATATGCATCTCCCAATTATCCACATTTTAAAGTCTTACTTTCCTTCTTCTCTCTTTTCTTCTGGCCCTTTCCTTCTTTCCATCTAAATCCAAGTACACTGAGATGTATTTATCTCCATTTAGTTAATATTATATATTGGGACCAAAATTAAATAAAGCATTACACATTTATTTTTGATGAAACCATCATCTGCTTTTTTAGAAGTTGTTGTAAGGCAGCTAAAGAGACCACTATGTACAGTAACATTTACCTCATGACACCCTCTTATCTCTGCACTAGACCTACTTTGTCCTTTAATCTGGATATAGCTAGGTGATTTGTCTTATTGGCTACTTCTTTCTTTCTTTTATTCAATATAAGTAGTCCTTAAATTATGACCTCAATTGACCCTAAAATTTCTGGTGCTATGTGAAACATTTACATGAATTTTGCCCAAGTTTAAGACTTTTCTTGCCATAGTTTAGGATTTAGGATTTATTAAATTTTTAGACCGCCCTTCTCCCTTGCAGGACTCAGGGCGGTGTACAGGCAATAATAAGATCAATAATATAGAGCATAAAATACAATTAAAAATACAATTAAAAATATATTAAATAGATTGGCCTGATCTAAATCCAGTTAAAAAACCCTTACTAAAACCAATTTAAAAACAAAACCAATTTAAAAAACTACGCCAGGCCGGCCGCACGAAACAGATAGGTCTTTAAGGCCCGACGGAACTGGCGCAGGTCCGTGGTTGTCCGTAGGTCAGGGGGTAGGTCATTCCAGAGGGCAGGAGCTGCCACAGAGAAGGCTCTCCCTCTGGGGGTCGCCAGCCGGCATTGCCTGGCCAACGGCACCCTGGAGGAGGCCCTCTCTGTGGGAGGGGACTGGTCGGTGGGAGGTGTTTGGTAGCAGGAGGGGTCTTGCAGATAGCCAGGTCCCTTGCCATGGAGCGCTTTGAAGATGGTTACTAATACCTTGAAGCGCACCAGGAAAGCCACAGGCAGTCAGGAAAGCCACAGGCTCGCACAGGAGAGGTGTTACGTGGGAGCATCTAGATGCTCCCAGAATCCCCCGCACGGCCGCATTCTGAACTAACTGGAGTCTCCGGGTGCACCTCAAGGCAAGCCCCATGTAGAGAGTGTTGCAGTAGTCCAGACGGGAAATGCCGAGGGCTTGGGTGACCGTGCGTAAAGCGTCACAATCCAGAAAGGGGCGCAACTGGCGTATCAGGCGAACCTGATAAAAAGCCCCCCTGGCCACGGCTGTCATATGGTCTTCTAGAGACAGCCAAGAGTCCAGGAGGACACCCAAGTTGCGAGCCCTCTCTGTAGGGGCCAATGACGCGCCCTCAATAGCCAGCGATGGCACCAGCTGGCTATATCGTGACGCCGGAAGCCACAGCCACATGGTCTTGGACGGGTTGAGTCGGAGCCTGTTTCTCCCCATCCAGACTCACACGGCCTCCAGACACCGGGACATTACTTCCACGGCATCGTTGGGGTGGCCCGGGGTAGAGATGTACAGCTGAGTATCATCAGCGTACTGATGGAACTCTACCCCGAAACCACGGATGATCTCACCCAACGGCTTCATATAGATGTTGAACAGGAGAGGCGAGAGGACCGACCCCTGTGGCACCCCACAAATGAGGCACCTCGACGTCAACCTCTGCCCTCCTGCCAACACGAATTGCGACCGGTCGGAGAGGTAGGAGAACCACCGTAAAACGGTGCCCCCCACCCCCAACCCCTCCAGCCGGTGCAACATGATACCATGGTCGATGGTATCAAAAGCCGTCGAGAGATCTAACAGGACCAGGATAGAGGAGCAACCCCTATACCGAGCCCTCCAGAGATCATCCACCAACGCGACCAATGCCGTCTCTGTGCTGTACCCAGGCCGGAAGCCGGACTGGCGCGAGTCCAGGTAGACAGTTTTCTCCAGGTGCTGATGGAGCTGCCGCACCACCACACTCTCAACAACCTTTGCAAGAAAACGAAGGTTGGAGACAGGATGGTAGTTGGCCAACACAGCCGGGTCCAGGGAGGGCTTCTTGAGGAGGGGCCTCACCACCGCCTCTTTCAAGGCAGCCAGCAGAAACCCCTCACTCAAAGAAGCGTTGACAATTCCCTGGAGCCAGCCTCGTGTCACCTCCCGGGAGGCCAGTACCAACCAGGAGGGACACGGGTCCAATAAACATGTGGTGGCGTTCAGCTGCCCCAGCATCCTGTCCATGTCCTCAGGAGTCACAGGATCGAACTCTTCCCAGATGACAGACTCAAGACCTGCCTCTGTCAACCCGTCTGAACTAGACCAGTCAGAGGCCAACCCATCCCGGATGTGATCAATTTTATCATGCAGATAACATCCAAATTCCTCCGCATGACCCTGCAAGGGGGCATCCCGCGCCCTCTGATGAAGTTGTTAAGTGAATCACCACAGTTGTTAAGTTAGTAACATGGTTATTAAGTGAATCTGGCTTCCTCATTGATTTGGCTTAAAGGTCACAAAAGGTGATCACAAGAACCAGGGACACTGCAACAGTCATAATTATGAGTCAGTTGCCAAGTGACTGACTTTAGACCACATGACCATTGGGATGCTGCAACAATCATAAGTATGAAAAATTGCCCTAAGTCACGTTTTTTAATGTTCGAATGCTGTTAACTTCAAATGGTCACTACATGAACTGTTGTTTGTTGAGGACTACCTGTACTGGAAACTCCATGTTTAGCTATTTTTTATGTCTCTTACCACATCAAGTCCCATTGCTGACAGTGCCTTTCTTAGCTTGATATATATCATAGACACAAAATGTTTTATTCGTTTTTGCCTCATGAAGATATGTTTTATTATACACAATTAAAGTCATATTTCTAACTTTTAATCTTAAAATTATGTGCTTATTTCCTATTTAATTTTGCTACCAATCTTAATCTAAAATCTTATTAATTCACAATTACTTCTATTTAATATATAATTTTCCATCTCTCTGTTCTATGTTCCTACAACTATGTTCTTAGTTCTATATATTGTCCTACTTTGATGAATTTCTAGCTCTTGGATTCTTCCTTATTTTGATGGGCTCGCTGCTAAAGCAAGGTCATGGCACACACTTGAAAGTAAATCAGGAAGACTGTAATTCTGGGGGTATGTCTCGCAAGAACAAAGAATGCTTATCAACAGGAAATATGCAAGTGTAAAGCTGGTAGCAATTATGGGTAGTTAGAAAGGTGATAAAAAGTAACAAGAATTGGACAACTTGCAGACCTCAGCTAAGAGTTAGGAATAGAGATGGACGGCAATAAATGAAATGTGTATTAGATAACTCCTGAGCAGTGCTGGGTTTCAAAAAAATTTAGAACCTCTTCTGTACATAAGAACATAAGAATAGCCTTGCTGGAACAGGCCACAGCCTATCTGGTCCAGCATTCTGTCTCACACAGTAGCTCACCATTTGCTTCAGGGTATTCCCAAGCAGATGTCTTCACCTGCTTATGATTCCCTCCAAATGGCATTGAGAAATATCCTGCCTATCTCTCCAACCCGGAGGGTGTCCTTAGGCATCCATCATGATAGCCATGGATAATCTTGTTCTCCATGAACTCGTCTAATCCTTTCTTAAAGGTGTCGAGGCTGACAGCTGTCACCACTTCTTCTGGCAGGGAGTTCCATAGACCAGTGATCCTCTGGGTAAAAAAGTACTTCCTCTTATTTGTTTGAGGTCTAACTTCCAAAAGTTTCATGGAGTGCCTCCTAGTTCTAGTGTTGTGCGATAGGGAAAACAGTTTTTCCTTTTCTACTTTGTCCACACCGTGCATGATTTTATAGACTTCAATCAGGTCACCTCTCTGGCGCCGTCGTTCTAGAGTGAAGAGGCCCAGCCGTTGCAGCCTCAGATGGTAAGGAAGGGTTCCAGCCCCCTAATCATTCTGGTTGCCCTCCTCTGCACCTTTTCCATTTCCATAATATCCTTCTGAAGGTATGGTGACCAGAACTGTACACAATACTCCAGATGGGGCCTCACCATAGATTTATAAAGAGGCAAAATGACACTTGCTGACTTATTTTCTATACCCTTCCTAATGATCCCTAGCAATGAGTTTGATTTTTTCACTGCTGTGGCACACTGGGTTGACACCTTCATTGAGCTGTCCACCAGGACACCAAGGTCCCTTTCCTGGTTAGTTGCAAGGAGTTCAGACCCCATCAGTTTATAGATATAGTTGGGTTTTTTTGCCCCAACGTGCATCACTCTGCACTTACTAATGTTGAAGCTCATTTGCCACTGGGTTGCCCACTCCCCCAGTGTCAAGAGATCCTTCTGGAGCTCCTCACACTCTCTCTCAGTTTTTACTACCCTGTATAATTTAGTGTCGTCGGCAAATTTGGCTACCTTGCTGTTTACTCCTACTTCTAGATCATTTATGAAAAGGTTGAAGAGCAGGGGTCCCAGTATTGAACCTTGGGGGACCCCACTCTTTACCTCCCTCCACTTGGAGAAGTGTCCATTTAATGCTACTCTCTGTTTCTTGTCCCTTAGCCAGTTGCTAATCCAGGACAAGGCCTGTCCCTTTATTCCATGACTGGCAAGTTTATTTAAGAGCCTTTGGTGCGGGACCTTGTCAAAGGCCTTCTGAAAGTCCAGATAAACAATGTCAACTGGAGGTGTGGCCTGCTTTGTGGGAATGGCTTGCCAGCCATGTGACTAGGTGGGAGTGGCTTGGCAGTCATGTGACTCGGTGGGCGTGGCCAATTTGTAAAATGTGGTGAAACTCACTTAATAACACTCTTGCTTAGCGACCAAAATATTCGCTCAGAAACTCTGGCATTTGAAGCATGCAAGTCTTAAAGCTGACAAGTTACAAGATCCTTGCACCCCTAACTCCTTTAGAAAGAAAAAACCAAGGGGTGTTCAAACTTGACAGCTTTAAGATTCGTGGACTTTAAATCCCAGATTCCTCCTCTCGCTCTTCATCTTGATGATGTGCGAACAGGCGTGGGGGAGGGAGCTGGAACCGGTTCTAAAAGGCACTGTAGATTTGTGGAACCGCTTCTATAGAAGAGGTTAGAACTGGCAGGAACCTAACCCTGCTCCTGAGGCATCCATTAGCCAAGGCTTAGGAATGGGACAGCTATAGACCAATAGAACAAATTGTAGAATTATTACTAAAATGTTTATTAGATGATATTTTTTATTATCTCACCTTGTCCCGCCTTCTCCTTTAGTAAAAATGTATAAAACTTATTAATCCTTTGTTCTTGGCCTTTTGACCAGGAACCCTTTTCCTTGGAGTACGCCAATAAAAAGCAATCAGAAAACCTGCACCTCATGTCTGGCGTCCATCATTGGCTTTGGCACCAGGCTCAGACCCGAATTGGGGACAACAATTCCCCAATTTCATTATCTTTATTTCGTTAGGCTTCATTTGTAGTCAAACTCAGTCTATTTTGCATTTGAAACTTTTTTTCACTCCTTCTCTGCATTTTTATATGGGGCTTTTCTTTCCTCTCCAAAACTCACAGTCAGCACTTCCTTGAGCTGTTTTATGGAGTTCTCTACATGGATTCCTGCACAAGTGGGGTTGCTTCTGCTGTTACTTTTCAAATACTGGTCAGGCTCCTGAGGACCCTCTCATTTTTAATCGCAGTCTCTCGGTGAATCTTGCAGCTTCAAGGCTTGCCATCCTGGGACTGCTGCTGATTTGCTTGTCTTTATATTGGAAGCTTTGTTTTCTATTTCTCTGCAGTCTTCTTGGGTCAACTCTTCTTTTTCCACATTCGCACATTCATTAGGTTTCTGGGGTTGTTTTATGGAATACGCCTGCTAATTAAGCAGAAGGTGGGGCTGTTTTAATCCTTTTTCCTAGATAGCACTGCAATTCTGGATTTCAGGAGAGAAGGAGAACTCCTGCTCATTCTGGGCAGTAAATTCATCCTTCCACAAACAGAAATAAAAAAGTCAAAATAAATGAAAACGAATAAATGAAGAAGCAAGCAAAGGGAAATATCCAAGATACTCTAATTTTTGTTTGCATTGCAAGTTAAACTTGCATTTTCCATATTCATTTAGGATGAATATATATGGTGATATATGGTGATCAGTTGCAGATATTGAATATTCTCCAAGTGAACATTATTTCTATTTAAACTGGTAGAATAATAATTATTTCCATAAAGCTTTCTATAAAAGTCCCAAATCTGTATTATTTATGGACTAATACATAGCAATTTTGTTCAAATACTGGGTAATTTACTATGGAAGTTATAATGAAACTGACAATCATTTACTTTTTAAAAATAATTATTTTAATTATATCCATTTCAAAATATTTTAATACACGGTAATATAGATACATATTAAATACTACTATGACCATAGTTTACAAATAATTTCACATACCAGACAGCATTATTCAACCATATAGTCTCAATTTCTGGTAAAATTTGGGCATATGCTGTTAATTGTTAACTATGTATGGAATAATCACAGGTAGTCCTTGACTTACAATAGTTCATTTAGTGACTGTTCAAAATTACAACACTGAAAAAAGTGATTTATGACCATTTTTCCACACTTACGACCATTGCAGCATCTCCTTGGTCATATGATCAAAACATAAGAGGCGATAATATTGTTTTAGAGACGTTTTTTTCTTCCTAAGATAGTTTTATTTTTATTGTAAGTTATAATAACAAAATCTTACAATTTCTCCCCACATTTACTCTCTAGAAAATCAGGGCAGGTCCCTTCTAAAATGCTTCTCACATTCCTTGTTTCTATGGGATGAAATATCTTTTACCTGACAGTGCAACCCAACATTTGACAACCTTCTGGGCCAGTGCGGGGGGGGGGGGGGGGGAGAGAAAAGATTGGGGTTGTTTTTGTGCATGCCCACAGCTTCATTTTTTTCAGGATCTTACCTCTTCCTCCTTCTCTCAAGGTCATTCCCATATACCAGGGGTCTGCAAAGTCGGCTCTTTTAAGACTGGTGGACTTCAACTCCCAGAATTCCCCAGCCAGCTATGCTGGCTGGGGAACTCTAAGAGTTGAAGTCCACCAGTCTTAAAAGAGCCGACTTTGCAGACCACTGCCATATACCATTGCAATAACATAACGCCAAATTATCCCCAAAAGTTATATATGCTTAAAAAAAAAAACCAAAAATACTATCCTTGTATATTAATTATAAAAAGTGGTCAGTTCAGAATTCCAGTATCCCCTAGTTAACCTAATTGAGGATTAGGGGGAAAAAACCTTCAACATATAATTTGTGAAATACACTGACACATGTGGCGATAAACTAGTTTCTTCAACTTACCTAAATTCAAAGGTTAGACTGTTGTTTGCAATAACTAAATATAACATTTTTCTGAATACAATATTAGCAAGACGTAAAACTATATACTTTGAAAGAATCTTTGTGTACTTGACCACTGTGTCAAGTGTTTATCTTTTCTCCTCTGCTGTTTAACATCTAAATGGAATAAGGGAGGTCATTTGGCACATACTAGCCACCTCAAGGGATGCGCTGGCTCAAGGGATGCAGTGGCTCAGCGACTAAGACAATGACTGAGCTTGTTGATCAAATTCCTAGTGCCGTGTAATGGAGTGAGCTCCTGTTACTTGTCCCAGCTTCTGCCAACTAGCAGTTCAAAAGCATGTTATAATGCAAGTAGAAAAATAGGAACCACCTTTGGTGGGAAGATAACAGCGGCTTTCAAACAGAGATGACCACCACCCCCTAGAGTCGGTAACGACTAGCACATAAGTGCGAGGGGTACCTCTACAACAGGGGTAATCAACCTTTTTATACCTATCGCCCACTTTTGTATCTCTGTTAGTAGTAAAATTTTCTAACTGCCCACCAGTTCCACAGTAATGGTGATTTATAAAGTAGGGAAGTCAATTAAATTAAAAAACGAAAGTGCTTCAATATCGGACAAAACCCCTACCAACCACCGTGAAAGCTGGAACGCCTACTAGTGGGCAGTAGGGACCAGGTTGACTACCACTGTTCTACAAGAAAATAACACTGCCCTTGAATGTTTCTCAATCAGCTGGATGAGGAAAACAAGTTCCAATTAAACCCAGGACAAATGAATTTTTTGTTGCTAAAAAGAAAACTAGATCTGAGGACTGAGGTGATCCCTTAACACCCCCTCTCCCCAAGAAAGAGGTTTGCAATCTAAGAATATTCTTTCACTCTAGTTGTCACCAGTTTTCTAGATGGTAGATATGGTATGAAACACATGTGCACAACAATAGGGAATGTGCCAAATACAACCCTTCTTGAGCTAAATTGGACTTGGTAACATTTATTATCTCTAAGTTATAGATCGTCGGGAGTACCTGAAGTAACACACTTTATCTGGAGTTATTCTTGAAATGTGATTTGGAAGTTGGTACAAAAGTGAAACTCAAGCTACTAACTAGTGCAAAGTACAGAGGTCATATGATACCTGTCTTAAAATTGGCTCAGCTGTCTGGTAACAAAGCTATAATGTTCTCATCTAGGAACTGATGGTAGTGCTTTATACTATACTAAAGAGGCTACATTTGGAATACTTCATCCAGTTTCGGTCATCACGATACAAAAATTGCCTGTGGTCCCAGTGAGAGTGCACAGAAGAACAACAAGAATGATAAGGGGTCTGGAGGCTAAATCATAGTTCCAGCTGAGGGAACTAGGTTATGTTTAGCCTAATGAAGGGAAGGTTCAGGGAATACATCATAGCAGTCATCTAGTACTTGAAAGGCTGCCATTGGAGAAGAGGGTGTCAATTTATTCTCCATAGCACTTGAGGGCAGGACAAGAAGCAATGATTCAATCTGGAAATACAGATAAAATTCCTGACAGTGAGAATGATCAATCAATGGAACAGCTTTCCTCCTGGAGCTATGGGTGCTCCATTGTTGGAGGTTTTCAATAAAAGACGGAACAATCATTTGTCCAGGAGGATATAAGGACTCCTGCTTTGGGCAGGGGATGGGACCAGAGGATCTCCAAGGTTCGTTCCGGCCCTATGATTTTATGAAAGTTTTCAAAAAAGGACTTCCATTATTACCAACATTGTACTAAAGGCTAGGTTTTGTGTCAAGAAATCTCCTGGCAGGATAAAACAGATGTAGGATAGTAAGCAGAAGTATTTTTGACAGTTAGTGTAAGTACATACTGGTACTTCCTCAGATTGCTAGGAGAAAAAATTCTCCTCAATAAACTTTTGTTAGCCAACCTTTAAAAACCTTCTGGGAACAAAAGGAAAAAGAAAAAAAACTTATTGTCAGACTTGCAGCCATATTCCTCTTGGGTCTTTGGCCTGCCACTTTCTATTATTCAACTATGCCTTTTCTATTGTAGGAAAATGGGAGGGGGGATTGTACGGAGTTTGATGCTATGTACCCAAACCAAAATTCCTTCTAGAAAGCCAAGGTCATCCTTTGTCTCTGCACCTGACCGGAACTGGATGGGTGCATTAACACAGAGATATAATCAAGATCAAGTAAGGTACTAATACCCCTCTATAAAACCTTACTAAGACCATACCTAGAATACTGCATCCAGTTTTGATCATCAAACTGTAAAAAAGATGTTGAGACTCTGGAAAAACTGCAGAGAAGAACAACCAGGATGATTAGGAGGATGGAGACTAAAACATATGAAGAACGGTTACAGGAACTGGGCATGGTTGACCTAGTGAAGAGAAGGACCAGGGGAGACATGATAGCAGTGTTCCAATATTTGAGGGGCTGCCACAGAGATGAAGGGGTCAAGCTCTTTCCAAAGACCTGAAAGCCAGACAAGGAATAATGGATGGAAACTGATCAAGGAGAGATTCAACCTAGAAATAAGGAGAAATTCTCTGACAGTGAGAACAATCAATCAATGGAGCAGCTTGCATTCAGAAGTTGTGGGAGCTTCATCACAGGTGGCTTTCAAGAAGAGAATGGACTGCCACTTGTAAAAATGGTGTAGGGTCTCCTGCTTGGGAGGGGGGTTGGACTAGATGACTTACAAGGTCCCTTCCAACTCTGTTAATCTGTGTAATATGTGTGTATTCTTTGGTTTCTGATAGAAAAACTGGGTTGTTAGCATATCAACATCTGTTAATGTTCCTTAATCCAATATTTACTCGGATTTTTATTCTACAAGTTCCAGCTTTCTCATGATCACTTTGGCATACAGACTGAATAAGAAAGATGAAAAAATGCAATGCTGCCATACTTCTTTTTGTATCTTGAGACAATTAATGCCTCCATGAAGTGTTTACACTGTGGTGCCAGTGTACCAACTTGACCTGATGTATTGGTATCCGATGCCTTTTGGGCTTTTTACAGCTTGTCATGAAGGTTTTCATGAAGTTTTTCATGTAGTCAGTAAAGCAGTTATAGCTGTTATTTTGATATTATTGATATGCACAGATTTGCAATAGGGTCACAGTGCTATGACCCCATTTGAACCCAGCTTGAATATCTGGTAATTCCCATTTAATAGAAGTCAGAAATTGTTGGAAGATTTTAAGGAGAATCTTGCTGGTGTGAGGGTACAGGGTAATTGTGTGGTTGTCAGGCTTGGAAGCCATATTTTATAGTGGGCCTAAAGCCTGCCACATATTCTACTGTGGGAAACTGGGAGGGGGGATTGTATGGAGCATGGGAGCTTTGTAGTCAAAATAACATTCCTTCTCAGAGAGTCAAGGTCAACTTACCCAGGCACCTGGAAGGGTGTCATCTTCTTTTAGAACAGTGACTGATTGGACCATGTGATGGGCATGTAGATGCTGGGACAGGGTTTTGAACTTTCAACTGGGTGGGGAAAACCTTCAGATTCGGCTTTACCCAGATGTGCCAACATGACTTCTCTAATAAATTTCAACTTTGAGGAATCTCTAGCCTCGGATTCTTTTTTTAAAAAAATAAATAATTTTATTAAATGTTTTAATCTTTAAAAACAGTAAAAGAAAACACAACAAGAAAGAACAAAACACAAAACATACATAACAATATACAGTAATTGTACAGCCTTCTGTATCTGCTTAGTTTTTATAATTCTCCATTCTGCCTTGCCTTCCTATTGCTTTAACCTTATCCTATAATGTAACAACAGTAGTATTAACTTTTATAATAATATTAATTATTTGTATCTGTATATATATATTCTCTATTTTCTGTTTTGGCTTCTGATTTCTCGCCACTTATACATTTTATTCCATACTCTATAGAAGTCCGATTCTTTTCTTTCTTTTAGTTCTATTGTCATTTTGTCCACTTCTGTGCATTCAAGTATTTTTCTGATTATATCTGTGGCTGTGTTGATTTTTTTCCCAGTTTTGTGCGAAAACAATCCTGACTGTAGTGAGTTTGTGTATGATTATGTATTGAGATTGTTTACCCATTTTTGGTCTAGTAGTCCTAATAAGAATGCTTCTGGTTTGGAGATCGTTTCCGGCTTCCGGACGCGACGGATGTGTTCCTGACACGTCTGCCGCTTGGTTTCTTCTGGTGGGCGCCTTCGGGAGCAAGGGGGCTCTTGTAGGGAGCCCCTACCATAAGGGCGGCTGAGGGGGCCCCCCACCAAGACGGCAGTCAGTGGAGGCTGTCCCCGCTTCGCCCCAGGAGCTGGAAGACAGATGCGGGGGGTGAAGTCCTCTCGCCGAAGGAACACTGGAACTACGGACGTTTGAAGATGGGCTGAAGTGCTGGAGCTGGAGGATCGTACCGAGGCTCAGTATTGACTTTGTGGACTGTACGTTTTTTAGCTTGATGTATTCATACTTTTAAAAAGAAAAATAGAGGGGGGAGTTTGCAGAAACCCCCCTCAAAAAAAAGCGGCGTTTTAAAATGCTCCCCGGCCGTGGGGAGAGAGAGAAAGCTAACATCCGACTTTCTATCAGTTAAAAGTGAAAGCATGACCATATATGGAATTACTCCTTGAGACTTTGTATCCGAGCCTCGTTAGAGGGGAAATGGAACTTTCATTAATTCTTCACAAACGCCAAAGCGGCGGAAAAATAGTGCTTCTTTGCTCCCAGCGGAAAACCTTCTTTGAGATTTGAACATTCCTTCAATTTTACAAGACTAAAAAATTTATATGAACAGCCAACTCAAGTGACTCTCAGTGTTTCTCCCATTGTGTGCCCTTCTTTTCTTTGGTGGATTGGAGTTTACAATTGTTTCTCTGGAGTTTATATAACATTTATTTGGAACTTAAATATAGATTTTGCCTTTTCTTGGATCTCGCAGACTGTTCACCCACCAGACGCCATCTTTAACAATAAGACTTCAAAACTTTAATCATGCCAACAAGAAAGCCTCCGACAGGAAAAAAAAATTCTGCCACTGCTTCTACAAAAGCTTGCCCTCTCCCTCATCAAATAAAAATTACTGCAATGTTGCAAAAAGAGGCAGCAGGAAAGGACAACCAGCAAGTATCAATAAATGGAATGCTTCAAAGCATAATGCAGGAAATAAAGCAGATTAGGAAAGACATGACAAGCTCAAGACTGGAACTGTTGGAGGCACAAAGAACAATAATAGATAACAAACAAAAAATTGATGGGTTGGAGGGCGGGACGGTTGAGACGAGGGAAGAGATAAGGGAATTGCAAAAAGAATTTACAGATAGGGCTGGTCATGTGTCTAGAATTGATTTTGAAGAAATGTATTGCTTTTTAAGGTTTCATAATGCTTCTGAACCAGAAAATTTAAAAGATTTAATGAATACAACTTTAGCAGAATGTACCAAAAAAAGTAAAGAATATAGAATTTCAGCATATGCCAGAATAAATGATATACCCAGAGAGATAGATATTAAATTTGCAGGAAGGTCAACAAGGGATGGGACCCTGGGAGCGCAGCGAGAAAGGCCTTTGATGCATCAGCAAAAAGAAATTGCCATTTTGAAGCAGACCCCTAAACAAATTCGAGAAGTATTCCTTCTTTTTAAAAAATTGTACAAAAAAGGGGTGTGTTCCAAATGGTTAATGCCTGAAGGAATGTTGGTGTTCCGGGAGGGGGGTAGAATAAGATTTAAAACAATAGGAGAGGCAGAAGCTTTTCTTAAAAAATATTCCTCAATCCTGGAGGACGAAGATATGGGAGCGGGAGGGGCCGTGGCTCTGCCCACTGGCGGGAAGGAAGAAGAAGTATAGCAAGAGGCTCAGATCATCAAAATGATTTTTTCTTTTACGTATTGTAATTCCTTAATGGATGTTAACAAAACAAACGATTGAATGCATGGATTTATGATATAATATGTATGTATCTCTTTCCACTTTTTATTGAAATTGTTTTTACATGAAGTATCGGAAACGACCACCATCTCCGACATGAAAGCTCCAAAATATTTTTATTGTACCCTATATACCCTTATCCCTATAAAATTGTAAAACCAATAAAATTGCTTTACAAAAAAAAGAATGCTTCTGGTTTGAGTTCTATTTTTCGCTCAGTAATTTCTTCCAGCCATTTTCAAATTTTGAACCAGTACTTCCTTATGATCGGACAAGTCCACCAAATATGGTAGAATGTTCCAGGCTTGTGGCTGCATCTCCAACATTTGGGGGAATAAATTTGGGTACATTATGGCCAATCTTGCTGGACGCAAATGCCATCTATAAAACATTATATATTCTTTGTAAACTACTGCCTCATAAATTTATAATTTATTTCCCATAGTTTATCCCATTTTTCTAACTCTATATTATGACCAAAATTTCTTCCTCAGCTCCTTTACCGTCTCTTCCTCCATTTCATATCTTAAGAGAAAATTATATAATCTAGTAATCATTTTTCCTCCCGTTCCTAATAATATTTTATCTAATTCCATTTGTTTCTCCTATATTCCGTATTGCTCCGAATCTTTTTAAAATCTTGTTTTAATTTGTAAATAGAGCCACCATTCCATATTTATTCCTTGTGCTTTCAGGTCTTGTACTGATTTTAGTTCTCCTTTTTCATCAAAGAGTTCTGCATAGTTTATCATTTTACTGAGATCTATATTATTTGAATATGTCATTGCCTCCATCGTTGATAACCAGATTGGTATTTTCATGTAATTTTTTTTAAAAAAAATTCCCAAGCCCTAAACAGGGCACCCCTTACTATGTGTCTCTGGAAGTAGGAATGAGATTTATTATTTCCCTCACAAAGGAAGCCATGCCAGCTTAGTTGGAATGGAATGGAATGTTCATTTGTATACCGCTCCCTCTCCCCGAAGAGACTCGGGGCGGTGTACAGGGAATATAAAACATAAAACATACAACAATATAAATATCTAAAATTAAATTAAATTACAATGACCCAGCACTAAAACCTAAAAAACCTAAAAACCTAAACCCCTAAAAACCCAATTAAAAATTTAAATGTACAGACCGGAGGTGTGAGAAATAGATTAGGCCAGGCCTGTTGGAAGAAATATGTTTTGAGCTTTCGGCGGAAGGAGCGGAGGTCCGGAGTTGTTCTGAGGTCGGGGGGTAGGTCATTCCATAGGATAGGGCCTGCAACAGAGAAGGCCCTTCCCCTGGGAGTCGCCCGCTGGCATTGCCTAGTGGACGGCACCCGGAGAAGTCCCTCTCTGTGTGAGCGAATCGGTCGAAGGGATGTATGGGGCAGGATGCGATCTCGCAGATAGCTAGGTCCTGTGCCATGGAGCGCTTTAAAGATGGTAATCAACACCTTGAAGCGCACCCGAAAGACGACAGGCAGCAAATGCAGCGCGCGCAGGAGCGGTATTATGTGGGAGTACCTGGGGACTCCCAGAATTGCCCGCGCGGCTGCATTTTGAACTAGCTGTAGTCTTCGGATGCACCTCAAGGGAAGCCCCATGTAGAGAGCGTTGCAGTAGTCTAGACGGGATGTCACGAGGGCATGAGTGACCGTGCGGAGGGCATCCCGGTCCAATAGGGGACGCAACTGGTGTACCAGGCGAACCTGGTAAAACGCCCCCCTGGCCACGGCTGTCACTTGATCTTCCATGGACAGCCGGGTATCCAGGAGGACGCCCAAGTTGCGTGCCCCTTCCACAGTTGGAGATCATGGCCTTCTAGCATAAGGATTCTTTTATTTTTTAGTTGAATCCAGTCCTTGAGCCATGTTAGAGCTGGCGCCTGATAGTAAAACTCCCAATCTGGGAGGCCAAAGCCCCCTTTGTTTCTACTATCTTGTAGAATTTTGTATTTAATACATGGTTTTTTTTCCTAACAAGATAAATTTGGATACTATTTTATTTAGTTGTTCGGGGGGGAAATTATCTAATTTAATCGGTATTGTTTGGAAAAGATAAAGTAGTTTGGAAAGTACATTCATTTTAATTGTTGAGATTCTGTCAATTAGTGATATCTGTAGTTTAGTCCAATTATCCAAAAAAAAATTGTATCTGTCATAGCAATTTATTGTAGTTATCTTCTTTTATCGTAATACATTTTGCCAAAAGCCATATTCCCAAATATTTAATTTTCTCGAAATTCCCAGTTTCTCCTCCAGTTCTTCATTTTGTCTTTTGGTTAAATTCTTAGTTAATATTTTAGTTTTCTTTTTATTTATTTTAAGCCCTGACACTTTACCGAATTGGTTTATGTCTTGTAATAGGTTTAGTCCACTTTCTAGGGGTTTCTCTAGGATAAATGCTAGATCGTCTGCAAAGGCCTGCATTTTGTATTCCTGTGTTCTAATTTTCAATCCCTTTATCTTCTGGTTCTATCTAATTTGTAAAATCAATGTCTCTATTAAGAGGATAAATAACAGGGGAAATAGAGGGCATCCATGTGTTACCCATTTGGTTATGCTGAAACCTTTGTTGTTTCCCCATTTAGTACTATTTTTGCCCTCTGATTAGAATATATTGTTTTGATCATCCCGATAAATTTCTCTCTGAAGTTCATTACTGCTAATTGATTTATAAGAAAATGCCAATTCAGGTTATCAAATGCTTTTTGTACATCAATAAGTATCAATGCTGCTTGTTTTCATGAGTGTATCTCGTAGTATTCTAATATGCCAATTATCATTTGTATATTGTTTTTTATGTGTCTGTTAGGTAAAAATATCCATTTTGATCTGGGTGCATGATTCAGTTTACTATATTTTAACTTTTTCTGCCATTATTGTCATAAATATTTTATAATCAGCATTTAGCAGCGAGATTGGCCTATAATTTTGGATCTTTTGTTTTTCAGTGTTGTCTTTGGGAATTAGTGTTATTAGTGCCTCCATCCAGGATTTTGGTCTTCGCTTGTTCTAGTACTTCATTATACATTTCTAATAATATGTTTTCTAATGATTTTTGCAATTCTTTATAAAATTCTGCTGGAATTCCATCCGGGTCGGGGCTTTTGTTATTTTTTTGTTTTTGGATTGCCCTTTTAAATTCTAGCCTCGTTATTCTCTCATTTACTGTTTCTTTTGTTGTTTCCGGTAAGGTTGGAAGATTCCTCTTCTGTAGGTATCTTTTAATGTCGTCCTATTTCCTCTCGGCTATACAGTGCTTGAAAGTATCTTACTGCTATACTTTCTTCCCCTTCATTTTGGTGGTGTATCACCCCTTCTTCATCCTCTAGTTGCTGTATTAATTTCTTTTTCTTTTTTTAGTTTATAGGCCAGTCATCTTCCCAGTTTATTGGCATTTTCTAAATAATTTTGCCTACTTGATATAATTTTCTGGGCCACTTCTTCTTGTGCAATTAAATTTAATCTATGTTTAATTATTTCTTTTTCTTCTTTAACTTCCTGGTTTTGAGGTTCTTTCTGGATTTTATATTGTAATTTTCCCAGTTTCTCCTGGAGCTCTGTATATCGTTTCTTTTTATCTTTGTTTCTTCTTATTGTATATGCTATCGTAATGCCTTGCACATAGGCTTTGGTTGTATTCCATAGGTTTCCATAGGTTTTGTCTGTTCATTCCAGTTTTCCTTTAGGAAAAATGCTAATTCTTTTTCCACATAGTGTACATAGTCCTTTTCTTTCACAATCCTCTGATTCATGGTCCATCTCTTTTTCCTTTTTGCCTCTACTTTCCACTTGATTGTTAATGGGCTATGGTCTGCCCACATGTCTGGTGTTATTTCTACCTCCTCTACCTCCTTCTCCATTTCTGGATCCATCCACACCATGTCAGTCCTGGACCATGAATCATAGGGGTTTGAAAAGAATGTGTATTGATTTCTCTCCAGACATCTTTTAGATTTAATTCTCGGGCCATTTCAAAGAATGCATTTGGTAAAGTTCTCCTTTCATTATTTTTTTATTATCTGTTTTATAGTCTTTCTTTAGGTCTACCATCGCATTGAAATCCCCTAATAAACATATGTTGTCCAGTTCCAGTTCTGCAATCCGCTTATGTAATTTAGTGTAATATTCTTTCTGGTTAGCATTTGGTGCATATATGACTGCAATTAGTACTTTTTTTTTTGTTTTATTGATATTTCAATTAGTAATGTTCTTCTCTCTTCATCTGTGTATACCTGTTTAGGTTTTAGCCAGTCCTTTATATATACTGCAATTAGCCTTTTCTTTGTTTCGGCCAAGGCCAGATGTAATTTCCCTAACTTCGGAGATTCCAGGATACTATCATTTCCTTTTTTAATATGAACTTCCTGTAGGCATGTGATGTCCATATTTTGTTTTTGGAGTTTAGAAATTGTTTTGTTTTAATACAATACAATAGCAGAGTTGGAAGGGACCTTGGAGGTCTTCTAGTCCAACCCCCTGCCTACGCAGGAATCCCTATACCGTTTCAGACAAATGTCTATCCAACATCTTCTTAAAGACTTAAAGACTTGTTGGGGCATTCATAACTTCTGGGGCATTCACAACTTCTGGAGGCAAGCTGTTCTTTTTATAGTTGAATTTATTCCATTTGTATTGACCGATATTAATTTCACTTCTTCCTCCCTCCTGTTACTTATTTGTCGCCTTTGTTCCTCTACTTGTTGTTGTTTCCTTTTGGTTTCTTGTCCTCACTCCTTCTCTCTTTCTTGAACTTCTGTATCAGTCTTCTCTCTCACTTCTTGGTCTAATCCTTTTTCCTCCGTCTGCTGCTCCTCTTGGCTTTTGGTCTCCAACTCCTCTCTCTATCTGATTTTCCCTCTATGTAATGTTCATAGAATTCCTGGGATTTTTACATGGTGTCAAACCTTATTTTCTTATCTTCCCAGGATATTAACATGCCTTCTGGTATCAACCAGCAGAACATTATTTTATATTTTATCAGTTGTGCAGAGAGAAATTGGTACTTCCTTCTTTGCTCTCTGATTCTCTTTAGTATCTGTTTGAGGGTTATGACTTCTTTTCATTTATAGACCAGCTGTTCATCCCTCGTTCTTTTATAGATTTTATCTCCAACTTTTTTTTTTTTTTTTGCAAATCTTATAAGTATTTCACTGGGCAACCTATGACTTTCTGCATAATTAGTATGCACTCTGTAGATTTCATCAATATTATTCCTCAGTTTACTTTTCTCCATTTGCAATTGGTCAGCTAGAAGTTCACTCGTGAGTTTTGGTAGGTCCTCATCTTTTGTCTTTACTATGTTCTGAAATCTTAAATAGAAAGAGGATTGTTCTAATTCTAAATGGCCTATTGCTTCCCCCAGTTCTCTATTGGCTGCTGTCAGTCTTTCTTCTGTTGCTTCCAATTTCTTTTCAGTTTGTTCTGTCCTTGCTTCTACCAGTTTTATCTTCTGCTCATTTTTAGCCATTGCTTCCTCTATCTTTCCCATTCTATCCTCCAACTTCTTTATATCAACTTTCACTTCCCCTAGATCGCCTTCCATTTCCTCATGATTTTTGCTTATTGATTCTTGTGTTTTTATCAGAAATTCCTGAATCATGTTTAATGAGGCTTGTAGGCTTTGTAGGGGTTTATTTCTATTTATTTTTAGGCCTGCAACTTTACCAAATTCCTCTACTTCTTGAATTAATATTTTCCCTGTTTCAAGGGGTCTTCTATTATAAAAACCATATCATCCGCAAATGCCTGAGTTTTGTATTTTTTTAATTTTTAACCCCTTTATTTCTACTTTTTCTCTAATCCATGTTAGTAAAACCTCCAAGGAGAAGATAAATAGAAGAGGTGATAGTGGGCATCCTTGTCTGACCCCTTTATTTATAGTGACTTTGTCTCTTAGCTCTACATTTACCATTATTTTAGCTGTCTGGTTTGAATGTATTGCCTTAATCATTCTAATAAAGTTTTCACCAAATTTCATAATAGCTAATTGTATAATAAGAAACTGCCAATTTAAATTATCAAAAGCTTTTTGCATTTATACCAACAATAATGCTAATTGTTTTTCTGGATGAGCTTCATAATATTCTAATACATTCATTATAATCCTTGTTAATATTCCCTTGGTAAGAATCCATTTTTATCCGAATGAATAATTTTATTTAATATTTTTAAGTCTTTCCGCGATGATCGTTATAAATATTTTATAGTCAGCATTTAGCAGCGAGATTGGCCTATAGTTTTGGATCAATTGATTATCTGTTTCTTCTTTTGGAATACAATACAATACAATAGCAGAGTTGGAAGGGTCCTTGGAGGTCTTCTAGTCCAAACCCCTGCCTAGGCAGGAAATCCTATACCATTTCAGACAAATGGCTACCTAACATCTTCTTAAAGACTTCCAGTGTTGTGGCATACACAACTTCTGGAGGCAAGCTGTTCCACTGATTAATTGTTCTAACTGTCAGGAAAGTTGCTTCTCTCCTTGATTAGTTTCCACCCATTGCTTCTTGTTCTGCCCTCAGGTGCTTTGCAGAATAGTTTGACTCCCTCTTCTTTGTGGCAACCCCTGAGATACTGGAATACTGCTATAATTTCTCCCCTAGTCCTTCTTTTCATTAAACTAGACGTATTGTTCCTCGTTATGTTTTAGCCTCCAGTCCCTTAATCATCTTTGTTGCTCTTCTCTGTACTCTTTCTAGAGTCTCAACATCTTTTTTACATTGTGGTGACCAAAACTGGATGCAGTATTCCAAGTGTGGCCTTAGCAAGCCATTATAAAGTAGTATTAACACATAATATGTCTTGATTCTATCCCTCTATTTATGCAGCCTAGAATTCTCTTCACTTTTTTGGCAGCTGATGCACACTGCTGGCTCATATTTAAATGGTTGTCTACTAGGATTCCAAGATCCCTCTCACAGTTGCTACTATTGAGCAAGGTACCACATATACTGTACCTGTGCAATTTGATTTTCTTGCATAAATGTAAAACCTTACTTTTTTCACCATTGAATTTCATTTTGTTAGATAGTGCCCAATGTTCAAGTTTGTCAAGATCCTTCTGTATCTTAAGCCTATCTTCTGGAGTGTTGACTATTCCTGCCATCTTGGTGTCATCTGCAAATTTGATGAGTTCCCCTTCTATCCCCTCGTCCAAGTCATTGATGAAGATGTTGAAGAGTACTGGGACTAAAACAGAGCCTTGGGGTACTCCACTGCAAACTTGCCTCCATGTATATGCAGTTCCATTGAGGACTACATGTTGAGTGCAGTTGGACAGCCAGTTACGAATCCATCTGGTGGTGACACTGTCTAACCCACATTTTTCTACTTTATCTAATAGTAGGTTATGGTCTACTTTATCAAATGCCTTGCTGAAGCCCGAGTAAATTATATCGACAGCATTCCTCTGGTCCACTAATTTTGTCACTTTGTCAAAGAGTGCAATAAGATTAGCCTGGCATGATCTGTTTTTGACAAACCCATGTTGGCTTTTGGCTATTACTTTGTTTACTTCTAGGTGTTCGCTAATTCGTTGCTTGATTATCTTTTTCAGATTCTTCCCTGGCATTGAGGTCAGGCTGATAGGTCTGTAGTTTCCTGGATCTATTTTTCCCCTTTTTTGAAGATGGGAACCACACCAGCTCTTTTCCAGTCCTCTGGCAGTTTCCTGGTGCTCCAGAATCGCTGAAAGATATAGTTCAGTGGTTCTGAGATATCGTCTGCCAGTTCCTTCAGAACCCTGGGGTGTAATCCATCCGGTCCTGGTGATTTGAACTCATTTAGGGTAGACATGCTCCCTTACCATTTTCTTCCCTATTTCAACTTGTGTTCCTAATCTGATTTTTGTTGTACTGAATTAATGCCTCAGTCCATGAACTTGGCGTTTTTGCTTGTTCTAGTACTTCATTGTACAGTTCTAACATGATTTCCTCAAAAGTTTCTTGAAATTTTTTATATATCTCTGGTCCTGGTGATTTGTTGTTCTTTTGTTTCTTAATTGCCTCCTTTATCTCTGTTAGGGTTATTTTTTCATTTAGCATTTCTCTTGCTTCCTCCAAAATACTTGGTAGGTTTCTTGGTAGGTGTAAATAATTTTGGATTTATTTTTCTGAAATATTTTCCTGACTATAGAATTTGGAAAAAAAATGGATTATACATTTTTTTTCCTTCTGTCTTATGGAACAAATTCCCATGTTTGTCCTGTAATTGCTGTATTAGCTTTTTGTTTTTTTCTTTCTTCAATTTGTGGGCCATCCATCTACCTGGTTGATTTACTGTTTTGAAATAATTTTGTTTCGCCATTTTTATATTATGTATAATTTCTTCTTGAAGTGTTAGATTGATTTTGTGTTTCAACAAATCTCTCTCTTCTTTGATTTTACTATTTTGTGGTTCTTTCTGCAATACGGTCTCCAACTCTTTAAGCTTCTTCTGCAATACTGTTTGCTGTTTCCTTTTTTCCTTATTTCTTCTTGCCGTACATGCTATTATTATACATCACACATAGGCTTTTGTCATATCCCATTGGTTTTGTAGTGTTGTTTGATCTTTCTTGCTTTCCTTAAAGAAAATACCTAATTCCTTATCCATCATTTGTATATATGATTTTTCTTTTACAATTCTCTGATTTAGCGTCCATCCGAATTTTTTCCTCTGACCTTTCCATTTTACCACTAATGGATTATGGTCTGCCATTGTATTTGGCGAAATCTCCATATCTTCTATGTTATTCATCAATTCTGGGTTCATCCATGCCACATTGATTCGTGACCATGAATTGTGCAGATGGGAAAAGAAAGTGTAGTCTTTTTTAAAAAATTTATCTGTCTTCATGCATCCCTTAAATTTAATTCTTGCACCATTTTAAAAAAGGTACTCGGTAGCTGTCGTCTTTTCTTTTTATTCTTCTTTGTATTCCTATAATGTGCCACCGTACCTAACTATGACTATGGGCTGTGGACATTTTCTTATGGCAACTCTCCTCTCCGGAATTATGAACTTGCTATTTATTCGGCAGCTGACCTCCGCACCCTGCGAGAGTCCCCCCTCTCGTAGGTTTGGCCCTCCGCTCTAACGAGGACCCACCTTGATGACGGATTTATTAATCTTGAGAGGTGGCGGAAAAGGAAATTGAGGGGTTTTTTAGGGGGTTTTTTAATTCGGTTTTTAAGGAGTTCTGGGGTGGGGGGAGGGTTTATTCAGTCAGAGGGGGGTCAAGATATAGGGCCGGCTGGCGGAAGTAGGATAAAGGAGGGGTCCTCTAGGGAGGGGGGATCAGGGGTCGTCTCTATTGAGGGCCGTCCCATTCGGTTGGTTGTGGGGAGGGGCAGGGGCGGTGGGAGACAGGATGTCCATCGTGGGTTAGGGGCTCGTGGTGGCTGGTTACGGGCGATCACTTGCCCCAACCCCCTGTGCTTCACTCGTCGGCTAGGCAGTCAGGGATTACAGACCCGGGGCCCTAGGCTGATGTTCTGCAACGCCAGGTCCGTGGTGAACAAAGCCCCCCTCATAAATGACCTTGTGTCAGAGGGGGACCCGGACCTGGTGGGAATCACGGAAACCTGGTTGGGCCCCGAGGGGGGTTTACCCCTCGTGGAAATGTGCCCACCAGGCTAACGTGCATTTCATCAGCCTAGGGCCCTAGGCAGGGGTGGGGGGGTGGCGGTTATTGTTAAGGAAAGTCTGGAGCTGAAGGAGACCACTGTGCCTCAGACGACCGGCTGTGAGTCCCTCTTCGTGAAGTGGGGCCTAGGGAGGCAGTTGGGCTTGCTGATTGTATACCTGGCTCCGCGCTATGTAACAGCAGCCCTGCCCGAGCTACTCGAGGTGATCGCCGCGATGGCGGTGGAGACCCCGAGACTGGTAGTCATGGGGGACTTTAACCTGCCGTCGGCGGGCGAAACATCCGAGGCAGCTCGGGAGTTCATGGCTTCCATGACGGCCATGGACCTGACCCAAGTAGTTCAGGGCCCCACTCATGAGGGGGGGGACACGCTGGATCTGATTTTTGTCTCTGGACAGTGGAGAAGTGATCTCGGAACAGGGGATTTAGTCATCTCACCCTTGTCATGGACAGATCACTCTCTCCTTCGGATGGACTTTCCAACCGTCACACCCCACCGCGGGGAAGCGGAACCGGAAACATCAAGTTGGTTCCGCCCCAGGCGCCTGATGGACCCTGAAAGGTTCCAGAGGGAGCTTGGGCCAATACCTGTGTCCCTGCCCCGTGACTCGACTGAGGACCTAGTGGCCGCATGGTATAGCGCGGCCACGGGGGCCTTGGACCGGGTCGCGCCCTTGCGGACTCTCATGCGGCGTCGAGTCATCCAGGCCCCTTGGTTTACCGAGGAGCTTCGGGAGATGAAACGCCGCAAGAGACGCCTAGAGAGTAGGTGGAGATCTTCTCAATCCGAAACTGACCGAACACTAGTGAGAGACCATATTAGGACTTACTTAGTGGCGTTAAGGGTGGCCAAACGTGAGTATTGTGCCACCCTTATCGCGTCCGCGATAAGGAAAACCGCCCTGCCGCCCTGTTTGGGGTGACCCGCTCCCTCCTTCATCTGAGGCCGCGGGAAGCCCCTTTGCAGGGTCGAGCAGAGGAATTTGGAGAGTTTCTGCAGGACAAAATCACTCAGATTCGGAACGAGTTGCCCTCCACTGAAAGTGATCCAGTCGATTTGTCCGGTGCTGGTGAGATAACACCATGGGAGGAGTTTGATTTTGTTACTACCGAGGATATGGACAGGTTGTGGAGGAACCTTAGAGCCACTACATGTTTATTGGACCTGTGCCCCTCTTGGTTTGTACTGGCATCCTGGGAGGTGACGCGAGGTTGGCTCCAGGGCATTGTGAATTCATCTCTGAGTGAGGGGTACTTGCCTATCGTCTTGAAAGAGGCTGTGGTAAGGCCCCTCCTCAAGAAGCCATCCCTGGACCCGGCTTTATTAGAGAACTATCGTCCCGTCTCCAACCTTCACTTTTTAGTGAAGGTTGTTGAGAGTGTGATGGCTCAACAGTTCCCTCGACACCTGGAGGAAGTTGATTATCTAGACCCGCGCCAGTCCGGCTTCCGACCCGGACACAGCACTGAGACGGCATTGGTCGCATTCGTTGATGATCTCTGGAGGGCGCGGGATAGAGGGTGTTCCTCTATCCTAGTCCTATTAGACCTCTCAGCAGCTTTTGATACCATCGACCATGGTATCTTATTGCACCGATTGGGGCGGTTGGGGCTGAGAGGCACCGTTTTACGGTGGTTCTCGTCCTACCTCTCTGGTCGGTCGCAATGGGTGTTGGCAGGAGGGCAGAGGTCGTCCCCGAGGCCCCTCACATGTGGGGTTCCTCAGGGGTCGGTCCTCTCTCCCCTTCTGTTCAACACCTATATGAAGCCGCTGGGCGAGATCATCCGTGGCTTTGGGGTGGAATACCATCTGTATGCTGACAACATTCAGTTGTACATATCCACCCCAAACCACCCCAACGATGCCGTCGAGGTGCTGTCGCGGTGTTTGGAGGCCGTACGGATCTGGATGGGTAGTAACAAACTCAAGCTCAACCCGTCCAAGACCGAGTGGCTGTGGTTTCCAGCACCCCGGTTCAGCCAGATAAGTCCAACACTGGCCATTGGAGGTGAACAACTGGCCCCTGTGGAGAGGGCGCGCAACTTGGGCGTCCTCCTGGATTCCCGGCTGTCCATGGAGGACCATGTGGCGGCCGTGGCCAGGAGGGCGTTCTATCAGGTTCGCCTAATACGCCAGTTGCGCCCCTTACTGGACCCGGGGGACCTTCGCACAGTCACTCAAGCGCTTGTGACTTCTCGGCTGGATTACTGTAACGCTCTCTACATGGGGCTCCCCTTGAGGTGCACTCGAAAGCTACAGCTAGTCCAGAACACAGCCGCGCGGGTGATTATGGGTGCCCCCAAGGCATGCCCATATAACACCTCTCCTGCGCAAGCTGCACTGGCTGCCTGTGGCCTTTCGAGTGCGCTTCAAGGTGTTGACGACCATCTTCAAATCGCTCCATGGCTCGGGGCCTAGCTATATACGAGACCACCTTCTGCCCCATACATCCCTTCGACCGATCCGCTCCCACAGAGAGGGCCTTCTCAGGGTGCTGTCGGCCGGGCAAAGCCGGTTGGCGACACCCAGGGAAGGGCCTTCTCTGTGGCGGGCCCGGCCCTCTGGAACGACCTACCCCCCGACCTTCGTACCGTCTCGGACCTCCGCCTCTTCCGCCAACGCTTGAAGACGTATCTATTCCAACAAGCCGGCCTAGCGTAGCCCCCCGTTTCTGACTATATTTATAAATTTTAAATTTTTAGGGTTTTAAAGGGTTTTAGGTTAATTTAATATGCTTGTAAGAGTTTCTATTGTTTTGTAATGGTTTTTAATGATGCCTGTGCGCCGCCCTGGGTCCTAACAAGGAGAAGGGCGGGGTATAAATTTGATAAAAAAAAAAAAATCCATTTTGTTGTCTGCCACTGCATTGAAATCACCTATTATACAGACATTTTCCCAATCAATTATTCAATTATTCAATTATTTTCTTGTGTAATTTATTATAGAACTAGCTATACCCGGTAACGCATTGCTGTGGCCCAGTCTGGTTAAATGGCCAACCAATCTGTGTGTAGATCTACACCTGCACACATACACACAATCACTGTATAACCCCCAACCTACCTACCGTATATCTCCCTATCTATCCATCTACCTACCTACCTACTGTATTTCTCCCTCCCTCTCTCTATTCCTCTACCTACCTACCTACTGTATTTCTCCGTCTCTATCTATTCGTCTATCTACCTACCTACCTACTGTATTTCTCCCTCTCTATCCACCTACCTACCTACTGTATTTCTCCCTCTCTCTCTCTATCCCTCTACCTACCTACCTACTGTATTTCTCCCTCTCTATCCACATACCTACCTACCGTATCTCTTCCTTTCTCCCTCTACCTACCTACCTACTGTATTTCTCACTCTCTATCTATCCCCCTATCTACCTACCTACCTACTGTATTTCTCCCTATCTGTCTATCTGTCTGTCTATCTATCTATCTATCTATCTATCTATCTATCTATCTATCTATCTATCTATCTATCTATCTATCTATCTATCTATCTATCTATCTATCTATCTATCTATCTATCATCTATCTTATCTATCTATCTATCTCTCTACTTACCTACCTACCTACCTACCGTATCTCTTCCTTGCTCCCTCTATCTACATACCTACCTACTGTATTTCTCCGTCTCTATCCCCCTATCTACCTACCTACCTACTGTATTTCTCCCTCTCTATCCATCTACCTACCTACTGTATTTCTCCCTATCTATCCCTCTACCTACCTACCTACCGTATTTCTTCCTTTCTCCCTTTATCTACCTATCTACCTATTGTATTTCTCCCTCTATCCCCCTATCTACCTACCCACCTACCTACCTACTGTATTTCTCCCTCTATATCTATCCCCCTACCTATCTACATACCTACTGTATTCCTCTCTCTATCCCCCTACCTACTGTATTTCTTCCTTTCTCTCTATTCCTATACCTACCTACTGTATTTCTCCCTGTCTTTCTCTATCTTATCTACCTACCTACCTACTGTATTTCTTCCTTTACCCCTCTATCTACCTACCTACCTACCTACTGTATTTCTCCCTCTATCTATCCACCTACCTACCTACCTACCTACCTACTGTATTTCTTCCTTTCTCGCTCTATTCCTATACCTACCTACTCCGTCTCTCTCTATCCTATCTACCTACCTACTGTATTTCTTCCTTTCTCCCTCTATCTACCTAACTACCTACTGTATTTTTCCCTCTCTATCTATCCCTCTACCTACCTACCTACTGTATTTCTCCCTCTCTATCTATCCCTCTACCTACCTACCTATCTACTGTATTTCTTCCTTTATCCCTCTATCTATCTACCTACCTACTGTATTTCTCCCTCTCTATCTATCCCCCTACCTACCTACCTACCTACTGTATTTCTCCCTCTCTATCTATCCCCCTACCTACCTACCTACTGTATTTCTCCCTCTCTCTCATCCCTCTACCTACCTACTGTATTTCTCCCTCTCTATCTATCCCTCTACCTACCTACCTACTGTATTTATACAATACAATAATACAATACAATACAATACAATAGCAGAGTTGGAAGGGACCTTGTAGGTCTTCTAGTCCAACCCCCTGCGTGGGCAGGAACCTTATACCATTTCAGACAAATAGCTATCTAACATCTTTTTAAAGACTTCCAGGGTTGGGGCATTCACAACTTCTGGAGGCAAGCTGTTCCAGAGGTTAATTGTTCTTACTGTCAGGAAATTTCTCCTTAGTTCTAAGTTGCTTCTCTCCTTGATTAGTTTCCACCTGTTGCTTCTTGTCCTGCCCCCAGGTGCCTTGGAGAATAGTTTGATTCCCTCTTCTTTGTGGCACCCTCTGAGATATCGGAACACTGCTATCATGTCTCCCCTAGTCCTTCTCTTCATCAAGCTAGACATACCCAGCTCCTGCAGCCGTTCTTCATATGTCTTAGTCTCCAGTCCCCTAATCATCTTGGTTGCCCTTCTCTGCACTCTTTCCAGAGTCTCCACGTCTTTTCTACATCGTGGCGACCAAAACTGTATTCAGTATTCCAAGTGTGGCCTTACCAAGGCACCATACAGTGGCATTAACACTTCACGTGATCTAGATTCTATCCCTCTGTTTATGCAGCCTAGAACTGTGTTGGCTTTTTTGGCAGCTGCTGCACACTGCTGGCTCATATTTAAATGGTTGTCCACTAGGATTCCAAGATCCCTCTCACAGTTGCTAGTATTGAGCAAGGTACCACCTATACTGTACTTGTGCATTTGGTTTTTCTTGCCTATATGTAGGACCTTACTTTTTTCACAATTGAATTTCATTTTATTAGATAGTGCCCAATGTTCAAGTTTGTCTAGATCCTTCTGTATCTTAAGCCTATCTTCTGGAGTGTTGGCTATTCCTGCCAGCTTGGTGTCGTCTGCAAATTTGATGAGTTCCCCATTTATCCCCTCATCCAAATTGTTGATGAAGATGTTAAAGAGTACTGGGCCTAAAACAGAGCCTTGGGGGACTCCACTGCATACTTCCTTCCATGTAGATGCAGTTCCATTGAGGACTACACGTTGAGTGCGGTTGGTCAGCCAGTTGCGAATCCATTTGGTGGTGGTGCTGTCTAACCCACAATTTTCTACTTTATCTAATAGTAGGTTATGGTCTACTTTATCAAATGCCTTACTGAAGTCCAGGTAAATTATATCAACAGCATTCCTCTGGTCCACTGATTTTGTCACTTTGTCAAAGAATGCAATTAGATTCGTCTGGCATGATCTGTTTTTGACAAACCCATGTTGGCTTTTGGCTATTACTTTGTTTGCTTCTAGGTGTTCACTTATTTGTTGTTTAATTATCTTTTCCAGAATCTTTCCTGGTATTGAGGTCAGGCTGATGGGTCTATAGTTTCCTGGATCTGTTTTTTTTCCTTTTTTGAAGATGGGAACCACATCATCTGCGGGATCGGATTCTGCCCCATACATCTTCCCGGCCGATTCGCTCCCACAGAGAGGGACTTCTCCGGGTGCCGTCCACTAGACTTTGTCAGCGGGCGACGCCCAGGGGAAGGGCCTTCTCTGTGGCGGGCCCAGCCCTCTGGAACGACCTTCCCCCCGACATTAGAACAACTACGGACCTCCGCTCCTTCCGTCAGAAATTAAAAACTCACTTTTTCTGCTTGGCCGGCCTAGGTTAGTCTCTACCTCAGGGGTTAGGGAATGTTAATTTTAAAATGGGGATTTTAGTGCAGGGACAGTTGATTTAATTTGTTTTTATTGTATTTATTTATGTATATATTTTATGTTGTTTTAATTTTCCCTGTGCACCGCTCCGAGTCCCCCTGGGGAGAGGACGCGGTATAGAAAAATAAAATCTATCTATCTATCTATCTATCAGCTCTTTTCCAGTCTTCTGGCAGTTCCCCGGTGCTCCAGGATCTCTGAAAGATATAGTTCAGTGGTTCTGAGATCTCGTCTGCCAGTTCCTTCAGAACCCTGGTGTGTAATCCATCCGGTCCTGGTGATTTGAACTCGTCCAGGGCAGACAGGTGCTCACTTACCATTTTCTTCCCTATTTCAACTTGTGTTCCTAATCTGATTTTTGTGGTGCTGTTTTTGATTGGTTGGACTGTTTTATCCCTTTGTGTAAAGACAGATGCAAAAAAAGAGTTAAATAGTTCTGCTTTCTCCCTGTTGCTTATCATCTTCTTGCCATTTTCTCCCAGCAGTGGACCAATTGTTTCCTTAACTTTTTTCTTATTTTTAACATGTTGGAAGAAGCTTTTTTTGTTATTTTTTACTTTTTTGGCAAGCCTTTCTACATTGCGAGCCTTAGCTTTCCTCACTTCATCTTTACAGGCTCGGGCTATTTGCTGATATTTTGCCTTAGTTATGTCCCCCTTTTTCCAATAATAATAATAATAATAATAATAATAATAATAATAATAATAATAATAATAATAATAATAATAATAATAATAATAATAATAATAATAATAATAATAATAATAATAATAATTTAATTTCTAGACCGCTCCCCCTCCCCAAGGGGACTCGGAGCGGTGCACAGGGAAGTTAAAACAATAAATACACATGAAAATACAAACAATTAAATAAAAACAAATTAAACAGTAAACCCTGCGCTAAAATTCCCCAATACCAATTCACTAAAATCCTATAACCCTATAATACTATAGTAGAGAGGCTACCCTAGGCCGGCCAAGCAGAAAGAGTGCATTTTCAATTTCAGACGGAAGGAACGGAGGTCCGTGGTAGTTCTAATATCGGGGGGGAGGTCGTTCCAGAGGGCAGGGCCCGCCACAGAGAGAGCCCTTCCCCTGGGCGTCACCCGCTGACAAAGTCTAGTGGACGGCACCCGGAGAAGTCCCTCTCTGTGGGAGCGAATCGGCCGTGAGGAAGTATGGAGCAGGATCCGATCCCACAGATAGCCAGGATCCGATCCCGCAGATTTCTTCCTTTCTCCCTCTATCTACCTACCTACGTACTGTATTTCTCCCTCTCTATCTATCCCCCTATCTACCTACCTACTGTATTTCTCCCTATCTATCTATCCCACTACCTACCTACCTACCTACTGTATTTCTCCCTCTCTATCTACCCCTCTACCTACTACTGTATTCCCCCCCTCTCTCTATCCTATCTACCTATCTACTGTATTTCTGTATTTCTTCCTTTCTCCTTCTACCTACCTACCTACCTACCTACCTACCTACCTACCTACCTACTGTATTCCCTCTCTCTCTCTATGGGCCACCTGGGAGTTTGCTATCCTCTGTGCCTTGTTTTGGCCCTTTTAGGCCTCCATACAATGTTGCTGAGGAAACGACTGTTGGAAATGCCGGGTGGGAGGAGCTACAGAGAGGTGAAAAACTCACAAGTGGGTACATTTTACGTTTGTGTACCTTGCACATGACACACGTGTGATAGCCACAAAATAAGTATGTATTATATTATCGGAAGTCCTTTCTTGGGAACATTGTGTGAAAATTTGGTGTAAATCGGTAGTTTTTGAGATTAGCAGCTTTGCACAAACTATTTTACATTTTTATTTATATAGATTCTTTTTTGTTTATATTTGGAGCATAAATTGTCATCAGAATTCTTTTTTGATTTGTTGTTGTTTCTGTCATTAAAAATCTGCCTTCTTTGTCACGAAATATTTTCCTCGAATTTAACCAATATTTTATGCATACCGCAATCCCTCTTTTCTTATTTTGTGCTAATGCCAGATGCAGCTTTCCTAATTTAGGGCATTCTAGAATATTACCATATTTTTCTTTGATATGGACCTCCAGTAGGCAGACAATATCCATATTCTGTCTTTTGAGTCTTGTTAATGTTTGTTTTCACTTGGCCGGTGAGTTGATACCATTGATGTTCAAGGATATCATCTATTTTGTCTTCTATCTTATTTGTATGTTGGTTTTGGTCCTTTCCTTGTTCTTGTCTCAGTTTGTGTTCTTGTCCTGGCTCCTTCTCTCTCCCGTCATTCTGTTTCCCTTTGGTCCCATATATCCTGCTCTGTAAGTTTTTCCTCTGATGTCTGTTTTTCCTGACTCTTATTTTCTGCTTCGTCTCTACTTTCATGTTCGGCTTCTCCTATTATATAGTGATCATAAAATTCCTGTGTCTTTTCCAGTGAGTCAATACTGATTTTTTTTTTCCTGCTAGGTTATTAGCATCCCCTCAGGGATAAGCCATCCAAATATCACTCTGTATTTGAGAAGTTCCCTTATCCATTTTGGTATCTGCTTTAATGTTATGATTTCTTTTTCCTTATAGAGCAGAGATTCTTCTCTTGTTTTGCTGAGGACTTCATCTCTTGTCTTTTTTCTTCTAAATCTTATATGTATCTCTCTTGGAAGTTTATGTCTGGATGCATAGTTTGTGTGGACCCTACACACTTTGTCCAAGTCATTTTCCACTTCCTGCTTGCTTTTTTGAAGGAGTTCAGCCATCAACTTTGGAAGATTTTCCTCCTTAGTTTCCACTATATTTTGGAATCTAAGATAAAACTTTGATCTCTTCATCTCTAAATTTATAATGGCCCCTTCCATTTCTTTTTTACTGCCATCGTTTTACTCTCTGTTTTATCTAGTTTTTTTCCCCGTTTGCTCTGTTATAGTTTCCACTATTTTTATTTTTTGCTCATTTTGTATTATCTTTTCCTGCATTGTACCAATTTTATCATCTAGTTTGCATATCTCTCCTTTCACTTCCCCCATAACACTCTTAAGTTCTTCATGATTTTTTGTCATTACCTCCTGCATCTTCATTATCTCCTGAATTGATGTTAGGCTTGCTTGCATGCTCTTTAGATTTATAGTGCAGCCTGATTTCTCACTTCCTTAGCATGCTTTCCACTGAACATGGTCCTGATGGGGATGCTATCGTTGCAGTTGTTCCCACCCTATTTTGGTAACTGTAGTGGTTGTACGCGTCATTTTAATGGTTTTTTTAAAAAGTTTTTCCACAGTACCATATACCCCATTTCCCCCTTTATCTTTCTTTTTTTGTCTCTACCTCACAATTCTTCTACCTACTTCACTAACTATTATTGGCGACCACAATATAGAACACCTTATATTATAATACAATCAATACCCTATTTATATAATTGATCAACACAATTAATAATCTAATAATGGTCTAATAGTTCTTAGTAACATAAACAATTATACTAATCTTAATCTAATTGTTATTTAATTGTAAGAAATATAAAAGTTATAGATCAGTGATGGCTAACCTTTTTCTTGTTGCGTGCCAAAATAATAATAATAATAATAATAATAATAATAATAATAATAATAATAATAATAATAATAATAATAATAATGTTGAATTTATTGACCGCTCCCTCTCCCCACAGGGACTCGGGGCGGTGCACAGGGAGAATAAAAGCAATATACAAAATACATACAAATTTAAAACAGATTAAACTAATTCCTGTGCTAAAATCCCTTAACTAAAAATCCCCATTAAATATAAATATACATTTGAAAACCCATAGAGAGAGAGACTACCCTAGGCCGGCCAGGCGGAAAAGATGAGTCTTCAATTTCAGGCGGAAGGAGCGGAGGTCCGTGGTCGTTCTAATATCGGGGGGAAGGTCGTTCCAGAGGGCCGGGCCCGCCACAGAGAGAGCCCTTCCCCTGGGCGTCGCCCGCTGACAAAGTCTAGTGGACGGCACCCGGAGAAGTCCCTCTCTGTGGGAGCGAATCGGCCGTGAGGATGTGTGAGGCAGGATCCGATCCCGCATATAGCTAGGTCTCGAGCCATGGAGCGCTTTAAAGATGATAACTAACACCTTGAAGCGCACCCGGAAGACGACAGGCAGCCAGTGCAGCTCGCGCAAGAGCGGTGTAATGTGGGTGAACCTAGTGGTTCCCATAATTGCTCGCGCGGCTGCATTCTGAACTAACTGAAGCCTCCGGGTGCACCTCAAGGGGAGCCCCATGTAGAGAGAGTTACAATAGTCCAGTCGGGATGTCACGAGGGCATGAGTGACTGTGCGAAGGGCGTCCCGATCCAATAGGGGGCGCAATTGGCGAACCAGGCGAACCTGGTAAAACGCCCTCCTGGCCACGGCTGTCACTTGCTCTTCCATAGAAAGCCGGGTATCCAGGAGGACACCCAAATTGCGCGCCCCATCCACAGGGGCAAGATGTTCGCCCCCTATGGCCAGCGTTGGAGAGAGCTGGTTGAATCGGGCAGCCGGAAACCACAGCCACTCGGTCTTGGTCGGGTTGAGCCTGAGTCCGTTACTTCCCATCCAGATCCGCACGGCTTCCAGGCACTGGCACATCACTGCTACGGCATCGTTGGGGTGGTTTGGGGTAGATATATACAGCTGAGTATCATCAGCGTAGAGATGGTACTCTACCCCAAAACCACAGATGATCTCACCCAGCGGCTTCATGTATGCATTAAACAGGAGAGGCGAGAGGACCGACCCGTGAGGCACCCCACATGTGAGGGGTCTCGGGGTCGACCTCTGCTCTCCTGCCAACACAAATTGCGATCGGCCAGAGAGGGAGGAGGAGAACCACCGTAAAACGGTGCCTCCCACCCCCAACCCCCCCAGCCGATGCAATAGGATACCATGGTCGATGGTATCGAAAGCCGCCGAGAGGTCTAATAGGACCAGGATGGAGGAACAACCCCCATCTCTGGCCCTCCAGAGATCATCCACCAACGCGACCAATGCCGTCTCGGTGCTATGCCCGGGCCGAAAGCCGGACTGGCGCGGGTCTAGATAATCAACTTCCTCCAGGTGACGGGGAAACTGTTGTGCCACCACACTCTCAACAACCTTCGCCAAAAAGGGAAGGTTGGAGACGGGACGATAGTTGGTTAAAAGAGCTGGGTCCAAAGAGGGCTTCTTAAGGAGGGGCCTCACCATAGCCTCTTTTAGGGAAGCAGGCAAGGAACCCTCACTTAAAGAAGCGTTGACGACCTCTTGGAGCCAGCCTCGTGTCACCTCCCAGGATGCCAGTACAAGCCAGGAGGGACACGGGTCCAATAAACATGTGGTGGCTCGCAGTCGCCCACGTAACCTGTCCATATCCTCGGAAGCAACGGAGTCAAATTCCTCCCAAACAAGATCAGCCTCGTGGCATCCCACTGGGCCATGAATGGGGGCTAACTCGTTCTGTATCTGAGCGGTTTTGTCCTGCAGAAAAGTCACAAATTCCTCTGCTCTACCCTGTAGCGGGGCTTCCCGCACCCTCTGTTGCAGGAAGGAACGGGTCACCCTAAACAGGACGGCAGGGCGGTTTTCTGCGGATGCTATGAGAGTAGCGCAATGATGGCGTTTGGCCACTCTCAGCGCCACAATGTAAGTCCGTAAATGGGCTCTTACCTGTGTCCGGTCAGATTCAGAGCGAGTAGCCCTCCATCTTCCCTCTAGGCATCTCTTGTGGCGTTTCATCGCCCTCAGCTCCTCGGTAAACCAAGGAGCCGGGGCGGCTCGGCGCCGCAAGAGAGGCCGCAAGGGCGCGACCCGATCCAAGGCTCCCGTGGTTGCAATATTCCATGCGGCCACGAGGTCCTCCATCGGGGCGCGGGTCAGGGGTACAGGAAGTGGCCCAAGCGCCGGCTAGAACCCATCAGGGTCCATCAGGCACCTGGGGCGGAACCAGATAGGTAGTTCTGGCGCCGCCTCCTCGCGGAGGGGAGTAGCGGTCGGAAAGTCGAGCCGGAGAAGTGAGTGGTCTGACCATGACAAGGGTGTGATGACTATGTCCCCTATACCCAGATCACTCTTCCATTGGCCTGAGACAAAAATGAGGTCCGGTGTGTGTCCACCCTCGTGGGTGGGGCCTTGAATTAGTTGGGTCAGGTCCATGGCCGTCATGGAAGCCATGAACTCCCGAGATACCTCGGATGATTCGCCCAACGATGGCAGATTAAAGTCCCCCATGACTAAAAGTCTGGGGTTCTCCACTGCCACCGTAGCGATCACCTCCAGGAGCTCGGGCAGGGCTGCTGCTACATAGCGAGGAGCCAGGTATGTAACCAGCAAGCCCAACTGCCTCCCTAGGCCCCACTTCACGCAGAGGGACTCGCAACCGGTAGTCTGTGGCACAATGGTCTCTCTTGGCTCAAGACCTTCCTTGATAATGACCGCTACCCCACCACCCCTACCTTGGACCCGGGGCTGATGAAAAGCGCGGTAGCCTGGTGGGCACATTTCAACGAGGGGAAGTCCTCCCTCGTGGCCCAACCAGGTTTCTGCAATTCCTACCAGGTCCGGCTCCCCCTCTGACACAAGGTCATGAACGAGGGGGGCTTTGTTGACCACGGACCTGGCATTGCAAAACATCAGCCGCAGGCCCAGGCTCTGTATTCCCTGACCACCTAGCCTGCGGGGGTTGTGGCACTCGACCGTTCGTAACCAACGGCTGCGTGCCAACAACCGGGAGGATGGTGCACATGCACACACCAACATTCCTGTGTGCCAGCACCCATATTACAATGTGTAACCTCTGCGCATACACGGACCCCCCACAACGAGTCTTTCTACATGCTCATGCGCGCATCTACCCCTCCACTTTTGGATCAATTTTTGCTGGCACAAATGGCCTGCCTTTGCAGAGGCGGCAGCAGCTCCTCCTCTGGGCAGTCACGCACTCCAGGCAGCATCTGTCCAGCCATGTGAGATGGCAGGACCATGGAGGAGTGAGCCACCCAGCCTGCTGCTGGCATGTCGCCAGCAGCACCCCTCTCAGGGACTGCAAGCTGGCTTGCCCTGCAGGGCCAGTCAAGAAGGCAGCATCCCAAGTAATGGCGCAGCGGTTTGCAATCTCAGAGCACTGCAGCTTGAGCCGAGCTCGACCGTATCCTTACCACACGCAAAGTACCACACCATGCACCCTAGTTTGCAAATTCAGCCCTTGAAAATACCTTAATATTTGCCATGCTGGACACTGCCAGAGTGAGGCTGGCAGGAGAGGGAGGAGCCGGCCAGTCGCGTCTGCCTTCCTCCCTGCCACCCCTTGCGCCCGAGCAGCCTTTCCGCCTGCAGTTATTGTTGCTGTTGCTGCTACTTTGGGGCCTCACTTCTCCCCAACCCCCCAAACCACTTCAGACTCACTCCAAATTAGGCAGAGGGAGGGGGATGGTAAAGAAGAGGTGGCAGCCATGCACACAAGGATTCCTAATCCTTCCTTTTCTCTCTCCGGTGTTCCTCCTATTCATTAAAGATCCTTTTTCTTTCCAGTAGTTGTTGGTTACTTTCTGTCCTGGGAGGGAGGCAGGTTTCTACCATTGAGCACAATAGCTCATTGGACTTCCGGTTCCGGCTTCCAGCGGCGACGGGCGAGCCTAGGGCTCGCTCGCCGCTTTGTTTCTTTTCCTGCCCCCCCACGGGGGCGAGACGCCCCTTCTTGGGGGTCTCCCGCAAAGCCGGCTTGCCTGGGTTGCTCTCCCCCCGCGGCAGCGGGGAAGCGACCCTTGTCTTCGGCTTAGGTGGAGGAGGACATGCTGCGGGGGGTTTCCCCTTCGCCAACGGTGGACGGCATCGCTTCGTGAACATGGAGAGAGCTGGCTGTTCGAATCAGAAGGCTCCCCGGGACTTTGGCTGCGAGGTGGAGAGTGAGTGATTTTAAACATTTTTTTGCTGTCAGCCTGGGCTGAAAGAACTTGGAGGGGGGTGTTTGCCTGTTGAACTTGGACTTAAAGCGGCGCTTGGAAATGGCTCCTCGTTGCGAGGAAGCGGATATCCTTAACCCGGACTGTTTTGAAACAAGGGAAAGTGATCTGCGGCTCGTCTTTTAACAATGTATCTAGGTCTGGCTGGCTTGAAACAATTTTTCTTTTACCACTCTCCCCTTCTGGCTCTGAGCTTGGGCGGTGGAAGATGGCTCCCCTTTGTTCCTGAATGACTATCTTACTTATGGAAAATTACCAGCATCTTTATGTGATTTGGACTTCCTCTTGCTATTAATGAAGATTTTTTTTTTTTTGATTAAGTGATTCCTTTTCTGGAGCGCCTTCGCTATTATACTTATTGATTTGGAA
Source organism: Rhabdophis nuchalis (assembly GCA_039707465.1). NCBI lineage: Eukaryota > Metazoa > Chordata > Lepidosauria > Squamata > Natricidae > Rhabdophis > Rhabdophis nuchalis. Next base: position 68,907,848 of record CM077648.1, read on the forward strand.
AAGTGTTTCTCTTCTGGTTCCTGAACTTTTTACAACCCTTTCATTTCCTGATTTGCCTTAACGGCCCCACCCAAAAAACGCCATTTTAGTGGCACTGACTTTAACAGCTAACCATGGCACAAAAATTGGAACTGGCAGGTTTAGAACAAAGGATGGCTTCTCTGGAATCTGTGATACAAACTTTGGTGCAAGAAATCAAGGCCCAGAGAGAAGAAAATAGTAACTTTAAGAAGGAACTTCTGGAAACACGGAAGCAAATGCAGGAGAACACACAGAAGACTGAAGAGTTGGAAGGGGGGCTGGCGGGGGCAAAGGGAGAGTTTAAAAAGGTTACTAGTGAGGTTGTAGAATTAACTGGGCATGTGTCTAGGATTGATTTTGAAAGGATGACATATTTTTTAAGATTTCAGAACATTTCTGAGGAACCTGGTGAATGTCTCCCTGAACTCATGAGCACAATTTTAGCAGATTATTTACATAAACCTAAGGATGAGATCAGAGGGGACATTGACCTAGTTTACAGAATAAATTCAGCATATGCCAGGATAAATGAAGTACCCAGAGAGATACATGTTAAATTTGTTAGAAGGTCAACCAGAGAGGGAATTTTGAAGGCGCAAAGAGGGGGACCGTTAATTTACCAACAAAAGGAGGTTGTCATCTTGAAGCAGATCCCAAAAAAGATTAGGGAGATGAGAAGGAGGTACTCCTTCTTATCCAAAAAATTGTTTGATCACGGGATCTGGTTCAAGTGGGCGATGCCCGAAGGGATGCTGGTGTTCTGGGAAGGAGGAAGAGTGAGGATTAAAACAGTTGCTGAGGCGGAAGCCTTTTTTAAAAAACATTCCTCTTTCCTGGGGGAAGATCCAGGGCGGGCAGGGGGGGCCACGGCCCCGCCCGCTGGGGGCCTGGAAGGAGAGATAGAAGACACAATTGCCAAGAGACATAGATCTAAAAAATAACTTTGCCTTGATTTTTGAGTAATATTGTATAACATGTGTATCTGGATTTTTGCAAATGACTGACAGCATTGAACTGAGAATTTAGAAATATGTACTTGTTTTCACCTTGTAGTTTTATGGAAAATGCTTTTTGTTACCAATTTATTATGAAGCCCCGGAAGGGCCAATGACTTCGACGCGAACGCTCTAAAAAATTTTTTGTATCCCTTACCCTATCCTACTGAAAAAATTGTAAAAACCAATAAAACTTTTTCAATACAGTACAGAATAGCTCATTCATTTGTAACTCTCTAGTAAGAAGCATGTTTCCTAATTATTTTCTCTTATCTATCTATATTTATAGAATGTTACATATGGATTCAATATATTTATTCCTTTTTCCTGGACTCTCAAGTAGCCATGTAAGCTGATGAAAATTCATGCTTGAGTTAATAAGACATTAACAGCACAACTACACAGTGGGAACATATGGACATACTTTTTTGATGTCTTCTTAAATCAAATTTATCTGAGCCTGTTAGGAGTATAATCCTAGTGTTGGGTTGTCAATATATATAAGCCATGATTACAAATGGTCTTTGTTACTTTAGATGTTATATGTTTAAATGTAATTAGCTGCTGTAATTAACTCAGCAATAAGAGAAAGCCAGGAGCACTGTTCTCTCTCTCTCTCTCTCTGCTCACTCTGACTGACTGACTGACTTTGCAGAACAAGGAAGAATCGAGGATTGCAACTGTAAGCAATAGTTTTTGAGTTAAAGACTGTATTTGATTCAATACCTACTATTACTGCTTGTGAAGCAGTAGTTTATTTTTCATCACGAGTAAAGCTACTTGTTGCCTGAGACTCTATTCATGTGTCTACTAGCAACAGTTTCTCTTGCTGCAAATTCTGCTGGACAATTTTCTGTCTCCTAAAGGAGATATCCCCAACAGAGCACGACTGTTCGAACTCAGAAAAATTACTGTTTCTTAAGACAAGCCCAACAGGTAAAGAGAATCAACTCTGTCAGATCCAACTATATAAATAAAAATGTAAAATAGTTTGTGCAAAGCCACTAATCTCAGAAAGTACTGAACCGATCGGCTCCAAACTTTCACACAATGTTCCCAAGGACTTCCGAACCAATCATTCGTACCTTTTGTGTGCCTGGCAAACGTGTGTCATGTGCACGGTACACAAACGTAAAATGTACCCACTTGTGAGATTTTCACCTCCCTGAAACTCCTCCCATCCGGCATTTCCAACAGTCGTTTCCTCAGCAACTGAATAAGCCTCCAAAGTTCCACTGTATGGAGGCCTATTAGGTCCAAAACACAGAGGATAGCAAACTCCCAGGTGGCCCATAGAGAGAGAGGGAGGGAGAAATACAGTAGGTAGGTAGGTAGGTAGGTAGGTAGGTAGGTAGGTAGGTAGGTAGGTAGATAGGGGGATAGATAGAGAGGGGGAAATACAGTAGGTAGGTAGATAGATAAAGGGAGAAAGTAAGAAATACAGTAAGTAGGTAGGTAGAGAGAGAGAGGAAGAAATACAGTAAGTAGGTAGGTAGGTAGGTAGATAGAGAGGGAGAAATACAGTAGGTAGGTAGGGGGATAGAGAGAGAGGAATACAGTAGGTAGGTAGGTAGGGGAATAGAGAGAGAGGGAGAAATACGGTAGGTAGGTAGGGGGATAGATAGAGAGGGAGAAATACAGTAGATAGGTAGAGGGAGGGAGGGAGGGAGGGAGGGAGGGAGGGAGGGAGGGAGGGAGGGAGAGAGAGAGAGAAATACAGTAGGTAGGTAGGTAGACGGATAGATGGAGAGGGAGAAATGCAGTAGGTAGGTGGGTAGGTAGATAGGAGGATAGAGAGGGAGCAATACAGTAGGTAGGTAGGTAGATAAAGGGAGAAAGGAAGAAATACAGTAGGTAGGTAGGTAGGTAGGTAGGTAGGTAGGTAGGTAGGTAGGTAGTGAGATAGAGAGGGAGAAATACAGTAGGCAGGTGGAGGGATAGATAGGGGGAGAAATACAGTAGGTAGGTAGGTGGATAGACAGGGAGAAATACAGTAGGTAGGTAGGTAAAGAAATAGAGAGAGAGGGAGAAATACGGTAGGTAGATAGGGGATAGATAGAGAGGGAGAACTACAGTAGATAGGTAGAGGGGGGGAGGGAGGGAGAGAAAGAGAGAGAGAAATACAGTAGGTAGGTAGGTAGAGGGATAAGATAGGGAGAAATACAGTACGTAGGTAAGTAGAGGAATAGAGAGAGAGGAAGAAATACAGTGGTAGGTAGGTTGGGGGTTATACGGTGGTTGTATGTATGTGTGTGTCAACATCCCGATTTTGCCATGGACCTTATCTGTTTGCCTTAACAAACTGAAAATTCTTGACATTCCTGTGGCAGGAAAGGAATCTCAAGACAGCCTGTGACTGCGCATGCATGCAATTATTTTCAATGCTAATTGGGGAACGTGATTTATGACAAGCAGAGGGGAGGGGGCATAAGGGGGTAAAGTGCAGAAGCCATCCAATTATTGCCAGTCCTGGCTGCAACCGAGGCTTGCCATGATGTTACATTCAATAAACGGACATTTATTTGAACTTTTACGTGAGGCCGTGAATCATTTGAAGTTTCTCTTGGGAGCTTGACAGTGTGCAGGTGTAGATCTACACACAGATTGGTTGGCCATTTAAACAGACTGGGCCACAGCAATGCGTGGCCGGATACAGCTAATATCCAAATATTGAACAGCACCATTTTAATCAAAGCCAGATACTATTTCCTGATTCTTGCAACCAGTAAATACTTATTTCACCTTGGAAATTGTTTCTGTCTACAAACCAATGTTATTATTGGACCACAGTAAGTATTTAAATAACAAAAAATAATACAAAAATATCTTGAAATGCCTGTACTCCTATTATAAAAAGTTGCCCAATTCTTTATTTTTCTACTATTGCTAATCATTACATAAATGTACACGTAGGCTCAATCGTCTATGAAATCAGAAAATCCCAGTAAACATACATCATTCCTTCTTTTGATTTTTTTTAAAGGAAAATATATTGAAAACAAGTTATTTTGAGATGCAGAACTAAAATTTGATGCAAAACTGAGTAAGCAAAATAATTGTTTTACAATGTAGTATTTAAAAATATTCAGTACTAAATAAACACAGTATTTTTTTTTAATTTTAACATTTTCCAACAAGACATACACTTTTTTGGAAGGTTTTTTTTTTTTTTTTGCACTTTTGACTCATTGTTGAGTCCTGGCGACTGCCTGGACTAGTTCCTGTAGTTTTTTTGGCAAGGATTTTCGGAAGTACTTGCTTGCTTCCCTCTTAGGACTGAGAGTGAGTAATTTGCCCAAGTCACCAAGTGAGAGCTATAATGTTAGCAAATCCCAACGACTTCTAGACTTAAAAGAGACTGGCGCAATATCTACTTATGGAAGCTACCATTGCTATATAGTGAAAAGGGATGAGACTATAATTGCTATATAGCTGTGATGGCGAACTTATGGCACTCATGCCACAGATTGCACATAGAGCCCTCTCTGCAGGCACGTGGGCCATCGCTCCAGCTCAGCTCCTCCTGCCAGAAAGCTGATTTTCAGATCTCTGACAATCATGCGTGGGGGGAGGATTGAATGTAGGAGACGTGTGTGCATGCGCAAGAGGCGGAGGCCACACATGCATTCACAGGGGTGGGGAGCATTTAATAGCGAGTGCCATACCATGTGCAGGTGGTGAGAAAGTAGGGGCAGTCAGGCACAACACGGGTTATGTAGACAGAAAACACAGGGTCAATCAAAGTAGACTAAAATGTCTATACACCAATGGACAGAGTGCGAGGAATAAACAGGGTGAATTAAAAATTCAAGTAAATGAGGGAAGATATGATATTGTTGCCATTACAGAAACTTGGTGGGTTGAAACCCACAAATGGAACATACAGCTGCAGGGATTTAAATTATTTTAAAGAAATAGATCAAATAAAAGAGGAGGTGGAGTTGTACTATATATGAAAAATAACTACACTTCTACAGAAATATAGCACAACAGTGATGAAAATTATCTTGAATGCATTTGGGTCAATATTAAAGGGGGGGGGATGACACTGCCATAGGTCTATACCTGTGATGCCAAACCTATGGCCACAAGTGGCACGCGGAGCCATTTGTTAGGGCATGCAAGGTGTTGTCCTGTAAGATCCACTGCGCATGTACGTGCTGGCCAGCTGACTTCGGCCTTCTTTTTCAGCCGTTTTTCGCCCTCCGCAGCCTTCAGGAACATTGGGGGAAGTGGAATTCAACATTATGCAAGCACAAGCAATAGAAAAAAGTCAAACTAGAGTATTGGACTTTAAGAGAGCTAATTTCAATAAACTTAGAAAAAGCTTGGAAAGGATTCCATGGATGAGAATCCTCAAGGGGAAAACAACTCAAGAAGCTTGGGAAATTTTGAAAAGTGAGATTATAAAAGCCCAGTCTAGCCCAATACCAATGAAGAAGAAAAATAACAGCATTCAAAAGAAACCAGCATGCTGCATAAAGAACTCTGAAAAAGACAAAGATAAGTATAAAAAGTGGAAAGAGGGGCACACAACTAAGGCAGAATATCAGCAAATAGCCCTAGCCTGTAAATATGAAGTGAGGAAAGTTAAGACTCACAATGAAGAAAGGCTTGCCACAAAGGTAAAAAATAACAAAAAAAGCTTCTTCCAACATATTAAAAACAAGAAAAAAGTCAAGGAAACAATTGGTCCATTACTGGAAAAAAGTGACAAGAAGGTGACAAGCAACAGGGAGAAAGCAGAACTATTTAACTTGTTTTTTGCATCTGTCTTTACAGAAAGGATAAAACAGTCTAACCTATCAAAAACAGCACCACAAAAAACAGATTAGGAACACAAGTTAAAATAAGGATGAAAGTGGCAGTGAACACCTCTCTACTCTAGACGAGTTAAAATCACTAGGTCCGGGTGGATTACGCCCCAAGGTTCTGAAGGAACTGGCAGATGTAAGCTCAGAACCACTGAACTCTTCTCATTCAAAGATCCTGGAGCACCGGGGAACTGCCAGGATTGGAAAAGAGCTGATGTATTTCCCATCTTCAAAAAAGGAAAAAACATAGATCCAGGAAATGACAGACCTATCAGCCTGACCTCAATACCAGGTAAGATCCTAGAAAAGATAATCAAGCAACGAATCAGTGAGCACCTAGAAGCAAACAAAGTAATAACCAAAAGCCAACATGGGTTTGTCAAAAACAGATCATGCCAGATTAATTATTGCATTCTTTGACAAAATTAGTGGACCAGAGGAATACCGTCAATATAATTTACTTGAACTTCAGTAAGGCATTTGATAAAGTAGACCATAACCTACTACTAGATAAAGTAGAAAAATGTGCATTAGACAGCATCACCACCAGATGGATTTGTAAATGACTAACCAACCGCACTCAACATGTAGTCCTCAATGGAACTGCATCTACATGGAGGGAAGTATGCAGTGGAGTACCCGAAAGGCTCTGTTTTAGTCCCAGTACTCTTCAACATCTTCATCAATGACTTGGACGAGGGGATAGAAGGGGAACCCATCAAATTTGCAGATGACACCAAACTGGCAGGAATAGCCAACACTCCAGAAGATAGGCTCAATATACAGAAGGATCTTGACAGACTTGAACATTGGGCACTATCTAACAAAATGAAATTCAATGGTGTAAAAGGAAGGTTCTACATTTAGGCAAGAAAAACAAAATGCACAGGTACAGTATAGGTGGTACCTTGCTCAATGGTAGTAACTGTGAGAGGGATCTTGGAGTCCTAGTGGACAACCATTTATGAGCCAGCTGTGTGCGACAGCTGTCAAAAAAGCCAAGACGGTCCTAGGCTGCATAAACAGAGGGATAGAATCAAGATCATGTGAAGGGTTAATACCACTTTATAATGCTTGGTAAGGCCACACTTGGAATACTGCATTCAGTTTCGGTCGCTACGATGTAAAAAAGATGCGGAGACTCTAGAAAGAGTGCAGAGAAGAGCAACAAAGATGATTAGGGGACTGGAGGCTGGAGATCTGGAGACCTCCAAGGTCTGGAAGTCTCCAGGTTCTCTTCCAACTCTTCTCTTCTAAATACTAAAATCAAAACTGAATGCTGGAAACATAATTAATACCATTAATACATGAACAGTTCCAGTGATATGCAACCCAGCTGGAATCATCAACTGGACTTTGGCTGATCTGGAAAATTTGAACCAGAAAACACGTAAACTTTTGAATACCGTATTTTTCAGAGTATAAGACGCACCTTTTTTCCTCTAAAAAGAGGATGAAAATCTGGGTGTGTCTTGTACATCGAATACAGCATTTTTTGCCTCCTGGGACCCCACCCCCTTCACCAAACTGGCTGTGTCTAGCCTTATGGAGGCCTCCAGGGAGCTCCTGGGGGCTAGGAAGAGCAGAAATGAGCTTAAAATGGCCCATTTTTGCCCCCCCTCCAGCCCCCAGCAGCACTCAATAACAGGGGACTCCAACCTTTGCAACTTTAAGTCTGAAGGACTTCAGCTCCCAGACTTCTCCAGGCAGCTTTGCTGGCTGGAGAATTCTGGGAGCTGAAGTCCTTCAGACTTAAAGTTGCAAAGTTGGAGACCCCTGCTCTATAAGCTTCCATAGGCTATGCATGCAATATATTTGACACAAAAATGGCCCGTTTTCACAATAAATGGGGCGATTTTTTGCTCATTTTTCACACCACCACCCCGAGCACTCTGCAAGCCCCCCAAGGCTAGTCATGCTTTTTATTTGAAGAAAAACGCCCCGTTTTCACAGAGAAACTAGCAGTTTTGGAGAGGTCTGCAGTGCAAAAACACTTTCAGAAAGCTGTTTTGGAAGGCTCTTCAACTTTTTCTGTGCCAGCAGAAACAAAGGTTTGTCAGCGATTTCCTTCTCCAGGACATGGATAAATACACCTGGAAACATCAACCTACCTAACTACCTACCTACTATCTCTCTCTCTCTCTCTCTACCTACCTACTGTATTTCTCTTTTTCTCTCTCTCTTACCTACCTACCTACACACACAATCTTTCTCTCCCTACCTACCTACTGTATTTCTCTTATCTCTATTTCTCTCTCTATTCCTTTATCTACCTACCTACCCTCTTTTTCCCTACCTATCTATTTCTCTCTCTCTATTCTCTCTCTCTATATATATTCCTTTATCTACCTACCTACCTGCACACACACACTCTCTCCCCCTACCTACTGTAATTCTCACTCTTTCTATTTATCTCTATCCCTCTACCTACCTATCTACAGGCGCACAACGGGGAAGCAGAGCAGCTGTTCACGCAACCCCCCTCTCCAGTCATGCAGAGCGCCATACACTGACCTAGGGGCATTCTGAAGATGCCAAGCCGCAGGAGAGGCAAACAAGCGCTCATGCAGCTTGGCAATACCCCTAGGTCAGTGAATGGCGCTGTGTCCAGCTGGAAAGGGGGGTTGCCGGGTGGCTGCTCATGAGCGTGGTCACCTCGCCCGAGGCTGTGCCCGGCTCTTTGGGAGCCCACTTGCAAGACAGCAGCCGCCCGGCAACCCCAAAACAATAAGCCCTCCCCTAATAATAAGGTCCAAGCCATATTTTGTGGGTCAAAAGAAAATAAGACCCTGTCTTATTTTTGGGGAAACACGGTAATGTCTGGGGGCTCAATTTGTATGCACAGTCATCAGACTGCAAAAGATCTGGCTACTGGAGAGGGACATGATGCAGTTTTCATAATTGTTGTGTCTACTCTTTTTGTTTTCAGAAGCAATGACAACAGCATTCTCACTTTTCTCACTTGTAAAAGGCAATGTCATCAGGGGGCAACCAAGTCTAGACCTCTCTTCCAGTGCTTGTTGGCAATGCCATGTTCCAATGCTCTGTAGCATAATTTGCCCTGGGCTACTAGTCTCTTTAGATTTGCTTTCATCTTCTCCTTGACAAAAGAGAGCCCCAAGGACAAGCAAAGAGCAAGATTTTTGGTAAGTTTCCTTTGACATACTTCTTTGGGTTTCAGGTGAAACAGTCCCTTTACTTCCCTCCACCCCCAACCACCCAAAAATAAATTATGGGTGTTCCGAAAATGTTGCCAACTTCCAGGATGATAACATGCAACCTGCAATGATTCGGAGGAATGGAGCAGCCTGTTTTGCTTGCTCAATTCAAGCTCTGGGGCTCTACAAAAATTCATGATCAGTGACACAGGATGGGGAAGTGTGTGTGGGATTCTAAAGAGGTGGAAAGAAGCTGCAAGACCTACAGCAGAAGTGTCACATTGGCAGTCCGTGGGCCAGATGCGTCACGTGCAGGTCACACCCGTTCCGCAAAGGGAAAAAACGCTGCGATAGTCATGATACAACGAATTTGACACTGTGGCCTACAGAAACCCAATAAGGAGGGAAAGTAGGCCCAAGAACTGTAGGGATCCTGAGGGGTTTGAAGCAAACCTTGGGAGGGAAGGACAGGTGAATGTGGGCTGGGCTCCCAGGGTATCCCCACCCCACCCCATAAGTACCGTATGCTTCATTTAAAAACCACAACAGGGATAGGAATCATTATGTGACATAACAGGTGCCTCAATTAATGACCAGCACAACTTGTCACCGAAATAGGCATGCTCCATTACAGTTGTAACTCAGGGGCTACTTGTACATGAAAACAAATGTTGAGTGAAATGGAAGAGGCACAAAGTAGGAAGGTAACAGGGCAGAGAAGTCACATCAGCAAGGAAGAACAATTAATGGATATCATATATTGCTGCTATCAATATTTCTGTCACCAGCACTACACATATGTATTTTCCACCAGGAATGTCAGATCAGGAGGCATGTACAGATGATCAGAATAATGCCCGTTTTAAACTGGAATTAACTTGTATGAAAATAGGATAAAAGTCTGTAATAGAGAATTACTGATGAAGAATTATATTTTGTGCATATTTTGTGATAACACCTGCAACCACAAATATACACCAACTGGCTCCACACTGGCTCCTAAACTGTATTCTGGACAAGTATGAAGCTGTTTTCCAAGATGTAAAAGCAGAATCATGTGAACTCAAGATAGGTGCTTCAGACACCAATACAGATGTATATTTATTCCTAGGTACTAATGTTAGAGATCCACACTTATTTACTGTTTTCTTTTACTGTATTAAGTGTAGGTTAAGTGTAGGTTAAGTGTATCACTGCGGTTGTTAAGTTAGTTACATGGTTGTTAAGTGAATCTGGATTCCTCATTGCCTTTGCTTTCAGAAGGCTGCAAAAAGGGATATGACCCCAGGATCCTGCAAACATCATAAATATTAGTCTGTTGCCAAGCATCTGAATTTTGATCACTTGACTATGAGGATTCTACAATAGCCATAAATGTGAAAAATGGACATAGTTCACTTTGTTCAGTGCTGTCATTAAATGAACTGTTCTAAGTTGGGGACTATACATACATATATATATATACATATGTATGTACTTACATACGTACAGATAAATAAATGCCAATTAAATTGCCTGAAAAAATATCAATCAATCCTTTAATTCAGTTACTGACCAGCATATACTTGAAAAAATATCACAGTCCCTATTTCTATATACCAAACATTTTTTATGAGCTGAAACCCTCAAATAAATGCAAATATCCCTCTTCCTATTTTAGGGGCAGTAATTAAAAAGACTATAGCAGAATGAAGCTAAATTAAGAGAGTAGCTGAAGTGAAAAGAGAGGAGAGAATCAGACTAGATGGAGATAAGATGAGAAGATGCAAATGTTGCATAGGTAAGGCATAAAAAAGAAAAAGAACTCTCTAGTTCATAAAATAAAATAAATAAAAATAAAATGCATCCATCCCATCCAGATTTACCGTATTTTTCGGAGTATAAAACGCACCAAGATTTTCAAGAGGCAAATTTAAAAAAAAAGTTTTTACACCCTGCAGACCTCCCAAATTTTCGTTTTTCACGAAAATGAGCCCTTTTATTTTCAAATAAAGGGCATGAATAGCCTTTAGGAGGCTTGTAGAGTGCTCCAAGGGAGGGGGGGAGCCAAAAACAGCTCATTGTTTGTCAAAAAAAAGGGCATGCAGAGCCTTTAGAATGCTTATAGAGTGGGGGCTGGGGGGGAATTGAGCAAAAAACGGCCTGTTATTCATTCATTTCTGCCCTCCCCAGCCCTCAGGAGCACTCTGGAAGCCTCCTAAAGGCTATGCACCAGTGGTGGGTTCCGGGCAGTATGGCCTGGTACAGGCGTACTGGGAGCAGCTGCAACCACAGTATCTGAATAGTGTTTTGGTGGGCCCACCCACATTCCTTTCCTCTTTTCAAGGGAAACAGGCCAATTGTGCACCGCACCTGCGCAACCTCGCCGAGCAGATGGGGCATCACAGGGTGGTGGTGTGTACATGACCGAGGTGGATATCCGGCCCCATTGCAGAGTTCCAGTTGCAACGGGATCTGGAACCCACCACTGCTATGCATGCCATTTTGGTGAAGTGGGCGGGATTTCAGGAAGCAAAAAAGTGTAAAAGTGGAGGTGGTGGGAGGAGTTGGGCTGCGAGACACACGTCCTACCCGTGACTTGCAGCTTCGTTGCGTTCCTCGCTGTTTTGTCCAGGGAAGTTGAAGTTGATTTTTTTTTTTTACAGGAAGCTTCCCTGGACAAAACAGTGAGAAACACGATGGAGCTGCAAGTCTTGGGTAGGACACATGTCTCGCAGCCCAACTCCTCCCACCCCGTCCCAATGCTAACAGAATCCAGGCGGCTTCCCTTCCCCACCATCTCTTTCGCGAGAGGGGTGGCAAGTGGGGTGGGGGAGAATTGAGAGGCATGGAGCGAGACGTGGCTTCTCTTCCCGTCTGGTCTCCCCCCCCTCGCTGGGCATGGCAGGCTTCCTCTGCAGCTTGTCTCCCTCACAAAGAAAGCCCAACCCGATGCAGGGTAGTGATGGGATACATCAGAGCAGTGCTGGCCAGTTGCTCGGCCAGCACAAAGAACTGGGAGGGAAGGCGATGGGGACGAGAGGACATGCAATCCCATGCTTACCCCCTCTGCTTCCCCAAAATAAGACCCCCCCCCATAATAAGACCAAGGCCATATTTCGTGGGTCAAAAGAAAATAAGACCCTGTCTTATTTTCAGGGAAACACAGTGTGTGTATGTGTATTCCATCAACTGCAATCGCACTATCCTAATCCCATGCCTCTCCCCAAATATTTTTGCATTTTACAGCAAAGCAGTCATCAACATTCTTCATTTGGTTTTTGGAGAAGATAAAGAAACTCCATATAAAATTATTTTGGAGAGAAGAATAGTCAATTTCACCTTCAACTTGCAGTTTATTGAATCTTAAAGGGATCTGAGCACTAACATTTCGCCTAACCATTTAAAAAAACCAGGACGTAGACCTATTACGTTCTATCATAATCTCTGTTGGAATTGTGATAGTTACCACACTGCAAAAATCTGCGCTATCAAATTGACACAAGTGGAATATATACAACATGCAGTCCTTCAAAGAATGATTCAACGGGAACGTAAACAATTTCTGCACAGATGCAAGGTAACCAAAAAACAGAGTATTAATTTAAAGGAGGACCAACCCAAAGAAACACCTGCTGGTACGTTTCCTGCCAAAGCATATAAGATAAAAAGAATCAGGCTATATTGTTATCTACCAACTCTTCTCACTGTTGCCAGTATAATTTTATCAAGTAACAGATGAAAAGAAAAGAAATAATAATATCACTTGTACAAATAAACTCTCTTTAAATGTTTTAACCTCTTATAAAATATCCATAGAAAAATGTTTGGAATTCATTTTATTAAACTAATTCATAACATTAAGCACTTAACCTATAATAAAATGTAAAGTAACTATATTAACTGCTGTTTTGGGTGCTGATATCACACTGTGACGAGCAAAATTATGAATGGCTATTAGCATTTAGCTGTTGATTATTTCAGTTGCACAAATTATGAAACTATTGTTATATCTCAGGAAGTTCAAAGCAATGTATTAAAAATTAAGACAATCTTCTGAATATAAATTTACATAAAATTGAAATTATTCTCTTCTCATACTTAGAATGCAACTGCTGAAATAAAGTGCCACAGATAGATGGTTTCTTATGTTCACAAAATAGGCAGCAAAATTAAAATCATTTGCATAAAATAATGTAAATAAACAAAATATTTGGTTTGCTAGTTTCATCAAATTCCAGCCTGCTGTAAAATTGAAAATAGGTTTATTATTATTTTTATACACAGATACACCATTCTGATTTGGATATGCTCAAGGCATAAAAAAGGCTTGCCTGATATGCTGGAGAGTGCCGGTTCAAATCCCAGTAGAAGGAGTATGGCCAGCTGAAGAGGGCTAATAAGCCCGAAATGGATCCATCCTGGTCTCTTATAATTTATTTATTAATCAGCCCTTAAAAACCTAACACATATCTAAAAAATTCACACAACAGTAATCTCATGGCTCTCTGCCCAGATGGTCTCTGGGTTGAGCCGAAAGGCAGAGAAGGAAGACAGTTTGTCTCCTCCCTTAAAGGGGCCCGAACAGGAGTTGTGAAATATTCTTTATTTATTATTTTATTTATTTTATAAAATTTATACCCCGCCCTTCTCCTTGTTAGGACCCAGGGCGGCGCACAGGCATTATATAAAACCATAAATACAATATACATCAATTAAAAATATATTAAATTAATTAACCCGTGCTAAAACCCATTATTAAAACCGTAACCAAATTATAATTTATATTTAAAAGTCAGAAAACTCTCTCATTAAAAGAGTCCTGTAAGGCTGATGTAATCATGGGAAGCCGGATAGCTCAAGGCATAAAAAGGCTTGCCTGATATGCTGGAGAGTGCCGGTTCAAATCCCAGTAGGAGTATGGCCAGCTGAAGAGGGCTAATAAGCCCAAAATGGATCCATCCTGGTCTCTTACAATTTATTTATTAATCAGCCCTTAAAAACCTAACACATATCTAAAAAATTCACACAACAGTAATCTCATGGCTCTCTGCCCAGATGGTCTCTGGGTTGAGCCGAAAGGCAGAGAAGGAAGACAGTTTGTCTCCTCCCTTAAAGGGGCCCGAACAGGAGTTGTGAAATATTCTCTCATTAAAAGAGTCCTGTACGGCTGATGTAACCATGGGAAGCCGGATAGCTCAAGGCATAAAAAGGCTTGCCTGATATGCTGAAGAGTGCCGGTTCAAATCCCAGAAGGAGGAGTATGGCCAGCTGAAGAGGGCTAATAAGCCCAAAATGGATCTATCCTGGTCTCTTACAATTTATTTATTAATCAGCCCTTAAAAACCTAACATACATACATACATATATATATATATGTGTGTGTTTTCTGAGGTTTTCGCGGGTGTTTGTATGTAGGTCTTTGGTTGTTCGGGTTTTCTCCCGCGTAGAATTGGAAGTATCTTCACGACGTTTCGATGAAGTCTCATTCATCATCTTCAGGCTGGTGCTTCCGGCTTGGTGCTTCCAGGAGCAATGTGAGATCTCAGCCGGTTCCTCTTTTTAACTGCCAGTGGGGGTGTGACCTGATTGGGTGGGAGCTTGGCTGCATTCTGATTGGGTGGAGGTGTGTTCTGATTGGTAGGGGTCTTGGCTGTGCTCTGATTGGATGGGGGCGTGTTCTGTTTGGGTGGGGGCCTGGTTGTGCTTGTGTTAGTCAGAGTTGCAGGGGGATTTGAGCTGGTGAGCTGCATTACTGTTGTTTGGCTTCGCGTCTGTGGTCGTGCCACGTCTCCGTGGTGGGCATCAGTTTGCTTCATGTATGGATTGGAGGGGTTTAAAGTGGCTAATAATGCAGCTGTGGTCTGGCTTCTGGTTTGTGGTCGGGCTTCTGGTTTGTAGTCATCATCGGTGTGGGTTTGGGCTTGCTTTTTGCGTGGCTGTGTGATAGTGACATCCTGTGTGGTTTTCGTGAGTGTGGGTCTGGTATCATTCTTTGTGTTAGGGACTCGTTTGTCAGTGAGGGCGGGTTTCCAAATGGCTGGTAGGCGGGAGGTATCATCTCGTTTATTCATGCTGTGTGGCCGTTTTTCTATCTCAATAGCTTCTCTGATTATTCTGACCACAACTATTGCCAAAATTGAACACTTTAACAACAGAATAATCAGAGAAGCTATTGAGATAGAAAAACGGCCACACAGCATTAATAACACGAGCACAACCAGGCCCCCACCCAAACAGAACACGCCCCCATCCAATCAGAGCACAGCCAAGCCCCCTACCAATCAGAACACACCTCCACCCAATCAGAATGCAGCCAAGCTCCCACCCAATCAGGTCACACACCCCACTGGCAGTTAAAAAGAGGAAACGGCTGAGATCTCACATTGCTCCTGGAAGCACCAAGCCGGAAGCACCAGCCTGAAGATGATGAATGAGACTTCATCGAAACGTCGTGAAGATACTTCCAATTCTACGCGGGAGAAAACCCGAACAACCAAAGACCTACATATATATATATATATATGTATGTATGTAATTGTTTCACAACAAAGGAAACAGTATGTCTCCTCCCTTAATTGGGGCCTATTAACAGGTTATTGTGAAACAATTACTTATACTAATATACCCTGTCTCAGCTGATGCAATAGGGGAGCCGGCTTGGCTAAAGTGCTAGGCTCCTTGCCTGGCATGCAACACAGCCCCGGTTCCAATCCCACTAAAGGGTATGGCCAGCTGATGAGAGCTAATAAGCTTGAAATAGATCTATCCTGGTCTCTCTCTAATTTAATTTATTGATCAGCTCATAAAAACTAACATACATACATACATACATACATACATACATACATACATACATACATACATACTTGTTTCACAACACCCTGTTAGAGCCCCAATTAAGGGAGGAGACATACTGTTTCCTTTTCTGCCTTTCGGCTCATCACCAGAGACCATCTAGACAGAAAGCCATGAGTTCCGTTGTGTAATTTTTTTAATATACAATACAATACAATACAATACAATAGCAGAGTTGGAAGGGACCTTGTAGGTCTTCTAGTCCAACCCCCTGCGTGGGCAGGAACCCTATACCATTTCAGACAAATGGCTATCTAACATCTTCTTAAAGACTTCCAGGGTTGGGGCATTCACAACTTCTGGAGGCAAGCTGTTCCAGAGGTTAATTGTTCTAACTGTCAGGAAATTTCTCCTTAGTTCTAAGTTGCTTCTCTCCTTGATTAGTTTCCACCCATTGCTTCTTGTCCTGCCCCCAGGTGCCTTGGAGAATAGTTTGACTCCCTCTTCTTTGTGGCACCCTCTGAGATATCGGAACACTGCTATCATGTCTCCCCTGGTCCTTCTCTTCATCAAACTAGACATACCCAGTTCCTGCAACTGTTCTTCATATGTTTTAGCCTCCAGTCCCCTAATCATCTTGGTTGCTCTTCTCTGCACTTTTTCCAGTCTCCACGTCTTTTCTACATCGTGGTGACCAAAACTGTATGCACACATATGTGTGTTATTTTTATGAGCTGATCAATAAATAAATCAGAGAGATCAGCTGATGCAATTGGGAGAGCCAGGCTGGCTGAATGGTTTAAAGGCTCCTGCCTGATATGCAATACAGCCAAGGTTCGAATCCCAGAAAGAGTATGGCTAGCTGATGAGAGCTAAAAAGCTCGAAATAGATCTATGCTAGTCTCTCTGATTTATTTATTGATCAGCTCATAAAACTAACACACACACACACACACACACATATACAGTTGTGTTCAAAATTATTCAACCCCCAATGCTGTAAAAGGGTTTAGGGAATTTAGTGTACATTTGTAATTGTATTCAGAATGAAATCCTACAAGGACTTTTTAAACAACCAAATGCAACTAAAATGACATCAATTGTTTTTGTAATACAGTAGTAAATGTTTCTTTTGTGATTTCTTCATTGACACAATTATTCAACCCCTTAAAGACTACCACTCTGAAGAACAGAGGTTCATTCAGGTGTTTTCGATCAGGTATTGAAAACACCTGTGGATGTCACCGAGCAGCAATCAAGCATAATAAGCACCAATTAGGCAGCTTTAAAATGACTGTGATACTCAGCTCCTTCTAGACATTTACTGGTGTGGTTACAAACATGGTGAAGTCAAGAGAATGGTCCAGGAAGACAAGAGAAAAGGTCATTTCTCTTCACAGGAAGGGCAATGGCTATAAAAAGATTGCAAAGATGTTAAACATACCAAGAGACACCATAGAAAGCATCATTCGCAAATTCAAGGCAAAGGGCACTGTTGAAACGCTACCTGGTCGTGGCAGAAAGAAGATGCTGACTTCGATTGCTGTGCGCTACCTGAAGCGTAGAGTGGAGAAAAGTCCCCGTGTGACTGCTGAGGAACTGAGAAAAGATTTGTCAGATGTGGGTACTGAAGTTTCAGCTCAGACAATAAGGCGCACACTGCGTAATGAAGGCCTCCATGCCAGAACTCCCAGGTGCACCCCCTTGCTGTCTCCAAAGAATAAGAAGAGTCGACTGCAGTATGCCAAAAGTCATGTGGACAAACCACAAAAGTTGTGGGATAGTGTTCTGTGGACTGATGAAACAAAATTAGAACTGTTTAGGCCCATGGATCAATGCTATGTTTGGAGGAGGAAGAACAAGGCCTATGAAGAAAAGAACACCTTGCCTACTGTGAAGCATGGCGGAGGGTCAATCATGCTTTGGGGCTGTTTTGCTTCTGCGGGTACAGGGAAGCTTCAGCGTGTGCAAGGTACCATGAATTCTCTTCAGTACCAGGAGATATTGGATGAAAATGTGATGCAGTCCGTCACAAACCTGAGGCTTGGGAGACGTTGGACCTTTCAACAGGACAATGATCCCAAGCATACCTCCAAGTCCACTAGAGCATGGTTGCAGAGTAAAGGCTGGAACATTTTGGAGTGGGCATCGCAGTCACCAGACTTAAATCCGATTGAGAACCTCTGGTGGGACTTAAAGAAAGCAGTTGCAGTGCGCAAGCCTAAGAATGTGACTGAACTGGAGGCTTTTGCCCATGAAGAATGGGCGAAGATACCTGTAGATCGCTGCAAGACACTTGTGTCAAGCTATGCTTCATGTTTAAAAGCTGTTATAACTGTAAAAGGATGTTGTACTAAGTACTAAGATTGAATGTCACTTGGGGGTTGAATAAAACTGATAATGATGTGAGCACAGAAAAGACATTTGTGGTTATTTCATTATAAATGTTATGTTATATTTGTCTGACCTACAAGTGCCTCTTTGATGTAAATGTAAGCAAGATGACTGAATGATCAAAATCAATGTCAAACTGGCCAAAACACTCAATTTCAGTGGGGGTTGAATAATTTTGAACACAACTGTATATATATATATATAATTGTTTCCACATTTATATATAATTGTTTCCACATTATTGATCAGCTCAAAAACGTTACATACATACATACATAGTTGTGTCACAAAAACCTAAGCTCAAAAATCTAAGCTGATGCTGTGCAACGCCAGGTCCGTGGTCAACAAAGCCCCCCACATTTACGACCTAGTGTCGGAGGGGGAGCCGGACCTGGTGGATATTACGGAAACCTGGCTGGGCCACGAGGGTGGTTTACTCCTCGTAGAAATGTGCCCGCCAGGTTACCTGGCACTCCATCAGCCAAGGGCCCAGGGCGGGGGGGGGGGGGAGTGGTTATTATCAAGGAAGGTCTTAAGCCAAGGGAGACCACTGTGCCTCAGGTAGTCGGTTGTGAGTCCCTCTGTGTTAAGTGGGGCCATGGGAGGCAGTTGGGCCTGCTGGCTGTGTACCTGGCTCCCCGCTACGTATCAGCAGCCCTGCCTGAGCTCCTTGAGGTGATCGCCGAGGTGGCAGTTGATACCCTCAGACTTTTAGTCAGGGGGGATTTCAACCTGCCATCAGTAGGCGAGGCATCCGAGGCGCTCGGGAGTTCATGGCCTCCATGATGGCCATGGACCTGACACAAGTAATTCAGGGCTCCACACACACCGGGGGACATACACTAGATTTAATTTTTGCCTCTGGTCAGTGGTTGAGTGATCTAGGAGTAGGGGAGTTAACCATTGAATCATCACTCTCTCCTTCGGCTTGACTTCCCAACCGCTACACCCCACTGCAGGGAGGCGGTGCCAGAGATACCAAGATGGTTCCACCCCAGGCACCTGATGGACCCAGAGAGGTTTCAAAGGGAGCTTGGGCCAATTCCTGTGACCCTGACCCACGACTCGACTGAGGACCGAGTGAACGCATGGAATAGTGCGGCCACGGGGGCCTTGGACCGGGTCGTGCCCTTGCGGCCTCTCACGCGGCGCCGAGCCACCCTGGCTCCTTGGTTCTCCGAGGAGCTAAGGGCGATGAAGCGCCGCAAGAGACGCCTAGAGAGCACTTGGAGGTCCACTCGCTCCAAATCCGACCAAACACGGGCGAGGTCCCATTTAAGGACCTACCTAGTGGTGATAAGAGTGGCAAAATGTAATTATCTCGCCACTCTTATCGCATCCGCAGATAACCGCCCTGTTTAGAGTGACCCACTCCCTCCTTCAACAGAGGCCGCGGGAAGCTCCTTTGCAGGATAGAGCAGAGGAATTTGGAGATTATCTGCAGGATAAAATCGCTCGGATCCGGGACGAGTTGGCCTCCAACGAGATAGATCTGGGCGGACTGTCCGAGGCAGATCTTGAGACGGTATTATGGGAAGAGTTCGACTTTGTTACTTCAAAGGACATGGACAGGTTGCTGAGGCGACTGAATGCTACCACATGTTTATTTGGACCCGTGTCCCTCCTGGCTCGTACTGGCCTCCTGGGAGGTTACACGAGGCTGGCTCCAGGAAATAGTGAACGCTTCTTTGAGTGAGGGGTTCTTGCCGACTGCCTTGAAAGAGGAGATCGTGAGACCCATCCTCAAGAAGCCTTCCCTGGACCCAGCGTTGTTACTTAATTACCGTCCCGTCTCCAACCTCCACTTCTTGGCGAAGGTTGTTGAGAGTGTAGTGGCACAGCAGTTCCCCCGACACCTGGAGGAAACTGTTTATCTAGACCCGTGCCAGTCCAGCTTCTGACCCGGGCACAGCACAAAGACGGCATTGGTCGCGCTGGTGGATTATCTCTGGAGGGCCCGAGATAGAGGTTGCTCCTCTATCTTGGTCCTGTTAGATCTCTCAGCGGCTTTCGATACCATCAACCATGGTATCTTATTGCACTGACTGGAGGGGTTGGGATTGGGGGGCACTGTGTTGCGGTGGTTCGCCTCCTGCCTCTCCGGTCGGTCGCAATTTGTGTTGGAAGGAGGGCAGAGGTCGACGTTGAGGCCCCTCACATGTGGGGTGCCTCAGGGGTTGGTCCTCTCACCCCTCCTGTTCAACACCTATATGAAGCCGATGGGCGAGATCATCCCTGGTTGTGGGGTAGAATACCATCTGTATGCTGATGATACTCAGCTATACATATCTACCCCCAACCACCCCAGCGATGCCGTTGAAGTGATGTCCCGGTGTCTGGAGGCCGTGCGGGCCTGGATGGGGAGTAACAAACTTCAACTCAACCCGTCCAAGACCGAGTGGATGTGGTTTCTAGCGTCCCGGTACAGCCAGCTGACTCCATCGCTGGTCATCGGGGGCAAGACACTAGCCCCCGTGGAAAGGGCCCGCAACTTAGGCATCCTCCTGGATTCACGGCTTTCCTTGGATGACCAGGTGACAGCCGTGACCAGGGGGGCCTTTTACCAGGTTCGCCTGGTCCGCCAGTTGCGCGCTTTCCTTGACCGGGACGCCCTTCGCACAGTCACTCAAGCGCTCGTTACGTTCTGCCTAGACTATTGTAATGCTCTCTACATGGACCCGGAGGCTCCAGTTAGTTCAGAATGCAGCCGCGCGGGTCATTTTGGGAGCCTCACGGTGCTCCCATGTAACACCCCTCCTGCGCCGAGCTGCACTGGCTGCTGGTGGTCTTCCGGGTGCGCTTCAAGGTGTTGGTAACCATCTTTAAATCGCTCCATGGCACGGGGCCTAGTTATTTGCGGGACCGTCTCCTACCACACACCTCCCTTCGACCGATCCACTCCCACAGGGTGGGCCTGCTCAGGGTGCCGTCGGCCGGTCAATGCCGGCTGGCGGCGCCCAGGGGCAGGGCCTTCTCTGTGGCAGGTCCAGCCCTCTGGAACGACCTACCCCCCCGAACTTCGTACTATCACGGACCTTCGGCTCTTTCACCAATCACTCAAAACGCACTTCTTCCACCTAGCTGGCCTAGCTTAGAGTCAGATTAGATATAATTTTAAATTGATTAGGTATGGGGATTTTAACATTTTAGTTTATATTTTAGCACAGGTTATTCAATTTAATGCTATTTTAATGTTGCGATTGTATTTATCGTTGTTTGTTGTGTCATTTTTAATTTCCTGTGCACCGCCCTGAGTCCAATGGAGAAAGGAGCGGTATATAAATCGAATAAAACCTAAACCTATATATGTATACTCATACCTGAACCTCTCTCTCATTATAACTATTCTCAAATTTCATTTTTCAACTAAGAGTGAAAGCAAAAATATCCCACAAGAAAGCAAAAAATAGAATGTACAATTGAAATATACTATATATATATATATTTTGCATCTTTTTGTATCTCCTTGCTTCCAGCAATATATGAAAACTATTTCAAATAACTGTATTAGTTAACAACTTCTTTTGGTATTTTCACTTAAATAATACAAAGTTAAGTACAATAAAAAGGTAAAGGTTCCCCTTGCACATATGTGCTAGTCGTTCCCCACTCTAAGGGGTGGTGCTCATATCTGTTTCAAAGCCAACAAAGCCAGCACTGTCCAAAGATGTCTCCTTGGTCATGTGGCCAGTATGACTAAATGCCAAAGGCGCATGGAACGCTGTTACCTTCACACACCACCAAAGGTGGTTTCTATTTTTCTACTTGCATTTCTACATGCTTTCAAATTGCTAGGTTGGCAGAAGTAATGGGAGCTCACTCCGTTATGCAGCGCTAGGGATTCAAACCGCCAAATTGCTGACCTTTCTGATTGACAAGCTCAGCGTCTTAACTCATGAGCCATCACGTGCCTTTAAGTACAATACCATGCACAAAAATGGCTTTGTGCCATTATATTTAGTTGTTTTTCAAGACTACAGCCTATCAATATGAAATTAAGCAGAGTTTTGCTACAATTTTCAAAAAAGAGAGGAGTCTTTTAGTCATTAGGCTCTCTTTAGCAAAAAGAGGCTAATGTAAGTACACTGAAAAAAAGCATCACTGGTAGTTCTCAGGCCCTAATTCTCAAGTATTAATTGAGAATCTAAGGTTACAGACCTCTGTGTAGCAGCTGATATAATTCATCCTCCTTACAATTTCAATATTAGTCTTACTGCAACATGTGCAAAGAAAAGTATGGAATTAATTTGCTATTGTCTTGGGGGGGGGGGGGGGGTTGGCTCTCTAATAAGCAAACCTTTAATAGATGCAGAGATAATGGTACTCTTCCTCCCCCATCAGGCCATGAAGAAAAATCAGATGTAAATAAGACTAGCAATAGTAACCACAATTTTAACTGTTCCTCTGTGTGACTACTAATCTTCATGTTGTAGCAGGGCTATACTATTATGTCACTGATGATTATGTAATAGGTAATGCCTTATCCAGCAAAGTGTAGGAACAATGAGATAAATGAATAAACTATTCTGCAAAAGCCCAAGAGAACTGTTGATGTAAGATGTTCTGGAAACATGGTTCCAAAATCTATTGATGCTTTTCAATTAAAAGTACTCGTTTCTTATGGAGAATTAACAGACAGATCTCTTTGTTGCACTATTTCTTTCAGACTTCTGCTCTCTCAAAGCTGAGACAGGATCTGTCACATCTATCAAAATGGTACACCTCTTTAACCTCATAGAGAGATATGGAGAATTTACATTATCTCATGGCTCATATATGAGCTTTTGCATGGCGTCCACCCTAGTTGAAGGGGACCGGAATTTATCTACTTTTACACTGTGCTATTTTCAGTTACATTGATCATTTGAGTAATATATCTATCATATATGGTTAATGTTACTGTCACATTTACTCTCTTTTGCTCCCGATTTCCAATAAAAGTTATAGGTAGGTTTCCAACATCTCGCATATAGATAGGTATAGATAAAGTGGGATATTATACAACTAGAAAACCCAGATAACTAACTGGCCTATTGATAGGTATGGTTGCAGGGGTCAGTCAATATAAATGCAACTGGGATTATATGAAAGTCAACAAAATGGACCATACTGTTCTCCAAGGGCATGGATGAGAGATTTTTTATAAATCGATTTTCGATTTTCTATAAATCGAACATTTAACGTTACAGCCATCTGCATGGCCAGTATAGTTGATATAACCCTCTTCTCAAGATTTTACATAGGCCTACCGAGTTGAAATGAGAAAAGGTACTCACTCTGCTGTTGAACAGTGAATGCTCCGCAGAATTTGCAGTATAGTGTGTTTTAATCTTCACTACCTCTCCACCACAATATCTTAATATTTGATATTACTTTTACTTTCCAATGAACACCATATATTGCATTATTTTCCTGAAACATACAAACCCTTTTCATCTTTTGTGGTGACTAAATAAAGTGATTTCCTGGAATCTGATTGTGATTCCTGGCTCCTCTTCTGCTTTTCTGTCAGTTGCTTTTGCTCCATCATTAACCTATAAGTCCTTGTCCAGGGAAGCCTGCATACTAATAGGTCAACCTATTCTCCAAAGTACTGTATTTTTCGGAGTATAAGACGTACCGGAGTATAAGATGCACTCAGGTTTTGAAGAGGCAATTTAAAAAAAAAATAGGTAGGTAGATAGAGGGAGAGGGAGGGAGAGAGAGAGAAGTACAGTAGGGAGGGAGGGAGAGAGAAATACAGTAAGTAGGTAGGTAGGTAGCTTGGTTGGTAGGTAGGTAGCTTGGTAGGTAGGTAGGTAGGTAGGGGGAGAGACAGTGTAGATAGGTATGTAGGTTTAGGGATAGAGAGAGAGAAATAGAGAGAGATGGAAAGAGAAATACAGTAGATAGGTAGGGATAGGGAGAGAGAGTAGGCAGGTAGGTAGGTTTATAGGTAGATAGAGAAAGAGAGAGAAACACAGTAGGTAGGTAGGTAGATGTTTCCAGGTATATTTACCCATGTGCTGGAGAAGAAAATCGCTGACAACCTGTAGCACCTAAAACTTTGTTTCTGCTGGCACAGCACTTGACCAATGTAATTCTCATCAACCACTCTAAGTAAGTAAACAGCTTTCCAAAAGAGGGGGGGGGGGAGTTTTTGTACTCTGCAAACCTCCCCAAAACAGGCCTTTAAAAAAAAAGGCATGAATAGCCTTGGGGGGCTTGCAGAGTGTTCCTGGGGAGTAGGGGGGGCCAAAAATGAGCAAAAAATGGACTGGTTTTTTTTGTCAATAAAATTGCATGCATAGCCTTATGGAGGCTTATAGAGTGCTGCTGGGGGCTGGGTGGCAAAAAACTGCGCGTTTTTTGCTCATTTCTGTCCTCACCAACCCCCAGGAGCTGTTTGAAAACCTCCATAAGGCTATGCATGGCCATTTTGGTGAAGGGGCGGGGCTTCAGGAGGCAAAAAATGTTATATTCAGTGTATAAGACACACCCAGACTTTCAGCCTCTTTTTAGAGGAAAAAAGGTGCATCTTATACTCTGAAAAATATGGTACTTGAAGGCAGGCAAGAGGCAATGGATGGAAATTAATAAAGGAGAAAGCCAACCTAGAACTAAGGACAACTTTCCTGACAGTTAGAACAATTAACCAAATTGAACAGCTTGCCTTCAGAAGTTGTAGGTGCTCCAACACTGGAGGTTTTCAAGAAGAGACTGGACAACCATTTGTCTGAAATTAAAGGGTTTCTTGCCTGAGCAGGGGGGTTGAGTAGAAGACCTCCAAGGTCCCTTCCAACTCCTTCCAATTTTGTTATTCTATTATTACACCAAAGAGGTCTACAATGCCTCTGCTATAGTGGCCATTATTCTTTTGCATGTTACAGTAGCAGTATTATTATTAGTAGTAATCTATGTGGAGATTTATAACGTGAATAGGAAATTCTCTTTTTCTGAGCAATTTTTTTTGCCATGAGTGTGACTATAGTGTCTATATAGTATTTGTATTTGACTGGATGGATGATATGAAAATATTTTCCCATCACCACCTGTGGACTAATTAAATTTTTCCGTCCCTGACACATCATCATGTTTACCAATGCCATATACCATGTATACTAAAGGAATGAATGTTTGGCAAAACTGCTATGTTGACTTATTTTAATCTGCTGTGAGTTTCTTCTTAATTTTACATATCATACATAAATTGTAATATTATTAGAACTTACTGATGGCTTTCTGAAAGTATCTATTTGTCAAGTTGTTAGATGTGGGAATGGATCAAAAAAATAGAAAGTACCTAAAACTATTTTAAAGTTAAAATAGTTTAGTTGAATTTTTTAGCTATTCATTTTTGAGCAGATTTATTAAGGCATTCATCTGTTAAAAAAGTATTCTTTTAACTATTGCCTAAATAAACTTTTTAAAAGACGCAGCAATTTTTTAACAACAAACGTAACTTTTTAAAATAACTTCCATGGAAATCTAGTTTAGTAACTATGGATGTAGAATTATATATAACATTCCAAATATTATGGACAATAAGATATTAATTAATATTATCCCTAGAAGAAATGTATTTCAGAATTTCCACGTTTCTTCTACTTTAAATAGAAAAACATTGTATTTGTAAGTACACACAATATTATATATATTTAGATCCATGTGCATTATTTTATGTGAACTCTGCTGTCTACACCACTATAATTGAACTCTAACAGTATACTACAGATGCTTCTGGTAACATATTATTCTTTTGAACCAATAATAAGGAATTAGTAATATTCCTAAATTATCTACTGCTCAATGTCAGTCAACTTTGGTTTCATCCATTCTATACAATACTTCCTAATTGGACTATATAAAAGGGCAATTAACAATTATCTTCACATCATTAGTTATTATTAATAACTAGCCGTTCCCGGCCACGCGTTGCTGTGGCCCAGTCTGGTTAAATGGCCAACCAATCTGTGTGTAGATCTACACCTGCACACACAAACACGTAGACACAACCACCGTATAACCCCGAACCTACCTATCTACAGTATTTCTCCCTCTCCCTCTCTATCCCTCTACCTACCTACCTACCTATCTACCTACCTACTGTATTTCTCCCTCTCTATCCCTCTACCTACCTAACTACTGTATTTCTCCCTCTCTCTATCCCTCTACCTACCTACCTACCTACCTACTGTATTTCTCTCTCAGAGTATCTAAATATGTCATAAAGGACCTGTGGCCCACTGCTTTCTCTGTATCCATCTTACCTACCTTTTTAACAATTTTTTACATTTCTGTTGCGTGTACCTGGCACAGGTGTGACATCTACACAATCTATATATATATATATATATATTATTGGTGCTGTATTTCAAAGGAACGTTGTGTGAAAATTTGGAAGCGATCAGTGCAGTACTTTCGGAGATTAGCGGTTTTGAACAAACTCTTGTTACATTTTTATTTATATAGATACTTCTACACTCAAGCAATGATCTATATCTATCTATATCTATCTATTCAGAACCCTGACAAATATTTGTATGCAAGCATTTTTGATATTCAATTATCCAAGTAGACAAAATTCAACATGAAAATGATAATATAGGAACTTCTGCTTTAGAAAATATATACGAAACACAATAAAATTGCACTTTTTAACCTGTAAAATACAGGCAAAAAGTATTGCAACATACTACAAATTCATCTTTTTGGAAGTATCATTTTACAAAATTAATAGATGAAAGAACTATCAGGATCAAGTAGCAATACCTACTCATCCTAAAACTATTCCTCACTGACAACCAAAGTGCTTTCAGGACACTAACTCTGTGGTAACAAAATGAAGAATCTGTGAAATATTTTTTAGTCAATGCTTGTAGAGATACTATAAACAATAGCCCACTATAGCCAATTAGAAAAGCCTAATCCATAACATCCAATATGTCTAATGCAAGCAAAAGTAGCAGAAAATATATAGAATATTTCTTAAACATGTCTAGGAGTAAATGTGTCTGATCAAAAACCTGAAGAATCTTGTGACACTTTACAAAGTAACAAATTAATTTCTACATAAGCTTCATAAAGCAAAGTTCACTTCATTAGACCAATTCCTGTTTGAGAAAAAGGATGTCGGCATCATCGACACACACGTACCTCTCACAAACATAAAATAAACTAACCAGAAATATCAACAAAAATAATGGCTGATACTTTAATTTGCTTTCTACCAAAAATCTCAATATGCTTAACCCAAGTAATTTGGTGGCAAATTAACTAGGAGGGATGGGAAAAAAACCTAAGTATATATGTTTGGAGACCCACATACTTGTGCCTAATTATACATGGCGAGATCCTTTCTTATAAATTCTGATATAAAACATTATTTTAAGATGATTCTTGTGTTAAAGTATTCCCCATTAAAATTTAAAAATTAACCATATTGTTTGTATTGTTGTTACATCCAAGTTTACCATCTAACAACAAGGACTATAATATATAAAAGTTTTATGATCTTAAACACTTGGTTTTGTGTCATTTCCAGAGCCAATATTATACAGTTTGAAATACCATTGAACTTTCCTGAGTAATAAGTGTTCTGATTAAACTTTTAGTCAAAATATCAGGTACTCAAGTTTCCTCTGTCTCAAAATTTCTAAAATGTAGTTAGACTGTTAAGAAACATATGTTTATTCAACATTTTGTATGTTGCTGTCACTTAAGCTAGAAAAGTCCCTTGCCTCCACTATCACAGGGCTGACAAACTAGTGGCCCACAGGCCGGATGCGTCACTCGCAGGCCAGGTCCACCACAGTTCCGCGAATGGGGAAAACATTATGAAACCTCACGTGACAGTAACATAGCGCGGTGAGTTTGACACCCATGCACTAAACAGATAAACATGCTATTTTTTAAAAAATATTTAAAGTATTTCTAAAGTAAAGGTAAAAGGTGTGGTGCTCATCACTGTTTCTTAGGCAAAGGAGCCAGCATTGTCCAAACGCTGTTACCTTCCCTCCGAAGTGAGCATTTCTGTTCACATTTGCATGCTTTCTAACTGCTAGGTGGGCAAGAGCTGGCGCAAGTAACTAGAGCTCAACCCGCTGTCTCCAACCTGGGCTGTCAGCTTTCCAGCTGGCAAGCTTGGCGTCTTTAACCACTGAGCCTGTATGCCCCTTGAAAAGTATTTCTATACTGGCCATATAATCAGATTTGTGGTGTTCAAAAATATAAAAACAATTAATATAATAAAACCCTCCCAATGCAAAATAAAACACCGAACAGACACAGCTCAATAACCATTAAGCTTTGAAAACCTGATTGAAAAAAATATTTTCACAGCTCTGTAAAATGTAAGCAATGATGTGGCTAGGCACCTTTCTGGGGTAATGTATTTCAGAGCAGAGAGGCTACCACAGTGAAGATCTGGCTTCTGGTCCCCTTAGCTCCTAAAGGGAGAAAACTTGAGTATTATTACCAATTAAATAACCTTTATTATATTTCAATTTGTTTTAGAACCAGCTTTAAAAATTCCTCACTGCCCCCACAAATTATTTCCCCAGCACTCCAGAACCAAGAATGTCACTTCTTTATCAAAGCATAACATATAGACTGCTAAAAGCCATTCACACATTTTAAAATACTCATGGTATTTGTATCTTCTATTATTTGGAATGGGAAATACAAGTCAAGTAGAGATAAGAGATACTAGCCATTTTATCATTGCTTATTTGCTCACTTAATAGAAACAGCATCCCTCAGGTTGCTGATAAACAGAAAACTCTCAATTATGTAGTCCTCTCATAAATGATCTCAGTTCCATAGCATGTCTTAAGCCAGTAAAATAGCAGAATATCTTTCTGAAATAATTCTGATATTTTTTACTCAAGAGATATAGCACATATTGAAAAGTCTACTTCTAAGATTAAAGTAAGAGGAATGGCAGTCATAAAAAATAATAACTAATAAATAACAAGTCAGCAACTATGAAACTCTATTTTAAATACACCAGCTTGTTTAGAACAATTACATTTGATTCAAAGTTCAACAAAATATAAATTTGATAAATAACTAAACTACAAATTTAGTATTCCCTTATTCAATCATGGTGGATATAATCCTAGTCTACCATAAATATTAATTTGACACACTATAGTTATATAATACAATATTAAAAGACATGAATATTTAGAATACCTAATTTGTTCATTCTGATATTTTCACTTATCCTAGCCTATGTTTCCATGGGAAAATGTACATACCAAAACATTCCAAGCATCAATAATGCCAGCTATACTTCTATCATCATAGAGTACTTTAAAACATGTACCAATAGCCATGCTAATATCTACTTAGAGATCCATCAAAAGGACTAGGTGCAAACAAAAAGCATTTTTGTTAAGTCATTCATTCACTACACTATCCCAAGATGAACAATGAACAAAAATGTGACAATAAATAAAAAATGCTTATGAATAATGCCGCTAGCATTATATAATACTCACTATTAATTTGGTATTTTTGTCCTGTGGCTTGCAGATGTTAAGTATATTTATCTGTGACACTTAGTAGTAGCAAAAACCACTATCTGGAAAGACAGCCAGTGTGATATGATAGTTAAGGTGTTGGACCAGGTCAATGAAGTCCCTATCTACCCTAAAGCACACCAGGTGACTTTGGGAAAACCTTTTTTTTTCTCAATCCAAAATATTGCAAATAGTTGCTCATCTTGCCAATATAAAATGAAAAGTGAGTCATTGAAGAAAGAGGAGATAAGTTTAAAAATAAATAAATAAAATCATGTAAATATGTTCAGTTTAAGAATAGGGTCTCTTTCTGAAATGCACTTTACAACCTCAAAGATCCTTTCTTAAAATAAAGCACAATTGTTTACCTGAGAATTGAGTGAAAAGAAGCAATTGTATATCTTTGAAATACGATTACAGATTTATATAATACAGGTAAACCGCTAATCAATAAAATAAATATGTGATTAGGAATGGGAAAAGCAAGCTTTAGAATCTAGGTTGATCACTACGACACAAGTATCCGCAATATAAAGTTTACATTGCTACAATTATTCAAACACATGAAAATGAAAGATTGTTCAAGTTCTTCCTCAAAAGATTTAAAATATTGTTAAATTTATTATAATATTTCTCCCTCTTTACAACTTTCTCCATTCAGGAGTTATGAAGTTTCCTTATACATACTCTTGCAAAGAACAATATTAAAAGCTATTTTATTTTCTAATATTGTTCTAATAGTATGCTTCACTATCACACTATATGAAAATTCCAAGAATTCAGTGGATCTTTCTGCTTTGATTAAAGAAGAATCTGAAACAACAAAACTCATTCAAAATTACTGTTGGACTATTATAACATTCAGATATGTTCTTGATATATTCCTAATATATAAAAACAAGTCAGAAAACACTGGGACCAAATATTTTAAGTTAGATCAATTTAAAAACCAATGTACAAAACTGTATTTTCAAACGTTTTAGAGAGAAGAAAGTATAAAATGATCACCTAGATTAAACAAAAGACAAATAAGTGAACTCTCAGTAAAGGATGCTTATTGTCTTGGTTTAGACAACTGGGTATAAAATTGCAATTGTAATGGTTCAATTTTATTCTAGGTTTGAAACTCCTAAAAAAGCATCTTGATATTCAATCTCTCTAACAGCATAAATCCTGTGGGTCTATTTACTGATCAGCACTGATTACTAAAAAATATTTTTAAAATTATGGATTAAGTCCTTTAATATTATTTAGACTGTTTAGAAATAAAAGTACAAAACTCGTAAAGGTAAATTCACAAAAAATATATGTGTGCACACCTAAGAAATTCTACACAAGAATTTCCAGACTTTCTGATAATTCAACAACTGTTTCTACACTATGGCTGTGAATTCTGCAGCTTCCAACTGGAAGTCAATCTAGGACAACCAATAATAACTGTACCAATATAATTGTATTTTCTCGATCAGAATGATAATTTTTCAGCATTGATTTCAAATTATTAGAACCTGCATTCATAAAAGACTGCTGCTCTTTCTTAAATTGACAAGAGTGGGAGATAATGTCTCATATTTAAGTTATAAACCTCCAAAACTCTTTTTTAAAACAAGTCACAATTGATAGAACTGGATTTCTAAACTAAAGTACAGTAACACATCTTCTAGTATAAACTACCATATAATTTGTAAATATATTTTCAGTGTTTAAAAAAACAGAAGAAAATCACCATGACAATTCTTACTATTTTTTAAAAAAAACTAAGTCTCTGAAGAAGGGTACAAGACCAACTGATTAGGATTGTAATTGAATATTTAAAAATCATTTCAGAAATCATTTGAAGAATGTTTTTTAAATTTTTTATATTTAGATGCAACTAAACCAACATCTGACCAGCAAAAGTCTTGATAACAATGTGTACATACAGCCTTTAAAATAACAGTATGTCAGTCTCCAAAGCACAAGAATACCATTTCCTTATTAAAATGAAGTTTTTAAAACCCAGTAGTTTATATTTTCTTAGAAAAGTAATTAAAATACTAATATTAATTAGTATTATTAATAAAAACCTTAGAACAGCTATTTTGTGCACCCTGTATACCTAAACTTTAATTCTGGTAGACATCCAAAGCAATTCAAAAACTTCAAACATAAAAGTTTTTCAGCAGGCAAGAGAACACAATTTTAATATGTTTTAGAAAGTAAAGATATTTTGTACGTTGACATACATTGAAATACCATTAAAAGCTTAATGCCACTGCTTCAAGAGATGTGATGGCACTTACCGCAAGTAATACTGTTTTAAAGCGAAGGCAGCGTTAGAACAACTTCTGGGAAAGTTAAATGCTTCCACTATTTCTCCCCACTGATTCTTCTCAGATACCTGTCAAAAACAACACACGGAGAGATGCACAACTCCACACACAGACACACATAACGTCGTTGATTGCCACCATCAAAAGGGCTGCCATGAAACAAACAAATATGATAAAGATTAAAAAAATGATAGGATCTGGATTTTCTATTCTTACTGACAGTCACCTGCGATACAATATTGCTCTTCCCCTTGTGTTTTACATTTTTTAAACAGAGGAGTGAGAACATAAACGGGTTTTATTCTGTGGAGAGGTTTGTTTTTGTCTTCGCTGCCTGGACAATAACCAATCGGGAGTTCCTCTGTTATCTGCTTTTAAATCCTCCCGCGGTCCGTTAAAACCCAAAGAAGTTGAAAACGAGCCAAGGAAGCCTCGGTGGGGGCCACCCCCACCAGCTGAGGGTGCGGGAAAACCGTCCTGCTGAGTGCCCCCCCCCCCCCCGCTCCGCAAGCTCCACAGATAGAGGCCTTTCTTTTGAGGCCTACATTTCTGTCCCTAGTCTTGAAGCCTAAAGATGGCTATTTGATTACACATCGTCTTGGCTGCCCCTTTTGTTATTTCTCCCCAGAAGGGGCTCCGAGGGCAGCGCCAAGGCCGCCCCACGGCAGCGATGATCATTTCCTAGCCCATGCTCCGTGCCGATTATCGATGTTAAACATGCCCGCTAATTTTGAGTTCCACTAAAACTGCACTCAGACTCTGTGCGAGGCGCGCGCGCATACACACACACACACACACACACACGGCAGAAACTGCCTCCAAACACAACCTCCTCCACTCGCCTTCTCCCCAGAAAAGGAGGGAACAAGCCAAACATCGAGGGCAGAGGGAAAGGGTCCCGAGAAGCAGCCTTCGGCATCCCTGAATCCCCCCTTTTCGGCTCTTCCCCAACAAGGCCGAGCCGCCAACCAACGTTGCCTGCTCCCCTCTTCCATTTCCCTCCTTCCCCAAGCCGGCTTGAAGAACGGCCGATCCCGACCCCCCGCCAACCGCCTTTCCCCCAGGGTCGGAAGAGTTTCGAGGGAAGGTTAGTGGGAGGGAAAGCCAAAGAAAAACTTCCACTCACCTTCCCAAATCCTCCTAAAGTGGTGACTCGGGTGTAGAGAGCGTGAAGATCCAGCTCCTTTCCACCCACCACAGGGATCTTCTTAAAAGGAGACCTGGCAAGAGAGAGAGAGAGCGAGCGAGAGATAAACAACTTGTCAACTCTGCCCACCTTTTCTCCCCTCGCAGGGGGCCGCTTCGTCCTTCAGGGCAGGGGCTGGAAGTTAAAAATCGGTCTGTTTAAACAACCTCCCCCACCACCATCCCCTTCCATCTCCCCATTTTCCTTACCCTCTGCTGTGGTGAAACTGCCGCAGCTCGTCCAGAAAAGCGAGTCCTTTTCTCCGATGGTCTGGTTGGTTTTTTCCGGCCGAGTTTGCCATTTCCCCCCCTCGGATTTAAAAGATTTGGGTTTTGTCTCCTTAAAAAAAATCCAATAGAAAAACAACAACAATCCGCGGATCCTCCTCGCCTTTAAGAGATCCAGGTTCCTGTACTCGGTCGGGGATCAGCCATGGAGAGGGGCTTGGTTTTAAAAAAAAAGGAAAAAAAGTTTAAAAGGAATAAGAGAAGCCGGAGAATGGTAATTGCAAGTCCTGTCTCCACACAACACACAGGGAGGGAGAGGGGCACCTCTCGCTAATTCTTGCTGCTGCTGCTGCTGCTGCTGCCGACGCCGACGCCGCCTGCCTGCCTGCTGCTCTCAACACCACAAGCCCAACCAAGCCAGCCTGCACATGAGACTCAACATGGTGCTGCTGAATCGCACAATGAATTGGGTTAGTGTTGTGGTAGGGTGGGGGTTGGGGAGGCTGGAGTGAGATACTGACAGTGTATGTGTATTACAGACGCGAATCCATGAAATCTCCCCTGTCCCTGCTCTCTCACATATACTTGCGCGCGCGCGCACATATATACACACTGTACGGCGGTGGCGGCGGCGGCGGCGGCGGCAGCAAGATTCACTTCTCTCTTCAGACAAAAAGATCTGAGGCAGCCGTGCTTCTGCCTGGGCGAGAGCGCAACACAGCGAACTCCGGCGGTCAGCCGAGGCACTGCAAAAAGCAGCTTCGAAATGGCAAAAGCAAGGCCTGCCAACGAGCAGTTCCTGGCGGGGAACAATAGGCTTCTCTCGCGGCTAAGGGCTCATCTGCAATGTGCCGCAAACTTCACACAAAGCGGGCGGAAAGAGAAAAGGCAGGAGAGAGAGAGAGGAAGGGCTACTACCGGTTGTTCCAGGGTTAGGGGCAGAGGAAATGTTCCATTCTTCCAAACTTTAAACAGATGGAATACTTACTGAAAGATAAAAAAAGAAGAGGAGGGGAAGAGGAGGACTAGGTATTTTTGAATAAATACAGCCACTGTGTTTCTTTAAATAGTAATAAATATCCTTCTCTAATAGATTTTAGAAAATTTTAAAGGTAAAATTTTAGTGAAGTTATTTATAATACATATTCTCATCTATTTTCACAAATCATTCAGAGTAATCATTGGATAATTCTGACTCCTAGAATTAAGAGTGGTTCATAAGAGATATTAAAAAGTTTAATAAAAAGTGATTTATTGAGACTCACTAAAATACATTTCACAATTAAAAAGTTATAAAATATATTTAGAAATTGCCTATACAGTAAACCAAACACATTTGATAAATAGAGCATAATGATGAAGCCTATCAATTTTAATCTGGCAGTGGAACACTAATTCATATTAAGGAAATCTGTTCTGCAGTTCTACCTCCTGCAATGGGTGATAAATAGATTAAACATTTTGAATGCTTGAAATATTGTAGTGTATTGTAGAAGGCAGAATCTGTCCTTTAGACAGTGGTAAATTATTTGTTGAGCCAATGCATGCTATAAGTGTCCAATAATCATATAGATATTGGTAAAAATTATAGTCAAAGATCAAGGTTTCTTAATCCAAGCATGTTGTGCATCTTGAATGTTGCATACCTAATCATATTCTGTATAAGCAGGAGAGAGATTTAGGGGCCATAAAAGATAAGTGTCAGAGGAATTATAGCAGGGAGTTCAAGGCATTCTCTTTCTGTCTCTCCCTCCCTCCCTCTCTCCTGCTGAACCACATCTCCTAGCATCCCTTGCTATGGCCATATTGGCTTGAACTCAGTAACTTTCAGAAGGCTATAGGTGCCTCACCTTTATAGCAATTATAATATATTGTGTGATTATGTACAATAAGGAGGGAATTTATTTTTCAGAATGAATAAGTGATTGGAAAGGAAGGAAAAGCATGTAACCAATTTCATTGTAATTTTAGTACAATGACAATAAAGATTATTATTATGTAAAGTTTCAATCTTACACACAACAGCCTAGGATTCAGTTTTAATTACTTCACTGACTTCAATGTGGCAATATATAGGAATAATATAATTGATCTGAAGGAGAATATGAATAAGGGGAAAAACAATCACAATAGTGGCTTAAATTAGAACTCTTAACCTGTATGTATGGAATTGAAAAATGTTTTTGTTCTCTTTGAGCAGGTGTCAAACTGACAGCCTGCGAGGCAGATGCGTCATGCTCAGACCATGCCCAGCCCAGCTCCATGAAGGGAAAAAACATTGCAAAATGTCATATGACGGCAACATGATGCCACTAGTTTGACACCCGTGTTTTAGAGCATTATACATACATTAAAAGAGACCTTAATTATAAATGATTTTCAGATAAACAGTTATGAATGAAGGCAGTTGTTAGCTTGATAATTCAAATTACAATAATGCATACTTTTAAATTATGAGTCTTCCTATTTAAAGTAGGAGATATGCCCATAAAAGGATTGCATTCTACAAGTTCTTAACTTTTTAACTTATTTATGGTAACATGGATGAGGATGCATTCAGATTAAACAAAATTGTATGTATTTGAAACTGGGAACACTTTTCTCTCTTTATGTGGTCAACTGAAAACTCAGCCCGCCTTCGCCATGCTATTAATTTGTTAACTACAATTTGGTTTAAAAACTGATTCCAGTAGTTTGTGTTCTCAAGAG
Source organism: Rhabdophis nuchalis (assembly GCA_039707465.1). NCBI lineage: Eukaryota > Metazoa > Chordata > Lepidosauria > Squamata > Natricidae > Rhabdophis > Rhabdophis nuchalis. Next base: position 68,943,945 of record CM077648.1, read on the forward strand.
ATTCTGGCAAAGATACCTATAATAAATGAGAATATTTGTAGTTCAGGGTTGACATGAGGGGTGTTAGGTGCTTTCTGAGCTTGTTTGTTTTCTTGCAGATGTTTCATTACCCAAACAGCAGCACTCTTTACTAGCACTGATAATGTTACCTAGTTTGGGTAATTAAAAATATGCAAAAAAAACAAATTCAGAGAGCACCAAGGACCCTGCAGATACCAATATTTCCCTTTAAAATTTAGATTGCATTTCTTCAGGAAATTAAGTCAGGCCATGGTTTTTCATCGTATTTCATCCCTCAATGTTTCATATTGAAAACGAGAAAGTGATGTAATAAGATGCTTGGTAAGAATTGCCTTCAACATATTATTGTAGCGAAACCCCCTTTAGGAACACATGCCAGCTTTTTAAAAATGCTATAAATTCTTGTATAATTTCTACATGAAACGTTGTAGCAATTTCTTCCACAGAACTTTCTGCTTCTAGCGACAGTATTCAGGCGGAGGTATCTCCGCTTTTTAACGAAATACCGATAGAAATGCTCAACATCAACCTAATACTGTAAAGTGACCGGTGTCCGATAAAAACGGAAATTCGATCATTCCGGGAGAGTCGTCAACAGTCCTCGAATGACTCAAAAACTGGGGTGGGGGGTGGGTGTTTCTCCCTCTCGCCAGTGCTTGGCAGAGGTGAGTGAGTCAGTTTCAATGTATGTGTACTCTAGCGGTGGCGGCGGCAGCCAAGGCGAGGATAGGCAAATTGCGTAGAGCACGAGTAGAAAGATTTCCTTGGCTGAGCACAGTAATTGCGCACGTCCCTTACGTAAGTGTCAGCTGGGGATTCTCTGGAGGGGGTCATTTTCATTCAATCATTCCAAAGACCCCAGCAGCCGTTCCAGCGCACCTGCCTTAGTGCTACCCGCATCCTCGAGCCGAGGAAGCTGCAGCGGCGGACCCCATGCGAAGGAGCGCTTGAGGCGGCTCTTCACAAAATGGCGGCGGCCACGGGAAGAGAGCCCCATTTTGTACCCGTAGAGCTGTCAGTAGAGACGGACTCTACTTAAGAGGGCAGGGGAGCAGAAGGCGGTGGCCAGTTCACTAAGCGAACGACGGAGGGAGGGATGAGAGGTGCTTTGTAAGCGCTCTCGCCCGGCCCTTCAACGGGGCTTTACGTAAAAGCCCGAGAGCCGAGGCAGGCGGAGCTAGCAAGCGAGAAGCACTGGGAGGATTGCGAGCAGTCAGTTGTGCTCCCACCGGCCTTAAATAGGGATTATTCTTGCTTGGGAGTCATTTGGGATGGCGGCTTCTTTCCTCCTTTGTTATCCTTTTTCTTTTGGATGCGTGCCTTTTTTTTCTTTGCCTTGTGGAATTTTCTCAATCCGTCAGAAATTCGCCAGGCTCGCGATCGGTGGCTTCCTCCCCTTCCGCCGCGACGTAGGTCTTTACACGGTTGGGGGAATTGGATGCCGGTCAAAACAGTGGAATGAAATTAGCAATTCTCGTGTGCTATTTTCTGGCTTGTTTTCTTTTATGCCTCGGGTTATTTCAGCTTCTTTTTAACTAACTCAGCCTGTGTAACTTTTCCTCCTAGTTGTCTTCCTTTCCAAAGCTGCGTCTTTTTCTAAAGGCTGGATGAATATCATTAATCAGGATGTCGCGTTTGGAACGAATTTCTGTTTCTTTGGGATTTACTGCTCCTTTCTAAATATATTGCTTTGTTAGAATGATGCTCTCCAAGTTGCAATGTTGGCAACCTTGTAAGATGTAATTGCGCCTGTGCAAGAATTTCATTTCTCTTTGTCGGTAGCATTTTTAAAGGTTTGGTTTTTTAAAAATAAAAAGAAACATTAAAAAAAAACCTTGAGATCTTTGCTTATTACAGTGCTAATCATTATCTCTCCACCCTAAGATAATCTGTAAAGGGTTAAAAAAAATGGAAGCTGCTATATTGTTGGGAAATAGTCTGTCTAAATGGTATGAAATCCATCTAATATCTTTAGCATATGAAGATTTTTAATATCCTATAAAGATTAAAATGAAAGATTATGAAGAGCCTTGGATTGTATGAGAGGATGTAAATTTTACTTCATTTGGTGTTAGTATGAAAATAAAAGCTAATTTGGAATATTAGCTAAGAAATATATTAATTTGTTACCAGTGTTGTCCTTGTCATAATTTATAGAAATATATGGATCACAGATACTTAGCCTCAGTCTTATTTATTATGTTTTTTACTGTATAAAGAATATGAAAGAAACCCACTGAGCCTGCTTTCCTAGTAAGAAACAGTATCTACTTTTCATTGTTTTATGAAAATACCTCCTCCTTTCTGCTTGCAATTTATCTGTTTTAAGTGCCTCTTGATTTTATTCTGAGGTATGGGATGTTCAGAGACTGTTTTTGGGTGTTTGATGACTGCTTTTAAATATGCTTGCTTTATTAATAATGAACCTATGAAGTTTGCTCCTATGTGGCTCATATCAGGTATGTTAATTGTGTTGGCTTCAGTAGAGTTTACTCCAGGGGAAATATGCAGAAGATTTGCTTTTAACAATATGCACCTTTTCCTAGAGTTTCTATATACATCTTAAATATATCTTCTAGTTTTTGTAGTTATTTTATTCAATTAGGTGGTAAAATGCCATTGATAAAGCATATTTTTATACTGGCAAAGCATAGCCTACTTATGTAACTTGAAAATTTGAAAATGCTATTTTGGAGGACTTGGCTGTGAGTCAATTTTTTGTACACTTAATTAAATAAATTGTAATGTACTGTGTATAAAAGGTAATTAATTAAATAAGTTGAACTATATAGGTAAGCATTGGATTGATCTGCTTAGAAGTAATCTTACTTCCTGAATCTGATTATTATTATTTTTAATAGTGAAAACGTCTGGTCTTTTTGGTTAATAGATAAAAACCTATGAATTTGGTTATGTTTAAAACAAACAATCCTTTGATTTTGATAAGCTAATAAATATAGCTAATTTATATAAAAGTTTGATTTTTGAACTGCCAGAATGTTTTTTGTTTACAAATTTTCTTGTGTGATCTTTATATATTCTTATTATCTTGATTAAACTTGAAACAATATTGTTGATATAAGAGCAAATAAAACTTAAACTATTGGTTGAGGGACCTGTAGGAACTGAAATTTGTTCATTGGATATCAGGAGGAGATATTTTCTTAAAGAATTAAAGTATATCATAGTTTCTTCAAGACCTTGTATTTGGCTAAATTATTCCCAATAAACAAGGGATAATCACTAAAGGTGTTATATTTTATCATATATGCCTCTGTACTATTGACCATTAACAAGAGGTTTTTTTCTTCTTCTATTCAATCATGTCTAATTCTTAAAGACTGCCTGTACAAGTCCCTGCAGTTTTCTTGGCAAGGTTTTTCAGGAGTGATTGTCATTGCCTCTGTCCTAGGGCTGAAAGAAAATGACTGGGCCAAAGTCACCCAGCTGGCTTTGTACCTAAAGAGGGATTAGAATTTACTTGTCTCTTGGTTTCTAGCCTGAGGTCCTACAACTACATCAAACCTGTTGTTCTCCATTAATAGTATAGGTTGGGTTACAATAAAAGTTAAATTTGTCTCAAACTTTTAAAAAAAATATTTTTGACTTGAAAAATGGGGTAGCTTTAAATTCTTGGGTCAAAAGTTTAAGAAAAAATTGAATTTTCTTTGTGAAACAACCTTTAACTATGATATTAGTTTTATTAAGGTCATTAATTAGAAGTTCTATTGGCTTATTTTTTGCAAAGTAATTGCAATAGTCTAGGTTGACTATTACTATTTTATTAATGAGGGGAGATTGTATAGTGGAAATAAGATTGACTTTGAAAATATATGAAACATTAATTTCACTTTACATGACTATGTTTTCTGGACCAAACATCCTATTTAGGATCACGGAAAAATAGGCAGGATAGAAAAATTATAAGTACAAAAGCTCTTAATCTGTTAAGATAAGAGATACATATTTTTCAGTGCTTTTATCATCAAGTAGAAATCTGTCTTACTTCAGTTACTTAATGCCATTACCTATAAAGCATCTACTAGACTCAGTCTTCAATAAAAAAAAAATTCTAAACATATTTTCAGTTGGTAAAACTTTCAAGATAACATATCATTTACAACAATTTTAGAGCTGTGTTTGCACATGCGGGCACACATGTGCCTTTGAGCTAGTGTAGACTCCTGGTGACAGCCTGAATCTATATTTATCTTGAGGCAAGATTTTGGAGGTGATTTACCATTGCCTCTTTCATAGGGCTGAAAGAGAGTAACTGGCCCAAGGTCACCCAGCTGGCTTTGTGCCTAAGACTAGAACTCTCAGTCTCTTAGTTTCTAGCCTGGTGTTCTGACTATTATATCAAACTAGCACTTTTGGAACTTTTAAATATTACTATTATTAGATTTTGAAGTACTTTAAACTGAAGCAATGCAAATAAATTATGATGAATAAAAATGGAAGATACTGAGTTTTTGTTAAGTAAATTGAGATATAATCATAGCTCTAACAATTAATGTCTGAATTATTATGCACATTGAATTAAAAAAAATGTTAAGCCTCTCTAGCGTAGGGATCCCTACCGGTTGTCCTAGACTTACAACTGATTCCTTAATAACTATTCAAAATTAAGGGGGACTCATCCTCAAAATTGTAAGTCATGTGATCACATTTTAAGTACTTGGCAGCTGGTTTGCAATTATGACAGGTTGTGCAGCATTCCGTGGTCAGAAAATGGCAAAAACCACCAAGCTGGACACGTGGTGTCACGACTTGTGACTGCAATGGCTTCTGACTGAATTTCTGGGCTCCATTGTGATTGTAAGTGGAGGATTATCTATATATTTTTATATTTTTGTAAGCTTACACATTATTGGAAATACTCACAAAAATGTTCCCTCTGGGTAAATAGAAAAAGTCTTCCAAAGTGTTTAAGAGGATACAATTCATACTTAATTTAAATTAACATACCATATGTTTTCGGGAGTATAAGACGTACCCAGGTTTTGAAGAGGCAATTTTTTTTTAAAGTAGATAGGTAGATAGAGGGAGAAAGAGGGGGAGAGAGAAAGAGAGAAATACAATAGGTAGGTAAGTAGGGGGAGAGAGAGGATAGGTAGGTAGGTAGAGGGAGAGAGAAAGAGAGAGAGAAGGTAGGTTGGTAGGTAGAAGGGGAGAGAGAAATAGAGAGAAACACAATAGATAGGTAGGGGGAGGGAGAGAGGGTAGGTAGGTAGAAGGAGAGAGAGAAATAGAGAGAAATACAGTAGGTAGGGAGAGAGAGAGAGTAGGTAGGTTGGTAGGTAGGTAGAGGGATAGAGAGAGAAATACAGTAGATGGGGGGGGAGTAGGTAGGTATATAGGTAGATAGAGGGGGAGAAAGAGAGAGAAATAAAGTAGGTAGGTAGGAAGAGAGACAGGGTAGATAGGTAGGTAGGTAGATGTTTCCAGATGTATTTATCCATGTGCTGGAGAAGGAAATAGCTGACAACCTGTAGCACCTAAAACTTTGTTTCTGCTGGGACAACCACTCTAACTAAACAGCTTTCCAAAAGGGGGGGGGGGAGAAAGTTTTTGCACTCTGCAAACCTCACCAAAACGGCCCGATTTTCAGCCTCTTTTTAGAGGGAAAAAAGTGTGTCTTATACTCCAAAAATACAGTAGTTTATTCACTAGATGTACTACTTTTAAGTGGGAAAATGTGTATTAGTTTGTTATTTTGTCATATTTCTTCTTTAATTGATTACAATCGCCTTGATTAAAATCAATCCTTCGTGAGTAAGTGCACAAAACAGAATATACAACTTCCCTATCAGGATGTTGAAGGAAGAGGGGGGGGGTAAGGGGGGGTGATTAACTATTATTTAACTGCCGTTACAAGGAAGAAAGTGACACTTTTTCCCAGAAAGAGTTTCAAATCTCAATCCTCCTTCTGATTCACTCTGGTAGAATAGATAGGAAAGCCAGTAAATTTATGTGCATATTATAGTGTTTTGAATAATTCCTTTATATATTCCAGTTTTAATGCATGGAGATCTATCTAGTTGGAAATCTTCTAGTTTTGAAAATCAGTCACAAAGTCTTACTGCTATGAAACTCAAAAAGACAGTTTAAGGCTAATTTGGTTGTTGTGCATATCAATCACTTGAGCATAACTTCTCCTTGGACTAATGAGACTTGGATTTGAGTAGACATATAGACGCTAGTAAAGATTTTATCCTGCACTAAAGGAGAAGTTGGTTTTTGTTACTTCTAGCTATAACACTTGGCTTCTCAGCAAAAAGCAGGACACTTTCTGTATTTTCAATAACTGGGAAGATGCTGAAGCAATGTACTATACTAACAACTGCTTCAGAAGTGACATGACACAAAAATGCTAACAGTTTCAGTTCATCCAATAGTCAAGTTATTATGGGTCATGGGAGTATATTTGGAATAGTAAAATCAACTCTCTGATATTGTGAAATTATTTAGTAAATATTAAAGATAAATTGTACCCCTAGTCTTGCTATGGCCTGTCAGTTTTCTTTTAAGTCTGTGAAGGAAAGAAGCATGGCAGATGCTTAATTCCCAGGATATATTTTAAGTGTGCTGTGGCATGGGAACAGTCAGCCTGAATTTTCTTGAGAATCATAAAGGGTTATAAGGCAACAATTCAATTGCGGTGATTGCAGTAAGAGGGTCAGTTCTAATCAACATGATTATTTTAAAACAGCTAAAACTATTTTTTATATTTGTAAAGTCCCAGTATTTTTGAATGCTAATAGATTAAAACTTGCCAAATTCAAATTTCTATGAGACCTGTACTAATAATAGTAGAAGAGCAAAGACTTACAAAAATAAATGAATAGCAAAGCAGTCTACAGCTTTTGTAAAAAAATAATAATAGTAAGGTAATTGTTTTTGATAATATGATACTCACCCTCTTCTAGGTTTAGTAGTAAACTTCCCCTTCAGTTGTTCATCGAGTCTGGCTTTTTATTTATTTTCACACTGAAGAGATTATTCCTTCTTACCCTCGATAGGAACCCATTCATTCTATGCTACTGCTGGCTGGCACACTGTGTGCCTTCCCTTCTTAACAGTCCCAACTGCCATGGAACAGTTTTAGTCCACCATTCCATTTTCCCTCCCAAAATGGCATTTTCAAACAAGCTTCTTACTATTTTAATAGTAATTAAGCTTGAGTCCTTTACATACACTGTTTTGTAAAAATTGTACCAACAACTGCTGCCTCGTAGCTGTAAACTGGTAAAAAAAATGGTAGATTTATTACTATAGCAGAGAGATTTAATTTTAATTCAAACAAAACGGCAGTATACCATGCCAGAGAAAGTAATGTACTGAGCTACTCTGCTTTGTTTTCAGTTATTAATTGGCTACATGCAAAATGAATTGATGTACCTTGTCCTTCTAGAGCTAATGTTACTTGAAATATTGTCTCTTTAGAACATAAAGAGGCAACTTTTTGACTTGAAATAGCTGGCCTTGAAAAATCTGTTGACCAAATTTTATTTAATGGAAAATTGGGGTTATGTGACCATTTTCTATGACATGTAGCAGTGTTACTTGCAGTTGTTTTTTCAGAAACTGAAATTTCCTTTTTTCCTGTCAGAAATTTTTCAGTTTTGTCATAAAGGCCTATGAAAGATGTAGATATATTGTTTGGCTGCTATTTAAAGGATATTTGATTGAAGAGTGTCAAATAGATTTGTGTCTTCCAACACTATAAATGTTCAATGGATTCTATTGTCTTTATAATTGATACTAGCTGAATACCCATGCTCCGCTACGAAACTGTGTGATTGGGCTTGATAAATTGATGCAGCTTGAAAATTAATGAGTAGTTACCTTCAACCTCTCCTCTCCCCTTCTCTCACTCAGGCTTGCCCCATAGAAGCCTCCCCTTGGTCTGACCTAGGCTTCCTGATACAGTAAAAAGCACACACTTAGTGTCCAAAAGCCTCTCTCTATTTCAAAGGCTGTGAATTATGTTATGTATCCCAAATAGTTGTAAAGAGTCCTACAGTAAGCTGCCAAAGTCCTTCGGGATAAGGCTGATAAAGCCACTTTTATCTTCCTTGACAGGCTGTCAAAGACTTAATTGGCAATTAACTTGGCAAGGCTACACAAAGCAAATAATCAAAACGGAGCTTCAAAAGGTAAACTGACCAGCATGAACCAAGTTGTTTCCTACAAAGGCTCATGTGCCTTTGCTCCTCCTTTATGTTCTATGGGTGGGGCCAATCACCTCCAAGCCTTACTCCTGAGTTGTTCCTTTTGTCTTAACTATTCTTGCCTTATGGCAGCTCTGTGCATGTGTGCACTGGGAAAAGGAGGAGCCTGTTCCTCTGCCTCGCTGCTGTCTGACTCTGGAGGCTCCGGAAGCAGCACATAACTTCCAGATGGCAATAGCCCCTCTCTGCCTCTACTGCAGAGCCCTTGTCCAAGCCATCCCCAGATTCCAGGACTGACCCATGTTCCTCTCAACTTTCTCGCTGTAGGCTTTATGGTTCTGGAAATTTCGTGATTCCTGTGTGAGTGTTTTCACATTTATATATGTGGATTTATAAAAATGAATAACAAATACATAGTTTAAAGGCAGTTGTGGGTTGGCATGTTTTCAGACTACAACAACATTAATTAACAATGTTTGAGACTGCCAGAAAAACAAGAGCCAGGACTTTGTATCTCCCTCAACACCTGAAGCAGTACCCTGTTTCCCCGAAAATAAGACCTCCCCGGATAACAAGCCTTCCTCCCAAAAATAAGACCTCCCTGAAAATATTGCAACACACAGTAACCAAGCTCACCACCTCTTGCACCTCAAAAATAATAGACAGAGACTGCGCAGGCGCGAAGATGGCGGTCTGCCTCTGAGCTCCGTCGGGTTCTGGAGCTTGTTGGCTTATTAAAACATGCAGCCCGGTCTGTTTTCCATTCCTAAGGGTCGGGCCCAGTGAGTTGCTTACCCTAGCAATGATTTGAGATCTGGACGGCTCTCTAGGGTAAGACAGCGGCGGAGATATTGCCGAGGACGCCGGGCGTGGATGGCGGCGGAAACGTGGCGGCCGGAACGCAGACCCGAGGAGAAGGAGGAGAAGGAGGTCGATGCGAGGGCCGATGTGAGTGCCGTTTTGAGCCGTTTTGAGCTGAGGCCAGGAGGACGTGGTGGCCGGGGCTAGAGCGGCGCTGGGATGATCCGCGGCGCTGGGATGATCTACGGAGCCGCGTTGCCGAGCTGGGGTGAGCTGTTGAGCTGGAGGTCATCGGGGAGATTTGGAAATGGAGGAGAGACCGGATCGGGCCGGGCCGGGCTGGGAGAGGAGCGGCCGGCCCGAGGCCTCTAGGAGGAGGTGAGATTCTTTTTGGGCAGCAGAGAGAACGGCTGGAAGATCTGAACTAATGGCCGTGGCGTATGCATCCTGTGTGATCGAGGCCTATAAGATCTGGACGACCGAGGCCTATAAGATCTGGACGACCGAGGCCTATAAGAACTGTTATCAGGGCCTGGCCAGGAGTAGGAGGAATGTCTTGGCCTGGCCTTTTCCTGAGAGGATGCAAGACCAGAAGAGCCCTTTAAAAAAATCTGGGCTCCAGAGACTGCCCCCTCCCCCCCTCCTCCACCCCCAACGATTCCCCAAATTACATTCTTGACCCCCCCCCCCACCCGGACTGATAGACTGATTGACCATTTCTAACATCTGCAATGAATTTTTGAGATCAAGCCGGACTATATCCCACTGTGCATGTGAATTATTTAATTATTACTTTCAACATCTATTTTTACCATTCTAATTGTCAACATGCTCCCCATAATTAACTTTGACCCATTTTATATCTCGTATTTATAGTTGTATTATATTTTTATATCTATATATTTATATATTTATGTATTTATATGTGTATATGTATTTATATATTTATATTTATATACTATAATTATGACTATGTACTCTGTGGCAGACCTTATGCTTCTGCGAGAGTCCCCGCTCTCGCAGGTTTGGCCCTCCTCGTTAACGAGGGCCCGCCTCGAGGAGGGATTTATTAATCCGGAGAGGTGGGCGAAGCGCGGTCTCAGGGGTTTTTTAGTTAGGAAATTGTTTAAATTATCTTTTTTAGGGGGTTCGAGGGAGGGGGGTGGGTATAGACAGATGGAGACGGAAGCAACAATCAATAGCAAGGACCAGGATAGCAGTCGACGGAGGGAAGCGGAAGGTGCCGAAAGGAGGGGGGATTCCCGAGTCGTTCCACAGGAGGGCATACCAATTCAGAGGGTCGTGGGGAGGGGCAGGACCGAGGGGAGACAATCTTCATCCTCCCGGTTGGTGGCACGTAGCCGTTGGTTGCAAACGGTCGGGTGCCACAACCCCCGCAGGCTAGGTGGCCAGGGAATACAGAGCCAGGGTCTGCGGCTGATGTTTTGCAACGCCAGGTCCGTTGTCAACAAAGCCCCCCTCATTAGTGACCTTGTGTCAGAGGGGGAGCCGGACCTGGTAGGAATAGCGGAAACCTGGTTGGGCCACGAGGGAGGTCTTCCCCTCGTTGAAATGTGCCCACCAGGCTACCGCGCATTCCATCAGCCGCGGGCCCTAGGCAGGGGAGGTGGGGTAGCGGTCATTATCAAGGAAGGCCTTGAGCCGAGAGAGACCATTGTGCCTCAGACTACCGGCTGTGAGTCCCTCTCCGTGAAGTGGGGCCTAGGGAGGCAGTTGGGCTTGCTGGTTGTATACCTGGCTCCCCGCTATGTAGCAGCAGCCCTGCCCGAGCTCCTGGAGGTGATCGCTACGGTGGCAGTTGAGACCCCCAGACTTTTAGTCATGGGGGACTTTAATCTGCCATCGTTGGGCGAATCATCCGTGGCAGCTCGGGAGTTCATGGCTTCCATGACGGCCATGGACCTGACCCAAGTAATTCAGGGCCCCACCCACGAGGGTGGACATACGCCGGATCTCATCTTTGTCTCAGGCCAATGGAAGAGTGATCTGGGTACAGGGGACATAGCCATCACCCCCTTGTCATGGTCAGACCACTCACTTCTCCGGCTCGACTTTCCGACCGCTGCTCCCCTCCGCGGGGAGGCGGAACCAGAGTCACCAATCTGGTACCGCCCCAGGCGCCTGATGGACCCGGATGGGTTCCAGACAGCGCTTGGGCCATTTCCTGTATCCCTGACCCGCGCCCCGATCGAGGACCTCACGGCCGCATGGAACATTGCGGCCGTGGGAGCCTTGGATCGGGTCGCGCCCTTGCGGCCTCTCTTGCGGCGGCGAACCACCCTGGCTCCTTGGTTTACTGAGGAGCTGCGGGTGATGAAACGCCGCAAGAGATGCCTAGAGGGAAGATGGAGGTCTAGCCGTTCTGAATCTGACCGGACACAGGTAAGAGCCCATTTACGGACTTACATTGTGGCGCTGAGAGTGGCCAAACGTCATCATTGTGCCACTCTCATAGCATCCGCAGAAAACCGCCCTGCCGCCCTGTTTAGGGTGACCCGCTCCCTCCTCCAACAGAGGGAGCGGGAAGCCCCGCTACAGGGTAGAGCAGAGGAATTTGTGACTTTTCTGCAGGAGAAAACCGCTCAGATACAGAGTGAGCTAGCCCCCATTCATGGCCCAGTGGGATGCCACGAGAGAGATCTTGTTTGGGAGGAGTTTGACTCCGTTACTTCCGAAGATATGGACAGGCTACGTGGGCGACTGCGAGCCACCACATGTTTATTGGACCCGTGTCCCTCCTGGCTTGTACTGGCATCCTGGGAGGTGACACGAGGCTGGCTCCAAGAGGTTGTCAACGCATCCTTGAGTGAGGGTTCCTTGCCTGCTTCCCTAAAAGAGGCCATGGTGAGGCCCCTCCTCAAGAAGCCCTCTTTGGACCCAGCTCTTTTAAACAACTATCGTCCAGTCTCCAACCTTCCCTTTTTGGCGAAGGTTGTTGAGAGTGTGGTGGCACAACAGTTTCCCCGTCACCTGGAGGAAATTGAGTATCTAGATCCGCGCCAGTCCGGCTTTCGGCCCGGGCATAGCACCGAGACGGCATTGGTCGCGTTGGTAGATGATCTCTGGAGGGCCAGAGATGGGGGATGTTCCTCCATCCTGGTCCTATTAGACCTCTCGGCGGCTTTCGATACCATCGACCATGGTATCCTATTGCATCGGCTGGGGGGGTTGGGGGTGGGAGGCACCGTTTTACGGTGGTTCTCCTCCTACCTCTCTGGCCGATCGCAATTTGTGCGGGCAGGAGAGCAGAGGTCGACCCCGAGACCCCTCACATGCGGGGTGCCTCAGGGGTCGGTCCTCTCGCCTCTCCTGTTTAACGCATATATGAAGCCGCTGGGTGAGATCATCCGTGGTTTTGGGGTAGAGTACCACCTGTACGCTGATGACACCCAGCTGTACATATCTACCCCAAACCACCCCAACGATGCCGTAGCGGTGATGTGCCAGTGCCTGGAAGCCGTGCGGATCTGGATGGGAAGTAACGGACTCAGGCTCAACCCGACCAAGACCGAGTGGCTGTGGTTTCCGGCTGCCCGATTCATCCAGCTTTCTCCAACGCTGGCCATAGGGGGCGAACATCTTGCCCCTGTGGATGGGGCGCGCAATTTGGGTGTCCTCCTGGATACCCGGCTGTCTATGGAAGAGCAAGTGACAGCCGTGGCCAGGAGGGCGTTTTACCAGGTTCGCCTGGTTCGCCAATTGCGCCCCCTATTGGATCGGGACGCCCTTCGCACAGTCACTCATGCCCTCGTGACATCCCGACTGGACTATTGTAACTCCTTCTACATGGGGCTTCCCTTGAGGTGCACCCGGAGGCTTCAGTTAGTTCAGAATGCAGCCGCGCGAGCAATTATGGGGACCACCAGGTTCACCCACGTTACACCGCTCTTGTGCGAGCTGCACTGGCTGCCTGTCGTCTTCCGGGTGCGCTTCAAGGTGCTAACTATCATCTTTAAAGCGCTCCATGGCTCGGGACCTAGCTATTTGCGGGATCGGATCCTGCCCCATACATCCTCACGACCGATTCGCTCCCACAGAGAGGGACTTCTCCGGGTGCCGTCCACTAGACTTTGTCAGCGGGCGACGCCCAGGGGAAGGGCTCTCTCTGTGGCGGGCCCGGCCCTCTGGAACGACCTTCCCCCCGATATCAGAACGACCACGGACCTCCGCTCCTTCCGTACGAAATTAAAGACCCATTTCTTTCGACTGGCCGGCCTTGGATAGTCTCTCTGTCTATAGATTTTAAATGTATTTTAATGGGTTTTAATTTTTTAGCACGGGATAGCATTGTTTAATTGTGTTTTAATGTATATATTTTTGTATCTATTGTTTATATTGTTTTTAGTTCCTCCTGTGCACCGCCCCGGGTCCCTGTGGGGAGAGGGAGCGGTTAATAAATTCAAAGTTATTATTATTATTATTATTTATTATTATAATAAGAGCTGCCTGAATATAAGGCCAAAAGAAAACAAGACCCTGTTTTTCAGGGAAACACAGTAAAAGAGAATGAGAAGAAGAGGAGGAAGAGAAAACAGAAGAAGAGGAGGAATAAGGTTTCAACAAGAGGCTTCTCTTAGATTTATCTGAAGTATGGTAATCTAGATAGTCTGCAGACCATGGAGAGATATTCACATCCAGTCTTTGGTCACCTGGTACTTTATTATTATTGTTGTTGCCTAGTTAGCTACAACTAGAGCAGACTAGATTTGATATTTTTGTCCCTTCGCTGAATCTTTTCCAGGAACCTGGGATATGCAGATGTTGTTGCCTAATGATGTTAAAGGTATAGTTACAGGATATAAGCTACTAAAGCTACCTTTTACCATTGACTGATTCGGATTTTATCAATACAGTGATGTTCAAGTGGCACTTTATATACTTTATGACTGGATTCATGGCATCTGTTAACAGGTGGCACACGGAGCCATCTCTGAGGGCATGAAAGCCATTGCCATAAGTTAGCTACAGTGTGCATGAGCATGCTGGCCAACTGATTTTCGGCCTTCGGAGGACCTTCAGAGGGCTGGCGGAGACTGTTTTCACTTTCCCCAGGCTTCAGGAAAGGCTCTGAAGCCTGCGAAGGGTGAAAAATTGGCCTACCGGGCCTACTACAGGCTGTTTCTTAGCTTCCAGAGACTTCAGTGAGGCCTGCTAGGTCCAAAATGGGGCGGGGGAGAGTCATGCGTGCATACGCAGTGGGGGAGGGTCATTGGGGGTTCATGCGTGCATGCACAGGGATGCGCGGAGGGGATTGAATTATGAGTGCGGGCACACATGCACACTCTATCACACACACGTGTGTGCTTTCGGCACCCGAGCCAAAAAAGGTTAGCCATCACTGATATAGGTACTATCTTTGATATGACAGCTTTCTGCAGCCCTCTGCCAGCGAAAATTGAGCCTTGGAGGAGCCCTCCCATTTTCGTTGGCATAGGCACCAAGGACCAGTCCTTCATTGTTTCTAGGGTGGACCCGTGGGCCAGATCTAAGCATTCGGCAGGACGGATCCAGCTCACAGGCCTTGAGTTTGACACCCCTGGCACACGCACAGACACACACTATTTATGTACATTGAGTGATTGTTGTATAGCAGAAATGAGCATTGTGCAATAATGTAAAGCAAAAAGAATTTTTAAATTTAACTTATTGTTTTAAATGAACAGATATTATTAAATTGTAGTAAATGATACTGAAAGACCAGATATATCTGCCTAAGTAAGTTTTATAAGAAACAAAGGAAAAAATTATTGCTTCTTTTCAGCTGGTTACTTTGAAAGAAATGAAAGCAGACTAAATATCAGGATAAATTATATATATTTTAGTGTTAAGATCAAAAGCAGTTCTAAATAATAAGACTTGAAATGATAGAAGTATATAGCTTCGTTACAGTGTTAGCAATCAAATTTCAAATTATGTGGCTTTATCAGGGGTAGGATTCAGCCGGATTGGGCAAACCAGTTGTTATGATTTTGTACAGTTCGGAGAAGTGGTAAAATCAACCACTGGCTAGCCCTTCCCTATAAATTATCTTCCCTTTGCCACATGGTCCAGCTAATTTCCGTGCCTCGCCTACTCTGTTCACCAAAGGTAAGCATGCCATCTGCTTGCCCTTCGCCATTCCCTGGCTCTGGCCTTGCCCCAGGCCTCTGCCCATTTGCCGCCCGCCTCGGCCAGATCAGGGAAAGCGCCATTCCCCGGCTTCAGCCTTGTCCTGGGCCTCTGCCTGCATGCCACCCCCCCTGGCCTCAAACTACCGAATGGTTCTTACCTAAAGCACTGCAGCAGACATCTTGCAGCCATCCCTTGCCAAGGCTCCGTCGCTCACAGAGACACTCCGTAAGGCCTCTAAGTCAGCAGCTGCTTCTCTCTGCTGCTGTTCTTGCCGGTAGAGAGAGTGTCTCTTGTGCAATTTAGCACCTGTGAGCTGCTGCTTTCCTCTAAGTCCCATCCAGAAAGCACACAGTACAGAGAAGCCGCATTCACTCCTAAATTGCTGCTAAATTGCACAAGAGACACTCTCCCAGCAAGAGCAACAGTGGAGAGAAGCAGCCGCTGCCTCGGAGAGCAGAGATGGACCAGAGCAGGCCCCAAAAGGCTACTCAGTTCACCCTCGCTGTGTGGCAGAAGCTGTGCATGCCCAGAAGCTGTGCGCAAGCATGGAAGCCTTGCATGTGCACTCATATTTTCAGTGAACCAGTTGTTAAATGGGTTGAATCCCACCACTTTATGATATACTTTTACTTAAAATATTTCTAATATAGATCAGAAATCTTCATAGCCCTAATGAGGATTAGCAATTTAGTCAGCAAATTATTCATAGCCTCTTCTCTTCCTGTTAGCAATATTTTTTTTTCTATTTTGTATATTTTGGCACAATTTCTACACAGTATCACAGGTGAAATCAATCTAAAGTTCACATGAAAATTATATAGTTGAAGTAAAATATAAATGTACACAGTATTTATAGTTTGAAATCAAATTAATCTTGAAGTATTAAAATGTATGCTTTCTTCAATGCATGACATAATAGATTAAATTCACAATAGTTGGATTTTGATAAGATTAAAATTTGCCCTTCATTTTTTAGAGTGAGCTACATCTAATAATTATAGTATTTGAGTAATTAGATTATTTAATAGTGATTTACTGTTTTACTAAATACATTAATTGTAGAAAATGACTAAGTTAAACCCAAGGGAGGGGTTAGGTGCATCATCATTCTTGAATCTCTTCATGCTCACAAGAGATCTAAGTCCAGCCCCTTTTGAATTCTATGGACTCTTATCTACTGCCAGTTTGCTTTGACCCTTAGTAATTCAGATTGTTGTAGAGAGCTTTAGCATGCAATAAACCTATAGTCATTTGAACTGCCTTGCTTCCTAATTTATTGCGCCTGACAGAAATAGAGAAAATAAAACATACATTTAGTTAATAATTGCATTTTACTCTAGCAAACTAAATGCATCTATTTGAATATTTTAATTTTATTTCCTTGCAAACTCTTGGAGACAAGAAATTACTCTGACTAATAGAGATGTTTATTTATGTAACATATGACTGCCTGTCTCATGTAGTCCTAGGTAGTCCACAACCAATGAAAACAATAAAAGCAAAACTATATTTCCCACCAGGTGACAGGCCAATCGGCTTCCTGATTTAGCCTCCACCCTAGACCAATGCTTATAGGAAGTTCTTCATCGCCTTCTGGAAGGTTAGAAGGATAGGGAGCCTTTGAATCTCAACTGGAAGAGTTTTCCAAAGAACTGGCGTGGCTATAGAGAAGATTCACCTATACCAGGGGTGCAAACTTGTGGCCCGTGCCCCATTTTAGTGAAGGAAAAAAGTCATGATACATCATGTGACAACAACGTGATGCCGCAAGTTTAACACCACTGATCTACAGGGTCTCATCAGATTACATCATTTAAGAGAGAGGAGTGTCCTAATTGACCTAGTGGGATGAACAAATGGCTTCAGGGAGAGCCAATTCCAAAAATAACCTGATTCTTTGTGTCTTTGTGTTTTAAAGGTGATCTTGAAATTGGACTCAGAAATTGGAAGCCAGTGCAACAGGAAGCAATGATATAACTCAGGTCTTTGAGGGACATGACAGTTCAGAAATGCAATAACTAAACTTTCACACTTTCACGAGGCGCTGAAGACCTAGGGAACCCAGTGTGGGTTGGAGCCCATTAAGTAGCTCATTTGATTGTGTATTGATTGTGTATTGATGCCAGGGAGGTGGAGGGTTACTGAGTTTTATTCTTTTATATTGGGTTTTTTAATTGATTGTAAAACACACACACACGCCCGAGTCACTGAGGGTGAATATGTTGCTGTTCTGACTCCCTCCCTTCACAAGACAAATGATTAAACTGACTGATACTTGGCAGCTTGCCTGAACTAACCTGAACTAGACTGAAAGATTACACGACACAATTCTCCGACTCTGTAGCTTCTCTGTTGTTTCCTGCAAACCTACTCTTCACAGAGGATTTCTTTTAAAGCCTCTTGGGAAGGGCCAGGCAATTAGGCAGCTGATACTGATTATCTCCGATCGCGTCATTCTGCTAATTGCCTCCTCTCAATCCTTAGCCCAGCGTTTCTCAAATAGTTCTGTAAAGGGGGGCGCGTTTGACCTCGGCAAATCGGCTCTGCCGATTCCCTTCCTCCCTCCCTCCACAGCCGGCATGCTGGCCACTCGTCGTCTTCCAGGGACTGCCGTTCCTCACACACACGCACACACACACACACACACACACACGGAGGCTTCTCAGCTCCTGGAAGGAGCGAGCGAACGAGCGATCAAGCACGGGTGGCCGGGGCAGGCTAAGGCGGGTGAGCCGGGCTGAGGAGACTCTGCGGGGAGTGGGGGCGGGGCGGGGACGACGACACACAGACAGAGAGAGGCACAGACACAGAGAGAGACGGAGGGGGGGAGGAATCAGAGAGTGACAGACACACACAGAGACAGAGAGAGACACAGGAAGTGCGTGAATGCAAGACACACACACACACACACACACAGTGATAGATGGGCAGACGAAGGAGAGACAGACAGAGATAGAGAGAAAGAAAAAGAAAGTAAGAAAAAAGTGGGAGAGAGAAAGAAAGACAGACAGAGAGAGAAAGAGAGAGACAGAAAGGAAAGAGAAAAAAGAGAGAGAAAGAAAAAAGAGAAAAAAAGAGAGAGAGAGAAAGAGAAAGAAATTTCTTTTTTATTCTCTTATACTTAATAAGGATACAGTGTTATGGAGAGGTGTACTTATAACAATTTTATAGACAAATGATACTATTTACAGTCGCGCGGGGGGGGGCGCGAAATGTTTTCTTCTTCCTAGGGGGGGCCTGACAGAAAATAATTGAGAAACACTGCCTTAGCCTAACATCCGGGACAAATAGGGTTTCTCCTCTAGAGCCGACTCATAGGACTCCTCACTAGAGAAATCCATCAGCAGCTCATCCGGAGCCGGCTGGGCCACAATAGGTTGCTATATAAATCATCTAAATAAATAAATAATATCTGTATTCTCTCATATTCTGGACCAGTTGAAGCTTCCAGATGATATTCCATGGGCAGCCCCATGTACAGCACATTGCAGTAAATCCAATTATGTATAATGTAGTTGTCAATGTGCTAGTCAAAAGGAGTTTCATTCTTAGTACTGCATTAAATGTGTACTGAAAATATTATTCGCATCTCAATCTAACTTGGAAGTTCATGAGAATACTATGTCAATCTGACCTCCTAATGAGTTAAAATGTAAACACAAAAGATAATTTGTAATCTATAATCTATAAAATGTTTTGAAATGTACCAATATACTGTATAATGTACCCATACATGGACCCCTAAAATATATTTTCTGTTTCAAGGATACAACCCATTATTTAACTACCACATGTTTAAATAAAGATTTCAGTCTTATCACATAAGCATAAGATTGCTTATCCATGATACAGTTTGGAAGGTAAATGTAATATTCTTATAAGCTTGAAATGACACTCTTAAAGCAATTTTCTTTCACTAAGATTTTGAGCTAAACAATTGATTTTGGATATGTATGTACTGTATGTATAGAGAATGATGGCTACTTTGGGATATATTATACATACTTGCCTCGTGTGGAATGTTTTCTAATTTTACTTCTAAATTTCTATAACCAATTTATGAAGACTTCTGTTACAGAATAACAAATGTGGAATAAACAGATTCATTAGGAAATCTGTAACAAAAAGACTAAATTCATTTACATTTCTGTAACACTATACATATTATTTTGAATCACTGTAGAGCAGCTTTGCTGGCTGGAGCTTTGCTGGCTGGAGAATTCTGGGAGCTGAAGTCCTTCAGACTTAAAGTTGCAAAGTTTGCCCACCCCTGCTGTAGAGCATGGGTGTCAAACTTGCAAAGTAATGCCAAGTAATGGTTTCACTTTTCTGGTAATTGGTTGAATGTAAACTACAAGTATAATTGTAACATAGAGGTTGTTTTCACACAATAACTTGTATTTTTATACAAGTTATTGTATATTTATTTATTTATTTATTTGTTGGATTTATATAACCGCACCCTCTCCCCAAAGGGACCCGGGGCGGTGCACAGGAAATTAAAACACACAATATCACAAATATAAATAATACCAAATTAAATAAATTATCCCTGTGCTAAAATTTAAAAATGTTAAAACATGACCCCATCTAAAACCCAATTAAAACAATTTATGGTACAGACTGTAGGCTAGGTAAATAGCTTAGGCCATCCGTGGTTGTTCTAAGGTAGGTCATTCCAGAGGGTTGGGCCCACCACAGAGAAGGCCCTTCCCCTGGGCGTCACCCACTGGCATTGCCTGGTGGACGAAACCCGGTATATTATAATTATACGTGTATTAAGTTATAATCCACACAACTTGTATTTTTATACAAGTTATTGTGTGTATTGTGTATACACACAATACATAAAAGGAGGTATTCGGTTTTCTAGGCATACAAGAAAAAGGTATAGCTATTGTGTTTCCCCAAAAATAAGACAGTCTTATATTTTTTTGACCCACGAAATATGGCATTGGCCTTATTATAGGGGGAGGGATTATTATTTTCTGGGGCAGGCGAGAAGCGAGGCGCACCTTTTAACCTTTCAAGCTCTGTCGCGTTCCTCGCTATTGTGTCCAGGGAAGCCGCTGGGGGAAAAAGAACCCCTTCTCACGAGTTCAATCAAACTTCTTGAAGCCGCGAGAAGGGTTTCTTTTTTTTTACCAGGGGCTTCCCTGGACACAATAGTGAGGACTATGGTGGACCTGGAAAGGTAAGAGGCACACCTTGCGGCCCAACACCACCCACCTCACCCCAATGGTAAAGGCAGCCTGCCTGGTTCCCTTCCCCCCACCCCTTTAGCTAGGGGTGGCAGTTGGAGGGGGGGGGAAGATGCTAGACTCGCATCCTAGAGCTACTGGAGATTGACAGCTCCATAGCATTCCTCGCCCTTTCGTCCAGTGAATGAAAGATGGCTTTTTGATGTTTCCTTTTTTTTTGTGAAGTTTGTATTATTTGTGTTTATGTAAAATAATTAAAAATTATTATTAAAAATAAAAAATAAAAAAAAGTGACAGACTCCATGAATGGAAAGCTTATGACTGTTATTGAAAAGAAGGGTGGCTATATTGGTCACTGATTTTTTTTTTAATGCCAGAAATGTTTATTTGTACATTTTAAGTTGTTTATTACTCTTACTTTAACAAATGCAAATAAACAAGTGAGATGGGCAAATTTTTGTTTTTTAGTTGCGTAATAATTCTGCACACTTATTCTCCTACGAAAGGCCAAATCTCACTTTTACATTCTTAAATATTCAGGTTTGAGCTTTATTAACATTTTGGATTGATCAAGAGCACTGTAGTTATTCAATAATAAAATTAATCCTCCAAAATACAACTTGTCTAATAATTGTACACACAGTGTAGTCAGGTATGTGATATGCTGTGTTAACCAGATATACCATCTCTTTATTCCTGGATTACCTAATTGCATATTTGTTGTTCTGTTTGAATTGCCCAGAATTGATTGGAGTCGGGCAGCAACAAATAAATAAATTCCACTAAGTACAATGATCTTACTTCTATTTAGTTAGCAGCTCAGTTAGCAGTTAGCAGTATTCGGATTCTTGCAAAGGTTGGAAGCATTACTTGGCAAAAGAAATTTTCTTCAGAAGCTGCAACAGCAAATAGAAGCTTCAGAATTAACTATTTCCATAGAGGACACAGCACTGCAAACAAGATTAGCCCTCCCATAGATTTCAGAATCTTTTCAGGCATTAAAGTACTGTATAATTTGGCTACAAAAATGATAGTTGCTTCATTTTTGAGTAACTTGAGCCCTTAAAGAATGAACTAACAACTGCCACTCTGAGCACTGAACATCTTGTACTTCTGGGCACTCCAGGTAAGTTGCAGTTCTGGAATATGACAGCTCTGGAGGATAATGGGTTCAATGTATGGCTTTTTTCTCAATATGTTTCTTGCAACCCTGTTGACTATTTGCAACAAAACGTTTGAAGGTTGTGTGATCATGCCCCAATATCTTAGCAATTGTAATAGTGCTGCATCCCTCTGAAAGAGTTCTAATTTTGGCCCATTTTCCTGATGAAAAGAAGCTGCCTAATAATTATGCATACCTTGATATAAGGTGTTGCTCTCCTTACACTATGCAAGATAAGCTAAAATTTGTAGTTATTCTCTTTAATCAATAAAAGGTGATGAAATTTTAATATGCAATTTGGCATATTAAAGTTTCTAAAGAAGTATTCTGAAAGTAAAAACCAGTTACAGCACTTCAATAGGATAATAATCAGAAGTAAGCTCACTAAATTCAAGGGATTTGTTTACTAGTAAAAGGATATTGGACCTCATGTTCAGTTAACTTCATTTTGTATTCTAGCATCTGTTAATCAGTCTTGAATGCACTGGAATGTTTGAGTAGCTATATGTAAAGTTCCACTGCAATGGATTTTAAACAATATTTCAATTGCTCTTTCCCATTCCTGCAACGTTATACTGAAAAGGAAGGAAAGCATCTAAACCAGACAACCTTGTATCAAAATAAAGATAAGAATCAAGATATTTCGTCTTCCTATTGCATTGCAAATGGTGAGGTATGTTTGTAGGTCCCAATGCTTCTCTGGTACAGTAAGAACTCTTACATGGCAAAGACTGAAAAGACTGACCGTTGGCTTACCTGAACGGTCCTTCTCGGAGCATTGCGGGAGGGTCGAAGGATGGGTAAATTCAGCCTCTCTGCCCTAGGACTGAGTAACAATTTTAACCACACCTCCTTTGCCTCATTGAGGTCAGTTTTAAAAACGAATGTCTCTCACGTAACAGGACGTCCGGTAGATGATCAAGGAAGATAGACCTCTCAGATCCTGACATAAACCTTGGGCGGGTCTTGGACTCTCCTGCAGCGCTCCGAGAAGGACCGTTCAGGTAAGCCAACGGTCATTCTCCAGAGCACTGCTTGGAGAGTCCAAGGATGGGACATACCCAAGCTATGTTGTCCCAGGGAGGGACGAATCAGTGTCAGGTTCAACAGTTCAACTTGGCCAAGGCAACTTGCTGCAAAACACACCTTCCAAATGAGGCCTTGGCTGAGGCAAAGGTGTCAATTTTGTAATTTCTAATGAAAGCTGTGGGGGATGCCCATGTCGCAGCTCTGCAAATGTCCAAAATAGAAGCCTGGGACTCCCAAGCGGCTGTAGTAGCAGCACTTCTGTTGAATGCGCCGTCACTGTGACTGGGACACGCCTGCCCTGGTGTTCGTAAGTCATTTTGATGCAGGCGTGCAACCAACAACTGATGGTCGATGATGAGACCTTACGGCCCAGCGATCCAGGTTGAAAGGAAACAAAGATTCCGTATGTCTGAAATCTTTGGTCCTCTTGACATAAATGCGTATGGCACGCCTAATGTCCAACTTATGCCAAGATCGTTCCCTAGGATGCTTGGGGTCTGGACAAAAGTTAGGAAGTATCATCTCCTCTGAGTTCTGTGAAATTGAGTGTTCACTTTTGGAATAAAGGACGGGTCAAGCCTCAAAATGACCCGGTCTGTGTGGATTATACACAGTTCCTCCCTGACTGAGAAGGCCGCAAGCTCGGATACTCTCCTAGCCGAGGTAATTGCCACTAGGAAAGCAGTCAAGTGGCGCAGACTGACTGTGTGCATACGCTCGAAAGGCGCATTTGTCAGGACTCTCAGTACATAAGGAAAGTTCCAGGAAGGATATCTGTGTATGGTATGGGGACGAATGTTGGAGGCGCCCTTCAGGAAGCTCTTGACTTGAGGGTGCTTACTCAGGGACTGCTGGGCCCCAGCCGCCAAGATGGTAGACAAGGCGGCCATCTGGCGACAGAGAGTGCTGGGCGCTAACCCCTTGTCCAACCCCTCCTGGAGAAAATTGAGCAGCTGTGGAACGGACGCTGACACATCCACAATGCCACGTGCAGTACACCAGGTGGAAAAGGTGAGCCACGTTGCATCGTAAATGCACGTCGTGGATGGACATCTGGACACCTGGATGGTTTCGATGACCTTGTCAGAGAGATGTTATTTCCTCAGGAGCTCCCCCTCAATTGCCAAATGGCTAGTTGGAGCCACTGGGGGTCCGGGTGGTAGATGGCCCCCTGGCAGAGGGAGATCTGCTCCTGAGGCATTCTCCACAGTTGTTCTATGGAGAGACTGACAAGGTCTGCATACCATGACCTCCTGGACCAATGAGGAGCTACCAGGAGGATCTCCGCTCCCTCCCCCAGAATCTTTGTGATGACTTGTGGGATGAGTGGTAGGGGAGGAAAGGCATACAGGAGTCCTGGGGGCCTTGGAGCGAACATCCCTTCCGCCTGAGGTGAGTGGTAGCGGGAATAGAATCGTGGAAGCTGGGCATTGGCCTTTGTGGCAAATAGGTCGACTTGTGGCTGGCCGAACCTCTGAATTATCTGTTGGAACAAGGCCGGATGTAACTGCCACTCTGAGTTGTCTATTGTTTGGCAACTTAGCCAGTCCGCTTCCATGTTTCTGCTTCCGGATATGTGGTTGGCCCTGATTGACGCCAGATGGCATTCCACCCACCGTCCCAGGGACTCCGCCTCCGCCATGAGCCTTCTGGATCGGGTGCCCCCTTGCCGGTTTATGTGAGCCTTTGTTGCAATGTTGTCTGTCAGCAACAGCACATACTGGCCCACCAGGGAGGTCGCAAACCGGCGAAGGGCAAGCCTGGCAGCTTTCAACTCCAGCCAGTTGATGTTGTGAGCTGCCTCTGAAGGTGACCACGTCCCCTGCGTCAGTTGTCCCTGGCAATGCGCTCCCCACCCCTGGAGGCTGGTATCCGAGGTGACAATGATGCGAACGGGTTCCTTGAAGTGGGAGCCTCTTCTGACGGACGCCGACTGCCACCACTTGAGGGAGCGAAGAACAGCCTGCGGAAGTCAAACCCGCCTCTGCGAGTTGCTGGTTTTGGTCCTCTGCATGGGAAGGAGGAACCATTGCAGTTCTCTGGCATGTAGCCTCACCCAGGGAACTATCCTGATGCAGGAGATCATGATACCCAGAAGCTGGGAAAGCTGCACAATCGGAATCGACTTGGTACGTTGACACAGTCGTAGTTTGGATTGGAGGTTCTTTAGTCGATCCGGAGACAGGGACACCAGGCATGACAGAGAGTCTATGACCGGCCTAGCATAACCTCCATTACTGACTCCTAGATAGTTTTAAATTTGGGATTTTTAATTCGGTTTTAGCACAGGATTTATTAGAATATGTTTTTTAAAATTTTTATTATGTTTTGTATGTATTTTACCATTCCTGTGCGCCGCCCTGGGTCCGCTTAGAGAAGGGCGGGGTATAAATATAATAATAAATAAATAAATCACCCCCAGGTGTTGGATCCGGGTGGTGGGCGACAGATGGCCTTTCTCCAGGTTGAGCATGAAGCCGTGTTGCTGGAGCATGCGTACAGTGAGCCGAACGTCCCTTACGGCCTGGCGACGACTGGATGACTGGATGATGATGTCGTCAAGGTAATACTCCAGGCGTATCGGTGGACGCAAAGATGAGCCGCCAAGGCCACCAGGATCTTGGTGAACATCCTGGGCGCCGATGACAGATCGAAGGGGAGGGCCTTGAATTGGTAGTGCCTCCCGTCGTAATAAAAACGTCCCTCTGGAACGATCTACCCCCCGATCTTAGGAATATCACAGACCTCCGCCTCTTCCGTCAACAATTAAAAATGCACTTTTTTTTGCTTAGCTGGCCTGGTCTAATCTTCTGAGAACATCGACTGGTTTTTAAATTGAATTAGATTTTATTGGGGTTTTAATTGGTTTTAGCACAGGCTGGGTTAATTTAATAAGTTTTTTAATATTTATGATATATTTATTACCGGTTTGTATGCATATGCGTGGTTTTATTTTCCTGTGCACCGCCCCGAGTCCCTTTTTTGGAGAATGGGGCAGTATACAAATTTAATAAAATGAAAATGAAAAACGCAGAAACTTGCGGTGTGCCCGATGAATCGGAACATGGAGGTAGGCCTCCTTCAGGTCTATGCTGGTAAGCAGGTCCCCTTGCCTTATGCTGTCCAGGATGGATTGGGGAGACTGCATCTTGAACCACTTGTAGGCCAGATGTAAATTCAAGCATTTTAGGTCCAGGATGGCTCTCACCCCACCCGAACTCTTGGGAACCAGAAAGAGAATGGAGTAAAATCCCCTCCCCTCTTGGCCCGGTGGCACTGGCTCTAGGGCGTTTATGTCTAAGAGATGATTTATCTCTGACTGCATGAGGGCTCTTTTTAGGTGGTTTCTGGGTAGGGGACAGCGAATGAAGGTCCGTGGGGGAAAGGACAGGAATTCTAGGAGGAGACTGTTCCTGATAGTATTTAGTATCCACCTGTCCGTGGCTATCTCCTCCCACCGGTCTGCATAAAGTTGCAGCCGGCCTCCAATGGGAGGTATCCCGAGCTGGTCCTTTTCCCTGCTTGAAGTGGCGGGAATTGGGTCCGCCATGAAAGGGCTTCCTGAAGGAGCCCTGTTGCTGTCTGTTTCGGGATCCGAAGCTAGACCTATCCTGGTTTCTATCTTGAGACTGGGAATAGGATCTTTGATATGAGTAGGAAGTAGAGGGTTGGCTAGTATCTTGGGCTCAAAAGGACTGCTTCCGAAAGGACCCAGAACCTTTCTTGCCCTGCTTCTTAAGGGTAGCCGGTAGATCTTCCTCTTATCCTTCGTCTCAATCAGGAACTTATCCAAAGAATCCCCAAAAAGGTTCCCACCCTTAAACGGGGCCGAAGCCAGTTTCCATTTAGCCTTCATGTCCGCCTGCCAATGGTGAAGCCATTGGAGGCCACGTTGGAGGCCAAAGCGTGGGAAGTGAACTTCGCCACATTCAGGGATGCGTCTGCTGCGTACTCTATAGTGGTGATGATCTTAATGAGGTTGTGACACCAACGAGAGCCTCCCGAAGGGGGGTTGGCCCTTAGCTGACGAAGCCATAATAAGGAGGCCCTAGTGAAGAAAGAGGCGGATGTGGAGGCCCTGATAGCCCAAGCAGCCGCCTGGTGCGTCTTGTGGCCTGCCTTCTCCACCCTCTTGTCTTCTGCCTTTAACCCTTCCAATAAGTCTGCTGGAAGGGATGAATTGGAAGTTAAGGATACCACCAGAGCATCCACCTCTGGCAACTTAAGGATGTCCTTCAGTTTGGACTCCAAGGCGTATAAGGTCTTGTCCCCCCCACTAGGGTTAGCTAGGGTCCCCGGCTGGACCCACTGGCGCTGAACCACATTCATGAATAGATCAGGAACTGGAATTAGTTAAGGTTCAGGAGCTGTTTCTTGAAATCAATCAATCAATCAAATTTTATTTGTATACCGCTCCCTCTCCCCGAAGGGACTCGGGGCGGTGCACAGGGGATTATAAAACATACAAACATAAAACAATATAAATATCTAAAATCAGATTAAACGACTATAACCCTGCGCTAAAACCTAAAATCCTAAAACACTAAAAAAAACCAAAAAACCAATTAAAAATTTAAATATACAGACTGGAGGCAGGAAAGATAGATTAGGCCAGGCCGGCCTGCTGGAAGAAATAAGTTTTGAGCTTTCGGCGGAAGAAGCGGAGGTCCGGAGTTGTTCTGAGGTCGGGGGGTAGGTCGTTCCATAGGATAGAGCCTGTGACAGAGAAGGCCCTTCCCCTGGGAGTCGCCCGCTGGCATTGCCTAGTGGACGGCACCCGGAGAAGTCCCTCTCTGTGCGAGCGAATTGGTCGAAGGGATGTATGGGGCAGGATGCAATCTCGCAGATAGCTAGGTCCCGTGCCATGGAGCGCTTTGAAGATGGTAATCAACATCTTGAAGCACACCCGAAAGACCACAGGCAGCCAATGCAGCTCGCGCAGGAGCGGTGTTATGTGGGAGTGCCTGGGGGCTCCCAGAATTGCCCGCGCGGCCGCATTTAGCTGGAGTCTTCGGGTGCACCTCAAGGGAAGCCCCATGTAGAGAGCATTGCAGTAGTCTAGACGGGATGTCACGAGGGCATGAGTGACCGTGCAAAAGGCATCCTCGTCCAATAGGGGACGCAACTGGCGTACCAGGTGAACCTGGTAGAACGCCCCCCTGACCACGGCCGTCACTTGATCTTCCATGGACAGCCGGGTATCCAGGAGGACGCCCAAGTTGCGTGCCCCATCCACAGGGGCTAGATGTTCATCCCCTAAGGCCAGTGATGGAGAAAACTGGTTGTACCGGGATGCCGGAAGCCACAGCCACTTGGTCTTGGGCGGGTTGAGTCTGAGTCTGTTCCTTCCCATCCAGACCCGTATGGCTTCCAGGCACCGGGACATCACTTCGACGGCATCGTTGGGGTGGTTCGGGGTAGATATATACAGCAGCGTATCGTCAGCGTAGAGATGGTACTCTACCCCAAAACCACGGATGATCTCACCCAGCGGCTTCATATATGTGTTAAACAGGAGAGGCGAGAGGACCAACCCCTGGGGCACCCCACAAGTGAGAGGCCTCAAGGTCGACCTCTGCCCTCCTGCCAACACAAATTGCGATCGACCGGAGAGGTAGGAGAAGAACCACCGTAAAACGGTGCCTCCCACCCCCAACCCCTCCAGTCGATGCAATAGGATACCATGGTCGATGGTATCAAAAGCCGCCGAGAGGTCTAATAGGACCAGGATGGAGGAACAGCCCCCATCTCTGGCCCTCCAGAGATCATCGACCAACGCGACCAATGCCGTCTCAGTGCTGTGTCCGGGCCGGACTGGTGCGGGTCCAGATAATCAATCTCCTCCAGGTGACGTGGAAACTGTTGTGCCACCACACTCTCTACAACCTTCGCCAAAAAGTGAAGGTTGGAAACCGAACGGTAATTTATCAACAATGCTGGGTCCAGGGAAGGCTTCTTGAGGAGAGGTCTCACCACCGCCTCTTTCAAGACAGTAGGCAAGATCCCCTCACTCAAGGAAGCGTTCACTACTTCCTGGAGCCAGCCTTGTGTAACCTCCCAGGATGCCAGTACAAGCCAGGAGGGACACGGGTCCAATAAACATGTGGTGGCTCGCAGTCGCCCATGTAACCTGTCCATATCTTCGGAAGTAACAGAGTCAAACTCCTCCCACAAAATTGTCTCAAGACGTGCCTCTGACCTTCCCTCCAGACTACTTTCGGTGGAGGCCAACTCGCTTCGAATCTGAGCGATTTTATCCTGCAGATATTCTCCAAATTCCTCTGCTCTGCCCTGCAGAGGGGCTTCCCAGGGCCTCTGTTGAAGGAGGGAGCGGGTCACCCCAAACAGGGTGGCAGGGCGGTTATCTGTGGATGCGATAAGGATGGCACAATTAGTCCGTTTGGCCACTCTTATCGCCACAAGATAAGTCCTCAAATGGGCTCTCACCTGTGTTCGGTCGGATTCAGAGCGTGTGGATCTCCATCTCCTCTCTAGGCGTCTCTTGAGGCGTTTCATCCCCCCCAGCTCCTCAGTGAACCAAGGAGCCCGGGGGGCTCGACGCCGCAAAAGAGGCCGCAAGGGCGCGACCCGATCCAAGGCCCCGGCGGTCACGGCACTCCATGCCGCCACCAGGTCCTCAGTCGGGGCGTGGGTCAGGGTCACAGGTAGTGGCCCAAGCTCCATCTGGAACCTCTCAGGGTCCATCAGGCGCCTGGGGCGGAACCATCTAGGGATCTCTGGTTCCGCCTCCCCGCGGTGGGGTGTAGCAATTGGAAAGTCGAGCCGGAGAAGTGAGTGATCTGACCATGACAGGGGTATGATGGCTAAGTCCCCTACTCCCAGATCACTCGTCCACTGACCAGAGACAAAAATCAAATCCAGCGTGTGCCCCCCCTTATGTGTGGGACCCTGAATTATCTGGGTCAGGTCCATGGCCGTCATGGAGGCCATGAACTCCCGAGCTGCCTCGGATGATTCACCAACCGATGGCAGGTTGAAATCCCCCATGACCACCAGTCTGGGGGTCTCAACCGCCACCGTAGCGATCATCTCGAGGAGCTCGGGCAGGGCTGCTGACATGTAGCGGGGAGCCAGGTACAAGATCAGCACGCCCAACTGCCTCCCTGGGCCCCATTTCACGCAGAGGGACTCACAGCCGGTGGTCTGTGGTATAGTGGTCCCTCTCGGCTCAAGACCTTCCCTAATTAAAACCGCTACCCCCCCACCCGTGCCTAGGGCCCGGGACTGATGAAACACGCGGTAACCTGGCAGGCACATTTCCACGAGAGGAAGACCACCCTCGTGGCCCAGCCAGGTCTCCGTAATCCCTACCAGGTCCAGCTCCTCCTCCGACACAAGGTCGTTAATAAGGGGGGCTTTGTTGGCCACGGACCTGGCATTGCATAACATCAGCCTAGGGCCCTGGCTCTGTGAGCCCTGACCACCTAGGTAGCGGTGGGTGCACAGGGTGTTGGTGCGCGCAACCACTTGTAGCCAACGGCCACGCGCCTCCACCCAATGGTAACCTTCCTGTCTCCCATCGCCCCTGCCCCTCCCTACGACCATTCGGATGGAAGTGCCCTCTTTAGGGACAACCCATGTTCCCTCCTTCTCGGACCCAACCGCTTCCTTCCTAGCTCTGTTAGTCAGCTTGAGCCCCGCCTTGTGGTCTTCAGAAGTGGGTGGAGTGGTCGTGTCCTTGGACTTGGCTGGGCCTAAATCAGTGGCAGCTCTAGCCTTGTGCAGGATAGATTTAAAGAGCAATGGTTTGAACAGGCCCGTGAAGGCCGGCTTTTCAGGAGGCAAGTCCTCATCCTCCGAAAGTTCAAAACCATCTGTGTTCTCCTCCTCCCAAGTGGACACCTCTGTCATGACCGAGGAAGCGATGGAACCACGACTGCTATCCCTGGTGTCACTTGGTCGGGGAATGGATTTACGACTCCTGTCACCCCTGGGAGCCCTTTGACGCCTGCCCTTGGCAATGCCTTGGGCAATGGCTATGGAGATGATCTCCCTCATCTCAGCAGACAGAACCAAGGTTCTGCTAGATGAAGAGGCCACCCTGGAATGGTCCCGATGGCTGTGGCGTGTGCCCGGAGCTGAGGGGCCCTCCTCCTGCTCAATCCCTTGCAGGGATTCCACTTCCTCCCTGATGGAAGAGCTTGGAGAATCTGGGTAACCCAGAGAAGCATCCGGGGACCCAGCCCCTGACTCCTCATCACTTAGGGAAGAGGACCTGTCCTCATGCAATGAGGGATGATCCCTAGCCCACTGCCCATGGGAAATGGAAAGGCCCCGGTCCCTAACGCTTTGATCCCCAGGAGCTTCCTTCCTCTTGGAATTTTGGGTGCAGGGAACTCTGTCCCTTGAGGCCTTAAGGGGAGACTTTCCTTTAGTGCCCTTCTGCCCTTTCCCCCCTTTGGGTGGAGGATGTGGCCTGCTGTGTTTTGAAGAAGGGCCTGCCAGCTCCTCTTGCGCCCCCAAACCTTCTTCAAGCATCCTGGAGCTTCTTGATGGAATTCTGTCAGTAATGTCCATGGATGAGTAGAAGGCTGCAGCAGGGAAGGACACAGCGCTGGCCAGACGGCTCCAAAGTGCCAGCAGATCTGGGTCTGAGACCTGGGCGCTGGTATGAGGGCCAGGTCACCCCTATCACCGCTCTCCTGCGAGGAGGAAACGCTCCAATGGTATTAGGAGGGGGAGGAAGGCCTTGACGGTGCCCTGAGCAAGACCCAGCGGAGATCTGCGCTGAGGTGTGAAGCGCGGCTGCAAAGAGTCTTCTGATCTTCTCTGTGGCAAAATGCAGCCCTCCGGAGTCTCAAAATGGCAGTCGCGCCTCCGCGCAGCCGCTCTGTTACATGCAGGTCCTCCAGAAAAAGCATGTGACGTTTTCGTGCCTTCTGGAGCTCCGGAGCCCTTGCCGGGTCCTCAAAATGGCAGCCGCAAGGTCACGACGCCACCCGGTGAACTCTGATGCCTGGAGAGCCCTGCAAAGCGCTCGTAAAGCCTCCATGGCTTCAGGGCTCTGTAGCGCTCACCGGGGGGGGGATGGGAATGCCGCCAACCGCAAGCCTGCAAATCAAAAGGCTCCGGATGTTTCAAATGCAGCCGAAGGCGCGCAGGAAGCCTCCTGCCGCACCTGCACCCGCCGGCACCCGCCGGACAGGTGGTTCCTCCACAAGTCTCTGCATGTGAACAGCAGACGGCTGCAGCGCGGACTGACACCTCAGCAGTACGAACAAAGGTATGAAAGAAAAATTCTTTCAATGGCCTAACTAAACTGAATGGAACAGAGAACAAAAATAATAAAGCTAAGCTAAGCTAAGCTAACTAATACTAATGCTTGGAGAGTTTCAGCCTATGCCAAATTACTGAGAGCTCTCCAACCCTAGTCCTTACGGGCAGACTGAGTTTTTAAAACTGACCTCAATGAGGCAAAGGAGGCGTGGTTAAAATTGTTACTCAGTCCTAGGACAGAGGCTGAATTTACCCATCCTTGGACTCTCCAAGCAGCGCTCTGGAGAAAATATCCTTATTGCCTCTTATAAATGCATTTTTTTAAAAACAAATATCAAGAGAGAAAGAGTATACTAAATACTGGTTTTATAACTCCAAACCAAAATATATTTTAAACAAGTGATTGATAGTATATTACAGTTCAGCTTTTAGGAGTCCTTTTCTCAGAACATATAATTCCTGAATTGGTTTTTAGTTAAACTGAGAGAATTATAAAGGTTCCAAGGCTTTGAGATTTAATACATTTAATGTAGTTTCAAGTTTAATTCAACATGATAGAAGCATCCTCCTATCCATAGTACAAATAGTAGTTTTTAATAACCTAGTGGCTTTTCTCAGATTTAAATATCTTTTTTCTAATTTTATTTCTTAATTTCAATTAATTAATTTTAATTAATTTCTTAATTGAGCGGATATAGAATTTAGAACATTCAGGAAAATGTGCTCTCCGTAATATACCTTTTTCTGGGCTTTTAATCCTTTGTAGAAAAATAAAACAACTAACTAAAAATGTCAGAATATTGCATATCATGTCCGTATGGAAACTTTAATATATTTAATTAAGAAATAAATCTCATGGAATAAAGTTAAACTGTCATTTGAATAAAAATAACTTTGTTAAGAAACTTATTTTTCTATGGTGTTTTTTTTCTGAAAGTCTTTGTGAGCAGTTAATGTAATCCTACTGGCAATGTAATACAGTATAAAATTGAGGGTTCCTTATTTAGATATTTTTGAAGTATAATTATTATTTCCTTGAATAGTTAGGTGGTGAATGGAAACACAATTAAACCTTAGGATTGTGTTAACATATCACATATTTTCATAAATTGAAAACATTTTGTTCACATTAATTTATTTATTTAAAATTTTATTTTATTTATTTATTTATTTATTTTATTTATTTAAATTTATATCCCGCCCTTCTCCACAGAGGACCCAGGGCGGCCCACAGGAAATTTAAAAAGCATACAAAATACAATAAATATAATTTAAAAAACTATTAAATAATCCTATCCTGCGCTAAAACCAAATTTTAAAACCCAATTTAAAACTACCTAAAAGTCCCCATGGGAGGTTAGGCTAGGCTGGCTTGTTGAAACAAATATGTCTTAAGACATTGGCGGAAGAGGCGGAGGTCGGTGATGGTACGTAGTTCAGGGGGCAGGTCATTCCAGAGGGCTGGACCCGCCACAGAGAAGGCTCTTCCCCTGGGTGCTGCCAGTCGGCATTGTCCGGCCAACGGCACCCTGAGAAGGCCCTCTCTGTGGGAGCGTATCGGTCTAAGGGATGTATGGGGCAGGAGGCGGTCTCGCATATAGCTAGGCCCCAAGCCATGGAGCGCTTTAAAGATGGTCGTCAAAACCTTGAAGCGCACCCGAAAGACCACAGGAAGCCAATGCAGCTCGCGCAGGATCGGTGTTATGTGGGAGCATCTAGTGGCTCCCATAATCATCTGCGCGGCTAACCACCCGCGCGGCTAATATCTTAGAAAGTTTCTAATTGTGGTAAATGAAAACTGGGATTGCATTTGTGGTCCATTTTAAAACTTGTTGCACTTTGATGGCAGAAATGAAATAGATTATACAGATCATAAATTCATTTGGCAGCAATTCCAGATATGCAGGTGTTTTTCTCTTAATCAAACTCAAGCCTTAAGCTGAAGCTGTCTGATGCAGCTGTCTTTTGTCTTCCAGTTTTAACTTTGCTTTACTGTAACAGTGCACCTATATGTCAGACTTATTTATTCTGTGATGCAAATGTAAACACTATCCTGGCAAGTGTGTAATATTAACTCCTCCTGGATTTGATTTTTCATTAGCGTACCAAATTCAACCTCAGATGTATATTTTGTATATGTGTAAGGTACATATTTGTTTCCTTTCTGAGATGCAGTGGTGGGTTTCAAAAAATTTTAGAACCTCTTCTGTAGGTGTGGCCTGCTTTGTGGGAGTGGCTTACCAGCCATGTTACTGGGTGGGAGTGGCTTGCTGGCCATGTGACCAGGTGGGAGTGGCTTGGAAGTCATGTGACTGGGTGGGAGTGGCCAAGACAATGTCACTGAATTCTTTGCCCCAATGGATGATCTACAAAAAGATATAAAAAAGAAAATTTATTATTTTGTGTACTTACTACTTAAATAAGATTAAAATAAGAACACAAAACAATAAATGAGCTACTTACAGAACGAAGATGACTGTCCTTGCCAGTCTTCAATATCACTGACCCCAATGAATTGCCTGCACAAAGAAGAGACACAGAAATGAACTCTTCAATTGCATGCACTGAATTAGGATGAAACAAGCACACAAAATAATAGAAAAGGAAGATGACTATCCTTTTGTGTGTTGAAGTCACCCACTGACCACCTTGCTCCAATGAATGGCTTGCACAAAGAGACACAGAAAAGAAGAATTTAATTGCATGCACTACCACATTAAGGATGAAACCAGCACACAAAGCAATAAAACAGCTACTTACAAAGGAAAGATGACTGTCCTAGCGGTCATACTCTGTTGCCTCTTCCTCCTGTTAAATAATATTAATAATATTCCTGTATTCCTGTATCCCTGACCCGCGCCCCGATGGAGGACCTCGTGGCCGCATGGAATATTGCGGCCACGGGAGCCTTGGATCGGGTCGCGCCCTTGCGGCCTCTCTTGCGGCGACGAACCACCCTGGCTCCTTGGTTCACCGAGGAGCTAGGGGTGATGAAGCGCCACAAGAGATGCCTAGAGAGGAGATGGAGATCCACTCAGTCTGAATCTGACCGAACACAGGTGAGAGCCCATTTACGGACTTATCTTGTGGCACTGAGAGTGGCCAAACGTCATCATTGTGCCACTCTCATTGCATCCGCAGATAACCGCCCTGCCGCCCTGTTTAGGGTGACCCGCTCCCTCCTTCAACAGAGGGTGCGGGGAAACCCCATTACAGGGTAGAGCAGAGGAATTTGGGATCTATCTGCAGGATAAAATCACTCAGATTCCGAGCGAGTTAGTCCCCATCGATAGTGGCCCAGTGGGATGCCCCGAAACGGATCTTGAGACAGTTTTGTGGGAAGAGTTTGACTCTGTTACTTCCGAAGATATGGACAGGTTACGTGGGCGACTGCGAGCCACCACATGTTTATTGGACCCGTGTCCCTCCTGGCTTGTACTGGCATCCTGGGAGGTTACACGAAGCTGGCTCCAGGAGGTTGTCAACGCTTCTCTTAGTGAGGGTTTCTTGCCTCCCTCCCTTAAAGAGGCGATGGTGAGACCCCTCCTGAAGAAGCCCTCTCTGGACCCAGCATTATTGGTTAATTACTGTCCGGTCTCCAACCTTCACTTTTTGGCGAAGGTTGTAGAGAGTGTGGTGGCACAACAGTTTCCCCGCCACCTGGAGGAAGTTGATTATCTGGACCCGCGCCAGTCCGGCTTCCGGCCCGGGCACAGCACCAAGACAGCATTGGTCGCGTTGGTGGATGATCTCTGGAGGGCCAGAGATGGGGGTTGTTCCTCCATCCTGGTCCTATTAGACCTCTCAGCGGCTTTTGATACCATCGACCATGGTATCCTATTGCATCGGCTGGAGGGGTTGGGGGTGAGGGGCATCGTATTGCGGTGGTTCTCCTACCTCTCCGGTCGATCGCAATTTGTGTTGGCAGGAGAGCAGAGGTCGACCTCGAGACCCCTCACGTGTGGGGTGCCTCAGGGGTCGGTCCTCTCGCCTCTCCTGTTCAACACATATATGAAGCCACTGGGCGAGATCATCCATGGTTTTGGGGTAGAGTACTACCTCTACGCTGATGACACGCAGCTGTATATATCTACCCCAAACCACCCCAACGATGCCGAGCGGTGATGTGCCAGTGCCTGGAAGCCATGCAGGCCTGGATGGGAAGTAACAGACTCAGACTCAACCCGTCCAAGACCGAGTGGCTGTGGTTTCCGGCATCCCGGTACAACCAGTTGACTCCATCACTGGCCATAGGGGACGAACACCTTACCCCTGTGGATGGGGCACGCAACTTGGGCGTCCTCCTGGATACCCGGCTGTCTATGGAAGATCAAGTGACAGCCGTGGCCAGGGGGGCGTTCTACCAGGTTCGCCTGGTACGCTAGTTGTGTCCCCTATTGCATCGGGATGCCCTTTGCACAGTCACTCATGCCCTCGTGACATCCCGACTGGACTACTGCAATTCTCTCTACATGGGGCTCCCCTTGAGGTGCACCCGAAGACTTCAGCTTGTCCAGAATGCAGCCGCGCGAGCAATTATGGGAACCTCGAGGTTTACCCATGTAACACCGCTCTTGCGCGAGCTGCATTGGCTGCCTGTCGTCTTTCGGGTGCGCTTCAAGGTGTTAGTTATCATCTTTAAAGCGCTCCATGGCACGGGACCTAGTTATCTGCGGGATCGGATTCTGCCCCATACATCCCTGCGGCCGATTCGCTCCTACAGAGAGGGACTTCTCCGGGTGCCGTCCACTAGGCTATGCCAGCGGGCGACGCCCAGGGGAAGGGCCTTCTCTGTGGCGGGCCCAGCCCTCTGGAACGACCTTCCCCCCGAAATTAGAACAACTACGGACCTCCGCTCCTTCCGTCAAAAATTGAAAACACACTTCTTCTGCTTGGCCGGCCTAGGTTAGTCTTCCGTTTTTTAATTGGGTTTAGGGGATTGTAGTTTAATTTTAGTTTAGTGGGTTTTAGCGCAGGGATAATTTTGTTTAATTCTTATTTTACCTATTTATGTATTTTATATTAGTATTTTTAATTTCCCTGTGCACCGCTCCGAGTCCCTTTGGGGAGAGGAGGCGGTCTACAAATAAAAATTATTATTATTATTATTAATATTAATATTAACTGCAGAGGAAATAAAACAATATTGGACTCGATTGTGGTTGTAAGCTGAGGGCTATACTACAAGCAACAGAAAGGACCTCTGTTTTCACCCAACAATGTATAGTCTTTTCAGGAAAGATGTCCCCCAACAAACAGGAAAGCTATAGTTTTTCATCTAAGAAGTTAGATCAAGAAGAATGAATGTCATAGGTAGATTCACAGAGCAATACAGATTTCTTTTTCTGAAATTTATTTCTCAGTTCAAAAAACAGGAATATATGAATTAGGTTCAGTACTTGGGACAGACCAAGTAGCTGTTCAAGAGTTAGTGGTGTCATGGTTAGAAGCAATGGTAAAGCAAGATATGGATTTAAAACCAGTAATATTTTGTTGGGTATTTCAAAGGGAATACAATACATATTTAATTTTACACATGTTAACAGCTGCTGGAATTGTGTTTGCACAACAGTGGAAAAACAAAGATATGAAAATGAATAAATATTAGAATGTGCAGGAATGAATAAATTGACAATTAAAATCAATTTTCACGTGGGATTTGTTTTTCATAGTTACAACCTTTGTAGCATCCCCATGATAATGTGATCAGAATTCAGATTCTTGGCAGCAGGTTCATACTATTAACCATTGTTGTGTCCCAAGGTCATATGATCATCTTTTGCAATCTTCTGACAAGCAAAGTCAATGGGGAAGCCAGATTCACTTAACAACTGGGTTTCTAATTTATCAGTTGCAGTGATTTACGTAACTGTGATAAGAAAGGTTATAAGATGGGGCAAAACTCACTTAACAAACATTTCACTTAACAACAGAAATTTTGAGCTCAATTGTGGTTGTAAGTTGAGGACTACCTGTACAGTATTTTTATGATGCTGCATGAAATGAGAAAAATAATGATTACTTCGTACAATCACATGATGAATAGTGTATAAAGCAGCTGTTCATAATCTTACCCTCTGAAAATTTACATTATCCATATATAAAGTATAGGGGGGAGGGAAAGCTGCATGTAAAACTATTTTCCTCATGTGCAGAAAGAAAGTAGAGGGATTTGAAATGTATTCTTGCAGTCTTAACTGCTATCCTGTTTTACAGATTCCAGTAGTTCCATGATCAGGGTGAAAAAACTGGCTACATGCTAGAGCTTATAAAATGTATACTGCAAAATTCCATATTGAGATTTGCAATCACTTTTTCATGGCTCCCTAGCAAGCTCCCCTACATAATATTTGCCACACCTAACAAGTTGCTATATATGGTTGTGAAGGTTGGATCATAAGAAAGGCTGAGCGCCAAAGAATTGAGGCCTTTGAACTATGATGCTGGAGAAGACTCCTTCAAGTACTTTGGACTGCAAGGTGATCAAACCAGTCAGTCTTAGAGGACATCAACCCTGACTGCTCTTTAGAAGGCCAGATCCTGAAGATACTTTGGCCACCTAATACTTTGGCCACCTAATGAGAAGGATTTACTGGAGAAGAGCCTAATGCTGCAAAAGATTGAGGGCAAAAGAAGAAAGGGATGACAGAATGAGGTGGCTGGCTGGAGTCTGTCAGCCTCTGGTTTGCTACTCGCTTCGACTGCCAATGTAACGGGTACTTGGGAATGGGATTAACTGGTGCAGGAGATATATTGAAAAAGGGAGTATGTTCTCACCATCTACTAGGCATGCCTATGGCTAGTGCCTTGAGATGGTCAAGGCCAACCGTCTTGCATACCAACCTGATGATGCTTCTGGAGATGCAACCCACATGACACCTGAGGGATTTGTGGATTGGACAATAGGGTGGGGAATGTTGGGGGGAGGGGGTTAGATATATATTGATATGTATGATTTCGTGCACTTTTGCTTCAGACCTTGCTTTACTTAGCTGCTATCTTTTCATAACCAGTAAAAGTACTCTTAATTCTTCAAAATGGAGTTGAGTGGTTTCTTTCTTCATTAATGATGGAGGCTGGCCTGACAATAAACAAGGTCTCATTTCGCACCCATCCCTGAGCTAACACCTTCAGAGGGGAGTGCAATAATTACAAGACTTCAAAGAAATGTCTAACCCCTGCAGCGACCAAGAGGACAACATGGATGGGTAGTAACAAACTCAGACTCAACCCGTCCAAGACTGAGTGGCTGTGGTTTCCGGCACCCCGGTTCAGCCAGATAAGTCCAACACTGGCCATTGGGGGCGAACAACTGGCCCCCGTGGAGAGGGCGCGCAACTTGGGCGTCCTCCTGGATTCCCGGCTGTCCATGGAGGACCATGTGGCAGCCG
Organism: Rhabdophis nuchalis; assembly: GCA_039707465.1. Lineage (NCBI taxonomy): Eukaryota > Metazoa > Chordata > Lepidosauria > Squamata > Natricidae > Rhabdophis > Rhabdophis nuchalis. Next base: position 68,983,093 of record CM077648.1, read on the forward strand.
TGGCCAGGAGGGCATTTTATCAGGTACGCCTGATACGCCAGTTGTGCCCCTTACTGGACCGGGGGGCCCTTCGCACAGTCACTCAAGCGCTTGTGACATCCCGGCTGGATTACTGTAACGCTCTCTACATGGGGCTCCCCTTGAGGTGCACTCGAAAGCTACAGTTAGTACAGAATGCGGCCGCGCGGGTGATTATGGGTGCCCCAAGGCAAGCCCATATAACACCTCTCCTGCGTGAGCTGCACTGGCTGCCTGTGGCCTTTCAAGTGCGCTTCAAGGTGTTGACGACCATCTTCAAATCGCTCCATGGCTCGGGGCCTAGCTATATACGAGACCGCCTCCTGCCCCATACATCCCTTTGCCCGATCCGCTCCCACAGAGAGGGTCTTCTCCGGGTGCCGTCGGCCGGGCAATGCCGGTTGGCAACGCCCAGGGGAAGGGCCTTCTCTGTGGCGGGCCCGGCCCTCTGGAACAACCTACCCCCAGACCTACGCACTATCTCGGACCTCCGCCTCTTCCGCCAATGTCTTAAGACATGTCTATTCCAACAAGCCGGCCTGGCATAGCTCCCCGTTTCTGACTTTTTATACATAAATTGTAATTAGCAGGGTTTTAAATGGGTTTTAGCACGGGTTTAATAATTTAATATGTTTTAATGATATATATTGTTTTTGTTATGGTTTTTAAAATGCCTGTGCGCCGCCCTGGGTCCTAACAAGGAGAAGGGCAGGGTATAAATCTGAAATAAATAAATAAATAAATAAAAATGGGGGCTGCAGGATCTTCATGTCGTTTAGAGACAGAACAGATGGTGGAACTGAATTTGGAGGAAAGATCCGTCTGCCCCAGATGGTCATTGGGAGTGGGGCAGAAGTGCGATCCTGAGGAAATTCCACCTGGAGTTACAACAAGCAGACGTCGGTGACCGGCAGCTGTTTGGCAGGAAGTTGAAGAAGAAGATCTCATGATGCCACATGCCATGAGACTCTTTCAGAAGGCTTGGGAGAAAAGGTGTTTTCATGAGAGCAGATCTGAAAGAGAAGCAGATTTCCCTGAAGTAGAGGAGAGATATGCTGAGGACCAGGCTCACCCAGGAGGGGCCCTGGGGGCAGATGGTGGAGCTGATCAAGGTGAGAGAGCCCTGCCGGTGGCAGCAGCAGCAAGACCCCTTCCAAGGGAAGAAGCCCCCCCCCCGCAGGTGGCAGATGGCAAAAGTCCCCCCCCCCTTGGTGTGAAATTTGGAGGAGACCCAAAAGAGCTGGGATTTTTCCTGGTCCAAGTCTGGAATTTTATGCAACAGTTCGGGGAAGATCTCCCAACTGAAGAGAGTAAGGTAAGGGTCGTTACTTTGGCTTGGATGGTAGCTTTGCATAACAATGACTCCCCCTTGCTGAGAGACATTTATGGCTGCCCTGAGAAAAAACTTTGATGATCTGCTCATCAAATGGAAGGCCAGAATCAGGATGAAAACCCTTACTCAGGGAAAAAATTCAGTGGCCGACTACATTCAAGAGTTTCGTGAACTGTCGGTTCACATGAGAGTCAGATGAAGTCAGATGAAGCCCTAATGGACAGTTTTAAAGATGGCTTAAACCAGGATATATATCAGAATTGTGTGAATAGCACCCCCCCCCCTTTAGCCTACAATACTGGTATGAATTGGCAGGGGATGTAGAGATCGATCTAGCCAGAGATAAATATCATGAAGACAGTGAGAAAGAAAAAAGTCCTCCTCCTCCCCCCCCCCCCGAAGAATTTCAAAAGGAGGAAAAAGTTGGTCTGCAAGCAAGCCCCGGTCTACTGCATGTTTCCATTGTGGGAAGGAGGGGCACTGGGCAGCGAATTGCTGGGTCAAGTTGGGCCCAAAGCCTCTGGCCACTGGGGAGAAGAAGAAGCGAGATAAACATCTTGCAAAGCGGAGAGACACCGCTATGAAGGGGGTGGAGTCAGCAAAAGATTTCCCTCCAGTTCTGGAAGAAGAACCCTCGTCCCCATCAGGAGAAAGTGAAACCGACTCTGATGACGACTGTCTGGTGAGTTCCCGATTGGGCCCCATGACCATTCCAGTAGAACTTAAAGTGCCCCCTATTGGTGCCCAGGCAAAAATGCTGGCCTTTTTGGACTCTGGATGCACACGCTGCATAATTAGCCCAGAAGTGGTGGAAAAAATAAGCTTAAGGCTAAGAACTTTAAAAGTGCCCATTGCCTTCTGCCAATTGGATGGGTTAATAGCTGCCCCCCCACCCCCGCTCATTTTGTGACTGAACCAATAGATATGTGGATGGGCAACCATCAAGAAACCTTAAGTTTCATTGTTGCACCTGGAGTGGATCGTCCCCTCATATTTGGTTTACCTTGGTTACAGAAGTGGAGCACACGCATCAATTGGACAAAAGGGTGGTTGCGTATTTGATCTGCAAAGCCCCCAGAGGGGAAAGGGAACAAACGCTGAACCTGATGTGAGGGCATCTGCACGTGAAAAAAATGAGGGGGGGGGAGAAGATTCCTAAAGAATATTGAGACCTAAAGGATGTTTTTAGTGAGAAATCTGAAAATCCCCCCCCCCCCATCACAATACTGACTGCAGCATTGACATCCTCCCTGGAGTAAAACTTCCTAACCCCAGATTTACTCAATGACCCCATGGAAGATGGAGGAATTGCGCACATTTATTGACAAAAATCTGGAAAGAGGTTTCATTGAGCCTGCTAGGCCATGGGTGGCCACTCCTGTATTGTTTAGAGAGAAGAAATATGGCTCCTTTCGTTTGTGTGTTAATTACAAAAATTTAAATTCCATTTGAACGGAAAATGTCTAGTTCTCCCTCTTATAAAGGACATGTTAGCCCAATTAGGCAGAGGGAGGTTTTTCACAAAGTTGGACCTTAGGGAAGCTTATTACAGAGTTAGAATCAAGGAGGGAGATGAGTGGACAACTGCTGTCAGACCCCTTATGTGATCTGCCATTCATTTGGAAGGAGGGGGGCCTTGGAGTTAAATTACCAACAGCACCTACAACTGAGATTTACGACTGGTTTCCTGTTGATGGAAAGATAGAGGGTAAGCCTTTGAATTGGACTATGGAATGTCAAGCCACTTGAGAAATTGAAGCGGCTCTTTGCAGCTGAACCTGTTTTGAAACACCCGGATATGGAGGCACCATTTGTCATTCAAGCTGATTGATGCTAGCAACATGGCGGTGCGGGCAGTATTGCAACCATTCACTTACACCTCACGTAAGCTTACAGAAACTGAAAGGAGATGGGCTATATGGGAAAAGGAAGTTTTTGCAGTCAGATGGGCTTTGCTGACCTGGCGACATTTCCTGGAAGGAACTAAACACCCTTTTGAAGTATGGACTGATCATAAAAATTTAGGTGTTGAAAACCCCATGCAAGCTATCTCTTAAACAGGTTCATTGGGCTCAACACTTCAACCATTTCAATTTTACCCTCAAATACATTCCGGGGGGAGGGGGAGAATTATATGGCTGATGCCTTGTCTAGACTTCCCCAGTGCAACAGCTCTAGACTGAGTGTAGTTCACCCAGTCATCCCTACATAGAATCTCGCTGTGCCAGTTGTTAATAGGAGCCAGGGCACAGCGAATTTAGACATCACCACGGACTTAATGACCATGCTAAAGTAGGCCCTTAGGTTTGATGACTGGTTCAAGTCACATTCAAACGAATGTACCATGAAAGATGGCTTGGCTTGGGTTGGAGCTAAATTGAATGTTCCTGCTAACCTGAAACCACTTGTTCTTCAGTGGGCCCACGATTCCAGGATGGCAGGCCACTTTGGATTTGTAAAGACTTTGCATTTAATTAAGAGGCAATTTTGGTGGCCTTCATTGAAAACAGACATTGAATCCTACATTGCCAGCTGCCCCATTTGTGCTGCAACGAAATGACCTCTGGGGAAACCCCAAGCCCAAGTGTTGCCTTGTGGAAGGAGATATTGATGGATTTCATTGTGGAGTTGCCAGAGAGTCTTGGAAACACAGTGATTTGGGTTGTCACCGACCCATTTTCCAAACAAGTTCATTTTATACCCTGTTCCAAAATCCCATCGGCCAAATCATTGGCTAAGTTGTTTGTTTCACATGTGTATCGGTTACATAGAGTACCTAAACGTATAATTTTGGATAGGGGGGTCCAATTCACATCCCTCTTTTGGAGGGAGTTTCTGAAGTTTATTGGCTCCGCCGAAGGATTAAGCTCTGCCCACCATCCTCAAATTAATGGGGCTTGTGAATGGACTAATTCTGTTTTGGAACAGTACCTCTGATGTTTCATAAATTACCAGCAGGATAATTGGGCTGAACTGTTGCCACATGCTGAGGTGGCATACAATAACTATGCACAGCAGTACCGGCATGACCCCTTTCAAGGTTATCTATCGCCAGGACTTTGTACCAATTCCTGAATTATCTCAAGAGATACCAAAAATTTTGTTCCTCTTTGAATGGAGTAATCAACTGAATGGGTTGACAAATCTCATGTTAGAGCTCCCAGACATTTGCAGAAGTTCTATGCCAAGTACCTTGATAAGCCTTGATAGTAATTGAACTGTGCTTAATTATTGTGCCTTTTGTATTGTTTTTTTTCCTGCAGGGATGATTCCTCTTTCTGAAGGAGGGCCAGATGTCAGCCTCTGGTTTGCTACTCACTTCAGCTGCCATTGTAACAGGGAAAGGTGGGCCTTGGTATTTGGGGATGGGATTAACTGGTGCAGGAGAGATATTGAAAAAGGGATTATGTTCTCACCATCTACTGCGCATGCCAATGGCTAGTGCCTTGAGATGGTCAAGGCCAACTGTCTTGCATACCAACCTGATGATGCTTCTGGAGATGCAACTCACATGACACCTGAGGGTTTTGCGGATTGGAAAATAGGATGGGGAATGTTGGGGGGAGGCGGTTAGACATATATTGATATGTATGATTCCGCGCACTTTGGCTTCAGACCTTGCTTTACTCAGCTGCTATCTTTTCATAACCAGTAAAAGTACTCTTAATTCTTCAAAATGGAGTTGAGTGGTTTCTTTCTTCGTTAATGATGGAGGCTGGCCTGACAGAGTCACCAAAGCAGTAGGCGTGATCTTAAATGGACTCCAGAAGATGGTAGAGGACAGGAAGGCCTAGACAAACATTGTCCATGGGATCGCGATGGGTCAGACACAACTTTGCAACTAACAACAACAATTAACCTGTTTGTTTGATGTGAAGTTAAAGCTATTGCTAAGTTACTGGAGGTCCTGCATGTCAGACTTCTCTTTCCAGAGAATGAGAATGTAGGAACTTGAAACAATTAACAGAGGTTAACAGATTAGAAGATATAGTAAACTGTCATGCAGACCACCCACTGGCTAGATTAAACATTGAATGAGTAGTAGTTGGTGAAAGAAATCATTGATAAAACTGTATTTTGACTTCAAACTCTATTTCTATACTGCTCAAATATGTTGCCTGACAGTATAAATGTGTCTTCTCTTCTTATATTGCAGAGAATACCAATTTTAGGAACATAATCAAAGGCATGGAGCAAAACATCATTCTGTGTAGCAATAGCATTACTGTATATTAATTATTTTTCCTTTTATTAAATTGTTGTAAGTCATGTTACATTTATTATTTCAATGGGGAGTTAAAGTTTATATAATATATAATATAATTAAAATTATTAACATTTTAAAAGCTTAAAGTATTGAAATATTTAAAATTTCTTATTATGTGATGATGATGATGATGATTCAGTTGTGTCTGACTTTTGGTGATTCTATGAGCCAGGTCTCTCCACGTCTTATAATCTTGCACTACTTCTTTGAGTTTTTCCCTGTTCTCATGATGTCAGCTTTGACAATGTCCAGCCATCATGTTCTTTGGAGTCCTGTTTTCCTTTTACTACTAACTCTTCCCAACATAAATGTTTTCTCCAGTGAATTTCCCCACATGACATTGCCAAAGTAAGTGAGAACCCATTTTGTGACTTTTCCTTCTGGAATGAAAACAGAGTAACAGAATTGGAAGAGATCTTGGAGGTCTTCAAGTCCAACCCCCTGCTTAGGCAGGAAACCCTATACCACTTCAGACAAATGGTTATCCAATAGCTTTTTAAAAACTTCCAGTGTTGGAGCATTCACAACTTCTGGAGGCAACTTGTTCCACTGATTAATTGTTCTTTTTTTAATTTTTTATTTTTATTTTTAAACATATAAAGACAAACAAAGCATAAAACCATTCTCAATTTCATACAGTATGTCATTTGGTTACAAGTTTTTGTGCATCAATCTTTACAATTGCATATATAATTACTAATTATCCATCAAACATAGCAAAATACATTGCTGTCATTGAGCATTTATGTGTTAAAATACAATTGGTATCCCTTCATTTCAAACAAACCTTGTTTTCTTAAATCCTTAATTATCTATTTAGTAACAATAGATCTTTATAAAGATCACCTATCTTTTTCTGTTGTTCTTAAAAAAATAAAAAAGTTTTCCATCAATTCATGTTGTACATCATTACTTTCAGTTATCAACAGTATCACCCATTGTCCATAGAAAATACAATACTTATATATCACATATTCAAACTCCAGTAATCGTTTCCCTTTATAAAACCCAATAGTTATTAAGTATTTCAATTCATATATGTATCAATCATTCATTCCATCGTTGTTAATCTATTTAGCATACAAAATGTCTTTCTAAGATAACATAATCACTACTTGCAATTATACATTGTATTCATAACATCCCACTTTTACACTTTAGATTTATTATTATCCTTGATGTGTCATATATCCAAGTACTTTATTTCATAACAAAAGATTTTCATAACATTGACTATCATTTTCTATGAGTGCGTAAATAAACAAATTCATTTTCAGGTTTTTTTTAACCATTAATAAAACAAATCCCATACCTTATAACATTGCTCATCCTCTTGTTCTCTGATTTAAAATGTCAGTTTACTCATTTCAGCACACTCCATTATCTTTCGAATAACTTCCTCCTGTGTAATTTCTCATTTTTCGAATTTTTTGCAAATACAATTCTAGCTGCTGTCCAAACATTCACAATCAAATATTTCAAGTCTTTATCAAATGTTTCTGGAATAATACCCAATAGAAAATGTTCTGGTTTAAAGTCTATGTGTTTATGTATCATTTTCTCCAACCACCTCTGGATTATAGTCCAGTATCTTTTAGCTTCAGTACAAGCCCACCACATGTGGTAGTATAAACCCAGCGTCTAATGACATTTCCAACATTTTTCTGATTTGTTCTTATACATTCTTGCAATTCTCGTTGGGGGTAATTGCCACCTGTAAAATATCTTATACAAATTCTCTTTATATGCAGTTGACATTGTCATTTTATAATTTTGAGACCACAATTTTTGTCATTTATCTAGCTCAATCCCATGCCCAATGTTTTTTCCCCAAGCTATCATAGTTTCTTTAACTTGTTCTTCCTGTAATTTAGCCTCTAGTAAATGTCCATATAATTTTTTAATCACTTTTTTATCCATACCTGTTAAGATTTTGTCTAACTCAGTCATTGTATTATAAAAACCTTCCTTGTTTCGATCTTCATTATATCTAGAATGTATTTGTGCATATGAATACCAATTCATTTCTATTCCTTCCTGTTTCAGCTTTTGCATAGATTTAAGTTCACCCTCTGCATTTAATAATTCAGCATATCTAACTGTTTGTTCCTTTTTATATATTATTGTATATGAAAATGCTTCAATGGTTGATATCCAGACTGGAATTTTTAAATAATGCGACCTCTTAACCTTTTCCAATTTAACAACAGAGCCTCTCTTATATAATGTATTCTGAAATAGCCATGTGCTTTAGTTCCCTTATACCCTAGAAATGCATGCCATCCCAACAACAAGTCATGACCCTCTAAGTTCAAAAACCTAGCGTTTCTCAAAGTTTTCCATTACTTAATCCACATCAAGCTTGTTGCCTGATAGTATAACTTCCAGTCAGGTAGGCCCAGACCTCCTCTTATTTTCGCATCTTGTCACACTTTAAGCTTTATTCTTTACCAAGAGTATTCTATAACCATCTTAATAGCATAACTCCCCATCTTAGATAAGCAGATATATATCATTCATTAACACATCATTTTTCTATAACCATCTAAATAGCCCAATTCCCCATCTATAGATAAACTAATATATATCATTATCAAAAACCTAATCTTATTATAAGCATCTATAGTTATTACTAACAATCAATTAATTAATAATCCTTGATGGTAATTTAAACCCAGCCTAGTTATTGCTCATCAAGGGATAAAAGTTCCTCTTTTCAGCCGTTGTCTCTCCAAGGATGAATTAAATTTGCCTCTTTTAAAGTCCACATTCTCCATCGACCTTTTTTCCTCTTCTCCTGTTCTTTATAAACTTCCATTGGCACATTGTGATCCTGTATAGCTGTACAATCATAGTGCTGACCAATTCTTTTCCTCAAATTTGATTTATTTTCAAATATCAAGTGTAACTCTGGTGTGATTTCCTCTATCTTTTGTTCTCCTTTTCCTTCCTTTTGCCAGACAGGTTGAAATTCAAATTTCTGATGAGGTCTTGATCTTATCTCCTCTCCTGGATCTTCTCCCTTGTCTTCAGTTAAATCCAGTCCACAAACAGCCTCATTTCCATTTTCTTCTTTAATTTCTCTAATCTGTTCAATTTCTTCACTTGGTGTAATGTCGAGTATTGCACGGAATTCTCTCAATTCCCTCAAGATTTCAGCCAAAAGCTCCTGGTTTTCTGCAGTGTATATATCTATGTGCGTAGACATTTTGGCGAATCCGCAAACTAGGAAAAAGTAGCTCCAATTACCTTGTTAACACTTAGTTTATCTCTGTTAGTTTGTTTCTAGACAATATTTCCAGTAAATCTGTTCATATATGTCCGCCCACTGTTTTTCCAAGAGCGATACGATGTAGGAAATAGTTTAAATAGTTTCAAAGTGTTACAGTCCTTTTTGTTGGAAGGAAAACAGAGACAAAAAAAGGATAAGATATAGTCCTTATTTAAGTTTAAAGATGCGCAATAGAGTGTCCAAATAATTATAGGATTGTGGAAGTGCTCCAAGTTTCAAACTTTTGAGTGAAATAAATCAAAAAGACAGAAAAAAAGAATTAGAAAAGTCAGTCACAATCCAATCCTTTTCAGCGCAAACATAAGTAACTCTTATCAGTTCAGTCGGCCATTTCAAAACATTCTGTGAGGCTGAGGAATCTCACACTTCAATCCAAGCTCGCCGCTTATCTTCAACTTCAAAGCTTTGGTAAAAGAAAAAGGTTTCCCAGCAGAGTGTTTCAGAGACCAAATAAAGTACCTTCCCGAAGTATTCCAGCAGATTTTTCCCTTTCTTGTTTCAAAGATTCTCCTTCGCCTATGGTCCACCCTCCAGAAAGGGGGGGGGATGCGATTCGTCTCCCTTCAGAGATGTTGCTTCGTGTCGGGCAGGGATCTTGCGTGGTCCCTGCACTCCGCGAAGATTTATCTCCTAATCACCACCTCTCCGGGGCGGCTTAGATTCCTTATAGAATCACGGGGGAGGCGAATTCCAGCCGGGTCCCTGCAGTTTAGGGAGCCCGGTTGTGTAAATGGTAAAGATTTTGTTAATAATATATATTTGTTTATCTATCGATGGGGAATTATGCTATTTAGATGGTTAAAGAAAGATTATGTGTTAGTGAATGATATATATTTGCTTATCTATAGATGGGGAATTATGCTACTAAGATGGTTATAGAATACTCTTGGTAAATGTTTTGGTTAATGATATATATTTGTTTATTTATCGATGGGGAACTATGCTATTTAGATGGTTATAGAAAGATTATGTGTTAGTGAATGATATATATTTGCTTATCTATAGATAGGGAATTAGGCGATTAAGATGGTTATAGAATACTATCACTCTTGGTAAATGATCAATCAATTAATAGTTACATAAAATTTTAGATAATTATATGGAATCTATAGAGATATGAAGGGATTAAATAAGGGATATTAATAGTAAATAGGATTTAAAGATAATATTAAAGAAAAAATAGATTGAGGCTAGAATACTTGATAAGACTTGTGGATACTGATATTGACTCACAGGATAAATTGTTAGATTTAAAATTAATAAAATGAGATAACCCATGAATAATAACCACTCCTGGAAGGCACAGAATTTATGGATACCCGATTAGGCCTTCTTATATTTAAATTTATTTAAATTTATTTATACTGTTTTTTGTTCTTTTTTGTTTGGTTTTATAAATAGAACGTTATTATACAATTAGGCTCTACTTAAAAGGGTATTAAAACAACTAGCAAGATTTGGGACTGAGACATAAGAATTGTAATAATTGATATGAAAATTGAGCGATAAATCTTAAATCTGAAATTATAAAATATCATCAACACAAAATAGAACTGGCTCCGAGGCCGAAATACACCATGTAAATGAGATGAAGAGTGTGGAGTAGAGAGGTAAGGGAAGAAGAGAGAGAAAGGAGAGAGGGCAAAGAGGGGGAAGAGGAGAAGAGGAGAAGAGAAAGGAGGAGTGGAAAGGGGAGAGAGGAGAAGGAGAGAAGAAGGGGAAGTAGAGAAGGGGAGGGCGTTAGAGGGAAGAAAGGAGGTAGGGAGGAGAAGGAGAAAGGGGAAAGAAAATGATGGATAAGGCACAAATATGGTGTATGGAGAGCAGAAGAGCCCTCTGGGAGTTTTCTGGGTGTTGATGGTAAAATGAAATGATGGTAAAATGGAATGATGTAAACATTTAATAATATAATATGATGCTGGCTATGTAACAGTATATATGTTGTTATTTACTTTGAAAATCGAAAATAAAATAAAAATATCTATTAAAAAAAAAAAAAGCTTCATTCTTGCCTTTTCCCCCTGCCACATAAATTTCAAAACCATTTTATTTAAGTCTTCAAAATAGTCCTTCCCCAATTTAATTGGGATTGTCTGGAACAAATATAAAATTCTTGGTAAAATATTCATTTTAATTGTGGATATTCTCCCAATCAATGACAGTTGTAGATTTTCCCATATCATCAAGTCTGTTGCAATTTGCTGCTTTAATCTAAGATAGTTATCCTCTGTCAGATGAGTCCCCAAGTATTTAATCTTATTCGGAACTCAGATCTCCAAAATTTCCGCTAGTTCCTCTTTTTGTCTTAGTGATATGTTCTTTGTCAAGATCTTTGTTTCATCTTTATTTATTTTCAAACCTGCTATTTTTCCATACTCCTCAATTTTTTCTATCAGTTTAGGTGCAGTTTCAAACGGCTCTTCAGACTAAGTCATCTGCAAACGTTTGCAGTTTATAATACAATACAATAGCAGAGTTGGAAGGGACCTTGTAGGTCTTCTAGTCCAACCCCCTGTATGGGCAGGAACCTTATACCATTTCAGACAAATGGCTGTCTAACATCTTTTTAAAGACTTCCAGGGTTGGGGCATTCACAACTGCTGGAGGCAAGCTGTTCCAGAGGTTAATTGTTCTTACTGTTAGGAAATTTCTCCTTAGTTCTAAGTTGCTTCTCTCCTTGGTTAGTTTCCACCCATTGCTCCTTGTCCTGCCCCCAGGTGCCTTGGAGAAAAGTTTGACTCCCTCTTCTTTGTGGCACCCTCTGAGATATCGGAACACTGCTATCATGTCTCCCCTGGTCCTTCTCTTCATCAAACTAGACATACCCAGCTCCTGCAGCCGTTCTTCATATGTCTTAGTCTCCAGTCCTCTAATCATCTTGGTTGCTCTTCTCTGCACTCTTTCCAGAGTCTCCACGTCTTTTCTACATCGTGGCGTTATATTCTTATATAATTTGCTTACAAGAAGTACATATCCAAAGAAGATATGGACATTTATTAGTGCAGTCAAAACTTGGAAAAATATTTACTTCATTGGCGGACTGTAAGAAAAGAGGAGTGATTTTTTTATATTAAAGACAAAATTCCAGTGAAACAAATTTATACAGCTGAAGATGGAAGAATCTTGATGGTGAAAAAAAAATGTTTTTTTTGAATTAAATTTATACCCCGTCCTTCTCCGGAGAGGACCCAGGGCGGCACACAGGAATTTAAAAAACATACAAAATGACAAAATACAAAATTTAAAAGACATATTAAATTCCCATCCTATGCTAAAATCCAATTAAAATCCCCAAATTAAAACTGTCTAAAATAGTCCCAGCAGAAGGTTACGCTAGGCCGGCTTGGTGAAAGAGATGTGTCTTTAGACACTGGCGGAAGAGGCGGAGGTCCGAGATGGTGCGAAGTTCAGGGGGTAGGTCGTTCCAAAGGGCGGGGCCCGCCACAGAGAAGGCCCTTCCCCTAGGTGTCGCCAGTCAGCATTGCCCGGCCGACGGCACCCTGAGAAGGCCCTCTCTGTGGGAGCGGATCGGACGAAGGGATGTATGGGGCAGGAGGCAGTCTCGCATATAACTAGGTCCCGAGCCATGGAGCGCTTTAAAGATGGTCGTCAAAACCTTGAAGCGCACCCGAAAGACTACAGGAAGCCAGTGCAGCTCGCGCAGGATCGGTGTTATATGGGAGTGTCTAGGGGCTCCCATGATCACCCGCACAGCTGTATTCTGAACTAGCTGTAGCTTTCGAGTGCACCTCAAGGGAAGCTCCATGTAGAGAGCATTACAGTAGTCGAGTCGGGATGTCACGAGTGCTTGAGTGACTGTGCGAAGGGCAGTCCGGTCCAGTAAGGGGCGCAATTGGCGCATCAGGCATACCTGATGAAATGCCCCCCTGGCCACGGCCGCCACATGGTCCTCCATGGACAACCGGGAGTCCAGGAGGACACCCAAATTGTGCGCCCTCTCCACGGGGGCCAGTGTTTCGCCCCCAATGGCCACAGTTGGAGTAATCTGGCTGAACCGGGGTGCCGGAAACCACAGCCACTCAGTCTTGGACGGGTTGAGCTTGAGTTTGTTACTACCCATCCAGATCCGTATGGCCTCCAAACACCGGGACAACACATCGGCATCGTTGGGGTGGTCTGGGGTTGATATGTACAGCTGAGTATCGTCAGCATACAGATGATATCCCACCCCAAAACCACGGATGATCTCGCCCAGCGGTTTCATATATGTGTTGAACAGGAGGGGCAAGAGGACCGACCCCTGAGGAACCCTGCATAAGAGGGGTCTCGAGGCCGACCTCTGCCCCCTGCCAACACATATTGCAACCAACCAGAGAGGTAGGACGAGAACCACCGTAAAACGGTGCCTCCCAGGCCCAACCCCCCCAGTCGGTGCAATAGGATACCATGGTCGATGGTATCAAAAGCCGCTGAGAGGTCTAAAAGGACTAGGATAGAGGAACATCCTCTATCCCGTGCCCTCCAGAGATCATCTAAAATTATGAATAATACCAAGAAAATACTTTTAATTGTAATCTATGCACCTAATGAAAATCAAGACGAATTCTACAAAAAACTTCACAAGAAAATTACTGACTTGGAATATGTTGATATTTGTATGATGGGAGATTTTAATGGCATTATAAACCAGAACATAGACCATTGTAGCAAACCTCACAGTCTTATGGTACAAATGAAAAAAGAGCAAGTCTTTCTCGGGATGAGAGCCCAGAGCACTTTCCAAAGCTCTCTTTTATTACAACCAGAAAAAATGATACAAAGTTTGCAAACCAGTCATTGGTCAACTCCTTCAGCTTGTGCACAATCCTCCAAGCCAATCATCCACGTGCTCTACATGTGAATAGCTGGGTCATGACTCCTGCTTGTCTGCCTTTATTCGAAACATTGTTCATGGTTCAGTTGACTCAACTGTAAAGTTGCACCTGCCGACCTACATGACCTTTTAATGATTCCTTCGTCCCCTTCTTTTTTATTTTATTAAGGCTCTTCTTCTTGCCTCAAAGGTTTGCATGCATACAATACCTCTGGATGGTTTGGTATAGTGATTCTACACAAAGAGACTAGGAATACATTGGATGCAACAGCATAATGTGATAAGTAAAATCAATATGCCAATTGTTATAGGAATAATTTGTTTTAGCCAACCATAATTTGGTATCCAAGACCACAGGCATTCCTATGGATTCACGCTAGTATTATCAATGTTTAGTGGATTATCATGCAACATCTGTTCCATTGTCTCAATGGTATGAGTGAGATTCATTTTATAATCAGACATAAAGGTACAACAATGACTATGAATTAAGGCATGAACACCCCCTTTTGCAGCTAACACAATGTCCAATACATAACGATTTTGTAATGTCAGTTCTCGAACTTGTGAAAGTTCCTTGGTAATTAATTTCAAAGATAGTACAGTCTCATTAAGCATAACAATAGTCCAGTCATTTAAAGCATGCAGATCTCGACAGTTCATGGCAACTCCCAGATTCGGCAAAATCCCTCGAGAAATTTGAGTATGCAGATTTCCTCCAGCTGGTAATGGAGATTCCCCAATGACTCTTCTGTTTCTAGTCCAAGTTTTTAGTACATAAATAGAAGGAGCAATTAATCCCAATGTGCAAACGCCATGCCATTTGAATGGTACCTGTTGATATGCCCTTCTTCCACATAAAAACCACATATTAGTTATAACAGCTTGTTTCTCTTGTGACTTATTTGCATATGTAATAATGGTTTCCATGCAAAATATTTAATAACTTCTGCCATTTTATTCATAATGTTTTCACACTTTGTGCTTTCATTCCAGGGAATAGTGATATTACAATTCCCATATAGTCCCATATCTACGGAACCATTTGTTCTATTAGCCATGAAACAAAATTGTGCTGGTTCCATAACTTGAGATCCCACTGCCATGGTGTTATTGTAGTTAGCGGTTATTTGGTCTGTTTTTGCATTATCAGACTTTCAAAACGTTTAATTAAAGGGAATAGCATGCAAAAGTAAACCTCCCTTACTTTGCCCTGGCACATGCATACAAATCCAACAATCATTAACATTTAATAACTTTGATATTGTTTCCACATCTTTTGTATATATGTTATCTTCCCAGATTCCCCCTTCTGGATTTCCCTGGCTTATAACTTGACTATATCCATTTCCTTGCTTTATTACCCAGATTATAATTAAAAGTAATATATATTTTGTCTCATGTCTCTTCTCATTGGATATGCGGTATTTCCGCCTGTTCCATTCTGGAATTGGGTTCTTCAGGTCGTCTTTCCACACCATTCTTCAGATACGGTTTCACACACTTGCCAGGAATCCAGATAGTATCTGTGGAAGCAAGCACAGCTGCATATCCTCATCCCCAGGTGACTAATGGGACGGGTCATAACCATTGAGGGTTAGGCAAATGTTTATACCATACCAGGGGCTTGGGTAAGTCAGGCATAAGGCGAAAATAATATTTAATATTTAATAATAATATTTAATATTTATAAAACCGCACCCTCTCCCCACAGGGACTCGGGGCGGTGCACAGGTAGAATAAAAACAATAAATACATACAAACAATTCTAAAAACAAATTAAACATAACCTGCGTTAAAATTCCCCATTAAAACTAAACAGTCCTAATTTCCCAGTAAAAACCCCAAAGACAGAGAGACTTATCCTAGGCCGGCCAGACAGAAAAAGTGAGTTTTTAATTTAAGACGGAAGGAGCGGAGGTCCGTGGTCGTCCTGATATCGGGGGGAAGGTCATTCCAGAGGGCCGGGCACGCCACAGAGATAGCCCTTCCCCTGGGTGTCGCCCGCTGACAATGTCTAGTGGACGGCACCCGGAGAAGTCCCTCTCTGTGGGAGCGAATCGGCCGTGAGGATGTATGAGGCAGGATCCGATCCCGCAGATAGCTAGGTCCCGAGCCATGGAGCGCTTTAAAGATGATAATTAACACCTTGAAGCGCACCCGGAAGACGACAGGTAGCCAGTGCAGCTCGCGCAAGAGCGGTGTTACATGGGTAAACCTAGCGGTTCCCATAATTGCTCGCGCGGCTGCGTTCTGGACTAGCTGAAGTCTCCAGGTGCACCTCAAGGGGAGCCCCATGTAGAGGGAGTTACAATAGTCCAGTCGGGATGTCACGAGCGCATGAGTGACTGTGCGCAGGGCGTCCCGATCCAATAGGGGGCGCAATTGGCGAACCAGGCGAACCTGGTAAAACGCCCTCCTGGCCACGGCTGTCACTTGATCTTCCATGGACAGCCGGGAATCCAGGAGGACACCCAAATTACCAGGGCTGATAAAAATGTTTATCAGCCCTGGTAAAATCATCTGCAAATGTAAGAAAAAGGTAAAGTGAAAGCAAGTTGACACACATACAAACTATCTACGATAATATTCAGGTCCTGAGAAGGAAAAAATTGTAAAACCAAAATAACAGCTGCAAGTTCAGCTCTCTGCACAGAAGTTTGAGGAGGGGTTATTTTTGTCTTCCACTGTCCTGCTACTTGCCAGGCCAGTGCCCCCCACTGTTTACCACCATCAGCTAAAGCAGTTTCCTTTTGGTTTTTCAAAGTGACCCTTTTGTAATGCTGCTGCCAATGTGTCCATTTGCCATGTAGTAGTGCCTACTGCTGCACATGCTTGCAGCATTTCAGCAAGCATATATCCAGGACGGGCTATTACAGAGGTGAGCGCTTTTTTACAATCCACATTTGCATTTTCAAAAGCCAATTTTAACAACAATTCCACTGCTGCTTCGGGGTTAGCAATTTGTCGCTTTATTGCTTCTTGTAATTTATCTATATAATCTGGATAGGATTCAGTAGGACCCTGTTTGATCACGGAAAATGATTTTTGTGGTCTTCCTATTTCTTCTACCTTTCTATATGCTTTCATTACACATACTACTATAATAGGATAAGCTTGTGGTGGAATATTAACTGCCTGGACTTGGATTGTATTAAATTGTCCTGCCCCATAGAGTTGATATAAACCCCCAGAGTTCTTACCGTGCTGGATAGCATATTCCGAATCCCAAACTACATATTGTGCAGGAGAGAGAAGCATTCTAAAAAGATCTTTCCAATCCTGAGGTGCCATCCTATACTCACTGCTGAGTCCTTCTAAAATCCCTATGCAATAGGAAGAGTGCATCCCATATTCTTTAATACTTTTTTTCAATTCCCGTATTGCAGATAACGGCAGCGGTGTCCATTCATGATTTACATTTCCCTGCTGATCTCGAGTTTCTGTTACTGGAAATGCACTTAATTCTCCTAATTCTTCCATTGTTAATTCTCCTCTTTTCCTAGCCTCTTCAACTCCTTGCCGCAAAACCCCAGCATGTGAAGAGACAGGTTTTTTTACGTCCACATCGCAGTATTTGGTTTCAGGATTTATTTTTAAATCTGAAACCAGAGGGTAAAGAGGCTTTTGATGACCAGAAAGTGGAGGGAGAAGTTTAACGGAGCCGATGGTATAGTTAGGGGGCTCTAGTAATGAATTATAATAATTCTGCAAAGCTTCCATGATACACTTCCACTGTAGTAAATGTGACATGGCAGCTCTTGGTTCTTGATGTAAATTCTGTCCAACTTTTCTCCAATCTTCAATTTTTAAGGACCGTGTTTCAGGGTACCATGGGCACTGCGCCCAAACAATTTGTAAAAATAAATAAATAAATACTAAATAAATAAATTAACACTACTTCCTTTTACACCTTTTAACGTAAAAAATGAATTCTTCAGAAGTTGGCGCAACTCCTTCACATGGAGTTCTTGCGCTGAGGACAACCCATTCCCCATACTTACAAGGGAGCAAACTGTCGACCGGCGAAGATTGCTGAGTGCACTTAGTCTCTTCCAGACGATAAGTAGGGGTCTTCTGATTATTATTACGTCGGGGTCACCAAATGTAGCAAACCTCGCGGTCTCTCATGGTACAAATGAAAAAAGAGCAACTCTTTCTCGGGATAAGAGCCCAGAGCACTTTCCAAAGCTCTCTTTTATTACAACCAGAAAAAATGATACAAAGTTTGCAAACCAGTCATTGGTCAAAACTCTCTCATGCTGAGCTTGTGCACAATCCTCCAAGCCAATCATCCACGTGCTCTACATGTGAATAGCTGGGTCATGACTCCTGCTTGTCTGCCTTTATTCGAAACATTGTTCATGGTTCAGTTGGCTCAACTGTAAAGTTGCACCTGCCGACCTACATGACACGGTCACTCATGCCCTTGTGACATCCCGCCTACACTACTGTAATGCTCTCTACATGGGGCTTCCCTTGAGGTGCACCCGAAGACTGCAGCTAGTCCAGATTGTGGCCGCGGGGGCAATTCTGGGAGCCCCTAGGCATTCCCACGTAACACCGCTCCTGTGTGAGCTGCACTGGCTACCTGTGGTCTTTCGGGTGCGCTTCAAGGTGTTGATTACCATCTTCAAAGCGCTCCATGGCACGGGACCTAGCTATCTGCGAGATCGCATCCTGCCCCATACATCCCTTCGACCGATTCGCTCCCACAGAGAGGGACTTCTCCGGGTGCCGTCCACTAGGCAATGCCAACCACAAGAGATCCCAAATCAGGACTGGTACCTCTTTACACACATCACAACAGCGACCAGAATGGCCATTGCACAGCAGTGGAAAAATAACAACCCACCAACTGAAAGCTTAATCATATCTAAAATCTTCAGCTGTGCGGAATCGGATAAATTAACGTATATCTTAAAGGACAAGTCAACCTCAATCTATGCCCAATCCTGGGAGAAATGGTACAGATGGTATGGTAAGAGAATGATGGATAACAAAGAAACTAACTAGATAGAATAACAGCGAAATAGATATAAGGAGTTATAAGACAATACTATATTTAAGACAATGTTATAGACTCAAATGTAAGCATCCAAATATGAACACAAATAACAACTGATGTTAAACTGGAACAAATATACTTCTTAAATCAGGGGAGTAGATATATCCCCGGTTTGTATCCCCCTACCCCCCCTTCTTTACCCTTGTACGTCCTCTCCAATACCCCTACCTTATACCTGTTAAATGTTTAATTTTTTATATATACACTAATAAAGATTACTAAAAAAAAAAAAAAAAAAAAAAAAGCTTAACTCATTTCTTCCAGCAGGCCGGCCTGGCCTAATCTACCTTTCCAGCCTTTAGTCTGAATATTTAAATTGTTTTAATTGGGTTTTTAAGGGGTTTAGTTTTTAAGGATTTTAGGTTTTTAGCGCAGGGATATAGTTGTTTAATTTGATTTTATATATTTATAATGTTTCTATGTTTGTACGCTTTTAATCTACTGATAAGTAGATAATTTAGATAAGTTAGTTTATTTAAGTGAGGGATTAATTTAAGATTATTATCGGCGACAATGACTTCAACCACTACTACTACCACTACTAAAAGGAACATACCAACTTTATCTAGCTGGGCATCTTCCTCCTCCCCAGCCACAACCAAGAAAACCACAGAAGATCCCTTGGCAACGGGTAAAGCTGCTGTGCCTCAAGCCCTACAAGACACTTTACAAGGAATTCAAGACACTCTATTTAAAAATCAAGAGGCAACAGCTAGAATATTGGAGACTCTGACAGAAAAGGTGGATACACTGGCAACAGAAACACGACAATTCCACAGTAAATTTGAAGAAATTCATAAACATTTAATAAACCACGAAGAGAGACTGCAAACAGTAGAAGAAAACATGACCAAGACCGAACATAGAATAGACCGGAACGAGAACCGACATCTTACAACTGAAAAAAAGATGCAAGATGAGATTCTATTCTTGGAGATGGACCGTTCCAGATACTTTATACGGGTCCAAAATGTTATAGATGATAACCAAGGAAAGATAGAAGAGGTGATGGAGGAAATCATAGCAGGTATCTTCAAAATCGACCGCCTAGAAGCAGCTAGATATATTGACGAGGTATTCCGTATTTATACATCTTATGCCCGGCGCCACAAGCTCCCACGTGAGGTACATGTAAAATTGACTAAGAAATTCATACGGGAGGAAATTCTCAGAAAATCCAGAGACCAGACCTTTACCTATAAAGGAAACGAACTTATAATCTTACCCCAAGTACCAAGAAATGTAAGAGAAGGTAGAAGGAAATACGACTTCCTCACCACACGTCTCAGAAAGCAGGGCATACGGTACAGATGGCGCCTCCCGGAAGGTTTGACATTTACTTGGCAAGACCAACATATCAAAGTAACTTCCTTTCAAGAGGCGCACGACTTCTTGAAATCACAACAATCTTCAAATGACCCGGAAAGTGAGGAAGAAGGCGAAACAACCAAAAGTGAAGAAGACCTAGTGGAGAAGACAACAAGAAGTCCTAACTGTCGAGAGGTAAAGACAGCAGAGGAAAGAAAACCGTCAAATGGAAAGGCACCACACCATCAAATCGAAACGAGTTCAAGGACCGAGAAAACCACAAAGCAATAAAAATGGAAATGAAGAACTCCGTCTCTGCTCTATCAACATCAATGGACTAAACAGCCCGTCAAAAAAGAAAAAAAATTGGCTAAACTTACAAAAAGAAAAATATGATATAGTATGTCTTCAGGAAATTCATATAAGGAAAAGGCAACTTGGGGTATTGACTTGTCCAAAATTGGGAAAACTATATGCATCTTTGGCTAACCAAAAGAAGAGAGGTGTGATTGTATACGATAAAAAAGATTTAATATCAAAACAAGTATATGCAGATAATGAGGGCAGAGTCTTATTATTGGAAATTAAAATTGGCTCAAAAATGGCCCTCCTAGCTAATATTTATGCCCCAAATGTAAATCAACGACAATTCTATAAAAAACTATCGGACAAATTAAATCAATTAAATTATGAACATGTCTACATAGTAGGTGATTTCAATGCAATAACTGATATAGAGAAAGATTACAAGCCAGGACCTAACACCACACAACATAAATTGAAACGGAAAAAAATACTTCCCCAAATATGGGGTGACATGAGGGATCAGTTAAATTTAAGGGATGTGTGGCGAGACCTGCATCCCCTTGAAAAGCAATTTACCTATTATTCCCCCAGACATAAATCATGGTCGAGAATAGACATGGTCTTAGCATCAACACCGGCCACAGAGGAAATTGAGTCTCTTGAAATTGGACCGAATACATGGGCAGACCATCATCCACTAATGAAATGGGTAGTTGCACGAGTTAGAACGAGGTGGTCTATGAGAGCCAATCTCATGAAAGATGACAACTTCGTAGAAATGACCCAAAAAGAACTCCAATATTTTTTCCTCGAAAATAAATGACAGGATACATCATTGCAGACTATATGGGACACGGCTAAAGCAGTAATAAGGGGAATAACAATAAAATATATGGCTAGGCAATGGAAACTAGAGAAGGAAAAAAGAATGGAATTAATAACAGCACTGCAAACCCAAGAGAAGGAGGCCCAGAAAGACTCACAGAATGTAAGGGTAAGAGAAAAAATTAATCTTCTGAGACATAAAATCTCCCTCTTAGACCAGAACCAACTAGCAGAAAAAATAAGGAAATGTAGGCAGTTCCACTTTGAACACGCAAATAAAATTGGAAGATGGTTGACGTATAGGCTAAGAAAAGAAACAGAAACAAGGAAAATACAGTCCCTTCAAGATAACAATGGGAGAATTGGGAACACTATGGAGCACAAACTTAAAATAGCACAAGATTTTTTTAGCTCACTATATGCAAAAGAGACACAACAAAGGGATAAGATTAATGCCTATTTTACAAAACAACATCCTGGAATAGTCCCTGACATATATAAAAATACATTAAATACAGAAATAACAACAGAAGAGATAGAAAACGCAATTAGGAAACAGGCCAATGGGAAAACTCCAGGGCCAGATGGATTACCAGGAGAACTTTATAAAAGCATCTGGGAAACTTTAGTACCACAAATGAAAGATTTATTCAATGAAATCTTGGATAAAGGGGAAATGCCCCAATCATGGACTGAAGCTTTTATCTCCTTAATCCCCAAACTCGACTCAGATCCAACTCAAATTCAAAATTATAGGCCCATATCACTCCTAAACGTGGATTATAAGATATTTGGGACAATTCTGGCCGAAAGATTGAAACCGTTCCTATCCGATTACATTCATCAAGACCAAAATGGATTTTTACCAGGCAGATATTTAAGAGACAATGTAAGGATAGTAATTAATTGTTTAGAATATTATGAGGCACACCCAAATAAAGAAATGAGTATAATTTTCCTAGACGCACAAAAAGCATTTGACAGGGTTAATTGGGAATTCATCATACAACAATTACAAATTATAGAATTCGGCCCTAAATTTACCAAAGCAGTTCAGGCTATATATACAACACAATCAGCAAGATTATTGCTCAATAAGGCACTATCAGATTGGATCCCAATACATAGAGGTACTAGACAAGGATGCCCGCTATCGCCACTTTTATTCATCTTGACACTGGAACCCCTTCTAAATAATATTAGGCAAGAAAAAAATATTAAAGGTCTGTATACTAGAGGGGAAGAATACAAGATACAGGCATTTGCAGATGACCTGGTCTTTGTGATGGAAGAACCCCTGATTTCAGGACCAAGGCTAATTACAATAATAGAAGAATATGGAGAGGTGGCCGGGTTAAAAATTAACAAACAAAAAACTAAAATGTTGACAAAAAATATGACAGGGCTACAAAAACAACAAATACAGAAACTACTAGAAATTGAAAGTGTCAAAAAAGTTAAATATTTGGGAATTTGGCTAACTAATAGATGCTCCGCAATCAAAGAATTAAATTATCATAAATTAATAGGTGAAATGACAAAACAACTGGAAAATTGGAATAAAATTCCGCTATCACTGTTAGGGAGGATAGCTGCCATAAAAGCATACATCCTCCCAAAATGGATATACTTATTCCAAACAGCTCCCACAAAATTAAATAAAGAATTCTTCCAAAAGCTAGACCACATCTCATTAAAATTTGTATGGCAAGGAAAAAAAGCACGCATAAAAAAGAAAATGCTTCAGGAACACAAGCTAAAAGGAGGCTTGGGACTCCCAAATTGGGAACTTTATCATCATGCCTCTATTTTGATCTGGGTTAAAGATTGGATTACCCTAACAAGAGGACGAATATTATCAATAGAAGGATATGATTTGCTTCAGGGATGGCACTCGTCACTTTGGCCCAGGAACAATAGACAACCCCAAAGCTTTACTACTCACTACACGAGGGCAACTCTTCATACGACTTGGCAAAAGATTAGGCAACAATTTTACACTCAAATTCCAAGGTGGCTAGCCCCAATTGAAGCTGCAACCTACCCAACTGTCCATAATCCCAAGAGAAATATAACATACGTAGACTTAATAGATGAAGGGGGCAATATTAGAACAAGGGCAGATCTACAGCTAAGGGGTTGGGAGATAGACTGGTGGCCATATAATCAGGCAGTATCTAAATTTACTAAGGATAAATATGAACCCGGAATATACTCAACAAACCAAGATATAGATAAGGTTCTATGAGATTCACCAACCAAATTCATTTCTAAGGCTTATAAATTATTACTACAAAGGTATATAGGCGAAGAAATAATCAAAGGCACTATGATCGCCTGGGGAAGGAATATAGGTAAGAACATCAACCTTGAAAATTGGCAAACCATTTGGAAAAAGTCCATGAAAATGACCCTCTCATCCTCCTTTAAGGAGAATCTATATAAAATGCTTTACAGATGGTATTTACCACCAGCTAGAATTGCCCACATGTTCCCAAACTCATCGGACAGGTGTTGGAAATGCAAAACAGTTAGGGGCACATTTTTTCACCAATGGTGGACTTGCCCAATCTCTGTACTACTTTGGAAAAAAATACAAAATTGGCTCATGGAAATAACAGGTACTAATTTCCCCCTTAAACCTGAATTATACTTGCTCGGTATTAAACCACAAGAGATCCCAAATCAGGACTGGTACCTCTTTACACACATCACAACAGCGACCAGAATGGCCATTGCACAGCAGTGGAAAAATAACAACCCACCAACTGAAAGCTTAATCATATCTAAAATCTTCAGCTGTGCGGAATCGGATAAATTAACGTATATCTTAAAGGACAAGTCAACCTCAATCTATGCCCAATCCTGGGAGAAATGGTACAGATGGTATGGTAAGAGAATGATGGATAACAAAGAAACTAACTAGATAGAATAACAGCGAAATAGATATAAGGAGTTATAAGACAATACTATATTTAAGACAATGTTATAGACTCAAATGTAAGCATCCAAATATGAACACAAATAACAACTGATGTTAAACTGGGACAAATATACTTCTTAAATCAGGGGAGTAGATATATCCCCGGTTTGTATCCCCCTACCCCCCCTTCTTTACCCTTGTACGTCCTCTCCAATACCCCTACCTTATACCTGTTAAATGTTTAATTTTTTATATATACACTAATAAAGATTACTAAAAAAAAAAAAAAAAAAAAAAAAGCTTAACTCATTTCTTCCAGCAGGCCGGCCTGGCCTAATCTACCTTTCCAGCCTTTAGTCTGAATATTTAAATTGTTTTAATTGGGTTTTTAAGGGGTTTAGTTTTTAAGGATTTTAGGTTTTTAGCGCAGGGATATAGTTGTTTAATTTGATTTTATATATTTATAATGTTTCTATGTTTGTACGCTTTTAATCTCCTGTGCACCACCCTGAGTCCCTTCGGGGAGAGGGAGTGGTCTACAAATTAAACTTGATTAATTGATTGATTGATTGACCTTTTAATGATTCCTTCAGACCATAAAACCTATAAAACAATAAAATCAAATAAAAAAATACTCCTGAAACCCTTCTTCAAGATGATAGATGAAATGAATTTAAAAGATGTTTGGAGAGAAAGAAACCCTACAAAAAAACAATACACGTTTTATTCAAATAGGCATGTCAAGTACCCTAACGATGCCTGCTTCATAATATGTGACCCGATATTATAATACAAAAAGCAATGATTTATTAATAGCTTCATTAGGCATTCCTCATTAGGCATTCCTTATTTGCAGCTATCTTTTTGCTTTCTTTATCTGCTTCTGAACTTTGCCCGCATTACTGTCCTCTCTTCAGCCTTTGCCATAAATCCCAATGAGAGATGGTAGTTTAGACATGCGCATTCACAGGCCAGCTTGAGATTCCATTCTGACCACAGGTATGTATGGAATTTTCTTCTCTATGGCAGTTTTATAGTAGTCATAGAGATACTTTACAAACTGACATCCAGCTCCCCTCACTTCCTGAAAGCAACCTATGGGAAACAAAAAAAAATTGAGTACAGGTGTATAATTTAGGGGTGCGTTCCTCCCCCAGGTTTGCCTGGATTTTCTGCATGGAATTTTGCTCTAAGGCGATCAGCCTGGATGTTTCACCCACGATGCCTCTGATAAGAGGTAACCCTTTCACTTGATTAGGTATTGGAGTTGTCTTCAGTGCCACCTCAAATCAAGGATTTATTGAACTTCATAAGGAGTTTGGCCCCCTATGACCATAGGCCTCAGGGGCTCCCAGGGTAGTGGCCGCAGGGTGGATCCAATCATAGGTTTCAAGAGGCTGCTATGAAACAATTATTACAGTCCAAAAAGGGACTCAGGGCGGCGCACAGGAACTTAAAATCCAACAATACAAATAATACAAATTCTACAAAATTTAAAACTACTATTAAACAATTTAACCCATGCTAAAAAGGAAACAGTTAATTTAAAACCCAAATCTAATAAAACATGGTTGTAGCAGCTATGCCAGGCCGGCCATATGGAAGAAAAAGGTTTTTAAAGTCCAGCGGAAGAGGCGAAGGTCGGTGATAGTCCGGAGGTTTGGCGGGAGGTCATTCCAGAGGGCGGGACCTGCCACAGAGAAGGCTCTTCCCCTGGGCGTCGCCAGCCGGCATTGTCCAGTGGATGGCACCCTAAGGAGGCCCTCCCTGTGGGAGCGGACAGGTCGAATGGAGGTATGCGGTAGAAGGCGGTGTCA
This sequence comes from Rhabdophis nuchalis, assembly GCA_039707465.1. NCBI lineage: Eukaryota > Metazoa > Chordata > Lepidosauria > Squamata > Natricidae > Rhabdophis > Rhabdophis nuchalis. The sequence continues at coordinate 69,009,084 of CM077648.1, forward strand.
AGCTCCCAAGAGAAACTTCAAATGATTCACGGCCTCACGTAAAAGTTCAAAGAAATGTCCGTTTATTGAATGTAACATCATGGCGAGCCTCATTTGTAGCCAGGACTGGCGATAATTGGATGGCTTCTGCAGTTTAGCCCCTTATGCCCCCTCCCCTCTGCTTGTCATAAATCACATTCCCCAATTAGCATTGAAAATAATTGCATGCATGCGCAGTCACAGGCTGTCTTGAGATTCCTTTCCTGCCACAGGAATGTCAAGAATTTTCAGTTCGTTAAGGCAAACAGATAAGGTCCATGGCAACATCGGGATGTTGACAGGCGGTCCTGCAAGTAACCAGGCCCACTGCCATGGAGCGCTTTAAAGATGGTCACATGCAAACAAAATTGGAAGATGGTTGACATACAGGTTAAGAAAAGAAACAGAAACAAGGAAAATAGAATCTCTCCAAGATAATAATGGGGAAATTGCAAACACTATGGAACACAAACTAAAAATAGCACAAGACTTCTTTAGCTCATTCTATGCAGATGAGACACAACAAAACGAAAAGATTAACTCTTACCTTACCAAACAACACCTTGGAGTAGTTCCAGACATACATAAAAATACATTAAATACAGAAATAACAACCAAAGAGATAGAAAATGCAATTAGGAAACAGGCAGGTGGGAAAACTCTAGGCCCAGATGGAATACCGGGAGAATTGTATAAATGTATTTGGGAGATTTGGGTCCCACAAATGAAAGATTTATTTAATGAAATTCTGGAAAAAGGGAAAACACCCCAATCATGGACCGGGGCTTATATCTCTCTAATCCCCAAACCTGATTTGGACCTAACCCAAATTAAAAACTATAGACCTATATCACTCTTAAATATTGACTACAAAATATTTGCGACAATTCTGGCCGAAAGATTGAAACCATTCCTATCTAACTATATCCATCAAGACCAAAATGGATATTTACCAGGTAGGTACTTAAGAGATAATGTATGGACAATAACTAATTGTTTAGAATATTATGAGGCTCACCCAAATAAAGAAATGAGTATGATTTTCCTAGACACACAAAAAGCATTTGATAGGGTTAACTGGAAGTTCATCACACAGCAATTGCAAATTATGGAATTCGGCCCTAAATTCGGCCCTAAAGCTCCCTCCAGAACTTGGCCGTAAACTGGACTCCTTAGTCTGAGTTGATGTGGGGTATTCCATGCAGTCAGTAGATACGTTTCATGAACAGTTTAGCTAGCTTCTTTACTGAAGTCTGGAGCAAGCAGTAAAGTGGGCTTGCTCGGAAAACAAATCAATTACTGTCCAGATTATTGTGTTTTCCCCACTTTCTGGGAGTTCAATTATAAAATACATTGCAATTTCTTCCCAAGGTCTGCTGGGGTTTGCCACTTGCTGAAGGAGTGCAAGGGGGTTTCCTGGTCTCATTTTCATAACAGCACAGGTGGCACAGGCCTTTACGTAATCTTCTACATCTGCCTTCATCTTTGGCCACCAGAATTGCCTCCTAGTGAGGTGAAGGGTTTTCAGAAATCGAAAATGTCCTGCTAGCTTTGAGTCATGGCTGCACTGTAACATCACCAGTCTCAAGCTCGCAGGGACATACAGTTTGGATCCTTTCCATACTAATCCATCTCTGATGGTCAAGATATCTTTATTGTCAGAGAGCCAGGGGTTGGCTGGTACCATAATTTTTAATGCAGTTGTTAGTTTGTCTTGGCTGAGGTCCGGTGGCCACTTGATTTGGCTTCTGGTAGTTACTTGTGCTGCTGGTTGTGCAAGAGGAATGATGGCATGGACTATTTCTTCCTGGTGGCTGTCAAACTGCCGTTTTCTTGACAAGGCATCTGCTAACAGGCTTTTTTCCTGCTGGGATGTACTTCAGTTTGACTTTGAATCTCCTGAAGTACTGCGTCCCGAGGACTTGTTTGGGAGACAATTTTAGAGCTTTGAGGTTTTTGTGATCCATCCATACCTCAAAAGGCACTCCCCCCCCCCCTCTGGGAAATGTCTCCATGAGAGGAGGGCCCACTGGATTGCATAGGCTTCCTTGGGTCTAGCACGGCTACATAACTGGCATCTGCTTGGATGATGAACTGTTGTTTTAAATCTTGTTGCTGAAAGATTGGCTCCTGGGCAAATAGCCTTTTTAAGTTTTCGAAGGATTTTTCATAGTCCACTGTCCGAGCAAGTGGCTGCTTTGGCTTTTGTGTCATTGAATCCTCACACTAGGTTGGCATTGATGTATTTTCTCAATTCCTCCATTTCTTTAGGAGTCATGGAGTACATTTTAGGTTTGGGTAGTTTAGTCCCTGGTTCAAACTCGATCATGCAGCTGGTTGCATGGTGAGGGGAGAGGAAATTGCAGTCTTCTTCACTAAAACCCCCCAATAAATCATGGTATTCTTTTGACACTTGTTGGCTACTGGGTAGTCTGTCAATAGCATGGTCTGCGGCTTCAGGTCCGCTGGCACCACTAGGGGTTGTGGATTCTTGGTAATGGTCTGGTTTTATAGGTGGCAGTGGCCCAATGCCAAATTTATTTTTCTATTCCTATCCTCCCAGCTGACTATTGGTCCCCCTTGTCCAGCCATGCAAGCCCTAATATAATTAGCCTAATAATTAGCCTGGGTGGACCGTCCGAGGCAGGTCTTGAGACCGTATTATGGGAAGAGTTCGACCTTGTTACTTCAGATGACATGGACAGGTTGCCGATGCGACTGAATGCTACCACATGTTTATTGGACCCGTGTCCCTCCTGGCTTGTACTGGCCTCCTGGGAGGTTACACGAGGCTGGCTCCAGGAAATAGTGAACTCTTCCTTGAGCGAGGGGTTCTTGCCGGCCGCCTTGAAAGAGGCGGTGGTGAGACCCCTCCTCAAGAAGCCTTCCCTGGACCCAGCGTTGTTAGTTAATTATCGTCCGGTCTCCAACCTTCACTTTCTTGCGAAGGTTGTTGAAAGTGGGTGGCACAGCAGTTCCCCCGGCACCTGGAGGAAACTGTCTATCTAGACCCACGCCAGTCCGGCTTCCGATCTGGACACAGCACAGAGACGGCATTGGTCGCGTTGGTTGATGATCTCTGGAGGGCCCGAGATAGAGGTTGCTCCTCTATCCTGGTCCTATTAGACCTCTCAGCGGCTTTCGATACCATCGACCATGGTATCTTATTGCACCGACTGGAGGGGTTGGGGTTGGGAGGCACCGTGTTGCGGTGGTTCTCCTCCTACCTCTCCGGTCGGTAGCAATTTGTGTTGACAGGAGGGCAGAGGTCGACGTCGAGGCCCCTCACATGTGGGATCCGCAGGGGTCGGTCCTCTCGCCTCTCCTGTTCAATACCTATATGAAGCCGCTGGGTGAGATCATCCGTGGTTTTGGGGTAGAATACCATCAGTACGCTGATGATACTCAGTTGTACATATCTACCCCTAACCACCCCAACAATGCCGTTGAAGTGATGTCCCAGTGTCTGGAGGCCGTGCGGGTCTGGATGGGGAGTAACAAGCTCTGACTCAACCCATCCAAGACTGAGTGGCTGTGGTTTCCGACATCCCGGTATAGCCAGTTGGCTCCATCACTGGCTATTGGGGGCGAGTCATTAGTCCCCGTGGAAAGGGCTCGCAACTTAGGCATCCTCCTGGACTCACGGCTATCCCTGGATGACCATGTGACGGCCGTGGCCAGGGGGACCTTCTACCAGGTTCACCTGGTACGCCAGTTGCGCCCCTTTCTAGACCAGGACGCCCTTCGCATCGTCACTCAAGCAATGCTCTCTACATGGGGCTCCCCTTGAGATGCACCCGGAGGCTCCAGTTAGTGCAGAATGCGGCCGCGCGGGGGATCTTGGGAGCCTCACGGTATTCCCATATAACACCTCTCCTGCACGAGCTGCACTGGCTACCAGTGGCCTTCCGGGTGCGCTTCAAGGTGTTCATAACCATCTTTAAAACGCTCCATGGCACGGGGCCTAGTTACTTGCGGGACCGCCTCCTACCACACACCTCCCTTTGGCCGATCCACTCCCACAGGGAGGACCTCCTCAGGGTGCCGTCTGCCGGTCAATGCCGGCTGGCGGCCCCCAGGGGAAGGGCCTTCTCTGTGGCGGGTCCAGCCCTCTGGAACGACCTACCCCCCAAACTCCATACCATCACGGACCTTCGCCTCTTCCACCGATTGCTTAAAACACACTTTTTTCATCTGGCTGGCCTAGCCTAGATCCTGATATAATTACTGCAGATTTAGTTATTGAATTTTAACACTTGTTTTAACAGTTTTAACTATATTTTAGCACAGGCCAAATCTAATTTAATTACATTTTAATGATATGATTGTATTTATTATTGTCTGTTTGTTATATTCTTTTTAATTTTCCTGTGCACCGCCCTGAGTCCCATTGGGGAGATAGGAGCGGTATAGAAATGGAAATAAAGTTAAAGTTAAAGTTAATTGATTCAGTCATTTTGGTGGCTATGACAAACTGGATGAGTTGTTTATGGCAGCCCATCTCCATTGTGATGAGCTTGTTGAATAACGCTAATTGGCTCCACCGATTAGAGTCCCATCAACCTGTTCAAAGCAGATGAGGCATGCTAAGGGTTTGGGCATATGCCATGTGCATATATGCAATTATGGGGAGGCTGATTAGACATCGAGTGCAGCCATGTCTATGACGGCCTCTACTTCCCCTTAGACCCTGTTTCTGGTACTACTATTTTAGTTTTGATAATAAAGGAGTGGATGGCTGCACTTACCATTGGGTCATCTTCACCACTGCTTTCCCCATGGGGATTGCAGGGGTTTCGTTGGCTGGAGTTCCCTCAACTTCTTTGGGAAGGAGAGGAACATCTACAGTCTGCTTGGCAAGTTGTCCTTTATTGGGATGCTTCTGTGTGGTTCTCCTCATCCCAGCTGTGTGCCAGACCTGGAAGCCATCTTTTACCTTTTGGATTTCAGGCCTATCACATTTTCTACTGTGGGAAAATGGGAGGGGGGATTATATAGAGTATGGGTGATATATAGCCATAATAACATTCTTTCTCAGAAAGTCAAGGGTTTTTTGTCCCTGCACTTGGATGGATGTGGATGGGAGGAATCTTCCTTTGTGGCAATGAATGATTGAACCATGTGATAGACTTGTGGGTCTTGGGGTAGTGTCTTGTACTTTCAACTGGGTGGGAAAACCTGGAAGCTTTCAGATTTGGGTTTTCCAAGATCTGCCAGTATGACATCTCTAATAAAATGGAACTTTGAGGAAACTCAAGCCTCAGCGTTTTCTTTTATTTGGAATATTACTTGGAACCTTGACTGAAGGCCAGGCTTGGAGAACTGAGGATGGGGCCAAGCATTTGGAAGTCCAGTGTCCGTGCTGACCACACTGATAGCATTTGACAGTCCCGGATGGTGTGGGAGGCTGCACTTTGGCTTTTTTCACTTGGGCTCAGCACTCCAGTGGCCTTCTTACTGGGTTGTCCACAGCTGGCTGTGTTGTTGGGGTGGAGTTCTAGGTCCAAGGCGACAGCTGTGTTGTACCAAGCCTGCATACATTCCAGTACTCACCTGAGTCCACCTTCAATACTCCCCCTACCGGCACTTTGGCCATGGGCTGTTGCGCAGGTACTACCCCACCCCCGCTGCCTACTGTAAAGTAAGACATCCCCCAAAACACAGTAGTTTTCGCCTGAGTGACGTGATTGAAGATGCCGTGACTGTTTCATTTCCATCACTCCTCTCTTGGGCTGTTGATAAGTTTTTTCCCCCCGCCTGGAAGGAAGTTGAATGAAAACCAGACATGTTCCAGAAAACACAGATTTATCATAACCGATTCACCAAACTCAACAAAAAATTAGGTATCAGTTCTGCCAAACCGGGGTGAACCAGCTGTATGTAATTCTTGGCTTGCTGTCTAGATGGTCTCTGGTGATGAGCCGAAAGAAGCCTGGTAGTTCCCTCAGCCATTAAAGCCAGTTGAGTGGTGTTTTCCCTCCCCCCTTTAATGGCAGTTTATTGTGCACTTTGCCACCAATTTAGATTTTGTATTTATATACTGTCAGCTGATTGTTATATTAGTTTGCTTCTTTTTTATTTATTGTGTTTATCTTGTACCCTGTACCCTCAGATTCACACTGACTGAGTTGGACAGACTTATACATCTTAAAATTAAAGTAATAGTTAAATCATCTTTTTTTAAAATTCAATCAGTCAGAGAAGCTACTAATTCTTGTTGCAAAAAATTCAAATTATGATAGATCAGTGGTATAAAAGCTATCTAAGATACGTTCTCGGGTTTATTATACAGATTTGAATAGATATTAAGACATTGAAAGTTTGTCATGAAAGAAACTATATAAATACATTTTTCATTTCATTTATTTTCATTTATTAGATTTCTATCCCACCCTATCTCCCAAAAGAGGGACTCAGGGCGGCGCACAGGGACTTAAAGACCAACAATACAAATAGTACAAATTCTACAAAATTTAAAACTACTATTAAACAATTTAACCCGTGCTAAAAAGAGACAATCAATTTAAAACCCAAATCTAATAAAATATGGTTGTAGCAGCTATGCCAGGCCGGCCATACGGAAAAAATAGGTTTTTAAAGTCTGGCGGAAGAGGCAAAGGTCGGTGATAGTCCAGAGGTCTGGGGGGAGGTCATTCCAAAGGGCGGGACCTGCCACAGAGAAGGCTCTTCCCCTGGGCGTCGCCAGCCGGCATTGTCCAGCGGACGGCACCCTAAGGAGGCCCTCCCTGTGGGAGCGGACAGGTCGAGTGGAGGTATGCGGTAGAAGGCAGTCCTGCAAGTAACCAGGCCCACTGCCATGGAGCGCTTTAAAGATGGTCACTAAAACCTTGAAATGCACCCGGAAGGCTACCGGCAGCCAGTGCAGCTCGCGCAGGAGAGGTGTTACATGGGAGTATTTTGAAACTCCCAAAATCCCCCGTGTGGCCGCATTCTGTACCAACTGGAGCCTCCGGGTGCATCTCAAGGGCAGCCCCATGTAGAGAGCATTACAGTAGTCCAGGCGAGAAATGACAAGAGCTTGAGTGACTGTCTGTAAGGCGCCACGATCCAGAAAGGGGCGCAACTGGTGTATCAGGTGCACCTGATAAAAGGCCCCCCTGGCCATGGCCGTCAGATGTTCATCTAAGGACAGCTGGGAATCCAGGAGGACACCCAAGTTGCGGGCCCTTTCTGCGGGGGCTAACAGTTCCCCCCCGATAGCCAGAGATGGAACTAACTGGCTATGTTGCGGCGCCGGAAACCACAGCCACTCGGTCTTGGACGTGTTGAGTCGGAGCCCATTCCTCCCCATCCAGGCCCACACAGCCTCCAAACACCGGGACATCACATCGGCGGTATCGTTGGGGTGGTTTGGGGTAGAAATGTACAGCTGGGTGTCATCAGCGTACAGATGGAATTCTACCCCAAAACCACGGATGATCTCGCCCAGTGGCTTCATGTAGATATTAAACAGGAGGGGCGAGAGGACCGACCCCTAGGCACCCCATAAGTAAGGGGCCTCAACATCGAGCTCTGCCCCCCCACCAACACAAACTGCGACCGGTCAGAGAGGTAGGAGGAGAACCACCATAATATGGTGTCTCCCAACTCCAACCCCTCCAACCGGTGCAGTAGGATACCATGGTCGATGGTATCGAAAGCCACTGAGAGGTCTAATAGGACCAGGATAGAGGAGTAACCCTTATCCCGGGCCCTCCAGAGATCATCCACCAATGCGACCAATGCCGTCTCCGTGCTGTACCCAGGTCGGAAGCCGGACTGGCGCGAGTCTAGATAGGCAGTTTCCTCCAGGTGCTGGGGGAACTGTCGTGCCATCACACTCTCAACAACCTTAGCCACATAGCGAAGGTTGGAGACCAGACGGTAATTAGATAAAATATCTGGGTCCAGGGAGGGCTTCTTGAGGAGGGGGTCTCACCACCGCCTCTTTCAAGACGGCTGGTACAAACCCCTCACTCAAAGAAGCGTTAACAATTCCCTGGAGCCAGCCTCGTGTCACCTCCTGGGAGGCCAGTATAAGCCAGGAGGGACACAGGTCCAATAAACATGTGGTGGCATTCAGCTGCCGCAGCATCCTGTCCATGCCATCGGGAGTCACGGGATCAAACTCAGCCCAAATAACGGTCTCAAGACTTGTCTCTAGTGTATCTTCTCCAGCAATCGATGCAGTTTCAATTGCACTGTGACTGGGTTGATGATCTTTACTATGAGGAATGGTCCCACAAATTTCAGGCCCAGTTTTTTACTAGGCAGTTTTAATCTCAAGTATTTTGTGGAGAGATAAACCTTCTCTCCCACAGGGAATGGCTGTTGCTGAGCCCAGTGTTTATCTGCCTGTTTCTTATCGGTTTGTGCCACTCTAGCCAGTGCTTTTTTGACATTTTCCCAAGTTGCTTTCAGCATCGACATCCAATCAGTCAACCTGACTGAGGAGGGTGGGGTCCTTGGATACTCAGGCACAGGGACAAAGTCCATGCCACTCACTACTTTGAATGGCGTGAGTCCTGTGCTACTGTGAACAGCATTATTGTATGCGACCTCAGCAAAGGATAAAAGGTCTCCCCAACTGGACTGCTGATAGTTCATGTAGCACCTCAGGTACTACTCTATCATGGAGTTCAGTATCTCTGCTGCCCCATTAGTGCTCGGATGAAAAGATAAACTAAGACCCTGAGATGACCCAATGGACTGCAGGAATTCCCTCCAGAACTTAGCCGTGAACTGGACCCCTCTGTCTGAGATGATTCTTCAAGGTACTCCATGCAGTCGGTAGATATGCTTCACAAACAGTTTATCCAGCTTGTGAGCTGAGGGTAGTCCGCTACAGGGTATGAAGTGTGCCTGTTTGGAGAACAGATTACAATCCAAATCACCGTGTTTCCCCCACTTTTTGGCAACTCGACTATAAACTCCACTGTTTGCAGCAGTCCGGGAGGTTTTCCCGGTTGTCTCTTCATTGTGGCGCAGATGGTGCAACTTTTCACGTAACTATCCACATCTTTCTTTATGCTAGGCCACCAGAATTGCCTCCGGGCTAAGTGTAAAGTCTTTAGGAACCCAAAGTGGCCTGTCGGTTTGGCATCACTACTCCTCTGGAGAACTAGGGTACGTAGGGATTCTGGGACATAGAGTTTCATCCCCTTCCATGCACGGTCATCTCTTTTCATCAAGATGTGTTGGTGGTTTTGGAACCAGGGGTCTGCTAGCAGTTCAGTTTTTAGCCTCGTGGTTAGGTCGCTTGTGGGTTGGTTTTGCCGGTCACGGCGTTGCCGTCTGGTGGTCGCTTGGGTAGCTATTTGGGTAGAGGGAATGATGACATCTACCACCTGCTCCCATTTGCATTTGTACTGGGACATGCGGGAGAGGGCGTTAGCTAGAAAGTTCCTCTGTCCTAGAATGTGCTTTAGTATGAAGTCGAAGCTGTTAAAATATTGAGCCCGTCGGACTTGTTTGGGTGATAGTTTCCGTGGGGTCCTGAGAGCCTCCAGATTTTTGTGGTCGGTCCAGACTTCAAACGGTTTCTGGCCCCCTTCCAACAGGTGTCTCCAGGTTAGCAGTGCCCATGTCACTGCGAAAGCCTCCTTTTCCCACGCGACCCATTGTCTCTCCATGTCTGTGAGCTTGCAGGATGTGTAGGTGCAGGGTTGTAAGTTTCTTTGTTTGTTTCTTTGGAGTAGCACCACTCCCACGGCCACATCACTGGCATTTGCCTGGATCACGAAAGGTTGCTTGGGGTTAGGATGCTTCAGTACCAGCTCCTTTGCAACCATTTCTTTTAGTGCTTCAAACGCCTATTGGCAGGTTAGGTCCCACTGTAGGGATTGTCCCAGACAAGATTTCGTTCCTGGGCTCCCTGTCGTCAGGAGGTCTGTCAGGGGTTTGGCAATCTTTGCAAAGGAGGGAATGAATTGCCAGTAGAAGTTCGCGAACCCTAGGAAGCTTTATAGCTGTCTGCGGGTGCGAGGGAGTTGCCAGCTTAGGATGGCTTGCACTTTGGCTGGGTCCATCTCTATTCCCTCATTTGACACTCGGTAACCCAGGTAGTCTAGCCATGCATGGTGGAATTCACATTTTGATACCTTTATAACAACTTTTTAAAAAAATTATTATTATAAATTAATAACAGAAAAAAGAACATAAATAAGACATTGACAAGACAAAGCAAGACTACACAGATACAACTGGGAGTAACCCACCCCCTATATGTACACAGTTATCAAATAACTTTGTATACCATCTTACTACACCAGGGAGCCTGGGTGGTTCGTCGCCGCAAGAGAGGCCGCGAGGGCGTGACTCGGTCCAAGGCCCCTGCGACCGCACTTAACCATGCGGCCACTAGGTCCTCAGTCGAGTCGCGAGGCAGGGTCACAGGAATTGGCCCAAGCTCCCTCTGGAACCTTTCCAGGTCCATTAGAAGCCTGGGGCGGAACCATCTAGGAGTATCCGGTTCCGCCTCCCCGCGGTGAGGTGAAGCGATTGGAAAGTCCAGCTGAAGGAGAGCGTGATCTGTCCATGACAAGGGAGTGATGACTAAATCCCCTATTCCCAGATCACAACTCCACTTCCCGAGACAAAGATCAAATCCAGCATGTTTCCCCCTCGTGAGTATTATTGTATTATTTATTTATTTAATTATTTTGTTGATAATCAGTTGATCTGATGGTAGTTCTTTCCCTTTCCAAAACTGTGCGTATGTTATTCTGGCTGCAGTGGTAATGTGTGTGAAAAGATACCAGTCTATCTTCCTTATGCCTCCGGGGTTTATTCCCAATAAATAAATTTGTATTCTCAGTGTATTCTCTAACTCCATTTTCCGTGTCCCGTTAATATTTTTTGCTAGCAATTTAGTTTTATCTCTATTAATTTGCAAACCTGCTACAACACCAAATTCCTCAATATTTGTCAGCAAATTTGGCTCCGATATCATTGGATCTTCTAATATAAAAACAAGATCGTCCGCAAACGCTTGTAATTTGAATTCTTCTTTTCTGATTTTAGTTCCTTTTACTCCAAAATCCATTTTGATCTTGGTGGATGTATTCATTTAGAAAAATCTTTAATCTTTTCGCTAGTATTGACATAAATATTTTGTAATCTGTATTGAGCAAGGAGATGGGTCTATAGTTTTTGATCAACAGTCGATCAGAATCTGGTTTGGGGAGCAGCGTAGTGTAGGCCTCCATCCATGTCCGGGGGACTGCGCCCTTAGTTAACACCTCATTGAATAAGTCTTTCATATTTAACAATAATATATTGTGTATTTCTTTGTATAATTCAGCTGGCAGTCCATCCGGTCACATTTCTGCTTTTTAATTGCAATTTCTATTTCTCCTTCTTTAATCTCTGCGTTGAGAATATTTTTCATCTTTTCTGGTACCTTAGGTAATTTCAAACTTTCACAATATATCCTTACTTGCTCCTCATGTATTCTCTCCTTTTGGTATAGCTTTTCAAAAAAGTTTTGAATCACCCTCTTTTTCCCTTCCATGTTCCCTCTTCATCTTGCAGTACGTCTATTTTTCTTGCTTCTGCCTCTTTTCTTAATCTATAGGAAAGCCACTTACCTGCTTTATTGGCATGCTCAAAGAAGTGTTGCCTCCCCCATTTGAGTTTATTTGCCAGTTCTTCTTGATCTAATAACATTAGTTTATGTTTAAGGAGTTTTTTTCTCTCTTTTATACTCTCATTACCCGGGTCTACCTGCAATGCCCTCTCTTCCTTCTCTAAATCTTCTAAGATTTTGGTATACGTTGTGTACGGACACGGCATTTATCCCTCGAAAGTCCACACGCAGCCTCATAGTTCCATCTTTGTTCTCTTTGAAGAGGATTGGCGAAACCCATGGCTTAGCTGGCTCGATGAACCCTCATGCTAGGTATTTGCGCATTTCTTGCACTTCCTGGGGCGTCATGGCATACAGTTTGGGTTTGAGTAGTTTTGCCCCAGGGATGATTTCGACAGCACAATCTGCCTCACAGTGGGTGGGGGGGGATGTTGCATTCTGTCCTGCTGAATACTTCTGTGAGGTTCTGGTATTCCTCTGGGATCTGTTCGGTCTCTGAGGTTTCGTCAGATGTGGCTCCCAGATGTTCTGGTGTGCTCTTTTGGGGGGTTTCTTGCTTGGGTGGAGTTTCTGCTTGGTGGCAGAAGAGGGGTTGCGGCCCCTTTTCTATCCTAAGCCTGCTGGTACCCCCTTGCCACCAGATGGTCGGTCCCCACTTGTCCAGCCAGGAGAGTCCCAGTCTGTCATTTTGAAGGCTATTATGAATTGGATTACTTCCCAGTGATCCACTAGCTCTAGTCTCACTGGTTGAGTCAGGTGGTTGGCATAGGCTCCCCCCATTAGGGACTCGTCAACCTGTTTGAACCGGATTGGGTGGGCCAATCTTTTTGCTCTGATGCCGTTTCAGGACTGTGGTCAGTTTGATCAAGCACCTAGTGCAGCCTGACTCTATTAGGGCTTGAAAATCCCCCTGGTTTCCTGTCTTTGGGCTGTGAGGTGTATTGGGAAAAGGAAAGGGTGAATTGGCCCTCTCACCATTGGATCATTTTTGCCCTCGTCATCACTCTCATAGGATTCTGGTGACTGGTCATTGTTGCCTTGGGTTCCCCCCCTTCATCTGGTTGGGGAGGATGCCTGGGTAGCCTGTTTGTGGCAGCATTCTAGTCGTGTCCTGGGTAGTAGCTTTGGCCTCGGCATCGGAGTTGGGGTTGTGCACACTGATGCCATATGGCCCATTACCTTGCATCTGTAGCATTTCAGCGGACTTTGAGGGAAGTTTGGTCTCAGGGCCCGCTGTGGTGCCGTGGTTTCCCATCAGCTGGGTGGTTTCACATCAGGTTGACCTCTTTCTTTTGTGTCAGGTTGCTTTCTCATGTTGTTGGCATGCAGTGCACAGTCAACTTTTATTGCTACTTGGAACCACTCAGAGAGTCAGTTTGGGATGTCGCGGTAGGCAGTTACTTGGGCAATTTGCTGGTCCAGACTTGTTCTGAAAAAATACACTAACAGATGCTCTGGTAAAGGGGGTAGCCTTCCAATGACTCTCCTAAATTGATGGATGTGCTCTTTAATGGGGCGGCCCCTTTGCTTTAGGTCGCTGAGCTCATCTTCCGCATACAGGTCCTCCTCCACCTCCTCAAATCTGGCCTCTAGCAGTCATAGGAAATCATCTACGCCTTGCAGTTGTGGGCTCTCCTCTTGTGGAGGGCTGCTAGCCATTCCCTTGCTTCTCCCTCCAGTCCCTCTGTGATATCAATATCAATAATTTAATCAATAATTTAATTTATAGACCGCTCCTCTCCCCGTAGGGACTCGGAGCGGTGCACAGGGAAAACTAAAACCACAATACAATAAATATACAAATATAATTAAGAACAAATTAAATCTGGGCCTGTGCTAAAATCCCCTTAACATACTAAAATACCCAATTAAAACAGCTAGACCCTATAGAGAGAGGCTACCCAAGGCCGGCCAAACGGAAAAGATGAGTTTTTAATTTCAGACGGAAGGAGCGGAAGTCCGTGGTTGTTCTGATGTCGGGGGGAAGGTCGTTCCAGAGGGCTGGGCCCGCCACAGAGAGAGCCCTTCCCCTGGGTGTCGCCCGCTGACAGAGTCTAGTGGACGGCACCCGGAGAAGTCCCTCTCTGTGGGAGCGAATCGGCCGTGAGGATGTATGAGGCAGGATCCGATCCCGCAGATAGCTAGGTCCCGAGCCATGGAGCGCTTTAAAAATGATGACTAATACCTTGAAGCACACCCGGAAGACGACAGGCAGCCAGTGCAGCTCGCGCAGAAGTGGAGTTATGTGGGCAAATCTGGAGGTACCCGCGCGGCTGCATTCTGAACCATCTGAAGTCTCTGGGTGCACCTCAAGGGAAGCCCCATGTAGAGAGAGTTACAATAGTCCAGTCGGGATGTCACGAGAGCATGAGTGACTGTGCGAAGGGCGTCCCGATCCAATAGGGGGCGCAACTGGCAAACCAGGCGAACCTGGTAAAACGCCCTCCTGGCCACGGCTGTCACTTGATCTTCCATGGACAGCCGGGCATCCAGGAGGACACCCAAGTTGCGCGCCCCATCCACAGGGGCAAGATGTTCGCCCCCTATGGCCAGCGATGGAGTCAGCTGGTTGAATCGGGCAGCCGGAAACCACAGCCACTCGGTCTTGGTCGGGTTGAGCCTGAGTCCGTTACTTCCCATCCAGATCCGCACGGCTTCCAGGCACTGGCACATCACTGCTACGGCATCGTTGGGGTGGTTTGGGGTAGAAATGTACAGCTGTGTATCATCAGCGTACAGGTGGTACTCTACCCCAAAACCACGGATGATCTCGCCCAGCGGCTTCATATATGTGTTGAACAGGAGAGGCGAGAGGACCGACCCCTGAGGCACCCCACATGTGAGGGGTCTCGAGGTCGACCTCTGCTCTCCTGTCAACACAAATTGCGATCGGCCAGAGAGGTAGGAGGAGAACCACCGTAAAACGGTGCCTCCCACCCCCAACCCCCCCAGCCGATGCAATAGGATACCATGGTCGATGGTATCAAAAGCCGCCGAGAGGTCTAATAGGACCAGGATGGAGGAACCCCCCCCATCTCTGGCCCTCCAGAGATCATCAACCAACGCGACCAATGCCGTCTCAGTGCTATGCCCGGGCCGGAAGCCGGACTGGCGCGGGTCTAGATAATCAACTTCCTCCAGGTGACGGGGAAACTGTTGTGCCACCACACTCTCAACAACCTTCGCCAAAAAGGGAAGGTTGGAGACTGGACGATAGTTGTTTAATAAAGCTGGGTCCAAAGAGGGCTTCTTAAGGAGGGGCCTCACCATAGCCTCTTTTAGGGAAGCAGGCAAGGAACCCTCACTTAAGGATGCGTTGACAACCTCTTGGAGCCAGCCTCGTGTCACCTCCCAGGATGCCAGTACAAGCCAGGAGGGACACGGGTCCAATAAACATGTGGTGGCTCGCAGTCGCCCACGTAGCCTGTCCATATCCTCGGAAGCAATGGAGTCAAACTCCTCCCAAACAAGATCTGTCTCGTGGCATCCCACTGGGCCATCAATGGGGGCTAGCTCGTTCTGTATCTGAGCGATTTTCTCCTGCAGAAAAGTCACAAATTCCTCTGCTCTGCCCTGTAGCAGGGCTTCCCGCACCCTCTGTTGAAGGAGGGAGCGGGTCACCCTAAACAGGGCAGCAGGGCGGTTTTCTGCGGATGCTATGAGAGTGGCACAATGATGACGTTTGGCCACTCTCAGCGCCACAATGTAAGTCCGTAACTGGGCTCTTACTTGTGTCCGGTCAGATTCAGAACGGGTAGACCTCCATCTTCTCTCTAGGCATCTCTTGTGGCGTTTCATCCCCCGCAACTCCTCGGTAAACCAAGGAGCCGGGGTGACTCGCCGCCGCAAGAGAGACCGCAAGGGCGCGACCCGATCCAAGGCCCCCGTGGTCGCAGTGTTCCATGCGGCCACGAGGTCCTCCATCGGGGCGCGGGTCAGGGGTACAGGAAGTGGCCCAAGCGCCGTCTGGAACCCATCCGGGTCCATAAGGCGCCTGGGGCGAAACCAGATCGATGGTTCTGGTTCCGCCTCCCCGCGGAGGGGAGTAGCGGTCGGAAAGTCGAGCCGGAGAAGTGAGTGGTCTGACCATGACAAGGGCGTGATGACTATATCCCCTATACCCAGATCACTCTTCCATTGGCCAGAGACAAAGATGAGATCCGGTGTATGTCCACCCTCGTGGGTGGGGCCTTGAATTAATTGGGTCAGGTCCATGGCCGTCATGGAAGCCATGAACTCCCGAGCTGCCACGGATGATTCGCCCACCGATGGCAGATTAAAGTCCCCCATGACCAAAAGTCTGGGGGTCTCAACTGCCACCGTAGCGATCACCTCCAGGAGCTCGGGCAGGGCTGCTGCTACATAGCGGGGAGCCAGGTATACAACCAGCAAGCCCAACTGCCTCCCTAGGCCCCACTTCACGCAGAGGGACTCACAACCGGTAGTCTGTGGCACAATGGTCTCTCTCGGCTCAAGATCTTCCTTTATTATGACCGCCACCCCACCACCCCTACCTAGGGCCCGGGGCTGATGAAAAGCGCGGTAGCTTGGTGGGTACATTTCAACGAGGGGAAGTCCACCCTCGTGGCCCAACCAGGTCTCCGCTATTCCAGCCAGGTCCGGCTCTTCCTCTGACGCAAGGTCATGGATGAGGGGGGCTTTGTTGACAATGGACCTGGCGTTACAAAACATCAGCCTCAGGCCCTGGCTCTGTATTCCCTGACCACCTAGCCTGCGGGGGTTGTGACACCTAACCGTTTGCAACCAACGGCTACGTGTCCCCAACCGGGAGGATGGAACTTGCCTCCCCTCGGACCTGCCTCTCCCCACGACCTTCTGAATGGAAATGCCCTCCGCGGAAACGACTCGTGTTTCTCCCCCCCTCACGGATTCTTCCGCTTCCCTCCGTCGCCTATTGGCCTGGCCCTCTCTCTCTAACTGTACATACCCTCCCTCCTCCTCCCTGGGACCCCCTAAAACCCGCATTAAAAACCTCCCCCCTCAACCTGCGCTTCGCCCACCTCTCAGGAATAATCAATCCGTCCTCGAGGTGGGCCCGTGATAGACAGGAGGGCCAGGCCTGTGAGAGGGGGGACTCCCGCAGGCCAAGGAGGTCGCGCCTAGAGTACACGTTAAAACCTCAGGGTGGTTCCAAACCAGGAAGGCAAAAACACAAGTCCGAAATAAGTGGCTGAGTGCAGGATGTTCTTCAGGATGGGGGGGGGGGGTAAAGTCAGAATCCAGAGTCTTATGGATGGGGGGGTCAAGTCCAATCCCATTACAGGCCCCATCCATCTGTCCTTCCGACCATGGGGCTTAGTTCGTAACAGCCCTCTAATGGCCCAGCCAGCCTCCACCAATCCCGGGCACTCACTCCAAGATGTCCTGAAACGTCCTCGGCCAAATCCATCTTTTCCCAACTGGCTGCAGATGTTGCATGCCGGGCTGCTCCGCCAAACATGCCACTTTCAACCAGCCAATACTCCATCTCCAACCTTCTCCTTCTTCTGCCAACTCCGTTCTCCATCATCAGCTCTTTCTTTCCATCGCCTCCAGCTCCTCGCCATCTCCGTCCATCTCTCACCATCCATCTACATCCATCTCTCTCTCACTCCGTCATTCCATCTCTCTTCCTCTCCATCTCTCTCTTTCGTCTTCTCCTCCTCCATCCCTTCTGCTTCCTCCAACTCCTCAACATTCCCATCATTCCATACCTCAACAACATCTCTCGTCCACCTTCTACTTCTTCCACCCTTCCTCTCTCAGGAGCAGTCCTGGCCAGTGGGGGTGGATATTTCGGGCCCAGAACCAGGGTATGACCGCACGACCTGCCACTAGTCGTGCGGCCCGATGGTAGCTCTCCTGGCCTGGACCCCTGGGCCCCTCTCGCCGCCCGTGATGAAATCCGCGTCCCGGCTTGCGGCCTGCCTCTCACCTTCCGGCCGCGCCGGGACGCTCTGGGCCGCAGACGAGTCTTTCTCGCCGCCCGTGATGAATCCACATCCCGGCTTGCGGCCTGCCTCTCTTCTTCCGGCCGCGCCGGGACGCTCTGGGCCGCGACCAGGCCGCGCCGATCTCCTCTGCTCTCCCGTCGCCCAAACAGCTCGCCCTTCAACTCCGGGCGGCTCAGCGCGACGACGGGAGGATCGGCTTGTCAAGCCAGCCCTCCGCGATGGTAAGCGAGGGCTGGCGGCATCTTCCTGGGGCAAAAACCACCCCCGGGGCTTCTCCGGCTCTCAGGGCGCGACCACCATGTCGCGCATGCGCAGATCAAGTGATAGCATTCACTATGGCTCTATGGCTCTGGGGGATGAGTAGAGGTGTCCATAGCATTCCAGATGGGCCTCAGCTGAGTTAAGGAATAGGGCTAACTGGTCTGAGTCCCCATCAAATTTTACTTTGAACTGGGGCGGTTCAATCAGCAGTGCCCTTACCTCCTCCTGTCGGTCTCTGTATGCTTGCATTTGATGTGTCTGAAAATGCCCATCAGTTCTCTTGGCTGCCCAGAGATTGTCTGCTCTGGGCAGCCTGCCTGGTACATGGGAAAGGAACTGGCTTCATCTTCCTTCTAATGGGTGGAGAAGGGGGGCTGCATTCCCATGTGCTTCTCGTCACCTCAAGAGGATCCACTGCTCCTCCCCTCTCTTTTGGCCTGCATAATGGCCTTTCTTCATCGAGGGTGACCCAGTCAAATCCCTCCCTCCGTTGCTTTATGGAACTTCCCAGGGGCTACATTTGGGGCTTTTCCCTTTTTCTAGGCATAGAGGTGGGGTGGGGGCTCAGCTTTAGCTGTTTTTAGAGTTACTTATCTCCTCTTGCTTTGCTGGTCTCGGCTCTGATGTTTGATGGCTGCTTTCCAGTTCCCTTTGCCATGGTCTTCTGAGTTCCCCCTCGGCATCCCCGATATTTAAAAGGAAAAGATGGCTGGCTGTCAAGTACCCTAACGATGCCGGCTTCATAATAAGTGACCCGATATTATGATACAAAAAGCAGTGATTTATTAACAGCTTCATTAGGCATTTCTCATTAGGCGTTTCTTGTTTGCAGCCATCTTTTTTGCTTTCTTTATCTGCTTCTGAACTTTGCCTGCATTACTGTCCTCCCTTCAGCCTTCGTCATAAATCACAGCCAATAAGAGATGGTAGTTTAGACATGCGCATTCACTAGCCAGCCTGAGATTGCTTTTTGTCCACAGGTATGTTTGGAATTCCCCTCTCTCTCTGGCAGTTTGATGGCATTCATAGAGATGCTTCACAAACTGACAAATTGACTATTTGTTAACAGAAAATCATTTACTATTTATATCCAACTTCCTCTCAACAAACCCAATAACATTATACCTTTATGGCAAGTTCTGAATAAAAATTAATTAATAAAATTTCTAAATCTTTTTTCCAAATTGCTGTTTACAATTTGTGTCCAAATTTCTTTTACTGTCAGTACCTATATATATTATTAAACTATATCCATTGTCATTTCATTATTGTTGTTGCAGTTATTTATTTATTAACAAAAAACATTTACTATTTATTACCCAACTTCCTCTCATCAAACCAGCACATTTTTATACCTTGTCACCATTATTAATTAACTATTTAACATAATCTGACAGTCTATTATTAATTACAAAAATTAACTAGTTTTTTATTATCAACTTTCATTATCAACCTGTATCTTTCCAAGAACAATACAGTCTTCTTTCTTTTGCCATTTGTGGTATTAATCCTCTATTTATCTCCTTAATAAGGTTTTTATGGACTTCTCTCTGCACTTTGTGGTTTGTAGCATCTCAAGTAGTCTTGTTGCCCTCCATCTACTATTAAAATTAGCTTGTGTTTGGTTGTCAATCGTGCTTCTGATAAAATTTCTCTCCATCATCATTTCTCTCTTTTTTTCTTCTGTATCTTGAAATCTGGGGTAGAGCTCCAATTCATCAAATTCCCTTTTCCATACCCCCCTTTTTCCACTTTCACCCACATTTGCTCCATTGGTAAAATAATCAGTTATCTTATCTTTATCTTCATTCTTCCCTTCAATTTTTGGGGCTCCAGCCCCATCATATTTTGTTGAAAAGGACTTTAGTTTTTCCAACTTCTTCTCAATTCTCGCAGTAACTTCCAGTAAATTTTGGATTCCAGCCAAAATGTTTTGTAGTTTTAAAGTTTCCTCTTCTGGATATTGATCCATCTTTCAAAACAAAAAAAGAACTAATAGCCACTCTAGCTAGAAAAGGGCTCTGTTTTTTTTTCTTCCTTTCCCACTGCCAGCATGGGTCTCAAGGAGCACCTGTGTAAACAATACATGCCTTTGGCTCTTATCACTTTCTATAAACAAGTTGCAGACCCTTAAACTGCAGAGTCAGTAAGATCAAAGGAAAGAGCAGAAAAAACTCCAGCTTCTAGCCTCCGAGTGGCAGTATTGCTTCCTTTCACTCTCTGATGTTTATTTCAAGCTTAAAGGAAACAAGTTCTTGAATGAAATTTTAGTAACAAGTAATAGGAACCATTGTTAAAAAAAAGAGAAGAAGGTCTTTATCCATAGGTTATAAAATAGAATAACAGAAAATAGCGGAAGAAAAATTGATGCATTCACTTTAAAAGGAGAGAAAAATACTTTGTGGGTATTTCATTCCACAAAGTAAAGTTACAAAAGAAAAACACTTTCCAAAGCCATCCAATACAAGTTAATTTTGCTGCTTGTTTCTTCTACTAGGGATTTGGTTTAATTAAAAAAAAAATTTTTTAGGGCAGCCTTTTTCAAAAATAGTAAAAGTTCCTCACCAGATGGACACACTTTCTCTCTCCATCTTCCTTCCATTCTGGAGCCGTCCCAACTTCATCAGCTTGGTGGCTGCCTGTTTGCCGCTGGCTAGAAGAGCTTCCCTTGGATTTATTTATTTAATTTATTTAATTGAATTTATAAGCCGCGCCCATCTCACTACATAGGGACTTGGGGCGGCACACAGGGAATATAAAATATAAATATACAAATATACAAAAATAAAACATTCTTAAAACTAAATTAAAACTAAATTAAATTAACCCACCCTGCACTAAAACCCATATTAAAACCCCTGAATTAAAACTTTGGTAACTAAAAGCAGTACGGTGTTCGAGTAAGATCATGCCAGGCTGGCTTGTTGGAAGAAGTGCGTTTTTAACTGCTGGCAGAACAGGCGGAAGTCCGAGATGACACGGAGCTCGGGGGGAAGAGCGTTCCAGAGGGTTGGGCCCATCACAGAGAAGGCTCTTCCCCTGGGCATCGCCAACCGGCATTGCCCGGTTGATGGCACCCGGAGCAGACCCTCTCTGTGAGAGCGTATTGGTGGTAGGGACGTATGAGGAAGCAGACGGTCTCATAGGTAGCTAGGCCCCGTTCCATGGAGCACCTTGAAGATGGTCATCAAAACCTTGTAACGCACCCGGAAGGTCACAGGCAGTCAGTGCAGCTCACGCAGGAGCGGTGTTATGTGGGATTGCCTTGAAGCACCCATAATCACCCGCACAGCCGCATTCTGGACCAACTGCAATCTCTGAGTGCATCTCAAGGGGAGCCCCATGTAGAGAGCGTTACAGTAGTCCAGGCGAGAAGTCACGAGCGCTTGAGTGACTGTGCGAAGGGCCTCCCGGTCAAGTAAGGGGCGCAATTGGTGGACCAGGCGGACCTGGTAAAATGCCCCCCTGGCCACGGCTGCCACCTGATCCTCCAGGGACAGCCGGGAATCCAGGAGGACTCCTAAATTGCGTGCCCTCTCCACAGGGGCCAGTACTTCGCCCCCCATGCCCAGTGATGGTGTCAACTGGATAAACCGGGAGGCCAGAAATCACAGCCACTCAGTCTTGGATGGGTTGAGTTTGAGTTTGATCAATCAGAGTTGATCAATCAGGGACTTTGCAGTGTCCCTGAGATTAGCAAGGATTAACCTTCCTGTCCACCATCTCTGCAGGACAGTTTAGGTCCAGTTGGACCGCCCAGTGTCAAAAGTATTCGGGGTGGTCCCATAACATCGAGAGAGTGCGTCCGTACTGTCGCGATGTTGGCTCCTCCTCAGCAATTTCTGAGATTCTGTTATGGCGAGTTTCACTATCAGTACAGGGTCTTACCATTTGGCCTTTCCTCAGCCCCCCAGGCATTGACTAAAGTACTGGTAGCATTGGCAACACTTTTGAGGGCTTTACCTGTGCATGTACAATGCTATCTTGATGATATCCTGATACAATCTGGATCTTTCTCCAGAATGAGGGAGGATTTAGTGCAAACCTTGGAATCGCACGTTTTTTACATAAATAGGACCAAAAGCCATCTTCAACCCACCAACTGGATTTTGCATCTGGGGGCGTGGATAGATACCCTGATCAGTCAGAATTTCCTGTCACAGGACAGACAAATAAGTATTAGACAGCTGGTTGGGGAAGTGTTGACAGAGCATAGGGGGTCCCTAGCCATATTGTCCCGACTGTTGGGTAAAATGGTGTCGGCTATCATCGTGCCTTGGGCACGTCTACACACCAGAGACCTACAGTGGTTTTCTTACCTTTTAATAATAATAATTATTATTATAATAATAAATTTAATTTGTAGACCGCTCCCTCTCCCCAAAGGGACTCGGGGCGGTGCACATGGGAATTAAAAATGTACAAACATAGATACATCATAAATATATAAAATCAGATTAAACAATTTATCCCTGCGCTAAAAAAACTAAAATCCTAAAAACTAAACCCCTTAAAAACCCAATTAAAACAATTTAGATATTCAGACTAAAAAGGCTGGAAGGTAGGTTAGTCCAGGCCGGCCTGCTGGAAGAGATGAGTCTTGAGCTTTTGACGGAAGGCGTGGAGGTCCGTGGTTGTTTTGAGCTCGGGGGGTAGGTCGTTCCATAGAGCTGGGCCCGCCACAGAGAAGACCCTTCCCCTGGGTGTTGCCCGCTGGCATTGCCTAGTGCAGTGTTTTTCAACCTTTTTTGTGCAAAGGCACACTTTTTTCATGAAAAAAAATCACGAGGCACACCACCACCATTAGAAAATGTTAAAAATTTTTAACTCTGTGCCTATATTGACTATATATAAAGTAATTCTCTTGAATAGGAATCAAATAAACACAAAGAAATTATTTTATAATTACTTTATTATGAAATAATAAAGTATTTTATAATTGTTCATATTTCTGTTTACTTACTCAGTGCGAAACCTGGGCCTGTTTGGCTGAACACAAAGCTGATATTCTGGCAGGAATTTTTCCCATGGCACACCAGACAATATCTCACGGCACACTAGTGTGCCATGGCAAGTGGTTGAAAAACGCTGGCCTAGTGGACGGCACCCGGAGAAGTCCCTCTCTGTGGGAGCGAATTTTCAGAAGGCATGCAAGAGTATATCCCTGGCAAAGGTCACTGTCTGTACGGATGTCCTTCGCTCCCTCCGCTGGTGGAGGTTGACGGCCAGCACCAAGGGCTGCCAGTTCAGGCTCATAAACAGATTAACGGTTACCACAGATGCCAGCCTATATGCCTGGGGGACCCATCTGCAGTCACAGATGGCCCAGGGCCAGTGGGACCAGGTGGACAGGACTCACAATAATAAACTGGTTGGAACTCAGAGCCATCTACCTGGCCCTCCAGAGTTCTCATGGCACTATTGCTGGCCAGCATGTGCTAGTACTGATGGAAAATGTGGCTGCCAAAGTCCATGTGAACCGTCAAGGGGGACAAGGTCCAAGACCTTGCCCCCCCCTTGATGCTGGAGGCCAAAAGTCTGGGCCTCTGGGCAGAGAGGCATTTGATTTCACTGACTGCAGAACACGTCTCGGGGGTGGCAAATGTTCAGGTTGGCTGGCTCAGTCGAACCAAGGTGGACCATGCAGAATGGCGCCTTCATCCCTATCTGTTTCATCTGATTTCAGCCCATTTCAGCTCACCAGTTGTGGACCTATTCACCACCCCTCCCCTATTTCTTCATGAGGTTTTTGATGCAGGGGGTGGAAGGGACAAACACTCTTGGGTGTCAGTGGCCTCCTGGCCTTCTTTATGCATTTCCCCCACTGCCTCTGATCACCGTGCTGTGCAAGGTGATCACCGAAAAGGCAGAAATTATTCTGGTGGCTCCGCATTGGCCATGAAGGCCATGGTTCACTGATCTATGGACCTTGTTGGTGGACAGACCCTGGAAGATCCGTCAGGACATAGTCTCCCTAAGTCAGGGGTCGCTGGAGCATCCGGACTCTCAATGGCTCCCGTTGATGCCTGGTGCTTGAGCAGGGCTCCCTGAGGGAGGACAATTTCTCCTCCAGTGTCATTGACACTATCCAGGCTTCCACAGGAGGCCCTCCACAGACTGTATATATAATGCAACCTGGCATATCTTTTGTGCCTGGTGTTCAAACAAGGGCATTGTTCCTACAACTTCTTCTGTACCTCAGGTCTTGGAATTTCTTCAAGACAGTCTGGAGAAAGGTCTCTCACATAATACAATTAGAAGACAGTGCGACCAGGCAGTAGCTACCCTCCTGACCTGGGAGGCGGGTCAATCCTTATCCCATCACCCCACTGTAAGAAGGTTCTTGAAAGGGGCGGCCAATCTAAGACCTCCGGTTATTCACCGATACCCCACTTGGGATTTGTCAAAAATGCTCATTGCTATCATGGGACCACCTTTGATCGCCTCCGTTCTGTTCCACTGCAGTTCCTTACCTTAAAATTGGCCTTCCTGGCAGCTATCACCTCGGCCAGGAGAATCTTGGAACTGCAGGCTCGGTCTGTCAGGGAGGATCTCTGTACCTTCCACGGCGACTGAGTGGTACTGAGATTAAAGTTTGTTCTTGGTTTCAACAAGCCCAGGAGGTAATTTTACCCAACTTCTGCTCTTCATCTAACCATCCGTTAGAGAGAAAGTGGCACAAGCTGGATGTGCAACGGGCCCTTAAGGTATACATTAATCGTACTTCCACCTTCAGAAGGTCAGAAACACTTTTTGTATCCTTCCAGCCCACTTCTATGGGAAGGAAGGTCTTGGCTTTAATCAATAGCAGATGGTTAAAAAGTTGCATAGCCAGAGCATTTTTCTGACTAAACAGTGTTGTTTGTTTACTAAAGTTTGTTGAATTTCATGGATGACACATCGAGTCTGTCTATGTTTTCTTTGCCAAAAAGCTGGGTGTGCCTAGCAACAAGGGTGTGTCTTAACTATTTGTAATTAGACTCAGTCCAATCCGAGAGCGGACAATGTCAACCCATGCATGGATGCTATCGCCACCCTATTAGAAGAGGCATATCAGATAAGTACCAACGCCCTTTCTGCATACCCTCATCATTTGTTGTTTGACAGAACCTACAGTAATAAGCACCAATCTATGCTTACTTTTGATATTAAACATTTTACATCTTTTCCTAACTCGACGGCCTCTCTTTGCTGGATCAGGTCTCATATTTACATCGAATAAATCATCCTCTGACTCTAACTTGGCAACATTTTTATTATTTCTGTCACAAGGGAACATGTTATTATTAAGCGCTGTCTATGTTTTAGGCGTCCGAATTGGCTACGGTCTGCACAAACCTTTTTATCAACACTGTGAAAAGCAGAGCACACCTGGAACAGGTCTGAACATGCCCCTAACCAATCTTGTCACGTGTCATCACGAGCATCGCACGCATGCTGTCTAACAAGCATATACTGAGCATGTTCACATGCCAACCCACCCCAGGACAGGCCT
Source organism: Rhabdophis nuchalis (assembly GCA_039707465.1). NCBI lineage: Eukaryota > Metazoa > Chordata > Lepidosauria > Squamata > Natricidae > Rhabdophis > Rhabdophis nuchalis. The sequence continues at coordinate 69,034,399 of CM077648.1, forward strand.
CAACTTGCCCTGTGCCCCATTGCCATAAATAAGCATGCGTATAAGTACCACATTTCATTTTTAATTTTTGCATAAATTGATTGTATCCCACTCAGGAACCCTATTTTCCAGCCTTTTACCTCCTCATCCCTCAACCATTCCAGAAAAGCAAAGCCCACTTACAAAAAGGCCTTTTGTAAAATAGCATTTTATTTTTACCTCCGTGCAACATAAACTAGAGCAAAGATAAGATGGTGTCCCAAATTCCTTGCATCACCACAGGATCCTGTCTCAGGAACTGAGTCATGGTATGCTTACTTTACATTGGTAATACTTTATACCTTTCAGTGTGTAAACAGGCTTTTAAATTAATTTTGGGATTCCCTGCAGCTCAAACATCTATCAATCGATCAGAAAAATCCCTGTTTGTTTAGTATTAGGCCCCATGTACTCTAGATGGGATTCTTTTGATTCAACCAATGGGAAGGACGTCCGGTGAATAATTACTATGTCACAATTATTCAAGATGAACGGGATTGTGGGACATTAGGTCTGGTGTGTTTGTTGTTACAGCGCTCCTGTGTGAAAGGCCATGTGTGTCACAGTGGGGAGGTTTGTGTTGATGCACCTGTACAACTGGGTGAGAAGGATTGTGGAGCATGGAGAGGTGGCTTGCAATGACATTAAAGTACTTCCTGTAAAAAGGGGTTTGAGAGTCAGGGAAAGGCGAGTTGAGAGGGAAGGGGGTGAGGTGGGGGTTGGGTGATGTCACAAAAGGGGTGGGACTACAACCTATTCAAAACATGTCACAAAAGGGGTGGAGTTACAACATAAACAAAAGGGGCAGGGCTAACGAGTTCTAAAAGCGGTATGTACTCTTACTACTGACATGGGCCAAGAAGCCCTTCCAACTTTACTCCATATAATAAGACTACATTTGAGTAACTATAACTTGAGTATGTGTAAAATGGAGTGGAATAAAGGAAAGATAAAATCCCACTTTTATAGTACTAAAATGTGAGATAATTCAATGAAACTTAATGCTGAGAAATGTAGTTACACAAAAGGAAGTTCTTTTTCACAGAGCATGAAATCATATATTACTTTTACAGAAATTATATATCTAGTTACTAAAAAAAATTCATGAAAGATAAAGCTATCAATGACTACTGGAAGCATGACTAAAGCTGTAATGGAGTTGGGTGAACTATAATCCGACGAACACATCCATTGTTTGCAGATATTAATATAAAGTGAACTCTTCTCCTGCTTATAGGTTTTCCTCCTGATATCTGATATGTGGAAACATTGAATTGGATGGTTTCGGTGTGATCTAATATAGCTACTCTTCAGCACTATTATTCAGTATATCATTACAAACATTTAATGGTAGTAATATCTTTACTTTACTTTATTTCATATTTCTATACCGCCCTCTCTCCCTGACGGGACTCAGGGCGGTGCACAGGAAAGGATAAAAACAAAGAACAACGCTGATGATACTCAGCTGTACATATCCACCCCAGACCACCCCAACGATGCTGCCGAGGTGTTGTCCCGGTGTTTGGAGGCAGTACGGATCTGGATGGGTAGTAACAAACTCAAGCTCAACCCATCCAAGACTGAGTGGCTGTGGTTTCCGGCACCCTGGTTCAGCCAGATTACTCCAACTCTGGCCATTGGGGGCGAAACACTGGCCCCCGTGGAGAGGGCACGCAATTTGGGTGTCCTCCTGGATTCCCGGCTGTCCATGGAGGACCATGTGGCGGCCGTGGCCAGGGGGGCGTTCCATCAGGTATGCCTGATGCGCCAATTGCGCCCCTTACTGGACCGGGCTGCCCTTTGCACAGTCACTCAAGCACTCGTGACATCCCGACTCGACTACTGTAATGCTCTCTACATGGGGCTTCCCTTGAGGTGCACTCAAAAGCTACAGCTAGTTCAGAATGCAGCCGCGTGGGTGATCATGGGAGCCCCTAGACACTCCCATATAACACCGATCCTGCGCGAGCTGCACTGGCTCCCTGTGGTCTTTCGGGTGCGCTTCAAGGTTTTGACGACCATCTTCAAAGCGCTCCATGGCTCGGGACCTAGTTATATGCGAGACCGTCCTGCCCCATACATCCCTTCGACTGATCCGCTCCCACAGAGAGAGCCTTTTCAGGGTGCCGTCGGCCAGACAATGCCGACTGGCGATACCAAGAGGAAGGGCCTTCTCTGAGGCGGGCCCTGCCCTTTGGAACGACCTACCCCCTGAACTTCGCACCATCTCAGACCTCCGCCTCTTCCGCCAGTGTCTAAAGACACATTTCTTTCACCAAGCCGGCCTAGCGTAACCTCCGCTGTGACTATTTTAGACAGTTTTTAATTTTGGGGATTTTAATTGGTTTTTAGCGCAGGATGGGTAATTTAATAAGTTTTTAAATTTTGTATTGTGACTTTTTGTATGTGTTTTTAAATTTCCTGTGCGCCACCCTGGGTCCTCTTTGGAGAAGGGCGGGGTATAAAAATAAATAAATAAATAAATAAACAAACAAACAAACAAACAAACAAACAAATAAACAAACAAACAATAAATACAATCAGAAATGGTTAAAAATAATTAAATCAATTTCAAACCCCGTGCTAAAATACATAGATAAAAACCCCAACTAAAATTGGCATCAGAAACTATGCCAGGCCAGCCAAATGGAAAAAGTATGTTTTTTTTTAATATTGAAAAAGTTTTATTGGTTTTTACAATTTTTCAATCGGGTAAGGTAAGGGATACAAAAGAAATTTTGAGAACTTTCGCGTCGGAGTCATTGGCCCTTCCAGGGCTTCATAATAAATCGTTAAAGAAAAACATTTTTCATAAATACTATGAGGTGAAAACAAGTACATACTTCTAAATTCTCAATTCCATGCTGTCATCCGTTTGCAAAAATCCAGATACAAATGTTATACAAAATTAAACAAAAGTCAAAGCAAAGTTATTTTTTTGATCTAAGTCTCTTGGCAATTGTGTCTTCTGTCTCTCCCTCCAGGCCCCCAGCAGGCGGGGCCGTGGCCCCCCCTGCCCCCCCTGGATCTTCCCCCAGGACAGAGGAATGTTTTTTAAGAAAGGCTTCCGCCTCAGCAATTGTTTTAATCCTTATTCTTCCTCCTTCCCAGAACACCAACATTCCTTCCGGCATCGCCCACTTGAACCAAATCCCGTGGTCATACAATTTTTTGGATAAGAAGGAAAATTTCCTTCTCATCTCTCTAATTTTTTTAGGGATCTGCTTCAAGATAGCGACTACTTTTTGCTGGTAAATTAACGGACCACCTCTCTGTGCCTTCAAAATTCCCTCCCTGGTTGACCTCCTAACAAATTTGATATGTATCTCTCTGGGTACCTCATTTATCCTGGCATATGCAGAATTTATTCTGTAGACTAGGTCAATGTCCCCCCTGATCTCATCTTTGGGTTTATTTAAATAATCTGCTAAAATTGTGCTCATGAGTTCAGGAAGACATTCACCAGGCTCTTCAGAAATGTTCTGAAATCTTAAAAAATATAACATCCTTTCAAAATCCATCCTAGACATATGCCCATTTAATTCTCCAATCTCACTATTAACATTTTTAAGCTCTCCCTTTGCCCCAGCCAGCCCCCCTTGCAGCTCTTCAGTCTTCTGTATGTTTTCCAGCACTTGTTTCCGTGTTTCCTGAATATCCTGTTTTAAGCTGGTACGATCTTCTCTCAAAGCCTTAATTTCTTGCACCAAAGCTTGTAACACATTCTTCATAGACGTCATTCTTTGTTCCAAACGTGCCAGTTCTAATTTTTGTGCCATGGTAAGCTGTTAAAGTCAGTGTCACTAAGATGGCGTTTTTTGGGTGGGGCTGGTGAAGCAGTTCAGGAGAGAGGAAAAAGTTCAAATCAGGATTGCAAAAAGAAAAAGAAAGTTCAAGACCCAAAGAGAAAACACGTTTCACAGTCAATAGTTGTAGCAAAGAAAGCGCTCCAGGGAAGGAATCAATTAGTCCAAGAAAATCTTCATTAATAGCGAGAGGAAGTCCGTATCACAAAGGGATGTTGGTAACTTTCCATAAGTGAGATAGTCATTCAGGGACAATGGGAAGCCATCTTCCACCGCCCAAACTGAGAGCCGGCAGGAGAGAGTAATAAAAGAAAGATTGTTTCCGGCCAGCCGGACTTAGATACATTTTAAAAAAACAAGCCGCAAATCACTTTCCCTTGCTTCAAAGCAATCTGGGTTTAGGATATCCGCTTCCTCGTAACGAGGAGCCATTTCCAAGAGCCGCTTTGAATCCGAGGGGGGTTTGACAACAAACACCCCCCTCCAAGTTCTTTTCAGTCCAGGATGACAGCAAAAATATATTTAAAACCACTCACTCCTCACCTCGCCGCCAAAGTCCCGGAGAGCCTTCCGACCCGAACGTCCAGCTCTCTCCATATTCACGATGCGTTGCCGACCACCATTGGCGAAGGGGAAACCCCCCGCAGCATGTCCTTCTTCACCTAGGCCAAAGACAAGGGCCGTTTCCCCGCTGCCGTGGGGGGGAACCGAGCCAGGCAAGCCAGCCCTACGGGAGACCCCCAAAAAGGGGCGTCTCGCCCCCGTGGGGGGGCAGAAAAAAGAGCAAAGCGGCGGACAAGCCCAAAGACTTGTCTGTCGCCGCTGGAAGGCGGAACCGGATGAAAAAGTATGTTTTTAATGCCTGACAAAAGAGGCGAAGGTCCATGATTGTATGAAGGTCGGGGGGCAGGTCATTCCAGAGAGTGGGGCCTGCCACAGAGAAGGCTCTTCCCCTGGGAGCTGCCAGCCGGAATTGTCCGGCAGACGGCACCCTGAGGAGGCCCTCCCTGTGGGAGCGGACAGGTCAAAGGGAGGTATGCGGTAGGAGGCGGTCCCGCAGGTAACCAGGTCCCAAACCATGGAGCGCTTTAAAGATGGTCACTAGTACCTTGAAGCGCACCCGGAAAGCCACAGGCAACCAGTGCAGCTCGCGCAGGAGAGGTGTTACATGGGAGTATCTTGAGCTTCCCAGAATCCCCCGCGTAGCCGCATTCTGTATTAATTGGAGCCTCCAGGTGCATCTCAAGGGCAGCCCCATGTAGAGAGCGTTACAGTAGTCCAGGTGGGAAATGACGAGGGCTTGAGTGACTGTGCGTAGGGCGTCACGATCCAGAAAGGGGCGCAACTGGCATATCAGGTGGACCTGATAAAAAGCCCCTCTGGCTACAGCTGTCAAATGGTCATCCAAAGACAGCGGAGAGTCCAGGAGGACGCCCAAGTTGCGGGCCCTCTCTGGGGGAGCTAATGACTCGCCCCCGATAGCCAGAGATGGAACCAGCTGGCTATGTTGCGACGCCAGAAACCACAGCCACTCAGTCTTGGACGGGTTGAGTCGGAGCCTGTTCCTTCCCATCCAGACTCGCACGGCCTCCAAGAACCGGGACATCTCTTTGGCGGCATCGTTGGGGTGGTTAGGGGTAGAGATGTACAGTTGGGTGTCATCAGCATACTGATGGAACTCTACCCCAAAACCACGGATGATCTCGCCCAGCGGCTTCATATAAAAGTTGAACAGGAGGGGCGAGAGGACCGATCCCTGAGGCACTCCACACATAAGGGGCCTCAAAGCCGACCTCTGCCCTCCTGCCAACACGAATTGCGACCGGTCGGAAAGGTAGGAGGAGAACCACCGTAATACGGTGCCTCCCAGCCCCAACCTCCCCAGCCGGTGCAATAGGATACCATGGTCGATGATATCAAAAGCTGCTGAGAGATCTAATAGGACCAGGTTGCTCCTCTATCCTGAGCCCTCCAGAGATCATTAGCTTCTCAGTAGCTTGCCTTTTGAAGCAGGGGGCTGAGTTTTACTGCATTCAAGCCTTTTTACAATGCCTGGCCGTGAAGAGGCCCAGCAGAGGCTGAAGCCTGCGGAGGCCCCCAGGAGAGTTCCCAGGGCCTGTTGATGTTGTCACCCTCCTCCTCCTCGAGCCAGGGATCAGGCCTGGCAAGGCCTGAGGGCAAGGCCCACACACCTTCCGCTTCAAAGACCCCCAAAGCCAAGAAGCCCAAGTCCTCTGCCAAGACATTGGCTGCAGGGGTGGCTGCCCCCTCATCCTTGAGGCAGGGGTCTCCATCACCAGGAGCCCTGTGAGCCCCAGCCTGACAGGTTCCCCTGGAGGCCACAATGGGACCTTTCAGCCCCATGCTCCCTATTGACATCTCTGGGGTGTGGGGCAGCAATTTGGGCAAACCAGCAATGAGGCCCACAAGAAGCCACCTACACACCAACTGCAGCTGGTTTCCGCCTTGATGAGCAGACACACTGCCATCTCCATTGCCTCCCATAACATCTATCACTCCGGTGGTACCGGATATTCAAAGTTTTATAGCAGAGGCGATCAGACAAGGTATTGCCGCTGGGCTACAAGTCCAAACCACACCCATCGCAACTGTCCCTGTCCTCCCAGAGGCACGTCCAGGCATGGCTCCTATGATGGCCCAGGCTTTGACCTTGACAGAGCCCGAGACCAGCCTGCTGCTGGAATCCGAGGAAGGCGAGATCCACAACGGAGACCTCTCAGGGGAGGAGGATGCAGAGCTAGAGAAACCTGCCTTCACGGGCCTTTTTCCTCCCGCCTTGTTTAAGCCTCTATTGGCGAAGGCCAAGGCAGCTTCAGACTGGGGACCCCCGGCCCCCACCACGGTCCCACCAACGCAACCACCCTTGGCTAAGGTGCTTTTCCTGGAGCGGAAGGTGGAAGCTGATGCCATTCCAACACCACAAATTTTTGTGGATATGGTGCAACGCCACTGGGCGAACCCAGCGTCTGGTCTGGCTCCGACCGCCAACAATCGACAGTTCTACAATGTGAATGAGGCCTTGGAGAAGGCGCTCGCCTGGACCATTGTGGATGCCCCTGTGATGGCCCTCTATTCTAACACGGCCCTTCCTGGGGGTCAGGAGGACCTCCTGAAGCCTGAAGACCGCAGGGCTGACCAGGTCCTTCAGTGTTGCCACCAGTCATCAGCCTGGGCAGTTTGCGCTTCAACCACAGCATTCTTTTTCACACACTCCACTATTGTCAGCCTTCGCATAGACTGCTTAGCTGCCATGGAAACGGGGAGGGTGGGGCGCTGGGATTCAATTGTTATGCTGGTGGTGGATTGGTGGAAGATGATGCCGGCTGGTGTTATCTCTGGACTAACGGTCTCACATTCCATTCTGGTGATGACCTGCCCACCTGATGTCAGAGGAGAACGTATATTGGACACTGCAAGGGGGGTTAGGGCTCTTGGGATGGGCTTAAGCTTTAATACTCAATGTTCGCGCCTAAACTAGTTACTTCCTGCTTTACTATGGTCTGTTGATCTCCGGTACTCAGTAAAAGTAGCCTTATTCATTTCAAACAATGTCTAAGAGTGGTCTTTCTTGAGTATTAGAAGAAATAGACTTATGACATTAAGCAGGAAGTCACAAAAAATCATTCCTGATGTCGGATCCTGCTAAAGAGGAGCTTCCACTTGTGGAGGTCCTGCCTGCCGTCGATATGGGAGAAGCTGCATCAAATATCCCTGCTCCAAAAGAGGATCCGAGGTCAGTGTTGGATTGTTTAGCCGGCCTAGATTTAAACTTGACAGCCAAAGATACAACAAAACCCCTCCGTTGGTCTCAAGGAGTGGGAATGGAGGGGGGCATGAGCTCAGGGGTTACAACCACCAGACGCCGCCCTTCCCCCAAGCCATTCATTCCGGAGCTTTTAAGGGAAGAAAGGGAGTTGAAGGAGATGGCCCATGAACTGCTCCGCCAGGCAAGCGAGAAGAGGGAAGCCCTGAATAACCTTTTGGAAGGGGGGCAGCGTCGGGAATGCAAACAGTTAAAAGAAGCAGCCGCCCAGGAAAGCAGAGGCACAACCCCTTCCCCCCCTCCAACAGCTAGCAGAGATTTACAGAGGGAAAACCTTCCCCCCCCCCCCGCCAGCCTGCAAAACTCCCTCCCCTGGGCGTTAAGTTCGACGGGGACAGCGAAAATTTAGCATCTTTTTTGCTTCACGTTAATAATTTTGTGCAGCATTACGCAGATGACTATGAAGATGACGTCAAAATTAGAATTGTTTCAATGGCTTTGGAAAACAAAGCTTCCAGATGGCTGGTTTCTTTGCATAATAGCCACTCACCCGTGTTGCGGGATTTTGAACGCTTTATGACTGCTCTTAGAAGACGTTTTGAAGACCCCCGAGTTGAAAGGAAAGCTAGAATGAGAATGAGAGATTTACGCCAGGGGAATATATCTGTGCAAGAATACACGCAAATTTTTCAAGAGCTGTCTGTGTTTATGGTCGGTTATAGTGACAGGGCACTGATGGACCTCTATACAGAGGGACTTGATAAAGACATTTATCAGATATGCATAAACAGATTCCGTCCCGAATCCTTGGATGATTGGATAGATTTGGCAGGAGATGTTGAACTGGACCAGGCCCACTTACAAGATCCGGTCCGTTTTGAAAAGAAGAAGCCTTTGGGAAGCCCCAGGCCCCGGTCTCCTGATAAAGATTCCCACATGCAGAGGGGAGGGCGAAGATCAACTCCAGCGCGTCCAGGCTCTTGTTATCGTTGTGGAAAGGAGGGCCACTGGGCGAACAATTGCAGGTCAAGACAGCCTCCACGCCCACATTCCTCTTCCGAAGTTAGAAGGCCTGCGAAAGCTCCGAACGTGTGCAGTAAGCCTGCGATGAGTGGGGTGGAGCCTCTAGACCTCTCCGTTGACCAGCCCGACACCCCGCCCGACGATTGGGAGACGGATTCTGACGACAATTTGGTAAGTCGCCGTTCCGGGCCCCTTTATATTAATTTAAAGCTTTTGGCTCCATCTAGTGGTCGTACTTGCAATGTACAAGCCCTCATTGACTCTGGTTGCTCTCGCTGTCTGATCAGCCAAGATCTCGTCTACGCCATGGGTTTTCATTTGAAGAATTTAAAAACCCCCATAGCATTTTGCCAGATGGATGGTTCTGTGGCGGGTGGAACTCCTGCATCTTTTGTTACCGAACCACTTCAAGTTTCTATTGGTGAAGCTCATAATGAAACCATTAATTTCATCGTAGCTGCCATAGCTGATAATGCTGTCATTCTGGGAGTCAACTGGCTACGTAAATGGAATCCTCTTATTGATTGGAAAGAGGGATGGGTGCGAATACCTTTATTGCTACCTGACAATAACTTTGTACTATCAAAGCACCAGCATGATTCTCCCCTTGACATAACTCCTATCACTGAACCCGCTGGTCCCATATTAGCTCTTTCTCCTTCGGAAATCATCCCTGGTGAGGAGAAAATTCCCGAAGAATATTGGGACCTTAAAGACGCTTTTAGTGAAAAGTCTTGTGACTCACTTCCTCCTCATAGGGCTACTGATTGTTCCATTGATTTTCTTCCTGGAGTGCAGTTACCTAAGCCTCGTCTTTACTCTATGACTCCACGTGAAATGGAGGAGTTGCATAAATTTATTGACAAGAACTTACAAAGGGGTTTCATTGAACCGACTAGGCCACGTGTGGCCGCACCAGTGATGTTTAGAGAAAAGAAAGATGGTACTCTTCGATTAGTTCAGGACTACTCTTACCTTAACACCATTTGCGAGCACAATGTCTACCCACTTCCCCTAATGAAGGACATGCTTGCCCACCTTGCTACTGGCAAAATTTTTACTAAACTGGACTTACGTGAAGCTTATTATAGAGTGAGAATTAAAGAGGGTGACGAATGGAAAACTGCTTAAAACTGTCCCCTTGGATGCTTCCAGTTTAAGGTTCTACCATTTGGTCTTCAGGGTGCTCCTTCTGTGTTTATGCAACTGATCAATGAAGTCCTCCACGAACACTTATATAAGGGAGTTTTAGTTTATATTGACGACATAGTCGTGTACTCACAAACACGCGATGAACATGTCAAGCTTGTGCGTTCCGTCCTTCAGAAACTCCGCTCCGCCAAACTATACGCCAAATTGTCTAAATGTGAGTTCCACCAGGAGAAGATCGATTATTTAGGTTATCGTATCTCCTCGGAAGGCATTGAAATGGATCCTGCTAAAGTGAGAGCTGTAACAGAATGGGCCCCTCCCCGCACTCGTAAACAGCTCCAAAGTTTTCTGGGTTTCGCCAACTTTTACCGCCAATTTATTCCATCATTTGCTAGCATTGCGTTACCCATTACAAATCTTCTCAAAACCAAAGGGGAAGGTAAACCTCGACCTGGGACCCCACTCAACTGGACCATGGAGTGCCAAGCAGCTTTCGAGAAACTTAAACGTCTGTTTGCAGCTGAGCCTGTTCTGAAGCATCCCGACGTCAACTCCCCGTTCGTGATTCAAGCGGATGCCAGCGATGTCGCTGTGGGAGCGGTCTTGCTACAACTCAACGAACGTGGCCAACTACAACCATGTGCCTACACCTCTCGTAAACTCTCCGCTGCCGAGCGTGGATGGGCCATTTGGGAAAAGGAAGCATTTGCTGTTCGTTGGGCCCTCATGACTTGGCGTCATTTTCTAGAGGGCGCACCTCATCCCTTTGAGGTCTGGACGGACCATAAAAATCTAGAAGCTCTCACTTCCTCCCGCAAACTTTCCCCAAGACAACTACGCTGGGCACACTACTTCCATCGTTTCAATTTCCGCCTCAAATATATACCTGGTGGGAAAAATTTCATGGCTGATGCCCTCTCCAGACTGCCCCAATATGATGTTTCTAAACTTACAATTGTACAACCCATGATGCCGCTCGCCTTACCTGCTTCTCCTGCGTCTACCAGGAGCCATTCTATTCTCCAGATTGCTCTGCCGGATGAGCTCATTGCTCGCATTAAATCTGAATTGCTTACTGATGAATGGTATTCTGCACATTTGGGTGACTGCACTATTAGGGATAATCTCCCTTGGATTGGCTCTAAGATTTATGTCCCTGCTACAATTCGTCCTTTTGTACTGCAGCGAGCACACGACTCACGTTTAGCGGGACATTTCGGATTCGTCAAGACTATACACCTAGTTAAGCGCCAATTCTGGTGGCCTTCGCTAAAGAAGGATGTGGAATCATACATTGCCAGTTGTCCTGTTTGTGCTGCTTCGAAACGTACCCCTGGTAAGCCCCATGGCCTTCTCCAATCTGTAGCGAGGCCGGAGGCTCCTTGGAAGGAGATCTCGATGGACTTTATTGTTGACCTTCCACCCAGCCAAGGCTATACCGTCATTTGGGTTGTTACGGATCTTTTCTCCAAGCAAGTTCATTTTGTACCTTGTTCGAAAATTCCATCCTCCAAATCGTTGGCCAAGTTGTTCCTGACCCATATTTATCGCTTTCATGGTGTGCCTAAGCGTATCATTTCGGATAGAGGTACTCAATTTACATCTCTCTTTTGGAAGGAATTCTTGAAATTGATAGGCTCCGCCCAGGGCTTAAGCTCCTCCTACCATCCCCAGACGAACGGTTCTTGTGAGCGGGCTAATTCCGTTTTGGAACAATACCTTCGTTGTTTCATTAATTTTCAACAAGATGATTGGGCTGATCTCCTGCTACATGCCGAAGTGGCTTATAATAACTCTGTTCATTCTAGTACAAATATGACCCCTTTTAGGATTGTCTATGGTCAGGACTTTGTACCCATCCCCGAATTGCCTCACGACTCGCCTACAGTTCCCTCCTTGGATGAATGGTCCACTAGGCTGTCTTCCATTTGGCCTATCTTAAGAAAAACTTTGGATGATGCACATCAATCGCATAAGTTGTATGCTGATAGGAAACGGGCTGCTCCTCCGGCCTACAAGGTTGGTGATAGAGTATACGTCTCTACTAAACATTTGGACAGCCCGCAGAAGTGCAAAAAACTGGGTCCCAAGTTTGTTGGTCCATTCACTATAACTAAGATAATAAGTTCAGTGTCTGTCCGTTTGGATCTCCCAAAAACCTACCGTCGTTTGTACCCGGTATTCCATGTTCACCTATTAAAGCCTGAACGCACATCGCATCTTCGCAAACCCTCTCCTGATGCCCCTGCACCAATGATGGTTGATGGTCACCAGCATTATGAAGTTCGTGACATTCTGGACTCCAGAGTCCGTAGAAATAAAACTCAATTCTTGGTCATGTGGAAAGACTTTCCTCCTTCTCACAATGAATGGGTGGATAAAGAGCATCTCAAGGCCCCGAAGCTGATACGCCAGTTTTATGCCAAATATCCACACAAACCTTGACCCTTTCCCTTTCTCCTCTGTGTTGTTTTGTCTCTTTTTTTCTGTTTTTCAGGTCTAGCATCTCGCTTTCTGGGAAGCGTCCGGGATTTCTGCCTGCTCCTGGAGGTGGTCCGGATGTCAGCCTTCGCATAGACTGCTTAGCTGCCATGGAAACGGGGAGGGTGGGGCGCTGGGATTCAATTGTTATGCTGGTGGTGGATTGGTGGAAGATGATGCCGGCTGGTGTTATCTCTGGACTAACGGTCTCACATTCCATGCTGGTGATGACCTGCCCACCTGATGTCGGAGGAGAACGTATATTGGACACTGCAAGGGGGGTTAGGGCTCTTGGGATGGGCTTAAGCTTTAATACTCAATGTTCGCGCCTAAACTAGTTACTTCCTGCTTTACTATGGTCTGTTGATCTCCGGTACTCAGTAAAAGTAGCCTTATTCATTTCAAACAATGTCTAAGAGTGGTCTTTCTTGAGTATTAGAAGAAATAGACTTATGACAACTATCTTCTGGTTGCAACAACTCCAGAATAGAATACCAGCAGGAGATGCTAGGTTCCACCAAGACCTAAACAAGATTGTGGCTGTGGTCCAGTTTACGGCCGACGCCACACTCAGCTCTACATGCTTTGCTTCCAGAGCCATGGCCTCTACCATCTCTTCATGCTGGCTGTTGTGGCTCCACCAGTGGCAGTTGGGCGTGAAGCATAAGTGGAAGCTGACGTCGGAATCTTTCAAAGGGGACTCCTTGTTTAGTGAAGCCCTAAACCCCCTCTTAGTATAAGGGAAGGACAAGCGCAAGGTCCTCCCTTCCAATACCAAAAGAGGGTCTAACCGGTCAGCTCCCTACCCCAGGCATCAGGCTTTTGGTTCCCAGGATTATGGGGGCTCATATCGGTCCGACTACTCGCAATTGGGTTTCTGACAGCAAGGGGGGTTTAACCAGCACTTTCAAGGCCAGGGGCAACAACAGCAGTGGTTCCGGCAAAACCGGGGTGGGCAGTCTAGGCCCTTTCATGGTTCCGGTAACCGCTACTACCGCAAGTAGGCAGGTTGACCAGGGTGAGCTTCCCATCGGAGGCAGGCTGCGACACTTCACGGACCTTTGGGCAGCTACCACCTCTGATCTTTGGGTCAGGTCCACGGTCAGGTATGGTCTGACCTTGGAGTTTCTGACCCCACCCCCCAGCTTCTTCATGTGTTGTCCAATGTCCCAGGACCCCCAAAGGAGAGCCTTGATGGATTCAGCAATCCAACACCTGCTGGAAATTGAGGCTATAGAAAGGGTACCAGCTGAGCAAATCCGCCAGGGTTTTTACTCCCTCTTATTTGTCATTCCTAAGCCTGCGGGGGGCTGGAGGGCCATATTGGACCTTAAAAAGTTAAATAACTTTATCCTTTATCGTCGTTTTAAAATGCATTCTTTGAAAACCATTTTGGAGGGAATTCGGGTGGATGACCTGTTGTCATCTATTGACCTCACTGAGGCTTATCTGCATGTTCCCATTTCGCCAAACTGTCGAAAATTTTTACGTTTTTGTTATGGTTCAATGCATTACCAATACACGGCATTGCCATTTGGCCTTTCTTCTGCACCACGAGTTTTTACTAAAATTATGGCAGCCTTGGCGGTGCACTTGCACTCCATCCCAGTTAGGGTCCAGTTTTATTTAGATGACAATTTGATTCAATCTGCATCTGCCTACTTGGCGAACAGAGACCTGGCCATTACACTTGAAGCACTGAGGTTGCACGGCTTTTCCATTAATGAAGCCAAGAGTCACCTGTCCCCCACTACATGAATCCTTCATTTGGGAGCCTGGGTGGATTCGTAAGCCGGACAGGTATCCCTGTCTGATGACAGGTTATCTAGCCTTCAGGAATTGGTAAGAGATATAGAGACTCATGGCAGGCCCCAATTGGCTTTCTTAGCCAAATTGTTGGGGAAAATGGTCTTGACAATTGACATTGTTCCTTGGGCCAGGTTCCATCTACGTGACCTGCAATGGTTTATGCTTCCCTTTCAGAAAAGAAGGATCAGCCATTCATTAATAAGGGTATCTTTGCCGGCAGTGGTCAGATGCTCCTTTCGGTGGTGGAGGTCCCCAGCGGTTCGGAAGGGTTGCTTCTTCCGCGTACCCGATAGACTCACCATCACTACAGACGCAAGCTTATACGGATGGGGGGCCCACATGGGCCCTCATGATGCTCAGGGACAATGGTCCTTGCAGGAATAATTTAGAATAGAATAATTTAATTTATAGACCGCTCCTCTCCCCGTAGGGACTCGGAGCGGTGCACAGGGAAAACTAAAACCACAATACAATAAATATACAAATATAATTAATATAATATAATCTAATATAATATAATCTTCCTGTAGCATCAACTTACTGGAGCTTAGGGCCATTCGGCTGGCCCTTGCAGGGTTTGGCACACTTGTAAGGGGTCAACACGTGCTTGTGTTAATGGATAACATCACTGCCAAGGCACACGTGAATCGGCAGGGGGGCACCCGTTTGGGAGACCTCATGCGGGAGGCCAGACTGCTGGGCTCATGGGCAGAGTCCAATTTGACCTTACTGTCGGCTGAACATATTTCAGGGGTGGAGAACTCTAGAGCAGACTGGTTGAGCAGGGTGAGGGTGGATCATTCTGAATGGCATTTACACCCTTCTATTTTCTTTCTTTTCTTTTTTTTTGAAAAACAATTTTTATTGGTTTTACAGGTTATAGAAAAGGAAAGGGGTATATAGGGTTCATAAAAAATATTTTGGAGCTTCCATGTCAGTCTTCATACAAAATATAATTGATTAAATGGTGGTTAGAGATACATATATATCACATTTTAGAATTCATACATTCAATCTTTGTTTCATATTAACATCCGTTTCAGGAATTACAGCAATTCAAAATAAACTTATTTCTGAGATCTGAGTCTCTTTGCTATTATGTCTTCTTCCTCCTTCCCTCCCGTGGGCGGGGCTATGGCCCCTCCCGTCCGCTCTTGTTCATCTCCCAGGATAGAGGCGTGTTTTTTGAGAAAGGCCTCCGCCTCTCCTACTGTTTTAATTCTGGTTCTACCTCCATCCCAGAATACCAACATTCCTTCGGGCATTAACCATTTGAACCAAATTCCGTTTTTGTATAATTTTTTGGACAAGAAGGAGTACTTCCTTCTTGTTTCTCTAATCTTTTTTGGAATTTGCTTCAATATGTTAATGTCTTTTTGTTGATACTTCAAAGGCTCCTCTCGTTGCACCCTTAGTATCTCGTCCCACATGGACCTTCTTAAAAATTTAATATGAATCTCTCTGGGTACTTCATTTATTCTGGCATATGCTGAGTTAATTCTATAAATCAGGTCTATTTCCCCCCGAAGGTATTCTTTATTTTTTTTATGTAATCTGCTAAGATTGTACTCATCAGGTCTCTGAGGTCCTCCCCCTCTCTCTCAGGAATATTTTGAAATCTAAGGAAAAAATACATTCTTTCAAATTCAAACTTAGACATATGTCCAGAAAATTCTACATTTTCTTTTTGCAATTCCCTTATCTCTTCTTTCATCTCGACTGCCCCCTCCTCCAACACTCCGATCTTCTGTTTGTTGTCTGTTGTGGTTCTTTGTGTCTCCAACAATTCTATTCTTAGGTTCATTAAGTCTTTCCGCATTCCTTGTATTTCTTTCATTACATCGTAGAGCGTTGGTTCTTGGGTGTCTTCTCCTGCCGCCTCTTTCTGTAACATTGTAGTAATTTTCCCTTGTTGTAAAGTGGGGCTGGCTCTGGCTGATGATGGGGCGGAAAAGGACTTTCCTGGTGGAGGCTTTTTTGGAGGCATTTGTCTTGCAATAAAGATGGCGTCAAGGAGCAAGCAGTCAGTGAAATCCGAGATGTCAGCAGAAATCCAAATCAAAGTTCAAAATATGTGTTGTATAAAATCCAGGGAGATAGTTGTATTATCAAATCCAAAAGAAAAAAAAAGATCCACATATTGGGAGATACACCAAGGGCTTCTTGGGGAGGCGTTAAAAGTAATTTTTGCCTTTATTTTTAAAAAGTTGGAGGAATCTTGTCATGAGTCAGTGAAAGTTTCCGGCCGGGAACAAAGAAAGCGCCATTTTCCCGCCTCAACTCAGGAATGGAGCAAGCAGCGAAAGTTCTTTTCCCCCCCCGAGGCTCAGATACAATGTTGCTAGCTGTGGTTCCGCAATTGAAACAAAGTTTCTTTCTGGTGTTACAAGGAGGGATGTTATTAATCCTCTCTCTCCTTTCTAGGGAACATCTTTAGCAGCCGCTTTTTGCGAGGGGGGGTTTCTACGAATAAACTCCCCCCTCTATTTTTCTTTTTACTGAAGATTGAATGAATAAAATAGTAAAACTCACAGTCCACACTTTTTAGAAAGAAGTCCCAGTGCACTCCTCCAAGCCCGGCATTTCAGCCCGTCTTCTTCATTTTTGCATTGTTCCAGCCAGCGTTGGCGAGGGGATCCCCCCCCCCCGCTTTCAGCTTTCCGGCTCCTAGAGCAAAGCGGGAAAAGGCACCCCGCCAACCGCCGTTGGTGCAGGGCCTCCCGTAGCCGCTCTTTTGGCAGGGAGTTAACCCAAACTCCCTGTGCCCCCAGGGGGGCCAGCCAGAAAAGCAAGCGGCAGACGCGCTTTAAAATGCATCTGTCACCGTCGAAAGCCGGAAACGGAAGTCTACACCCTTCTATTTTCCAGGAGGTTGCGAGACGATTCGGCAATCCGGTGGTGGACCTCCTCGCCACCTCCAGCAACTTCCAGCTGCCCAGGTTCTACTCCAGGTTCCCTTCCCCGGGGGTGGAGGGGGTGGATGCTCTGCGGAATCCTTGGCCCCCGGGTTTACTTTATGCCTTTCCTCCACTGTCACTCATTCCCAGGGTAATTCTCAGGGTCATCACCCTCCAAGCAGAGGTCATCCTGATCGCTCCTCACTGGCCTCGGAGGCCCTGGTTTGCGGACCTCAGGACTCTATCGATGGCGACTCCATGGTGACTTCCAGTGACCGAGTCTCTTCTTCTTCAGGGATCGATGGAACACCCAGACCCTGGGTGGCTGCAGTTGACCGCCTGGAGGTTGAGTGGCTTGCCTTGAGGGACGGGCAGTACTCGGAGAGAGTTATATGTACTATACAAGCGTCCAGGAGGCAGTCCACTACTAGCATTTATAATGCCACTTGGAAGATTTTCGCCTCTTGATGTGAGCATAGGGAGTTCCAACCGGGAGATGCTTCTATCCCTTGGGTTCTGGAATTCCTCCAAGATGGGCTTGATAGGGGCCTTGCTCCTAATACCATTCGGTGCCAGGTAGCTGCTTTGGGTACTATTATAACATGGGGTGGGGGGGTCAGGCTTTATCTCATCACCCCACACTACAGCAATTCGTTAAAGGGGCCACCAAGTTATGCCTCCCAGTTGTCCACAGGTACCTATCCTGGGACCTCCCGCTAGTTTTAGAAGCCCTGCTGGGGCCACCGTTCAAACCCTTCCAGGAAATCCCTCTGAACATTTTATCCTGGAAGGTGGCCTTCTTGGAGGTGGTCACCTCCACGCATCATATCTCTGAGCTACACGCCTTATAAGTAGGGGGGGATCTTTGCAAGTTCTATCCTGATAGGGTGGTTCTCCGGCTGGACCCCTCCTTTGTCCCTAAGGTTAATTGCTGGTTCCACAGGTCGCAGGAGGTGGTGCTGCCAGACTTCGGTTCTTCTGAACCTGTTCAACAGGGCGATGCAAGGCAGGGGATTGATGTCCGTAGGGCCTTGGAGGTTTACATCCAGTGCACGGCGAGCTTCCGCAAGACGGATGCCCTCTTTCTTTCCTTTCAGCCCTCATCTCTGGGAAATAGAGTTTTGGTTGCCTGTGTTGGGCAATGGATACAATGAGGTATTGCCCTGGCGTACGAGGCCCAAGGTGCAAGCCCTCCATCAGAGATTACTGCGCACTCCACAAGAAGCACTGCTACCACTAGGGTGTGGGCTACACAGGCCTCTCTGGAGGAGATATGTTGGGCGGCAACTTGGGCGTCTCCGACACCATTTATCAGAAATTATAGGTTAGACAAGTTCGCCTCCGATGAGGCAGCTTTTGGTCACCGGATTTTACAGGCGGTGGAGTGAGACACAGTTACTACAGTTTAATATTCTGGCCCACCCTGAGATGGGACTTGGTTGCTTGGGTATGTCCCATTCTTGGATGCTATCTTCTCCTTATTGAGAAAGGGTGTTGGTACTTACCTGATACGCCTCTTCTAATAAGGGGGAGATAGCATCCGTCCCTCCCTTGTTCTTGTTGGGTGTTTTTTTATTACTGTGAATGCTCCATGACGTATTCCATTGGGGTCCAGTTTCTTTTTTTGTGTGTGTGCATTGGTTAATTCATCTTTGTGTTACTAAAGTGGTTGGATACTACCAATGAGTCTGTCTTCATTTACTTCGTTGTAAAACTGGGATTAGGCACCTCAGCATGGGTTTTTTATAGTGGCCTAATTAATTAGTAATCAGACTCAGTCCAATCAGAGACGGACGGAGATAACCTATTCTTGGATGCTATCTTCCCCTTATTAGAAGAGGCATATCAGGTAAGTACCAACACCCTTTCTCTCCATCTCAGTTATAGGTGCATCTGATAGTTGTACCAATAGTTCTTCTTTTTTTGTCTTCTCAGCCATCCCTTTCAGATGTTCTGCATAAAAGCTTCTGCCTGTTCAGTTGGGTCTATTCTATATCTTTGTCCTTGCCATTAAATGTTAAACCTTCCGGCATGAGCCATCTGTAATTAACACCTTTTTTGAGCAAGATCTTAGTCAGGAATTGATAATCTCTTGTCTTCTCTCTCACTCTTCTTGGGATTTGTTTCAGAACTACA
The DNA here is from genome assembly GCA_039707465.1 of Rhabdophis nuchalis. Classification (NCBI taxonomy): domain Eukaryota; kingdom Metazoa; phylum Chordata; class Lepidosauria; order Squamata; family Natricidae; genus Rhabdophis; species Rhabdophis nuchalis. The sequence continues at coordinate 69,053,508 of CM077648.1, forward strand.
ATCTCCTTGCCTTTATATTCAAGTTTTCTATCTTTTATTTTCAGTAATATTTGTGACTTGGTTGCTTTCTTGGTGAATCTTACATGGATGTCCCTTGGGAGGGCATTCCTAGCAGCATATTTTGTATAAATTTGGAACACCTCATCTATGCCATCCATCATCTTCTCTTGGGATATCTCTAATACATCTATCAAAATTTCAGACATGATTTGTACCAGGTTCTCTCCTTTTTCTTCTATATTTTGAAATCTTAAAAAGAATTCAGACCACTCCATCTCCCATCCTAGCATTCCACTGCTTTCTTTTTCCACATTGCTTAGTCTGTTTTCAATAATCTTGTCTTTCTTCTTTCTTTGTTCCACTCTTTCTTCAATTTTATGGAGTTTGTCCTCATGTTTCATCATCCATTGTTGAATATTTTCTATTTTTTCTCTGTTTTAGCCATCTTTTGTTGCTCTATTGTCTCTATTCTCTTTTCCATATCCCAATGAGGAGGACGGGTTGTTGTGGTAGACCCCACAGGTGTTATCTTTCTACTCACCTTCCAAGTTTTTTCTTCTTTTCTTCTTTTTTCTTTTAAAAAAAGAAAAACCGAAAAAAGGAAAGAATGGGATACAGATAGTTCCCCTTTGAAAATAGAAAAAATCAAAATATAAAAAAGTCGGGCTGTGAATAAAAAGGAAAAGAAAGGAAGAAAAAAGAAAAAGGAGAAAAAAGTTAATCCAATTTGCTTAAAATTTAAAACAAAGCAGCCATAAATCTCCAATATCTCAAAAAGAAAAAGTGAAAAAAGGGAAGCAGAGCTTCAAAACTTCAAGTAAAAAAAAGGAGGGAGGACTAAGATGAGGTCATCACCTCTGTATCAAAATAATATAAACACTGCCACCAGGAGAAAAAAAGAAAGAAAAAATTCAAAGTTTTCTTTTTTATAAGATGAAAGTCTTTTCAAGGTCACTCTGAGCTTTCTCTCAGATGTTTATGTTTGGTTTCAGACACATAGAGTTTCACACAGGACACCTATATAAACAACCGTGATCCTGCCACTATCAGGTGTCAACCATAATACATTTATTTCAAGTCCACTGGGTGGTAGTAATACTTGTATCCAGTCACGCTCCTTGTCTCTTTCCACTCTTAGTCAAATGAAAACAAGAAAAATATAAGGTAAAAAGTAAGATAGGAAATAGAAAAATAAAAGGTGAACAGCCACGCAGACAAAAAGAAAAAGGAGCATTTTTGGAGAATTAAAGCTTAAATATATTCAATAATCCCAGAGAGTCCAAAAAAAGAAAAGAAAAAAGCCACTAAGAGCCAATCCACATTAAACTGCGCTGAAAGTCCAGCCCATCTTCTGACAACAAAAAGGAACAAAAGGAGTCTTTAATTGGCCATCCCTTACCTTCGCCTACTCTCTAGTCAGCCTTTTATTTTGAAATAGGTTTTCCAGGTTTAGGGTGTTCTCTCTCCAATAGAAAAAAGTTGAAAACTCTCACCAACATGACATGCTTCTCTCCTGCCCTTGCTTTGTAGGAGCCATCTGCAGCTTCGGCAGCCTGGGGCTGACTCATGATCGCTGGCAAGAGGGCCTTTTTCCGCATCACCAGAGACTTTGCGAGTGTCTCTGGGACCACAGGATGTCCCCCTATCTTTCACTGTCTCTGTGAGGACAGTTTAGGTGCAGATCGGATCGTCCAAATGACCCAGAGATGCTGGGAAGGTCATCCTGATGCTGCGACGCTGGCTCCTCTCCAGACATGGTCTTCTTCTTTTTTATTATACATTTTTATTTACAAATTTTTAAAAGAAAAAGAAAACAAATTTTCCCATTACACATACACAGACAATATATTGCAACAAGCAAGTCTAAGTATGCATCCATTAAACCGATAGCTACCAGAGAACAATTACGACTATTTTGGGTTTCCTTTTCTATGTTTCATCCAATTGTACCATAAGTTCCAACAGTTCATCATCAGCGTATTATAATACAATACAATACAATAGCAGAGTTGGAAGGGACCTTGTAGGTCTTCTAGTCCAACCCCCTGCGTGGGCAGGAACCTTATACCATTTCAGACAAATGGCTTCTAACATCTTCTTAAAGACTTCCAGGGTTGGGGCATTCACAACTTCTGGAGGCAAGCTGTTCCAGAGGTTAATTGTTCTAATTGTCAGGAAATTTCTCCTTAGTTCTAAGTTGCTTCTCTCCTTAATTAGTTTCCACCCATTGCTTCTTGTCCTGCCCCCAGGTGCCTTGGAGAATAGTTTGACTCCCTCTTCTTTGTGGCACCCTCTGAGATATCGGAACACTGCTATCATGTCTCCCCTGATCCTTCTCTTCATCAAACTAGACATACCCAGTTCCTGCAACCGTTCTTCATATGTTTTAGCCTCCAGTCCCCTAATCATCTTGGTTGCTCTTCTCTTCACTCTTTCCAGAGTCTCCACGTCTTTTCTACATCATGGCGACCAAAACTGTATGCAGTATGTAATAATCCGAGTCCTTCTGGTTTCTGAGTATTTTCGTTAGGCGATCTGCTTCCGTGCATTCAGTGATTTTCCAGAGCAGTTTACTTTCCAAGGGTAGTAGCTTGTTTTTCCAGTCCTGTGCAAAGAGTATTCTGGCTGCTGTAATAATGTGGAGGGTCAGATACCATATGTCTTTATTTATTTTATCGGGCTTCATTCCCAATAAAAAAGTCTCTGGTTTCATCTCGACTGTGTAACTTGTGATCTCTATGATCCATTTCCTAATTTTTAACCAATATTTGCCTGCTTGGGGACAAGTCCACCATTGATGATAGTAAGTCCCTTTTTTATTCCCACACTTCCAACACTCTGGGGACGTTCCTGGGTACATTTTGGCTGACAAAAAGGCCCTCTTGCCAGCAGCAAGTGCCAACGATAAACCGTTTTGTAAATATTTTCCTTATAGGAGGTTGCCAGTGTGAGCTTCATATTTTTGATCCAAATTTCATTCCACTTATCCAGGTCAGGAGAGGACCTGAGATTTTTTCCCCAGGCGATCATGGAGTCCTTAATTACCTCCTCACCAATCCATCCTTGTATCAAGAACTGGTAGCATCTAGAGATTAGTTTCTCTTCTGATCCCAATAAAATTTTATCCAGTTCCTGGATTGTTCTATATATTCCTCCCTTCTCTTTATCTCTTCTGGTTCTGGATTTTATTTGAGCATAAGCCCACCAATCTATCTCTATGCCTACCTTGGAAATGTCTTCCAAGGTTTTTAATTCCCCTAGAGGGTCTAGGAGGTCCTGGTAAGTCAGTTGACATGGTCTTCTTGAGAGAAACCTTGGTGTTTAGGTCGCACTGATGTATATTGATGTAATAGCCATCTTTTCTTTGGCAGAGCATCACAGGGTACTGGAGAGTGTCATAGGCATGGTGCGTCTCACTGATTTGTAACAATTTGTTGTCTCTGCTGTGGAGAACAATATCTCTCCTCAAAATCTTGGCTGACAATGAGAACAGCCACTTCTGTAGTTGTGGGAACATTGAAACAACCTTGGTGCTCTCCAGAAGTCTTTCTATTGGTGTTAATCACCACTTGGAAGTCCTTGTGGTCCTTAGGAACAGAATCAATAGCAGCCTTAAGTTCCAGAACATACTTGCGTTCACGCAGCAACTTCTGCAGTTGGCTAACCAGTTTTGGATTAACACTTGGGTAGATTCCACAATGGATGTCCTTCTCATTGTCATTGTCACCAACAAAGTATATCTGGAGACATGAAGGCTGTTGCTGAGGCCCTGCCATGATACTCCCTATCCTGGGGTAGACCTGTCCCTGCACTTTGAATATTGGCATAAAATTTCCCTCCTTCACCTCTCTGGCTCCAAAATATGTCATATGGAAGCATCCGTTGAACTTCCAGACAGCAGAAAGAAAGTGCTTTGCCATTGGATGCTGATGGGTGAAAAGGCTGTGGAAGCATTCAGGGTAGGGCTGAAGGGGAGGGAGGTCGACTTTACCACCACTGCAGCACATCCTGGGACTCTCATCCTGTCACTTTAGAGCACAGCATCAGGCACATGGTAACCGGGGTCCAAGATCAACAACCTTGTCCCTGGAGTAATCAATCTGAGGTTCATATTTAAAACCAGATAAATACGTATTAGTCCAAGGCATTGATCTCATTTGTAACTGATTAAAATAGGGATTATTAGATGTATACTTTTATACCTCCTGTCTACTGACTTGGGGATGAGTTTGATGATACTTGTGTGCAGCTTCCCTTACTTGTATTTTCCTAATCACATCTGTAAATCTTTTTCTGTGTTTTTTGCATCTTTTCCCTTTAACTGGTGTTACACTGGAAGGAACAGATTCATCTGAACTGAGAAGGAAAATAAGGGGTGGGGGTGGGGAATCTGCCTCTGGTACCAATATCCATCGGTATTCATCTTACTAGCATCCTGTCAGTGTGTGTGAGAGTTGAGGGGTGTTTAGAAACTCAAACAGTATTTGCTGTGTGACCAACAAGGAGACAGGAAGGAGCCTGGGCATGGCTTAGTTCAACTGTTCTGTAGTAAAGCTGCTTGCTGCTATGAAAGTAAAACTGAAACTCCTCTGCTTCTGTTTTGCATTTGGAACAGATTTCTTTTGAGGTAGGGAGTAGTAGTAGAACTACCATGGTAGTTGGAGGGGTTGGGGTTGGAGGGGTTGGGGTTGGGAAGCATTGTATTACGGTGGTTCTCCTCCTACCTCCCCGACCGGTTGCAGTTTGTGTTGGCGGGGAGGGGGGGCAGAGGTCGACGTCAAGGCCCCTTACGTATGGGTTGCCTCAGGGGTCGGTCCTCTTGCCCCTCCTGTTTAACATCTACATGAAGCCGCTGGGCGAGATCATCCGTGGTTTTGGGGTAGAATTCCATCTGTACGCTGATGACACCCAGCTGTACATTTCTACCCTAAACCACCCCAATGATGCTGCCGATGTGATGTCCCGGTGTTTGGAGGCCATGCGGGTCTGGATGGAGAGGAACGGGCTCCGACTCAACCCGTCCAAGACCGAGTGGCTGTGGTTTCTGGCGCTGTGACATAGCCCGTTAGTTCCATCTCTGGCTATCAGGGGGGAATTCTTAGCCCCGCGGAAAGGGGCCGCAACTTGGGTGTCCTCCTGGATTCCCGGCTGTCCTTAGATGACCATCTGACGGCTGTGGCCAGGGGGGCTTTTTATCAGGTGCACCTGATACGCCAGTTGTGCCCCTTTCTGGATCATGGCGTCCTACAGACAGTCACTCAAGCTCTTGTCATTTCTCGCCTGGACTACTGCAATGTTCTCTACATGGGGCTTCCCTTGAGATGCACCCGGAGGCTCCAGTTGGTGCAGAATGCGGCCGCGCGGGGGATCTTGGGAGTTTCAAAATGCTCCCATGTAACACCTCTCCTGCATGAGCTGCACTGGCTGCCAGTAGCCTTCCGGGTGCGTTTCAAAGTTTTAGTGACCATCTTTATTTTTTATTTTTTAAAAATAGTCTTTATTAATATAAATATAAAAATAAACACTTAACAATTATAGGATAGGGGTAGTGGAAAAAAACATACATAGGTAGAAAAAAAAAGGAAGAGAAAAAGAAAAGAGGGGGGGGAAGGAACATACCGGGAGTGTAGCTACTCCCCTAATTTATAAAGATATGTTTATCCCAGTCTAACATCAATTATTATTTACAATTGTATTTAGATGTTTACATATATATCTATAAAATTGTCTCAAGTTCACGGTTATCTTGTTTATTCCTCGTGTATATTTCACTATAGTTTTGTCTAATTAGTTTCTTTGTTATCCGTTATTCTCTTATTATACCATATAGACCATTTCCCCCAGGATTGGGCATAAATTGAGTTTGACTTGTCTTTTAGAACAGGGGTCCCCAACCCCCGGGCCGCGGACCGGTGCTGGTCCGTGGCTTGGTAGGAACCGGGCTGCAGGGCCAGAGAGGAGGAGGAGGAGGGAGGAGAGAGAGAAATAGATATAAAGAGAGAGAAAGAAAGAGAGAAAGAGGGAAAGAAAGAGAAAGAAAGAGAGAAAAGGAAAGAGAGAGAAAGAGGGAAAGAAAGAAAAAGAAAGAGAGAAAGAAAGAAAGAAAGAAAAAGAAAGAAAGAAAGAAAGAGAAAGAAAGAAATAGAGAGAGAAAGAAAGAAAGAAAGAGAGAAAAAGAAAGAAAGAAAGAACTTATGACCACAATTGAGCTCAAAAGTTTGGTTGTTAACCAAGACCATTGTTAAGTGAGTTTCACATTTTCCAAGTTGGCCACGCCCACCCAGTCACATGACTGCTGAGCCACTCAGCCGGTCCGCAAAACTTTCTTGAAAATGAAACCGGTCCCTGGTACAAAAAAGGTTGGGGACCCCTGTTTTAGAATATACGTTAGCTTATCAGATTCTGTGCAATTGAAAATTTTTGATATAATTAAACCCTCTGTTGGTGGGTTGATATTTTTCCAATGTTGCGCTATGGCCATCCTAGTCGCTGTTGTAATGTGAGTGAAAAGGTACCAATCTTGTTTTTGGATTTCGTTTGGCTTAATGCCTAGGAGATATAATTCAGGTTTAAGGGGAAAGCTGGTACCTACTATTTCCAGGAGCCAGACTTGTATTTTCTTCCAAATATGAATAATAGTTGGGCAGGTCCACCATTGGTGAAAGAACGTACCCCTGGCCGTTTTGCATTTCCAGCATCTGTCTGAGGAATTTGGGAACATATGTGCAATTCGGGCTGGTGGTAAATACCACCTGTAGAGCATTTTGTATGCGTTTTCCTTAAAGGAGGAAGACAGGGTCATTTTTATGGTTTTACCCCAAATTGTTTGCCGTTCTTCTAATTTAATGTTCCTTCCTATGTTCCTCCCCCAGGCAATCATGGCACCTTTAATTATTTCTTCACCAATATGTCTCTGCAGTAACAATTTGTAAACCTTAGAGATAAATTTCATCGGATTGTCCCACAGGATCTTATCGATATCTTGATTTATTAAACATATTCCGAATTCTTGTTTATCTTTGTTAAATTTGGATACTGCCTGAGTATATGACCACCAGTCTATCTTCCAACCCCTCAGCTATAAATCTGTCCGCGTTCTGATGTTACCCCCTTCATCTATCAACATCTCCATATGTTAGATTTCTTTTTGGGTTGTGGACAGTTGGGTAGGTTACTGCTTCGATTGGGGCTAACCATTTTGGGATTTGGATGTATAGTTGTTGTTTAATTCTCCGCCATGTCATAAAGAGGGTCGCCCTAGTGTGATGGGTGGTAAAACTTTTGGGTTGTCTGTTATTTTTGGGCCAAAGGAATGAGTGCCACCCCTGAAGCAAATCATAACCTTCAATTGTTAATATCCGTCCTCTTATTAGGGTGACCCAATCCTTGACCCAAATTAGAATTGAAGCATGATAGTAAAGTTCCCAGTTTGGGAGTCCCAAACCTCCTCTCAATTTGTGTTCTTGAAGCATTTTCTTTTTTATGCGTGATTTTTTCCCCTGCCAGACGAATTTCAATGTTAATGTGATCTAACTTTTGGAAAAATTCTTTATTTAACTTTACGGGTGCCATTTGAAACAGGTATATCCACTTTGGGAGGATATAAGCTTTTATGGCAGCTATCCTCCCTAACAGTGATAATGGGATTTTGCTCCATTTTTCAAGTTCCTTAGTCATTTCGTTTGTTAGTTTATTATAGTTTAATTCTTTGATCGCAGAACATCTATTGGTTAGCCAGATTCCCAAATATTTGACTTTTTTAACAATTTCAATTCCCAATAGTTTCTGTATCTGTTCTTTTTGTTGTCCTGTCATGTTTTTAGCTAGCATTTTAGTTTTTTGTTTATTAATTTTTAAACCGGCCACCTCTCCATATTCTTCTATTGTGATTAATTTTGGTCCTGAAGTCAGGGGTTCTTCTAACACAAAGACCAAATCGTCGGCAAATGCCTGGATTTTGTATTCTTCCCCTCTGACTTGCAGTCCTCTAATACTTTTCTCTAGTCTAACTATATTTAGGAGGGGTTCCAGTGTCAAAATAAATAAAAGGGGCGATAGCGGGCATCCTTGTCTAGTGCCTCTACATATTGGGATCCGGTCTGAAATGGCCTTATTAAGTAGCAACCTTGCCGATTGTGTTGTATAAATGGCCTGAACTGCGTTAATGAATTTAGGGCCGAATTCCATAATTTGCAATTGCTGTGTGATGAACTTCCAGTTAACCCTATCAAATGCTTTTTGTGCATCTAGGAAAATCATACTCATTTCTTTATTTGGGTGAGCCTCATAATATTCTAAACAATTAGTTATTGTCCGTACATTATCTCTTAAGTACCTACCTGGTAAAAATCCATTTTGGTCTTGATGGATATAGTTAGATAGGAATGGTTTCAACCTTTCGGCCAGAATTGTCGCAAATATTTTGTAGTCAACATATAAGAGTGATATAGGTCTATAGTTTTTAATTTGGGTTAGGTCCGAATCAGGTTTGGGGATTAGAGAGATATAAGCCTCGGTCCATGATTGGGGCGTTTTCCCTTTTTCCAGAATTTCATTAAATAAATCTTTCATTTGTGGGACCCAAATCTCCCAAATACCTTTATACAATTCTCCCGGTATTCCATCTGGGCCTAGAGTTTTCCCACTTGCATGTTTCCTAATTGCGTTTTCTATCTCTTCGGTTGTTATTTCTGTATTTAATGTATTTTTATGTATGTCTGGAACTACTCCAAGGTGTTGTTTGGTAAGGTAAGAGTTAATCTTTTCGTTTTGTTGTGTCTCATCTGCATAGAGTGAGCTAAAGAAGTCTTGTGCTATTTTTATATATTTATATTTTATATATATTTATTCAATTTATACCCCGCCCTTCTCCAAACGGACCCAGGGCGGCGCACAGGAAACTTAAAATACATACAAAACATCAGATAAAATTTAAAAAACTAATTCAATAGAACCTGTGCTAAAACCAGATTAAAATCCCCAAATTTAAAAACTATCTAAAAGTCAGTATAGGAGGCTACGCTAGGCCGGCTAGATGGAACAAATGTGTCTTAAGACACTTGCGGAAGAGGCGGAGGTCAGAGATGGTGCGAAGTTCAGGGGGTAAGTCGTTCCAAAGGGCTGGACCTGCCACAGAGAAGGCTCTCCCCCTGGGTGTCGCCAGTCGGCATTGTCCGGCCGACGGCACCCTGAGGAGGCCCTCTCTGTGGGAGCGTATTGGTCTGAGGGATGTATGGGGCAGGAGGCGGTCTCGCATATAACTAGGCCCCGAGCCATGGAGCGCTTTAAAGATGGTCGTCAGAACCTTGAAGCGCACCCGAAAGACCACAGGAAGCCAGTGCAGCTCGCGCAGGATAGGTGTTATGTGGGAGTGTCTAGGCGCTCCCGTAATCACCCGCGCGGCTGCATTCTGGACTAACTGCAGCTTTCGAGTGCACCTCAAGGGAAGCACCGTGTAGAGAGCATTACAGTAGTCGAGTCGAGAGGTCACGAGGGCCTGAGTGACTGTGCGAAGGGCAGCCCGGTCCAGTAAGGGCCGCAATTGGCGCATCAGGCGTACCTGATGGAAAGCCCCCCTGGCCACGGACGCCACATGGTCCTCCATGGACAGCCGGGAATCCAGGAGGACACCCATATTGCGCGCCCTCTCCACGGGGGCCGGTGTTTCGCCCCCAATGGCCAGAGTTGGAATAATCTGGCTGAACCGGGGTGCCGGAAGCCACAGCCACTCAGTCTTGGACGGGTTGAGCCTGAGTTTGTTACTACCCATCCAGATCCGTACGGCCTCCAAACACCGGGACATGACCTCGACGGCATCGTTGGGGTGGTCTGGGGTGGATATGTACAACTGAGTATCATCAGCGTACAGATGATATCCCACCCCAAAACCACGGATGATCTCGCCCAGCGGCTTCATGTATGTGTTGAACAGTAGGGGCGAGAGGACCGACCCTTGAGGTACCCCACATACGAGGGGCCTCGAGGCCGACCTCTGCCCCCCTGCCAACACATATTGCGACCGACAAGAGAGGTAGGAAGAGAACCACCGTAGAACGGTGCCTCCCAGCCCCAACCCCCCCAGTCGGCGCAATAGGATACCATGGTCGATGGTATCAAAAGCCGCTGAGAGGTCTAATAGGACTAGGATAGAGGAATATCCTCTATCCCGCGCCCCCCAGAGATCATCAACCAACGCGACCAATGCCGTCTCGGTGCTATGCCCGGGTCGGAAGCCGGACTGGCGCGGGTCTTGGTTTGTGTTCCATAGTGTTTGCAATTTCCCCATTATTATCTTGGAGAGATTCTATTTTCCTTGTTTCTGTTTCTTTTCTTAACCTGTATGTCAACCATCTTCCAATTTTGTTTGCATGTGACCATCTTTAAAGCGCTCCATGGCAGTGGGCCTGGTTACTTGCAGGACCGCCTGTCAACATCCCGATGTTGCCATGGACCTTATCTGTTTGCCTTAACGAACTGAAAATTCTTGACATTCCTGTGGCAGGAAAGGAATCTCAAGACAGCCTGTGACTGCGCATGCATGCAATTATTTTCAATGCTAATTGGGGAATGTGATTTATGACAAGCAGAGGGGAGGGGGCATAAGGGGGTAAAGTGCAGAAGCCATCCAATTATTGCCAGTCCTGGCTACAAATGAGGCTCGCCATGATGTTACATTCAATAAACGGACATTTCTTTGAACTTTTACGTGAGGTCGTGAATCATTTGAAGTTTCTCTTGGGAGCTTGACACCGCCTTCTACCGCATACCTCCATTCAACCTGTCCACTCCCACAGGGAGGGCCTCCTTAGGGTGCCATCCACTGGACAATGCTGGCTGGCGACGCCCAGGGGAAGAGCCTTCTCTGTGGCAGGCCCCGCCCTGTGGAATGACCTCCCCCCAGACCTCCGGACTATCACCGACCTTCGCCTCTTCCGCTGGACTTTAAAAACCTATTTCTTCCATATGGCCGGCCTGGCATAGCTGCTACAACCATGTTTTATTAGATTTGGGTTTTAAATTAACTGTTTTCTCTTTTTAGCACGGGTTAAATTGTTTAATAGTAGTTTTAAATTTTGTAGATTTTTATTGTTTGTATTTTTGGATTTTAAGTTCCTGTGCGCCACCCTGAGTCCCTTTGTGGGAGATAGGGCGGGATAGAAATTTAATAAAAGTAAAGTAAAAAGTAACTCCTTAGCATCAGAGCGTGTTAATAATAATATAGACATACTAATGCTCTGATGGTCATTTTGAAAAATCCTTTCTTAGTGAGCACCTAGAAGCCAAGAGGAACATACATGCCAAATTTCAAGTTTGTAGGCTTTACGGTTCTGGAGATTTCGTGATGATGCATGAGTGATATTTCGCTTTTATATATATAGATAGAAAAACTAAATATTTTTGTTTAAAACCATTTTCATAATGCATAATTAAAATTGAAGTTGCATTATGTGGTTACTTTCTCCAAAGATGATATACAACAGATAAAGCATAAAACAAAAGAAAATATTTCCCTATATTCTTTATTTTCAATATTAATTATTCTAGTATTTAACATAAAGACTACACCATTACAATGTAATGTTATTTTTTCGGGACTTTAATGATTACTCAAGATTCTCTCCATCCCACCCCCCACTTCAATTCATATTTATTAAAAGAAGCTAGGCTATTTCTACACTAAATGCTATTATATGCACTTGAGATAGGTAGTAGATACTATCCAATTGCCATTTCGGATAGTAGCCCATATCCTCCTGCAACTAAATAGGGATGCATCTCTATCTGTTGTAAAAGTTTTGAACAACTTGAACTGTTTCTTCTGCTCCTCTTTTAATTGATTTTATTAGGCACAGGCTACATATTTTCCCTCTTTTTCAGACTTTCTAGGAAAATATGGACGATCTGGATCTGCTGGATCTAACCCAACTTTCTTGGGCTAGTCATCCACCAGCCTTTTAATACGTAAGGATGGCAGAGTGCCAATGGCAAGATAACCATAGTAGCAGAAATCCCTGCCACTCTTCAGGCAAAATCTCTTATGAGTAAACCCGCTTTCTAAATGAAAATTGCAGGATTTTATGCCCCAATGCTTCTCTGTAAGATTCATAGGGTTTAAAAAAAAAAAAACCATACAAATTGATAGATGATAATAAGTCAAATGAGGTAATTATCAGGGGAAATGTTTAACATAATGGTGTGTGTGTGTGTTGTGTGATTTCAAATCAGTGTTGATTCCTAATAGTTAGTCTGAACAAGTCCCTGAAGTTTTCTGAGCATTTTTGGAAGACTTAAGGGAGAGAGAAAAGGGGTACATAATGAAAATAACTATATCCAAACAAGCACTGTGTCAGGGTTCTGACCAATGCCCTAATTAAATCATGAGCCTCAAGCCAAGCTTCAAAAGAAATCCAGTTATTTATTAGGAGCTTCATGTCAGCATGGACCAAGTGAAGCCAACTCTGACTTCAATTCGCGCCTTGGCTCTGACCCTGTTTCCACCTCCCCCCAGGTGTGTCATCAATCACATTCCCCAATGAAGCAATTTCACAGATTGAAGAAGTCGCTCCCTCCAGCCACTGTGGATCTCCGTGGAGATGACTTTGACATTGCTGGCTGGAATGTGCTTTGTTTTGACTGAAATGCAAGTTCCTTGATGCAGCTATGAAGCTCGATTCCCCATCCCCCTTCCTATGGCAACTCGAGAGCAGGTCAAGAATGCTTCACGAGGTGGCACACTGATTTTAAAAGAATGATACTAATTTACATATGAAATAGTTATAGCAAAATAATGTATTAATTCTGAAATAATATATTAATTCTGAATTCTTCCAAATGTTTTGTAGTACATCTTGATGATGGGATAGGACCTTTTCTCAGGTACATTCATGATTGCATAAACACTAACAGAATTGCATTTGTGGAAGAATGACTGCTTATTTTCTGATTCTCCTATGCTTTAAAACTTCAAAATAGAAGAACTAAGGTTTTTTTAAAGCAAGTGATAAGTATAAGTATAATCTTTATTGTCAGTGTACTTAAATACAACGAAATTGGTTAAACAAGGTACTTTAAAAAAAGTCCTTAAATAGAATATCTGGTAATATACCACAAAACTACAGTGTTATAATTTCCTCCCTATTATTCAATTCCAATCATATATTTGACTTTCATTATTATTACAGAATTTCCTGCACAAAATAAATGTCATCTATCTTTTTTCCTAATAAGTTTTCAAAACTCCTTTCTTACATTCACTGCTTCTATTTGATTAGAAATTGTCTTTCAAATTTTCTATAATGAAATTGACCCGTCCCTCTGAAACTGGACTGTTTAAATTACAAAATAGTTTTTCTTCTTAATCTTAACATTTACTTGATTCAATGTTTAAAGATCTTATATATGCTTTTTTATACCTTGGCAAGAAAGATGTCCCTTTATTCCAAAACAAGCAGTACTATTATTAGGCAGTGAGAAAATAATGTGAATTTCCAAGAAATCTCCAGTAGTTGAAATCTTTTATAGGTAGTCCTGAGTTCTACTAGTGAAGGAAGGGAGCTCCCCCCTCCCCGCTTGATAATTAAATGGAATCATGCAATCTCCAAACTCTACTGGAAATTGGCAGCCAATAAATACAGGTAATCCCTGGGTTACCAGCATTCTCTTAGCGAATGTTCAAGGTTATGTGATAAGGACCCCCTAGCGTTTATGAACAAGTCCTGACAATACAAATATTGCAGCACCTTGGCAGTTGTTCACCTTTCTGAACGACTGCAGAGGCTCTGCAACATTCTGCCTGCCAATCCCCACCCTGCATCCCATGCCGGGTCTTCATAGGCACAAGGTCTATGGATACTACACACAACTTGTGAAGATCTAGACAGCCTTAGCTTTCTTGGCCTGTTTTGGCACTTTAGGCCTTCAGTGAGTACGCAGAGAATGGAGTCCTAAAGTACTGCAAGATCACATGAGATTAGTAGCATGAGATCTCCTGCTACTGATCTCTCATGATCTCACGGTACTTTAGTCCTCTGTTCTCTGCAAATGGAGGCCTGGATGAGATCTGAAGCAAAAGCTTTCTTGGCCTGTTTTGGCACTTTAGGCCTTCAGTGAGTACGCAGAGAATGGAGGCCTAAAGTACTGCAAGATCACATGAGATTAGTAGCATGAGATCTCCTGCTACTGATCTCTCATGATCTCACGGTACTTTAGTCCTCTGTTCTCTGCAAATGGAGGCCTGGATGAGATCTGAAGCAAAAGCCTTTGCAAATGGAGGGAAGGCCTGAAACACTGAACCTTTCCCTCTATTTGCAAAGCCTTTTGCCATCTTCGCAAAAAGCATTTGCTGCCGAGAATGGAGGCTGGGAGGGACATGGGTGTTGCTCCAGCACTCCATTTTCACAAGGAAAGGCCTTTCCTCAAGGCCTCTGCCGAAGAGGACAGAGACTTGAGCTGGAGCTCTGTCTTCACCAAGTAAGGCCTTGAGGAAAGGCATCAGCTGAAAAGAACAGAGCCCCTGGAGGGAGCACGGGTCACTTTGGAGCAGGGGTGAAATGCTACCAGTTTTGACTGGTTTGCTGGAACCAGTAGCAAAAAATGCTAAGGTTCACCCAAACCGGGAGTAAAAAAAAGCTTTAAAAAGTGGGGGAAAAAAGGTTCTGTGACACTCAGCTGTGCTGCACGATCATCGGAACCTTTCCCCCGCCCCCACTTTTTAAAGCATTTTTTTAACTATCGGTTCTGCAAATAGATAGTAGAAAATACTTTAAAAAGTGAAAAAGAAGGTTCCAATGATTGCACGGCACAGCAGATTGTCACGGGACCTTTTTTTCACTTTTAAAATGTTTTTCCCTACCTATTCGCTGGAACCAGTAGTAAAAAAATGCTTTAAAAAGGGGGGTGGCGGAAAGGTTTGACAATCGCGTGGATCAGCTGTGAATGGCGCGATTGTCAGAGACTCTTTTTTTCACTTTTCAAAGCATTTTTTTCCTGCCGGTTCTAGGTAGGAAAAAAATGCTTTAAAAAGGGGGGGGGAAGGTTCTGATGATCGTGCAGCACAGCTGAGTGTCACAGAACCTTTGTGATCATTGGAACCTTTCCCCCTAGCGTTTATGAACACTAGTTTTTAAAGCATCTTTTCCTGCTGGTTCGGATGAATAGGTAGGAAAAAAATGATTTAAAAGGTGAAAAAAAAGTCTGCCATGCCTATCCAGTCATATGACTCCACCACCAAGCCACACACACAGAACCACTGGCAAAAATTTAGATTTCACCACTGCTTCAGAGCTTCATTTTTGCCGGGAAAGGCCTTGAGGAAAGGCCTCTGCTGAAGAGAATTAAGCCACCAGAGGGAGCACATGTCACTCCAGGGTCTGTGTTCTCTTCAGCAAAGGCCTCAAGCCCTATTGATTCTTTGCAACCTCAGTGAGTCAGATAAGCCAAACAGGGTGCACTCAACCTGCTCTCTCTCTGCTCTCACCGGAAGCAGGGAAAGAAACAGAGAGGCTGGAGAGGAAACATATCTCCATAAGGTAAGTGACCCGGATGGGGGGGGAGCAATTGTGGGGACTCCAGGAGAGGGAGAATGAGGTATCTCGATGCGTCAGGGGAGGCCTTGGATGGTCTGAAGCCGATGGCCTGTTCCATTTTAAGGTCTTATACAAGCAAAGACAAAATTAGCTTCTTTGCTCTAGACTTGAGAGTATTATTAATATATGGGGAGTATTTCTTTTCTCTATATTGCATTAAGTTTCAGTAGTGAAAGAAAAAAAAAATGAGAATATATAGGTTTCATTAGACGTATAGAATACACAATCTAAAATTATGTTTTCTGAGATGGCAGGAAAAATGTCAAGAAGCTGCCTGTGTGCATTTTAGCTTTAGAGCTGTTGCATTGGGGCAACCTAGACAAACCATTCACCATAAAATTCTTCCCCCCAGGTCATAACACAGGGTGAAGTTGACATAATTAAAAGTATTGAATCCAAGAAATTTGTTTAGGGGATAGCCTGCATGGAATTTTCAGGGCTTCCAGATTTTTATGGTCAGTCCATACCTCAAATGGAACCTTTGCCCTTTCTAGGAAATGCTTCCAAGTAAGTAGGGCCCACCACACTGCATACGCCTCCTTCTCCCATATCATCCCTCTCTGTTCAGTCTTGGTGAGTTTCTTAGAATTGTATGCACATGGCTGTAGCAACCCACAGGCATTCTTTTACAATAACACTGCCCCCACAGCTACATTGCTTGCATCAGCCTGAATTACAAATGGAGCATCAGGGTGCTTCAGCATGGGTTGAGGAGGGGGCCACTCTAACACTGCCTTTACCTTTTCTGAGTCTATTTCCACTCCTTCATTTGAGATACACTAACCCTGGTAATCAATCTTGTCTTGGTGAAATTCGCAGTTGGAAAGCTTTGCATACAGTTCAGTGCCTTGGAGCCTTTTAAGGACTACCTGCACCAATCTCATTTTCCTCCATAATTTCAGTATATATTAAAGTGTCATCCAAATATACCAACTTGCCTTGTACAAAAACTCATGCAGCACCTCATTGATCAGTTGCATGAATACAACGGGGTGGGGCCAGCTCCACGGCGCTGTGCTGCAATGGAGATATGGGCAATAGAGTGGATAGAAGGAGGCCACTTTTCCTCTTTCCCTGCTCCTCATCTTTCCCTTGCACTGGCCTCTCCATTGCAGTGCAGCACCCAGGATCCAATTTGATACCGAGGAGGGGGGAAACTGAGTGGCCAGTTTGAGGAAAGGAGGCTGCTTTTCCTCTTTCCCTGCTCCTTTTTGTGCTAGCCTCTAAGTTGCATTTCCTGCCCCAGAGTGCCAAGAGGCCCGGAGTGCATCACGAAATTCGTCCCCTTGGCACTCTGGGTTGGGAAAGCACCTGTGGGGAGAAGTCACCCCACTCAGCCCAAAGGTGCACTCTGTGGGACCTAAAAAGGGGCCAGTTCACCACAGAGGCTGGCCCTGGATGGGCAGGTCTTTCTCCACACTGGCCGAATTTCATGATGCACTCCAGGACCTTCTGCAAAGAGCGAGTCCAGGTGGTGCCGTGAGTTGTGTGCATGTTTGCTTTTTGTATATGTTTAAGGCCGAGAAGGAGTGTATTCAGTCCATGGTGTTCAGTCCATGCGCCCATCTCCTGCCTTTCTAAAGAGACACCTCCCACCCTACTGCATGTTTCCACCGTGGTCTCTCAGCCTTCACCAGGTTGGCTAGCTTACCTCTGCCCCATTTCCCCATCTCCTCCTCCTCAGCCTTAAACATACAGAGCAAACATGCACATACCTCATGGCGCTGCTGGGACTTGCCCACATTCCATCTCCTAGCAGAAGATTCTGGAATGCATCACAAAGTTCAGCTGGTGAGAAGAAAGGACTGCCCATCCAGGGCCAGCCTCAGTGGTGACCTGGCCCCTTCTTTGGCACCATGGATCTCACCTTTTGTTGTGGCCCGCCAATCACCAGCCGAGCTGGTGGCAGACTTGGATGAGGAGGAGATTGGAGAGGAACATGGGCCAGTTCTGGAGTCTGAGGAAGGCTCTCATGGATGCTCTGCATCAGAGGCAGAGCTAGAGCCAGGGCCTTCTGACATTTCCCAGCCACTGGAGAGGCAGCTGCCTTCGGAAGCTGAGATAAGTGGGGAGGAAGAACAGCTGGGCTTTGTTCCAGATGGCGTATGCACAGAGCTGTTAGGAGAGGAGAACAACTGAGGACAAGGAGTCGACTCGGGAATCAAGACACACATGGATGCTGAATGGCCCCTCCCTGGCTGGGGAATAAATAGAAGGAAAGGGGAGTGGTGGTTTTAGGAGACAACCATTTGGATTTTGGAAGATTTGCTCATTGTGTTTCGTGCCTCAGAGACTGCTTGCCAGAACTTAATTTACAGCTTTGCAGCTGGAAGCTCCCAGCCTGGCAATTATCTCAAGGAACTGATAAGGTCTGTTATTGCATAATCCTCTTTGAAGGATTATTGCCTGGACTTTTTGGTGTGCGAATGCCATTAATTCATAGGAGATAATAAAGAGGGTTTTTTTGGGACAAAGAGTCTGTTTCTTGCTTCTGCTAAAGCTGGGTTAGAACACCTTTGGGTTTAGTGGGGTAACTTCTCCCCTCCATTGCTTTCACGCTCCAGAGACCCAAGATGCTGAATTTCACAATGCGCTCAGTGGCCTGCGAGGAGACAGCACATGAGTGAGCCTCACCTGTCTCCCACCAACCCCACTCACTGCCTCCACCACCTCAGCCATAGAGCAGCAGTAGCAGCCGCAGCAGCACATCCAGCCATGGCAAAGGCAGCGGTGCTGGACAATGACTACAACTTCATCTTCAAAGATGAGAGGTAGCAGCGTGGGGTGCAGCAAGTGGTGGCTTCAGGCCAGATCTTCCCTGCAGGGCACGGCCAGCTGCAGGTTTTTTTTGGGGGGGGGGGGGGGAGTTGCTAGGAAGTGGGGCAGTCAGGGATTGCATGGTGGAAAGGCTTGCCTGGGTGTTTGGTGGCCAGAATAGTGAATGAATAGTCAAAGGAGTGAATGTTCTGGAAAGCTTCACTCACATCATTTTGGAAGATGTAGTTCCCATGTGAACAGTTCCTCTCCCTGCCTCTTTTCCCCATTGGGCTCATAGAAATCCTTTCTTAGGGAGCGCAGAGTCAGTTACTACATTGCCCTGAAGGTCCTTGGCCTGCCTAGCCTTCACCTTCTCCCTTCACAGTAAAAGGAGCTTTTTCTCTGTGTGCATAGAGGCTAGGCATTTTTCTGCAAGGAGTGTTCTTACACCTTCTCATTAAGGGTAGTCCTTGACTTATGACCACAACTAAGCCAAAATTTCCATTGCTAAGCAAGATTTAAGTGAGTTTTCTCTGTTTTGTGATTTTGCTTGCCACCATTAAATGATGTTCAGTAGTAGTAAATAGAGATTGTATATTGTTGAGGCCTTTGAGGTAAGCGCCTGGGAGGCAGACCCAGGTGAATGATGTTGAGTTAGCCATGCCCACCCAGCCACACTTACCCAGCTGGTCATTAGGGCAGAGAACCGGTTGTTAAATTATTTGAATCCCACCACTGGTGTATGTGGCCACCAAGTGTTGCTCTTGGGTGATGGTCTTTATATCTGAGTCTTGTGCTCAGCCAGTGGATCCTTAAACCACTGCCAAAGGGCTACAAAATGGTAATAGTTCCATAGTTGGGGAGCATTGTTATTGCGAAGGGAGACCATCCCCTCAGCCACTGCATCCTCCAGAGTCATGATTACCCATCTTATTTGAGCTTCTCCCATCTCCCGTTTGGCTCCATACTCCTGCACGTAGTTCCAGACTTGTACCAGGAAGAACCCCAGTTGTTCAGGGTCTCCCCCATACTTAACCCCTAAAGCTGAGATCTTTGGGGCCCGGTGCCTTTGAGGAGCAGTCCATGCAAGTAGAGTAGCTTGTGCAGATTGGTCTGGGGTGAACCATGACTTTTGGGTAGCTGTCTGTGCAAGAGGTTCTTGGGCTCTTTGATTTCCCCTCGCCTGTTGGGCTTCTCATTGAAGTCCAGCTCCTCTTGCCATTCTGCCTTATCTCAAGCATGGTGTGATCTAGTGGGGGAGTCGGCCGTAGATCCAGTTTCTTCCAGCTCAACCCCGTGGTTGGACATTGGATGTTTGGTCCCCACTGTAGACTGCTGTCTCCGGGTTGAGCATTAAAGCAGAATTTGCCTAATGTCAGGGTTGCCTCTGTCCATTTCCTAGGATAGAAAAATCCTCAGTTCCATAGAATTAGAGAAAAGTACTTCTACTTGGAATGAACTGAAAGCAAGAAATTCCAGCTCTGGGGAAGCTCACAAAAACAGGCAAAGTGTGCAAAAACAGCAACTTGAAACAAACTATACAACCCAATCCTCTTGTAGCTAGGCAACCAGAGGGCTTCCAAAACTAGAAGAACTGACCTTAGAGAGATAAGTGAAGTTCAGGCTGTAGTTACAAAACTGGAATGAAAAATTCTCTACTGATCCCTCTCCTCTTTTCTATGGCAGCAAGCAGCAAGCAGCAAGCTAGCTGACAGCAGACAAAGTGGTTGACAAAAGGAAAATCTGCCACAGAGTAGATATGGATGGAGGGCACATTTTAAAATCTGAACAATTTGGCACAATTCCAGATGGTTGGTCTTCCGGACTTCCTTCCGGTTTGCCGGAGGCGACGGACGGGTCCCAGACACGTCTGCCGCTTGGTTGCTCCAGCGGCGCCTTCGGGGGCAGGGGCTCTTGCTAAAGAGCCCCCCCGCACGGACGGCTTGCGAGGAGTCCCCCACCCTGACAGCGGTCGGGGGGTGGGGTGGCCCTCGCCTCGTCCCAGGCGCCGGAGAACGAGTCGCGGGGGGGGGGGGAGTTTCCCTTTCGTCCCCTTCGCCGATGGAGAACCGGGACAGCAGCAATCAGAAGACGGGCTGAAAGCCGGGGCTGAAGGCAACACCGAGGCTCCTGGCTGCAGAGCGGATTGTGAGTGCTTTAATAATTAATGCTGTCAACTTTTGCTTCTAAAGAAGAAGGAGGGGGGAGTTTGTAAACCCCTCCTCGGAAGGAAAAAAAAAGTGGCGCTTTAAAATGTTCCCCAGGCTTGGGGAAGAGGAAGAACTACATCCGACTTCTAAACAATGAAAATGAAAGTTTTTCATTTTAACTCTGCTACTGATACTTTGTATCTCTGTCTTGCAACAACTTAAATGGACTTTCACTAGTTCTCCATGACTGCCAGGGGAGCGGGAAAGATGGCGTTTCTTTTTTCCCTGTAAGAAATATTTTTCTTTCTAAATTGTTTAAGGTAGTGAAATATTTTTCTTCTCTTCTGTGGAGAATTCAAACCATTAACATTCCAAGTCAAAAATTTAGTTCCCATTTCTGGGCTTCTGAAGCTTTTGAAGCAATTCCTGGTGGCCTTGTCTGCTATTAAGCAACTAAAAATGGGCAAAGTTCCTGGTACGGATGGTTTGACAGCTATATATTATAAAAGTTTACAGGAGGAAATGGTGGAACCATTGAAGGAATTATTTAATAATATACAACAGGGGAGAGATGTACCTCCATCCTGGAAGACAGCATTTATCTCATTGATTCCAAAAGATGGGCAAGATCATGCAGATCCTAAAAATTATAGGCCGATTTCACTTCTAAACACAGACTATAAGATTTTTGCTAAAATTCTAGCAAATAGATTATTGACAACCATGCAACAAATGATTCATCAAGATCAAACTGGCTTTATAAATGGTAGACAAATGAAAAGTAATGTAAGGCAAATTGTTAACTTAATAGAATATTTAGGAGGTAACAAGCAGGTCCCCGTGGTGTTGGTTTTTTTAGATGCCGAAAAAGCTTTTGATAGACTGAATTGGCAATTTTTATTAAAATTAATAGAAAAAATGCAATTTGGAGAACATTTTACAAAATCCATTAAGGCAATTTATCAAAAACAAACAGTGCAAATAGTAATCAATGGTGGTTTGACAGAAAATTTTAATATAGAGAAGGGAACAAGGCAAGGTTGTCCCTTGTCACCACTATTGTTTATTTTGACGTTGGAAATTCTACTAAATAAAATACGAAGGATGGATGCAATAAAGGGAATTAAAATAAAACAACATGAGTATAAGTTACGAGCGTTTGCGGATGACCCGGTTGTTACCTTAACCCAACCGGTAAAATCAATTACAGTTTTGACCGAAATAATTTGCTCATATGGGAAAGTGTCTGGTTTTAAAATAAATTCAGCTAAAACAAAGATAATAGCTAAAAATATGGTTGGAAGCCAGAAAGAAGAGATAGAAAGGTTAACAGGATATGAACTAGTTACGAAGGTCAAATACTTAGGGGTCCATATTATGTCAGTAAACACGAAATTATATCAGCATAATTATGAACTGCTATGGAAAAAAATTCAGATAGAGATGGAAAAATGGAAAAAGTTACAATTGTCCTTGCTGGGAAGGATAGCAGCTGTAAAAATGAATGTTTTACCAAAATTTTTATTTCTTTTTCAAATGATACCTATACTTAAAAAAGATGAAAATTTGAAGGAATAGCAGAAGGGTATAAATAAGTTTGTGTGGGCGGGGAAGAAACCCCGAGTTAATCCAAAGATAATGCAAGATACCCGAGAAAGAGGTGGGCTTAAGATGCCTAATA
Organism: Rhabdophis nuchalis; assembly: GCA_039707465.1. NCBI lineage: Eukaryota > Metazoa > Chordata > Lepidosauria > Squamata > Natricidae > Rhabdophis > Rhabdophis nuchalis. The sequence goes on from CM077648.1 coordinate 69,075,680, forward strand.
TAAGATTCCGTCGAGACCGTCTCCTGCCCCATACATCCCTAAGACCGATACGCTCCCACAGAGAGGGCCTTCTCAGGGTGCCGTCGGCCGGACAATGCCGACTGGCGACACCCAGGGGGAGAGCCTTCTCTGTGGCGGGCCCAGCCCTTTGGAACGACTTACCCCCTGAACTTCGCACCATCTCCGACCTCTGCCTCTTCCGCAAGTGTTTAAAGACACATTTGTTCCATCTAGCCGGCCTAGCGTAACCCCAAAATGACTTTTAGATAGTTTTAAATTTTGGGAATTTTAATCTGGTTTTAGCTGAATAAGTTTTTAAAATTTTTGTATGTATTTTTGTATGTATTTTAATGTTCCTGTGCGCCGCCCTGGGTCCGTTTGGAGAAGGGCGGAGTATAAATTTAATAAAATAAATAAATAAAAAATAAATATTGTATTATGAAGCTGTGGCCCTCTCAGCAATTACGGATTGGATCAATTTAACAGAGGAAAAATTACTGAATATTGAAGGATATGGTCTGGTCTACGGCTGGCATGCTTACTTAGTGTACGATAAGAAAATAGATAAGACTTTTAAAAGTCATATACTAAGAAATGCTCTATTGCGAGTCTGGAAAAAGTATAAATATAAATTAAATGATAAGTTACCAATATGGACAGTACCCAGGCACGTGATAGAGAATATAAATGTGGAGCCAAAGCAAGAGAGGATTACTTACAAGGAACTCCTTTACAAAGAAGGAGTTAAACTACAACTAAAATCTAGAGAGCAAATAAGAGAAGAAGGAATTATCAGGACTTGGTTTCAGTATGCACAGCTGCAGGCCAGATGGAGAGAAGACCAAAAAATTGGTATCTTGCAGCAGGATGAGAACTTGGTAAAGCAGATAAGGGATAAAGGTCAAATGCACATAAAAAGGTTGTACAGTGCATTGGTGGAAATAGACTCAGAAACTGACCTAGTTAAAGACTGCATGATAAAATGGGCGCAAAATATAGGTGAACCAATAATGTTGGAGACTTGGGAGAAGATATGGGTTAGTAATGTAAGATTTACACAAGCCCAAAATTTAAGAGAGAATTTTTATAAAATGTTTTATAGATGGCATTTAGACCCAAAAAAGGTATCTTGCATGTACCCAAGTGTACAACCTAAATGCTGGAGATGTGAATGTGAAGATGCCACATATTTTCACATATGGTGGACGTGTAAAAAAATTAAGGCTTTTTGGATTAAGATATGGTGGATTATTCAAAATATCTTAAGGAAAAAAATTAAATTTACACCACAGTTTTTCCTGTTGGGAATTGTTACGGATTGTACAGCAATAGAAACTAAGTTGATTTTGAACTTGATGACAGCTGCCAGGTTGCTGGTGGCACAGTATTGGAAGAAGCAAGATCCACCTACCACAGAGGAATGGACTTTAAAAGTTGTGCACCTGGCTGAGATGGCAAAAATTTCATCGTATCTTAAAGATCATTCAAATGAAAGATATATATTAGAATGGAGAAGATGGATCGATTATATGCAAAAAAAAAATCCAAATAAGAAGGTTTATATAGCATATGAATGAAATATTTTTTTAAGTAGTTTATGTTTATGATGTCTTGAGTTATAGTTAAAGAATTAGGGATAATATGTATGTATTTTAGTTTCATGTTCGTGAAAGTTATACCTTGTGCTTGTTCTGGGAAGTCTGGGGAGGGGGGAGGGGGGAAGAGGTTGGGGGAGGGGGGAGAAACTGTTTGTAATCTTTATAAAATCTTCTAATAAAAAAAATATTTTTCTTTGTGATGAGCTGACACTCCTTCATTTTTATGGGACTAAACTTTTTACTCACAAGCTAAGGCAATTGACTCTTAGGATTTCTCCCAGATGTGCCGTCTTTCTTTTCCTATTTGATTGTTGTTAAAAAATTGTTCTATCTCTGGACTTTAAGCAAATTGCATTTTGAATTTGGACATTGACTCTTGCTCTCTTCTCGCCTCACGGACTACCCCTCCAAAAGACGCCATATTAGTGGCAAAAACTTAACACTTTCATCATGGCTTCAAAGAAGCACCCACAACAGCCCAAGATCACTTCAATGCTATCTAAAGAAACGGTGGGGGAGGCTACTCAGCTATCAGCAATAGAGGAAACTCTTCAAAACATTATGAAAGAGATAAAAGAAATCCGGAAAGACAATGTTAGTTCAAAATTGGAACTTTTGGAGATGCAAAAAGCACTAATGGAAAATAAACAAAGATTGGATGGACTGGAGGGGGGGGGGGCTGAGATGAGCGGAGAGATAAGTAATTCTCAAAAAGAAATAGTGGAATTAACTGGTCATATGTCGAGGATGGATTTTGAAAGAATGTCTTACTTTTTAAGGTTTCAAAATGTTCCTGAAGTAAGCTCTGAGAATTTAAAAGATTTAATTTATTTATTTATTTTATTAAATTTATATCCCGCCCTTCTCCAAAAGGACCCAGGGCGGCGCACAGGAAATTAAAATACATATAAAAAACACAGTACAAAATTTAAAAACCTATTAGATCCCCATCCTGCGCTAAAACCAATTAAAACCCCCGAATTAAAACTATCTATGGCTAGTCCCAGCGGAGGTTATGTTAGACCAGCTTGATGAAAGAGGTGTGTTTTTAAACACTGGCGGAAGAGGCAGAGGTCAGTGATGGTACGAAGTTCTGGGGGTAGGTCGTTCCACAGGGCAGGGCCCACCACAGAGAAGGCCCTTCGCCTGGGTGTCGCCAGTCGGCATTGTCTGGCCGACGGCACCCTGAGAAGGCCCTCTCTGTGGGAGCGTATCGGTCTAAGGGATGTATGGGGCATGAGACGGTCTCGGATATAACTAGGTCCCGAGCCATGGAGCGCTTTGAAGATGGTCGTCAAAACCTTGAAGCGCACCCGAAAGACCACAGGAAGCCAGTGCAGCTCACGCAGGATTGGTGTTATATGGGAGTGCCGCGAAGCTCCCGTAATCACCCGCGCGGCTGCATTCTGCACTAACTGTAGCTTTCGAGTGCACCTCAAGGGAAGCCCCATGTAGAGAGCATTGCAGTAGTCGAGTCGGGACGTCACGAGTGCTTGAGTGACTGTGCGAAGGGCAGCCCGGTCCAGTAAGGGGCGCAATTGGTACATCAGGCGTAACAGGGCGGCAGGGCGGTTATCTGCGGATGCAATAAGGGTGGCACAATACTCACGTTTGGCCACCCTTATCGCCACTAAGTAAGTCCTAATATGGGTTCTCACTAGTGTTCGGTCGGCTTCGGAGCGAGAATATCTCCATCTGCTCTCTAGGCGTCTCTTGTGGCATTTCATCTCCCTCAGCTCCACGGTGAACCAAGGAACCTGGGTGATTCGTCGCTGCAAGAGAGGCTGCAAGGGCGCGACTCGGTCCAAGGCCCCCTTGGCGCACTTAGCCATGCGGCCACCAGGTCCTCAGTCGAGTCGCGGGGCAAGTCCACAGGTATTGGCCCAAGCTCCCTCTGGAACCTTTCCGGGTCCATCAGGAGCCTGGGGCGGAACCATATAGGAATGTTCGGCTCCGCCTCCCCGCGGTGGGGTGCGGCGATTGGAAAGTCCAGCTGAAGGAGAGCGTGATCTGTCCATGACAGGGGTGAGATGGCTAAATTCCCTATTCCCAGATCACTACTCCACTCTCCTGAGATGAAGATTAAGTCCAGGGTGTGTCCACCCTCGTGAGTAGGGCCTAAAACTACCTGGGTCAGGTCCATGGCTGTCATGGAAGCCATGAACTCCCGAGCTACTCCAGAGGTCTTGCCTACTGACGGCAGGTTGAAGTCCCCTATGACCAAAAGTCTGGGGGTCTCAACCGCCGCCTCAGCTATCACCTCTAGGAGCTCGGGCAGGGCTGTTGTTGCATAGCGAGGAGCCAAGTATACAACTAACATGCCCAACTGCCTCCCTAGGCCCCACTTCACAAGGAGGGATTCACACCCGGTCGTCTGAGGGATCGTGGTCTCCTTCGGCTTAAGACTCTCCCTAACCATAATCGCCACCCCCCCCACCCCTCCCCAGGGCCCTAGGCTGATGGAAGGCTCGGTAGCCTGGTGGGCACATATCTACGAGGGGTAGACCCCCCTCGAGGCCCAACCAGGTTTCCGTTATACCCACCAGGTCCGGGTCCCCCTCTGACACGAGGTCACAAATGACGGGGGCTTTCTTTACACAGGTGGGCCCGTGTTAAATAAGGGGGCCAGGCCTGCGAGAGGGGAGATTCTCGCAGGCAAAGGAGATCACGTCTTGAGTACATTTTGGAGCCCCAATGGCCATCCAGACCCGGGGGATAATAGCAAGTCCGAACAGAGTCCTAGGAGAAACAGCAATAAAGTGACAGAGTATAAAATAAAGTGCAATAGATGTGTTCCTGGGGGGCAGGAGGGAAAAGTCAGTTGTCAGTTAGTCTGTTGGTCTGGGGTCCTGCATAAGGGCAGATCACAGTTTAGTCCCTGCACGAACCCCATCCAACTATTTTCTTCAGCCACTTAGGCCTATGTCTGCATTTAGTGCCGCACGACTGGTTGGTCTGTCGTGCGGCCTGATGGAAAATGCTGCCATGTGCTGGCCCGTCTTACCTCCTCCTGTCCGGAGCACTCACTTCACGTCTTCCTGGGTCCTCCTCAGCCATTGCTCCACCGTTTCCCGGCCCGGCTGCTTGGCTATCACCCCTCCTTCAACTGTCCATTCGCTCTGGCTTCCTTCTCTTTCATCGATTCAGTCCTTCTTTCTCCTTCTCATTCTATCTCCATTCCATCTCCATCTCCATTCCATCTCCGATCCATCTCCTTCTTTCTTTTTCTTTTTCTTTTTCTCCTTCTCCATCTCCATCTCTATCTCCATCTCCATCTCCGTCTCCATCTCCATTTCATCCAATCTCCATTCCACCTCCATCGCCATTCCATTTCCAATCCATCTCCAAAAATCTCCAGTCCATCTCCAATCCATCTCCATCACCATCTCCATCTCCTTCTCTCCTTCCCCTCTTTCTTTCTTTCCTCCTCTCCTCCCTTCACATCTCTTTACGTCCTCTCTTCTCTCTCTTCCGATCTCTCTTCCAATCTCTCCTCTCACATGCTCTCTCCTTCCAGCTTCTTGCTCTCTCCTTCTAGCTGCATCTATCAAGTACTCCTTCTTATCAAAAAGATTATATAAAAAAGGGGTGTGGTTCAGGTGGTCGATGCCCGAAGGAATGTTAGTGTTCTGGGAGGGGGGGAGAGTAAGAATTAAAACAATTGCAGAGGCGGAAGCCTTTCTTAAAAAAATTCCTCAATCCTGGAGGATGAAAATGGGGGAGCGGGAGGGGCCACGACTCCGCCCACTGGCAGCCGGGGAGAAGAGGATACAATAGCTAAAAGACTCAGATCTCACAAATGACTTTCTATTATATAGTAACTCTTATCTGGATGTTTAAGAAATAAATGATTGATTGCATGAAGTTGGGAAATGATATATGTATGTATCTCACTCCACTTTGTAGAGAAATGGAAACATTATTGTATTATTGTTGTTTTTTTGTATGAAGCCTCGGAGGGGGCCAACACCTCCGACACAGATGTCCTCAAAATGTCTTATTAACACCTTATACCCTTTTCCTATTGAAAAAATTTGTAAAAACCAATAAAACTTTTTTTTTGATCCAGATGGTTGGTCTTCCTATCTTCTATGTTTTATAAAATTCAAATATCTAAAACGTCAAGGATATTCTGACTTGTTGATCATGGGGATCTGAGTATTTGCTCATACCATGTCATAATGTTGTCTTTTTTGATCTTTTCAAAAATTTATTGCATACACACTTATTTGTGTTCTTACAATTCTATATACCCAATTCATATACAGTAATCACAAAAGGAAGCCATAAACATGAAAATAAAAAAAATCAACATCGTAAAATAAATTATATAGCAAATTGTGCATATCCATACTCTTATGAAGTTGTTATATATCAGAGAGTGCCTGTTATACATTAGAAAGTACACAGCCCCCTAATTTAGATCAGCAGGTGTTTTCTTTCACACTGCCTTACCTCTAATGCAGAAATACGGTAAACATAATAAAATACTGTTAGGTTGAATATAAATTCATAGCACATATGAAGTTTTCTACACTCTAGAACAGTAATTGAGTCAAATTCACTGTAACTCATTTTTACAAGGTTCTACTGTAAACATTTGGAATCTATATGTCTCTTTCTAGTTTAAGTAAGTCACCTGTCAGTTTATATTAATGCATCTTTATCTATCGTGCTCTATTTCATACTGCTCCCAGAGATTTTTGCATGATTTCATATGACAGCATACATCACACTAGAGTAGAAAACTGACTACTCTTTTCCTCTTGTCCAACAGACCCTGAAATACCAAATAAAATTTTACATGAAGATGGAAATAATAACAGATACTTGATTTTTCCAACTACAGAAGTTCATGAACTAAAAGGATGCTTGGTTGGGTGGATTAATAATATATATCAAGACTTTTAAGAGGAAATTTCCATACCAGAAAACAACTCAGGAGAATGTATGAGTGGGAATATATATGGTACATATGAAAATTATATGTTCTGTTAAATGTATTTATGAATATTTACTTCTTCTCTTCCAGTGTTTACCTATTAAGTTTTTAATCCAACTCATGTTGATTTCTTAGAATATTTCACTCATTATTAGATGTTGTAACTAACTAGCATTTATTCACATTTAGGTTGTAAAGTGATATCTGCTCCTTTTAATACTTTATCAGCAATGTTCCCCATATTTTTTTTAATAATTTTTAGAGGATTTTCATGAAGAAGTATTTGTGTTAGGTATTTCTCCCGTTTAATTTTGCTCTTAGTTTTCGTTGACACGTCTGGAATAGTATATGAAATGATAAGCTTCACAAAGTAGACAACATGCTGGAAAAAAGTCAATAGAAAGACAATCAGTTTCATACAATGAACAAGTATTATTGGAGTGGAAAAACAGCAAAATTGATAGGCCCCAGTTTGTAATTATCTGATTAATGTGAAAGGTGTATAATGCTGTTTCTTATCATTCAGTGTGATAGAGCGATCTGATCTCCAGAAACAAAATGTATCCCACAGAGCAAATTGTCTCAGCTCAACTGAAAAGGGAAATATTTCTTTATGGAGTGTTGCAGGATGGTTAAAAAAAAGAGGTTAATTAGTTGGCAATTTCTGTTTCATTAATTCAGCACTTGATTACTAGTAAACTACTGGCATTGTGTCCATTATTGTGTATATAGGGTGTGGGAGCATAGCATTCTAATGCCATCTCCTTAATATTAAAATTAGATTTGCTTTTTCCTATCTCAGTCATTACAAAAGTAATGAAAAGGCAGCATCCATATATGGAAATTAATTTTATCCTATATTCTAAAAAGTTATATGGAAGAACCATTGCCATTTTGTTAGGATAATACAACATAGGAAAGATTTATTTAAGATACAAATTTCATCATCACTGAACATTTTTTTCCACAAAGCGCATATAACATATATCTTTAAGAAAAGTGAAGGTAACATTAAATTGATTTAAAGTCTTTTCATTTAAATAAAAACAATCTTTAAATTTTTAGTATTCATTTTTAACTAAAGAAAGAACATAAAATTGATACCATGTTTTCCCCAAAATAAGACAGGGTCTTATTTTCTTTTGACCCCCGAAATAAGCACTTGGCCTTATTTTCGGGGAGGTCTTATTATTTTTGAGGTACAGGAGGCAGTGAGCATGGTCACCTCATGGCTGCTGCTGTTTTGAAATATTTTTGTGAGGGCTTATTTTCAGGGGAGGGCTTATTTTGTGCATGTGCTCAAAAGCCTGATTGGGCTTATTATCCGGGGAGGTCTTATTTTGGGGGAAGTGAGAATCAGAAAAGTATGAATGGAGTGATCTGGTTAAAAAATGATAGTAAAACAGGATGAAGAGTTAATGATATCAGAGATAATGCTTAAAGTACAGAATTGAATTTAGCATCAGTCAAAGTACAAGTGGCTATTTCCATACATACATTCATGTCTGTTATGAATTGATATTTGAGAGTTGACATATTTAATCCCACTTGCCAGCTTTTATAATTACACAAAATAGAATCTGTATTTTAGTAAGTATGGGTAACAAATTATTTGGAGACAACCTGATAGCAAGATTGTATAGTGTTCCCTTAAATAACATGCTCTTATTAATAACTTTCACTGATTGTATATGGTAATCTATGATGAATGGCAGAATGAATAGGCTGTGATAGGTTTATACAAGGATAGAGAAAGTGAAACTGGATAGTTATAAGAAATATAAAACAGATACTGACAGGGCTTTTAATACCAAACATTGGAGAAAAAAAGTTAAGATTTAGAAATAAATATACTGACCTCCATTACAAGGATGAATGCTAACTTGGCTGCAATAACATGCCAGTAATAAATATTATGTTGATATTGATGTTTATGTCCAGGAGGGTTTCGGAAATCTCGATATCTAACATAGTTAAAGAAAGTCATTCAAACAATTATTTCAAATGTGTCTGCAATAATGTACAAAGACCAGAAGGGGGAGCAAAAGATGTTGTTCTGGTTTTAACCTAACCCAGTATATAAGTAAATGTAATCAGAATAAATTGCAACCAAATAAACAATCATATCATAGTTGCAGAATTACATCATGCTACTGTTATATTATTATGTAAGATAATAAAAATAGTTGTGTAGAATTAAAAGACCTTGATTTTCCTTCTAGCAATTTTAATTTCCATTATTTTACACAGCCTAACAAATAAAGACATACTGATTTTGTTCCTATCTAGTTACTTTAATCAGGGTATAGACTTGCCTGCATATTGTTAAATTGGCAAATATGGGAAGAACACGTGGCTTGCTTAGATTTCGGAAATCTGATACAGCAAAAATAGAAAGAGTATTGTTTATATATCCCTTCATGGTAAAGCTACTGTGATCTCCATAGGGTGGGACTGAAAATGACCAGAAGTAAACCAGGCGTGGAATCATATCCGATGTAAAAGCAATTATCGTTGCCTATATTGAAAATAGGGATAAAAACATTCACTTGCTGAGATGGTTAGCTAAAGAAATCAAATAAATCAAATAAAAACAGATGGTCTAAATCTTCCTAAACAGAGATATACATAGATAAATATTGTACAAATTATTTGTGTTCTTGGTAGAAGGGTAGAGTACAAATATAGATCACCAATTTATTATTTCTACGCTCACAATAATACACAACAAATGCACAGTAATTGCTTTCAGGAAAATCGGTTATAACATATCCCTTCTTTCTTTATGATTGTACCTCCTTTATTTCTCACCACTTTAAATTATTATAATGTATTAACAGCATTTTCTATTTATTATTACTAATAATCTAATTACTAATAATTTACTAATAATCTAATTACTAATAATTTAATAATCTAAGAATAAATCTAATTTATTCTTTCTATAAAGCTTGCACTAACAATTTAGCTGTACGTTTATTTAATACCCTAATACAGCGATGGCTAACCTTTTTTTGGCTCACGTGCCAAAAGCGGGAGGAGTGCAGGGGGGTCGTGCGTGGGCTTGCCACACCCATAATGCTATGTGTGTGCCCCTCTGCTTTTGGCATGGTTTTTTTGCCCTCCCCAGGCTCCAGAGGCTTTCTAGGAGCCTGGGGAGGGTGAAAACAGCCTCCCCTCCCCACCTCCAGAGGCTTCAGGAGCTTCCCTGTGGCACCCGTGCCATAGGTTCGCCATCACAATATTAGGGCCTAATATTCTTAACTGATGTCAAAATATGAAAAATTCTGAGCATTATCCCAAAGGGAGGCAACTGGGCTTCTTATTTTTTCTTTGAAGACATTTCGCTTCTCATCCAAGAAGCTTCTTCAGCTCTGACAGGATAGTGGGGAATGGAAGGATTTATATTATATAATATACCATTTATATTAGTTTATATAATTTACCAAGAGCAATACAAGAAACTACAAATTTGAGTTAAATAATGCAGGGATCTGAATTTTCTCTTCTGGTGTTTATCCCAAACATTTTTGAAAGATGGTGTTTGAATCTTGGTAAATCATTACAGAAGAAAATGTTTAAAAGACTATTATCTCTCTTAAAAATATAATTATATTACAGGTCAGGGTGTTCAGAGCCAGGGCCCTAGGCTGATGTTATGCAATGCCAGGTCCGTGGTCAACAAAGCCCCCCTCATCTATGACTTGGTGTCGGAGGGGGAGCCGGACCTGGTGGGTATCACGGAGACCTGGCTGGGCCATGAGGGAGGAGTTCCCTTCGTGGAAATGTGCCCGCCAGGTTACCGGGCATTTCATCAGCCTCGGGCCCAAGGGCGGGGTGGGGGTGTGTGGCGGTTGTTATCAAGGAAAGTCTTGGACCGAGGGAGACCACCGTGCCGCAGACAGCCGGTTGTGAGTCCCTATGTGTGAAGTGGGGCCACGGGAGGCAGTTGGGTTTGCTGATAGTGTACCTGGCTCCCCGCTACGTATCAGCAGCCCTACCCGAGCTCCTGGACGTGATCGCCGAGGTGGCAGTTGAGACCCCCAGACTTCTAGTCATGGGGGATTTCAACTTGCCATCGGTAGGCGGATCGTCTGAGGTGGCTCGGGAGTTCATGGCCTCCATGATGGCCATCGACCTGACCCAATTAATTTGTGGCCCAACACACACTGGAGGACACACACTGGACTTAATCTGTCTCCAGCCAGTGGATGAGTGATCTGGGATTAGGGGAATTAGTCATCAAACCCCTGTCATGGTCACTCTCTCCTTCGGCTTGACTTTCCAACCGCTGCACCCCACCGCGGGGAGGAGGAACCTGATATTCCAAGATGGTTCCGCCCCAGGCGCCTGATGGACTCGGAGAGGTTCCAGATGGAGCTTGGGCCAATACCTGACTCCCTGGCCCACGACCCGACTGAGGACCTTGTGGCCGCCTGGGATTTGGCGGCCACGGGGGCCCTGGACCGGGTCGCGCCACTGCGGCCTCTCACCCGGCGTCGCTCTACCGTGGCTCCTTGGTTTTCTGAGGAGCTGAGGGAAATGAAATGCTGGAGAAGACGCCTAGAGAGCATTTGGAGGTCGACTCGCACCGAATCTGACTGGACACGGGTAAGGTCGCATTTGCGGACCTACCTCGTGGCGCTGAGAGTGGCAAAATGGGAACATCTCGCCACACTCATCACATCTGCAGATAACCGCCCTGCCGCCCTGTTTAGGGTGACCCGCTCCCTCCTTCAACAGAGGCCGCGGGAAGACCCCTTGCAGGGTAGGGCAGAGGAATTTAGATGTTATCTGCAGGATAAAATCGCTCAGATCCGGAGCGAATTAGCCTCCAATTGGGTTGGTCCGGACGAGATGACAGAGACAGGTCTTGAGACCATCACCTGGGCTGAGTTTGACCCCGTGACTCCCGATGGCAAGGACAGGATGCTGCAGCAGCTGAATGCCACCACATGTTTATTGGACCCGTGTCCCTCCTGGCTTGTACTGGCCTCCCAGGAGGTGACACGAGGCTGGCTCCAGGGAATTGTTAACGCTTCTTTGAGTGAGGGGTTTGTACCAGCCGTCTTGAAAGAGGCGGTGGTGAGACCCCTCCTCAAGAAGCCCTCCCTGGACCCAGATGTTTTATCTAACTATCGTCCGGTCCCCAACCTTCGCTTTGTGGTGAAGGTTGTTGAGAGTGTGGTGGCACGACAGTTCTCCCAGCACCTGGAGGAAACTGCCTATCTAGACTCGCGCCAGTACAGCTTCCGGCCTGGGTACAGCACAGAGACGGCATTGATCGCGTTGGTAGATGATCTCTGGAGGGCCTGGGATAGGGGTTATTCCTCTATCCTGGTCCTATTAGACCTCTCAGCAGCTTTCGATACCATCGACCATGGTATCCTGCTACACTGGTTGGAGGGGTTGGGGTTGGGAGGCACTATACTGCGGTGGTTCTCCTTCTACCTCTCCGACCGGTCGCAGTTTGTGCTGGCGGGGGGGCAGAGGTCGACATCGAGGCCCCTTGCTTACGGGGTGCCTCAGGGGTCAGTCCTGTCACCCCTCCTGTTTAACATCTACATGAAGCCGCTGGGCGAGATCATCCGTGGTTTTGGGGTAGTATTCCATCTGTACGCTGATGACACCCAGCTGTACATCTCTACCCCAAACCACCCCAACGATGCCGCCGATGTGATGTCCCAGTGTTTGCTGGCCTGGATGGGGAGGAACGGGCTCCGATTTAATCCGTCCAAGACCGAGTGGCTGTGGTTTCCGGCGCCGCAACATAGCCAGTTAGTTCCATCTCTGGCTATCGGGGGGGAACAGCTAGCCCCTGCAGAAAGGGCCCGCAACTTGGGTGTCCTCTTGGATTCCCGGCTGTCCTTAGATGAACATCTGACGGCCGTGGCCAGGGGGGTCTTCTATCAGGTGTACCTGATAACGCCAGTTGCGCCCCTTTCTGGATCGTGGCGCCTTACAGACAGTCACTCAAGCTCTTGTCAGGTCGCGCCTGGACTACTGTAATGCTCTCTACATGGGGCTGCCCTTGAGATGCACCCGGAGGCTCCAGTTGGTGCAGAATGCGGCTGCGCGAGGGATTTTGGGAGTTTCAAAATACTCCCATGTAACACCTCTCCTGCGCGAGCTGCACTGGCTGCCGGTAGCCTTCCGGGTGTGTTTCAAGGTTTTAGTGACCATCTTTAAAGCGCTCCATGGCAGTGGGCCTGGTTACTTGCAGGACCGCCTTCTATCGCATACCTCCACTTGACCTGTCCGCTCCCACAGGGAGGGCCTCCTTAGGGTGCCGTCCGCTGGACAATGCCGGCTGGTGACGCCTAGGGGAAGAGCCTTCTCTGTGGCAGGTCCCGCCCTTTGGAATGACCTCCCCCCAGACCTCTGGACTATCACCGACCTTTGCCTCTTCCGCCAGACTTAAAAAACCTATTTTTTCCGTATGGCTGGCCTGGCATAGCTGCTACAACCATATTTTATTAGATTTGGGTTTTAAATTGATTGTCTCTTTTTAGCATGGGTTAAATTATTTAATAGTAGTTTTAAATTTTGTAGAATTTGTACTATTTGTATTGTTGGTTTTTAAGTCCCTGTGCGCCGCCCTGAGTCCCTCTTTTGGGAGATAGGGTGGGATAGAAATCTAATAAATGAAAATAAATGAAATGAAAAATGTATTTATATAGTTTCTTTCATGACAAACTTTCAATGTCTTAATATCTATTCAAATCTGTATAATAAACCCGAGAACGTATCTTAGATAGCTTTTATACCACTGATCTATCATAATTTGAATTTTTTGCAACAAGAATTAGTAGCTTCTCTGACTGATTGAATTTTAAAAAAAGATGATTTAACTATTACTTTAATTTTAAGATGTATAAGTCTGTCCAACTCAGTCAGCGTGAATCTGAGGGTACAGGGTACAAGATAAACACAATAAATAAAAAAGAAGCAAACTAATATAACAATCAGCTGACAGTATATAAATACAAAATCTAAATTGGTGGCAAAGTGCACAATAAACTGCCATTAAAGGGGGGAGGGAAAACACCACTCAACTGGCTTTAATGGCTGAGGGAACTACCAGGCTTCTTTCGGCTCATCACCAGAGACCATCTAGACAGCAAGCCAAGAATTATGTTGTGTAATTTTTTTAAATTTTTTTTAGATATGTGTTAGTTTTATGAGCTGATCAATAAATTAAATTAGAGAGACCAGGATAGATCTATTTCGAGCTTATTAGGTCTCATCAGCTGGCCATACCCTTTTACTGGGATTCGAACCGGGGCTGTATTGCATACCAGGCAAGGAGCCTAGCACTTCAGCCACGCCGGCTCCCCTATTGCATCAGCTGAGATAGGGTATATTAGTATAGGTAATTGTTTCACAACAACCTGTTAATAGGCCCCAATTAAGGGAGGAGACATACTGTTTCCTTTCCTGCCTTTCGGCTCATCACCAGGGACCATCTATATATATCATATTTTATGTTCTTATTATTGCTTTATCCAGTGGTGGGATACAGCTGGTTCACCCCGGTTTGGCAGAACTGATACCTAATTTTTTGTTGAGTTTGGTGAATCGGTTATGATAAATCTGTGTTTTCTGGAACATGTCTGGTTTTCATTCAACTTCCTTCCAGGCGGGGGGAAAAACTTCTCAACAGCCCAAGAGAGGAGTGATGGAAATGAAACAGACACGGCATCTTCAATCACGTCACTCAGGCGAAAACTACTGTGTTTTGGGGGATGTCTTACTTTACAGTAGGCAGCGAGGGTGGGGTAGTACCTGCGCAACAGCCCATGGCCAAAGTGCCGGTAGGGGGAGTATTGGAGGTGGACTCAGGTGAGTACTGGAATGTATGCAGGCTTGGTACAACACAGCTGTCGCCTTGGACCTAGAACTCCACCCCAACAACACAGCCAGCTGTGGACAACCCAGTAAGAAGGCCACTGGAGTGCTGAGCCCAAGTGAAAAAAGCCAAAGCGCAGCCTCCCACACCATCCGGGACTGTCAAATGCTATCAGTGTGGTCAGCACGGACACTGGGCTTCCAAATGCTTGGCCCCATCCCCAATTCTCCAAGCCTGGCCTTCAGTCAAGATTCCAAGTAATATTCCAAATAAAAGAAAACGCTGAGGCTTGAGTTTCCTCAAAGTTCCATTTTATTAGAGATGTCATACAGGCAGATTTTGGAAAACCCAAATCTGAAAGCTTCCAGGTTTTCCCACCCAGTTGAAAGTACAAGACACTACCCCAAGACCCACAAGTCTATCACATGGTTCAATCATTCATTGCCACAAAGGAAGATTCCTCCCATCCGCATCCATCCAGGTACAGGGACAAAAAACCCTTGACTTTCTGAGAAAGAATGTTATTATGGCTATATATCACCCATACTCTATATCAGGGGTGGCGAACTGTGGCTCTTTTATGACTCATGGACTTCACTACCCAGAATTCCTGAGCCAGCATGGCTGGCTCAGGAATTCTGGGTATTGCAGTCAATGAGTCATAAAAGAGCCACAGTTCGCCACACCTGCTCTATATAATCCCCCCTCCCATTTTCCCACAGTAGAAAATGTGATAGGCCTGAAATCCAAAAGGTAAAAGATGGCTTCCAGGTCTGGCACACAGCTGGGATGAGGAGAACCACACAGAAGCATCCCAATTGATGATCTCTGGAGGGCGCGGGATAGAGGATTTTCCTCTATCCTAGTCCTATTAGACCTCTCAGCGGCTTTTGATACCATCGACCATGGTATCCGATTGCACTGACTGGGGGGGTTGGGGCTGGGAGGCACCGTTTTACGGTGGTTCTCGTCCTACCACTCTGGTCGGTCGCAATGTGTGTTGGCAGGGGGGCAGAGGTCGACTTCGAGGCCCCTCATATGTGGGGTACCTCAGGGGTCGGTCCTCTCGCCCCTACTGTTCAACACATATATGAAGCCGCTGGGTGAGATCATCCGTGGTTTTGGGGTGGGATATCATCTGTACGCTGATGATATTCAGTTGTACATATCCACCCCAGACCACCCCAACGATGCTGTCAAGGTTATGTCCCGGTGCTTGGAGGCCGTACGGATCTGGATGGGTAGTAACAAACTCAAGCTCAACCCGTCCAAGACTGAGTGGCTGCGGTTTCCGGCACCCTGGTTCAGCCAGATTACTCCAACTCTGGCCATTGGGGGCGAAACACCGGCCCCCGTGGAGAGGGCGCGCAATTTGGGTGTCCTCCTGGATTCCCGGCTGTCCATGGAGGACCATGCGGCGGCCGTGGCCAGGGGGGCGTTTCATCAGGTACGCCTGATGCGCCAATTGTGCCCCTTACTGGACCGGGCTGCCCTTCGCACAGTCACTCAGGCCCCCATGACATCCCGACTGGACTACTGCAATGCTCTCTACATGGGGCTTCTCTTGAGGTGCACTCGAAAGCTACAGCTAGTCCAGAATGCAGCCGCGTGTGTGATTACGGGAGCCCCCAGATGCTCCCACATAACACCAATCCTGCGTGAGCTGCACTGGCTTCCTGTGGTCTTTCGGGTGCACTTCAAGGTCTTGACGACCATCTTCAAAGCGCTCCATGGCTCGGGGCCTAGTTATATGCGAGACCGTCTCCTGCCCCATACATCCCTTAGACCGATACACTCCCACAGAGAGGGCCTTCTCAGGGTGCCGTCGGCCGGACAATGCCGGCTGGCGACACCCAGGGGAAGGGCCTTCTCTGTGGCGGGCCCTGCCCTTTGGAACGACCTACCCCCTGAACTCCGCACTATCACCGACCTCCGCCTCTTCCGCCGGTGTTTAAAAACACACTTATTTCATCAAGCCGGCCTAACAAATATTAGACAGTTTTAAATGGGGGATTTTAATCTGGTTTTAGCGCAGGTTTCTGTCATTTAATAGGTTTTTTAAATTATATTTGGTACTATTTTGTATATTGTTTTAAATTCCTGTGCGCCGCCCTGGGTCCTCTCGGAGAAGGGCGGGATATAAATTGAATAAAATAAATAAAATAAATAATAAAGGACAACTTGCCAAGCAGACTGTAGATGTTCCTCTCCTTCCCAAAGAAGTTGAGGGAACTCCAGCCAACGAAACCCCTGCAATCCCCATGGGGAAAGCAGTGGTGAAGATGACCCAATGGTAAGTGCAGCCATCCACTCCTTTACTATCAAAACTAAGATAGTAGTACCAGAAACAGGGTCTAAGGGGAAGTAGAGGCCGTCATAGACATGGCTGCACTCGATGTCTAATCAGCCTCCCCATAATTGCATATATGCACATGGCATATGCCCAAACCCTTAGCATGCCTCATCTGCTTTGAACAGGTTGATGGGACTCTAATCAGTGGAGCCGATTAGCGTTATTCAACAAGCTCATCACAATGGAGATGGGCTGCCATAAACAACTCATCCAGTTTGTCATAGCCACCAAAATGACTGAATCAATTAACTTTAACTTTAACTTTATTTCCATTTCTATACCGCTCCTATCTCCCCAATGGGACTCAGGGCGGTGCACAGGAAAATTAAAAAGAATATAACAAACAGACAATAATAAATACAATCATATCATTAAAATGTAATTAAATTAGATTTGGCCTGTGCTAAAATATAGTTAAAACTGTTAAAACTGTTAAAACAAGTGTTAAAATTCAATAACTAAATCTGCAGTAATTATATCAGGATCTAGGCTAGGCCAGCCAGATGAAAAAAGTGCGTTTTAAGCAATCGGTGGAAGAGGCGAAGGTCCGTGATGGTATGGAGTTTGGGGGGTAGGTCGTTCCAGAGGGCTGGACCCGCCACAGAGAAGGCCCTTCCCCTGGGGGCCGCCAGCCGGCATTGACCGGCAGACGGCACCCTGAGGAGGTCCTCCCTGTGGGAGTGGATCGGCCAAAGGGAGGTGTGTGGTAGGAGGCGGTCCCGCAAGTAACTAGGCCCCGTGCCATGGAGCGTTTTAAAGATGGTTATGAACACCTTGAAGCGCACCCGGAAGGCCACCGGTAGCCAGTGCAGCTCGCGCAGGAGAGGTGTTATATGGGAATACCGTGAGGCTCCCAAGATCCCCCGCGCGGCCACATTCTGCACTAACTGGAGCCTCCGGGTGCATCTCAAGGGGAGCCCCATGTAGAGAGCATTGCTTGAGTGACGGTGCGAAGGGCGTCCTGGTCTAGAAAGGGGTGCAACTGGCGTACCAGGTGAACCTGGTAGAACGTCCCCCTGGTCACGGCCGTCACATGGTCATCCAGGGATAGCCGTGAGTCCAGGAGGATGCCTAAGTTGCGAGCCCTTTCCACGGGGACTAATGACTCGCCCCCAATAGCCAGTGATGGAGCCAACTGGCTATACCGGGATGTCGGAAACCACAGCCACTCGGTCTTGGACGGGTTGAGTCAGAGCTTGTTACTCCCCATCCAGACCTGCACGGCCTCCAGACACTGGGACATCACTTCAACGGCATTGTTGGGGTGGTTAGGAGTAGATATGTACAACTGAGTATCATCAGCATACTGATGGTATTCTACCCCAAAACCACGGATGATCTCACCCAGCGGCTTCATATAGGTATTGAACAGGAGAGGCGAGAGGACCGACCCCTGCGGCACCCCACATGTGAGGGGCCTCGACGTCGACCTCTGCCCTCCTGTCAACACAAATTGCTACCGACCGGAGAGGTAGGAGGAGAACCACCGCAACACGGTGCCTCCCAACCCCAACCCCTCCAGTTGGTGCAATAAGATACCATGGTCGATGGTATCGAAATAATAATAATAATAATAATAATTTTAATACTTATAAACCGCTCCCTCTCCCCATGGGGACTCGGGGCGGTGCACAGGTAGAATAAAAACAATAAATACATACAAACATTCCTTAAAAACAAATTAAACCTAACCTGCGCTAAAATTTCCCATTAAAACTGAACTATACTAAAACTACCCAGTAAAACCCCAAAGACAGAGAGACTATCCTAGGCCGGCCAGACAGAAAAGATGAGTTTTTAATTTAAGACGGAAGGAGCGGAGGTCCGTGGTCGTCCTAATATCGGGGGGAAGGTTGTTCCAGAGGGCCGGGCCCGCCACAGAGATAGCCCTTCCCCTGGGTGTCGCCCGCTGACAGTGTCTAGTGGACGGCACCCGGAGAAGTCCCTCTCTGTGGGAGCGAATCGGCCGTGAGGATGTATGAGGCAGGATCCAATCCCGCAGGTAGCTAGGTCCCGAGCCATGGAGCGCTTTAAAGATGATAATTAACACCTTGAAGCGCACCCGAAAAACGACAGGTAGCCAGTGCAGCTCGCGCAAGAGCGGTGTTACATGGGTGAACCTGGCGGTTCCCATAATTGCTCGCGCGGCTGCGTTCTGGACTAGCTGAAGTCTCCGGGTGCACCTCAAGGGGAGCCCCATGTAGAGAGAGTTACAATAGTCCAGTCGGGATGTCACGAGCGCATGAGTGACTGTGCGAAGGGCGTCCCGATCCAATAGGGGGCGCAATTGGCGAACCAGGCGAACCTGGTAAAACGCCCTCCTGGCCACGGCTGTCACTTGATCTTCCATGGACAGCCGGGCATCCAGGAGGACACCCAAATTGCGCGCCCCATCCACAGGGGCAAGATGTTCGCCCCCTATGGCCAGCGATGGAGTGAGCTGGTTGAATCGGGCAGCCGGAAACCACAGCCACTCGGTCTTGGTCGGGTTGAGCCTGAGTCCGTTCCTTCCCATCCAGATCCGCACGGCTTCCAGTCACTGGCACATCACCGCTACGGCATCGTGGTTTGGGGTAGATATATACAACTGAGTGTCATCAGCGTATAGATGGTACTCTACCCCAAAACCACGGATGATCTCACCCAGCGGCTTCATGTATGTGTTAAACAGGAGAGGCGAGAGGACCGACCCCTGAGGCACCCCACATGTGAGTGGTCTCGAGGTCGACCTCTGCCCCCCTGCCAACACAAATTGCGATCGGCCAGAGAGGTAGGAAGAGAACCACCGTAAAACGGTGCCTCCCACCCCCAACCCCCCCAGCCGATGCAATAGGATACCATGGTCGATGGTATCGAAAGCCGCCGAGAGGTCTAATAGGACCAGGATGGAGGAACAACCCCCATCTCTGGCCCTCCAGAGATCATCAACCAACGCGACCAATGCCGTCTCGGTGCTATGCCCGGGCCGAAAGCCGGACTGGCACGGATCTAGATAGTCAACTTCCTCCAGGTGACGGGGAAACTGTTGTGTCACCACACTCTCAACAACCTTCGCCAAAAAGGGAAGGTTGGAGACTGGACGGTAGTTGTTTAAAAGAGCTGGATCCAAAGAGGGCTTCTTCAGGAGGGGCCTCACCATAGCTTCTTTTAGGGAAGCAGGCAAGGAACCCTCACTTAAGGATGCGTTGACAACCTCTTGGAGCCAGCCTCGTGTCACCTCCCAGGATGCCAGTACAAGCCAGGAGGGACACGGGTCCAATAAACATGTGGTGGCTCGCAGTCGCCCACGTAACCTGTCCATATCTTCGGAAGTAACGGAGTCAAACTCCTCCCAAACAAGATCTGTCTCATGGCATCTCACTGGGCCATCAATGGAGGGTAGCCCGTTCTGTATCTGAGCGGTTTTCTCCTGCAGAAAAATCACAAATTCCTCTGCTCTACCCTGTAGCGGGGCTTCCCGCACCCTTTGTTGAAGCAGGGAGCGGGTCACCCTAAACAGGGCGGCAGGGGGGTTTTCTGCGGATGCTATGAGAGTAGCACAATGATGGCGTTTGGCCACTCTCAGCGCCACAATGTAAGTCCGTAAATGGGCTCTTACCTGTGTCCGGTCAGATTCAGATCGGGAAGACCTCCATCTTCTCTCTAGGCATCTCTTGCGGCGTTTCATCACCCGCAGCTCCTCGGTAAACCAAGGAGCCAGGGTGGTTCGCCGCTGCAAGAGAGGCCGCAAGGGCGCGACCCGATCCAAGGCTCCCACGGCCGCACTATTCCATGCGGCCGTGAGGTCCTCCATCGGGGCACGGGTCAGGGGTACAGGAAATGGCCCAAGCGCCGTCTGGAACCCATCCGGGTCCCTCAGGCGTCTGGGGCGGTACCAGATTGGAGACTCTGGTTCCGCCTCCCCACGGAGGGGAGCAGCGGTCGGAAAGTCGAGTCAGAGAAGTGAGTGGTCTGACCATGACAAGGGCGTGATGACTATATCCCCTATACCCAGATCACTCTTCCATTGGCCTGAGACAAAGATGAGATCCGGCGTATGTCCACCCTCATGAGTGGGGCCTTGAATTAGTTGGGTCAGGTCCATGGCCGTCATGGAAGCCATGAACTCCCGAGCTACCTCGGATGATTCGCCCAACGATGGCAGATTAAAGTCCCCCCATGACTAAAAGTCTGGGGGTCTCAACTGCCACCGTAGCGATCACCTCCAGGAGCTCGGGCAGGGCTGCTGCTACATAGCGGGGAGCCAGGTATACAACCAGCAAGCCCAACTGCCTCCCTAGGCCCCACTTCATGCAGAGGGACTCACAGCCGGTAGTCTGTGGCACAATGGTCTCTCTCGGCTCAAGACCTTCCTTAACAATGACCGCTACCCCACCGCCCCTACCAAGGGCCCGGGGCTGATGAAAAGCGCGGTAGCCTGGTGGGCACATTTCAATGAGGGGAAGACCTCCCTCGTGGCCCAACCAGGTCTCCGCAATTCCAGCCAGGTCCGGCTCCCCCTCTGACACAAGGTCACTAATGAGGGGGGCTTTGTTGACAACGGACCTGGCGTTGCAGAACATCAGCCGCAGGCCCTGGCTCTGTACTCCCTGACCACCTAGCCTGCGGGGGTTGTGGCACCCGACCGTTTGTAGCCAACGGCTGCGTGCCACCAACCGGGAGGATGGAACTTGTCTCCCCTCGGCCCTGCCTCTCCCCACGACCCTCTGAATTGGTATGCCCTCTTGCGGAACGACTCGTGTGTCCCCCCTCCTATCGGCTCCTTCCGTTTCCCTCCGTCGGCTGCTGAGAGGTCTAATAGGACCAGGATAGAGGAGCAACCTCGTGGCCCAACCAGGTCTCCGCAATTCCAGCCAGGTCCGACTCCCCCTCTGACACAAGGTCACTAATGAGGGGCTTTGTTGACAACGGACCTGGCGTTGCAGAACATCAGCCGCAGGCCCTGGCTCTGTACTCCCTGACCACCTAGCCTGCGGGGGTTGTGGCACCCGACCGTTTGTAGCCAACGGCTGCGTGCCACCAACCGGGAGAATGGAACTTGTCTCCCCTCGGCCCTGCCTCTCCCCACGACCCTCTGAATTGGTATGCCCTCTTGCGGAACGACTCGTGTGTCCCCCCTCCTATCGGCTCCTTCCGTTTCCCTCCGTCGGCTGCTGAGAGGTCTAATAGGACCAGGATAGAGGAGCAACCTCGTGGCCCAACCAGGTCTCCGCAATTCCAGCCAGGTCCGACTCCCCCTCTGACACAAGGTCACTAATGAGGGGCTTTGTTGACAACGGACCTGGCGTTGCAGAACATCAGCCGCAGGCCCTGGCTTTGTACTCCCTGACCACCTAGCCTGCGGGGGTTGTGGCACCCGACCGTTTGTAGCCAACGGCTGCGTGCCACCAACCGGGAGGATGGAACTTGTCTCCCCTCGGCCCTGCCTCTCCCCACGACCCTCTGAATTGGTATGCCCTCTTGCGGAACGACTCGTGTGTCCCCCCTCCTATCGGCTCCTTCCGCTTCCCTCCGTCGGCCGCTGAGAGGGCTAATAGGACCAGGATAGAGGAGCAACCGCTATCTCGGGCCCTCCAGAGATCATCAACCAACGCGACCAATGCCGTCTCTGTGCTGTGTCCAGATCGGAAGCCGGACTGGCGTGGGTCTAGATAGACAGTTTCCTCCAGGTGCCGGGGGAACTGCTGTGCCACCCACTTTCAACAACCTTCACAAGAAAGTGAAGGTTGGAGACCGGACGATAATTAACTAACAACGCTGGGTCCAGGGAAGGCTTCTTGAGGAGGGGTCTCACCACCGCCTCTTTCAAGGCGGCCAGCAAGAACCCCTCGCTCAAGGAAGAGTTCACTATTTCCTGGAGCCAGCCTCGTGTAACCTCCCAGGAGGCCAGTACAAGCCAGGAGGGACGCGGGTCCAATAAACATGTGGTAGCATTCAGTCACCTCGGCAACCTGTCCATGTCATCTGAAGTAACAAGGTCGAACTCTTCCCATAATACGGTCTCAAGACCTGCCTCGGACGGTCCACCCAGGCTAATTATTAGGCTAATTATATTAGGGCTTGCATGGCTGGACAAGGGGGACCAACAGTCAGCTGGGAGGATAGGAATAGAAAAATAAATTTGGCATTGGGCCACTGCCACCTATAAAACCAGACCATTACCAAGAATCCACAACCCCTAGTGGTGCCAGCAGACCTGAAGCCGCAGACCATGCTATTGACAGACTACCCAGTAGCCAACAAGTGTCAAAAGAATACCATGATTTATTGGGGGGTTTTAGTGAAGAAGACTGCAATTTCCTCCCCCCTCACCATGCAACCAGCTGCATGATCGAGTTTGAACCAGGGACTAAACTACCCAAACCTAAAATGTACTCCATGACTCCTAAAGAAATGGAGGAATTGAGAAAATACATCAATGCCAACCTAGTGTGAGGATTCAATGACACAAAAGCCAAAGCAGCCACTTGCTCGGACAGTGGACTGTGAAAAATCCTTCGAAAACTTAAAAAGGCTATTTGCCCAGGAGCCAATCTTTCAGCAACAAGATTCAAAACAACAGTTCATCATCCAAGCAGATGCCAGTTATGTAGCCGTGCTAGCAGTGCTTCTGCACAAAGACCCAAGGAAGCCTATGCAATCCAGTGGGCCCTCCTCTCATGGAGACATTTCCCAGAGGGGGGGGGGGGAAGTGCCTTTTGAGGTATGGATGGATCACAAAAACCTCAAAGCTCTAAAATTGTCTCCCAAACAAGTCCTCTGGACGCAGTACTTCAGGAGATTCAAAGTCAAACTGAAGTACATCCCAGCAGGAAAAAAGCCTGTTAGCAGATGCCTTGTCAAGAAAACGGCAGTTTGACAGCCACCAGGAAGAAATAGTCCATGCCATCATTTCTCTTGCACAACCAGCAGCACAAGTAACTACCAGAAGCCAAATCAAGTGGCCACCGGACCTCAGCCAAGACAAACTAACAACTGCATTAAAAATCATGGTACCAGCCAACCCCTGGCTCTCTGACAATAAAGATGTCTTGACCATCAGAGATGGATTAGTATGGAAAGGATCCAAACTGTATGTCCCTGCGAGCTTGAGACTGGTGATGTTACAGTGCAGCCATGACTCAAAGCTAGCAGGACATTTTCGATTTCTGAAAACCCTTCACCTCACTAGGAGGCAATTCTGGTGGCCAAAGATGAAGGCAGATGTAGAAGATTACGTAAAGGCCTGTGCCACCTGTGCTGTTATGAAAATGAGACCAGGAAATCCCCTTGCACTCCTTCAGCAAGTGGCAAACCCCAGCAGACCTTGGGAAGAAATTGCAATGTATTTTATAGTTGAACTCCCAGAAAGTGGGGAAAACACAATAATCTGGACAGTAATTGATTTGTTTTCCGAGCAAGCCCACTTTACTGCTTGCTCCAGACTTCAGTAAAGAAGCTAGCTAAACTGTTCATGAAACGTATCTACTGACTGCATGGAATACCCCACATCAACTCAGACTAAGGAGTCCAGTTTACGGCCAAGTTCTGGAGGGAGCTTTTGAGATCTGTCAGATTCATACAAGGACTTGTGTCCACCAGGACAAGGCTCAACTTTTCATCTGACTATGAATGGCATGGTGGAACGAGCAAATGCAATGGTGAAATATAAGATGCTATGTGGACTACCAACAAGAGAACTGGGCAGACCTATTACCATTTGCAGAAGTGGCTTACTTTAACACCATACATAGCAACACCTGATTGACCCCTTTCCAAGTTACCAGTGGCATGGAATTCGTTCCCCTCTTTGACAGAGTGGATGTAGTCCCTAAGGAAAGGGTGGGAGAATACATAGAAAATGCTGGCAGACTGTTCTCTTCAACCTCCCTTCTAAGTGGTAGACAAATACATATGATTCAGACTGCCTAGTAAAAAAACTGGGTCCTAAATTTTTAGGTCCATTTCCAATCATGAAAGTAATGAATCCAGTGACAGTTCAGTTTAGCCTCCCCCGTATACTAGGAAAAGTGCATCCTATGTTTCACTGTAGCCTACTGAAAACTAGGTTAAAAACTCAGATCCAGCTACCCCCTCCACTTAGTGCAAGGAGAAACCCATTATGAAGTGAAGAAAATGTTAGACTCTAGGTTATATAGGGGTCAATTACAATATTTAGTTCATTGGAAATGAACCATTTTGTCTGAAGCTACCTGGGACAAAAGTTGGGATGTAAAGGCAGATAGACTGGTTAAGCAATTCCATGATAAGTATCCGGATAAGCCAAAGGGTCCCCCTATGAGGGGGAGTGGTTAGGTGTATGATTTTAATCCCCTGTGTTACTCTCATTACAGGACATGCTTTTCTGCTGAGGGGGGGGGGAAGCCTGTCAGACCTGGAAAGCATCTTTTACATTGGGTCTTCAGGCCTGCCACATTTTCTACTGTAGGAAAATAGGAGGGGGGACTATATGAAGCATGGGTGATATATAGTCAAAATAAAATTTCTTTCTCAGAGAGTCAAGGACACCTTGCCCTGCAGCTGTGATGAGGTGACTGGGAGGCATCTCCAGTTTTGGATGGTGCCTGATTGGATCTTGTGATGGACATGTGGCTGCTGGGCAGGGATTTGAACTTTCATTTGGGTGGGGAAAATCTGAAAACATTCCCAGATGTCTCAATATGACTGTCAGGGTTCTGAGTAACACCCCCAATGAAAGAAAACTCTGAGGTTTGAGTTTCCTCAAAGTTCCATTTTGATCAGAGATGTCATATTGGCACATCTGGGAGAACCCAAATCTGAAAGCTTCCTGGTTTTCCCACCCAATTGAAAGTTCAAGATCCTGCCCCAACACTCACAAGTCTGTCAAATGGTCCAATCATTCATTGCCATGAAGGAAGATTCCTCCCATCCACATTTATCCAGGTGCAGGCACAAAGAGACCTTGACTTTCTGAGAAAGAATGTTATTATGGCTACACACCACCCATTCTATAAATCCCTCTTCCATTTTCCCACAGTAGAAAATGTGGCAGGCCCAAAATCCAAAAAGGTAAAAGATGGCTTCCAGGTCTAATAAAATGGAACTTTGAGGAAACTCAAGACTCAGAGTCTTCTTTTGTTGGGGGTATTACTTGCAACCCTGACACCATGTTTAAGTGCTGGTAGATGCTCTAGTAGGCCTATGAAGCTGTTGGAGAGAGAGGGGCCTATTTCAGCACCTGGTGCCCAGATGCGCTCACTTCCCTCAAGCATTTCTTTGCTAATCTGATTTACAGTTCCATCATCTTTCTCCATCGTGTTTCTCACCATCATGTGCAGGGAAATAAGTTTGTGGGACTAAAAAAATAGTTTAATCAATCAATTCCAACTTTTTGTGAAAAAAAAAGATCTCACAAAGTTGGAATTGATTGAACTTTTCTTTTAGTCCCACAAACTTTGGTTTCCCTGTATATGACAGTGAGAAATGCGACAGAGAAACATGACGGAGCTGGAAATCAGGTTAGCAAAAAAAATGCTTGGAGGCAGCAAGGGCATCTGGGGTGGTGCCAAGCCAAGCGGGGATCTCTCTTAATTGAGCAAGCAGGGCAGGAAGCCAGGCTGTCTGCTGGAGGGAAATGCTGCCTTCCGGTCAGAGGCCAAGCCAAACATTTTGTCTATGCAGCAGAGCCCTGATCGTCTTTCCTCCCTCTCAGTACAAGAGCTGCTTCCTGCCCAGGGGGAGGACCATACGTTAAGCCCTGGGCCTGGCATGGCTTGGTGGCCTGGCCTGTTTCCTGGCCCAGTACCTCTCTGAAAGTGGGGAAATCCAGGCCCCACACTCTTTTGCCAGCCTCCTTCATGCACGCCTGTCCTTGCCCAGCTGTGATGATTTAACACCCACCTCACTTGGTTGTGATCAGTCTTTCCTCTGCCTGCTAACTCAAAAGAGTTAGCAGGCACAGGAAGGCAGGGGGCAGCTGGCACTCACTGCTCAATTGCTGCATCTCCTGGGAAGCCTCTCTGCCTGCCCCATGCCCATTTGCAAATGAGATGGGCAAGCACTCGTGACATCCCGGCTGGACTACTGCAACGCTCTCTACATGGGGCTCCCCTTGAGGTGCACTCGAAGGCTACAGTTAGTCCAGAATGCGGCCGCGTGGGTGATTATGGGTGCCTCAAGGCAATCCCACATAACACCTCTCCTGCACGAGCTGCACTGGCTGCCTATGGCCTTTCGGGTGCGCTTCAAGGTGCTGACGACCATCTTTAAATCGCTCCATGGCTCGGGGCCTAGCTATATACGAGACCGCCTCCTGCCCCATACATCCCTTCGTCCAATCCGCTCCCACAGAGGGTCTTCTCCGGGTACCGTTGGCTGGGTAATGCCGGTTGGCGACGCCCAGGGGAAGGGCCTTCTCTGTGGCGGGCCCAGCCCTCTGGAACGACCTACCCCCCGACCTACGCACCACCTCGGACCTCTGCCTCTTTCGCCAGCGTCTCAAGATGTATTTATTCCAACAAACCGGCCTAGCATAACCCCCCGTTTCTGACTTTTATCTGAACAAATTTTAATTCTCATGGTTTTAAAGGGTTTTTAGCACGGGATTTAATTTAATAGTTTTTTTTAAATGTATTTTGTATTTTGTATGGTTTTATATTGCCTGTGCGCCGCCCTGGGTCCTTACAATGAGAAGGGCGGGGTATAAATTTAATTTAAAAAAATAAAAAAATTAAAAATAAATAAAAAATAAGCCTGATAAAGAGCCAGTTCAGGTTTCCGATCCTGGGGCCCTTCTCCATCTCCCAATATTTGAAGAATTGTTCTTCAAACTCCCACCCTCCCTGGGCCTGCAAAGTGGCCAGATGTCTGCCAGCATTCAGGTGTTGGAAGAGGAGTGCTGAGGAGAGGGTGAGCGGAAGGAGCTCTGGCCCTGTCTGCACAAGCCCACACCTCCTGAGGGGATCCACTGTTGGGGACTCCTCGAGGGACCCTTTCTGGCAGGGTTCACCCAGTTTCTTCTCCCTTCTTGCTCCCACAAGAACTGGTTGTTAAATTATTTGAATTCCACCATTGGCTCTATCTCTGTATAAATATTTTAGGAAAGCAGCAGGATATACATACATACATACATACATACATACATACATACATACATACATACATACATACATGAGACAATATTTTCACAGCTCCTGTTTTTAGGCCCGTTTAAGGGAGGAGACAAACTGTCATCCTTCTCTGCCCTTCGACTCAACCTAGAGATCCTCCAGATCTCAGTTTGTCTCCTCCCTTAAACGGGCCTCAAAACAGGAGCTGTGAAAATATTCTCTCCTCAATAAGAGTCCTGTAAAAGGCTGATGTAATCAGGGAAAGCCGGTTAGCTCAAGGCATAGGAAGGGTTGCCTGAAATGCTGGAAAGTGCCGGTTCAAATCCCAGTAGATGAAGTATGGCCAGCTGAAGAAGGCTAAAAAGCCTGAAATAGATCTATCCTGGTCTCTTAATTATTAAATCAGCCCTTAAAAATCTAACACATACCTAAAAAACAGCAGCAATCTTAATGGGTCTCTGTCTGGATGATCTCTAGGTTGAGTCGAAGGGCAGAGAAGGATGACAGTATGTCTCCTCCCTTAAAAAAAGGCCTAAAAAACAGGAGCTGTAAAAATATTCTCTCATCAATAAGAGGCCTGTAAAAGGCTGATGTCATCAGGGAAAGCTGGTTAGCTCAAGGCATAGGAAGGCTTGCCTGAAATGCTGGAAAGTGCCGGTTCAAATCCCAGTAGATGAAGTATGGCCAGCTGAAGAAGGCTAAAATGCCTGAAATAGATCTATCCTGGTCTCTTAATTATTAAATCAGCCCTTAAAAATCTAACACATACCTAAAAAACAGCAGCAATCTTAATGGGTCTCTGTCTGGATGATCTCTAGGTTGAGTCGAAGGGCAGAGAAGGATGACAGTATGTCTCCTCCCTTAAAAAACGGGCCTAAAATATATATATATTAGCTCTCATCAGTTGGCCACACCCCACTGGGATTCGAACCGGGGCTGTAATGAATCCAAGGCAGAAGCCTAGTACTCCAGCCTAATCAGTTCTACCCTGTTTCATCAGCTAATCCAGGAGTATTTAGTATAGACAATTGTTTCCACAACTTCCTGTCAGGGCCCCAATTAAGGGAGGAGACATGCTGTTGAGCCGACAGGCAGAGAGGGAAACATATATATATGTTAGCCCTCGTCAGCTGGCCATACTTCCCTACAGGGATTTGAACTGGTGCTCTCCAGCATTCGAAGCAGGCTTCTCTATGCCTTGAGCTAACCAGTTTCCCTGATTACATCATCCTTTCTACAGGACTTTATTGATGAAGTGGATATATTGTTACAGCTTCCTGTTAGGCCTATTTAAGGGAGGAGACAAACTTGTCATCCTTCTCTGTCCTTCGACTCAACCTAGAGACCATCCAGACAGAGACCTATTAAATTGCTGCTGTCTTTTTAGATATGTGTTAAATTTCTTTAAGGGATGATTAATAATAATTAAATAAGAGACCAGGATGGATCCATTTCGGGCTCCTTAGCCCTCGTCAGCTGGCCATACTTCCCTACAGGGATTTGAACTGGTGCTCTCCAGCATTCGAAGCAGGCTTCTCTATGCCTTGAGCTAACCAGTTTCCCTGATTACATCATCCTTTCTACAGGACTTTATTGATGAAGTGGATATATTGTTACAGCTTCCTGTTAGGCCTATTTAAGGGAGGAGACAAACTTGTCATCCTTCTCTGTCCTTCGACTCAACCTAGAGACCATCCAGACAGAGACCTATTAAATTGCTGCTGTCTTTTTAGATATGTGTTAAATTTCTTTAAGGGATGATTAATAATAATTAAATAAGAGACCAGGATGGATCCATTTCAGGCTCCTTAGCCCTCGTCAGCTGGCCATACTTCCCTACAGGGATTTGAACTGGTGCTCTCCAGCATTCGAAGCAGGCTTCTCTATGCCTTGAGCTAACCAGTTTCCCTGATTACATCATCCTTTCTACAGGACTTTATTGATGAAGTGGATATATTGTTACAGCTTCCTGTTAGGCCTATTTAAGGGAGGAGACAAACTTGTCATCCTTCTCTGTCCTTCGACTCAACCTAGAGACCATCCAGACAGAGACCTATTAAATTGCTGCTGTCTTTTTAGATATGTGTTAAATTTCTTTAAGGGATGATTAATAATAATTAAATAAGAGACCAGGATGGATCCATTTCGGGCTCCTTAGCCCTCGTCAGCTGGCCATACTTCCCTACAGGGATTTGAACTGGTGCTCTCCAGCATTCGAAGCAGGCTTCTCTATGCCTTGAGCTAACCAGTTTCCCTGATTACATCATCCTTTCTACAGGACTTTATTGATGAAGTGGATATATTGTTACAGCTTCCTGTTAGGCCTATTTAAGGGAGGAGACAAACTTGTCATCCTTCTCTGTCCTTCGACTCAACCTAGAGACCATCCAGACAGAGACCTATTAAATTGCTGCTGTCTTTTTAGATATGTGTTAAATTTCTTTAAGGGATGATTAATAATAATTAAATAAGAGACCAGGATGGATCCATTTCGGGCTCCTTAGCCCTCGTCAGCTGGCCATACTTCCCTACAGGGATTTGAACTGGTGCTCTCCAGCATTCGAAGCAGGCTTCTCTATGCCTTGAGCTAACCAGTTTCCCTGATTACATCATCCTTTCTACAGGACTTTATTGATGAAGTGGATATATTGTTACAGCTTCCTGTTAGGCCTATTTAAGGGAGGAGACAAACTTGTCATCCTTCTCTGTCCTTCGACTCAACCTAGAGACCATCCAGACAGAGACCTATTAAATTGCTGCTGTCTTTTTAGATATGTGTTAAATTTCTTTAAGGGATGATTAATAATAATTAAATAAGAGACCAGGATGGATCCATTTCGGGCTCCTTAGCCCTCGTCAGCTGGCCATACTTCCCTACAGGGATTTGAACTGGTGCTCTCCAGCATTCGAAGCAGGCTTCTCTATGCCTTGAGCTAACCAGTTTCCCTGATTACATCATCCATTCTACAGGACTTTATTGATGAAGTGGATATATTGTTACAGCTTCCTGTTAGGCCTATTTAAGGGAGGAGACAAACTTGTCATCCTTCTCTGTCCTTCGACTCAACCTAGAGACCATCCAGACAGAGACCTAGGTTGGGACAAGTAACAGGAGCTCACTTCGCTAGGGATTCAAACTGTCAACCTGCCAACCTTTCTGATCGATAAGCTCAGCATCTTAACCACTGAGCCACTGCATCTCTTTACCTTTTAGGAGGCTTATAAATAGATAAATGTCTTTCACAAATTTTGTCCATCTAAGAGTAAAAAACTATTTCACTATTTGAGGAAACTTAATCTGAATATAAGTCTTTCTTCAAGAAACACTTATTGAAACAAAACAAGAAATATTTGATAAATAAATGATTAGAAGAAGAATTTATATTAGCTAGTATAAAAAAGATTAATGGAGTTGTTTTATATATAAAATCCTAATTCAAACCTAAGCTACTTATAGCAGATGAACGTGGTAGATTTGTAGCAGCGGAAACAGAACTTAATGGGATAAAATCAATAGTGGTGGGCATGTACAGGTGAAATGATGATAGAAGCAATTTTTTTGATCATTTAATGGATCAGTTACTGCCTTTCTTGTATGGAAACTAGCTTATGTTGGGGGATTGGAATAGAGTGACGACACCAGCTTTGGATAGAACATCCATCAAAAGGGGTTAAACCCTCACAGGGTAAATTATCTACCATATTTTTCAGACTATAAAATGCACTGGTGTATAAGATGCACCCAGCTTTTGAAGAGATAAGAAAAAAAAAGTTTTTGCCTTCCCTCGCCCCCAGCAGCCCTCAGCAGGGCTGGGGCAAGGCAAAAAAAGTCTCAGTTTTTGTGAAAATCTGCCCATTTTTTTTCAAAAAACAGAGGAATTTTTGCCTTGCCCCAGCCCTGCTGAAGCCTGCAGAGGGCTGCTGGGAGCTGAGGGAAGGCAAAAAAAGCCTCTGTTTTTGTGAAAAGCAGGCCATTTTCGCAAAAATGGGGGGGGGGGGGCTTTGGGAGGCCAAAAATGACTGTATTTGGTGTATAAGACACACCAACATTTCCATGCTCTTTTGGGGGGGGGGGAGGTGCTTCTTATACTCTGAAAAATACAGTAAGACCTTCTTTGAGATGATGTATAATCTAGCGCTAATAGATTCATGGAAATATAAAAATGGAGATACCAGAGAATATACCTTCTTCCCTGAAAGACATAAATCTTTTTCAAGGATTGACAGGATATGGATATCTAAAAATCTCGCAAATAAAATTCTGAAAGTGGACATTCTGCCCAAATCTTTCTCTGACCAGAATCCTGTGCTTTTGGTTTTAAGAGGAAAGAGCTCAAATTTCAGATGGAGATTAAATGAAGTGATTCTACAAAAGGAATGGATTGTAAAAGACTGTAAAAAGAAACTGCAGGAATACTTTGAGAATAATTTTGGAAAAGGAACAAGCTTAACGACAGTATGGGATGCCAGTATATCGGTTATGAGGGGCTATTTTATACAGTATAATTGCTTAGAGAAGAAAATATCCCAGGAAAAGATGCAAAAGATATTGGATGAAATTAGAAAGAAAGAAATTCAGTTGCAGAAAGTCTTTCACAAATGTATTAACCAATCATCAATTTTGTGTTGGTACACACAAATCCACACGCTTTATGTGGATTTTTTTCTTCTGTTCATCATATCCAATTCTCAGAGACTCCCTTCAGTTTTCTTGACAAGATTTTTCAGGAGTATTTTGCCATTGCCTTTTTCCTAGGGCTGGGAATTAGTGACTGGCCCAAGGCATCTTTGTGTCTAAGGCTGGAGTAGAATTCTAGACTGATGTCATAACCAGTACACCAAATTGGCTCTCATTTCTGTGGAATGCCTATAGGTATATCTGCAAAGTATTTTAAAAATATAATACAATTCTTATTCATTTTGTAAAAGAATCTTTAGTACACTATTAAGGTAGGGAGATTTGGGTTTTGAACTCTTGAATCTATAGCTTACATCCTGTGACAATATCTTTAACACTCTCATCTATTTATCTGTCCTTGGCAGGGATGGATTGCTGCTGGCATTATCACTCTTCACTCTTGTGTGTGCCTGATGTGCGCTGTGTGCGCAGTTGCTTGTAAAATTTTCTGTGCACGTGCAGAACATTAAAAAAGGACAAAAAGCCATGCCAGCAGTACCAGCAGCATGGCCAGCCTGGGTTGCTGCCGGTTCTGTGACCCAGGCCAACAAATCACTACCGATTCGCCCGAACCACTGCGAATCAGCAGCAACTCACCTCTGGTCCTCAGACTCAATAGGGGGACAAATATGCCAAAAACAGTCGAAATATCTGGCTGACTCTGCGACCAACTATTACAATCTGCCAATACATATAGAAATACCTGCTTGAAGCAGTTATTTAGCAGGACAAATAGGTCTCCAAATTTCTGGTCTGAAACCAGAGTGAAATGAATCTTGATAATTTGCTTTCTCTCAGCCAATACTCTTCCAAGCACTTTGTACTCAAGTGGCATATCTCATATATCTTGGTACCAAGGAAATTATTTAGGAGAGCTTCTAGTATGTCTCTTTCAAGGCATCCAGATGGTCTCTTGACATAATAGGTATCCAATAACTTTTCTCTGCTACCTGCAATCTTTTCTGATCACAGTATTTCATGCTCTGGTAGCTTCCTGTCTAGATAAACTCAATATGCTGCATATGGAGTTGCATCTGAGCATGTTAAAAGGCTACAGACAAATGTCGGGAATAGTTATTAAACTACCCTTTCTAACACATTTGTGCAGTGAAAAGAACTGAACATGAATTTAACAGAGGAGATTGATGGCTTTTAATAATGGGATTAATTTTCATACTCTTACACCATTAATAATAGAAGACATAAAGGTAGTTTTGGGTTTTGATTTTAAATGTTTGGCTAAATAAGTACCCTCAGATTCTAATGCACAGTTAGTGATTGGGCTGCCTACTGAAACCTGTTTTCTCTCATGGTTCTTAATCAAAAGGACATGAATGCATTTGATCCAGACTACTTGTCTAGAATTTGGGGAAGGATGACTGAAAATTCTGTTCGTTGCATATGATGTCTTTTGAATGAGGATCTATTTAACTGAAGTTGTCCTGAATTATTTGTTAGATTTAAATCCCATATTTTTTCTACTGGTAAGATCGCCTTCATTTTATTTCTAGGGTCTACTTCATTTTATTAGTACAAAAAATATATCTGTGAAATGGATTGGAGAGAGGGAGGGAGGGAGGAAGGGAGGGAGGGAGGGAGGGAGGGAGGGAGGGAGAGAGAGAGAGAGAGAGAGAGAGAGAGAGAGAGAGAGAGAGAGAGAGAGAGAGAGAGAGAGAGAGACTGACTGAGGACTAAATTATGCCATGAGTTTTGGTGGCTGAGGGTAAACCTGAATCTGAGTCTCTCCAATCCAGCTACTGTTTAATCATGGTTTGATTTTTATAATATCTAACAATTGAATTATTAAGAAGTACAAATTGTTGTAATGTTTATAAGCAGTTAATGATTGTTATAAAATGTACTTACATTGGTTATCACAGCCAGAATGGCTATTCCTTGCATGATAGGTTGCCATGCCCCTATATGTTGGGCTTTTTGGGAAACCATGCGTCTATACTGTGTGGTAATCTTCCAAGCATCCACATGAATTTCCAATAAATTGTTAATAAGGGCCAGAAGGGGTGCCAATGGGAATGATGTCACAAATAATGTTACGAATCCAAATTGTATAACTGGAAATAATAAATATATTATTATATTGTTGATGAAACAGTAGTGCTTTATCTGTTTTCAAATATTGTATCAGCCAAAATTGTAGCTACTCAAGAGCAGCCAAAATCCATCTGTTCCTAATAAAGGTGAACCAATTGAATCCAACAATCTGGTATGCTTATTTAGATACATTTATTAACAATTTGTAACTATCAAGAATCAAGGCAACAATTAAAAGATTCTTATTGCTAATTTTAAAAAACGTTTTTGAGTTGAACTCAACTTTCAGTAATGAAAGTTCATGCAATACATTGCATTTCTGGCTAGCTTTAGGGATGGAGCTGCCTTTTATGGAATGTTCTGACATCTTTCCAGTCCAGCAAAAGTCCTAGATTCTTTTTATTAACCAGAATTGACTAGCAGAAGTCATCTATGTGCCACCAGCAGTTAAATTATATTGTTAATTAGGATGTTTTGTTTTAAAAAAAAATACTGCTGAAGTATTTTATTGCTATACAGTGGTACCTCGCTTCACGAACTTAATTCGTGAACTGACTCTGTTCGCGTTGCGAATTGGTCGTGATGCGAGGCACAATTTCCCATAGGGTTCAATGTAAATCCGATTAATCCGTTCCGACCTTGTTTTTTGGTCGTGAATCTTGAACGGACTCTGTTCACGTTGCGAATTGATCGTGAAGAGAGGCACAGTTTCCCATAGGGTTCAATGTAAATCCGGTTAATCCGTTCCGACCTTGTTTTTAAAATGTCCGCGGCTCCGGGTCGTGCAACGAGGCGGGGTTCGTGACTCCGAGCATTTTTACGAATTTTTCTGTTCGTGATGCGAGGGCGGAGTTGGTGCAGCGAGGCGGAATTCGTGCAGCGGAGCGTATTTTTACGAACTTTTCCGTTCGTGCAGCGAGGCGGAGTTCGTGCAGCGGAGCACATTTTTTGGAAAATTTCTGGTCGTACTCCGAATTGGTCATGAAGAGAGGCGTTCGTGAAGCGAGGTACCACTGTATACTTCTCTCTTGCGAAACCAAAACATACAGGAGATATATACGACATGATGCATATCGTTCCAGGTTTATTCAATCATTTCCAGTATTTTATTCAATAAATTTCCAACATGTTATTCAATATTTCAACAAAAGAATATTTACATTATTAATGTGATGATTGTCTGTCTGTCTGTCTGGTGTCTGTCTGTCTATCTGACTGTCTGTTTATCTATCTAACTATCATATATCTAGCTATCATTACATATACAGTGGATTCAGAAAGTATTCAGACCCCCTTCTCACTTTTGTCATTTTGTTATGCTACAACTTGATTGTATAATTGTTGAAATTCATTTTTTCATCTACACTCAGTATCCCATAATGACAAATTAAAAACAGAATTTTAGAAACGTTTGTAAATTTATTAAAAAGAAAAAAAAACTGAAATGTTTGCAGTAACATTTGAAACATTAGTGCCTCCCATTTCTCGTTAGTTGCTGATGCATTTCTATGCCTTGATTAGAGTCCATTTGTGGTAAATTAAATTGATTGGACATGATTTGGAAAGGCACACACCTTTCTATAGGAAGCCTCACAGTTGACAATGCATACTATAGCAGAGCAAAAGCCACAAAGTCAAAGGAACTGCCTGCAGAGTTCAGATAAAGGATTATTGCAAGACACAGGCTAAAATAATGGGGAAGGCTAAAATAAAATTTCTGCCGCGCAGAAAGTTTCCAAGAGCACACTGGCCTCCATAATTCTCAAATGGAAGAAGTTTGGCACAACCAGGACTCTTTCAAGAGCCGGTCACCCAGTTAAACAGAGCAATCAGGGGAGAAGGATCTTAGGAAGAAAGGTGACCAGGAACCCAATGATCACTCTGACTGAGCTCCATCTCGGTGTAGAGATGGGACAGAGTTCCAGAAGGACAACCATCACTGCATCATTCCACTGATCTGAGCTTTATGGCAGAGTGGCTAGACCAAAGCCTCTCCTCAGTGAAAAATACATGAAAGCCCGGCGTTTGCAAAAAAGCACCTTCCCATACCTGATCTTCCGGAGGCCCCATACTGGAACTCTCCCTCCCCTTGCCTGACCCCCCTTCTCGCTCCCCCTGCCCGCCCTGTCGCCGCTTGCTTGTTCACTCACCCCACCTGTCCACACCATGCTTGCCCTGCCCACCCCCTTCCTTTGCCTGCTCAGCCAAGGCTCTGAGGCTGCAGGCAGTCAGGGAGGTGGATGGGGGAATGCTGCCCATCTGCCTGCTCCCTCCAGAAGCAACTGGGCAGGCCCTGGGATGGTCAGTGACCCACATGCCACTGCCATGTGACCACTCTGTGGGCTCAGCACCTGCCCGGACATGGCTGCAGCTGGAAACAGGACATGAAGGAGAGGCCAAGGGAGAAGGCGGAGCCAGCCATGCCGATACAACTGGAGGTCTCCATGCAGAGACACCCCGGCTGAACTTTTGCCGTTCCATTGGTTCCATAGGAACCTAAACTGTCCTGGAGGGACGGCGATGAGGAAGCTAGCCTCGCTGGTCACAGGGGTATCGCAAAACCCTTGTTTGACATGAGGGAAAAGCCTCTGAAGGACCACAAACAGGCAGCCCCCCCATGGGCGGATAAGACATTGGGAAAACTCCGAAATGAAAGGAACAGTCTGAAAGAGAAAGTGCTACACCGGGAAGGTATTCTATTTTTTATTTTTTGAAACACTTTGCTAAAGAAACTTTTTAATTTTGAAATAAGCAGCGGAGTTAATCTAATAAGTTTGAACTGAGAGGTTTCTTTTTTTAAATACTTTTTTTCTGAAATGGCAGATTGAAACATTAGAGTAAGGCTACTTTTGTTTCCATTAAAACAGATTGGATTATTTCTGGCTTCCTTTTTTCTCTTCTTTCTATTTTTTTCTACCTGAAATCTTTAATTTGGGACTATTTCTATATATTATTTCGGAACATTTATTGGGCACTCCTGAAACTAAATAAGAACTACTTTTTATTTTTATTTTTTATTTTTTCCTCAACAACAGAGGAAAGGACATATTAGAAAGTGAAAAGTGAAACCTTGTTACATTGCTTTGTTATACTCTTCTTGCCTCTGAAGGTCACTGGTTGAATTTCATGGAAGTAGATGTAAGCATGAGTTGTTTACAATAGTTGCCTTCTGATAAGTGCAAATATCAAAGCACAACATTAAAGACAGAACAGACCAGTGACCAGGAAACAGTGAGATTTAAACTTCATCACTTTTTGGATTTGTCAACATGACTTTATACTAAGAAGAGGATATCTCAGAAAGCCAGAATGTTCTGGCTGAAATCCTAAACCTACTGAAAAAAGTAATAATAGAATGAATAACACATTGGACAAAATGTTGTGTACTTTATCAAGTTATGGGTGATTGAAGACCTCAAAAATCAAAGAGAAAGAAGAGAAAGATGAAGATAATGAGATACTGATCTTAGTTGAAGAAAATGATAAGGATGTCAATCAACCAAATGTGGGAGAAAACATAGAGAAAGGAATAACCAAAACAGAATTTGAGGAATCTGGGACCCAGTTTGGTGGTTAAGGAGAAGAAAAGGGAAAAGAAGAATCAAAGATGGATGAAAGAGCAGAAACCTCTCCAGGAATACGTCTAACATCTAAAAACAAACAACACGTAAGGATAGGAACTGGGCACTTGACAGTTATATTGGACAATAAAGTGCAAAAAGAAGGTTATGAAAGACCTGGGAAGGAAAATAAAAAGAGATGGGGACCACAAATGTCAAAAGAGTTCAATTTGCTACTGGATGGACACTGGTTGATAAGGAAAATTGTTATCCTTTGATGATTAATAATTAGTTAGATTGTGTTTAGAATACCATCGAAGGATTATTAGTTAATCAATAGTCTACAAGAAGAGTAACTTACAATAATGGCTATAGCTAATGATATATATCTATGTATCTATTGGTAGAAACTCACGAATATGAGATGTCAGCCTCTGCTTTTTGCTCGCTTCGGCTGTCATTTTGTAACGGGGGGAGGGGGTTGGGCTGTCTGGATACTAAGTGAGCTGGAGGGAGATGTGGCCTCAGTCTGTTATCACCTAAGCTAATGGTCTTGCATTCCACTGTGATGATGCTCCTGAGCAGGAAGTGCACCTGATGTCGTGACCGGCTCCGCATTGGACAATATACTGGGGTCAAGGGACTAAGGGCTGGGTTATGCTTTGATACATATGTTACGCGCCTAAATGTTTCATTCCTTGCTTGACTTTCGCTGCAGTCTTATCATATTCAGTAAAAGTAACCTTAAACTTCCCAAATGAGCTTAAGCGTGGTCTTTCCTGATTTATGATGGAAGCAGGTCTGACAAAAAACAAGGAATCAGATTACACTCATCTCTGAGCTAAAAACTTCAGCAGTGAGTGAGAAAAAACAAAAAAAAACCTAAACGTCAAAGAATGTTGGACGCTGGGAAAGAAGAACTACTGGGAGCAACTGCACCCGATACAGCCTCCGCTCCTAGTCCGGACATCCAGAAACCAGATACCAAAGATCCCAGGTCAGTCATTGAACTCTTAACGGATATTAGCCTGGGTGGTGAAACTGAAGATAAATCAGTTTGTCACCGATGGTCCGAGGGAGTGGGCAGAAAAGGAATGTTTGAAGAAACCCCTTGGGGAGTAAATACTAGATGCAGACGGGCCCCTCCCCCCTCTTCTGGGAAGTGCCAGAGGATGAATTTCTTCTAAGACAGCGAGCGCAGAAGCTAATTGCAGAAGCTGATGAGCTGAAACGCAGCAGAGAAAACAAGGGAAAAGGGACTCTCGACCCTTGGGATTGGTTATTACCAAGGTGGGAGGAGGAAAAACCCCAAATTGGAGGGAACCCTACCCAGAAAGATGAGCATACACAGCGTCCAGCATCAGCAAGGCCAGTTCCCCCCCCCCATGCTGAAGGAGGGAGGCAAGTCCTAGAAGGGAAGCAAGCCCCCCAGCCCGCAGAATGGCTACTGTCCCTCCATTGGGAGTGAAATTTGGTGGTGATGCTAAGGAATTAGGATTTTTCCTACTGCATGTCAGCAATTTTGTGAGGCAAGCTGCACTTGATTTGCCAGATGACGAAGCGAAAAATTAGAGTTGTTTGTCTGGCACTGGAGGGCAAAGCTTCAGATTCGATTGTAGCTCTGCACAATGATAACTCCCCTCTGATGAGAAATTTCGACAGATTTATGTTCGCCCTGAGAAGGCGTTTCGAGGACCCCCACATAGAACATAAAGCCCGCCTAGAAATGAAGACATTACGTCAGGGAAATCAGCCAGTCCAAGAATATTCTCAACGCTTTCGTGAATTATCTGTTTACATGAGAGGTTGGAGTGAGAAGCTCTTATCGACAGTTGCACTGAGGGCTTGCATCCTGATCTATATCAGAGCTGTATCAACAGACGAAACCCACATACCCTCGAGGGTTGGTATGATTTATCTGCTGACGTGGAGATCGATTTAATCAGAAAAGCCAATATTCATTCAGTGGAAAGAGAAGTTAAAGCACCCCCATTTGCTATACCATGTCGTGATAGCCCAAGGGAAGGGAGGGGAGGACCCTCCAACAAACAACGCGGTAGACTTCCTGTTCCTGTTCCCGGCGGCGACGGACGAACCTTGGGGTTCGTCCGCCGTTTTGTTCTTTTTTCTGCCCCTAACGGGGGTGGCACCCCCTTTTTTGGGGGTCCCTCCGTAAAACTGGTTTGCCTGGGCTGGTTTATCCTGGCAGCGGCTGGGAAACGGCCCTTGTCTTCGGTTTAGGCGAAGGAAGACATGCTGCGGGGGGGTTCCCCTTCGCCAATGGAGGACGGTAACGATCAGCGAATTTAAAAAGAACTGAGCATGCGGGTCGGAAGGCTCCCTGGGGCTTTGGCAGCGAGGTGAAGAGTGAGTGATTTACAACATTATTTATGCTGGCAGCCTGGATTGAAAGAACGTAGAGGGGGGTGTTTGTTGGTTAAACCCCCCCTCGGATTTAAAGCGGCGTTCCGAAATGGCTCCTCGTTGCGACGAAGCGGATACTTTGTTTCCGGACTGCATTGAAATAAGTGAAAGTGATCTGCGGCTTATTTTCTTACAATGTATCTAAGTCCGGCTGGCTTGATAGAATTTTTCTTGGGTTATTTTCTCCTCCTGGCTCTCAGACGGGGCGGTGGAGGATGGTTCCCTTTGTTCCTGAATGACTATTTTTACCTTTGGAAAATTACCAACATCTCTTCGTGAAATGGACTCTCTCTCTCTACTAATGAAGAAATTTCTGGATTAATTGATTCCTTCCCTGAGTGCCTTCTTTGCTAAAAAATGTTGACTGTGAAAAGTGTTTCTCTGCTGGGTCTTGAATTCTTTTACAACTTTCACTTGACCTGTTTTGCTCCTGATTTGCCTCAACGGCCCCACCCAAAAAACGCCATCTTAGTGACACTGACTTTAACAGTTTACCATGGCATCAAAATCAGAATTGGCAGGATTGGAACAAAGAATGTCATCTTTGGAATCAGTGTTACAAGTTTTGGTGCAGGAAATTAAAGCTTTGAGAGCTGATAATAAAAGTTTTAAGGAGGACCTTCTGGAAACACGGAAGCAAGTGCTGGAGAATTCACAGAAGACTGAGGATCTGGAAGGGGGGCTGGCTGGGGCAAAGGGAGAACTTAAAAATGTCAACATTGAAATTGCAGATTTGTCTGGTCATATGTCTAGGATGGATTTTGAAAGGATGTCATATTTTTTAAGATTTCAGAATGTTTCTGAAGAATCTGGTGAATACCTTCCTGATCTCATGAGTACAATTTTAGCAGACTATTTACAGAAACCTAAAGATGAGATCAGGGGGGATATTGACCTAGTCTATAGAATAAATTCAGCATATGTCAGGATAAATGAAGTACCCAGAGAGATACATATTAAATTTGTTAGAAGGTCAACCAGAGAGGGAATTTTGAAGGCGCAGAGAGGGGGGCCGTTAATTTATCAACAAAAGGAAGTCACCATCTTGAAGCAGATCCCAAAAAAGATTAGGGAGGTGAGAAGGAGGTATTCCTTCTTATCCAGAAAATTGTTTGACCACGGGATCTGGTTTAAGTGGGTGATGCCGGAAGGGATGTTGGTGTTCTGGGATGAAGGAAGAGTAAGGATTAAAACAGTTGCTGAAGCGGAAGCCTTTCTTAAAAAACATTCCTCTATCCTGGGGGAAGATCTAGGGGGGACGGAGGGGGCCACGGCCCCGCCCGCTGGGGGCCAGGGAGGAGAAAAAGAAGATACAATTGCCAAGAGACTTAGATCGAAAAAATAACTTTGCTTTTTTTTTATTACTATTAATATTGCTTAACTTTTTGCCTGGATGTTTGTACACGACTGCTACCATAGAATGGAGAATTTAGGAATCTTGTACTTATTTTCACCTTGTAGTACTTTTGGAAAAATGTTCTTTTAATGTTTTATTATGAAGCCCTAGAAGGGCCAATGATCCCGACGCGAAAGTTCTTAATATGTTTCTGTATCCCTTACCCTACCCTTTTCGAAAATTGTAAAAACCAATAAAACTTTTTCAATATAAAAAAAACAAAAAAACAACGCGATACTGCTTGCTTCAAGTGTGGAAAGGAGGGGCATTGGGCTAATGCTTTCAGAATGAGATCGAAGCCCCGCCCCAAGCCACCCTCTGAGATAAATAAAGGCACCAGAAAAACTGGTCCACGTACCAGACCAGCGATGTCGGGGATGGAGCCACTGGACCTTACTACCAACTATTACGAACCAGGGCAGGATCCGAATGACTGGGAGAAGGAGGCCGGGTCTGATGAGGAAACGGACAGGCAATGGGTGAGTTCCCGGTCGGGCACCATGACTATTCCCCTTAAGCTAAAAATGCCCTCTAGTGGACATTTCTCAGAATTACTAGCCCTTTTGGATTCTGGATGTTCACGATGCCTTATAAGCCAAGACCTAGTACAACAACTAGGAATTCGCTTTAAAACTTTAAAAGTTCCGATCGCATTTTGTCAAATGGATGGATCGGCCGCGGGGGGAGGTCCAGCACAATTTGTTACAGAACCAATTGAGTTGGTGGTTGGCGATCACCATAGGGAAACCATTTATTTCATTGTTGCTCCCATTGCAGACAACCCAATTATTTTGGGATTAACGTGGTTGCGGAAATGGAACCCTGTCATAGATTGGAAAGAGGGTTGGATACGTATCCCCCTAAGTATGCCCCCCACCCCTAGGTGTGGACCCTGCTCCGGTGCCCCCCAAACCCAATGAAAGCGTGTCGACTGACCAAGTGGCAACCGTTTTGGAACAGATACCAGGGGAAGAAAAGATCCCTAAAGAATATTGGGATTTGAAAGACGTTTTTAGCGAAAAATCTTCTGACAAGCTTCCACCCCACCGCTCCACAGACTGCACCATTGATTTCCTCCCAGGGGTGCAACTACCTAAAGCACGCTTTTATTCCATGACACCAGGGGAAATGGTGGAATTGCGCAAGTTCATTGACAAAAATTTGGCAAGAGGTTTTATGAACCTGCTAGACCTCGAGTGGCGGCTCCTGTTATGTTCAGAGAAAAGAAAGACGGCCAACTCCGCCTAGTGGTGGATTACAGGAACTTAAACACGATCTGCGCTGAAAATGTCTACCCCCTCCCCCTCATGAAAGACATGCTCGCCCATCTGGCGAGAGGTAAGATTTTTACAAAACTGGATCTCAGAGAAGCTTATTATAGGATTAGGATTAAAGAAGGGGATGAGTGGAAAACTGCTTTTAATTGCCCGTTAGGTTGTTTTCAATTTAAAGTTCTGCCGTTTGGCCTACAAGGGGCACCAGCGGTTTTCATGCAACTGATAAATAAATTCTTACATCAGCACCTGTACAAAGGCGTTGATGATATATATCTTGATGATATCCTTATTTACACGGAAACAAGTGAACAACATGTGAAGCTTGTCCGTTCTGTTTTGCGCAAACTGAGGGCAGCGAAACTATACGCTAAACTTTCAAAGCGTGACTTTCATCAAAGCAAGATCGACTATCTCG
This sequence comes from Rhabdophis nuchalis, assembly GCA_039707465.1. Lineage (NCBI taxonomy): Eukaryota > Metazoa > Chordata > Lepidosauria > Squamata > Natricidae > Rhabdophis > Rhabdophis nuchalis. The sequence continues at coordinate 69,119,293 of CM077648.1, forward strand.
GATATCAGATTTCGTCAGGGGGTATTGAGATGAATCCTGCTAAAGTAAAAGCAGTGACTGAGTGGGCCCCACCTCGCACCCGTAAACAATTGCAAAGTTTCTTGGGTTTTGCAAACTTTTACTGCCAATTTATCCCCTCTTTTGCAAGTATTGCTCTACCAATTACGAACTTACTAAAAACAAAGGGTGAAGAAAAACCACGACCAAGTAGACCCCTGAACTGGTCTATGGAATGCCAAGCGGCGTTCGAAAAACTTAAATGCTTGTTTGCAGCGGAGCCTATTTTAAAACACCCTGACATGGATGCGCCTTTTGTCGTACAGGCAGACGTCAGCGATGTGGCGGTTGGAGCTGTTCTACTAAAATACAACTCCAACGGGGAGTTACAACCTTGCGCTTATACCTCTCGTAAGCTCTCCGATACTGAAAGAAGATGGGCTATTTGGGAAAAGGAAGCTTTTGCAGTTCGTTGGGTCCTTATGACTTGGCGACATTTCTTGGAGGGAGCTTCTCACCCGTTCGAAGTATGGACTGATCATAAGAACTTGGAATCTCTACGGACACCTCGCAAACTTTCTCCTAAACAAGTCCGTTTGTCTCAATATTTCAGTCGATTTAATTTTTCCATGAAATATATTCCTGGGGGACGAAACTTTATGGCGGACGCCTTATCACGCCTTCCTCAATACAACAGCTCTAAACTTACTGTTATCCAGCCTGTTATTCTGGTGTGTAACTTAACTGCTCGGGTGACCACTCGCAACCATTCAACTCTGCAGACCGAAAGCCCACTCGAATTGATCTCTAGAATTAAGGAAGAACTTCAGGCTGATGATTGGTTTGCTGCACATTGTGAAGACTGTACATTGCGGGATGACTTACCTTGGGTGGGTTCTAAACTTAAGTCCCAGCTAAGCTCCGTACTTTTGTGCTCCAGAGGGCACATGATTCTCGTTTGGCTGGTCATTTTGAGTTTGTAAAGACCCTACAATTACTTAAGCGTCAATTCTGGTGGCCTTGTATGAAGAAAGATGTTGAGTCTTACATTGCTAGTTGCCCAGTTTGTGCTGCATGTAAATGCCCCCCTGGCAAACCTCAAGGTCTCCTCCAATCTGTAGCATGGCCGGAGTCTCCTTGGAAGGAGATATCTATGGACTTCATTGTGGATCTTCCAAATAGCCATGGTTTCACTGTCATATGGGTAGTTACTGATCTATTTTTGAAACAAGTTCATTTTGTTCCCTGCTCAGGAATCCCATCGGCTAAGGCCTTAGCAAAATTGTTCCTGAATCACATTTATCGACTACACGGAGTTCCTCGACGTATTATTTCTGATAGAGGAGTTCAGTTCACTTCTCGGTTTTGGAAGGAGTTTTTGAAGATGATTGGCTCCTCCCAAGGTTTAAGCTCCTCCCACCATCCTCAGACAAATGGAGCTTGTGAGAGGGCTAATTCCGTTTTGGAGCAATATCTGTGATATTTCATTAATTACCAACAAGATGATTGGGCCGACCTGTTAATCCATGCTGAGGTGGCGTATAACAATTCCGTTCATAGCAGCACCGGTATGACTCCCTTCAAAGTGATTTATGGCCAAGATTTTATGCCTATTCCCGAGTTGCCTCACGAGTCTCCTACCGTTCTCTCACTCTTGGATTGGAGTAGTAAGATGGCGTCATTTTGGCCTGTGGCACGGAAGACGCTGGATGATGCTCACCAATCTCATAAATTGTATGCTGATAAAAAACGAGTTGCCCCGCCAGATTATAAAGTTGGTGACCGTGTGTACCTTTCTACCAGATTTTTGGAGAGCCCTCAAAAATGTAAAAAACTGGGCCCGAAATTTGTTGGGCCTTTCCCCATTGTTAAGATCATCAGTTCCGTGTCAGTCAAACTGGATTTGCCAAAAACCTATCGTCGGCTTTACCCGATTTTCCATGTCCATCTATTGAAACCTGAACACACATCTTATCTTCGTCGACCGCAATCTGATCCCCCACCACCATTGTTAGTAGCTGGTGAACCCCATTACGAAGTACGGGACATTTTAGACTCTAGAGTCTGGAGAAATAAAGTGCAATACCTAGTGTCTTGGAAAGATTTCCCTCCCTCCCATACCAAGTGGGTGGATAAATGCCCTAAGATACTGAAGAAGTTTTATGCAAAATATCCTGACAAACCTTAACCACTGTTGTTCCTTTGTGTCTCTGTTTTGTGTTTGTCTCTGTCCCTCTCGGTGTTTTTGTATTGTTTGTGTTTTATTGCAGGACTGACATCGCTTTTCTGGAGGAGGGCCGGATGTCAGCCTCCGCTTTTTGCTCGCTTCGACTGTCATATTGTAACAGGTGTGTGTGTTTGTGTTGCTAGGTTACGAGTGTGCAGAAGAGAGGGGTGTGGCCACGGACTGTTATCACCTCAGCTAACGGTCTGCATTCCATTCTGATGATGACCCTGGGCAGGACTTACACCTGATGTCGTGAACGGCTGTGCATTGGACAATATGCTGGGGTCAAGAGGCAAAGGGTGGGGTTATGCTTTGATACGTGTGTTGCGCGCCTAAATGTTTCATTCCTTGCTTGACTTTCGCTGCAGTCTTATCATATTCAGTAAAAGTAACCTTAAACTTCCCAAATGAGCTTAAGCGTGGTCTTTCCTGATTTATGATGGAAGCAGGTCTGACATGAGATTAGATATAAACAAATTTAAGACTGTATTAGATATTACTAATGAATTATGAGTCATATCAAGTAATGGAAAAATTATAGTTAATACTGGTTGATAATGAAAACTATTATACTTTGATGATTAACAATTAGCTAATTAGTTAGATGATTATAGAATGTTATTGAAGGATTATTAAATAGTTAATAACTATTCATAAAAATTAAGATTGTTTTAGATTATTATTGAAAAATCTATATAGGCATGTTGGGAATAAACAATGGATGCCAATAAGTGGTCAGGCTTTAAAGACATGTTTGAAGAAGAAATAGATTAAATTTGGAGTACTAGATGAGAACCTTGGGTTATTGATATTAAGGTGTATGATGAATCTTCTGATTTAAAATTTATAAAATGAGATCATTTATGAATAATAACCATTTTAGAGATGCACAGAAATTATGAATATCCGGTCGGTATGTTGTTTAAAAGATACAATGTAGAGTGATAACTTTTCCTTTTTAAATTTACTCTTTTTTTTCTTTGTTTGTCTTATCAATAGAATGCCATTATATAGCTTTACTTTACATATAAAAGGATATAAAAATAATTAGTAAAATTAAGGTTGAGATATAATAATTGTAATAATTGATATGGAAAACAAGTGATGACTATTGAAGAAATCCATAGAAACCTGTGATTAATTGACATATTCTCTAAAATCTATAATTTGTAATGGCTTTTTATGTTTTTCTTTGCTATGTTTGTACTATCTGTGTCTATTCAAAATAAATAAATAAATTATCACAACAAAGAAGGAGAGGCTGTCCAGCAGAGTGTTCTGAGGTTAATGGGTTGGTGGGGAGGTTGCGTAGGGCTGGAGATGGCAGGGAAGTGTGAAATTGAGGCCACCCTGGGTGCTTGCAATGGGACGTGGCAGCTGGGGCGGCTCCTTTGTGCTCCGTTTCTGGCAGCAGTTGACTTTCTCCTTCTGATCCTTCATGTCTGGGCATCTGGGTGGGCCCTGGGTCAGTCAGCAGCCTGTGTGCCACTTCCACATGTCTACTCTGGTTGCGCAGCCAGGAAGGATTGCTAGCAGAATACCAACTACAGCTGGGAGTGTCCCGAGGTCAGTGGGGTGGCGGGGAGATTGCGTGGGGCTGGATGGTGGTGACAGGAAGGCAGGGGTTGAGGCTATACCCCCATACCAGTGAAAAAAAGAGTGTCCCGCCATCCTGGAACTGTGCTGTGAGGTAAGGGAAGCAGTCTTGGGAGAGACTTTCCCTCCCCCTTCAGAGAGTCCATGTGGGGAGAGAGGAGGTGGCCTGATTTGAACACAGGTGGTGGGGTGGCAGTGCCTCCTTCGCTTGTTTGGGAGGGCAGAGAAAGAAAGGAGGTGTGTGATAGCCAAGGAAGTCCCCTTCGCCCTTGGTGGTGGGGGTGCTTTATCACATGCCTCCTTTCTTTCTCTGCCTGCCCAAACTACCGAAGGGGGCACCGACCCCAAACCACCTGCTTGCCCACATTCAATCCAGCCTGTCTCCTCCTGTCTCCCAGCATGGGCTCTCTGGAGGGGGAGGAAAGGTTCTTTCCAGCACTGGCTTCCTTCCTTCCTTCCTGCAGCATCAATTCGTAGGGGGAGGGCACGGACTGTTCAGAGGTGATGAGGAAATGGCAAGAAGCTTCCATTTCCCCATCACTGCCAAACGGTCTGTGCCCTCCCCCTACAGATTGACGCCGCAGGAGGGAACGAAAGAAGCTGGTCTTGGAAAGAATCTCCCCTCCCCTCCAGAGAGCCCATGCCAGGAGACAGGAGGAGGTGGGCTGGTTTGAATGTGGGTGAGTGGGCGGTTTGGGGCCAGCACCTTTTTTGCTCATGGGCGACCAATCTGCGGTGAGCATGCACATTTACTGACATCTGTCCATACATAACACTTGGCTTACCCATTTCAAGGTATTCATAAAACAATCCAAGCTTGCCAATGGGCTGCAAATGGTAGTCCTGCTCCCAGCGAGGAACAATAGTTTCTGATCGTGTAGCTGAATGGCATCTTCTAATCAGATTTTTAAGCCACCTGTACATTTGGAGAATCAGCAAGATTTATTCTATCTTCTAGAGTAGAGGTGTAACATTTGAACTCTATTAGCATTTTTTATAGCTCCCAAAGTTCCTCAAAACAGTAGAGCTAAACATTTCAATTTTTCCCCACACTGGGAGGATTTAATTCATCTATTTCAAATTGAAAAAAATAAAACAATCCATTTATAATTTCTATGTTCAACATCATCCCAAATCACCCCAAATTAGCTATCAACTCTGAGCTGCAAAACTTCAGATGACCACAAAATGATAACAATAGCTTATGGTTTTTGTATCTCTCTTTGTTGCCATCTAGGTTACCTGGATTGAGTTATACATTTAGTTGACTTCAAAGTAAGTACAAGATATAGAACTACTACTAATTTCTTTAAAATTCTTTATTCCCTTTATTTCTTTTCTGAATATTTCCTTGATCTTCACTGTTTTTTCTGAGCATTTGACAATTAAATCTATTTTACTGATAAAGCTCTCTTTCTTAATTCAGGGATTGCTTTTTGATCAGTGCAAATCAGTTCTTTGGATTTCTTTCAACTCCTGCTATCAATACTATTTACTTACGGAAAAAGCACTTCTTGAATGTTATTCCAGAGGGCTTTGCCTCCCATTATTATTGCCAGCTGCGTTGTCAGCTCAAGAAGACAGCCACCTGGATCACACTAAGTGTGAAAGAATGGGAGGAGGGAGGCAGAAATAAAGCATGTTATAACGTGCTCCCTGCAAAAGTTCATAATCGTTTTTTTCAACTAAACTATGCTACGTTTATGAAAATGTTTTATACTAAACTCTGCTTATTTGTATTTAGTCAATTTTATCCAACTACTGTATTCAGACAATAATTTCTGTTCAACCTAGCATATTAAACTGAGCACTAAAGAATGCTAGAAATCTAATTCTTCAGTTTTAATGTTCAGTAATGAGATTAGGTGGCTTGAAATTACATATTCCAAGTCAGAATATAAAATGAGACAGATTAATCCACTGTCTTTTTTACACAAGCCCTAGAAGCTTCTTGGATGAGAAGTGAAACATCTTCAAGGAAAAACAAAGACTAGTTTTGAAAAAGCACCTTTGGGATAAACATGACCTGGATGACTGAGAATCATCATAGACATATAGTTATGTTGTTGCTTCCCAAAGTTCAATAATATATTGCTTGCTTGTCCTAACTCAGTGGTGGGCAAACTCATTAGTCAACAGAGCCAAATATCAACAGTACTACGATTGAAATTTCTTTTGAGAGCTAAAAGAAGGTGTGGCCTGTTTTATGGGAGTGACTCGGCAGTCATGTGACCATGTTGGTGTGGCCAACTTGGAAAATGTGGTGAAACTCGCTTAACGACGCTCTTGCTTAGCAACCAAAATTTTGGGCTCAATTGTGGTCATAGGTTCTTTCTTTCTTTCTTTCTTTCTTTCTTTCTTTCTTTCTTTCTTTCTTTCTTTCTTTCCTTCCTTCCTTCTTTCTGTCATCTCTATCTCCCACTTTCTTTTTCTTTCTTTTCTTTCTTCCTTCCCTTCTCTTTCTCTCTCTTTCTGTCTCTCTCTGTTTCTCTCTCTCTGTGTCTGTCTGTCTGTCTCTCTGTGGCTCTTTGTCTCTCTCTCTCTCCCTCTGTCCGTGGGCTTGTGCAGCAGCCAAAGATCGCCTGGTTAAAGATCGCCTGGCTAAAAAGAAGGACAAGGCTCCGCTGGTCCGGAGCCCATCCGCGGGGGGAGGGATCCCCCTCGCGTTCCTCTTCTTCCCAGAAAACAAAGGCGTGCACACACAGCCCATACAATTACAGCCTCGGAGACTGCAGAAGTTACCTTCCAAAGGCCTCTGAGCAAGGAAGAGCCAGTTGGGAGAGGGGCTTTGGTCCTGCTCCGGGCTGTAATTGCACGGCGCGGGCCTATGTTTTCCACGGAGTGGGGCCGCGGTTGGAAGACAAGGAATGTGAGGTGGCACAGCGGAAGAGCTTCAGAAAGATGACTAAAGCATTTTTAGTGTTTTATGTTATAGCTTCATGATATTACATTTTTATATATCTCTATATCTCTATACTAGCCGTTCCCATTGCTGTGGCCCAGTCTGGTTAAATGGCCAACCAATCTATGTGTAGATCTACACCTGCACACACTAACATGTACACACAACCACCGTATAACCCCCAACCTACCTACCTACTGTATTTCTCCCTCTCTCTCTTTATCCTTCTACCTACCTACCTACTGTATTTCTCCCTCCCTCTCTATCCACCTACCTACCTACCTACCTACCCACTGTATTTCTCCCACTCCCTCTCTATCCCTCTCCCTACCTACCTACTCTATTTCTCCCTCTCTTTATCCACCTACCTACCTACCTACTTACTGCATTTCTCCCTCCCTCTCTCTATCCCTATAGCTGCCTACCTACCTACCTACCTACTGTATTTCTCCTTGAATCTTATGGACAGAGTATTTTATGTCATAAAGGATGACATAATACCTGTGGCCTACTGCTTTCTCTGTATCCATCTACCTACCTTTTTTACAATTTTTTACATTTCCTTTGCATGTACCTGGCATAGGTGTGACATCTATATATATATATATTGGTGCTGTATTTCAAAGGAATGTTGTGTGACAATTTGGAAGCGATCGGTGCAGTACTTTAGGAGATTAGCGGTTTTGAACAAACTCGTTACATTTTTATTTATATAGAATACATACACCCACACACCCATATTGTGCAACTTTCCAATACATACAACACCTTTAATACTCTAGAGATTAGGTTACATTTAATGTAAGCAGAATTCCTCATACCCAGTTATTCCTTCAATGTTGTGTGAACAGTTTATTAGAGAGTTTGTTCACTCTCTTAACCCCTAGTTTAAGACAATATCCTCAGGATCAGGAGAATTCTGGTCATTGACATTGAATCTTTATTGATTAGCCCTTGGGCCATATCAAAGTGCAAAGTTTCAAAAACAAATTATTACTAAAATTTGATAAAAACTATATAAAATGGAATTTGATAAAATACAAATTAAAATAAAATTGGAATAGAATACAATAATTTAAGATATAGATAAAATATGATAAAATTATACTTCGGGATCATTCCTACAGTCTACCCCAATCAGTCCCACATATGCAGATCTCACCCAAACCATTTTGTTTAAGTATTGTGCTGTGTTAAATGTTATTTTGTGGTTCTGCCGCACATAAGGTAAGTTGTTTTGATATAAGGATCCCAATGGGTCATTTGTTTGGTATATAGACCAAGGTATCTGTCTCTCACTCCCTTATACAAACAACAGTCAAATAGGATGTGAGCCCGGTCTCCTACCTCTGCTGCTCCGCAAATGCAGAGACACTCATTGTAGGGTATAGAATGGAATCTCCCATATCTGACCATTGTGTCAAGCTGTTCGAATCTCGCTCGCATAAATATCTCCCTAAGATGTTTTGGCAGTTGTAACTTCAAATAGCTGTCTACTTGAAAAGTACATTTGTATTTACTCAGCCATTTCAAGTTACCCACCTTACTAAGGATAGCTATATCATTTTGTGCTTCTATATCCTTAATTCTTTGGGCATCTCTTTTTTGTGTTGTTCTCCTGTTATGCAAGAGACAGGAAGGCCACAGTTTCTTACAAAATTTGTTAGTTTGGTGATCCAGGAGATTTGTGATTGTAATTTTACTTGCTCTGGTAGACATAACTTGGAGGGGGGGGGGGTCTATCAGTCTCCATTTAATTGACTTTGTACCAGTAGTTATATGCTCTAATTTTAAATAGTGCATGAATTGTATGAGTTCCCAATTCAGCTCAAACTGCTGCATCTACACCCAAAATACATCTCAAGTGCTGGGGCTGTGTTTGTTTTAGGACTGTGGATGAGTATAGATCCCAAACCTCTGCTCCATACAAGAGCAGAGGTAACCTTAGCTTTATAAACCTTAATTAATGTGGCTAGGGAGCCTGGGTAACTATAGTTCTTTAGTTTAAGCAGTAATTCAAATGGCCTTTTGTTCTAAATGTACTCTGTTGATGATGGCAAGCCTAAAATCCAATCTTTGAAAAAGTTATGCCTAAATATACAAAGGTGTTAATCTGTTCAATTGGTTCACCATCTAATTGCTACTTATGTCTCTGATGGTGTTTTCCAAATACCATTATTTTTGATTTAGATTTACTGATGACTAGGGAATTATCCTGGCAATAAGAGCTGAATCTTCTTAATAGCCTATGTAATCCTACTTTTTTTCTTTAATGTTATAATTTGTTTATATTCCCTTCTTGTGTGCAACATCTCAGCATGTATATGAGCAGTAGGATTCCTCTGGCCAAGCCTCATAGCTACCTTCAATTTCTTTTTCAGACACTGGCATTCAGGATGTGGTCTACCCCAGTGCCACATAACAGAGTGAGCTTCTGTTACTTGTCCCAGCTTCTGCCAACCTAGCAGTTCTAAAGCATGTAAAAATGCAAGTAGAAAAATAGGGACCACCTTGGTGGGAAGGAGACTAGGAGCAGGCCACCAGCATTACTTTTGCAGTCTCTCTCAAGCCACTGAGGATGGTTATCAAAAAACTCCCCTGGGACTCCCTTCTTCTAGGTGAGCTCATACAAAGAGGGACCCAACCTAGTGTTCAAATCCCCTAGTAATACCCCTGTGGACTAAGGGTACAATACAGATATATCATCTAGGATAACTTCTAGGCCAATCCAGTATTCAGAGTTATAATACCAGAATGTGTTTGGAGGGATGTACACATTTACCAGTATTAACTCAAAACTTTTCATATTCAAATTTGACAGCTAGGAAGTATAAATACTTATCCTCGTTATATAGCTTCTTCCTCTGCCATTGCAACTCTTGCTTTACAGGAATGCATAGCCCACCAGAGGGTCTCCCTTTGTTTTTTGTTTTTTGGGCTGGGGAGGCACATCCCTGAAAGCTTGGCAGTTGTACTGGTTCATCCACTTTGGTTAACCGGGTTTCTTGTAAGACAAGGGCGAAAGCTCATTAGTCTTCTGGATTTAAAGCAACAGTTCCCTCTTGGTAATGCTGTTTCAGGAGTGGGCACACTTTGTCTGAGCAAAAGACCCGTATTGGAAATATTGAAAAGGTGCTCAGAAAGGGCTTCATTCTAAAGAGCATTGAGGAAATTGTGGCTTGCTTGAACGATAGGAAAATTCTCATACATTGCCTTCTTGCTGGCAGCCACTCTGCGTCACTATCAGAATGAATTCACGGCAGAGTAGCTGGTTCAGGGACAGCCTAACAGCTTCTTTATTACTCTAACACCCTCTATTCACTCTGTTGTTGTATATTTGCAAAGTAACCTGGTTAATCTATAGACTGTAGTTATACTGGTCATCTCTTAGGCCTTTGCTTGATTCAGTGTTTTCTTTATGAGCGTTCATCTATATAAATATAAATATAAAAATGACAACTTCAACTGACTGTTACTTTGTTGTTGGCAATTTTGTTGTAAACAAGTACAATGACAATAGAGATTATACTTATACTTATTTAGGACCAAGCTTGATATTGCGTAGGAAAGTTGCAAACATCTATATAAATAAAAATGTAACAAGAGTTTGTTCAAAACCGTTAATTTCCGAAAGTATTGCACCAATCGCTTCCAAATTTATGACACAGGTAGGTAGGTAGGCAGCTATAGGGATAGAGAGAAGGAGGGAGAAATGCAGTAGGTAGGTAGGTAAGTAGAGGGATAGAGAAAGGGAGGGAGAATGCAGTAGGTAGGTAGGTAGGTAGAGGGATAGAGAGAGGGAGAAATACAGTAGGTAGGTAGGTAGGTAGGTAGGTAGGTAGGTAGGTAGGTAGGTAGGTAGGTAGAAGGAGAGAGGGAGAGAGGGAGAAATACAGAAATACATGTTTATGTGTGCAGGTGTAGATCTACACGCAGATTGGTTGGCCATTTAACCAGACTGGGCCACAGCAACGCATGGCCGGGAATGGCTAGTTTAAAATAAAATAGCAGAGGAATAATTAATTCCTTTCTTTCTGTTCAAAATTGGTTGCTGACATAGTTTTCACTTTCAAGTCTACAAATTTATGTTTTAGGGAGAAATAGCAATAGCACTTAGACTTATATACCACTTCACAGTGCTTTACAGCCTTCTCTAAGCGGTTTACAGAGTCAGCATATTATCCTCAACAATCTGGCTTCTCATTTTACTGACCTCAGAAAGATGCAAAGCTGAGTCAACCTTGAGCCAGTGAGAATCCAACTGCGGAACTTCTGGTAATTAGCAGCCAGCAGAATTACCCTGCAACGCTGCATTCTAACCACTGTGCCACCACATCTTTTATATGTAATGTCACCAAAGGGAAGATAATTCTTTGACACCAGCCCTCCTCTGCCCCCTCAAAAAAGAAAGAACAGCTGGGAACAAGTTTAAAAAATCCACAACCTACTGTTTGAAAAAAATCACAACCTTCTACTTGATAAGATAGATAAATGTGGTTTAAACAGCATAACCAGCAGATGGATTCCTAACTGCCTGACCAACTGCACGCATGTAGTTTTTAATGGAACTGCATCTAAATGGAGAGAAATGGGGTACCTCAAGGCTCTGTCTTAGGCCCAGTACTCTTCAATATCTTCATAAATGATTCAGACAAAGGGATAGAAAGGAAACTCATCAAATCTGCAGCTGACACCTACGTAGCTAGCAGGAATAGCCAACACTCCAGAAAATAGACTCACGAAGCAGAAGGATCTTGACAGACTTGAACATTGGGCCCTATCTAACAAAATAAACTTCAGTGGTAAGAAAAGTAAGGTTCTATATTTAGTCAAGACAAGCCAAATGCAGAGGTACAGAATAGGTTGTACCTGGCTCAATAGTAGTAACTGTGAGAGGGATCTTGGCAGTGGTGGGATTCAGCTGGTTTGCACTGGTGTCAGCATTCAGTAGAACCGGTAGCTATGTTTTTTGTGAGTTCGGCAAACCAGCTGAATAGTGTCCATTTCAATTCCTCTAGCCCATGGGGCCTTGGCCTGGCTTGCAGGGCCTGCGTATAAGGTGGCAATCCAAGGCCAAAGTGCTGGTGCAGTGCCAGAGGGTCAGGGAGGGTGCTGAAGTGAGCGGGTGTCCTGCCTGCAGTGCCCATGCCAGCTGCCCGTTCCTGGCCAGAGTTGGAATGCCACCATGTTTAAGTGCAGGGTACGTCTATCCCAAAGGTGCTTTTCTTCCACCATGACCTGGGTGATTGAGAATGTCTATAGTCTTTCAGGGTATGTCTATTTTAATGAAAACAGTGACATGACAGCAGTGTTCCAGTATCTAATGGGCTGTCACAAAGAAGGGGGTCAGCCTATTCCTCAAAGCACCTGAAGGAAGAATAAGAAGCAATGGATGGAAACTAATGAAGGAGAGTGCCAACCTAGAACTAAGGAGAAATTTCCTGACATTTTACATAGTGGAATGACTTACGTCTAGAAGTTGTGGGCGCTACAAAAGTCGAGGTTTTTAAGAAGAAATTGTACAACCACTTGTCTGAAATGGTATAAGGTTTTATGCTTGAGCAAGGGATTGGACTAGAAGACATCCAAGGTCTTTTCCAACTCTGTTATTCTGTTATTTTGTTAAATTCTTCCATGCAATGCCTAGTCCTTCCACCTTACCCACCTACAGTTGCCAAGTCCACCTGAATGTAGAGATTTCTCCCTTCTCAATAAATGTATGTATAGAATGCTATAGTCCAAAAAGGTAAAGAGCAAAAAGACCTATAAAACAAGATTTATTCATTCATACCTCCTCATTTCTGTATTTTCCCAACCAATAAACTGGGTCACCAGGGAAACCTATAAATTTACCCTTAAAGAATGCAATGTAGAAACACGAAGAATAATAGTTGACAAATTGAAATAAAAACATCTTCGTAGTTAATCTATTTTCATAATTAGTCTGTGTCCTTGGTAATTCTGCAGTTTACAAGCAAAGGAGAGAGAAATTGTTAATCTAAGATCAATTTTTTGGCAAAAATATTGTGTTATAGCTTAAATAACATTATTTGGGCTATTCAAATATCTGTTACTATTACTGTTACATATATTGTTACTATGTTACTATCTTTTCTTCTTTTACCAGGTGATCAACTGATATTATTATACATGTGTGTTCTGGCTAGCATCGTTTATCATAGGCATTCTAATAAGAGCCATGATGGCACAGTGGTTAGAATGCAGTACTGCAAGCTAACTCCACCTACAGCCAGGAGTTTGATCCTGACTGGCTAAGAGTGACTCAACCTTCATCCTCCTGAGATTGGTAAAATAAAGACTCAGATTGTTGGGGGCCATATGCTGACTCTGTAAACCACTTAGAGCAGGGGTCCTCTAAGTTTTTTAATTGGGGGCCAATTCACGGTCCCTCAGACAGTTGGGTGGGCGGACTAGCTGGGTGGGTGTGGCTAGGTGGTCATGTAACTGGGTGGGCATGGCTAAGCAATCATGTGACTGTGTGGGTGTGGCTAGGTGGTCATGTGACTGTATGGGTGTGGCTAGATGGGCATGGGCAATTTAGCAGTCCAGTAAACAATACACATAAATTAAGCTTTAATTTGTTATGCTCTTGGGGGAGAAAAGCAAGTTAGTGAAGGGATGCGGCTGCCTTGGGGTGGGCGTGCATCTTCCTCCCTGCCTCCTTCCCTCCCTGGCCTCCAGAACCACTCTGCCACCCAAAACCGGCCCATTTTTGGCCTCCTGAGGCCTCTATGCATCCCATTTGTGTCCTCCTTGGCCTCCAAAAGGTGGTTGGGTCTGGTAGATAAGTAGGGCAATGTGGTTGGGGCAGCCTTGTGGTCCCCTGTGGACCATATTAATGGCTTTGGTGGACCATAGTTTGAGGACCCCTGACTTAGAGAGTGCTATAAAACACTATAAAGTGGTATATACTGTAAGTCTAAGTGTTATTGCTATTGCTAACTGTGCATGCTTCAAAAATTGATTATGAAGAAGAGTTTTAGACCAGGCATAAAGATGAAGACAGCACAGTAAGATATTACAAAAATAACTCAATATTTTTTAGATCTCTTCACTTCCCTGCAAAATATTGCTGCTGCTTTAAGGAATTTAGTTTTTTAATGTTGGAAGCTATTTTTAGCAGGTTACTGGTAGTACTTACCGTGTTTCCCCGAAACTACGAAATGTCCTGATAATAAGGCCATGCCATATTTTTCTGGTGGGCAAAAATATAGGCCCTCCCCCGAAACTAAGCCCCATGGAAAACCTCCACCTCCAGTCAGGCAGAGCGCCACTCACCAACCTAGCGATCTCCTGAAGGCGCCAAGCCGCAGGAGCTGGGGGGAGGTGCTCACATTGCTTGCTGCCTTCGGGATACCGCTAGGTTGGTGAGTGGCTCTCATGAACAGCCGCCCGGCAACCCCCCTTTCCAGCTGGGCAGAGCACCACTCACCGACCCAGTAATATCCCAAAGGCGCTAAGCCACATGGCGCTCTGCCCGCCTGGAAAGGGAGGTTACGTGAGTGCCTGTTCCTCTTAGCTCGCGTGCCTCCCAGTCTCACCATGCCCTGCCCAGCTCTCACTGCAGGGCAGGGCGCCACCGCTGCCATGCTGCTGCTGCTGCGGCAGTCCGAGCATAACCAGCTTCCAAACTCTGGAGATCCATTGCCGAATCTTCCGGCAGTAGCTGCTCTGGGACTACACTCTATGGTTGTGGGCTGGCTGCCGGAAGACTCTCTGTCCCACCAGAGTCTACCAACAGCCAGCCCACAACCATAGAGCATAGTCCCAGAGCAGCTGCTGCCGGAAGACTCGGCAACGGATCTTCAGAGTTTGGAAGCCGGTTATGCTCGGAGTTGGGCAGGGCATAGTGAGGCTGGGTGGCAGGTGAGCTGGGTGGAACAGGGCTTACGCAACCTCCCTTTCCAGCCAGGCAGAGCGCCACACAGCTTAGCACCTTTGGGATATTGGGTCGGTGAGTGGCACTCTGCCCAGCTGGAAAGGGAGATTACCAGGAGGCTGCTTGTGAGTGTCACCTCATGGCTGCAGTGTTGCGCTGCTGCGACAGCACAATACAGCCCTTTGCCCCTGAGGCTGTGTCCGACTCTCAGGGGCCCGCTCGCAAGAGAGCAGCCACCTGGCAACCCCAAACCAATAAGCACCCCCATAATAAGGCCCAAGCAACATTTGGGGGGGGGGTGTCAAAAGAAAATAAGACCCTGTCTTATTTTCGGGGAAACACGGTAATACTCCCGATATTGTATAGAATGTTATGATAACCTTACCAAAGTTAGTAATCATGATTGCTACTTTCTCATAGATAATGTTCAGAATCATAATAATGATGAAGTTGAGCACTGAAGCAGATACTGAAGTTGCTAATTGTGGAGTCAGGTATTTTTGTATTGTGTCTGTTCCATTGATGTGCCTTGACAGTGTTGCAGAAAATATCAGGAAAACAGAAAGTCTGTAAACAATTATACCAACAACAGATGCAAGAGTGAGCAGAATCTAAAAGGAAAAGGCAAAAGATACATTCTTACTTTCTTACATACTTTCCTAAACATAACAATTAAATTCTCCCAAATTAAATTCTAGGAGAAATTATATTTCTTTCTAGCTAGAATGCTTTCTAGCATTCACATTGTAAACTGCAAGAAAAAAAGACATTTTAGCACCCTGAACCTATTGCTTTTAGTTTAGTGAGAACTGCATTATAGAAACACAAAATTACAGGTGAAACTTGAAAAATTAGAATGTCGTGCAAAAGTTCATTTATTTCAGTAATGCAACTTAAAAGGTGAAACTAATATATGAGATAAGACTCATTACATGCAAAGCAAGATTTCACTTGTATTTGCCACTCATTAAAAACCATGAGTCACTGGTGTAAGTGGCATCATGTCACTTACCACAGACTTATTCAAATCTATTCAACCATAGCCAAAAGTTACCTCAGGAAATGACAGCCTGAAACATAACTATAATTACATTCAGTGGTGGGTTCCAGATCCCATGGCAACTGGTGCGGTCCAATGGGGCTTGGCATCCACCACATGAACGCATGCACCATGCGTATGCATCCTTACCTCCTGCGATGCTCCGCAATGCCTCTGCGATGCTCCAGCTGCTCAGTGGAGCGTTGCGCAGGCACCATATGCGCCGTGCATGGAAGTGCTGAAGAGCTCAAATACAGGTAAAGAGGGTGAGCGGGCATGTGGGCCTTCTAGAGCACAGTACTGGAATGGTACCCGGTGTTCCTGGCAGGCACCGGTACATCTGTACTGGGGCGTACCGCCTGCAACCAACCACTGATTACATTCTACATGCTCTGTTCTCTGTGCTCCAAAATTTGTGTTCCTACACTCAGAGGTTTGGGGTGCTCCAGCACTGATGGTTTTTAAGAAGAGATGAAGAAGAGATTAGATAACTATTTGTCTGAAATGATATACGGTTTCTTCTCGAGCAGGGGGTTGGATTAGAAAACTTCCAAGGTGCCTTACAACTCTGTTATTCTATTATTCTGTTATGTTGTTACTCTTTTTTCTAATGTTTTTCCTTTTTGAAAGTCATTTTTCAAGTAAGGTTCTCCCCCAACCCCCCAACACACATTTGAAGCTGTTCTCTTGGGCATTCCACAATATTTTTCATGCTCAGTTTATATTCTCTTAACTTTTGATTGAAGCAGAAATATGGAAGATTAAAAACTATCTAACTGAAATGAAGAGGCACTTGTTATCATCCATAACAAGATACTCTGTGTGCCTTCAAGTCAATCATTCCTGCCAACTGTCTGGAAAGGTTTCTTTTCGAAAGTGGCTTACCCTTGCCTGCTTCCTAGGACTGAGAAGGTATGACTGGCCCAAAGTCATCCATCTGGATTTGTGCCTAAAGTGGCACTAGAACTCATGTTTTCACAGCCTCATGCTTTAACTACTACACCAAACTGGCTATCAGAACAAGGGTATTTTTTCCTAAATATGCTTGGAAAAAGACAATTTCTCAAATCTGTTTGGGAAAAGTTTTTGATACTGAACCACACAAATTGAGCAACAAATAAGAGATGGAAATAGAGAAAAAAGGAATATGGTTTATCTTTAAAATCACCCACTTTGCATTCACTGTATGCAATAATGAGCATAAATAATAATAATAATAATCTTTATTGTCATTGTACTAAAATGACAATGAAAATAAAAAATATTTAAGAAAACACTACACTAAAATTTAAAAACGAAACTTCTAAGTACATTTTTTCCTGAGAACAAATTGGAACAGCAAATAGCTATTTTGCAAAGCATAACATCTGTTCATTCACTTACAAACACACAAATACAATTAAATCAGCTGTAAAGATTGCTGTACTATCTTTCTAAAGGATCAATTGTATGATGAAGTTGCAATTAACTTTCCTTTTTCTGTTATAAGGTGAAAACTGAATATTTTGTACAGAAGGCATAGAATTATATCTAATTCCAGGTCCTTCTATTATGGAAATAGCAGAACCCCCTTTATGGTACATATGTGATATGTTTAACTGCATAAAACCTTTACTGTCATGTGTCTTATGGTCCTTGTACTGCATGAAATTAAGCTGAAAACTGATGTAAAACTGTAGTGCATATTAGAGGTGAAGAACCTTTGAGAGCTGTATTGCAATGAAATTTCATTTCATTTTGCCGATTAGTGTACATTCAAAGTGACAATAATGTTATTCTAAGTCTCAGTATATCAAGAGGAAGAAAGAAATGGTCTGAAGTTGAGAAATCAAGCTGAAAAAACAAGACAAAACCCCAGAAAAAATCATGAGTGGCCTAGCAATAAAAAAATATGTAGGTGTGTGCATGTAGGTATATTCAGGTAGTCCTCAACCTACAATAGTTCATTTAATGACCAATCGAATTTACAATGGCCCTAAAAAAACCACTTATGACTATTGCTGCATCCCCACAGTCATGTGAATAAAATTTGGATGCTTGGCAACTGACTCATATTTATGATGGTTGCAGTGTCCTATAGGGTCATATGATCTCCTTTTGTGAACTTCTGACAAGCAAAGACAATTGGGAAACCAGATTTACTTAACAACCATGTTACTAATTTAACAACTGTCAGCCTCCACTGTTACTTGCTTCGGCTGCCATTGTAACAGGGAGGGAGGGGCTTTGGTATTTGGGATTGGGACTGTATAGTGCAGGAGGGTAATTTGGAGAAAGGAGTATGTTATTACCATCTACTTCGCATACCACTGTCTGGGCGCGCAGTGGTCAAGGTCAACGGTTTCTGCATGCCATCCTGATGATGCTCCTGGAGATGGAACCCACATGACGCCTCTGGGGATTTTGCATTGGACAATGGTGTGGGGGTTGTTAGGGGAAAGGGGTTGGACAATTATTGATATGTATGCTTTTGCGCCTTTGGGTCTCAGACCTTGCTTTCCCTCGATACTGTTCTTTTCATAACCAGTAAAAGTACTTTTAATTCTTTTAAAATGGAGTTGAGTGGATTCTTTCTTGGTTATTGTTAGAAGCAGACCTGACAACAACTGTGGCAAGAAAAGTTGTAAAACTCACTCATTTAATTTCTCATTTAACAATATAAATTTTAGCCTCAACTGTCATACGTTGAGGACTGTGTGTGTGTGTGTGTGTGTGTATTGTATATACACACAAACACATATGTATACATATACACACATACTAGATTGTTTGTTTATTGAGTGCTGTATTCCAAAGCAAACCTATTTCAATCTATAAAAAGAAACAATTATGCTATTGCAGTAATTTTCATTTTCATAGTGATCACATAATTTTGCTCTTTCAAGGAACTATCATAACAGAAATTAATGCTTTCTAAATAGCATGAACCAAAGAATTTTACCCAGAATAAGACAGCACTTGCACAGAAGACAATCCGTACATACTTTCCACATGTTGTATAAGGAACATATTCTTCTTGCTGTATAGACAAAGTTAATTGAAACAGGATTATTAGGACAAGTATATAACATGTAATTTTTCTTACATTCTAATTAATTTCTAAACTAGAAATTTCAAACCTATCTAGTTGTTTCTTCTTTGTATCTCATTAATTGATGGAAATACGTTTTTTATTAACAGCAAGTTTTTTATTTCAAAACATTTATTTCATTTCTACATTAATTTATTAATTTTATTTATTACATTGCAACAAAAATATATTTTAGAATAATTATTTTTCATATGCAAATCTAGCAATCAAAAATAAGAAAAATACAATGTGCTAATACACTTTATTTTAGCATCGATCATCATCATGCCCGCCAGGTTATCATGCATTTCATCAGTCACGGGCCCTAGGCAGGGGTGGAGGGGTAGTGGTCATTGTGAGGGAAGGTCTTGAGCCGAGAGAGACCACTGTGCCTCAGATAACCGGTTGTGAGTTCCTGTGCATGAAGTGGGGCCTAGGGAGCAGTTGGGCGTGCTGATTGTATACCTGGCTCCTCGCTATGCATCAGCAGCCCTGCCCGAGCTCCTCGAGGTGATCGCCGAGATGGCGGTTGAGACCCCCAGACTGTTGATCATGGGAGACTTTAACTTGCCATCGGTAGGTGAGACATCCGAGGTAGCTCGGGAGTTCATGGCCTCCATGACGGCCATGAACCTGACCCAAGTAATTCAGGGCCCCACACACGAGGGAGGACACACACTGGATCTCATTTTTGTCTCTGGCCAGTGGAGGAGTGATCTGGGAGTAGGGGATCTAGTCATCATACCCCTGTCATGGTCAGATCACTCACTTCTCCGGCTCGACTTTCCAGCCGCTACCCACCACCGCGGGGAGGCGGAACCGGAATTTCCTAGATGGTTCCGCCCCAGGCGTCTGATGGAACCTGAAAGGGTCCAGACGGAGCTTGGGCCATTACCTGTAGCCCTGACCCGCGCCCGGATGGAGGACCTAGTGGCTGCATGGAATAGTGCGGCCACTGGGGTCTTGGACTGGGTTGTGCCTTTGCGGCCTCTCTTGCGGCAGCGAACCACCCAGGCTCCTTGGTTTTCCGAGGAGTTGAGGGTGATGAAGTGCCACAAGAGACGCCTAGAGAGCAGGTGGAGATCTTCACGCTCTGAATCTGACCGAACACAGGTGAGAGCCCATTTGAGGACTTACCTTGTGGCATTAAGAGTGGCCAAACGTCAGTATTGTGCCACTCTTATTGCGTCCGCAGATAACCGCCCTGCCGCCCTGTTTGGGGTAACCCGCTCCCTCCTTCAACAGAGGCCGCGGGAAACCCTCTACAGGGCAGAGCAGAGGAATTTGGGGAGTATCTGCAGGACAAAATCGCTCAGATTCGGAGCGAGTTGGTCCCCACTGGAAGTGGTCTGGAGGGGACGTCGGAGGCGGGTCTTGAGGCACCATCCTGGGAGGAGTTTGACTCTGTTACTTCCGATGATATGGACAGGTTGCGTAGGCGACTGCGAGCTACCACATGTTTATTGGACCCGTGTCCCTCCTGGCTTGTACTGGCATCCTGGGAGACGACACGAGGCTGGCTCCAGGAGTTAGTCAACACTTCTTTGAGTGAGGGGTTCTTGCCGGCCATCTTGAAAGAGGCGGTGGTGAGGCCCCTCCTCAAGAAGCCTTCCCTGGACCCAGCTTTGTTAGCTAACTATCGTCCCGTCTCCAACCTTTGCTTTTTGGCAAAGGTTGTTGAGAGTGTGGTGGCACAACAGTTTCCACGTCACTTGGAGGAAATTGATTATCTGGACCCGCGCCAGTCCGGCTTCCGGCCTGGACACAGCACGGAGACGGCATTGGTCGCGTTGGTGGATGATCTCTGGAGGGCCAGAGATGGGGGTTGTTCAACCAGCTGACTCCATCACTGGCCATTGGGGGCGAACATCTGGCCCCCGTGGATCGGGCACACAACTTGGGCGTCCTCCTAGATGCCCGGCTGTCAATGGATGACCATGTGACAGCCGTGGCAAGGGGGGCGTTTCACCAGGTTCACCTGGTGCGCCAGTTGCGTCCCCTATTGGACCGGGACGCCCTTCGCACAGTCACTCATGCACTTGTGACGTCCCGTCTAGACTACTGTAACGTTCTCTACATGGGGCTCCCCTTGAGATGCATCCGAAGGCTGCAGCTGGTCCAGAATGCGGCCTCGCGGGCAGTTCTGGGAGTCACTAGATACTCCCACGTAACACCTCTCCTGCGCAGGCTACACTGGCTGCCTGTGGCCTTTCGGGTGCGTTTCAAGGTGTTGGTTATTATCTTTAAAGCGCTCCATGGCACAGGACCTAGTTATTTGCGGGATTGTATCCTGCCCCATACATCCTTTCGGCCGATTCGCTCTCACAGATAGGGACTTCTCCGGGTGCCGTCCACTAGGCAATGCCAGCGGGCGACACCCAGGGGAAGGGCCTTCTCTGTGATGGGCACGACCCTCTGGAATGACCTTCCCCCTGACATTAGAACGACCACGGACCTCCGCTCCTTCCGCCAGAAACTCAAAACCCACCTGTTTCAACTAGTTGGCCTGGGCTAATTCCATGCTTCCCGCCTCAGTTTGTAATTTTAAATTATGTGATTAGGTTTTAAGGTCTAGTTTTTAATTTTTATAAATTTGTACAGGGGATTATTTAATTGGATTTTAGTTTATATGTAATGTTGATGTCTTTTTTAATTTTTTACCTGTACACCGCCCCGAGTCCCCTCGGGGAGAGGGGGCGGTCTAGAAATCTAATCAAATCAAATCAAATCAAATCAAATCATTAGCAAAATGAAATTGAATATAGTAATAATTTGCATATGACAGATACCCAAAATAATCTTTGCATTCCGTATATTCTTGCTATAATGAAGAAATTAAGACAAACAAAGGGTTTTTATAGCTTTAGCAGAGAAAGAGAGAAAAAAGAGAAGAAAAAGGAGAAATTGGGTTTATACATTTTTTTCACAGCAGTTTTACTTAAGTTTTTAAAGCTGGAGATTGAAATACAGGTTGTCCTTATTTAGTAAATGCCATATTGAGCAACCATTTGCAATTATCATCAACTATTAATGGTAATAAACAATAGTAAAAATATCATTTTATGGCCAATACGTGCACTTATGCTCAGGTTTCTGCACCTGACAATCACACCAGAATGAAAGTAAACTGGCATTGCTGCATGGGATATATTAATCTAAATGAGATAGCAGCAATTAGAGATCTTCACAGTCTCACTCTGTCTCTTTCCATCATATGTGATTTGCTTAGCAAAAGTCAGAAGAGCCCATTTTTAACTTCAAATACCATCACCCCTACTGTGTATTCTGTGGTCAAAGCAGGATACCATATCCATACTAGCAGTGTTACCATGGGAACTCTGCCACCAAAGAGCCTATGATCCAAGAAACACCCCAAACTTGGCATCGGAAAGAAGTTTATTGCTATGCAACATTGCATAGCCAGGTGCCACTTTAATTCATATAAATAAAAAATGTAAATGGCACATAGTTCACACAAGAAACAAGTGGCCTACACTTTCTGTTCCACTGCCAATTTCCCACGTAATTTTAAAGGCAAGATCTGATCATTTTAGACAAGTCGATCTAAAGGTCGCACACCTGCTGCCCCCTTAATTGACACTTTTACAATGCAAATCAAGAGGCAAGGAGATGCTGTTTCTATCACCACCATTTACCTTTTTACATAGTTAAAAGATAAAAAAATATCATAGTGTACTAAACTAGACTGTGGTAGAAGTCGTCAAGAGAAGAGGTTTTCTAAGAAGCTGCCTTTTGCTCAGCATTATTGAAACTTAATAATCCCTCTGTTGCAACATGTTTGTATATTGTACAACTACCGGTATACACATGCAGCCCTGGTAATTAGAAAAGAAGAATTGAGTGAATTTATTCAAACTATCTTTTTAATTAAAATGTTTAAAACTGTAAATACAAGTACCTGTGTAATTTCATTCACTATTATATGTTGGCATTTTGCCTCATACTCTGGGCGTATTTGTTCCTCTTGCTCTAAAAACTCAACTGTGTCCCATTCGTATTCTAATTCAGTCTGGCGTCGTTTCCAAAACTCCAAAAACAAACTAACTAATCAAAGAATAAGTCAAGAAAAACAATCAGTACATATTGTATGAGAGAAAGTCAAGTTGTTGCCACCTGCCACAATTGGGCTGAGTTTGATCCCGTGACTCCCGATGGCATGGATAGGTTGCTGCGGCAGCTGAATGCCACCACATGTTTATTGGACCCGTGTCCCTCCTGGCTTGTACTGGCCTCCCAGGAGGTTACACGAGGCTGGCTCCAGGGAATTGTTAACGCTTCCTTGAGTGAGGAGTTTGTGCCATCCGTCTTGAAAGAGGCGGTGGTGAGATCCCTCCTTAAGAAGCCCTACCTTGACCCAGATGTTTTATCTAATTATCGTCCCGTCTCCAACCTTCGCTTTGTGGCGAAGGTTGTTGAGAGTGTGGTGGCACAACAGTTCCCCCAGCACCTGGAGGAAACTGCCTATCTAGACTCACGCCAGTCCGGCTTCCGACCTGGGTACAGCACGGAGACGGCATTGGTCTTGTTGGTAGATGATCTCTGGAGGGCCCGGGATAGGGGTTATTCCTCTATCCTGGTCCTGTTAGACCTCTCAGCGGCTTTTGATACCATCGACCATGGTATCCTACTGCGCCGCTTGGGAGGGTTGGGATTGGGAGGCACTGTGTTACGGTGGTTCTCCTCCTACCTTTCCGACCGGTCGCACTTTGTGTTGGCAGGGGGGCAGAGGTCGATGTCGAGGCCCCTTATTTATGGGGTGCCTCAGGGGTCGGTCCTCTCGCCCCTCCTGTTCAACATTTATATGAAGCCACTGGGCGAGATCATCCGTGGTTTTGGGGTAGAATTCCATCTGTACGCTGATGACACCCAGCTGTACATCTCTACCCCTAACCACCCCAACGATGCCGCCAACGTGATGTCCCGGTGTTTGGAAGCCATGCGAGTCTGGATGGGGAGGAACGGGCTCCGACTCAACCCATCCAAGACCGAGTGGCTGTGGTTTCCAGCGCCGCAACATAGCCAGTTAGTTCCATCTCCGGCTATTGGGGGGGGGGGGGAATTACTACCCCCCGCAGAAAGGCCCCGCAACTTGGGTGTCCTCCTGGATTTCCGGCTATCCTTAGATGACCATCTGACGGCCGTGGCCAGGGGGGCCTATCAGGTTCACCTGATACGCCAGTTGCGCCCCTTTCTGGATCGTGGCGCCCTACATACAGTCACTCAAGCTCTTGTCATTTCTCGCCTGGACTATTGCAATGCTCTCTACATGGGGCTTCCCTTGAGATGCACCCTGAGGCTCCAGTTGGTGCACAATGCGGCCGTGTGGGGGATCGTGGGAGTTTCAAAATACTCCCATGTAACACCTCTTCTGCACGAGCTGCACTGGCTACCGGTAGCCTTCCGGGTGCGTTTCAAGGTTTTAGTGACCATCTTTAAAGCGCTCCATGGCAGCGGGCCTGGTTACTTGCAGGACCGCCTACTACCACATACCTCCATTTGACCCGTCCGCTCCCACAGGGAGGGCCTCCTTAGGGTGTCATCCGCCGGACAATGCCTGCTGTTGACGCCCAGGGGAAGAGCCTTCTCTGTGGCAGGCCCTGCCCTCTGGAATGACCTCCCCCGACCTTCGCACTATCACCGACCTTCGCCACCAGACACTGAAAACATATTTCTTCCATATGGCGGGCCTGGCATAGCTGCTACAGCTATGATATTTTTAGAGTTGGGTTTTAAATTAATATTGGTCTTTTAGCACGGGCTAAATTATTTAATTGTAGTTTTAACTTTTGTAGAATTTTGTATTGTTTGTATTTTTAGATTTTTAAATTCCTGTGCGCCGCCCTGAGTCCCATTTTGGGAGATAGGGCGGGATAGAAATCTAATAAAGTAAGTAAGTAATTCCATGCCATTTTATGTACTTTTTCACACTCTTTTTTGAAAAGATTTTTCAAAACATGTTCACTTACATCTTCCCTAGCTTGTAAACTCAATTTCCTGTAGCTTATTTTTTGAAGAGAGAAAGGAATAGCAATTTGATTGAAACTAGGCTTTTTCTATCAAGGATATATTGCATCTGGATAGAGGCAATTCCAGAATGGAATAGCTGGGGAATTCTGGGAGTTGAAATCTTAACAAGGTTGGACACCTTGTTCTAGGCATTTTTCATAGGAAGAGTTGCAAGTACAGGGGAAAGATGGTTACAGGATTCAGATCTGTTTTCTTCTCTCTCTTTTCAAGAGTGCCATGGAAAGCTAACCAGGGAAATTGAGAAGCTTTTAGGCTGATTAATTTCTGTGTACACAGATGTGCAGGAGAAACTGATGGCATATGCCCCCAGTTTTCCTTTTGCGTGCCAAATCCTTAGGCTTGTTTGTCTATTGTTGTACAAATTCAAATATTATTCGAATTCTGCAATAACAATTGAGGTGTCTCATAAACATAAATGTCACCTTGTCCCATTTTATTGAATTAATCACCTCAGTATGCAAAACAAAGAAGTTAGCTTACCCCAAATCCCCATAAATACTGCAAACACTAATGTTCCAAAGCTGTCAAATATACAGAGTTTCTGAAAAACATGAAAGGAAAATGCCTTAACATATAATACAGTATTCTTTAACTCTAGCTCTTCTGTTGTCATTGTAGATTTTATCATTTGGTTGTCATGTGCATATATTCTATATTAATTATGCACCTAAGCATCTGCATTCGATCATTGCTTCATTGTACTATTTGCACAGTGACTGGCAACATTCCTTCTTCATTATGGAAATGGCTGAATCTTCTCAAGGGGCCCCAGCTGATAGCTGACATCGCTGTTTATCTGCTTGTTTGAGGAAAATATGTATGCCAGGTAACCTAAAAGGGTGTGCTGTTTGTTGCTGTGTATACAATTCTATCAAAAGATAACATGAATCCATAAAAATAATGCTGCATATCAGCTTTTCTAACTGTGGCATTCTTATCATGCAAACAGATAGTCTTCTAGTAGAACACCAATTATATAATAAGCTTATCATATGGAAACATGTTTTTGTGGATCTCACTATTTTAATCATGCTAATTTCTGGTGTAATTTTTCATATGATAAAATCATAATATTGTAATATGACCTTTTAAAACATATATTCTTTGAGAACAGACCCACAATATAGGTCAACTGTATTGTGAGTAGGAATATACAGTTTCCAAATTGAAAAATCCAACCTTCCTTAGATACCAGTATCCACACAACCCTGGAACCATTAATTAATTGACATCAATCACTCTGTCACATCAAATAGTTTTTCAGGATTGATGTGAGGATAAAATGAGGAGATCCCCATCTCAATTTTTTGGATATAAAATGAAACCCAAATAATCTCTTTATAACTTCAATCAGATTTATATATTTAAGCAAATAGCACAAAAAGGAAATGTGCTAAAGAAAAATGATTTGTAAAAATATATAGCACTAGTACTTAGACATATATGCTTTACAGCCATCTCTAAGCAGGATCAACATATTGCCCCCAACAATTTGGGTCCTTGTTTTTCCCATCTCGGAAGGATGGAAGGCTGAGTCAACTTTGAGCCTGGTGAGATTTGAGCTGCCAAATTGCAGGCAGCCAGCAGGCAGCAGAAGTAGCCTGCAGTACTGCACTGCGCCACTGCAGCTCATATATGTTATGAAAATGCACTAAAATATATCTAGTCAAGAAAAATGCATGTCAAATATTAGAATCTTATACTATTTCCTATACTTTTTAAAATTGCAAACTTACGTTCAACGCCTACAGCAAATTTAGGATTGGGAAATTGGAAATTGAATGAAATTAATGTGACATTTTCCTTAATCCCTAGTCATGATCACCATACTATGGTATTGTTTTTGATCTTTGCACATAGAATAAGGATATACAAGAGGAGTGTTTGCTTTATTAAGACAATTTCATGAAGCCCAATCTATATAGCTGTACACTGTGTACAGTAGCTTACTTCACTAGTACATTTCCAGGCCTACATGATCTCTCAGGTGGTTATGATTTTTACTTGGATTAGTTTTGTTTAAAAAACTATGTGCTAAGGGTTGTACTAATCAGTTGCACTTCTTACGTTTGATCATATATTCCTTCTTCTTCACATATTATCACTTTATTTCAAAACAGCATTTTATGTCACAATAATATTTTTTTAATGCTGAAGGAAAAATACCTTGGAAGAGTCACATGTGATGTTGAGATTCCAGTATGTGCATTCTTGATCACACTGTGGACACATAATAATCTTACCTCCTATATTTGGATCACATACTTCTTGACTGAAAGAATGAATAAATCCATCTTACATATTATGAAACTCAATGAATGGGCTAAGTTCATAGTTTTCATTGATCACTACTGTCCTGATCATCTTCGACTTTATAAATATTGTAGTTCTACCAGTGTAGCTACACTGGCCCCTTTTTTGATATGCAAAACACAAACAAAATATGTGATGAGTACCATTGAAAATGAGGTCTTTACCCAGCCATTATTCTCTTTTTGTTAATAATCTCTTCAAGAAGTCTCTTCCAATTCAGTTCAATGATGGTTGGCCTTGAACTGTACACTGGAAAAAATATAATTTCTATAGCTCTTACACAGCTGTCCTAGTACCTCTTGCCAAAAATAATTCTATTTATTTTGATGTTCCTGATATTATATTATTCTGTTTTTTATCTTCCTGATATTATTTAGTTTATTTATTTTTAATCATATGGTTTATTCATTCACAGCAGAATGCTTTATAATTTTAATTAGGAGTTGATATTTCTGTATATTCATCTGGCAAGCACAAGATAAAATGCTTAATATCTCAAAATAATATTGATATAATGACACAAAAAGCTTTTGAGAATACAGAAGTTTAGTACATTTATCATAGATGGTATTTCTCCCCAGAATGTATATTATCATTAAGTGAAGAGTGCGCATTCTCAGCATATTTTAGTAGTTTTTCACTGAATAGAGTTAATAGTAAAAAGATACCATATACAGTGGTACCTCGGATTACGAACGCCTCTCTTCACGACCAAAAATTTCACAAAAAATGTGCCCCGGATCACGAACACCGTTTCACTGCACGAACGGAAAAGTTCGTAAAAAAAACGAACTCCGCATTATAAACGAGGGCTGGCTGGGGGGATGGGTGTGTGTGGAAGCGAAGGCAGGGGGGGAGACCCGCGCCCAGCTTTAAGACCCGGAGAACTGGACGGATACACCGAACAGAGGCACACCAGGAATTCCCAGCCCCAGAGGGCCATGCCCCAAGGAGGCCCATAGAAGCAACCAGCCAGGGCTGCTTCCCCGCAAGAAGCTCTTGCCCCACCAGCCCCAAACGGATCGAGGGACTCACCGAAGCAAGAAAGCTGCAGGGCTCCGTTGTGGCCGCTGGTGTCCTGTAGCTTGAGGTTGCCGCTCGGGGGGCTTTTGCAAGAGCTGCGCTGCCCGTAGAGCGGCGGCGGCGGTCGGGAGCGCCAGCCGGAATGTCCGTCTGACTCTGGCGCTTGGGGCTGTTGTTGCTGCCGCCGCTGCCGCCTCCTCCTCCGCCGTTCCCAAAGCTTTGTCCTTTGCTGGCCAGGAAAGCGGAGCTGAATTTCGGCGCTTCTGCTTCTCGGGACGCTTCCCGAGAAGGACAAAGCTTTGGGGACGAAATTCAGACGCGCCGGAGTCACTACAGCCAGCCGAAATGTCCGTCTCCGTCCTCCTCCGCCATCCCCAAAGCTTTGTCCTTTGCTGGCCAGGAAAGCGGAGCTGAATTTCGGCGCTTCTGCTTCTCGGGACGCTTCCCGAGAAGGACAAAGCTTTGGGGACGAAATTCAGACGCGCCGGAGTCACTACAGCCAGCCGAAATGTCCGTCTCCGTCCTCCTCCGCCGTCCCCAAAGCTTTGTCCTTCTCGGGAAGCGTCCCGAGAAGCAGAAGCGCCGAAATTCAGAAGCGCCGGAGCCGCTACAGCCAGCCGAAATGTCCGTCTCCCTCCTCCTCCGCCGTCCCCAAAGCTTTGTCCTTTGCTGGCCAGGAAAGCGGAGCTGAATTTCGGCGCTTCTGCTTCTCGGGACGCTTCCCGAGAAGGACAAAGCTTTGGGGACGAAATTCAGACGCGCCGGAGTCACTACAGCCAGCCGAAATGTCCGTCTCCGTCCTCCTCTGCCGTTCCCCAAGCTTTGTCCTTTGCTGGCCAGGAAAGCGGAGCTGAATTTCGGCGCTTCTGCTTCTCGGGACGCTTCCCGAGAAGGACAAAGCTTTGGGGACGGCGGAGGAGGACGGAGACGGACATTTCGGCTGGCTGTAGTGACTCCGGCGCGTCTGTATTTCGTCCCCAAAGCTTTGTCCTTCTCGGGAAGCGTCCCGAGAAGCAGAAGCGCCGAAATTCAGCTCCGCTTTCCTGGCCAGCAAAGGACAAAGCTTTGGGGACGGCGGAGGAGGACGGAGACGGACATTTCGGCTGGCTGTAGTGACTCCGGCGCGTCTGAATTTCGTCCCCAAAGCTTTGTCCTTCTCGGGAAGCGTCCCGAGAAGCAGAAGCGCCGAAATTCAGCTCCGCTTTCCTGGCCAGCAAAGGACAAAGCTTTGGGGACGGCGGAGGAGGACGGAGACGGACATTTCGGCTGGCTGTAGTGACTCCGGCGCGTCTGAATTTCGTCCCCAAAGCTTTGTCCTTCTCGGGAAGCGTCCCGAGAAGCAGAAGCGCCGAAATTCAGCTCCGCTTTCCTGGCCAGCAAAGGACAAAGCTTTGGGGACGGCGGAGGAGGACGGAGATGGACATTTCGGCTGGCTGTAGTGACTCCGGCGTGTCTGAATTTCGTCCCCAAAGCTTTGTCCTTCTCGGGAAGCGTCCTGAGAAGCAGAAGCGCCGAAATTCAGCTCCGCTTTCCTGGCCAGCAAAGGACAAAGCTTTGGGAACAGCGGAGGAGGAGGCGGCAGCGGCGGCAGCAACAACAGCCCCAAGCCCCAGAGTCAGACGGACATTCCGGCTGGCGCTCCCGACCGCCGCCGCCGCTCTACGGGCAGCGCAGCTCTTGCAAAAGCCCCCCGAGCGGCAACCTCAAGCTACAGGACACCAGCGGCCACAACGGAGCCCTGCAGCTTTCTTGCTTCGGTGAGTCCCTCGATCCGTTTGGGGCTGGTGGGGCAAGAGCTTCTTGCGGGGAAGCAGCCCTGGCTGGTTGCTTCTATGGGCCTCCTTGGGGCATGGCCCTCTGGGTTTCGATTACTTTAACATCTGTGTAATTCCTGGTGTGCCTCTGTTCGGTGTATCCGTCCAGTTCTCGGGGTCTTAAAGCTGGGCGCGGATCTCCCCCCCTGCCTTCGCTTCCACACACACACCTGTCCTCCTCACTCGCAGAGCCCAGAAAGAGACGGGCGAAAGTCATGCTGGCAGCCGCGCGCGGTTTGCTCCATCGCCCCTCAGCTGCTTTACATTGAACCCTATGGGAAACTGACTTCGCGAACAGAGTCAGTTCAAGAATCACGACCAAAAAACA
Organism: Rhabdophis nuchalis; assembly: GCA_039707465.1. Taxonomy (NCBI): domain Eukaryota; kingdom Metazoa; phylum Chordata; class Lepidosauria; order Squamata; family Natricidae; genus Rhabdophis; species Rhabdophis nuchalis. The sequence goes on from CM077648.1 coordinate 69,149,550, forward strand.
AGGTCGGAACGGATTAACCGGATTTACATTGCACCCTATGGGAAATTGTGCCTCCCATCACAACCAAAAAACAAGGTCGGAAAGGATTAATCGGATTTACATTGAACCCTATGGGAAATTGTGCCTCGCATCACAACCAATTCGGATCGCGACCAGAGTCGTTTCACCAATTTAGTTCGTGATCCGAGGTACCACTGTACCTTTAAGTTTTTCAAAGAATACATAAAACTAAAATAATAAATTGACATTAAACTAGCATAAATATTGAGTGATACACTCTTATGTGTGGCTAAGGCATAACCAATAAAAATCTGGTTGTCCAGATAATCTAGCTAAATGAATAAATTTAAATAAATAAATAAATAAATAAATAAATAAATAAATAAATAAATAAATAAATAAATAAATAAATGAAAAAGAATAGGATTAACAAACCTATCTGTGGATATGAGGGAAGGCGTAGTTTTGTTGAAAGTCTATAGTGATGTCCCTGATATATTGTCCAAAATTCTACAAGTCTCTTCTCCATCTCTGCTGAGATTATCTCTACAAATGGGGAATTCCAGTGGTAAAGGAATGGCAGTAACTCTCTACTCCCAAAATCCCTATTTTCCTGATTAAGGCCTAACTTAAAATAACCTGGAGATACTTTAAACCAGGGGTGTCAAAGTCAATGCCCACACTTCAGATCTGGTCCATGGGGTGCTTAGATCTGGCCCGTAGGACTGCCATGAAAAAAGTGAATGACCGGATAACAATGCCTCTGCCAGTGAAAGCTGAGCTTGGGTGGGCTGCACGTGACCCCCCAGGCTGTATTTTCGGCCACGACGGCCTCCTCAGCCCTCTGCCAGCAAAAATGGATGCCCCCTGAGCTCCATTTTCACTGGCAGAGGGCTGCAGAAGGCCATTGCAGTTCAAAATGGATCTCAGGGGGGTGCGCATGCCCCCCAAAGCTCTACTTTTGTTGGCAGAGGACTACAGGAAGCCATTGTGGCCAAAAACAGAGCCTGGGAGGGGCATGTACAATCTCCCCTGCTTCCGCTTTTGTTGGCAGAGGGCTGCGGGAGGCCATCACAGCTGGAAACACAGCCTTGATGAGTGATGTTGAGCTGGCCAAACCCCAATCTCCTGAGGTCAAACACATAATACAGCCCTCGATGAAATCAAGTTTGGCACTTCTTTGGAAATCAATTCCAAGATCCATGAAAAAAGAAAAGAGAACGTGCTTCTGCTGCATCCTTACTGTTTTGCCCATAGAATTCAGTATGCATTTATTATTATTCTGAGAAGTATGTACAGAATTTGCAACCTATGTGAACTAACAAGAATTATTACATGAGAATGGTCAGGTGTCAGCTCTGGAGGCCATCTTTTTCTTTGGATCTTCAGGGCTGCCACACATGGTGGATGGGCATGGTGTGGGAAATGGAAGGGGGGGTTGGATGGAGATGGGTGAGATGTATAGCCATAACAATATTCTTTCCCTGGGAGTCAAGGATGTTCAGCCTTCACTTGGAGAGGTATGATTGGGAAACAACTCGTTAGGATGGTGACCTGATTGGACCATGTGAAGGACATGTGGGTTCATGGGAAGGTACTTTGACTTTCCTTTGGGTGAGGAAAACCTGGAAGATTTTCAGATTTGGGTTTTTCCAGATGTTCCAATATCTCTAATTTATCTCTAATAAAATGGAACTTTGAGGAAATGCCTGCCTCGGAGCCTCACTTCTGTTGGGGGTATTACCTGGAACCCTGACATCATAATAGGAGATAGGATCTTTATGCATGACTATAAATAACACAAGACGCATGAATTATAAGGTTACCTCCAAGTGCAGTTATCTTTTGTGAAATATCCATATAAAAAACATCCAACACCAACTATTGCTGCCAGAAGTAACATTCGGGTGTAGAATCCCAGCCAGGCAAAATAGATTCCAATTTTCTCACCATAATATTTCCTATGGACACGACAACATTTTTTATTAATAAAATCAGTTTCTCATATATTCAAGAAAAAAACATTATAATGCACTGTGCTATCCTGATTTTTGTGTTTAAGAATGATTCCAGGATCACTCAAAAAGTAATTAAGGTTATTTTTTGTAAATAGCAAAACCTTAATTATTCTAAGATACAATAACTAAATATATATTAAAAAATATTAAAAGAGAATGGATCAATCTCTGCATGTACACATTGAAGGAAATGATAATTTCCAGAAAGTTATAGAGAGGTTTAATGAATGGTGCTGTTATATTTCCTTTCCTTTCACTTACTTTGTGCCTTAACTTCTTTTGTTTACTGCTTCTTTTTCTTTTTTCCATGCTATGCATCAAATGTAGCCCTCCCCCAATGGGAATAGCATAATGGATTGTATGCATGTCTGCATTCTCATTACACAGATGTTAAAGTAATCGAAACTTGCTCAAAAGGAACAGTATACTAGATGATCAACTGTTTTCTATCTTACAACTCTTCTGAATTCAGTTAAGCTGTTTCAAAATTGATCCTGGGGGTGTGACTTATTGTCTTATTCAAAGTGGGAGACAAACGTGCCTTTCTTCCTCCATGTCAGGCTTCCCCAAACCTTGGGATGAGGCCCACCTCTGGGTCTTGAGCCATTTGGAACCGGGCCATGGAAGTGGCAGGCGAGTGCTTGAGTGTGCATATGCATCCCCATTTACATAAATGGAGCTATGTGCACATGCTTGCTCACTGCTCATGTGGAACCATCCACTTCCTCCTCCCTGCCACTGGTCTGCAAAACTAAAAAGGTTGGGGAAGTCTGCTTTATGCCATGGGAGAAAGAAAAAAATAATCCTGATATGGAATCTAAGAGGAAAGAAAGACAAATCAGTCTTTACTACATGCCTTGCTCGAAGTTGAATTCATGACAGTGGTGGGTTGCAGGCGGTACACCCCAGTACGGGCGTACAAGAGCCTGCCTGGAGCACCGGGTACCGTTCCGGTAAGGTGCTCTGGAGGGCCAGCCTGCCCACCCAAGCTCCTTATCTGTCTTTAATGTCTTTGGCGCTTCTGCGTACAGCAGCTGGAGTGTCATGGAGGCTTGCGGAGGTGTCACTGGATGGTAAGATGCATGCGCACGCTGTGCATGTGTGTGTGTGCACTGCGCACATCCATGTGGACAATGCCGGGCCCATTCCAACCATACAGGTTGGAACAGGATTCAGAACCTACCACTGATTCATAAGCAACATCAGAATCAATGTTTTCCTTTTTTGTCTGCTTCCAGGCTGTTTTATGAATATTTGGGGTCTTTTTTTTTTTATATTGAAAAAGTTTTATTGGTTTTACATTTTTCCATAGGATAGGGTAAGGGATACAAAGAAATTTTGAGAGCGTTCACGTCAAAGTCGTCGGCCCTTCCGGGACTTCAAAATACATTGATAACAATAAAAAACATTTTCCGTAACACTACAAAGTGAAAGCAAGTACATATACCTAAGTTCTCAGTTCTATGCTGTCAGTCATTTACAAAAATCCTAATACAGATATTATGCAATATTATTCAGAAAAATCAAGGCAAAGTTATTTTTTAGATCTAAGTCTCTTGGCAATTGCGTCTTCAACTTCTTCCTCCAGGCCCCCAGCGGGCGGGGCCGTGGCCCCCCCTGCCCCCCCTGGATCTTCCCCCAGGACAGAGGAGTGTTTTTTAAGAAAGGCTTCCGCCTCGGCAACTGTTTTAATCCTCACTCTTCCTCCTTCCCACAACACCAGCATCCCTTCGGGTGTCACCCACTTGAACCAAATCCCGTGATCAAACAATGTTTTAGACAAGAAGGAAAATTTCCTTCTTGCATCTCTAATCTTTCTTGGGATCTGCTTCAAGATAGCAACCTCTTTTTGTTGGTAAATTAACGGACTTCCTCTCTGCACTTTCAGGATTTCCTCTCTGGTTGACCTTCTAAAAAATTTCACATGTATATCTCTAGGTACTTCATTTATCCTGGCATATGCTGAATTTATTCTGTAGGCTAGGTCAATGTCCCCCCTGATCTCATCCTTAGGTTTATGTAAATAGTCTGCTATAATTGTGCTCATGAGATCAGGGAGGCATTCACCAGGTTCCTCAAAAACATTCTGAAATCTCAAAAACTATGTCATTCTTTCCATATCAATCCTAGACACATGCTCATTTATTTCCACAACCTCATTAGTAACATTTTTAATCTCTCCCTTAGCCCCCACCAGCCCCCCTTCCAATTCTTCATTCTTCTGTGTGTTTTCCAGCACTTGTTTCCGTGTGTCCAATAACTCCTTCTTAAAGTTAATATTTTCTGCCCTCTGGGCCTTAATTTCTTGTACCAAAGTTTGTATAACAGATTCAAGAGAAGCCATCCTTTGTTCTAAGCTTGCCAGTGCTGTTTCTTGTGCCATGATTAGCTGTTAAAATCAATGCCACTAAAATGGCGTTTTCTGGGTGAGGCTGATGAGGCAGATCAGGAGCCAAAAGTTCCGTTCAGGGTTGTAAAGTTGCAAAGTTCAGAAACCAAGAGAGAAACAATTTTCCAACTCCATAAGTATAATAGCGAAGGTACTCCAGAAAAGAAATCACAAATCCAAAAAGAAAAAATTCTTCATTAATAACCAGAGGAAGTGCAACTCTCTCTACATGGGGCTCCCCTTGAGGTGCACCCGGAGGCTTCAGTTGGTCCAGAACGCAGCTGCGCGAGCAATTATGGGCACCTCTAGGTTTGCCCACGTAACACCGCTCTTGCGCGAGCTGCACTGGCTACCTGTCGTCTTCCGGGTGCGCTTCAAGGTGTTAATTATCATCTTCAAAGCGCTCCATGGCTCGGGACCTAGCTACCTGCGGGATCGGATCCTGCCCCATACATCCTCACGGCCGATTCGCTCCCACAGAGAGGGACTTCTCCGGGTGCCGTCCACTAGACTTTGTCAGCGGGCGACGCCCAGGGGAAGGGCCTTCTCTGTGGCGGGCCCAGCCCTCTGGAACGACCTTCCCCCCGATATCAGGACAACCACGGACCTCCGCTCCTTCCGCTTAAAATTAAAGACACACTTTTTTCGCCTGGCCGGCCTTGGGTAGTCTCTTTTTAGGTTAGGGGTTTTTAGGGGTAATTTTTAGTTTAGTTTATGGGTTTTAGCGCAGGATCAATTTAATTCATTTTTAATTTTGTATTTTGTATTTTGTCTGTGGTCTTATTTGTATTTTAATTGCCTGTGCCCCGCCTCGAGTCCCCTCGGGGAGAGAGAGCGCGATATAAAATTAAATTATTATTATTATTATTATTATTAAGTCCAAATTGCAAAGAGACGCTGGGAATTTTCCATAAGTGAAATAGTCAGTCAGGAACAAAGAGAAGCCATCTTCCACGCCCAAGCTCAAAGCCCGAAGGAGAGAGTGATAGAATAAATTGTTTCAACCAGACCTAGAGACATTGTTGCAAGCAAACCGCAGATCACTTTCCCTTGCTACAAACAGTCAGGATTAAAGATTTCCGCTTCCTCGCCGCGAGGAGCCATTTCCAAGTGCCGCTTGAGTCTGAGGGGTTTTTTTAGAAACAAACACCCCCCTCCCAGTCCTTTCAGCCCGGCTGACAGCAGAAAAAAAAAGTTTTAAATCACTCACTCTCCCCCTCGCAGCTGAAGCCCCGAGAAGCCTTCCGACTCATTAGATCAGCTCTCTTCATGATCACGAATGGCGCCGTCTGCCTTTGGCAAAGGGAAAACCCCCCGCAGCATGTTCTCCTTCACCTAAGCCGAGGACAAGGGTCGCTTCCCCCACCGCCGTGGGGGGGAGCGTCCCAGGCGAGCCGGCTTTACGGGAGACCCCCAAAAAAGGGGCGTCTCGCCCCCGGGGGGGGGGGCAGAAAAAGCAACAAAACGGCGAGCGAGCGCTAGGCTCGCCCATCGCCGCTGGAGCCGGAACCGGAAGCCGAATATTTGGGGTCTTGTTGAGTGAAAGTGCTTGTATATACTACTTATATACCACTTCAGTGTTTTACAGCACTCTTTGAGCATTTTATGTCAGCATATTGCCCCTAACAGTCTGGTCCTCATTTTACTGACCTCGGAAGATGGAAGTCTGAGTCCCCTTGAGCCAGTCAGGATCAAATTCCTGGCTGTGGGCAGAGTTAGCGCATAATACTGCCTTCTAACCACTGTGCCACCAGGGCTATAGGCTCTACTTTTATTTAGCTGGAAATCTGCATGGCTTCCATTTGTTTCCATTCAGTCTCTTGGAAAAGTAATTCTCTATTTAATAAACTGATACATAGGAATTACTTGAAATAATAACACTCATATTTCTTTTATCACTAGGATGATTTTTTCACATCACACACTGTGAATTTCAGTCTGGAGGTTCTATAAGAGTCTCATAATAGCAGTTCCAATTGTGAATAATCAGGTACTATATCCACCACTATGAACTTTATTTTTCCAAGAACTTTTCAAGAATCCAACATTCTGTATTTATGAAGATATGATTCATATGATTTTTTTCTGAAGCTCATGTTCTATAGTCATAGCAGTCCTTGCTTAACAACTATCCTGTTTAGTGAACATTTGATGTTATGAGTGCTAAAAATATAACTTTAGGACTGCTTCATGTATTTAGAACTTTTGCAGCATCCTACAGTCATGCCATGTTCATGTTTCACAGACAGAGTCAATGGAGAATTTGGCAATACAAACACAAATGGTGATGAAATGACGTCTCTCTTAATCACAGGTCACTTAACACAGGGGTCTCCAACCTTTGCAACTTTAAGTCTGAAGGACTTCAGACTTAAAGTTGCAAATGTTGGAGACCCCTGACTTAACCTCAGGTAAAAGTGAGGTCATAAGTGCTTCACAGTCATATGAAATCTTACTTGAACACCATCTCTTAGCAATGGGATTGCTGGCCCACTTATAGTCATTACCACTGGACTTTAAAAAATATTATTTTAAGAATAGTTCTACTCGCAGTGTATTATTAAAAGTAATAATACAAATATAAATTAATGCAAAATATACTTAGACCATTTGAGGCCTGGATGGCTCATACTCTGATGACATTTAGGAAACAATTAAAAAGCTGGTAATTCTCCCAGGCCTTGGGACCAAGCAGAGCTTGAGCTGAGTTTTTTGGTTTATGTTTTAATTGTAAGCTGTCCAGAGTCTGGCAATTTGATAGCCTACATACTGAATACATTTTGTAAATGAACACATCTTTGCTTTTTCTCACAATTGCCCCTAATGCAACATTATAAATGCTTGTTTTCTGTTAAATGGTTATTATTCATAAAAAAATAAAATACTCATAAGGAATGGTATAACACTCCTTAATACTTACCTGACAAGATGTAAGGGTTGCAGTTTGAAAATATTTTGAGGATAGGCCCATTCTCTGTAAAGCAGGTGCCGTTCATTTGGGCACTTAGGATCCTGTGATTGGTAATTGAATCTTGACTATAAACAAAATATTTTATTAATTGATGATTCCAGGGCACAAATTTTTGTTTATTTTAATCACATTTAGCCTTACAACCAAGCATGAATAATTACTCTGAAAGTTTCTGAAATTACTACCATATATGCCAGATCAATATATATTTTATCATTATTATGGAGGAAACTAGAATCTCCTATATTATTTTTGAAACGCTGCTAAAGAGGCAATGGTGGTCATAATTGCTTTATTTTGTTCCAGTAGCAGATTGAGCTAAGACCTGTTCACACAAATCAGTTTAAGGATCAGAAGTGGCATTTTTTGGAGTGGAGAAATTTTCTCTGACAGTTGTTTGTGTCTCTTTGAATGAAGAAATGTTTTATTTTTCTGTATAATGTGCAAACTTTTCCAAGCTAAGGATTACTTCTGAGTGGAATGGCAGCAACTGCATTGGAAACATTTCTGGAATCAGAATAAATAAATGCATTTATCCTAGTGAACTCAATTTAATTACATTTTAAAGCTTGACATTTGATACAAGAGAGCAAGTATTCTGATTTCAAGACAATTTGGGTGCTAAAAATCAAGATATGTTCATGAATAAGTCCTCTTAAAAATCTGTTATTATGACTATATGAATTTCTCTTAGGCTAGCTATAGGTAATAATAATAAGAAATCCTTCCAACAGCTGAATAAAATGTTGATGCATTCACAACAGAGTCTTAGAGTCACTTACTGGAAATGCAATTAAATTAGCTATGTAAAATAGTTGTTAAAATCCTGTCCCCAATGAATTATTCATGTCCTAAACAACTCTGGAGTATTTTTGTGACTAACTAAGTCATTGTTCATCTCATTGTAACTTCTTTTTCATGTATTTTCTCCTGGAAACAAATTTTGGTACATTCTACTTTGTCCAGTGTTAATAAGGACCAAATTTTATTTGCCTGTTGTGTTTTATTACAGTTCTAAAAACTATTATCAGAATTGCCAACAATTATACCATTGAAGACATGCTTCTGTGAATCTATAGGCAGTTGTTATTTGCCACATGAAGGGACAAATTATAGTGCTACAAGACTAGAGTAATGTTGCGGCCTAGTTTGGGTAATGAAACGTCTGCAATAAAACAACCAAGCTCAGAGAGCACCAAGGACCCACATTTCAATCCTGAGTTACAAATATTTTTCTTTATTGGGACAAATTACAGAATTAAATGATCAATGCATAAAACTGAAAAATAAACTAAAAATATAGTTCAAGAGTTCAATTTTCAAACCACATAAATTTTATAAAATGTAGAAAAGAATCTAAATGCCTTTGTTTAAAAATAATTGTATTAGCATATTATTCCAGAAGATGAAAAGTATTGTTTTTTTCTGAAGTATATTCAGAAGTTTCCTGATTAATTTTCGATTGAAGAATGATGCAATCACAACTTTTGTCTTCCATGCCTCTGTATGGTACAGCAATTCACAAAACGGATGTGGAATTCTGCATATAAACAACCTTCCCAGACTCCTAGTCCTATCCCTTTAAGGCACACTGTCATAAGTGAAGGGAGGGGATCCCACTATTATTTAACATTATCATTGAATTTTAGAATTTCTCAATCAAGTCCTGATTTAAAATTTAAAACTATTTGGATTATAGACTACACTGGTTAAAACTTCCCATGTTATGAAATCTTAATTAAACATAGCTTTTCCCCCTACATTTTTTATTTTTTTACAAACACATCAGTGCGGAACCAGAGTTACATTTTAGCACAAATAAAACAATACCCTTCCTATTCAACACAATTAATAATCTTATAGACTTTTAGTCCCGTGTTACCCTGAAAATAAGACAGGGTCTTATTTTCTTTTGACCCCCCCCCCCCAAATAAGCACTTGGACTTATTTTCTGGGTGGTCTTATTATTTTTGAGGTATAGGAAGCGACGAACATGGTTGCCTCATGGCTGCTGCTGTGTTGCAATATTTTGGAGAGGGCTTATTTTCAGGGAAGCACTTATTTTAGTGAATGTGCTCAAAAGCCCAATTGGACTTATTAACTGGGGAGGTCTTATTTTCAGGGAAACAGGGTAGTAATATACATATTTTGTTGGATTATAATCTTTCCTTAACTATTCAATATCTCAATATATTGATTTTTTTTGCCAATGTCCATATTCTTGATATCACTCCTTTTACTACAGATAAAATATCAATAATCATATTTGTTATGTTTAACAGACTTATATACAGTAATTCTAATAGTAATGTCCTGATTTATATTGAATTATAATCTTCCATTGTTCCCCTTTCTAGTTTTTAATTGTGCCACTATTATATTTAAAAAAATGTCCCCTTTCTAATCTCATTTTAAAACAAATAAAACAATGTTCATCTTACTTATATTTGACAAATTATATAATTCTAATTATAGTAATAATTTTGTTGAACTGTTAGTCAATAATTCAATGTTTGTTTATTTATTAAATTTTTATAATTTAATGTTGTTTCCATGCAAGTCAAATTCTACATATCATTCCTTTTACTACAAATAAAATGTTGATCGTCACATTTGTTACATTTTAATGAACGTGTATGGTTATACTAATAATACACATATTTATATTAAGTTATACTCTTCAATCTTTTGCTTATTCAATATTTCTGTATGTTATTTTTAAAGCCATCACCATTTTATTCAAACATATTCAAAATTGGCATCATTAAGAGCTTAGGTTCCCTTATTAATTCACCTGAAAAAAAATTACATTAATCCTCCTTCTCTAACTTCCAACCCCATTTTAACTTATCTCACTGTTATTTTAAGGAAATACCCCCCCCCCCCTTTATCCATAGTCTCTCACCCATTTTAAAGTTTTGATTTTCCGTTTCTTAGCTTGCCTCCCATATTCTTCTCATGGATCTATTCTATATGCTTGCACTGCTTGGCCAATCCTCCTAAATATTTCTCCCTTCTCTACCCTATTTCCTTGTCTAAGTTTCAAATTATCTACTCTTACCCGTTTCTCTCCCAAGAAATTCTTCCTGTATTTCTATTTCCTATTTAATTTCCCTTAAAATACTCTGCCCTTATTTCATCAATCATTCTTATTTTCATTTTCTTCTTCTTTTTGTCTAGTCTTCTTGCTTGTTTCCTCTGTTCAGTTTTTTCAGCTGCTCTTTCAGTTGATTCCTCCTCTTCCTGAGTGTCCTGGTTTCTCGTTTTTGTGCTATAATTTCCAGCTTTTCTTTTTAAAATACTTTGTATTTTATTCCAAATTTCCTCACATCCTCTGGTCAAGGTGTCTTTAAAATCCATGATTTTAATGATACAATTTCTTCCTGGATTCCACTCATTTTTGTTTTTTATTTATTTTATTTGTTTTTGTCTAACAGTCCAACAATCTAATTTTCAACCCTAAAGCCACTTCTCAAGTGGTTCAATATCCACTGTCCAAGAGATTTTGTATCCCAAAATTAATCAGTCTGTTCCTCTAATTAGTCAAAAAATAAAATCTTCATAAATCCCTCTGCCAAATCTGATTTTGAAGCTTGAAGCTTTTCAATAATTAAATTTTCTTAATCTCACACAAATTTCCACATCCATGTCTATCCAGGATTTTGGGGGTATGTTGTTCCTTCCTTTGTCAACAGTTGGCATTCTTAAATCAGCTTTCAAATCAGCTTTCTTCTTTATATAAATTTACTATAATACTGCAAAATTTAAACGTGGTATTAGCTTTCATACAAATAGCTCCAGCATTTTAAAAAATGCCTTTCCAACGCCCAACTCCTGTCCAATTTAAAAATCCAATCTTCTGTATTTTAGCAAGTCTTTTATTTTCTTCCTTTAGTTCTTTTCTCTTCTGTTTGAAAATTTTAAGATTTTACTCAAAAATAGCTCAGTTGCTGCCACTTTAAAAGTAATTATGAGTCTCTTTTTCCTGAATATTCTTTTGGGGTTATACTTTGAAATAGAAAGTGTAGGAAGTTATCACCCAGCCCTCTCCCAGAAAAATGAAATACCCTAGGAAATATTGAAAAGACAGAATATTATATTTCCCTGGATGTGAAAAGGGAGAAACATGTTTTAATTCCTGCAGCTTCCTGCCCCCACCCCCTCTGTCAATGAGCCATTAAAGCCTGAGCTAGTCCACTTCACATAATAAAGGCAATATCAGCTTTTTACAGAAACAGAAACAGACCACATGGCGTCTGAGAACTCAACCAAACCTGGACTCAAAACATAGCCTAGATAATTGCCCCTGCATTGCCCTATGTGAATCTGACAACCAATCAGAGTACACCTTACACAATAACAGGAAACAGATAGGTGGGGCCGAACAGATTATTAAAAACCCTGCAAGCCCCTTCCTCAGACGTTCTCTTCTTCTTCCACAAGATTGAAGCATGTGATCACCTTTTCTGTCCACCATTAAACCATCTTTCAAAGCAGCCTCCATGTCTCCAGTGTTTTTTTCCCCACTTGGAGCCGAACCCAGGACATTACTTTCAACAAAAGGATTCTTCTCACCCAGTTCCAAACACTGCGCCAGCACACTTCTTGGATGTTAAGCTGCCTTCAGCCTTGTGACAGCATCTTAGGCTGTCTCTTCTCTCGATGTGGAATAGAAGAAAAATGCCGTGGAGCTCTGCAGGAGTGTTGTGATCTCCCCTGGAACCTCACAGCGTGCGCTTCCTTAGCTTCACCCCGCCCCCCTCTCCAAGGGGTTTTTAGCTTTTTAAAAAAGCCCATGAATAAACAGAAACCAGCACATGATACGGAGAGTTCCGTTCCTGCAGCTGCTAGACGCCAGGACATCACTTCCTCCCCCCCAAACACAGCTTTTAAAAAGATGCATGACAGAGACATAATCATTTCAATACAATTTAGTATGTAAAATTTATATATTCCTTTGTTGTTGTCTATTGTGAAGGTTTTTAAATGAGCTTGCATAACAGAGTCAATTTGATACATCATAAAAAATATTACAAGATTAACATTTTATATCAGTATAAAGAAAAAGGTAATTCTTTATAAATTAGACTCACATCATGGAGTGGAAAAGCAGCCTTGTAGATTCCAGAGTCCAGAAGTTTATTGATACCAAACTTTTTCACATTATCTTTCATAGCATACTCTCCTCGACAAAGAATAAAGTAAACCTGAAATACCAAATTTCAAATTTCTTCATTAGCAGGGAATGAACTCAAAAAGTGGGAAAATATTTATGAGACAATACGAGTACATGTAGTTACTAGACAAAATGTCTTCCTGCTGTAATTTTCTCTTGATATTTACCAGTATTCTTTTTAAATACTTTTCCTCAGTTGGAACTAATTATGGCATAAACAAACCCTGGCAACAATTTTTGTTTGCTATGTCTCCATAATGTTGCCTTCATCTTCAGTCTATGAATGGAACGGGCATAAGTCATCCCTAGTTGTTAAAATAGTATTTCCCCATATATTATGACACTGTCCAAAGGCAGCTTCAAACAGTGCAAAAACTATTAGATTTTATTATTTTGGGTGAAAATTAGGTGATAGAGGTTTGTAACATTGGCAAACAGCATTCACTTTTTTTTGAATCTCTAATGGTAAATCATAGAGCTCAGCAGTAAGGAAAGGTCTTAGTCAGGGGTTAGTAGTTGAATACATGTTTTTCTTTATTTGTGCCTTGAATGCTTCCACAGCCCATGTGAACAAATGCTTGACTTTTCAAATATACAGTTTTAAAGCATATGGTTTCATGTGGGCTACAACATCTATAATAATTTTTATGGCATGTCTTGCACACCAAAAGAGTTTGTGAATGTATGATTTTCTGTTTTTTAAGGGTACTTTCACACAAACAGCTTTGAAAATGAACTTTTGCATAATAAAATCTTTTGAAAAATCATGGCCAACACATTATAATTTGCCGGTGTTCATATGTTCATGTCTGTAATTTGGCAAAACAAATTATAGGAATAAAAATTGGTAGTACTGATATCATATATAAACCAGCCTTATGCAAATGCTCTTGGTACATATACTTCAATATTATCTATATTTGCTGACATCAGTTTAGCTATCAGTTTCAAAGAAGAGTCTTGCTCATCCCCATCTGGAGATATTTTGGACTGAAATGAGAACCAATTTGATTCAAATTATTCTTTCTTCTAGTGAGTTGTACTCTGTCTGCCACTTAATTTTCCAACATTTGATATTTCCTTAACACCTGATTATATGCTGCAATGTATTTTTTACATATTGCTTGGATATTCAGAAAAACAAAATACACATTAATCTAATATTGCACTTAAAAATACATCCTTTAATATTAAATTCTACAACTTACTATTCGGCTCCTAGTTGCTGAATTGAAGAAAGAGTCCTTGTCCTGAATATAAAAGTGTGAAATATGTTCATTTTCAAATGCAGCAGTAAAAAATTCCTGTTCTGGGTTGATGATATTTTCATTCACATTGAAGAATCTGCTAATCCACGTAAGTGCTGAGTCATGGGTTTTCGTATCATCAGGTTGCAAAGGCAATTTGATGTGCATAATTTCAGCATAGCTACACAGCACTTCCCAAGGAGCATGCACCTTTACAAAGATCAGCTTTTCATCCATGACCTGCAGTAAAAGGATATTGATTATAATATATTGAGATCTTAGAAATATCACATATCAAGAATAATCTTAACATCTGTTTGGAACCATTGAAAGAGCTAATCTTATGATACATAAAATACTTAACTGCCATTTCATAAACTACACTGATAGAAATTGAGGAGTCACGTCTGGTGAATAATCTGGTGATTATGATAAATATAAATAAATAAACAAGCAAATTGCAGCATTACTAAAAAAGTGACAACTGTTGAGAAAAGACATGCCAGATCCTGTAAAAACCTTTTTTTCCTCAAATTTTAATTGAAATTCTAACATTTAGTGATGAAAGTCAAGTTGTGGAAATTCAGTTTAAAATCATGAATTTCAAAATAACAGCAGTGGTCTTTCTGGTTCAACATATCATTCTCACTAACAGCTACGTAATCAAGATGTCTATGAGAAGTCCTTAAGCATAACATGAGTTCAGTAATAATTTTTCAATCAGGTTTAAGTGATAGTGAGAAATTTTCAGTGTTCCTATTGTATAAGTTTAAAGCTAGTGTCACCCAGTGAAATTAAATAAAGTACATGCAGTCTTTTCTTTTCCTATAAAAAAACATTTTAATAAGCTCATTTTAATTGGCTGCCCCTTTTCAAATATACAATTTCCTGTATCAGGTATGGTGATCAAGACTATATTTAAGCAAAGATATTTTGGAGTAAGATTCATATTTTAATACAGAAAATTCTTAAATGAAGATAAAGATAAAACCAGAAACTTTTCTTTTGGGTTTAATGGAAAAAGACTTGGATTAAAAAAATGGAACTTTGATCTTATTTTTATTATTATTATTTTATTAGATTTTTAGACCGCCCCCTCTCCCCGAAGGGACTCGGGGCGGTGTACAGGTAAAAATTAAAACTACTAAAACCATAACAATACATACAAAGTTAAAATCAAATTAAATAGTCTTCTGTACAAATTTATAAAAATTAAAACTAGACCCATAAAACTGAATAAAATAATTTAAAATTACAGACTGGGGCGAGAAGCATGAAGTTAGGCCAAGCCGGCTAGATGGAACAGGTGAGTTTTGAGTATCTGGCGGAAGGAACGGAGGTCCGTGGTCGTTCTGATATCAGGGGGAAGGTCATTCCAAAGGGTCGGACCCATCACAGAGAAGGCCCTTCCCCTGGGCGTCGCCCACTGGCATTGCTTTAAAGATGATGACCAACACCTTGAAATGCACCCGAAAGGCCACAGGCAGCCAGTGCAGCCTGCGCAGGAGCGGTGTTACGTGGGAGTATCTGGTAACTCCCAGAACTGCCCGCGCGGCCACATTTTGGACCAGCTGCAGTTTTCGGGTGCATCTCAAGGGGAGCCCCATGTAGAGAGCGTTACAGTAGTCTAGACGGGACGTCACAAGCGCGTGAGTGACTGTGCGAAGGGCATCCCGGTCCAATAAGGGATGCAACTGGCGCACCAGGCGAACCTGGTGGAACGCCCCCCTGGCCACGGCTGTCACATGGTCCTCCATTGACAGCCAGGCATCTAGCAGGATGCCCAAGTTGCGTGCCCGATCCACAGGGGCCAGATGTTCGCCCCCAGTGGCCAGTGATGGAGTCAACTGGTTGAACCAGGGCGCCGGTAGCCACAGCCACTCAGTCTTGGACGGGTTGAGCTTGAGTGTGTTCCTTCCCATCCAGATCCGTACAGCTTCCAGACACCGGGACATCACTTCGACGGCATCGTTGGGGTGATTTGGGGTAGAGATGTATAGCTGAGTATCATCAGCATACAGATGGTAATCTACCCCAAAACCACGGATGATCTCGCCCAGCGGCTTCATATATGCATTGAACAGGAGAGGTGAGAGGACTACCCCTGAGGCACCCCACAAGTGAGAGGCCTCGAGGTTGACCTCTGCCCCCCTGCCAATAAAAATTGCGATCGACAGGAGAGGTAGGAGGAGAACCACCGTAAAATGGTGCCCCGCACCCCCAACCCCTCTAGTCGATGCAATAGGATACCATGGTTGATGGTATCAAAAGCCGCCGAGAGGTCTAATAGGACCAGGATGGAGGAACAACCCCCATCTCTGGCCCTCCAGAGATCATCCACCAACGTCACCAATGCCGTCTCCGTGCTGTGACCGGGCCGGAAGCCAGACTGGCGCGGGTGTCAGGGTTCGCTTCTTCTATTACTCAAGAAAGACCACACTTAAGCATATTTCAGAATGGTTAAGGTTACTTTTACTGAATACAAAAGAACAGCAAACGAAGGTCAAGCAGGGAGTGACTAGTTTAGGTGCGAAGCGTGTATATCAAAGCATAAGCCAACCCCAATAACCCATGCCCTCTACAATAGTGTCCAATGCAATATCCTCCAGGACATCAGGTGGGCATCACGTCCAGAGCAGTCATCAGAATGGAATGTGATACCGTTAGGTTTGAGATATCACTGGCTCTTACCATCTTCCTCCAGCACACATAGTTAACCCAAGACCCACCCTCCCCGTTTCCATGGCAGCCAAGCATGCAGCAAAGCAAAGGCTGACATCCGGACCTCCTCCAGAAGAAGGGGATACAGTCCTGAAAAACAGACGACAAAGACAAAACCACACAACAACATAGAAAATGGGAGAAGAGAGGTTAGGGTTTGTTAGGATATTTGGCATAGAATTGTCTCAGTAACTTCGGGGCTTTCACATGTTGTTTATCCACCCATTCGTTATGGGACAGAGGAAAATCCTTCCAAACTACAAGGTACTGTATTTTATTTCTATGCACTCTGGAATCTAAAATGTCACAGACTTCATAATGTTGTTGTCCATCCACCAGTAGGGGTGCAGGAGCATCAGAGTGAGGCTTGCGAAGATGTGACAAACGTTCAGGTTTCAACAAGTGGACATGGAAGACTGGATAGAGGCGTCGGTAGGTTTTAGGGAGGTCCAATTTAACGGAAACAAAGCTGATTATCTTAGTAATCGTGAAAGGTCCTACAAACTTAGGACCTAGTTTCTTGCATTTCTGAGGACTGTCCAAATATCTAGTAGAGACGTATACGCGATCTCCAACTTTGTATTGTGGAGGTACAGCTCGTTTCTTGTCGGTGTAAAGCTTATGAGATTGATGAGCATCATCCAATGTTTTTCGTATAATGGGCCAAACAGAAGACAGTTTACCACTCCAATCCGCAAGAGAATGAATTGTGGGGGGGTCGTGAGGAAGCTCGGGGATTGGTACAAAGTCCTGACCATAGATTACTTTGAACGGGGTCATTCCGGTACTACTATGAACTGAGTTATTATACGCTACCTCAGCGTGAATCAGGAGGTCAGCCCAATCATCCTGTTGGAAGTTTATAAAACAACGCAAGTATTGTTCCAGAACGGAATTAGCTCGTTCACAAGCCCCATTAGTCTGCGGGTGGTGGGAGGAGCTTAAGCCCTGGGTGGAGCCAATCAGTCTCAGAAATTCCTTCCAAAATTGCGATGTAAATTGAGTACCCTTATCTGAGATGATACGCTTCGGGACACCATGTAGGCGATAAATGTGAGTAAGAAAGAGCTTAGCCAAAGATTTAGCAGATGGAATTTTGGAGCATGGCACAAAATGAACTTGCTTGGAGAACAAATCGGTGACCACCCATATGACAGTAGAACCTTGGCTACTTGGAAGATCAACAATAAAGTCCATAGAAATTTCCTTCCAAGGAGCCTCTGGCCGCGCTACAGATTGGAGCAGACTGTGGGGTTTTCCTGAAGAACGTTTGGATGCAGCACAAACAGGGCAACTGGCAATATAGGATTCAACGTCCTTTTTGAGGGAAGACCACCAAAATTGGCGTTTCACTAAATGCATAGTCTTTATGGATCCAAAATGTCCATCAAGCCTGGAGTCATGAGCTTTTTGTAACACAAAAGGTCGCAGAGTAGCGGGGACATAAACCTTCGATCCAATCCAGGGTAGATCATCTCTTAAGGTACAATCCCCAGAGTGTGTGGCATACCAATCGTTGGTAAGAAGTTCTGTCTTAATCTTAGCTATCAGCTCTGCAGGCGGTTCAGTTTGGACTATGGAGTGACTCCTGGTTACGACTGGGGTCGCCATTGCAGTTAGCGGAATTACGGGTTGAACAACCGTGAGTTTAGAATTGTCGTATTGAGGTAGTCTGGATAGAGCATCAGCCATAAACATTTTTCCTCCAGGGATGTATTTAAGAGTAAAGTTGAAACGATGGAAGTAGTGAGCCCAGCGCACCTGTTTTGGGGACAATTTACGGGACGTCGTTAGCGACTCCAAATTTTTGTGATCAGTCCATATTTCAAATGGGTGAGGGGCTCCCTCTAGAAAATGACACCAAGTCATGAGGGCCCAACGAACAGCAAATGCCTCTTTTTCCCAAATCGCCCATTTTCTCTCAGTGTTGGACAACTTACGGGAAGTGTAAGCACAGGATTGTAGTTGGCCCTGTTGGTTGTATTGTAATAAGACAGCTCCGACAGCCACATCACTAGCGTCAGCTTGAATCACGAACGGGGCATTGACATCCGGATGTTTCAGAACAGGTTCTGCTGCAAACAAACGTTTCAGCTTCTCAAATGCGGCTTGGCACTCCATAGTCCAGTTCAAAGGCGGACCCGGTCGCGGTTTGGTTTCCCCGTTCGTTTTGAGTAGGTTCGTGATAGGCAGAGCAATGCTAGCAAAAGAAGGGATAAACTGGCGGTAAAAGTTGGCAAAACCCAAAAAACTTTGTAATTGCTTACGAGTACGAGGAGGGGCCCATTCCGTGACAGCTTTAACCTTTGCAGGATCCATTTCAATTCCTTCAGACGAGATGCGATACCCTAGGTAGTCAATTTTCTCTTGGTTAAATTCACACTTAGAAAGTTTAGCATAGAGTTCAGCGGCTCTGAGTTTATGCAAAACAGAACGAACTAGTTTTACGTGTTCATCACGTGTTTTTGTGTATATGACGATGTCATCAAGATAGACGATAACGCCCTTGTACAGGTGCTCATGCAATACTTCATTGATCAGTTGCATAAAAACAGAAGGCGCCCCTTGGAGGCCGAATGGTAACACTTTAAATTGAAAGCACCCTAAAGGGCAGTTAAAAGCCATTTTCCACTCGTCTCCTCCTTTAATTCTTATTCTGTAATAAGCTTCCCTGAGATCGAGCTTAGTAAAATTTTTGCCTGTAGCCAGATGTGCCAACATGTCCTTCATGAGAGGCAGTGGGTAGACATTGTGCTCACAGATAGCATTCAAAAATTTATAATTCTGTACAAGACGGAGAGTGCCATCTTTCTTTTCTCTAAACATTACGGGGGCGGCTACCCGAGGTCTAGCAGGTTCAATGAAACCCCTTTCTAAGTTTTTGTCAATAAATTTGCGAAGTTCAATCATTTCGCGGGGTGTCATAGAGTAAATGCGAGGTTTGGGAAGTTGCACCCCTGGGAGGAAATCAATGGAACAGTCTTTAGCACGGTGGGGGGGAAGAGTGTCACAGGACTTTTCACTAAAAACATCTTTAAGGTCCCAGTACTCTTTAGGGATTTTATCTTCACCTGGTATCACTTCTAGATTGGGAACAGCCAGCCCTGAATTAACAGGTTCTTGGAGAGGAGTTTGCTCAGTCAGAGGTTGCACATTGGGAGGCAGGGGCGGTGTGATTGGCATAGTGGTAGGCAAAGGTAAAGGAATGCGAACCCACCCCTCTTTCCAATCAATTAGAGGGTTCCATTTCCGTAGCCAATTCAGGCCCAAAATGACTGAGTTGTCAGCAATGGGGGCTACAATAAAGTTAATGGTTTCCTGATGGGTGTCTCCAATAGACACTTGAATTGGTTCAGTTATATATAGTGCTGGATTACCACCTGCTACAGTACCATCCATTTGGCAGAAAGCAATAGAAACTTTTAAGTTTTTCAGGTGAAATCCCATTTGTTGTACTAATTCCTGGCTGATGAGGCAACGTGAACAGCCAGAATCTAAAAGGGCCAGTATTTTACAGTTGCGGCCACTAGATGGAGCGAAAAGATGCAAAGGAATAGTAAGGGGCCCAGAATGGGGACTCACCCAATTGTCATCAGAGGAGGAGGTTTCCTTCTCCCAGTCATCTGGCTCCACCTTCTGCTGGTCATCGGTAGATAGATCCAGAGGCTCCGCTCCAAACATCACTGGTTTTGTGCGCACGCTTGGGGTTTTCGCGGGCTTTTTCCCTTCAGTTGAAGATAGCGGGCGTGGCTTTTGCTTCAGTTTGCAGTTATTGGCCCAATGCCCCTCCTTTCCACAGCGAAAGCAAGCACCAGAGCGAGGTTTAAGAGATCTCCGATCTTTACTTTCCCTTTGGTAGACCCTCCCAAAAGGTTGGGGGGGGGGGAAACCCCATATTCTCTTTCCTTTTCAAGATCTAACAGGGGTTTTCTTCTAGCTAGATCAATTTCTACATCACCGGAAAGCTGATACCAATCTGCAAGGGAATTGGGCGTGCGTCTGTTGATGCAGCTCTGATATATGGTTGGGTTTAAGCCTTCCGTATAATTATCGATAAGAGCCTCCTCACTCCAACCGCGCATATAAATTGCGAGTTCACGAAAACATTGAGTGTAAGCCTGAACTGATTTATTTTCCTGGCGCAGATTCTTCATTTCAATCCGTGCCTTTCTATGAAGGAGGGGGTCTTTGAACTGTCTCCTAAGAGCAGTCATAAATCTATCAAAGTCCACCATTAATGAGGAATGATCATTGTGTAATGACACTATCCAATCAGCTGCTGTACTTTCCAGCGCCAGAGACACAATTCTTATCTTTGATTCATCATCTCTCAAGTCGTCGGCAAATTGTTTAACATAGTTGCTGACTTGCAGTAAAAAAAATTCTAACTCGGTAGGGTTTCCCCCAAACGTAATCCCCAGGGGGGGGGGGAGTCTTGCAATTCTGCGTGGCGCAGGATTTAGATCTCCCTGTTGGGCTGCCATTGGGGTGCCTCCCCTAGGGGTACCAGCGGGTGGTTGTGGGCTCTTCCTCTCTTGTTCCTGGGGGGGGGGGGTTTCTTGCTGTTGTATCATTCCTTCCCACTCCGAAGGATGAGGATTCCCCCCCCACATTTTCTCTCGGGCTTCCTTTCTGTCCTCCGCTTGACGGAGTAAATCACTTGCCATCTCTCTCAAGTCCCTCTCTTCCTTTAACAATTCTGCCAAGCGGGGAGGGGAGTAGGCATGCTGGCGCCTTGTGGTTGTGACCCCGGGGGCGATGTCTTCTTTAGCAATTTCTTTCATTCCCACTCCTTCGGACCAACGATGACGAGTTGATCTTTCTTCGGGTTTAGGTTCCATACTAAGGTCAGCTAATAATTCCATTACTGACCTGGTTTCCTCTTTGAGAGCAGTTGGGTGAGAGGCGGCCGCTCCCAGCGGTTCTTCTTTCCCGGGCTCCGACATTTGGTTCCGGGGTTTATTGTTTTATTTGACTCCCTGCTTAATGTCAGGGTTCGCTTCTTCTATTATTCAAGAAAGACCACACTTAAGCATATTTCAGAATGTTTAAGGTTACTTTTACTGAATACAGAAGAACAGCAAACGAAGGTCAAGCAGGGAGTGACTAGTTTAGGCGCGAAGCGTGTATATCAAAGCATAAGCCAACCCCAATAACCCATGCCCTCTACAATAGTGTCCAATGCAATATCCTCCAGGACATCAGGTGGGCATCACGTCCAGAGCAGTCATCAGAATGGAATGTGATACCGTTAGGTTTGAGATATCACCGGCTCGTACCATCTTCCTCCAGCACACATAGTTAACCCAAGACCCACCCTCCCCATTTCCATGGCAGCCAAGCATGCAGCAAAGCGAAGGCTGACAGCGGGTCCAGATAATCAATTTCCTCCAGGTGACGTGGAAACTGTTGTGCCACCACACTCTCTACAACCTTCGCCAAAAAGTGAAGGTTGGAGACCGGACGATAATTTACTAACAATGCTGGGTCCAGGGAAGGCTTCTTGAGGAGAGGCCTCACCACCGCCTCTTTCAAGATGGTAGGCAAGAACCCGTCACTCAAAGAAGCATTCACTATTTCCTGGAGCCAGCCTCGTGAAACCTCCCAGGATGCCAGTACAAGCCAGGAGGGACACGGGTCCAATAAACATGTGGTGGCTCTCAGTCGCCTACGCAACGTGTCCATATCATCAGAAGTAACAGAGTGAAACTCCTCCCAGAATGGTATCTCAAGGCCCGCCTCCGACATCCCCTCCAGACCACTTCCAGTGGAGACCAACTCGCTCCGAATCTGAGCGATTTTGTCCTACAGATACTCCCCAAATTCCTCTGCTCTGCCCTGTAGAGGGGCTTCCCGCGGCCTCTGTTGAAGGAGGGAGCGGGTTACCCCAAACAGGGCGGTAGGGCAGTTATCTGCGAACGCAATAAGAGTGGCACAATACTGACGCTTGGCCACACTTAACGCCACAAGGTAAGTCCTCAAATGGGCTCTCACCTGTGTTCGGTCGGATTTAGAGCGTGTGGATCTCCACCTCCTCTCTAGGCGTCTCTTGTAGCATTTCATCACCCTCAACTCCTCGGAAAACCAAGGAGCCTGGATGGTTCGCTGCCACAAGAGAGGCCGCAAAGGCCCCAGTGGCCACACTATTCCATGCAGCCACTAGGTCCTCCATCCGGGCGCAGGTCAGGGCTAATGGCCCAAGCTCCATCTGGAACCTTTTAGGTTCCATCAGGCGCCTGGGGCGGAACCATCTTGGAAATTCCGGTTCCACCTCCCTGCAGTGGTGTGCAGCGGTTGGAAAGTCGAGCCGGAGAAGTGAGTGATCTGACCATGACAGGGGTATGATGGCTAAATCCCCTACTCCCAGATCACTCCTCCACTGGCCAGAGACAAAAATGAGATCCAGTGTGTGTCCTCCTTCGTGTGTGGGGCCCTGAATTACTTAGGTCACGTCCATGGCCGTCATGGAGGCCATGAACTCCTGAGCTGCCTCGGATGTCTCACCTACCGATGGCAAGTTAAAGTCCCCCATGACTAACAGTCTCGCGGAGTAACGATCAGGAATAACGATCACCTCGAGGAATAACGATCACCTCGAGGAGCTCGGGCAGGGCTGCTGATACATAGCGGGGAGCCAGGTACACAATCAGCATATCCAACTGCCTCCCTAGGCCCCACTTCATGCAAAGGGACTCACAACCGGTTATCTGTGGCACAGTGGTCTCTCTCGGCTCAAGATCTTCCCTCACAATGACCGCCACCCCTCCACGCCTACCTAGGGCCCGTGACTGATGAAATGCGCGGTAACCTGGCAGGCACATTTCCATGAGAGGAAGTCCTCCCTCGTGACCCAACCAGGTCTCCGTAATTCCTGCCAGGTCCGGCTCCCCCTCCGACACAAGGTCGTTAATGAGGGGGGCTTTGTTGACAACGGACCTGGCATTGCATAACATCAGTCTCAAGCTCTGGCTCTGTGAACCCTGACCACCTAGATTGCGGGGGTTGGGACATGTGACCGCCCGTATCCATCGGCCACGTTCTCCCAACCGGTGATGAGATCTTTGTCTACCATCGCACCTGCCCCTCCCCACGACCATTTGAATGGAAAGACCCTCTTCTGGAGCGTCTCTACTCCCCCTCCTCTTAACGGACCCACTCACTTCCTTATTAACTCCGCCCGCCGGCTTGGCACTGGTCCCGCCCCCAGCCTGACTAATCCCTCCCCCCTCCCTGGGACCCCCTAAAATACAAATCATAAATTTGAAAAAAAAACACCTGAGACTGTGCCTCGCCCACCTCTCTGGATTAATTAATCCCTCAGCAAGGTGGGCCCTCGTAAGAGCGGAGGGCCAGACCTGCGAGAGGGGGCCTCCCGCAGTAGGAGAAGGTAGAAGAATATCTTATACATATTGATAGCAGCAACACTACTGTATGTACACAAATGGAAGGACATTTCGATTCCCATCATGGACGAATGGCTGCAAAAGTTGATGGAGTTAGCAGAGATGGCTAAACTGACTGCTTTGATAAGATAAAAAAACGTAAGTACTTTTATTGCCACATGGAGATCACTTCTGAACTTTGTGCTTGAGGTAGAAAGAAATGAAACCTTGATTTTGGGCTTTACTGATTAGATTGATTTGTTTTTATAGAAATGGCTAGTTTATATTAGTATGGAAAAGCAAAAAGTTGTGGTTTGATGTTAATGCTTTATTTTATTGCAATACAGGGAGTCAGAAGTCAATGCTTTTTTCCCCTTTCCCCGTCCCTCCTCATTTCTCTTTACCTTTTACCTCCCCATTTTGTCTTCCTATTTGCTTTTATATTCTATATTTTATTCTATAATCTAATAAAATGTTTAAACGGAAAAAAAAAACTATATCTAAGATTTGGAATGGAAGTATGGCTTCAACTCATGACATTTTTCTCAACAACAGTAGCAGCACAGCTCTTGAATGATGTATTTTTGTCAGTTAGGTATTTTTGTACCAAACCCTAAGTTCCTCTTTTTCTTTTTTCACTGCTAGTTAAGATTGCCAGTTTCAGTGCCAGTTAAATATGCTTTTTACTTAACGTATTTCTCTTCATGCTTATTTACATTCAACTATATTTATCATTCTAATGCTTTAATTTAGAGTTTTTGTATTTTTTTCTACATAATTCAGTAATGTCAGCAAACCTGAACCTCACAGCAAATAAAAACATCAGTTTCCATTAAAATCTTAATTTTACATCCTAATTATTTAAGTTTACACTTATCTGATCAACATACTGTGCATTGAGAACTGTGGTCAAAGCCAAATGAAGCAAATCATTCATTCAAATATATTCAAACCTCGAAATATCTTTATTGTTGACTTAAATTCCTAGTTATCCAACTATCCTACATTCTGTATCTAGTTTTCTATTGTGTTATATCTAAATATTTTTTGTACTTTTTTCATTATTAATAATGTTTTCATTATTAATCTCCTTAAAATGTTATTTTTGGTGCAACCTTTATAAGTTGCAATGTAACAATATTCTAGTTGTTATTATGGAATTCAGTAATTTCTAAGCAATCCAAACAGACTTAACCTTTTTCATTTTCTGTTTTACTAATTCCTTTCTGCTTTTGAACTCAAATGTAGTATGTATATTTCCTTAGAAATTGTATACATTGAAATAAATTAAATTTGACAAGACAATGATCATTGTTCCCAATCAGCTGACAATACATATAAGTATATAAATTAGATACCACTTATGTGATTAAGATTTCATGGTAGATTTCATTTGCCAATGGAACACAATTCCTTTAATCAAAATATGTGTGAAAGTTGTATAAATAATACAATATTATTAGCTGTGACTGTAAATTTATTCTGTGAGCATGATTGCCATTCTGAAAATGTTTTCATTGATGAACATTTCCAGATGATGGAACCAGCATACAATTGATTTATAATCATAAACCAATTAGAACGACTTCCTGTTCCTGTTCCCGGCGGCGACGGACGAACCTTGGGGTTCGTCCGCCGTTTTGTTCTTTTTTCTGCCCTAACGGGGCGGGGTACCCCCTTTTTTTGGGGTCCCTCCGTAAAACTGGCTTGCCTGGGCTGGTTTATCCTGGCGGCGGCTGGGAAACGGCCCTTGTCTTCGGTTTAGGCGAAGGAAGACATGCTGCGGGGGGTCTTCCCTTCGCCAATGGAGGACGGCAACGTACAATGAATTTGAAGAGAGCTGAGTGTTCGGGTCGGAAGGCTTTCCGAGGCTTTGGCGGCGAGGTGGAGAGTGAGTGACTTTAAAGTTATTTTTGCTGGCAGCCTGGACTGAAAGAATGTGGAGGGGGGTGTTTGTTTGTTTAACCCCCCCTCGGAATTAAAGCGGCGCTTGGAAATGGCTTGAGAGGAAGCGGACGTTTCTTATCTGGACTGCTTTAACAAGCGAAAGTGATTTGCGGTTTGTTTTTTCACAATGTATCTAAGTCCGGCTAACTTGAAACAATTTTTCCTTTGCTACTTTCTCCTGCTGGCTTTCAGTTTGGGCGGTGGAAGATGGCTTCCCTTTGTTCTTGAATGACTATTTCACTTATGGAAAATTACCAACATCCCTTTGTGACTGGGACTTCCTCTCTCTATTAATGAAGAAATTTCTGGACTAATTGATCCCATCTCTGGAGTGCCTTCTCTGCTACAACTATTGATTGTGAAAGCTGTTTTTTCTCTGGATATTGAACTTTTTAACCCTGATTTGGACTTTTCTCCTCCTGATTTGCTTCAACGGCCCCACCCAAAAAACGCCATCTTAGTGGCACTGACTTTAACAGTTTACCATGGCACAAAAATCAGAATTGGCAGGTTTGGAACAAAGGATGTCTTCTTTGGAGACAGTGTTACAAGCTTTGGTGCAAGAAATTAAAGCTTTGAGAGAAGATAATTGCAGCTTCAAGAAGGATCTTTTGGAAACACGGAAGCAAGTGCTGGAGAACACACAGAAGACTGAGGAGTTGGAAGGGGGGCTGGTTGGGGCAAAGGGAGAGCTTAAAAATGTTAATAGTGAGGTTGGAGAACTAACTGGGCATATGTCTAGGATGGATTTTGAAAGGATGTCATATTTTTTAAGATTTCAGAACATTTCTGAAGAGGCTGGTGAATGTCTTCCTGAACTCATGAGTACAATTTTGTCAGACTATTTACAGAAACCTAAAGATGAGATCAGGGGGGGACATTGACCTAGTCTACAGAATAAATTCAGCATATGCCAGGATAAATGAAGTACCCAGAGAGATACACATTAAATTTGTTAGAAGGTCAACCAGAGAGGGAATTTTGAAGGCGCAGAGAGGGAGCCCATTAATTTACCAACAAAAGGAAGTCGTCATCTTGAAGCAGATCCCAAAAAAGATTAGAGAGATGAGAAGGAGATATTCCTTCTTATCCAAAAAATTGTTTGACCATGGGATTTGGTTTAAGTGGGCGATGCCGGAAGGGATGCTGGTGTTCTGGGAAGGAGGGAGAGTTAGGATTAAAACAGTTGTTGAGGCGGAAGCCTTTTTTAAGAAACATTCCTCAGTCCTGGGGGAAGATTCAGGGGGGACGGGGGAGGCCACGGCCCCGCCCGCTGGAGGCCAGGAAGGAGAAAAAGAAGATACAATTGCCAAGAGACTTAGATCAAAAAAATGATTTTGCTTGTTTTTTTATTAATATACTTTAACCTTGTTATCTGGATGTTTGTATATGACTGCCAGCATAGAATTGAGAATTTAGGATGTATGCACTTATTTTCATCTCGTAGTACTTCTGAAAAATGTCTTTCTTAATGTTTTATTGTGAAGCCCTGGAAGGGCCAATGATCCCGACACAAAAGTTCTCAAAATGTTTCTGTATCCCTTACCTTTCCCTTTTGGAAAAATTGTAAAAACCCAATAAAACTTTTTCAATATAAAAAAAATAAACCAATTGGAACAAGCCTTTGCTTGTTCTTACTGCTTTCCTATGATAATCTGAGTTTCAAATAATATATAACGTTGATCTTACTAGCCTACAATATAAGTGGGACTAAGAAGAAATGAAGTAGGGCAGTCAAACTCCCAGCCTGTGGGCTGGATGAGAAGGGAGGGGGGGAGTCCCGATACATCACGTGACTCCATCATGACGATGTGAGTTTGACACCCCTGCTACAAAGTGTGAATTTAAAAAGGGACATTTATATAATAGTTCATTTCAGCATATTCATGAATGGGTGTCTAAAGACGGCCATTTATATTCAATTTTAATCAGAATATATAGAAACTGAATCGGTTTCTTTTTTGTAATGATATAGTCACTAGGGGTGCATATGTTTAAAATTGATACAGAAGGTTTTTGGACATCATGCAAGCATGGCATCTCTCTGCAGTTCACTAAAGCAGACTCTTTTTAAATGCCTGAAAAACCAAATGCCGTGTGAATGAATAGCAGAGAAAGATTGTGTTTGAGGCTCAAAGTTTTTTGCAATCATATCTTAAGCATGCACAACCCCTTAATAATCTTGCTAGTTCAGACACAGAATAAACTTTTAACACAAAACCGAAGGATAGATGTATTGTCATAGGTTGCCACACAAGCAAAAGTGGTGGTAAGTACTATGAATTGAGTAGCTTGTTGACAGTTTAATTACAAAAGAGAGTATAATTTATTTTCCAGTCCAACCTCTAATGCATTTTCCAGTCCAACCTCTAATGCCTATGCTATACTGCAGAGGAAAGGCATCTTAAGATAGTAGATTTATTTCCCACTTGTTTATTTATTTGTTTATTTAATCACATTGATTTATCGCCTCAAATTATATAAAAAGCAATTTATAAATCATGAATGTACAATGTATATAAAAATACAAAATACGTAATATTTATATAAATGTACCGTATTTTTCGGAGTATAAGATGCACCTTTTTTCCTCTAAAAAGAGGCTGAAAATCTGGGTGTGTCTTATACATCGAATACACCATTTTTTGCCTCCTGGAACCCCGCCCCCTTCACCAAACTGGCTGTGTCTAGTCTTATGGAGGCTTTCAGAGAGCTCCTGGGGGCTGGGGAGGGCAGAAATTAACCTCAAACAGGCCATTTCCCCCTCACCCAGCCCCCAGCAGCACTCTATAAGCCTCCATAGGGCTATGCATGCAATTTATTTGACACAAAAATTTCGTGATAAATGGGACGGGTTTTTTGCTCATTTTTGACGCCCCCCCCCCAGAGCACTCTGCAAGCCCCCCCCCCCCCTAGGCTAGTTATGTTTTTTATTTGAAAAAAAAATGGCCCCATTTTCACAGAGAAATGGGCTGTTTTGGAGGTTTGCCAAGTGCAAAGGCTCCCCCCCCCACCTTTCTGAAGGCTCTTTAACTGTTTCTGTGCCAGAAGAAATGAGGTTTTAAGGTTTGTCAGCGATTTCCTTCTGCAGGACATGGATAAATACACCTGGAAACATCAACCTACCTAATCTCTCTCTCTCTTTCTCTACCTACCTACTGTATTTCTCTCTTTCTCTCTCTTTCTCTCTCTCTATCCTTCTACCTGCCTAACTACACACACTCTCTCTCCCTACCTACTGTATTTCTCTCTCTCTTTCACTCTCTATCCTTCTACCTACCTACCTACCTACCTACCTACCTATCTACCTACCTACCTACCCACACACTTTCTCTCTCCCTCTCTACCTACTGTATTTCTCTCTCTCTCTCTCTCTCTCTCTCTTTCTCTCTCATCCTTCTACCTGCCTACCTACCTACACACACACATTCTCCCTCTCCCTTTACCTACCTACTTACTCTCTCTCTCTCCCTACCTACCTACTGTATTTCTCTCTCTCTCTCTCTATCCCTTTATCTACCTACCTACCATATTTCTCTTTCTTTCTCTCCCTCTCTCTCCTCTATCTACCTACTTTTTTTTGTAATTTGCCTCTTCAAAACCTTGGTGCATCTTATACTCTGGTGCGTCTTATACTCCGAAAAATACATATAAATGCATATATTATACTTCTGCATAAATTCATTTCTTTTTAATTCAGCAATAGATATATTTTTAAAAAGCATAACGGACTGTACTCACTGACTTTGTGGCTTCAAGCTGCAAACCACGGCTTATCAGATTTGACTCATAGACTTGTCTCTTCCTCTGTTAAAATTGGTTAAAAATTGTGAAACTAATGATTCATATCTTTCAAAAGAAATGAAAACATTTAAACAAAAATAAAACATTGGTTCAACTAATCTTATTTATCATTAAAACAAAATTTAGAATGTAACCTTCAGCAATTAAGGCAGAGATATGCAACCAAGAATTTCTGTTTTTGAAGAAATTAAATAAAATTTGAATTATTAGATTTATTTAGTAAAACTAGTCAATAAAAATCGATGTAATTATAAAATTAGATTTTTCTTTTAAACTGGAAGTTTTGGTATAGCCATTGAACACAGTTTTGAATTTAATCATAATCATGACTTGGCACTATGGAAGTACTTTTTTTCTTCACTTGCATTCTTTTTTTATTAGCTGTTATAAAGTTCGTAGTAAACCACCATTGGCAGTTGTGATAAAGACAATCAACATTTGTTTTAATTGCTTTCCCAACCAGGATAATAAAGTTGGTTTAAATTTGACTTGTAGAATTTGACTTGTAGAATGAAACATGTTTCTCATTTCAAAGATACAGTAGAAGAAGAGGAGGAGGAGAAGCAAATAAAGAGAGAAGTATGGAATGAAGAAGAACCATATGACTATCCATAATCATTGGACATAATCCAATTTTTTGTTTTTTCTTCCTTAGCTGATGATGAGGATTGCAATACATCTTAAAACCATATCAGTGTTATACAATTCTTACTTCCCTATTGGTACCCCCAGGCTTTTAGTCATGGGGGACTTCAACTTGCCATCGGTAGGCGATTCATCTGAGGTGGCTCGGGAGTTCATGGCCTCCATGACGGCCATGGACTTGACCCAAGTAATTCAAGACCCTACACATACAGGGGGAAACACACTAGACCTGATTTTTACCTCTGGCCAGGGGTTGAGTGATCTAGGAGTAGGGGAATTAGTCATCGAACCCCTGTCATGGTCAAATCACTCCTTTGGCTGGACTTTCCGACCGCTACACCCCACCGCGGGGAGGCGGAACCCAAGATTCCTAGATGGTTCCACCCCAGGCGCCTGATGGACCTGGAGAGGTTCCAGACGGAGCTTGGGCCTATAACTGTAACCCTCACCCATGACTCGACCGAGGGCTTAGTGGCTGCATGGAATAGTGCGGCCACGGGGGCCTTGGACCGGGTCGTGCCCTTGCGGCCTCTCACGCGGCGCCGATCCACCCTGGCCCCTTGGTTCTCTGAGGAGTTAAGGGGGATGAAGCACCGCAAGAGAGCAGGTGGAGGTCCACTCGTTCCGAATCCGACCGAACACTAGTGAGGTCCTACACAAGGACCTACCTAGTGGCAATACAAGTGACAAAACGTAGTCATCTTGCCACCCTTATTGCATCCACAGATAACCGCCCTGCCGCCCTGTTTAGAGTGACCCACCCCCTTCTCCAATGGGTCGCGGGAAGCTCCCTTGCAGGGTAGAGCAGAGGAGTTTGGAAGTTATCTGCAGGATAAAATCGCTCGGATCCCGGACAACTTGGCCTCTATCTCGATAGATCTGGGCGGACCGTCCGAGGCAGGTTTTGAGACTGTTTTATGGGATGAGTTCGACTTTGTTACTTCTGAAGACATGGACAGGTTGCCGAGGCGACTGAATGCCACCACATGTTTATTGGACCCGTGTCCCTCCTGGTTGGTACTGGCCTCCTGGGAGGTGACACGAGGCTGGCTCCAGGGAATTGTGAACGCTTCTCTGAGTGAGGGCTTCTTGCCGGCCTCCCTTAAAGAGGCGATGGTGAGACCCCTCCTCAAGAAGCCTTCCCTGGACCCAGCATTGTTAACTAACTACCGTCCGGTCTCCAACCTTCACTTTTTGGCGAAGGTTGTAGAGAGTGTGGTGGCACAGCAGTTCTCTCGGCACCTGGAGGAAACTGCTTATCTAGACCCGCGCCAGTCCGGCTTCCGGCCTGGGCACAGCACCAAGACGGCATTGGTCGCGTTGGTGGATGATCTCTGGAGGGCCAGAGATAGGGTTTTTTCCCTCTACCCTGGACCTATTAGATCTCTCAGCGGCTTTCGATACCATCGACCATGGTATCCTATTGCACCGACTGGAGAGGCTGGGACTGGGGGGCACTGTTTTACAGTGGTTCTCCTCCTACCTCTCTGGTCGGTTGCAATTTGTACTGACAGGAGGGCAGAGGTCGACCTCGAGACCACTCATTTATGGGGTGCCTCAGGGGTCGGTCCTCTCACCCCTCCTGTTTAACATCTACATGAAGCCGCTGGGTGAGATCATCCGTGGTTGTGGGGTAGAGTACCATCTGTACGCTGATGATACTCAGCTGTACATATCTACCCCCAACCACCCCAACGATGCCGTCGAATTAATGTCCCGGTGTTTGGAAGCCGTGCGGCTCTGGATGGGAAGTAACAAACTTCGGCTCAACCCGTCCAAGACCGAGTGGCTGTGGTTTCCGGCGCCTCGGCATAGCCAGTTCATTCCATCGCTGATTATCGGGGGCGAATCATTGGCCCCCGTGGAAAGGGCTCGCAACTTAGGTGTTCTCCTGGATTTGCGGCTGTCCCTGGATGACCATTTAACGGCCGTGACCAGGGGGGCATTCTACCAGGTTCGCCTGGTACGCCAGTTGCGTCCCTTTCTTCACCGAGACGCCCTCCGCACTGTCACTCAAGCACTCGTGACGTCTCGCTTGGACTATTGTAACGCTCTCTACATGGGGCTCCCCTTGAGGTGCACCCGGAGGCTCCAGTTGGTTCAGAATGCGGCCGCGTGGGGGATTCTGGGAGCTTCTCGTTACTCCCACGTAACACCTCTCCTGTGTGAGCTGCACTGGCTACCGGTAGCCTTCCGGGTGCGCTTCAAGGTGCTTGTTACCATCTTCAAATCGCTCCATGGCTCGGGGCCCAGCTACTTGCGGGACCGTCTCCTGCCACATACCTCCCTGCGTCCGATACACTCCCACAGAGAGGGCCTACTGAGGGTACCAACCACCGGTCAATGCCGGCTAGCGGTGCCCAGGGGTAGGGCCTTCTCTGTGGCAGGGCCGGCCCTCTGGAACGACCTACCCCCCAAACTTCGCACTATCACAGACCTTCCCCTCTTTCGCCGTTCACTTAAAACATACTTTTTTCAGCAAGCTGGTCTTGCTTAATCGTTTAGACTTTTTTGTTATATAGCTTCTGCCAAATACGTAAATGGACGTTGGGTTTTTAGGGGGAATTTTAGCACAGGCTCCGATTTAATTCTTTTTATCTATTTATTGTATTTTTA
Organism: Rhabdophis nuchalis; assembly: GCA_039707465.1. Taxonomy (NCBI): domain Eukaryota; kingdom Metazoa; phylum Chordata; class Lepidosauria; order Squamata; family Natricidae; genus Rhabdophis; species Rhabdophis nuchalis. The sequence goes on from CM077648.1 coordinate 69,182,466, forward strand.
TCATTGTTGGCTTTAATTTCCTGTGCACCGCCCTGGGTCCATTTCGATGGAGAAGGCGCGGTATATAAATCGAAATAAAGTAAAGGTATTTCATTTGGTCTTAGAAGTGACTGATAATCCTAAATGGGATTTAATATTGAGGGAAAAATAAGCATAGTTCAGTGATTTAAATTCCAGTTTCTGACCCCAAAGAAAAAAAGTTGAAAATGTGTTTAATTCAGTCACCTTGCAAAAAGGTTTTGGAGAGCTATCCTATTTCCATGCTATTAACAGTATTCCATATTGTTTAGGAATAGAATGACAAAAAAATGGAAGGGCTAGCACAGGAATGAATAACATATTGCCATTTACAGTCATCTCAAAACACTCAAGTGTCTCTCCTGATGTTCCACCTGATTTGAGAAGCTGATAACTCCTGCAGCTGCTGCATTAAAATGTTGGCTGTGCACATGTCTAATTCTAATATGGCTGGGTACAATTATTTATTTATTTATTTATTTATTTATTGGATTTCTAGACTGCCCCCTCTCCCCGAAGGGACTCGGGGTGGTGTACAGGTAAAAATTAAAATTATGACAATCAACAATACATATAAACTAAAATCGAATTAAATAATCCCAATGTCAGGGTTCACTTCTTCGAATACTCAAGAAAGACCACACTTAAGCATATTTCAGAATTTTTAAGGTTACTTTTACTGAATACAGAAGAACAGCAAACTTAGTCAAATTTAATTTGTTTTTATTGTATTTATTGTATTCATGTATTTATTTTATGCTGTTTTATTCCTCCCTGTACACCGCTCCGAGTCCCCTAGGGGAGAGGACGCGGTTATACAAATAAATATTCGATATTCGATATTCGAAACGAAGGTCAAGCAGGGAGTGACTAGTTTAGGCGCGAAGCGTGTATATCAAAGCATAAGCCAACCCCAATAACCCATGCCCTCTACAATAGCGTCCAATGCAAATTTCTCCAGGACATCAGGTGGGCATCACGTCCAGAGCAGTCATCAGAATGGAATGTGATACCGTTAGGTTTGAGATATCACCAGCTCGTACCATCTTCCTCCAGCGCACATAGTTAACTCAAGACCCCACCCTCCCCGTTTCCATGGCAGCACAATATAGGCTTACGAAGATGTGACAAACGTTCAGGTTTCAACAGGTGGACATGGAAGACTGGGTAGAGGCGTCGGTAGGTTTTAGGTAGGTCCAATCTAACGGAAACAGAGCTGATTATCTTAGTAATCGTGAAGGGTCCCACAAACTTAGGACCTAGTTTCTTGCATTTCTGAGGACTGTCCAAATGTCTAGTAGACACATATACACGATCTCCAACTTTGTATTGTGGCGGAGCAGCTCGTTTCTTGTCGGCATAAAACTTATGAGATTGATGGGCATCATCCAATGTTTTTCGTATAATGGGCCAAACCGAGGACAATTTACCACTCTAATCCGCAAGAAAATGAATTGTAGGGGGGTCGTGCGGAAGCTCAGGGATTGGTACAAAGTCCTGACCATAAATTACTTTGAACAGGGTCATTCCGGTACTACTATGAACTGAGTTATTATACGCTACTTCAGCGTGAATTAGGAGATCAGCCCAATCATCCTGTTGGAAGTTTATAAAACAACGCAAGTATTGTTCCAGAATGGAATTAGCCCGTTCACAGGCCCCATTAGTCTGCGGATGGTGGGAGGAGCTTAAGCCCTGGGCAGAGCCAATCAGTCTCAGAAATTCCTTCCAAAATTGCGACGTAAATTGAGTACCCCTATCTGAGATGATACGCTTCGGGACGCCATGCAGGCGATAAATGTGACTAAGAAAGAGCTTAGCCAAAGATTTAGCGGATGGAATTTTGGAGCATGGTACAAAATGAACTTGCTTGGAGAATAAATCGGTGACCACCCATATGATAGTATAGCTTTGGCTACTTGGAAGATCAACGATAAAGTCCATAGAAATTTCCTTCCAAGGAGCCTCTGGTCGCGCTACAGACTGGAGCAGACCGTGGGGCTTTCCTGGGGAATGTTTGGAAGCAGCACAAACTGGGTAACTGGCAATATAGGATTCAACATCTTTTTTGAGGGAAGGCCACCAAAATTGGCGTTTCACCAAATGTATAGTCTTTACAAATCCAAAATGTCCAGCAAGTCTGGAGTCATGAGCTTTTTGTAACACAAAAGGCCGCAGAGTAGCAGGGATATAAATTTTAGAACCAATCCAGGGTAGATCATCCCTGACGGTACAGTCCCCAGAGTGCGTGGAATACCAATCATCGGTAAGAAGTTCCGACTTAATCCTGGCAATTAGCTCTGCAGGCGGGTCAGATTGGACTGTGGAGTGACTCCTGGTCACGACTGGGGCCGCCATTGCAGTTTGCGGAATAACAGGTTGAACAACCGTGAGTTTAGAATTGTCATATTGAGGTAGTCTGGACAGAGCATCAGCCATGAAATTTTTTCCTCCAGGGATGTATTTGAGAGTAAAGTTGAAACGATGGAAGTAGTGAGCCCAGCGCACTTGCTTTGGGGACAATTTATGGGACGTCGTTAGTGACTCCAAATTTTTGTGATCAGTCCAGACTTCAAACGGGTGAGGGGCTCACTCTAGAAAATGACGCCAAGTCATGAGAGCCCAACGAACAGCAAATGCTTCTTTCTCCCAAATCGCCCATCTTCTTTCAGTGTTGGACAACTTACGGGAAGTGTAAGCACAGGGTTGTAGTTGGCCCTGTTGGTTGTATTGTAATAAGACAGCTCCGACAGCCACATCACTAGCGTCCGCTTGAATCACGAATGGGGCATTGACATCAGGATGTTTCAGAACAGGTTCTGCTGCAAATAGGCGTTTTAGCTTCTCAAATGCGGCTTGGCATTCCATAGTCCAGTTCAAAGGTGAACCCGGTCCCGGTTTGTCCTCCCCATTCGTTTTGAGTAGGTTCGTGATAGGCAGTGCAATGCTAGCAAAAGAAGGGATAAATTGGCGGTAAAAGTTGGCAAACCCCAAAAAACTTTGTAATTGCTTACGAGTACGAGGAGGGGCCCACTCCGTGACAGCTTTAACCTTAGCAGGATCCATCTCAATTCCTTCAGATGAGATGCGATAGCCTAGGTAGTCAATTTTCTCCTGGTTAAATTCACATTTAGAAAGTTTAGCATAGAGTTCAGCAGCTCTGAGTTTATGCAAAACAGAACGGACTAGTTTTACGTGTTCATCGCGTGTTTTTGTGTATATGACGATGTCATCAAGATAGACGATAACGCCCTTGTACAGGTGCTCATGCAGGACTTCATTGATTAGTTGCATAAAAACAGAAGGCGCCCCTTGTAGGCCGAATGGTAACACCTTAAATTGAAAGCACCCTAAAGGGCAGTTAAATGCCGTTTTCCACTCGTCTCCTTCCTTAATTCTTATTCTGTAATAAGCTTCTCTGAGATCGAGCTTAGTAAAAATCTTGCCTGTAGCTAGATGTGCCAACATGTCCTTCATGAGTGGTAGTGGGTAGACGTGCTCACAGATAGCATTCAAAAATTTATAATTTTGCACAAGACGAAGAGTGCCATCTTTCTTTTCTCTAAACATTACTGGGGCGGCCACACGAGGTCTAGCAGGTTCAATGAAACCCCTTTCTAAGTTCTTGTCAATAAATTTGCGAAGTTCAACCATTTCGCGGGGTGTCATAGAGTAGATGCGAGGTTTGGGAAGTTGCACCCCTGGGAGGAAATCAATAGAACAGTCTGTAGCCCGGTGCGGGGGAAGAGTGTCACAGGATTTTTCACTAAAAACATCTTTAAGGTCCCAGTACTCCTTAGGGATTTTATCTTCGCCTGGTATAACTTCTAGGTTGGGAACAGTCAGGCCTGAATTAACCGGTTCCTGGAGAGGAGTTTGCTCAGTCAGAGGCTGCCCATTGGGAAGCAGGGGCAGTGTGACTGGCATAGTGGTAGGCAAAGGCAAAGGAATGCGAACCCACCCTTCTTTCCAATCAATTAGAGGGTTCCACTTCCGTAGCCAATTCAGGCCTAAAATGACTGGGTTGTCAGCAATGGGGGCTACAATAAAGTTAATGGTTTCCTGATGGGTGTCACCAATAGACACTTGAATCGGTTCAGTTACATATAGTGCTGGATTACCACCTGCTACAGTACCATCCATTTGGCAGAAAGCTATAGGTACTTTAATGTTTTTTAGGTGAAATCCCATGTGTTGTACTAATTCCTGGCTGATGAGGCAACGTGAATAGCCAGAATCTAAAAGAGCCTGTATTTTACAGTTGCGGCCACTAGATGGAGCCAAAAGATGCAAAGGAATAGTAAGGGGCCCAGAATGGGGACTCACCCAGTTGTCATCAGAAGAGGAGATTTCCTTCTTCCAGTCATCCAGTTCCGCCTTCTGCTGGTCCCTGGCAGACAGATCCAGAGGCTCCGCTCCAAACATCACAGGTTTAGTGCGCACGCTCGGGAGTTTCGCGGACTTTTTTCCCTCAGTTGAAGATAGCGGGCGTGGCTTTTGCTTCATTTTGCAGTTATTGGCCCAATGCCCCTCCTTCCCACAGCGAAAGCAAGCACCAGAACGAGGTGTAGCAGATCTGCGCTCTTTACTTTGTTTTTGGTAATCCCTCCCGTAAGTTTGGCGGGGGGGGGGGGGGAATCCCATGCTCTCTTTCCTTTTCAAGTTCAAGCAGGGGTTTTCTTCGAGCTAGATCTATTTCTACATCACCGGAAAGCTGATACCAATCTGCAAGGGAATGGGGCGTGCGCCGGTTGATGCAGCTCTGATATATGGTTGGGTTTAAGCCTTCCGTATAATTATCGATAAGTGCTTCTTCACTCCAACCCCTCATATAAACTGCAAGTTCTTGAAAACATTGCATGTAAGCTTGAACTGATTTATTTCCCTGGCGCAGATTCTTCATTTCAATCCTTGCCTTTCTATGAAGGAGGGGGTCTTCGAATCGCCTCCTAAGAGCAGTCATAAAACTATCAAAGTTCACCATTAGTGGGGAATGATTATTGTGTAAGGACACTATCCAATCAGCGGCTGTATTTTCCAGCGCCAGAGACACAATTCTTATCTTTGATTCATCATCTCTCAAGTCGTTTGCAAACTGTTTAACATAGTTGCTGACTTGCAGTAAGAAAAATCCTAACTCAGTAGGGTTCCCTCCAAACTTAATCCAGAGGGGGAAGTCTTGCCGGCCTGCGAGGCGGAGGAGTTGGCTCTCCCTGTTGGGATTCTCTAGAGGTTCCCGCAGGCGGTTTGGGGCTCCCTCCTTTTTGTTCCTGGCGGGGGGTCTCTTGCTGTTGTTTCATTCCTTCCCACTCCGAAGGATGAGGATTCCCCCCCCCCAACATTTTCTCTAAAGCTTCCTTTCTTTCGTCCGCTTGACGGAGTAAATCCCTTGCCATCTCTCTCAAGTCCCTCTCTTCCTTTAACAATTCTGCCAGGGGGGGAGGGGAGTAGGCATGTCGGCGCCTTGTGGTTGTGACCCCGGGGCTGATGTCCTCTTTTACAATTTCCTTCATTCCCACTCCCTCGGACCAACAATGGCGAGTTGATCCTTCTTCGGGATTTAGTTCCATGTTAAGGCCAGCTAATAACTCCATTACTGACCTGGATTCCTCTTTTAGAGCAGTTGGGTGAGAGGCGGCCTCTCCCATCGGTTCTTCTTTCCCAAGCTCCGACATCTGGTTCCTGGGTTTATTGTTTTAAGAGTGACTCCCTGCTTAATGTCAGGGTTCGCTTCTTCGAATACTCAAGAAAGACCACACTTAAGCATATTTCAGAATGTTTAAGGTTACTTTTACTGAATACAGAAGAACAGCAAACCAAGGTCAAGCAGGGAGTGACTAGTTTAGGCGTGAAGCATGTATATCAAAGCTTAAGCCAACCCCAATAACCCATGCCCTCTACAATAGCGTCCAATGCAAATTTCTCCAGGACATCAGGTGGGCATCACGTCCAGAGCAGTCATCAGAATGGAATGTGATACCATTAGGTTTGAGATATCACAAGCTCGTACCATCTTCCTCCAGCGCACATAGTTAACCCAAGACCCCACCCTCCCCGTTTCCATGGCAGCCAAGCATGCAGCAAAGCGAAGGCTGACACCCCTGTACAAATTTATAAAAATAAAAAACTTAACCTTAAAACCTAATAACATAATTTAAAATTACAAACTGAGGCGGGAAGCATGGAATTAGGCCAGGCTGGCTAGATGAAACAGGTGGGTTTTGAGTTTATGGCGGAAGGAGCGGAGGTCTGTGGTCGTTCTAATGTCAGGGGGAAGGTCATTCCAGAGGGACGGGCCCATCACAGAGAAGGCCCTTCCCCTGGGCGTCGCCCGCTGGCATTGCCTAGTGGACGGCACCCGGAGAAGTCCCTCTCTGTGAGAGCGAATCGGCCGAAGGGATGTATGGGGCAGGATACGATCCCGCAAAAAACTAGGTCCTGTGCCATGGAGCGCTTTAAAGATAATAACCAACACCTTGAAACGCACCTGAAAGGCCACAGGCAGCCAGTGCAGCCCGCACAAGAGTGGTGTTACATGGGAGTATCTAGTGACTCCCAGAACTGCCCTCGCAGCCGCGTTCTGGACCAGCTGCAGCCTTCGGGTGCATCTCAAGGGGAGCCCCATGTAGAGAGTGTTATAGTAGTCTAGACAGGACATCACAAGTGCATGAGTGACTGTGCGAAGGGCATCCCGGTCCAATAGGGGATGCAACTGGCACACCAGGCGAACCTGGTGAAATGCCCCCCTTGCCACGGCTGTCACATGGTCATCCATTGACAGCCGGGCATCTAGGAGGATGCCCAAGTTGCGTGCCCGATCCACGGGGGCCAGATATTCGCCCCCAATGGCCAGTGATGGAGTCAGCTGGTTGAACCGGGGTGCCGGTAGCCACAGCCACTCAGTCTTTGACGGGTTGAGCTTGAGTCTGTTACTTCCCATCCAGATCCGCATGGCTTCCAGACACCTGGACATCACTTCGACGGCATCGTTGGGGTGGTTTGGGGTAGAGATGTACAGCTGGGTGTCATCCGTGTACAGATGGTAATCTACCCCAAAACCCACGTATGATCTCGCCCAGCGGCTTCATATATGCATTGAACAGGAGAGGCGAGAGGACCGACCCCTGAGGCACCCCACAAGTGAGAGGCCTCGAGGTCTACCTCTGCCCCCCTGCCAATACAAATTGCGCTCGACCGGGGAGGTAGGAGGAGAACCACCGCAAGACGGTGCCCCTCACCCCCAACCCCTCCAGTCGATGCAATAGGATACCATGGTCGATGGTATCAAAAGCTGCCGAGAGGTCTAATAGGACCAGGATAGAGGAACAACCCCCATCTCTGTCCCTCCAGAGATCATCCACCAATGCGACCAATGCCGTCTCCGTGCTGTGTCCGGGCCGGAAGCCGGACTGGCGCAGGTCCAGATAATCAATTTCCTCCAAGTGACGTGGAAACTGTTGTGCTGTCCAAATGGGAAGGAGTTGGAGTCGGTGGAAATGGAAGAAGGAGAAGGAGAATGATGAATGATGATGAGATGGTGAGAGATGGTGAGATGGAGATTTTAATTAAGTTATAGTGTTAAGGGGTTTTAGGGACAGTTTTTAGTTTTTATAGATGTTTTTAGCGCAGGATATGTTTAATTGTGATTTTAAATTTTGTACTCTGTTTGTGTCTATTGTTTTTAATTTTCCTGTGCCCCGCCTCGAGTCCCTTAGGGGAGAGAGTGCGGGTTATAAATAAAATTTATTATTATTATTATTATTAGATGAGTTGGTGGTGAAAGAAGAAGAGGACGAGGTCGGTGATGACAACAGAGGAGGAGAAAGGAGAATGGAGAATGGAGAATGCTGGTTTGAGCAGTCTGGCGTGGAATCATCTGCAGCCGGTTTGTGGAATGGTGGACCTGGCCGAGGACGACCCGGGAAGATCTTAAAACATCTTGGAGTGAGTGCACGGGATTGAAGGAGGTTGGTTGAGCCATTGGAGGGCAGTATCTTACATCAGGCCGCATGATGGACTGATTAGCCATGCGGCACTAAATACGAACTAAGCCCCTTTTGGCCGGAAAGACAGATGGATGGGGCCTGTTATGGGACTGGTTTCGATCTCCCCATCCATAAGACGCTGGATTATCTGACTTTACCCCCCATCCTGAAGAATATCCTTGCACTTAGCCACTTTATTTGCTTTTCGGACTTGTGTTTTTGCCTTCCTGGACTTGGACTACCTCTGAGGCTTTTATCATGTACTCTAGGCGCGACCTCCTTGGCCTGCGGGAGTCTCCCCTCTCGCAGGCCTGGCCCTCCTGTCTAACACGGGCCCACCTCGATGATGGATTGATTATTCCTGAGAGGTGGGCGAAGCGCAGGTTGAGGGGGTTTTTAGGGAGGCTTTTAATTCGGTTTTTAGGGGGTTCCAGGGAGGAGGGGAAAAATAGTCCAGGGAGGGGACAGCAATTGAGGCCGGCGGGCGGAAGTAGGGAAACGGAGGAAGGGGAGGGGGGGTCATTTCCACGGTGGCTTTTTCCATCGACTCGGTCTTGGGGAGGGGCCGGGGCGGAGGGAGACGAAATGGTCATCATCAGTTGGAAGACCGTGGCCGCTGGACTCAGGCGGTCACGTGCTCCAACTCTCCGCTCTCCCATCGCAGACTAGGTGGGCAGGAATCACAGACCCGGGGCCCTAGGTTGATGTTGTGCAACGCCAGGTCCGTGGTTCAAAAAGTCCCCCTCATCCGTGACCTTGTGTCAGAGGGGGACCCGGACCTGGTGGGTATAACGGAAACCTGGTTGGGCCACGAAGGGGGTGTACCCCTCGTGGACATGTGCCCACCAGGTTACCGCACCTTCCATCAGCCTAGGGCCCTAGGGAGGGGTGGGGGAGTGGCGATTATGGTTAAGGAAGGTCTCGAGCCGAAGGAGACCACAGTCCCTCAGACAACCGGGTGTGAATCTCTCTGCGTGAGATGGGGCCTAGGGATGCAGTTGGGCGTGTTAGTTGTATACCTGGCTCCTCGCTATGCAACAACAGCCCTGCCTGAGCTCCTAGAGGTGATAGCCGAGGTGGCAGTTGAGACCCCCAGACTAGTAGTCATGGGGGACTTTAACTTGCCGTCGGTGGGCGAAGCCTCTGGAGCAGCTCGGGAGTTCATGGCCTCCATGACGGCCATGGACCTGACCCAGGTAGTTTTAGGCCCTACTCACGAGGGGGGAAACACGCTGGATTTGATCTTTGTCTCGGGACAGTGGAGTTGTGATCTGGGAATAGGGGATCTAGCCATCACTCCCTTGTCATGGACAGATCATGCTCTCCTTCGGCTGGACTTTCCAATCGCTTCACCTCACCGCGGGGAGGCGGAACCGGATACTCCTATATGGTTCCACCCCAGGCTTCTAATGGACCCGGAAAGGTTCCAGAGGGAGCTTGGGCCAATTCCTGTGACCCTGCCTCGCGACTCGACTGAGGACCTAGCGGCCGCATGGTTAAGTGCAGCTGCAGGGGTCTTGGACCGAGTCGCGCCCTTGCGGCCTCTCTTGCGGCAACGAATCACCCAGGCTCCTTGGTTTACTGAGGAGCTTCGGGGGATGAAGCGCCACAAGAGACGCCTAGAGAGCAGATGGAGATCCTCTCGCTCCGAAGCCGACCGAACACTAGTGAGAACCCATATTAGGGCTTACTTAGTGGCGATAAGGGTGGCCAAGCGTGAGTATTGTGCCACCCTTATTGCATCCGCAGATAACCGCCCTGCCGCCCTGTTTGGGGTTACCCGCTCCCTCCTTCATCAGAGGCCGCGGGAAGCCCCTTTGCAAGGGCGAGCAGAGGAATTTGGGATTTATCTGCAGGAGAAAATCACTCGGATTCGGAATGAGCTACCCTCCATCGACCGTGGTCCTGTGGGACTGTCCGAGACTAGTCTTGAGGCTCCTTCTTGGGAGGAGTTTGACTTTGTTACCACCGAGGATATGGACAGGTTGCCAAGGAAACTTAGGGCGACCACATGTTTACTGGACCCGTGTCCCTCCTGGCTTGTACTGGCATCCTGGGAGACGACACGAGGCTGGCTCCAGGGCATTGTCAACGCATCTTTGAGTGAGGGGTCCTTACCTGCCGTCTTGAAAGAGGCGGTAGTGAGGCCCCTCCTCAAGAAGCCGTCCCTGGACCCAGCATTATTAGAGAACTATCGTCCGGTCTCCAACCTTCACTTTTTGGTGAAGGTTGTTGAGAGTGTGGTAGCCCAACAGTTTCCGCGACACCTGGAGGAAGTTGATTATCTAGACCCGCGCCAGTCCGGCTTCCGACCCGGTCACAGCACCTAGACGGCATTGGTCGCGTTGGTTGATGATCTCTGGAGGGCGCGGGATAGAGGTTATTCCTCTATCCTAGTCCTATTAGACCTCTCGGCGGCTTTTGATACCATTGACCATGGTATCGTATTGCACCGATTGGGGGGGTTGGGGCTGGGAGGCACCGTTCTGCGGTGGTTCTCGTCCTACCTCTCTGGTCGGTCGCAATATGTGTTGACGGGAGGGCAGAGGTCGACCTCAAGGCCTCTCTTATGTGGGGTTCCTCAGGGGTTGGTCCTCTCGCCCCTCCTTTTCAACACATATATGAAGCCGCTGGGTGAGATCATCCGTGGTTTTGGGGTGGAGTACCATCTGTACGCTGATGATACTCAGTTGTACATATCCACCCCAAACCACCCCAACGATGCCGCCGAAGTGCTTTCCCGGTGTTTGGAAGCCGTACGGATCTGGATGGGTGGTAACAAACTCAAGCTCAACCCTGCCAAGACTGAGTGGCTGTGGTTTCCGGCACCCCGGTTCAGCCAGATTACTCCAACTCTGGCCATTGGGGGCGAAACACCTGCCCCCGTGGAGAGGGCGCACAATTTGGGTGTCCTCCTGGATTCCCGGCTGTCCATGGAGGACCATGTGGCGGCCGTGGCCAGGGGGGTGTTTCATCAGGTACGCCTGATGCGCCAATTGCGGCCCTTACTGGACCAGGCTGCACTTCGCACAGTCACTCAAGCTCTCGTGACGTCCCGACTCGACTACTGTAATGCTCTCTACATGGGGCTTCCCTTAAGGTGCACTCGAAAGCTACAGCTAGTCCAAAACGCAGCCGCGCGGGTGATTACGGGAGCCACTAGATGCTCCCACATAACACCGATCCTGCGCAAGCTGCATTGGCTTCCTGTTGCCTTTCGGGTGCGCTTCAAGGTTTTGATGACCATCTTTAAAGCGCTCCATGGCTCGGGGCCTAGTTATATGCGAGACCGCCTCCTGCCCCATACATCCCTTAGACCGATACGCTCCCACAGAGAGGGACTTCTCAGGGTGCCGTCGGCCGGACAATGCCGACTGGCGACACCCAGGGGAAGAGCCTTCTCTGTGGCGGGTCCAGCCCTCTGGAATGACCTACCCCCTGAACTACGTACCATCACCGACCTCCGCCTCTTCTGCCAATGTCTTAAGACATATTTGTTTCAACAAGCCGGCCTAGCCTAACCTCCCATGGGGACTTTTAGGTAGTTTTAAATTGGGTTTTAAAATGTGGTTTTTAGTGCAGGATAGGATTATTTAATAGTTTTTTAAATTATATTTATTGTATTTTGTATGTTTTTTAAATTTCCTGTGCGCCGCCCTGGGTCCTCTGTGGAGAAGGGCGGGATATAAATTTAATAAAATAAATAAAAAATAAATAAATAAATAAATAAAATTTGAGTGTTTAATAATAATAATAATAATAATAATTTTATTTCTTATAAACCGCACCCTCTCCCCACAGGGACTCGGGGCGGTGCACAGGAGAAATAAGAACAATGGCTATATACATATTTCATTAAAAATAAATTAAATTAAGTAACCTGTGCTAAAATACCCATTAAAACTATCTAACTAAAAATCCCCAAAAAACCCTAAAAACAGAGGAGTAGCTATCCCAGGCCGGCAAGGCAGAAAAAGTGTGTTTTCAATTTAAGACGGAAGGAGCGGAGGTCCGTGGTGGTCCTAATATCGGGGGGGAGGTCGTTCCAGAGGGCTGGGCCCGCCACAGAGAGAGCCCTTCCCCTGGGTTTCGCCCGCTGACAAAGTCTAGTGGACGGCACCCGGAGAAGTCCCTCTCTGTGGGAGCGAATCGGTCGTGAGGATGTATGAGGCAGGATCCGATCCCGCAAGTAGCTAGGTCCCGAGCCATGGAGCGCTTTAAAGATGATAATTAATACCTTGAAGCGCACCCGGAAGACGACAGGCAGCCAGTGCAGCTCGCGCAAGAGCGGTGTTACATGGGTGTACCTTGTGGTACCCATAATTGCTCGCGCGGCTGCATTCTGGACTAGCTGAAGTCTCCGGGTGCACCTCAAGGGAAGCCCCATGTAGAGAGAGTTGCAATAGTCCAGTCGGGATGTCACGAGGGCATGAGTGACTGTGCGAAGGGCGTCCCGATCCAATAGGGGGCGCAATTGGCGTACCAGGCGAACCTGGTAAAACGCCCTCCTGGCCACGGCTGTCACCTGATCTTCCATTGACAGCCGGGTATCCAGGAGGACACCCAAATTGCGCACCCCATCCACAGGGGCAAGATGTTCGCCCCCTATGGCCAGCGATGGAGTGAGCTGGTTGAATCGGGCAGCCGGAAACCACAGCCACTCGGTCTTGGTCGGGTTTAGCTTGAGTCCGTTTAAGGTTGCAGACCTCTGGCATAGCCATAGAAGAAATGGCTGAGAGACAGGATGCAAAGCAGGATGCAAGTTTGGGATGCAAACTCTTCCTGATTGTTTTTACTGCCTTTTGTGGGACATGTTATCTTTCCTTAAATTTGGATGATTTCCTTAGGATATCTCGTGAGGTGAATGAGACCATCTGGTATCTTTCAGTGGTGCAAATGGATCTAACTATTGCTTGTCCTGGGTGGAAAAGGATGCTTTGGCAGTTTACTGAGCACAGGGGTCTCTTGTCTATGGGGATTCTTCAGTCATCCAGGTCATGGTAGTCCCAAAGGTGCTTTTTTCAAGAGGCAACTGGACTTTCTTCATTTCCAGAAAGGCCAGTTGCCTCTTGAAAAAGCACCTTTGGGACAGGAGTTTCTTGCAATGCTTCGGAATAGCCAAGACACATGATGTGCTCACTGATAGTAAGTGGATCCTTCTTCCAATTCATTTTAGTTTTCTCTCAGGATAATAAGGCTTAGCAACATGACACCAATTGTAGAAAGTTAGCACCCACCCCTCTCCAAGAAGAATTAAATATTTTGAGAAATATTAAAAAGGAAGAATATATTTCCCTGGATGCGAAATGGGGAAACATGTTTTTTTAGAGGGAGAAATCAGCCCCCACCTTCCTTAATAGCCCACAGCAAATGTCAGTACTTAAGAGACAAAGAGATCGGGGGAGGAACCAACATCGTGACAATACGTCTGATCTCGCTGCTGCAAGATCACCATTGATACTTTTGCTGCTGGACAGTCCAACCGGACCTAAACTGTCACGCAGGGACATTGAACATGAAGACAAAGCCTTGCTGATATCAGGGACACCGCAAAGTCCCTGATTGATCCCAGGGATGGTCTTCTAACTGGCAGTAAACAGGCAGCCCTTAGGCTGGTGAAGTTGGGACAGCTTCTGGAAGAAGAAAGTGAAAAGAGAAAGTGTGTCCAGCTGGTGAAGCATTTTTTCTTTATTATTACAAGAAAGACTGCCCCAAAAAAACTAAATAAAATCCCTAAGCAAAGAATTAAGCGGAGAATTTAATACCTACTCGATCATTTTGGAAAGTGTTTTTTTTACATGTAGTTATATTTTGTGGATTGAAGCATTTGTAGCGGTTTTTCCCCTCCTCTCTTTGTTTTCTCCGCTTAAAATGAACAGACTAAGTTTTCCTCTTCTGTTTTTTGACACCCTACGGATTAAAATCCCTTTTTTATTTTAATAATGTTGCCTATTTCTTATTATTAAACCTTACTTAAGAACTTTAATTTTTTAAAAAGCTCTTTTTTTAAGTAACAGAGAGTGAAAGAAAGCAACACTGCCATCTGAAGGTTTTTTCTTTTTAATTTGTTTTTAAGAACTGATAAAGACCCAAGGACATGGAACAGATGTTTCTTGAGCAGAGAAGGAAAAATTGATTTGTACTTTCCTTTGAAGATAATAACAGAGCTTGTGTTTAAGCCAATTTAAAATTGAAAAAGAAAGGGCTTAAAGCTAGGGGTGGCAGTGACTACTAGCTCTCTTTTCCTTCTTTTATTTTTCTTTATTACTTTTTTCCTTTGAAAACATGGATCAATACTCAGAAGAGGAAACTTTAAAATTGCAAAGCATTTTGGCTGGAATTGAAAATTTATTTGATGTAAACTGGTTGGAAAAACTATTGGAAGTAGCTGAAAGAATTGAAAAGAAATTGGATAAAATTGTGTTTTTCTCACTAAATGATGATGTGGCCAGACCCCCCAAAATTGAACAGAAGAAACAAGAAAAAGATACAACAATTGATGATTTTAGCAAGGGAATAAACGTGGGTAAAGGTGAAAAAAAAAGGAGCATGGAAAAGAGAATCTGAGGAATTGGAGTTTTATTTTAGATCTCAGGATGCAGAGGAGGAAAAAAAGAGAAGTGATGATGGAGATAAGAAGAAAAACTCTACCAGAAATATGATTGGTAACCAGAGACATGCTAACTTTAATACTAGATGGAGGGCAATGAGACTACTTGAAGGATGCTACAAACAACAAAATGTGGAGAAAAGTCCATAAAAACTTTATTAAAGAGATAAATAGAAGATTAACACCACAGATGGCAAAAAAAGAAGATGGTACTGCTATTGGAAAGATACAAGTTGATAATGAAAATTGGTAATAAAAAATTAGTTGAGTTGTAAACTAGTAAGTGTTAGTGTCATGTCTGCCTCTAACGATAACCAAGAAAGAATCCACTCAACTCCATTTGTAAGAATTAAGAGTACTTTTACTGGTTATGAAAAGATAGCAGTGAGGTAAAGCAAGGTTTGAGACCCGAACGCGCGAAAACATACATATATGGCCAGCCCCTTTCCCCTAGCAATCCCCACCCCATTGTCCAATGCAAAACCCCATAGGCATCATGTGAGTTTCATCTCCAGGAGCATCATCAAGATGGCATACAAGACCATTGACCTTGACCACCGCACTGCCCCAGCCACTGGTATGCGAAGTAGATGGCAAGAACATACTCCTTTCTCCAAATCTCCCTCCTGCACTATACAGTCCCATTCCCAATTACCAAAGTCCCTCACTCCCCATTTCAATGGCAGCCAAAGCAAGCAACAAAGCGGAGGCTGACAGTTAGATTGTTTTAGAATGTAATGTTACATAAATAATTCACAGTGGTGACAAGATATAAAGATGTATTGGCTTGATGAGAGGAAGTTGGATAATAATTAGTAAATGTTTTTTCTTTATTGGTAAAACAATTAATCTATATAAATAAAAATGTAACTATGAGTTTGTTCAAAACTGCTAATCTCCAAAGCTACTGTACCAATAGCCACCAAATTTTCACAAAACGTTCCTTACAAGTGCAGCACCAATGATACGTACAGATTGTGTGGATGGCAACTCCCCCCCACAAGGTTGCTGCCGAGTCCACCACTGCCGCCGCCCGTCCTCTGCCAACTCCCCCCCCAACAAGGCTGCTGCCAAGTCAGCGGCCTCTCTCTCTCCTCTCTCTAGGTAGGTAGGTAGGTAAGTAGGTAGGTAGGTAGATGGATAGAGGGAGAAATACAGTAGGTAGAGGGAGAGAGGGAGAAATACAGTAGGTAGGTAGGTAGGTAGAGCGATAGAGGGAGAAATACAGTAGGTAGGTAGAGGGATAGAGAGAGGGAGAAATACAGTAGGTAGCTACGTAGGTAGAGTAAGAGATGGAGGGGAGGGGAAACCGAGGCAGAGAAGGAAGGGGGTTGCTGAGAGGGTCTCTGAGGGGGAACTTTTTCATTTAATCAAACTTGGCAACAGTAACGCGTGGTGGGTACAGCTAGTTATAATAATAATAATGAAAGAATAATAAATATTATATTATTTTATCTTAAATGTCAGTCTCAGCACATTCTAATTTTTTTAAAAAATTATGCTTTCATCTGTTGGGACCTCATCATTTTCCTTTTTTTTGTAAGTTTTTTTATTTGTCCTTTCAAATTCATTCTTAGATATAGATTCTTATAATTGCTATTTAACATTTGTCAATTCATATCATTTTTCCACCTGAAAAATATTTTCATATTTTCTTATTTCCCCTCCCCTAATTTAATCATGTGTCATCTGAGATATTTATTCCATGCTTTGTTCCTTTTTCTTTCTATTTATATCTTTTTTCAAGCCACTCATAAAATCACCCTCATGTCCTGTAGTACACTGATTCCTCTTTGTCCTTTATTCTCAATGTTAACTTGTTCATTTCTGCACAGTCTAATATCTTCTTTATTACCTCCCCTTCTGATGGAATTTTGTCTGCTTTCCAATTTTGTGCATGATGTCCTATAACAGTGATGGCTAACCTTTTTTAGCTCGCGTGCCGAAAGCGGGGGGAGCACAGTGGAGTCGTGCCTGGACATGCCACACCCATATTGCTATGTGCACGACCCCCTGCTTTTGGCATGCTTTTTTCGCCCTCCCCAGGCTCCAGAGGCTTTCTAGGAGCCTGGGGAGGGTGAAAACAGCATCCCCCTCCACCTCCAGAGGCTTCAGGAGCTTCCCTGAAGCCTCCGGGGGCAAAAAATGGCCTCAAAAGAAGGCCTAAATTATCTGGCCAGCGCACACAGGCGCGCTGGAGCTGACAAGGCAATGCCTCGCATGCCCTAAGAAATGGCTCTGCATGCCACCTGTGGCACCCGTGCCATAGGTTCGCCATCACTGTCCTATAACTAAAACCCGCACTGCTGAGAAGCTGGGGTTTCCTCCTAAAAAGGGGAGGGGGTGGAGATTCTATGATCTCCCACCACTGGTCTAATTAGATTTCAAGATACATAAAACATGCAATATTTAGATGCCATAAAACTACTAGATCAGCTCCTTTCCTACTGCAGAAGTGTATGTATTCTGGGTTGTTTGATTTATTCTCCTTTTTTTTAACGTTATTGACATTTAAATATGCATTCTGATATGGTTCAGTTCCAAGAAAGCTATGGAACTTTGATCAAATCCTCCACCTGTCTGAAATTATATAACTGGAACGACCTTCCCCCCGATATTAGAACAACTACGGACTTCCGCTCCTTCCGTCAGAAATTAAAAACACACTTTTTCTGCTTGGCCGGCCTAGGTTAGTCTCTACCTTAGGGGTTAGGGAACGTTAATTTTAAAAATGGGGATTTTAGTGCAGGGACAATTAGATTTAATCTGTTTTTACTTATTGTATTTATTTATGTATATATTTTATGTGTTTTAATGTTTTCCCTGTGCACCGCTCCGAGTCCCCCTGGGGAGAGGACGCGGTATATAAAATAAATTATTATTATTATTATTATTATTATTATTATTATTATTATTATTATTATTATTATTATTAAATCTTATTTATCTTAGTGGAGTTGAGACAAACAAAAGAGGAACACTTTTAGTAATTATCAGAATCTTAAGAGGAATCTATCTAAACTAATGGATTAAGACAAAGTGTTGAAAATACTAAAACTTTATCAATAGCAGCATCAAATAGAAAGCAAGTCATACCTTTTGCTTTTTATGAAAAGTATTTTGACTTTCCCTTTTACTTTCATCTTCATATACTAAGACAAAGTCAACTTTTCTTTGGCCATCATTAAAGTACAGAGAGTCAGGATTCAGGTCAAACTCTACCTGGAATAAATATTAATATTAATACCTATATAAATATTAATATACCTAATAGAATTTGAGAATAAAAATATATATGGTTGATTAGCTGAGGAGAGCAAAAGTAGGTTAGCAGAGTCCTAGAAAGAGATGTCTGAAAAATATATCACACTCCCAAATACTGTAATCCATGCTGAATGTGCTAATATTTCAGCCAAATATATGTTGAATTGATCTTCACAGGGGAATAAATAGATGAAAACAAAATATCTTAAGCTTTCCATCTAGTATTTGGTTAGCTTACTCAAATTGATATATGATATGGATTTGCAAAGTTTTCCAAATATGAAAAAAATATTCTCAATAACTATTTTGAGTATTGTGAAATAAGGAGAAACCATCTATGTTCTGAGACTTCTAGTCAAACATTACTTCTAAATTCTAGTTTCTTACTAGATTCAGACAAAACATAATTGTTTGTGTGGCATTGCTTCATACAACAAATCAAATGCAACAGTTTGTTTGTTTGTTTTTTAAAAAACACAGTGTTGTATAACCAGTAAATTACACCTATTCCTTTCTTATTCTTATTGTCCAAGACTAGTTAAGAAGAGACTAGGGTGGTGATGGAGAGGCAGAAATTATTGCATCATTTGCTCAGAGCTAGTTCTTGCTGCTGGATCCTAGTTACTTGCCTAGATCAAATATGCTATTGCATTTGCATTCAATGTCCATTTGGGATGGCTGAATTCCAATACAAGAATGGGCAGAGGCAGCTTTCAATTGTTTCAATTATTGCTATAAAGTTTGTTGTAATAAACTTTATAAATTGCATATTCTGGATTTAAAAAAAAATGTGTTGTGCACTGTGAGCATTTTTTCTGGTTTGATTTTTCAGTTTCAGTTTTTAAATGCAAATTGTACATATTATATTGGTTTTGCTGAATTTTATTGAATTTGTGCAATGGCTCAGTGGTAAAGATACTGAGTTTGTCAGTTGGAAAGCCCAGGTTCAAAACCCATTCCTGACCCAGCTCCTGCCCATTAGCAATTCACAAGCATGCAAATTCAAGTAGAGTAATAGGTACCATTTTGATGGGAAGGTAATACATAATTCAGTGGGCATATGAGTAATACAAAAATATGATACTAGTCCTAGAGTCACCTGCAGTTTCTGGCATGCCTTGAGAATTTTTTTTGAATGAATATTTTTAAGAGTAATTTAAGTTCTTCAAACAGTAGTGATAACCATGTATCTAAATGTCTCTAATTCAATTTATATACCTGCCTATCTCAAATATATGAGACTGGGTGGCTAGTAGTGATTAAAAACCATATAAAAATGAAAAAATAATGAAGTACAAATTCAAATCTGAAATATAAAATTACTACTATTTCATATTATTATTCAGAAATTATTATTCAGAAATTTACATTATTCAGAAATGTTAATGCTAAAGGCCACATTAAAAAGCGCTTTAAACAGTTTTAATTCTACAACCCAAATCTAAAGTTATTTAATATATATTGATATGTTATTTTAACTTTTGTATTTTCTGTTTTTACTGTGGCTGTTCACCGCCCTGAGTCCCGAGAGGAAGAAGGGCGGTATATAAATAAAATAAATAAATAAATAAATAAATAAATAAAATATCCTATGAGAAATTCAAATTTATCTGCATATCTTTATATGAACTATATGACAAATTTTATAAGAATAATGAGTTAGTACCTACCAATTCAGGCATATGAAGAGCTTGCTGGCCAGGTACTGCTCCATAATTGGGAGCAACAATTTGTTTCAGGTCTTCTAAGACTAAAAGAAAGAAATCCCATAAAACAATGTTTGATTATAGCATTCAGTTAATGTAGGCTCTATTTGGGAGGAAGTAAATTTCATGGATTGCCCATTTATATCTTTCATGGAGAATTAAGACTTTAATCATTTAGGCAGTTACACAATTGAATCTTAATTTTCCCAGTCCTGGATGCAACTTTAATATATGGAGGAAAATGAAATTGATCAACAAGACTGACTCAGACAGTCTCCAAGTTGTCAGGATACAATTTCATATTGCCTAAAACCATGTATCTTACTAAATATGTATAGAGGAGAAATAAAGTAGGAATAACTGTGAATATTAAAGAATGTTATTTAAATCCAAAGAGTACTGCATATATAACAGAGATGTAATAAAAGGGATGAAATATTAATAAAGTAAAATAAAACATATAGCCCATGATAATTCTTCAAGCTTCTCCCTTTGTATATACCTATACAAAGAATTTCTCAAACCATTTCAAAGCCCCAATTCTGAGTTTGTCATGATTTTTGTCAAATAAAATTAATTGTGGGTAACCTATTTATGTACAAACATTTACATTAAAGGCAGGTTAGTTTAAATGTTACAAATAATCTCTTTTTAAAAAGATTTTTGGTAAGGTTGGTTGAAAAGGTAAATTTGTCAGAATCTCTCACTGTAATCATAATCCGTTAAAATATTATAGTTGTCAAAAAGAAGGTAGTATCAAAACTATGAATCCATTTATATGTCACAATTCTTATGATTTTAAGTTTTCTAACTCAAGTTCATATGCATATAAATGTCGGTGAAAAGTTACTTTTTTATCAGAACTAGAAAATTCTTTTTCAGAAATGCAGTGGTAAAAGAGTTCGTCTAGGGAAGCGGTCTTGCCAGCAATTTTCCATCAGTATCAAACTCCAGCAGATTACAAATTATAACTTAAGAATTGGTCTTATTTAGTAATTGTGCTTGAAAAGTCAGAGTGACACAGTAATGATATCCTATTTTCTTCACTACCAGTGCGCAGAAGGTCCATGATGATGTCTGGGTGGGTGGGCGGAGTCTCACACTGCCGCAACTACTGGCTTGCCTGAACTGGTGTGAACCGACAGAATATCACTTCTGGAGTGACAGTGTGGGTTGGCACTCATGCAGGACTTAATCATTTATTTAACATGCTTGCTCATCAACCAAAGGAACTGAATAGTGCATAAATCAAAACTAAATATAACAAAATCACCATCCATAGCATAAAAAGTAACAAAACAAGATCCTAATATTTTTATGAACAACAGATATATCTGCTGCATCCATAATAGACTGTCCCCAGTGTCCAGGGAAATAATTTCAGGCTAATAAGGTTAGGGTCGGGTATCTCAGAGGAGAAGCCATTTAGTAAATTATATAAATGGTTGTGTAATTCTTTAGAGTAAGTATATCAGATTGTAGTGAGTGCTTTAATTATTTCAAAATATTGCCACTCCCATGCCTGGAAATAATGTTATGCTCCACCCTTGAAATTCAGCAAAAGCTTTTAAAACAAGAATAGAAAGCTTACAAACTTCTGATTAGGGTTTATTTCCTGCAGAGCTTCCTGTGACATGAGTACTGAGATAATGATTCAAGTTCTCCTTGTAAGCCAATGAGGCCTATAGAATGCCACTGTACTCAAGGTTAGACCTCCTCTGCCTGCGGGAGGTTCCTCTCTCGCAGGCTTGGCCCCCCAGTCTAACACGGGCCCACCTCGAGGAAGGATTGATTGATCCAGAGAGGTGGGCGAAGCGCAAACTAAGGGGCTTTTTATCTAAATTTTTAATTCGGTTTTTAGGGGGTTCCAGGGAGGAGGGGAGGGATAGTCCAGCTAGGGGGCGGAACAGAGCTAGGCCGGCCAGCAGAAGAGAAGAAACGGAGGAAGGGGAGGGGGGGTCGTTTCCACTGAGGTTTCGACCATTAGTTCGGTTCTGGGGAGGGGCAGGGGCGGTGGGAGACGGATGGGGTCGGAGGACCGGGGCTGCTGGTTACAGGCGGTCACGCGCTTCGACTCCCCATGCTCCCATCGCAGACTAGGTGGGCAAGGACCACAGAGCCGGGGCCCTAGGCTGATGTTATGCAACGCCAGGTCCGTGGTGAACAAAGCCCCCCTCATTCGTGACCTTGTGTCAGAGGGGGACCCGGACCTGGTGGGTATAACGGAAACCTGGTTGGGCCTCGAGGGGGGTTTACCCCTCGTAGAAATGTGCCCGCCAGGCTACCGAGCCTTCCATCAGCCTAGGGCCCTGGGGAGGGGTGGGGGGGTGGCGATTATGATTAGGGAAGGTCTTGAGCCAAAGGAGACCATGATCCCCCAGACGACCGGGTGTGAGTCCCTCCTTGTGAAATGGGGCCTAGGGAGGCAGATGGGCGTGTTAGTTGCATACCTGGCTCCTCGCTATGCAACAACAGCCCTGCACGAGCTCCTAGAAGTGATAGCCGAGGCGGCGGTTGAGACCCCCAGACTTTTGGTCATGGGGGACTTCAATCTGCCGTCGGCAGGCGAGACCTCTGGAGTAGCTCGGGAGTTCATGGCCTCCATGACAGCCATGGACCTGACCCAGGTAGTTTTAGGCCCTACTCACGAGGGTGGACACACCCTGGATCTCATGTTCGTCTCGGGACAGTGGAGTAGTGATCTGGGAATAGGGGATCTAGTCATCACACCCCTGTCATGGACAGATCACGCTCTCCTTCGACTGGACTTTTCAATCGCCGCACCCCACCGTGGGGAGGCAGAGCCGAATATTCCTATATGGTTCCGCCCCAGGCTCCTGATGGACCCGGTAAGGTTCCAGAGGGAGCTTGGGCCAATGCCTGTGGACTTGCCCCGTGACTCGACTGAGGACCTGGTGGCCGCATGGTTAAGTGCGGCCACTGGGGCCTTGGACCGAGTCGTGCCCTTGCGGCCTCTCTTGCGCCGACGAGTCACCCAGGCTCCTTGGTTTACCGAGGAGCTGAGGGAGATGAAATGCCACAAGAGACGCCTAGAGAGCAGATGGAGAGCCTCTCGCTCCGAAGCCGACCGAACACTAGTGAGAATCCATATTAGGACTTACTTAGTGGCGATAAGAGTGGCCAAACGTGAGTATTGTGCCACCCTTATTGCATCCGCAGATAACCGCCCTGCCGCCCTGTTTGGGGTGACCCGCTCCCTCCTTCACCAGAGTCCGCGGGAAGCCCCTCTGCAGGGAAGAGCAGAGGAATTTGGGATTTATCTGCAGGATGAAATCACTCGGATTCGGAATGAATTACCCTCCATCGAGAGTGGTCCAGTCGGATTGTCCGAGGTTGGTCTTGAGGCTCCATCCTGGGAGGAGTTTGACTTTGTTACTACCGAGGATATGGACAGGTTGTCAAAGAGACTTAAGGCTACCACATGTTTATTGGACCCGTGTCCCTCCTGGCTTGTACTGGCATCCTGGGAGACGACACGAGGCTGGCTCCAGGGCATTATCAACGCATCTTTGAGTGAGGGGTCCTTGCCTGCCGTCTTGAAAGAGGCGGTAGTGAGGCCCCTCCTCAAGAAGCCGTCCCTGGATCCAGCATTATTGGAGAACTTTCGTCCTGTCTCCAACCTTCACTTTCTAGCGAAGGTTGTTGAGAGTGTGGTGGCCCAACAGTTTCCGCGACACCTGGAGGAAATTGATTATCTAGACCCGCGCCAGTCCTGCTTCCGACCCGGTCACAGCACCGAGATGGCATTGGTCGCGTTGGTTGATGATCTCTGGAGGGCGCGGGATAGAGGATATTCCTCTATCCTAGTCCTGTTAGACCTCTCAGCGGCTTTCGATACCATCGACCATGGTATCCTATTGCACCGACTGGGGAGGTTGGGGCTGGGAGGCACCGTTTTGCGGTGGTTCTCGTCCTACCTCTCTGGTCGGTCGCAATATGTGTTGGCAGGGGGGCAGAGGTCGGCCTCGAGGCCTCTCGTTTGCGGGGTTCCTCAGGGGTCGGTCCTCTCCCCCCTCCTATTCAACACATATATGAAGCCGCTGGGTGAGATCATCCGTGGTTTTGGGGTGGGATATCTCATGTACGCTGATGATACTCAGTTGTACATATCCACCCCAGACCACCCCAACAATGCCGTTGAGGTGATGTCCCGGTGCTTGGAAGCCGTACGGATCTGGATGGGTAGTAAAAACTCAAACTCAACCCGTCCAAGACTGAGTGGCTGTGGTTTCCGGCACCCCGGTTCAGCCAGATTACTCCAACTCTGGCCATTGGGGGCGAAACACCGGCCCCCGTGGAGAGGGTGCGCAATTTGGGTGTCCTCCTGGATTCCCGGCTGCCCATGGAAGACCATGTGGCGGCCGTGGCCAGGGGGGCATTTCATCAGGTTCGCCTGATGCGCCAGTTGCGCCCCTTACTGGACCGGGCTGCCCTTCGCACAGTCACTCAGGCCCTCGTGACGTCCCGACTCGACTACTGTAATGCTCTCTACATGGGGCTTCCCTTGAGGTGCACTCGAAAGCTACAGTTAGTGCAGAATGCAGCCGCGCGGGTGATTACGGGAGCCCCTAGATGCTCCCATATAACACCAATCCTGCGCGAGCTGCACTGGCTTCCTGTGGTCTTTCGGGTGCGCTTCAAGGTCCTGACGACCATCTTCCAAGCGCTCCATGGCTCGGGACCTAGCTACATGCGAAACCACCTCCTGCCCCATACGTTCCTTAGATCAATACGCTCCCACAGAGAGGGCCTTCTCAGGGTGCTGTCGGCCGGACAATGCCGACTGGCGACACCCAGGGGAAGGGCCTTCTCTGTAGCGGGCCATGCCCTGTGGAACGACCTACCCCCTGAATTACGCACCATCACCGACCTCCGCCTCTTCCGCCAGTGTTTAAAAACACATTTGTTTCATCAAGCCGGCCTTGCATAGCCTCCGCTGTTGACTAGTTTAGCTTTTAAAATTTTATATTTTTGTATTGTTTTGTATAGTTTTAATTTTCCTGTGCGCCGCCCTGGGTCCTTTTGGAGAAGGGCGGGATATAAATTGAATAAAATAAATAAATGATTAATATAATTTCTTTTTTTTCTTTCTAGATCTGAGTTTTTACTTCATGAGCCCTGAAATAAAGTTTGGTGTGGTGGTTAAGGCATCAGGCTAGAAACCGAGAGACCACGAGTTGATACTTAGTTACAACAATCTCATCATTACATTATTATTCTGTAAAACCAACATCAACATTTTAATATATAATATTATAGCCTCATAGCTATATGTGCTTTGTTCCTGTTACCAGCATTTCTTTCAGCTTTTTTTTCTTACCTGGCATCTGTTCCATCTAGATAAATAATCTGTGTTGGCAATTCAGGCAGGTGGTGAAGTGTTTTGTTTTTGCTAAGGAGCCAGAAACTATCACAAAAGCATTAACAGCTTTTTTCTACCCTTAAGCAAGAACCATGAATATAAAAAAAACATTCCTTCCAGATGGATTTGGACCTTATCTTTATCAATCTTATTTTTACATTTCAGTCTCAAAATTTGGAAATGGAAACAAATATGCCAAACGTCTGCAAAACAGGGTGCATATATGAAAATGGGAAGACTGCATTTAGTAATTCCAATGGCAAATACAGGAGTAATTCTTAGTTGAACCATTTAAATCTTTATTTTTCTTTTTGAACAAAGTGCAAAAACATCTTAAAGAACTTGACTGACCAGATTAAGCCAGCTTGATAACTGCTTCTCAAGAAAGTGTAAAAGAAATGTGCCAAATTTTTCATTTTCCATCAGAATTATTCACGTCAAGGCTGTATGAATAAACTTTAAGTGAATCTCCCTGTTCCAATGAAGACATCTGACAGCATGTGAGTCACACTAAAATAAGTAATAGTTATGGAATAAAACCAGAGCAATAAAGCAAATTCAGCAGAATAAAACATTACAAAACTATAACTAACAAATTATAAAAAGTTTAAAAGTCTGGATATAGAATTAACAGCATGTTGCCGAAGCTCTTCTTTTTAGTCACGATCCTTTTCACTCAAATCCCCGAGTCACAAGGGAGAGTCTATTAAATAAAATCTTGATCTGGACAAATCTATTAAGTTATATCCTCAACCTACGACCAGCCATTCAGTCTAGTGAACTATAATTGACCCAGGTGCTTGTTAACAGCCAGTCGCGTTTGATTGGCCAAGACGCGGCTGGCCGGATTCAGATTTTCTGTCTGGCTCAAGTTTCCCGCCTGGAAAGCTAATATAAATAGCTGTCAAGCAGAGAAACCGCACTTTTTGAACTTGTATATAGTTCGATGTTCTGTTACAATAAATCCTGTTCTAATGACTAGCCTTTCTCGAACTGAGTTCCTGCAAACTTAACAGAAGTCCTCTGAATAAGGTGATCTGAATAAGGGAACATTGGAGTTCCCTCCCCTTTGCAGGTTTTTCTCCAATAGTCGCAGCTGACTTTAGGAGGTGGTGCTCAACTCTGTTTCTAGGGCATTAAGCCAATGTTGTCTGAAGATGTTTGCATGGTCATATGGTCAGCATGACATCATAGAACAGTGTTACTTTCCTATCAAAATGTACCTCCACCCTCGTGGCCCAACCAGGTCTCCGCAATTCCTGCCAGGTCCGGCTCCCCCTCTGACACAAGGTCATGGATGAGGGAGGCTTTGTTGACAACGGACCTGGCGTTGCAAAACATCAGCCGCAGGCCCTGGCTCTGTACTCCCTGACCACCTAGCCTGCGGGGGTTGTGGCACTTCACCATTTGCAGCCATACTTTTTGAAAAGTATCTTACCAGACATTTGAAGTTATGGGCCATGTGTTGAACATTTAATGAACCAGCTACCCCAACTCCTGAATAATGAACTAGTGAATCAAACACTGCAAGTCTGGGATGATCATGGGCCACCATTACCTTTACAGGATCCATACTATAAAGACAACATCCAAATCATCAGTCTTGTTAAGACTATAGCATGCTTTAAAAATAGAGCACCGTATGATTATAAAATAAGTATAACATGTTGAGGTTTTAGAGTATTTTAATAATTGTTTTAATATTGCTGCTTGGATACAGCAGATTTTCAGATAAATCAACCGCATGCAATAAAAGCAGGAGAAAATGTTTTGGGGATGGCAATAGAAAAAAATGTGGCAACATGAGCAATGATGGTGATAGTGTAGAGAAGAAGTGACACCAAGAAGCAAAGTAGGGATGGAAAAGAAGCAGATGGGAACTCTTTGATGCTTCTTCATATGCCTCTAATAAGTGGACTCAGTAACCATTTCTAAAACAATTAACAGGTGCAACCTGCCCTCTCCCCTTTGACAAAGGATAATCAGTTTTCCTCAGAGGAAAAAAAAAACCAACCTAGAACTTTCTTGTCCTTTTGAGCACCAGGCACCAGTTCTGTGGAGAGGGGAAGGGTTGTAGTTTTGTGTGCTGCCTTCATCCCATGTATGGGGCTTTGCTTGTTTGCGCGGCTCTGTTTCTGGCATGCCGATTCCAGTGCTGATTCACAGACTCTCCTAGATTATACATATATATTTGAAGAGCCCTGGTGGCACAGTGGTAAGAATGCAGTATTGCCGGAAAACACTGCCACAATCTGGAATTTGGTCCTGATCAGCTCAAGGTTGACTCAACCTTCCATATTCTGAGTTTGGTAAAATGAAGACCAAGATTGTTGGGGGTAACATGCTGACTCTGTAAACTACTCAGACAGTGCTACAGAGTCCTACAAAATAGAGCACTATAGTGTGATATATAAACCTAAGTTCTTTGGCTATTGAACATATATCTAGTAAATTTCTGGTATTGTTACTTTAACCCTTGTATTAGTAAACTTTGCTGATTAGAAATTAATCAGTTCCAAACCATATTGCCACCAGGATCAATGAGAATACATTTAGGATTCCCCTCCCCCTTTTCAGTTCCTAACCTCATCCAGCCAATTTTAGATTCAAACTTATGATGAAATTAACAATGAAGTTGGATAGTTGGGCTCATTCATAGTTGAATATCAAGAAAATGTCCCCTCCCCCACCTGATTCACACTTTCCTAGCTGTGGATAATATATTTATATGTAAAATGCGCACAGTTGGCACTAAAAAGGGGAAAATGCTCCATATTTGGTCCCTCTTCAAGATGGTGGTAATGGAGGAAGGATAATTACATTGCAAGGAGTTAAAAGAAGAGAAAAGTAGCTATTAAAGTAAGATAAATGATAGGAGGAGAGGTAGAGAGGGAAAGGCAAATCAGAGAATAAACCAGAGAAAGAAAAATAAGTGAAGAAAGGAAAAGGAGAGGAAAGACTGCAGAAACAGAAGGAAAACAATCCACAGCAAACTTGGTTTGCTGAGAGAAGCCCAGCTGCACCCGAAAGGCCTACCCAAGAGCACAGAGGCCCATTGAAGCAAGGCAAAACATACCAGCAGAGAACAACAAGGTGAGTCAGTTAGAGAGGGGGACCCAGCTGTGGAGCAGAGAGGAAAACTATCTGGGGGGCAGAGAGGCAAGCCAACTGAGGGCAAAACAATGACTGGCAGAAAAGGAAAAGGTGAGCCAGTGAGAGAGAGAAGAACAGGGGGGAGGAGGAGGAGGAGGAGGAGGAGGAGGAGGAGGAGGAGAAGAAGAACTGGCTGTGGAGAGGAGACAAGATTATATTTATTGTATTTTGTATGCTTTTTAAATTTCCTGTGCGCCGCCCTGGGTCCTCTGTGGAGAAGGGCGGGATATAAATTTAAATTTTAAAAAAAAAAGAGGGAAGTGAGAGGCAGCACAACGAAGCAGATCCTGAGATGAGCATGGAAAGCAATGGGAGAGCATCCGTGCAACTGGAAGCTGTTGGTGTTGGTGGACCATTTCAGCATAGTGGATCAGCAAACCCGGTGACTGAGATCAGCAACAGAGCACCATTGCAGACCAAGGCGGCGGGGGGCGGGGGCACGAACTGAGAAAAGCAGGGAGAGCTGAATACCTGTTAGAGGCAAGAGAAAAGCAAGCAGGAAAGGAGGATAAATAGAAGTTCATGTAGGTGGTTCGGTGCACCTCGTGCCACACAGGCATTGTACAGGTCATCACTCAGCCCTTACTTGAACCAGCTTACCAGGATATCCTCTGGCATGTCATGTGAACTACATGAACTTCTGCTGAAGAGGCGGAGATCGACATGGCCAGGAACCAGTACCAAGCAGGGCAAATGTGGAAGAAATCTCCACCCCAATGGAAGCAAGAGCCTTTCAATTCGCAAATGGCATCTCCTCCAAAAGCCTCAGCCTGTTTCAAGTGTGGAACGGAGGGACATCGAGCTGCAGAATGCCATTCTCAAGCAGCAGCTAGGAAACCAGAGCACCCATTGGGGGGAAAACCTATGAAACCTGGCCAGTGTGGGAAACCTGGCCAGCGCCCTGGGTCCTTTTTGGAGAAGGTGCGGGGTATAAATTTGAATAAACTAAACTAAATTGAGGAGCAGGGAGATCGTAGAATCTCCACCCCCTCCCCTTTTTGAGGAGGAAACCCCAGCTTCTCAGCAGTGTGGGTTTTAGTTATAGGACATTATGATTAAATAAAAGAATACAGCTTAGATAAAGGAGGTAAAGAAGAAGAAAAAAACAACTGTTATGAAATAATTTGTAATAAAAGAAGAAAGAGGGCAAAATTGCAAGAAAGATGAAGAATTGGTAAGCACCAGATGAAGATGAAATGCATCATTTTTGTTTGAAACATCTGATTGGTCATACCCATTCATTTAACCATATTTCACAAGGAGGTGAAATTGAAGAATGGCTAACATCTGGCAAAGCCTACCCAATAATTAAAGATCCTGC
Organism: Rhabdophis nuchalis; assembly: GCA_039707465.1. Lineage (NCBI taxonomy): Eukaryota > Metazoa > Chordata > Lepidosauria > Squamata > Natricidae > Rhabdophis > Rhabdophis nuchalis. Next base: position 69,211,906 of record CM077648.1, read on the forward strand.
AAAAGGGACTGCCCCAGGCAACTACAGGCCTATTATCTGATTAGTAGTTTTAGACTACTCTCCCTCCATGTGGACAATTAGGCTCAAAGTCATGAACTATGTCACCTATAGGTGCTATGATACATTCTTTATACCCCCTCTCCCCCCCCCCCCGGCTGGATAATAATAATAATAATATTTAATATTTTATTTTTATATACCGCGTCCTCTCCCCAAGGGGACTCGGAGCGGTGTACAGGGAAAAATTAAAACACGTAAAAATATACAAAAATAGATACAATAAGTAAAAACAAATTAATTTAATTGTCCCTGCACTAAAATCCCCATATTAAAACTAGTGTTCCCTAAACCCTAAAAGGTAGAGACTAACCTAGGCCGGCCAAGCAGAAAAAGTATGTTTTTAATTTCTGACGGAAAGAGCAGAGGTCCGTGGTTGTTCTAATGTCGGGGGGAAGGTCGTTCCAGAGGGCTGGGCCCGCCACAGAGAAGGCCCCTCCCCTGGGCGTCGCCCGCTGACAAAGTCTAGTGGATGGCACCCGGAGAAGTCCCTCTCTGTGGGAGCGAATCGGCCGTGAGGATGTATGGGGCAGGATCCGATCCCGCAGATAGCTAGGTCCTGAGCCATGGAGCGCTTTAAAGATGATAACTAACACCTTGAAGCGCACCCGAAAGACGACAGGCAGCCAGTGCAGCTCGCGCAAGAGAGGTGTTATATGGGTGTACCTTGCGGTCCCCATTATTGCTCGCGCGGCTGCATTCTGGACCAGCTGAAGTCTTCTGGTGCACCTCAAGGGGAGCCCCATGTAGAGAGAGTTACAATAGTCCAGTCGGGATGTCACGAGGGCATGAGTGACTGTGCAAAGGGCATCCCGATCCAATAGGGGGCGCAACTGGCGTACCAGGTGGACCTGGAAAAACGCCCTCCTGGCCACGGCTGTCACTTGATCTTCCATGGACAGCCAGGTATCCAGGAGGACACCCAAGTTGCGCGCCCCATCCATAGGGGCAAGGTGTTCGCCCCCTATGGCCAGTGATGGAGTCAACTGGTTGAATCGGGCGGCCGGAAACCACAGCCACTCGGTCTTGGCCGGGTTGAGCCTGAGTCTGTTACTTCCCATCCAGATCCGCACGGCTTCCAGGCACTGGCACATCACCGCTACGGCATCGTTGGGGTGGTTTGGGGTAGATATATACAACTGCGTATCATCAGCGTAGAGGTGGTACTCTACCCCAAAACCACGGATGATCTCACCCAGCGGTTTCAGATATGTGTTGAACAAGAGAGGCGAGAGGACCGACCCCTGAGGCACCCCACATGTGAGGGTTCTCGAGGTCGACCTCTGCTCTCCTGCCAACACAAATTGCGATCGACCAGAGAGGTAGGAGGAGAACCACCGTAAAATGGTGCCTCCCACCCCCAACCCCCCCAGCCGATGCAATAGGATACCATGGTCGATGGTATCAAAAGCCGCTGAGAGGTCTAATAGGACCAGGATGGAGGAGCAACCCCCATCTCTGGCCCTCCAGAGATCATCTACCAACGGGACTAATGCCGTCTCGGTGCTATGCCCGGGCCGAAAGCCGGACTGGCGCATGTCTAGATAATCAACTTCCTCCAGGTGACGGGGAAACTGTTGTGCCACCACACTCTCTACAACCTTCGCCAAAAAGGGAAGGTTGGAGACGGGACGATAGTTGGCTAATAAAGCTGGGTACAAAGAGGGCTTCTTCAGGAGGGGCCTCACCATAGCCTCTTTAAGGGAGGCAGGCAAGAAACCCTCGCTTAAAGAAGCATTGACAACCTCTTGGAGCCAGCCTCGTGTCACCTCCCAGGATGCCAGTACAAGCCAGGAAGGACACGGGTCCAATAAACATGTGGTGGCTCGCAGTCGCCCACGTAACCTGTCCATATCCTCGGAAGTAACAGAGTCGAACTCCTCCCAACCAAGATCCGCCTCGTGGCCTCCCACTGGACCATCAATGGAGACTAACTCGTTATGGATCTGAGCGATTTTCTCCTGCAGATAAATCACATTCCTCTGCTCTACCCTGTAATGGGGCTTCCCGCACCCTCTGTTGAAGGAGGGAACGGGTCACCCTAAACAGGGCGGCAGGGCGGTTATCTGCGGATGCTATGAGAGTGGCACAATGATGGCGTTTGGCCACTCTCAGCGCCACAATGTAAGTCCGTAAATGGGCTCTTACCTGTGTTCGGTCGGATTCAGATCGAGTAGACCTCCATCTTCTCTCTAGGCATCTCTTGTGGCGCTTCATCACCCTTAGCTCCTCGGTAAACCAAGGAGCCAGGGTGGCTTGCTGCCGCAAGAGAGGCCGCAAGGGTGCGACCCGATCCAAGGCTCCCGTGGTCGCAGTATTCCATGCGGCCACGAGGTCCTCCATCGGGGCGCGGGTCAGGGGTACAAGAAGTGGCCCAAGCGCCGCCTGGAACCCATCAGGGTCCATCAGGCGCCTGGGGTGGAACCAAATAGGCAACTCAGGTTCTGCCTCCCCGCGGTGGGGGACAGCGGTTGGAAAGATAAGATCTCTCCTACTCCATGTGCTTTAATATCGCTCCCAACCGTACGTCCTATATTTTTCAATCAGTTCTGCCGCCATTTTAGTCGGACTTGCTGTTTTACCATCTTAGGCGTTTTACCATCTTAGGCGTCTTACCATCTTAGGCGTTTCTCCTATTAAAGCCACTGTGGCCTAGGGAATGTTAGCGTATTCAAGGTTAGACCTCCTCTGCCTGCGGGAGTCTCCTGTCTCTCAGGCCTGGCCCCCTGGTCTAACACGGGCCCACCTCGAGGATGGATTGATTAATCCAGAGAGGTGGGCGAAGCGCAAACTGAGGGGTTTTTTATTTAAAATTTTAATTCGGCTTTTAGGGGGTTCCAGGGAGGAGGGGGGATAGTCAGGCGGGGGGGCGACAGACTATAGGGCCAGCCGGCGGACGTAGGAAAATGGAGGAGGGGGAAGGGAGGGTCGTTTCCACTGTGGTATTTTCTATCAGTTCGGTTGTGGGGAGGGGCAGGGGTGGGGGGAGACGGGGTGGACATTACCTGTTGGAGGACCGTGGCCGCTGGTTACGGGTGGTCACGCGCTCCAACCCCCCATGCTCCCATCGCAGACTAGGAGGGCAAGGACCACAGAACCGGGGCCCTAGGCTGATGCTATGCAACGCCAGGTCCGTGGTACAAAAAGCCCCCCTCATCCATGACCTTGTGTCAGAGGAGGACCTGGACCTGGTGGGTATAACGGAAACCTGGTTGGGCCACGAGGGAGGATTACCTCTTGTAGAGATGTGCCCACTAGGTTACTGAGCCTTTCATCAGCCTAGGGCCCTAGGGAGGGGTGGAGGGGTGGTGATTATGGTTAGGGAAAGTCTTGAGCCAAAGGAGACCACGATCCCTCAGACGACCGGGTGTGAGTCCCTCCTTGTGAAGTGGGGCCTAGGGAGGCAGTTGGGCATGTTAGTTGTATACCTGGCTCCTCGCTATGCAACAACAGCCCTGCCCGAGCTCCTAGAGGTGATAGCCGAGGCGGCGGTTGGGACCCCCAGACTTTTGGTCATGGGGGACTTCAACCTGCCGTCAGTAGGCGAGACCTCTGGAGTAGTTCGGGAGTTCATGGCTCCATGACGGCCATGGACCTGACCCAGGTAGTTTTAGGCACTACTCACGAGGGTGGACACACCCTGGACTTAATCTTCATCTCGGGACAGTGGAGTAGTGATCTGGGAATAGGGGATTTAGCTATCACACCCCTGTCATGGACAGATCACGCTCTCCTTCGGCTGGACTTTCCAATCGCCGCACCTCACCGCGGGGAGGCGGAGCCTGATATTCCTATATGGTTCCTCCCCAGGCTCCTGATGGACCCGGAAAGGTTCCAGAGGGAGCTTGGGCCAATTCCTGTGGACTTGCCCCGCGACTCGACTGAGGACCTAGTGGCCGCATGGTTAAGTGCCTTTCACCGAGTCGCGCCCTTGCGGCCTCTCTTGCGGCGACGAATCACCCAGGCTCCTTGGTTCACCGAGGAGCTGAGGGAGATGAAACGCCACAAGAGATGCCTAGAGAGCAGATGGAGATCTTCTCGCTCCGAAGCCGACCGAACACTAGTGAGAGCCCATATTAGGACTTACTTAGTGGCGATAAGGGTGGCCAAATGTGAGTATTGCGCCACCCTTATTGCATCTGCAGATAACCGCCTTGCCGCCCTGTTTGGGGTGACCCGCTCCCTCCTTCACCAGAGGCCGCGGGAAGCCCCTCTACAGGGACGAGCAGAGGAATTTGGGATTTATCTGCAGGATAAAATCACTCGGATTTGGAATGAGTTACCCTCCATCGAGAGTGGTCCGGTCGGATTGTCCGAGGCTGTTCTTGAGGCACCATCCTGAGAGGAGTTTGACTTTGTTACTACCGAAGATATGGACAGGTTGTCAAAGAGACTTAAGGCTACCACATGTTTATTGGACCCGTGTCCCTCCCGGCTTGTACTGGCATCCTGGGAGACGACACGAGGCTGGCTCCAGGGCATTGTCAACGCATCTTTGAGTGAGGGGTCCTGGGCCTGCCATCTTGAAAGAGGTGGTAGTAAGGCCCCTCCTCAAGAAGCCGTCCCTGGACCCAGCATTATTAGAAAACTATTGTCCAGTCTCCAACCTTCACTTTTTAGTGAAGGCTGTTGAGAGTGTGGTGGCCCAACAGTACCATGGTATCCTATTGCACCGACTGGGGGGGTTGGGGCTGGGAGGCACCGTTTTACGGTGGTTCTCGTCCTACCTCTCTGGTCGGTCGCAATATGTGTTGACAGGGGGGCAGAGGTCGGCCTTGAAACCTCTCCTATGTGGGGTTCCTCAGGGGTCGGTCCTCTCGCCCCTCCTATTCAACACATATATGAAGCCGCTGGGCGAGATCATCCGTGGTTTTGGGGTGGGATATCATCTGTACGCTGATGATGCTCAGCTGTACATATCCACCCCAGACCACCCCAATGATGCCGCCAAGGTGTTGTCCCGGTGTTTGGAGGCCGTACGGATCTGGATGGGTAGTAACAAACTCAAGCTCAACCCGTCCAAGACTGAGTGGCTATGGTTTCCGGCACCCCGGTTCAGCCAGAGTACTCCAACTCTGGCCATTGGGGGCGCAATTTGGGTGTCCTCCTGGATTCCGACTGTCCATGGAGGACCATGTGGCAGCCGTGGCCAGGGGAGGGTTTCATCAGGTATGCCTGATGTGCCAATTGCGCCCCTTACTGGACCGGGCTGCCCTCCGCACAGTCACTCAAGCTCTCGTGATGTCCCGACTCGACTACTGTAATGCTCTTTACATGGGGCTTCCCTTGAGGTGCACTCAAAAGCTATAGTTAGTCCAGAATGCAGCCGTGCGGGTGATTACGAGAGCCTCTAGATGCTCCCATATAACACCGATCCTGCGCGAGCTGCACTGGCTTCCTGTGGCCTTTCGGGTGCGCTTCAAGGTTCTGAAGACCATCTTTAAAGCGCTCCATGGCTCGGGGCCTAGTTATATGCAAGACCGTCTCCTGCCCCATACATCCCTTCGGCCGATCCACTTCCACAGGGTGCCGTCGGCCGGGCAATGCCAACTGGCGACACCCAGGGGAAGAGCCTTCTCTGTGGCGGGCCCTGCCCTTTAGAATGACCTACCCCCTGAATTGCGTACCATCTCGGACCTCCGCCTCTTCCGCCAGTGTCTAAAGACACATCTCTTTCAGCAACCCGGCCTAGTTTAACCTCCCGTCGGGGCTATTTTAATTTGGTTTTAGCATAGGCCTGTAATTTAATATGTTTTTAAATTTTGTATTTATCATTTTGTATGTTTTTAAATTCCTGTGCGCCGCCCTGGGTCCTTCATGGAGAAGGGCGGGATATAAATGTGATTAAAATAAAAATAAAATAAATAAATTACCAACAACTTTCAAATTGCTAACTGGTTTGGTAGGTGATGCAATTCAATAGCTTCTAAATGAAAAGAAGCTCTTTCCAGCTGAACAGAAAGGAAGCCACCCAAAGAGTAGAGGGACAGAAGATCACCTCTTAAATGACAAAATGATTTTGCATTGATTACAAGAAGGCATTCAAATACCTGCTACATGATTGGATAATCAAGTGCCTAGATATAACAAGAGTCAGTAGAAACATTAGAAACGTTGTGCAAAGATCGATTGCACAATAGAAAACACAGTTGCTGTTGATTGTCAACTGGACAATTCTAGTCATTAGATATACATTTGGAATATTTGACTGAATTAAAATTGAACTAAAAGTTCTGAATAGATAGATCAGAAAAAAATATGTTGACAAAGAGCATACGTAGGCATGGAATATTGCAAGTATGCCAGATAACTGAAGAAGACAAAAGGGCATTGAAAGAATATCTGAAAGACAGGATGTCAGATCTGCTTCAGATGCATTGAAGCTAGTACACTTACTGAGTGTCAAAGAAAACAAGGTGATTAATAAGGACTAAATGAAGAAAAGAGACATGACAAGGTAAAGGATAGCTAATATTTAAAAAAACTTTGCAGGCAAAGCAGATTATAAAATATCTGGTGATGGATAAGAGCAAGAAAGTTGAAGAAAGAGACAGAAAAACTAATTCTGGCAAGACCAAACCACAAGAACAAATATATTTAAAGCAGTGAGAAGACAGCAACAAATATCAAATGTCCCCTCTGCAAAGTGGAAGAAAAAAATCGTGGACCACCTAGTTAGCTCCTATAAGAAGATCACACAGACTCATTACAAATAACAGCATGGCAAAGTAGTAATAATGGTGCATTGGAACATTTGCCAGAAAACAGAAAATGGTGGGATCACAATACAAAGAATATAAAATGTTTTCAGACTTTAAAATTCAAATAGACCAACCATCTGCCACTCAACATCCCAAGCTTAACAATTGTTGATAAGAAAGATAAAAAAAGTCTGGATAGTGAACATTGCAATGCCAATAATAAGAGATACCTTGGCTGCAATTCCAAAATATCTGGTGCATTACTTGAACACCATAAATCATGAACCATGAAAAAAAATCACCATCAGTCAATTGCAAAGGCAGCTTTAGAACAGCTTACATCCTGTTGAGATTCTTTAATACTATGATGCAATTTCTGTCTATTCCTGGTCCATAGGGAAGTGAATAAAATACCAAATAGGTGGATAGGTGCCTAAAAATGCCAAATCCAATCCAAACATCTGGCTGTCTATGTGACCAATCATCATAATAGATGTTCCTGGACTTGTTCTAATGTCACCTTAGGAAGTTGGCCATAGGGCAGCATTACCAAACTTTCAAATACTCCTGAGTTCTGCATCACAATCAGTCATGCGCTTTCCTGTTTTCTGTTAGGATGGATATTTCCCCATGTATGGAATGGAGCTGATGTATTAAAGCATTAAGGATTTTATAAAAGAACAACATAAGGAGATGATGCAAATATTTGATCGTATAGATCAAAAATTGGAAAATATACAAGGAACAAATAAAGACCAGGATAACGAGGAAAGAATGAAGCTACCAGATGAAGCAGAACCAAGAATCCAACAAGTAGAAGACAACAATGAGATATTAAAATTAATACAGAATAGGGAATTAAAGCAAGAGAAAAACATTTTAAGATTTGAAAAGGGAATGGGAGAAACAGCAAGATAGCTGGGGAAAAGAGACAGGGGTTAGAACAAATAGCTTTAACACTAGACAGTGGACTACTACAGAGTGGAGAGAAAGCTAGAATGCATGGTCAAAGTATAGACTTAAAGGTAGATGAAATAAAAGGCTTAAAAAACCTAAAATTAGAGTTTGGGTGTCCCCCCCCACAAAAAAAAGAAGATGGGGACAAAACATGTTGGATAAAGGAAAAAGATAGGGAAAGTAAAGTAAAAAATATTTTATGAAAGTATTTTAAAAAGTATTTTAAAAATATTAGAATTTTGTAAGTATATGATTAGTAGTGAAATGTTAGAATTAAACAAAAGGTGATTTGATAAATGAATGAATATACTTTAATGTAAACATGTGTATTAGTAGTAGAATTATATGGAGTAGAGGCTTGGAAAGAATATGAATAGATGTATGAATAAGAATTAAGTTTTAATTGAAAATTAAAGTTTGAATGATGATATTAGAAAAAAACATGAAATAGATATATTTTAAATGCTTTAAATGATTGTTATTGGTACCAGAAGTGTATATTGAGATATTGAATAATGAAAGAAAAAAGGATGGAACTTTAATATAAACAGATGTGAAGAGCTAAATAATGGAAATATGAATAACGAAACAGATGGAAGATGGGAAACAGAAAAGAAATATCATTACCACGTCTTTGAAAATAATAGTGATAGGAGGGGGTGAAATTAAAATAGATATAGAAATAAAAGGGGAAATATAGTATAAGTATATCAATATAAAGAGATGAAAGAAAGAGGAAGAGGAAGGTTTAGAACTGAAGGGTAATAGTAAAAGATATGGGTAAATAATATAAATAATGAAAATGAAATGTAATAACTATGAGTAATAATACTATGTCTGTTTGTATTGAAATGTATGATACTCACGTATCACACCATTCAAGCAAGGATATGTATAAACAATATAAAATTTAAAAAATGATATATAAAAAAGATATGCAGCCTGTTCAAACTGTTTGCAATCTTTCCCAAAGTGAGAATTAGAAGGCAGATATGGCAATGGGTGAACCTAACCATCAGTCAAGCAGAATCTTTTCAAAGTATCCGGCTGTCATTTGAGAAGGAGAAAAATTTCTAGATCCAATCTACATTGGAGGAGCCTATTCCATCCCTGCCTTGCTGAAATCTGCTCTGCTCTCCTTGTCCGCTTGTTTGCCTCTCTCCCAATTTTCTTACTCACCAATCTCTATATCCTCTTCCTCTCCTTCCATTTCTTCTTCTCCTCCTTCTCCCTCCTCCTGCTTTGAGAAGCTTTCCCGGTTCTCCACATTCATCACGCCAGAACTCTCTCCTTGCTTTTCTTTTCTTGTTCCTTGGGCGAGAAGCAAAGAGCGCAATTAGCGGAGCTCAAGAGAACTTTCGGAGCTCTTGGAGACCCAATGGGTTTGGGGCGAGATCGGGAGGGGCGAGACGAAGTGGCTTTGGTCGTGTCACAGAGTTTCGCGAAGAGTCTGCAAACCTCGTTCGCAGCCAGCCGCTGCCGCCACTTGGAAGACATGAGAACCGGAGGGGAGTTTCCTCTAGTTGCCATAGAGACCCTCTGAAGTTTAGCTGGAAGCAATGATGTTTTGCTTCGTGTTTTCCCTTCAGAGCAATGGCCAACAACCTTTCCTGAGTTTCAGCCCGAATGTCAAACAAAACAAAGCTCTGCTTTCCTTGCAAGGGGGGCGGCTTTGTGGTTAGCAAAGTCTTTTGAGGGAGAAGTTCATCTTTATCCTGCAGCATATCTCACCGATTAATATATACGGGTAGGTGATAGGTGCTGATTAAAGAATCTTCGATGATCGAATGACCTATTTGACTAGAAAAGTGTTAAGAAATGTTTAAAGCAAAGGATGGATAACTGTATATTAGGAATATTGTAAAATTTTATTCAAGTGGGAGTTCAGAACTTTGAGGTCTATAGTGTTACTTATAAAATAATTAGAATTACTGTTATGATTGTTATATACCTTTCACAAAGTTTGGTATTAGATCATATAATCTTCACAATTATTTTGTGATGTAAGTTAGGAGAAATAGGGAAAGTATAATCCAAAATCACCCATTTCATGATTATGCATGGATTTGATATAAAATAGATCAAAAGTTCAGACAGAGATAGTGTAAATCAGCATCTTTTATCATAATGGAATAAACACATACAAAGAATGATTGTCTGGTAATGTTTGGTAAACAATATTTTGCCTACATGCACCTTATCATGCTGTGATGATCAAAAGCAGAACTCTTTTGTCCTTTCTTCACTTAAGCTATGAAATGGATATTTATATTACATAGGAACCATTATGCCATAGGCATTTTATTCCTATGTTGGATTCAGCAAAGAAGGTTTCTAATAAAATTTCTTTTTAGGTCAGTAGTTATGCCTTGCTTAACTAAAAACAAATACAATGAAACATGGCTTTGTAGTCATGATTAGTAATGCTTGGGGAATGTTTTTTTTATGAAGATATGCCCATGTATACACTGTACATTTAACACTTAATACATTTAACTTGCCGTCGGCGGGCGAAGCCTCTGGAGCAGCTCGGGAGTTCATGGCCTCCATGACGGCCATGGACCTGACCCAAGTAGTTTTAGGCCCTACTCACGAGGGGGGAAACACACTGGATTTAATCTTCATCTCGGGACAGTGGAGTTGTGATCTGGGAATAGGGGATCTAGTCATCACTCCCTTGTCATGGACAGATCACACTCTCCTTCGGCTGGACTTTCCAATCGCTTCACCTCACGGCGGGGAGGCGGAACCGGATACTCCTAGATGGTTCCGCCCCAGGCTTCTAATGGACCCGGAAAGGTTCCAGAGGGAGCTTGGGCCAATTCCTGTGACCCTGCCTCGCGACTCGACTGAGGACCTAGTGGCCGCATGGTTAAGTGCGGCTGCAGGGGCCTTGGACCGAGTCGCGCCCTTGCGGCCTCTCTTGCGGCGACAAACCACCCAGGCTCCTTGGTTTACTGAGGAGCTTCGGGAGATGAAGCGCCACAAGAGATGCCTAGAGAGTAGATGGAGATCCTCTCGCTCCGAAGCCGACCGAACACTAGTGAGAACCCATATTAGGGCTTACTTAGTGGCGATAAGAGTGGCCAAACGTGAGTATTGTGCCACCCTTATTGCATCCGCAGATAACCGCCCTGCCGCCCTGTTTGGGGTGACCCACTCCCTCCTTCACCAGAGGCCGCGGGAAGCCCCTTTGCAAGGGCGAGCAGAGGAATTTGGGATTTATCTGCAGGAGAAAATCACTCGGATTCGGAATGAGCTACCCTCCATCGACTGCGGTCCTGTGGGACCGTCCGAGACTAGTCTTGAGGTTCCTTCTTGGGAGGAGTTTGACTTTGTCACCACTGAGGATATGGACAGGTTGTCAAGGAGACTTAGGGCGACTACATGTTTATTGGACCCGTGTCCCTCCTGGCATCTTTGAGTGAGGGGTCCTTGCCTGCTGTCTTGAAAGAGGCGGTAGTGAGGCCCCTCCTCAAGAAGCCGTCCCTGGACCCAGCATTGTTGGAGAACTATCGTCCAGTCTCCAACCTTCACTTTTTAGTGAAGGCTGTTGAGAGTGTGGTGGCCCGACAGTTTCCGCGACACCTGGAGGAAGTTGATTATCTAGACCCGCGCCAGTCCGGCTTCCGACCCGGTCACAGCACTGAGATGGCATTGGTCGCGTTGGTTGATGATCTCTGGAGGGCGCGGGATAGAGGTTATTCCTCTATCCTAGTCCTGTTAGACCTCTCAGCGGCTTTTGATACCATCGACCATGGTATCCTATTGCACCGACTGGGGGGGTTGGGGCTCGGAGGCACCGTTTTGCGGTGGTTCTCGTCCTACCTCTCTGGTTGGTTGCAATATGTGTTGACGGGAGGGCAGAGGTCGACCCCGAGACCCCTCTTATGTGGGGTTCCTCAAGGGTCGGTCCTCTCGCCCCTCCTGTTTAGCCCATATATGAAGCCGGTGGGCGAGATCATCCGTGGTTTTGGAGTGGAGTACCATCTGTATGCTGATGACACTCAGCTGTACATATCCACCCCAGACCACCCCAACGATGCCGCCGAAGTGCTGTCACGGTGTTTGGAGGCCGTACGGATCTGGATGGGTGTTAACAAACTCAAGCTCAACCCTGCCAAGACTGAGTGGCTGTGGTTTCCGGCACCCCGGTTCAGCCAGATTACTCCAACTCTGGCCATTGGGGGCGAAACACTGGCCCCCGTGGAGAGGGCACGCAATTTGGGTGCCTCCTGGATTCCCGGCTGTCCATAGAGGACCATGTGGCGGCCGTGGCCAGGGGGGCATTTCATCAGGTACGCCTGATGCACCAATTGCGCCCCTTACTGGACCGGGCTGCCCTTCGCACAGTCACTCAAGCTCTCGTGACGTCCCGACTCGACTACTGTAATGCTCTCTACACGGGGCTTCCCTTGAGGTGCACTCGAAAGCTACAGTTAGTCCAGAATGCAGCCGCGCGGGTGATTACGGGAGCCACCAGATGCTCCCACATAACACCGATCCTGCGCGAGCTGCACTGGCTTCCTGTGGCCTTTCGAATGCGCTTCAAGGTTTTGACGACCATCTTTAAAGCGCTCCATGGCTCGGGGCCTAGTTATATGCGAGACCGCCTTCTGCCCCATACATCCCTTCGGCCGATCCGCTCTTACAGAGAGGGTCTTCTCAGGGTGCCGTCGGCCGGACAATGCTGACTGGTGACACCCAGGGGAAGAGCCTTCTCTGTGGCGGGCCCCGCCCTTTGGAACAACCTACCCCCTGAATTACGCACCATCACTGACCTCCGCCTCTTCCGCCAATGTCTAAAGACATATCTTTTCCAACAAGCCGGCCTAGCCTAACCTCCCATGGGGACTATTTTAGAGAGTTTTAAATTGGGTATTTTAAAATTTGGTTTTAGCATAGGATTAGAATAGTTTAATATATTTTTAAATTATGTATTTATTTTTTGTATGTTTTTATTTTTTTATATTGAAAAAGTTTTATTGGTTTTACAGTTTTTCAATAGGGTGGGGTAAGGGATACAGAAATTTTTTTGAGAGCATTCACGTCAAAGTCGTCGGCCCTCCTGAAACTTCAATATAAATCAATAACAAAACATTGTTCATAACACCACAAAGTGAAAACAAGTACATGTTTCTAAGTTCTCAATTCTATGCTGTCAGTCATTTACAAAAATCCAGATACACATGTTATACAATATTACTCAAAAATCAAAGCAAAGTTATTTTTTTGATCTAAGTCTCTTGGCTATTGAGTCTTCTATCTCACCCTCCGGGCCCCCAGCGGGCGGGGCCGTGGCTCCCTCCGTCCCCCCTGAATCTTCCCCCAGGGCAGAGGCGTGTTTTTTAAGAAAGGCTTCCGCCTCAGCAACTGTTTTAATCCTCACTCTTCCTCCTTCCCAGAACACCAGCATCCCTTCGGGCGTCACCCACTTGAACCAGATCCCGTGGTCAAACAACTTTTTGGACAAGAAGGAAAATTTCCTTCTCGATTCTCTAATCTTTCTAGGGATCTGCTTCAAGATGGTAACCTCCTTTTGTTGGTAAATTAACGGACCCCCCCTTTGCACTTTCAAGATTTCCTCTCTGGTCGACCTTCTAACAAATTTAACATGTATCTCTCTAGGTACTTCATTTATCCTGGCATATGCAGAATTTATTCTATAGGCTAGGTCAATGTCCCCCCTAATCTCATCCTTGGGTTTCTGTAAATAGTCTGCTAAAATTGTGCTCATGAGATCAGGGAGACATTCACCAGATTCCTCAGAAACATTCTGAAATCTCAAAAAATATGTCATCCTTTCCATATCCATCCTAGACACATGCCCATTTATTTCCACAACCTCATTTGTAACATTTTTAATCTCTCCCTTAGCCCCCTCCAGCCCCCCTCCAATTCTTCATTCTTCTGTGTGTTCTCCAGCACTTGCTTCCGCGTATCCAATAACTCCTTTTTAAAGTTGATATTTTCTGCCCTCTGAGCCTGAATTTCTTGTACCAAAGTTTGTATAACCGATTCCAGAGAAGCCATCCTTAATTCTAAGCTTGCCAGTGCTGATTCTTGTGCCATGATTAGCTGTAGAAGTTGGTGCCACTAAAATGGCGTTTTTAGGGTGGGGCTGTTAAGGCAAATCAGGAGCCAAAAGTTCAGTTCAAAGTTGTAAAGTTCAGGAACCAAGAGAGAAACAATTTTCCAAATCAATAAGTATAATAACGAAGGCACTCCAGAAAAGAAATCACCAATCCCCAAAAAAATTTTTTTTTAACTTTAGTAACCAGAGGAAGTCCAAGTCACAAAGAGACGCTGGGAATTTTCCATAAGTAAAATAGTCATTCAGGGACAAAGAGAAGCCATCTTCCGCCGTCCACGCTCAAAGCCCAAAGGGGAGAGTGGTTAAAGAAATTGTTTCAGCCAGACCTAGAAACTCTGTTGCAAATCAAGCCGCAGATCACTTTCCCTTGTACAAACAGTCCGGATTGAAAATATCCGCTTCCTCGCCACGAGGAGCCATTTTCAAGCGCCGCTTAAATCCGAGGGGTTTTTTTACAAGCAAACACCCCCCCTCCAAGTCCTTTCAGCCAGGCTGACAGCAGAAAAAAAAGTTTTAAATCACTCACTCTCCCCTTCGTAGTCAAAGCCCCAGGCAGCCTTCCGACCCAGGCGATCCTCTCTCTCCATGTTAACGAATGGTGCCGTCTGCCTTTGGCGAAGGGAAATCCCCCCGCAGCATGTCCTCTTTCACCTGAGCCGAAGACAAGGGTCGCAGCCCCACTGCCGTGGGGGGAGCAACCCAGGCAAGCCGGCCCTACGGAAGACCCCCGAATAAACAGGGCGTCTCGCCCCCGTGGGGGGGCAGAAAAAGCAACAAAACGGCGAGCGAGCGCTAGGCTCGCCCGTCGCCGCTGGAGCCGGAACCGGAAGTCTCTTTTGTATGTTTTTAAATTCCTGTGCGCCGCCCTGGGTCCTCTGTGGAGAAGAGCGGGATATAAATATAATAAAATAAAAAAATAAAATAAATAAAATAGTATGTGACATACCATATTTTTCGGAGTATAAAATGCTCTGAAGTATAAGATGCACCTAGCTTTTGGGGAGGGGGAAAAATCTACCTCTGCCTCCCAGCAATTTTTCTCCTTGTAGCAAACAGCAAACACCCCTTTTCAGTTTCAGTTTAGCCTGATTAGCACAAGAAAAAAAAACAGCCTCTGCCTCTCAGCAATTTGCCTCTTTGCCGCAAACAGCATGTTTCAGTTTCAATTTCAGCACAGCCTGATTAGCACAAGCAGCTGATTGTCGGTTGGATTGGCCTCCTGATGATCAATTGTTTCTGGCTGCAGGGATTGCCATAGCTGATTGCTGCCTTTGCCTCCCCTGTTTTCAGCCTTCACATGCCCCATTTTCGGCCTCTGCGCACCCCATTTTCTGCCTGTTCTGGACAGCGGGAAACCAAAGATCAAAGAATAATAGAAATATCTACTTGGGTACAGCAAATCATCAGGATTATTCATGGTTTATTGTTCTGTGCATTTCTCTTGTGACCACTTAGTCAATGTTATGTAATAGTTTCAAAGTAGTTTCAAAGTAGTTTCAAAATAGTTTCAAATTCAAACTATTACGCCCTTCGCACAGTCACTCATGCGCTTGTGACGTCCCGTCTAGACTACTGTAATGCTCTCTACATGGGGCTCCCCTTGAGGTGCACCCGAAGGCTACAGCTGGTTCAGAACGCGGCCGCGCGGGCAGTTTTGGGAGCTACCAGGTACTCCCACGTAACACCGCTCCTGCGAGAGCTGCACTGGCTGCCGGTGGCCTTTCGGGTGCATTTCAAGGTGTTGGTCACCATCTTTAAAGCACTCCATGGCACAGGACCTAGTTATTTGCGGGATCGTATCCTGCCCCATACATCCCTTCGGCCGATTCGCTCTCACAGAGAGGGACTTCTCCAGGTGCCGTCCACTAGGCAATGCCAGCGGGCGACGCCCAGGGGAAGGGCTTTCTCTGTGATGGGCCTGACCCTTTGGAACGACCTACCCCCAGATATTAGAACTACCACGGACCTCCACTACTTCCGCCAAAAAGTTAAGACCCATTTGTTCCATCAGGCTGGCTTGGCCTAATTTATGCTTCTCGCCCCAGTCTGTAATTTAAATTGTTTTATCTGATTTTAATGGGATATAGTTTTAACATTTTATAAATTTTGTACAGGGTTATTTAATTCGATTTTAATTATGTATGTTTTGTTATGTGTTTTAGATGTTTTAATTTTCCTGTACACCGCCCCGAGTCCCTTCGCGGAGAGGGGGCGGTCTACAAATTTAATAAAATAAATAAAATAAATAAATAAATAGTTTGAAAGATTGACAGATGAACAGAGTTGGAAGGGATCTTGTAGGTCATCTAGTCCAACCCCCACCCAAGCAGGAGACCCTACCCCATTTCTGACAAATGGCAGTCCAATCTCTCTTGAAAGCCTCCAGTGATGCAGCTCCCACAACTTCCGAAGGCAAGCTGTTCCATTGGTTCTCACTGTCAGAAAGTTTCTCCTTATTTCTAGGTTGAATCTCTCCATGATCTATTTCAATCCATATCCCTTTTCTGGCCTTTGGGTACCTTGGAAAATAGCTTGATTCCCTCCTCTCTGTGACAGTCCCTCAAATATTGGAACACTGCCAGCAATTCTCCCCTGATCTTTCTCTTCACTAGACTAGCCATGCCCAGTTCCTGTAACCATTTTTCATATGTTTTAGTCTCTAATCATCCTGGTTACTCTTTTCTGCACTGTTCTAGAGTCCCAACATCTTTTTTATAGTGTAGCGACCAAAACTAGGTGTGGGCTTACTAAAGCTTATAGAGTGGCATTAGTACCTCACTTGATCTTGATTGTATCCTTCTATTAATGCCACTCAGGATTGCACTGGCTTTTTTGGCTATACAATCACACCTAGAGCACTGCATCCACTTTTGGTCATACTATGTGGGAGCTTCATCACTGGACTGCCATTTGTCAGAAATGGAGTAGGGTCTCTTGCTTGGGTGGGGGTTGGACTAGGTGACCTAGAAAGTTCCTTCCAACTCTGTTAATCTATATCTCCCACTGCTGGCTCATATTTAACTGGTTGTCCACTAAGACTCCAAGTTCCCTCTCATAGTTACTGCTATTAAGCCTGGTTTCATCCAGTCTATATATGTACTTTTGGTTTTCCTTGCCTAAGTGTAAAACTTTACTTTTCTGTCATTGAATTTCATTTTGTTAGATAAAACCCAGTATTTAAGTCTGTCAAGATCCACCTGGATCTTGAGCCTATCATCTAGGGCTATGATGGTGAACCTATGCCACGCTGAGCCATTTCTCCTGGCAAGCAGAGCCATCACCAATTGTTCTTCCGGGTTCAGGCGCAGCAGCCAGCTGGTCTTCATGTGCATTGGTGTCCCAGAAAGCAGAAGAGGAGCCGCCTGGTGCACATGAGCACTCCAGGAAAATGATGTTTTTGTTTCCAGGGCTGCACATGCACAGTGGCCATTTGGTGATGTGGTTCGTGGCGTGCATGCACACATAAAAACCATCAAGAGAAAGAGCAATGGATGCATGTGCCAAGAGACGTGGAGAGGGATCCCGGCCCTCACTTCTTAGCAGAGCAGAGCTGAGGTCAGGGCTTCCCTCCCTCCCCACCTGAGCGGGCTTTTTCCGTGGCCCCAGCCCACCAGCCTGTGGCTCATCTGCAGTCTGGAGTGCCTGGCCGGATCGGGCACTCCAGAAAAGCAGCAGCAGTGGCAGCCACAAGTAGAAGGTCAGAAGCAGTCAGCCGACCCCTGCAGCCGCTCCCACACCAGCCAGAAATGGCACTGTGACAGCTGCTGGGGGCAAGGGGGCAGCAACAGCAAGGACAGGCAAGGGCTTCCCTCCCTCCCCAGCAGCCTGCAGCACTGATGTGCATCCACTGTCTGGAGTGCCTAGCTGGATTGGGCATCCCAGAAAAGCAGCAGCAGCGACAGTCACAAGTGGAAGAGCAGGAGTGGCCAGCTGGCCTCTGCAGCCACTTCCACTCCAGCCAGAAGCAGCACTGTGACAGCCGCCAAGGGTGAGGGGGCAGTGGTGGCAGGGATGGGCAAGGGCTTCCCTCTGTCCCCATCCAAGTGGGCTACTTGCACGGCTCCAGCCTGTGGCTCTGATGAGGATTCAGTCTGGAGTGCTGCTGCTTCCAGCCAGGATATATTCTGCCAGGCCCTCGGCGGCATCTTTATGCGGGTAGCTCACCTCCCTGCCAGCAGCTTCTCCAGCATCCTGACTGGAAGCAGTAGCACAATAGCTGTTACCAGGGGTGAAGCTGTGGGGGTGGCGAGAATGGGTGACCGCCACCCCTTTGTCCCTTCCCCAGCAGCCGCTATTGCTGTGCTGCTTCCAGCCGGGATGCTGGCGGAGGAGCTGCTGGTAGGGAGGTGAGCTACTCGCATAAAGACGCCGCTGAGGGCCTGGCAGAGTATATCCCGGCTGGAAGCGGCAGTGCGTCGGACTATGGATCCTCATCAGAGCCATGCAAGAAGCCTGCTTGGGTGGGGGGAGGGAGGGAAGCTTGAGCCCACACATCCTCGCCATCACCACTCTTCGCCCCCAGTACTGAGACAACGCCGAGGGCCTGGCAGAATATATTCCAGCTGGAAGCAGCAACAGCTGCCACTACTCTCATTCTGTTTGACAACCACCTTGTTTGCCGCAGTGCGAAGCAGGTGCTGCCAGGGAGTAATCAGTGGGAGGGGGAGAAGAAAACAAACTTCTGCTAGGGATGCCTTCTCCCTCTCCCCCTGATTTCTCCCCAGCAGCGCTCACCTCGCACAGCAACAAGTTGTGTGTGTGTGTGTGTGTGTGTGTAAGGGGGGCTGCCTTGGTTTCCCCACTGCCGTGGCTCTCAGAGAGAGGAGGCAGGGATACTGGCTGGGACTCATTTCCCTTACAGCTCATCACTGCTCACTCCCTCGCTGCTTAGCTGGCCAGCTAAGCAGGGAAGGCGGGACCTGGGCTGCAGCCAGCAAGGAGGGGGTGGTAATGCTCCATCTTGCAGGGGCAGCGGCAGTGAACAATAAGGGAAGCAAATGCCAGCCAGCATCCCTGCCTCCTTCCTCCGAGAGCCGTGGCAGTGAGGAAACCAAAGCAACCCCCCCTTGCACACACACAACTTGTTGCTGCGTGAGGTGAGCGCTGCTGGGGAGAAATTAGGGGGAGAGGGAGAAGGCATCCATAGCAGAAGTTCGTTTTCTTCTCCCCCTACAGCTGATTTCTCCCTAGCAGCGCTTGGCTCGCACTGTGAGAATGAAACGCGTGCAGTGCTCTTCCAACATCCGAGGAAGGAAGAGGGGCCAGGCCCTCGGCTTTTGGAATGAAGCCCGCTTCATTCTCTTTTGGAGCTGCCTTGCAAAATGGGGAATTTTCTGGCATTTTGCAACCAGAGCCAGCCCAGCACCCTGTGCACATGGGCCACCCGGGAGCCCCGAGGCTCACAATCACTATCTACTGAAGCAAAAGCAGCCTCCCCCAGCTTCCCGGAGGCCCTCTAGAAGTCGGAAATGGCTTCAGGAAAGCCTCCGAAGGCTGGAGAGGGCAAAAAATGGCCCCAACGGGCCAACTGGAAGTTCAGAAATGATCCATTTCTTATTTTATTTTATTTTATTAAATTTATACCCCGCCCTTCTCCTTGTTAGGACCCAGGGCGGCACACAGGCATCATTTAAAAACACAAAATACAATAAATATCAGTTAAAATGTATTAAATTAATAAACCCGTGCTAAAACCCAATATTAAAACCCTTACCAAATTATAAATTTCTTAAAAAGTCAGAAACGGGGGGCTATCCTAGGCCGGCTTGTTGGAATAAATACGTCTTAAGACGTTGGCGGAAGAGGCGGAGGTCCGAGATAGTACGAAGGTCAGGGGGTAGGTCGTTCCAGAGGGCCGGGCCCGCCACAGAGAAGGCCCTTCCCCTGGGTGTCGCCAACCGGCATTGCCCCGCCGACGGCACCCGAAGAAGACCCTCTCTGTGGGAGCGGATCGGACGAAGGGATGTATGGGGCAGGAGGCGGTCTCGTATATAGCTAGGCCCCGAGCCATGGAGCGATTTAAAGATGGTCGTCAATTTCTGACTTCCAGAGGGCCTCTAGAGGGGCAGGGGAGGTGATTTTTGCCCTCCCAAGGCTTTAGGAAAGTCTCCAGAGCCTGGAGAGGTGGTGCATGCACATGTGCGTGCGGGGGGTCACGTGTGCATGCTCAGTTGAGTGGAGAATTGAGTGGGCACGCCGGGGGGGGGGGCACAGTAGCATGCGTGTGTGGAATTCTGGCACGCCATTAAAATAAAGGTTTGCCATCACTGATCTAGGGTGTTGGCCAGCTTAGTATCATCCACAAATTTGGCAAGTTCTATTTCCTCATTGGGAACGACTAGCACATATGTGGGAGGAGAACCTTTATCTATTCCCTCGTCTAAGTCATTAATGAAAATATTGAAGAGTACAGAACCTTGTGGTACTCCAATGTTTACTTCCCTCCATGTAGACATAGACCCGTTAAGGACTACTCATTGGGTATGGTTTGTCAGCCAGTTATTAACCCATCTGGTGGCAATGCTATCTATCCCACTTTTTTCTAGCTTATTAAGAAGTAGATTGTGGTCTACTTTGTAGAATGCCTTGCTGAAGTCTTAAGTATTATGTTCACAGTATTTTGCTGATCTACTAATTTAGTTACTGTATGGAAGAATGAAATAAGATTGGTTGACATAATCTGTTTTTCACAAATCCATGGGGACCCTAGTTATTACTTAATTTGTTGCTAGATGTTGACAGATTTGCTTTTTAATTATCTTTTCCAATATCTTCCTGGGTACTGATGTTAAGCTGATTGGTCTGTAGTTTCCTGTGTCTGTCGTTCTCCCCCCCCCTTTTTTTTTTTAAGATGGGAACCACACCAGCTCTTTTCCAGTAGTTCTGGTAGTTCCCTGGTGCTTCAGGATTTTTGAAAAATGTGGTACAGTGGTTCTGAGGTGACATCTGCCAGCTCCTTTAGAACTCTGGGATGTAATCCATCAGGGCTTAATGATTTGTATTAATCAAGATCAGACAGGTGTTCTCTTACTGTTTTTTTTTTTTTGGTTGCTTATTTTAACTTTTATTTCTAGTCTATCTTTTACAGTTATGTTTTTGACATGTTGGGCTATAATTTCTTTTTGCATGAAGACTGATACAAAGAATGAGTTGAGCAGCTCTGCTTTCTCTCTGCTGCCTGTTACTTCCTTGCCATCTTCTCTTTAGTGGACCAACTGTTTCTTTGATTTTTTTCATTATTTATATGTTGGGAAAAACTTTTTTTTAATTATCTTTGACTTTTGTTGCAAGTCTTTGTTTATTCTTGTTTATTTGCATTTCTGATTTCATCTTTGTATATTCTGGCTAGTTGTTAGGTAACCAAATCAAAATCAAACAATGTTCTGTCTAATAATTAGATTACCTTTTTTCAATAATATAATACAGATTTCTGGCTAGTCGTAATAGGGGATTTCTTTTTCATAAAAACAATTTCATCTTATTTATATGAAGCAATTATTAAATGCATAAAATACATAAATCAGAAAAATAAAAAATAAAATAACATTTTGTAGTAACTAATTTTCTTTAACATGGATAAAACACATTTTATCCATGTTATAAAATAACAGGTATAAAGTAAGTTGCATTCCTAATGTCAGCATTCACTATACACAATTTGTCTTTTAATGGTGTTAAGAAATGGAGTGAAGTTAGAATTGAAATTGTTAAGTCTTCAAGACTGTCGCTGATCCGGGAGCATGCTGGCTCGAAGGCGCCTCCCATTGGCTGAACTGTTGACAGCTGCTCAGCAGGAGAATGCAGCCTTGCCATTGGTTGGCCCATCTGACAGCTGCTCTATAAAGAGCTGTCAGATTGAAAGTTCCCCATTGTTGGTTCCGGAGTTGCCTCGTTATTTGTTGTGTTAGCTTGTTAGCAAATAAAAGTGGTTATTGTTTCACATCCTGCCTCGCCTCTGTTCCTACCTGCCTGGTTCTCTACACAGAGCACTGGCAATGAGGGTGGGATACAGGGACTGAGGTGACCAGCTGGCTGAAGTCACCAAACAGAGCTGAGGCACATAGAGCTGAACGCTGCCCTCTATTCTTAGGCGATGGGACATTGCACTGAGGCAATCACCTCAGCTGCCCATCCATGTAAGGATGGCTGCCCTGCCCATGTTCCTGGCTTTTAGTCCAGCAACTGAGACCTGGTATGCATACCTGGAAAGGTTTGAGTACTTCCTAGAGGCTAATGACTTCATGGAGCTGTCAAGCAGTCACAAATGAAGGTATTCCTGAAGTTCCTGTGGCCATTAAATGTTTGGGACAGCTCAGTCTTCAGCTGCTCCTCAGCCCATACACACCATGTCCTGGGAGACTTTACTAGAGAAGCTGAAGAATCATTATTCAGCAGCTCCATCATGCATTGTCAGATGGCAGGCACTCTGCCAGAGGACCCAGAGAGAAGGGGAGTTCATTAACCAATATATGGCCTCCCTCCAGATAGCCACACTTTATTGCAAATTCCGGGACCTGGACCAGCTAGTATGTGGGGTTAAGGACTTGAGGCTACAACACTGTTTATTATCCAAACTGAACTCAACCTACAGTCCACAATGGATGAGGCACAAGTGTCAGAAATGTCTGACAGGTCAACGGGGGAGATACAAAAGTTCCAACCTGTGATTGTGCTGGTCAGTTGAATCCTAGCAGTTCTCCATGATGAGGTCGACCAGGACAAGACCACAGATGATGAGGGTGATGTTAGCCACCTCAGAGTGGCACTGGGGAATAGATGGGACACCAGCCACAAAGTTCCCTGATTCCATGCATGGTTTGTGGCAGAAACCATTCCCAGGCCACCTGCAAATTTAAAGCTGCCATTTGTCGGTGGTGCAGCAAGAAAGGTCACCTGAGCCCCTTCACTGGCCTCTGACCAGCCTTCCGAGCCTACTTATGCCAGAAGTCCAGCCAAGAGACCAACCAGACCTAAGTAAGATTGTTACACCATCTCCCGCGACTGACGCCACCCTGAGGTAGCTGTTAGCCAGGCCAACAATGGCTCCTATGACAAGATTTACCTCATGGTCAAGATAGAGGGTGCCTCTACCTCAATGGAGGTAGACACCGGATCCTCCAAATTAATTCTCCTGGAGCACCATCAAGCAGCTGGTGCCTACCATATCAAAAAAAGCCTGCACCAATACACTGTAAGGCTTCAAGGAATCAAGGGAATTCTATCCCTATCCTAGGAAGCGGCTCCTTCAAAGTTGAAAGTGCCAACTTCGCTGACCCTCTTCAGTTAATTATTGTGAGTGTTTATTTGGGTTGGACTGGTTTGATGCTTTAGGGATCAGCATTTCTGGCATCCATTCCACCGCCTCTGATGACTTGAATGTGTTAGCCAGTGAATTTGCAGACATTTCCGATGACGGCTTGGGTAAATATAAGGGGAATCCCATTTCATTTAATTTGGACCCCCAGGTTATCCTGATTCGCCTGAAACCTAGAAGGGTACCCTTCATGTGCCACCCTAAGGTGGATATGGAGCTGGACAAATGAATAGCCTAAGGCAGAGGTCTGCAAAGTTGGCTCTTTTAAGACTGGTGGACTTCAACTCCCAGGATTCCCCAGCCAGCTATGCATTCTCGAACCTGTTGACCATTCAAATTGGGAAATGTCTATAGTTATTCACGTTAAACTTGATGGCTCTAGTAGAATATGCACTGACTATAAGTGCACCCTCAATAGAGCCTTGCAAGCCAACCCTTACCCATTCCTGGTGGTACAGCATCTCCTTCACTCTTTGGGCCAGAGTAAAATATTCACTAAGCTAGACCTAGTGCAGGCCTATCAGCAGCTCCCCACCACCGCCATGGCCCAAACCATTGGGGAGCTTTCAAATGCTGCTACCTCCAATTCTGAGTGAGTGTGGCTCCTGGCCTATTTCAAAGCCTGATGGAGCGATTGCTCCGGGGCATTCCAGGCATCATGTCCTATTTGATGACATTCTTGTGACTGCCAAAAATGGCCATCGTCCCTGTTGCCGTTTGGGAGACCTTGAGGAAATTGCAAATTCCTCTCCCTACTTCGTTGCCCCTACAAGGTGGCTTTGACCCAGTAGGGTCCCCTGATAGCAGTTGTCGGCTGGATTTTGCTGGGCTCAGCAGAGCTGCTATTTTCCAAGCCATTCTCACTGCGATGTCAACCGGAAGTCAGCTGTACTTTATTTCTATTGACTAACGTTCTGAATTTAAATGGATAAACATCTAATTTATAATAGTTAAGAAATTTAATCCAGTACATATTATCAATTTTGTGGGACTGCACCCCATCCTTATTGTTGTTTGGGTTTCTTTTTAAATGAAAAGCAAAGATTAAAACACAGAGGAGCCAGACATAGAAGAATGACCTTCAGATGGAAACAAAGATGGAATTGTTTAACTTTTGTTACTAGAAATATCTTTATGCATTGTATGTTAAAGAAAATTTAGCTTATTCATCCTTGAAAAAATAACCAAAATAGCCAATTTCAACATTAAAATATACACCGTAGTAGAAGTCTTGTTCCTAGTTATTTTCAATGTTCCATACAGAGTTACTTGTTCTACAAAGTTGAAGGCTGTTTAACTTTTCTAGTTAACGGTTTTTTTTCCGCATTATAGAAAGGCAAAAATGGATTCCAGTGTCACTTTTAGAAGCTTCTCGTTCTCACTGTATCCCCAGTGAGCTCATCTGCAGTTTAAACCTATATTTTGGAAAGGTGATATATAAACATTGGGAAAAATATAAAAAGAGTGAAGAAACCTGTCAGCATATAAAAATCTATATTTTATATGCTGAGAGGTTGCTGCAGGGCCTTCCTTCCTTCCTTCCTTCCTTCCTTCCTTCCTTCCTTCCTTCCTTCCTTCCTTCCTGTGTGAAAATGTATTTTCCCTGCTCTGATACAATTTCTCCTTTTGGCCATTGCCAGTAAATCACCTAGGTAACCCAGGGACTGGTTGCCATGGGTACTTTGCTGAGCATATATTCTTTTTCTGATGCAGCATATAGTGTTTTGCCTAAAACTTAGTACTATTATCCTAGTATCATTGAGCCAAAGGAACCTCACTTTCCTTTTTTACTTTAATCTGATAAAAGTAATAGAGCTAGTATTACAGGTGACCCTGTGGATTTAAGGCTGACTGTGTTCTGCCCTAGAATACGGCCATCAAGTTATAGTTTAGCACACTGGCCTGGGCCAGGGCTGAGGTGTCTGGGACTTTCTTTCGCTGTCTCAAGGGCAGCCCTCACTAGATCTCACCACATCATGGGCTGTGGGCCTTGAGTTTGCCACCCTGTCCTAGATACTTTTTTAATCATTATGCTTAGATTGCAGGATTGCCAAGCAATTAAAGTTTCTTTCCTCTCTTAGTGTTAATCAGTGTCAGTTTGTTCCTGTTTGTCCTTGTGAACTTCACCCAGCATCTTTATCCCTAATCTAAATACAAATACAAATACAATAGCAGAGTTGGAAGGGACCTTGGAGGTTATCTAGTCCAACTCCCTGCCTAGGCAGGAAGCCCTATACCATTTTAGACAAATGGCTATCCAACATCTTCTTAAAGACATGCAGAGTTGGGGCATTCACAACTTCTGGAGGCAAGCTGTTCCACTGATTGATTGTTCTAACTGTCAGGAAATGTCTCCTCAGTTCTAAGTTGCTTCTCTCCTTGATTAGTTTCCACCCATTGCTTCTTGTTCTGCCCTCAGGTGCTTTGGAGAGTAGTTTGACTCCCTCTTCTTTGTGGCAACCCCTGAGATATTGGAACACTGCTATCATGTCTCTCCTAATCCTTCTTTTTATTAAACTAGACCTACCCAGTTCCTGCAACCGTTCTTCATATGTTTTAGTCTCTAGTCCCTTAGTCATCTTTGTTGCTCTTCTCTGCACTCTTTCTAGAGTCTCCACATCTTTTCTACATCGTAGTGACCAAAACTGGATGCCGTATTCCAAGTGTGGCCTTACCAAGGCATTATAAAGTAGTATTAACACTTCACGTGATCTTGATTCTATCCCTCTGTTTATGCAGCCTAGAACTGTGTTGGCTTTTTTGGCAGCTGCTGCACACTGCTGGCTCATATTTAAATGGTTGTCTACAAGGACTCCAAGATCCCTTTCACAGTTACTGATATTGAGCAAGGTACCACCTATACTGTACCTGTGCATTTCATTTTTGTTGCCTTGATGAAGATGTTGAAGAGTACTGGGCCTAAAACAGAGCCTTGGGGGACTCCACTGCATACTTCCTTCCATGTAGATGCAGTTCCATTGAGGACTACACATTGAGTGCGGTTGGTCAGCGAGTTATGAATCCATCTGGTGGTGATGCTGTCTAACCCACATTCTTCTACTTTATCTAGTAGTAGGTTATGGTCTACCTTGTCAAATGCCTTACTGAAGTCCAAGTAAACTATATCGATGGCATTCCTCTGGTCCACTAATTTTGTCACATTATCAAAGAATGCAATAAGATTAGTCTGGCATGATCTGTTTTTGACAAAACCATGTTGGCTTTTGGTTATTATTTTGTTTGCTTCTAGGTATTCAGTAATTCACTGCTTGATTATTTTTTCCAGAATCTTTCCTGGTATTGAGGTCAGGCTGATGGGTCTGTAGTTTCCTGGATCTATCTTTTTTCCTTTTTTGAAGATGGGAACCACATCAGCTCTTTTCCAGTCCTCTGGTAGTTCCCCAGTGTTCCAGGATCTCTGAAAGATATAGTTCAGTGGTTCTGAGATCTCATCTGCCAGTTCCTTCAGAACCCTGGGGTGTAATCCATCTGGTCCTGGTGATTTGAACTTGTCTAGGGTAGACAGGTGCTCACTTACTATTTTCTTCCCTATTTCAATTTGTGTTTCTAATCTGATTTTTGTGGTGCTGTTTTTGATTGGACTGTTTTATCCCTTTGTGTAAAGACAGATGCAAAAAATGAGTTGAATAGTTCTGCTTTCTCCCTGTTGCTTGTCACCTTCTTGCCATTTTCTCCCAGCAATGGACCAATTGTTTCTTTAACTTTTTTCTTGTGTTTAACATGTTGGAAGAAGCTTTTTTTGTTATTTTTTACTTTTGTACTTTCTTCATTGTGAGCCTTAGCTTTCCTCACTTCATCTTTACAGGCTCGGGCTATTTGCTGATATTCTGCCTTAGTTATGTCCCCCTCTTTCCACTTTTTATACTTATCTTTTTTGTCTTTCAGTTTGTCAGAGAGTTCTTTATGCAGCCATGCCGGTTTCTTTTGGGAGCTGTTATTTTTCTTCTTCATTGGTATTGTGCTAGACTGGGCTTTTGTAATCTCATTTTTCAAAATTTCCCAAGCTTCTTGAGTTGTTTTCCCCTTGAGGATTCTCATCCATGGAATTTTTCCCAAACTCTCTCTAAGTTTATTGAAATTAGCTCTCTTAAAGTCCAAGATTCTAGTTTGACTTTGTTCTACTACTTTTTTTTTGCATAATGTTGAATTCCTAGTTATTCTAGTTATTATCTAGTTATTCTCTGTTTGTGTTCAATAGTTGTAAGTCATGATTTGACCACATGAGGGCACATCTATATTATCTTTAACTAAAGAAATATTTTCTAAACTTAAATGCTATGTTATGATTGTTGTTGTGTAAATTATCAATGCATTTGAACTTTGTTTTTAAAGATTATCCACATGAACTTCAGAAGACATAGATATTAGATAAAAAGACACAAAATATGTACTTATTGAAATGAAGTCTATCACAATGTTTGCAGGCATTGTTCCTAACTGACAGTTTTTCAAATGTTACAACAGATCAAATGAACCAAATTCACAAGCTGTATATTTTTCATCATCATCATCATCACCACCACCACCATCACCACCACCACCACCATCAGCCGCAGCATCATTTTAGTTATTGTCTATCCACTGCAGTATGAAGGTCTGTTCCACATGTTTCCAACCAATACAGACAGAGCTTTCTTTTGCCAATTGGGCCCACAATACTTGCTGATGTCATCAATCTATCTTGTCTTAGGTCTTTTTCATGAACATTTTTTATCAAGTGTGATCTATTCTATGACTGCCTTGGTCCATTTACCATCAATTCCTCTTGCTATGTGACAGCCCATTTCAATTCTTTTACTCTCTTGATGATATTGTGTATAATTTCATTTGTTCTTTGATCCATGTGCAGGTCTTTCTACCTTGTCTTGTAATGCTGAGCTTATATCTTTCAATGACTTACTGAATCTAATTCATTGTGCTGTAGCAATTTCTGAACCTTGCCTGGTCCTTTGGGGGCATCATTTAATGTTCTGAATATTCTTTTTGCTATTATGAAAATCTTGTAGATGACTGAAATAAGACTTATTATTCAGCATTTTCCCATGCATTGGGTATTTTTTTCCTTCTCTGAGGCATCTTGAGTATGGTTTTGCTAGTATCTTATGTAAACTGTGACTAGCAGCTTTCAGCATTTCAACCATAACACAATCATTTCTTGAGATTTTGCCATTTTTCATTAATGTTATGGTATGATAGTTCTTCCACTAGGATATTTAGCATTTCATCTTTTTGGGTGTTGCTATTTTTGAGTGACCTTCATCTTTATATAGCTCTGAATAGAATTTTCTAACATTTCCTGCCTTGTTCTATACACAGAACCATCTTCCTGTTTGAATGCAAAACATGCAAAACATTTCTTTTTTATATTTATAAGCTTTTTTATATTTATAAGCATGATTTTACTCTATTAAGCCCTTTGTTTTCTTCAATTGCCTTTTTCACAAGCTTCATGTTAAACTGAAATGTTTTTTCTTGGATACATTTTCTTATCCACTCCCTCCACTCCCACACACATTTAAACTTAGTGAAAAGTGAAAAGACATACACAGGAATAAAGACACTTTCTCTCTCTTTTCTCCCATCCCCAATGCTCTTAAGCTGGTTGCCACGAAAGGAAACTGGTGTGTGTTCCTCTGCCCTCTGTAAGCTACTGGTAATAACTCTCTGTGTAGAAGAGGATAGGGATACTCAGAATCCTGCTGTGTGCCAAAAATGCAGCTTCTGAGGAATTGAAACATGCTGCTTCTGTGAATTGGGGGGTCAGCTTCCCTTGGCTGGGGAAGCACTGCCTACACCCTTCAAGTGCAGCTGGTTTAAGATGGAGAGCACCATGTACTGAAAGTGAAGCACAACTTCCTTTCCAGCTGCAGCAGAACCAAGGAGTCAAAAGAGGGCCAGTTGGGGGGAGGCGAGGGTTCTGCAAGTGGGGTGGGAATGAGAGCGAAGGCGAGGAGTGCACATTAACCCAGTGGGAGGTGGGAAAGGTTTCACAGCATTACACACTGCTCTGCCCTCCACCTTCCTGGTTGGGCTCCACAGCTGAGGGGTGATGGAGCAAACTGCGTGCAGCTGACAGCATGACTTTTGCCCATCTCTTTCTGGGTGCATGGCTTCTGCTTGTTGGGCTGTTTCCAAGGCCAGCAACTCCGTGGCCAGCCACTTTGCTTTTTCCATTTTTTTCCTCATGGGAGGTGCATGGGAGGCTCATGGGAGGATTGTGTGGTGGCACCGGCAGCAGGCAGAAACATGGGGGAGGCAGAGGTGATCCAAATGCACAGCCCACTCCATCCCAATGTTTCTTGGCTTGCCTGTAGTTGCACCAAACAAGTGAGAACTGCAGGCAATGCTGTTTGAAAGGCTTTCCCTTCTGCCGCCCACACTCTTTCTCTCACACACAGACAGACATTTGATTGTTTGAAATAGACAAGTGTACTTTGCTTCGACTTTAAGCATATGCTTCCCAAAATCTTCCAGAATTGCCTGCAATTCCTGTGAGAGACTGCACGTTGCTTCTGGGCTTGGGAGATTCAATCTCCCCAGTTCCCCTCCATTTCTCTTTCTCTCTCTCTCTGTCTCTCTCACATTTGCTCACTTGAACTGCCATGTACTTTTCATCCAGAGGGAGATGAAGTGGGCAAAAAGGGTTTGGGTGCCTGATGGGCATCGGCCTGCATTGTCAAGTGTTTGGGCTGCTGAGTGCCAGCCTGCATGTTTAGTCAGTGCTGCAAGTGCTGGGCTACAGCTACACTGAGCTTGGTGCTCTTTGGGCCCTGATGGTTGCTGCAGCTCTTGTGTCTGGTTGGCTGGTGCGACTGTTAGGTAAGCTTCACTTGAGGTGTATGGGTCTTTTTGCAGCTGCAATTACACAGCAGAAGTGGCCTGGTGGCCAAGGTTCTTGGAGCGGTCACTGCAAGGCTGTTTTGCACGGATGGCCAGTGTGACTGTTATGTAAGGAGGCACAAGGTGCATGGGGAAGCTTGCTCCCCTCTGCCTCACATGGGGAAAAAATTAAGACATCCCCGAAAATAAGCCCTTACCATTTTTTTCAGGGGTCAAAAGAAAATAAGACTGGGTCTTATTTTTGGGGAAACACTGTATCAGCCTCTTAAGTATTCATGGTATTTCCATGTTTTAGATTGCAATACAAAACAGTAAGTGGAAGTGTTAAACAATAATGTGTCAACTTGTAAAGCGTTTCCATGATTACTATCAAGTTGACATAGACAAAGGGAGAAAAGGGAGGAGAATTTGATGCATACTTTTGGCCAGAACCAGGTCTCATATTCCTACAGCTGCCGGGTGAAATATGCATGTTCATAGCCTACCGCAGCACCTTGTTGGTGGATATGATTTATGACACAGACAGAAGGGAGGGGATACAGGGGGTAAAGTTCAGATGCCATTAAGCAGAAATAAATTTCAGCTCCACAGAAGAACATGCCAAAATGTTGATCCCAATAATGTTTATTGTTGATGTTTATTGAATTTGTATACCACCCTTCTCCCTTGCGGGACTCAGGGCGGTGAACAGGCATAATAAAAACAACAAAGACATGAATATATTAAATACTTTAAAATGTCAATTAAAATGTCAATTAAATTAGGGGCCTGTTCTAAAACCAAATAAAATTACTAAATAAAATTGATTAAAATTGATTAAAAACTACACCAGGCCGCACGGAATAAATGCGTTTTCAAGGCCCGGCGGAAGAGGCATAGGTCAGTGATCATACGTAGGTCAGGGGGTAGGTCGTTCCAGAGGGCAGGAGTTGCCACAGAGAAGGCTCTCCCCCTGGGGGTTGCCGGCTGACATTGTTTGGCCGACGGTACCCTGAGGAGGCCCTCTCTGTGGGAGCGAACTGGTCGGTGGGAGGTATTTGGTAGCAGGATGCGGTCTTGCAAGTAGCCAGGTCCCGTGCCATGGAGCACTTTAAAGGTGGTTACCAGCACCTTGAAGTGCACCCGGAAAGCCACAGGCAGCCAGTGCAGCTCGCGGAGGAGAGGTGTCACGTGGGAGCATCTTGAGGCTCCCAGAATCCTCCGCGCGGCCGCATTCTGCACTAACTGGACCCTCCGGGTGCACCTCAAGGGCAGCCCCATGTAGAGAGCGTTGCAATAGTCCAGGCGGGAGATGACGAGGGCTTGAGTGACTGTGCGTAGAGCGTCATGATCCAGAAAGGGGCGCAACTGGCGAATCAAGCGAGCCTGATAAAAAGCCCCCCTGGCCACGGCCATCATATGATCATCTAATGACAGCTGAGAGTCCAGGAGGACACCCAAGTTGCGAGCCCTCTCTGTGGGGGCCAATGATTCACCCCCAATAGCCAGAGATGGTATCAGCTGGCTGTATCATGACGCTGGAAGCCACAGCCACTCGGTCTTGGACGGGTTGAGTCAAAGCCTGTTTCTTCCCATCCAGACTCGCATGGCCTCCAGACACCGGGACATCACTTCGATGGCATCGTTGGGGTGGTCTGGGGTAGAAATGTACAGCTGGGTGTCATCTGCGTACTGATGGAATTCTACCCCAAAACCACGGATTATCTCACCCAGCGGCTGGAGGCCATGAACTCCCGTGCCGTCTCAGATGTTTCGCCTATCAATAGCAGATTGAAATCCCCCATGACCAATAGTCTGGGGGTGTCAACCGCCACCTCGGCTATCACACTGAGAAGGGCTGCTGACACATAGCGGGGAGCCAGGTACATAATCAGCAAGCCCAACTGCCTCCCATGGCCCACTTCACACATAGAGACTCACAGCCAGCTGTCTGTGGCACAGTGGTCTCCCTCAGATCCAGACCCTCCTTTATAATGACCCCCCCACCCTGACCCTGGGCTCGTGGCTGATGAAATGCTCGGTAACCCGGTGGGCACATTTCAACGAGGGGCACTCCCCCCTCCTGGCCCAACTAGGTCTCCGTAATACCCGGCAGGTCTGGCTCCCCCTCCAAAACCAGATCGTGAATGAGGGGGGCTTTATTAACCACGGACCTGGCATTACATAACATCAGCCGACGGCCCAGGCCCTGAGATCCTGAACCTCCTGGGTTGCAAGAGGTTGGTTGCATGAGGGTCGGAGTGTGCAATCGCTCTCAAACAGCGGCTGCACCCTCCCCTAATATGATATGGCCCTTGGCTCCTGCCATACCTGCCCCTCCCACATACAGTCTCGATGGCATGGCCCTCTGTTAAACAGACCCCCACCCCCTTCCCAATTCTAGACCCTACATTCTCCTTTTCAGGACCGTCAGCCGACCTGGGAGTGTTCCCCAGTGGGTTATCACCAGAACCCACCAGCCCAATTTCAGTATGCCCACCCCCCTCCCTGGAACCTCTTAAAAACCAAATTAAATATCTAACTAAAAATCCCCTAAGATTCCGCTTCAGCCACCTCTCGTGATTCACGAATCCGTCATTGAGGTGGGCCCTCGTTAAAGCAGAGGGCCAAACCTGTGAGAGAGGGGACTCTCGCAGGGCATGGAGGTCAGCTGCAGAGTACATTAAATAGTCTGTGGAGGTAGATTGCCAGATTGTCAGAGAGAAAGTGCCGCCTTGGTATAAGATATCATTACCGCCCTGAGTCCCATTTTGGGAGATAGGGCGGTATACAGATCGAATAAACTAAACTAATAAACTAATTAGGGCGCATAGTCAGGGGTTACCAATAGGCCATGTTGGCTCCAAGCAGGCCTGGGGAACACTGAGCCAGCAGGCCACAGAGCCAAGTCACTAAGGTCTTTGTAAGTGCGTATCCACGTCATCACACCTTCTATATATTTTTTTTATTATATTCGAATTTATAACCCACACCTTCTCCTAAAAAAGGACCCAGGGCGGCACACAGGAAAATTTAAAAACAATACAAATATACAAAAATACCATATTTAAAAAACTATTAAAAAACTTCTGTGCCGGCAATGATGGAATTAATGCTGGTAAAAGTGCCCCCCCCCCAGCAGCAAACACGAAATAGCCGCAGTGAGCAAAAAGGGGGATGATACCCGGCCAGGCGCCCAATTCAGTTGCCTGAGTGGGAGGCTGTACAGGGCCTGCCTCCGCAAAGGCGACAGCCGCCGCTGATGATGGAAATAGCGGTGGCACTGGTGATGAAAATGGTGGCCGCTGGTAGCGGGGATGGCGGTGGTGGCGGCTGCAATGAACGAACCAGCGCTACACAGGGCGCGGAACATAGCAGGCCACAGCAGGGACAAATGGCCGGGCGGCAGCAAAGGCAACAAAACAGATAGATGAGGTGAGAAGATGTAGAGATGAGGCAGCGAGGCGAGGAGACCAGGGACGAAACGGCAGGACGACGAGACAAGGAGATGGAGCAGACGATAGTGAGATGTGAAATGAAGGAACAAAACGATGGGAATCTACAGCCCGACAGCACAGGCAAACCAGCAACAGAGGCAGCAACAGGAATGAGTGGAAGAAAAGCAGTGGGCGAAGAAGTAAACAGAACGACGAGGCGGAGCGATGGGAATGGAGCGGCGGCAGCGGCAGCAACGGCCGTGCAAATCCGGATGTCGGGCCGCTCCCCGGCTGGAACCAACGTGGCTGAAACGCGGCTGGAACCAACATGCCGGCCGGCAACAGGAACGAACAGAAGTGGCGGTAGCGCGAGGAATGGTGAGAGGACGAGACGAAGACGAAAACAGAGTGACAGAAACTGAGCGGCGGCAGCGGCGGCAACAGCTGCGCTAAACCACGATGTAGGGCCGCTCCCCAGCTGGAAACAGCATGCCGACCGCCAGCTCTCCTGGCCAGCCCCACAGACAGTTCTTAAAGTCCCCCTCACAGTTTGTCCCCCTGATGTTGCTGGGGGTTGATGGCTGGATTGATGACTGGATTTGATGGCCATTCGATGAAGGTATCCTCAGGGCAGCCCCGGCAGGCACATTCCCCCTTAGCACAGCTCGGCTCTCAGCTTCTCCATCTTGGTCACCAGAAGCGGAAGTTGAGGACTATCTTAACTTCTCCTTCAAACTCACACTCTCCAATTTCTCATGGAAATCCAAAGGAACGGAAGATTTTCAGCTCACACCCAACAAGAAATGATGCCCCGACCAAAAGGAGGGTTGCCTTACCAGCCTCCACCGCCTCCTTCACGATCATGGCGCAGTAAGGATCCACCAATAAATGAATGGATTTCTTTTGAACTTTGTTTTGAGGCTCGTACATTAATTAGGTCATCTTTTGTAAACTTCACAGAGAGAGCCAAAACTAATTTTAAAATCCATCAAGATTTCTGGGTTTACTGAATCCCAGGCTCTCCAAGCACTCCCCCAATATTTGGGGTGCTTGGAGGGAAAATCAGGCAACCATGGCTGGAGAGAGAGACTGATTGCAGCTGGAGGTATGTGGCTAGCTCCAGATATCAAAGCTCCAGACAGCCAAGCTGTGATGCCTTTCCCAGTGGCAGAAGCAAAAAAGGATGAGTACTGGTGAAAATTAGCCCCTAAGGCAGCTGAAGTTGAGTTCCCTTATCTTATTCCCCGATACAGGGAAGGGGTCTCAAGCGAGCTGCCAACGGTGGACTGGAGGTGGGACTGGGCACAAGCCAGGCTCCCAAAGCCCCAGATGGAATCCCTGGAGAGTGCAATAGAGCAGCAGAGGGAGGATTTTGACCGGACCACCCTTGCTGATGAGGGGACATCATGCCGCCCATAAGAGAGGGGAGGGACATCTGATCCTGTTGAGGGGAGGAGATGCAGACTGGAGTGCAGCCCCCCTCCTCCATCCAATAGAAGGAGAAGGAACCCAAAACTGCAACCAGTGCCTCTCCCACGCAGCAGGCAGGCTGCGCAGGGCAGGCAAATCTCCAAACTAGAGGTGAGGAAGACGGCCATCCATATCAGGCACAAGCATACAGGGGCCGACGGGGTTGGAGGAGTAGGGCTGAATGACCCGCCCCAATTCAGGGGAAAGTTTGATGGGGACTCAGACCAGCTAGCTCTATTCCTTGATTCAGCTGATATCCAGTGAAAATGCTATGGGCACCTCTACCCATGCCCCAGAGCCATGGTGAATATCATCACAAAGGGGCTAGAGGGAGAAGCAAAAGAATGGTTAGCAGCCCTCCACAAGAGGAGAGCCCCTCAACTACAAGACATAGATTTTTAAGGGGTAGTAGGGAGGGTGTTATCTATATGAACTGGGTGGGTTTGGGGGGAAATCCACCAGGGTTGGGCTGGGCCCGGCTGGGGGCTGCGGCATTAGAGGTGCAGGACTAGAAGTCAGGGAGGGGGCTAAGTTCCAGATTAGTAAAAGTTGCTCCATCAGTACTGTGGGTTCCCCTCATGGAATTGTGCCCACCAGGCTTCCGCGCGTTTCATCAGCCTAGGGTTTAGGGTAGGGGGTGGCGATCGTTATAAAGGAGGATCTGTGCCTGAGGGAGTAGTAGGATGTGAGTCCCTCCTTGTGAAGTGGGGTCGTGGGGTACAGATGGGCTTGCTGACCACATACCTGGCTCCTGGCTGCATGGCGGCGGCCCTGCCCGAGCTGCTCGACGTGATGGTGGTTAGTACCCCCAGGCTTATAGTCATGGGGGATTTCAACTTGCCATCTGTTAGTGAAGTGTCAGAGGCAGCTCGGGAGTTCATGGCCTCCATGACAGCCATGGACCTGACCCAATTAGTTCAAGGCCCCACGCACATTGGGGGACACACTCTGGATTTGATTTTTGTCTCTGGTCAGTGGTTGAAAGATCTGGGAAGAGGGGATATAGCTATTGAACCCTTGTCATGGTCAGATCACTCGCTCCTTCAGGTGAACTTCCAATCCGCACCCCCCCGCAGGGAGGTGGAACCAACTAGGTGGTTCCGCCCCAGGTGCCTGATGGACCCTGATAGGTTCCTGACGGAGCTTGGGCCATTCCCTGAGGCTATGGCTCACGACTCGGCTGGAGAACTGGTGGCTGCATGGGACAGGGTGGCTGCTGGGGCTCTGGACCGCGTCGTGCCTTTGCAGCCTCTGAGCCGGTGCCGAACTCGGTTGGCTCCTTGGTTTTCTGAGGAGCTGAGGGAGATGAAGTGCCAGAAAAGACGCCTAGAGAGCAGTTGGAGGGCCAGCGGTTCTGAATTGGATCGGACACTGGTGAGGTCTTATATCAAGACCTACCTAGTGGCGATAAAAGCGGCAAAGTTTAATTATTTTTCCGCTCTAATTGCATCTGCAGATAATTGCCCAGCCGCCCTGTTTAGGGTGACCCGCTCCCTCTTACATATGGAAGCGCGGGAGGACCCCTTGCAGGGTAAAGCTGAGGATTTTGTACAATACCTGCAAGACAAAATCGCTCAGATTCGGGAAAGGCTGGACTCTGACTGGGTAGGGCTAGATGGGGTGATGGAGGCAGGTCTTGAGAACGTTATCTGGGAGGAGTTTGACCCTGGGACTCCCGAGGACGTAGACAGGATTTTGGGTAGGCTTAGTGCTGACACATGTTTATTGGACCTGTGTCCTTTCTGGTTGATGCTGGCCACCTGGGAGGTTACACGAGGCTGGCTCCAGGATATCATCAATGCTTCTTTGAGAGAGGGTTTCTTCCCCACCACTTTGAAAGAGGCGGTGGTGAGGCCCCTCCTCAAGAAGCCTTCCCTGGACCCAGTGCTTTTGGCAAATTATCGTCCAGTCTCCAACCTTCGCTTTGTGGCAAAGGTTGTTGAGAGTGTGGTGGCGCGACAGCTTCCCAAGTATCTGGATGAAGCTGTCTATCTCAATCCGTACCAGTCGGGTTTCAGGCCTGGGTACAGCACGGAAACGGTATTGGTCGCATTGGTTGATGATCTCTGGAGGGCTCGAGTCAGGGGTTGTTCCTCTGTCCTGGTCCTATTAGACCTCTCAGTGGCTTTTGATACCATCGACCATGGTATCATGCTGCGGCAGTGGGAGGGGTTAGGGGTGGGGGGGCACTGTACTTCGGTGGTTCTCCTCCTTCCTCTCTGACCGTTCACAGTTTGTGTTGGTGGGGGGGCAGAGGTCGTCCTCAAGGTACCTCACTTGTGGAGTACCCCAGGGGTTGGTCCTCTCGCCCCTTCTGTTCAACATTCATGTGAAGCTGCTGGGAAAGATCATCTGGTGTTTTGGGGTAAAGGTCCATCAGTACGCTGATGATATGCAGCTGTACGTTTCATCCCCAGACCACCCCAATGTTGCCCTTGACGTGATGTCCCAGTGCCTGGAGGCCGTGCGGATCTGGATGGGGAGGAACAGGCTCAGGCTCAACCCCTCCAAGACCGAATGGCTGTGGTTCCCGGTGTCCCGTTACAGTCAGCTGGTTCCATCACTGGCTATGGGGGTGGTGGTGAGACCTTAGCCCCCCCACAGGAAGAGTTCGCAACCTGGGTGTTCTCCTGGATGCATGGCTGTCCTTGGAAGATCATATGACAGCTGTCGCCAAGGGGGCTTTGTATCAGGTTCGCCTGATCTCCTGGATTGGGATGCCCTGCGCACAGTCACTCATGCCCTCGTCTCTTCCCATCTGGACTGCTGTAATGCTCTCTACATGGGGCTCCCCTTGAAGAGCACCCGGAAGCTCCAAGTGGTCCAGAATGCGGCCGCACGAATAATTATGGGGGCCACACGACGCTCCCATGCAACACCCCTCCTGCACGAGTTACACTGGCTTCCGGTGGTTTTTTGGGTGCGATTCAAGATGTTGGTTACTATCTTTAAAGCACTCCATGGCTTAGGACCTGGGTACTTACGAGATCGCCTTCTGCCACCGAGAGCCTCCCACCGGCCAGTACACTCCCATAGAGAGGTCTCTTCATGGTGCTGTCAGCAAAACAATGTTGACTGGTGACACCCAGGGGGAGAGCCTTCTCCATGGAAGCACCTGTCCTCTGGAACGAATTGCCCCCAGAATTAAGAACTATCCCTGACTTACGCACCTTCCGCCGTGCTCTCAAAACCTTTTTTTCCCAACAAGCTGGGCTGGCATAAAAATGAATTTTTAAAAATGAATTTTTATTAATTTTAATTGGGGTTTGTTTGATTTTTTAATTTTAAGAGAGGCCCAATTGTTTAATATGCTTTTAAAACTGTTTTTTTAACTTTTATATATCTGTTTTACTTTGGCTGTACACAGCCCTGAGTCCTTCGGGAGTAGGGTGGTATAAAAAACTAATAAACCATAATTATTCGTGCGGCCGCATTCTGGACCTAAACCTGTCCTGAAACCACCCAGCTGAGGGGGAACCATAGTACCACAGCGGGCCCTGAGACCAGCCCTACCTCGAAGTCCACTGAAATGCTACAGATGTGGGAGGATGGGCCACATGGCAGCTGCATGCCCAACCCCAGCCCCAAAACCAAGGCCAGACCCACCGCCCAGAGCACAATCAGAACGAGGCCCTAAACGGACCACCAACACATCCAGGAAAGCCCTCCAGGCTGCAGAGGCCCCTTCCCTCTCAGGTGAAAGTGGTGGAATCTCAGGCAATGACAACCAGTCACCCAAATCATATGACAGCAAAGACGAGGGAGAAAATGACCCAATGGTGAGTGAACCAATTAACCCTTTATTTTTTCCAATATGCCTCACAGTCCCCAAAACAGAAAGCTAGGGGGATTTTCAAGCCCTAACCACAGTCCTGAAACTGGGGATCAGAACAAAATGACTGGCCCACCCACTCTGGTTCGAACAGGTTGATGGGTCCCTGATGGTAGGAGCCTATGCGACCCATCTGATTGAACCAGTGAGGCTACAGCTAGTGGATCACTTGGAAGTAATTTGATTCATAATAGTCCCCAAAATGACAGATGCAGTCATACTGGGACTTTCCTGGCTAGACAAGTGGGGACCATCTGTTGGCAAGAGGGTACCTGCAGACTTAGGATATCAAGGGGCCCCCAAACCCTCCTACACCAGCTAACAAACACCACCCACACAGGAAAACCCCCAAGAAACCCACCAGAACAACTGGCAACCACATCTGACAAAACCCCAGGGGCCGAGGAGATCGCTTCCGGCTCCCGGAAGCAACGGATGGGTCTCTGACTCGTCCGCCGCTTGTTTCTCCAGCGGTGCCTTCGGGGGCTTGGGGGCTTTGCAAAAGAGCCCCCTAACCGGACGGACGGCTTGCGGGAGACCCCTACCGAGACAGCTGTTGGGGGGGGGGTCGCACCCGCCTTGTCCCAGGAGTTGGGGAACAAAATGCAGGGGGAAGAGTCCCTTTTGCCAATGGAGCGCCGGAACAACAGAAAATGTAGAAAGTGGGCTGAAATCCGGGGCTGTGGGAAGCACCGAGGCTCTGTGGTCTGCTGTGTGGTTTGTGAGTTGATTTTGAGATTTTGATGCCTTCAGTTCTTTTAAGAAAAGAAGAATGGAGGGGGGGGGGTTGGAAAAGAGAGAACCCCCCTGAGATCAAGCGCTATTTTAAAACCCTCCCCGAGCTTGGGAAGAGGCAAAAAGCAACATCCAATTTTGAATAAGTGAAACTGGAAGTCTATTGAATGTGGATTAGCCATTGTTACTCTGTAACTGTTACTCTGTAACTCTGAGTTTTGCTGCAAGAGAAATGACTTTCACTAGTTCTGCCTGACCACCAAAGGGCGGGGAAACATGGCGCTTCTTTGTTCCCGGCTGAGAACTTTCTCTTTTCAATATGTACATTCCTTCACTGTTACAAGCTTGGAAAATTTACTGAAAAACCAACGCAAGTAACTTTTGGGGTTTCTCCCAACGTGTGCCTTCTTTTATATCAGAACTGATCATAAAAACCTTTTCTCCCTGGAATTTAAGTGGACTGTTTTTAACTTTGGACACTGACTTTTCCTTTTCTTGGACCTCATGAGCTCCTCGCCCTGCGGACGCCATATTAGTGTCAAGAACTTAAATCTCTCACTATGGAAATGCTACAATCAATAGAGGGAATTCTCCAAAGCATAATGGAAGAAATAACAGAGATTCGGAAGGACAGGTTAAGATCAAAATCTGAGCTTTTGGAGATGCAAGGGACACTAGTGGGAAACAAACAAAAAATTGAAGGGGTGAAGGGGGGGTAGCGGAGATGGGGGAAAAGATAAAGGAGTCACAAAAAGAATTAATAGATTTTGATGGCTGTATGTTTAAAATCGATTTTGAAAGAATGCCTTACAATTTAGCATATGCCAGAACAAATGATGTATCCTGAGAGATATATATTAAACATGTAAGAGGGCTGACAAGGGATGAGACCCCGAGAGCACGGCGCAATAGTCTATTGATATATGAGCTAAAAGAACTTGCCAGTCTGAAACAGGTCTCGGAAAATATACCAGACATAAGAAGGAATTATTCCTTCTTATTTGAAAAAAAAAATATTATATAAGAATGGGATCTGCTTTGGATGGTTGATGTCTGAAGGAATGTTGGTGCTCTGGGAGGGGGGGAGAGTAAAAATTAAAACAATTGAAGAGGCGCGATGTCAGCCGTCGCTTCTGAGTTATTTCTATGCTGCTTGGCTGCCATGGAAATGGGGAGGGTGGGGCGCTGGGGTTTCATTTATGAATGCTGGTGGATGATTGGTGGAAGATGTTCCCGGCCGGTGTTATCTTTGGTCTAACAGTCTCACATTCCATGCTGGTGATGACCTGCCCACCTGATGTCAGAGAAGAAAGTACATTGGACAATGCTAGGGGGGGTTAGGGCTATTGGGGTGGGCTTAAGCAATAATACTCACTGTTCGCGCCTAAACTAGTTACTCTCTGCTTCACTATGGTCTGTTAATCTTGGGTATTCAGTAAAAGTAACCTTATTCATTCCAAACAATGTTTAAGTGTGGTCTTTCTTGAGTACTATAAGAAACTGACCCTGACATTAAGCAGAGAGTCACACAAAAAACCACAACCTAATGTCGGAACTTGCCAAAGAGGAGCCTCCGGCTTCAGAGGACCTGCCAGCCCAAGCTCTGGGTGAGACTGTTCCTAAAGACGACCCGAGGTCAGTGATGGATTTTTTAGCCGGCCTAGATTTAAACCCGGTAGCCGAAGACTCAGCAAAACCCTATCGCTGGTCAGAAGGTGTGGGAATGACGGGAGACGTAGGCTCGGGGGTCAATACCACCAGACGCCGCCGCTCCTCTCCCATGCCATCCATATCTGAGCTTTTGAAAGAAGAAAGGGAATTAAAGGAGATGGCTAATGAATTACTCCGCCAGGCCAGTGACAAGAGGGAAGCCCTGGATAAACTCGGGGGGGGGCATTATTTGGAAGGCGAACAGAGAAAAGAGACTGCCACGTCTACTGCTCAGGAGATCAGACGAACTACCCCTCCCCCTCCTGCTCAAGCCGGCAGAGAATTACAGAGGGAAATGCGCACCCCCCCCCCGAGCTGCTAAACTCCCTCCCTTGGGCATTAAGTTTGACGGTGACCCAGAAAGTTTAGCATTTTTTCTGCTTCACGTTAATGATTTTGTTAAGCACTACGCAGATGATTGTGAAGACGATGTTAAAATTAGAATTGTCTCTTTGGCCTTGGAGAATAAAGCTGCCAAATGGCTGGTTCTGTAGCGGGGGGAAATCCTGCAACCTTTGTTACTGAGCCCCTTCAAGTTTCTATTGGTGAGACACATAATGAAACTATTAATTTTATCGTGGCTCCCATAGCTGATAATGCTGTCATTTTGGGAATCAACTGGCTTCGTAAATGGAATCCCCTTATTAACTGGAAAGAGGGATGGGTGCGTATACCTTTATTGCCACCAGAACATGCCTTTACACTTTCTGATCACGGCCGTGATTCTCCCCTTGATCTGACTCCTATTAGGGAACCTGCAGGCCCGACATTAGCTCTTCCACCACCCGAAATCATTCCTGGAGAGGACAAGATTCCTAACGAATATTGGGACCTTAAAGACACTTTTAGCGAAAGGTCTTGTGATTCCCTTCCTCCTCACAGAGCTACTGATTGCTCTATCGATTTTCTCCCGGGGGTGCAACTACCTAAACCTCGAATCTACTCTATGACGCCACGTGAAATGGAAGAGCTACGCAAATTCATTGATAAGAATCTGAAACGGGGTTTCATTGAACCTGCTAGGCCACGCGTGGCCGCACCGGTGATGTTTAGAGAGAAGAAAGATGGTACTCTGCGCTTAGTTCAGGACTACTCTTACCTTAACACTATTTGTGAACACAATGTCTACCCACTTCCACTTATGAAGGACATGCTAACTCACCTTGCTACAGGCAAGATTTTTACTAAACTAGATTTACGTGAAGCTTATTATAGGGTGAGAATTAAAGAGGGTGACGAGTGGAAAACAGCTTTCAACTGCCCGCTGGGATGTTTCCAGTTTAAAGTTTTACCTTTTGGTCTTCAGGGTGCCCCTTCTGTATTTATGCAACTGATCAATGAAGTTCTCCACGAACACCTGTACAAGGGGGTCATCGTTTATCTTGATGACATAGTCGTGTATTCGCAAACATGTGATGAACATGTTAAGCTTGTCCGTTCCGTTCTTCAAAAGCTCCGCTCCGCCGAGCTCTACGCTAAATTATCTAAATGTGAGTTTCACCAGGACAAGATTGACTATTTGGGTTATCGTATTTCCTCAGAAGGTATTGAAATGGATCCTGCTAAAGTAAAAGCGGTCACGGAGTGGGCACCCCCACGCACTCGTAAACAACTACAAAGTTTTTTGGGTTTCGCCAACTTTTATGGTCAATTTATACCTTCATTCGCTAGTATTGCGTTGCCCATTACAAATCTTCTCAAAACGAAAGGTGAGGGTAAACCTCGGCCTAGTGCCCCCCTGAACTGGACCATGGAGTGCCAGGCTGCTTTCGAGAAACTTAAACGTTTATTTGCCGCTGAGCCTGCCCTCAAGCATCCCGATGTCAACTCTCCGTTTGTAGTTCAAGCTGATGCCAGCGATGTCGCTGTGGGGGCTGTTTTGCTACAGCGCAACCAACACGGCCAACTACAACCATGTGCCTACACTTCTCGTAAGTTATCCACTACTGAACATGGATGGGCTATTTGGGAGAAGGAAGCATTTGCTGTCCGTTGGGCCCTCTTGACTTGGCGTCATTTTCTTGAGGGTGCCCCACATCCATTTGAGGTTTGGACGGACCACAAAAACTTGGAAGCTCTCACTTCATCCCGCAAATTATCCCCGAGGCAACTACGTTGGGCGCATTACTTTCATCGATTCAACTTTCGTCTCAAATATATTCCTGGAGGAAAACATTTCATGGCTGATGCATTCTCCAGGCTACCCCAATATGATGTGTCTAAACTCACGGTTATGCAACCCATGATTCCACTTATTTTACCAGCTTCTCCTGTTTCAACCAGAAGTCAATCCACTATGCAGGCTAGCCCTCCCGTTGAACTGATTGCTCGAATTAAGTCTGAACTACTTACTGATGAATGGTATTCCGCACACTCCGGTGATTGCACTGTCAGGGATGAACTCCCTTGGATTGGTTCAAAGATTTATGTCCCTGCCACAATACGACCTTTTATATTGCAACGAGCTCACGACTCGCGATTGGCGGGACACTTCGGGTTTGTTAAGACTATACATCTGGTTAAACGCCAGTTTTGGTGGCCTTCCCTCAAGAAGGACGTTGAATCATATGTCGCCAGTTGCCCTGTTTGTACTGCTTCGAAACGAGCTCCTGGAAAGCCCCAGGGCCTCCTACAATCTGTGGCGAAGCCAGAAGCTCCTTGGAAGGAGATTTCGATGGATTTTATTGTTGACCTTCCGAGCAGCCAGGGCTATACCGTCATTTGGGTGTTTACAGATCTTT
Source organism: Rhabdophis nuchalis (assembly GCA_039707465.1). Taxonomy (NCBI): domain Eukaryota; kingdom Metazoa; phylum Chordata; class Lepidosauria; order Squamata; family Natricidae; genus Rhabdophis; species Rhabdophis nuchalis. The sequence continues at coordinate 69,255,793 of CM077648.1, forward strand.
TCTCCAAGCAAGTCCACTTTGTACCTTGTTCCAAAATTCTGTCCTCCAAATCGCTGGCTAAGCTGTTCCTGAGCCATATTTACCGTTTCCACGGTGTCCCTAAACGTATCATCTCCGATAGAGGTACTCAATTTACATCGCACTTTTGGAAGGAATTTTTGAGACTGATAGGCTCCTCCCAGGGCCTAAGCTCCTCCTACCATCCGCAGACGAACGGCGCTTGCGAGAGGGCCAATTCCGTTCTAGAACAATACCTACGCTGTTTTATAAATTTTCAACAGGATGACTGAGCCGACCTTCTGATACACGCCGAAGTGGCCTATAATAACTCTGTTCATTCCAGTACGAATATGACCCCTTTTAAGATCATTTACGGTCAGGACTTTGTGCCCATCCCTGAATTACCTCACGACACGCCTGCAGTTCCCTCCCTGGCTGATTGGTCCACCAAACTGTCTTCGGTGTGGCCCATCATAAGGAAAACTTTGGAAGAGGCGCATCAATCACATAAGTTATATGCTGACAAACAGCGAGCGGCTCCTCCAACCTACAAGGTTGGCGATAGAGTTTTCGTTTCTACTAAACATTTGGATAGCCCTCAGAAATGCAAAAAGTTGGGCCCTAAATTTGTTGGGCCATTCACTATCACTAAGATAATCAGTTCAGTTTCCGTCCGTTTGGATCTCCCTAAAACCTACCGTCGCTTATACCCGGTGTTCCATGTTCACTTGTTGAAGCCTGAACGCACTTCGCATCTCCGCAAACCCCATCCTGATTGCCCTGTACCGATGATGGTAGACGGTCACCAACACTATGAGGTTCGGGACATTTTGGACTCCAGAGTCCGTAGAAACAAAACTCAATTCTTGGTCATGTGGAAAGACTTTCCTCCTTCTCACAATGAATGGGTGGATAAAGAGCATCTCAGGGCCCCGAAGCTTATACGCCAGTTTTATGCGAAGTATCCACACAAACCATAACCCCTTCCCTCTCTCTTCTATGTTGTTTTGTTTTTTTTTGGTCTCTTTTGCAGATCTAACATGCCTATTTCTCGGGCGCTTCCGGGGATCCTGCCTGTTGCTGGAGGAGGTCCGGATGTCAGCCGTCGCTTCTGAGTTATTTCTATGCTGCTTGGCTGCCATGGAAACGGGGAGGGTGGGGCGCTGGGGTTTCATTTATGAATGCTGGTGGACGATTGGTGGAAGATGTTCCCGGCCGGTGTTATCTTTGGTCTAACGGTCTCACATTCCATGCTGGTGATGACCTGCCCACCTGATGTCGGAGAAGAAAGTACATTGGACAATGCTAGGGGGGGTTAGGGCTATTGGGGTGGGCTTAAGCAATAATACTCACTGTTCGCGCCTAAACTAGTTACTCTCTGCTTCACTATGGTCTGCTAATCTTGGGTATTCAGTAAAAGTAACCTTATTCATTCCAAACAATGTTTAAGTGTGGTCTTTCTTGAGTACTATAAGAAACTGACCCTGACACGCAAGCCTTTTTCTCTTTCAAAAAAATAATATGCCTCAATCCTGGAGGAAGAAAATGGGGGAACGGGAGGGGCCATGGCACCACCCACTGGTGGGAGGGAGGATGAGGATACAATATTTACAAGACTCAGATTACAAAAATGATTTCCTTTAATATACTGTAACTTTTTCTTTCGGATGTTTTGTAGAAACAATGTATTGAATGCATGAATTTTATGAAATGATACATATGTAACTCCTGCCACCTTAAATGGAAAAATAATTAATCTTTGTATGAAGCCTTGGAGGCGGCCTGCACCTTCGATATGGATGCCTCTAAAATGTTCTTTTACACCCTATATACCTTTTCCCTGTAAAAAAAAAAAGTTGTTAAAACCAATAAAACTTTTTTTGCATAAAAAAAAACCCAGGGGCCGAACAGATCCCGAGGGAATATCAGGACCTTGCAGAAGTATTCAAAGAGGCTGAGTGCAATGTTCTGCCTCCCCATTGTGAGCAGATGGCGTTATTGAAACCCAAGGGACCCAAGCCTAAACTGTACACTATGATGCCCCGGGAAATGCAAGAGATGCGTAAATACATAGACAAAAATCTAGCAAGGGGGTTCATTTATTTATTTTTTTTCGAATTTAACCCCGCCCTTCTCCTTGTTAGGACCCAGCCAAGACACAGGTCGTGGCACCTGTTAGAAGCCAGCCAAGACACAGGTCGTGGCACCTGTCCTCTTCAAAGAAAAAAAAAGATGGAACTATGAGATTGCATGTGGACTTTCAAGGGATAAATGGGGTGTGTATACACAACCTATACCCCTCTCCTCATGAAGGATATGCTATCACAAGAGAAAAGTCTTCACCAAACTAGACCTTAGGGAAGCATACTACCGAGTATGTATCAGAGAGCATTCAAAAACAGCATTCAACTGCCCTTTAGGGAACTTTCCATTCAAAGTGATACCTTTCGGACTGCAGGGCCCCCCAGCGGTATTCATGCAGTTAATAAACGAGGTGTTGCATGAGCACCTCTACAAGGGGGTCTTCGTCTACCTAGATGAAATCCTTATCTACACTGAGACCATTGATGACCATGTACCCCTGGTCCGCCAAGTACTGAAAAAACTTCTGGCAACCAACCTGTACATCAAAGTATCAAAACGTGAATTCCATCATGCACAGTTAGACTACCTGAGTTGCTGAGTGTCAAATAGAGATGCATTCAGCCAAAGTACAAGTTGTCCTAGACTGGTAACCTCCTTGCACCCGCACACAGCTACAAAGCTTCCTAGGGTTTGCGAACTTCTACAAGCAATTCATCCCCTCCTTTGCGAAGATTGCCAAACCCCTGACATATCTCCTCAAGAAAGGGAGCCCAGGAATGAAACCTCATCCAGGACAACCTCTACAATGGAACCTAACCTGCCAAGAGGCATTTGAAACACTAAAAGAAATATTTGCAAAGAAGCCAGTGCTGAAGCATCCTTTCCCCAAGCAACTTTTCGTAATCCAGGCAGATGCCAGTGACATGGCAGTGGGAGCAGTGTTACTCCAAAGAAACAACCAAGGAAACTTACAGCCCTGTGCCTACACCTCCTGCAAGCTCACAGACACAGAGTTCGAAGTCTAGACTAACCATAAAAATCTGGAGGTGCTTAGGATTCCACAGAAACTATCACCCAAACAAGTCTGATGGGCTCAATACTTCAACCATTTTGATTTTGTTTTAAAGCACATTCCAGGGGGGAGGAACTTTCTAGCTGATGCCCTCTCCCACATGCCTCAGTACAAAAGTGAACGGGAGCATGTAGTGGACGCCAACATTTCCTCTACTCAAACAACTGCCCAAATGACCACCAGGCAGCAAGGCCATGACCAGCAAGACCAACCCGCAAGCGACCTAACCACGGGACTCAAATCCAAAGTGCTAGCAGACCCCTGATTCCGAAAGTTTACCAGTTTATCTGCTGTCTGGTCACCTGCCTGCTGCCTGTATCCATTGCATCAAAGAGCTGCTGATTCTGCCTGCTGGTAAATGACTAGGGTTTTTTTTCTTTATGCTTTTAATGTTTTTTTAAAAAAATATTTAATTTATTGTTTATAGAATGTGTTTTTAAATGGTGTTTAGGGAAATTTTTATTTATTGTTAATAGAATATGTTTTTTATTTGTTTTTAGAGAATTGTTTTTATTTATTTATTATTTGTATGGTTTGTTTTTTAAAATGATTTTTAGGGAATGTTTTTTTTTAATTGATTGTTTATAGATTTTAGATTTAGATTTAGATTTATTAAATTTTTAGACCACTCTTCTCCCTTGTGGGACTCAGGGCGGTGTACAGGCAATAATAAGAACAATAAGATAGAGCATAAAATCCAATTAAAATACAATTAAAAATATATTAAATGGATATAGAATGTGGTTTTTAAAATTGTTTTTAGAGAATTATTTTTTATTTATTGTTTATACAATATGGTTTTTTACAATTGTTTTTAGAGAATTGTTTTTTATTTATTGTTTATACAATATGGTTTTTTAAAATTGTTTTTAGAGAATTGTTTTTTATTTGTTGTTTTCAGAAAATGTTTATTACAAGAAATGTTATAGGTTTTTGTTTTTAAAGAATTTTATTGGTTTTTAAAGTTTTTACAAGGAAAAAGGTGCAAGGTGAAATAACATTTTGGCATCTTCCCTGCTGTTGGTGATGTCCCTCCCAAAAAACTTCATGAATATACAATTTTAAAAAATAATAAAGTTTAGTTTAGTTTAATTTATTTCAGATTTATATAACTGCACCCTCTACCCAAAGGGACCCGGGGCGGTGCACAGGAAGTTAAAAAACGCAACAGTATCACAATATAAATAGTTAAAACCAAATTAAATAAGTTATCCCTGTGCTAAAATTTAAAAGGTTAAAACATAATCCCATTCAAAACCCAATTAAAACAATTTATTGTACAGACTGTAGGCTAGGTAAATAACTTAGGCCAAGCAGGCCTGATGAAACAGGAGTGTCTTTAATTTCTGGCAGAAGGTGCGGAGGTCCGTGGTTGTTCTGAGGTCGGGGGGTAGGTCGTTCCAGAGGGTTGGGCCCACCACAGAGAAGGCCCTTCCCCTGGGCGTCGCCTGCTGGCATTTGCCTAGTGGACAGCACCCGGAGAAGTCCCTCTCTGTGGGAGCGGATCGGCCGCAGGAATGTATGAGGTAGGATGCTGTCTCGCAGGTAGCTAGGTCCCGTGCCATGGAGCGCTTTAAAGATGGTAATCAACACCTTGAAGCGCACCCGAAAGACCACAGGTAACAAGTGCAGCTCGCGCAGGAGCGGTGTTACATGGGAATACCTAGATGTTCCCAAGATCGCCCGCGTGGCCGCATTCTGGACCAGCTGTAGCCTTCGGGTGCATCCCAAGGGGAGCCCCATGTAGAGAGCATTGCAGTAGTCCAGCCGGGATGTCACAAGCGCATGAGTGACTGTGCGAAGGGCATCCCAGTCCAATAAAGGACGCAACTGCCGCACCAGGCGTACCTGGTGGAATGCCCCCCTGGCCACGGCTGTCACATGATCTTGTATAGACAGCCGGGTATACAGGAGGACGCCTAGGTTGCGTGCCCGATCCACGGGGGCCAGATGTTCGCCCCCTATGGCCAGTGATGGAATCAACTGGTTGTACCGAGACGCCGGAAACCACAGCCACTCAGTCTTGGATGGGTTGAGTTTGAGTCTGTTGTCTCCCATCCAGATCCGTACGGCTTCCAGACATCTGGCCATCACTTCAATGGCATCGTTGGGGTGGTTTGGGGTAGAAAAGTACAGCTGCGTGTCATCAGCGTAGATGTGGTACTCTACCCCAAAACCACGGATGATCTCACCCAGCGGCTTCATGTATGTGTTGAACAGGAGCGGCGAGAGGACCGACTCCTGAGGCACCCCACAAGTGAGGGGTCTTGAGGTCGACTTCTGCCCTCCTGCCAACACAAATTGCGAACGGCCGGAGAGGTAGGAGGAGAACCACCGTAAAACGGTGCCCCTCACCCCCAGCCCCTCCAGCCGGTGCAATAGGATACCATGGTCGATGGTATCAAAAGCTGCCGAGAGATCTAACAGGACCAGGATGGAGGAACAACCCCCATCTCTGGCCCTCCAGAGATCATCCACCAACGCAACCAATGCCGTCTCCGTGCTGTGCCCGGGCTGGAAGCCAGACTGGCGCGGGTCCAGATAATCAACTTCCTCCAGGTGACGTGGAAACTGTTGTGCCACCACACTCTCAACAACCTTCGCTAGAAAGTGAAGGTTGGAGACTGGACGATAGTTTTCCAATAATGCTGGGTCCAGGGAAGGCTTCTTGAGGAGGGGTCTCACCATCGCCTCTTTAAGGGAGGCCGGCAAGAACCCCTCACTCAGAGAAGCGTTGACTAACTCATGGAGCCAGCCTCGTGTAACCTCCCAGGATGCCAGTACAAGCCAGGAGGGACACGGGTCCAATAAACATGTGGTGGCTCTCAGTCGCCCACGTAACCTGTCCATATCTTCGGAGGCAACAGAGTCAAACTCCTCCCACAATGGTATCTCAAGACCGGCTTCCGACAAACCCTCTAGACCACTCTCGGTGGAGATCAGCTCGCTCCGGATCTGAGCGATTTTATCCTGCAGATAAACACAAAATTCCTCTGCTTGACCCTGCAGAGGGGCTTCCCGCGGCCTCTGTTGAAGGAGGGAGCGGGTCACCCCAAACAGGGTGGCAGGGAGGTTCTCTGCGGATGCGATAAGAGTGGCACAATAGTGACGCTTGGCCACTCTCATCGCCACAAGGTAAGTCCGTAAATGGGCTCTCACCTGTGTTCGGTCAGATTCGGAGCATGTGGATCTCCATCTACTCTCTAGGCGTCTCTTGTGGCATTTCATCTCCATCAGCTCCTCGGTAAACCAAGGAGCCCGGGTGGCTCTTCGCCACAAGAGAGGCCGCAAGGGCGCGACCCGATCCAAGGCTCCAGCGGCCGCAGTATTCCATGCAGCCACTAGATCCTCGATCGGGGCACGGGTCAGGGTCACAGGTAATGGCCCAAGCTCCGTCTGGAACCTCTCAGGGTCCATCAGGTGCCTGGGGCGGAACCATCTTGGAATATCCGGTTCCGCCTCCCCGCGGTGGGGTGTAGCAGTAAGAAAGTCGAGTCGGAGAAGTGAGTGATCTGACCATGACAGGGGTATGATGGCTAAATCCCTTACATCAAGATCACTTTTCTACTGGCCTGAGACAAAGATCAAATCCAGTGTGTGTCCTCCCTCGTGTGTGGGACCCTCAATTACCTGGGTCAGGTCGATGGCCATCATGGAGGCCATGAACTCCCGGGCTACCTTGGTTGATCCGCCGAGTGATGGCAGGTTGAAGTCCCCCAAGACTACAAGTCTGGGGGTCTCAACCGCCACCTCAGCTATCACCTCGAGGAGCTCGGGCAGGGCTGCTGATACGTAGCGGGGAGCCAGGTACACAAGCAGCAGACCCAACTGCCTCCCAGGGCCCCATCTCACGAAGAGGGACTCACAGCCAGTAGTCTGTGGCACAGTGGTCTCTCTCGGCTCCAGACTTTCCCTAATAATAACCGCCATGCCCCCACCCCTGCCTAGGGCCCGCAGTTGATGAAATGCACGGTATCCTGGTGGGCACATTTCCACGAGGGGTAAACCCCCTTCATGGCCCAACCAGGTTTCCGTAATCCCCACCAGATCCGGGTCCCCCTCCGACACAAGGTCGTTAATGAGGGGGGCTTTGTTAACCACGGATCTGGCGTTACATAACATCAACCTAAGGCCCTGGCTCTGTAAACCCTGGCCACCAAGCTCGCGAAGGGGGCCCCGGGAGTTGGGGCAAGCAACCGCCTGAAGCCAGCGGCCGCGTCCCCTCTCCCAGTGATGGAATACCCGTCCCCCACCGCCCCTCCCCCTCCCTATGACCGTACTGATCAAAAAACCCTCCATGGAATCGACCCCTGCTCCCCCCGCCTTAATGGACCTATCCGCTTCCATATCTACTCCGCCAGATGACTTGACACTCACCCTAGCCTCAGACTGCCTAAACCCTCCCTCCGCCCTGGAACCCCCTAAAAGCCGAATAACACAATTTGCTAAAAAAAAACCTGAGTCTGCACTTCTTCCACTTCTCTAGACTGATTAGTCCCTCATTGAAGTGTGCCCTAGATAGCACAGCAGGCCACCCCTGCGAGAGGGGGGAATCTCGCAGTGAGAGGAGGTCTGCCCTTGAGTATATGCAAGTCATAAATACTTAGGGGCCCCGTTGGGTACCGGTTATAAGATGTTAAATACTGGTTATAAGCTGTTAAAAAATTGGTGCTAATACAATAGATGGATATAATAATAATAATAAAAGATGATACAATAATAAAAGTCCAGTAGAGCGATTAGGCATATAAAATCTGAGTAAAAAACAAGGGCAATAAATTAGTTCGTAAAAAATTAGTTCGTGCAAAAAACAGGTACGGGTGATGTAAACATGTAAGAGTACAGCCAGATGTCCTTTGACCCAGCCAATAATGTCCTGGGTGACGCCCTACGGGGCTCTTCAGGGGCTCAGGCCAGGATCTAATACGGCCTAGCGTCTCTTGGGTCTGGCCACCCCTCGGGCCTCGGGCCTCCACCCGGCTCCACCACTGGGTCCGCCAGTCCAACCACCCGGCAGCTACCCGACCACCATGCCATTCTCATGCCGTTCTCAGCCCTCGCCTGGCCTCCATTCAGCCTCCGCTCCTCCACTCCTCACCAGCTCGGGCCCTGGCTGCTGAGCCCGTTCCCCTCGGCCTCCAACTCTGGCTCCGGCTCACAAGCCCGTTCCCCTCGCCCAGCCTCCGTTCAGCCTCCGCTCCTCCACTCCTCACCAGCTCGGCCTCCGGCTGCTGGGCTCGGCTTCTGAGCCCGTTCCCCTCGGCCTCCAACTCCGGCTCCGGCTCACAAGCCCGTTCCCCTCGCCCAGCCTCCGTTCAGCCTCCGCTCCTCCACTCCTCACCAGCTCGGCCTCCGGCTGCTGGGCTTGGCTTCTGAGCCAGTTCCCCTCGGCCTCCAACTCCAGCTCTGGCTCCCGAGCTCGTTCTCCAGGCCCGGCCTCCATTCGGCCTCCGCTCCTCCGCTCCTCCCAGCTCAGCCTCCGGCTGCCAGGCTCGGCTTCAGAGCTCGTTCCCTCACCACCGTTCTCCATTCTTCCACCTCCATCGCTCCCTCTCTCCATCTCTCCTCCACTCCCTCCTCCTCTCTCACCCGTTCTCATCCCTCTTTGCCAGCTCGGCTTCAGCCTCCGTTCCCCTCCGTTCTTCTCCATTCTTTGCCGGCTCGGCTTCCGGCTTCCGGGTTCGGCTTCAAGCCCTTCTTCTGCTGCAAACTCACCCTGGCAAACCTCCAAGATCTCAAAGGGGAGCCAGGGTGGTCGTCCTACTGGACCCGACCCCCAAAGGTGTGTTACGGGGCCGGGTAGCACCTCATTCTCCCCCAACGGCTCCCGCGACCTGCAAGAGCTCAACGACGAACCGCCATCTTCGCGCACATAGATAAGGATAAGCACATAGAAAAATTACATCTTATAATCCATATAATCAATCATTTTTTCCTTTGCCATTTTCTCGTGTATCAACAGTTACAATAAGCTTTCAAATAAAATCATTTTTGAGACCTGAGTCTTTTTGCAACTGACTCTTCCCTCTGTCCTTAGGGTTAGGGGGAAAACTGGTTTCATCTGCAGTCTTTTCAGGGAAAACTGTTATTCTTTTGGTGTTTTCCTGGCACTGTCATAGTTTGGGTGTGTGCGTGTGTAATGTCTTGCAGTTATCTACACATTAATAATGATCAAGTACTAATATTTGGTTTCCTTACATAATTGGTGTTTTCTTTCATGCTTTTAGATTTCCAACTTCTATTTCTGTTAGTTAGCCATTGATAAAACAAATCCCATATGAAAAAGTATTCGAAGCCTTCTTGATTTTAATTGTCAATTTATTCATTATTGGACACTCTAATATTTATTAATTTTCATATCTTTGTTTTTCCACTGTTGTGCAAACACAATACCAGCAGCTGTTAACATGTGTAAAATTAAATATGTATTGTATTCCCTTTGAAATACCCAACAAAATATTTCTTGTTTTAAATCCATTCTTGCTTTACCATTGCTTCTAACCATGATACCACTAACTCTTGAATAGCTACTTGGACTGACCTAAATACTGAACCTAATTCATATATTCCTGTTTTTTGAACTGAGGAATAAATTTCAGAAAAATAAATCTATATTGCTCTGTGAATCTACCTATGACATTCATTCTTCTTGATCTAACTTCTTAGATGAAAAACTATATCTTTCATGTTTGTTGGGGAACATCCTTCCTGAAAAGACTGTACATTGTTGGGTGAAAAAAGACGTCCCTTCTGTTACCTGTAGTCCTCAGTTTACAACCACAATCGAGTCCAATATTGTTTTATTTCTTTTGCAGTTAGTACTATTTAACAGGATGAAGAAGAAGTATGACTGCTTTCTTCTCCAAAAAACTAAGAGAGGAGCAATCAGCTGATCCACAACAGTCACCAGCACTAACATCATCAGCACCAGCACCAGCATCAGCAGCACCAGCACCACCAGCACCAGCACCGCTTGAAGTCAGAGAAAGCAGCAAGTCCATCTCCTCCATTGAAGTTCCAAAACTTCCTGCCTGCTGGTGTTTGCAGCAATATAGAAACTTTCAGTACAAGTATGATATACTGGCTGTATCCAACAAAAAGTTAGGTAGTGAGTACTGTGCGAAACTCGTGTTTTTATTAGAGAAAGGTATTCATGTTTCTAGAGAGTGGAAAAATTTCCAGGTTGAGGCTGCAGGGACAACTAAGGAGAATCAACAATTATCTCTCAGAAAAAAATGAAGGAACATTTGCAATCAAAAGCACACCATATTTGTACAGAGAACAGTAAACAATGGGAGCAGGATGCTTTAACCAAATCCATAGATAAGTCAACTGACATCCAGTACTAGCAAAATATTTTTTACTGTTTACGATGTGGCACAAAGATGCAAACCATTCTCAGACATCGAAGGGCAGGTAAATTTGCTAACTGATTGGAGTAGATGGAAATCCGCAATGAAAATAGTTGAATTCATTGCAAATGAAATTAAAACCACCGTGTTTTCCAGCATTATTGCAAAGGTGTGTTTAATAATCAATGAAACCTCAACGCTATCAATGAAAGCAGTTCTGATAGTTTTTGTTAAAGTTGAGGATTCAGAATGCCCAGCAACCATTTTTGTTGAGCTGTTGGAATTAGAGAAACAAGGTGCGGAGACCATATGTTCTGCAGCGATGGGAAGCTTACATAAAGTTGGGTTACCACTGAATATCTGCAGAAGAATTTAATAGCTTTCTGCTCCCATGGTGCCAATGTTATGCTTGGGAGAAAATCTGGAGTCAGCACCAGAATAACTCAAGACTTCCCAAACATTGAAATCTGGCACTGCTTGAACCACTGCCTCCAACTTGTGCTGGATGATGTGATAAAAGAAATAAAACAAGTGAACTACTTCAAGATATTCCTTGACAAGGTACACACCACTTTCCAGAAATCCTGCAAGAGCCAGAATGATCTTTTCCAAATCTCTGCATAACTGGGCATTGAAATTGTGAAGATTGGCAGAGTTTTGGGACCAAGATGGGCTGCTTGTAGTTTAAGGTCAACCAAAGCTGTGTGTCATGCTTATCCAACACTACATCAGGTTTTTCTTGGCATTGAAAGATTCCCAGGCATGGCTTCCCATTTTTTGAATGATTTGACCCCCATGATTGATATTCTAAATGATATTTCTCTTCTGTCAAATACCTTGCAAGGGAGAAACACAGATATCATCAAGGCCGAAAAATTGCTATTATGATCAATTAAAGTATTTGAAATGCTTAGATGGGGAAAGGGCTCATATGGAAAAAAGGTTGTTGGAATGCTAGCTTCAGAAATCTTCAAAAAAATAAAAAATTAGTTCCAAATCAATGATTTGTTGCCCTTCCTCATGAAAATCTTTTGGCAAACATCACTAATTTGAAAAAAAGGCTGCTGGATTGCGACCATCTAAAAACAGGTAGCCAATTGCCAGATGCAAACAAATTACACTTTATCACATATTTGGAGCCAAATTACTGGAACATTGAAGATGTAGTCATTGCATGGACAGAAGCAGAGGCAGCATTGATTTTGATTTGGTGAAATTTTTAATTATGAAATTGATTTGAATGACTATAGAGATTTTTTGGAAAATGTGATCAAAGATCCAAAGACCTACAAAATTCCTGACAATATCAGAAAAGCTAGATGTTGTCAGGACAATTGCTGTTAGTTCAGCAGAAGCGGAAAGGGGGTTCTCAAAAATGAACCTCATGTTCAGACAAAGATCCCATCTAATTGTTCCAAAGTTTAGTAATCTGATGATGATAAGCATTGTTGGCATGCCTGTTAAGAGATGGGACCCAATTCCTGCAGTGGAAAGTGGCTCAGAGCACACAGCTGATGATCCATGAGTAAAGACCAAGAAAAGTGCAACTGAGGAGTCTGGGAACCAAAGAACAATCTGGAAACATCTTCAACCAAAAAATCAATAACAATAAGTAAGTACTTGAGTGCATCCCTTTGTGTTATTCTTATGTAAGATGTAAGTGCATGCAATTAAAGTCTTCCTTTCTGTGTCTTTTCTTTGTGCAGGTTATTGGAGCATATTGGTGAGGTGGTGGTGTAGAAGACCAGCAAGGCAGATCTTTCCTCTGTAAGTACCATATTTTTTGGAGTATAAGATGCACCTTTTTTCCTCTAAAAAGAAGCTGAAAATCTGGGTGCGTCTTATACATCAGATGCAGCATTTTTGCCTTCTGAAGCCCCGCCCCTTCACCAAAATGGCTGCGCGCGCATACCCTTATAGAGGCTTCCAGAGAGCTCCTGGGAGCTGGGGAGGGCAGAAATGAGCAAAAAACAGCCCCCAGCAGCACTCTATAAGCCTCCATAAGGCTATGCATGCCTTTTATTTGAAAAAAAACGAGCCAATTTTTGCGAAAAACAGGCCATTTTGGGGAGGTTTGCAGAGTGCAAAAACACTTTTTTTTTCCTTTCAGAAAGCTGTTGAGTTAAAGCAATTGATGAGAATTACGTTGCTCAAGTACTGTGCCTGCAGAAACAAAGATTTGCTCCAAAGGTGGTCAGTGATTTCCTTCTCCAGCACATGGCTAAATACACCTGGAAACATCTACCTACCTACCTCCCTCTCTCCCTCCCTCCCTACCCTCTCTCTCCCTACATATCTAGTCTATTTCTCTCTCTCTTCCTCTCCCTACTTATCTACACTCTCTCTCTCCCTACCTATCTACCATATTTCTTTCCCCGTTCTATCTACCTATATACCTACCTACCTACCTATTCTCTCTCTGTCCCTACCTATCTACTGTATTTCTCTCTCTCTCTTTCTCTCTCTCTATCCCTCTACCTACCTACCTACCTACCTATCTACACTCTCTCCCTACTTACTACACTCTCTCCCTACCCACTGTATTTCTCTCTCTCTCGTTCTCTCTCCCTTTATCTACCTACCTACCTACACTCTCTCTCCCTACCCTACCATATTTGTCTCTCTCTCTCCCTTTATCTACCTACTTACCTAACTACTCTCTCTCTCCCTACCTACCTACCTATTATATTTCTCTCCCTTTTTCTCCCTCTCTATCCCTTTATCTACCTTCCTACTTTTAAAAAAAAAAAGCCTCTTCAAAACCTGGGTGCGTCTTATACTCCGGTGTGTCTTATATTCCGAAAAATACGGTAGCTGTTTTATTGTTTGTGTGCTGGTTTCATCCTTAATGTAGTGCAGGCAAATTGAAGAGTTCATTTCTGTGTCTCTTCTTTGTGTAAGCCATTCATTGGAGCAAATGTGGTCCAATGTAGAAGACCAACAAGACAGTCATCTTTCCTCTGTAAGTAGCTGTTTTATTGTTTTGTGTGCTGGTTTCATCCTTAATGTAGTGCATGCAAATTGAAGAGTTCATTTCTGTGTCTCTTCTTTGTGCAGGCTATTCATAGGAGCATGGTGGTCAGTTGGTGATGTTGAAGACACACAAAAGGACAGTCATCTTCCTTCTCTATGATTCTCTATTCTCTATTATTCTCTTCTCTATTATGTATAAGAGAAAATGTAAAGAGGGGGGAAAACCCAGTCAACATTCTGTTTCTAAAGAGGCTTTGAAGTTTGCAATAAAAAAATAATGCATAAAAAAGAGAAGGGGAAAAATCTGACCATGAGGAATCTGCAAATTCCTTGTTTGGTCCAAACCAAGTTCCCCCAAACAGCAGCAGGCACGACTGCCATTGCTGGCAGTCTCAAAGCTGGGACAACCAGGAACCAAAATTGTGCAGGAGTGGTGTATGAACAAAGCATTGAAACTGGGTGAAATAATTACCAACTTTTACTCTAATGGCTTGCAGTAAAGAAAAAATATGAAAAGAACACTCTTAAATTAGCTGCATACCAATCACACAGAGAAAAAGAAAAAAAAAACAGAAAGAGGCAGAAAAAGCCCAAAGGAAACTATAAAATACAGAAAGATTGGGGGAAAAACTCAAATATTTTGAAAGTGACTTCAGGGAGAAATTATTTGTTATTTATTTATTTGCATTTTTAAAGTTCTCGGACTTACCGATAATTAGCTGTTTTAAACAGACTGCTTAATATTGGATTTGAGAATAAGAGAGCAATCTACTAGTGAAAGAGAAGTATTGCAACACTACAGCAGCAATATATTCAAGGAAGTTAACCTAATATATACAAAAATTAAAATACAGAATAGAAGCAACAACATCTGGAAAATGGCCTGACCTTGACTCTATTATGAAAAGATGACTGGGAAAATTTGAGAATATTTAATGGTCTTTCTTTTTCTTTTTGAAGAGTTATAAAAGGTATTAATTTGCAAACCATGAACTTTACTAAAATTAATTATTGGACTAAGGATTGGAAAGATCGGAAGAACGTAGTGAATTAATGTGGACTAATTTGGATTTGGACAACTCAAAAGAAGGAAAGAGCCAAAAGAAAGAGTGAAGAAATAAAATAAGATTTTATAACTTGGATAATTGGGAGATACATTTTTTAAATACTGAAATATTGGAATAATAGAAATATACTTTTCATAATTGATATTAAATCACTATAAAATGGATAAGACTTTTAAAAGTCATATACTAAGAAATGCTCTATTGCGAGTCTGGAAAAAGTATAAATATAAATTAAGTGATAAGTTACCAATATGGACAGTACCCAGGCACGCGATAGAGAATATAAATGTGTAGCTAAAGCAAGAGAGGATTACTTACAAGGAACTCCTTTACAAAGAAGGCGTTAAACTACAATTAAAATCTAGAGAGCAATTAAGAGAAGAAGGAATTATCAGGACTTGGTTTCAGTATGCACAGCTGCAGGCCAGATGGAGAGAAGACCAAAAAATTGGTATCTTGCAGCAGGATAAGAACTTGATAAAGCAGATAAGGGACAAAGGTCAAATGCACATAAAAAGGTTATACAGTGTATTGGTGGAAATAGACTCAGAAACTGATCTAGTTAAAGACTGCATGATAAAATGGGCGCAAAATCTAGGTGAACCAATAATGTTGGAGACTTGGGAGAAGATATGGGTTAGTAATGTAAGATTTACACAAGCCCAAAATTTAAGAGAGAATTTTTATAAAATGTTTTATAGATGGCACTTAGACCCAAAAAAGTTATCTTGCATTTACCCAAGTGTACAACCTAAATGCTGGAGATGTGAATGTGAAGATGCCACATATTTTCACATATGGTGGACGTGTAAAAAAATTAAGGCTTTTTGGATTAAGATATGGTGGATTATTCAAAATATCTTAAGGAAAAAAATTAAATTTACACCACAATTTTTCCTGTTGGGAATGGTTACGGATTGCACAGCAATAGAAACTAAGTTGATTTTGAATTTGATAACAGCTGCCAGGTTGCTGGTGGCACAGTATTGGAAGAAGGAAGATCCACCTACCACAGAGGAATGGACTTTAAAAGTTGTGCACCTGGCTGAGATGGCAAAAATTTCATCGTATCTTAAAGATCATTCAAATGAAAGATATATATTAGAATGGAGAAGATGGATCGATTATATGCAAAAAAAAATATCCAAATAAGAAGGTTTATATAGCATATGAATGAAATATTTTTTAAGTAGTTTATGTTTAGGATGTTTTGAGTTATAGTTAAAGAATTAGGGATAATATGTATATATCTTAGTTTCATGTTCGTGAAAGTTATACCCTGCGCTTGTTCTGGGAAGTCTGGGGAGGGGGGAGGGGGGAAGAGGTTGGGGGGGGGGAGAAAATGTTTGTAATCTTTATAAAATCTTCTAATTAAAAAAAATGGATCCACAAGAGACATTAGAAATATTGTTGATGTTAAAAAATCTGTGTGAACTTATAAGAGATAGTAAAGAGACAAAGAGATTGTTTAAAGATATAGAAGTGAATGTAGAAGCTACTCACCAATTGGGGAGGCGGGGAACATGATACGCAAGAAATAGATGAGAAATTAGAAAAAGCAGGGGAAGGGGAAAATAGAAATGAGAAGCAAGAAGCCCCCCAATGTACAACAGTACAGAGAGAAAAGAGAAAAACCTCATTAAAAAAGCAAAAGAAAGTCTTGGAGATGGGTGTTCAAATAATGCAACAAAAAGATATAAAAGACACTCAGGAGGGAAAGATTAGTAGATACAAAAATATTTTAAAAAGATATAAGAGCTCAAGAGAGAGAGAGATAAAAGGTTGACCAAAAATCAATAAATGATGGAACTATAATTAAGTGATTATGTATAATGAGAAAATATATTAATAAAATAGGAAAATACCATGATCCCAATAAATGCAGATTAGTAGATGATAATCTAAGATTAGTTATTATTAATATTAATAGTATGTTAAAATATATTGTATTCCCATGATGGATTGAATATTGTTAATAATTGGAAATATCCACCACATTGTATCCAAATGTCAATCAGGACCTTACACTGGCCCAATGTCTGATTTTTTTTTAATGTAGACCACCCTATCCTTGAATGGTTTGGTGGACAGGACCAGAGGTAGTATTCTACCAGATCAGACCAGTTTGTCTGAACCGCTACCTACTGCTGTTCCACAACCTTCTCAATCAATTTCTGGTTGATATGTATGTGAAAATTGAGAGTGAAAGACACAGTTGGATATGTAGAAACCCCCCAAAAACTGAGAAGTGAGGAGTATGTGCACCTGACATGACATGACATGACAAGAACTGACAGCCACTTATCACACCTTGGCAAGATGGTTGTGTCGCTGTCTTCTTTCACTGGAGGACCCAGCTACATACACAAGCAAATTCAAGATGCAATGATGTATGTGCACCATTTCAGACGACCAGATCTGCTTATTACATTTGCCTGCAATCCGAAATGACCAGAAATTGTACAGATCTTTAAACATAGACAAAAATCTCACAATAGATATGACATAGCAGCAAGGGTTTTTCGTGTGAAAGTAAAACATATAATGAAGCTCCTCACTAAAGGTTGCATCTTTGGAAATGCCAGGTGTCACATGTACTCCATGGAATGGCAGAAATATGAACTTCCCCACATGGATATTCTTCTTTTTGTTGTTGTTGTTGTAAAAAAATGTATTGGTTTTATAACATTTATAGGAAACGGGTATTTGGGTATATAGAAAATTTTGGTAGCTCCCATGCTGGCAGTAGAAACCCCCCACATCCCACAGGTTTACAATTTTAAGTGCAACATACAAAGGATAAGCATATACAGAATTCTTATTTTATATCAACCATGTGTTAGCTATTCTGCTAAAATTGTACTCATAACAATAGACATGACATAGCAGCAAAGGTTTTTCGTGTGAAAGTAAAACATATAATGAAGCTCCTCACTAAAGGTTGCATCGTTGGAAATGCCAGGTATCACATGTACTCCATGGAAGGGCAGAAATATGAACTTCCCCACATGGATATTCTTCTGAGGCTAGAAGAGAAGAGAAGACCAGAGTCCATTGATGAAGTTGTAAGTGCTGAGGTACCTGATCCCGACCTAGCCCTAGCCCTCCATGACATTATCAAGATGACAATGATCCATTGCCTATGTGGACCCCTCAACAGGAACTCATCCTGCATGGTGGATGGCACCAGTATCAAGAACCACACTGGACATGATCTTGACAATTGCTGGGTGGTTCCATACAACCCCGTCCTGTCTCACAGCTTCTCGGCTCATATAAATGTTGAGTACTGCAATTCAGTTAAATCCATAAAATACATCTGCAAGTATATTAACAAAGGATCTGACCAGGCAGCATTCACCATTGAAGATGTGGATTAGGTGACAAGGTATGAGGCAGGATGACACATCAGCAGCTCTGAGGCAGCCTGATGCATTCTTTGCTTCCCTATTCACAAAAGGTTTCCTCCTGTTATGAACCTTGCCACACATCTCGAAAATGGCCAAAGAGTTTATTTTACTGAGGACAATGTTGTTGAGAGGATGAATAATCCTCAAAAAACAAACTTCTGGCCTTTATGAGCTGTGCAAAGTTTATGCTTTCACAAGGACCCTTTTATATTACAAAGTTCCAACTTACTACATATGGAAAGGCAACAAGTTCTGCAGGAGGAAATAAGGGAAGGCTGTACCAGGTTATATGGGGGTGAAGAAAGATTAGTTTTTGGGTAGAGTGTACACCGTCCATGCCAATAATGCTGAGTGCTACTACCTATGCCTCCTCTTGCATGAGATCCGTGGCGCAATATCATTTACTGCCCTAAAAACTGAGGCAAGTGTACTTCAACTGACATTTCAAGCAGCATGCAGTGCACTGGGCTTGCTGGAGAATGATGCTCACTGGGACCACACTCTGGAAGAAGCCTCCATCTCTGACTTTCCTAACAAACTCTGTGAGCTGTTTTCCATCATGTTGGTTTTCTGCCATGTTGGAGACCCCCTAAAATTGTGGGAAAAATACAGAGACAGTCTTGTGGAGGATGTTAGAAGGCTAATGGAGAAAGAGAGTGTGGAGATGCCCATCTGGTCCTCCAAATTGTTTACAACCAATGTCTTATCCTTCTTGAGGATATCGTCATATCCATGTCGGGTAAAACATTCCTATAGTTCAGCTTTCCACCACCTTCACGAGAGCAAGGAACCACTGTTAGCAACCGTCAATACCTGAGTGAACTGTTTTATAATACCATTCAGCTAACACAAGCAGTTGCTATGAATGTTCCAAAATTAAATCAAGAACAGAGGAAAGCCTACGATGAAATCAGTATTGCTTCTGATTCTGGACAGTTGTTCTTGCTTGATGCTCCTGATGCCACTGGCAAAACATTCTTGATCAATCTCTTGCTGGCCAAAATTAGAAGCAGAAGGAATATTGCCCTAGCTGTTGCTTCCTCAGGAATTGCAGCTACCTTGATTGACGGAGGGCAACACGACTCACTGTGCCTTCAACCTGAATTATTCTGAGTCTGCACTTTGTAACATCTCTAAGCAGAATGACATGGCTCAGGTGCTTCGAGAAGCCAAACTTATCATGTGGGATGAGTGCACCATGACTCACAAAGGAAGTCTTGAGGCTGTAAACAGGATGCTCCAGGTAGTGGTGGGTTTCAATTTTGCTTACTACCGGTTCACTTGTGCATGTGCATGCACATGTGCAGAAGCATCCAGGCAGGTGGGCAGAGCCTCCCACCACCTCCACTACCAGTTTGCCTGATCCAGACTGAACCAGGAGCAACTCACCACTGGCTCCGGGACCTTAGGGACAGCAACTGTCTTATGGGTGGAGTTACAATTATTTTGGCTGGTGACTTCAGACTGATGTTGCCTGTTGTGCCATGAGGGACATGTGCAGATGAAGCCAAGGCCTGTCTCAAGTCATCCATCTTATGGCCTAAAGTCAAAGTCCTGACCTTGACAGTTAACATGCATATCCACATTCAACATGATTTGAGGGCACAACATTTCTAAATTATTACTTGATATTGGTGATGGCAAGCTTTTGGAAGAAGAGAGAAGAATAACTACTTCAAGTAACCTTTGCCATGTTATGAGAGATCTGATCATCTTGACTGACAGAATATACCCCAGCATTCATCAGGTTGGAGTGGATTGTGATTCATAGCTGAGGAAAAGAGCTATTCTCACTCCAACAAATGACTCAGTCAACAGCATCAACAACTTTCTGCTGGAAAAGCTGTCCACTGAGCATATGAATCTGTGGACTCAGTAATGGAGATTGGGAATGCTGTACATTGCCCTCTGGAGTTCTTGCATTCTCTCAACCCACCAGGATTACCACCTCATGTCCTCTACTTCAAGGTTGGCGCTCCAATCATGCTGTTACACATTCTAACTCCTCCAAAACTCTGCAATGGCACCAGGCTTCAGGTGAAGACTCTGTACAAACACATAATTGAAGCCATGATTTTAACAGGCGTCAATCAAGGAGAAACCATTTTCATACCCTGAATTCCTCTGATCCCATCAGACTACCACTTTGAGTTCAAATGTTTACAATTTCCTGTTAAGGTTTGCTACATCATCAATAAGGCACAGGGACGGACTTTGAAAGTGGTGTGTGTGCATCTGACGAGTGACTGCTTCTCCCATGGCCAGTTCTATATTATGGCGTGCTCCAGAGTCAGTTCACCTGACAACCTGGTCAACTTCCAGCCAGAGAGCAAAACCAGAAATGTTGTTTACAGGGGGGTCCTGAATAATTCATCTGAGGGACGAATTGAAACTCTATGCTATGCAACTTATTAGCCTGGCTACATAGACAAAACAACCACAACCATTAAAAGGCTTAAACCAGTCTATTTCATTGTTGTTACACTTACAATAATGTCATGTAACAGAAATTTAGCTTGCTGTCTGTAACGAAATAGTCACTTTTTAAACTACTCATTAATTTTCAAGCTTTAAAGTGTCAATTTATCAAGCCCCATCACAAGTTTTTCTGCTCTGCACCATTGTGACTCTACCCCGGAAGTCCTGGATTCTTCTTTTTAGTGATGCTGAAAGGGCATCTTTTATTATGAGAGGCAAATAACATGGCTTTTGTTATTTGTTAACTAACATAGTTAGTTTGTATTTTAATCTGATTTATATTCTTTCTTTTAAAGTGATATTCAAGATTTATTAGCTTTTAACATTCCTAAACTGATAAACAAGTTGGAGACTAGCTCCAGATAAGAAGTTTGTTAGTACAAATTCACTATCTCTTGTGAACCCTAAACAAACTTTCGCCTTACAATTTATTCCACTACAGAACTCATTTTAATAAACATGTATGCTATCATCCTGTCCAATCAACTTTCTTCTTTCAGGTTTCTTTGTTATGTTAACTATAAAAGGGGATGTAAGCTAAAGATCGGGGTTCCCTCTTGGAATGAGGAATCCCGTTTGTCTGAATATTCTGATAAATTGTAATAAAATGATCTTCCTGTCTTGGTTTGTCTCATTAGAAAATATGCACACCAAGGCATGAGCTTGAAAAAGCCATATTTGGCCATCAATACCATTAACAGTGTTAACACATTTCATTTTATTCTACTAGTAAATCCTTTTCTTTCCCTTCCTCTTTTTCTAACTCTTTTCTCTTGGTCTCTCAGAAATTTCACTTCTTTTATGTTCTCTTTTTTCCACCCATTCACCTAGGTTTTCTTTATCTTCTTTTTATAATTTCTATATTTTAATTTTAATTTTATTGTTCTGCTAACTTTCTCCAGGTTTTCTTCCAATCTTCCCACCTTTACTATTTAGTTATTCCTTTGGGGGGGGGGCATTCCCCCTTGTCTACTTTTTGTGTTCCACTATAAATCTCAGTGAAATCATCTAAATATTTTTTTCTTTTTCAATCCCTTTCTTCCATGATGTCTTCTTGTTCTTCATTTGAGCTCTTTTCTATTGCTTTTTCTCTTCCTCCCTGGTTTAAGTGCTCCCTCTGAATTTCTAGTTTTTCTTTACATTTAACATTTCACATGCATTTTTTAACATATCAAGTAGTTCATCATACACCCAAAGTTCCATAGTGCCTGCTTGGCTAATTTAACAATTTTTTTTAAAAAAAATTCTGCTATATCACATTTATTTAAACTTAAAGTCCATGGGATTTCCTCCCTTTTTTGTTTCCAAATTCTAAAGTCCAATTCCAATTTTAGTCCAGTCCAGTCCACAATGAATATTTTATTTTATTTTTTCCTTCCACAATAGTAAGTCAAATCCAAAACACTGTTGCCAAAACAAATACTCCTTAATGCATGGGTAGTCAACCTTATTATACCTACTGCCCACTTTTGTATCTCTGTTAGTATTAAAATTTTCCAACCACCCATCGGTTCCACAGTAATGGTGATTTATAAAGTGAGGAAGTCAATTAAATTTAAAAAAGGAAAGTGCTTCAGTATCGGACAAAACCCCTACCGCCCACCATGAAAGCTGGCATGCCCACTAGTGGGTGGTAGGGACCAGGTTGACTACCACTGCCTTAATGGTTCCCACCACTTCAAATTATCTTCAAAGTATTTTTTGCTATAGTCAACATCAAATTCTGTAGCTGTTCCTTTCTCTTTTATTCCTCTGCTAGGTCTTGTAGTATTCTCTTCTCACAGTAGATGGCTTCCTCTCCATAGTACACTCTGATCAATTGGCTGTCAAAAGCTGTCAAAATTCACTTAAAAATTCTTTTGAGGATTTTTTAATCCTCAAAAAAATAGAAAAAAGGAAGAAAAAGAAAGGTTCTTTAATTCTTTAGTTATTTTTAACATCTCCAATTTTAGGAACAAAAATCTTCTAGGGCTTTTTCATTTTAATCTCCGCTTTGTCCTTCTTCCTCCATTAAGATCTTGATTTCCAAATAGAAATAGCTCTGGATCTCTTTTTAGACCCAAATTTAAAATTTCTTTATCTTTGGATTGGTCACTCTCTCACCCAAATCCAACACTCTATTCCAACACCGCTCCTGCTCAAACAGCTTGGTCTGGTTGCCCCAACTTTGAAGTGGTCATTTGAATATGTCAGTTTTGGAGAGCTTTATCTCCGACCTGCTGAGGAACTGCTGGTTCCTCTTGGTCATTCGAGATGTCTCTCCTTCTTCTCCATTCCTCCAGAATGGTTCTGATTTGAGGATCCCCTAGTAGCAATTTGTCCAGCTGGGTCTGACGAGTACCACTATTTCCCAACCGGTCTCATAGGGACACTTCCGGCTTCCTTCAAACACACAAACAATTCTATGGCGGAATGGCAACAATTGAGAATTGTGTACTAGCACACTTCTTTTTCCAGGATTAACCAGAATTCTTAGAATTTATAAAGTAATTCTACATAATATTAAAATAGAATTATAATTATATTCAACTAAGGAAAGTAAGTAATCTACTTATTCATATTTAATTATCCAGTCCTAAAGATATATATGTGATGTGCTTATAATCATCTGTCTTTAATTATATCTCACCCTGAACTTTTATTATCAATATAGCAAATAAAATAAATTGGTTGTGAAGCTTGACAGTACCAAAATAGATTGCATCCTTTCTAATTTTTATCTGTTTCTGCTGCAAAAGAAAGCTATTTTTTCCTGTGTTCCTCTTTGAAAAGGCTCTAATAAGTATGCATCTGATAATCCAGTGGAAATCTTTGTTTTCAATATGATTCTTTCACATTAAAAAAAAACTGGCTCTGACTTCCAGTTCTTAATTGTTTCTCCACCTGATGTTCAAAGAAAGCAGGCTTCTGTAAGGAGAAAGTCAGGAAACACTTTTTTAAAAGCAATAACAAATTGAAACATGTATATAAGTAAGTAATGGGATACTTCAAATTTGATTACAAGCAACCTTTGGCTTTCTATCTGCTGAATAATAGGCCATGTTGTTAAAGGCTATTTCCATGCCAGGCATGTGGGTCCTATTTTTTTCATCCTTAGACATGGTTGTTTACTGTTCAAAGCTGCATTTTAATCAGCCTGATTCAGTAGTCCTTAATAAATCACTCCTAAATGAATGTTGGAAAACAAGGAATGTTCTCCAGGATTTTTCTTGCTTTTCCCCCTTTTCTCCTAATGCCAATGTTTAATACTATAGGGCCTGGTAGATATGAAAATAAAAATCAAAGCCTGGTAAAGTCAATGAAATTATAATTAACTTGTTCAATATCTTGTTTGCTTCAAGTTGCTTTAAAAAAACAACAACGCAGGAGTCCAACTTTAAATTCATTGCAAACAGACCCAATTTCACTATTGGAACCTCCATCAGTTTCTGGTACAGAAGTTTTTTTTTAATGTCTTGAAGGTGACAGTGTAAATATATGCAAATTGTACAAGACTCAGTCAAGTTGGTAATAAGGACAGGAAAAAGATAAAAATAATACTTTTTAGTGAGATAAACATTTGTTCACAATTCTGGAAAAGAATTTTGGACTAACATACAACTTCTTGACTAATATATTTTTTTCATTGCAAAAATAAAAGCTTTGTTGTGCCAAACAGATTAATGCATGAAACTGTTAACTGTTTTAAATCAATATGATATTGCTAGAATCTAATGTGGCCTTCTTTTTAGAAGAATGACAAATATTACAATAATATAATAAATATTACAGGAAAATTTCACCTCTCATGGCCTATCTCATGTGACAATAAGAACTTGCCTTATAGACTTTTCAATCTCCATATCAGTTTAGGTTCAAAATAATATGGATTTGGGGAATTGCTCTCTACATGGGGCTCCCCTTGAGGTGCACCCGAAGGCTACAGCTAGTTCAGAATGCAGCCGAGGGGGCAATATTGGGTATCTCCAGGCAGTGGCGTAGCGTGGGTTGTCAGCACCCGGGGCAAGACAAGTAATTTGCGCCCCCTAACCCGTGGATTTTAGCACTCGAGTCTCTTCCACTAGATTAGTTAAAGCAGTGGTGGGCAAACTTATTAGTCAAGAGAGCTAAATATCAACAGTACCACGACTGAAATTTCTTTTGAGAGCCAAAAGGTGTGGCCTGTTCTATGGGAGTGGCTAAGCGGTCGTGTGACTGGGTGGGCGTGGCCAACTTGGAAAATGTGGTGAAACTCATTTAATGACGGTGCTGCTTAGCAACCAAAATTTTGGGCTCAATTGTGGTCATAAGTTCTTTCTTTCTCTCCCTCCCACTTTGTTTTTCTTTCTATTTTTCTTTCTCTCTTTTTTTTGTCTCTCTCTCTCTGTGTATCTGTCTCTCTCTCCTCCCTCCACCCATCTGTCACTCTGCGTGTGTGTGTGTGTTTGTGTGTGTATGTGCAGGCCCGGATCCAATAAGTGCGGGGCCCAATTGGATTTTTTTTGCGGGGCCCTCTATATATTAAATATTTAAATAAAATGCAAATTCAATATATATATAAATCAAATATCATGGATCATAAGATAGGTAAACTTCTACATACATTAAAAAATAAAAATATGCAAAATACAAAAACAATTACATTTTATTGAATATAAATTTACATCATTGAATATGAATATATGAATTTACATATTTCTAAGTTTTTGTTCTGTAAATTCTTCTAAAATAGTTTGAAAATCCAATTTCCTTGCTTCTTCACTTTCAATCGACATAATTGCTAAACTATTTAATCTATCCTGAGTCATTGTCGATCTCAGATAGTTTTTTATTAGTTTTAGCCTGGAAAATGATCTCTCTCCAGAAGCAACGCTCACTGGAATTGTTAAATATATTCGGAGAGCAATAAACAAGTTTGGAAATGCCATTGCTCTGTCATTTTCCGATAAAAATTTGAACATTTTAAATGGATTTTCAAAAAATTCTGATGGAAGGATAGATTTTAAAGCTTCCATTTCTTCAACTAACATTTTTCCATCTATATCAGTTTCCTTCACTATTGGTGCATCATTTTCTGTGAACCTAGAATCTGTTAAGAGAAATTTCTAATTTAGCTGCATGTTTTTGAAGTGCTTCTTTTTCCATATTTTGAAATTTTCCCAGAAACCCAAATAAGTCATTATGATTTTTGAATTATTCAAAACGATCTTTTAGTGATTCTGTAGCTTTATCTAAAACAAAATTTAAAAAAGATATCTTGTATGCGTTTATCGGATCTACAATACGTTCATCATCGCCTTCATAATTGAAATGTTTCTTTCTTTTCCGGCCTTTTATTTCGAAATTCTGTAGATATTTCCAAATCTTGTGCAAGAATTTTTGCTTGAACTAAAACTTGTTTGAATCCAGTATTTCTGTAGTCGCTTAACCATTTTAAAAGTTTTTCAAATGAAGAAAGTGCAATGGATACTTCTACAGATTTACTTTGAAGTTCCTTGCTTACATAATTGACTTGGAACAGTAAATCGTACCAAAAAACCAGTGATACTAAAAATTTATAGTCTTTCATTGCATTTCCAAGACATTCTGCCTCGCTTTTAATTTGTGGATCTTCAGAAATTTCTGATATTTCGAAAAGAGCATCATAAAATTCACCTATTTGGTATCTCACTGCTTTTACGCTTTGAATCCGATCAAAATTTGGGAGCTGGGCAACTGTCTGCATGTATGAGGATTGCAGAGTCCCCTGCTCAACATTAGCGACCGACGGTTGTTGAACATGGGGATTTAATTCTCTCCTAGCCCACCTCACAGGGTTGTTAGAGGGAAAAAGAGGAAGGGCTTGCAAGTCTGTTTTAGTGCCTGGAGTTATTAAAGTGGAACACAAATACATCCGTAAAATAAAAATAGGTAAATCGATGTTCTTGTAGCCCCTGAGTGGTTTGTCTTTCTCTCCATTCTTTCTTCATTCTTCCTTCCTCTTGCTTTTCTTCTTCATCATCATCCTCTTCTTCCTTGTCCCTATTTTTTCCTCCTCTTCCTCTTGGTGGCTCTCCTTTTCTTCATTTTTCCTTCTTTCTTCTTACTCCTCCTCCTCCTTCATTCTCTGTCTCCACCCCTCTTCTTCTTTCTTCTTGGCGCTCTCTGTCTGCATTCCTTCCTCCTCCGTTTTTTCCCTTCCACCTCTTCCTCTCCTCCTCCCTTCATCTTCCTCTCTTGGCATTCTCTCCACATTCTTCCCTTTCCGCTTTTCCTTCCACTTCTTCCTCCTCCTCCTCCCTCTTCTTCTCCCCCCCTCCTCTCTCTCCCCCTCCCTCCTTCCCCTTCTCTCCGCACTTCCTCTCCGCATTCTTCCCTCCCCCCCTTCTTTCAGAAAGCAAGAGTTCGAAGGAAAGTCTGCCTTCCCAGCCCCTCCTCATTCCCTCCCACTCGGGGGAAGGGAGCCCATCCGAATCGAGGGGGAAAGATTTGCGCTTTGAAACAGCGGAGAAACTTCCTTCTGCCTTCCCCTCCCCAATTTATCTCTTCTTTCCTCTCTTTCTTCTTCTTTCTCTTTCTCTCTCTCTCTCTTTGCCAACGGGCGCCCACCTCCTCTTCCCCCCCCTCCCCGTGCCGCCTCCTCCTCCTCCTCCTCCTCCTCTTTTCCCTCCCTCCTTCCCCCCACTCTCCATTAGCTTTGGCGTGATCGCTGCGTCGGGAAGGAAAGGAAAGGCGCTCCTTGCAACAATTTGGATTTTTTTGCGTTTTGCTTTTCATTGTCCCCCCCCCCCTCAAAAGCCAAAACTGTTGCAAAAGAAGCTCTGACAGCTCCGAGCCCAGCGCCATCCGTCGAGCCGCGCCGGGGATCAAACGCGGGTTTTGAAGTGTTTAAATGTATTATTCATGCCGCCCAAGAGATGCCATCTAGGGGGCTTTTTGGATTGGGCAGGGGGCTGCCCGAGCGCCCCCCCCAGATGTTGCGCCCGGTGCGGCCGGCACCCCCTGCACCCCCCACGCTACGCCTCTGTCTCCAGGTATTCCCACGTAACACCGCTCCTGCGGTACTGGTTACCATCTTCAAAGCGCTCCATGGCACGGGACCTAGTTATCTGCGGGATCGCATCCTACCCCACACATCCCTTCGGCCGATTCGCTCCCACAGAGAGGGACTTCTCCGGGTGCCATCCACTAGGCAATGCCAGCGGGTGACGCCCAGGGGAAGGGCCTTCTCTGTGGCGGGCCCTACCCTCTGGAACGACCTACCCCCCGAACTTAGATCCATCAAGGACCTCTGCTCCTTTCGCCAGCAATTAAAAACTTACCTTTTCCAACAGGCTGGCCTGGCCTAACCTACTGTACTTAGCCTTAGTTATTAGAGAAATTTTTATATTGGGTTTTATGGTAATTTTAACGGGAAGATTTTAGCATAGGAGTTAGTTTAATATAGTTTTAAATATTTATGTAATTTATTGTGATATATTGTGTTTTTTATATTTCCTGTGCACCGCCCTGAGTCCTTTCGGGGAGAGGGGGCGGTTAATAAGTCGAATTAAAGTAAAGTAAGTAAAGTAATTGCATGTTGCTCATAGAATATAAATAAATATAATAAGTAAATAGGCAAGGACAGAATTATGCTATGAGATTGCAAACCTATACTGACTTTTGAGACAGTAAAGCCTATTTAGCTCACTGGGATATATTTCCCAGTAAACATATACAAGTAAAAGTAAAACAATTACCGTACAAATATGTGACAATTTTATTTTCCCTAACTTGTAATAATGTATGATGTTAGATCAGAATAAGAGTTGCATTTAATAGGAAAGTTCTGCACTTGGAATTTTCAGAAACATATCTGTATGCTTTATTCCAACATATACTATAATGAAAATGAATATGATTATAAATGGCAAGATCAATTGTGTAATCAAGAAAGATAGATTTACAGAAAATTAGTAAAATTTGGGAATAATATGACTGATGCAGTGTCTACAAGAAAAGACAGCTGATGAAGCATGCAACATTACACACAGTTGATCATTTTTCTGGTTAAGGTATGTATGCCTATGGTTATTGATCTCTCATAGAGTTTATTGACTGATTATATGCCTTCAAGGTAGTATAGAATTCATTGTATCTTATTTTTATTTGATTTTATTATTTATTTTATTCAATTTTTACACAGCTCACTCCAGCTGACTCAAAACCACATACAGAATATGGACCTTTTCCAGAATTATCTGTTCCCAGCACAACTCTCAAGATCTTCCAATGGTGTACTGAGAAGCTTGATGAAAAGTTTTATGTGGTTTTAATAGTGCAGGAAGAAGCTAGTTCCACTACTCTGACAGATGAAAATGAATGAATGAACAATGAATGACAATGAAGATATTGAAATCAGGGGTGAAATCCACTTAGCTTTGCTACCAGTTTGGTAGCAAAGTGAGCACACGCCACCGCTGTGCATGCACAGGACCTCCAGAGCATGCACAGAGCATCAAAAATGGATGTGATGATGTCCAGGCAGTTGGGCAGAGCCTGCTACCAGGCACCTGCAAAGATAAGCTAACAGTGAGGGACGGGGAAACCTGCTATGCCGCATGATTTAGATTATCTAGAAAGTAGGAAATTCTGTTTCTAGCTAATAAAAATCGCATGTCACATCTGATCATTGGCAAAACTGGTTTCATTTTTTTTACTACCAGTTCGGGTGAACCGGTAGCATTTTTACTACTGTTTGGGCAAACTGGGCTGAACCGGTAGCATTTTACCCCTGATTGAAATGGATAATAGCTTTGCCTTTTTTTATTAGCTATGAACAGTAAGGGATCAAACAGTCAAGAAATACATTGCAGCCTAGTACTTAGTGGAGTAAACCCCCTGCCCTCCACGCATGCGCATGTGACCCAATCTGCACCCTCCCCCCATGCATGCACATATAACTTCCCTACATGCATGTGTGACCCACACACATGCTCCCACCCCCTCGCCCATTTTTGGCTTCCATGTTGGTGCAGGAGGCTTTCCAGGCCCAAAACAGGGTGCGTGGGGCCTTGCACGGTGCTCCCGTGCCCTGTTTTGTCTTCCAGGTTGGTGCAGGAGGCCCAAAATGCACCCTGTTTTGGGCCTGGAAGACCTCCTGCACCAACTTGGAAGCCAAAACAGGATGTTCCTTCCACATCCCATTTTGGACCTGGAAGCCAAGCCTCCGAAATGCAATGCGAGTGCCCCCACACATGCACATGCACCCCTCCCACATGTGCCCTGCCTCATATGTGCAGCAGAGTCCAGCTGGATGGCGGGAGGCATGTGCACATGTGCAGTGGAGCTGGGCTGGGGTGACGGCTGGCATGCCCCCAGATGCACGTGTGCCATAGGTTTGCCATCACAGATCTATGTGGTTGCTAACAGTTGGCTTTGTACTGATGGTACATTATTAATCAGCTAAATACTACGAAAGCCAGGGGGGTGGGGAACACGACAAAATTTTGTACTATATACTATTTTATAGTACTGTGTTTAGATATAAGTACTTACCAGGTAAAATATTAACTATTGTAAAATAACCTCAAAGAAACCTTCCAACTGTATGATTTTCAACAATTCATTAGTTTTCAAATTACACCAGTTCTATGTCTGTCTGTATGTGTTTTAATAAACACATTGATGTGGTCAGGAAATAAGGAAGAGATATAAAAAGCAACTTGGCCTAAGGTCCAGAACTGTAGGAAGTGCTGACCTTATTTTGCTTAAGGGTTTCTACCAGCTCCTAAATGATTTCAAAAATAGTATAAAGCAGAGGTTGATTACCAGGTTAGATCTTTGATTGTGTATTCTTGGTCACTCTTGATCTCCTGCAGAAGATACTCTGGCTGATTTCAATCAAGCCCTATTCAAACTCAGGAAACAAGAATCACTGGATAATTTGAAAAGGTTTTTATTACTAATTAGATATTGTAATAAAACCTTTTAATGTCAATATTTTTTATATCTGGAAGTTTATTAGCCACACTAAGTTTTGGATTACTTCAGGCCACTGAGCAAACTAGTCTTATGGACAGCAGCATGTGGCCCAAATGAAAATGATGCCAAAATATGCAGTGGCATTATCATGTAAATGCCACATTGTACTTATCTAAATATATAACAAGTATGTAAGTTGAAACATATTCATAGTAGTATATGTTATTGTATGCTCTCCCTTATCCCTTTTTTCCCTGTTTTAAGCTCTTCATCTTTTCTCTTCCTTATTTAAGCCTTTCTATTTTATAGTACTTTTACACTGAAAAGTCAGTGCAAAAAAGTCATGAACTAGCTCAACAAATCTCAATTCTGACTTCAATAAGCTACGTTCACTTTTACATGTTAAACTCATAGCTTTTAAATTCAGATAGATACGTAATGTTTTCATACACTGTATAAGTATGTGTGTGTTTGTAGTGTTGACCTAGAAGTGGAGTTAAGTGAGTTAAAAAAAATCAGTTGCAGGCACATTTCTGTGGTGCAACACAAATGAATAATCTTATGGAGCCTTCCTTTAGACGGCTATGAACATCACTTCACTCCAGTCCTATTCACCTTCATTTCATTTCATACTTTGGATTTGCTTCTGAAATGCTGATCAAAAAATAACAGGGAAATTTGAATGTGTTCCTTTAAAAAAAAAAAAAATTCAGCTGAAACAATAGCTCCCTCCCAGCTACCAGTATGTGGACGGTGCTTAGCTTCTCTTCTTGCAAAAAAAGTATTTCATTATATGAGAGGATAATATACAGGTAGTCCTCGAATTAAGACCACAAGTGAGACAATTGTTAAGTGAGTTTTACCCCATTTTATGACCTTACTTGCTATAGTATAAGTGAATCGCTGCAGATGATAAGTTAGTAACACAGTTGTTAAGTGAATCTGTCTTCCCCATTGATTTTATTGTCAAAAGGTTGCAAAAGATCATGTGACCTTTGGACACATAAGCATGAACCAGTTGCCAAGCATCTGAATTCTGATCGCATGAGCAGGGGGATGCTACAAAGGTTATATGTGTGGAAAATTGCATAAGTCGTTTTGAGGCCATTGTAACTTTGAATGATCACTAAATGAACTGTTGTTAAGTGTATTTAAAAGATAAACAAAAATAATTAAATGAACATCTATAATCATACATATGCCCAGCTTCCCTGATTTAAAATTTAAAAGTCTTTTAAAGAAACAATGTAAAAGGGAATATTCTGTCATATTACTAAAATATCCTCATATTTATTTATTTGGCTTAGATTCTGTTATTCATTTAGGAGGGGAAGTGAGGTAATTAGTATTTCATCCTCATAGTTGTCCCTGGAACAAGTTGGGCTAAGAAAAGATATATTGGATATATATATATATCGCACAACACTAGAACTAGGGGGCACTCCATGAAACTTTTGGAAGCTAGACCTCAAACAAATAAGAGGAAGTACTTTTTCACCCAGAGGATCACTGGTCTATGGAACTCCCTGCCAGAAGAAGTGATGACAGCTGTCAGCCTCGACACCTTTAAGATGCCTAAGGACACCCTCTGGGTTGGAGAGATAGGCAGGATATCTCTCAATGCCATTTGCAGGGAATCATAAGCAGGTGAAGACATCTGCTTGGGAATACCCTGAAGCAAATGGTGAGCCACTGTGGGAGACAGAATGCTGGACTGGATGGGCTGTGGCCTGTTCCAGCAAGGCTCTTCTTATGTTCTTATGTTCTTATTGTTCAATGTCACTCAGTGAGCTTCCATAGACCAGAATCTGGATCCCATCCTCTTAGGGCACTCTATCACAGTGACCATTTGATCCAACTTAGTCCATTATACTTGTGTTTCTCAACTTTGGCAACTTTATGATAGATGGACCCGAACTCCCAGAATTCCTTCCTCACTAACATCATGGAAACACAATTTTATAATACACCTGCTCATCTGTTGGTGGAGTATCTATATACTGATTACTGCATCCAACCATGCCATGCTCAGATGCTTATTTAGAGACCTCCAGAATTTCAACTTTATCTTCAACTAAGGGTCAACAATTCTAGGTCAATGAAGTAACACTGAGATTTCTGGGAATCATTCTGAAAACCAAATGTTTTCAGAACCAAATGGGGTTCTTGGGTCAGCTTCCATTGTTATGCTTTCACACCATCTCTCATCATTTTTTTCTATTAAAAAAAAACAAGATTCGGGTGCTTTGCCCTGTAGCCAATATCTGGATTTCTCCACTGTAAGCCAGAGTTTATGAAGCCATGAGAAAAATTGCAGAAGGAACGTTCCTTCATCAGAACTATAACTTAATATATAAGTTGATTTATTTATCAATGTTTATAAGATGCTCCGTTTCCTAAGTTCCCTTACAATGCATATCAGCAAAGTCTGATACAGAACAGCCATCCATCCAAGAGTCCTCTGGCCAACGGAAACTTCAGCCAAAAAAGCTGATGTTGACATTCAGGCAACGCGCAGATCCTTTGGACAGTTTCCTTCAATTTCGCAGAATAAAAATTGGTGAAGAAACTTTTAAGGAAGAAACCGCCTGCCGACACAAGGAATGCGCGGCTGGGAATTTGGGGACGCCCGACCTTTGCCTCTTGATTTAGACGGGTCCTGCAGCGCCTTAGCGGAGAAGCAGATGGGAGCTCGGGAGATCCTTCAGCCCGACTAGGTGCCTAGGATCCAATGGTGTTTAGGAAGGCCGGTGGCCATCCAATGACAGACGAACTCCCTTAGCAGCGCCTTTCATTGTCGCCCATGTCTATCCTGCCTTAAGGATCATTGACAGAAATTAATGAGGTGGGACACACCTTCCACCCACTTGCCGACTCTCCAGAGAAGGTGCTGGCAGTCCGCCGAGAATCGCCCGGCAAATTCCCCAGGCTCCCGCCTCACGATCGCCTGCGAAGGGCCTCAGCGGGAGGAGGCAGCAGCTAGAGAAGGCGAACCCCCTCTCCGTTTCAGAGCCAGGATTGCGGTTAGCCTTCTCTCCTCTCGGCCATGCTCCCGAGCGCTCTCGCTTGGCACTGCAAAAGTTCCGCCGCTCTTTTCGGTTTGCCCAGGGCTCCGGGCTTTGGCAATTTGGGCAAAAGTTTCCTGATTGAGAACCTGT
This sequence comes from Rhabdophis nuchalis, assembly GCA_039707465.1. Lineage (NCBI taxonomy): Eukaryota > Metazoa > Chordata > Lepidosauria > Squamata > Natricidae > Rhabdophis > Rhabdophis nuchalis. Next base: position 69,289,309 of record CM077648.1, read on the forward strand.
TAAGATCTGGCGAAGGCCCGTCACGCCTCTCGCCGCGTCTGCCCGCCACTCCGATCCCGCTCAAGTTGCGTGAACTTGAGCGGGAAGGCGTCTTCCCTGTCTGCGCTTGGCCTTTCCAAGCTTTGAATGCTTCAGCAGAGGATGGCGCGGTTCCGGAGGACAGAGGAGGCGTATTCCCAGTAGCAGCCCCAGGTGAGCAATTGCCTCCCACGAGCCGTCCACGGTACAAGTACTTTATGTGGCTGGGATCTCGTCCACTCCCCAGCATGCACAGAAAAGGAGGTGAGCAAAAGCAGCTGCAGCCCACTAGCCCCTTGATCAGCACACTGTGGCGATTCAGCACAGATGAATTGATTACTTATCCAAGCAGCAGAGGCACAGGGGAGAAAGCACGTGATCCAAACACACTCCATGGGCTGTAGGAAAACTGAGAGTCAGTGGGCTGGAGTGGGAAGCCAGTTGCAGGAGGCTCATTTTCATGTGGCAGTGCCAGCAGCAGAGGCAGAGGCCTCTGAAGGCAGGCAATCCAGATGTGCTCCACTGGTCACAGGCAAGCCAAAAGACATGAAGACAAGCCTCCTGTGGCTACCCATCCACTCCAGCTCACTGACTCTCGCCTTTCTCATGGCTCATGTGGTGTGTTCGGATCGTGTGCCTCCCCCACCCTGCCTCTGCTTCCACCTGTTACTTGGACAGGTAATTCACTTATGCTGCATGGATTGCGGCTGCTGCCGGACTCCATCAGCCCCTGCACCCTCACTGCCTCCTGTGCTGGCCACACACCCTAGCTGATGATGATCCTAACCAGGGCTTACTTTTGGGGTAGGGCTTATATTAGGAGCATGCTCTAAAAATCTGACTAGGGCTTATTTTCTGGTTAGGTCTTATTTTTTGAGAAACATGTAGCATTTTGTGCTAGTTACAATTTCCAAACCAGCTCCAATGAGATTACCATACTCAGTGTGTTGACTTAAAATGGTCACAGATGCAAATGATATTAAATGGAATGATAGATAGTGCTGCTTCAAATTTATATAGATTTTAAAAGTATTCTGATATTTTTGTATCTATTGCAAGCATGAATTGAGGAATGATAATTAACAATTAAAATAAGACATGTCTGGTAATTAATTAAATTTCTTTTTTTTTTTGTATTGCAAAAGTTTTATTGGTTTTTACAAATATTTTTGGTAGGGTAGGGTAAGGTGAAATACAGAAATATTTTGAGAACTTTCACGTCGAGATCGTCGGCCCCTCCAGGGCTTCTTAAAAAGACATTGGTAATACATTTTTCAATAATACTACAAGGTGAAAATAAATGCATACATCATATAAATTCTAAATTCTATGCTGGCAGTCGTGTACAAACATCCAGATAAAAGTTATACTGTATTAATAAAAAGAAAAGTCATTTTTTAGATCTAAGTCTCTTGGCAATTGTGTCTTCTTGTTCTCCTCCCTGGCCCCCAGGGGGCGGGGCCGTGGCCCCCTCCGTCCCTCCTGGATCTTCCCCCAGGGTAGAGGAATGTTTTTTAAGAAAGGCTTCCACCTCGGCAACTGTTTTAATCCTTACTCTTCCTCCTTCCCAGAACACCAACATCCCTTCTGGCATCATCCACTTGAACCAAATCCCCTGGTTAAACAATTTTTTAGATAAGAAGGAATATTTCCTCCTCACCTCTCTAATCTTTTTCGGGATCTGTTTCAAAATGGCAACTTCCTTCTGTTGGTACATTAACGGATCCTCTCTCTGCGCCCTCAATATTCCCTCCCTAGTAGACCTTCTAACAAATTTAATATGTATCTCTCTGGGTAATTCATTTATCCTGGCATATGTTGAATTTATTCTATAAACCAGGTCAATGTCCCCCCTGATCTCTTCCTTGGGTTTATGTAAATAGTCTGCTAAAATTGTACTCATGAGATCAGGAAGGCATTCACCAGTTTCTTCCGAAATATTCTGAAATCTTAAAAAATATGACATCCTTTCAAAATCCATCCTAGACATATGACCAGTCAAATCTCCAATTTCAGTATTAATATTTTTAAGTTCTCCCTTTGCCCCAGCCAGCCCCACTTCCAACTCCTCAGTCTTCTGTGTATTCTGCATCAATTTTTTCTGTGTCTCCAAAAGCTCAAGTTTAGAGCTGCAGTGGTCTTTTCTCAGTTCTTTAATTTCCAACACCAAGGAGTGTAACACTGCTTCCATAGCTGTCATTCTTTCTTCCAATCCTGGATTTTCTGGTTGTTTTTTTGAAGCCATGGTGAGCTGTTTAAATCAGTGCCACTAAGATGGCGTTTTTTGGGTGCGGCCGCTGGAGCAAATCCAGAGAAAAAAGTTCAGATCAAAGTTATGGAAAGTTGTCAGATCCAGAGAGAAAAGCAATTTTCACAATCAATTATTAAGACGAAGAAGGCACTCCAGGGAAGGAATCAATTAATCAGAAAAATCCTCCGTTGGTAGAGAGAAACAGTCCAGGTCACAAAGAGATGTTGGTAATTTTCCATAAAAAATAGTCATTCAGGAACAAAGAGCAGCCATCTTCCACCACCCAATTTGGCAGCCAGCAGGAGAAAGTAACAAAGAAAATAGTTCCAATAGAGCCGGACTTAGATACATTGTATAGAAACAAGCCGCGAAGGACTTTCACTTGCTCCGCAAAAGTCCGGATGAGAAATATCCGCTTCCTCGCGTTCGAGGAGCCATTTCTGAACGCCGCTGTTATAACTCCGAGGGGGGGTTTAACAAACACCCCCCTCCACGTTTCTCTCAGTCAAAGCCGCCAGCAAAAAAGTTAAAGTCACTTACTCTCCACCTCGCCGCCAAAGCCCCAGCAAAGCCATCCAACCCGAGCGCTCCCGTTCTCTCCAAATCAATTAGTTGTTACCGTCCTCCGTTGGCGAAGGGAACCAAGCACCCCGCAGCATGTCTTCTCTCTCCTAGACCAAAGACAAGGACTCCCCTGGCCACCGCCAGGCTAGAAAGGTCCAGGCAAGCCGATCCTACGGGGGGTCCCCCCAAAAAAGGGGCACCCCGCCGCGTTTTGGGCCGAAAAAAGAGCAAAACGACAGACGAGTCCCAGGACTCGTCCGTTGCCGCCAGAAGCCGGAACAGGAAGTCATTAATTAAATTTCAAAGGCTCATGTTTTGGTGCAATATTTTCCAGACAGACACTGAATACACTGAATATTTTTCAAACACACACTGAATAATTTTAGCATTGTTTATAGACTGTTTTGCTCAGATTGGTAAGGCACAAAATATACATTAATAACTGACCTGAAAAAGCTTTATTCTGTGAAAAATAAAAGTTTTACTAATAATCTCGGTAAAACCTCTGCACACTGATTGAGTTGCGTAGCTTTATAAGTCTTATAAACAAAATAATATAAAAATAATATAAACCTGGGACATTATTGCAGGGACAATAATATAAACCTGGGACATTATTACGCACAGTCACTCAAGCACTCGTCACCTCTCGACTTGACTACTGTAATGCTCTCTACATGGGGCTCCCCTTGAGGTGCACCCAAAAGCTGCAGCTAGTCCAGAACGCAGCCACGCGGGTGATTACGGGAGCGCCTAGACACTCCCACATAACACCTATCCTGCGCGAGCTGCACTGGCTCCCTGTGGTCTTTCGGGTGCGCTTCAAGGTTTTAACGACCATCTTTAAAGCGCTCCATGGCTCGGGGCCTAGTTATATGCGAGACCGCCTCCTGCCCCATACATCCCTCAAACCGATACGCTCCCACAGAGAGGGCCTCCTCAGTGTGCCGTCGGCTGGACAATGCCGACTGGCGACACCCAGGGGAAGAGCCTTCTCTGTGGCGGGCCCTTCCCTTTGGAACGACCTACCCCCTGAACTCCGCACCATCTCTGACCTCCGCCTCTTCCGCAAGTGTCTGAAGACACACCTATTCCATCTAGCCGGCCTAGCATAACCCCCATTACTGACTCTTAGATAGTTTTAAATTTGGGTTTTTTAAATTCGGTTTTTAGCGCAGGGTCTATTAGAATAAGTTTTTTTAATTTTTATATGTTTTATATGTGTTTTAACATCCCTGTGCGCCGCCCTGGGTCCGTTTGGAGAAGAGCGGGGTATAAATTTAATAAAATAAAAAAATAAATAAATATTCAGAATTTTAAATTATTCCAAACAGAAAATATGAAAATGTACATTTTATCAGCAATGTTCTACATACAGTGGAGACTTCATTTAATTAATTTTCAACTAAAGTTCCAATTCCTGCCAAATACAAGGGTACGGTGCTGTTCAAAAAGTAATTTGCCTAAATTCATGACAATTTATCTGTATTACCTCATAATTTTGCTTATAATCAGTCCCTTCAGTATGATGACATTTAAAAGCTAAAAATTGTGACTTTTCTGTTTCCAAATATCATAGCACTGAATTCTAAAATTATGTTTTAAAATTTACTCATGAATAAAGATGTTATCTGTGGAAATACAGAAGTAAGAATCTGTACATTATACCGGAATAAAATAAGTGGGTCATTAGCAGCAAATGGATTTTAAAGGAGAACTAGTGATCATTCTTATTATAATAATTGGATTGTGAATTTAGTATTTCCCTTTAAATAAAATTGTGTTATTAATTCGACATTGACCTGAAACATTTTATTATAATAAATTAAATAGTATTAATTATCCTTTCAAGTCACCCTCTCAGATATCTGAGTCAGCTGCTGATATTTGTAGTGTGGTGCATTTTTTGTTGAGATAGTCTTAAGAGATAGGTAAGTATATTGTTGGTTTGGAATTAACAGAATAACATGTTAGAAATATGTTATTCTGTTTCACCTGTTACAAACCAGGGATCTCTGTTCATTGAAAAGAAGAACAAAAGTAGTTTGAAACGAAGTATAATATGGTAATGAACTAAGACTTTAGCAGTTTCATTTTGATTCAATCCCTTTTACTTTTATGGGATTATATAATTTGGATTTCTACCTTGTACCATTTGGATGGAACAAGGATAGGGTGTGGATTTCTACTTCAGTAATAAGATACAATTATGTCTACTGCAATTTTCATAGCTCAAATGCAACAAGCCTAGGCAGCCACTAGATCAGTGGTTCCCAAGGTGCGCGGTACCGCCCCCTGGGGGGCAGTGGGATGACTTAGGGGGGGTGCTAAGAGGCAAGGGAGGTGGCAGAGGAGAGCTGGAGGTGGCGCCCTCGCAGGGCGCAATTCTGTCTGGGGCTCTATAGGCAGCCAGTCAGCTGAGCACTTCCAGCAGGGATGAAATTCAGCCAGTTCTGAATTTCAGCAGATCTCTGCCCAGTGAGTCTTCCTTTGTTTCTATTCTAGCTACCTCCCCCACACCCCAGCCAAGGTATCTATTCTTTTCCCAAGCTATTTCCCTCACTCTGGGCTCTCCCTTGCAGAGCTGAGCCAGCATTCAGTTTAAAATCCAGGGTGGGGGAGGGGGGCAACAGGGCAGCCAGGAGGAGGGAAAAAGTTTTTCTTTTTTTCTAAACTATTTCCCTCTGTCTGGGTTCTCCCTTGCAGAGCTGAGCCTAGCATTCAGTTTAAAATCCAGGGCGAGGGAGGGGGGCAACCGAGCAGCCAGGAGGAGGGGAAAGTTTTTCTTTTTTGCCAAGCTATTTCTTTTTTCACAAGGAGAGGAGGAGGGGGGGAGGGAGGAAGGCAGAGAGGGAAGGTATAAGACATTAAGGAATCACCAATATGTAAGTTAAAGTGAACACACACATATTGTAAGTATAAGCATAGATTTATACCAGCAGCTGCCACGGTGCCTACTATGTGAAAAAGTATTTTCTAATGAGGCAATGAAGCCTTCCAGACTGAATGAACATTTGAAGGAGGCACATCCTGACAAGGCTGACAAGAACCTAACTTTTTTTCAATCACTTCGTGACAACTTGCAAAAGTGCCCAACACTGTCACACATGTTTTACAATGCTTCCCAACAAAACACTGATGGTTTGCATGCATCATACAACATTTCATTGCTGATTGCTAAGTCTGGAAAGCCACATACTATTGGTGAAGAACTCATCCTACCAGCCATTAGTGACATTCTGAGTACTGTTTTACATAAGTCACCACATGATATAATTAAGACAATTCCTCTCAGCAACAATTCAGTGCAAAGAGGGATAGATGAAATGACTGAGAATGTGGAAGATGTATTGTGCAGCATACTACAGACAACAGACTTTGCATTACAGCTGGATGAATCAACTTTGCCAGTCAATGAATCTTTGCTTCTTGCTTATGTATGCTCTATTAAAGATGAAAGTTTGACTCAAGAGTTGTTATTTGCGAGGCAACTAAAAACAGATACTAAAGGGGAGTCAATATTTCATGTTGTTGAGCAGTTTTTCAAAGACAAGGAAATTCCACTTACCAACATACTAGCTTGTGCAACTGATGGAGCACCATCAATGACTGGTCGCTATCATGGGTGCATTGCTTACTTGAAAAAAGCAGTGCCAAATGTCTTTACCATTTACTGTGTCATTCATTGCCAACATCTGGTTGCAAAAAACCTCAGTGATCACTTGCACAAGTCATTACACACTGTCATTACTGTAGTTAACAAAATTAAAGTATATGCTCTCAATGATCGACTATTCAGAGAGCTCTGTGTTGAGAATGATGAAGATTTTGATCATTTGCTGCTTCATACAGAAGTTCATTGGCTATCAAAAGGCAACTGTGTGAGACACTTTTACAATCTTTTTGACCCTGTTGTGGAGTTTTTTGAAGACAAGAATGCTTTGCTCAGTGATGAACTCAAAGAGATCAAGCATAACATTGCTTATTTATCAGAACTAGTTGCAAAGTTCAATGAAGTGAATTTGCAGTTGCAAGGAAATGAGGTCAATTTTATTAAGGCCAAATCTGTCATCTCTATGTTTATTTCAAAGTTAACTCTATTCAGGTGTAATATAGGCCATCGCAAGCTATACTAATTTCCGACCTTGTCTGAGCCAGAAGAGAAAGGTGGGATACAAGATGATGATCTTCAAGTTTTTTGTGACCATTTGGACATGCTGCATAAAGATATGTCTGAGCGATATCAGGATCTTCTTTTGATGGAAATTCCAGATTGGATGATAAATCCATTTTCAGATACTGAGGAAGATGGGGTAGTGGAGGAATAACTCATAGAGCTGCAAAATGACATTGAGCTGAAGCCAAAGTTTAAGAAATCGTACCAAGAGTTTTGGTTACAGAAAGAAATTTCTGATCGCTATCCTGCACTATGGACAGTGGTTAAGAAGCTCCTTGTTGCATTTCTAACATCATATTTGGTGGAATGTGGCTTCAGTGTGGTCATCCTACTTCTCTCCAAGCAAAGAATTGACTCCAGATTACTGAACGTGGTGCTTTAAGACTCCTGCTAAGTGACTTAAAACCAGACATTGGGAAACTGGTATCACTTCATCAAGCCCATCCATCACATTAAGAATTTACTAAACAGTGGTTAGTAGATTTTACTGAGTTTACTAAGTTACTAGTTACTAAGGTTCTTAATAAATGACTATCAGATTTTGAAAACCTAGTATCACTGGATCATGTTCAACAATTTTGTTGAATTAACATTAATTAAAAAGGTTTTTAAATTGGACTTTGAATAGATGTGCAATTAATTGTTACAGTTTTGAATTTTACTGCTACTATCTTCCTTCCTTCATGCAAACCGCCCAGTCACATGATCCCCCCAGCCACGCCCACCAAGCCATGCCCACAGAACCGGTAGTAAAAAAAAATTGAATTCCACCACTGGGTGGGGGGCACTGAGGATCAGTTTGTAGCACAAAGGGGGCAGTGGACTGAAAATGTTTGGGAACCACAGCACTAGATGGAAGCAAGGATATGATAGCTTAATCCAGCGATTGCGAACCTTTTTTGGCTCGCGTGCTATAAGTGGGGGGAGTGCAGGGGGGTTGTACGTGGGCCCACCCATAATGCACCCATAATGCAGTGCACTCATAACGACGCTGCGAGCAAATTGGAGGTCACTTCCGGTTTGGTCAGAGCGTCGTTTTGAGTGCTCCAGAGGCTTCAGGTCTCTGAAGCTCATGAAGCCTCCGGAGGGCTGGGGAGGGGAGGCTCTTTTCACCCTTCCCAGGCTCCTTTAAAGCCTCTGAAGCCTGAGGAGGGTGAAAAATGGCTTTCAAAAAGGGCAAATTCAGCTGCCCAGCTGACAGGGCAACGCCTTATGTGCCCTGACAGATGGCTCCGCGTGCCACCTGTGGCACGTGTGCCATAGGTTCGCCATCATGGGCTTAATCTCTAAATAATACGCAAGATGAACCTAACTAGTTATCTTTCAATTTAATAAGTCTGCCTGAAAATTGTAGTCAATTTTCAATGCAAATTTACTTAAAAATCAGTGATAGGGGTTTGCAATCATGTAATTCCAAATCTTACACATATTTATTGAAAATAAACATTTCCCAATTATCTCTTCCCACTTATGACTATAACCACGTTGCTTGTATGTTTACATTTTATATTGTTTTATCTGTTTCCTAGTATAATTAGATTGCTTATTAGTAACCTATCACTTTTACTAAGTGTTGTATCTTATGATTCTTGATTAATGTTTTCTACTTTATTTTTCTTTATGAGAGCATATGCACCAAAGACAAATTTCTTGTGTGTCCAATCACACTTGCCAATATGTGATGTTATATACATCACCATTTGATTGCTTGTATGTTCACATCTCTCCTCCTTCACCACTGCTACTTCTGCAACCAATATCTTGCTTGTTTAAACAAATAGTACTGGAAATAGCAGCAACAAGCAATACAGATAAGCTCATTCTGTCCTTGGAAATGCAGACAAGAAAAACAGCAGTGCAACAAGTGAATGGGCTTCCATTTGACCTAGAGCTAGTGATTGTGCACTCACAAACAAAAGCTCTGCCTGCCATGTTATGTCTCTACATTTATTTTTTTTAGTAACAAGCTGCTGCTCTAGCCTTAACAGTGCAACAAATTATCCTGGCCAAGAGAGGGCTGTTCTCCATTGACTAGGATATTATTTCATGCCTTCCTGAAGAGACCCAGTTTACAACTTGAAAACTGAGACAAATAGAAGAAACTTCTTAGGGCCAAAATATGTTTGGGCATAGTCACAAAATAATACAATAATACAATTACAGAGTTGGAAGGAACCTTGGAGGTCATCTAATCCAACTCCCTGCCTAGGCAGGAAACCCTATACCATTTTAGACAAATGGCTATCCAACATCTTCTTTAAGACTTGCAGTGTTGGGGCATTCACAACTCCTGGAGGCAAGCTGTTCCACTGATTAATTGTCCTAACTGTCAGGAAATTTCTCCTCAGTTCTAAGTTGCTTCTCTCCTTGATTAGTTTCCACCCATTGCTTCTTGTTCTTCCCTCAGGTGCTTTGGAGAATAGTTTGACTCCCTCTTCTTTGTGGCAACCCCTGAGATATTGGAACACTGCTATCATGTCTCTCCTAATCCTTCTTTTTATTAAACTAGACATACCCAGTTCCTGCAACCGTTCTTCATATGTTTTAGTCTCCAGTCCCCTAATCATTTTGTTGCTCTTCTCTGCACTCTTTCTAGAGTCTCCACATCTTTTCTACATCGTGGTGACCAAAACTGAATGCAGTATTCCAAGTGTGGCCTTACCAAGGCATTATAAAGTGGAATTAACACTTCACGTGATCTTGATTCTATCCCTCTGTTTATGCAGCCTAGAACTATGTTGGCTTTTTTGGCAGCTGCTGCACACTGCTGGCTCATATTTAAATGGTTGTCTTCTAGGACTCCAAGATCCCTTTCACAGTTACTGCTATTGAGTAAGGTACCACCTATACTGTACCTGTGCATTTCATTTTTGTTGCCTAAATGTAGAACCTTACTCTTTTCACCATTGAATTTCATTTTATTAGATAGTGCCCAATGTTCAAGTTTGTCAAGATCCTTCTGTATCTTAAGCCTATCTTCTGGAGTGTTGGCTATTCCTGCCAGCTTGGTGTCATCTGCAAATTTGATGAGTTCCCCATTTATTCCCTCGTCCAAATCATTGATGAAGATGTTGAATAGTACTGGGCCTAAAACAGAGCCTTGGGGGACTCCACTGCATACTTCCTTCCATGTAGATGCAGTTCCATTGAGGACTACACGTTGAGTGCGGTTGGTCAGCCAGTTACGAATCCATCTGGTGGTGATGCTGTCTAACCCACATTCTTCTACCTTATCTAGTAGTAGGTTATGGTCTACCTTGTCAAATGCCTTACTGAAGTCCAAGTAAACTATATCAACGGCATTCCTCTGGTCCACTAATTTTGTCACATTATCAAAGAATGCAATAAGATTAGTCTGGCATGATCTGTTTTTGACAAAATCATGTTGGCTTTTGGTTTTGTTTCCCCCCCCCACTTCTAATATTTTTATTATTATTATTTTTTCCATTTCAAAAACATTCATTGATATACATTCATACATACTATTTAACATTTATCTATTCATCATTAATCTCTATACACATTCTTACATATATACTATATGATACAGTTTGGATCGCTTGCAAAATAAGATGGAGACCCCGTGTCTCCATCTTATTTTGCAACTCCATCTTATTTTGCAACAGCCTCACTCTTACTTTCTCAAGCTCCGTTCTCTGCCTTCTTGTTTCCTCCTCTCATTTTTCCTCTCTTCTCCCCTTCTCCACTCTCTTTCCTCTCTCTTTCTCTCCTCTCTTCTTTCTTATCATCTCTCCTACTCTTAATTTCCCACCCTTACTTTCTCTACTTTACCCTTTCTTCCTTTCCCTCCTCGTCTCTCCTCTTTCTGTTGTTGCCTTTGCTTGTTTATTTTCTCTGATGGGTTCTGGGGGTGGCGTTTCAACGTTCCGAACTTAATATATATATTTTCCCTTAAAATAATTTCTATTAAACAATAATTCACATAAACATTGAACATTGAACAAAGAACAAAGACTGAGGAGTTTAATACCTCCTCCAATTTTAGTCTAATTCATCCCAAGCTGATAGGTCTTATACACATCTTACAGTCGTCTTATAAATCCCTAATTCTCAATATTTCTCCTACACTTCTAATAATAGCTGTTTATTAAAGTTTATATAGAGAAAGAGATTCAAAAACAATTATTGACTAAATCTTAACCACTACTTTCATTAAAATCTGACACTCTGTTTCCCAGCCATATATACCAGAAATCCCAACTTTTATTAAAAAGCAATTCACTTTTCCCTTTAAGAATATGTGTCATCCTGTCCGCTTCTGCACATCGTAGAATCTTATCCAGGACCTGTTGATTCGTTGGGATTTCCTTTGACTTCCAGTATTGCGCGTATGTCATGCGTGCCGCTGTTGTGATGTGTATTAATAAGTACCATGCATCTTTAGGTACTTCTCTTGGCTTTATCCCCAACAGAAATATAACTGGGTCCAATTGAAAATCAAATACTACAAGAAGGAATGGATATTAATTGGTATACATACACACAAATACATTCAAGATATAAGGAAGATCAAAAAAAAGGAGGGGTTTATGACAAAATGATGGAATTAGACAAAATATTAACAGGCGTTGACGAAAAAATAATTAAAAAACTCTATGCCTACTTATTAGAGTTTAAACTCCAGGAAGAGCAAGTGAAAGAAACAATGATAACATGGGGGGAAAACTTCGGGCATGGGATCGACTTAGATAAGTGGCAAAAATTGTGGACACAAAATTATAAAATGACGATGTCAACAGCCTACAAAGAGAACTTATATAAGATGTTCTACAGGTGGCACTTATCGCCCTCAAGAATCGCAAAAATGAATAAGAACAAATCCCAAAAATGCTGGAAATGCCATCAGACGCCTGGTACTTACTACCATATGTGGTGGACCTGTTCGGAGGCCAAAAATTATTGGAGTATGATCCACACATGGTTGGAGAAAATAACAGGAAAACATATAGATTTCAAACCCGAACTCTTCCTGCTTGGACTTACTTTAGAAACATTTGACAAAAATTTGAAATACTTAATTGTAAATATCTTGACAGCCGCTAGAATCGTCTTTGCAAAAAATTGGAGAAATGACAAATTACCATCACAGGAAGAAATTATTTATAAAATTATGGAATGTGCAGAGATGAGTAAATTAACGTTTGAAATTAGAGAGCAAGACAGCGAACAATTCTATGAAATTTGGAATAAATTTTATCAATGGCTGGAAACAAGGGGGAACTAAGCAATATAACAATACACATTATATTATTATATAACTTGAAGAAATTTTTGTCTTTAGAAAGATAAAATAATTTATTTTAGTACGATAAAATTACCTCTAGAAAACAATGGTATAACATGTGAAGATTATCTGTTCTTATTCTGTTGGTCTTTTTTTCCCTCTATTTAATATCTTGTTTATATACTCAAAAGTTAGGGGATAAAGATTTATTTCATAAATGGAAATGTTAATATATGATGCAAAAGTGATATATATACAGATTAATATCTTTGTGAAATTAAGCACTGGCATACAGAGCGTTTGTCTGAACGACATGTTGTATAAAACACGAAATGAATGATGCTTCTTTATTTATTTTCAAAAATAAAAAATAAAAAACTTTTTCAAAAAAAGAAAGAAAATCAAATCCTGTGATTTCTAACAACCAATTTTTGATAGTAGTCCAGTACCTTTTAACCTTTGGGCAGATCCACCACTGGTGAAAGAAGGTGCCCCTGGCAGAGTCACATTTCCAACATTTGTCAGATGTAGCAGGGGACATTTTGGAAATCCTTGCTGGGGCCAGGTACCATCTATAAATCATTTTGTAAATGTTTTCTTTAAATGCCATCGCTAATGTGAGTTTAGTGTTTTTGGTCCAAATTTGTTCCCATTCCATTGGTTCTATCATTCGGCCAATGTTCTTCCCCCAAGCAATCATAGTACCTTTTGCAGAGTCCCCTTCCATCTTATGGAGCAAAAAAAAATTGTAAACTTTAGAGATAAATTTACTATCCTCCCCCCAAATGATCTTATCTAGTTCCTGTGGTGATATATCTATCCCAAATTCCTGCTTATCCTTATTGAATCTTGAACTCATCTGTAAATATAACCACCACTCTAATTCAATTCCCTCAGTGCGTAACTCCTCTCTAGACTTTAGGTTCCCCCGAACATCTGAAAGATCTTTGTATCTCAAATTCCTATTTGGGTTATGGAGTGTCGAATACGTTACCGCTTCTTTTCTTTTTTTTATTGAAAAAGTTTTATTGAGTTTTGCAAATTTTTTAAGTAGGGTAGGGTAAGGTGAATTGAGAAAATATTTTGAGAACTTTCACGTCGAGATCGTTGGCCCCCTCCGGGGCTTCTTAACAAAACATAGATAATACATATTTCAATGATACTACAAGGTGAAGGGAAGTGCATACATCATTGTAAACTCCAAATTCTATGCTAGCAATCGTGTACAAACATCCAAACAAAAGTTATACTGTATTAAAAAAGTCATTTTTTAGATCTAAGTCTCTTGGCAATTGTGTCTTCTTGTTCTCCTCCCTGACCCCCAGTGGGCGGGGCGGTGGCCCCCTCCGCTCCTTCAGTTTCATCCCCCAGGATAGAGGAATATTTTTTAAGAAAGGCTTCCGCCTCAGCAACTGTTTTAATCCTTAGTCTTCCTCCTTCCCAGAACACCAACATCCCTTCAGGCATCACCCACTTGAACCAAATCCCCTGGTTAAACAATTTTTTAGATAAGAAGGAATATTTCCTCCTCACCTCTCTAATCTTTTTCGGGATCTGCTTCAAGCTAGTGACTTCCTTTTGTTGGTACGTTAATGGACCCTCTCTCTGCACCCTCAATATTCCCTCCCTGGTAGACCTTCTAACAAATTTAATATGTATCTCTCTGGGTAGTTCATTTATCCTGGCATATGCTGAATTTATTCTATAAGCCAGGTCAATGTCCCCCCTGATCTCTTCCTTAGGTTTGTGTAAGTAGTCTGCTAAAATTGTGCTCATAAGATCAGGAAGGCATTCACCAGATTCTTCCGGAAAGTTCTGAAATCTTAAAAAATATGACATCCTTTCAAAATCCATCCTTGACATATGACCAGTTAAATCTCCAATTTCAGTATTAACATTTTTAAGTTCTCCCTTTGCCCCAGCCAGCCCCACTTCCAACTCTTCAGTCTTCTGTGTATTCTGCATCAATTTCTTCTGTGTCTCCAAAAGCTCTAATTTAGAACTGCAGAGCTTTTCTAAGCTCTTTAATAATAATAATAATAATAATAATAATAATAATAATAATAATAATAATAATAATAATAATAATAATAATAATAATAATAATAATAATAATAATAATAATAATAATAATATTTAATACTTGTAGACCGCTCCCTCTCCCCATAGGGACTAATTTCCAGTACCAAAGAGTGTAACACTTCCTCCATAGCTGTCATTCTTGCTTCAATGCCTGGTTGTTCTGGTTGCTTTTTAGAAGCCATGGTAAGCGTTACCGCTTCTAAGGGGGCGAACCAGCAGGGAATCTTCATATATAGCCAGCCTTTCATCTTCTGCCAGGATTTTATTAATAAGCCTCTAATATAATGATTAGAAAACATTTTATATTGGCTATCCTTCTTTGGCCATAGGTAGGCATGCCAGCCTTGGAGTAGATTATACCCTTCAATGGTTAGAACCCGTCTTCTTGAGAGTTGTATCCAATCCCTAATCCAAGCTAAATTAGCGGCATGATAATAGAGCTCCCAATAAGGAAGTCCTAATCCTCCTCTCATCCTGTGCTCCTGAAGCATTCTCCTTTTTATCCGTGGTTTCCTGCCAGCCCATACAAACTTACTGACTATTCTTTCCAATTTATTAAAAAAAACATCTAATTTGACTGGGGCATTTTGGAATAAGTACAGCCACTTTGGTAGAATATAAGCCTTAATCACTGCGATACGTCCTAAAATTGAGAGTTGAATATTTCTCCAAGTACTTAATTTTTTCTCCATCAATAATTTCTGATAATTCAACTCTTTTATTGATGGGCATTTAGCGGTCAGCCAGATACTTTTGGTCATTATTTTGTTTGCTTCTAGGTGTTCAGTTTGGCTGAACTTCGATACCAAAAAAAGAAAAATGAACCAAACCATTCAACTCTCTAAAGTTATGATTTAAGGGTCTATGGCAAGATCTAGAGGCTCTTAATGATATACATGTTGTATTTTCCCCCCCAAAAGATCTTGTTACAGAACAATATCTTTCAAATTAAACAAGCTCTCAAGGGGAGAAAAATCTATTTGCAAAACACAGGCAAAACTTCAGGATGGTAGCACTTGAAGGATGGTACAAGGTTAGGGTATCAAACAATGGTGGTAAAAAGTCAATAAAAGCTCTGGTCCTTTTTTAATGTAAAAAGAAGCCAATTTTCAATTTCTCAGTTGTGCCTATCATTTTAATGTCATTGATTTCATCACTGATATGGGTAGTGAGGAATGAAATTATTTAGGCATGATTGTTATATATATTGTGGGACTTAGTGCTGATCTTAAATGTTGTTTTTGATATCTTTCGGTACATAGTCTCTCAAGCAATTGGGTTCTACTATTAATTACAGGATACTAGATTATTTGCAGGTGTGATAATGAGCGGCCAAATTGTTCATTATTAAAAGTACTAGAATGCCTGTGCATTATTTATTTTTAATTAATAGCAACAAAAGAAAAGAACAATCCATAACAATAATAAAGCTAGTGATACATTCATTATCAAAGAGTACACATAAAATGTGATATAATAAGTGAAAAAAGATGACAAAAAAGGTAATACATGTCTTTTATAACAGTAAACAATTACAATTCTATTGTCTTATAAAATATCATTGAAGCATATATTTCTGACATATTTATACAGCAATTTATAATCCGCTATGTTCTGTATAAATGAGATCTTTATTTCATGATACTTGTCCATAAAAGTCTACATCTAGAGGAAATCCACTCCTTGGTGGCTAGTGCAATTAGTTCTTCGATCCATTGAGTGAAAGAGGTCATACATTGATCTTTCCAATACTGCAATAGCAGTCTTTTGGCCTTAGAAAGGGAACAGAGTATCCATTTATGTTGTCTGGTTGTCAAGTTCCATGAACTAGGTATCTACCACAAGATAATATTTTCCTCTAGGAATTTTATTCATACATAATCATATATAGTTCACTACTTTGTCCCAAAACTTGGTAGGCTTAGGGCATTTTAAAAACATGTTTTTATAGAATGCCTATGTATTGAGGAATCTCTGGCTAGTCACAAAGCAGTTGAATCTCTGCCCCCCCAATAAATAGATAAGTTTCCTTTTACTTATGGAATGAAATTGGATACTTTCTAAAACTTATGGAAGTAGTGGGAAAGTTTTGTGTCTGCCTTGGAACAAATCCATATTCACCAAAATGACAGTTAGGGCTGAGCTGTGCAACTTTTTTCATTTTCATTTCATTTTATTACATTTATATCCCGCCCTTCTCCACAGAGGACCCAGGGCGGCGCACAGGAAATTTAAAAAACATACACAATAGAAGATAGACAAATAATTTAAAATATATATTAAATAATCCCCAATCCTGTGCTAAAAACCAATTATTAAAAACCCAATTTAAAACTTTTCTAAAAGTCCCCATGGGAGGTTAGGCTAGGCCGGCTTGATGGAAAAAATATGTCTTTAAACATTTGCGGAAGAGGCGGAGGTCGGTGATGGTCCGGAGTTCAGGGGGTAGGTCGTTCCAAAGGGCAGGGCCCGCCACAGAGAAGGCTCTTCCCCTGGGTGTCGCCAGTCGGCATTGTCCGGCCGACGGCACCCTGAGAAGGCCCTCTCTGTGGGAGCGGATCGGTCTAAGGGATGTATGGGGCAGGAGACGGTCTCGACGGTCTCTTTGGCTGAGAACTTCACTTGTTCTTGTAACAACTGGGAAACATGGCTGTTGCTTGTATATATATAAGAAAATACAGTTTATTTGACTTGTATCCCGCACCTATCTCCCCGAAGGGACTCAGGGCGGCGCACAGGAGGTTAAAAACAAATATAAATATACAGATACATAATAAATAATTTCATAAAAACAAATTAAATTTAGAAAAACCCTGTGCTAAAATTTACTAAAATCCCCCTAATTAAAACACTGTTGCTAATTATAGACTTCATCATTATAGGGTGATCAGGCTAGGCCGGCTTGATGGAAAAAGTGCTTCTTTAGGCGCTGGCGGAAAAGGTGAAGGTCCGAGATGGTGCGGAGTTCGGGAGGAAGGTCGTTCCAGAGGGTTGGGCCCGCCACAGAGAAGGCCCTTCCCCTGGGCGTTGCCAACCGGCATTGCCCGGCCGACGGCATCCGGAGAAGACCCTCTCTATGGGAGCGGATCGGTCGCAGGGATGTGTGGGGCAGGAGACGGTCTCGCACATAACTAGGCCCCGAGCCATGGAGCGCTTTGAAGATGGTAGTCAGCACCTTGAAGCGCACCCGAAAGGTCACAGGCAGCCATTGCAGCTCGCGCAGGACGGGTGTTGCATGGGACTGCCGTGAGGCTCCCATAATCACCTGCGCGGTCGCATTCTGAACTAGCTGTAACCTTCGGGTGCACCTCAAGGGGAGCCCCATGTAGAGAGCGTTACAGTAGTCTAGACGGGATATCACAAGTGTTTGAGTGACTGTGCGGAGGGCGTCCCGGTCCAGTAAGGGGCGCAATTGGCGGACCAGGCACACCTGGTAAAACGCCCCTCTGGCCACAGCTGTACATGGTCCTCCATGGTCAGCCGGGAATCCAGGAGGATGCCTAAATTGCGCGCCCTCTCCACGGGGGCTAATAGTTCACCCCCTATGGCCAGTGTTGGACTCACCTGGATGAATCGGGACGCCGGAAACCACAGCCACTCAGTCTTGGACGGGTTGAGTTTGAGTTTGTTACTCCCCATCCAGACCCGTATGGCCTCCAAACACCGGGACATTACTTCGACGGCATCGTTGGGGTGGTTTGGGGTAGATATGTACAGCTGAGTATCATCAGCGTACAGATGGTACTCTACCCCAAAACCACGGATTTTTTATTTATTTATTTATTTATTTATTTATTTATTTATTTATTTATTTATTTATTTATTTATTTATTTATTTATTTATTTATTTATTTATTTATTTATTTATTTATTTATTTATATCTCGCCCTTCTCCACAAAGGACCCAGGGAGGCGCACAGGAATTTAAAAACATACAAAACAATAAATACAAAATTTAAAAACATATTAAATTATGATCCTATGCTAAAATCTAATTTTAAAAACCCCAATTTAAAAGTATCTAAAAATAGTTTACCCAGCGGCTTCATATAGGTGTTGAACAGGAGTGGCAAGAGGACCGACCCCTGAGGAACCCCACATATGAGGGGCCTCGAGGTCGACCTCTGCCCTCCTGCCAACACAAATTGCGACCGACCGGAGAGGTAGGAGGAGAACCACTGTAAAACGGTGCCTCCCACCCCCAACCCCCCCAGTCGGTGCAATAGGATATCATGGTCGATGGTATCAAAAGCCGCTGAGAGGTCTAATAGGACCAGGATAGAGGAACAACCTCTATCCCGCGCCCTCCAGAGATCATCTATTTTCTTATTCCTTTTATTCCTAATGATAGACCAGCTGCTTCACTGCAGATTCTGATATTTTTAACTATTTTACAGTTATATCTTCTAAAGTGTCTTCCAAGCATGCATCTTTGAAAGGGCAGCCATATAGCAGGGGATGGCAATATTTGAAAGAGAGAGAGAGAAAAAACAATAAGGGAGAGCTGTTTTGTATATATAATTTAAATTAATTGGTGTCCTGATCCTAAACAAGCAATTAAAAAATAAAGCAAGCCAGATTAATTAAATTCGATGAGATTTATGGATTGGTGCCCAAGAGTCAAATTGGAAACCCACTTAAATTTATTTTCAGCAAGCCCCATGCATGCAAGATATCATTGTGAAAACACGGGAATTCTCCCAAAAAAGTATGCCATACTAAGTAACTTGCAATCAACATGGCAAGTCATGGAACACTAATAACGTGTGAAATATTCCTGCAAATTATTAACTTTCAAATGTACTTGATGGATCATCAGATAAGCTCCATCACTGCTTATATTAACTATTCTGCAAAACTATTTCTGATCAGTGCTAAAACAACACCATCTCCCAAAAGTATTTACTAGGAAGTATGAATAGTTTACAAAACAGCAAAGTAAAAACCATGAAAAATGTATTGTGAGAAGTTTACTTAGATTCTAGAACTAGATACTTGAGATGAAAGAGATTTTGATAAATTTTTTGAAAAAGGCTCTGGCACATGTTTTTCATGTTTATATTTAGAGAAAAATGCTGGACCATCAATAGATATTTGGGATCGAATTTACTGTCATAAAGAAAACACAGCCAAAATACAAGTTGGGTGTAATAGATTAGCATGTAGCATAAAAGATATCACCTCTTCATTCAATGGACTCAACTTTGTCTTTGCAGCATTCCCAAAACACTTCTTAACTGCCTCCCCAGTCTACTTGGCATGCTGTGGTGGGTCCTGTCAACTCCTTGCATTCCCCATGGTTTTTTCAAGTAAGTTTTTATTCTTAATCAGTAATGCTTGACTTATTCTGCAAACCAAAGCAGCAGGATTTAATGTGTTCTGGGAAAAGAAAAAAACCTAATTGGGGATGCAATAACAAAGAGCTAATCTGCAGAAATCACAGCCAACCCATTCAAGACATTTCCAAAGATTTATCAGACTTCAGTACCCTGAATAATTATGTGAGGTTTCAAACACTATTGAAGGAAAGGAACAAAGCTTCTGTTTGGGACCTGACTGCAAAAAATACTACCATTTGTTTTAAATATTTAAGTTAAAGTGGAATGTAAAAAGCAAAACGAAGTGTTAATACTTTTTAAAAGAAAGAAAAAATACTGCTGAGATCTCAAAGGATAAGAAATCATTAGGAAATCTTTTTGAAATAACTCCTTGTCTACTTTTGGTGTTTAGTGTCAAAATTTTGGAATTTGTTTTACAATGGTAATGCAGGATAGAAGTTCTTTAAAATAAATATGCAAATAAATATCATAAATATATTTTTATTGGAAGCAGTCTACATATGTACATATTTCATGTTTTTGTGAGATGTATAACTATGCAAATATGTTAAATGAATAAATAATAAAATGTCTCAGTTAATAATATGTGTTTAAATGTTTAAATTTGCTAATTTGTGCTTTTATTTTTTTAGATAAGAATATTTAGAGATCTAAAAAATAGGACATAGCTAAAACTGAATAATTTAAACTGATATATGAAATTAAAATTGATAGTTACATTTTTCTTGGATTATTATACCTTAAACAAAATAATAGTAGAGGAAGATGAGTTTTTCTCTTATTGAGCTCCTCCTATGCCTTGTGACATAATTCTCCAACTAGAGCAATATAAGAAATATGTATCTTATGAGAAAAAGCCATATCTGTCCCTCCGGGATTGATTTGCCAATAAGAACTTTCCTCTGATTTTGTATTTGTCTAAATTTACAATCACTCTCTCTTTCTTTTTTACTCAATCTTATCATCCCACCCAGGAAATGGATAAAACCAGAGATAGGCTTCAGGCAGTTTGCACAGGTTCAGGTGAACCTGTTGTTACACTGTTGTGTAGTTTGGAGAACCAGAAAATTGCACCACTGGCTGGCCTCTGCCTTTCTACTCCATTTCTGCCACCCATGCCTTCAGGTTCCCCCCAGCATGCCCTACCTTTCTACTCCATTTCTGCTGACTGTACCTTCCCCCATCTCCTCAGGTTCCTCCCCAAGCACGCCCTACCTTTCTACTCCATTTCTGCTGACCATGTCTTCCCCAATTGATCTCTGATCTCTGTCTACCTCTAGGACTGGCCTTGGAAAAGCCTGCCTTCACAATTGTCAGCATATTGCATGCCTTCACAAGCTCACCTTAGTGTGCCTTTCCTCCCCATGGCTCTAATTCTTAAAAAAATTGGGGGGTTGCGCGGGTGGGGCATTGAGGGAATTGGTGCCTGGAGCGAAAGGGGAGCACAGACTGACTGGGTGGGGAAGGAGTACCAGACTTCCAGTGCTCATGCAGGGAATCTAGGCTTGGAGCAGCAGCAACGGTTGATTTGGAGCTTGTTCTGCTCTACCCCAGGTGTGCGTTTTCCAGCCCGGGCTGCTTGGAGTGAAAAGCATGCAGTAAGCTGCTGCTAAGCTCCAGGGGTCCTTACATGAGTGTTGGAAGAAAATTGGCCGATGGTCTGCTGCTGCCAGAGCTGGATTTGGAGGAACAGCAGACGGACTTCAGGGTGCACAATCTACCTTTCAAGCTCCCAATGCCTGAACTGGAAGAGAGATTTGCCATTGTGCTGGTGAGTACGGACCGAGTGGGCTTTTTGCTTCTCCCCCGCCACCTCCCCATCGCAATCCAGCATGGCGTAAACAGCTGAATGTAGGCAGAAAACAGGGCGTTTTCATCAGTTCTTCTCTTTTCTCCTCCTTAGCCTCCTTTTGCCAGCATTACTCGGCCAGCAGTCGCAATCTTTAGATTGACTTTTATTTTGTCAGCCCAAGGGTGTGTGTGCTTGGAATGGTACGTAGGAAATCATCATGTCTCTGCAGCAATGGCCTGCCTGCATCGCCCCACCATGCCACCGAGTGATGTCAAGTTGACCACACCCACTCAGTCACATGATCACCCACCCACGCCCACCCTCCCAGTCATTAGGGCAGAGAACCGGTTGTTAAAAAAATTTGAATCCCACCACTGGAGAAAACCTGTTTTTCTACAATGCATTTAAAATGCAGAATTGGACATAAATTCCAAATAGTTTGTCTTTAGTTAGGAACTATATTCAATTATAATAATAATAATAATAATAATTTATTTCTTATAAACCGCACCCTCTCCCCACAGGGACTCGGGGCGGTGCACAGGAGGAATAAGAACAATAACTATATACATATATCATTAAAAATGCATTAAATTAAGTGACCTGTGCTAAAATACCCGTTAAAACTATCTAACTAGAAATCCCCAATAAACCCTAAAGACAGAGGAGTAGCTATCCCAGGCCGGCAAGGCAGAAGAAGTGTGTTTTCAATTTAAGACGGAAGGAGCGGAGGTCCGTGGTGGTCCTAATATCGGGGGGGAGGTCGTTCCAGAGGGCTGGGCCCGCCACAGAGAGAGCCCTTCCCCTGGGTGTCGCCCGCTGACAAAGTCTAGTGGACGGCACCCGGAGAAGTCCCTCTCTGTGGGAGCGAATCGGTCGTGAGGATGTATGAGGCAGGATCCGATCCCGCAAGTAGCTAGGTCCCGAGCCATGGAGCGCTTTAAAGATGATAATTAATACCTTGAAGAGCACCCGGAAGACGACAGGCAGCCAGTGCAGCTCGCGCAAGAGCGGTGTTACATGGGTGTACCTTGTGGTACCCATAATTGCTCGCGCGGCTGCATTCTGGACTAGCTGAAGTCTCCGGGTGCACCTCAAGGGAAGCCCCATGTAGAGAGAGTTGCAATAGTCCAGTCGGGACGTCACGAGGGCATGAGTGACTGTGCGAAGGGCGTCCCGATCCAATAGGGGGCGCAATTGGCGTACCAGGCGAACCTGGTAAAACGCCCTCCTGGCCACGGCTGTCACCTGATCTTCCATTGACAGCCGGGTATCCAGGAGGACACCCAAATTGCGCGCCCCATCCACAGGGGCAAGATGTTCGCCCCCTATGGCCAGCGATGGAATAAGCTGGTTGAACCGGGCCGCCGGAAACCACAGCCACTCGGTCTTGGTCGGGTTTAGCTTGAGTCCGTTACTTCCCATCCAGATCCGCACGGCTTCCAGGCACTGGCACATCACCGCTACGGCATCGTTGGGGTGGTCTGGGGTAGATATATACAGCTGGGTGTCATCAGCGTATAGATGGTACTCTACCCCAAAACCACGGATGATCTCACCCAGCGGCTTCATGTATGTGTTGAACAGGAGGGGCGAGAGGACCGAC
This sequence comes from Rhabdophis nuchalis, assembly GCA_039707465.1. Lineage (NCBI taxonomy): Eukaryota > Metazoa > Chordata > Lepidosauria > Squamata > Natricidae > Rhabdophis > Rhabdophis nuchalis. Next base: position 69,312,383 of record CM077648.1, read on the forward strand.
CCCTGAGGCACCCCACATGTGAGGGGTCTCGCGGTCGACCTCTGCCCCCCTGCCAACACAAATTGCGATCGGCCAGAGAGGTAGGAGGAGAACCACCGCAAAACGGTGCCTCCCACCCCCAACCCCCCCAGCCGATGCAATAGGATACCATGGTCGATGGTATCGAAAGCCGCCGAGAGGTCTAATAGGACCAGGATGGAGGAACAACCCCCATCTCTGGCCCTCCAGAGATCATCCACCAACGCGACCAATGCCGTCTCGGTGCTATGCCCGGGCCGAAAGCCGGACTGGCGCGGATCTAGATAATCAACTTCATCCAGGTGACGGGGAAACTGTTGTGCCACCACACTCTCGACAACCTTCGCCAAAAAGGGAAGGTTGGAGACAGGACGATAGTTATTTAAAAGAGCTGGATCCAAAGAGGGCTTCTTAAGGAGGGGCCTCACCATCGCTTCTTTTAGGGAAGCAGGCAAGGAACCCTCACTTAAGGATGCGTTGACAACCTCTTGGAGCCAGCCTCGTGTCACCTCCCAGGATGCCAGTACAAGCCAGGAGGGACACGGGTCCAGTAAACATGTGGTGGCTCGCAGTCGCCCACGTAACCTGTCCATATCTTCAGAAGCAACGGAGTCAAACTCCTCCCAAACAAGATCTCTCTCGTGGCATCCCACTGGGCCATGAATGGGGGCTAACTTGTTCTGTATCTGAGCGGTTTTCTCCTGCAGAAAAGTCACAAATTCCTCTGCTCTACCCTGTAACGGGGCTTCCCGCACCCTCTGTTGGAGGAGGGCGCGGGTCACCCTAAACAGGGTGGCAGGGCGGTTGTCTGCGGATGCTATGAGAGTGGCACAATGATGGGTTTTGGTTTTTTTTTAAAACTTATCAGACGAATATTAACAGAGCTGGCATAGCCCCACTCCTGGGGGAGAAATGGGAAAATCTAATGTGCTGTAACCCTGCCTAATTTGCAGTGTGGTTCCACTCATTTTAGGCTAGGCCCCCATCAAATGTTCAGTGCCTTCCTTAGTGAAAGTTGATTTATTAAGACAGGGATATTTCAAGACTTACATATGCTCTGCTGTTCTAACACATCTGGTGGAAGTCCAAGTTCTGTATTCACATGTATTTCTTTTATCAGCAACATCAGAACAACAACATTTTTTCTTTCCTCACAGCTCCTCACATATTTTCAATTTTTTCTTCTAGAAGTTGGAGACAAACTGGATGCGAAGGTTGAGACTAAATTCAGCCAATAGTTTGTCTTAAACATAACCATTAATATTTAATGATTTTTCATTCTCCATTAAATACATTATTCTACTGGTTTGGTATTATGTCACCTGATTTTCACCAAAGCAAGTGTATTTTTTGGAAATAATTCAAAGTCAATCTTTCAGAAATTAATTGATAAAACACTGTTTTCCGAGTCTTTTTTCTAGGGTACTTTTTTGTAATATTTTAAAATGAAATGCATTCAGGGCTCCAGAGAGTATAATTAAAAAAATAATAATCAAGATGGTGACTATGATAGCATAACCTGGACCCGCCGCCCTGGGTCCTTTTGGAGAAGGGCGGGATATAAATTGAATAAAATAAATAAATAAATAAACAACCTGCCCCCAGATCTTCGCACCATTACTGACCTACGCCTCTTCCATCGGATGCTTAAAGCACATTTTTTCCATCTGGCCGGCCTGGCATAGATTAAGGGTTTTATTTTAAAGTTAATTTTAGTGGTCTTAATTTTTCTTAGCACAGATTTTACTATTTAATTCCATTTTATGTTATATGTATGTGTTGTGGTTTTTACTTTTTCTGTGCACTGCCCTGAGTCCTACCACAGAGAATAGGGCGGTATATAAATTTGAATAATAATAATAAATAATAATAATAACCTAACCTCTGATCACCTTTTGTGCATTTCACATGCACCAGACATTAAAAAAAATGAAACTTCAATTGTATTAGGTCAACATTACACAACAACAAATTAAATTTAAGGAAACATAGGTTGATGCAAAATAGACTTATATCAAAGAATTTAAATATTTAACTGCCCATATTAATCTCATTTCCGCGCAGGTATATAATATTTTGCCCTAAACTCAGTACTTTAACTTGAAAATAAGAGATATTCCCATCCTTAGTGTATTTTCTTAGCTTTAAGTTTGTAAGACTTATTTTGGTATGTTTTCTTTTAATGGTATGGGTTTAAGATCAAGTTATTAGAAAAACAGAGGATACTGTGTTGATGGAAACCAAAAATAGGACACAAGATGGAAGAAGCTGAATGAGAATCATAATGATTAAATTAAATGTTCTCTGAAAAAAAATAATGATATAAAGTCTGGATAAAGCTATTGCTCAATCCATAGTCAGAATCTATGTGTATTTAAGGAAGTAAATACATGGTATTTACTTCCTTAAATACCATGTATTAAAGACCATGGTATCCTATTGCACCGACTGGGGGGGGTTGGGGCTGGGAGGCACCGTTTTTGCGGTGGTTCTCGTCCTACCTCTCTGGTCGGTCGCAATATGTGTTGGCAGGGGGGCAGAGGTCGGCCTCGAGGCCCCTCGTATGCGGGGTTCCTCGGGTCCGTCCTCTCGCCCCTCCTATTCAACACATATATGAAGCCGCTGGGCGAGATCATCCGTGGTTTTGGGGTGGGATATCATCTGTACGCTGATGATACTCAGCTGTACATTTCCACCCCAGACCACTCCAACGATGCCGTTGAGGTGATGTCCCAGTGTTTGGAAGCCGTACGGATCTGGATGGGTAGTAACAAACTCAAGCTCAACCCGTCCAAGACTGAGTGGCTGTGGTTTCCGGCACCCCGGTTAAGCCAGATTACTCCAACTCTGGCCATTGGGGGCGAAACACCGGCCCCCATGGAGAGGGCGCGCAATTTGGGTGTCCTCCTGGATTCCCAGCTGTCCATGGAAGACCATGTGGTGGCTGTGGCCAGGGGGGCGTTTCATCAGGTACGCCTCATGCGCCAATTGCGCCCCTTACTGGACCGGGCTGCCCTTCGCACAGTCACTCAGGCCCTCGTGACATCCCGACTTGACTACTGCAATGCTCTCTACATGGGGCTTCCCTTGAGGTGCACTCGAAAGCTACAGTTAGTGCAGAATGCAGCCGCGTGGGTGATTACGGGAACCTCTAGATGCTCCCATATAACACCGATCATGCGCGAGCTGTACTGGCTTCCTGTGGTGTTTCGGGTGCGCTTCAAGGTCTTGACGACCATCTTCAAAGTGCTCCATGGCTCGGGACCTAGTTACATGCGAGACCGTCTCCTGCCCCATACATCCGTACCATCACTGACCTCCGCCTCTTCCGCCAGTGTCTAAAAACACACCTGTTTCATCAAGCCGGCCTAACATAGCCTCCGCTGTGACTAATATTAGATAGTTTTAAAATGGGGATTTTAATTGGTTTTAGCGCAGGTTTTGATATTTAATTGGTTTTTAAATTTGTGTATTTTGTATTACTTTTGTATGTTATTTTAAATTCCTGTGCGCCGCCCTGGGTCCTTTTGGAGAAGGGCGGGATACAAATTGAATAAAACTAAACTAAACATTTCATTATATAGTTCTTAATAGAAATTATAGAAACAAGGATATACTGTATGACTTTAGGTCTGCATAATTTCTGTTTTTCAAAATTGGATTGGGGTTTGTGATATAATATATCACTTTGTTTTAATATAAAAACAAAGAAACAAAATGGAGTTTGATGGTCTGCCTCAGTGATGGGTTTCAAATTTTTTAGAACCTACTCTGTAGGTGTGGCCTATTTTGTGGGCGTGGCTTGGCAGTCATGTGACAGGGCGGGAGTGGCCACCTTTTAAAATGTGGTGAAACTCATTTAACAACGCTCTTGCTTAGCAACCAAAATTTTGGACTCAATTGTGATCATAAATTCTTTCTTTCTTTCTTTCTTTCTTTCTTTCTTTCTTTCTTTCTTTCTTTCTTTCTTTCTTTCTTTCTTTCTTTCTTTCTTTCTTTCTTTCTTTCTTTCCTTCCTTCCTTCCTTTCCCTTCCTTTCCTTTCCTTCCCGTTGGGTCACTGGCAGCGGCAGGCCAGATTTACTTCCAGGTACATCAGTGGAACCCCCTCTCACCAGTTCTCTAAATTTCACCAACCGGCTCTCGCGAGTAGGTGCAAGCCTGCAGAAACCCACCACTGGTCTGCCTGTACAGTTGCCTGGTACAGATTTCTGTATCTGGGCTTTCTAACTCTGATTTGGTGGAGATGTAAGAATTTGTCTTTAAGAGCAGGAATATGCACCTATAATCATGACAGGATTTCCATTTATTTTTGTTAGTATTGTAATCAAGAAGAGTAGCTAGGGATCAAAAGCATCCAATGGATATGTGTTGCATTTACATCAAGGGCATCTGCAGGGCAAAAGGAAAATAACTTTATGAGAGCAAACATGCAAATATGCAAATTATACAATCTAGGTCACTTGTGTGAAGATATCATGATGCTCATAATGTTAACATGTTTGATTCCTGATGGTTATAATTAATAATTAATGCAGGGATTCCCTGCAGTGAAAAAAGGAAAGTTGTCAGATTTAAATTCCAGTTTTGTACCTGTTATCCAGATCAGAGCATGTTAAATGACATAGTTTACTTATAAATAAATGGTTTATATTAGTTTTCCTTTTGCTTTGAATTGAACCAGATAGGAAGAATACAATACAATACAAGAAAGTAATAATAAAGAAAAAGTTAATAAAGAAATGGTGGGGAAGACTCTTGAGTCATTCTGGGTAGTGATGATTGGTATTAAAATATAGTAAAAAACCTATTAAATTCAGCAATGCAACTGCAGATCAACTCCATATATTAGGCTAATGTAATATCTAATTTCAAAACTATACTTTCCTTTTATTTTGCCTCATCTGGAAACTGGGAAGAGTAATTTACTCACTCACAAAATGCTTGGAAATTGTCACTGTATATTGGCTACTGTCAGGCCTGCCTCCATTCAAAACCCAAGAAAGAAAACCCCCAAATCCATTGAGATAGAGAAGAGGTACTTTTACTGAAATTGAAATGATAGCAGCAAAAGCAAGGCAAGATCTGATTCAAAATGCAGGAAAGTTGTAGATTGAAAATTTCCCCAAATCCCTCTCCCAGAATCCAGTGCTGAGGGTCTAATCAATGTCCAGTATGATTTTGTGTGAAACTCATCTTCAGGCATTTCATCCATCTAGAGTCCTAGGATGGTTGGGTATAAACAACTCCACTCAGCAGCGCAATAATTCTTGAGAGCAAACCTCCCTGAACTGAAAGTTCACATGGGACTGTACCACACCAGGTCACTTCCCCAACCCAAATGCCATGCCCCGCTCCCCGTTACTATTACAGCCAATAGCAATCATGCTACAAAGTCAAACCTCATGCTGGAGGTCCTCCTGCAGCAGAGGCTTTAGTCCTAAAGAACAACCAAAGGACAAAAAATACAAAGAGTAACAGAATACAAGACAGTATAAGAATAGTATGGTTTATCGGGATATTTTTGGTGAAACAATTGAAGGAGTTTGGAAGCTAGAATATTCTGAGCATCCACCTATTCTGACTGTGAGGGAGGGAAGTGTTTCCAGGCCACCAAATATTGTAGCTTTTCCCTGTGTGTCCTAGAATCCAGGATTTCCTTGATTTCAAAGTGCTGTTTCCCTTCAATGAGGAGGGGCAGGCTGGGCAGGCCTTTCAGAAGGTACTTTCTCTGGTTTGAACAAGCTAACATGAAATACCGGATAGATCGTCCTAAGGGTTTAGGGCAGCTCTAACTGTATAGTAACCGGATTAAGGATTCTGACTATGGGGAAGGGGGCTACATACTTAGAGCCCAGTTTCCTTGATTTCTGGGTTGTTTGTAGGTACTTCATGGATAGAAAACCTTGCCCCCCCTGGAATTTTTTGGGTTTAGCCCTTTTCTTGGCAGCCTGTTTGTTATGGGCCTGATGTGTCTCAGACAATGAGGAGGTTGGGAGGAAGATGGGTCAGTGCTGGAATCTGGGGAAGGCTCTGATGAGTGCTCTGCATTGGAGGCAGATATGGGACCAGGGCCATCTGACAGTTATCAGCTACTTTCAGAGTCGGAGATAAGTGGGGCAGAAGAACAGCTGGAGCCTGTTCCCAATGTGCACATGTACAGAGCTGTCAGAACAATTAAGGAATAGGGGTCAACTCAGGAGTGAAGGCACAAGTGGATGCTGAATGGCCCCTCCTATAAGGAATAAATAGGAGCAAAAGGTAAATGGTGTTTGCAGGAGACAATTAGTTCGTTCATTATTGTGAAGAGTTGCTTATCTGAGTCCATGCCTCACAGAGACTCCTTGCCAAGCATTTCATTGTACAGTGTTGCATCTGGAAGATATTGGCTTGGCAACTATCCAAGGACTGAAAAGTCTGTTGTTGTAATTCATCCTTGAAAGGCTTATTGACAGGACTTTTCTGAATGTGAATGCTAGTAATTCGCATTAGTCAAAAAAGTGGGGGAGGGACAAGGAGTCTGTTTCATGATTTTGTGAAGCCTAGGTCAGAAATCTTCTGTACATGCCTGAGAAGATGGCCGCAAACTGCCATTGATCTTACCCTAGGGGAGGCTCCTGGCTTCCCTGGAGGGGGCAGGGGGTCCATTGTTGATTAGGGGACCTGATTTGGCTGCTGGAGCATCCAAGGACTTGTTGGAGATGCCTGATGTTGTGTTCCAGCGTTGGAGAGAGGTGCGGCCAGCCCGCAGGGGCCAGTCGATGAGCGGGCAACAATGGAGGTTGGAGCGTTGCTGGCGTGGCAAGGAAGATGCCGACCGGGAAGATGCTGAGAAGTTGAGGAGGCTATGGTCTTCAGAGGGTCTGGCTCCTCCTGGCTGCAGCGGTGGGGGCGGTCAAACTTCTCCAGGGTCTTTGCCATCGACCTGGAATGGCAGGAGGAGCAGACGAGCCCCTCCATCTCCTGCCCCCCCTTACCACCACCCCATCCAGGTCCTCTCCCTTTTTTTCCTCTTTTCCCTTCCCACTCCTTCTTTTTCCTTCCCTTTCCCCCCTTCCCTTTCCCTCCTCCCTTTTTACCTTTCTTTTCCTTTCCCTTTTGTCATCTTCCCCTCTGTTATCTTCTCCCCCCCTTTTTGGTTTCTTTACTTTCTTTTTTCTTCCTTCTTTCTCTTCTTTTCTACTTCTTTCTTTTCTTCTCCTCCACTGTGGGGTCTTTCCCCCCATTCCTTCTTTCATCTTCTTTTTTCTTCCTTTTCTTTTCTTTTCTTCTCTTCTGCCTTTCTATCCATGCTCTTTTTTCCTTTCTTCTCATTCCCCTCTTCCCTTTTCTTCTGTCATTCTTCCCTCTGTTTATCCTTCCCCCCATCCCTACTTTTTCCTGCCCTCCTTCCTTCCCCTTTCTCCTTAGGCTTTGTACGGGGGATGTGGCTGGAGAGTCTGAACTCATCTTCACCTGGATTGCTCTCTGGTCCGCTGGGAGGTTGTGCTGCTCTCTGAGGGATGCTTTTTTCCATCTTTTTGGACTAGCCACCGGGAACATGTGATTGCCACCATCTGCTCCCCTATTTGGGCTCATCTTTTGATGGGGACTGCTCCTTTATCGTCCTTTGGGTGCCCCGTTCAGCCACTCCTCCAGGAGGTAACAGGGACGATGTTGCTGGGCAGATGAACTTGCCTGTCCTGGCTGAAGAACTGGGACATTAGATCTCCCAACATGGCGGGTGTGAGAGAGTGGTCTATGAGGACCTCGGCCTAAGGACTCCCGCTGCTGCAGTGAGAGGGCAGGAGGGAGGGCTTCTGTTGTTCATCACTCTGTTGCATTGTCTTCCTGGACTTATTATATCAGCCGGTTGAGCTCCCTCTCGGGTTTTTTTTTAGACTATGTTATCATATACGGCTGTTGAACTATATGCCTTGAGGGGTTCCCCCCTCTCTCAAGATTGGCAATCTGGACTATCTACGAACTTCCTTGATGACAGATTTTGGAATCCTGAGAAGTGGCATTGAACGTGGAGGAATATTTGGGGTTTTTAAAGGGTTCTTTTAGTCGATTTTTAAGGGGTAGCAGGGAAGGTTTTGGGGAAAATCCACCAGGGTTGGAGCTGGGCCCGGCAGGGGGCTGAGGCATTGGGGGTGCAGGGCTAGAGGTCAGGGAGTGGGCTAAGGTCCAGATTAGTAAAGGTTACTCCATCAGTACTGTGGGTGGGAGGGGCAGGTATGGTGGTAGCAGGGGGCCATATCATGTTCGGGAGTGTGGGTCCGCTGTCTTTGAGCATGTTGTGTCCTGACAATAGAGGTTTCCACTTCAGTCCGCAGCTAATGGAGTAACCTGATTGGCTGGCACCAGGCTAGCTGTGATTGGTTGATTCGTACCAGCGGCTACCTTTAAAAAGGGGCTGCCGCCGGCTGTTTATTACTTGAGCTATACCTTGCCAATAAAGAGCTGAATTCACTCCTAGTGTGTCCTTCCTTTACCCGATCTAACACTGGCGATGAAGGTGGGATCGGAAGGCAACTAGGCAAAGAGCAAAGCACCCCAACAAGCAGCCAAGTCCGGAGCCCGGCGAGGACACGTGGAACTAGCAGCCACGGCGAACGCATGACCCGATGGTAGCATGAATCTGCAAGTCACCCCAGCTCCAGCTCCGTTCGACCCAGCGACCAAGGACTGGGAGTTCTACATGATCCAGTTTGAGTTTTTGGAGATATTAGTTTTAAATAAAAAGAAAGAACCAATGCAAATACAAACACAAACAATATTATGCTAACCGCACTTATGCATTGTTTCTGTAGGGTGATAAATTTATAGATATGGAAAGAGTCCAAGTTCATGTTGATGGTTAATATTTTATGCAAATCTAAAATTACAAAATATCAAGAAAATTAAAAACCAAAGGAAAAGGTAAATTACGGCTTTAAAGGAAATGCAGATTAAAAAAGGAATAAAATAGATTATAAGAAAGTAAGGTAGAAAAGGAAAAGGCCATCCAGCCCATTAAACCCAGCCTGTCAGCCTCCGCTTTTAGCTTCGCTTCGGCTGTCATTTTGAAACGGGGAGAGAGGGGCTGTCTGGATACTAAGTGAGCAGGAGAGAGAGATTGCCACAGTCTGTTATCACCTAAGCTAACGGTCTTGCATTCCACTGTGATGCTGCTGCTGGGCAGGATGTGCACCTGACATCGTGACCGGCTCTGCATTGGACAGTATACTGGGGTCAAGGGGCTAAGGGTTGGGTTATGCTTTGATACGTATGTTACGCGCCTAAATGTTTCATTCCTTGCTTGACTTTCGCTGCAGTCTTATTATATTCAGTAAAAGTAACCTTAAACTTTCCAAATGAGTTTGAGCGTGGTCTTTCCTGATTTATGATGGAAGCAGATCTGACACAGCCTCTGCTCAGTGCAGGAATCTCAAGTAAAACAACCTGATAGATAGATGGCTATATAACTTCCTTTTGGGTACATCCAGTGACCTTCTTAGGCAATTGGTTTTATGATGGATCTGTTTCTTGTTTTTTCCAGCAGTCATCCAGTATAAAATCTGCCTATTAGGCTAGGATATTGAGAAAAGACCTGTCCCACTCCTAAAGAATTTGATAGGACATTGATTCATCAGACATATATTCAATTACAGGACTTCTCATACGTATCCTTCATGCTTGCTTTTAGAAACATGCACAGGTTTCTTTTCCTGTTTATATTTAAGGGAAAAAATAAAATCAATATTGTTGCACAGGACTTTGATCTTGTTCAATTGTATAGATGACTGTTACATGTATTATAGTTTACAAGCTTTGTCTCTCCTCCCCTTTGTGCAGTTATTTTTATTATGTTTTTAGTCATTTATGTGTTTTATTTTATTAGACTTCCAGAATCTTCATGGATTAGGAATTAGTATATAGAATTTACTTTATACTCCTTGCTCAACTTTGTTTTCCTCTGAATCCATTCCATTGGATTGGAACAAATCGTATCTATTGCAAAATCAGATTTTTTAAATGTTTGTGTTTTTTAAATTTTTGTGTTCTTTCTAATTTCCTTATGTTATTTCCCCTTCTAGTATATTTCATTTGCATTTCACCATTTTTAACCCTCTTACTTTACTCATCTATCTGCTATATTGGATAATTGCCTCTAATAAATTTAAATCTCGTGTGTGTGTGTGTGTGTGTGTGTGTGTGTGTGTGTGAATTCTCCTTAACGACTATTTATGGGCTTTATTGACTTCCTTCCTTGATCCTTGTTTCTTTCCTCCATCCACCTATACCATTTATCCCATATCTGGTAATATTCTGTTTCTTCTTTTCCCTGGATTTCTTTCGTTAATTTGTCAATTTCAGCACAGTCCATAACCTTTCTTATTTCATCTTCGCTTGGCATTAATTTATTTTTCCATTTCTAAGCAAATCCTTGCTGCCATAGTTATGTGTAAAATTGAATACTGGATTTCTTTTTTGTATTTCGCAGACTTTACTTTACTTACTTTACTTTATTTGGATTTGTATATTGCCCTTTTCCCTTTCGGGACAGGGCGGTGAAAAGGCATCAATAAAATCGACCATAAAAAACATCAAAAAATATTAAAATACACTTAAAAGAATATTAAAAGAATATTAAATGGGTGGCCTGTTCTAAAAACCAGATAAAAACCCCTGGTAAAAACGATTAAAAGCTACGCCAGGCCGGCCACATGGAATAAGTGTGCTTTCAAGACCCGACGGAAGAGGCACAGGTCTGTGATTGTGCGTAGGTCAGGGGGTAGGTCATTTGGAGGACCGTGGCCGCTGGTTATGGGTGGTCACGCGCTCCAGCTCCCCCTGTCCCCATCGCAGACTAGATGGGCAAGAACCACAGACCCGGGGCCCTAGGTTGATGCTATGCAACGCCAGGTCTGTGGTACAAAAAGCCCCCCTCATTCATGACCTTGTGTCAGAGGGGGACCCGGACCTGGTAGGTATTACGGAAACCTGGTTGAGCCACGAGGGAGGACTTCCCCTCGTAGAAATGTGCCCACCAGGATACCAAGCCTTCCATCAGCCTAGGGCCCTAGGGAGGGGTGGGGGGTGGCGATTATGGTTAGGGAAGGTCTTGAGCCAAAGGAGACCACGATCCCTCAGACGACCGGGTGCGAGTCCCTCCTTGTGAAGTGGGGCCTAGGGAGGCAGTTGGGCGTGTTAGTTGTATACCTGGCTCCTCGCTATGCAACAAGAGCCCTGCCCGAGCTCCTAGAGGTGATAGCCGAGGCGGCGGTTGAGACCCCCAGACTTTTAGTCATGGGAGACTTTAATCTGCCGTCAGCAGGCAAAACCTCTGGGGTAGCTCGGGAGTTCATGGCTTCCATGACAGCCATGGACCTGACCCAAGTAGTTGTAGGCCCTACCCACGAGGGTGGACACACCCTGGATCTAATCTTCGTCTCAGGACAGTGGAGAAGTGATCTGGGAATAGGGGATTTAGTCATCACACCCCTGCCATGGACAGATCACGCTCTCCTTCAGCTCAACTTTCCAATCGCCGCACCTCACTGCGGGGAGGCGGAACCGGACATTCCTATATGGTTCCGCCCCAGGCTCCTGATGGACCCGATAAGGTTCCAAAGGGAGCTTGGGCCAATTCTTGTGGACTTGCCCCGCGATTCGACTGAGGACCTAGTGGTCGCATGGTTAAGTGCGGCCACGGGGGCCTTGGACCGAGTCGCGTCCATGCGGCCTCTCTTGCGGCGACGATCCACCCGGGCTCCTTGGTTTACCAAGGAGCTTCGGGAGATGAAGCGCCACAAGAGACGCCTAGAGAGCAGATGGAGATCTTCTCACTCCGAAGCCGACCGAACACTAGTGAGAGACCATATTAGGACTTACTTAGTGGCGATAAGAGTGGCCAAATGTGAGTATTGTGCCACTCTTATTGCATCCGCAGATAACCGCCCTGCCGCCCTGTTTGGGGTGACCCGCTCCCTCCTTCAACAGAGGCTGCGGGAAGCCCCTTTACAGGGTCGAGCAGAGGAATTTGGGATTTATCTGCAGGAGAAAATCACTCGGATTCGGAACGAGCTACCCTCCATCGACAGTGGTCCAGTTGAGCGGGCCGAGGCTGTTCTTGTGACACCATATTGGGAGGAGTTTGATTTTGTTACCACAGAGGATATGAACAAGCTGTCAAAGAGACTTAGGGCTACCACATGTTTATTGGACCCGTGTCCCTCCTGGCTTGTACTGGCATCCTGGGAGACGACACGAGGCTGGCTCCAGGGCATTGTCAACGCATCTTTGAGTGAGGGGTCCTTGCCTGCCATCTTGAAAGAGGCGGTAGTAAGGCCCCTCCTCAAGAAGCTGTCCCTGGATCCAGCATTATTAGAGAACTATCATCCCGTCTCCAACCTCCACTTTTTAGTGGAGGTTGTTGAGAGTGTGGTGGCTCAACAGTTTCCGCGACACTTGGAGGAAGTTGATTATCTAGACCCACGCCAGTCCGGCTTCCGACCCGGGCACAGCACTGAGACGGCATTGGTCGCGTTGGTTGATGATCTCTGGAGGGCGCGGGATAGAGGATATTCCTCTATCCTAGTCCTATTAGACCTCTCAGCGGCTTTTGATACCATCAACCATGGTATCCTATTGCGCCGACTGGGGGGGTTGGGGCTGGGAGGCACCGTTTTGCGGTGGTTCTCGTCCTACCTCTCTGGTCGGTCGCAATATGTGTTGGCAGGGGGGCAGAGGTCGGTCCTCTCGCCCCTACTGTTCAACACATATATGAAGCCGCTGGGTGAGATCATCCGTGGTTTTGGGGTGGGATATCATCTGTACGCTGATGATACTCAGTTGTACATATCCACCCCAGACCACCCCAACGATGCCGTCGAGGTTATGTCCTGGTGCTTGGAGGCCGTACGGATCTGGATGGGTAGTAACAAACTCAAGCTCAACCCGTCCAAGACTGAGTGGCTGTGGCTTCCGGCGCCTGGTTCAGCCAGATTATTCCAACTCTGGCCATTGGGGGCGAAACACCGGCCTCCGTGGAGAGGGCGCGCAATTTGGGTGTCCTCCTGGATTCCCGGCTGTCTATGGAAGATCATGTGGCAGCCGTGGCCAGGGGGGCGTTTCATCAGGTACGCCTGATGCGCCAATTGCGCCCCTTACTGGACCGGGGTGCCTTGCGCACAGTCACTCAAGCACTCGTCACCTCTCGACTCGACTACTGTAATGCTCTCTACATGGGGCTTCCCTTGAGGTGCACCCGAAACTGCAGCTAGTCCAGAATGCAGCCGCGCGGGTGATTACGGGAGCGCCTAGACACTCCCACATAACACCTATTCTGCGCGAGCTGCACTGGCTTCCTGTGGTCTTTCGGGTGCGCTTCAAGGTTTTAACGACCATCTTTAAAGCGCTCCATGGCTCGGGGCCTAGTTACATGCGAGACCGCCTCCTGCCCCATACATCCCTCAGACCGATACGCTCCCACAGAGAGGGCCTCCTCAGGGTGCCGTCGGCTGGACAATGCCGACTGGCGACACCCAGGGGAAGAGCCTTCTCTGTGGCGGGACCAGCCCTTTGGAACGACTTACCCCCTGAACTCTGCACCATCTCCGACCTCCGCCTCTTCCGCAAGTGTCTGAAGACACATCTATTCCATCTAGCCGGCCTAGCATAACCTCCATTACTGACTTCTAGATAGTTTTAAATTTGGGATTTTTAAATTGGTTTTAGCACAGGATTTTATTAGAATACGTTTTTTAAAATTTTATTATGTTTTGTATGTATTTTAACATTCCTGTGCGCCGCCCTGGGTCCATTTGGAGAAGGGCGGGGTATAAATATAATAAATAAATAAATAAATAAAATTCCAGAGGGCAGGGGCTGCCACATAGAAGGCTCTCCCTCTGGGGGTTGCCAGCCGACATTGCTTGGCCAACGGCACCCTGAGGAGGCCCTCTCTGTGGGAGCGAACTGGTCGGTGGGAGGCATTTGGTAACAGGAGGCAGTCTTGCAAGTAACCAGGTCCCATGCCATGGAGCAGTTTAAAGGTGGTTACTAGTACCTTGAAGCGCACCCGGAAAGCCACAGGCAGCCAGTGGAGCTCGCGGAGGAGAGGTGTCACATGGGAGTATCTCGAGGCTCCCAGAATCCCCCGCGTGGCCGCATTCTGAACTAACTGTAGCCTCTGGGTGCACCTCAAGGGAAGCCCCATGTAGAGAACATTGCAGTAGTCCAGGCGGGAGATGACGAGGGCTTGAGTGACCATTCGTAGAGTCACGATCCAGAAAGGGGCGCAACTGGCGTATCAGGCGGACCTGATAAAAAGCCCCCCTGGCCACGGCTGTCATGTGGTCATCTAATGATAGCCGAGAGTCCAGGAGGACCCCCAAGTTGTGGGCCCTCTCTGTGGGGGCCAGTAATTCACCCCCGAAAGCCAGAGATGGCACCAACTGGCTATATCGTGATGCCGGAAGCCACAGCCACTCGGTCTTGGATGGGTTGAGTCGAAGCCTGTTTCTCCCCATGCAGACTCGGATGGCCTCCAGACACCAGGTCATCACTTCGACGGCATCATTGGGGTGATCTGGAGTTAAAATGTACAGCTGGGTGTCATCAGCGTACTGATGGAACTCTACCCCGAAACCACAGATGATATCACCCAACGGCTTCATATAGATGTTGAACAGGAGGGGCGAGAGGACCGACTCCTGTGGCACCCCACACGTGAGGCGTCTCGACGTCAATCTCTGCCCCCCTGCCAACACAAATTGTGACCGGTTGGAGAGGTAGGAGGAGAACCACCGTAAAACGGTGCCCCTCAACCCCAACCCCTCCAGCCGGTGCAACATGATACCATGGTCAATGGCATTGAAAACTGCTGAGAGAGCTAACAGGACCAGGTTAGAGGAACAGCCTCTATCCCGAGCCCTCCAGAGATCATCCACCAAAGCGACCAATGCCGTCTCTGTGCTGTACCCAGGCCGGAAGCTGGTTGTCAGATCTGCTTCCATCATAAATCAGGAAAGACCACGCTTAAGTTCATTTGAAAGTTTAAGGTTACTTTTACTGAATATGATAAGACCGCAGCGAAAGTCATGCAAGGAATAAAACATTTAGGTGCATAACATACGTATCAAAGCATAACCCAACCCTTAAGTCCCTTTGACCCCAGTATATTATCCAATGCAGAGTCGTTCACGATGTCAGGTGCACATCCTGCTCAGGAGCATCATCACAGTGGAATGCAAGACCGTTAGCCTTGGTGATAACAGGCCCTATCTCCATCTCTCTCCAGCTCACTTAATATCCAGACCCACAGCCCCTCCCTCCCCGTTTCAAAATGACAGCCGAAGCAAGCAAAAAGCAGAGGCTGACATCCGGCCCTCCTCCAGAAAAGCGACGTCAGTCCTGAAAAAAAACAACATCGAGAGGGACAGAGACAAACACAAAACACAGACACACATAAACAACAGTGGTTAAGACTTGTCAGGATATTTAGCATAAAACTTCTTTAGTATCTTAGGGGCCTTAACGTGGCGTTTATCCACCCACTCGGTATGGGACGGAGGGAAATCCTTCCAGGACACCAGGTATTGCACCTTGTTTCTACACTCTAGAGTCTAAAATGTCCCGTACTTCATAATGGTGCTCACCATCCACCAATAATGGCGATGGGGGATCCGACTGCAGTTGACAAAGATAGGATGTGCGTTCGGGTTTCAACAGATGAACATGGAAAATCGGGTAAAGTCGACGATAAGTCTTTGGCAAGTCCAGTTTAACCGAAACGTTACTGATGATTTTAACAATGGGGAAAGGGCCAACAAACGTCGGGCCCAGTTTCTTACATTTTTGAGGGCTCTCCAAAAATCTAGTAGAAACGTACACATGGTCACCAACTTTGTAATTCGGAGGGGCAGCCCGTTTTTTATCAGCATACAACTTATGAGATTGGTGAGAATCATCTAATGTTTTCCATGCAACGGGCTAAAACGATGCCATCTTACTACTCCAATCCAAGAGTGAGAGAACGGCAGGAGTCTTGTGAGGTAGCTTGGGAATTGGTACAAAGTCCTGCCCATAAATTACTTTGAAAGGAGTCATGCCGGTGCTGCTATGAACGGAATTGTTATAAGTCACCTCAGCGTGGATTAACAGGTCGGTCCAGTCATCTTGTTGGTAATTTATGAAGCACCAAAGATATTGTTCTAGGATGGAATTGGCCCTCTCACAAGCTCTGTTAGTCTGAGGGTGGTGGGAGGAGCTTAAGCCCTGGGAGGAGCCAATCATCTTCAAAAATTCCTTCCAAAACCGAGAAGTGAACTGAACCCCTCTATCAGAAATAATACGTCGAGGAACTCCGTGTGGTCGATAAATGTGAGTCAGGAACAATTTTGCTAAGGCTTTGGCCGATCGGATTCCTGAGCACGGTACAAAATGAACTTGTTTCGAAAACAGATCAGTAACCACCCATATGACAGTAAAACCATGGCTACTTGGAAGATCCACAATGAAGTCCATAGATATCTCCTTCCAAGGAGCCTCCGGCCACACCACAGATTGGAGGAGACCTTGAGGTTTTCCAGGAGAACGTTTAGATGCAGCACAAACTGGGCAACTAGCAATGTAAGACTCAACATCTTTTTTCATAGAAGGCCACCAGAATTGCCGCTTAAGTAAGTGTAGGGTTTTCACAAATCCAAAATGACCAGCCAAATGAGAATCATGCGCCCTTTGGAGTACAAAAGAACGGAGTGTTGCTGGGACATAAAGTTTAGAACCCACCCAAGGTAAATAATCTCGCAACGTACAGTGTCCACAATGTGCAGCAAACCATTCATCAGCTTGAAGTTCCTCCTTAATTTTAGAGATTAATTCGGGCGGAGTTTCAGCTTGCAGTGTCGAATGGCTTCGAGTAGTAACTGGAGTGGCTAAGTTACATACTGGAATAACAGTAAGTTTAGAGCTATTATATTGGGGAAGGCGTGATAAGGTGTCTGCCATAAAGTTCCTCCCTCCCGGAATATATTTCAGGGAAAAATTAAAACGACTGAAATATTGAGACCAACGGACCTGTTTACGAGAAAGTTTGCGAGGTGTCCGTAAAGATTCCAAGTTTTTATGATCAGTCCATACTTCGAACGGGTGAGACGCCCCCTCCAAGAAATGCCGCCAAGTCATAAGGGCCCAACGCACCGCAAAAGCTTCCTTTTCCCAAATAGCCCATCTTCTTTCAGTATCGGAGACTTTAGGAGAGGTATAAGCGCAGGGCTGTAAGTCTCCGTTGGAGTTGTATTGTAGTAGAACAGCTCCAACTGCAACATCACTGGCATCGGCTTGTACGACAAAAGGCACGTCCATGTCAGGGTGTTTCAAAGTTGGTTCTGCTGCAAATAACCGTTTAAGTTTTTTGAAGGCCGCTTGGCATTCCATAATCCAGTTCTGGGGTTTACTAGGTCGTGATTTTTCGTCACCCTTTGTTTTCAGTAAGTAATAGGTAGAGCAATACTCGCAAAAGAGGGGATAAATTGGTGGTAGAAATTGGCAAATCCCAAAAAACTTTGTAATTGTTTCCGGGTGCGAGGCGGGGCCCATTCAGTGACCGCCTTTACTTTAGCAGTATCCATCTCAATACCCTCTGAAGAAATACGATAATTGAGATAGTCGATCTTGCTTTGATGAAAGTCACACTTTGACAGTTTAGCATATAGTTCAGCAGCCCTTAATTTGCGCAGAACGGAACGGACAAGCTTCACATGTTCTTCATGTGTTTCTGTGTAAATAAGGATGTCGTCAAGATAGACGATGACGCCTTTGTATAGGTGCTGATGTAAGACTTTATTTATCAATTGCATGAAAACTTCTGGTGCCCCCTGTAGGCCAAACGGCAGAACTTTAAATTGAAAGCAGCCTAAAGGACAATTAAATGCAGTCTTCCATTCATCCCCTTCTTTAATTCTAATTCTATAATAAGCCTCTCTGAGGTCTAGTTTTGTAAAAATCTTACCCCTCGCCAGATGGGCGAGTATAGCCTTCATGAGGGGGAGGGGGTAGACATTTTCAGCGCAAATCGTGTTGAGGTTTCTGTAGTCAACCACCAGGCATAGTTGGCCATCTTTCTTTTCTCTGAACATAACAGGAGCCGCTACTCGAGGTCTAGCAGGCTCAATAAAACCCCTTGCCAAGTTTTTGTCAATGAAGTTGCGCAATTCCACCATTTCCCCTGGTGTCATAGAATAAATGCGTGGTTTAGGTAGTTGCACCCCTGGGAGGAAATCAATGGTACAGTCTGTGGAGCGGTGGGGTGGTAGCTTGTCAGAAGACTTCTTGCTAAAAACCTCTTTCAGGTCCCAATATTCTTTAAGTATCTTTTCCTCCCCTGGTATCTGCTCCAAAACGGTCGCTACTTGGTCAGTCGTTACGTTGTTATCGGGGCTGGGGGGCATTGGAGCAGGGTCCACACTTGGGGGTGTGGGGATGTACTTAGGGGAATGCGTATCCAACCCTCTTTCCAGTCTATTATAGGGTTCCACTTTCACAACCACGTCAAAACACGTCAATCTCGCGCCACGCTGTCTATCTGGCGCGAGTCCAGATAGACAGTTTCCTCCAGGTGCTGAGGGAGCTGTCGCGCCACCACACTCAACAACCTTCGCCAAAAAGCGAAGGTTGGAGACAGGACGGTAGTAGGCCAAAACAGCCGGGTCCAGGGAGGGCTTCTTGAGGAGGGGTCTTACCACTGCCTCTTTCAAGGCGGTTGGCAGAAACCCCTCACTCAAAGAAGCATTGACAATTCCCTGGAGCCAGCCTTGTATAACCTCCCGGGAGGCCAGTACCAACTAGGAGGGACATGGGTCCAATAAACATGTGGTGGCGTTCAGCCGCCTCAGCATCCTGTCCATGTCCTCGGGAGTCACAGGATCGAACTCTTCCCAAATAACAGTCTCAAGACCTGCTTCCGTCAGCCTGTCTGAACTAGTCCAATCGGAGGCTAACCCATCCCGGATCTGATCGATTTTATCATGCAGATAACCTCCAAATTCCTCCGCACGACCCTGCAAGGGAGCATCCAGCGCCCCCTGATAAAGAAGGGAGTGGGTCACCCTAAACAGGGGGGCAGGGCGGTTATCTGCAGATGCAATAAGAGCCGAGAAATAATTCCATTTCGCCGCTTTTATCACCACTAGGTAGGTCGTCAAATGCGACTTTACCAGTGTCCGGTCAGATTCGGAGTGGGTGGTCCTCCAAATGTTCTCTAGGCATCTCCTTCGACGCTTCATCACCCTCAGCTCCTCAGAGAACCAAGGGGCCAGGGTGGATCGGCGTCGAGTGAGAGGCCGCAAAGGCACGACCTGATCCAGGGCCCCCGTGGTCACAGTATTCCAGGCGGCCACTAGGTCGTCAGTCAAGTCGCGGGTCAGGGTATCCAGTATTGGCCCAAGCTCAATCTGGAACCTCTCGGGGTCTATCAGGCGCCTGGGGCGGAACCATCTCACCGTTTCTGGTTCCGCCTCCCCGCGGTGGGGTATAGCGGTTGGAAAGTCTAGCCAAAGGAGAGAGTGATCTGACCATGACAGGGGATTGATGACTATGGCCATAGGGGACGAACATCTTACCCCTGTGGATGGGGCACGCAACTTGGGCGTCCTCCTGGATACCCGGCTGTCCATGGAAGATCAAGTGACAGCCGTGGCCAGGAGGGCATTTTACCAGGTTCGCCTGGTATGCCAGTTGCGTCCCCTATTGGATCGGGATGCCCTATGCACAGTCACTCATGCCCTCGTGACATCCCGACTGGACTACTGCAATTCTCTCTACATGGGGCTCCCCTTGAGGTGCACCCGAAGACTTCAGCTTGTCCAGAATGCAGCCGCGCGAGCAATTATGGGAACCTCGAGGTTTGCCCACGTAACACCGCTCTTGTGCAAGCTGCATTGGCTGCCTGTCGTCTTTCGGGTGCGCTTCAAGGTGTTAGTCATCTTTAAAGCGCTCCATGGCACGGGACCTAGCTATCTGCGGGATCGGATTCTGCCCCATACATCCTCACGGCCGATTCGCTCCCACAGAGAGGGACTTCTCCGGGTGCCATCCACTAGGCTATGCCAGCAGGCGACGCCCAGGGGAAGGGCCTTCTCTGTGGCGGGCCCAGCCCTCTGGAACGACCTTCCCCCCGAAATTAGAACAACGACGGACCTCCACTCCTTCCGTCAAAAACTGAAAACACACTTTTTCTGCATGGCCGGCCTAGGTTAGTCTTCCGTTTTTAATTGGGTTTTTAGGGGGGCTTAGTTTTAGTATAGTGGGTTTTAGCGCAGGGATATTTTGTTTAATTTTCTATCTTAGCTATTTATGTATTTTATATTTGTATTTTTTAACTTCCCTGTGCACCGCTCCGAGTCCCTCTGGGGAGAGGAGGCGGTCTATAAAATAAAATTATTAATTATTATTATTATTATTTCCCCTAAACCAAGATCACTCAACCACTGGCCGGAGACAAAAACTAAGTCCAGCGTGTGTCCCCCAGTGTGGGTGGGGTCATGAATTAGCTGGGTCAGGTCCATGGCCGTCATGGAGGCCATGAACTCCCAAACCAACTCAGATGCTTCGCCTCTCGATGGCAGGTTAAAGTCCTCCATGACTAATAGTCTGGGGGTATCAACCGTCACCTCGGCTATCGCATTGAGAAGGTCGGGTAGGGCTGCTGACACATAGCGGG
Source organism: Rhabdophis nuchalis (assembly GCA_039707465.1). Lineage (NCBI taxonomy): Eukaryota > Metazoa > Chordata > Lepidosauria > Squamata > Natricidae > Rhabdophis > Rhabdophis nuchalis. The sequence goes on from CM077648.1 coordinate 69,333,089, forward strand.
GAGCCAGGTACACAATCAGCAAGCCCAACTGCCTCCCATGACCCCACTTCACCCATAGAGACTCACAGCCCGCTGTCTGCGGCACAGTGGTCTCCCTCGGATCCAGATCCTCCTTTATAATGATCGCCACCCCCTACCCTGACCCTGGGCTCGTGGCTGATGAAATGCCCGGTAACCCGGTGGGCACATTTCAACGAGGGGCACCCTCCCTCTTGGCCCAACCAGGTCTCCGTAATACCCACCAGGTCCAGCTCCCCCTCCAAAATCAGATCATGGATGAGGGGGGCTTTTTTAACTACAGACCTGGCGTTACACAGCATCAGCCGAAAACTCAGGCCCTGAGATCCTGAACCTCCTGGGTTGCAAGAGGAGCCGTGAGGGCAGGAGCATGCAACCGCTCGCAAACAGCAGCTGCACCCTCCCCTAATATGATATGGCCCTCGGCTCCCGCCATACCTGCCCGGCCCACACACAGTCTTGATCGCATAGCTCTCTGTTAAACAGACCCTCTCCCCCTCCCCAATTCTAGGCCCTACGCCCTCCCCGTCAGGACCGTCAGCCGACCTGGGAGTATTCCCCAGTGGGTTATCACCCTCACCCACCACCCTAATTTCGGTTTGACCCCCCCTCCCTGGAACCCCTTAAGAACCGAATTAAAAATCTAGCTAAAAATCCCCTTAAGTTTCGTTTCGACCACCTCTCTTGATTCACGAATCCTTCATCGAGGTGGGCCCTCGTTAGAACTGAGGGCCAAACCTGCGAGAGAGGGGACTCTCGCAGGGCATGGAGGTCAGCTGCAGAGTACATTAAATAGTCTGCGAAAGGTAGAATGTCAGAGAGAAGGCACCGCTTTGGTATAAGGTGTCATTAGGGCCCATAGTTAAGATTTACCAGTAAACCATGTTAGTTCCAACCAAGCCTGGGGAACACTGAGCTGGTAGGCCACAGGGCCAAGTCACTAAGTTCTTTGTTGATGGTAATAGTGATGATGATGATGATGATGATGAGTGGGTCCGGCCGACCCCCAAGGGGTCAGCCGGACTGCATCTCCAGTGTCCTCCTGAATCCTCTTCGCCTCATGGGGCCTGCCTATACCATTGCCATGACTAGTCCCCTGGAACTGAGGCCGCAGCAGCTGGAAAGGGCCCCTGTGGCGGCGCCGATCAAATAAGCCGTGTCACAGCCCCCCCTGCAGCGGCAGAGTCGAAGAAGCCGCAACAGGCGAAAAGAATGGTGAGGCCTGAGGCCAGATTCGAATGCCCGAGCAGGGGGCTGCACAGGGTCTGCCTCTGCAAGGGCGACGGCTGCCGCTGGTGGTGGGGATGGCAGCGGCACTGATGGTAGGGATGGCGGCCACTGGTGGCGGGGATGCCGGTGGCAGCGATGGACCAAGTCATTATTCCTAATAGAAAATTTTTTGGTTTCCAATCTATTTTGACTCCTGTAATGGCTCCTCTCCTAACCTGAGAAAGTAAAGACTCTTGAAATGGATTATTTCAAAAGGATCCTTTAATTAAGCAGGATGGTAACATTAGAGGCAAAGTAGCATCTAAAAGTCTTTAGGCTATGTAAGTGGGGTTTTACTGATAATGACCCCTTCCTTCTGTCCAAATGCAAATTCTATCCAATACATAAGTGTGAAACTGTTCCCTTGGCTCTTCTGCCTTGAGAGTCAAAAAAACCCTACATTCCCATGACTATCTCTGGTTTGACATTATAGTTAGATATCCCACATGGCTATTATAAACATTTCTCCAGAGGTGTTGGGACCTCCATCTTTCCGGCAACAGGAAACCAGTCGTAAATCTCAGTTGTTTTAGGTGCTGTTAGTAATTTAACTCCGAGCCTCCCCTCCTCCCAATTGAATGGCAGTATCATGTAAGGGATCTGACAACTCTTGCTATTGCCTCTAGCCAATTTTTAATCCTTTTCCAATATTTTTTAGCCTCCTCACAACTGGTAATATGTTCCATGTATTGATTCACATTTCCAGCATTGTGGAGAGGTATTTGTTGAGATTTTAGCTAACCTTACTGGTGCCAGGTGCTATCTGCAAAACATTTTGTACTGGTTTTCCTTGTATGCAAACAATAGTGCCATTTTTAAATTTGTCCCCTCAAATTTTTCCCATTTATCTAATTCAATATTATAGCCAAAGTTCTGTGCCCATTTTACCATTTGTCCTTTCATGATTTCTTCTTCCATTTTATACTTCAGGAGAAATTTATTCCCGCAAGGGAGATAGGGCGGTATATAAATTTAAATAAACATAAACATAAACATATATTCTCCCTATCATCTTTCTTTCTGAGTTTAGGATTATTTTATCCAATTTGTGTGGTTCCATTTCAATGTCGTATAATTTAATATCATTATTGTGTTTAGTTTTGATTTGCAGGTAGGCTAGCCAGCCAACTTTCATGTTTTGTTCTACCAATTCTTCAATTGTTTTTAAGTTTCCCTGTCCATTGATTAAGTGTATCTTAACATCTTATTTATATCTGTAAAATTTGGATGCATCGTCCTTTCTGTCAGAGATTGCCAATTCGGGATTTTCACATAGTGCTTTTTTTTTTTTTGAGCCATTTTTGCAATAACACATTTCTAATTAGATGTTTTTGAAAGTATTGGTGTGTTTTATTTTTATCATCCCATAGAAATATATGCCAACTTGCTTGCAGATCATGGCCTTCTAAAGTCAAGATTATTTTATTCTTTAACTCTATCCAATTCTTCACCACCACATGTTTATTGGACCCGTGTCCCTCCTGGCTGGTACTGGCCTCCTGGGAGGTTACACGAGGCTGGCTCCAGGGAATTGTCAACGCTTCTCTGAGTGAGGGGTTTTTGCTGGCCGCCTTGAAAGAGGCGGTGGTGAGGCCCCTTCTCAGAAGTCATCTCTGGATCCGGCTGTTCTGGTCAACTATCGTCCTGTCTCCAACCTTCGGTTCATTGTGAAGGTTGTTGAGAGTGTGGTGGCGCGACAGCTCCCTCAGCACCTGGATGAAGCTGTCTATCTGGACTCACGCCAGTCCAGCTTCCGGCCCGGGCACAGCACAGAGACGGCATTGGTCGCGTTGGTTGATAATCTCTGGAGGGCTCGGGATAGGGGCTGTTCCTCTATTCTGGTCCTATTAGATCTCTCAGCAGCTTTTGATACCATCGACCATGGTATCATGCTGCACCGGTTGGAGGGGTTAGGGATGGGGGGCACCATTCTACAGTGGTTCTCCTCCTATCTCTCTGATCGGATGCAGTTTGGGTTGGCAGGGAGGCAGAGGTCAACTTCAAGGCACCTCACTTGTGGGGTTCCACAGGGGTCGGTCCTCTCACCCCTCCTGTTCAACATCTATGTGAAGCCGTTGGGTGAGATCATCGGTGGTTTTGGAGTAGAGTTCCATCAGTACGCTGATGATACTCAGCTGTACATCTCCACCCCGGACCACCCCAAGAATGCCGTGGAAGTGATGTTCCGATGTCTGGAGGCCGTGCGAGTCTGGATGGGGAGGAACAGGCTTTGACTCAACCCATCCAAGACCGAATGGCTGTGGCTTCCGGAGTCACAGTATAGCCAGTTGACGCCATCTCTGGCTATTGGGGGCGAGTCACTGGCCCCCACAGAGAAGGCTCGCAACTTGGGTGTCCTCCTGGACTCTCAGCTGTCTTTAGAAGAGCACATGATGGCCGTGGCCAGGGGGGCCTTTTATCAGGTTCGCCTGATATGGCAATTGCATCCCTTTCTGGATTGTGACGCCTTATGCACTGTCACTCAAGCCCTCATCACCTCCCGCCTGGACTACTGTAACACTCTATACATGGGGCTTCCCTTGAGGTGCACCTGGAGGCTCCAGTTAGTTCATAATGCAGCTGCACGGGGGATTTTGGGAGCATCTAGACGCTCCCATGTGACACCTCTCCTGTGTGAGCTGCACTGGCTGCCTGTGGCCTTCTGGGTGTGCTTCAAGATTCTAGTGACCACCTTAAAGCGCTCCATGGCAAGGGACCTGCTTACCTGCAAGACCGCCTCCTGCTGCCAAATACATCCCACCGACCAGTTCGCTCCCACAGAGGGCCTCCTCAGGGTGCCGTCGGCCAGACAATGTCGGCTGGCGACCCCCAGGGGGAGAGCCTTCTCTGTGGCAGCTCCTGCCCTCTGGAATGACCTCCCCCCTGAATTACGCATGATCACAGACCTACGTCTCTTCCGTCGGGCCCTGAAGACACATCTATTTTGTGCAGCCGGCCTGTCATAGTCTTTTAATTGGGTTTTAGCATTGGGTGTTATAATTAAGAGGCCAATCTATTTAATATTTATTAATCTGCTATCTTAACTTTTGTATTTCTTCTTTTTATTGTGGCTGTTCACTGCCCTGAGTCCCAAGAGGGAGAAGGGTGGTATCTAAATTAAAACAAACAAACAAACAAACAAACAACATTCTCCAACTGCCAGTCTCTCTCAGGGGCTTGGGTCAGAGGCCGATAACATATGCCTACTGTTAGACCATTCTTTTGGCCTGATAGTCTTACCCACAGAGTTTCTAGTGGTGACTCTAAATCACCTCGATATGCCAATTCATATGACTTTATCTCTTCTTTGACATACAAGGCTACACCACCTCTCGTTTGCCCCTTCCTGTCCTTCCTGTACAGTTTGTAGCCTGGGATGACTGTATCCAATTGGTGTCAGACCTGCTTCCATCATAAATCAGGAAAGACCACGCTTAAGCTCATTTGGAAAGTTTAAGGTTACTTTTACTGAATATGATAAGAGAGGTGGGAGAAGCACAAACTCAGGGGCTTTTTATCAAAAATTTTAATCCGGATTTTAGGGGGGTCGAGGGGGGGGAGGGTTTATTCAGTTAGAGGGGGGTCAAGGTACAGGGCCGGCTGGTGGATCTAGGGAAAAGGACAGGTCCATTAAGGAGGGGGGAGTAGGGGTCATTCCTAGGGAGGGTTTTCCCATTCGATCGGTCTTGGGGAGGGGCAGGGGCGGCGGGAGACAGGGTGTACATCGTGTGTTGGGGGATCATGGCCACTGCCTACAAGCGGTCACCCGCACCAACCCCCTGCGCTCCCCTCGGGGGCTAGGCGGTCAGGGATTACAGAGCCAGGGCCCCAGGCTGATGTTCTGCAACGCCAGGACCGTGGTGAATAAAGCCCCCCTCATAAATGACCTTGTGTCAGAGGGGGACCCGGACCTGGTGGGAATTACGGAGACCTGGTTGGGCCTCAAGGGGGGTCTACCCCTTGTGGATATGTGCCCACCAGGCTACCGTGCATTCCATCAGCCTCGGGCCCTAGGCAGGGGTGGAGGGGTGGCGGTTATTGTTAAGGAAGGTCTTGAGCCGAAGGAGACCACTGTGCTACAGACTACCAGCTGTGAGTCCCTCTATGTGAAGTGGGGCCTAGGGAGGCAGTTGGGCTTGCTGATTGTATACCTGGCTCCCCGCTATGTAACAGCAGCCCTGCCCGAGCTCCTCGAGGTGATCGCCGAGATGACGGTTGAATCCCCCAGACTATTAGTCATGGGGGACTTTAACCTGCCATCGATAGGCGAAGCATCTGAGTTGGTTTGGGAGTTCATGGCCTCCATGACAGCCATGGACCTGACCCAAGTAGTTCAGGGCCCCACGCACATTGGAGGACACACGCTGGATCTTATCTTTGTCTCTGGCCAGTGGAGAAGTGATCTTGGAAGCGGGGACGTAGTCATCTCACCCTTGTCATGGAGAGATCACTCCCTCCTTCGGCTCGACTTTCCAATCGCCACACCCCACTGAGGGGAGGCAGAACCGGAGACACCTAGATGGTTCCGCCCCAGGCGCCTGATGGACCCAGAAAGGTTCCAGAGGGAGCTTGGGCCAATACCTGTATCCCTGCCCCCGCGACTTGACTGAGGACCTAGTGGCCGCATGGTATAGTGCGGTATTGTGAGTATTGTGCCACCCTCATCGCATCCGCAGAGAACTGCCCTGCTGCCCTGTTTGGGGTGACCCACTACCTCCTTCATCAGAGGCTGCGGGAAGCCCCCTTGCAGGGCCGTGCAGAGGAATTTGGAGTGTATCTGCAGGATAAAATCACTCAGATTCAGAACGAGTTGCCCTCCACTACAAGTGCTCCAGCCGGACTGTCCAAGGCTGGTCTTGAGACAACATCTTGGGAGGAGTTTGACATTGTCACTACCGAGGATATGGACACGTTGTCAAGGAGACTTAGGGCCACCACATGTATATTGGACCCGTGTCCCTCCTGGCTTGTACTGGCATCCTGGGAGGTTACACGAGGCTGGCTCCAGGATATTGTGAATGTATCCTTGAGTGAGGGGTACTTACCTATCACCTTGAAAGAGGCGGTGGTGAGACCTCTCCTCAAGAAGCCTTCCCTGGACCCAGCATTATTGGAAAATTATCGTCTGGTCTCCAACCTTCACTTTTTAGCGAAGGTTGTAGAGAGTGTGGTGGCTCAACAGTTTCCTCATCACCTGGAGGAAATTGATTATCTAGACCCACGCCAGTCCGGCTTCCGGCCCGGTCACAGTACCGAGACGGCATTGGTCGCATTGGTGAATGATCTCTGGAGAGTGCGGGATAGAGGTTATTCCTCTATCCTAGTCCTATTAGACCTCTCGGCAGCTTTTGATACCATCGACCATGGTATCCTATTGCACTGACTGGGGGGGTTGGGGGTGAGAGGCACCGTTCTACGGTGGTTCTCGTCCTACCTCTCTGGTCGGTCACAATGTGTGTTGGCAGGAGGGCAGAGGTCGACGTCGAGGCCCCTCACATGTGGGGTTCCCCAGGGGTTGGTCCTCTCGCCTCTACTGTTCAACACCTATATGAAGCCGCTGGGCGAGATCATCCGTGGTTTTGGGGTGGAATACCATCTGTACGCTGATGATACTCAGTTGTACATATCCACCCCAAACCACCCCAACGATGCTGTCGAGGTGCTGTCCCGGTGTCTGGAGGCAGTACGGGTTTGGATGGGTAGTAACAAACTCAAGCTCAACCCGTCCAAGACTGAGTGGCTGTGGTTTCCGGCGGCCTGGTTCAGCCAGGTAAGTCCAACACTGGCCATTGGGGGCGAAACACTGGCCCCCGTGGAGAGGGCGCGCTATTAGGATGTCCTCCTGGATTCTCGGCTGTCCCTGGATGATCATGTGACAGCCGTGGCCAGGGGGGCATTTTATCAGGTACGCTTGATTCGCCAATTGCGCCCCTTACTGGACCGGGCTGCCCTTCGCACAGTCACTCAAGCACTCGTGACGTCCCGGCTGGACTACTGCAACACTGTCTACATGGGGCTTCCCTTGAGGTGCACTTGAAGGTTGCAGTTAGTTCAGAATGCAGCCGCGCAGGTGATTATGGGAGCCACAAGGCAATCCCACGTAACACCACTCCTGCGCCAGCTGCACTGGCTACCTGTGACCTTTTGGGTGCGCTTCAAGGTGTTGACGACCATCTTTAAAGTGCTCCATGGCTCGGGGCCTAGCTACATATGAGACCACCTTCTGCCCCATACATCCCTTTGACCGATCCGCTCCCATAGAGAGGGTCTTCTCCGGGTGCCGTCGGCCGGACAATGCTGGCTAGCGACACCCAGGGGAAGAGCCTTCTCTGTGGCGGGCCCTACCCTCTGGAACGACCTGCCCCCTGAACTACGTAACATATCGGACCTCCGCCTGTTCCGCCAGTGCCTTAAAATGCTTCTGTTCCAACAAGCTTTGTTTTAAATTGTTTTAAATTGCCTGTGCACCCCCTGGGTCCGTTTTTAGGAGAAGGGCGGGGTATAAATTGGATTAATAAAATAAATAAATAAATAAATACTGCAGCAAAAGTCAAGCAAGGAATGAAACATTTGGGCACGTAAGATACGTAGAAAAGCATAACCCAGCCCTTAGCCCCTTGACCTCAGTATATTGTCCAATGCAGAGCTGGTTCACAACATCAGGTGTACTTCCTGCTCAGGTGCATCATCACAGTGGAATGCAAGACCGTTAGTTTTGGTGATAACTGACTGAGGCCACATCTCTCTCCAGCTCACTTAGTATTCAGGCAGGCCCCCCCCCCCGTTTCAAAATGACAGCTGAAGCAAGCAAAAAGCGGAGGCTGACATCCGGCCCTCCTCCAGAAAACGGACGTCAGTCCTGCAATAAAACACAAACAATACAAAAACACCGAGAGGGACAGAGACAACCACAAAACAGAGACACAAAAGAACAACAGCGGTTAAGGTTTGTCAGGATATTTCACATAAAAATTCTTCAGTATCTTAGGGACCCGAATGTGGCGTTTATCCACCCACTCGGTATGGGACGGAGGGAAATCCTTCCAAGACACTAGGTATTGCACTTTATTTCTCCAGACTCTAGAGTCCAAAATGTCCCGTACTTCGTAATGGGGTTCACCAGCTCCAATAAAAGCGGTGGGGGGTCAGATTGCTGTCGATGAAGATAAGATGTGTGTTCAGGTTTCAATAGATGGACCTGGAAAATCGGGTAAAGTCGACGATAGGTTTTTGGCAAATCCAGTTTGACTGACACGGAACTAATGATCTTAACAATGGGGAAAGGTCCAACATATTTCAGACCCAGTTTTTTACATTTTTGAGGGCTCTCCAAAAATCTGGTAGAAAGATAAACACAATCACCAACTTTATAATCTGGAGGGGCAATTCGTTTTTTATCAGCATACAATTTATGAAATTGGTGAGCATCATCCAGCGTCTTCCGTGCCACAGGCCAAAATGACGCCATCTTACTACTCCAATCTAAGAGTGAGAGAACGGTAGGAGACTCATGAGGCAACTTGGGAATAGGCACAAAGTCTTGACCATAAATCACTTTGAAGGGAGTCATACCGGTGCTGCTATGAATGGAATTGTTATATGCCACCTCAGCATGGATTAACAGGTCGGCCCAATCATCTTGTTGGTAATTAATGAAACACCGCAGATATTGCTCCAGAACGGAATTTGCCCTCTCACAAGGTCCGTTCGTCTGAGGGTGGTGGGAGGAGCTTAACCCCTGGGAGGAGCCAATCATCTTCAAGAATTCCTTCCAAAATCAAGAAGTGAACTGAACTCCTCTATCAGAAATAATACGTCGAGGAACTCCATGTAGCTGATAAATGTGATTCAGGAACAATTTTGCTAGGGCCTTAGCCGATGGGATTCCTGAGCACGAAACAAAATGAACTTCAAAAATAGATCAGTAACTACCCATATGACAGTGAAACCACGGCTATTTGGAAGATCCACAATGAAGTCCATAGATATCTCCTTCCAAGGAGACTCCAGCCGTGCTACAGATTGGAGGAGACCTTGAGGTTTGTCAGGGGGGCATTTACATGCAGCACAAACTGGGCAACCAGCAATGTAAGACTCAATATCTTTCTTCATACAAGGCCACCAGAATTGACGCTTAAGTAAATGTAGGGTCTTTACGAACCCCAAATGACCAGCCAAACGAGAATCATGTGCCCTCTGGAGCACAAAAGTATGGAGCTTAGCAGGGATGTAAAGTTTAGAACCCACCCAAGGTAAGTCATCCCGCAATGTACAGTCACCACAATGAGCAGCAAACCAATCATCAGCCTGAAGTTCTTCCTTAATTCTAGAGATCAATTCGGGTGGGGTTTCTGTCGGCAGAGTTGAATGGCTGCGAGTGGTAACTGGAGCAGCTAAGTTACACACCGGAATAACAGGTTGGACAACAGTAAGTTTAGAACTGTTGTATTGAGGAAGGCGTGACAAGGCGTCAGCCATAAAGTTTCGTCCTCCAGGAATATATTTCATGGAAAAATTAAATCGACTGAAATATTGAGACCAACGGACTTGTTTAGGAGAAAGTTTGTGAAGTGTCCGTAGAGATTCCAGGTTCTTGTGATCAGTCCATACTTCGAACGGGTGAGAAGCTCCCTCCAAGAAATGTCACCAAGTCATAAGGGCCCAGCGAACTGCAAAAGCTTCTTTCTCCCAAATAGCCCATCTTCTTTCAGTATCTGAGAGCTTACGAGAGGTATAAGTGCAAGGTTGTAACTCCCCATTGGAGTTGTATTGTAGTAGAACAGCTCCAACCGCCACATCGCTGGCATCAGCCTGTATGACAAAAGGCACATCCATGTCAGGGTGTTTTAAAATAGGTTCCGCTGCAAACAAGCGTTTAAGTTTTTCGAAGGCAGCTTGGCATTCCATAGACCAGTTCAGGGGTCTACTAGGCTGTGGTTTTTCTTCACCCTTTGTTTTTAGTAGGTTCATAATTGGCAGAGCAATACTTGCAAAAGAGGGGATAAATTGGCAGTAAAAGTTTGCAAAACCCAAGAAACTTTGCAATTGTTTACGGGTGCGAGGTGGGGCCCACTCAGTCACTGCTTTTAATTTAGCAGGATCCATCTCAATACCCCCTGACAAAATCCGATATCCTAGATAGTCGATCTTGCTTTGATGAAAGTCACACTTTGAAAGTTTAGCATATAGTTCCGCCACCCTCAGTTTGCGCAAAACAGAATGGACAAGCTTTACATGTTCTTCACGTGTTTCCGTGTAAATAAAGATATCATCAAGATATACGATAACGCCGACTTCCGCTTCCGCCCTCCAACGGCGACGGATGGGTATCTGACTCGTCCGCCGCTTTGTCCTTTTTTCTGCCCCCCGACGGGGGTGAGACGCCCCACCCTGGGGGTCTTCCGTAGGGTTGGCTTGCTGGGGTCGTTCTCTTCCCATGGCGGTGGGAAAGCGACCCTTGTCTTCAGCCTAGGTGAAGAAAGGCTGGCTGCGGGGGGGAGACGCCTATCTCCGCCTTCGCCAATGGAGATCGGAACTGTTTTTTCATTGTGAAGAGAACCGGACGTTCAGGTCGAAAGGCTCTCCCGAGGCTCGGCTGCAAGGCGAAGAGTGAGTGTATTTCTATTTGCTATTTCTCTCCGATGGCAGCGCTGGACTAAAAAGCTTGGAGGGGGGTGTTTTTTTTGTTAAAACCCCCCTCGGATTTAAAGCGGCGCTTTGAAATGGCTCCTCGTTCCGAGGAACGGGTTTTTTTTCTATGCGCTTTGCCTGGAACTTAGTGAAAGCGAGTGAAAGTGACTTGCAGCTTGCAACAATGTTTCTAAGTTCGATTGGCTTGCTACAATTTTTTTTTCTTTGTTACTCTCTCCGGCTGGCTCCCAGTTTGGGCGGTGGAAGATGGCTTCTCTCTGCTACTGAATGACTATTGTATTTATGGAAAATTACCAGCATCTCCTTGTGATTTGGACTTCCTCTTGCTATCAATGAAGAATTTTTTTGGATTAATTGATTCCTTGTCTGGAGTGCCTTTTTTACTATAACTATTGATTTGGAAAAGTGTTTCTCTTCTGGTTTCTGAACTTTTTTACAACCCTGATTTGAAACTTTTACCTCCTGGTTTGCCTCAGCTGCCCCACCCAAAAAACGCCATCTTAGTGACACTGACTTTAACAGCCAACCATGGCACAAAAATCAGAATTGGCAGGTTTGGAACAAAGATTGTCTTCTCTGGAATCTGTTATACAAACTTTGGTGCTTGAAATTAAGGCCCAGAGAGAAGAAAACAACAACTTTAAGAAGGAACTTTTGGAAACTCGGAAACAAATGCAGGAGAATACACAGAAGACTGAAGATTTGGAAGGGGGGCTAATTGAGGCAAAGGGAGAGCTTAAAAATGTTAACAGTGAGGTGGGGGAATTAACTGGGCATATGTCTAGGATGGACTTCGAAAGGATGTCATATTTTTTAAGATTTCAGAATATTTCTGAAGAATCTGGTGAATGCCTGCCTGAACTCATGAGCACAATTTTAGCAGACTATTTACATAAACCTAAAGATGAGATCAGGGGGGACATTGACCTAGTCTACAGAATAAACTCAGCATATGCCAGGATAAATGAGGTACCCAGAGAGATACACATTAAATTTGTTAGAAGGTTGAAGTGATAACTTTCACGCCGTTATCAGACGGGCCAGACCCACGGATAGGGAGGGAAGACACGACACCAGATCTTCTCTGAAATGGGATGGAACTACGCACAGACAAAAGCCTGCAAGCCCTTTTATTAACTTTATCAGAAGGCAGGGTTAAGCATAGGTTGTCATAGGTAAACAATACATAAATCATGACCATAAAAGGAAATACACACAGTAAAGTAGGCATTCCGTGCTGTTTGTTGACAGTTTGCACGTTGTACGTAGGTAGCACGTTGCAAGAAGGTGGGAACTTTTCTCCAAGGTGTTAGGTGTCAGGGCATGACTAGTGACTTTTCATGCTAGCCTCCATGTTTGTGTCCAACCGGCCAAAACCAGTCTGCACTAACAGAAATGCTTAGCACGTGATGCAGCATCATAATGCAACATCTCCTCTGTTTTTATTTTTTCAAAAAAGATGTTCTTCGTCACCATACAGCAGCCTGAGAGGAGGCTTGATTCGGTGTTTGGAAATTACCTCTTCCTCCTCATCGCTGCCCAAGGTTAACGGTTTCTTCTCCAGGGGATCTCCCTGGGGCTCAGGAGCATACTTCTGTTTCCACAAAGCATTGATGTAAGCTATAGCCCGTTTCTCAGCAAACAAAGATAAGCTATTAGAAATTGCACGAGCAAGAATAGGCAAAACACAAGGTGAAACAATAGATCCTAAAGCAATCATACCAATTAAAGTTATAATCGCTTGCAAACCGGGTAATTTTTGAAACCATGAACCAAACATTTCATTTAAATTTAAACCATGCCAAGTTTGTACAGGCACATGAGCAATTTTTACCATTTTTTCTGTTATTTCCTGAATGACTTTTCCACTATCATCAATTTCAATACAGCAATTAGTCAAATTAAATTTACCACATACTCCTCCTTCCTTTGCCAATAAGTAATCAAGAGCTAAACAATTTTGCATAATATATGTTCTAGACTTTGCACTTTCTTGGGCTAGATGCTGTAAAGCTAATACTGTTTGATTTGTAATAATTTCAATTACAGCTTGAAGACGAATTATTCTATTAATCATGTATATGGGAGTGCGATATCCATATGTGCCATCGTCTGCCCATGTTACTGGGCCATAGACGGCAATTATGCGTTCTGGAGGCCAATCCTCGTCAGTCCAATGTCCTCTATGAATGTCTTTAGTGTAACGTCCACAAACCCAGTATAGTCCGTCTGGGGTGGACCAAGCAAAGTCATTGTTTTCTGGCAGTGTCAAGAATTTCATGTCAGCAATTTTCTCCAAAGATTTGTCTGGGGCTTTTGTGCAGTTAGCCAGTTTTGTGGAACAAGAAAGGTGATGTTAACGGGATTGCAAGTGTATCGGTAACAGTCAGCTGGTGGGGATAGTCTTGTTATGTACAACTTTCCATCTCTTTTTTTTGTTGTTGGTTTGGGATGGGGTCTGGCGGAACAGTGAGTTAGTGATTTTGATGCAAGGTGCACAATATGTGGTATCTCCAGACAGCACATTGCGTTTGGCTTTGTGAAGATGTTTATCAAAGTCCTGTTGCAGCTGCAATGGGACTGAAGGTGTTGTAAAGTCAGTATGTTGGTGTAATGCTTTGGTACCTGATGTTGTTTTGTTGATGTCTTTAGTTGAAAGTCCTTTACTGATCACGATGGTTGTCATAAGCAGCAGTTGCATCTGGAGAAGTGACAGGATCAGAAGAAGATGTATCTGCATCTTTGGTCTTTGGTGGTAGATGACAGGGACGAACGTGTCGAGCAGGAATCCACAGAATCTTTTCAGGTTGGGCGATGGCGGCGTAACCACTTCCACACGTGATGAGCTCTGCTGGTCCTCGCCAGGTCAGGTAGGCACCAATAATAGACAAGCGGTCGCTGATGTTCAGCAGAGGGGGAAGAAGAAAAGTGACGACAAGCAGCAGACATTGCAGGTTGACCAGTCAGGTTAAGAAAGTTAAAAGTATAAAGACACAAGTTAAGAGTGTCTTGCACAGCTGGGAGACCAGGGGCTGTTTTCTCCCGTGAACCAATGTAACGGTCAAGAGCATGCTTTAAGGTTTGATTTGCTCTTTCAATCAAGGCTTGTCCTTGGCTATTATATGGAATACCAAATTTGTGAGTTATGCTCCATTTTTGACAAAAGGCAGCAAATGCGGTGCTTGTATAAGCAGACCCATTGTCTGTTTTAAGTTCGTTTGGGCGTCCCAGCGTTGCAAAAGTGCGAATGCAATGATTAATTACGTGTTTTGTGGCTTCGCCCCTTTGAGGGGTAGCCATGATGAAACCTGAATATGTGTCAATGGACACATGAATATACTTCCATGGAGCAAAGGAAGCATATTGGGTTACATCCATTTGCCAAATTTGACAACATTCTGTCCCTTGGGGATTGACTCCCATAGGGATAGAATGCGCTTGTTTACTACAAGTAGGACACTATTGTAATATAGCAGTTGCCTCTGCTGTTGTTATACCAAATTGTTTTATCAGCGCCTTTTTGTTTTGATGAAAGTAAGAGTGACTTTCCCAAGGAGTAAGAGAAGAAACAGAATAGACAGTTGATGAAGATGTAGCATCTGAAGCAGCTTGAACTGCAACATCATTTCCTTGTTGAATAATACCTGGAAATGGTTGATGACTTCTTATATGAGAAACATGAAAGAGATTTGTTCTCTGAGAAATTAAGTGTTGAAGAGTGAGAAAAAGTGACAAAAGTGAAGATTCAATAGAAGGTGAAAGGTAGGCTTGATAGATAGAGGAGATAATCTGTGTAACATAGACGCTATCGAAAATGAGGTTAAAAGGTTGATCAGAAAATTGTTGAAAAGCCAAAATTGAAGCATAGAGTTCTGCACGTTGGGCAGAAGTCTGTGGTGGAGTAATTTTTGTGTGCCACTGGCCATCAGACTGCCAGGCACAAGCACCATATGTTTTACTTCCATCTGCAAAAACTGTAACAGCATCTGGAATTGGAAATGAAGAAAAAGGAGTTTCCCACACGAAAGGTGTGGTTTTCAAAAGTTGTAATCTTGGATCAGGAGGATGATGACAAGAGACAGAACCAGGCCAGTCAGCAAGAGCATACTGTAATGCTACGCTGGAGGCCAAAAGAGTTTCCCAAGTAGCAAGAGAAGGAGGAACATAGATCGTAGTTGGTTCCTGTCCAGCAAGTGCTTTAGCACGATGGCGACCTTTAAGGAGTGCCATTGGAGCTGGCTTTGTAGTTAAAGTAGAACGAGGAGTGTGTGAAAGATGTATCCATTCAAGAATTAACAGTGAAGGTGTAACTTGTACAATTGCAGCTGTAGGTAATAGTAACGTGTTGATTATCAAAAGTGCAAGAGGGAAACCATCCAGCAAACGTTTTTAAAGCCTGATTTACCAATTGCATTGTTTCAAAATGTTCTTTTTGCAATGGGATTTTGTCTGCTGGTTGCTTACCTTTAGTTAAGGCGTTGAAGAGAGGTGAAAGTTGAACAGTAGTAAGACCTAAATAAGGACGTATCCAATTGATAGAACTTAAGTATTTCTGCAATTGAAGCAAAGCTGGTTGTGGAGGTAACTGTACCTGTGGAGATGCAGGAACAGCATGAGATGAAAGTAGTTTGTGACCTAAATATTGAAAAGGAGGAAAAGTTTGAACTTTGTCAGAAGCTATGTAAAGACCACCCTGTTGTAAAATTTGTTGAAGATGAGGTAAAGTTTTCAGAACTGTACCCTTTGGGCCAGGTGCAGCCACTAGGATATCATCCATATAATGATAAATCAAAAAATTTGGATATTGAATTCGATAAGGATTTAAGACATGTGCTACAAAAAATTGACACATGGTAGGACTATTGAGCATTCCTTGGGGTAAAACTTTCCATTGATAACGTGAAATGGGCATAGAATTATTAAGTTCAGGAACAGTGAAAGCAAATAAGCATCTGTCTTCTGGATGCAGAGGAATGGAGAAAAAACAATCTTTTAAATCAATAATCATCATGTCATAATCCACATTGTAGCGCCCCCATTGGCTGTAAAAATCTGCCATGGGGCGTGAGGTAAAGAGGCTTCTGGGAGCAAAATCATAATGGCAACCAATTCCCCTTTATTTATTGTAAGCAGAGAATTAATCGTCATGGCAAAAGCAAGGTCTGAAAAGCTGTCAAAAACTCAAAATTAAAAGACAATTCAGATGAAAGGAAATTTTTCCAAAGGCAGATATCAGAAACAAACAAACAAATGACATAGGATGGGGTACATTAAATCTGACATCAAAAAAAGGATGTGAGAAAAAGTGAGCTTCATTGTTATGGAAGATAGGTAACTCCCATTAAACTTGACAAAAAATTTTCAAATGCAGGCAAAATAGGAGAAAATCATTCCTGCTGATAGATTAAAATAAACATAAAACTCAAAAAGTGTCCAAAAAAAATCAAAATTGTTAGCAAAACTGAAAAAGAAAATATCACACAGCTCATTAAAATGGTTATAATAGTTCAAATTTGCATGAAAAAAGAGTGAAATGGGATTATTTGTATGTAAATGTGGGTATGTTGAATTCAATTAATGTGAATGTACTTTGACTCCCCTTAAAGATGTGTGTGTGTGTGTTATGTCCGGCCTGTGTGATTTTCACCCCTCCCTCTTTCCTCCTCTTCCCTCTGTGTTAGTCTCCAGAGAGACGCAGGCAGGAGGGGGGGGAAGTGGGCAAAAGAATGTGTGATTATCTGCTTGTTTTGGCTATGTGTTAATGAAAGGAAGAGAGAGGAGCTCCAGTGAGCATTCCCTCCCACCTTTGCATTAAGGGGGGCAGCAGTTTTTCTGCTCATTTTAAAAGGTTTTTCTTGCAACATGAGCAAGCAGTATTTGGGCGGATACTTCCGAGGGGTCCTCCTTCACCCCCACCTGGAGGAGGGCTCTATTTTTTAACATGGCCACTCCTCCCAAAAGTAAAACAAATTCCGGTGTGAGAAGAAACAGGAAGTGATTTCTTTGCAACGCAACAAGCAAAAATCTTTTTTGGCGTCCATTTTTCAGACTCAGGGTTTGGTCTGACCATTCCCTTACAGTTAAAAGTTTCACATTTATTCCAACAGACACACACCTTTCAATGCAACACTCATTCACATCAAAGGCCTTTCCTCACATACACACAAGGCAACAAACCCATTTTTCCCCATAAGAAAAAATTTCTCTATTTACCTAGCACAGTACAATCTTGTTCAAGCCTCTTTTGCATTCAGGTCTGGATGGATTCAGGATCTGCTGGTGTCCGGCCAAGCCCATGTCACTGGTGCAAAAGTGACCAGGAGCGCTCTTTGACATCGTCTGTGGCCCACACCAGTGTCTCTAGTCCACCATATTGAATGCCTGTGAACCTAAAAGGAGTTCAACTGTGTGGGAAGCCAAATATGGCTACCCTTAAAAAATCTCATTGAGTGAAAATTCATTGAAACCCAAGTCACAATATGCCAAACAATAGACTTAAACGGAGGCTTGAATATAAAAAAGAACACACTTTACGCTTTGATCAAAGTTAAAGTTCTGAGAGAGGATTTCCATTCCCATGTGCAAAAGACATGGAAGGAAAAATCTACAAAATTCAAAAGTGCATTATCCTTACTTATATACAAACAATCTTTAATGTTCAAAATTCCTATTACTCTATAACCTTATATCTAGCAACATTGTAAACTAAGTAACATATCCCAACTTTTATGTACATTTAAACAGAGACACTAACTAGAGAGAAAAAATTAAAACATTCTTACAATGTAGTTTTCCTATGCAAGAAATCCTTTTGCATTCCTGAAAGCCAATTACGTGTTGTCTTTTGAAGTTCCAATTAAAACATTCCATGCAATGATTTATCAAGGCCAATAGATAACGCTTGCGAAAAGGATTCTAGTGTGCATCAAAAAAATAAAAAAAAACTAACACAGACTGTTCCTGATAGCTGGAAGAGCTGAAAATTCCTCTCCCCCTGCTTTTTGTATTTTGGTATAGGAAGGAGAGACGATGTTGATAGTAAGTCTTGTAAGTGGGGGTAGCCGGTGTTACCGTGGCAACCACCCCTGCTTTGAGGAAGTTTTGACGGCTCATTCAGATAGTTTAAAATTCTATGCCAGATTGTTACTTTTGCTGATCCATCTACAGAATAGATCGGACATTTAAGCCAAACATATTTTAGGAGTCCAATTAGTTGAGCCTTTGTAATTTGCGACAAGGGAGTGCCCTTATCAGAAAATATTTTGGAAGCCTTCAGAGGGTCTCCTAAATCACAGATGTGTCGAAACTGCTTTTTAGAACAACCACTCCACATACTTACGAAGGGAACTGTAAAACAGTTGACTCGAGGAGCCCAGAGGCGGAGGGTAAGCATGAGGAGTTTCTGAGGCTGGACGTGACGATGCAGACCACAACTCCCACAATAAAATGATGAAAGGAATCACGTCGATAGAGGTCACCAAATGAAGTGATAACTTTCATGCCGTTATCAGACGGGCCAGACCCACGGATAGGGAGGGAAGACACGACACCAGATCTTCTCTGAAATGGGATGGAACTGCGCACAGACAAAAGCCTGCAAGCCCTTTTATTAACTTTATCAGAAGGCAGGGTTAAACATAGGTTGTCATAGGTAAACAATACATAAATCATGACCATAAAAGGAAATACACACAGTAAAGTAGACTTCCGTGCTGTTTGTTGACAATTTGCACGTTGTACGTAGGTAGCATGTTGCAAGAAGGTGGGAACTTTTCTCCAAGGTGTTAGGTGTCAGGGCATGACTAGTGACTTTTCATGCTAGCCTCCATGTTTGTGTCCAACCGGCCAAAACCAGTCTGCACTAACAGAAATGCTTAGCACGTGATGCAGCGTCATAATGCAACAGAAGGTCAACCAGGGAGGGAATTTTGAGAGCACAGAGAGGGGGTCCTTTAATTTACCAACAAAAGGTGGTCGTCATCTTGAAGCAGGTCCCCAAAAAAATTAGAGAGATGAGAAGGAAATTTTCCTTCTTATCCAAAAAATTGTTTGACCACGGGATTTGGTTCAAGCGGGCGATGCCCGAAGGGATGCTGGTGTTCTGGGAAGGAGGAAGAGTGAAGATTAAAACAGTTGTTGAGGCGGAAGCCTTTCTTAAAAAACATTCCTCTGTCCTGGGGGAAGATCCAGGGGGGGGGGCGGAGGGGGCCACGGCCCTGCCCACTGGGGGCCAGGCGGGAGAAAAAGAAGATACAATTGCCAAAAGACTTAGATCCAAAAAATGATTTTGCTTGTTTTTCTTTTTTTTACTAATTTTTTTTCTTTTATTATTCTTTTGTACCAGGATGTTTGTACATGTCTGCCATCTGAGAATTGGAAATGTACTATGTATTCACTTGCCTTTATCTTGTAGTATTTTTTCAGATAAATTTCTTTACTATTGTTTTATTATGTAGCCTGGGATGGGCCAAAGACTCTGACGCAAAGGTTTTCAAAATGTTTCTGTAACCCTTACCTTACCCTCTAGAAAATTGTTAAAACTCAATAAAACTTTTTCAAAACAAAGATATACGATAACGCCTTTGTACAGGTGCTGATGTAAGACCTTATTTATCAGTTGCATGAAAACCGCTGGTGCACCTTGTAGGCCAAATGGCAGAACTTTAAATTGAAAACAACCTAACAGGCAATTAAAAGCTGTTTTCCATTCATCACCTTCTTTAATCCTAATCCTATAATAAGCTTCTCTGAGATCCAGTTTTGTAAAAATCTTATCTCTTGCTAGATGGGCGAGCATATCTTTCATGAGGGGGAGGGCGTAGACATTTTCAGCGCAGATCATGTTCAAGTTCCTGTAATCCACCACTAGGTGGAGTTGGCCATCTTTCTTCTCTCTGAACATAACAGTAGTCACGACTTGAGGTCTAGCAGGTTCAATAAAACCTCTTGCCAAATTTTTGTCAATGAACTTGTGCAATTCCACCATTTCCCCTGGTGTCATGGAATAAATGTGTGGTTTAGGTAGTTGCACCCCTGGGAGGAAATCAATGGTGCAGTCTGTGGAGCGGTGGGGTGGAAGCTTGTCAGAAGATTTTTTGCTAAAACGTCTTTCAAATCCAAATATTCTTTAGGGATCTTTTCTTCCCCTGGTATCTGTTCCAAAACGGTTGCCACTTGGTCAGTCGACACGCTTTCATTGGGGTCAGGGGGCCCCAGAGCCGGGTCCACACCTAGGGGTGGGGATGGGGGGTGTACTTAGGGGGATACGTATCCAACCCTCTTTCCAATCTATAACAGGGTTCCATTTCCGCAACCACGTTAATCCCAAAATAATTGGGTTGTCTGCAATAGGAGCAACAATGAAGTGAATGGTTTCCCTATGGCGATTGCCAATCACCAACTCAAGTGGTTCTGTAACAAATTGAGCTGGACCTCCCCCCGCGACCGATACATCCATTTGACAAAATGCGATCGGCACTTTTAAAGTCTTAAGGCGAATTCCTAGTTGTTGTACTAGATCTTGGCTTATAAGGCATCGTGAACATCCAGAATCCAAAAGGGCTAGTAATTCTGAGAAATGTCCACTAGAGGGCGTTTTTAGCTTAAGGGAAATAGTCATGGGGCCCGACCGGGAACTCACCCAATGCTTGTCCGATTCCTCGTCAGAGGCAGCCTCCTTCTCCCAGTCATTCGGATCCTGCCCTGGTTCGTAATAGTTGGTAGTAAGGTCCAGTGGCTCCATCCCCGACATCGCTGGCCTGGTACGTGGATCATTTTTTCTGGTGCCTTTATTTATCTCAGAGGGTGGCTTGGGCGGGGCTTCGATCCCATTCTGCAAGCATTAGCCCAATGCCCCTCCTTCCCACATTTGAAACAAGCAGTTCCGCGTTGTTTGTTGGAGGGTCCTCCCCTCCCTTCTCTTTGGCTATCACGACGTGGTGTAGCAAATGGCGATGCTTTAACTTCTCTTTGCACTGAATGAATATTGACTTTTCTGATTAAATCAATCTCTACATCACCAGATAATTCATATCAACCCTCGAGGGTATGTGGATTCCGTCTGTTGATACAGCTCTGATATAGATCAGGTTGCAAGCCTTCAGTGAAACTGTCGATAAGAGCTTCCTCACTCCAACATCTCATGTAAACAGATAATTCACGAAAGCGTTGAGAATATTCTTGAACTGGCTGATTTCCATTATGTAATGTCTTCATTTCTAGGTGGGCTTTATGTTATATGTGGGGGCCCTCGAAACGCCTTCTCAGGGCGAACATAAATCTGTCGAAATTTCTCATCAGAGGGGAGTTATCATTGTGCAAAGCTACAATCCAATCTGAAGCCCTGCCCTCCAGGGCCAGACAAACAACTCTAATTTTCGCTTCGTCATCTGGCAAATCAAGGGCAGCTTGCCTCACAAAGTTGCTGACATGCAGTAGGAAAAATCCTAATTCCTTAGCATCACCTCCAAATTTCACTCCCAATGGAGGGACAGTAGTCATTCTGCAGGCCGGGGGGCTTGCTTCCCTTCTAGGACTCGCCTCCCTCCTTCGGCGTGGGGTGGGGGAAACTGGCCTTGCTGTTGCTGGACACTGTGGATGCTCATCTTTCTGGTTAGGGTTCCCTCCAATTTGGGGTTTTTCCTCCTCCCTCCTTGGTAATAACCAATCCCGAGAGTCGAGAGCCCCTTTCCCTTTACTTTCTCTGCTGCGTTTCAGTTCATCAGCTTCTGCAATTAGTTTCTGTGCTCTCTGTCTTAGAAGAAATTCATCCTCTGGCACTTCCCAGAAGGGGGGAGGGGGCCCGTCTGCATCTAGTATTTACTCCCCATGGGGTTTCTTCAAACATTCCTTTTTGGACCATCGGTGACGAACAGATTTATCTTCAGTTTCACCACCCAGGCTAATATCCGTTAAGAGTTCAATGACTGACCTGGGATCTTTGGTATCTGGTTTCTGGATGTCCAGACTAGGAGCGGAGGCTGTATCGGGTGCAGTTGCTCCCAGCAATTCATCTTTCCCAGCGTCCGACATTCTTTGATGTTTAGGGTTTTTTGTTTTTTGTTTTCTCACTCACTGCTGAAGTTTTTAGCTCAGAGATGAGTGTAATTTGATTCCTTGCTTTTTGTCAGACCTGCTTCCATCATAAATCAGGAAAGACCACGCTTAAGCTCATTTGAAAAGTTTAAGGTTACTTTTACTGAATATGATAAGACTGCAGCGAAAGTCAAGCAAGGAATGAAACATTTAGGCGCGTAACATACGTAGCAAAGCATAACCCAGCCCTTAGCCCCTTGACCCCAGTATATTGTCCAATGCAGAGCCGGTCACGACATCAGGTGTACTTCCTGCTCTCTGAGCTAAAAACTTCAGCAGTGAGTGAGAAAATAAAAAACATCTAAAGAAACTTTGTTGGAATTACAACCGGCAACATTCTATCTGTAGCTTGTTAAAGAGTGTGAACTTTCACTTTTTTCTTGAGGAGGGGCGGCAAAATGGTGATTTCTTTGTTCCGAATGGAGAACTTTTATTGACTTATGGAAACTTTCCTTCATTTAATTGAAAACCAAGGAAAAATATATTTCTAAGGTCTTCTCAAGAAGCCTTTAGCTGTACATATCCACCCCAAACCACCCCAACGATGCCGTCAAGGTGCTGTCCCGGTGTTTGGAGGCCGTACGGGTCTGGATGGGTAGTAACAAACTCAAACTCAACCCGTCCAAGACTGAGTGGCTGTGGTTTCCGGCACCCCGGTTCAGCCAGATAAGTCCAACACTGGCCATTGGGGGTGAACAACTGGCCCCCGTGGAGAGGGTGCGCAACTTGGGCATCCTCCTGGATTCCCGGCTGTCCATGGAGGACCATGTGGCGGCCGTGGCCAGGAGGGCATTTTATCAGGTACGCCTGATGCGCCAGTTGCGCCCCTTACTGGACCGGGGGACCCTTCGCACAGTCACTTAAGTGCTTGTGACATCTCGGCTGGATTACTGTAACGCTCTCTACATGGGGCTCCCCTTGAGGTGCACTCGAAAGCTACAGTTAGTTCAGAATGCGGCCGTGCGGGTGATTATGGGTGCCCCAAGGCAAGCCCATATAACACCTCTCCTGCGCGAGCTGCACTGGCTGCCTGTGGCCTTTCGAGTGCACTTCAAGGTGTTGATGACCATCTTCAAATCGCTCCATGGCTCGGGGCCTAGCTATATAAGAGACCGCCTCCTGCCCCATATAACCCTTCGCCCAATCCGCTCCCACAGAGAGGGTCTTATCCGGGTGCCGTCGGCCGGGCAATGCCGGTTGGTGACGCCCAGGGGAAGGGCCTTCTCTGTGGCGGGTCTGGCCCTCTGGAATGACCTACCCCCGACCTACGTACTATCTCGGACCTCCGCCTCTTCCGCCAATGTCTTAAGACATATCTATTCCAACAAGCCGGCCTGGCATAGCCCCCCGTTTCTGACTTTTTATATATATAAATTGTAATTTGCAGGGTTTTAAATGGTTTTTTAGCACGGGTTTAATAATTTTAATATGTTTTTAATGATGTATATTGTTGTTTTTTGTTATGGTTTTAATAATGCCTATGCGCCGCCCTGGGTCCTAACAAGGAGAAGGGCGGGGTATAAATCCGAAATAAATAAATAAATAAATAAAAATACTTCCCAATATGTGAACCTCCTTTTTTTTTTACTGTGGATTTATAAGAAAATTATCTCTCTGGACTTTATAAAATTACAAAATTAGATCACTGACCATTGACTCAGTTTGTTCCTGACATCTTGAACTTCGCAGACTGCTTCCTCCTTGATGCCATCTTCAGTGCACGAACTTAAAAATTATAAATGTCTCATAAAAAAAAAATCCCCAACTGGAAAGTGCCTTCCAGCTCAAACTTCAACTAGAGCCACTCTGACTATGCAACAAGGGAAAATCACTACCATATTACCCAAAGGGGCAACGGGAGGAGAGAAAGAGAAAGAACCAACACTTCAGGACATAATGAAGGAAATACAAGAATTGGGGAAAAACCTAAGTAAAGATCTGATGAACTTAAGAACAGAGCTACTGGAGACACAAAAAACTATAACAACTAATCAACAGGAAATTGGAGAGTTGAAGAAGGGGGCAGCCGAGGTGAAAGCAGAGATAAAGGAGCTGCAAAAAGAAACGGCAGAATTTTCTGGACATATGTCTAAATTTGAATTTGAAAGAATGTCTTTCTTCCTTAGGTTTCAGAACGTTCCTGAGAGTGAAGGTGAAGATTTAAGAGATTTGATGAGTGGAAGTTTAGCAAATTACATTAAAAAGAGCAAAGAATATCTTTGGGGGGAAATAGATTTAATTTACAGAATTAATTCAGCATATGCTAGAATAAATGAAGTTCCCAGAGAGATCCATATCAAATTTTTAAGAAGGTACACACGGGATGAGATACTGAGGGCACAACGGGAGGGCCCTTTGAAATATGAGCAAAAGGACATTACTATATTGAAACAGATCCCAAAAAAGATTAGAGAAATGAGAAGGAAATATTCCTCCCTGTCCAAAAAGTTATATAAAAATGGAATCTGGTTTAAATGGTTAATGCCTGAAGGAATGTTGATATTCTGGGATGGAGGTAGGATAAAAATTAAAACAACAGGAGAAGCGGAGACCTTTCTTAAAAAACACTCCTCAATCCTGGGAGATGAAGAAGAAGGAACGGGAGGAGCTATGGTGCCGCCCGCCGAGGGGAGGGAGAAAGAAGGTGCGATAGCAAAAAGGCTCAGATCTCAAAAATAATTAATTTTGAATTATTGTAATTCTTGAAACGGATGTGAATGTAAAACTAATGATTGAATATATGAATTAAAAAAAAACATGCTATATGTATATATCTCTTAACACTATTTATCCAATACAATATTGTATGAAGACCCGAATGCAACCACCATTTCTGATATGGAAGCTCTAAAATGTATATTATAAACCCTATTTACCCCTTTCCTATATTATAAATTGTAAAACCAATAAAAATTCTTTTTTAAAAAAAATGGTAAAAGATTTTTAGTTAACTATTAAGGAATATTAATGGATATTCTTTAATAAAAAAAGGGGGGCTAGAAACATGATTTCTATGCAGAATTATGTTTCCAGGGTGAAATACCAGGGGAGATTTTTTTTTTTGAATAGACAATGAATGCCATTATGTGGTTATGTAAGTAAGATTTGTCTGAAAAAGAAGATAGACCAAGTATGGAATATTAGAGAAGAATTCTGGTGTAATGATATTAAGATATATAATGAATTTTTTGATTTAAAATCTATAAGTTGAGATTATTTATGAGCAATGATGGTTATGTGTAACCAGTTGACATGCTTTCCAAAGGATACAATGTAGAATGATGGTTTTTCCTTTTTGTATTTTAAATACAAAATATTTAAAAAAAAACAAATTAAAAAACAAAACAAATGCCAGCTGCATACTTGGGGTTGAAATCCCTCAAAAACTCTGCTGTGGGCCTGTCGTCGCTGGGCCGGGCTGATTCATCCAGCCTGGGTATTGGGTCATTTGCATTTCAAGGTTCACTGAGGCTGCAGTTGGCCCCATTCCAGCTGCAAGGCTGTGGGATCACAACCCAGGAAGGTGAATGTTAGCTGTGCCAAGGTCCACATGGGTGGCTTGGTGCTAAGGTCAGGGGTCGCCCCACTTATGCTGAGCTGCCCGAACTGTCTGGGAGGCTGGCCAGTGACTGGCTGTGGGACAGTGGTGAGAATCCCCATTCTCCAGAGTGCCTGTTGGGCATCTGCTTTGGCATTCTCCATTTGTGGACCAAGGGCAATCGCACACTGTCTATGGTTCTAACAGCATCTCCTGGGGGAGATGAATCTTCACTTTGCAGGGTCAGGTCCAATAGGGAGGGTTTCCCAGGAGCTGGCTCTTTGCATCTGGCTCCCAGCTGGTGTTCCCTTTCAGAGGCCTCCGCAGCTTCCATCACAGCTTGGGGAAGAGAGTAGATGGTCTTGACATCAATCGCTGAGCCATCATCTACAGCTCTCCCCGTGGGTTTGTTTTCTTTCTCCATCTTCCCCAAGTCTTTGTGCCACTTGGTTTTGGGTTGATGCTGGGACTCAGGACCCCAGACAGTACCCTGAGGTTCGGGGTAGCTGGTAAAATATTTTAATAGAGATTCGGGTTAATGTCAGGGTTCCAAAAACACCCCCAACTAAAGAAAACTATGAGGCTTGTGTTTCCTCAAAGTTCCACTTTATTAGAGATGTCATGTGCCAAATCTGAAAGCTTCCAGGTTTTCCCACCCAACTGAAAGTTCCAGACCCTGCCCCAACACCCACAAGTCTATCACATGGCCCAATCCTTCATTGCCAGAAATACAGATTCCTCCCATCCATATCCGTCTAGGTGCAGGGACAAAAGCGAATTTGACTTTCTGAGAAAGAGTATTATTATGGCTACACATCACCCAACTCCATATAATCCCACCTCCCATTTTTCCACAGTAGAAAGTGCGGCAGGCCTGACATCCAAAAAGGAAAAAGATGGCTTCCAGGTCTGACACCTGCTTCATGGGGCTACCCTCTGGGTCCTGAACCCCGGGTGCCAGCCTGTTCTTCCAGTTGGTGCAAAGACTCAGGGATATGGAGGAGAAGACAGCAACCACAGAAGCAGCTACCAGGGCTAGTTCAGAAATCGTCATCGAGACCATCTACTCTCCCTTGGCAAGCATGGTGGAGAAGCAGAGGCCACAGAGGCTGAGTGTTGGCAGGGTGCCTGGCCCAAAGGGTTGGTGCCCTCATCAATCACTCAGCTGTATCCTTCGTCATTCTAGTGGGACAATGCTCCAGGAACCCCAAATTGTATCAAGCCAGGCGGAGCACACCATAGTCTTAGAGTGGTGAGCAATAAGACCCCTTGAGCTCAGGCAGTTCAGGGAATTGGGTTCTCCTGCCACCATCTTGAAATCATTTTCTAGCTGGCCTCCTGGAATGAATTGGTCAGCTCAGCATGGGCAGCATCACCCAACTCCCTCCAAGTGGCCAGCGTGGCTGGGCTTTGGCTCAGCCCACCTTCACCTTCCCAGATCAAGGCAGCATGACCGTCCAGAGTGGAGCATCTGCCTCATTCCATTCAGCTCAAAGTGGATCACTCCTGAACCTCCTTCACTGGGTCTGGTCTCCTGGGATGACAGCTGCAATGGGAGCAAGTGCCAGCCAGCATCAGGGTTCTCTAGGCCAATCCAGCCTGGGAGGGCAGGGGGAGATGTTAGGGCTGCTGAGACTGAATACCCCTCTTTACCAGGCACCCTTCTGACTGCCCCACACACACCAAAACCCCCCTGGATGGGCATTTTAACCCAGCCAGGGGTGGGTGGAGTGCCAGTGGATGCCAGACCCATCTCTGCTGCCACCTGTTCTGACTCTGCTAACCATACCACCAGCCACCCATGGTTCAGAGCAACTTTTGACAGAACCCCAAGAAAGCTGGCTTACTTCCTTACCCAGATTTGGTCCCACCTTGACCACTCTGGGGATTAATACCAAACAGAATAGGAGATAATCTCATTGATTGTGGACAATATGATGGAGGGAGAAGCAGCTGAATGGATAGCCCAATTGCATGACAAAGGAGCCCCAAAATTAGAGGACGCTGATGAATTTGTGCAACTGCTACAGACCCAATTTGAAGATATGTCCCAGAGAGAAGAAGCTGAGACTGAGATCAAAACAAAGAGGGTGAGCCCCAAAGGAATTTGTCTAGGAATTCTGAAGAGTGGTGGGAAAATTGAGGGACTGGCCACAATGCCTCTTCATTCACCACTTCAAAGAGGCTCTGACCTCAGACATGCTTGTGCCTTCAGAAGGGTCCCCAACTGCATACAGAACTGGTACTGGATGGCAGTGTCCATGGAGTTTGAGATCCATCCTCACTGGAAACCTGCTCTGGAAAAATGTACTAAGAGATCCCTGGGGCATTGAGCCCCCTCAAAACCCATCAAAGTGCTGAAGCTGACCCCCCACAACCATGATCAAGTGCTTCAGATATAGCCAACAAGGTCATCAGATGTCAGAGTGCCTGGTACCAGCCCCCTGTTCCCCTTCTCCAGACTCCAGTGGGTCTCAGGGTGAAGAAAATTCCACAGAGACTGCTGGACAAAGGAAAACTCACCCAGCAAGCTGTTGAGGTTCCTCCCCCAATTTTAAACAAGGGAGAAGCTCCAGCTCCAGAACACTTTCCAGGCACCACCGGTGAGAGCAGTGAGGCCAGCGAAGAGAATCCAATGGTAAGTGAAGCCATCTGCCCTTTTTTCAAAAAGTCCTGGATAGTAGTACCCAGAACTGGAGCCCAAGGGGACATAGATACCATCATAGACACTAGTTGTACCAAGTGCCTAAATAGCCTCCCTACTGTCCAGAAGCTAGGGATGGACACAAGACCCCTGGAGCACCCCATACTCTTCAAGCAAGTTGTTGGGACACTAATAGGCAGAGCCCCAGCCACTTTAGTCACCAAGCTTGTTAGACTGGAAATGGGACATCACCAGGAGCTCATATGCTTCATGATAGCCCCAAAGATGTTTGAATCGCTCATCCTGGGCCTTGCTTGGCTGGACAAATGGGGTCCAGCCATTATGTTGGAAGATGGCTACTGAAAGCTAAAAATAAGCATCAGCCCACTGTCTCTGTCCCCTCAAGCTGAAGCTTAACCAGTTCTTTCCCCCATTGACCCTGGCAGTGGGGGAAGCATTACAGCCACTGTGGATGCCCCCAGGTGCCCCCAGAGTACAGAGACCTGGCAGACACATTCAGTGAGCACAAATGTAACTTCATCCCCACCCCCCAGGGGTGAAATTCAGCAGGTTCTGACAGGTTCTGGAAAACTGGTAGAGGAGATTTTGAGTAGTTTGGAGAACCAGCAAATGCCACCTTTAGCTGGCCCCAGAGTGGGGTGGGAATGGAGATTTTGCAGTATACTTCCCCTGGAGTGGGGTGGGAATGGAGATTTTGCAGTATCTTTCCCCTGCCACACCTACCAAGCCACGCCCACAGAACTGGTAGTAAAAATATTTGAATTTCACCACTGCCCCACTGATTGTGCAATAGAATTTCTGCTGGGAGCTAAACTGCCAAAACCCAAGATGTACTCTATGACCCCTAAAGAGATGGATGAATTAAGGAATTACATTGACAGCAATTTGGCAACCCACCAAATCCAAAGTGGCAGCACCAGTGCTGTTCTAAGAAAAGAAGGATGGAGGAATGAGGCTTTGCATTGATTTTCATGGAATTAATGGCATGTGTGTGGAGAACACCTACTCTCTTCCCCTAATGAAAGACATGCTAAGTCACCTAGCAAAGGGTAAAGTATTCATCAAGCTAGACTTAAGAGAAGCCTATTACCAGGTGCAGATCAAAGAGGGAGACGAATGGAAGACCACCTTAAAAATTGCCTGTTAGGCAGCTTTCAGTTTAAGGTCATGCTGCTTGGACTTCAGGGAGCCCCTGCCATATTCATGCAGCTAATTAATGAAGTACTACATGAGCACCTGTATAAAGGTATCCTAGTTTGTCTAGATGATATTCTCATATTTAGCAAGACACTAGAAGAACATATTAAACAAGTGTGCCAGGTTCTGAAAAAACTCCTAGCCGCAAAGCTATATGTGAAACTGTCAAAATGCAAGTTCCATAGGACTTCCCTAGACTATCAAGCAAATCTACCAGCTACATGGAGTGCCCCACAGGGTGGTCTCTGACAGAGGGGTCCATTTCACCACTAAATTCTGGAGGGAGTTCCTGAAGTCCATCAGATTGACCCAGGGATTAGCTCAGCTTTCTATCTGAGCACTAATGGAGCTGCAGAACCTGTGAATGCCACAGTGGAGCAGTACCTGAGATGATATGTGGATTATCAACAAGACAACTGGGCAGATTTGCTGCCTTTCATGGAGATGGCTTACAATAACACAGTGCACAGTAGCACCGGACTGATCTTCAAGATCATTAGTGGCATGAAATTTGTCCCCATGCCTGAGCTGCCACAAATGCCACCATCATCCATGACCCTGGCTGAGTGGATGGAGTTGCTGAAGCTAGGCTGGGAGAACACTAAACAAGCACTAGCTGAGGCAGTGAAGGCATACAAGAAATAGGTGAATAGACTTCCGGTTGTGCCGCGCTCTGCCGCTGACGGTCTCTTTGAAGACCGCCAACCCAGCCGCCTGTAAAGAGGCGTTTCGGACATGAGAAACATCTCGTAAAACTCCAAGTCTTTGAAGTACTTGTGAGCTGAGTGGGTAGCTGTTGGTAGAGTCCCCTGTGGGATCCCAGAAGATATTTATGCCTCTGGGAAGTTAACAGGGCGTGACTCCCTTTACAAGCTGCCGCAGCTCCGGGTGATTGGGAATTTCTGCTTTTAGCAAAACTAGACATTCGCGGCCAACACTTTTACCATCTAACACCAAACCGCAAGTATTTATTTATTCCCTGTGGACTATCGAAGTAGTCACAGTGTTGAAGTTAGAATGACTTTGAAGTGAGAAAAGGGGGAAAAATGGTGCTTGCTCTCAGCGGTTAAAGTAGCTGAAAACGGAAGCAATTCGGTTTGTGTATTCTAATACATTATAAAGTAATAAAGCCTGCTGGAGATTCAAAGGAAATTTTTTTTTGATCTGGAGAATCTTTTGAGAAAAGTTGGCAGACTCTGCACGGGGTAAGATGTCAACAAAACAAGGAGCCACACCCCTGCAAGCTCAGATAAAGGCAGAAGGCTTCCAGGATTTAAAAGACTTCATAGGCAGAGAGATCAAGAGATCTGAGCAAGAAATTAAAGGAATTATTCAAGAAAAGTTTGAACTAGTTAATAAAGATATTCAAACAGTGGTGAAAGGTCTCTCTGGTGTAATTTTTTTTTTATATTGAAAAAGTTTTATTGGTTTTACATTTTTTCTATAGGGTGGGGTAAGGGATACAAAGAAATTTTGAGAGCATTCACGTCAAAGTCGTCGGCCCTTCCGGGACTTCAAAATAAATCGTTAACAAAAAACATTTTTCATAACCCTACAAAGTGAGAGCAAGTACATATTTCTAAGTTCTCAGTTCTATGCTGTCAGTCATTTACAAAAATCCAGATACACATAATATGCAATATTACTCAAAAAATCAAAGCAAAGTTATTTTTTAGATCTAAGTCTCTTGGCAATTGTATCTTCAACCTCTCCTTCCAGGCCCCCAGCGGGCGGGGCCGTGGCCCCCCCTGCCCCCCCTGGATCTTCCCCCAGGACAGAGGAATGTTTTTTAAGAAAGGCTTCCGCCTCGGCAACTGTTTTAATCCCCACTCTTCCTCCTTCCCAGAACACCAGCATTCCTTCGGGGGTCACCCACTTGAACCAGATTTCATGATCAAACAATTTTTTAGACAAGAAGGAAAATTTCCTTCTTGCTTCTCTAATCTTTCTTGGGATCTGCTTCAAGATAGCAACCTCCTTTTGTTGGTAAATTAACGGACTTCCTCTCTGCACTTTCAGGATTTCCTCTCTGGTTGACCTTCTAACAAATTTAACATGTATCTCTCTGGGTACTTCATTTATCCTGGCATATGCTGAGTTTATTCTGTAGGCTAGGTCAATGTCCCCCCTGATCTCATCCTTAGGTTTATGTAAATAGTCTGCTATAATTGTGCTCATGAGATCAGGGAGGAATTCACCAGATTCCTCAGAAACGTTCTGAAATCTCAAAAAATATGTCATCCTTTCCATGTCAATCCTAGACACATGCCCATTTATTTCCACAACCTCATTAGTAACATTTTTAATCTCTCCCTTAGCCCCCGCCAGCCCCCCTTCCAGTTCTTCATTCTTCTGTGTGTTTTCCAGCACTTGTTTCCTTGTGTCCAATAGCTCCTTCTTAAAGCTGATGTTTTCTGCCCTCTGGGCCTTGATTTCTTGTACCAAAGTTTGTATAACCGATTCAAGAGAAGCCATCCTTAGTTCTAAGCTTGCCAGTGCTGATTCTTGTGCCATGATTAGCTGTTAAAATCAGTGCCACTAAAATGGCGATTTTTGGGTGGGGCTGTTGAGGCGAGTCAGGAGCCAAAATTTCAATCAGAGTTGTAAAGTTCAAAAACCAAGAGAGAGACAATTTTCCAGCTCAATAAGTATAATAACGAAGGTATTCCAGAAAAGAAATCACAAATCCAAAAAAAAAAAAAATTCTTCATTAATAACCAGAGGGAGTCCAAATCGCAAAGAGACACTGGGAATTTTCCATAAGTAAAATAGTCAGACAGGGACAAAGAGAAGCCATCTTCCACCGCCCAAGCTCAGAGCCCGAAGGAGAGAGTGGTATAAGAAATTGTTTCAGCCAGACCTAGAAACTCTGTTGCAAGACAAACCGCAGATCACTTTCCCTTGTTGCAAACACTCCAGATTAAAGATATCTGCTTCCTCGCAGCGAGGAGCCATTTTCAAGTGCCGCTTTAAATCCGAGGGGTTTTTTTACAAACAAACACCCCCCTCCAAGTCCTTTCAGCCAGGCTGACAGCAGAAAAAAAGTTTTAAGTCACTCACTCTCCCCCTTGCAGCCGAAGCCCCGGGAGACCTTCCGACTCAGCCGATCAGCTCTCTCCATGTTCACAAATGGTGCCGTCTGCCTTAGGCGAAGGGAAAACCCCCCGCAGCATGTCCTCTTCCACCTAAGCCGAAGACAAGGGTCGCGTCCCCACTGCCATGGGGGGGAGCTTCCCAGACAAGCCGGCTTTACGGGAGACCCCCAAACGGGGCGTCTCGCCCCCGCGGGGGGCAGGAAAAGCAACAAAACGGCGAGCGAGCGCTAGGCTTGCCCGTCGCCGCTGGAGCCGGAACCGGAAGCCTCTCTGGTGTAATTTTGAAGGTGGATAAAAAAGTGGAAAAACTTGCTTCAGACATGGAGGTTAAATTTAAGGAATCTGATTTAAATTTACAGAAGCCGATGGAAAAATTCAAAAGTTGGATAATGAGATTACGATGATGCAATTCAGATCTATGGAATTTGCTATTAGGCTCAGAGGTATAAAAGAGAATAGTAGGGAAGATCTTAGAAAAGTTTGTGCTGATGCTCTGGCAGTGTTATTGAAATTTGAAGATTCTGATGAGATTCTTTATAAAATTGACAAGGTTTACAGAGTCAATTCTCGTGTGGCAGTACAAAGGCAACTACCTAGAGATGTGGTGATATACTTTACTGATAGGAGAATAAGAAATGATATCTTGCAAAAGTCATTTCTTCCTGCTGTTCAAATTGATGGAACTGAGATTGGCGTCTATAAGGAGTTGCCACCCAAAATGTTAAAGGATAGAAAAGATTTTGGATTTCTGGTGGCAGAACTGCAAAAGTGGCAAATTCAATATCGGTGGGATGCGCCAACTGGTATAATATTGAGGATTCAAGGAGTGAGATACCGTTTAAATACTATAGCAAAAGCAGAAGAGTTCTATTATAATGTTCTGAAAGTGGGCTCTACATCTCCACGTACATCTTCACCAGTAGACAAGGAGGCTGAAGCACAGAGGCAGTTTGACCAGGAGACTGAGGAACAAATAAGACAGACGCAACAAGAAAGAAAGGCCCAGGGAACTGTAGGTGGTATTGTGGTTGATCCTTTCGAGCAATCGCCAGTCTCTTTTTTGGATGAAACATTAAAGACTGTTACAGAAGAGGCGCTGGATTTCGAATGGCGAACAAGCAAACTGGAGGAGCAACGTATAACTAGATCCGTCTCTAAGCAAATTCAGGAAGCACAGCAACAGGGAAGATCTTACCCACAATGAGCTAAGAAGGTCAAGGGAAAGGAGCAAGCTGAAGCGCAGACTAAGGGGTTTTTTATATAAACATTTTATTCGACTTTTAGGGGGTTCCAGGGAGGGGGGAGGGAGAGTCAGGTGGGGGTACACCAAATGAAAGGGCCGGCAGGTAGCGGAAGTAGAGAAACGGAGGAGGGGGAAGGGGGGTCGTTTCCACTGAGGTATTTTCCATCAATACGGTCTTGGGGAGGGGTATGGGCGGTGGGAAGGGGGGCGGACATTATTAGCTGGAGGACCATGGCTGCTGGTTACGGGTGGTCACGCGCTCCAGCTCCCCCTGTCCCCATCGCAGACTAGGTGGGCAAGAACCACAGACCTGATGCTATGCAACGCCAGCGTGGTACAAAAATCCCCCCTCATCCATGACCTTGTGTCAGAGGGGGACCCGGACCTGGTGGGCATTACGGAAACCTGGTTGGGCCACGAGGGAGGACATCCCCTCGTAGAAATGTGCCCACCAGGATACCGAGCCTTCCATCAGCCTAGGGCCCTAGGGAGGGGTGGGGGAGTGGCGATTATGGTTAGGGAAGGTCTTGAGCCAAAGGAGACCACGATCCCTCAGACGACCGGGTGCGAGTCCCTCCTTGTGAGGTGGGGCCTAGGGAGGCAGTTGGGCGTGTTAGTTGTATACCTGGCTCCTCGCTATGCAACAACAGCCCTGCCCGAGCTCCTAGAGGTGATAGCCGAGGCGGCGGTTGAGACCCCCAGACTGTCAAGCTCCCAATGAGAAACTTCAAATGATTCATAGCCTCACGTAAAAGTTCAAAGCAATGTCCGTTTATTGAATGTATCATCATGGCGAGCTCGGTTGCAGTCAGATCTGGCAATAATTGGATGGCTTCTGCACTTTACCCCCTTATGCCCCCTCCCCTCTGCTTGTCATAATTTACGTTCTCCAATTAGGATAGAGAAATAATTGCATGCATGCGCAGTCACAGGCTGTTCTGAGATTCCTTTCCTGCCACAGGAATGCCAAGCATTTACAGTTTGTTAAGACAAAAAGATAATATCCATGGCAACATCAGGATGTTGACATCCGGCTCCCCTTACTTCTCGAAAGCAACCTATGGGAAACAAGACAATCTGAATGCAGGTGTATGCCTTAGGGATGCGTTCCCCTCCCCCCTGGCTTGCTTGGGTTTTCTGCATGGAATTTTGCTATAAGGCGGTCAGCTTGGATGTTTCTATGTTTCACCCACGATGCTTCCAATAGGGGATAACCCTTCCACTTGATTAGGTATTGGAGTTGCCTTCTGTGCCACCTCGAATCAAGAATTCGTTGGACTTCATAATGGGTTTGGCCCCCTATGACCACAGGGCCTGGGGGCGCACGGGGCAGTGGTCTCAGAGTGGAACCGATCACAGGTTTCAAAAGGCTACTATGAAACGATTGGTGTGTCTTCCCCAGCAATCAAGGTAGTTTCAATATCACTGTGACTAGGTTGATGATCTTTATTATGGGGAATGGCCCCACAAATTTTGGCCCCAGTTTTTTGCTGGGCAGTCTTAGTCTCAAGTATTTTGTGGAGAGGTAAACCTTCTCTCCCACTTGGAACGGCCGTTGCGGAGCCCGTTGTTTATCTGCCTGTTTCTTGTAGGTTTGTGTCGCTTTGTCTAGAGCTTTCTTGACATTTTCCCAAGCTGCTTTCAGCATCAACATCCAATCAGTCAAGCTGACTGAGGAGGGGGGGTCTCTTGGATACTCAGGCATTGGGACGAAATCCATGCCGCTCACTACTTTAAACGGTGTGAGTCCTGTGCTGCTGTGAACAGCATTATTGTATGCAACCTCAGCAAAAGATAAAAGGTCTGCCCAATTAGACTGCTGATAGTTCACGTAGCACCTCAGGTACTGCTCTATCATGGCGTTCAGTCTTTCTGCTGCCCCATTAGTGCTCGGATGAAAAGCTGAACTAAGACCCTGAGATGATCCAATGGACCACAGGAACTCCCTCCAAAATTTAGCCGTGAACTGGACCCCTCTGTCTGAGATGATTCTTCGAGGTACTCCATGCAGTCGGTAGATATGCTTCACAAACAGTTTAGCCAGCTTGTGAGCCGAGGGTAGTCCGCTACAGGGAATGAAGTGTGCCTGCTTGGAGAACAGGTCTATTACAGTCCAAATCACTGTGTTTCCCCCACTTTTTGGCAACTCTACTATAAAGTCCATTGCAATCTCCTCCCATGATCTCGTTGGTTCTGCCACTGTTTGCAGTAGTCCCGGGGGTTTTCCTGGTCGTATTTTCATTGTGGCACAGACTGTGCAGCTTTTTACATAGCTATCCACATCTTTCTTCATTCCAGGCCACCAGAATTGCCTCCGGGCTAGGTGTAAAGTCTTTAGGAACCCAAAATGGCCTGCCAATTTGGCGTCGTGGCTCCTCTGGAGAACTAGGATACGTAGAGATTCTGGAACGTAGAGTTTCGTCCCCTTCCAGGCGAGGTCATCCATCTTCGTCAAGATGTGTTGGTTGTTTTGGAACCAATGGTCCGTTAGCAGCTAAGTTTTGAGTCTTGTGGTTAGATCGCTTGTGGTTTGACCCCGTCGGTCACGGTGTTGCTGCCTGGTGGTTACTTGGGCAGCTGGTTGAGCAGAAGGAATAATGGCGTCCACTACATGCTCCCATTCGCATTTGTACTGAGGCATGCGGGAGAGGGCATCAGCTAGAAAGTTCCTCTGCCCTGGAATGTGCTTTAGTACGAAGTTGAAACGGTTGAAGTATTGAACCCATCGGACTTGTTTGGGTGATAGTTTCCGTGGGGTTCTGAGAGCTTCCAGATTTTTGTGGTCGGTCCAAACTTCAAACGGTTTCTGGCTCCCTTCTAACAGGTGCCTCCAGATTAGTAGTGCCCATCGCACTGCAAAAGCCTCCTTTTCCCATGCGGCCCATCGTCTCTCCGTGTCTGTGAGTTTGCGGGAGGTATAGGCACAGGGTTGTAAATTTCCTTGGTTGTTTCTTTGGAGCAGTACTGCTCCTATGGCCATGTCGCTGGATCACGAAAGGTTGCTCAGGGTCAGGATGCTTCAGTACCGGCTCCTTTGCAAACATTTCTTTCAGTGTTTCGAATGCCTCCTGGCAGGTTAGGCTCCATTGTAGGGGTTGTCCCGGACGAGGTTTCATTCCTGGGCTCCCTGTCTTCAGGAGGTCTGTCAGGGGTTTGACAATCTTCGCAAAGGAGGGAATGAACTGCCTGTAGAAATTTGCGAACCCTAGGAAACTTTGTAGTTGTCTGCGAGTGCGAGGGGGTTGCCAGCTTAGGACGGCTTGCACTTTAACTGGGTCCATCTCTATTCCCTCATTTGACACTCTGTAGCCTAGATAGTCTAGTCGCTCACGGTGAAATTCACATTTTGATAGTTTGACATACAGGTTGGCTGCCAGAAGTTTTTCCAGTACTTGGCGAACTAGGGGTATGTGGTCATCAACGGTCTCAGTGTAAATAAGGATGTCATCTAGAAAAACAAGGACCCTCTTGTAGAGGTGCTCATGCAGTACCTCATTTATTAACTGCATGAACACTGCTGGGGCTCCCTGTAATCCAAAAGGCATCACTTTGAATTGGAAGCTTCCTAAAGGGCAGTTGAATGCTGTTTTCCATTCATCTCCTTCTCTGATCCGTATTCGGTAGTATGCTTCTCTGAGATCTAATTTGGTAAAGACTTTTCCCTTGGCCAAGTGAGACAGCATATCTTTCATGAGGGGAAGCGGGTATAGGTTGTGTACGCACACCGCATTTATCCCTCGAAAATCCACAACCAAACGCATAGTTCCATCTTTTTTCTCTTTGAAAAGGACTGGTGCCGCAATCCGTGGCTTGGCTGGCTCGATGAACCCTCGTGCTAGGTTTTTGTCTATGTATTCACGCATTTCTTGCATCTCTCGAGGCGTCATGGCATACAGCTTGGGTTTGGGTAGTTTTGCCCCAGGGATGATTTCAATGGCACAATCTGTTTCGCAGTGGGGGGCCAGGATGTCGCATTCTGTCTCACTGAACACTTCTGCGAGGTCCAGGTATTCCACTGGAATCAGTTCAGCCTCTGGGGGTTTGTCAGATGTGGTTGCCAGTTGTTCTCGTGGGCTCTCTTGGGGGACTCCCAATGTGAGTGGTATTTCTGCTTGCTCATGAGGGAGGGGTTGAGGGCCAGGTGATATCCTAAGCCTGCGGGTGCCCCCTTGCCACCAGATGGTCGGTCCCCACTTGTCTAACCAGGAAAGTCCAAGTATGACTGCCTCTGTCATTTTGGGGGCTATTATGAATCGAATTATTTCCCAGTGATCTGCCAATTCTAGTCTCACTGGTTCAGTTAGGTGAGTGGCATAGGCTCCTCCCATTAGGGAACCGTCAACCTGCTCGAACCGAATCGGGTGGTTCAGTCTTTTCGCTCTGATCCCCAGTTTCTGAACTGTGGTTAAGTTGATCAAGCACCTAGTGCAGCCTGAGTCTACAAGGGCTTGAAAATCCTCCTGTTTTCCTGTTTTTGGGGTTGTGAGGCGTATTGGAAAAAGGAAAGGGTAAATTGATTTGCTCACCATTGGGTCATTTTCTCCCTCGTCCTCGCTGTCATAGGGTTCAATTGACTGGTCATCATTGCCTGGGGTTTTACTGCTTTTGCCTGGGAGGGAGGAGACCCCTGCAGCTTGAAGAGCCCCCCTGGATGTGTTGATGGCCCGTCGGGGCCCTCGTTCTTGTCGGGCCCTGGGTGGTAGGTCCAGCCTTGGTTTCGGGACTGGGGTTGGGCATGCAGCTACCATGTGGCCCATCCCCCCACATCTGTAACACCTCACGGAACTTCGAGGGAGGGCTGGTCTCAGGTCTCGCTGTGGTGCCATTTCTTTCTTTTGGCGGGATGGTTTCAGATTAGGTTGACCCCTCTCCTTTGTGTCTGGTTCCTTCCTTGTGTCATTTGCACGTAGGCCCCTGTCGACCTTTGTTGCCACTCGGAACCACTCAGAGAGTTGGTTTGGGATGTCACGATATACAGTTACTTGGGCAATACGTTTATCCAGGCTTATTCTGAAAAAATGCACCAGCAACCGTTCTGGTAGTGGGAGTAGTCTTCCAACTATCCTCCTGAATTCACGGATGTGCTCTTTGATGGGGCGGCCTCTTTGCTTTAGGTTGCTGAGTTCCTCCTCTGCATATGGGTCCTCCTCCCCCTCTTCAAATCTGGCCGCTAATACTTCCAGGAAGTCATCTATGTCTTGGAGTTGGTGGGCCCTACGCTTATGGAGGGCTGCTAGCCATTCTTTTGCTTCCCCCTCGAAACCCTCTGCAATGGCATTCACCATGGTTCTGGGGGATGGGTAGAGGTGCCCATAGCGTTCTAAGTGGATATCAGCTGAATCAAGGAATAGAGCTAGTTGGTCTGAATTACCATCAAACTTTCCCCTGAATCGGGGTGGATCTTTTAGTTCCCTCCACTTTTCTGTTTTCCTCCTGGCCCCTGTATGCCCGTGCCTGATACGGCCGGTCATTTTCTTCAGCTCTAGGAGGGGGAGAGGGAGGGAGTTGCCTGCTCTTGGCAGCATGCTTGCTTCTGGGGCTGCGCTCCAGAATGCGTCTCCTCCCTTCAGCAGGATCAGATATGCCTCCTCTCTCTTCAGGATGGCAGGATGGCCTCTCGTCATGAAGGGTGGCTTGATCAAAACCCTCCCTCAGTTTCTCTACTGCACCCCCCAGGGATCTCATCTGGGGCTGGGGCCTTGTAGCTTGTTCCCAGTCCCACATGCAGTACTTATCTTTTCTTGCTTCTGTGGCTGGGAAAGTTTGGGTGTCTGTAGCTCTGCTGAAGAGGGGGTTTGGCTGGCCTCCAGCTGGCATGAGGCTTTTTTCTGCCATGGCCTGATTTCCTCCCTTTACTTCTCTATCAGGCATTTGCCTGGGGGAGGGGGGACTCAGGTAGCCCGGAAATCTTGATAGATTTCTTTTAAGAGATCTGACTGTCTGTCAAGCTCCCAATGAGAAACTTCAAATGATTCATAGCCTCACGTAAAAGTTCAAAGCAATGTCCGTTTATTGAATGTATCATCATGGCGAGCTCGGTTGCAGTCAGATCTGGCAATAATTGGATGGCTTCTGCACTTTACCCCCTTATGCCCCCTCCCCTCTGCTTGTCATAATTTACGTTCTCCAATTAGGATAGAGAAATAATTGCATGCATGCGCAGTCACAGGCTGTTCTGAGATTCCTTTCCTGCCACAGGAATGCCAAGCATTTACAGTTTGTTAAGACAAAAAGATAATATCCATGGCAACATCAGGATGTTGACACAGACTTTTAGTCATGGGGGAATTTAAACTGCCGTCAGCGGGCGAAACCTCTGGGGTAGCTCGGGAGTTCATGGCTTCCATGACAGCCATGGACCTGACCCAAGTAGTTGTAGGCCCTACCCATGAGGGCGGACACACCCTGGATCTAATCTTCGTCTCAGGACAGTGGAGTAGTGATCTGGGAATAGGGGATTTAGTCATCACACCCCTGTCATGGACAGATCACGCCCTCCTTCGGCTCGACTTTCCGATCGCCGCACCTCACTGCGGGGAGGCGGAACCGGATATTCCTATATGGTTCCACCCCAGGCTCCTGATGGACCCGATAAGGTTCCAAAGGGAGCTTGGGCCAAGTCCTGTGGACTTGCCCCGCGACTCGACTGAGGACCTAGTGGCTGCATGGTTAAGGGTTGTCCATTATCCCCATTGTTATTTATCTTAACCTTAGAAGTCTTGTTGAATACAATACGGGACTCAAATTTCTTGAATGGAATACCTATAAGGCAAGAGGAATACAGAACTAGGGCATTTGCAGATGATCTGGTTGTTACCCTAACACGACCGATGAAATCAATAATCCAGATGAAAGACATTATAGAGGAATATGGCTTGGTATCCGGATTCAGACTGAATTACAAAAAGACTAAAATGATAAAAACCTGACAGAAATTCAAAAAAAGAAACTTGAAAGGGTGGCAGGTTTTGAAATAGTGTCAAAGGTTAAATATTTAGGAATACAAGTCGCAGACTCAAATATAAAACTATTCCAAAATAACTACGAGGTGCTGTGGCA
Source organism: Rhabdophis nuchalis (assembly GCA_039707465.1). Classification (NCBI taxonomy): domain Eukaryota; kingdom Metazoa; phylum Chordata; class Lepidosauria; order Squamata; family Natricidae; genus Rhabdophis; species Rhabdophis nuchalis. The sequence goes on from CM077648.1 coordinate 69,373,918, forward strand.
AAAGATACAAAAAGATTTGCAAACCTGGAAAAAATTACAGTTATCTTTGCTTGGAAGAATATCAGCAATTAAAATGAATGTTTTACCTAGATTTATCTTTCTGTTTCAAATGATACCGGTGCTTAAATCTGACAAGCAATTGTTAGAATGGCAAAAAACGTTGAATAAATTCGTTTGGAATGAGAAAAAGCCGAGAGTGAAATTGAAAATTATGCAAGATACTCGTGAAAGAGGTGGGCTTAAACTTCCAAACCTTCGATTGTATTACGAAGCAGCTGCATTGACACAAATAACTGATTGGTTTGGAAAAACAAAAACTGAACTGTTGAATATAGAAAGCCACGATTTCGATTTGGGATGGCATGCATACTTATTCTATGAACATAAAGTGGATAAAGTGTTTAATAGTCACATACTTAGAAGTGCCTTGATGAGAATCTGGAGAAGCACCGATCTAATTGGGATTATAAGATTCTGCTTTGGCTGGATCTTGCTGATACCATGTGGAATACAAATATTAAGTCACTCGGGGTTTTTTTTATATAAAGATGTGCTTTTTGCTGAAAGGGGCAGATGGCAGTTGAAGACTTTGGACACACTGTTGGCAGAATGGATTAACTTAACTTGGCTACAGTGTAATCAATTACAGATGAGATGGAAAGAAGATCAAAAAACTGGTTTAATGGAGCATGAAGTAGAACTGGTCAGACAGATAAAAGAGACAGGCCCAATGCATATTAAGAGAGTTTATAATGTCTTGCTAGAAAGGGATTCAGAAACTGAATTGGTTAAAGATTGTATGATGAAATGGGCCCAGAATTTTACTGAACCAGTTATGATGTATACGTGGGAAAAAATATGGGTTCAGAATGTTAATTTACACAGTCACAGAATTTGCGGGAGAATTTTTATAAAATGTTTTACAGATGGCATTTAGATCCTAAGAAATTATCATGTATGTACCCTAATATTCAACCAAAATGTTGGAGATGTGAGTGTTTAGATGCTACATATTATCATATATGGTGGTCTTGCAAGAAAGTTAAGGCTTTCTGGATAAAAATTTGGTGGGTTATGCAAAATGTTTTGAAGAAAAAAATACAATTTACTCCACAACTGTTTTTATTGGGTATAGTTAGGGATTTTACATTGGGGGAAACAAAATTGATTCTGTATATGGTGACAGCAGCTAGACTGCTGGTTGCCCAGCACTGGAAGAAAGATGTTTTGCCTACTATTGACCAATGGACGCAGAAGATGGCTGGATTTGCTGAAATGGCGAAAATTTCAGCTTTTTTAAAGGACCAGATGCAAGAGACCTATACACAGGAATGGAAAAAGTGGATTGATTATATACAAAACAAATACCAGACTAGAAAATATTGTGTAGCTTTTAGTTGATGGAGATTAGATGAATAAGGTAGTCAGCAGGGGGTAGAATATGAAGGGAATGAATAACATATATTGTGTTTGGAATTACTAGGGTTGCATATAGCAGAAGTCAGGGGGTTGGGGGGGAAGGGGAGGGTTAGGGAAGGTATGGGAGGGAATTATATTGGTACTTGATTTATGTACTCTAGGTTGAAAGAGGGGGGGGAAAGGATATAATATTTGGTCCTGATTCATGTAGTTTGTGTTGGGGGAGGGGGGCAAAGGGATATAATATTTGTATTTGATTTATGTTTTTTTATGTTGGGGTAGGGGGGGGGGAAAGAAGGGGGGAAAATTTGTTGGTGAAAAACACCAATATCTCCAACCCCTCTTTCGGGTGGGAGATCACGTATACCTTTTGACCAAATACCTTAAGCTGAAATTATACATAGTAAGAAACTAGGATCTAAGTTCCTAGGACCATTCTCAATAGTGAAAATAATTAACCCAGTAACTGTACAACCTAACCTCCCACACCTATTAGGGAAAGTGGATCTGGTTCTCCATAGCAGCTTGTTGAAATCTGTAATCAGCTCACAGCTAAGACTGCAGGACCAGTCAGCACCTAAACCAATGGTAGTGCTGGGGGAGACCCATGATGAGGTTAAGAAGATATTAGACTCCAGAGTACATAGGGGCTGTTTGCAATATTTAGTTCACTGGAAGGATACCCTTAGTCTGAAGCTACCTGGGTTAAGAACTGGAATGTGAAGCAGATAGATTGGTATGACAATTTTCTTTGTTCCTTTCCCCTGCTTTGATGTATCTTTGGGATGTTGAGAGTGGGGAAACAGTGCCTTGGGTCATCTGTTTTGTCTCACCACCAGAAGAGTGAGATCATTGCACATGGGAACTGAATGTTATCACCTTTTCAGCCTGGAGCTCTCACATCTTTGCACCTTGGGGTTGGCTCAAAGATGAACTGGACATTGGGGGGGGGGGCTTGAAAGGAGAGGTTTAACTTAACGCTCCAGCCCAGGAAATTCAGATTCTGCCTACACTCTCTCTGCTATCACTGCCGTCCAATTAAAATTCCTTTTGAAATGCCGTTCATTTCAAGAGTTGTGCTTTCTTGAGAAGGCTGGCAAGGCAGAATCTTACATTAGGCAGAATCTGCAAATGATCAACCTGGAGAGGCTCCAGCCCTATCATGGGGACCATGCAAAGAATGTCCAACCAGGGCAGCGATCATATAAAGCTGAATGCAGGGAGGAAGCCTCCATTGAGGCTAAACCTTAAAATAGCCAAGTGTGTGGATGAAGTATGGCATCATCGTGGGTGACCTGCAAAGCTGAAGTTATCAATCAGTATAGAGAAGGAGGATTGGGACAGAAGAACCTAAGGAGTCACCTTTACCCAGGGCAGCCACAGGAGTGGAAACACATGCTGGGAACCCTTTATGATGAGTATGAGATGGAGGAAGAATTGGACTTGATCCAACCAACTCATGAAGCAGGCAATGCATTCATGAGGGAGGCCCTCAAAGGTATGAGAGTGTAATGGCTCCTCTCCTAACTTAAGAAAGTGAAGAATCTTGAAATGGATTATTTCAAAAGGAACCTTTAAGAAGAATGGAAACCATTAGAGGCAAAGCAGCATCTGAATCCCTTTAGGCAATGCAAGTGGGATTAAATTGATAGTGACCCCTCCCCTTTGTCAGAATGCAGATTCTAGCCAATACACAAGTGTGAAAATGTTTCCTTTCTCATCTGCCCTGAGAGCCGAATTAACATACATTCCCATGGCTATCTCTGATTAGATATTAAAGTAAGATATCCCACATGGCTGTCATAAACATCCCTCCAGAGGTGCTGGGATATCCAGCCTTCTGGTGACAGGAAACCAGCTGTAAATCTCAGTTGTTACAGGTACTGCTAGTAAATTGACACCAAGCCCCCCCTCCTCCCAATTGAACGGCAGTATCACATATAGGGATCTGACAGAGTGTCCACAGAAGCTGGGGCCTGTGCAGCAGGAGATGAGAAGGGCTGAGAGGAGGCCCCTGATGAGTGAGATAATTCCCCAGCCCCTGGAACTTCCGCAGGTGCTGTGGAGAGCAAAGAGGGACCATCCCAATGAACCTACCTTGGAGACACCTGAGCACAGTGCAACTTCCTCAAGCTGGTAGGAGGGGACACACACAGTTGGAATGAAAGGCATTGCCCTGGGCATAAAATTCAATAGATACCCCCATCAACTGGCATTCTTCTTGGCACATGTGCTTACATACATGCAGGAGTATTAGAGGGCTCCCCCAATTGAAGGGGTGACCGTCAGAGTCATCACTTGCTGCACACTGGATGGTGACCCTCCATAATGCAGATGCCCCTAAGCTCTGAACTTTTGACTGTTTCATGATGGCTCTGAGGTGCAGATTCAAGGACCCCTTGGCTGACCAAAAAGCCAAAGACCACATCAAAACCATAGACTGCCACCCAGTAGCCAAATACACAGAGGAGTTTTGAGACCTGGCTTGTCATGTGGACTGGCCAGAAGAAATACTGGTGAACTGTTTTAAGGACAGGCTCAATGATGACCTGTACCATGCTTGCATTGCCAGAGGAGCCCGGCTCACCTGCACAACTGGTACATCTTGGTGGAAGAAGCTGAAATTGACCAAGCCCGAAATCAGAAACTGGAAGAGTTCACCACAGAAGAGGAAGAAAGAGGTCACCAAGCCTTAGTCCACTCTACCACACTCAACAGTCTCTTCAAGTGTGGGAAGGAAGGCCATCATGCTGTGGAATTCGCACAAAGACCCCAACCAGAAAGAGAGATTGGCAATCCAAAGGGAAGCCAGCAAAACCCTTCCAGAGCTCCAGGGAAACTGCCCTGAAGAACAGCAAAGTTATTGAGCTCCAGTGTTCTCCCAAGCATGGACCTGGAACTCCAGCCCCACAAGAAGAACTGAGTCTGTTGGACAGCGACTACAATGGCCCTTTGGTTGTCCGTCACTGTGCACATAGAACTGCTAATCCCACGCATGGGGCAGAAGGTGGTGCTGATGGCCCTACTAGACTCTGCCTGCACCTGATGTCTAATAAGTCCAACCCTAGTGGAAGAACTGGGGATATGCAATGACAATAAAGATTATTATTATTATTATTATTATATGCCTGACAGTTAAAAAACCCATAGCTTTTTGCCAGCTAGATGGGTCCACCATTTTTAAAATTTATTTTTCACATTTATATACTGCACTATCTCTCTTGCGGGACCATGGGAGGAGTCCTGGCTACATTTGCAATGGAGCCCCTGGAACTTGCCATAGAGAGTCACTCTGACACTATTGCTTTTATTGTGGTTCCAGGCATGCAATGACCCCTGGTCCTAGGACTATCTTAAAAAGTAGAATCCATGGGTGGACTGGAGAAAGGGTGCAACACATGGATGGACTGGACTCTGATGTTCCTAAGTGAGGGGGGGCACCCAAGGAGAAAGATGTCACGAGGAAAACACTGGTTGCAGAAGCAAAGTTGCAGCAGCCCCCAAAGGGAGCTGCTGCAGGGCATTCCCCAGGAATACCACAACCTAGCAAAGGCATTTAGCAAGGAGGGGTTGGATGAGCTTCCCCCTCACTGACCTATTGACTGTGCCATCAAGATCCTCCGAGTAGCTAAGCTGAAGGATCAGCTACTGGCTGCAAAAGGCCAGGAAATTTTCCTTGCCTGTGCTTTGTTACAGCGTGGTGGGGCAACTGGCAACATAATTTTTGATGTTCTTTTAAAAGGATGTCACCAAAATTGTCATTTCAGAAGGTGCAAATTTTTTACAAATCCAAAAAGTTAAGCTACCAAAGGCTAAACTTTACTCCATGATGCCCTGGGAAATAGATGGCATTCATCCAGACTGCCTGACTCAAAGTGGCCATCCCAGTACTGTTCTGGGAAAAGAAAGATGGCTCGCTTCATGTATGCATCAATTATAAGGGTATAAATGCAGGGTGTGTGGAAAATATGTACCCTCTGCCCCTCATGAAGGACATGCTAACCCACCTTTCAAAGGGCAGGGTTTTTTCTAATCTGGACTTGGGGAAGCCCATTATTAAGTCAGGATTCAGGAGGGGAATGACTGGAAGATGGCATTTAACTGCCCACTAGGGTGTTTCCAGTTTAACATGCTTGCATTGGGGCTCCCGTGGCCCCTGCAGTGTTCATGCAACTGATAAATGAGGTGCTGCATGAACCCCTATATAAGGGTGTTTTGGTGTACCTTGATGACATTCTGATATATACTGAGACAAAAACTGAGCACATAAAGCTGGTCTGCGCAGTCCTGAAAAAACTAAGAGCTGCCAAACGATATGCTTAGCTCTCAAAATGTGAATTCCACAAAGACAAACTAGACTATCTGGGATACCAGATCTTGCAGGGGTGGAAATGAACCAGAAAAAGTGTGAGCAGAGTTAGAATGGGAAGCCCTGTGCAACCAAAGACAGCTACAAAGCTTTCTAGGGTTCACAAATTTCTATAGATAATTCATCCCATCATTCACCAAAATTTCCCTTTCTATTACTAACTTGCTGAGAACCAAGGCAGTAGATAAGCCTAAACCCAGTCAGCCACTAAAGTGGAGCATGGAATGCCAACTGGTATTCAAGAAGCTAAAAAATCTCTTCTCAGCCGAGTTGGTGTTGAAGCACCCAGACCCTCCAAAAACCCCTTTGTAATTCAGGCCAATGCCAGTGATGTGGCAGTGCTGCTTCTGGAAAATGAGGGGGGTCAACTGCAGCCCTATGCATAGACATTGAAAAAACTAACAAAACTGAGCAGTGGTTTCTATTAAAATCCCTTTCCATGTATGCATTGACCACAAGAATCTGGAAGCCTTAAAGGCCTGAAGGAAAATGTTCCCCAAGCTAGCTTTTTGGGCCCAATACTTTCAGCAATTTCACCCTCCACTATTTACTGGGTGGGGAGAAACTTCCTGGCAGACGCTTTGTCTGGACTGTCCCAGTATTACAGTGCAAAGACAGAAGTAGTTAAACCCATGCTTCCTGCATCACAATTAGCAGCATGGGTCAGTACAAGTTTGCAAATGAAAGCCCCTGCTGCCAAGGACAATGCTATGACAATGTTTAAAGGCTATAGCCTTTAAACAGGCCTTAGAGAAGGATGAGTGGTTCCTTAACCACAAAAAACAACCAAAAAATGTTGTTCCACCCAAGGACTGCCATGAATAGGAGGAAAAATCTATGACTAAAAACCATGCAAACAGGCTATGACTCCTAAGTGGCAGGGCACCTTGGATTTGTAAAAACTTTGAACTTTCTGAAATGACAATTTTGTGGTATCCCTTAAAAAGGACATTGAAAGTTATGTTGCCAGCTGCCCCACCTGCATGGTGGCAAAGCACAGGCAGGGAAAAAGTCCTGGTCTTTTGCAGCTGGTAGCTGATCCATCAGCACTCTAGAGAGAGATTTTTATGGGTTTTATTGTAAAACTCCCAGAGAGCTCAAGAAACACAGTAATTTGGGTAACATAAGAACATAAGAATAGCCTTGCTGGAACAGGCCACAGCCCATCTGGTCCAGGATTCTGTCTCACACAGTGGCTCACCATTTGCTTCAGGGTATTCCCAAGCAGATATCTTCACCTGCTTATGATTCCCTGCAAATGGCATTGAGAAATATCCTGCCTATCTCTCCATCCTGGAGGGTGTCCTTAGGCATCCATAATGATAGCCATTGATACCCTTGTTCTCCATGAACTTGTCTAATCCTTTCTTAAAGGTGTCGAGGCTGACAGCTGTCACCACTTCTTCTGGCAGGGAGTTCCATAGACCAGTGATCCTCTGGGTGAAAAAGTACTTCTTCTTATTTGTTTGAGGTCTAGCTATCAAAAGTTTCATGGAGTGCCCCCTAGTTTTAGTGCTGTGTGATAGGGAAAACAGTTTTTCCTTTTCGACTTTGTCCACACTGTGCATTTTATAGACTTCAATCAGGTCACCTCTCAGGTGCCATCGTTTTATAGTGAAGAGATTTAGATTTAGATTTTATTCAATTTGTATCCCGCCCTTCTCCAAAAGGACCCAGGGCGGCGCACAGGAATTTAAAATAACATACAAAAGTAATACAAAATACACAAATTTAAAAACCTATTAAATAACAAAAACCTGCGCTAAAACCAATTAAAATCCCCATTTTAAAACTATCTAATACTAGTCACAGCGGAGGCCAAGCCGTTGCAGCCTCAGATGGTAGGGAAGGTGTTCCAGCCCCCTAATCATTCTGGTTGCCCTCCTCTGCACCTTTTCCATTTCCATAATATCCTTCTGAAGGTATGGTGACCAAAACTGTACACAATACTCCAGATGGGGCCTCACCATAGATTTATAAAGAGGCAAAATGACACTTGCTGACTTATTTTCTATACCCTCCCTAATGATCCCTAGCAATGAGTTTGCTTTTTTCACTGCTGCGGCACACTGGGTTGACACCTTCATTGAGCTGTCCACCAGGACACCAAGGTCCCTTTCCTGGTTAGTTGCAAGGAGTTCAGACCCCATCAGTTTATAGATGTAGTTGGGGTTTTTTGCCCCAACGTGCATCACTCTGCACTTACTAATGTTGAAGCTCATTTGCCACTGGTTTGCCCACTCCCCCAGTGTCAAGAGATCCCTCTGGAGCTCCTCACACACTCTCTCAGTTTTTACTATCCTGTATAATTTAGTGTCATCGGCGAATTTGGCTACCTTGCTATTTACTCCTACTTCTAGATCATTTATGAAAAGGTTGGAAAGCAAGGGTCCCAGTACTGAACCTTGGGGGACCCCACTCCTTACCTCCCTCCACCTGGAGAAGTGGGTAGTGCAGACCTCTTTCAAAACAGGTTCACTGTGTCCCATGCCCAATAATCCCAACCACCAAAACTCTAGCAAAACTGTTCTTACTTCACATATACCACTTACCTGGTGCTCCACACCACATTATATCAGATTGGGGATCCAGTTCACTTCCAAATTCTGGAAAGCTTTTTTGGACCTCTTTGGAACCAACCACGGCCTCAGTTCTAGTCACCATCCTCAAACGAAAGGGGTGACAGAACATGTTAACTCAGTCCTGGAATAATACCTCCAATGCTTTATCAACAGAATAACTAGACCACTTGCGGACATAGCATACAACAATTTAGTGCACACCAGAATGGGTTTTATCCCATTCCAAATAGCCATAGGCCAGGAATTTAACCCAATGTCTGAACTACCCACTACTGAACTAACAATCCCCTTCTTGAAGGAGTGGATCAATCAGCTAAAAACCACCTGGCCCATGGTTTGCAAAGTCTTAGTTGAAGCAAAAGCAGCCCACAAGGCCCAGGCAGACAAAAAAGAGTGGAGCCTAAACCTTTTAAAGTTGGTGATCAGGTCTACATTTTCACTCGATTCTTGCAGTCTTTGCAATCATCTAAAAATCTTGGACAAAAATTAATGGGGCCATTCCCAATTACCTGCATTACTAACCCAGTCACAATGGAGCGGCAATTACCCAAGTCATTGTGGCAAGTTGCACCCCAGTGGTGGGTTTCAAATTTTTTTGAAACCTATTCTGTGGGTATGGCCTACTTTGTGGGAGTGGCTTGCTGACCATGTGACTGGGTGGGAGTAGCTTGCCAGCCATGTGGCCGGGTGGGAGTGGCTTGCTGGCCATGTGACCAGGTGGGAGTGGCTTGCCAGCCATGTGACCAGGTGGGAGTGGCCAAGACGATGTTACTGAACTACAATAACTTTTAAAATAAGTACAAAAACAATAAAAGAGCTACTTACAGAAGGAAGATGACTGTTCTTGCCAGTCTTCAGTTTCACTGACTCCAATGAATAGCCTGCATAAAGAAGAGACACAGAAATGAACTTTTCCATTGCATGCACTGCCTAAGGATGAAACAAGCACGCAAAACAATAAAGACAGCTACTTACAGAGGGAAGATTACTGCCTTGCTGGTCTTCTGCACCACCACCTCACCACCTTGCTCCAATAACCTGCACAAAGAAGAGACAAAGAAAGGAAGACTTTAATTGCATGCACTGCATTAGGATGAAACAAGCACACAAAATAATAGAAAAGGAAAATTACTGTCCTTTTTTGCGTCTTCTGCCCCAGCACCTCACCACCTTGCTCCAATAACCTGCACAAAAGAGAGACAAAGAAAGCAGGACTTTAATTGGTCGCACTTTACTATGTCAAGGATGAACCCAGAACAGAGCACACCCAGCAATGAAGACAGCTACTTACAGAGGAGGGCTCACTGGCTTGCCAGTCTTCTACACACCACATTATCACTTTGCTTCAATGACCTGCACAAAGGCAGACACAGAAAGCAAGACTTTAATTGTTTGCATTTACACCTTAAATAAGAATATCACAATGAAAGAGATACACTCAAGTACTTACTTGTGTTATTGCTTTCGTGATTGTTGATATTTCCATATTGTTTTTAGGCTTCCAGATTCCTCAGCTGGAGCTTTCCTTGTCTTTACTCATGGACCATCAGCCGTGTGGTGGTGTGCTCTGAGCCACTCTTTCACTGCAGGAATTGGGTCCCATCTCTCAACAGGTATGCCAACAACACGTATCACCATCAGTTTACTTATGCTTGGAACAATTAGGTGGGTTCTTTGCTCCAAACATATGAGATTCATTTTTGAGAACCCCCTTTCCATCTCTGCTGAACTAACAATTGTCCTGACAATAGCTCTAGTTTTTCTGATACCATCAGGAATTTTGTACTTGTCTGGATTTTTTAGCACATTTTCCTAAAAATCTCTGTAGTCATTCAAATTAATTTCACCAAATGCAACCAATGCTGCCTCTGCCTCAGGCCATGGAACGACTACATTTTCAATTTTCCAGTAATCTGGCTCCAAATATGTGATAAAGTGTAACTTATTTGCAGCTGGCAATAGGCTACCTGTTTTTAGATGGTCTCAATCCATCAGCCTTTTCTTCAAATTGGTGATGATGCTTGACAGAAGCTTGTCACAAGGAAGGGCAACAAATCGTTGATTTGGAGCTAAATTTAGGTTTTTGAAGGCTTGTGTTTTTAGCATTTCAACTTCTGCTTCATATCTGCCCTTTCCCTGTCTAAGCACTTCAAAAGTATTGATTGTTCGCACTACTAACTTTTCGACCAGGATAATATCTGTCTGTCAGGTCTGCTTCACCGATAACCAAGAAAGAAACCTCTCGACTCCATTATTAGTGGAATTAAAAGTACTTTTACTGGTTAAGGAATGAATAGCATAGATGCTAAGCAAGGTCTGAAGCATTTAGGTGCGAAAGCATACATATCAATATATGTCCAACCCCCTTCCCCCGAATAACCCCCTTCCATGGTCCAATGTGTAAAGCCCCTAGGTGTCACGTGGCTTCATCTTCAAAAGGCATCATCAGGTTGGCATGTAAGACCGTTGATCTTGACCATAAGATGACCCAAGCACAGGTACGCGCAATAGATGGTAACAGTAGATGGCACCAGAGTATTTCCTTCTGCAACTCACTCTCCTGCACCGTACAGTCCCAAATCCCATGCAAAGCTCCTCCCCCCCCCCATTTCATATGGCAGCCAGAGCGAACAGGAAAGCAAAGGCTGACACTGTCTCTCTCCCTTGCAGAGAATTTGATAGAAGAGAAATCTCATTTAGAATATCAATCATGAGGGCCAGATCCTTCAAAAAATTTAAAATTTCAAAATGGGAAGCCATGCCTGGGAATTTTCATTGCCCAGAAGAAACTGATGTAGCGCTGGATAAGCATGCCAAATAGCTATGGTTGCCCTTAAACTACAGGCAGCCCATCTTGGTCCCAAAACTCTGCCAATCTTCACAACTTCTATGCTCAATTGTTCAGAAATTTGAAAAAGGTCATTCTGGCTCTTGCAGGATTTCTGGAAAGTAGTGTGTACTTTATCAAGGAATATCTTGAAGTGGTTGACTTGCTTTACTTCTCTTATTGCATCATCCAGCACAAGTTGGAGGCGGTGGTTCAAGCAGTGCCAGATTACGATGTTTGGGAAGTCTCGAGCTATTCTGGTGCTGACTCCAGATTTTCTTCCAAGCATAACGTTGGCACCATCGGAGCAGAAAGTGATTAAATTCTTCTGTAGATATTCGGTGGTAAACCCAACTTTAGGCAAGCTTCCCATCGCTGCAGAACATATAATAATAATAATAATAATAATTTTAATATTTCTAAACCGCACCCTCTTCCCACAGGGACTCGGGGCGGTGCACAGGCAAAGTAAAACAATAAATACATACAACATTTCATTAAAAATAAATTAAATCTAACCTGCGCTAAAATTCCCCATTAAAACTAAGCTATGTTATGAAACTTCCCAATAAAACCCCAAAGACAGAGAGACTATCCTAGGCCGGCCAGACAGAAAAAATGAGTTTTTAATTTGAGACGGAAGGAGCGGAGGTCCGTGGTCGTCCTGATGTCGGGGGGAAGGTCGTTCCAGAGGGCCGGGCCCGCCACAGAGAGAGCCCTTCCCCTGGGCGTCGCCCGCTGACAAAGTCTAGTGGACGGCACCCGGAGAAGTCCCTCTCTGTGGGAGCGAATCGGCCGTGAGGATGTATGAGGCAGGATCCGATCCCGCAGATAGCTAGGTCCCGAGCCATGGAGCGCTTTAAAGATGATAATCAACACCTTGAAGCGCACCCGGAAGATGACAGGTAGCCAGTGCAGCTCGCGCAAGAGCGGTATTACATGGGTAGACCTAGCGGTTCCCATAATTGCTCGCGCGGCTGCATTCTGGACTAGCTGAAGTCTCCGGGTGCACCTCAAGGGGAGCCCCATGTAGAGAGAGTTGCAATAGTCCAGTCGGGATGTCACGAGCGCATGAGTGACTGTGCGAAGGGCGTCCCGATCCAATAGGGGACGCAATTGGCGAACCAGGCGAACCTGGTAAAACGCCCTCCTGGCCACGGCTGTCTCCACATCTTGTTTCTCTAATTCCAAAAGCTCAATGAAAATGGTTGCTGGGCATTCTGGATCCTCATTGGGAGTTTGATAGCTTAAATGCTCTGCCTGAATGTATAAATATAAATTATGTAATATCAGTTATGAGATTTTTGTTCTTAACTTCACTGGAAACATGTCGTGACAGTACATATCCATCTAGGAATTGCCTTAGCATAGCAGTATATATAGTCTGTTGAAAGGCAACATTAAATTAATTTAAAAAAATTGGAGGGGAAAAACACATTTGTTCTTATATTGTAGAATATCTTTTGGTTTATTGTACAGATAACACACTCAGGCAGTACTTATAAGCATTAAAATGCATCTTTCTGATAAAAACTACATTAAAGGATAACATTTTACTTTTGAAAAACATGAAATGGTGAATAGGGACCTTAGTAATACTTAACGTACAGTATATTACTATAAATAGTGAGTATTATTGAGAAGATACCCAACTGAGAGATCAACAAAGTAAAATATTAATAATTTTTCATGGCAGTTCTGTTACTTTTTCTACACAATCCAAAAGGATTGTTTTGGTATTGTTATGAGTAAACCTGGAAAAATAGGGGAAAAAACCTTTATGTTGAATTATAATTAGATCTTGATTGATCTGTTTAAGTAAAACGCTCCACTCAGTCAGACTTGTCAATTTAAATATTCACCTCTACCAGTCAAAGAAGTTGCTGTCTTTTGCAAGATGGAGCATATTAACAGTCTGCTTTGATTAATCTTGTCAGGGCCCATTATGCTATTTCATAATCATGACTTTGCAGATAGGAATCAGCAGTCCCCAGATTCCAAATGGTTCTCTATCCCTGACATTCATCACAATCAGTCTTCCTGTCACAGAGTGATATTTTTCAGTGTTGGTAACTCCTGTGCTGAAGGCTTGCTTGATATCAGATTTAATATATTTTCATTGACTAGTTAAGGCCTTTGGTTGTTTTAGATTATCCTAATCTCCCTGTGCATATGATTGAAACTGACAATAGTATGATTTATGTTAGTGGTGTTGAATTTATTTACTCACTGTAGGGCAGGGGTCCCCAACCCCCGGGCCGTGGATGGGTGCCGGTCCGTGGCTTGATAGGAACCGGGCCGCAGGGCCAGAGAGGAGGAGGAGGGAGCAGCCCCCTGGGCAGAGCGCGCACCGGGTGCGGGAGAGCACAGGTGCGGCTGCTCGCGCCATTGGAGGCCCTAGAGGGCCGAGTGAGATGACTCCCCCCCCACGTGCGCATGCACTGCCTGTTCCCCCTCCCCACCCGCTCCTCCCCTATGCCGGCCGGTCAGTAGAATTTTCTTTAAAATGAAACCGGTCCCTGGTACAAAAAAGGTTGGGGACCCCTGCTGTAGGGTTTTAATTGTTCTGTTGTAGTTTTCCTATTTTATCACATTTTGGTTTTCACAACTGATCATATATGGACCTTTTGGTTATAGTAAAAAGCAGCAGAGAAATGGTTATATTTATTTATTTCAGCAATGTCTGTATTTTTTTTTTGTAATTGTATCCTGTCATTGGGAAATTTAAACCAGTAGCAATCTAACATCTAACATCTATAAGTTATTCCTGTGCTTTCTTCACAGGTTATAATCGTATCCATTGAACATGATATGCAAAGGACACTCTGCTATGTGGGTAGAAGAAATACCAGGAAAACAGCATCATGCCAGTATAAGGGGTCAATGTAGAATATATTCTGTTTTATTGTGCAGATAACTTGCTTGGACAGTCCTTGTGACTTCTCAGCATGCATTGCTATGATAAAACCTTCATAAAAAGATAACATTTTAGTTTTTAAAAGAATAAAATGGGAAATGGGAACCTTACTAATACTTAAAGTTAGGCAATATCTGAATATCCATTGTGAATAGTGCTGAAAAATATTCAACTGAAAAATCATTAAAATAAAATATTCATAATTTTCCATAGTAGTTCTGTTAATTTTTCTCCACAATTCAAAAGGGTTATTTAGTTGTTTCCAATAAATTTGGAAAAATAGAAAAAATCCTTTAATTTAAAATATCAAAGTAAAGGTTCCCCTCACACATATGTGCTAGTCATTCTGGACTCTAGGGACAGTGCTCATCTCGGTTTCAAAGCTGAAGAGCCAGTGCTGTCCGAAGACATGTGCTAAAGACTAAATGCTAAAGGCTAATGGAATGCTGTCACCTTCCCACCAAAGGTGATCCCTATTTTTCTCAATAAGGGTGGAGATAGCATCCATGTATGGGTTATGACCTATCCGCACTCTGATTGGACTGAGTCTGATTAATAATTAATTAAGGGTGCTATATAACCCCCTCAGGAGCAGACTCCACCCAGTTTCCGACTCAGTCCAGCTCTGGGACTGGTCCGGTATCGTCATCTCTGAGGAGAATTTCTGAAGAATGGATATCTAGGCCAGCCACCCCTATTTATATGCCCACCTGCGAGGTGGTGACTTGACCAGCTGGGGACTTGTCCCATAACGCTAGGTCTGCTCCCCCGACGAGATCAAGATCTGATGGATCCTCACGGAGAATTCCAGGGGTGGCTCATCAAGAGGCCTTGGAGGGGGTGGCCAGAATCGCAGCTCTGCTGTGAGGCCTTTGTGTGTGCCCCCGGGCGCGCTGCCTCAGGTGCTTTCTTGGTCTTGGTAAGTGGCCACACCTATCATTGGCTGTCGGGCCTTTGGGCCTTTGGGGGAGGCCTCTCCCGTCACCGAGGGCCTCCTGCGCGCTCGTCGCCTGGACAAGATGGCGACTGACAGAACCTGCGCTCGAACGCGCCTAATAAGGAGCCTTTCAGGGCTGCTGAGGCTTTTGGGAGCATAAGTGGTGACTGCGCTTGGGGCTGCGGCCTCAGATCCGCCCAACGCCCCCCCCCCCGGGGGCTGCATGACAGGTGAGTGCAACTGGGTTGCCTACGGGACTGCCGGGCTTCGAGGCCCACATAAGGCAGCTGCGGCCTTCGGCTGCTCGCGCACGCGCGATAAGGCTGGGGAGGCCACGGACGGCTCAGGGCACCATCTGGCTCTTTCGGGGGCCGCGCTTCCCGCCGAGGCCTACCTCGCGCTCAGACGATCGGTTCGGACCGTCGTGCCCGCGCGAGGACGCACAAGCGGCCTAGAGCCTCTTGTGCAGGTACTGAAGCGTCTGGCCGCTCAGGGCCGCAGGCGCCGCGTGCAGGCACGCAAGCAGCCTGGGGCTTCCAGCATCCTCCCGGTCAGGCACGGAAGCGGCCGGCCTGTTTGGGCTGCAGGCGCCGTGCAGAAGCGTGCGCTCGGCATGGAACTCCCCGCGTCCTCACGAGCGGGTGGAGAATCGGCTGGCCTGTCGGGCTGCTGGAGCCGCGCGGGGATGCTCAAAAGGCCTGGAACCTCCCACGCCGGGCAGGCATAGAAACTGCCTGTCGGGGCCGCAGGAGCCGCGCCGGTCGTCGGGAAGGCACGGCGCACGCGCACACGCGCTGCGCAATCGTGGCCGGCGGCTTGGGACTCACTGAGTCTCCAGCGGCTTCGTTCACGGCTGCGAATATGCGGTTGTGCCGCCGGCGCAACCCGGCCCCGCCCTGTTGGCCTTTCAGGTCCTGCGCTTTGCTGGCTGTGTCCCCGATGTTGGGGGCCGACAGGGGGGAGTGTGCCTTCGGCGAGGAGCCCTCCATATGTCGGGCGCCAGTTGGGGGCACGGACAGCATAAGACAGGACAAATCTTGCAAAAAAAAAAGATTCCTTGGGAGTGGGGTTGCCCAGGCGAGTCCAGTGGGGCCCTCCCCCCTGAACTGGAGCTGGGACCCTTTTTTATGGCACCATTTGGGACCTTTGAGGTGCGGTCCTCTCTTACTGACGGGGGTCCCACTTAGCGACGCTATGGCCACAACCTCCAGGGACCCTCTGGAAAGTGGCCTGGCCATTTGGCCCCATGGCCCACTGGTCCTCACGTCTGTGTCAGCCGGTCTCAGTCCAAGGACCCATCATGGGCAAGGTCAGTAGTAGTCCCGACACCAGCGACCGCAGACACCCTTTTTGACCCCTCCTCTGGGCCACAGGCCTGCCTCCCAGGGAACCATGCTAACCGCCAGTTCAGTATGCAGGTCTTGTGGCTCTGGGCCTGGCCACCATCGTTCTCTGTCGCCAGGGGGTCTGGCCGTTGTCCAACCATATGGCCCACCGTACTGGCTTGTTCCCCCAGGGAACTTTGACTTGCAGTGGGTTACTGCAGTCACATAGTGTGACAGGGCTGCGACTCTGACTTCTGGTTCCCAAGGGGCGCCAGCGGGCCCCTTTGCATTCGGGGGACCCGACAGCCTCCGGTTCGCTCAGCCGCCCCCCTCTGGTGGTGAGTAGGTGGAATGCTCAGGCACAAGCAGCGACGGGCAAAGGCCATAAGTATTGAGTGCCGAGTGGTTGCCCGTGGGTGGGGAGGCTTTGCCCCCAAATCCTTGCTCCCCTTCTTCTCTGGTCGGGCCGTGGTAACCAGGTCCAGGTTCGCCTTCACGGCTGATCGATTGGCGGGGACGCTGGCCGTGCCTGGCCGGGCTTGCACGCCCCTGGTTCTCTTGGCAGGGGGGTGGACCTTGGGCCCACATCCTTGCCTTCGCAGGCCTCATGCATGGGACACCCCACTCTTGGGGCCAACTCCTCCAGCCGGTCTTCGGCTGACCTCCCTGGCCGAGCTTCTCAGTGGGGCTTCGACGGGTAGCTTGCGGCCTATGCCTCCACGGCCCTCAGCCTTCTCCCCTCCCTCCCCTCGTTTTGTCTGCGGCTCTGTCCGGGGGGTGTTCCCGCATTGGATCTGGTGACCTGGATCTCTCTGGCCTGGGGCCTTTGCCCTCTTCACGGCATGTCCTATACCAGGTTCCGTCAGTCGTTCCTCCTGGGGCCTCATCTCCTGATATATCGTTCGGTCGTCGACCGTGTCTCCCGCATTGGCGGGCGGGGGGATAACTCAGACAGGAGTTGGGCCCGCGCCATGTACGGGCAAAGCGTCTTTCGGAGGGTCCTCTTCCTGGGGTTTACTGAGGGGCACGTACAGTTCCATCCTCCACCCTTCCTACCCCAAGACAGGGTCAGGGTCCGTGTCCCTACGGCATTTCAGGGTTCGGATTCTACCTCCCCCTCTCGTACGGACTTTTTCCAATTGGAGCACCATTGGGGGCGGAGATACCGGACGGCAATTTTGCGCCGTTGGCCATCATTCCCTGACCAGGTGTTCGGTACCCCAGGGCCGGTCGGGCGCGGTATTTTCGCTCCGCTGCGAGATTCCGGCCTCCACTGCACTAGGTCTTGCACACGTTCGCAGGGGGGGCCTTGTCCATGATACCGGCGCTCAAGCCCTGGGCCCTTTGTCCAGGGTCTCTGGCCCAGGGACACGGCGCGGCTAACCCAGATGGGAGCCACGATTCGGACTCTCCCCAACAGGGGCGTTGTTCTGCTTTCACGTCTTCCGTAGTTGCTGGAATCCCTGGTTGCTCCGGCGGGCTACCTGTCCCCTAGTTTGTTGATGGGCCTTTAATTTGCCGATTCCGGATCCCCCGGCTCCCCGCTGGTTTCTGGTGTCCTGCACGATCTGAGCATTGCCTTGGCAACAGGGCCGTATGGTCGGTCGTCAGTGTCCAGGGTTCATTGGCGGGCTTCTAGGCTCCGGGTTTACGTTCCTTTCTGGTCAGTGGACACTTTGTTATTTAGATACCGCTGGTGTTCGCTCTTCTTCAGGACATGTTGGGGGGCTCGGGGATACTGAGAGTTCCTTCGGCCCGGCTGCCTTCACATCATGGCGGCTCCCCGACACTGATTGATGGTCACAAAGGGGGGCCTTTGGAGTTTTGCCCCACTCGGCCAATTCCTTCGCGGCTCTGGCACCGAGAAGTCTCTACGGTCTGTATCGTTCCCGGGACGCAGGCACGGGTCTGCTTTTTTTGTGGCGGCCTCTCTCTCTCTCTCTCCGGTAGCTTTGAGGGGCATTTGGGAGTTTGGCCCCCTGTCGCCTCGGTTGGACTTGCTGGTGCGCAACGGGCTTATAGCTGCTCTGCTTGGGGGACGTTTGTTCGTCGCTGCCAGGACCTGGGGCCCCGTGCCTGGAGGCCACCGGCTCGCACTCTGGGGAAAGGCCCTTGGTCCTAGCCTTTGTCCTTCTAGGCTACCCCCTCCTCAGTGACGAACTTCGCACGAACGGTTATGCTCAGCAGGACGGGGGTGGATTCGGCCGCAGGGGGGATTTCATTCCCCTGGGCTCCGAGGTCTCCCTCCCTCCCTCTCTCTCTCTCTTATTCTCTCTTGAACACTCGGTCATTTCGCCTCGCCTACGGGCATCAGGCTCTTGGCATAGAACACCCGAGTACGGGGTCGTTTCGCTTCCCTCCCTCTCTCCCACCGTGCTGTTCCGACCTGGGGGTGAATTTCGCCTGGAATAGCAAGGGGGTCGGGTTAGTACTTCGATGCCGCCTTCGGGTGCTCCGAGTGCCCCTTTGGGGATCATTCGGAAATTTGGGAGCACGGTGCCTTCTGTGGCCCTTTTGGACATTTGCCCCGCTTGCGCTGGGGTATGGCCGGGTCCGCTGTCCGAGTCTGCGGGCTCCCATTGGCATTTCGCTGGCAACTTTCAACGCGGCCTATTTGTCTGCCCTTGTGGTTCGGCATGGGTGATCTTTCTGGGGCTGCCGTCGCGTTCCCGTGGACTGGGGGTCCTCCGGGATGACTTTGTGAATGTGATCTCCTTTTTAAATCAAAAAATTCATTATATATCTTAATATCATTACACCAGAATTCTTCTCTAATATTCCATACTTGGTCTATCTTCTTTTTCAGACAAATCTTACTTAAACATAACCACATAATGGCATTCATTGTCTATTCCAAAAAATCTCCCCTGGTATTTCACCCTGGAAACATATTCTACATAAAGATCAATTTATGTTGTTTCTAGCCCCCCCTTTTTTATTAAACAATATCCATTAATATTCCTTAATAGTTAACTAAAAATCTTTTACCATTTATATCCAACCTCATAAACATACACTCATTCCCATACCTACATACCTACGTACATACATACCTACATACATATATGCATGCATACTTACACATATATGTATATATCATTTATTATTATTCCATTGCTGTTATTATAACTCATTGTTTATTAACTGGTAGTTCTTCAATAACAATCTAAAATAGTCTAGAGTTTGCTAAAATTCTCCCCTTTTTGTTAAACAACATCCATCAACATTCCTGCGTGATTAACTAAAAATCTTACTGTTTATGTCCAGCCTCATACTCATGCATACATACACATTCATACATACATAGATATATATCATTAAACTATACCGTTTCATTAGTTACTCTTATTATAGGTAATTATTTGCTAACTAATAATCCTTCAATGACAATCTAAGACAGTCTATAACATACTAAATTTCTACTTATTAAATTTCTACTTATTTTTCAACTTTCATTGTCAGCCAGTGTCTTTCCAGTAGCAAGGTATCATCTCTCTTGCCATTTGTGGCTCCAGTCTCTTTTTATTCTTCTTTCCAGGTTTCTTGTAAACTTCTTTTCGCACTTTACTGTCCAGTATAGCTCTCAAATAATATTGCAGGGAGGAGCCTCCGTCGCGGCGGCATAATTTATTTATTTATTTATTTTTCGAATTTATATACCGCCCTATTCTCCCGGGTGGGACTCAGGGCGGTGAACAGAAAGATAGAAACCCACAACAAGTAAAAACAATGTAAATGGAATTAAATAATTAAACTCTGTGCTAAATAGTTTAAAATTATTAAAATTCAATTTAAAATTATTCATTAATCTATCTATGTCAGGCTAGACAGGTGGAAAAAATGTGTTTTAAGTGCCCAGCGGAAGAAGCGTAGGTCCGTGATGGTTCGGATGTCGGGGGGGAGGTCGTTCCAGAGGGCTGGAACTGCCACAGAGGAGGCCCTTTCCCTGGGGGTCGCCAGCTGGCATTGACCGGCAGACGGCACCCTGAGGAGGCCCTCTCTGTGGGAGTGGACAGGTCGAAGGGAGGTATGTGGTAGGATGCGGTCTCGCAGGTAGCCAGGACCCGTGCCATGGAGCGCTTCAAAGATGGTAACTAACACCTTGAAGTGCACCTGGAAGACCACAGGCAGCCAGTGCAGCTCGCGCAGGAGAGGTGTTATACGGGAGTACCGAGAGACTCCCAAAATCCCCCGCGCGGCCACATTCTGCACTAACTGGAGTCTCCGGGTGCATCTCAAGGGGAGCCCCATGTAGAGAGCATTGCAGTAGTCCAGGAGGGAGATAACGAGGGCTTGAGTGACTGTGCGTAGGGCGTCCCGATCTAGAAAGGGGCGCAACTGGCATATCAGGTGGACCTGATAGAAAGCCCCCCTGGCCACGGCCGTCACATGGTCATCCATGGATAGCCGAGAGTCCAGGAGGACACCCAAGTTGCGAGCCCTTTCCTTGGGGGCTAATGACTCGCCCCCGATAGCCAGAGATGGCACTAACTGGCTATATTGAGAAGCTGGAAACCACAGTCACTCGGTCTTGGACGGGTTGAGTCGGAGCTTGTTCCTCCCCATCCAGACCCGTACGGCTTCCAAACGCTGGGACATTACTTCAACGGCATCGTAGGGGTGGTTAGGGGTAGAGATGTACAGCTGAGTATCATCAGCGTACTGATGGTACTCTACCCCAAAACCACGGATGATCTCGCCCAGTGGCTTCATATAGGTGTTCAACAGGAGGGGCGAGAGAACCGACCCCTGAGGCACCCCACAAGTGAGGGGCCTCGAGGACGATCTATGCCCCCCTGTCAACACAAATTGCAACTGGTCGGAGAGGTAGGAAGAGAACCACTGTAAAATGGTGCCTCCCATCCCCAACCCCTCCAGCCAGTGCAATAAGATACCATGGTCGATGGTATCAAAAGCTGCTGAGAGATCTAACAGGACCAGGATAGAGGAACATCCCCTATCCCAAGCCCCCCAGAGATCATCTACCAATGTGACCGTGCTGTGCCCAGGCCTGAAGCCGGACTGGCATGGGTCTAGATAGACGGTTTCCTCCAGGTGACAGGGGAACAGTTGTGCTACCACACTCTCTACAACCTTAGCAAGAAAGCTGAGGTTGGAGACCAGATGGTAATTAACCAACAATGCTGGGTCCAGGGAAGGCCTCTTGAGGAGGGGTCTCACCATCGCCTCTTTCAAGACGGTCGGTAGAAACCCCTCACTCAAAGAGGCATTCACTATTTCCTGGAGCCAGCCTCGTGTAACCTCCTGGGAGGCCAGTACCAGCCAGGAGGCACACGGGTCCAATAAACATATGGTAGCATTCAGCCGCCCCAACAACCTGTCCATGTCAACTGGAGTCACAAGGTCGAACTCTTCCCACAAAACGGTCTCAAGGCCTGCCTCCATTTGCCCACCTGGACTAACCTCATTGGAGGCCAGTTCACCCTGGATCT
Source organism: Rhabdophis nuchalis (assembly GCA_039707465.1). Classification (NCBI taxonomy): domain Eukaryota; kingdom Metazoa; phylum Chordata; class Lepidosauria; order Squamata; family Natricidae; genus Rhabdophis; species Rhabdophis nuchalis. The sequence continues at coordinate 69,395,747 of CM077648.1, forward strand.
GAGCGATTTTATCCTGCAGATAATTTCCAAATTCCTCTGCGCGACCCTGAAGGGGAGCTTCCCACGGCCTCTGTTGGAGGAGGGAGCTGGTCACTCTAAACAGGGCGGCAGGACGGTTATCTGTGGATGTGATAAGGGCGGCGAGATAATTACGTTTCGCCACTCTTATCGCCACGAGGTAGGTCTTCAAATGGGACCTAACACGAGTTCGGTCAGATTTGGCGCGAGTGGATCTCCAAATGCTCTCTAGGCACCTCTTGTGGCGCTTCATCACCCTCAGCTCCTCAGAAAACCAAGGGGCCAAGGTGGTTCCGTGCCGCGTGAGAGGCCGCAAGGGCGCGACCCGGTCCAGGGCCCTAGTGGCCGCGTTATTCCAGGCCGCCACTAGGTCCTCGGTTGAGTCGTGGGTCAGGGTCCCCGGTATTGGCCCAAGCTCTGTCTGGAACCTCTCTGGGTCCATCAGGAGCCTGGGGTGAAACCATCTTGGTGTTTCCGGTTCCGCCTCCCCGCAGTGGGGAGAAGCGGTTGGAAAGTCTAGTCGACGGAGAGAGTGATCTGTCCATGACAGGGATGTAATCGTTAAATCCCCTAATCCCAGATCACTACTCCACTGGCCGGAGACAAAAACAAGATCCAGCATGTGGCCCCCGGTGTGAGTGGGACCGCAAATTACTTGGGTCAGGTCCATGGCCGTCATGGAGGCCATGAACTCCCGAGCTATCTCAGAGGTTTCACGTGCCGATGGCAGGTTGAAGTCCCCCATGACTAATAGCCTGGGGGTCCCAACCGCCACCTCGGCTATCACCTCAAGGAGCTCGGGCAGGGCTGCTGAGATGTAGTGGGGAGCCAGGTACACAATCAGCAAGCCCAACTGCCTCCCAAGGCCCCATTTCACACCCAGGACCTCGCAGCCATCTATCTGCGGCACAGCGGTCTCCCTCGGATCTAGGCCCTCCTTTACAATAACTGCCACCCCTCCATCCTGGTCTTGGGCTCGTGGCTGATGAAATGCCCGGTAGCCTGGTGGGCACATCTCGACGAGGGGCACTACCCCCTCGTGGCACAGCCAGGTTTCCGTGACACCCACCAGGTCCGGCTCCCCCTCTAATACTAAATCATGGATGAGGGGGGCCTTGTTCATAACAGACCTGGTGTTGCACAACATCAGCCTTGGGCCCCAGGCCCTGAGAACCCGGACCTCCTGGGTTGCGAGAGGAGCCATGGAGACCGGAGCATGCAATCGCTTGAAGACAGCGGGTGCGCACTCCCGTAGCGTGATATGGTCTCCGGCTCTCGCCATACCTACCCCTCCCATATATTGTCCTGATGGTATGGCCCTCTGTTGACTGGACCTCTGTTCCCCTCCTAGAAGTGGACCCTACATCCTCCCCATCAGGATCGTAGGTCGGCCTGGACATAGTACCCCGTGGGTTGTTCCCCCCACCCACTTCCATAATTACTGTTATCCCTTCCTCATCCCTGGAACCCCTTAAAAGTCTAGTTTAAAAAAACCCTAAAACCCTCTAATCTTCCGCTTCCTCCACCCCACATGGGGTCTCGGCGCTCTGAGACATCCGTTGACACTTTTGCCAACCTTTGGTCCATTCGGACCTAAACCGTCCTGGAGGGACGGCGACGAGGAAGACAAAGTTTTGCTGGTCACAGGGGTACAACAAAACGGGAAAGTGCGAGACCGGAAAGGTATTTTTTTTCTTTTTTTTTGAAACATTTTGCCTAAAGAAACTTCTTTTAAAAGTAAAACTAAAGCTTCTAAACAAGAAATAAGTGGCGGAATTAATCTAATATGTTTTGAACTGGGAGGGTTTTTTTTCTTTCCTATTTTTCTATAATTGTGGATTGAAGCATCAGTATCAAGGTTTTTTTTTCCTCTGAAGGTGACCGGACTATTTCTTCTTTTTTTATTTTTTGTTACTTAAATTTTTGAATCTTGGATTATTTCTATAATTCCTTCTATGACCTATCACTTGCTTTTAAAACCCAACAAGAACTATTCTTTTTACCTTTCTTAACAATAAAAAAGAAAGCTATATTAAAAAGTGAAAATCTGATGACCGTTTCCGGCTTCCGGACATGATGGACGTGTTCTGGACACATCCACCGCTTGTTTTCTCCAGTGGGCGCCTTCGGGGGCAGGGGGGCTCTTGTAGGGAGCCCCCACTGTACGGGCGGGTGGCAGCGAAACCCTCACCTCGACAGCGGTCGGGGGGGCCATTCCCATTTCGCCCCAGGAGCCGGAGGACAGAATGCGGGGGGAAGAGTCAGAACAGGAGTGCCAGAACAGCAGCAATTTGAACAGCAGGCTGAAAAGCCGGAGCTTGAGGAACGTACCGGGTTCCGCAATGACTGAGTGGCTTGTGAGTTTATTTTACTTAGATGCTTTCAACTTTTAAAAGGAAGAATAGAGGGGGGAATTTGTAAAAAATTCCCCCTTGGAAATAAGCGGCGCTCTAAAATGTTCCCCGAGCTCGGGGAGGGAGAGAAAGTAACATCCGACTTTTAACTATTTGAAAACAAAAGTATTACCATATATGGAATTGCGGTGGAAACATTGTATCTGAATCTTGTAACAGCAGAAATGGATTCTTACTAATTCTTCACGACCGTCAGAGAGGTGGAAAAATGGCGCTTCTTTGTTCTCAGCAAGAAACTTTCTCTTTTGAAATGTGAACATTCCTTCAATTTAATAGGACTCTAAAATTTATACGGAAGCCAACTCAAGTGACTCTCGGGATTTCTCCCATTGTGTGCCTTCCTTTTTATTGGATTGCATTGTAGAAATTTTCTCTCTGGACTTTATACAAGTTATACTTTAAATTTGGACACAGACTTTCCCTTTTCTCTGACCTCACGGACTACCCACCCACCAGACGCCATCTTACATACAAAAACTTAAAACTTTTACTATGGCAGCAAGAAAGCCTCCATCTGGCAAATCTTGGTTTGCGCCAGCTTCTACAAAAGCTAGTCCGACTCCACAACAATCAAAAATCACTACAATGCTACAAAAAGAAGCGGTGGGAGAGGACACTCAACAATCATCAATTGAGGAAACTTCAAAATATAATGAAAGAAATAAAAGAAATACACAGAGACATGATAAGTTCAAGATTGGAGCTTCTGGAAACACAGAGAGCATTAACGGAAAATAAACAAAAAATTGATGGGTTGGAGGGTGGGGCAGCTGAGGTGAGGGAGGAGGTGAGGGAAGCACAAAAAGAAATTGTGGATCTTACTGGTTATATGTCTAGAGTGGATTTTGAAAGAATGTCTTACTTTTTAAGGTTTCAAAATGTTCCCGAGTCAGATTCAGAAAATTTAAAAGATTTAATGTCTACAATTTTAGCAGACTACACTAAAAAGAACAAAGAATATATCTGGGGGAACATTGACCTGATTTATAGAATTAATTCAGCATATGCCAGAATAAATGATGTACCCAGAGAGATACATATTAAATTTGTAAGAAGGCCAACAAGGGATGAGATTCTGAGAGCACAGAGAGATGGCCCATTGATATACCAGCAGAAAGAAATTGCTATTTTGAAGCAGATCCTGAAAAAGATTCGAGAGATAAGAAGGAAATATTCCTTCCTATCCAAAAAGCTGTATAAAAAGGGGGTGTGGTTCAAATGGTCAATGCCTGAAGGAATGTTGGTGTTCTGGGAGGGGGGAAGAGTAAGAATAAAAACAGTCAAAGAGGTGGAAACACTCCTCAATCCTGGAGGACAAAAATGAGGGAACGGGAGGGGCCATGGCTCCGCCCACTGGCGGGAAGGAAGACGAAGACACAATAGCAAAAAGACTCAGATCACAAAAATGATTTTTTCTTTTATACATTGTAATTCCTAACGGATGCTAATAGAAACAAATGATTGATTGCATGGAATTTATGATATGATATGTATGTACCTCTTTCCACCTTATATTGAAAGAATTTTGTATGAAGTCTCGGAGGTGGCCATCACCTCCGACATGGAAGCCCTAAAATATTTATATTCATATCCTATATACCCTTTTTCCCTTTAAAAATGTGTAAAACCAATAAAATTATTGTTACAAAAAAAAAGTGAAAATCTGCAACACTGCCACTGGGAGGTCAGGGGCTGGGCTTTATGAAACAATCTATTTTTTCTTACTTGGAGATTGTTGATTAGTTGGATGAAGACTGTGAAAATAGTTTATTGAAATTCACAGAGACTCAAGGGCATGAATTGTTTTCAACAGGTGCTCTTTGATAATTGATAGAAATACTTTCCTTTGGAGAACACAACAGGAACTGTATTTCAAAGTAATCCAATGAAAAGATAAAATAGGCCCGAGACCAGGATGGCAGTGAGAATCAAATTTCATCATTTTTTGACTTGTCAACATGGTTTCATATCCAGAAGATGATAGTTTAGAAAATCAGAAGGCTTTGGCTGGAATCTTAAATCTTTTGGAACAATATTGAAGAAGAATCGATAAAAAATTGGATAAACTTTTGTCTATTACACCAAGGTATGAGTAGTTTGAGGCTCCAAAAACCAAAGAGAAAGAAGAAAACATTGGAAATAAAGAGACATTCATTCTAGCTGAAGATAAAGATAAGATAATAGAGAATCTTATTAATGGATTAAATGTGGGAGAAGATAAAAAGAAGGAAATTCTGAAAAGAGAATTTGATGAATGTGAGCCCCATCTTGGTTTTGAAGAAGAAGAGGGGGGAAAAGAATTGAAGATGGATATAAGAGGAGAAATCTCTCCAGAAATACGTCTGATATTCAAAGACAAACAACGTGCAATGACAGTGTTAGATCAGACAAAGGATTCCGACTCAGGCATGGTCAAACAACAGGAACGTTTATTCACACTATTTACAACACACACAAGATTCAACTGGCAAGGTTTCTTGTCAGGAGCCTCTTATATAGATTTACTTAAGCAGGAACTGCTGACAAGCACTTGCAACATTGTAAGTATTTTCCCGGGCAGATTCCAGACAGCTTGTCTCTGTTAATCACTGCAGCTGCTGGCTCAGCTCCGGAATGCGGTGACTCACAGGTTACCAGACGAGTTGTCTGGGACGTAGGCTTGAGGACACAACACTCCTTCCCCCATAGTCAGTGCGCATGTGTCTAGGTTCTCTGTCCAACACAGTACATGCGCACGCGTAGTCGTTCAGATAGGCGGGGCGGTGTTGGGTCCGCCCTGACCCCCTTAGTTCTTGAGGACGCTCCTCCCTGTGGGACACGGAGCCTTCGCCTACGTCATCGCGGCCTGCCCTCAGAGGTGGAGTCGCCGTAGGCGGCAATGGCGACCCTAGCAAGTCCGGGCGAGGGGGCGTGGCGACCGGGCTTGAGGTAGTTGGCATTTGCTGGCGAGTATTATTCTGGTAGGGTGGTTCCCCGATGGGCGAGGCCCCCAGCTGAGAGTCAGATTGGGCTGTGAGGTCCTGGCGGTCTCCCCGTGCTGTTCCCGCCGATACGAGGTCTGGACCGGCTAGGGACTCCGGGGTTCCAAACAACTGCTCGGCTTGAGCAGAGAACAACGGCCCAACGGGGGCCAACGGGCAGGAACGGCCTGGCATGGTGACTGCTGTTTCGGGCAGGCGGCGCCTCAGTTGATCCAGGTGGCGCCGCCACTCGGATCCATCCTGAAGGCCGACTCTGTAAGAACAGAGTCGGATGGATTGGTTGCGGCAATCCATCGCGGCTCCCCTGAAAAGTTCCTTGCCCAAACCAGGTCCCCAATTTCAAATAAACGAGGAGTGGGAATCTGCAGGTTGCCCCTCTGCAACCCGTCGTAATCGGGGTGCAGTCTGTCCAGAGTGGTCCGCAAACGTCGGCCCATCAAGAGCTCCGCGGGGCTTTTCCCTGTGGCCGGGCAAGGTGTGACATGCTGTCCCAAAAGGTACGCAGCCACCCTTGCCTGCCAGTCCCCTTTATCCAAATGGGCCAAGGCTTCCTTGGCTGAGCGCATGGCTCGTTCCGCGCGTCCATTAGACGCCGGGTGATAAGGGGCGACTGGCGCGTGGCGGATCCCTTGGGTGGCCAGAAAGTCCAAGAAGGTGGAGGATTGAAATTGGGGTCCGTTGTCGGACACAACGACGTCCGGCAACCCGTGGGTCGCGAACAGACGGCGCAAGGCACGCACCGTGCTCTCCGCTGTGGTGGAAGCCATGAGAATCACCTCCACCCAGCGTGAGAACGCATCCACCACCACGAGGAAATTCTGGCCATGGAAGGGACCCGCGAAATCCAAGTGGAGCCTGGACCATGGGCTCCTGGGGGCGTCCCACTCCCTCGGCGGGGAGACCGGCGGGGCCGGCTGGGACGATTGGCAGGAGGAGCAGGCGGCCACCCATTCCGCCACTTCAGCGTCCATGCCGGGCCACCAGACATAGCTCCGGGCCAATGCCTTCATACGGACGATGCCTGGGTGGTTGGCATGGAGCGACTGAAGAACCATGTGCCGGAGAGGGGAAGGGACGATGACCCGATCTCCCCAACACAAGCACCCGCAATGGAGCGAGAGCTCCAGCTGGTGTGACTTGTAAGGCCGAAAGTTTTCAGCCACACTGCCCGAAGGCCAGCCCCTCAGCACCCATCGGCAGACCTGGGCGAGGACGGGGTCTGCGCGGGTGTGAGCGGCAACGGCGGAAGAGGACAGGGGCAAGTCCGACTCCGCGACCATCAGGACAGAGAGAGCAGGCACAGGGGCCGGATCCGGCCCCGGGAGAGGGCAGCGGCTTAGGGCATCAGCATGCCCTATCTGCTTGCCAGGACGGTATAGCAGCGTATAGTCATACGCTGCCAGGAATTCCGTCCAGCGGGTCATCCTGGGCGACAGGATGGGGGGTGTCGGACGGTCACCGGCCAATAGCCCAAGGAGCGGCTTATGGTCCGTGACAACAGAAAAGGTCCGCCCATAGAGGTAATTGTGGAACTTCTTAATCCCGGACACTACAGCCAAAGCCTCCTTGTCGATTTGGCTGTAGTTTCTCTCCGTTTGAGACATTGTCCGGGAGTAAAAAGCAATGGGGGCTTCCGAGCCGTCTGGAAAGACGTGGCTAAGGACAGCCCCCAGGCCAAAAGGGGAGGCATCGCACGCAAGCGTCAGAGGAAGCCTGTCACGGTACTGGACTAGTACCGCATCTGACGTGAGCATGGCTTTGACAGCCGCGAACGCGTGTGCTTCGCGGCTGCCCCAGTGCCAGGCCGCGGATCGGTCGAGCAACCGATGCAGCGGCTCGGCTAGCGATGCCTTATGGGGAATAAACGGCGCGTAGAAATTCAAAAGGCCGAGGAATGCCTGCAGCTCCGTTTTGGAGGCAGGAGTGGGGGCCTTTTGGATGGCCTCGACCTTGGAGGGGGTTGGGTGAATTCCTTGGGCGTCAATCATGAACCCCAGGAATTCCACCCTAGGCGCAGCAAACGTACATTTGCTGCATTTCAACTTTAAACCCGCGCCCCTGAAAACTCTGAGGACCTTCCGTAACGTTTTGGCGAGTTCTGATATGCTGGAAGCAGCAATCAGGACGTCGTCAAAATACGGTACAACGCCAGGGAGCCCATGGAGCAGTCGCTCCATGAGGCTCTGGAAGATCCCCGGGGCTACGGACACGCCGAATTGGAGACGGCGACAGCGGAAAGCCCCACGGTGGGTCACGATGGTCTGCGCTTCCGCAGCCTCGTCATCCACCGGGAGCTGTTGGTAGGCCTGCGCCATATCCAGTTTCGCGAACACTCGACCTCGTCCCAATGAGTGGAGTAGGTCTTGCACCACCGGAACCGGGTATGGGTTCGCCTGAAGCCCGAGGTTGATCGTCGACTTATAGTCGGCGCAGATCCTCACGGACCCGTCGGGCTTAATGGGGACCACAATGGGGGTCTCCCATTTCGCCTGATCGACGGGTTCGAGCACGCCCTGCGCCACCAATCGATCCAATTCCGCTTCAACCTTGGGCTTCAGCGCGAACGGCAGCCTGCGGGCCTTCAAGTGGACTGGAGCAACCTGGGGGTCCAAATTTAGGGAAACAGGAGTGTCTTTGTACGTTCCTAAGCTGCAATCAAAGACGTCGTTGAACTCTCTGATTACTTCGTCTACCGGAGAACTGGCTGGCACGCTGTGTACTCCTTGGACTGACAGTCCCAAGGCTGGAAACCAGTCCAATCCGATCAAGGCAGCTAGGGGTTTGGCCACTACCAGGATGGGAAGGGATCCGTGGAAGGGGCCGTAGTCTACTCTCACTCTGTGCAGACCTAGAATGGGAATTTGTGAGCCCTGGTAATCTTTCAGGATCGTCGCCGTGGGGCCGAGATCCCGCTTCCTGAGCTTGGGGCAAAGCTTAACTAAATGCGCCCAGGACATGAGTGATCTAGAGGACCCTGAATCTATTTCCATTTTTACCCCCACCCCCTCTAAGCAAACCACTGTTGACAGTCTCCTACTCTCTGCCTGGTCGTAGCTTAGAGCTGGGGGCATCTCCGCCAGCGCGAAGCAGTCGGTCGGCTGTGGCTGGTAGCGTCCTGAACGCTTCTGCGACCCTCGTTGTCCTGGTGGAACGGTTCTGGAGGCGGCAGCTGGCGTTGTCGCTGGAGCGGCAGCACGGCACACAGCTGCTAGGTGTCCTTTCCTGCCACATCTGCGGCACACCGATGCCTTGAATGGGCACTCTGGTCTCTGGTGGGCCCCTCCGCAGCCTAGGCAGTTCCCGGACTTCTGCTGCGGTGTGAATGCGCGATTCGGCACGCGCCCGGTCACCCTCATGCAGTCCCCACGGTCTTCCTCCTCCAGCTCATCCAGCGGCGCTATTTCGTCTACCAGACACGCTCGCGGAGTGGGGAAAAGAGGAGGGCGCGCGCGGCCCATGTCGGATGTGGAGATCTCCGACAATTCTGTCGCGCGTGCTTCTTCCACCGCTTGCTCGAGAGTCAGGACAGTTTTTGAAAGCAAGCGGCGCTTTAGGCAGATGTCTCTTACGCCGCATACAAACTGCTCCAGTAGGGATTCCTCCAGGAAGCCAGCAGGGAACTCGCAGGGAATTGCGGTCGCTCTCAATTTCTGCAGGAACTCGGCTACCGACTGTTGCGGTTATTGCACACATTGCCTGAATGCATAGCGATGCGCTATGCGGGAAGGCGCCAGCGCGTAGTGTGCTCTCAGGCGGCCCAGGAGATCGTCCCACGGCACTTCGTGCACCGCTGCAGGTGCTGCTATGATTCGGGCGGTAGCGAACAATTCAGGGCCGCCGCACTGGAGGAATAGGCTCAGCTTCCTGGCAGGCGCGAGTTCGCCGTAGTCGCTGGCTATCAAGAAGCACTCGAACCGGGCTAAGAAGGAAGCCCATTGTTCCTTCATCGGGTCGAACGGTGCAAACGGAGGCATTGTCGCCGTAGCCATGGTGAGGCTGTGCGTCGCGCTGCGCTCTGTTGTTGAAGTATTCGTTACCCGTTGCGTTCTAAGGCCACGGCCTGAATCCCACCTTCGTCGCCAGTGTTAGATCAGACAAAGGATTCCGACTCAGGCATGGTCAAGCAACAGGAACGTTTATTCACACTATTTACAACACACACAAGATTCAACTGGCAAGGTTTCTTGTCAGGAGCCTCTTATATAGATTTACTTAAGCAGGAACTGCTGACAAGCACTTGCAACATTGTAAGTATTTTCCCGGGCAGATTCCAGACAGCTTGTCTCTGTTAATCACTGCAGCTGCTGGCTCAGCTCCGGAATGCGGTGACTCACAGGTTACCAGACGAGTTGTCTGGGACGTAGGCTTGAGGACACAACAGACAGGATAAGTTCTTCTTTGTTGTTCATGGACACGAGGACATTATCAAGGTCACCACCACTCAAATGCCCTGTAGGAGGCATTCTATTAAACTTTGAAGCAGTCCTGGCACCACGCTAACCCCAAATTGGAGGTGGCAACATTTAAATGCCCTTCTGTGAGTTTGCAATGGTTTGTGCCTCTGCAGTGGCATTGTCCACTGGTAGTTGCTGGTATGCTTGAGCCAAATCGAGTTTTGCAGAAGTTTCACTCTCTCCTAAAGGGTGCAATAAATGCTGGATTACTGGAACGGGGTATGCATTCTGTTTTAATGCCTTATTAATTGTGCACATACTCTGTGCATATGCAGACTGAGCCATCTGGTTTAATAGGGTCTCCAATTTAGCGTGGTCAGCCAGCTCAAGAACCCCTTGGGCAATTAATTTGTCTAACTGGCTATCTATCTTGGGCCAGAGAGCAAAAGGTACCCTCCAAGGTTTTATTCAGATGGTGGGGGGAGGGCATTAGTGTCTTAATTGAAAGAAATGGATGTCCTCTTTTACTTACCTAAACTCTCATTGAAAATGTCATTAAATTCCCTGGTCAGCTCCTCGAGGTTGTCATCTTGGATGGTGTGGACTTTGCAAATGCTGGTCACTCCTAGATCCAGGGATTCGAACCACTCCAGGCCCAGCAGACTGGTTATATTGTGGCTCACCACAATAAGCTGGAATGCCCCATCAAAATCTTGAAACTTTATTTGAAATCACCTGATCACTACGATAGGGATCCAGTTTCCTTGTACATACTTTAGGATCAGTTTCGAATTATCAATTATTGAATTATCAATTATTTCCTTGTTAATTCCGGAATCACCTTTTTCATAATCATCCAGGATACGATGGACTTGTAGGACCCTGTGTTCACCTCCATGTCATATGGAGTTCCTTTGATGAAGACTGACATGGATTTTTTTTTTTATTGTAAGCTTTGGAGCGTCCTATAATTGCTTGGTGTTTTTTTTTTTTTCGTCATTGGCTCGGCTCTCTCTGTGGTTTCTCCTTTCTCCTTTCGCGTTTCAGAATATCACTTGTTTCTCTGACTGTTGTGGTGGCTGCCACTGGTGGTACATAGCTGGCTGATTGGCTTTGCAAGCCTTTGTAATGTGTCATTTCTTGCTCGCATCATTGATGAATTGCATCTAGGAATCAGCAGCTCACTCTGGAATGTTTTCCTCTACAGCTGGAACAGAACGGCAGTTTCCCTTGTGCCTTTGGCTCTCCTCTCTTCATTTTGGAATTTAGGCGATGGACCCCCTGCTCCTCATCTGCGGAGTACTCACAGCTCTCCTGATGCATGGTGATTGCTCTTTGTGGCAAGTTTGTATTTTCTGTTGTTTGGATTGCTGCTGACTTGTTGGTTGCTTCCGCTGCCCTGGCTTCTTCTAATGCTGCTTTAAATGTGAGGTTAAGCTTTGATAGTAGCCTTCTCTATAGATTGAGGTCTCGCAATCCCAATACCAGTCTATCTGGCATGACTTCTTTTATGTTGGTAAATTCGCAACGAGCAGCTGTTTTTTGCAAAGCTGCTGTTAACTCATAAAGATGCCATGGTGAGGAAGGGGGCGGAGTGCATTCCATGCATACTTTTGGCTGGAGTCGGATCTCAGATTACTACAGCAGGCTTTGGGGGTCATTGGGGAATGTGATTTATGACAAAGACTGAAGGTGTCAGATCTGCTTCCATCATAAATCAGGAAAGACCATGCTTAAGCTCATTTGGAAGTTTAAGGTTACTTTTACTGAATATGATAAGACCACAGCGAAAGTCAAGCAAGGAATGAAACATTTAGGCACGTAACATACGTATCAAAGCATAACCCAACCCTTAAGCCCCTTTGACCCCAGTATATTATCCAATGTATAGTCGTTCATGATGTCAGGTGCGCTTCCTGCTCAGGAGCATCATCACAGTGGAATGCAAGACCGTTAGCCTTGGTGATAACCAAGGGGAGGAATAGGGTAAAGTTCAGCTATAATTCAAATGAGGCTCAGATCTGACTGCAATAAGGTATTGCCAAAATAGTGCTCCTAATAAATGACTGGTTTTCTTTTGAAACTTGGCTCGAGACTCATGAATCAATTAGGGCATCTTTCGGAAACCTGACAGCCGTGACATATTGACTAACAAACAAAGGGATATCTTCCCTTTGGTGCCTATGGTAAAATTTGTGTTTGCTTACCATCTTTGATGGTATGGGTGCATAATGTGTCTGGAGTGATTCCTGGAGCATTTGCCACAGTACCACTGGTTCAGACACTTCAGCCATGTCAAGGACTTGAGGTCCACACTAACTCAGGAAAAGTGCCTTCTTCCTATTACAATACAATACAATAGCAGAGTTGGAAGGCACCTTGGAGGTCTTCTAGTCCAACACCCTGCCTAGGCAGGAGCCCTATGCCATTTCAGACAAATGGCTATCCAACATCTTCTTAAAGACTTCCAGTGTTGGGACATTCACAACTTCTGGAGGCAAGCTGTTCCACTGGTTAATTGTTCTAAACTGTCAGGAAATTTCTCTTCAGTTCTAAGTTGCTTCTCTTCTTGATTAGTTTCCACCCATTGCTTCTTGTTCTGCCCTCAGGTGCTTTGGAGAATAGTTTGATTCCCTCTTCTTTGTGGCAACCCCTGAGATACTGGAACACTGCTATCATTTCTCCCCTAGTCCTTCTTTTCATTAAACTAGACATACCCAGTTCCTGCAACTGTTCCTCATATGTTTTAACCTCCAGTCCCCTAATCATCTTTGTTGCTCTTCTCTGCACTTTCTAGAATCTCCACATCTTTTCTACAACGTGGTGACCAAAACTGAATGCAGTATTCCAAATGCTATTGTCCGATAGGAATACTGACAAGCTAGTGGATACTGTCTGATCCACTAGATTGTTGGCTTCCAGGAAAGACTGGACTCAGAACATCTATTTCTTCCAACTTTCTTTGGCTGGGTTAAATGGTGTTGGTATGTGTGTTCATCTTGGAGGCCGATGCAGCGTTCACTTCTGCGATGATGGCTGATATCACATAGATGCCCTGGTCAGTTCAGCTCCTTTGTCCTGGTCAGTTCAGCTTCTTTGTCCTCTTTGAATCCCATCCTCATGCCAGTGTTAAGTTGGGAGTTGAATGAAGAGGCAGGACTAGCATAGTGGCTTCAGCTCTTTATTGAGTAGACCAGTACATTGAAGTGGTCAGGCTCCTGACAGCTCCCTCTTTTAAAGGAAGCTGTCAGGCAGCCCAGCCACTGAGATTTCTTTATTTTCCCTCCGATCTGTTTGACCAACGTGCTCACAGTATGTTAATTTCTATTTAAGAGCCGGACCAGAGTGAAGCCTTTGCCCAAGGCTTCACTATATTTACATATGTAACAAAGGCGGATGGCTTTGCCTCTTTGGCAGAAAAGTGAACCCAGGAAGGAAGCCCCGAAGAGGTCCAACAGGGGAAGGAGGGAAACCTCCTGCTGAAGGAACCGAAGCGCGCGTTGAGGGGCGTGGGAGGTGTCGTAGGGTGCCTCCCTTTCGCTGCCCACTCGCCTGTCATCATCGGCCGCAATCCACCGCCTCCTCTTCCAACCTGTCTTCGCCTCGACCCCCTTTGATGCTGCGAGGAGGAGCCTGAAGCCTCGCTGGCGCCGTTGGATAGAGCGGTGGCGGGAACAGCAGCGGCGGCAGCGACTCCTGCTGCTGCTATTGGTAACGGGTGCGGGACTTGGCGAGGAAGCCCGATGGGAGAGAGCGAGCTAGGCGCGCCTTAGGTTCCTCTTCCCCACGCTACTCGCCTCTCTTCCCACCGGGAGCTCCTGGCACTGCCTCGCGCGCTCCCCCCCCCCCCCCCCCACTGTTTTAGGGACAGGGGCGGCTTCGGGCTTTTTGGCACCAGGAGGCTGCTGTTCTCGGCTTGACACGCCCGGGAGGATGCTGCGAGCTTTGGGGCTAGTTCCGATCTCGTTGAGCTTCGCCTGCAGGAGCCTCAGCTTTTCCTGAGGGAAAAGAGCCTCCGCGAGAGAAAGCTCGGGAGGCTTCGGGAATTGCTTTTTCCCCGCAATCCGTTTCCGGAGGAGGACTATGGACTGATCGCCGCTCCCTCTCCAGTCCTATGGGGTCCCCGCCGGTATTCGTGAGCACTTTGTGCCTGCTCTTCTGCCTGAACTCAGGTAAGGGCAAGGAGCCGAGGGTTCCCCACCAATTCTCCTTCTTCCCCAACCCCCAAGCGGTGCCTTTGATCTGGTCAGCTCTTGTTTCTCCTGGGGAGTATTGGTGTCTGTCTCCGCCAGTGAAGAGATCGGGAGGAGAGTTGGAGGCCAACATCAGACCCCCAGAACTTTGCCAATGGACCGCATGAAACTAGGTCTCGTAGCCTGACTGGTAGGTGCGGCTGATCCAAGGGGATCTCGGGTCGTGGGTCGTTAGAGAGGAGAAAATCAGGGTCGGGAAGAAAACGGCGGAGGGAGAAAAGTTGCCCCCATTCAGTGGTAATCTTTTATTTTTCTGGATTCAGTTTTCGGCATTGGCGTGGACCCTTCAATGCAGATTGATGTGCTGAGTGAGTTGCAGTTGGGGGACTCTGTGGCTGGAGTGCGGCAAGTTCCGGGACTGCACAACGGCAGCAAAGCGTTCTTCTTCCAAGGTAGGAAACCTTTCCGCCCAACCTTCCTGGGTTGCAGCGGTGGCCGGCGGCTGATTCTCCGGGAAGAGTCGGCTGAGTCCGCCTAAACAATCCCAGAGCTTGCGGACTCAGGCACTTGATTGAACTTTTTGCATTAATTTTGAAGACAGAATATTGTATATTATATATACTATAGTAGTTTTCAATTAAGCTATTTTTTCCTTAGGAGTTTTTTATTTCTTAGTTTGTAAACAGCAATACCTTCCCTGAGATTGATATTTAATGAATGATTTTATAAAGATAAAATATTTTCTGTTGAAAGTGCATTTGTTGTTTTTATTTGGATTTATTTTAGCCAAATTACATAAATTAATGTGTAGTGAAACTAAACTGGAGCTTATGGCATTTTTAACTAAAAAAAATAGTTAATGAATAATTTCTTTAATGTTGATAATTATTGTTTTGTAATGTATTCAAATTGTTTACAGAGTGGACTAGTCCATTACAGGTATTCCAGTAATGAGGATTTTTATTTATTTATTCCATGGTGTCAAATGTAAGACAAGTGTAATTTTATAAAACAAACAGAAAACAACTGTTTTCACCTGTCAATAAAAATTACAGCCTTTTTCAGATTGGGATAGAATCCAAAAACCCAACCAATTTCAGATTTTGATAATGAACTATTGCAGACATTTTTAGAGGTCACCAGGTTGGGAAAGGCAAGTCCATAGCTGCCCACATAATCACTAAAGGTTCTGAAGACACTGTTCTTCTACAAATCAACCTCAGAGTGTCACTATAACCATTATCAGAGAATATTCTGGGCATTTAAATAGAAAGATTGATACATCCTATTTTTATTTAGAGGGATCCTCATTGCTCCAAGATCTATAATAACTGCTACTCAACAGAATGAAAATCTCAAAAGTCAGCTTTGGGACTTGTAACACAAACACTTCAGAATGGTGCTTACATTGTTATAAGGGATAGATTTGTTTTTGTCTTTTCTTTAAAGAAAAAAAATTAATGAGTTTTTTTGACATTTTAAAAGTTTTAACATTTGTTTTTGTTTTGCTTTTACTTTCTGTTTTTATTCTCCCCCAAATCAAGTCATTCAGTAGAAGCATTAATTTTTATTTCCTATCTATTCCTACATACCACTAATCTGTGGTGCATCATAGGAAGTGATATAAATTGTTCATCTTGGATGAAAAATAAATGAATATATAGAAGCATCTGCCCTACCTTATTTTGATTCTTATTGCTGCCATTTTCTGATTTTCAGAGTTCTGAAAATCTGTAATTTCTTACCCAAATGATGAAAATATATTTTGGTGTCCTATGGCAAATAAAGATCTGTAGGCATTCAAAAATATTCCTTACCTAAGCTAGGCATTTTGCTTAACATATATTATTGCCTTATAGCTAATTGTAAACTGATTCCAAAATCTGGGTAGATGCCTGGAAATCTTATTGCTTCATACAGAGATAAGAGTGATTGTTCCATGTGCCAATAGGGATATGCTACCTAAAAATTGCCTGCTATTAAGGAAATATCCCTTTCTCTGTTGTCCTACCCCATCACAAAAGAGAAATCTGGAATGAAAAACAAAATAGGAATTTGATTGCCTCTAACTATTCAAGATTCTTATCTGGTTTTTCATTGCTGAACTATACTGAATGTTATACAGATCAAATTAAGACTGATTAAGGAATTGGGAAAATATAAATTCATAACATTGGGGCCATATAAAATTGTTTTGCCATGCAAATCTGCTTTGTCCTGCTATTCCTGGAGTAATATCACTAAGAAACCAATCAGATGTTTCCTTGTGATGCAATCTCATGAAACCCATTAACTATGTACTGATTGGCTGCGTAGACCTGATCATATAGATAGTATTTCTGGTTTCATTGCCTCTATTGGGATTATTTTTGCCATTGATTATTCCATTCTTGTATTTATTTGTGTATCACAGTGTGTGTGTGAGAGAGAGAGGGAGAGGGAGAGAGAGAGTGTGTGCGTGAGAGAGACAGACAGACAGAGAGTGACAGAGCGACCGAGAGAGGAGACAGACACACACACACACAGAGGGGGAGGGAGGGAGGGAGAGAGAGGGGGGGGGGAGGGAATAAGGGAGGGAGGGAAGTGACTCTTTTTTTGTCACTAGGCATTCTGTCAGGCTTCCCTTGGTTGGCAAGGCAACAAAAACAAGCAAGCAAGAAAGCAATCAAACCCTTTGAAGAATAGATTCCAAGGCAGCACATTTTCAGATAAATAGGTATAAATAAAGTTTATTTATGCAAAGTTTCAAATAAATTGTACAAAAGTAATGTAGCTATTATAAATGAATTTCAGTGACTTGGTATCAAATATAAGTTTCATTTATAATGGAATTAAGGCTTAAATGATTTCATTTTTCTCCTGCCTATATAATGTGGCATCTGTCTTTATTAACAAACAGATCTGGTATCAGACTGTTTGTTTTTCACCAAGTGAACTCTTACATCATCTCCCACTTCAAGTGCATCCACTTTAACTAAGGAAGATTGGTGCTTCTTTCTTCCCTTTTTCTCACATAGCCAACACAGCAAGGATCTATCATTTTTCTGCAGATTCTCTGCATCTGCTGAGGTTGAACAGCTCTCCTCCCTTCTCTCTCTCTTTCTCTCCCCCTCCCCCCCCCCCCCCCCCCGCCCAGGCAACTTGGATGAAAAGGACTATCTTTTCCATTCTCCCATTCTAAAATGTCATTTTTCATATGGAGAGAAGAGGGAAATCAACCTTTATATCCTCCAGAGAAATAACTACAAGTGGGCAGTTTCTGACAGTACAATTGCTTGATCAGATGCAGTTTCCAGATCAAAACCGATCCCTTAAAGATCTAATCAAGCTGGTTGGGAGGCAGGAAACTGCTTATTGTAATTTGGAGATCAGAGGCAGGCAAGGAAAGAATATTCGTTTCAAAAATGTATTCACTTATTATTCTCCCACCCTCCCAAACCCATTCAGAAGTTTGTCCTGCAGAAAGTTTCTGGTTGGCAGTCAACATATCATCTACCAGACCAAGTGCTTTTTCCTTCAGGGTTTTAATTGCTAAAAAGTGTTATAGGAGGATTGAAGACATATGGAGACTTAGGAGACTTGGACATGTGTGGATATGGCAAATGGAATTGGTAAAGAATACGGAATTCATGGACATTTTTAATTGCTTTCCAGATTCTATATTCATTTCTGCCAAATCATATATTCCAATTTGCTCCTTTTCATTGAGATTCCAAAATATATTCCATTTTGAATTCCTTACCCAACTGAGATTAGAATATATGGAGTATGAAAGATATTCAAGGACCAAAACAGAATATTGGGAAGTGGATGTACGTCTATTATAGTTGGATGTTGCAGATAAAATAGTAACTAGATTAATCTAAGCTGACATACTGAAAGGAGCACTACTTTTGGAATTGTGGATTGTTTGCTGATTCCAGGGACACATGAAAAGTAGTGACTAGTGAGCAATGTGCAATCCCCAGTAGATTATCATCACCAAGCCTTCCTGGTGATAATAGTCAGCAATACATTTATGGGATTAATATGTTCCTTGTGGAGATAGTATGCTGTGGAGTAGGAGTATCAAACTCATGTCATCACAACGGCATCACATGATGTATTCCCCCCCTTCGTTAAACTGGGTGTGGGTGTGGCCAGTGTGTGATGCATCTGGCCCATGGGCTATGAGTTTGACAGCCCTGCTGTAGAGAATGGGGGGCATTAGAGCGAAGAATTTAGCAGATGGTATTGGGAAAGCTATTAGTGCTTGAAAATGAGGCATGTATTTAGCATATAAAGCTATCATGTGAGAATTAAGCCAAAGGCAATAGTTCAGGCCAGTTGTCTTGGTAGTTCAAAGTGAAAGTGTTATTCCAGGATTGAATATGTCCTTTATATATCCCCATGAGCTTGTGGTTGATGTATCCAAGAAAAATGGAGCTTAACATCTAAATATTTGGGGAAGGAATACCCCACTTCCAAAACAAGCCATAAGTTGAATGCTATTTCAGAAGGTGATTGGGGACATCTTATTACCAAAAAATATAGCAGATAAGTAAACAAGCATTATCTACTGCACAAAGAAGTCTGTTACAGAAAACAAAATGATCCACCGTTGTTAAAAGATTCACTTTAACTAGTATAGCAGTTAAACTCTTGAAAAAAGAGACAGATCAGTAATAAAATCCAAGAAAACAATGTCCCATGGTTCCTATGGGGCTACAGGCTGGTATGGCCTATAGTCCCATAGGAACCAAGGGACATTGGTTTAGCAAATTTGTAGGCTTTGACATTTGCTTGGATATGAGGGCACTCAAATCTTCCAAGTTAAAAATGGATAATCTTAAATATTCAAATATGCCTGGCTCATTTGCTGTCATAGCAAAGCTTCAGTAGCCCCATGTATTAAAATGTGTATTTGGAATGCATAATCAATTTTGGCCAGTTCTCCCTATTCCTAAGAAAGAAGGAAAAATAAACTCCATGTTCCCAAGAAAAAGGGAAAGTTGAAGGTTATTTGTCTAAGCTTTTACAAAAAAAGTCTTGCCACTGTTGCATGAACATACTGACTTGTGTGGAGTCTGTATCTCAGTGTCAGATTCGCTGTCTTTGACCTGGTGCCTTGCTGATGTTCTGCCATCAATCAGAGAAAGGTGGGTGGAATAAATGGGCAATAAAGCTGAATTTCTTTATTCCTTTATGAGGGAAAACAGAGTATTTTAGAATTCAGTTCATGCTGGTATACTGGATTCTTCAAGACTGTGCTCTGAGAGTGGAATTTCAGAAGCCCTCAGCATTTCCCAAAACATCTCAGTGGTGCCGGATTAGCTACCCATAGACACATATGGGGGAAGGGCCAGGGAAAACCAGGGGTTTAGTTCTGTATTGGTGCATGGGATTTTCAGATTCTGCTTGACTTTACTGCAATCAGCATCTCTTAGTAAAAGTACCCTTTCACTTCAACAAAAGGTAGTTGAGAGTTTTATTCCCTAGGAAATCAGACTGCGGCAGGTCTGACATTAAGCAGAATCTACAGTTGTGGACAACCCAAAGAGGACCTCATCTCTACCATGGGGATCATACACACAATGTCAGATCAAGGGAGCAACCAGGAGAACATTGAATGCTGAGGGGAGCCTTCATCCAGGCCCCTTCCTGAGCTTGATCTCTCTGAGTGGATGAGAAATGAGGGCTGCAGTGACCTGCCAAGACCCAGGTGGTCCCTGGCCATCAGAAGGAAGGAGGACTTGGAAAAGAAGTCCGCAGGGATGACTTTTACTCATGGAAGCCACAGTTGCTGCCACTGGGAACAAGGATGGAGCTGGAAGAACTGGAGGAGAAGGAGGAAAGGATGGGAGGCCAACAGGACAATGAATGAAGCTGGGGAGGGGGCTTTGTGTGTGTGTGTGTTGGGGGGGGTGTTCAAAAACCTCAAGGTGCACAAAGCCCTTGCCTTCCAGCCAGATGATCAGCCACATCCAGCCTCAGCAATTGATGTGGCAATTGCATCCACTGCAGCAGGCAATGGGGGAGCTGGATCTAAGCCAGCACGAGCCTCTGTGGCTCCAGCAGCTGGAGGGGCAGTCCAGGGCAGGATCCCTGCTGGACTGGTGCTAGCAATGAGAAGGAGCTTGCAAGACCCCACTGCTGAAAATTGATGGAGATCCTCAGCAACTGGGGTTCTTCCTGGCCCAGGTTGAACCTACATGCAAGAGTATAGTTATGAATTAGCTACAGAGAGTGGCAAGGTGAGATGTGTCACCATGGCCCTGGAAGGGCTTCAGTGAGGTGGACGGTCACCCTCCATAATTATTTATTTATTTATTTATTTATTTATTTGGATTTATTGACCGCCCCCTCTCTCCGAAGAGACTCGGGGCGGTGTACAAGAATTTAAGAGCATATACATATATAACAATTATAAATAATAAAACTAAATTAAATGTTTTACCCTGTGTTAAAATATCTCGTTTAAATTTATAACGTAAAAACCCGATTAGGTAACATTTACTACAACTAGGCTGGTACGGTAGATTAGGTTAGGCCAGGCCGGCCTGCTGGAAAAGATGGGTCTTTAATTGTTGACGGAAGGAGCGGAGGTCCGTAGTAGATCTAAGCTTGGGGGGTAGGTCATTCCAGAGGGTTGGGCCCGCCACAGAGAAGGACCTTCCCCTGGGAGCTGCCTGTTGGCATTGCCAGGAGGACGGCACCTGGAGAAGTCCCTCTCTGTGTGAGCGAATCGGTCGAAAGGATGTGTGGGGTAGGATACGATCAATGCCCTGGAGCTGAGGAACTTCAAAGACTCCCTTGCTGACTGCAAAGCCTGAGACCACATCAAAATAATCAGCCAGAGCTGAAGGAGCGTGGCCAAAAACACCCAGGAGTTCAGTGACCTGGCCTGCTGACTTAATGATTGGTCACAATGATCCACTGTTTCAAAGTTGAGCTAACCAATGAGGTCTAAATCACTTGCATCTCCAGGGGTAGCACCTCCCTCTTCATGGCTGGTATGTCCTGACTGAGGAAGCACAGATTGATCTTGTCTGAAATAAGCATTACCCCGGGAAGGGGCAGCAAAAATTCTTCCTGGAGAAGAAGGGAACCCCAAAAGCACAGGTGGGTGCCCAGAACCCTCAGCAACACTCAATAGATTAATTCAAGTGTGGGAATGAGGGGTACCAAGGCTCTGAGTACAAGTCCAACTGACCAGTCCAGAAAATAATCTCAGGACCTACTAAAAATCCTGCCAAGCCACTGGTGCAAGTCCACAAGACAGTCCTGGAAGAGTAGAGGTCATAGAGCTCACCTGATCCCTCAGGGGTGGCTACAGAACTCTGACTAGCCCCGCAGGAAGCCCAGGGGAGACTGATACTGACTCTGAAGATGATCCTCCAGGTAAATGGCCCAATCACCCTGGTGACAATCCCCACTGAACTGATAATCCAATCTTCTGGATGTAAAGTCAGTCTAGTGGCTCTTTTGGACTCAGTGTGCATCAGGTTTTTCATTAACTCCATCCTAGTGGAGGAACGATTGGTGAGACTTAGATCGCTCAAAGTTCTGGCGGCATTCTGCCAGTTAGATGACTCCGTAGCAGGGGGATCCCAGCAACATACATCACCAACCCAGTAAAAATGTGGATGAGAGTGCACACAGGGGCTCTGAGTTTTATTGTGGCCCTGGGCATGGAGAGATATCTGGTGCTGGAACTAGCACGGCCAGGGAAATGGAAGCCCTATGAAAATTGGAGGATTATCTATATAAATAAAAATGTAAAATAGTTTGTACAAAGCAGCTAATCTCAAAAACTACTGGACATTCCCTCGTAGAAATGTGCCCAACAGGATACCGAGCCTTTTATCAGCCTAGGGCCCTAGGGAGGGGTGGGGGGGTGGCGATTATGGTTAGGGAAGGTCTTGAGCCAAAGGAGACCACGATCCCTCAGACGACCGGGTGCGAGTCCCTCCTTGTGAAGTGGGGCCTAGGGAGGCAGTTGGGCGTGTTAGTTGTATACCTGGCTCCTCGCTATGCAACAACAGCCCTGCCCGAGCTCCTGGAGGTGATAGCCGAGGCGGCAGTTGAGACCCCCAGACTTTTAGTCATGGGGGACTTTAACCTGCCGTCGGCAGGCGAAACCTCTGGTGCAGCTCGGGAGTTCATGGCTTCCATGACAGTCATGGACCTGACCCAGGTAGTTTTAGGCCCTACTCACGAGGGCGGACACACCCTGGATCTCATCTTCGTCTCGGGACAGTGGAGTAGTGATCTGGGAATAGGGGATTTAGTCATCACACCCCTGTCATGGACAGATCACGCTCTCCTTCGTCTCGACTTTCCGATCGCTGCACCTCACTGCGGGGAGGCGGAACCAGACATTCCTATATGGTTCCGCCCCAGGCTCCTGATGGACCCGATAAGGTTCCAGAGGGAGCTTGGGCCAATTCCTGTGGACTTGCCCCGCGACTCGACTGAGGACCTAGTGGCTGCATGGTTAAGTACGGCCACGGGGGCCTTGGATCGAGTTGCGCCCTTGCGCCCTCTCTTGCGGCGACGAACCACCTGGGCTCCTTGGTTTACCGAGGGGCTTAGGGAGATGAAGCGCCATAAGAGACGCCTAGAGAGCAGATGGAGATCTTCTCATCCGAAGCCGACCGAACACTAGTGAGAGACCATATTAGGACTTACTTAGTGGCGATAAGAGTGGCCAAACGTGAGTATTGTGCCACTCTTATTGCATCCGCAGATAACCGCCCTGCCGCCCTGTTTGGGGTGACCCGCTCCCTCCTTCAACAGAGGCCGCGGGAAGCCCCTTTACAGGGTCGAGCAGAGGAATTTGGGATTTATCTGCAGGAGAAAATCACTCGGATTCGGAACGAGCTACCCTCCATCGACAGTGGTCCAGTCGAGCAGGCCGAGGCTGTTCTTGTGACACCATCTTGGGAGGAGTTTGATTTTGTTGCCACCGAGGATATGGACAAGTTGTCAAAGAGACTTAGGGCTACCACATGTTTATTGGACCCGTGTCCCTCCTGACTTGTACTGGCATCCTGGGAGACGACACGAGGCTGGCTCCAGGGCATTGTCAACGCATCTTTGAGTGAGGGGTCCTTGCCTGCCGTCTTGAAAGAGGCGGTAGTAAGGCCCCTCCTCAAGAAGCCGTCCCTGGATCCAGCATTACTAGAGAACTATCCTCCCGTCTCCAACCTCCACTTTTTAGTGAAGGTTGTTGAGAGTGTGGTGGCTCAACAGTTTCCGCGACACTTGGAGGAAGTTGATTATCTAGACCCGCGCCAGTCCGGCTTCCGACCCGGGCACAGCACCGAGACGGCATTGGTCGCGTTGGTTGATGATCTCTGGAGGGTGCGGGATAGAGGATATTCCTCTATCCTAGTCCTATTAGACCTCTCAGCGGCTTTTGATACCATCGACCATGGTATCCTATTGCACCGACTGGGGAGGTTGGGGCTGGGAGGCCCCGTTCTGCTGTGGTTCTCATCCTACCTCTCTGGTCGGTCGCAATATGTGTTGGCAGGGGGGCAGAGGTCGGCCTCGAGGTCCCTCATATGTGGGGTTCCTCAGGGGTCGGTCCTCTCGCCCTTACTGTTCAACACATATATGAAGCCGCTGGGTGAGATCATCCGTGGTTTTGGGGTGGGATATCATCTGTACACTGATGATACTCAGTTGTACATATCCACCCCAGACCACCCCAA
The DNA here is from genome assembly GCA_039707465.1 of Rhabdophis nuchalis. NCBI lineage: Eukaryota > Metazoa > Chordata > Lepidosauria > Squamata > Natricidae > Rhabdophis > Rhabdophis nuchalis. Next base: position 69,419,445 of record CM077648.1, read on the forward strand.
CAATGCCGTTGAGGTTATCTCCCGGTGTTTGGTGGCCGTACGGATCTGGATGGGTGGTAACAAACTCAAGCTCAACCCGTCCAAGACTGAGCGGCTGTGGCTTCCGGCGCCCCGGTTCAGCCAGATTATTCCAACTCTGGCCATTGGGGGCGAAACACCGGCCCCCGTGGAGAGGGCGCGCAATTTGGGTGTCCTCCTGGATTCCCGGCTGTCTATGGAAGATCATGTGGCAGCCGTGGCCAGGGGGGCGTTCCATCAGGTACGCCTGATGCGCCAATTGCGCCCCTTACTGGACCGGGGTGCCTTACGCACAGTCACTCAAGCACTCGTCACCTCTCGACTCGACTACTGTAATGCTCTCTACATGGGGCTCTCCTTGAGGTGCACCCGAAAGCTGCAGCTAGTTCAGAACGCAGCCGCGCGGGTGATTACGGGAGTGCCTAGACACTCCCACATAACACCTATCCTGCGCGAGCTGCACTGGCTCCCTGTGGTCTTTCGGGTGCGCTTCAAGGTTTTAACGACCATCTTTAAAGCGCTCCATGGCTCGGGGCCTAGTTATATGCGAGACCGCCTCCTGCCCCATACATCCCTCAGACCGATACGCTCCCACAGAGAGGGCCTCCTCAGGGTGCCGTCGGCTGGACAATGCCGACTGGCGACACCCAGGTAAAGAGCCTTCTCTGTGGCGGGCCCTGCCCTTTGGAACGACCTACCCCCTGAACTCCGCACCATCTCCGACCTCCGCCTCTTCCGCAAGTGTCTGAAGACACACCTATTCCATCTAGCCGGCCTAGCGTAACCCCCATTACTGACTCTTAGATAGTTTTAAATTTGGGTTTTTTAAATTCGGTTTTTAGCGCAGCGTCTATTAGAATAAGTTTTTAAAATTTTATATGTTTTATATGTGTTTTAACATCCCTGTGTGCCGCCCTGGGTCCGTTTGGAGAAGGGCGGGGTATAAATTTAATTAAAAAAATAAAAATAAAAATAAACGATCCACCCCGATTCAGGGGAAAGTTTGATGGTGACTCAGACCAGCTAGCTCTATTCCTTGATTCAGCTGGTATCCACTTAGAACGCTATGGGCACCTCTACCCATCCCCCAGAGCCATGGTGAATGCCATTGCAGAGGGTTTTGAGGGGGAAGCAAAAGAATGGCTAGCAGCCCTCCATAAGCGGAGAGCCCCCCAACTGCGAGACATAGATGACTTCCTGCAAGTGCTAGAGGCCAGGTTTGAAGAGGGGGAGGAGGACCCATATGCAGAGGAGGAACTCAGCAACCTAAAACAAAGAGGCCGCCCCATCAAAGAGCACATCCGTGAATTCAGGAGGATAGTTGGAAGGCTACCCCCCCTACCAGAACGGTTGCTGGTACATTTTTTCAGAATAAGCCTGGATAAACGTATTGCCCAAGTAACTGCATATCGTGACATCCCAAACCAACTCTCTGAGTGGGCCCAAGTGGCAACAAAAGTCGACATGCCAACGACACAAGGAAGGAACCAGACACAGAGGAGAGGGGTCAACCTAATCTGAAACCACCCCGCCAAAAGAAAGAAATGGCACCAGAGCGAGACCTGAGACCAGCCCTCCCTCGAAGTTCCGTGAGGTGTTACAGATGCGGAGGAATGGGCCACATGGTAGCTGCATGCCCATTCCCATCCCCGAAACCAAGGCCAGACCTACCACCCAGGCCCCGACAAGAACGAGGGCCCCGACGGGCTATCAACACTTCCAGGAGAGCTCTTCAAGCTGCAGGGGTCTCCTCCCTCCCAGGCGAAAGTGGTGAAACCCCAGGCAATCGAACCCTATGACTGCGAGGATGAGGGAGAAAACGACCCAATGGTGAGTGAATCAATTTACCCTTTCCTTTTCCCAATACGCCTCACAACCCCAAAAACAGAAAAACAGGGGGATTTTCAGGCCCTTGTAGACTCAGGCTCAGGTTCGCAAACTTCTACAGGCAGTTCATTCCCTCCTTTGCGAAGATTGCCAAACCCCTGACAGACCTCCTGAAGACAGGGAGCCCAGGAACGAAACCTCATCCGGGACAACCCCTACAGTGGAGCTTAACCTGCCAAGAGGCATTCGAAACACTGAAAGAAATGTTTGCAAAGGAGCTGGTACTGAAGCATCCTGACCCTGAGCAACCTTTCGTGATCCAGGCAGATGCCAGCGACATGGCCGTAGGAGCAGTACTACTTCAAAGAAACAACCAAGGAAATTTACAACCCTGTGCCTATACCTCCCGCAAACTCACAGACACGAAGAGACGATGGGCCGCATGGGAAAAGGAGGCTTTTGCAGTGCGATGGGCACTACTAACCTGGAGACACCTGCTAGAAGGGAGCCAGAAACCGTTTGAGGTTTGGACCGACCACAAAAATCTGGAAGCTCTCAGAACCCCACGGAAACTATCACCGAAACAAGTCCGATGGGCTCAATATTTCAACCGTTTCGACTTCGTACTAAAGCACATTCCAGGGCAGAGGAACTTTCTAGCTGATGCCCTCTCCCGCATGCCTCAGTACAAATGCGAACTGGAGCACGTAGTGGACGCCATTATTCCTTCTACTCATCCAGCTGCCCAAGTAACCACGAGGCGGCAACACCATGACCGACGGAGTCAAACCACAAGAGATCTAACCACAAGACTCAAAACTGAGCTGCTAACAGACCCTTGGTTCCAAAACAACCAACACATCTTGACGAAGAGGGATGACCTCGCCTGGAAGGGGACGAAACTCTACGTTCCAGAATCTCTACGTATCCTAGTTCTCCAGAGGAGCCACGACGCCAAATTGGCAGGTCATTTTGGGTTCCTAAAGACTTTACACCTAGCCCGGAGGCAATTCTGGTGGCCCGGAATGAAGAAAGATGTGGATAGCTATGTAAAAAGTTGCACAGTCTGTGCTACAATGAAAATACGACCAGGAAAACCCCCGGGACTACTGCAAACAGTGGCAGAACCAACGGGGCCATGGGAAGAGATTGCAATGGACTTTATAGTAGAGTTGCCAAAAAGTGGGGGGAACACAGTGATTTGGACTGTAATAGACCTGTTCTCCAAGCAGGCACACTTCATTCCCTGTAGCGGACTACCCTCGGCTCACAAGCTGGCTAAATTGTTTGTGAAGCATATCTACCGACTGCATGGAGTACCTCGAAGAATCATCTCAGACAGAGGGGTCTAGTTCACGGCTAAATTTTGGAGGGAGTTCCTGCGGTCCATTGGATCATCTCAGGGTCTTAGTTCAGCTTTTCATCCGAGCACTAATGGGGCAGCAGAAAGACTGAACGCCATGATAGAGCAGTACCTGAGGTGCTACGTGAACTATCAGCAGTCTAATTGGGCAGACCTTTTATCTTTCGCTGAGGTTGCATACAATAATGCTGTTCACAGCAGCACAGGACTCACACCGTTCAAAGTAGTGAGCGGCATGGACTTCGTCCCAATGCCTGAGTATCCAAGAGACACCCCCCCCCCCTCAGTCAGCTTGACTGATTGGATGTCGATGCTGAAAGCAGCTTGGGAAAATGTCAATAAAGCCCTAGCCAAAGCGACACAAACCTACAAGAAACAGGCAGATAAACACCGGACTCCGCAACGGCCGTTCCAGGTAGGAGAGAAGGTTTACCTCTCCACAAAATACTTGAGATTAAGACTGCCCAGCAAAAAACGGGCCAAAATTTGTGGGGCCAGTCCCCATAATAAAGATCATTAACCCAGTCACAGTGATATTGAAACTGCCACGATTGCTGGGGAAGACACACCAATCGTTTAATAGTAGCCTTTTGAAACCCGTGATCGGTTCCACTCTGAGACCACTGCCCTGTGCGCCCCCAGTCCCTATGGTCATAGGGGGCCAAACCCATTATGAAGTCCAACGAATTCTTGATTCGAGGTGGCACAGAAGACAACTCCAATACCTAATCAAGTGGAAGGGTTATCCCCTATTGGAGGCATCGTGGGTGAAACATAGAAACATCCAAGCTGACAGCCTTATAGCAAAATTCCATGCAGAAAACCCAAGCAAGCCAGGGGGGAAGGGGACGCATCCCTAAGTCATATACCTGCATTTAGATTGTTTTGTTTCCTATAGGTTGCTTTCGAGAAGTAAGGGGAGCCGGGTGTCAACATCCTGATGTTGCCATGGACCTTATCTGTTGGCCTTAACAAACTGAAAATTCTTGACATTCCTGTGGCAGGAAAGGATTCTCAGAACAGCCTGTGACTGCGCATGCATGCAATTATTTTCAATGCTAATTGGGGAATGTGATTTATGACAAGCAGAGGGGAGGGGGCATAAGAGGGTAAAGGGCAGAAGCAATCCAATTATTGCCAGTCCTGGCTACAAACGAGGCTCGCCATGATGTTACATTCAATAAACGGACATTTCTTTGAACTTTTACGTGAGGCCGTGAATCATTTGAAGTTTCTCTTGGGAGCTTGACATTACCACATGTGGTGGGCATGCGCATCTGCAAAAAATATTGGGGGGAAAAGACTGTGGAAGAGATCACCATATATCAAATTGAACTAAAACCGCAAAATTGAAAAAATAAATACATACCAACAGAAGAAAATACAATTAAAAAAATATAGAATTGTGCCAAGATGGATAGGCTTACGAAAGAATTAAAAGGTAAAGAAGAATCTGAATATTATTTAGTATGGGACGTATAACTGGCTAGAGGAAAGAGAGAGAAAAGTAGGAAAGCAAAAAATAAAAGAAAGGTCAACAAATAAAAAAATTATTATAAAACCGGAAAATGAATAAAATATAGCAATATAAAATAGACTGTAGCAAATAAACAATAGGAAATGGATATAAGATTATTTAAACGTATAAAGGTTGTTATATATAGAATGGAGAGAATATATATATATAGATATCTCAAATTTAAATTTATTGATTAGCTCATAAAACTAACACACACACACACACACACACATATATGTATATGTATATGTGTTACGTTTTTGAGCTGATCAATAAATAAGTCGGAGACTAGGATAGATCTATTTCGAGCTTATTAGATCTATCCTAGTCTCCCTGACTTATTTATTGATCAGCTCAAAAACGTAACACACATATAAAAAAATTACACAACGGAATTCATGGCTTTCTGTCTAGATGGTCTCTGGTGATGAGCCGATAGGCAGAAAAGGAAACAGTATGCTTCCTCCCTTAATTGGGGCCTAACAGGGTGTTCACTTGCCATCTTCAGGCTTTGGTCTGCCTGAAGATAGCAAGTGAGATCTTGCCGAAACGTTGCAAAAACCATTTCATACTTACACGGGAAAACACCCGAAGACAACAATACCAGCATACCTACACCCGTGAAAATCTACAAAAGCAAATATATATATATATATATATATGGGATTCGAAAACTAACACACATATCTAAAAAAATGTACAAAATGTAACTCATGGTTCTCGGTCTAGATGGTCTCTGGTGATGAGCCAAAAGGCAGAGAGGGAAACAGTATGTCTCCTCCCTTAATGGGGCCCTAACAGGAAGTTGTGAAAACAATTATCTATACTAAATACTCCTGTCTTAGCTGATGCAATGGGTAGAGCTGGTTAGGCTGTATTGCTAGGCTTCTGCCTTGGATGCATTGCAGCCCCGGTTCGAATCCCAGTGGGGTGAGGCCAACTGATGAGAGCTAATAAGCTCGAAATAGATCTATCTTGGTCTCTCAAATTTAAATTTATTGATCAGCTCATAAAACTAACACACATATCGACTTCCTGTTCCGGCTTCTGGCGGCGACAGATGAACCTTGGGGTTCGTCCGCAGTTTTGTTCTTTTTTCTGCCCCAAACGGGGCGAGGTACCCCTTCTTTTTGGGGACCTTCCGTAGGGCTGGCTTGCCTGGACCTGTTCAGCCTGGCGGCGGCCGGTGAACAATCCTTGTCTTTGGTCTAGGTGGAAGAAGACATGCTGCGGGGGGCTTGGTTCCCTTCGCCAACGGAGGACGGTAACAATTGATTGATCTGGAGAGAGCGGAGCGATCGGGCCGGATGGCTTTGCCGAGGCTTTAATTGCGAGGTGGAGAGTGAGTAACTTTAACTTTTTTGCTGGCAGCTTTGGATGAGAGAAACGTGGAGGGGGGTGTTTGTTTGCTAACCCCCCCCTCGGATTTACAACAGCGGCGCGCAGAAATGGCTCCTGGAATGCAGGGAGCGGATATTTCGCATCCGGACTTTTGCGGAAATAAGTGAAAGTGCTATGCGGCTTGTTTTCATACAATGTATCTAAGTCCGGCTTTACTGAAACAATTTTCTCTGCTATTTTCTCCGGCTGCCTGCCTGAGTGGGTGGTGGAAGATGGCTGTCCTTTGTTCCTGAATGCCTATTTTTGTATGGAAAATTACCAACATCCTTTAGTGATTTGGATTGCCTCCCTCTTTCAACGGAGGATTTTCTGGATTAATTGACTGATTCCTTCCTTGCCTTCTTTTTCTTAATAATTGACAGTGGAAAGTGTTTTGCTCTCTGGACATTATAACTTTTCTACAACTTTTCTGAACTTTTTTCCCGGGATTTGCTCCAGCGGCCGCACCCAAAAAACACCATTTTAGTGGCACGGACTTAAACAGATCACCATGGCTCAAAAAAAAAGGATTGGAAGAGAGAATGACAGCTATGGAAACAGTGTTAAACTCCTTGGTGTTGGAAATCAGAGAATTTAGAAAAGATCATACCAGCACTAAGCTTGAACTTTTGGAAATACAGAAAAAATTAATGGAGAATACACAGAAGACCGAGGAGTTGGAAGTGGGGCTGGCTGGGGCAAAGGGGGAACTTAAAAATATTAATACTGAAATTGGAGATTTGTCTGGTCCTATGTCTAGGATGGATTTCGAGAGGATGTCATATTTTTTAAGATTTCAGAATATTTCTGAGGAATCTGGTGAATGCCTTCCTGATCTCATGAGTACAATTTTAGCAGACTATTTACACAAACCCAAAGAGGAGATCAGGGGGGACATTGACCTAGTCTACAGAATAAACTCAGCATATGCCAGGATAAATGAAGTACCCAGAGAGATACATATTAAATTTGTTAGAAGGTCAACCAGGGAGGGAATCTTGAAGGCACAGAGGGAGGGTCCGTTGATTTACCAACAAAAGGAAGTCGCTATCTTGAAGCAGATCCCAAAAAAGATTCGAGAGGTAAGGAGGAAGTACTCCTTCTTATCTAAAAAATTATATAAGCACGGGATTTGGTTTAAGTGGGCGATGCCAGAAGGGATGTTGGTGTTCTGGGAAGGAGGAAGAGTAAGGATTAAAACAGTTGCTGAGGCGGAAGCCTTTCTTAAAAAACATTCCTCTACCCTGGGAGAAGATTCGGGAGGAGCAGAGGGGGCCACGACCCCGCCCACTGGGGGCCAGGAAGGAGAAGAAGAAGATACAATTGCTAAGAGACTTAGATCTAAAAAATGACTTTTATTTTTATTTTTATTAATACAGCTTAATTTTTATCTGGATGTTTGTACACGACTGCCAGCATAGAATTTAGAATTTATATGTATGCATTTACTTTCACCTTGTTGTATTATTGTACAATGTATTACCAATGTCTTATTAAGAAGCCCGGGAGGGGCCAGCGTTCCCGACGTGAAAGTTCTCAAAATATCTTTTTATTTCACCTTACCCTACCCTTTTTCCTAAATTTTTTTTGTAAAACTCAATAAAACTTTTTCAATATATAAAAAAACAAAAACTAACACACATATCTAAAAAGATTTACACAATGTAACTCATGGTTCTCGGTCTAGATGGTCTCTGGTGATGAGCTGAAAGGCAGAAAGGGAAACAGTATGTCTCCTCCCTTAATTGGGGCCTATTAACAGGTTGTTGTGAAACAATTACCTATACTAATATACCCTGTCTCAGCTGATACAATTGGGGAGCCGGCATGGCTGAAGTGCTAGGCTCCTTGCCTGGCATCACAATAAGGGGATCTGGCTTGGCTTAAGTGCTAGGCTTCTTTTTTTTTTTTTAAGTTTTATTGGGTTTTACAAATTTTTATAAAAATAGGGTAAGGGATTGTAAGGAGGTACAAAGACATATTGAGAACCTCTATGTCGGAGGTGTTGGCCCCCTCTGAGACTTCATAAAAAGAAATAGAAAATACAATAAATTTTTCATTTTTCTACAAAGTGGAAAGAGATACAAATATTTCAATTTTAAAATCTATGCAATCAATCATTTATAAACATCCAAATAAGATTTATACTATACAGAAAAAGTCACTTGTGAAATCTAAGTCTTTTGGCAATTGTATCATCCTCTCCTTGACCTCCAGTGGGCGGAGCCGTGGCCCCCTCCGTTCCCCCATTTTCATCCTCCAGGATTGGGGAGTATTTTTTCTTTAAAAAGGCAATTGTTTTAATTTTTACTCTTCCCCCCTTCCAGAACGCCAACATTCCCTCGGGCATCACCCACCTGAAACACACCCCCTTTTTAAATAATCTTTTAGATAAGAAGGAATAATTCCTCCCTATCTCTATAATCTTTTTCGGGATCTGTTTCAAGATGGCAATCTCATTCTGTTGGTAAATTAAGGGACCATCTCTCTGTGCTCCCCTCCCTTGTTGGCCTTCTTACAAATTTAATGCGTATCTCTCTGGGTACTTCATTTGTCCTGGCATATGCTAAGTTATTTCTATAAGACACTCTTTCAAAATCCATCCTAAACATATAACCATCCAAATCCACTATTTCATTGTGAGAATTTTTTAGCTTTTCCCTTGTCACAGCCAACCCCCCCTCCAGTCCATCAATTCTTTGTTTATTTTCCATTAGTGCTTTCTGTGTCTCCAAAAGTTCTGATTTTGAACTGACATTATCTTTCCGGATTTCCTTAATTTCTTTCAAAATGTTTTGAAGAATTTCCTCTATTGTTGATAGCTGTGTAGCTTCCATCTCTGTTTCTTTAGGTAACATTGAAATAATCTTAGGTTGATGTAGCTGCATTTTTAAAGCCCTAATGAAAGTTTTAAGTCTTTGTCACTAATATGGTGTCTGTTGGAGAGGCAGTCCGCGAGGCAAGGAGAGAACAAAAGCCAATGTCCAGATTCAGAATTCAGTTTAGTTATAATCCAGAGAGAAAACAAATTCTTAAAGACAGTCAAATAAAAAAGAACAAAGAAGGCACAGCAGGGAAAGGACCAATTAATCAATTACATTCATCCGTTGATAAAGAGAGAAGAACAGTCCCGAACATAAGGGAGTGTCAGCAATTTTCCAAGAAAATATATCTCCTGGGAACAAAGGAACGCCATCTTCCCCTGCTCCTCTGGAAGCCGCCGAGAGTTAGTGAGAGTCATTTCAATTGTAGCCAGACTTCGATACAAAGTATCCAGAGATCGTAAAGGAAAGACTTTCACTAGGTTTAAAAAAAATCGGATGTTGATTCCTCCGCCTCCCCAAGCCTGGGGAGCATTTCTAAACGCCGCTTTTTTTCCCTTTTCCGAGGTTTTTTTTTTTACAAACTCCCCCCTCCGTCTTCTTTCAAACTGAAAGTTGAGAGCATTAAAGCAAAATCACTCACGATCCACTTTGCAGCCAGGAGCCTCGGTGTTGCCTTCGACCCCGGCGTTTCAGTTCTTCTTTAAACCAGATAGCTGTTCCGGCTCTCCATCGTCAAAGGGGACAACCCCCCCCGCAACTCGTTCCTCTGCGCCTAGGTCGAAGCAGGAGCCCCCTGCCCCCGAGGGGGCCGCAGAGGCAACCAAGCGGCGGACGAGCACAAAGACTCGACCGTCGCCTCCGGCCAACCGGAAGGAAGTCCAAGTGCTAGGCTTCTTGCCTTGCATGCAACATAGCCCCGGTTCGAATCCCAGTAAGGGGTATGGCCAGCTGATGAGAGCTAATAAGCTCGAAATAGATCTATCCTGGTCTCTCTCTAATTTAATTTATTGATCAGCTCATAAAACTAACACACACACACACACACACACACACATAATTGTTTCACAACACCCTGTTAGAGCCCCAATTAAGGGAGGAGACATACTGTTTCCTTTTCTGCCTTTCGGCTCATCACCAGAGACCATCTAGACAGCAAGCAAAGAATTACGTTGTGTAATTTTTTTTTAGATATGTGTGTTAGTTTTATGAGCTGATCAATAAATTAAATTAGAGAGATCAGGATAGATCTATTTCGAGCTTATTAGCTCTCATCAGCTCATCACCAGAGACCATCTAGACAGCAAGCCAAGAATTACGTTGTGTAATTTCTGGTCTCTCTAATAAGCCTGAAATGGATCCATCCTGGTCTCTTTATTTTCAGCCCTTAAAAATCTAACACATATCTAAAAAATTTCACACAGCAGTAATCTAATTGGTTCTCTGTCTGGATGATCTCTAGGTTGAGTCGAAGAGCAGAGAGGGATGACGTTAAGTCTCCTCCCCTTAAAGGGACCTTGAACAGGAGCTGTGAAAATATTCTCTCATATATATGTATGTATGTATGTATGTATGTATGTATGTATGTATGTATGTATGTATGTATATATATATATATATATATGAGAGAATATTTCACAACTCCTGTTCGGGCCCCTTTAAGGGAGGAGACAAACTGTCTTCCTTCTCTGCCTTTCGGCTCAACCCAGAGACCATCTGGGCAGAGAGCCATGAGATTACTGTTGTGTGAATTTTTTAGATATGTGTTAGGTTTTTAAGGGCTGATTAATAAATAAATTGCAAGAGACCAGGATGGATCCATTTCGGGCTTATTAGCCCTCTTCAGCTGGCCATACTCCTTCTACTGGAATTTGAACCGGCACTCTCCAGCATATCAGGCAAGCCTTTTTATGCCTTGAGCTATCCGGCTTCCCATGATTACATCAGCCTTACAGGACTCTTGTAATGAGAGAATATTTCACAACTCCTGTTCGGGCCCCTTTAAGGGAGAAGACAAACCTTACAGCATCTCTCTCTCACCTTGTGTTCTTCCCTGCTGTAATTAACTGATTGTTTGATTTCTGCCTATAGTACATGTAATTATAGTATATATTCTTTTGTAGATAAAACCACTATTTATTACAAAACTCTGTTTGCTGGGTTGTCTCACATTGTAAAGCTGTGCGCACTCTGACATTTGTCTTTTAATATAGATTGGTTCAATGTCCATTTCAACTTTTTCTTTTGTCCCTTCCAACTAAGTTTTATTGGGTTAGGGTCCTCCCATATCTTCGTTTCTATCTCCAGCTCTTGCACATTTGCTCTTAATTCTGGTGACATATCTATTCTAGCCAGGATTGATGTCTATTTGAATATAATGTATACTGATTTTTCCATGGATTTATTTCTCTCCATGCATCCTTTAAAAAAAATATTAATCTTTTTATTTGCAGTTTTCTTTTCACATCATATTTTGTGGACAGTGTATTGTCAGGGTCAAATCTTTTTTAAACAATGCTAACAATAATAATACAAGTATGTGTAATCCTAATCTTCCAACTCTTCATAATTCTTTATAATTTTCCCATTAATTCATTTAAACATAGATAACATTTCTTTGTGCCATGTATTTGTTACCCCTACTAAATTACTAATATTTAATATTTTAAGAATTACTCATTATTACACCATAACTTCAATATTCCAAATGTGGAAGATTACTAATAAAGCCAAATATTAACAATATTAAATCAATGCTGGGAGTGTATCTCAAAATCCCCACAATTTCTAATCCTTAATATTTTAAATTCACAATATACTTTAACACACTATTAATGTTAGATTACCTAATCCTAAATTTCCATCTAGTAAATTTAACTTATTTTTAGTTATAATAAGTTGTATTATCTGTATATATGTGTGTGTGTGTGTTAGGTTTTTGAGCTGATAAATAAATAAATCAGGGAGACTAGGATAGATCTATTTCGAGCTATTTAGCTCTCATCAGCTAGCCATACTCTTACTGGGATTCGAACCAGGGAAGTATTGCATGTGAGGCAGTTGTAATTGCCTCTAGACCAACTGGTTCTATCCTGATCAGCTGAGACAGGAGGATAAGTATATGCTTGTGTCACAACACCCTGTTAAGCCCCAATTAAGGGAGGAAGCATACTGCTTTCCTTTTCTGACTTTTGGCTCATCACCAGAGACCATCTAGACAGAAAGCGATTAGTTTCATTGTGCACTTTTTATTATGTGTGTTAGGTTTTTGAGCGGATAAATCAATCAATCAGGGAGACTAGGATAGATCTATTTTGAGCTATTTAGCTCTCATCAGCTAGCCATACCCTTACTGGGATTCAAACCAGGGAAGTATTACATGTGAGGCAGTTGTAATTGCCTCTAGACCAACTGGTTCTATCCTGATCAGCTGAGACTGATCAGCTGAGACTCTGTGTGCAACCTGATCAGCTGAGACTCTAGATGGTCTCTGGTGACGTACAGTTTGGACCGCTTACAGACTAAGCCATCATTCATTGTTAGAATGTTCTTTTTTATATATATATAATTTTATTGTAAATTAGTAACAAAAAAAAAGAACATAAATAAGACATTGACAAGACAGAACAAAACTACACAGATACAACTGGGAGTAACCCACCCCCTATATGTACACAGTTACCAAGTAACATCGTATACCATCTTACTACATTTCTAGATATTCCAGCTATTTCTATTTGTCTATATCTTACATTTATCAATTCCCCATAGCTACCACTGCTCCATACATTCATTTTATTTACTATCTATATATCTACATTGTATATTCTTCCCTATCTCTCATCCCATAGTCTCTTTACCTCTATCCATTCATACCACCTTTCCCAACTTTGATAGAATATTGCTTCCTGTCTTTGAGAATATATGTTAGTCTGTCGCATTCAGCACACCAGAAAATTTTGTTGATAATTAGTTGGTCTGATGGTAGTTCTTTCCCTTTCCAAAACTGTGCATATGCTATTCTGGCTGCAGTGGTAATGTGTGTGAAAAGATACCAGTCTATCTTCCTTATGCCTCCGGGATTTATCCCCAATAAATAAACCTCTAGTTTTAATTGAAATCTCCGTAAGCCAATCTTTTATCCTACTCCAATATCTTTGGGCTTGTGGACATATCCACCATTGATGGTAGAATGTGCCCCTGGCTGACTCGCATTTCCAGCATTCTTCAGGCGTTCCAAGGAACATCTTCGCGATTCTTGCTGGTGGTATATGCCATCTGTAGAGCATTTTATACATATTTTCTTTAAAAGACACTGCCATTGTTAATTTTACTGTTTTATTCCATAGTTCTTTCCATTTTTCAAGATCCAGTGAATACCCGAAATTTCTCCCCCAGGCTATAATCGAGTCTTTGATAATTTTGTCACCTATATTTCGTGTCAGCAAGAGGTTATATACTTTAGAAATACATTTTTTATTAGTTTCCAAAAGGGCGTTATCGAATTCTTGTGGGGAAGTGCAAATTCCCCATGTAGCTTTGTCTTTCTGGTATCTTGACTGTATTTGCGTATATGCCCACCAGTCCAAATTAATTCCCCGTAATTTTAAATCTGTTTTGGACCTATTACCTCCGCCATCCAGCAGTTCCCTATAAGTCACAAGTTTATCCAAATTACATGATTGCTTCAAGAGTCGCAATCCAGTATGGAGTCTTACTATACATCAGTCCTTTAGTCTTATCCCATATCTTAATCAAACATCCCCTTATATAGTGGTTCATAAAATACTTGTATTGACCTTCTTTTGTTGGCCAAAGAAAGTAGTGCCATCCCTGCTGTAAATTGTATCCTTCGATTGTTAGTATGCGTTTCCTCTCTAGTGTTATCCAGTCCTTTATCCAAACCAGGCAAGAGGCTTGATTATACCACTCCCAATTTGGAAGCCCCAAGCCTCCCCTAGTTTTATGGTCCTGCATCATTTTTCTTTTAATATGTGATTTTTTCCCTTGCCAAATGAATTTTCCAGTTATCTGGTCCATTTTATTAAAACATTTCCTCTCTAATCTTGCAGGAGCCATTTGGAAAAGGTATATCCATTTTGGCAGCACATGTGCCTTTATCACTGCCACTCTTCCTAGCAGGAAGTTGTACATTCCTCCACCTGTCTAAGTCTCTTTAACATCTTCATCAACGATTTGGATGAGGGGATAAATGGGGAACTCATCAAATTTGCAGACAACACCAAGCTGGCAGGAATAGCCAACACTCCAGAAGATAGGCTTAGGATACAGAAGGATCTAGACAAACTTGACCATTGGGCACTATCTAATAAAATGAAATTCAATTGTGAAAAAAGTAAGGTCCTACATATAGGCAAGAAAAACAAAATGCACAAGTACAGTATAGGTGGTATCTTGCTCAATAGTAGCAACTGTGAGAGGGATCTAGGAATCTTAGTGGACAACAATTTAAATATGAGCCAGCAGTGTGCAGCAGCTGCCAAAAAAGCCAACACAGTTCTAGGCTGCATAAGCAGAGGGATAGAATCTAGATCACGTGAAGTGTTAATGCCACTGTATAGTGCCTTGGTAAGGCCACACTTGGAATACTGCATACAGTTTTGGTCGCCACGATGTAGAAAAGACGTGGAGACTCTGGAAAGAGTGCAGAAAAGAGCAACCAAGATGATTAGGGAACTGGAGACTAAAACATATGAAGAACGGTTGCAGGAGCTGGGTATGTCTAGTTTGATGAAGAGAAGGACCAGGCGAGACATGATAGCAGTGTTCCGATATCTCAGAGGGTGCCACAGAGAAGAGGGAGCCAAACTATTCTCCAAGGCACCTGGGGGCAGGACAAGAAGCAATGGGTGGAAACTAATCAAGGAGAGAAGCAACTTGGAATTAAGGAGAAATTTCCTGACAGTTAGAACAATTAACCTCTGGAACAGCTTGCCTCCAGAAGTTGTGAATGCCCCAACCCTGGAAGTCTTTAAAAAGATGTTAGATAGCCATTTGTCTGAAATGGTATAAGGTTCCTGCCCACGCAGGGGGTTGGACTAGAAGACCTACAAGGTCCCTTCCAACTCTGCTATTGTATTGTATTGTATTGTAAGTCCTGTTCCATTTGTAAGAGGAGTTTGTCATAGTTGTTTCTCCTTATTGCAGAACATTTTATATTGAAAAAGTTTTATTGGTTTTACATTTTTTAACAGGGTAGGGTAATGGTTACAAAGAAATTTTGAGAGCATTCACGTCGGAGTCGTCGGACCTTCCAAGACCTCAAATTACACATTAAAAAAGTTAACATAGAAAACATTTTCCATACCACTACAAGATGAGAGCAAGTACATTTACCTAAATTCTCCCTTCCATGCTGTCAGACATTTACAAAAAGTCCGGATAAGAATATTATGCAAAATTGTTCATGAAAAATCAAGGCAAAGTTATTTTTTTGATCTAAGTCTTTTGGCTATTGTATCTTCTTTCTCTCCTCCCTGGCCCCCCTCGGGCGGGGCCGTGGCCCCCTCCGTCCCCCCTGGATCTTCCCCCAGGGCAGAGGAATGTTTTTTAAGAAAGGCTTCCGCCTCAGCAACTGTTTTAATCCTCACTCTTCCTCCTTCCCAGAACACCAGCATCCCTTCAGGGGTCATCCACTTGAACCAAATCCCGTGATCAAACAAGGTTTTAGACAAGAAGGAAAAATTCCTTCTTGCATCTCTAATTTTTCTAGGGATCTGCTTCAAGATAGTGACCGTCTCTTGTTGATAAGTTAAGGGTTTCTCTCTCTGCGCTTTCAGGACTTCCTCTCTGGTTGACCTTCTAACAAGTTTCACATGTATCTCTCTAGGCACTTCATTTATCCTGGCATATGCTGAGTTAATTCTATAGGCTAGGTCAATGTCCCCCCTGATCTCATCCTTAGGTTTTTGTAAATAGTCTGCTAAAATTATGCTCATAAGATCAGGGAGGTATTCACCAGATTCCTCAGAAACATTTTGAAATCTCAAAAAGTATGTCATTCTTTCCATATCCATCCTAGACACATGCCCATTTATTTCCACAACCTCATTGGTAACATTTTTAATTTCCCCCTTGGCCCCCTCCAACCCCCCTTCCAGTTCTTTATTCTTCTGTGTGTTATCCAGCACTTGTCTTCTTGTATCCAACAGCTCCTTCTTGAAAATAATATTTTCAGCCCTCTGGGCCTTTATTTCTGATATCAAAGTTAGTATAGAAGTTTCAAGAGAAGCCATCCTTTGTTCCAAATTTACAAGTGCTGCTTCTTGTGCCATGGTTAAAAGTTAGAGTCACTGCCACCAAGATGGCGTTTTCCGGGTGGGGCTGGTGGGGCAAACCAGGAGCTCAGTTCAGTTCAGGGCTGTGAAGTTGCAAACAATTCAGAAACCAAAAGAGACACAATTTCCCAAATAGTAATAACGAAGGTATTCCAGAGAAGAAGTCACAAATCCATCAAAAGAAATTTTTTTTTCAAAAATCCAGAGAGAGTCCTGCTTTCAAAGAGACGCTGGAAATTTTCCTTAGTTGAAATAGTCAGGCAGGGACAAAAAGAATCCACTTCCACCGCTCATCTCAGCCAGAGGGAGAGAGTAGCAAAATAAGAATTTTTTAAGCTCAGCCAGACCCAGAAACAATGTTGCAAAAAGTCACAATCCACTTTCCTTTGTTAGAAACCGTCCGGAGTGAAAGTTTTCCGCTTTCTCTTTGCAGAGAAGCCATTTTAACGCGCCGCTTAAATCCGAGGGTTTTTTTTTTAAAAATAAACACCCCCCTCCCAGTCCGTTCAGCCTGGCTGGCAGCAAGGTAAAAAAAGTTTTTTTAGAAACTCACTCTCTCCTCGCAGCTGAAGCCTCGGGAGCCCTTCCGACTGAGCCGATCAGCCCTCCTCATTGCTGTAAATGGCGCCGTCTTCCTTAGGCGAAGGGAGAACCCCCCGCTAGCATGTTCTCCCTCACCTGAGCCGCGCCGGGAGCCACTTCCTCCACCGCCGTGGGGGGCGCGCCCCCCGACGAGCCGGCCCTACGGGAGACCCTCAAAAAAGAGGAGTCTCACCCCCGTTGGGGGGCAGAAGAAGAAACAAAGCGGCGAGCGAGCGCTAGGCTCGCCCGTCGCCGCAGGAGCCGGAACCGGAAGCCCTTATTGCAGAACATTTTGAAGTAAACCATATACCCAAGTATTTTATTTTTTTAACAATTTGTATTCCCAGTGTATTCTCTAACTCCATTTTCCATGTCCCCTTAATATTTTTTGCTAGCAATTTTGTTTTATCTCTATTAATTTGCAAACCTGCTACAGCACCGAATTCCTCAATATCTGTTAGCAAATTTGGCCCCAATATCATTGGGTCTTCTAATATAAAAAGATCATCCGCAAATACTTGTAATTTGAATTCTTCTTTTCTGATTTTAGTTCCTTTTACTCCTTTATCTTGCCTGATTTTATTTAATAGGGGTTCCAATGTTAGAATAAACAGCAGTGGAGACATCAGACACCCTTGCCTCGTCCCCCTACCTATTTGTATCTCTTCTGTTGTTTCACCTTCAATTAACACTCTTGCATATTGTGACTTATAAAGTGCTCGAATAGCTTGTAAAAAGATAGGTCTAAAGTCCATCTCCTCAATTTGCCGCAAAATAAAGTCCCAATTGACTCTATCAAATGCTTTTGCGCATCCAGAAACATCAAAACCATTTCTTTATCTGAGTGTGTTTCATAGTATTCCATTGTATCCATAATAATTCTAACATTATCTCTAAGGTATCTATTTGGCAAAAATCCATTTTGATCTTGGTGGATGTATTCATTTAGAAAAATCTTTAATCTTTCTGCTAGTATTGACGTAAATATTTTATAATCTGTATTGAGCAAGGAGATGGGTCTATAGTTTTTGATCAACATTCGATCAGAATCTGGTTTGGGGAGCAGCGTAATGTAGGCCTCCATCCACGACCGGGGGACTCCGCCCTTAGTTAACACCTCATTGAATAAGTCTTTCATATTTAACAATAATATATCGTATATTTCTTTGTATAATTCAGCTGGCAGTCCATCCGCTCCTGGTGATTTGCCACATTTCTGCTTTTTAATCACAATTTCAACTTCTCCTTCTTTAATCTCTGCGTTGAGAATATTTTTTATCTTTTCTGATACCTTAGGTAATTTCAAACTTTCACAATATATCCTTACTTGCTCCTCATGTATTCTCTCCTTTTGGTATAGTTTTTCAAAAAAGTTTTGAATCACCCTCTTTTTCCCTTCCATGTTCCTTACAAGAGTTCCCTCGTCATCTTGCAGTACGTCTATTTTTCTTGCTTCTGCCTCTTTTCTTAGACTATAGGAAAGCCACTTACCTGCTTTATTGGCATGCTCAAAGAAGTGTTGCCTCCCCTGTTTGAGTTTATTCGCCAGTTTTTCTTAATCTAATAACATTAGTTTATGTTTAAGGAGTTCTTTTCTCTCTCTTATACTCTCATTACCCGGGTCTACCTGCAATGCCCTCTCTTCCTTCTCTAAATTTTCTAAGATTTTGGCCCTATTTTCTCTTTCCAATTTCCATTTGTGTGCCGAAAATTTTATCGTATATCCTCTTATAGTATAGTATCCCATATAGTTTGTAGCAAGGAGTCTTCCCGCCTATTTTCCTGATAAAAGAACTTTAATTCTTTTTTTAGTCCCATAACAAATTCTTTCTCCGTTACCAAATCTTGGGACCATGTCTTGTGTCTATTTATTTATTTATTTATTTATTTATTTATTTATTTATTTATTTATTTATTTATTTATTTATTTATTTATTTATTTATTTATTTAATTATTTATTTTTTTAATTATTTATTTTTTTAATTAATTATTTATTATTTATTATTTATTATTTATTTATTTATTTATTTATTTATTTATTTATTTATTTATTTATTTATTTATTTATTTATTTATTTATTTATTTATTTATTTATTTATTTATTTATTTATTTATTTATTTATTTATTTATTTATTTATTTATTTATTTATTTATTTATTTATTTATTTATTTATTTATTTATTTATTTATTTATTTATTTATTTATTTATTTATTTATTTATTTATTTATTTATTTATTTATTTATTTATTTATTTATTTATTTATTTATTTATTTATTTATTTATTTATTTATTTATTTATTTATTTATTTATTTATTTATTTATTTATTTATTTATTTATTTATTTATTGAACCGCCCTTCTCCATAGAGGACCAGTGTGGTGCACAGGAAATTAAAATCGATAAATAACAATAAATACAGAATAATTAAAAATAAATTAAACTAAAAGCCTGCGCTAAAACATCCCAATTAAAATTCTAAAATACATTTACTCATTGGCTAAACTAGACCGGCTTGATGGAAAAGATAAGTCTTAAGTGAGCGACGAAAGAGGGGAAGGTCTGTGATGGTCCGAAGTTCAGGGGGTAGGTCATTCCAGAGGGATGGCCCAGCCACTGAGAAGGCCCTCCCCCTGGGCACCGCTAGCCAGCATTGGCCGGCGGATGGTACCCTGAGGAGGCCCTCCCTATGGAAGCGGATCGGACAGAGGGAGGTATGCGTCAGGAGACGGTCCCGCAAATAACTAGGCCCCATGCCATGGAGCGATTTAAAGATGGTAACAAGCACCTTGAAGCACACCCGGAAGGCCACCGGCAGCCAGTGCAGCTCGCGCAGGAGAGGTGTTACGTGGGAGCTTCGAGATGCTCCCAGAATCCCCCGCACGGCCGTATTCTGTACTAACTGGAGCCTCCGGATGCACCTCAAGGGGAGCCCCATGTAGAGAGCGTTACAGTAGTCTAGGTGGGACGTAACGAGCGCTTGAGTGACTGTGGAAGGGCGTCCCGGTCAAGAAAGGGGCGCAACTGGCGTACCAGGCGTACCTGGTATAAAGCCTCCCTGGTCACGGCCGCCACCTGGTCATCCAGGGACAGGCGCGAATCCAGGAGGACACTCAAGTTGCGGCCCAGTGATTCACCCCCGATGACCAGCGATGGAATCAGCTGGCCATGCCGGGGCGCCGGGAGCCACAGCCACTCAATCTTGGACGGGTTGAGCCGAAGTTTGTTGCTTCCCATCCAGACCCACACGGCTTCCAGGCACTGGGACATCACCTCGACGGCATCGTTGGGGTGGTTGGGGGTAGATATGTACAGCTGAGTGTCATCAGCGTACAGATGGTACTCTACCCCACAACCACGGATGATCTCACCCAGCGGCTTCATATATATGTTAAACAGGAGGGGTGAGAGGACCGACCCCTGAGGCACCCCACAAGTGAGTGGTCTCGAGGTCGACCTCTGCCCTCCTGTCAGTACAAATTGCGACCGACCGGAGAGGTAGGAGGAGAACCACTGTAAAACAGTGCCCCCCAGTCCCAACCCCTCCAGTCGGTGCAATAGGATACCATGGTCGATGGTATCGAAAGCCGCTGAGAGATCTAACAGGACCAGGATAGAGGAGAAACCTCTATCCCGCGCCCTCCAGAGATCATCCACCAACGCGACCAATGCCGTCGCGGTGCCGTGCCCAGGCCGGAAGCCGGACTGGCGCGGGTCTAGATAAGCAGTTTCCTCCAGGTGCCGAGAGAACTGCTGTGCCACCACACTCTCTACAACCTTCGCCAGAAAGTGAAGGTTGGAGACCGGATGGTAATTAGTTAACAATGCTGGGTCCAGGGAAGGCTTCTTGAGGAGGGGTCTCACCATTGCCTCTTTAAGGGAAGCCGGCAAGAACCCCTCACTCAGAGAAGCGTTCACAATTTCCTGGAGCCAGCCTCGTGTCACCTCCCAGGAGGCCAGTACCAGCCAGGAGGGACACGGGTCCAATAAACATGTGGTGGCATTCAGCCGTCTCGGCAGCCTGTCCATGTCTTTGTAAGCAACAAAGTCGAACTCATCCCATAAAACGGTCGCAAGACCTGCCTCGGACGGTCCGCCCAGATCTATCTCAGTGGAGGCCAGTTCGTCCCGGATCCGAGCGATTTTATCCTGCAGATAAGCTCCAAATTCCTCTGCTCTGCCCTGCAAAGGAGTTTCCCGCGACCCCCGTTGGAGAAGGGAGTGGGTCACCTGAAACAGGGTGGCAGGGCGGTTATCTGCGGATGCGATAAGAGTGGCCAGATGGCTGCGTTTAGCCACTCTTATCGCCACTAGGTAGGTCCTTAAATGGGACCGAACCAGTGTTCGGTCGGATTCGGAGCGAGTAGTCTTCCACCTGCTCTCTAGGCGTCTCTTGTGTCTGGGGGAGAAATAGGTAAACTGGGCCTCGCCTGGATGCGCGGCTCTCCATACATCTTCCAATCCTAATTCATCTCGAATTTGATCACATATCGATGGCAGTGTCTTTCTTACCTATTTCCCATAACCCCCCCTTGTATAATCTTTAGTGGTATCTAGAACCGCATTAAAGTCCCCCATTAAACAAATATGTTCATAGTCAAGTTCATTTAGTTTATTATATATCATATTATAAAAAAATTTCTGGTTGCAGTTGGGGGCATATATATTTCCTAGTAAGATCTTCCTTTGACATATTTTAATCTCAACCAGCAAGAATCTTCCCTCTTGCTCAACCAGCAAGAATCTTCCCTCTTACCAAATCTAGTAAGCGAAAATTTGTTTAGGTTCCAAAAATTTATGTACAAATAGCGCCACTCCTCTTTTTTGGGGTCAGCCAGGGACACAAATAAATCACCTAATTTAGGGCATACGAGTATGTTCTGGTAACCTTTTTTAATATGTACCTCCTGTAGACCTATTATTTGATATCTCCCTCGCAACAGCTTCTTTTGTATTTTTTTCCATTTATTTGGTGAGTTTAGGCCATTGATATTGATTAATATTAACTGGGGTCCTTCTTCTGCCAGTTTATTTATTCAGTTCCTTCAATCAGTTTCTTTTTCTGCCTTGTCACCATCTGGGGTCCCGAGCCTCCTGTGGTTTGGTTTTCCTTTTGTTTACTTAACATTTTCCATTCCTTCGTCGTCTCTGTTTCCTGTGACTCTTCTTGGCTTCCACTTTCTACCTCCTCCTCATTCTCTTGATTATCAATTTTGAAGTGTGCATCAAAGAATTACTGTGCATCTCTTTGGTCTTCTATCCATATCCACTTATCTTGCCAGCTTACAATCAGTCCATCTGGTATCAGCCATCTATAATGTATTCCTGTCTTCTGTAGTCTTGTGAGAAATTAGTAACATTTCCTTATTTCCCTAACTCATCTTGGTAGCTGATGTAGTATGTTTATTTCTCGTCCTTTGTATTCTATTTTCCTATCTCTTGCTACTCACGATACTTTGTCACACAGTGTCTTCTTTTTGCAGTGTATATGGATTTCTTTTGGTAGGTTATGATGCCTGGCGTAACTAGTATATACCCGGAAGGGATCTATGCACTGATTTACTTCCTCTTTGTCTTTTCCTGCAATCTCTGCCACAATGTCTGTCATAATTTGGTCCAAGTTCTCATCCTTTTCTTCCAAAACATAGAATGTTCTTGTTATTGTTGAACCATGGGTCTGCCAGGAGTGCCACTTTCAGTGCTGTCATCAACTTATCCTGGCTTCGGGTGGTGACCTGGGCCGCCTTTTATTTTATTTATTTTATTTTTATTTTATTAAATTTATACCCCGCCCTTCTCCTTGTTAGGACCCAGGGCGGCGCACAGGCATTATTTAAGAACACAAAATACAATAAATATCTATTAAAATGTATTAAATTAATAAACCCGTGCTAAAACCCAATATTAAAACCCTTGCCAATTATAAATTATTTTCTTAAAAAGTCAGAAATGGGGGCTATCCTAGGCCGGCTTGTTGGAATAAATACGTCTTAAGACGTTGGCGGAAGAGGCGGAGGTCCGAGATAGTACGGAGGTCGGGGGGTAGGTCGTTCCAGAGGGCCGGGCCCGCCACAGAGAAGGCCCTTCCCCTGGGTGTCGCCAACCGGCATTGCCCCGTCGACGGCACCCGAAGAAGACCCTCTCTGTGGGAGCGGATCGGACGAAGGGATGTATGGGGCAGGAGGCGGTCTCGTATATAGCTAGGCCCCGAGCCATGGAGCGATTTAAAGATGGTCATCAGCACCTTGAAGCGCACTCGAAAGGCCACAGGCAGCCAGTGCAGCTCGCGCAGGAGAGGTGTTAAATGGGTTTACCTTGTGGCACCCATAATCACCCGCGCGGCCGCATTCTGTACTAACTGTAGCCTTCGAGTGCACCTCAAGGGGAGCCCCATGTAGAGAGCGTTACAGTAATCCAGCCGGGATGTCACGAGCGCTTGA
Organism: Rhabdophis nuchalis; assembly: GCA_039707465.1. Lineage (NCBI taxonomy): Eukaryota > Metazoa > Chordata > Lepidosauria > Squamata > Natricidae > Rhabdophis > Rhabdophis nuchalis. Next base: position 69,442,698 of record CM077648.1, read on the forward strand.
GTGACTGTGCGAAGGGCTCCCCGGTCCAGTAAGGGGCGCAACTGGCGTATCAGGCGTACCTGATAGAATGCCCCCCTGGCCACGGCCGCCACATGGTCCTCCATGGACAGCCGGGAATCCAGGAGGACGCCCAAGTTGCGCGCCCTCTCCACGGGGGCCAGTTGTTCGCCCCCAATGGCCAGTGTTGGACTTATCTGGCTGAACCGGGGTGCCGGAAACCACAGCCACTCGGTCTTGGCCGGGTTGAGCTTGAGTTTGTTACTACCCATCCAGATCCGTACGGCCTCCAGACACCGGGACAGCACCTCGACGGCATCGTTGGGGTGGTTTGGGGTGGATATGTACAACTGAGTGTCATCAGCGTACAGATGGTATTCCACCCCAAAACCACGGATGATCTCACCCAGCGGCTTCATGTAGGTGTTGAACAGGAGTGGCGAGAGGACCGACCCCTGAGGAACCCCACATGTGAGGGGCCTCGGGGACGACTTCTGCCCTCCTGCCAACACCCATTGCGACCGACCAGAGAGGTAGGATGAGAACCACCGTAAAACGGTGCCTCTCAGCCCCAACCCCCCCAATCGGTGCAATAAGATACCATGGTCGATGGTATCAAAAGCCGCTGAGAGATCTAATAGGACAAGGATAGAGGAACAACCTCTATCCCGTGCCCTCCAGAGATCATCCACCAACGCGACCAATGCCGTCTCGGTACTGTGACCGGGCCGGAAGCCGGACTGGCGCGGGTCTAGATAATCAACTTCCTCCAGATGTCGGGGAAACTGTTGAGCCACCACACTCTCAACAACCTTCACTAAAAAGTGAAGGTTGGAGACGGGACGATAGTTCTCTAATAAAGCTGGGTCCAGGGATGGCTTCTTGAGGAGGGGCCTCACCACCGCCTCTTTCAAGACGGTGGGCAAGGACCCCTCACTCAGAGATGAATTCACAATACCCTGGAGCCAGCCTCGTGTCACCTCCCAGGATGCCAGTACAAGCCAGGAGGGGCACGGGTCCAATAAACATGTGGTGGCTCTAAGGTTCCTCCGCAACCTGTCCATATCCTCGGTAGTAACAAAGTCAAACTCCTCCCAAGATGTTATCTCAAGACCAGCACCGGGCACCTCGACCGGATCACTAGTGGAGGGCAGCTCGTTCCGAATCTGAGTGATTTTGTCCTGCAGAAAAACTCCAAATTCCTCTGCTCGACCCTGCAGAGGGGCTTCCCGCGGCCTCAAATGCAAGAGGGAGCGGGTCACCCCAAACAGGGCGGCAGGGCGGTTTTCCGCGGACGCGATAAGGGTGGCACAATACTCACGTTTGGCCACTCTTAGCACCACTAAATAAGTCCTAATATGGTCTCTCACTAGTGTTCGGTCAGATTCGGATCGAGAAGATCTCCACCTACTCTCTAGGCGTCTCTTACAGCGTTTCATCTCCCGAAGCTCCTCGGTAAACCAAGGAGCCTGGGTGACTCGACGCCGCATGAGAGGCCGCAAGGGCGCGACTCGGTCCAAGGCCCCCGTGGCCGCACTATACCATGCGGCCACTAGATCCTCAGTCGAGCCGTGGGACAGGGACACAGGTACTGGCCCAAGCTCCCTCTGGAACCTTTCCGGGTCCATCAGGCACCTGGGGCGGAACCAACTCGGTGTCTCCGGTTCCGCCTCCCCGCGGTGGGGTGTGACGGTTGGAAAGTCTATCCGAAGGAGAGAGTGATCTGTCCATGACAAGGGTAAGATGACTAAATCCCCTGTTCCAAGATCACTAATCCAGTGTCCAGAGACAAAAATCAGATCCAGCGTGTGTCCTCCCTCGTGCGTGGGGCCCTGAACTACTTGGGTCAGGTCCATGGCCGTCATGGAAGCCATGAACTCCCGAGCTGCCTCGGATGTCTCGCCCGCCGATGGCAGGTTAAAGTCCCCCATGACCATAAGTCTGGGGGTCTCCACCGCCATCGCGGCGATCACCTCGAGTAGCTCGGGCAGGGCTGCTGTTACATAGCGGGGAGCCAGGTATACAACCAGCAAGCCCAACTGCCTCCCTAGGCCCCACTTCACGAAGAGGGACTCACAGCCGGTCGTCTGAGGCACAGTGGTCTCCTTCGGCTCCAGACTTTCCTTAACGATAACCGCCACCCCCCCACCCCTTTTGGTGGGAGGAAGGAATGTTGAGGTGAACAACTTCTTCCTTCTTACTATTGTACTGCAGTTTTCTCGACAAAGCATCTGCCAACAGGTTCTTCCCTGCAGGGATGTGTTTAAGTTCGAATTGGAAGTATTGTGCCCAGCAAACTTGTTTGGGGGATAGTCTTCGATTGGCTTGGATAGCTTTGAGGTTTTTATGATCAGTCCAGACCTCAAATGGCATATCCACCCCTTCCAGGAGATGTCTCCATGAGAGCAGGCACTACCTGATCGCCAATGGTTCTTTCTCCCTAATGGCCCACCTCCTTTCAGTAACTGAGTTTTTGGAGATGTAGGTACATCTTTTGCAGTAGCACTGCAGCTATCGCTACATCACTGGCATTCATCTGGATTATGAATGGTTGCTTTGGGTCGGGGTGTTGCAGTATGGGCTCTTGGGAAAAGAGCTGTTTTAATTTCTCAAAGGGTTTTTGGCAGTCCATTGTTGGCTTGCTTTTGGCTTAGTTGGGAAGGCCTTGTTTTTAATAGCTCAGCCAATGGGAGGGCAATTTCTGCAAAAGTCAGAATGAACTGCCTGTAGAAATTGGCGAATCCAAAGAAACCTTTGCAATTGTCTGTTTGTCTGTTGGAGGTTTCCAGTCTAACACAGCTTTCACTTTTCCTGGATCCATTTCTATCCCCTCGTTGGAGATGCAATACCCTAAGTAATCTAATGTGGTCTTCTGGAACTCACAGTTCGACAACTTTGCATATAGCTTGGCGGCCAGAAGTTTTTTCAGGACTTGCCGTAGCAGCTTCACATGTTCTTCTAGGGTTTCAGAGAAGATCAAGATGTCATCAAGATAAACGAGCACTCCGCAGTACAGGTGCTCATGCAGCATTTCATTTATGTACTGCATAAAGACCATGGGTGCTCTTTGTAGCCCAAATGGCATTGCTTTGTATTGAAAACTGCCAAGGGGGTTGTTAAAAGCGGTCTTCCATTCATCTCCCTCTCTGATTCGTATGTGGTAATACGCCTCTCTCAAGTCAAGCTTGGTGAAGATCTTGCCTTTAGCCAAGTGGTTCAACATATCTTTCATGAGGGGGAGGGGATAGGAGTTCTTTTCGCATACCACATTCAAGGCTCGCAGATCCACACAGAGATGAACCCCCTCCCCGCTTTCTTTCTCTGAAGAGCACTGGGGCTGCTACTTTTGACTTTGCTGGTTCAATAAAGCCCTGTTTAAAATTGGTGTCGATGTACTTCCTCAATTCCCCCATCTCTTTGGGAGTCATGAAGTACATTTTTGGCTTTGGTAAAATAGCCCCAGGTTTGAAGTCTATTGCGCAATCTGTGGGTCAGTGAGGGTGAAGATAGTTGCCATCTTCCTCACTGAACAACCCCATGAATTCCTAGTAGTCTGTTGGTACTTGTTGGACCCCTGGGCATTTGGTGTGTGCTGCAGGTGCTGCAGGTTCCAGACAGTCTGGGCTCTTGGGTTCAATTATTCCTGGGTGACCTTTTGGCTCCACCGGTGGTAACGACCCAAAGCCGATAATCAATTTCTTAATGCTGTCCTCCCATTTTATTGTAGGTGCCCACTTGTCCAGTCATGTAAGTCCCAAGGTAATTGATTCCTGCATTCCTGGAGCTACGATGAATCTGAGGAATTCATAGTTGTGGTCTATCATTAACTTTACCAACTCTGTAATTTTTGTGGTTGCCCTCCCCCCAATAGTGTTCCATCCACTTGCTCAAATCAAATGGGATGGGTTACGGCAGTGGTCGGCAAACCGCGGCTCGTGAGCCGCATGCGGCTCTTTGGCCTCTTGAATGTGGCTCTTCAGTCTCTCTCTGATTCCCTCCCTCCCTTCCTCCCTCTGTCTCTCTCCCTCTCTCTCACTCTGTGCCTCTCTCTGTGTGTCTGTCACTGTCTCTGTCCTCAGAATACCGCGTGAAGCAGCAGCGAGTCTCTGCGCTGCCGGCGAGGCCATCCGTGAGGTCCCCCTCGCGTTCCTCGTCTTCCCCAATGGCATCTGGAGTGATCAGCGGCCGTGCAGAAACACTGTGGAAAAGATAGGTGCGTGCACGTCCCGCAGAATTACAACGCAAGTTCCCACCACTACGAAGTCTCCGAGACTGTAATTCGGCGGGGCATGCGCATGGAAAAGATAGGCGCGCACATGCCCCGCCCAATTACAGTCTCGGAGACTTCGTAATGGTGGGAACTTGGGCTGTAATTCTGTGGGACGTGCACGCACCTATCTTTTCTATGGTGTGGAAAAGCAGCAAGTTTTTGCACAGCCGCTGATCACTCCAAATGCCATCGGGGAAGACGAGGAATGCGAGGGGGACCTTAAGAAATTGATTATCGGCTTTGGGTCATTACCACCGGTGGAGCCAAAAGAGAGAGACAGACAGACAGACAGACACACAGACAGACACACAGAGCGAATGACAGAGAGACAGGAAGGGAGGGGAGAGACACAGAGATAAGAGGGAGGGAGGAGAGAGAGATACAGAGGCAGACACAGAGAGAGAATGACAGAAAGAGACAGGGAGGGAGGGAGGGAGACAAAGAGCCAGAGAGAGAGAGACAGACAGACAGACACAGAGAGAATGACAGAGAGAGACATAGAAGAAGGGAGGGGAGAGAGACACAGAGATAGAGAGGGAGGGAGGAGAGAGACACAGAGAGATACAGAGAGACAGACACAGAGAATGATAGAAAGAGACAGAGAGGGAGGGAGGGAGAGAGAGATAAAGAGCCACAGAGACAGACAGACAGACAGACAGACTCAGAGAGAGAGACAGAGAGAAACAGAAAGAGAGAGAAAGAGAAAGAAGGGAAGAAAGAAAAGAAAGAAAAAGAAAGTGGGAGAGAGATGAAAGAAAGAGAACTTATGACCACAATTGAGCCCAAAATTTTGGTTGCTACACAAGACCATTGTTAAATGAGTTTCACCACATTTTCCAAGTTGGCCACGCCCACCCAGTCACATGACCGCTGAGCCACTCCCGCAAAACAGGCCACACCTTCTGGCTCTCAAAAGAAATTTCAATCGTGGTATTGTTGATATTTGGTTCTTTTGACTAATGAGTTTGCCAACCACTGGGTTAGGGGGGATATCATACGTACCCACAAAGGGACAGGATTTCCATTGCAATGCCAGTTACCACTTTTTCTTAGAGATGCTGTTAGATCCAGAGAATTTAAAAAAAACTTACAAAATTCTTTTTAAAGTTACTTCGCAAGGGTTATATATGCATGTATGTATGTATGTATGTATGTATGTATGTATGTGTGTATGTATGTATATATGTATGTTTTTATGAGCTGATCAATAAATAAATCAGAGAGACTAGGATAGATTTATTTATTGATCAGCTCATAAAAACTAACACACATATTAAAAAAATCACAACGGAATTCTTGGCTTTCTGTCTAGATGGTCTCTGGTGATGATCCGAAAGGCAGAAAAGGAAACAGTATGTCTCCTCCCTTAATTGGGGCCCTAACAGGGTGTTGTGGAATAATTATAGATATGTATGTATGTATGTATATATGTATGTATATATTTCTGCATCCCAATTTTTATCTCTGATTATATTATACTTTGAATTGTGAATTTAATTGTCTTTTCCTTGCAAAGAGTTATTGCCACAGTGTTTTGTAAACAGCTGCAGTGTGTTTTAGCCTTAGGGTAAGATACATGTTTTCCTGAGTATTTTTCCTTTGTCCTTTGCCAACTTTGATGAACAAACTATTTATATTTTTAGACTTTGGTATACAATTTACAGAATACAAATGTGTAATACTTTATAAGTTTAGTTTATGATTGGTAAAAGAATGAACACTGAAGTGATTGCACTTGTATTGCTCAATAATTTATTCACACTGATACTATGTAACAAAATAAGGAATTAGCAAACCAAAATACTAAGGAAATTAAATGTAATTTTAAAATTAATACAATATAGTTAGAAAAACAAACAGTTTAAAGTTTCTAAACGGAATTAAAATTTAATTTTCCCTTCTTGGTGAAAATTTGGTGTAAATTTCTAGGAAGACATGGTTCTAATAAATGGAATCATTTTTGTGCTCAGAATTGAAAACAACATGTTGATATGTAAAAAAACTATAAATGTTTTAAACATAATTTTAAAAAATAGCATTTCAGTGATGAGGATGAATACTTTGATTCCACACTGAAATACACAACGAAATGTTTTTATGAATAGTTTACATGAATAATTAAAGTTTTTTTGTATTTGACTAATCCATTTTTTTATCATAATGAAATGTAAAGATAGTTCTGTGCCTAATTTGCTTATGAATTAGAATAAATTTTTGTGTGTGCTTTATTTCAGGAGCTGCAAGAAATATAAAAGTTTCTCCAGAGAAAGCTGAACTTTTTTCCCAGAAACTGAGAAATAAACATGAATTTACCATGTTGGTATCTCTCAAACAAACACTCTTGAATTCAGGTGTTATTTTTTCTGTTCATCATTTAGATTACAGGTATGCAGTCAAATATACATTTCTTGACATTTATGTATTCATGGTATATTCAAACTGACAAAAAAAATAGGATCAAACCTACTTCATACTTAACAAGGGAGACCTTGGAAAAAAGAAGCAGGATTAAGCATTGAAAAAATACTTTTGGAATAAAGCAAAGGCATAAAAAAATATGTTTGGTTAGGATAATACCTAGTTGAGCTCAACTCCAAGAAGTCTAATTTTCCCAACTTAGAACAAACCTAAAATAAATCTTAAAGATATGTTGGACACTAACTTGGACAGTGATTCTATGCATATCAAATTGTATTTAAGGAAATTAGATTTATTTCCAATACATTTATTGAGGACCATGAGAGTAGGTAAAACAGGACTTTTAGTTTTGAAAGAGTGACCATTCCCCAAAATTGTAGAAGTCGACCTACAGAAAAAGTAGAAAACTAAAGATGACCTGAGGACATTTGAGAAAGATTTATTTAGTGACAACAGCACTTGAAAAGTGTGACATGACTGTTTTTCAAAGTTACGACCTTTGCAGCAACCCCATGATCATCTGATCAAAATTCAGATGCTTGGTTCATGTTTATGATTGTTGCTATGTCCCAGGGTCATGTGATCACCTTTTGTGACCTCCTGACAAGCAAAGTCAATGAGGAAGTCAGATTCACTTAACAACTAGGTTACTAGTGTACCAACTGCACTGATTCACTTAACAACAATGGCAAGAAAGGTCTTAAAATGAGGCAAAATTCACTTAACAAATATCTCATTTAACAACAGAAATTTTGGGCTCAATTGTGGTCCTAAGTTGAGGATTACCTGTATATGTTTAATTGTTGATGTAATTTTAAATTTGGTTTATTCTTTGCTGTACTGAAACAATTTAGGAGAAAAATCTAACTATGCAGCATGAGCTTTTTATAAGTGTTCATTTTTGGTTTGTATGCAAAGAAATATATTTATTTGGTGTTAAATTGTTGATACATTTCTGGTGCATTTCTGATACAGGTACTTGGAACTAGAAACCAGCGGCCATAGAAATGAAATTAGATTGCACTATCGTTCAGAAACCCATCGTTCACACACAGAAATATTTCCTTACATTTTGGCAGATGACAAGTGGCACAGGCTGTCCTTAGCAATCAGTGCATCACATTTGATTTTACATGTAGACTGCAATAAGTAAGTTTCAATTTGGTACAATTTGTACCAGTAATTTGTATTAATTGAAAGAAAAGGGCTTCTAAAAAGTATTTTACTCCTACTTTCTTTTTCAAAATCAGAATATATGAGAGAGTGGTGGAAAAACCATATATGGATTTACCAGTTGGCACTACATTTTGGCTGGGACAAAGGAATAGCGCTCATGGTTTTTTCAAGGTATGTTTTTTTCTTGAAATCCTTTTTCCAAGTTTAGGTACACATGGTCATTTAGCTTAAGCAATGCATATATGATTATATTTGTTAAGTTTGGAGGAATTCAGTCCGAGTCAGGCTAGTCATTGAACAGGTTTATTGCAAGTAGCAAGAACTATATACAGGAACAACAAGAGATCAGTGCAACTGAGACTGGGCAACTGTACAGGGCCGCTCTCCACTCCTCCTCGCTTTAACTTATTGGATTTGTCTTCCTCGCCTCAGCTGACTCCACCTCCGGGGCCAAGCCACCAGGACGCAACCTGGAACTCCGCTTCCCAGGGAGAGGAGCCTCACAGCCCTGTTAACCCTCCGGCGCAACCGAGGCGTTCCGGGCGGATCAGACACTGCCCCGCCTATTTAAAAGACTACGCGTGCACAGCCATTCGGACTGACAGTTATCTGTAAGGCTTGCACGCTGACTGGGGGGAAAGGGGTGTTATGTTCTCAGCCTACACACAGACAGTCAGTCTGGGGAACCAAGGCTGACCCAGACCAGGTCACCCTTGGCAAAGATGCGGGAAGGGGGGTCCCCCAGGTTGCTCGGCTGCACCCCGTCGTAGTCAGGGTGCAGTCTGTCCAATGTGGTCCGCAGGCGTCGACCCATCAAGAGCTCAGCGGGGCTCTTCCCTGTGGCCGGGCAAGGAGTGAAATGCTGACCCATGAGGTAAGCAGCCACCCTTGCATGCCAGTCTCCCTTATCCAGCTGGGCAAGGCCTCCTTGGCCAAGCACACGGCTCGTTCCGCGTGGCCGTTGGGCGCCGGGTGATAGGGAGCTACTGGCGCGTGGCGGATCCCTTGTGCGGCCAGGAATTCCTGGAAAGTTGTGGAATGGAATTGCGGGCCATTGTCGGACACAATGGAGTCCGGCAATCCGTGCGTCGCGAACAGGCGACGCAAAGCCCGCACCATGCTCTCTGCCGTAGTAGAGGCCATGAGGGCCACCTCCACCCAGAGGGAGTAGGCATCCACCACCACCAGGAAGGACTGGCCGTGGAAGGGACCCGCGAAGTCAATGTGGACTCGGGACCAAGGGCTCTTGGGGATGTCCCATTCCCTGGGGGGAGACACCGGTGGGGCAGGATGTGATGACTGGCAGGTTGGACACGCAGCGACACAGGTGGCTACCTCCGTGTCCATGCCGGGCCACCAAATATAGCTCCTGGCTAATGCCTTCATCCGAGCTATGCCTGGATGGGTAGCATGGAGGGACTGTAGCACCTGGTGTCGCAAGGGAGGAGGAATGATGACCCGGTCCTCCCAGCACAAGCAGCCACAATGCAGCGAAAGCTCCATCTGGCGTGTCTTGTAGGGCCGAAATTCATCGGCCACGCTGCCCGAAGGCCACCCACGCAGCACCCATCTGGACAGTCGGTAGGCGGGTTTGTTCGGCGATTTGGCTGCTTCGGCGGAGTAACGTGTTGTTTAGGCGGAGGTCTGGCGGCTGGGGATGCAGCAGACGGTGTAGCTGGATTTGCGGCTCTGCAGACGGCGGCCAGGTGGCCTTTGCGGCCACAGCAGCAACACACGGAGGATTTGAAGGGTCAGTCTGGCCTCTGATGATCCCCTCCGCACCCTAAACAGGGACTGGGGCGATTGGCGGAAGGGCGGCGTGCCTTTTGTCCAGAAATGCGCATGCAGGCTATCTGGTCGTCGTTGTCGGAGTCGTCCAGTGGTGCGAGCTCGTCTACCATGCAAGCTTTTGGAGACGGAAAAAGAGAGGGGCGAGCGCGACCCATGTCGGACGTGGAGAGCTCTGACAACTCGGCGGCGCGAGCCTCTTCCACTGCCTGCTCTAGAGTAATAGTTGTTTTGGCGAGGAGCCGGCATTTTAGGCGGACGTCCCTGACGCCGCAGACGAATTCTTCTAGCAAGGACTCTTCGAGGAACGCGGCAGGGAATTCGCAGGGGATCGCCGTCGCTCTCAGCACTTGGAGAAATTGTGCAATCGATTGGGTTGACTGCTGCACGCACTGCCGGAAGGCGTATCGGTGTGCAATTCTAGACGGCATCGGGGCATAGTGTGCATGGAGGCGGCAGAGGAGATCGTCCCATGGCACCTCGTGCACCGCGGCCGTTGCGACGATGGTTCTTGTGGTCGCAAAGAGTTCGGGGCCGTCGCATCCTAGGAAAATGCTGAGTTTCCGTGCGGGGGACAGCTCGCCGAAATCGTTAGCGATCAAAAAGCATTCAAACTGGGCCAGGAAGCCCATTGCTCTTTCGTAGCATCAAACGGTGCGAAGGGCGGCATTGTCATCATCGTGCCGGTCGTCCCTCACCCGTCTAGCTGGAACAGCTGAAGGCTCCCTCCTTGTGGCCGGAGAACGAGACTAGGCCGGCTCCCAAAACCCTCGTCGCCAGTGTTAAGTTTGGAGGAATTCAGTCCGAGTCAGGCTAGTCATTGAACAGGTTTATTGCAAGTAGCAAGAACTATATACAGGAACAATAAGAGATCAGTGCAACTGAGACTTCCCCACTTTGATAGCTTTTTATAGGTTTCCCTAAAGCGGGAAAAACCTGAGCCAGACAGAAAGTCTGGCCCGGCCAGCCGCGTCTCGGCCAATCAGACGTGACTGGCTGTTACAGTGTTTCACAAACCTCCGGGTCAGCCTTGGTTCCCCAGACTGACTGGCTGTGCGTAGGCTGAGAACATAACAATATTATGATTTTAGCTTCTCCAGCTTAAAACACTCTGAGAGTTTTTGCTATGTAGATTAGATTGTTAGTGTTTTGTTCTGTGTTTTATAAAGTTAAACATGATATGAAGTTCTTTTCCTCCTATTTTGAATCTGGCTATTGAATTTAACATTTAACATGTAGGATCCATGCTGGCTGGGTGCTGAAAGAAAATAAAAAGCAGTAAATTCTCCTCTCCTTTTATCAGAGTTATTATTTTACCAAGAGTATAAACTTTACTGAATAAAACCCCATTTGCCCAGAAGAAGTGAAATCAATTCTGGCTTCCTGTGCAAAAGCACCTATTTCATTCCCCTTTCCCCATGGGCCACCCACAGTTCATTATGTCTACCAATCACTTCTGCTTATTTTGTTATGCGAACCAGCCAGCCATGCTGTGACATCTGCTCTGGGTGTCCTTGAGGGGGGAGAGCAATGTCTCATGGGAACGATGATGTTTGGATGGCATTCCCCCCAACCTTGCATTCCAATTCAGCACCCTCTTTTCTTTGTCAAGCTGTGAGGGAAGTACAATAAAGGTGAATGTTTCAATCAGTCTTAATATACCAACCCCTCATAAGAAGTGTAGACCTGAAACAATAAACATGCAAACACATTATTACTTTTTCTCTCTCTCTCTCTCTCCCCAAAGGGACTCAAGGCGGGGCACAGGCAATTAAAAATACAGATAAAACCACAGACAGAATACAAAATTAAAAATGAATTAAATTAGTCCTGCGCTAAAAACCCATAAACTAAACTAAAACTACCCCTAAAACCCCTAACTTTAGAAGAGACTACCCAAGGCCGGCCAGGCGAAAAAGATGTGTCTTTAATTTTAAACGGAAGGAGCGGAGGTCCGTAGTTGTCCTAATATCGGGGGGAAGGTCGTTCCAGAGGGCTGGGCCCGCCACAGAGAAGGCCCTTCCCCTGGGCGTCGCCCGCTGACAAAGTCTAGTGGACGGCACCCGGAGAAGTCCCTCTCTGTGGGAGCGAATCGGCCGTGAGGATGTATGGGGCAGGATCCGATCCCGCAGATAGCTAGGTCCCGAGCCATGGAGCGCTTTGAAGATGATGACTAACACCTTGAAGCGCACCCGAAAGACGACAGGTAGCCAGTGCAGCTCGCGCAAGACCGGTGTTACGTGGGTAAACCTAGAGGTTCCCATTATTGCTCGCGCGGCTGCGTTCTGGACCAACTGAAGCCTCCGGGTGCACCTCAAGGGGAGCCCCATGTAGAGAGAGTTACAATAGTCTAGTCGGGATGTCACGAGAGCATGAGTGACTGTGCAAAGGGCGTCCCGATCCAATAGGGGGCGCAACTGGCGTACCAGGCGAACCTGGTAAAACATCCTCCTGGCCACAGCTGTCACTTGATCTTCCATGGACAGCCGGGTATCCAGGAGGACACCCAAGTTGCGCGCCCCATCCACAGGGGCAAGATGTTCGCCCCCTATAGCAAGAGATGGCATCAACTGGTTGAATCGGGCAGCCGGAAACCACAGCCACTCGGTCTTGGTCGGGTTGAGCCTGAGTCCGTTACTTCCCATCCAGATCCGCACGGCTTCCAGGCACTGGCACATCACTGCTACGGCATCGTTGGGGTGGTTTGGGGCAGATATATACAGCTGAGTATCATCAGCGTAGAGATGATACTCTACCCCAAAACCACGGATGATCTCGCCCAGCGGCTTCATATATGTGTTGAACAGGAGAGGCGAGAGGACCGACCCCTGAGGCACCCCACATGTGAGGGGTCTCGAGGTCGACCTCTGCTCTCCCGTCAACACAAATTGCAATCGGCCAGAGAGGTAGGAGGAGAACCACCGTAAAACGGTGCCTCCCACCCCCAACCCCCCCAGCCGATGCAATAAGATACCATGGTCGATGGTATCAAAAGCCGCCGAGAGGTCTAATAGAACCAGGATGGAGGAACAGCCCCCATCTCTGGCCCTCCAGAGATCATCCACCAACGCGACCAATGCCGTCTCGGTGCTATGCCTGGGCCGAAAGCCGGACTGGCGTGGGTCTAGATAATCAACTTCCTCCAGGTGACGGGGAAACTGTTGTGCCACCACACTCTCAACAACCTTCGCCAAAAAGGGAAGGTTGGAGACAGGACGATAGTTAGATAATAAAGCTGGATCCAAAGAGGGCTTCTTGAGGAGGGGTCTCACCATGGCCTCTTTTAGGGAAGCAGGCAAGGAACCCTCACTCAAGGATGCATTGACAACCTCTTGGAGCCAGCCTCGTGTCACCTCCCAGGATGCCAGTACAAGCCAGGAGGGACACGGGTACTTACAACCTAACAACCTAACTACTGCTACATTCCTTATTAGGCCCATATGAAACTTCTTAAACATTCTTTTATATTTTTATACTATAGCATACAAAAAGAATACAAAAAATAAATAGTAAGAAAATTAGAGAAGGGAAAAGTGGCTAGAGGGGGAAAGCAAGGGGCAAAAAAAAGGCATTGATTTCCGACTCCTTTCATGCAGTAAAATAAGGCATTAACATCTAACTTCAACTTTTTATTTTTACATAATAATATAAATTAACTGGGTGAAATATGACCACCTTGGCCCAACTCAGGTGAGGCGGTAGGGACAATTTGGATTGGTTTGCTGAGCTGGTAAAAATCGCAGCTGGTTTGCCCTGCCTACCCTCTCACCCAGGCGCTTGCCTGCCTTTGCAAGCTGGCCACAGGGACTGGGAATGCTGTGTGGAAGGCAGCCAAGCAAGCCACTCATTCCCTGGGCCCATTCCCACCCACTCCCCATTGCCCACTTTTGCATTACTCCCGCCCACCTTTCCAATTCTCCTGCGGTTCCTACATAGCCTCAAGCGGGTGTTACAGGAGGGAGCTCCAAAGAAAAAAGGCAAGAAGAGAGAATTACATTTGGAGGCACTTCAGGCAAAGAAGCGCACAGAGCAGGGTGAAAGGAAAGCATCCCAAGGCGAGCATACAAAAGCTGGCTCATGCTTCCTTTCCTTTCCCCTAAGATGGGGCAGTGCTTGTGTGTGTGTGTGTGAAGGGGTGGTGTGGTGTGTTGCCATTCCGGGTCTTACCTGAAACACAGCAGGACTTGGTCTGCAAAGATATTTATAAATGTTTCTATGTTTGTATGTTTTTTAATCTCCTGTGCACCGCCCCGAGTCCCTTTGGGGAGAGGGTGCGGTTTACAAATTAAATTTGATTGATTGATTGAAGCCCCTTTCTCACCAACACCCCTTCCCCTTCATTTTCCTCTTCTCCCTCTCTGCCAGTCTCAAATAACCCGACCCAGAGGCAGCTCATGCAAGAATCCATTCAACACCTATTGGATATTAGGGCTATCCAGCTGGTGCCCCCAGACCAACAGGGTCAGGGTTATTATTCCATTCTTTTCATCCTCCCAAAAGCCTTGGGCAGCTGGAGAGCTATTGTAGACCTCAAGCTCCTAAACCGCACTCCTTGCATTCTATTCTTGGGGGTATAAGGCAGGGAGATTTCCTCACAACTATAGATCTTACTGAGGCCTACCTGCATATACTTATAGCACCTGAACATAGACAATATCTTGTTACCTAGGGCATCACTTCCAGTACAGGACGTTACCATTCAGATTGTCATCTGCACCTAGGATGTTTACTAAAGTTCTGGCAGCACTAGCAGTGTACCTGTATGGCTCCAGTGCTATTTAGAAGATATATTGTTATGATCCACCTCTATCGATTCGCCATTGGCACGTCTCCCCACCAGAGACCTTCCATGGTTTCTTTTACTGTTTCAGTGAAGGCTCATGAGCTGCTTCCAGATCAAAGTCACCTTGCCAGCAGAAGTATTCCATTCCCTATTATGTTGGAGGTCCCCAGTGGTCTTGAAGGGTCCATTTCCCTTTCCCCCATCCTCCTCCACCATCTTTCAGTCCTTGTGTTCATTAATAGCGAGCTCCGGAGCTGGCAGGAAGTGAGCGAGTGAAGGGACCTGGAAAGCTTTTCACGAGGGACTCCTCTGCAGCCCACTGGCCCCTTGGGGCAGTGCAAATACCACTTTTACCCTTCTCTTTCTGAGTGCAGGGCGGTCACATGACCCTCCCACCAAGCCTCGCCCCCAGCCTGTAGGGAAAAAAATTGAATTTCACCCCTGAAACTAGCCATTTCTATAACAATTAATATATCTAATCGGTAAAACCCAAAATCAAAGTTTCATTTTCATTTCAAGCACAAAATCGAGAAGCGGTTTCCAAGTAGAAATGAAGGTATTGGTGTTTTTTCTTTAATCAAAACAGTCAATTTAGCCATCTCTGCTACTCGCATGTTTTTGCAGCTATTCATCCATTTTGGGGATCAAGATGACCGTCCATTTCTGTACATAAAGTAGTCTTGCTGCCGTTAACATATATAGCATCAGTTCCATTTTTTTCTAAGTCTTTTTCCATTAAACCCAAAAGAAAAATCTCTACTTTACTTTCTATATTCACTTTAAAAATTTTCTGTATTAAGATATGAATCCTACTCCAATATTTCTTTGCTTTATCACATGTCCACCATAAATGATATAAAGTCCCTTCTTTACATTTATATTTCTAACATTCATTTGAAATACCTTTATAACTTATAACTTATCTTTATTAAAAAAAGGTTTTATTTTTAGATAGACAAAGATAAACAAAACATAAAACCCTCTTCAATTACATACAGCATGTCGATTGGTTACAAAGCTTTTGTGCATCTTTTCCATAGTACTCACTATCAATTGTATATAAAATCACAGATTATCAATCTAATTTATTTAATTTAATTTATTTAGATTTATAGAACTGCCCTTCTCCATCGAAATGGACTTAGGGCGGTGCACAGGAAATTAAAATCAATAAATAACAATAAATACAGAAGAATTAAGAATAAATTAAACTAAAAGCCTGTGCTAAAATCCCAATTAAAATTCTAAAATACATTTACTCATTGGCTAAGCTAGGCCGGCTTGATGGAACAGATAAGTCTTAAGTGAGCGGCGAAAGAGGCGAAAGATCTAGTATATATGTATACATTATTGTCAGGCGAAATATCTAGTATATATGTATACATTATTGTCATTGTACATCATTTGTTTGACTATAACTATTACCCTTCATTTTGAATGAGATGTTCTAGGTATTGGATTCATTTATATCATAAGAATTCATTGCATCATCCTGGATCTATCGAATAATAATGTACCTTTGTATTGTATTCTGTATCATTCTATTATTCTTATATTATAAAAGTTCTCTAATATCTTTCATTTCCATATTTTTTATCTAACCACTGATAAACTAAATCCCATATCTTATAAAATTGTTTATCTTCTTGTTCTCTAATTTGAAATGTCAATTTACTCATTTCAACACATCCCATTATTTTCTGAATAACTTCCTCTTTCATTGGTATTTTCTCATTTTTCCAATTTTTAGCAAATACAATTCTACCTGCTGTTAACACATTTACAATCAAATATTTCAATTCTGTATTGTATATTTCAGGGTAATATTCCCAATAAAAAATCCTCAGGTTGAAAATCTGTTTCTGTGACATTTTTTCCAACCGTGTGGATTTTAGTCCAATATCTTTTAGCTTCTGTGCATGTCCATCACATAATATGAACCCGGTATCTGATGACATTTCCAACACTTTTCTGATTTGATACAAAACATCTTATACAAGTTTTCTTTGTATGCTGTTGACATTGTCATTTTATAATTTTGAGACCATAAATTTTGCCATTTCTCTAAATTAATCCCATGACCAAAATTCTTCCCCAAGCAATCATAGATTTTTTAACTTGTTCTTCTTCTAATTTAACCTCTAATAAATATCCGTATAGTTTTTTAATCACCTTTTCATCAGTACCTGTCAGAATTTTATCTAAGTCAGTCATCTATGTAAATAAAAATGTAACAAGAGTTTGTTCAAAACCGCTAATCTCCGAAAGTACTGCACCAATCGCTTCCAAATTTTCACACAACGTTCCTTTCAAGTACGGCACCAATGACATATATAGATTGTGTAAATGTCATACCTGTGCCAGGCACATACAATGGAAATGTAAAAAATTGTAAAAAAGGATACAGAGAGAGCAGTGGGCCACAGGTATTATGTCATCCTTTACGACATAAATACTCTGTCCATAAGATTCAAGGAGAAATACAGTAGGTAGGTAGTTAGGTAGTAGGTAGAGGGATAGAGAGAGGGAGAAATACCATAGGTAGGTAGGTAGGTAGGTAGGTAGGTAGGTAGGTAGGTAGAGGGATAGAGAGGGAGAGGGAGAAATACAGTAGGTAGATAGGTAGAGGGAGAGAGTGAGAAATACAGTAGCTAGGTAGGTTGCGGGTTATATGGTGGTTGTGGGTACGTGTTTGTGTGTGCAGGTGTAGATCTACACACAGATTGGTTGGCAATTTAACCAGACTGGGCCACAGCAACACATGGCAGGGAACGGCTAGTTTTATCAAAAAAACCTTCTGTTTTAAGATCTTTATCATATCTACAATGTATTTGTGTATATGAAAACCATTTCATTCTTATACCTTGTTCTTCTAGTTCTTGCACAGTTCACCGTTTGCATTCAATATTTCATCATATCTAACTGTTTGTTCCTTTTTGTATGTTATTGAATATGAAAATGCTTCAATACTTTATAATCAGACTGGAATTTTTAGATAATGTTGCCTTTTAATCTTCTCCCAGTTTAATAACAAAGCCTCATGTATATAATGCCTTCTGAAATACCTATGTGTTTTAGTTCCCTTGTACCGTAAGAAAGCATGCCATCCCAACAACAAATCATGACCTTCTAATGTCAATAATCTAGAATTTCTTAGTGTTATCCATTCCTTAACCCACATCAAGCTCATTGCTTGGTAATGTGATTCCCAGTTAGGTAAGCCAAATCCTCCTCTTGTTCTAGCATCTTGTAAGTTTTAATTTTATTCTTGCTTTCTTTCCCAGCAAAATACACTTCAACACTATTTTATTTAAATCGTCAAAGTAGTCTTTCCCTAATCTGATTGGAATTGTCTGGAACAAATATAAAATCCTGGGTAGTATATTCATTTTGATTGTTGATATTCTCCCTCATAGCGATAGTTCTAGATTTCCCCATTTAGCCAAGTCTTTCACAATCTGTTGCTTAAGTTTATGATAATTGTTCTCTTTAAGTGTACTACTTCTTGCTGTCAAGTATATCCCCAAATACTTAACCTTGTTCATGACTTGAATCTTCAAAGCTTCCGCCAATGCTTCCTTTTGTCTTGTTAACATGTTCTTTGTCAAAATCTTTGTTTTGTCTTTATTTATTTTCAGACCTGCTATTTTTCCATATTCCTCTATTTTTTCTATCAATTTAGGTGCAGTTTCCAATGGATCCTCTAACATAAAGACCAGGTCATCTGCAAATGCTTGCAATTTGTATTCTTCTTTTTTTAATTTTCATTCCTTTTGTGTCTTTATCTTCTCTAATATTTCTATTTAAGACTTCTAATGGTAACACGAACAGCAGAGGTGATAGTGGTCAACCTTGTTCCTTTTCTTATATCAACAGAATCTGTCAATTCTCCATTTATCATTATCTTTGCTGTTTGTTTGTGGTATATAGTTTGTATAGCTTGAATAAATTTTTTACCGAAGCCCATCTGCTCCAACTGTAGCAACATAAATCGCCAATTCATATTGTCAAGGGCTTTCTGTGCATCTAAGAACATCAAGGCAATTTGTTTTTCAGAATGTGCCTCATAGTATTCCAAAGTGTCCAGAATTATTCTCATATTATCTTTAATTTGTGTCTTTGGCAGAAACCCATTTTGATCAGGATGAATAAAGTTATTTAAGTATCCTTTAAGTCTTTCTGCCAATATTGAAGCAAATATTTTGTAGTCTGAATTTATTTTTATTTATTTATTTTATTAAATTTATACCCCGCCCTTCTCCTTGTTAGGACCCAGGGCGGCGCACAGGGATGTTAAAATACATACAAAATATATAAAATATATGAAATTTAAAATACTTATTCTAATAAATAAACCCTGCGCTAAAAACCGAATTAAAATCCCAAGTTTAAAAACTATCTAATAGTCAGTATGGAGGTTACGCTAGGCCAGCTAGATGAAATAGGTGTGTCTTCAGACACTTGCGGAAGAGGCGGAGGTCGGAGATGGTGCAGAGTTCAGGGGGTAAGTCGTTCCAGAGGGCTGGGCCCGCCACAGAGAAGGCTCTCCCCCTGGGTGTCGTCAGTCGCATTGTCCAGCCGACGGCACCCTGAGGAGGCCCTCTCTGTGGGAGCGTATCGGTCGGAGGGATGTATGGGGCAGGAGGCGGTCTCGCATATAACTAGGCCCCGAGCCATGGAGCGCTTTAAAGATGGTCGTTAAAACCTTGAAGCGCACCCGAAAGACCACAGGAAGCCAGTGCAGCTCGCGCAGGCTAGGTGTTATGTGGGAGTGTCTAGGCGCTCCCGTAATCACCCGCGCGGCTGCGTTCTGGACTAGCTGCAGCTTTCGGGTGCACCTCAAGGGAAGCCCCATGTAGAGAGCATTACAGTAGTCGAGTCGAGAGGTGACGAGTGCTTGAGTGACTGTGCGTAAGGCACCCCGGTCCAGTAAGGGGCGCAATTGGCACATCAGGCGAACCTGATGAAACGCCCCCCTGGCCACGGCTGCCACATGATCTTTCATAGACAGCCGGGAATCCAGGAGGACACCCAAATTGCGCGCCCTCTCCACGGGGGCCGGTGTTTCGCCCCCAATGGCCAGAGTTGGAATAATCTGGCTGAACCGAGGCGCCGGAAGCCACAGCCACTCAGTCTTGGACGGGTTGAGCCTGAGTTTGTTACCACCCATCCAGATCCGTACGGCTTCCAAGCACCGGGACATAACCTCGACGGCATCGTTGGGGTGGTCTGGGGTGGATAAGTACAACTGAGTATCATCAGCGTACAGATGATATCCCACCCCAAAACCACGGATGATCTCACCCAGCGGCTTCATATATGTGTTGAATAGGAGGGGCGAGAGGACCAACCCCTGAGGAACCCCACATATGAGGGGTCTCGAGGCCGACCTCTGCCCCCCTGTCAACACATATTGCGACCGACCAGAGAGATAGGATGAGAACCACCGCAAAACGGTGCCTCCCAGCCCCAACCCCCCCCAGTCGGCGCAATAGGATACCATGGTCGATGGTATCAAAAGCCGCTGAGAGGTCTAATAGGACTAGGATAGAGGAATATCCTCTATCCCGCGCCCTCCAGAGATCATCAACCAATGCGACCAATGCTGTCTCGGTGCTGTGCCCGGGTTGGAAGCCGGACTGGCGCGGGTCTAGATAATCAACTTCCTCCAAGTGTCGCGGAAACTGTTGAGCCACCACACTCTCAACAACCTTCACTAAAAAGTGGAGGTTGGAGACGGGACGATAGTTCTCTAATAATGCTGGATCCAGGGACGGCTTCTTGAGGAGGGGCCTTACTACTGCCTCTTTCAAGACGGCAGGCAAGGACCCCTCACTCAAAGATGCGTTGACAATGCCCTGGAGCCAGCCTCGTGTCGTCTCCCAGGATGCCAGTACAAGCCAGGAGGGACACGGGTCCAATAAACATGTGGTAGCCCTAAGTCTCTTTGACAACTTGTCCATATCCTCGGTGGTAACAAAACAAAATTTAGCAGGGAGATAGGTCTATAATTCTTAATTTGATGTGGGTCAGCATCGTCCTTTGGCACAAGTGTTATATATCCTTCTGACCAGGATTTGGGTATCTTAATCTTTGGTATGGCTTCATTCATAACTTCTAATAATGGAAGATACAATGATTCCTGCAATGTCTTATAAAATTCCACTGATAGTCCATCTGGACCTGTAGCCTTTCCATTGTTTTGTTTTTTAAGTGTTTCAGTTAATTCCATAATAATAATAATAATAATAATAATAATAATAATAATAATAATAATAATAATAATAATAATAATAATAATAATAATAATAATAATAATAATAATAATAATAATAATAATAACAACAACAACAACAACAACAACAACAACAACAACAACACTGGGGCGGTGTACAGGAAAATTAAAAACCATCTAAAAACATACAATACACACAAATTAAAAGCGAATTAAACTACCCTGTACTAAAATTTAAAAACCATTAAAATTACCACCCATTAAAACCCAATAAACAATTTGAGAAAACAGACTGGGGCGAGAAGCGTAAATTAGGCCAAGCCGGCCTGATGAAACAAATAGGTTTTTACTTTTTGGCGGAAGGCGCGGAGGTCCGTAGTCGTTCTAATATCCGGGGGTAGGTCGTTCCAGAGGGTCGGGGCCATCACAGAGAAGGCCCTTCCCCTGGGCGTCGCCCGCTGGCACTGCCTGGTGGATGGCACCCGGAGAAGTCCCTCTCTGTGTGAGCGAATCGGCCGAAGGGATGTATGGGGCAGGATACGATCCCGCAAATAACTAGGTCCTGTGCCATGGAGCGCTTTAAAGATGATCAACACCTTGAAACGCCCCCGAAAGACCACAGGCAGCCAGTGCAGCTCGCGCAGGAGTGGTGTTACATGGGAGTATCTAGTGACTCCCATAACTGCCAGCGCGGCCGCGTTCTGGACCAGCTGTAGTCTCCGGGTGCATCTCAAGGGGAGCCCCATGTAGAGAGCATTACAGTAGTCCAGACGAGATGTCACAAGCGCATGAGTGACCGTGCGAAGGGCGTCCCGGTCCAATAGGGGACGCAACTGGCGCACCAGGCGAACCTGGTAAAATGCCCTCCTGGCCACGGCTGTCACATGGTCTTCTATAGACAGCTGAGAGTCCAGGAGGACGCCTAAGTTGCGTGCCCGCTCCACGGGGACTAGATGTTCGCCCCCTATGGCCAGTGATGGCGTCAACTGGTTGAACCGGGGCGCCGGTAGCCACAGCCACTCAGTCTTGGACAGATTGAGCTTGAGTCTGTTCCTTCCCATCCAGATCCGCACGGCTTCCAGACACGGGGACATCACTTCGGCGGCATCATTGGGGTGGTTTGGGGTAGAGATGTACAGCTGGGTGTCATCCGCGTACAGATGGTAATCTACCCCAAACCCATGTATGATCTCGCCCAGCGGCTTCATATATGTATTGAACAAGAGAGGCGAGAGGACTGACCCCTGAGGCACCCCACAAGTGAGAGGCCTTGAGGTCGACCTCTGCCCCCCTGCCAATACAAATTGCGACCGACCGGAGAGGTAGGAGGAGAACCACCTCCTAATATATATTATATATTACCTCCTAACATCGTTTCAGTTTCTTTAGGTATCTGGGGTAGATTCGCTTTCTGCAAATATTGTTTAATTCTTCCCTCCTCTATATTCTCTTGTTAATACAATTTTCCATAGTAATCTTGTATAATTTTTTCTTCTCTCTATTTCCATGACAAATTTGCCCTTGATCATCTATTTCTTGATTCTCTCTCTTTTTTCTGTTTATATGCTAACCACCTGCCTGGTTTATTTGTAAGCACTTCTAATTTTTTGTGCTAATTCCTTCTTTTTCATTAGCCCCATTCTATGTTTAATTGTGTCAATTTTTATTTTAATGTCCTTTTTTTGTGAGGCCTTCTGTACTTCTTTTTCAAATTTCTTGTAGTCATCATCTAGTATTTAAAAAAGGTTGTCTTTTCTTAGCATTTCTTTTCCTTATATAGTCTATTATCAAGCCTTTGGCACAGGCCTTCATTGTGTCCCAAAGATTCTGCATTGATGTGATCTCTTTTTTGTTTTCTTTAAAAAAGAACGCCAGTTCTTTCTCCATTTTCTGTACAAAGTCCTTTTCTTTTAATATAGTATTATTTAAAATCCATCTAGATCCTTTCCATTTAATTGTCCTTTCCATTTAATTGTCATTGGATTATGGTCCGCCCAAGTACTTGTTTCTATGTCAATTTCTTGTATATCACAAATCAATTCCATTGAGAGCCATATCATATCTATTCTGGACCAAGAATAGTCTATTTGAGTAGAAAGTATATTGTCTATTTTTAGGATTTCTTTCTCTCCATACATCTTTTAAATCCATTTCATCTGTCATTTTGAAAAAGGATTTTGGAAGAGTCTTTCTATTTTGTTTTGTTGTTTTTTGTGTTTTATAATCCAAATTCTGATCTACTATTCCATTGAAATCTTCCATCATGCAAATATTAGCATAGTCCAATTCAATTATTTTTATATGTAATTTTCTATAAAATTCATCTTGATTGTCATTAGGGACGTAGATTGCTATTAAAAGTATTTTCTTATTATTGTCCATGATTTCCACCATCAAAATTCTTCCAGCGTCATCTGTGTAGATTTGCTCCACTGGAATTGTATCTTTAATATACAGAACCACTCTTCTTTTCTTGCATCATGTCAATGCAATAAATATTTTCCCTAATTTTGGTTGTATCAATATTTGTTCCTGTTGCTTTTTAATATGTACTTCTTGTAGGCAGATTATGTCAACTTTTAATTTCTCTAATTTATGAAATGTTTTCCTTCTTTTAATAGCTGAGTTAAGTCCATTTATATTAATTGAAATTAATTTTTTTCCATGTTTATACTTTATAGGAAAGATTTACTGCTCTAGTAGATCTCAGTTCTCGTTGTTCTCTAGGGTCCTCAATGCTGCCTACCGTGCCTTTTTCTTTTTCAGTCACGGCCTGGCCATTATCTTGTAATTCAATTAATGAGTCTTTTTTTCCTGCCTCCTCATCTTTCCCTCTAAGCTATTCTGTGCAGAATAGTTCTGCTTTCTCAATTGAATCTATTCTGTTCCTTTGTCCTTGCCACACAAACACAACGCCTTCTGGAATCAGCCATCTGTAATTAACTCCTTTTTTCAGTAGAATTTTAGTCAGAAATTGATATTCTCTTCTTATCTCTCTTAATCTTCTTGGTACTTGTTTTAGAATCACAATCTCTTTGTCTTTGTATTGCAATATTTTATCTCTTGCGATCTGTAGTATTTGTGTCCTAATTGTTTTCTTAGTAAATCTTATGTGGACTTCTCTTGGAAGCTTGTTTTTCATTGCATATCTTGTAAAGACTCGAAACACCTTGTCTATACCATCCATCATCTTCTCTTTAGTTATCTCCAAGGCGCCTGCGAGAATTTCTATCATTTCTGCCAAGTTTTCATCTTTTTCTATATTTTGAAATCTGTGGTACAATTCTGATCTGTCAATTTCCCATTCTAATATTCCACTCTTTGTTCATCTTTTTCTTCAATTTTTTGAAATCTATCTTCAAATTTCATCTGTTTTTTTCTGTTCTCTTTTCAATATTCTCAGTTCTTCTATTTTTTTTTTATTGCAAAAGTTTTATTCAGACAAGTTTTCCCCCCTTTTACCCCCCCAACATATAATATAAAATCACATACAAAAAATTATACCCCTCACCTCCCCCATCTTAAAACAAAGTTCTCATTCAGATATTCAATATTATACCCCCTCGCCACACGACAGACATGATATAAATTTAGTGTATAATACATCAATCTCTCCCTAACACCCTCTTCTAAATTAATTCAACATGTACACATCCTAACATAACCGTGTCCCCTTATTCCCATCTCTATATTACTTATTACCCCACCCTCCACCCTAACCCACCCCTACCTCCCAATCAATCCCACCCCCCTGACTTCCGCTATACCACTTTAAAAATTCCAAACATCCCAAATATTATTTAATCTATTCACCTATCAATCCAAACATTCTTACCTAAAGGCTACATGGTATTTCCCTGTCTGATATTTATTCTGTATATAATTAAACCATTTTGCCCATTCCTGTGTATAATTCTCCTGTTTCTGATCTTTTAAAAAAGCTGAAATTTTTGCCATTTCGGCAAACCCCGCCACTTTGTAAATCCATTGATCAATTGTCGGTAAGAAATCTTTTTTCCAATGTTGAACAATCAACAACCTCGCTGCTGTAACCATATACAAAATCAATTTTGTTTCCCCTTTAGTATAATCCTTGATTATACCCAGTAAAAACATTTGCGGGGTAAATTGTATTCTTTTCTTAAACACATTTTGCATAACCCACCATACTTTTATCCAAAAAGCTTTAACCTTATTGCAAGTCCACCATACATGAAAAAAAGTAGCATCTAAACACCCGCATCTCCAGCATTTAGGTTGGGCATTTGGGTACATACATAATAACTTCTTAGGATCTAAATACCATCTATAAAACATTTTATAAAAATTCTCCCTTGAATTCTGTGCCTGCGTAAATTTAACATTCTGAACCCATATTTTTCCCCATAAATCCACCCCCCTGACTTCCACTATACACCACTCTAATAATTCCAAGCATCCCAAATATTATTTACTCTATTCATCTATCAATCAAAGCATTCTTACCTAAAAGCTACATAATACTTCCTAATCTGATATTTATTCTATATATAATCAATCCATTAGAAACCTTATAACAAACTCAACATAAACACCCCCTTTTAGTTGAACATTAAAATACATAGAAAATAATTCTTAAAATCTAAATACCATGTCATATAACCTAACACTTATAAAACTTAAACCATATATCCTAGCTTAAGTTTACATCCTTCCTAATTCAAAAGGTTTACTATTTTTCCCCTCTCCATTTGCTTAATTGCCCATTTAACAACACAAAAAAAATGTAAAGATTACTCTAATATTTGAGAAAAGCGAAGTTACTTCTCTCTTCACCAAGGAGACAGAAATAGTATTGGAAAATTTCAGATCCTATCACATGAAGGATACAGTAAATTGCAAGAAAATTTCAAAGTTCGACCCAAGTTTTTTCCCAGAACACTAACATAATATTAGTCCTTTCCGCGTCAATGTTCATAAGTCCAACTCTTCAGGTCTCCTTCCATTCCATCCATAGCTGTTTGTAATACCAGTTTAAGCAGCTGCCCCCATAAATAACAAAAAAAAAAAACCCTTTACATAGGTAACCCCCGAGTGACTTTTCATCAGGATTATAAAATTCCAAGATCGTGATAGGGTAACAACCAGATCCACTGCAAATGCTCCGGTTCCAGTTTTCAACCCTGAAAAAGTTTCCACATCCAAGAGAACCAGCATTGCAGAGATCTGTATATTTTTATCTAGATTGATTAATTGCTTCATTCTTTAATCCTTTTGTCTTTCTTAACTCGCCGAGATTGAGACCTCCTCTGCTTCTGCGGTTTCTGAATTTGTCTGGTGCTAGACCTGGCTTCACATTGCTCATCTGATTTACGTATTGGCATTCCAACAGATCCCCCTATAGCAGTCTTCGACATTTCCTCCAGAGTAGGGCTTAAAAAAAGCCCAGGGGAATCCAACTGAGTATGTTCTTCCATCTCTTTTCCAAATTGTTTCTGCTCCATCTCAATATCTTGCTCTGAACCATCCAGATCTACTAGTGTTGGTATAGATATACGTAGGGGCGTTGCACTTTTCTTCAGTATTTCATAATAAAAATATCTTGCCTTGTCTATAGTATTCAAACAATACCGCACCCCTTCATATCTGAATATAACACCCATTGGAGCATCCCACCTGTACTGTATCCCTCTTTTCTTCAGCTCCTCCACCAAAAAACCAAAATCCCTTCTGAGCTTCAGGATAGTTGATGGAAGTTCCTTAAAGACACCAATCCGTTTTCCAGCTATGTGGAGAGAGGAGTGAAAAGACTTCTGCAGAATATCATTTCTAAGGTTTCTCTCAGTAAAATATATCACAACATCTCTCGGTAGTTGCCTTTGTAATGCTATACGTGAGTTTGCTCTGTAAATTTTATCAATCTTAGCATAAATTTCACCAGGATCCATTTTTACTAATATAGCCAAAGCATCGGCAGAAACTTTTCTTAAGTCTTCTCTAGGATTTTCTGATAATCCCCTCAGTCTAATGGCGTTATCCATTAACAAAAATTGTAACATAATAACCTGTTTGTCCAATTTGTGCATATTCCCCTCCATTTCCGCCAATTTCAAATCCGTTTCCTTTGCTTTGACTTCCACCTCTGAAGACAACTTTTCGATTTTCCCATCAATTTTAATGATAACTTCAGACAGACTCTTGGCCATTGCAAACATTTTTTTTTCCAATTGTTCATATTTCTCCTGGATCATTCTTTTGAGGTCTCTGCTTTCATTAACTATAAAGTGCATCAAATCTTTAAAGTCCTGGGGAGTTACTACACGAGTTTGTTCCATTGCCTTGCTTTTAAGCTTTCCAAGTTTTCAGGAAGAGGAAAAAAAAAAAAAAAACCTCTTCAAAATATCAAAATAAGTCAGTAATAAGTAATACGTTTAGCTTAACGCTCAATAAATCAGATAGTGCATTTGGCTTTATAGCTTGCTCCCCCTTTCCGCCTACAGCTGTCCGCTATCAGCCAGGGGTTAAGCAGAGACCAAAATCCACAAATCAATAATTAGACAAGGCAACTAAGTTTCATTTCATTCATCTGGTAGTTAACGCCATCTTGAATCCTTTGTTCTTTAAAACAAGTCACAAACTTTAATTACTTGCGTTTAGTTTCCTTTGAAGTACGAAGGCTTGAAATATAGTCCTTCTTGATGGATTGCATGTCGATCAGGATTGGGTACAAGCCAAAACAACTAACTTTCATTTCGTCTCATCTGGTAATTAACGCCATCTTGATTCCTTCGTTCTAAAGGCTGTATCTAAGATCCACTATATTCTGGCAAAATCACAAACTTTAATTACTTGCGTTCACGATGAGTAGCCAAGAAGTTCCCTTTGAAGTATAAAGTTGCCTTGGAATGTAGATTAGAAGTTAAAAGCAGTTTGCTTTGCCGTGTTAATTAGCCAATTAACACGGTCTCCACACCCGTCCGGAGAAGATCGCTGCCTAAGGAGGGGAGGGTCTCTCCTTACTCACCCCTCAGAGGAAAACTAACCCTCTGAGGGCTTCGCAAGGGGACTCTTCCCTGGCAGCAAAAACTCTCCCACAAGCTCATAATAGAGCTTGAGGTTTCCGAGGCATTTGATCTTATAAAAAACGCCTCTACAGACGAGTGGGATGGCAGGCTTGAAAAAAGCCTACCGACAGCAACTGCAACCGGAAGTCTCCAGTTCTTCTATTTTTTGAATTCCTTGCATGGTCATTTGTAAAGTTACTTCTCTTTCTTTTTCCTGCTGCAACATCGTCTGTATTGATCTTTGTCCTCCAGACGGTGAAGAAGAGGAAGTTGCTATTGAAGAGCCGGTGGCCATTATCTTTTTGCTCATTTCCAATGAGTTAATAAACTATATAATGGATGAGAAGTACAAGATCTTGAGGTTCTTCTATACCTTAACCCTTAAGCAATTATAATCCAAAATGACTCTAAAATAAGCAAAAAATAAATGGAGAGAAAAAAATAAGAGAAAAGAAAAAATCTTCAGGCTCTTATATGCCCTAATCCAATTGGTTCCACATGTTTAAAAAAAGGAAAAAAGATAAAGATAAAAATTTTAACAGATCAATCACAATAAAAATAGAAAAAATAGAAATAAAAATCTTCAGGTTCTTCTTTACCTTAATCCAATTCAGTAGAGTGTGATGACAAAATGGAAAAAAGGAAAAAAGAAAATTATGTCTGTATATGCATCCATAAAAAGAGAGGGGAAAAAAAGGAGGGGGAAAAGAAAAAAGCACATTTTCTTTAAGAAAAGTAGAGAGAAGGAGAGAGAGAGAAAATGCTAGGCTTCTTCTGCCATAAGACTTCAGCCAGCTAAAAATAGCTAAGAGGAAAAGTAGTGAAGTGGGGGGGGGGGGGGAAATAGAAAAAGAAATCACTGGTACTGCCAAGGCTCTTATGCTAAATTCCAAACAAAGTTATCAGTTCTCTTTTTCAAGGTCACAACAATCTTCTTTCTTTGAGCTGCAACTTTTCCTTTCAGTCCAGACTCCAACCACTGATAGTATCCCAGGAGAGCACCTGTATAAACAATCTTCAATGCTCACCCCACTATAAACAGGCTCAAAGACTTTGAAATGTAACAGCAGTTCTTAACTTTTCTCTAAACATTCATGCAAGGAAAAGAAAATGACGTTTCCAAGCCTCTGGGTGGCAGTGTTACTTATTTTTTTAACACTTTCAATTCCTTTCCCCAAACTCAAAAAGAGGAGAAAGAATTTTTTTTTAAAAAAGAACACAATAAAGCATTAAAAAAAGTAGAGGGGAAGAAGTCTTAGTCAATAAAAAATTATTTATGCCAGTATTTTGAGAAGAAAAAAAGAGAAAAAACAGTCCAGTTTAAAAAGTAGAAAGCATTTGTAAAAATCCAGCAAAGTTCCCACATTAAAAAGGAAGGGGAAAAAACCACTCAGCTTGACTCTGGCTTAATCTCACCACTTATCCTCTTTCAGTCTTCAAATTTAATTTTACTTTTAGTCTTTTAGGGTGCTCTCTCAAATAAGAATGAAGAAAAAATTCTCCCCAAATTGACTTCTTCTTTCTCTCATGCTTTCTCTTCTATTCCGGAGCTGTTCCCGACTTCAGAAGCTTTGATGGCTATCTTGCTGCCGCCAGAAAAAAAAAGCTTTTCTTGGATCAACCAGGGACTTTGTGATGTCCCTGGGATCAACAGAATGTGCCCTTCTCTATCACCGTCTCTACGGTACAGTTTAGGTCCAAAAGGACCGTCTAGCGGCAGAGATATTGATGGTAATCTTGTAGCTCCAAGATTGCATGTCATATCATTGCGATGTCAGCTCCCACTCTCTTCTATAACTTATTTTAACAACTTATCTGGAGTTAAATACCAATGATAAATCATCTTACAGAAAGTTTCTTTTAAATTATAATTTAATGTAAATT
This sequence comes from Rhabdophis nuchalis, assembly GCA_039707465.1. Taxonomy (NCBI): domain Eukaryota; kingdom Metazoa; phylum Chordata; class Lepidosauria; order Squamata; family Natricidae; genus Rhabdophis; species Rhabdophis nuchalis. The sequence goes on from CM077648.1 coordinate 69,472,292, forward strand.
TTAAAACTTTATTCCACATATTCTCCCTCTGTTCAAGCATTACATTATATCCAAAGTTCCTTGCCCACTGAATGCTTTATTTGCTTATTTTCTAGATTTAAATGCAATAATTTAATAAGAAACCTCTTAGCTAACATTGCTGCCTGTCTATGGAGATTCTCAGTCATCCAGGTCATGGTTATCCCAAAAGTGTCTTTGCAAGAGGCAACTAGATTTTCTGGTTTTCAGCTGAAGAAGCTTCTTGAATGAGAAGTGAAACAACTTCAAAGAAAAAACAGAAAGTCCAGTTGCCTTTTGAAAAAGCACCTTTGGGACAACCATGACCTGGATGGCTGAGAATCTCCATAGATATCACTTGTATGAGAGGCTGCAGGAGGGAAGAAGGTGGTGTAGGCAATGGTTTCATAGCCCCCGTCCTGACTCCCATTATGGCCAGCCTTGGTGAGGTGGCTTCCCAGACCTCTAGCCTGCTGAATGTCTCCCTCAGCTGCTCCATTGGGGAACTGCAAGCTGTGGCTGGGAACTTCCACTCACCTAGGTCATCCCTTTTGGCTACTTGCCTAGCCTTCCACTTGCCCCCCTGAGTCACCATGACTCCAGGGGGGGATCAGTTGATCCTCTGCTTCCACCACCTCCATGTGGCTCATCCACCAGCTTTTCCATCGCTGTCTCCCCCTTTAGCACGGGGCGTTGCACTGGCTACCTAGCCCTCTGTTTGGGGTGTGCGCTGCTTCTTACATCCCAGGATTGGCTTGGGCTGTCACTGAGGTCTCTCAAGAGGAGGCTTCCCTTGGCTCCCCCACCCCTTTCATTCATTTGTCGGTTGCCGTCATCTTGAGACTGCCAATCTCCTGGTGATGTCCAGGTTGCTACTTGCGGAGCTGGTTTAATGTCAACTATCCAGTTGGCGAATCCAGAAAAATAAACTCCTGGGATATTATTTTATTAAGAGTATAAACTTTACTGAATAAATCCATATTGTCACAGAAGAAGCAAAACCAGTTCTGGTTTCCTCATGGGCCACCCATAGTCCATTACGTCCACCAATCACTTCTGTTCGTTTTGGTATGAGAACCAGTCTGTCACACTGTGACATCTGCTCTGGATGTCCTTGAGGGGGAGAGCAATGTCTCATGGGAACCGACGATACTTGGATGCCATTTCCCCAAACTCTTACATTCCAATTCACCACCATCCTTTCCCTTGTCAAACTGCAAGCAAAGCAGAATATAGGTTAAAGTTCAAGTCAGTCTTGACAAGTTTCCAATATCTTATCAAGTTGCAGCGCCTGGACCCCAGTGACAGGATGGGGTCCTTTAGGCACTTAGCTTGGCAGCCTGTTTTTGCAACCTTAAACACTCAATTTGGACCCGTTTCCCACAGAAAACAAAACACCAGGATCTCTCCCTCTCTCTTGCTCTCTCACATCTCTCTCTCTTTCATGCCCTCTCATCTCTCATGTCTCTCTCTCTCTGTATCTCTCTCTCATCTTTCTCCCCCTTTCTCATCTCTCTCTGTTGCTCTCTCTTTCTGTCTGTTTCTCTCTCATCTCTCTCTTTCTGTCTGTTTCTCTCTCTCTGTTTCTCTCATCTCTCCACCTTCTCTCTCTCTCTCTCTCTCTCTCTCTCTCTCTCTCTCTCTCTCTCTCTCTCTCTCTCTCTCTCATATTCTCCTATTCTCTCTCATCTCTCTCTCTCACTGTCTCTCTGTTTATATATCTCTTTCTTTCTCATATCTCTCTGAATCACGGGTGCTTCTTCAGCCTTTGTTGGTGCTGGATGCACCTTGATCACTTGGGGAGATGCATGACCTTCTCTCTGTCCTGAGACACTGGTCCAACCTGGCTGCAGCCAATGCTCCATGTCATAATGGGCTCCAGGAGGAGGAGGGATGCTATCTCCCCCACTGTGAAGCACGCTAAATTTAACCGCCCTGCCACCTTGTTTAGAGTGACCCGCTCCCTTCTCCAACAGGGGCCGTGGGAAGCTCCCTTTCAGGGTCGTGCAGAGGAGTTTGGACATTATCTGCAGGAGAAAGTCGCTCAGATCCGGAGCGAGTTGGCCTCCAATGAGGTTAGTCCGGGCAGGCAATCGGAGGCAGGTCTTGAGACCGTTTTGTGGGAAGAATTTGACTTTGTGACTCCAGTTGACATGGACAGGTTGTTGGGGCGACTGAACGCTACCACATGTTTATTGGACCCGTGTCCCTCCTGGTTGGTACTGGCCTCCCGGGAGGTCACACGAGGCTGGCTCCAGGAAATAGTGAATGCCTCTTTGAGTGAGGGGTTTCTTCCGGCCGTCTTGAAAGAGGCGGTGGTGAGACCCCTCCTCAAGAAGCCTTCCCTGGACCCAGCATTGTTGGTTAATTACCGTCCGGTCTCCAACCGTAGCTTTCTTGCTAAGGTTGTAGAGAGTGTGGTAGCTCAAAAGTTCCCCTGACACCTGGAGGAAACCATCTATCTAGACCCGCGCCAGTCCAGCTTCCGTCCCGGGCACAACACGGAGACGGCATTGGTCGCGTTGGTAGATGATCTCTGGAGGGCCCGGGACAGGGGTTGTTCCTCTGTCCTGGTTCTATTAGACCTCTCAGCGGCTTTTGATACCATCGACCATGGTATCCTATTGCACCGGCTGGAGGGGTTGGGATTGGGAGGCACTGTACTTCAGTGGTTCTCTTCCTACCTCTCTGACCGGTCACAATGTGTGTTGACAGGAGGGCAGAGATTGACCTCGAGACCCCTCGTATGCAGGGTACCTCAGGGGTTGGTCCTCTTGCCCCTCCTGTTTAACATCTATATGAAGCCGCTGGGTGAGATTATCCGTGGCTTTGGGGTAGAATACCATCAGTACGCTGATGATACTCAGCTGTACATTTCTACCCCTGGCCACCCCAACGATGCCGTGGAAGTGATGTCTCGGTGTCTGGAGGCCGTGCGGGTCTGGATCGGGAGGAACAAACTCAGACTCAACCCGTCCAAGACCGAGTGGCTGTGGTTTCCAGCATCTCGATATAGCCAGTTAACTCCATCGCTGGCTATCGGGGGCGAGTCATTAGCCCCCACGGAAAGGGCTCGCAACTTGGGTGTCCTCCTGGATGCGCGGCTGTCCTTGGACGACCATGTGATGGCCGTGGCCAGGGGGGCTTTTTATCAGGTTCACCTGATACGCCAGTTGCGCCCCTTTCTAGATTGGGATGCCCTACGCACGGTCACTCAAGCCCTTGTTATCTCCCGCCTGGACTACTGCTCTCTACATGGGGCTCCCCTTGAGGTGCGCCCGGAGACTCCAGCTAGTGCAGAATGCGGTCGCACGGGGGCTTCTGGGAGTCTCACGGTACTCCCATATAACACCTCTCCTGCGCGAGCTGCACTGGCTGCCTGTGGTCTTCCGGGTGCGCTTCAAGGTGTTAGTAACCATCTTTAAAGCGCTCCATGGCACGGGTCTTGGTTATTTGCGAGACCGCCTCCTGCCACACACCTCCCTTCGACCTGTCCGCTCCCACAGAGTGGGCCTCCTCAGGGTGCCGTCAGCCGGTCAATGCCGGCTGGCGACTCCCAGGGGAAGGGCCTTCTCTGTGGCGGGCCCGGCCCTCTGGAACGACCTGCCCCCCGATATCCATACCATCACGGACCTACGCCTGTTCCGTCGGATGTTAAAAGCACATTTCTTCCATCTGGCCGGCCTGACATAGCCTAAGGGTATAATTTAAAATTTTTGGGATATTTAATTGTTTTAACTTTTAAAACATTTTAGCACAGATCTAATAATTTAATGCTGTTTTATATTTTGTATGTGTTGTGGGTTTTTATCTTTCTGTGCACCGCCCTGAGTCCCACTAGGGAAAATAGGGCGGTATATAAGTCAAATAAATAAATAAATAAATAAATAAATAAATAAATAAATAAATAAATAAATAAATAAATAAATAAATAAATAAATAAATAAATAAATAAATAAATAAATAAATAAATAAAAAATAATAAATAAATAAATAAATAAATAAATTATTCTGCAAGAGTACTGGGCAGACCATGGAGGCGCCAACAGCAGCGGTGAAGAGAAACAGCTTGGTGGGGCCAGTGTCTCGGGTGAAAACTTGATTCTATAATTATGAATTAATTAGGGCATGTTTAGGAAATCTGACAGACAGTCAAGCATGCTTTTAAATATCGGTGGTGCCTGGAGGGAACTCAGAAGACCATGGCAAAAGGCCAGCTATCTGAAGAAAGCCTGATTACAGCCGGAGTGCAGCCTGACCTCAGTCATCAAAGCTGAGATTGGCAAAGCAAGAGAAGATGAATATTCAATCTCTAAAACACGGCCCCCGTGGAGAGGGCGCATAATTTGGGTGTCCTTCTGGACTTCCGGATGTCCATGGAGGATCATGTGACAGCCGTGGCCAGTGGGGCGTTTTATCAGATACGCTTGATACGCCAATTGCGCCCCTTACTGGACCGGGCTGCCCTCCGCACAGTCACTCAAGCACTCGTGACGTCCCGGCTGGACTACTGTAACGCTCTCTACATGGGGCTCCCCTTGAGGTGCACTCGAAGGTTACAGTTAGTCCAGAATGCAGCTGCGCGGGTGATCATGGGAGCCTCAAGGCATTCCCATATAACACCTCTCCTGCGTGAGTTGCACTGGCTACCTGTGGCCTTTCGGGTGCGCTTCAAGGTGTTGACAACCATCTTCAAAGCGCTCCATGGCTCGGGGCCTAGCTATATGTGAGAGGTCTCCTGCTCCATACATCCCTTCGACCGATCCGCTCCCATAGAGAGGGCCTTCTCCGGGTGCCGTCGGCCGGGCAATGCCAGTTGGCGGCACCCAGGGGAAGGGCCTTCTCTGGAATGACCTGCCCCCCGAATTACGCACCATCTCAGACCTCCGCCTTTTCCGCCAGCATCTTAAAACGCACCTATTTCAACAAGCCGGCCTAGCATAACCTCCTGTTTCTGACTGTTATTAGCTGTAAATTTTAATTAGGGGGATTTTAAATTGTTTTAGCACAGGGAATGGGTTTAATAGGTTTTTAATAATGGTATTTTGTATATTTGTATTGTTTTTAAATTTTCCTGTGTGCCTCCCTGGGTCCTTTTTTAGGAGAAGGTGCGGGTTATAAATTTGATAAAATAAAATAAAAATAAAAATAAATGTAAAGCTGAACCCCCACCCCACCCCAATGTCCAGAAAAAGGGAAAGGCCCTGAGCAAGCTGGTAAGAGTGGAGGGGATGCTGAACTGGAATCAAGGCAAGCCCCCAGATCCCCTGATGGAGCCCCTGGGAAGTTCCATAGAGCAACAGAGGGAGGAATTTGACTGGGCCACCCTCCATGAAGAAAGGCCATTTTGCAGGCCAAAAGAGAGGGGTGTCAACGTTCCAGCGTTGCCATGATGATTATCAGGCTGCCCTAAGGAAGCGAAAATTCTTGACATTCCTGTGGTCGGAAAAGGAATCTCAGGATGACCTGTGACTACGCATGCATAGATTTACTTTCGATGCTAATTGGGGAACATGATTTATGACAGGCAGAGGGGAGGGGGCATAGGGGGGTAAAGTTCAGAAGCCATCAAATAACTTTCAGTCATGGCTACACTAGAAGTTCAGACAAGATGTTAATCCTAATAAATGGATGGTTTTTTTGAACTTTATCTTGAGGCCGTGAATTAATTGGGGTTTTCTCTTGGGAGCTTCACAGATAGCCATGACTCCAAAAAAGATTTTCCGGGTTTCCTGAAGTCCAGCTCTCCGAGTACTCCCCCTCAATCTTTGGGCTGCATGGAGAGAAAAATCAGGCAACAAGAGATTGATTATAGCTGAAGGTATGCAGCGATGCCTTTCTCCGAAGCAGAAGCAAGAGAAGATAAGAATTGCTGGAAAATCCCTTGCCCTAGCGCCCAGACACAGGAAAGGGTCTCAAGCAAGCTAGCAAGGGTGGACTGGAGGTAGGACTGGACACAAGCCAGGCTCCCCAAACCCCAGATGGAACCCCTGGAGAGTGCAATAGACCAACAGAGGGAGGTTTTTAAATGGACCACCCTGGCTGATGAGGATCCATCATGCTGCCAAACAGAGAGGGGAGAGATATCTGATCCTGTTAAGGGGAGGAGATGCACATGGGAGCACAGCCACCCCCTCCACCCAACAAAAGGAGAAGAAGTCCAAGACTGAAACCAAGGCCCCTCCCACACAACAGGCAAGCAGCCCAGAGCAGGAAAACCCCTCCCTCCTTCGAAACTATAGGAGAGGAAGACAGCCAGCCATATCAGGCACAAGCATACAGAGGCCGACAGGAAGAGAGAAGGGCACTACTGATTGAACTGCCCCAGTTCAGAGGGAAATTTGATGGGGACTCAGACCAGTTAGCCCTATTCCTTGACTCAGCTGAGGCCTACCTGGAATGCTATGGACACCTCTACTCATCCCCCAGAGCCATAGTGAATGCTATCGCAGAGGGACTGGAGGGAGAAGCAAGGGAATGGCTAGCAGCCCTCCACAAGAGGAGAGCCCCCTCAACTGCAAGATGTAGAGGATTTTCTATGACTGCTAGAGGCCAAATTTGAGGGAGTGGAGGAGGACCTGTATGCGGAAGATGAGCTCAGTGATCTAAAGCAGAGGGGCCACCCCATTAAAGAGCACATCCGCGAATTCAGGAGAGTCATTGGAAGGCTACCCCCTTTACCAGAGTGTCTGTTAGTATATTTTTTCAGAACAAGTCTGGACCAGCAGATTGCCCAGGTAACTGCACACTGCGACATCCCAAATCAACTCTCTGAGTGGTTCTGAGTAGCAACGAGAGTCGACAATGGGCTGCGCACCAATCACATGAGAAAGCAACCAGGGGCGAAAGAGAGAGGTCAACCTAACTTGAGACCGCCCAGCTGGCAGGGAACCACAGCACCACCGCGGGCCCTGAGATCAGCCCTCCCTCAAGGTCCCCTGAAATGTTACAGATGCAGGAGAATTGACCATGTGGCAGCTGCATGCCCAACCCCAGCCCCAAAACCAAGGTCAGACCCACCGCCCAGGACACAATCAGAACGAGGGCCTAAACGATCCACCAACACATCCAGGAAAGCTCTCCAAGCTACAGAGGCCCATTCCTCCTCAAGCAAAAGTGGTGGAACCTCAAGCAACAACAACCAGTAACCTGAATTATATGACAGCGAAGATGAGGGAGAAAATGACCCAATGTTGAGTGAATCAATTCACCCTTTCCTTTTTCCAATACGCCTCACAGCCCCAAAAACAGGAACCCAGGGGGATTTTCAACCGCTAGTAAACTCAGGCTGCACAAGATGCTTGATCAACCTAACCACAGTCCTGAAACTGGGGATCAGAGCAAAAAGACTGGCCCACCCGATCTGGTTCGAACAGATCAATGGGTCCCTAATGAGAGGAGCCTATGTCACCCATCTAACTGAACCACTGAGACTAGAATTAGCGAATCACTGGGAAGTAATTCGATTCATAATAGCCCCCAAATGACAGATGCAGTCATACTGGGACTTTCTTGGCTAGACAAGTGGGGACCGACCATCTGCGAGGCATACTACCGAATACGGATCAGGGAAGGAGATTGTGGTAAAACAGCGCCCCCTATTGAGGGAACGCGTAACTACAGAAGGCGGGCTGCTCGACTCCGGTGAGAAAGAAAGACCAAACGTGGAGGGGTTTTCTCAGGATGAGCTCGCCCCGACTAGCTCGGCACGGGCCTTTTTATTTGATACAAAAGTGAAACTTACATTCTAGTATAGTTTGATTGGTTCATACAGTCGCTTGGTAGAATATGCTTAGTCAGAATACAGTTGCTTGGTGAAACACATACAATAGCCTGGGAAAATACATTCAGCTATCCAGTGGCCTGGGAAAATACATTCAGCTATCTAGCAAAATACATTTAGTTACATTTTGTGTATTGCTTTGTATATTGGATACGTGCTTCAAGAATTGGGTGATGGTACACATTAGCCTTTGTTAGCCTTTGTCAGGCGAGATGACGTGTGCTTCCTAGGTTCAGGGTTCATTCAGTGGCCTAACAATGGTTTAAAGCCTATACTAATTTAAAACCGACTGAACTGCCAAAACCTGGAATGATAATCGCAGCATCTCCTCTGTTTTTTGTTTTTTAAGGAGGTGCCCTCTACCAATCTGGCTCCTCATCACTACCTATTGCATACGGGCGTTTTAAGTCCTCTGCAATGATATCTTGTTCGTCCTCTGTTGGCAGAAAAGGTTCTTTTTCAGACGAGTGTGCAAGGAGCATTGCTTCCATGGTAGACAAACGATTTTTCAAAAAATTCATTACATGATTAAATACAAAAGGTCCTACAATGCATATAAGCAGCAATATAATCAAAGGTCCAACAAGGGCACTAACAAGGGTTGTAAGCCATGGGGAAAAATCAAACATAGGGATGTCAGAGATTTTTGTAGGTGAGAAATAAAGCTCTCCTTCTGGGTTGGGTCATCCGACTCCACCTCATCCAAGGTTGACACGGAAAGCAGTGGTCTTTACCTTCAAAATCTAATATAAGAAGAAATGTCTTTTCCATGATGGTATCTACAGAATACATGACATTTATCTGTTGTTGATTACACCTTTGGAATAAAACCTTCATTATTAATGAAAGCAAGCATTGAATACAGCAACATAGCATAATAAGCATAGCAACAATACCAATTATTGTAATTACAAAGTTCTTTAACCATGTTATATTAGGGAGCCATGTATATAATTGCGTCTTGTTAAATGCTGAATTTAGTACAGTTCCATAAGCATCTTTTATCTGCCATGTCTGAAGAAAGGGTTGGTGTGTCCATCTTTGTTTGAGCTGGGCCTGGTTAAGCACCGAACAGCAGTTTCGGGGTTGGTGGCTGTTGGGAAAGATGTCCTTTTTCCCCTGTGTTATACGGTGTGCAAGATGGTCAGGTATTGGTGGACGTGCAGCCAAGTTCAGTAAAACCACCTCTATTGCTTTGGTCACAAGGTGTTTTCCATCAAAGCTTTGGCAAGTGTACAGTCCGATGGTGGCTTCAGAGGCTGTAAATGTCAATGTCATTGTGCAGGGGTGATGTGAGTATGTCATGTAATGTCCTGTGTGTGGGCTGACGTGTTTACCTCTGTGTAGAAAGGCAAAAGGGCAATAAATCTGTTCCGGATCCTTGCATCGGATGACAGCTATGGCTCCTCTCTGGAGAAACTGGAACAAGGGTCTGCATTCAAGGAGTTGATGTGTGGGTTGGAGCAGGAACAGGATCAGGAGCAGGAGCAGGAACAGATTCATTTTGGGATGGTTTCAGGTGACAGGGGCGCACGTGACGACCAGGAACCCAGACAGTGGTGTTATCTGCAGATATGGCGGCGTAACCACTTCCTCACGTGATGAACTCTGCTGGTCCTCGCCAGGTCAGGTCAGGTAGGCGCCGGTAATAGACAAGTGGTCACTGATGTTCAGCAGAGGGGGAAGAAGAAAAGTGACGACAAGCAGCAGACATTGCAGGTTGACAAGGATATAAAGACACAAGTTAAAGGTGTCTTGCACAGCTGGGAGGCCAGGGGCTGTTTTCCCCTGTGAGCCAATGTATTATGCTCCATTTTTGTGGGTACACACAGTGGGTACACACTGTGGGTACACACAGTGTGTATATCACTCCTTTGCCTTCTCAGGGTCAATTCAGCTGCAGCAGTCTCAGGCTTAGCTGTGTGAGGGCTCTTGGAGCCTGGATTTAAAGCAACTGTTCCCTCTTGGTGATGCTGTTTTAAGAGTGGGCATACTTTGTCTGAGCAAAAGACCCGTATTGGAAATATTGAAAAGGTGCTCAGAAAGGGCTTTATTCTAAAGAGCATAGAAGAAATTGTGGGCTGCTTGAATGGTAGGAGAATTCTCATACATTGCCTTCTCACTGGCAGCCATTCTGCATGTAGTAGATCTATCAGAGTGAATTCACAGTGGAGCAGCTGGCTCAGGGATAGCCTAACAGCTCCGGTCTTACTCCAACACCCTCTATTCACTCTGTTGTTGTATATTTGCAAGGTAACCTGGTTAGTCTGCAGACTGTAGTTATACTGGTCATCTCTTAGGCCTTTGCCTGATTGAATGCTTTCTTTATGAGTGTTCACATTTTTGGAAGGAAGACAAGGTCCTTCTCTAGTTTCATTTTCTGAATTAGCCATCCCATATCTATCCATGGTTGTCCTCCCAGGTCCTTCTGCAGTATTTGGGTGGCTCCTAACAAACTTTGCAAAATATTCTTTCAGGCAGTCAACCTTATTTATGATAGTTGATAAAAGTTCATAGATTGAGTTTATAGTTTGAGCTGTATATATAGATTAAAAAAAGAAAAACCTAATTTACTTTTGGAAGAGCTCTTTACAGCCATTGCTGTTTCTAAGTATTAAATCCAGTATGGCTGTCCCTTTAATTCCCTCCTCTACCTTTTGGGTAACAAAGTTGTCAGTTAGGTTGGTTAGGAATCTATTTGATTTCTCACTTGGTGCAGAATTAGTTTTTCAATTGATATCGGGTTAATTGAAGTCCCCCATTACTATTGTAGTGTGTTTCCTACATATGTTTGTTAGTTGGTTGGCAAAAAGGATATCTATTTTTTCTGCTTGATTGGGTGGCTTATAGTATACACCCGTGATAGGGAACCTATGGCATGGGTGCCACAGGTGGCACATGGAACCATTTCTTAGGGCACACAAGGCATTACCCTGTCAGCTGCAGCGCACTTGTGTGCACTGGCCAGCTGATTTAGGCCTTCTTTTGAGGCTGTTTTTTGCCCTCTGGAGGCTTCAGGGAAGCTCCTGAAGCCTCTGGAGGTGGGGGGAGGCTGTTTTCACCCTCCCCAGGCTCCTAGAAAGTCTCTGGAGCCTGGGGAAGACGAAAAAAGCACACCAAAAGCAGATGATCACGCACATAGCATTCTGGATGTGGCACGCCCACATACAACCCCCCCTGCGCTCCCCCCGCTTTTGGCACGTGAGCCAAAAAAGTTTAGCCACCACTGGTATACACCTATGGCCATATCATTCTTTTTTTCTTTGACCCATATGCATTCTATGAGGTTTTAATCTTTAGTTTCATGAAATTTTGTAACAGTGTAGTGGTCCTTTACATATAGTGCAACTCCACCTCCTCTTTTATGGAGTCTGTAGAGTTTGTATCCTTCTATCAGTATGTTCGAGTCATGGGTTTTGTCCCACCATGTATTCTGATTGGTTGTCAGACCATGCAGGGGTAACTTTTTAGGTTGTCTTGAGTCCCAGGCTTGGTTGAATCTTGCTGGGTAATGTAATGAAGGGGCGTTGGGCAATTTTTATTATGGCTTAATGGTTTTGTCCTGGTTTGAATCTTGAGTGAGGGCTAATTTTATCATGTCCTGAGAGTGAAGGCCTTGTTTTGTAAATAAGATGGCCCAGCCTTTTGTCTTGTAGATAGGTTTGCGCCAGTCTTTCTGGGGTCATTAATAAAGATGGGGGTTGCTTTCCAAGAGCATGTTTCTTTTTTTCTCATAAAGGGAGGTATAATATTCTGTCTTTTTAATATTTCCTAGAATATTTCATTCTTCTAGGAGAGGGGTGGGTGCAAACTTCCTACCGTAGTTATGTCTTATATTGCCATATTTTATTTTAATGAATGTTTCAAAATTCAGTTAAACTCCATATTATGTCTAAATTGCTTTTAAAGCCTGTTGAATCCCCTTGGCAACTAAATAAAAGTGAATTCACAGCAAGCAGTCTTCTTCTAATTAATTACACCTTGATATTTAATCATAAATCTCAGAAAATGGTTGAAAGCATAGATGTATTGGTATGTGCATGCATTGCTATCACTAATGCTTCAGTAAATAAAATAGAGAAATAATGATTTTATAGAAATGTGATTTTGTTTACAGGAAGGTGCAAAAAAATATTCTAAAACTGTGACAGTTGTATATAGAATATTTTTGAGATATTATATTGCCAGGAATATAAATTTTCTTGTATCACTTTGCTACAGGGCATAATGCAAGATGTGCAATTTCTTATCATGCCTCAAGGATTTATCTCTCAGTGCCCAGATCTTAATCGCAGTAAGTCCTCTAGTTTTTATGCCACAATATCCCATATGATGGATTGTTTAATCTTTTATACACTAAGATTGGTTGTAAAAATGTATTGCTCTTCAATGCAACTTGGTAGATTGAAAGGACAATCTTTGAATGTCTATAGAGTTGCTATTTGTATTAAGTTCAATCGGCTTTCTTATAATATATTAGATTGCAATTTTTTGCTGCAAGTAAGTGCAATGGGATCAATGAAGTGTTTGTAATTTCAGCATGCCCAACGTGTAATGACTTCCATGGTCTTGTGCAGAAAATAATGGAGTTGCAGGATATTTTAGCAAAAACGTCTGCAAAGGTAATAAGCTCTTCAGAAGCTTTTTAGTGAGCTGAATAACATTAACTTATTTCACTTAAACAACAAAAAATGATTTGAAATGCAGTTTTTATGCAAATTAAGGTTATTGAAAATCTAAGTAAAGCTTCTTTACATACAACTTAATATTTCTTAATATATTAAGTAAAAGATTCTTTACATAGATTTTATTTTATTTTATAAAGTTCCAAAATGTTAAAAAATTATTTTTGCTCTTGGATTGTAACCAATCATATTTTTTAAAAAATAGGTAATTATTATTGCATTCATTCATTGGAAGTATCCGGTAATTTACTCACATTAACGTTGTTGTTATTGCTTTAAATCAATAAAAGAAAAGACATGTTTAATATCAGTGTTCTGGAAAATGACCTTAATTTGAAATACAATTGATTCAACGAATTAATACATGATTTGTTTTTAGCATTGTTATACACAAACACATGTTCAAACTATTTCTAATCCTCGGATTAATTCTGTATAATTAGGTGATTACATTATTACCATTATTGTATTACTATATTAATTACTTGAAATGGTAATTACATAGCATCAATTATGCTAAGAAATTCCCTAAGTGCATGAAATTTTATTGTGAGTAAAATTGATATTAAAAGCAAAAAAAAAGTGAGAGAGAACAAATTAATAAAAGTTATCTCTGTAAACTATGTTAATTAGTTGGGGTTCTGATTATTATTCCATAAAGAAGAAATATTATTCTTTCAAAATATTATCTGAAATATAGGAAATACCTAGTACACCTGAAAAGTTAGAAAATACATTGGCACAGAATTGTGCAATTTGATATTTGATTCTTAAAATATTAACAACTAGTTGAATACCCATGTTCCACTACAAAGCTATGTGATTGGGCTTGATAATTCAACATAGCTTGAAAATTAATGAGTAGTTACCTCCTTTCCCCTTCTTTCGCTCAGCCTTGCCCCACAAAATACTCCCCTATCCTATCCCCTAATCTCCATCAGCCTGACCCCACAGAAAGCTCCCCTATCCTATCCCCTTCTTTCCCTCAGGCTTACCCCACAGAATCCTCCCCTATCTTATCAACTTCTCTCCCTCAGGTTTGCCCACAGAAGCCCCCACCTATCATATCCCCTTCTCTCCCTCAGGCTTGCGACACAGAATCCTCCCCTAACCTACCCCATAATCTCTCTCAGGTTTGTCTCACCAAAGCACCACCAATTTTATCCCCTTCTCTCCCTCAGGTTTGCCCCACAGAAGCCCCTCCTATTTTATCACCTTCTCTCCCTCAGGCTCCTCTCCAAACTCCCAGCCAGCAGGCCAGATGAGTCACGCATTGGCCATGCCCACATCCAAGTTTTCAGGTTGGGAGTGGGAGTAGAACGTCTAACTCCTTAGCATCAGAGTGTATTAATAGTCGTATATGAACTACTAATGCTCTGATGGTCATTGCGAAAAATCCTTTTTTTAACCAAGCACCTAGAAGCCAAGAGGAACATACATGCCAAATTTCAAGTTTGTAGGCTTTATGGTTCTGGAAATTTCATGATTCCTGTGTGAGTGTTTTGGATAGATAGATAGATAGATAGATAGATAGATAGATAGATAGATAGATAGATAGATAGATAGATAGATAGATAGATAGATAGATAGATAGAGTTGAGAATAATTTTACTCCTGCCTAATAGTTAATTGGACATGCTACAAAATTCAAAGTGTTAAGTATAAAATTAGGTACTTGTCATAAGAGAAAATAGAGCATGTTTGAATTAGTGGTCATACGAAGTTAAGACCTTTTCTTAACTGTTTTCATTTTTAGCTTCATGCTAGGATCAACGTTTCTGTTTTCACATTTAGCAGTATTCTTCTGAGCTTAATTTGTGAGGGCAATCTTTCCATAGTTAACACATCTCCTTCTGTGAAATGTCTATCTAGCTGTCCCGAGCTGAGCAGAGAATGAATAATTTGGATCAGTGCTATTGTGAAAGAACCTGCACTATGAAGGGCATCAGCTACAGAGAATTTGAATCTTGGACAGATGGCTGTAAGAACTGCACTTGCATGGTATGAGTGTAAACTTAAAAAAATTCAAGGACCTAATTATGTATTAAAATATTTATGTATTTTGATAAAAAATAATTATCGGACCAAATCACTTAAAAGCAAAAGAAATCATAGGAGCCATAAAAAAAATGGCAAATTCCATAATTAGGCCAACTAGTGTTATAAAATCATGTGAATAACGTCTTGTTTTCTAAAACAAAATAAATCTGTATCAATTTTTACACATTTTATTTACATTATAAGTGTACTTTCTCTTTTAAAATGCTTTAGATGAAATAGAGCTGTAATTGTCAATAACATTCTAATGTTGGGAAATAACAGGATAAGCAAAAGTATTGCACTTCCAGCCTGTTTGCCCTGTGGCTGATTTTTTTTTTTTTTAGCTTTTATATGTGTTCCCAATTCACAACCCATGACTTGAGTAGCACAAAAATAACCAATAACAAAAATAAGACAAAATAACTATATAGGTACAAGGTATTACTATTAAAATGCCAATAGGGACTCAAATTTGTTAAATGTTACCAGAAGGAAACTCATTCTAAACCAAATGCCTGAGGAAATAGCTTTCTCTGATACAATGAATACAATCTGTGGTCGGAATATATCAAAATATGGCTAAATCTTATTTATTTATTTATTTATTTAATTTCTAATTTCTATTTGTAATCCATTCTAATCTTAATGCCATTCTAATCTTAATGCAATGTGTGACACATACACACACACTGCGCCTGCACATACTACAGGCGCTCCCCTCCATTTTTTGCATGCTCTTTCGTCCTCCCCAGGCTTTATAGGAGCCTGGGGAGGGCAAAAACAGCCTCCCGCGCCCCCAGGAGGCCCTCTGGAGGCTTCAGCGACCTTCAGGAGGCTTCCCTGAAGCCTCCGGAGCACTCAAACTGACACTCGAACCGGAAGTGACCTCCGATTTACTCAGATTGTCGTTTTGAGCACTCTGGAGGCTTCAGTGACCTTCAGGAGGCTTCCCTGAAGCCTCTGGAGTACTTAAAATGACACTCCGAGCAAATCGGAGGCCACTTCCAGTTTGGTTTGGAGCATCGTTTTGAGTGCTCCAGAGGCTTCAGGGAAGCTCATGAAGACTCCAGAGGACTCCGGGGGAGGGGGGAAGGCTCTTTTCACTCTTCCCAGGCTCCTATAAAGCCTCTGGAGCCTGGGGAGAGTGAAAAATGGCTTCAAAAAAGGGCAAATTCAGCTGCCCAGCGCACACACGTGTGCTGGCCAGCTGACAGGACAGCACCTTGTGTGCCCTGAAAAATGGCTCCATGTGCCACCTGTGGCACGCGTGCCATAGGTTTGCCATCCTGGTTATTGAAGTTAGAAAGTTGAATGAAAGGTTAATAAAGCAAAGAGATAAGTATAACAAATTTGGTTTATTTCAGTAGAACTGTAGAACATGCCCACTTCACTAGATTAGGAAGTTGGCTCATTACATTTGATTTTATCACAACTATGCAATTATTATTAATCATTTTAGAGCAGGTTGTTTCAAATAAATTCACACGATGATGTTAGTAAAACATTCCATTGGTGAAGCTCACTACTCTCATCTACATTCTGTTCTACTTGCTTTTCTCCAAGAGATTTACATTTTAGAGCTGGTGCTTTATCTTTTCAATTTATTAGTTGACTTCTTATCTAAAAAGATGCTTTATAAGAACTTTATAGCTGCACACTTATTTAGCAATTTATAAACAGTAGAGAAATGCAAAGACAGAGATGGAGAAGTAGATAAGATAGATATAATAGTTCATTTGTGGAAGTTACACCATAATTTGATTTATGGAAAATTATACTGAAACATAATAGTCAAATATCTTCCAAGTTACAGTACAATACAGCATCTTGATTGAAAATAACAGGATTTGGGACATCTTTAGGAATAATTGATATGATTTATCAGAAATCTAAATCACCAGAATGTGTTTCTCCTTCATAATTACTGTTGTATATAAGACAATATGTTTTAAAGAATCCGTCTCTTCAACTGCCCAGTTTTATTTATTTGGAAAATTAATAGACTAGGTTCTGGCAATGATTTTTAAAATAAACTTTTGTTTTTTAGAATGGTACTATCCAATGTGAAAGATTGATTTGCCCAATTTTTTATTGTCTTCCTAATTCTGCACCTGCATATGTTGATGGCAAGTGCTGCAAGAAATGCCAACGTAAGTCTTTAGATTTTTTAATATATAATATTCATTGTTCCATATTACAATATATACAACTTTTCATTTCTATGCATTTGTCTTAGGTTTTCACCCCTAAAACAGTGTAATTTTATTGTTAATGAGTTTGGTACCAAATGTTCACAATGAACATTTATAGATGTTACATTTAGAGAAAATGTGAACAGATCCATTGATTATCAGAATTTTCTTAAAGGAAGTTGTCCAGAAGAAATCATATATCATGAAATTTAGATACCATATTTTTTGGTGTATAAGATGCATCCCCCCCCCCCTAAAAGCGGGTGAAAATGTGGGTGCATGTTATACACCGAATGTAGTCCCATCCACCTGCCCCCACCCTTTGGCCTCTGCCTCCCAGCAATTTACCTCCTTGCAGCAAACAGGGAAAATGGGGCTTGTGGAGGCGGCAATAGGTTATGGCAATCCCTGCAGCCTGAAGCAGCTGAGGATCAGGAGACCTGTGCTGAAATTGAAAGTGAAAATTACTATTTGCTGCATGGAGGCAAATTTCTGGGAGGCAGAGGCAGATTTTCTTTTTCTTGTGCTAATCATGCTGTTTTCTGCAAAGAGGTAAGTCAATAACTATAAAATCCTATAGAATGTTCAAATTATTAGACTTATTTTTTAAAGACCGCTTTATTATTGTTCTAGACAACTTAACAAAATGAAGAAGCTTTTTAAAATAAATGCTTGATCTGAAGAGGCCCAGTGCTATTGTATCTTCTTTTAAATAGCAGAGAATAATGTATACTTCCAGAAAGCCACATCAATTTTAACAGCTTCTGTCCAAGTATAGTCTGAAATGTAAGTGTCCTGTTGTCCAATTAGACCCTGGCTTAGTCATGTTTGGAGTAGATTCATTTAAATAATTGGAAGGAGTTAGTGTGACTACATTTAAGAAAACTTTCTGGCATTAATATACTGCCATAATGTACATTTCTCCAATTCTTTGTTATTTCTATGGGTCAAGCACACATGCATAGAAATACACCACAAACAGTGTATATTGTCTGTACTATTTGCTGTTTTTTGCAAGGAGGCCAAATTGCTGGGAGGCAGAGCCAGAGGCAGAATTTTTTCCCTTGTTTTCCTCCCCAAAAGCTAGGTGTGTCTTATACTTCAGAGTGTCTTATACTCTGAAAAATATGCTATCTACCAGGTTCATTCCTTACAGTTGACAAAGCTTTGTGTTAGGTCTATTAGTTTTTAATATGCAGAACAACTTGCTAGTCTTTAAGCATACTTTCTTGTAATTTATGTTACCTCTGTATGCATATGTGAGGTATAGAATGCTTTAGGAATGGGATAATAATGTTAGCTATTTGAGGACTTCCCGGGTGATGTCACATTGGTGCAGTTACAGGAGAACGAGACTCCATTCTCCCTGTCTGAATTTTCATGTCTGGAGGCCAGCAATGCCAAAGCTGGGCCTTGGAGAGGACAGCGATAGAGAGGGGGAAATCCAGGGGTGATGGAGAGAAGAGTGATCTCCCATTGCAAAGGGTGGAATCCCTGAAATCCAACACAGAAGATGACCAGCTGTCATGGCTTAGTCCAGAGATGTGACAGCCTGATTAATGGTGGAGGAAGCAAAAAGTGAAAAGCGGCAAGAAGTATCAGTGGACAGTGCTAAACCAAAGTGAAACTCTGAGACACTTTTCCAAGTTGGAATTTACAATAGAGCAAATAAGGGAGTTTCTAAAGAGGGAAGAGCAGTGCCTGAGTGGTGGTGAACAGAAGGAGGAAGAAGACGAAACCAGCACAGAATCGGTAGAGAGTGAAAGTGATTGTCATTGCTGAGTTGAGAATATCTGCTGATTTCTGAGACTGGATCTGCAGTGATATAGATTGAGAATTTTGTGTGGGTGGTGAACAGATTGGGAAAGAAGGAAAGAGCAGACTCTTTTTGCAATAGAAGAGACAGAGATGGAAGAAAATGAAGAGAAAGGACAGTGACTGTGCAATTTGAGGGTAGCGGTCATTTTGAAGCACAGAGAATAGAGAACAGGGAAGTTGCAAGGAAGAAGAAAGATCGAGGAATAGAACTGTGGTGTTACCAACAAAGGACTATGGATAGGACTAATTTACAACCAGCTTTGTAGACTTCACATATATTTACATTATTTATGGTATTTAAATATTGTTATATTTATCACGGTGATCTTTAGATCAAAGAATTTAATATTTTATAAGCTATACATTTGATTTATTTTCTATATTTATACTCTACATATATTTAGTTAAATAGATTCAAGCATATTTTTAAAAGGATACAATTTATAGCCACTTCCTTTATTACTGCATATTAGAAAATCTATTTATCTTTAAAACAGGAATTGTTGATTAATAGTAACCTCTAATTCATTAATCAATAGCACATACCGATTTATGTATTTATGATTTTTTATACATTTAATATATAGTAAAAAAGAAATAAATATTATAAATATGTATTTTTCTCCTCTCTCTCTCTCTCCCTTTAATACAGTTACGTTAGGACAATTTATAATAATTAACTACAAATATAATAATTCATAACTGTGATTTACATATATAACTGTATAGAAATTTGATATTAATGGTTGAATTTAATCAGTGACTTATATTACATTACTATTGTTAATTGTCAAGTTAAAAAAAGTGGGATAGGAGAAGGGACATTGACTAGGGAAAGACCTAGAGTGAAAGATTGAAAACTTATGGTATTGTGGAATAATTTTTTCCAAAAGCTAAAGATGTCAAACACATCCACAGTTACCAAAACTGTAAAGAAAACACTGCCAATGATAGCTTCTCCAGCAGGACAGAAGTCAACAATAGACATGCCGAGCAGTGAAGAACCAGGATCTGCACCAACCCTACAAAGCCTACAAGCTTCATTAAACATGATTCAGGAATTTATGATAAAAACACAAGAATCAATAACCAACAACCACCAGGTAATGAAAGGTGGTCTAAGGGAAGTGAAGGAAGATATAAAAAAGTTGGATGATAGAATGGGAAAGATACAGGAAACAATAGCCAAAATTGAGCAGAAAATAAAACTGGTAGAAGAAAGGACAGAACAAACTGAAAAGAAATTGGAAGCAACAGAAGAAAGACTGACCGCAGTCAACAAAGAATTCGAGGAGGCAATAGTCCATTTAGAATTGGAAAGATCCTCTTTCTATTTAAGATTTCAAAATATAGCAGAGAAAAAAGATGAGGACCTACCAAAACATGTGACGGAACTTCTAGCTGGCCCACTGCAAATGGACAAAAGTGAACTGCAGAATAATATCAATGAAATCTACAGAGTGCATACTAATTATGCACGAAGACACAGGTTGCCCCGGAGAGAGAGTAGGTAGGTAGGTAGGTAGGTAGGTAGAGGGGGAGAGAGAGAGAGAGAAATACAGTAGGTAGGTAGGTAGGGAGACAGAGTGTGTAGTTAGGTAGGTAGGTGGATAAAGGGCTAGGGAGAGAGAGAGAGAGAGAGAAATACAGTAGGTAGGTAAGTAGGGAGAGAGAGTGTGTGTAGATAGATAAGTAGGTAGAGGGATAGAGAGAGAAATAGAGAGAGAGAGAGAAATACAATAGATAGGTGGGGGGGGAGAGAGAGAGTCGCTAGATAGGGGAGAGAGAAAGAAATACAGTAGGTAGGTAGGGAGAGAGAGAGAGTAGGTAGGTAGGTAGATGTTTCCAGGTGTATTTACCCATGTGCTGGAGAAGTTAATCACTGACCACCTTTGGAACACATCTTTGTTTCTGCAGGTACAGTACTTGACCAACCTAATTCTCATCAATCACTCTAACCAAACAGCTTTCTGAAAGGGGAAAAAAACCCTTTATGCACTGTGCAAACCTCCCCCAAACGGCCCGTTTTTCACCAAAATGGGCCTGTTTTTTTTCAAATAAAAGGCACGAATAGCCTTGGGGGAGTCTGCAGAGTGCTCCTGGGGGAGTGGGGGAGGCCAAAACGAGGAAAAATGGCCCGTTTATTTCGTTAGCATGGGCCATTTTTTGGTCAAAAAATAGCATGCATAGACTTATGGAGGCTTATAGAGTGCTGCTGGGGGCTGGGAGGGGGCAAAAACGCCCTGTTTTTTGCTCATTTCTGCCCTCCCCAGCCCCCAGGAGCTCTCTGGAAGCCTCCATAAGGGTATGCGCATGGTCATTTTGGTGAAGGGGCAGGGTTTCAGGAGGCAAAAATGCTGTATTTGGTTTACAAGACGCACCCAGATTTTCAGCCTCTTTTTAGAGGAAAAAAGGTGTGTCTTATACTCCAAAAAATATGGTAATACTAAATGGAGAAGCAACAGAAAGTTTCAGCATAAGCAAAGGGGTAAGACAGGGATGCCCTCTATCCCCTCTGTTATTTAACCTCTCAATAGAGACGTTGATGCTACAAATTAGACAGAACCAGAAGATAAAGGGATTGAAAATTAGAACACAGGAATACAAAGTGCAGGCTTTTGCAGATGATCTAGCATTTATCATAGAGGAACCCCTAGAAACTGGACTAATACTATTACAAGACATAAACCAATTCGGTAAAATGCCAGGCCTCTAATCAAAAGACAAAATGAAGAACTGGAGGAGAAATTGAGAATTTCGAGGGTTATCGGCAAAATATAGTACGATAAAAGAAAACAATTACAATAAATTGCTACAACAAATACAAAAAGATTTGGATAATTGGACTAAACTATAGATATCACTAATTTCAACAATTAAAGTGAATGTACTATCCAAACTACTTTATCTTTTTCAAACAATACAGATTAAATTAGAGAAATATTTTATTGAACAATTACATAAAACGGTATCCAAATTTATCTGGTCAGGGAAAAAAACGTGTATTAAATACAAACTTCTATAAGATAGTAGAAACAAAGGTGGCTTTGGACTCCCAGACTGGGAGCTTTACTATCAGGTGGCCTGACATGACTCAAGGACTGGATTTAACTAAAAAAATAAAAGGATTCTTTTCCTAGATCTCCATGATCTCCAACTAGGCTTCCTCTGGGAGGGAAAGAATAAATCTCCTTCATACTTTCAGAAACACATAGTAAGGGATGCCCTGTTTAAGGTTTGGGGGAAAATAAAAAAGAACCATTATATGAAAATCCCAATCTAGTTATCAACAATGAAGGCAATGACATATCCAAATACCATAGATCTCGTCCCGTCTAGACTACTGCAACGCTCTCTACATGGGGCTCCCCTTGAGATGCACCCGAAGGCTGCAGTTGGTTCAGAATGCGGCCGCGCGGGCAGTTTCGGGAGTCTCTAGATACTCCCACGTAACACCTCTCCTACGCGGGCTGCACTGGCTGCCTATGGCTTTTCGGGTGCGTTTTAAGGTGTTGATTATCATCATCAAAGTGCTCCATGGCACAGGACCTAGTTATTTGCGGGATCGTATCCTGCCCCATACATCCCTTCGGCCGATTCGCTCACACAGAGAGGGACTTCTCCGGGTGCCGTCCACCAGGCTGTGCCAGCGGGCGACACCCAGGGGAAGGGCCTTCTCTGTGGCGGGCCCGACCCTCTGGAATGACCTTCCCCCTGACATTAGAACGACCACGTATCTCCGCTCCTTCCACCAGAAACTCAAAACCCACTTGTTTCATCTGGCCGGTCTGGCCTAATTCCAGCTTTCCCACCTCAGTCTGCATTTTTAAATTTTCTGATTTGGTTTTAGGGTTAAGTTTTTAA
This sequence comes from Rhabdophis nuchalis, assembly GCA_039707465.1. Lineage (NCBI taxonomy): Eukaryota > Metazoa > Chordata > Lepidosauria > Squamata > Natricidae > Rhabdophis > Rhabdophis nuchalis. Next base: position 69,494,671 of record CM077648.1, read on the forward strand.
TTTTTATAAATTTGTACAGGGGTTTATTTAATTCGATTTTAGTTTTATGTATTATTTATTGTAATGGTTTTAATTTTTACCTGTACACCGCCCCGAGCCCCTCCGGGGAGAGGGGGCGGTCTAGAAGTCCAATAAATTCAATTCAATTCAAATTCAATTCAGTAAAATAGTAAGCTATGCAGAACTCTTAGATGAAAAAGGAGAACTAAAATCAGTACAAGATCTGAAAATACGAATAAATATGGAATAGTGGTCTTATTTACAAATTAAAACAAGATTTAAAAAAGATCGGGAACAATACGGAATACATGAGAAACAAATGGAATTAGATAAAATATTATTAGGAACGAGAGGAAAAATCATTACCAAATTATATACATTTCTTTTAAGATAAAAAATGGAGGAAGAGACATTAAAGGAGACAATGATTAGCTGGGGAAGAAACTTTGGCCATAATATACAGTTAAAACAATGGGACAAACTATAGGAAAGAAATTATAAATTTACGACAGCAGCAGCAGCCTACAAAGATAACCTCTATAAAATGTTTTATAGATGGCATTTGCCTCCAGCGAGATTGGCCAAAATGTGTCCAAATTTATCCCCCAAATGTTGGAGAAGTAGCCACAAGTCTGGAACATATGTGGTGGACATGTTGGTGAAAATTGGTGAAAAATTCAGAAATGACTGGAAGAAATTATGGAGCAAAAAATAGAATTGAAACCGGAATTGTTCTTATTAGGAATAGTAGACCCAAAAATGGACAAACAATTTCAATACATAATACTACACATACTCACTGCAGCTAGGATTGCTTTCACACCAAACTGGAAACAAATCAATACACCCACAGACGAAACAGTAATTAGAAAAGTACTCGAATGTGCAGAGATTGGCAAAATGACCATGGAATTAAAAGAAAGAGAAGAATCGGATTTCTATAAAATATGGAGTAGAATTTATGTGGCTAGAAAACAGAAGCCAAAACAGAAAATAGAAGTCTTTGTAGAAGCCTGTGGGGCAGATCTAGCCATGGGGTGTTTTCATCTGGCCCATGGGGCTGCCCTGGAAATAGCAAAGAACTGGCCTGTGGTGGCCCTGGAAGTGAAAATGGAACTTGGAAGGGCTGCATGCAGCCCTCCTGACCTCCATTTTCACTGGCAGAGGACTGGAGGAGGCTGTTTCCACTGGAAGGGCTCGGGAAATCACAGGCACCTCCAACATTAGTGATGTCAAGTTGGCCACTCCCATCATGGCCATGCCCACCGCAGCCCCCCGAGGTCAAACATAATCCTGAAACAGCCATCAGTGAAATCAGGGTTCCGACCAATGACCTAATTAAATAATGAACCTCAAACCAAGTTTCAAAAGAAGTCCAGTTATTTATTAGAAGCGCCATGTTGGCACCGACCAAGTGATGCCAATCTGACCTTACTTAATTTGTGCCTTGGCTCTGACCCTGTTAACCCCTCCCCCCAAGGTGTGTCATCAGACACATTCCCCAAGGAAGCAGTTACAAGGTAGAAGTCACTCCCTCTAGCCACTGTGGATCTCCGTGGAGTTGGCCTTGATGTTTGCTGACTGGAATGTACTTTGTTTTGACTGAAATGCAAGTTCCTTGCTGCAGTTGCGAGGCTCAATTCCCCCTTGCCTCAGGAATGCTTTGCAAGTTGTCATTTGGCTTCCCTCACTTACTGAAGTACAGGTATAAATTTCAAGGGTACAACATCCCCCAAGCTTTGTTGGGTTGTCTTCATGGAATTTAGCTATGAGGTGGTCAGCTGGGATGTTTCTGCTCTTTATCCAAGATGCCTCTGACAGGGGGTAGCCTTTCCACTTGATTAGGTATTAAAGCTGTCTACTGTGCCACCTCAAGTCGAGGATGTGTTGCACCTCATAATGGGTTTGGCCCCCTATGACCACTGGGTCCAGGGGCTTCACAGGGTAGTTTTCTCAGGGTTGACTCAACCATAGGTTTTAAAAAGGTGCTATGGAATACTGGGTATATCTTCCCCAGCAGTGAGGGGAAGTTTAATTGTATTGTGACCAGGTTGATAATCTTCACTATGGGGAATGGCCCCATGAACATGGGTCCCAGCTTCTTGCTGGGGAATTTTAACCTCAAGTATTTTGTGGAGAGATAGACTTTTCCCCCAGCTGGAATGACCATTGTGGGGCTTGGTGTTTATCTGCCTGTCTGCTTTAGCTTTCTTGACATTTTTCCCATGCTGCTTTTAGCGTTGACAACCAGTCTGTCAAGCTGACTGAGGAGTGGGGGGGTATTGAGTATTCTGGCATTGGGCTGAAGTCCATGCTGCTCACTACTATGAGCTGAGTTCATTCCATGCTACTGTGAACAGCATTATTATTATTTTTTAAATAATCTTTATTGGGTTTACATTTTTTTAAACTAAGACATACAAATACAACCTTAAACATACAACCCCCCCCCTCGTGACAGTCGTTCACAGCCCAACATTCTTTCCTTCACCATTGTTTAGTCACTAATCGACACCTTCTTGCTACAAAGTTCAGGGACCTATTACAATACCCAAGTTCACTTTTAGTTCCCATTGTTAACAACTATTGTTTATCTTTTCCAGTTTTATGTCCCTGCTGTTCTCTTTGTCGCCCACATGTACCATAGCTTCCAGCTGAGATAATATTCCGGTGAACAGCATTATTGTATGCGACCCCAGTGAAAGGCAGGAGATCTCTCCAATTGGACTGCTGATAGTTCACGTAGTGCCTCAGGTACTGCTCTATCATGGCATTCAAACATTCTGCCCTCCCATTGGTAGCTGAAAGAAAAGCTGAGCTAAGGCCCTGGTACGACCCAATGGACCACAGGAACTCCCTGCAGAACGTAGCTGTGGACTGGACTCCTCTATCTGAGATTACTCTTTGTGGTAATCCATGGAGGTGGAAGATGTGTTTCAGGAACAGTTTGGATAGCTGGGGGGCTGAGGGTAGTCCGCTGCAGGGTATGAAGTGTGCATGCTCGGAGAATAAGTAAATCACAGTCCAGATCACAGTGTTCCCCCCCTCTTTGGCAACTCCACTATAAAGCCCATTGCAATTCCCTCCCATGGCCTCATTTGACTTTGCCACCAGTTGCAGCATTCTGGGTGGTTTTCCTGGTTACTTTTTCATAGTGACACAGACGGTGCAACTTTTCACATAACTGTCCATGTCTTTTTTAATGCCGGGCCACCAGAACTGCCTCTGTGCTAAGTGTAACGTCTTTAGAAACCCAAAGTGGCCTGCAGATTTGACATCTTGGCTCCTCTGGAAGATTAAGGTGCATACGGATTCCAATATTGTGGGTTTTATACAAATGGTAGCATAAAATTGGGGGATTTTGGACGATATTCTTCTCTGAAATAAGTAACATTAAGTAAAAGTCATATTCCCTCTGTGAAAATTTATTCAATATTGCATAAATGAAGGTCTCAATAAAGGGACATTATTTGTAGCTCAGGGTTGAAATGAAAAATTCTTGGTGCTGTCTGGTTGTTTTCTTGCAGATGTATCATTACTCAGACTAGGTAACTTCATCAACACTAGCGCTGATTGTTTTACCTAATTTGGTTAATGAAATATCTGCAAGAAAATAACCAAGCTGAGAAAGCAATAAGGGTACCTTAAAGTCTGCTTAGAGTTCTTATTTAAGGAGCAGCATAGTAATATGAGTTTCTATTGAACCATGGACATAACTGAAGGTACACAACTGAGGGTGCCTTTAAAAGACCCAAAAAGGACTGTTGAGGGCAATGTACCCAGCATTGACCTGGAAAAATTTCAGAATCATAATGAATAATAAACAGGAGGCTGCAGCAAACCATTTTTGCAAGAATATTGGGGTGGCAACTTGCTTGAATTTGTTTGAGATCTGTATCCCAAAATTGTTGTTTCAGAGCAGTTCTGGCATCAACAAAATTTGTGAGAACAGAATTTTCCATAGAGAAATCCAATGAATAAATTTTATGTAGGGCTTTTTGAAACCGTGCTGATTTAAAATGATCTCTAAATACCAATAGGGCTAAACCTATATGAATTAGGAGTAACTTTATCCAGAAGGTAATATGCTGTAGTGTCCAATGAGAATAGCATTTTGGGAACCATCAGCATGGCTTGAGTAAACTTATTTTGAATAGGTTCAAGTATGTGAAGCTTTGCAAAAACAAATCTGAGAGCCATAAAGAAGCTGAGCCAAGGATGTAATTGTCTTCTTTTAAATAATACAAAATAGTAGAAGTATCCTATGTGACACTTGCCCAGCAAAGGGGGGGAAAAACAATATTCCAGGACAGAAAAACACAGAACTATACTCCAAAATATTTATAGCTACACATCTGTTCAATTTGAATCCCATTTATTTCCCATTTATGTATTTAATGATAAATTAAGGCAAACACTGAACCTTAGTTCTATTGGTTTATTAATAGTTTTTGTTTAGAAATAAAATTATGCAGAATAAAATTAGTGCCCTAATTGCTTTTGTCAAACCTGCCCCAGTCAGGTCACTTAGGAAAGAAAGACCCCTGATTCCCTGTGGGTGAAGTGATAGGTTCTTTTACTAAAGTCTGCTGACTGCAATAAAATCAGGCTAGAAGTAAATTTCCTGCACGGAAAGTTACAAATTTTTCACCTCCCCCCAACCCTCCCCCCATGACTAGTTCATTTTATTTATTTATTTATTTTTAAATTTATACCCCGCCCTTCTCCTGGCAAGGACCCAGGGCGGCGTACAGGCAGTCTTAAAAGCCATACAAAAAATATAAAAATACATTATTAAAAACTAATTAAATTATATCCCGTGCTAAAAACCCTTATAAAACCTTATGAATTAAAATTTATCAAAATAAAAGTCAGAAACGGGGGGCTATGGTAGGCCGGCTTGCTGGAATAAATACATCTTAAGACGTTGGCGGAAGAGGCGGAGGTCCGAGGTAGTGCGTAAATCGGGGGGGTAGGTCGTTCCAGAGGGCCGGGCCCGCCACAGAGAAGGCCCTTCCCCTGGGTGTCACCAACTGGCATTGCCCAGCCGACGGTACCCGGAGAAGGCCCTCTCTGTGGGAGCGGAGCGGTCGAAGGGATGTATGGAGCAGGAGGCAGTCTCGTATGTAGCTAGGCCCCGAGCCATGGAGCGATTTAAAGATGGTAGTCAGCACCTTGAAGTGCACCCGAAAGGCCACAGGCAGCCAGTGCAGCTTGCGCAGGAGAGGTGTTATGTGGGATTGCATTGAGGCACCCATAATCACCCGCGCGGCCGCATTCTGGACTAGCTGTAACCTTCGGGTGCACCTCAAGGGGAGCCCCATGTAGAGAGCGTTACAGTAGTCCAACCGGGATGTCACGAGTGCTTGAGGTCCAGTAAGGGGCGCAACTGCCGTATCAGGCGTACCTGATAGAACGTCCCCCTGGCCACGGCCGTCACATGGTCCTACATGGACAGCCGGGAATCCAGGAGGACACCCAAGTTGCGCGCCCTCTCCACAGGGGCCAGTTGTTTGCCCCCGATGGCCAGAGTTGGAGTTACCTGGCTGAACCGGGGTGCCGGAAACCACAGCCACTCAGTCTTGGACGGGTTGAGCTTGAGTTTGTTACTACCCATCCGTACGGCCTCCAGACACCGGGACAGCACCTCGATGGCATCGTTGGGGTGGTTTGGGGTGGATATGTACAACTGAATGTCATCAGCGTACAGATGGTATTCCACTCCAAAACCACGGATGATCTTGCCCAGCGGCTTCATGTAGGTGTTGAACAGAAGTGGCGAGAGGACCGACCCCTGAGGAACCCCACATGTGAGGGGCCTCGGGGCCAACCTCTGCCCTCCTGCCAACACCCATTGCGACCGAGAGGTAGGACGAGAACCACCGTAAAATGGTGCCTCTCACCCCCAACCCCCCCAGTCAGTGCAATAAGATACCATGGTCGATGGCATCGAAAGCCGCTGAGAGGTCTAATAGGACTAGGATAGAGGAACAACCTCTATCCCGTGCCCTCCAGAGATATTGAGGCGCACAATTGGTGCAAAGGAACTTTGGAACTGAAGCCTTTCCAGGGCTCTAAACCTACTCTATCTCCAACATGAAAATGGTTTCTCTCACTGGGAGCAGCACATGAGTGACCGTGCGCAAGGCATCATGATCTAGATAGGGGCGCAACTGGCGTATCAGATGCACTTGATAAAAGGCCCCCCTGGTCACGGCTGCCACATGGTCATCCAATGACAGCCGGGAATCCAGGGGGACACCCAGATTGCGAGCCCTATCCACGGGGACCAATGACTCGCCCCCGATAGTCAGAGATGGAACCAGCTGACTATATCGTGATGCCGGAAACCATAGCCACTCGTTCTTGGATGGGTTGAGTCAGAGTTTGTTCCTCCCCATCCAGACACGCACGGCCTCCAGACACTGGGACATCACTTCTTTTAATAACGGGTTTTAGCACAGGTGAATTAATTTAATATATTTTTAATTGATGTATATTGTATTTATGGTTTTATATAATGCCTGTGCGCCGCCCTGGGTCCTAACAAGGAGAAGGGCGGGGTATAAATTTAATAAAATAAAATAAATAAATAAACTTCGACGGCATCATTGGGGTGGTTAGGGGTAGAGATGTACAGCTGAGTATCATCAGAGTACTGATGGAACTCTACCCCAAAACCACGGATGATCTCGCCCAAGAGCTTCATGTAGATGTTAAACAGGAGGGGCAGGAGGGACACAGGTCCAATAAACATGTGGTGGCATTCAGCCGCCCCAGCAACCTGTCCATGTCATTGGGAGAAACAAAGTCAAGCTCATCCCAGAAAACAGTCTCAAGACCTGCCTCCACCCGTCCATCTGGGCTAATCTCATCGGAGGACAGTTCATCACAGATTTGAGCGATTTTATCCTGCAGATAACATCCAAATTCCTCTGCTCGGCCCTGCAGAAGAGCTTCCTGTGGCCTCTGTTGAAGGAGGGAGCGGGTCACTCTAAACAGGGCGGCAGGGCGGTTAAATGTGGATGCGATAAGAGCAGAGAGATAATTGCATTTCGCCATTCTTATCGCCACAAGGTAGGTCCGCAAATGCAACCTAACCTGTGTTCGGTCAGATTCGGAACGAGTAGACCTCCAAATGCTCTCTAGGCATCTCTTTCGGTGCTTCATTACCCTCAGCTCCTCCGAGAACCAAGGAGCCAGGGTAGATCGATGCCGAGAGAGAGGCCGCAAGGGCACGACCCGGTCCAAGGCCCCCGTGGCCGCACTATTCCAAGCAGCCACTAGGTCCTCAGTCGAGTCGCGGGACAGGGTCACAGGTATTGGCCCAAGCTCCATCTGGAACCTCTCCGGGTCCATCAGGCGCCGGGGCAGAACCATATTGGCGTTTCTGGTTCCGCCTCCCCGCGGTGGGGTATGGCGGTTTGGAAGTCAAGCCGCAGGAGTGAATGATCTGTCCATAACAGGGGTGTGATGACTGTTTCCCTCAATCCCAGATCATTTCTCCACTGGCTGGAGGCAAAAACTAGGTCTAGCGTGTGCCCCCCGGTGTGAGTGGGGTCCTGAATTAATTGGGTCAGGTCCATGGCCGTCATGGAGGCCATGAACTCCCGAGCTATCTCTGATGTTTCACCTACCGATGGCAGGTTGAAATCCCCCATGACTAACAGCCTGGGGGTAACAACCGCCATCTCGGCTATCACATCGAGAAGCTCGGGTAGGGCTGCTGATATGTAGCGGGGAGTCAAGTACATGATCAGCACACCCATCTGCCTCCCAGGGCCCCACTTCACACACAGGGATTCACAGCCGGCCGTCTGCGGCACAGCGGTCTCCCTCGGGTCAAGATCCTCCTTGATGATAACCGTCACCCCCCCACCCCGACCCTGGGTCTGCAGCTGATGAAATGCTCATAAATCATAAATGAGGGGGGCTTTGTTGACCACGGACCTGGCGTTGCACAGCATCAGCCTAGGGCCCAGGCCCTGTGATCCCGTGCCTCCTGGATTGCGAGAAGAGTCACGGGGACCGGAACGCATGACTGCAGATAAACTGCAGGTGCGTCTTCCCGTAGCATGATATGGTCCCTGGCCCGCGCCGTACCTACCTCTCCCATACACTGTCCTAATGGTGTGGCCCTCTGTCAAATTGACCCTGGTTCCCCCCCTAATGTCGGATTAATGGGCAATTAGGGATATATATACATCTGTATTAATAATAGAATTATATGGATTGAAGAACTGGAAAAAACATGAATAGAAATACCCCAATTTTTAAAAAAATTAAATTTATATCCCGCCCTTCTCCACGAAGGATCCAGGGCGGCGCACAGGAATTTAAAAACATATAAAACAATAATATACAGAATTTAAAAACATATAAAATTACGTAACAGTCCTATGCTAAAATCCAAATTAAAATCCCCAATTTAAAACTATCTAAAATAGCCCTAATGGGAGGTTAGGCTAGGCCGGCTTGCTGAAAGAGGTGTGTCTTTAGACACTGGCGGAAGAGGCGGAGGTCCGAGATGGTGCGAAGTTCAGGGGGAAGGTCGTTCCAAAGGGCAGGGCCTGCCACAGAGGAGGCTCTTCCCCTAGGTGTCGCCAGTTGGCATTGCCCGGCTGACGGCACCCTGAGAAGGCCCTCTCTGTGGGAGCGGATCGGCCGGAGGGATGTATGGGGCAGGAGACGGTCTCGCATATAACTAGGCCCCGAGCCATGGAGCGCTTTAAAGATGGCCATCAGAACCTTGAAGCGCACCCGAAAGACCACAGGAAGCCAGTGCAGCTCGCGCAGGATCGGTGTTACATGGGAGTATCTCGGAGCTCCCGTAATCACCCGCGCGGCTGCATTCTGGACTAACTGTAGCTTTCAAGTGCACCTCAAGGGAAGTCCATGTAGAGAGCATTGCAGTAGTCGAGTCGGGATGTCACGAGTGCTTGAGTGACTGTGCGAAGGGCAGCCCGGTCCAGTAGGGGGCGCAATTGGCGCATCAGGCGTACCTGATGAAACGCCCCCCTGGCCATGGCTGCCACATGGTCCTCCATAGACAGCCGGGAATCCAGGAGGACACCCAAATTGCGCGCCCTCTCCATGCGGGCCAGTGTTTTGCCCCCAATGGCCAGAGTTGGAGTAATCTGGCTGAACCGGGGTGCCGGAAACCACAGCCACTCAGTCTTGGACGGGTTGAGCTTGAGTTTGTTACTACCCATCCAGATCCATACGGCCTCCAAACACTGGGACAGCACCTCGGCGGCATCGTTGGGGTGGTCTGGTATGTATAAATGATCGTGATCAATACTAAAACTGTATGAGGAGATATTGAAAAAATGGAAGGATGAAGGTTGGAACTTTGATTTAACTATGGAAATATGGACAACAAAATATTATAGTGATATGAAAGGGGGGAGTTAAAATAGGGATAGAAAATTGTGGGGAAAATAATAATTATATATTAATCTATTAAGATAGACAAAAGGACATAAAGATGGTTACAAAAGGAAGGGTGATAATAAAAGAGCCCCAGATGGAATTCCGGGGGAGGGCAATAGAGCAACTGAGGGATGATTGTGACCGGACCACCCTTCGTGATGAGGGGCCATCATGCCACCCAAAAGAGAGGGGAGGGGAATCCAATCCTGTTGAAAGGAGGAAATGCAGACTGGAGCGCAGCCCCCCTTCTCCACCCAATAGAAAGAGAAGGAGACCAACTGCAGCCAGTGCCTCTCCCATGCAGCAGGCAGGCTGCCCAGGGCAGCCAACCCCCTCCCTCTCTCCAAACTAGAGGTGAGGAAGATGGCCAGCCATATCAAGCGCAAGCATACTGACAGGAGGTGGGAGGAGCAGGGCTGAACAACCCGCCCCGATTCAGTGGAAAGTTTGATGGGGACTCAGACCCCTTGATTCAGCTGATATCCACCTAGAATGCTATGGGCACCTCTACCCAACCCCAGAGCCATGGTGAATACCATCACAGAGAAACTAGAGGGAGAAGCAAGGGAATGGCTAGCAGCCCTCTGCAAGAGGAGAGCCCCCAACTGCAAGGCATAGATGATTTCCTACAACTGCTAGAGGCTAGATTTGAGGAGGTGGAGGACGCCCTGTATGCGGAAGATGAGCTCAGTGACCTAAAGCAGAGGGGCTGCCCCATCAAAGAGCACATCCGTGAATTTAGGAGAGTCATTGGAAGGCTATCCCCTTTACCAGAGCATCTGTTAGTGTATTTTTTCAGAACAAATCTGGACCAGTGGATTGCCCAAGTAAGTGCCTACCATGACATCCCAAACCAACTCTCTGAGTGGTTCTGAGTAGCAATAAAAGTCAATGGCGGATTGCGCGCTAATGACATGAGAAAGCCACCGGACATGAAAGAGAGAGGTCAACTTGACCTGAAATTGCAACACAGTACGCAGTGAAACCAGCCCCTCCTCAAAGATGCGGGGGGGCGGGCACACGGCATCCACGTACATGACCCCAACCCCATTGCCAAAGTCAGAGCCACCACCAAAGGTACAATTGGGACAGGGTCACAAACAGGCCACCCATGTATCATGGAAGGCCTTCCAGACTGCAGAGGTCCCTCCCCACCCAGATGAAGGGGGGGTGGGATCCCAAGCAACAACGACCAGTCACCAGAATTTTATGACAGTGACAAAAAGGGAGAAAACAACCCAATGGTGAGAGGACCAATTCGCCCTTTCTTTTTTCCAAAACGCCTCACAGCCCCGAAACAGGAAGCCAGGGGGATTTTCAAGCCCTAATGGACTCAGGCTGCACTAGATGCTTGATCAACCTGACCACAATCCTGAAACTGAGCATCAGAGCAAAAAGATTGGCGTACCCATTTCGGTTCGAACAGGTCGAAGGGGCCCTAATGGGAGGAGCATATGCCACCCACCTGACTAAACCAGTGAGACTACACGCAAATGGATCACTGGGAAGTAATTCGATTCATAATAGCCCCAAAAATGACAGATACAGTCATATTGGACAAGTGGGGACCTAGACAAGTGGGGACCGACCATTTGGTGGCAATGGGGTACCTGCAGACTTAGGATAGAAAAGGGCCTCTAACCACTTTCACACCAGCAAGCAGAAACACCACCCAAGCAGGGAACACCCCAAAAGAGCCCACCAGAACCTCTGGCAGCCACATCCGATGAAACCCCAGAGACTGAACAGATCCCAAGGGAATATCAGGACCTTGCAGAAGTATTCAGTGAGACTGAGTGCAACATTCTGCTCCCCACCCCCCCACACAATGAGACCGATTTCACCATCGAAATCATCCCCAGGGCAAAACTACCCAAACCCAAACTGTATGCCATGACACCCCAGCAAATGCAAGAAATGTGCAAAGACAAAAACCTAGCATAAGGATTCATCGAGCCAGCCAAGCCATGGGTTGTGGCACCAGTCCTCTTCAAAGAGAAAAAAGACTGAACTATGAGACTGTGTATAGACTTCAGTGGGATCAATGCAGTGTGCGTACACAACTTATACTGCCTCCCCCTCATGAAGGACATGGTATCTCATCTGGCCAAGGGAAAAGTCTTCACCAAATTAGACCTCAAAGAAGCATACTACCAAGCACAGATCAGGGAAGAAGATGAGTGGGAAACAGCATTCAACTGCCCCCTAGGAAGCTTCCAATTCAAAGTGATGCCTTTCAGACTGCAGGGAGCCCCAGCAGTGTTCATACAGTTAATAAACAAGGTGCTGCATGAGCACCTGTACAAGGGAGTCCTCATCTAACTGGTGACATCCTCATCTACACTGAGACCATGGACAACCACACACCCCTGGTCCAACTGGTACTAGAAAAACTTCTGTCAGCCAACCTGTACGTGAAGCTGTCCAAATGTGAATTCCACTGTGCATGGCTAGACTATCTGGGCTGCCGAGTGTCAAATGAGGGAATAGAGATGGATCCAGCCAAAGTACAAGCTGTCTGGCAACCTCCTCGCACCCGCAGACAGTTACAAAGCTTCCTAGGGTTCATAAACCTCTACAGGCCCTCCTTTGTGAAGATTTCCAAACCCATGACAGACCTCTTGTAGACAGGGAGCCCAGGAACAAAACTGCACCCAGGACAACCTCTACAGTGGGACCTAACTTGCCAAGAGGCCTTTGAAACACTAAAAGAAATATTTGCAAAGAAACCGGTGCTGAGGCATCCTGACCCCGAGCAACCCTTCATGATCCAAGCAGATGTCAGCAACATGGCAGTGGGAGTGGTGCTACTCCAAAGAAACAACCAAGGAAACTTACAACCCTGCAACTGCACCTCCCGCAAGCTCACAGACACAGAGAGACAATGGGCCACATGGGAAAAGGAGGATTTCGCAGTGAGATGGGCACTGCTAACCTGGAGACACCTGTTGGAAGGGGGACACAAACCATTCGAAGTCTGGACTGACCACAAAAATCTGGAGGCTCTCAAGACCCCATGGAAACTATCACCCATACAAGTCCGATGGCCTCGATACTTCAACAGTTTCGACTTCGACCTAAAGCACATTCCAGGGGAGAAAGAACTTTCTAGCTGACGCCCTCTCCCACATGCCCCAGTACAAATGCGAATGGGAATAGATGGAAGACACCATCATTCCATCAACTCAAATAGCTGCCCGATAACGCCATTAACAGCAAGACCAATCAGCATGTGACCTAACCACGAGACTCAAAACCAAACTATTAGCAGACCCCTGGTACCAACCAACACCTCTTGACAAAAATAAATGACCTCACATGGAAGGGGATGAAACTCTATGTCCTGGAATCCCTACCCATCATAATTCTCCAGAAGAGCCATGAAACAAAATCAGCAAGCCATTTTGGGTTCCTAAATACTTTACACTTAGCCCAGAGGCAGTTCTGATGGCCTGGCCTAAAGAAAGATGTGGATAGTTACATGAAAAGTTGCACCATCTGTGCCACAATGAAGAGATGACTGTGACCACCACCCCTCAAACTGCTGCAACCAGTAGCAGAGCCAACGAGGCCGTGGGAGGAGATCACAATGGCGTTTATAGTGGAGTTGCCAAAAAGTGGGGGAAACACAGTGATTTGGACTGTAATAGTCCTGTTCTCCAAACAGGCATACTTCATACCCTGTAGCAGACTACCCTTGGTTCACAAGCTGGCTAAGCTGTTCATGAAGCATATCTACTGACTGCATGGAGTACCTCAAATAATTATTTCAGACAGAGGGGTCCAGTTCACTGCTAGGTTCTGGAGGGAGTTCTTGCGGTCCATTGGGTCATCTCAGGGTCTTAGTTCAGCTTTTCATCCGAGCACCAATTGGGCAGCAGATAGACTGAATGCCATGGTAGAGCAGTACTTGAGGTGCTATGTGAATTATCAGCAGTCCAATTGAGTAGATATTTTATCTTTTGCTGAGGTTGCCTACAATAATGCTGTTCATAGTAGCATAGGATTCATGCCATTCAAAGTAGTGAGTGGCATGGACTTCCTCTCAATGCCTGAGTATCCAAGGGCCCCCCTCCCCTCCTCTGTCAGCTTGACTGATTGGATGTCATGCTAAAAGCAACCTGGGAGAATGACAAAAAAGCACTGGCTAAGCGGCACAAACCTATAAGAAACAGGCAGATAAATACCGAGCTCCATAATGGCTATTCCAGGTGGGAAAGAAGGTTTACCTCTCCACAAAGTATTTGAGGTTGAAACTCCCTAGGAAGAAACTGGGCCCAAAGTTTATGGAACAATTCTCCATAGTAAAGATCATCAACCCTGGGGAAGATACAACCAGCATTTCATAGCAGCCTCTTAAAATCTATGATTGGATCCACTCTGCGACAACTCCAATACTTAATCAAGTGGAAGGGCTACCCCTTATTAGAGTCATCTTGGGTAAAAAGTAGGAATATCCAGGCTGATTGCCTTATAGCAAAATTCCATACAGAAAATCCGGGCAAGCCTGGGGGAGGAACACATCCCTAAATTATATACCTGTACTCAAATTGTCTGTGTGTCACACAGGTTGCTTTTGGGAAGTGAGGGGAGCCAGATGTCAACTTGTAAAGCATTGCCATGACTATTATCAGGCTGGCACTGGAGGGAGGATTCCATGCATATCTTCAGTCTCATATTTCTACAATCTAGTTGGCGAATATGAATTATGACACATGACAGAAGGGAGGAGATAGAGGGCTAAAGTTCAAATGTAATTAAGCAGAAGCCAGTTTAGGCTCCACAGAAGTAAATGCTAAGATGTTGGTCCTAATAAATGAATGATTTTTGTTTGAACTCTGTCTCGAGATTTGTAAATTAATTAGGTCATCTCTTGGGAACTTCACACTAAGATGATGAACAAAGTGAGATGTGTATCGCTTGTTATTCTATATAGTAGATTAAGAGAATTGTAATTAACATTGAACAGTAAGGATTGCCATTTATAGACAATTAAGGGTAACCTAAACCAAGATATGGAAAATTGGAGAGGGAACATGAAATATACTTACAATTGGAAACTATTGAGATTTAAAGACAATCACAAGGTGGGGGCATATAAGGATGCATAATTATATAAATATAATGATGAAAATAGCTGGGAATTGTAACCAGGTCTACATCAAATGAGGCTGGGGTGGGTGGGTTAAAAGCATAATGACTATGTATGTATGTATGTATGTATGTATGTATGTATGTATGTATGTATGTATTTATTTATTTATTTATTTGTCTTTTTTTTAAAAAGAAGGAAGAAGATATATGTTAAAATTAAATAAGTATATTGAAAAGGAATTTAAATACCATCAATATAAAATGGAGCTCGCTCAGAAGCTGAAATACACCAAGTAAATGAGATGAAGTGTGTGAAGTAGAGGGGAGAGGTAAGGGAAGAAGAGAGGGAGAGGAGAGAGGGCAGGGGGGGAGAGGAGGACAGAAAGAAAGAGTGGAAAGAGGAGAGAGGAGAAGGAGAGAGGAAGAAGGAGAGAAGAGAAGGGCGACAGAGGAAAGAAAGGAGGTAGGGAGGCGGAGGAGAGAGGGAGAAGAAAGTAATGGATAAGGTATAAACATAGTGCATGGAGAGCAGAAGAGCCAATAATTGGTTTTGGGAGTTGATGGCAAGACGAATTGATTTAAACATTTAATAATACAATATGACATTGGTATACATGTGGTTATATGTTATGAAAATGAAAAAATAATTTTTTTAAATAAAGGAACAAATTGAAACTTTGACCAATACTTCGCCTTGGAATTTGATTTACTTTTGGATGCTATTAGAAACCCTGGAACCTTGCTTTTTTCCCTTGCCAAATATATTTTAATATTGTTTTGTTTAATTCTTCAAAGTATTTTTTTCCATTTTATTGGTATTGTTTGAAATAAATATAATAATCTCAGCAAAATATTAATTTTTATAGTAGCTATTCTACCCATCAATGACAATTGCAGATATATGCTTGTGTCAGGAGGAGAACCTGATAGCTTAGTGGCTAAAACATCTGCCTAACATGTAATACAGTCCCGGTTCAAATCCCAGTAAGGGTCTGGCTAGCTGATGAGAGCTAAAAAGCTCGAAATAGATCTATCCTAGTCTCCCTTATTTATTTATTTATCAGTTCAGAAACCTAACATACATACATATGCTCGGTAAAAGATACTTGGATTATAAATTGTAAACAGTGATTTGGGAAAAAGAGTTAGAAACTTTATTAATTATTTTTTTTCTTATTTAGAACTTGTTATAAAGGTGTCTGCTATTGGGTTTGAAGAGCAAAAGTTGGATATAAATAGCAAATTTATTGTTAACAAATAATTAACTACAACAAAAATAATGAAATGATAATGGATATTGTTAATGATATATATATATGCACCAGTTGTTGGTAAAAGAAATTTGGATATAAACTCTAAATAGTGATTGAAAAAAGACTAAACTGTATTAATCAACTATTATTTAGAATATAGAATAAAGAAGTAATGTTATTGGAGAACTTTTGAAATAGCCAATGAATGCTAGTACGTGGTTGTGTCTTTATTTTAGGCAATAGGACATTTAAATAATTGTAATCAAATGAGAATTGTGTTATAGTGATGGTATATATAAAGATTTTTGATTTGATTTTGATTTGATTTGATTTGATTTATATACCATGCCTTTCTCCCCGAGGGGACTCAGGGCGGTGCACAGGAAGTTAAAATGAAAGATACAAATATATAGATAAATACGAACATATAAATAATACGACTGCACACAATAAAAACTGATTAAATTTGAAGTGACCTGTGCTAAAAATACGCTAAGAAATTACCCAAAAAATTAAAATCAAATTAAAACAATTTAAAACTCAGTTTGTTGGGATGGTCTCGAGGACTAGGCTAGGCCGGCTAGGTGAAAGAAATAGGTCTTGAGGTGTTGGCGGAAGAGATGGAGGTCTGTAATGGTCCGGAGTTTGGGAGGTAGGTCGTTCTAGAGGGCTGGGCCTGCCACAGAGAAGGCCCTTCCCCTGGGGGTTGCCAACCGGCACTGCCCGGCGGATGGCACCCGGAGAAGGCCCTCCCTGTGGGAGCGAATCGGCCAAAGGGATGTATGAGGTAGTAGACAGTCTCGCAAATAACTAGGCCCTGTGCCATGGAGCGTTTTAAAGATGGTTATCAACACCTTGAAGCGCACCCGAAAAACCACAGGCAGCCAGTGCAACTCGCGCAGCACTCGTTACGTCCCGCCTGGTGTTACGTGGGCATGCCGTGAGGCACCCAGAATCCCCCGCGCAGCCGCATTCTGCACTAGCTGTAGTCTTCGGGTGCACCTCAAGGAGAGGCCCATGTAGTGAGCATTGCAGTAGTCCAGGCAGGACGTAACGAGTGCTTGATTGACTGTGCGGAGGGCGTCCCGGTCGAGCAAGGGGCACAACTGGCGTACCAGGCAGACCTGGTAAAAAGCCCCCCTGGCCACGGCCGTCACATGGTCCTCCATGGACAGCCGGGAGTCCAGGAGAACGTTTGGGTTGCGGGCCCTTTCCACAGGGGCTAACAACTCGCCCCCGATAGCCAGTGATGGCATCAACTGGCTGTACCGGGACGTCGGAAACCACAGCCACTCGGTCTTGGACGGGTTGAGTCGAAGTTTGTTACTCCCCATCCAGACCCGTACGGCCTCCAGGCACTGGGACATCACTTCAACGGCGTCGTTGGGGTGGTTTGGGGTAGATATTTACAGCTGAGTGTCGTCAGCGTACTGATGGTACTCTACCACAAAACCACAGATGATCTCACCCAGCGGCTTCATATAGGTGTTAGTTCTCAAGGTGTTAGTTCTCATCTTTAAAGCGCTCCATGGCTCGGGACCTAGCTATCTGCGGGATCGGATTCTGCCCCATACATCCTCCCGGCCGATTTGCTCCCACAGAGAGGGACTGCTCCGGGTGCCGTCCACTAGACTTTGTCAGCGGGCGACGCCCAGGGGAAGGGCCTTCTCTGTGGCGGGCCCAGCCCCCTGGAACGACCTTCCCCCCGACATTAGAACAACTATGGACCTCCGCTCCTTCCGTCAGAAATTAAAAACTCACTTTTTCTGCTTGGCCGGCCTAGGTTAGTCTCTGCCCAGGGATTAGGGATTGTGAATTTTAAATGGGAATTTTAGTGCAGGGATAGTCAAATTTAATTTGTTTTTATTGTATTTATTGTATTCATGTATATATTTTATGCTGTTTTATTCCTCCCTGTACACCGCTCCGAGTCCCCTAGGGGAGAGGACGCGGTTATACAAATAAATATTCGGTATTCGGTATTCGGTGTTGAATAGGACCGGCAAGAGGACCGACCCCTGAGGTACCCCACACATGAGGGGCCTCGAGATCGACCTCTGCCCCCCTGCCAACACAAATTGCGACCGACCGGAGAGGTAGAAGGAGAACCACTGTAAAACGGTGCCTCTCACCCCCAGGCCCTCCAGTCGGTGTAATAAGATACCATGGTTGATGGTATCAAAAGCCACTGAAAGGTCTAATAGGACCAGGATAGAGGAACAACTCCTATCCCGGGCCCTCCAGAGATCATCCACCAACGCGACCAATGCCGTCTCAGTGCTGTGCCCAGGTCGGAAGCCGGACTGGCGCGGGTCCAGATGGAACGCTGTGCGGTCGGGTGGCTCGTCCATGCGGCCAGATGGAACGCTGCGCGGCCAGATGAAATGCCCCACGTCCCGGGTGGTTCTCCACCTCAGCCCATCCTCTCCCCAGTCACCTCCATGCGGCTCGGATGGTGGCCCGCTCAGGCCGGCCTCCTCTCCGCTCGGGCCAGCCTCTTCAGCCTTTTAGGCCTCTCCGGCCTACGCTCCCTCTCCGGTCTTCAGCGTCCTCCGCCCATTTCACATCACCCGCTGCACCTCACGGGACCACAATGGCCCCATCGGGACGGCTGGGTGAGCCTCTTGCTGGGCCTGGGCCCTAGATGTAAAAAAATAGGACCAGGCAGCCTCCTTCTCGGCCAGAAAGGCCCCCGCGACCCGCGCAGCACTCAAGAGCGCACCACCATCTTCCGCGCATGCGCAAACCATTTTGATTTAAAATATTCAATTTAATATGAACTATAAATAATGACTGCATACGAATGCACGAAAGTTATTTGTAATCAATTGACATGCTTTCTACAAGATGTAATGGAGGAGAATTCTTTTTTTGTGTATGTGTTTGATTAAAATAAAAAAAAACTTTAAAAAAAAGAACAAATTTATCTATATCAACAGGACCAGTGATTCTATCCCCTAATCAGAAAATATGGCTAAATTATAGCATGAACAGATAACTAAATAAAATGGAATAACCATTAGTCTGAAAAGTATTTGGCAATGGAATTACAATCCTGCATCTTAAATAAACTGGAAATGGATCTTAACTTATTTTGTTGTTAGGTATCTCAAAATGTTTCCAAGGCATTCTAAATTTAGAATTTATATTCTAAGCTTCAAAGCATTCACATAGAGATATGTAGCATCTGCCAGAATAGATATTAACAGAATTAGTGGCATCTGTTGGCAATGAGATGAGATGGTCAGATTGACCAGACAGAATTGAGGTGTCACAATATAAGCTCTGCCCCCTTTTTACATGGATGTTAATGTCATATGCATACCCACACGAGACAGAGCTTGCAGTACAATCTGTAACACTGATTTCATCTTTCTGATGAAAATATTTATTGTGGCTGTCATACATATAATGATTTTTCTATAGAAATATTACGCTCACAGTGTTAGCTATGACAAGTATCAGATATTTCAGATTTATCCCTTATGGCTAGAAAATTATAAGGTACTTTCCTCCTAAAATAGATACTAAGCTTAAAATGTAAATATTTCATATGAAGTTGTAAAAACAGGCAACATTTATTATACTTTAGTTTCTGTTTCATCCACCAATGAGCCAGTGGTGGGTTTCAAATTTTTTTAGAACCTCTTCTGTAGGTGTGGCCTGCTTTGTGGGAGTGGCTTGCCAGCCATGTGACAGGGTGGGAGTGGCATGGCAGTCATGTGACCGGGAGGGAGTGGCCAAGATGATGTCAGCATTCCCAGTCAAGATAGAGGTATAAATTACACAGAAAAGAAAGAGGCATCCATACATCTGAATTTAACTTCAAAGCAGTGGCAACAACTTAAATTCATTTTGTCTGCAGGTCTTTAAGCATCTTAACTGCTCTCCTTTGCACTTTTTCCAAAGTCTCAACATTTTTTTTGTAATGTGATGACCAAAACTGGATGCAGTATCCCAGGTGTGGCCTTACTAAGGCTTTATAAAGCAGTACTAATACTTCACATGATTTTGATTCTATGCCACTATTTATACAACTAAGGATTAGCTTTTTTGGCTGCTGCTGCATACTGTTGACTCATATTTAAGTGATTGTCCACTAGGACTCCAAGATCCTAGTACTTTTTGCCAGCCAACTAACAAATATATGTAGAAAACACACAATAGTAATGGAAGACTTCAATTATCTTAACATCAATTGGAAGACCAATTCTGCACCGTGAGAAATTTGTTGGAATAGGATCACGTAATTATTGTCTTTTATTGAGGAGCATCTCACCATTAGCTAAATAGCTAGATATTTGACCTTCTTTGCAATCCACAGCCCCATTTCCTTCTCTAACTCTTTCTTCTGATTGTCTGTACGTTTTTGACTAGCATTTTAGTTTTCTCCTTATTAATTGTAAGGCCTGCTACTTCTCCGTGTTTTTCTATTTCTTGTATTAGTATTGGTCCCCGATTCCAATGGCTCTTCTATGAAGAATACCAGGTCGTATACAAACACCTGGACCTTTGCAAGCCACAGCCCCATTTCCTTCTCTAACTCTTTCTTCTGATTGTCTGTACGTTTTTGACTAGCATTTTAGTTTTCTCCTTATTAATTGTAAGGCCTGCTACTTCTCCGTGTTTTTCTATCTCTTGTATTAGTATTGGTCCCCGATTCCAATGGCTCTTCTATGAAGAATACCAGGTCGTATACAAACACCTGGACCTTATAGTCTTCTTTTTTAATTTTGGTTCCTCTTACTCCCATAGTTGATCTGATTCTTATTAACAAAATCTCTAAAGAGTAGAGGTGACAGTGGACATCCCTGTCGTACCCCCTTCATTATTTCAAATGATTTTATAATCTCACTGTTAATTATTATGCTTGCTTTCTGGGTAGAGTAAATTGACTCTATCATATTTTCAAATTTCTCTCCAAACTTCATTTCTTTTTTTTTGGTTGGGTCATGAATTGCCAATTGGGTGGCAATTTTGGGTGTCTAAAAAGACCAGGGCTGCCTATTTTTCTGGGTGGGTCTCATAATACTCCAATATATTAATTACTGTTCTAATATTATTTCTTATTTGTCTCATCAGGAGGAATCCATTTTGGTCCAAATGCATATTCTTGTTTAATATTTTCTTCATTCTTTCTGCAATAATATTCATAATATTTTATAATCAGCGTTTAAAAGAGAAATTGGCCTATAGTTCTTAATTTGTGTGCCATTTGTACCTTCTTTCAAAATCAGAGAGATATATGCCTCTCTCTGTGATTCTGGTAGCTTTGCTTCTGTCAAAACATCATTACTGGCGGTATAGAAATTTTAATAATAATAATAACAATATTATTATTATTATTATTATTATTATTATTATTATTATTATTATTATTATTATTATTATTATTATTATTATTATTATTATTATTATTATTATTATTATTATTATTATTATTACAGACTTCCAGTAATAGCAATTCAATTGGTTCAACTAAGTTCTTATAAATTTCCCCTGGTAACCCATCCTTCCCTGGGGTCTTATTTGTTTTTTGCCTTGGAATTGCTTCCTTAAGTTCTTCTAATGTTATCTCCCTATTTAATATTTCTTTTTTCTCTTCTGTTAGTGGGGGCATATTTTCTTCTTTCAGATAATCATTTATTTTCTCTATTGCAACTCCTTCTGGTTTGTAGTGCTCCTGAAAAAAGTCTTGTGCAATCTTCTTTTTCTTATCCATATTACTTTGTAGGTTTCCATTCTTATCTTGTAGTTGCTGGATTATTCTCTTCTCTTTTTCTTTTTTTAATTTATATGTTAGCCATCTCCCTGGTTTATACACGTGTTCAGAGTGGTTTTGTTTTGCAAATTTTAGGTTTCTTGTGTTTTTCTTCTGGCCCAGTATATTCAATTTGTGCTTGGCTAGGGTCCTTTTACTTTTAATTTGCTCATCCCCAGGCTTCTTTTGTAGTTGGGCTTCTAACTGTTTCATCTCCTCCTGTATTGTAATGTAATTTTTCTCTTTCTCCTTATTTTTATTAGCAGTATAGGCTATCGTTAGTTCTCTTATATACACTGTCAGTCTCTGCTTCACTTGCTTGCTATTGGCTGCCATAGAAATGGGGAGGTATTTGGGATGGGAATTATATGGTACTGGAGGAGATATGGAAAAGGGAGTTTTGTTCTCACCATCTTCTGCACATGCTGGTGGCCAGTGTTTGCTTTGGTCAAGTCCAACCATCCCACATACCAACCTGATGATGCCTTTTGAAGATGCAACCCACATGACACCTTAGGGAATTGCAGATTGGAAACTGGGGTGGGGTCGTTGGAGGGAGGGGCTGGGTAATCATTTGATATGTACTTGTTTGCACTTTTTTGGCTCAGATCTTGCTTTTCTTTCGCTGCTATCTTTTCTTAAATAGTAAAAGTATCTTAATTTCCATGAACAATGGAATTGAGAATTTTCTTTCTTGGTTATTGATGGAGGCACGCCTGACATTAAGTAAGATCTCCTTTCGTACTCATTGCGGAGCTAACACCTTCCAAGGGGAGTGCACCTAAAGAAAAATAAACCTACAAACACTCCAACAATGTCCAATCCAGGGAGTGACCAGGAGGACATGGGGGCTACCAGATGCACCTATGCCCTGGAAATGGAACAGATGGCTGAACTGGATTTGGAAGAAAGATCTGTCCATCCCAGATGGTCGTTGGGAGTGGGATAAAGGAGTGATTCTGAGGAGGTTCCTGCCGGAGTTACCACAAACCGATGCTGGTGACCTGAAACTGCCTGGCAGGAGGCCGAGCAAGAGGACCTCATGATGACTCATGCTTTGAAACTTCTTCAAGAGGCATGGGAGAAACACTGTTTCCATGAAAGCCGTGCTGAGAGGGAAGCTGAATTTGCTGAGCAAGAAGAGAGATGTGTGGAAGATCTGGCTAACCCTGAGAGAGCCCTGGGGGCTGACAGTGGAGCTGATCAAGATGGGAGAGCACCACCACCACCACCAGCCCAAGCCCCGCCAAAGGGCAGGGGGAGTGGGGCCCCACAGACACCGAATGCCAAAGGTCCCCCCCCCTTGGGGTGAAGTTTGGAGGAGACCCCAAAGAGCTGGGAATTTTTCTGGTCCAGGTCTGGAATTACATACAACAGTATGGAGAGGATTGCCCATCAGAAGAAGCCAAAATAAGAGCTGTTACTATGGCATTGGAGAACAAAGCAGCAGGCTGGATGGTCACTTTGCATAATGATGACTCCCCCTTGCTGAGGGATTACAATGTGTTTATGGCTGCCCTGTCAAAATGCCCTGAGGAAATGCTTTGATGACTCCCTAGCCCAGTGATGGCAAATCTTTTTGTTCTTGGGTGCCAAAAATGCGAGGCCACGTGCATAATAGCATGCGTTCATGCAAGCACTCATAATGCAAAACGCCTTCCCTCCACATGCACGTGTGCACAACCTCCCACACACTCCCCTCCATGCATGCCACACTGTTCACCTCCAAGCTGAGCTTGGTATTTCCTCCAGGGGGGTGGGGGAGGCCATTTTCACCCTCCTCAGGCTCCAGGAAAGACTCCAGAAATGAAGAACCAAGATGAAAACCCTCATTTAGGAAAGAAGTCCAGTGGCTGAGTGCATCCAAGAATTTCGTGAGTTGTCTGTGCCTATGCAGGGGTGGTCTGAGGAGGCTTTAATGGAACGTTTTAAGGACAGTCTGAATGAGGATGTGTATGAGGGCTGTATAAACAGAGGGGCCCCACGCAACCTGCAACACTGGTATGAGCTGGCAGCAGATGTGGAAATTGACCTGGCCAGGAATAAATACCAGAGAGGCAGCGATAAAATCAAAAATCCCCCTCCTAACCCCAAAGAAGCTCCAAAGGGAGGAAAGGGATGGTCTGCAAGCAAGCCCTTGTCTACTGCTTGTTTCTGATGTGGGAAGGAGGGACATCGAGCCACAAGATGCTACTCAAAAATTGGCCCAAAACCCACCACTGCTGGTGAGAAGAAACTAGACCGGCAACCAGGGAAGCACAAAGAAACTGCATTGAAAGAGGTGGAAGTTGTTGAGGATTTCCCTCCCTCCCAGGAAGGGGAAGAGCCCTCCCTTCTTTCAGGGGAAAGTGAATGACTTCAATAATGGCCACTTGATAAGTCCCCGATTGGCCCCCATGACCATTCCAGTAGAACTTAAAGTGCCCTCTACTGGAGCCCAGGGGAAAATGCTGACCCTCTTAGACTCTGGATGCACCCGTTGTGTAATTAGCCCAGAAGTGGTGGAGAAAACGGGATTAAGACTGAGGACTTTGAAAGTGCCCATTGCCTTTTGCCTCCACCCATTTTGTAATCAAACCAGTAGAAATGTGGATGGGAGATCACCAAGAAACCTTGAGTTTCATCATTGCACCTGGGATGAATTGGCCCCTCATACTGGGATTACTGTGGCTGCGGAAACAGAACCCATGCATGAACTGGAGGAACGGATGGCTATGCATCCGTTCCACTAAACCTTCAGAGGGGGGGGAAAGATCTCCCACATAGCCAGTACTGAAACAAATCTAGCCACCGTGGCGCATGAGAATATATTCTAAATTTACAATAATAATACAATAGCAGAGTTGGAAGGGACCTTGTAGGTCTTCTAGTCCAACCCCCTGCATGGGCAGGAACCTTATACCATTTCAGACAAATGGCTGTCTAACATCTTTTTAAAGACTTCCAGGGTTGGGGCATTCACAACTGCTGGAGGCAAGCTGTTCCAGAGGTTAATTGTTCTTACTGTTAGGAAATTTCTCCTTAGTTCTAAGTTGCTTCTCTCCTTGGTTAGTTTCCACCCATTGCTCCTTGTCCTGCCCCCAGGTGCCTTGGAGAAAAGTTTGACTCCCTCTTCTTTGTGGCACCCTCTGAGATATCGGAACACTGCTATCGTGTCTCCCCTGGTCCTTCTCTTCATCAAACTAGACATACCCAGCTCCTGCAGCCGTTCTTCGTATGTCTTAGTCTCCAGTCCTCTAATCATCTTGGTTGCTCTTCTTTGCACTCTTTCCAGAGTCTCCACGTCTTTTCTACATCGTGGCGACCAAAACTGTATGCAGTATTCCAAGTGTGGCCTTACCAAGGCACTATACAGTGGCATTAACACTTCACGCGATCTAGATTCTATCCCTCTGTTGATGCAGCCTAGAACTGTGTTGGCTTTTTTGGCAGCTGCTGCACACTGCTGGCTCATATTTAAATGGTTGTCCACTAGGATTCCGAGATCCCTCTCACAGTTGCTACTATTGAGCAAGGTACCACCTATACTGTACTTGTGCATTTGGTTTTTCTTGCCTATATGTAGGACCTTACTTTTTTCACAATTGAATTTCATTTTATTAGACAGTGCCCAATGTTCAAGTTTGTCTAGATCCTTCTGTATCTTAAGCCTATCTTCTGGAGTGTTGGCTATTCCTGCCAGCTTGGTGTCGTCTGCGAATTTGATGAGTTCCCCATTTATCCCCTCATCCAAATCGTTGATGAAGATGTTAAAGAGTACTGGGCCTAAAACAGAGCCTTGGGGGACTCCACTGCATACTTCCTTCCATGTAGATGCAGTTCCATTGAGGACTACACGTTGAGTGCGGTTGGTCAGCCAGTTACGAATCCATTTGGTGGTGCTGCTGTCTAACCCACAATTTTCTACTTTATCTAATAGTAGGTTATGGTCTACTTTATCAAATGCCTTACTGAAGTCCAGGTAAATTATATCAACAGCATTCCTCTGGTCCACTGATTTTGTTACTTTGTCAAAGAATGCAATTAGATTCGTCTGGCATGATCTGTTTTTGACAAACCCATGTTGGCTTTTGGCTATTACTTTGTTTGCTTCTAGGTGTTCACTTATTTGTTGTTTAATTATCTTTTCCAGAATCTTTCCTGGTATTGAGGTCAGGCTGATGGGTCTATAGTTTCCTGGATCTGTTTTTTTTCCTTTTTTGAAGATGGGAACCACATCTGCTCTTTTCCAGTCTTCTGGCAGTTCCCCGGTGCTCCAGGATCTCTGAAAGATATAGTTCAGTGGTTCTGAGATCTCGTCTGCCAGTTCCTTCAGAACCCTGGGGTGTAATCCATCCGGTCCTGGTGATTTGAACTCGTCCAGGGCAGACAGGTGCTCACTTACCATTTTCTTCCCTATTTCAACTTGTGTTCCTAATCTGATATTTGTGGTGCTGTTTTTGATTGATTGGACTGTTTTATCCCTTTGTGTAAAGACAGATGCAAAAAAAGAGTTAAATAGTTCTGCTTTCTCCCTGTTGCTTATCATCTTCTTGCCATTTTCTCCCAGCAGTGGACCAATTGTTTCCTTAACTTTTTTCTTATTTTTAACATGTTGGAAGAAGCTTTTTTTGTTATTTTTTACTTTTTTGGCAAGCCTTTCTTCATTGTGAGCCTTAGCTTTCCTCACTTCATCTTTACAGGCTCGGGCTATTTGCTGATATTTTGCCTTGGTTATGTCCCCCTTTTTCCACTTTTTATATTTATCCTTTTTGTCTTTCAATTTGTCAGAGAGTTCTTTATGCAGCCATGCTGGCTTCTTTTGGGAACTGTTATTTTTCTTCTTCATTGGTATTGCGCTGGACTGGGCTTTTATAATCTCATTTTTCAAAATTTCCCAAGCTTCTTGAGTTGTTTTCCCCTTGAGGATTCTCATCCATGGAATCCTTCCCAAGCTCTCTCTGAGTTTATTGAAATTAGCTCTCTTGAAGTCTAAGACTCTAGTTTGACTTTGTTCAACTACTTTTGTTTGCATAATGTTGAATTCCAGTATTTCATGATCGCTTGCCCCCAAAGTTCCTGTAGCTTCTACACCTTCTATCATTTCCTCTCTGTTAGTGAGAATTAAGTCCAATATTGCTGATCCCCTTGTTCCCTTCTCTACCTTTTGGGAAACAAAGTTGTCTGCTAGATTTGTTAGGAACCTGTTGGATCTTCCACTTGGTGCAGAGTTTGTTTCCCAATTGATGTCAGGGTAGTTAAAATCTCCCATTACTATTGCAGTGTGCTTCCTACATACCTTTAGAATATCCTACATACCTTTAGAATATCCCAAAGAATATTGGGACCTCAGAGAAGTTTTCAGTGAAAGGGCTTCTGACCAACTACATCCCCACCGCACCACTGATTGCAGCATTGAGATCTTTCTAGGGGAAAATCTCCCTAAGCCTCAGATTTACTCGATGACCCCATGTGAGATGGAGAAATTCTGAAATTTCATTGACAAAAATTTAAAAAGGAAGTTCATACAACTCGCTAGACCACAAGTGGCCGCACCCGTCTTATTCAGAGAGAGAAAAAAGGCTCCTTTCGTCTGTGTGTCAACTATAAGAACCTGAATGTCATTTGTGTGGAAAATGTGTACCTTCTGCCCCTCATGAAGGACATGTTAGCCCATTTGGGCAAAGGGAAAATTTCACTAAGTTAGACCTAAGAGAAGCCTACAACAGAGTCAGAATAAAAGAAGGAGATGAATGGAAAACTGTTTTCAACTGCCCTTTGGGATGTTTCAAGTTCAGAGTATTCTCATTTGGACTTCAGGGGGTACTAGTGGTTTTCGTGCAATTAATTAATGAGGTATATTGCATGAACACCTGTACAAGGGAGTGTTGATTTATCTTCACAACATCCTTATCTACATGGAAACACTACAAAGTTTTTTGGGATTTGCTAATTTCTTTTTTTTTTTTAAATAATAATTTTATTATTGTTGTTTAACATAAACACAAATAATACAAACTTCACAACAACAAAAAACCAAAATCAATAAGCCATTTTTCCTTACAAACTATCAATTTTTAAGAATGTATCGTTTTATTACAGGTTTCTATAATGTTCTTCAAAGTTTCTCACTTATTTTTCATATCAATTATTACAATTCTTATATCTCAACCCCGATCTTGCTAGTTGTTTTAACATCCTTTTATATAAGGCATAATTGTATAATGGCATTCTGTTTATAAAACCAAGCAAAAGAGAACCAGAAACAATATCAACAAATAAATAGATTTAGGTAAATTTAAAAATGGGAAAACCTAATCGGATATCCATAAATTCTGTGCCCCTCAGAAGTAGTTATTATTCATAAGTAATCTCATTTTATTAATTTTAAATCTAACAATTTTAACCTGTAATTTAATATCAATATTCACAGGTCTTATCAAGTATTTAAGCCTCAATCTATTTTTTCTTTAATAATATCTTTAAATCCTGGTTAGCTATTAATATCCCTTATTTAATTCCATCATATCTCTATAGATTCCATATAATTATCTAGAATTTTATGAGTAGCTGTTAATTGATTGATCATTTACCAATGATAACCATCTAAATAGCATAATTTCCCATCTATAGATAAGCAAATATATATCATTAACTAAAACATAATCTTATTATAAGCATCTATAATTATTATTAACAATCAATTAATTAATAATCCTTGAGAGTAATTTAAACACAACCTAATTATTACTCATCAAGGGATAGAAATTCCTCTTTTCAGCCATTATCTATCCAAGGATGAATTAAATTTGCCTCTTTTATAATTCGCATTCTCCATCTTTTTTTCCCCCTCTTCCCAAGTTCTTTTTTTTTTGTCATAAACAATTTTTATTGATTTTACAATTTTATGGGAAAAGGGAAAATGATAAGATCTAATGATTACAATTTAGGATTTCGCCTCCGAGGCTTCATACAAATACATTTTTTAAAAATATATAGTGGTGAGAACTAAGCATATCATATTGTAACGGCAAAAAACCAGGCTTACCACAAACTGGTTCAATGGAAGAATCCAGACCACGAAAGGATAACAGGTTTGAGGAGTTTGTTTATTGATGCGCGTCAAGAGTTCAGTTGGCAATCAAAGCAACGCAATCTGAACTGCCTGGGCAACACCCGGGCAGATGGTTTTATACCTTTCATTATACATCGTCATTAATACAGAGACACGCATGATAAAAGCAGAAGTACAGTTAGGAAAACTACAGATACAGAAGCTAATGTTAAAAATAATACCCGCCAACAGCTGTGCCCATATTCGGTTTCTATCTTACACCCCCTCCCTCTACTCTCGCTTCCTCTTTCCATCTCTTGAAGCAACGTTTCAGCAATATTTGTAAATAGCTTGGAGAGTTTAAGAACAGGGAACCTCATTGCACAATATGATCAGGGGTCTGTGGTAACTGGGCCTTCACTTTGTAGGCCTTGTAACCACAATCTTGCAAGAGATGCAACAAGCGAGAGGTGTTTTTCCAACAGGAGTCCCTCGTCCGTCCAGTGACTAGGAG
Source organism: Rhabdophis nuchalis (assembly GCA_039707465.1). Classification (NCBI taxonomy): domain Eukaryota; kingdom Metazoa; phylum Chordata; class Lepidosauria; order Squamata; family Natricidae; genus Rhabdophis; species Rhabdophis nuchalis. The sequence continues at coordinate 69,523,758 of CM077648.1, forward strand.
GTCATCGACATATTGGAGGACCACGTCACGGGCGGAAAGATGTAAGGCCTCCAAGTCGGAAGCCAGAGCAGCTCCAAAAAGGGTCGGGGAGTTCTTGAAGCCCTGGGGTAGGCGCATCCATGTATACTGCTGCTTCCTGCCCGAGGCTGGATTTTCCCACTCGAAAGCAAAAAGGGGCTGACTAGAACCATGAATGGGAATAGTAAAAAAGGCATCTTTAAGGTCAATGACTGAAAACCAGGCCTCATCGGGGGGTATTAACCCCAACAGGATGTAAGGGTTGGGGACCACTGGGTGAATAGTAGCCGTGCAGAGATTCACGGGACGCAAATCCTGCACCATGTGGAACCGCCCATCCCCCTTCGGGATGGGGAGAATCTGAGTGTTCCATTGGGAATCAGTGCGGACTAGGATGCGGTGGGTAACATAAAAATCAATAGCCTTCTGAATGGCTTCCCCCACGTGGCGAGGGTAAGGTCTCTGGCGAATGTGGACGGGCGTCCGCCTAGGCAATTCTTGGATCACAATAGGGGGGTGGTGACTGGCAAACCCAGGAGGGTTATCTTCCGCCCAGACTTTGGGGACATCAAACTCTTCCCATCTCCCTTCCGGTGCGGCAAACGTCGCCATTAAGCGCCAGGCTTCTTCCCTTGGGAAATCTACGGACACCTTGCCAAAGGAGAGATCCATTTTTCCATCGTGGTCGAAGGAGATTTGGGCGCGCATTTTACACAAGAGATCTTGGCCCAGCAGCGGCACTGGGCAGTCGGGCATATAAACAAATTGGTGAGTTAAGAGATGGCCTCCGGCTTTGCAGGTAAGTGGGCGCAGAAGGGGTCGCTTAAGGGTCTTTCCTGTGGCCCCCTGAATGTTTATACTCTGTGAGGAGGGGGTGGTGAGAGGTGAGGTGAGGACCGAGTGAGTAGCTCCGGTGTCCACCAAAAAGGGGATTGAACGGCCCCCAACTTCCAATCGGACCATAGGCTCGGGGGGGCGAAATGAGCCCGGTCACCTTCATTCCCAGTCCTCGTCTTCCGCCAGCGCCAGGAGGGGGGCGCGGGAAGGGCCTGGCCTGGGGTCCTCTCGCTGACCCCCTGCCGGGCGTCGTTGCCGTCGTCTCTGGTCATCCCGTCGCCCTCCCCCCCTTCTATCTCCTCTGTACCCATTTCCCGGGCGGTCTCTGGAATTTCTTTGAGGGCATTCCCCCTTCCAATGGCCAAATTGGCGACAAATGGCACATTGGTTCCGACCTATGGTCACAGTACCCCTCTTCCAGCATGTCCCCTTCTCCACCTTGGATCTCCTTAATTGGAAGATGCATTATGGCGCCTGCTCCAGTTAATGCCATAGTCCTGCGACTGATAAGCCGCCTTAAAGTGAGTCAACATGCACTGAAGGGGTGTGTCGGGCTGAGAACTACCACCTCCCATGGTCCTCCCAGGGCACCAGACAGACGTAATAGGGAAAGGGATGAGAGGAAGGTAAGGGGTCCGTTCCTCTCGGGAGAACACAAGGAAACATCTCAACCACTCACGCCCGACCCCGGGAGCCGGACCTTACGGTCTCCGTAGGGAACTGCGGACGCCACGCACACACACACACACAAGCCACTAGCCCAGGGTGCCGGAACTCACGGTTATCGTAGGGAAACATAGCAGCAACAGTTACAAGTCTCACTTCTGGACAGTCCTCCCCTGCCAATACCCCTTCCCACCCAATGTGATGGGATAACGTGATGGGATTAGCATCCGTCTCCGGCTCTCTTGGAGTCTGGGTTGGTATCGGCTATAAGCGAGGGGAATCGGGCCTCGCCTCCGACTCGCCAGTCGGGTGTTACTGTCCGGGGCTTCTGGCTCGTCAGCCAGGCCTCGGCTTACGTGCCGGAAACGGGGTCCCCCAATACTTGCCTGCAGGGCTTCACCTCCACTCCTCGGCCGGCCGGCTGGAGAGATCCTGGTGTCTGGTCCTTCTTAAGTGGTTCTTGGGGTTGTCAGCCGCTGGTGCACTGGAGTTCCCCAGCTGGTGGGAAGTCCCGTGGGACAAATGGTCCGTCGGCGCCTGGGAAATTCCCTCCAGCCGGGAAGGTCCCGGCACCGGGGTGAGCACCCCAGAGGGTTCCAAAACCCCTGAGATTCCCGGTCAGGGAACCAGAATGTAGCGGCAAAAAACCAGGCTTACCACAAACTGGTTCAATGGAAGAATCCAGACCACGAAAGGATAACAGGTTTGAGGAGTTTGTTTATTGACGCGCGTCAAGAGTTCAGTCGGCGACAAATGGCACATTGGTTCCGACCTATGGGGCCCAGCCCGCTGCGCTCAAACGACTCCTGGTCTCCCTGAGACGTGGTCATAATGGCGGCCGCCAGGAGCTCCGCCTTCTTTACCATCTTAAGGTCCGCCTTCCGTTCTTCCAAGATCTCCCTATTGACAAAAGTTTTTCTGGCCACTTCCATAAGCTCACTAATCGGTTTTCCCAAGGCACCCTCCGCTTTCTGAAGCTTGCGTCGAATATCAGGGGCGCTCTGGGAGATGAAGGCCATTGCCAGCATCCTAGCATTTTCAGGGTCCGTGGGGTCAATGGGGGTATAAATCCGGTATGCCTCAAGCAACCGAGCGTAGAAGGCTTCGGGGCTCTCCGTAGGCCCCTGCAAGACGAGGGAGGGCTTAGACATGTTAGTGGCGGGTTTGCCTCCGGCTCGCACAGCCCTTATAACCAACTGTTGGTATTCTTGGAGGCTCCCCATATCATGGCACTCATAAGGACTCCACTCAGGGTCCTTCGAGGGGAACCGCCGGTCCACCCACGTCACGAGGGAGTGGGCAACAGGGACATCTGGGCGTAAAATTGCTGCAACCGCATTTCTAATTTTCTCCCTCTCTTCAGGGCTGAAGAGGGTGCTCATAAGCTGCTGGAGATCGAGCCAGGAGGGGTTGTGAGTATCCACTATGGTTTTAATCAAATCGGCCACCTCCCCTGGTTTCTCGGAATAAGGGCCATAATGCATCTTCCAATTAAGGAGATCCAAGGTGGAGAAGGGGACATGCTGGAAGAGGGGTACTGTGACCATTTTGGTGATATCCTGCTTATCCACCACCAGCTGGTCCACTTGTCGCAGCGGAGCTGTCAGGACCGGGTCCTCAATGGGCATCTGCTTAGCTCGGGTACGACTAGCAACCGGCTCTCCCGAGGTGCTAGCCACTGGGTCGGCATGGGCTGGGTCCTCCACCCCTCCCACGGCCCCCAACTCCTCCAGGGGGGAGATTTCCTCCACCGGGGCTGTTGCCACAACCTCAGCTGGGGGGTGTTCCTTCAGAGGAGAAAGATCTTCCGATCCCTTGAAGGGACTAGTTTTGGTCATGAAAGGAGCCAGTATTCGCAACCGGCCAGAGTCCCATGTTGTCAAGGAGGGCGGCGTCAAGGAGTAGCTGGAACGTCGTGAAGACGTCCTAGTGGGTTTTGGGGGGGCTGCCGACATCTGGGGGGGCATCGCCAGCCCTCCCCGGTCCACTTCCAGGGCTTCTGGTGGCGTATACGGGGGCGGATGCGGGAGTGCCTGAAGGGAGCTGGGCAATATCGGGGGCCGCTTTCTGGTCCACTTTGGCAGTGTCGCTAACGACAGCATCACCTTGCACTGTTGCGCCCTACATTTCTGTAACCAGGGCGGAGGGCTCCTGACCAAATTGTACCACACGTCAATGTATGGGGCTTGATCCGGGTGTCCCAGATCGGGGTCAAAGACCAAACGATGAACAGCCACCATAATCTCCGGATCAAAGGAGCCCGTGTCTGGCCATCCAAAGCCAAAGGTGGGCCACTCAGCATGGCAGAATGCCCGGAGCTTGCGTCTGCTCCAGTTAATGCCATAGTCCTGCGACTGATAAGCCGCCTTAAAGTGAGTCAACATGCACTGAAGGGGTGTGTCGGGCTGAGAACTACCACCTCCCATGGTCCTCCCAGGGCACCAGACAGACGTAATAGGGAAAGGGATGAGAGGAAGGTAAGGGGTCCGTTCCTCTCGGGAGAACACAAGGAAACGTCTCAACCACTCACGCCCGACCCCGGGAGCCGGACCTTACGGTCTCCGTAGGGAACTACGGACGCCACGCACACACACACGCACAAGCCACTAGCCCAGGGTGCCGGAACTCACAGTCATCGTAGGGAAACATAGCAGCAACAGTTACAAGTCTCACTTCTGGACAGTCCTCCCCTGCCAATACCCCTTCCCACCCAATGTGATGGGATAACGTGATGGGATTAGCATCTGTCTCCGGCTCTCTTGGAGTCTGGGTTGGTATCGGCTATAAGCGAGGGGAATCGGGCCTCGCCTCCGACTCGCCAGTCGGGTGTTACTGTCCGGGGCTTCTGGCTCGTCAGCCAGGCATCGGCTTACGTGCCGGAAACGGGGTCCCCCAATACTTGCCTGCAGGGCTTCACCTCCACTCCTCGGCCGGCCGGCTGGAGAGATCCTGGTGTCTGGTCCTTCTTAAGTGGTTCTTGGGGTTGTCAGCCGCTGGTGCACTGGAGTTCCCCAGCTGGTGGGAAGTCCCGTGGGACAAATGGTCCGTCAGCGCCTGGGAAATTCCCTCCAGCCGGGAAGGTCCCGGCACCGGGGTGAGCACCCCAGAGGGTTCCAAAACCCCTGAGATTCCCGGTCAGGGAACCAGAATGTAGCGGCAAAAAACCAGGCTTACCACAAACTGGTTCAATGGAAGAATCCAGACCACGAAAGGATAACAGGTTTGAGGAGTTTGTTTATTGACGCGCGTCAAGAGTTCAGTCGGCAATCAAAGCAACGCAATCTGAACTGCCTGGGCAACGCCCGGGCAGATGGTTTTATACCTTTCATTATACATCGTCATTAATACAGAGACACGCATGATAAAAGCAGAAGTACAGTTAGGAAAACTACAGATACAGAAGCTAATGTTAAAAATAATACCCGCCAACAGCTGTGCCCATATTCGGTTTCTATCTTACACCCCCTCCCTCTACTCTCGCTTCCTCTTTCCATCTCTTGAAGCAACGTTTCAGCAATATTTGTAAATAGCTTGGAGAGTTTAAGAACAGGGAACTTCATTGCACAATATGATCAGGGGTCTGTAAGCAAAGCTTCTCTGGGAGGTCAAAGCTGACCATGGATCAGGTATTGGATAAGGAATTGGGGAATTGGGGTCCCCTGACCCCCCTGCCACAATATTACATTTCACACATTCAATCATATTTTTTTTTAAACATCCGTCTTGGTTATAGAAAGTTTCAAACATAATTATTTTTGCGATCTGAGCCGCTTAGCTATGGGTCTCCCTTCTCCTTCTCTTCAATGAGCGGAGCCACTGTTCCCCCTGTTTCCTCTTTCTTCTAAGAGGGGGGAGTGCTTTTTAAGAAAAGCCTCCGCCTCTCCTACTGTTTTGATTCTAACCCTACCCCCTTCCCAGTATACCAGCAACCCCTCAGGCATCAACCACTTAAACCAGATTCCCTTTTTGAATAATTTTTTAGATAAGAAGGAATATTTCCTTCTTAATTCACGAATTTTTTTTGGAATCTGCTTCAATATGGTGATTTCTTTGTCTTGAAATTTTAATGGCCTGCCCTTTTGGGCCCTCAGTATCTCATCCCTCGTAGACCTTCTTAAAAATTTAATGTGAACTTCTCTTGGTGCATCATTTATTCTAGCATATGTAGAATTGATTCTATAAATCATGTCTATATCCCCCCAGAAAAATTCTTTATTTTTCTTTGCAAAATCTGCTAAAATTGTACTCATTAAATCCCTAAGATCTTCTCCTTCCTGTTCAGGAACATTCTGAAATCTGAGGAAAAAAGACATTCTCTCAAACTCAATCTTTGACATCTGCATATTAATTTCTCCCGTTTCCTTTCGTATTTCTCCTAACTCCTTTTTTGTCTGCTCCTTTTTCTAACACTTCAATTTTTGTTTATTTTCTAATGTATTTGCTTTTGTCTCTCGCATTTCTAACTTTAAATCTGCCAAGTCCTTTCTAATTTCACGTATTTCTGTTGATATGTCCCGTAGCATCTCCTTAATGGTTGATTCTTGAGAGCTCTCTCCAGTTGCTTCCTTCTGCAACAGTTCGGTGATCTTGCCTTGTTGTTGGACAGGACTGGACCGAGCAGACGATGGGGCAGAAAGCGATTTTCCAGCAGGAGGTTTCCTGTGTGCCATTGTTCTAATTTTAATTGTGCAATAAAAATGGCGCCAGAAAAGTGAGCAGTCAGAGAAGTCCAAAGAGCCGGAGAAAAGTTCGATTGAAAATTCAAATCCTGTATTAATGACCAGAGAAGAAAGTTAATCCTCTAATTTAAAAAGGAAGCATCCACTTTGGGAGAGTCACCGAAGGCTTCTTGAGTAAATTGTAAAGTAAATTGAGCATTGAGTTGTTAAAATCAGTGCAGAGCTGCTTTCACTGCTCCAGGGGATAGTTCAAATTAAGAACAAAAGGAAGCCATTTTCCGCTTCATTGTTGAGAAGAAGGTGCGAAGAAAAGTTCTGTTTGTTGCAAGGAGCTCAATACAATGTTGCCTCTATAACGATCTAAATAACAAAATTTCCGCTTTAAACTAGTCTTCATTCGGATGCCAATAAATCTTTTCCCTTCTCCTTTACGGAGAACATTTCAAAACGCCGCTTTTACAAGGGGGGGTTTCTGCAAACAAAACTCCCCCCTACCTCTTCCCAAGTTCTTTATAAACTTCCATTGGCACTTTGTGATCCAATTTTGCTGTCCAATCATAACGCTGACCAACTCCTTTTCTCATATTTTGTTTATTTTTAAATGTCAAGTTTATCCCTGATGCGGTTTCTCCTTTCTTTCCTTTTCTTTTCTCTTCCTCTTGCCAGTCAGGTTGAAATCCAAATTTCTGATAAGGTCTTGATGTTATCCCCTTTCTTGGACTTTCCCCTTCCTCCTCAGTTAAATCCAGTCCATTGTCACGATCGCTTTCCTTTTCTTCTTTAATTTCTTTAATTTCTTCACTTGGTATAGTAAATAACTTTCTATCGAATATTGCATGATATTTTTTTAATTCTTTCAAGATTTCAGTCAGAAGCTCCTGATTTTCTGCAGTATATATATCTATGTGCGTAGACATTTTGACGAATCCACAAAGTAGGAAAAAGTAACTCCAATTACCTTGTTAGCGGTTAGTTTGTCTCTGTTAATTTGTTTCTATTTAATGTTTCCAAAAATTCTGCTCATACATGTCCACCCACCATTTTTCCGAGAGCGACACAATGTAACAAATAGTTTAAATAGCTTAAAAATGTTTCAATCTTTTTTGTTGGAAGGAGAACAGAAACAAAAAGAGATAATAATATAGTCCTTATTTAAGTTTAAAAATGCACAATAGAGTATCCAAATAATTGTAAAAGTGCTCCAAGTTTCAAAGTTTTGAGTGAAATGAATTAAAAAGACAAAAAAATTAGAAAAATCAGTCATAATCCGATCCCTTTCAGCGCGAATGGAAATGGCTATTTCTTTTGTTACGGTTCAATCCACCATTTCAAAGCATTCTGTAGACCGGAGAAATCTCACAATTCAGTTAAAATTTGCCGCTTATCTTTAGATTCAAAGTTTTAGTGAAAAAAAGGTTTCTTAGCAAATTTTTTCAAATGCAAAACAAAATACCTTCCCGATGTTATCCTCTCTTTCAAGCAATTCCTTTCGTTTCCGGAGATTCTCCCTTTGCCTTGGTCCACCCTCCAGAAAGGGGGGGGATGCGATTCATCTCCCTTCAGAGATTTTGCTTCATACCGGGCAGGGATCTTGCGGGATCCCTGCACCCAGCGAAGGCTTCTCTCCTATTCACCGCCCCTCCAGGGCAGCTTAGATTCCTATGGAATCATGGGGGGGACGAAATCCAGCCGGGTCCCTGCAGCTTAGGGAGCCTGGTTGTGTTGGCGCGGGAGGCTCCACCTTCTTCCGGGATTTGCTAATTTCTATCGTCAATTTATCCCCTCATTTGTTAGCATTGCACTGCCAATTATGAATCTCCTGAAATCAGAAGGAGAGGCTAAACCTAGGCCTGGTAAGCCTCCGAACTGGACTATGGAATGTCAAGCAGCTTTTGAGAAGTTGAAGCGACTGTTTGCAGCTGAGCCTGTTTTGAAACACCCAGACATGGATGCACCATTGTGATTCAAGTGGATACCAGTTACATTTTGAATTTGAATTTTATTGAATTTTTATACCACACCTTCTTCCCAGCGGGACTCAGGGCGGTGTACAGGCAACAGTAAAAGTCAATTAGTATAAAATTAATGATAAGAACAAGTAAAATGCTATTAAAAATGTATTAAACAGTACGCCTAATTTTCAAATTTTGATAAAAACCCTATCTAAAAGCAAGTTAAAAACTACGCCAGGCCGGCCACACGAAATAAATGGGTCTTCAAAGCCCGACGGAAAAGGCGCAGGTCCGAGATCGTGCGAAGGTCAGGGAGTAGGTCATTCCAGAGGGCAGGAGCTGCCACAGAGAAGGCTCTCCTCCTGAGCATCGCCAGCCGACATTGCCTAGCCAACGGCACCCTGAGGAGGCCCTCTCTGTGGGAGCGGACTGGTCGGTGGGAGGTATTAGGTAGCAGGAGGCGGTCTTGCAAATAGCCAGGTCCCATGCCATGGAGCGCTCTAAAGGTGGTTACTAGCACCTTGAAGCACACCCGGAAGGCTACAGGCAGCCAGTGCAGCTCGCGCAGGAGAGGTGCCACATGGGAGCATCTAGAAGCTCCCAGAATCCCCCACGCGGCCGCATTCTGAACTAACTGGAGCCTCCGGGTGCACCTCAAGGGAAGCCCCATGTAGAGAGCGTTGCAGTAGTCCAGGCGGGAGATGACGAGGGCTTGAGTGACTGTGCGTAAAGTGTCATGATCCAGAAAGGGGCGCAACTGGCGTATCAGGCGAAAAGCCCCCCTGGCCACGGCTGTTAAATGATCTTCCAACAATAGGCAATAGTCCAGGAGGACGCCCAAGTTGCGGACCCTCTCTGTGGGAGCCAGTGATTCACCCCAAATAGCCAGAGATGGCACCACCTGGCTATATTGTGACGCCGCAAGCCACAGCCACTCAGCCTTGGATGGGTTGAGTCGGAGCCTGTTTCTCCCCATCCAGACTCGCATGGCCTCCAGACACCAGGACATCACTTCCATGGCATCGTTGGGGTGGTCCGGGATGTACAGCTGAGTATCATCAGCTTACTGATGGAACTCTACCCTGAAACCACGGATGATCTCACCCAACGGCTTCATATAAATGTTGAACAGAGAGGACCGACCCCTGTGGTAACAGACTCAAGACCTGCCTCCGTCAGCCTGTCTGAACTAGTCCAATCGGAGGCCAACCCGTCCCGGATTTGATCGATTTTATCATGCAGATAACACCTAAATTCCTCCACATGACCCTGCAAGTGAAGGAGGGAGCGGGTCACCCTAAACAGGGCGGCACCACGGATGATCTCACCCAACGGCTTCATATAGATGTTGAACAGGAGAGGCGAGAGGACCGACCCCTGTGGTACCCCATAAATGAGGCACCGTGATGTTGACCTCTGCCCTCCTGCCAACACAAATTGCAACTGGTCGGAGAGGTAGGAGTAGAACCACCCTAAAACAGTGCCCCCCACCCCCAACCCCTCCAGCCGGCGCAACATGATACCATGGTCGATGGTATCGAAAGCTACTGAGAGATCTAGGAGGACCAGGATAGAGGAATAACCCCTATCCCGGGCCCTCCAGAGATCATCCACCAACACGACCAATGCCGTCTCAGTGCTGTGCCCAGGCCGGAAGCTGGACTAGCGCGAGTCCAGATAAACAGTTTCCTCCAGGTGCTGAGGGAGCTGTCGTGCCACCACACTCTCAACAACCTTCGCAAGAAATCGAAGGTTGGAGACAGGATAGTAGTTGGCCAACACAGCCGGGTCCAGGGAGGGCTTCTTGAGGAGGGGTCTCACCACCGCCTCTTTCAAGGCAGCTGGTAGGAACCCCTCACTCAGAGAAGTGCTGATAATTCCCTGGAGCCAGCCTCGTGTAAACTCCCAGGACGCCAGTACCAGCCAGGAGGGACACGGGTCTAGTAAACATGTGGTGCCGTTCAGCCCCCCCAGCAACCTGTCCATGTCCTCAGGAGTCACAGGATCAAACTCTTCCCAGATGACAGACTCAGGACCTGCCACCGTCAGCCCGTTTGAACTAGTTCAGTCGGAGGTCAACTCATCGCGGATCTGATCAATTTTATCGTGCAGATAGCACCCAAATTCCTCTGCACGACCCTGTAAGGGGGCATCTCGTGCCCTCTGGTGAAGAAGGGAACGGGTCACCCTAAACAGGGCGGCAGGGCAGTTATCTGCAGACGCGATAAGAGTGGAGAAATAATTATGTTTCGCCGCTTTTATCGCCACTAGGTAGGTCCTCAAATGCGACCTTACCAGTGTCCGGTCAGATTCGGAATGGGTGGCCCTCCAACCACTCTCTAGGCATCTCTTCCGACGCTTCATCACCCTCAGCTCTTCAGAGAACCAGGGAGCCAGGGTGGCTCGGCGCTGGGTGAGAGGCCGCAGGGGCACGACCCAGTGCAAAGGCTCCCATGGCCGCATTATTCCAAGCGGCCACTAGGTCCTCATTCGAGTCGCGGGTCAGAGTCTCAGGTATTGGCCCAAGCTCCCTCTGGAACATCTCAGGGTCCATCAGGCGCCTGGGGCGGAACCATCTCACAAATTCCGGTTCCGCCTCCCCGTGGTGGGGTGCAACGGTTGGGAAGCCTAGCCGAAGGAGAGAGTGATCTGACCATGACAGGGGTTCAACGGCTATTTCCCCTAAACCCAGATCACTCAGCCACTGGCCAGAGACAAAAATTAAGTCCAGTGTGTCCCCCCCCCAGTGTGGGTGGGGTCATGAACTCCCCTCTGCTTGTCATAAATCACGTTCCCCAATTAGCATTGAAAATAATTGCATGCATGTGCAGTCACAGGCTGTCTTGAGATTCCTTTACTGCCACAGGAATGTGAAGAATTTTCAATTCATTAAGGCAAACAGATAAGGTCCATGGCAGCATCGGGATGTTGACATCCGGCTCCCCTTACTTCTCGAAAGCAACCTATGGGAAACAAAACAATCTAAATGCAGGTGTATGACTTAGGGATGCGTCCTCCCCCCCCGGCTTGCTTGGGTTTTCTGCATGGAATTTTGCTATAAGGCGGTCAGCTTGGATGTTTCTATGTTTCACCCACGATGCCTCCAATAGGGGATAACCCTTCCACTTGATTAGGTATTGGAGTTGCCTTCTGTGCCACCTCGAATCAAGAATTTGTTGGACTTCATAATGGGTTTGGCCCCCTATGACCATAGGGCCTGGGGGCGCACGGGGCAGTGGTCTCAGAGTGGAACCGATCACGGGTTTCAAAAGGTTACTATGAAACGATTGGTGTGTCTTCCCCAGCAATCGAGGCAGTTTCAATATCACTGTGACTGGGTTGATGATCTTTATTATGGGGAATGGCCCCACAAATTTTGGCCCCAGTTTTTTTGCTGGGCAGTCTTAGTCTCAAGTATTTTGTGGAGAGGTAAATCTTCTCTCCTACCCAGAACGGCCATTGCAGAGCCCGGTGTTTATCTGCCTGTTTCTTGTAGGTTTGTGTAGCTTTGGCTAGGGCTTTCTTGACATTTTCCCAAGCTGCTTTCAGCATCGACATCCAATCAGTCAAGCTGACTGAGGAGGGGGGGGGGGTCTCTTGGATACTCAGGCATTGGGATGAAGTCCATGCCGCTCACTACTTTGAACGGCGTGAGTCCTGTGCTGCTGTGAACAGCATTATTGTATGCAACCTCAGCGAAAGATAAAAGGTCTGCCCAATTAGACTGCTGATAGTTCACGTAGCACCTCAGGTACTGCTCTATCATGGCGTTCAGTCTTTCTGCTGCCCCATTAGTGCTCGGATGAAAAGCTGAACTAAGACCCTGAGATGATCCAATGGACTGCAGGAACTCCCTCCAAAATTTAGCCGTGAACTGGACCCCTCTGTCTGAGATGATTCTTCGAGGTACTCCATGCAGTCGGTAGATATGCTTCACAAACAGTTTAGCCAGCTTGTGAGCTGAGGGTAGTCCGCTACAGGGAATGAAGTGTGCCTGCTTGGAGAACAGGTCTATTACAGTCCAAATCACTGTGTTCCCCCCACTTTTTGGCAACTCTACTATAAAGTCCATTGCAATCTCCTCCCATGGCCTCGTTGGTTCTGCCACTGTTTGCAGTAGTCCCGGGGGGGTTCCTGGTCATATTTTCATTGTAGCACAGACTGTGCAACTTTTTACATAGCTATCCACATCTTTCTTCATTCCAGGCCACCAGAATTGCCTCCGGGCTAGGTGTAAAGTCTTTAGGAACCCAAAATGGCCTGCCAATTTGGCATCGTGGCTCCTCTGGAGAACTAGGATATGTAGAGATTCTGGAACGTAGAGTTTCGTCCCCTTCCAGGCGAGGTCATCCCTCTTCGTCAAGATGTGTTGGTTGTTTTGGAACCAAGGGTCTGTTAGCAGCTCAGTTTTGAGTCTTGTGGTTAGATCGCTTGTGGTTTGACCCCGTCGGTCACGGAGTTGCCACCTGGTGGTTACTTGGGCAGCTGGTTGAGTAGAAGGAATAATGCCGTCCACTACGTGCTCCCGTTCACATTTGTACTGAGGCATGCGGGAGAGGGCATCAGCTAGAAAGTTCCTCTGCCCTGGAATGTGCTTTAGTACGAAGTTGAAACGGTTGAAATATTGAGCCCATCGGACTTGTTTGGGTGATAGTTTCCGTGGGGTTCTGAGAGCTTCCAGATTTTTGTGGTCGGTCCAAACTTCAAATGGTTTCTGGCTCCCTTCTAGCAGGTGTCTCCAGGTTAGTAGTGCCCATCGCACTGCAAAAGCCTCCTTTTCCCATGCGGCCCATCGTCTCTCCATGTCTGTGAGTTTGCGGGAGGTATAGGCACAGGGTTGTAAATTTCCTTGGTTGTTTCTTTGGAGCAGTACTGCTCCTACGGCCATGTCGCTGGCGTCTTCCTGGATCACGAAAGGTTGCTCAGGGTCAGGATGCTTCAGTACCGGCTCCTTTGCAAACATTTCTTTCAGTGTTTCGAATGCCTCTTGGCAGGTTAAGCTCCACTGTAGGGGTTGTCCCGGATGAGGTTTCGTTCCTGGGCTCCCTGTCTTCAGGAGGTCTGTCAGGGGTTTGGCAATCTTCGCAAAGGAGGGAATGAACTGCCTGTAGAAGTTTGCGAACTCTAGGAAACTTTGTAGCTGTCTGCGGGTGCGAGGGGTTTGCCAGCTTAGGACGGCTTGCACTTTAGCTGGGTCCATCTCTATTCCCTCATTTGACACTCGGTAGCCTGGATGGTCTAGTCGCTCACGGTGGAATTCACATTTTGATAGTTTGACATACAGGTTGGCTGCCAGAAGTTTTTCCAGTACTTGGCAAACCAGGGGTATGTGGTCATCGACGGTCTCAGTGTAAATAAGGATGTCATCTAGAAAGACAAGGACCCCCTTGTAGAGGTGCTCATGCAGCATCTTGTTTATTAACTGCATGAACACTGCTGGGGCTCCCTGTAATCCAAAAGGCATCACTTTGAATTGGAAGCTTCCTAAAGGGCAGTTGAACGCTATTTTCCATTCATCTCCTTCCCTGATCTGTATTCGGTAGTATGCTTCTCTGAGGTCTAATTTGGTAAAGACTTTTCCCTTGGCCAAGTGAGACAGCATATCTTTCATGAGGGGAAGCGGGTATAGGTTGTGTACGCACACCACATTTATCCCCCAAAAGTCCACCACCAGACGCATAGTTCCATCTTTTTTCTCTTTGAAGAGGACTGGTGCCGCAATCTGTGGCTTGGCTGGCTAGATGAACCATCTTGCTAGGTTTTTATCTATGTATTCACGCATTTCTTGCATCTCTCGAGGCGTCATGGCATACAGCTTGGGTTTGGGTAGTTTTGCCCCAGGGATGATTTCAGTGGCACAATCTGTTTCGCGGTGGGGGGGCAGGATGTCGCATTCTGTCTCACTGAACACTTCTGCGAGGTCCTGGTATTCCACTGGAATCAGTTCAGCCTCTGGGGGTTTGTCAGATGTGGTTGCCAGTTGTTCTCGTGGGCTCTCTTGGGGGACTCCCAATGTGAGTGGTATTTCTGCTTGCTCATGAGGGAGGGGTTGAGGGCCCCTTGATATCCTAAGTCTGTGGATGCCCCCTTGCCACCAGATGGTTGGTCCCCACTTGTCTAGCCAGGAAAGTCCAAGTATAATTGCCTCTGTCATTTTGGGGGCTATTATGAATCAAATTATTTCCCAGTGATCTGCCAATTCTAGTCTCACTGGTTCAGTTAGGTGAGTGGCATAGGCTCCTCCCACTAGGGACCCGTCAACCTGCTCGAACCGAATCAGGTGGGCCAGTCTTTTCGCTCTGATCCCCAGTTTCTGAACTGTGGTTAAGTTGATCAAGCACCTAGTGCAGCCTGAGTCTACAAGAGCTTGAAAATCCCCCTGTTTTCCTGTTTTTGGGGTTGTGAGGCGTATTGGGAAAAGGAAAGGGTAAATTGATTCACTCACTATTGGGTCGTTTTCTCCCTCGTCCTCGCTGTCATAGGGTTCGATTGACTGGTCATCATTGCCTGGGGTTTCACCACTTTCGCCTGGGAGGGAGGAGACCCCTAGAGCTTGAAGAGCCCTCCTGGAAGTGTTGATAGCCCATCGGGGCCCTCGTTCTTGTCGGGGCCTGGGTGGTAGGTCTTGCCTTGGTTTCGGGGATGGGGATGGGCATGCAGATACCATGTGGCCCATCCCACTGCATCTGTAACACCTCACGGAACTTCGAGGGAGGGCTGGTCTCAGGTCTCGCTCTGGTGCCATTTCTTTCTTTTGGCGGGATGGTTTCAGATTAGGTTGACCCCTCTCCTTTGTGTCTGGTTCCTTCCTTGTGTCATTGGCACGTAGCCCACTGTCGACTTTTGTTGCCACTCGGAACCACTCAGAGAGTTGGTTTGGGATGTCACGATATGCAGTTACAAGTGACGGCCGTAGCCAGGAGGGCGTTTTATCAGGTCCGCCTGGTCCGCCAGTTGCGTCCCCTATTGGATCGGGATGCCCTTTGTACAGTCACTCATGCTCTCATGACATCCCGCCTGGACTACTGCAATGCTCTCTACATGGGGCTCCCCTTGAGGTGCACCCGAAGGCTTCAGCTTGTCCAGAATGCAGCCGTGCGGGCAGTTATGGGAACCTCTAGGTTTTCCCATGTAACACCGCTCCTGCGCGAGCTGCATTGGCTGCCTGTCATCTTTCGGGTGCGCTTCAAGGTGCTGGTTATCATCTTTAAAGCGCTCCATGGCACGGGACCTAGCTATCTGTGTGATCGCATCCTGCCCCATACATCCCTGTGGCCGATTCGCTCCCACAGAGAGGGGCTTCTTTGGGTGCTGTCCACTAGGCTGTGCCAGCGGGCGATGCCCAGGGGAAGGGCCTTCTCTGTGGTGGGCCCGACCCTCTGGAATGACCTTCCCCCCGAAATTAGAACAACTACGGACCTCTGCTCCTTCCGTCAAAAATTAAAAACACACTTTTTCTGCTTGGCCAGCCTGGGGTAATCAACTGTTTTTAGGGTTTTTAGCGACTTATTTTTAGTTTTAATATGGGATTTTAGCGCAGGGTTAGTTTAATTTCATTTTAATATTGTACTATGTCTGTGATTTTATATGTATTTTAAATTCCCTGTGCCCCGCCTCGAGTCCCTTTGGGGAGAGAGAGCGGGTTATAAATTAAAATTAAAATTAAAATTAAAATTAAAATTAAAATTAAAATAATTAAAATTAAAATTAAAATTAAAATTAAAATTAAAATTAAAATTAAAATTAAAATTAAAATTAAAATTAAAATAATTAAAAATAATAATAATAATAATAATAATAATTATTATTATTATTATTATTATTATTATTATTATTATTATTATTATTATTATTATTATTATTATTATTATTATTATTATTATTATTATTATTACTAAAACAATTTAAAAAACTATGCCAGGCCGGCCACACAAAACAAATGGGTCTTCAAGGCCCGATGGAACTGGGGCAGGTCCATGATTGTCCATAGGTCAGGGGGCAGGTCATTCCAGAGGGCAGGAGCTGCCACAGAGAGGGCTCTCCCCCTAGGGGTCGCCAGCTGGCATTACCTGGCTGACGGCACCCTGAGGAGGCCCTCTCTGTGGGAGCGGACTGGTCGGTGGGAGGTATTTGGTAGCAGGAGGCGATCTTGCAGGTAACCAGGTCCTTTCCTTGGAGCGCTTTTTTTTTTATGCAAAAAAAGTTTTATTGGTTTTAACAATTTTTTACAGGGAAAAGGTATATAGGGTGTAAAAGAACATTTTAGAGGCATCCATATCGGAGATGCAGGCCACCTCCAAGGCTTCATACAAAGATTAATTATTTTTCTATTTAAGGTGGCAGGAGTTACATATGTATCATTTCATAAAATTCATGCATTCAATACATTGTTTCTACAAAACATCCGAAAGAAAAAGTTACAGTATATTAAAGGAAATCATTTTTGTAATCTGAGTCTTGTAAATATTGTATCCTCATCCTCCCTCCCACCAGTGGGTGGTGCCATGGCCCCTCCCGTTCCCCCATTTTCTTCCTCCAGGATTGAGGCATATTATTTTTACTCTCCCCCCCTCCCAGAGCACCAACATTCCTTCAGGCATCAACCATCCAAAGCAGGTCCCATTCTTATATAATAATTTTTTTTCCAATAAGAAGGAATAATTCTTATTGTCTGGTATATTTTCCGAGAGCTGTTTCAGACTGGCAAGTTCTTTTAGCTCATATATCAATAAACTATTGCGCCGTGCTTTCGGGGTCTCTTCCCTTGTCAGCCCTCTTACATGTTTAATATATCTCTCTCTGCATACATCATTTGTTCTGGCATATGCTAAATTGTAAGGCATTCTTTCAAAATCGATTTTAAACATACAGCCATCAAAATCTATTAATTCTTTTTGTGACTCCTTTATCTTTCCCCCCATCTCCGCTACCCCCCCTTCCCCCCTTCAATTTTTTGTTTGTTTCCCACTAGTGTCCCTTGCATCTCCAAAAGCTCAGATTTTGATCTTAACCTGTCCTTCCGAATCTCTGTTATTTCTTCCATTATGCTTTGGAGAATTCCCTCTATTGATTGTAGCATTTCCATAGTGAGAGTTTTAAGTTCTTGACACTAATATGGCATCCGCAGGGCGAGGAGCTCGTGAGGTCCAAGAAAAGGAAAAGTCAATGTCCAAAGTTAAAAATAATCCGCTTAAATTCCAGGGAGAAAAGGTTTTTATAATCAGTTCTGATATAAAAGAAGGCACACGTTGGGAGAAACCCCAAAAGTCACTTGCGTTGGTTTTTCAGTAAATTTTCCAAGCTTGTAACAGTGAAGGAAAAGAGAAAGTTCTCAGCTGGGAACAAAGAAGCGCCATGTTTCCCCGCCCTTTGGTGGTCAGGCAGAACTAGTGAAAGTCATTTCTCTTGCAGCGAAACTCAGATACTAAGTAACAACGGTTAATCGACATTCAATAGACTTACAGTTTCACTTATTCAAAATCGGATGTTGCTTTTTGCCTCTTCCCGAGCCCGGGGAGGATTTTAAAATAGAGCTTGATCTCAGGGGGGTTCTCTCTTTTCCAACCCCCCCCTCCATTCTTCTTTTCTTAAAAGAACTGAAGGCATCAAAATCTCAAAATCAACTCACTAACCACACAGCAGACCACAGAGCCTCGGTGCTTCCCGCAGCCCTGGATTTCAGCCCTCTTCTTCATTTTCTGTTGTTCCGGCGCTCCATAGGCAAAAGGGACTCTTCCCCCCGCATTTTGTTCCCCAACTCCTGGGGCGAGGCGGATACGCCCCCCTGACAGCTGTGTGGGTAGGGGTCTCCCGCAAGCGGTCCGTCCGGTTAGGGGGCTCTTTTGCAAAGCCCCCAAGCGCCCGGAGGCACCGCTGGAGAAACAAGCGGCGGACGAGTCAGAGACCCGTCCGTTGCCTCCGGAAGCCGGAAGCGAAGTTTGAAGCGCTTTGAAGGTGGTTACTAATACCTTGAAGTGCACCCGGAAAGCCACAGGCAGCCAGTGCAGCTCGCGCAGGAAAGGTGTCACGTGGGAGCAACTAGACGCTCCCAGAATCCCCCGCACAGCCGCATTCTGAACTAACTGGAGTCTCCGGGTGCACCTAGAGAGAAGCCCCATATAGAGAGCGTTGCAGTACTCCAGACGGGAAATGACGAGGGCTTGGGTGACCGTGCATAAAGCATCACGATCCAGAAAGGGGTGCAACTGGTGTATCAGGAGAACCTGATAAAAAGCCCCCCTGGCCACGGCTGTCATATGATCTTGTAGAGACAGCCGAGAATCCAGGAGGACACCCAAATTGCGAGCCCTCTCTGTAGGGGCCAGTGACTCACCCCCAATAGCCAGCAATGGCACCAGCTGGCTATATCGTGACGCCAGAAGCCACAGCCACTCGGTCTTGGCCAGGTTGAGTTGGAGCCTATTTCTCCCCATCCAGACTCGCACGGCCACCAGACACCGGGACATCACTTCCACGGCATCGTTGGGGTGGCCCGGGGTAGAGATGTACAGCTGAGTATCATCAGTGTACTGATGGAACTCTACCCCAAAACCACGGATGATCTCTCCCAACGGCTTCATATAGATGTTGAACAGGAGAGGCGAGAGGACCGACCCCTGTGGCACCCCACAAGTGAGGCACCTCGATGTCAACCTCTGCCCTCCTGCCAACACAAATTGCGACCAGTCGGAGAGGTAGGAGGAGAACCACCGTAAGACGGTGCCCCCCAGCCCCTCCAGCCGGCGCAACATGATACCATGGTCGATGGTATCGAAAGCCGCTGAGAGATCTAACAGGACCAGGATAGAAGAACATCCCCTATCCCGAGCCCTCCAGAGATCATTGACCAACGTGACCAATGCTGTTTCCATGCTGTGCCCAGACCGGAAGCCGGACTGGCGCGAGTCCAGATAGACAGGTTCTTCCAGGTGCTGAGGGAGCTATTGTGCCACCACACTCTCAATAACCTTGGCAAGAAATTGAAGGTAGGAGACAGGACGGTAGTTGGCTAATACAGCCAGTTCCAGGGAGGGCTTCTTGAGGAGGGGCCTCACCACCGCCTCTTTCAAGGTGGCCGACAGAAACCCCTCACTCAAAGAAGTGTTGACAATTCCCTGGAGCCAGCCTCGCGTCACCTCCCGGGAGGCCAGTATCAACCAGGAGGGACACGGGTCCAGTAAACATGTGGTGGCGTTCAGCCACCCCAGCATCCTGTCCATGTCCTCAAGGGTCACAGGATCAAACTCTTCCCAGATAACAGACTCAAGACCTACCTCCGGCAACCTGTCCCGGATCTGATCGATTTTATCATGCAGATAACACCCAAATTCCTCCGCACGACCCTGCAAGGGGGCATCGTGCGCCCTCTGATAAAGAAAGGAGCGGGTCACCCTAAATAGGGCGGCAGGGCGGTTATCTGCCGACACGATAAGAGCGGAGAAATAATTACGTTTCGCCGCTTTTATCGCCACTAGGTAGGTCTTCAAATGCGACCTTACCAGTGTCCGGTCAGACTCAGAGCGGGTGGCTCTCCAACCACTCTCTAGGCATCTCTTCTGACGTTTCATCACCCTCAGCTCCTTGGAAAACCAAGGGGCCAAGGTGGTTCGGCGCCGGGTGAGAGGCCGCAAAGGCACGACCCGGTCCAGGGCCCCCATGGCCGCATTATTCCAAGCGGCCACTAGGTCCTCACTCAAGTCGCGGGGCAGGGGTCTCAGGTATTGGCCCAAGCTCCATCTGGAACCTCTCAGGGTCCATCAGGCACCTGGGGTGGAACCAACTCGTCGCTTCCGGTTCCGCCTCCCCGCTGTGGGATGCAGCAGTTGGAAAGCTCAGCCGAAGGAGAGTGATCTGACCATGACAGGGGTTCAACGACTATTTCCCCTAAACCAAGATCACTCAACCACTGGCCGGAGGCAAAAACCAAGTCCAGCGTGTGTCCTCCAGTGTGGGTGGGGTCATGAACTAACTGGGTCAGGTCCATGGCCATCATGGAGGCCATGAACTCCCATGCCATCTCAGATGCTTCGCCTATTGATGGCAGGTTGAAATCCCCCATGACTAACAGTGTGGGGGTATCAACCACCATCTCGACTATCACATTGAGAAGCTCGGGTAGGGCTGCTGATATGTAGCAGGGAGCCAGGTACACTATCAGCAAGCCCAGCTGCCTCCCATGACCCCACTTCACACATAGAGACTCACAGCCGGCTGTCTGCAACACAGTGGTCTCCCTCGGATCCGGCCCTCCTTTATAATAACTGCCACCCCCCCATGCCAACTCTGGGCTCTTGGCTGGTGAAATGCGCGGTAACCCGGTGGGCACATTTCAATGAGGGGCACCCCCCCCTCTTGGCCCAACCAGGTCTCTGTAATACCCGCCCTCCCCCCCCAAAACCAGATCGTAAACGAGGGGGGCTTTATTAACCATGGACCTGACATTACACAACATCAGCCGAAGGCCCAGGCCCTGAGATCCTGAACCCCCTGGGTCGCAAGAGGAGCCACGAGGGCCAGAGCATGCCACCGCTTGCAAGCAGCGGGTGCGCCCTCCTCTTAAGTGATATGGCCGTCGGCTCCCGCAATGCCTGCCCCTCCCACACACAGTCCTGATAGAGTGGCCCTCTGTTGAACAGACCCTCACCCCCTCCCCAATTCTGGACACTACGCCCTCCCTGTCGGGGCTATTAGCCAGCCTGGAGACACTCCCCGGTGGGTTTTCCCCCTCACCCACCACCCTAGTCTCAATTTGCCCCCCCTCCCTGGAGCCCCTTAAAACATGAATTAAGAATCTAATTAAAAAATCCCTTAGTTTCCGCTTTGACCACCTCTCCTGGTTAACAAACCCCTCATCAAGGTGGGCCCTCATTAGAGCTGAGGGCCAAACCTGCAAGAGGGGGCACTCCCGCAGGGCACGGAGGTCAGCCGCTGAGTACGTTAACAATAGTCTGTGAGGAGATGAATTGTCAGCAAGAAAAACACCGCCTTGATATAAACTGTCATTAGAAGCTTTGATTGAGGTTTAACGATAAACCATGTCCACTCCAATAGGGCCTGCAGAGCATTGGGCTGGTAGGCCACGGGCCAAGTCACTAAGTTCCTTGTTGATGTATTCAACGTCATCCTACCTTCTGCAAGGGGAGCGCGGTGGTGAGGGTGGTGTTGATGTGGATAGAGGTGATGATAATGATGCGCGACCCCCACGATCAGGGGGTCGGCCGCAGTGTGCCTCCTTTGCCCCCTTCGCCTCATTGGACTTGTCTGCGCTACTGCTATTGCCACACCCCCTCCCTGAGGGTGGGGGATGGCACCGCTCGTTCATCTGCCACCTGCCCTTCCCACCTGTTGGGTGTCAGGCATCAGGTGCTGTACTGAACTCACACTGGAAGAGGGTCAGGAGAGAGACAGTTTCAGCCGTATCAGAGGCCATGAATCCAGGTTTGCTGCGGCCTGCAGAGAGCCAGCAAGAAGTGTTTGCTGGAGCAGGTCGGCTGAGCAGGCAGGAAAGCTGTCAGAGAGTGTTTGCTGGAACAGGCTAGCAGAGCAGGCAGGAGGAGAGAAACAGCCGCATCCGAATCAAAGGCCATGAATCCAGGTTTGATGAAGCTGGAACGTTGTTTGTTTGAATTTTCAGCAGCTTTCAAGGAGTTTAAAATTTTCAGCAGCTTTCAAGAAGTTTAAAAGTTTAAAAGTGTTGCTGGTGTCCTTGCCTGCAACGAATGGTTTAGATTCCTCCCACTCCCAGCTCATAAAGAGGCACACATAGATTCTTCGTTGATAGTTTCTTCAGCAGTGCAAGGAAAACAGCCTCCCCCCTTCACAAATCCTCAAGGAAACTCTTGATATGATTGTAGACATATTACTATTTATATTTCAAAAATGTTTTGCAAACTTTGAAATGAAATGAAGTATATATTAATAATAATCATCATCGTCATCGTCATCATCATCATCTTTATCATCTTTATTGTCATTGTACTAAAATTACAATGAAATTGGTTTTAACTTCACTGGTGCAAAATTATAACAGAAACAGAAGAAAAAGAGAGAAAAGAAAAAAGAAAAAAACTGGCATGTGCATGGAGTGATTGTGGTTGAATTTAAAAGTCTCACAGCCCAAGGATAGAAGCTATCTTTAAACCTGTTTGTTTGGCTGGCTATACTTTGATATCTTCTGCCTGATGGTAGAAGTGCAAAGAGATACCAACCAGGGTGTAAATCATCTATGAGAATCTTCCTTGCTCTGCTAAAGCAGCGAGATCTGGCGATGTTATCCAGTGATGTCAGAGGGCAACCAATGGTTTCTTGTGCCGAATTGATCACTCTCTGTAGTGCCTTCCACTCCGCAACTGTTAAACCAGCATACCACACTGATACAATATGTGAGGACACTTTCTATGGTAGACCGCATTTTATTTAAGATACCAATAACAATGCTGTTATAGATTCAGGTTTAACAGGTATTTCAAAGTATAAGGTGCATCTTTCCCCCCCAAAGAGGGTGAAAATCTGGGCGCGTCTTATACTCTGAATGTAGCTGAATGGGTCGGCTGTAGAAGGAGGAGATGAAGTGGCACTGCACAGGAGGTGAGGCGTAAGACAAGGTGGCTCACCGCTCGGACTCCTGCTTCTCCAGACAACCCAGTCAGAGTGTGGTCGGCTTCAGCTCCTGGCCCAGGAGATGGTTCTGGCCAGGAGGAATGCAGAGTCTCCTGAGAGCCGGGGAGGGCAAAAACTTTTTAAAAAAATTTACCTCTTCAAAATCTTGTTGTATCTTATAATCCAGTATGTCTTATACTCTGAAAAATACAGTAAGTTGTAAAAGTAAGTATTTGTTTACTATTTACAGTAAGTAAAGTTGTAATTCTGTCTCTTTTGCTTGACAACAAGAGGAAAACAGAATGATCCTAGCCTGAATGATCATTTCCTCACATACAAATGCAATATTGTACATTGAATTTTAGCTGCTAAGTAAGAATTGCTATATTTCTAAGTGATATTTAAATGATATTTAATCATATACCGTAGTTATACAGAATCCAAGTACCAAAGTATTGTTCTGCTTTTTAACTTTATAGCAATCTGTGTGTTTGAAGGCAAAACCTATTTTGAAGGAGAAAAACAATCAGTATATTTAGACTCAGAGGTTTGTATTCTCTTTGAATGCAAGGTAAGATTACTTTTAATTTCTCTTTCTCCTGCAATTGTTCCAATTTTATAAATAAACTTTAGAAGATGTTATAAAAATGACAATGATGATTTTTTTCAAGTTGATGTACATTTTTCCATATCATTTTAAGTGGAACATCCTTCTTAAAAATTGCATGTTTATTCATAATAAGGTTAATGTGGATCATAAATACTTCCTAGAATATCTGAAGATTATAAGAACAATTTTAGGGTTGTTCACTATGTCATCCCAAGTCATTTCCCCACTTATTATAGCTTTTAAACCCTTCACAATTTCATTGCATGTTTTATGTAATTTGCTGCTTCTACAATTTTGGGTGTATCTCCATTTATTTATTTTAGTTGAGAAATCAGTTGTTCTCCTTAGTATGCTGCTATAACTGAATGTATGTATGTATGTGTGTGTGTGTATGTATGTGTGTGTGTGTATGTATATGTATATGCTGCCAGGAACAAATGGAATGAAATATATATATATATATTTTAACGACGTTTCGATGAAATCTCATTCATCATCTTCAGGCTGGTGCTTCCGGCTTGGTGCTTCTGGCTTGGTGCTTCCAGGAGCAATGTGAGATCTCAGCCGGTTCCTCTTTTTAACTGCCAGTGGGGGTGTGACCTGATTGGGTGGGAGCTTGGCTGCATTCTGATTGGGTGGGGGTGTGTTCTGATTGGTAGGGGGTTTGGCTGTGCTCTGATTGGATGGGAGTTTGGCTGTGCTCTGATTGGATGGGGGCGTGTTCTGTTTGGGTGGGGGCCTGGTTGTGCTTGTGTTAGTCCGAGTTGCAGAGGGATTTGACCTGGTGAGCTGCGTTACTGTTGTTTGGCTTCGCGTTTGTGGTCGTACCACATCTCCGTGGTGGGCATCAGTTTGCTTCATGTATGGATTGGAGGGGTTTAAAGTGGTTAATAATGCAGCTGTGGTCTGGCTTCTGGTTTGTGGTTGGGCTTCTGATTTGTGGTCATCATCGGTGTGGGTTTGGGTTTGCTTTTTGCGTGGATGTGTGATAGTGACATCCTGTGTGGTTTTCGTGAGTGTGGGTCTGGTATCATTCTTTGTGTTAGGGACTCGTTTGTCAGTGAGGGCGGGTTTCCAAACGGCTGGTAGGCGGGAGGTATCATCTCGTTTATTCATGCTGTGTGGCCGTTTTTCTATCTCAATAGCTTCTCTGATTATTCTGTTGGACCAGGGAAGAAGTTGTGTTCTTCAATGCGTGCCTTTATTCTTCTGTTGGTTTGTCCGATGTATGTGGTGGGGCAGGTGGTGCATGGGATTTCATATACTCCTTGATTTTCAAACTCTATTTTGTCTTTGGGGTTTCTTAGGATGGTGGATATTTTTCGGTTTGTGTAGAATGCTGTCTTGATGTTGTGTTTGTGGAGGATCTTGCTGATTCTGTCTGTGGTGCCTTTTATGTATGGGAGGAGGGCTTTGCCGTATATGAAATCCCATGCACCACCTGCCCCACCACATACATCGGACAAACCAACAGAAGAATAAAGGCACGCATTGAAGAACACAAAAACTCAGTCAGAAAGGAGGAACCAACTTCTTCCCTGGTCCAACACCTCAAAGCCACAGGACATCATATAGACTTTAAAAAGACCAGAACTATTGCCAAAATTGAACACTATAACAACATTGGGTGGGAGCTTGGGTCACACCCCCACTGGCAGTTAAAAATAGGAACCGGCTGAGATCTCACATTGCTCCTGGAAGCACCAAGCCGGAAGCACCAATCTGAAGATGATGAATGAGACTTCATCGAAACGTCGTGAAGATACTTCCAATTCTACGCGGGAGAAAACCCAAACAACCAAAGACCTACATACAAACACCCGCGAAAACCTCAGAAAACTATATATATATATATATATATATATATATGTATGTATGTATGTATGTATGTATATGTATATGTATATGTATATGTATATGTATATGTATATGTATATGTATATGTATATGTATATGTAATTGTTTCACAACAACCTGTTATTATTAGGCCCAAATTAAGGGAGGAGACATACTGTTTCCCTTACTGCCTATCGGCTCATCACTAGAGACCATCCAGACAGCAAGCCAAGAATTACGTTGTATAATATTTTAGATATGTGTGTTAGTTTTATGAGCTGATCAATAAATTAAATTAGAGAGAGACCAGGATAGATCTATTTCGAGCTTATTAGCTGTCATCAGCTGGCCATACCCCTTACTGTAGCCCCGGTTCGAATCCCAGTAAGGGGTATGGCCAGCTGATGAGAGCTAATAAGCTCGAAATAGATCTATCCTGGTCTCTCTCTAATTTAATTTATTGATCAGCTCATAAAACTAACATATATATATATGTGTGTGTGTTTGTATGTATATGTATATGTATATATGTATATATGTATATATGTATATATGTATATATGTATATATGTATATATGTATATATGTATATATATTGATCATCTCAAAAACGTAACGTGTGTGTGTGTGTGTGTGTGTGTGTTTGGTTTTTGAGCTGATCAATAAATAAATCAGGGAGACTAGTATAGATCTATTTTGAACTTTTTAGCTCTGATCAGCTAGCCATACCCTTACTGGGATTTGAACCGGGGCTATGTTATAATAATAATAATAATAATAATAATAATAATAATAATAATAATAATAATAATAATAATAATAATAATAATAATAATAATAATAATAATAATAATAATAATAATAATAATAATAATAATAATAATAATTTTATTTTTAAACCGCACCCTCTCCCCACAGGGACCCGGGGCGGTGCACAGGCAGAATAAAAACAGTCAAAAAATACATACATTTCATAAAAAACAATTAAACCAACCCTGTGCTAAAAATTCGCTAAAAATATACTACCCCATTAAAAAACCCCAAAGACAGAGAGACTATCCTAGGCCGGCCAGACAGAAGAAGTGTGTTTTTAGCTTGAGATGGAAGGAGCGGAGGTCAGTGGTCATCCTGATATCGGGGGGAAGGTCGTTCCAGAGGGCCGGGCCCGCCACAGAGAGAGCCCTTCCCCTGGGAGTCGCCCGCTGACAGAGTCTAGTGGACGGCACCCGGAGAAGTCCCTCTCTGTGGGAGCGGATCGGCCGTGAGGATGTATGGGGCAGGATCCGATCCCGCAGATAGCTAGGTCCCGAGCCATGGAGCGCTTTAAAGATGATGACTAACACCTTATGTTACATGCTAGGCAGGAGCCTTAGCCATTAGGCCAACCTGTTCTCTTCCTGTTCAGCTGAGACAGGAGGATAAGTATATACTTGTTCCACAACAAGTATATGTAAATATAGAGAGAAAGAGCATGTAACATAGCCCTGGTTCAAATCCCAGTAAGGGTATGGCTAGCTGATCAGAGCTAAAAACCTCAAAATAGATCTATACTAGTCTCCCTGATTTATTTATTGATCAGCTCAAAAACCTAACACACATATATTAAAAAAAATTACACAACAGAACTCATGGCTTTCTGTCTAGATGGTCTCTGGTGATGAGCCGAAAGGCAGAAAAGGAAACAGTATGCTTCCTCCCTTAATTGGGGCTTAACAGGGTGTTGTGGAACACGTACACACACACACACACACACACACACACACACACACACACACACACGTTCCTGGCAGCATTCTGAAGAATATACTGTCCCCCCCCCCAATCCTCTTGACTTTTTACGTTAGTTGCAGTTTTTAATGCTGTATTATATCTAATACAATTTAATGTATGAATATCATTACTCATACTATCAAAGGGATTTTCCCCCCCGTTTTATATCTGGGTTCATAATTTGTGCATTTTCACTCTTGTTTGGTGAGGGGTTAAAACTGTTGCCTTTTTCTTTTCTCAAGTCATAATTTTTGTTGCTGCAGAGTTGTGGATATCTTTACATCTGTTTTATATTTAGTTAGTTAATGATAAAAAGAGAATCCCAAAGAACTAAGTTTATCAGAGGTGGTATTCAGCCGGTTCAGACCGATACAGGTGAACTGTTGGTGGAAATTTTGAGTAGTTCAGAGAATTGGCAAATACTAGCTCTGGCTGGCCCTGCTCCCACCCACCCACTTGTCCCGCCACTTCTGATCTTGCCTCCCCAGCATAGCACACTGTGTGGCTCCTTGCTTGCGTTGACCACACAGTCTCTGCAGCATGTCTGCCTGGGTAAGTAAGCCTGCGAATCGTGGCCTAGCTGGCTGCCCCTCCGACAATCCCTGCTTGCCTTTCCTACTCCTTTCCACATGGCATGCAGCCCGGCCATGCTTCACTGCCTTCCCTGTGGCCTTCCTGGTGCTCCTCGTGGCCAGGTCCACTTGCCTGCCTTTCCTACTCCCTTCTACATGGTACACAGCCGCCCCATGCTTCCCTGCCTTCCCAGCAGCCTTCCTGGTGTTCCCTGTGGTCAGACCCACTTGCCTGCCTTCCCTGCTGCCTTCCATGCAGTCCTGCCTTATTTGCCTGTCTTCTTTGCAAAGAAGGGAAGCAGCCAGGCTGCCTCTGCCTTTCATTGGGGCACGTGGAGTGAGATGGACCATCTCTTCTCTTCCCCCTTCACTTCTTCTCCTTGTTGGCAGAAGAGTTTTCCTTACCCACCAACGCCCAGATGCCCTCGCTTTCTCCAAATTCCCCAAGCATTTCTTTGCCTACCTGATTTCCAGCTCCATCATGTTTCTCACCATAATGTGCAAGAAAAAGAAAATGTAAGTGAGGTTAAAAAAAATCAATCAATTCGAACTTTTCACAAAAGAAAAAGATCTTGAGTGAATATTTTTCGTAGTTCCACACATTTTTCTTTCCCTGCACATGATGGCAAGAAACACAATGGAGCTGGAAATCAGGTAGGCAAAGAAATGCTTGGGAGAAGCGAATGCACCTGGGCGGCGGTAGTGGGGAAAGGTCTTGACGTAGCACTTCATTCAGGCAATGGAGCGGCTGGTGGGAGGTGAGGAGGCCGCTTTCCCTCTCTTCTCCCTGCTCCTCCATTTACTGTTTCTACATTGCAGTTGGTGCCTCCATTGGTGGTGAACAAAACAACCCCATCGTGCCACACCTCCTCCTGCAGCCATGCACACACACATGCCCATCAATGTGTAGCCTTTCCTTAAATGGGCTGTTTGTGTGGACATGGGGCACTTGGAGAGAAAGAGCAAGAGAGCTCGCCAACCTCTGTTTGTTTGTGTGTGTGCATGTGTGTGTGTGGTGAGACGGAGAGAGGGAGCAATTCGTGCTTCAGCCAAGGCACCCAAACATCTGGCAGCAGTGGGGGAAGCTTCCGAGCAGCACGATCCCCCTCCTCAGTTAGCCAGCTCCACTGGACCTACTCCCTGAGTCACCGTCCTCCTCACCCCCTCCCCCACTCAAGTGACAGCAGGCTCAGCCAAGGCCATGAACTTCCTCACCTGGCTGGCCACCAACAAAGAGCCGTGTGGCTAACCGCCGCTCAATGCTCCATGCAGTATTGCCCAGCTGCCAGTGGGGATGGAGCTGCCAGCCCAGCTTAGGCTTGGGTTGGCTGGTTGGAACAATGTAGAGCTGACGCTCCCATGCTGCAGCTGAAAGAGAAGGCACCATGAGAGAAGGTGCTCACTTTGGAATCTATGAATCAGCAGGTCAAGGCAGTGGAGTACACAGTGCAAGGGCCCATCATCCTGAAAGTGTGTGAGATTGAAAAGGAGCTGTGGAAGGGTATCAAAAAGCCTTTCACAGAAGTCACCAAGGCCAACAGGAGGAGGAGGAGGAGAAAAATTGCGCCAGACACCTGGCCCTGCTGTGGTGGCTTCAATGGCCTGACTAAAGTTGTGATTTGCCATGAATCACCAATGCTGGCTCCTTTCCTTTCAGCTGCAGCACTGCTCCAGCCAGCCAGGCCAAGCCCAAGCCCAAGCTGGGCTGGCAGCTCTGTCCCCACTGGCAGCTGAGCAATGCTGCATGGGGCATTGGCTGCATGGCTCTTTGTCGGTGGCCAGCTAGGTGAGGAAGTGCATGGCCACAGCTCTGTGCTTGGGGAAGCGAGGGGGAGTGGCATGACAGCAGCTTCCCGAGAGAAGCAGAGAAGATCGCCGCTTGCAAGAAGACAAGCAGAAGTAGCAAGTGTATGCTGTGCCATGGGAAAAATGGGAGGCCATGTTGTCCCACAGAGCCTGCTGCTGCTTGGGGTGGGGGGCGGTGAGGAGAATGGCGAGACTCAGGGAATAGATCAGGTGGAACTGGCTGACTGGGAAGGGGGGTATCATGCTGCTCAGAAACCACCCCCTCCACTGCCTCCCCACACACACAGAGAAAGAGGTTGGAGAGCTGGGAGGAGAGGGGCGGGGCAAGACACCCCTGGGCGTGGGTGAGGTCAAGTTGGCCATGCCCACACAATCACCTGACCACCAAGCCATGACTACCAAACCATGACCACCCAGTTACATGAACACTAAGCCATGCCCACCAAGCCACACCCACCAAGCCACGGCCACAGAACTGGTAGTAAAAATTTTTGAATCCCACCACTGGAGTTTATGCATGACAATAATAAACAGAGATTCTACTTCAATATATAGTACAGTATTATCCTAATATATTGCTTGTCATCTATAATTTATCATTTGCTGGTTTAAGTTAAATTTACATGGGCACTTTTCATGCCAATTAAAGCTTAAATTCAGATATTTTTGACATATTGAGAAACTAAAGTAGAACATTTGTGTGCTTATTGTACAATTCAATTTGAGGGTGTCTAAATTGAATAGTCTATAATGTCCAATTAACCTAGTACTAGTAGTAAGCTAATGGTGAATGAATTCATTTATGCTGAGCAACTGAAGTAGGAGATCTAAGTTATTTTGTTTGTGCCCATTGTCAGTAGAAGGTAAGACACCCTCCCTCTGGACTGCCAGGCACTGAGTCATTTAAGATTTGTGGATAATTTTTAATAATCAATTAGACTAAACTCTGCCTTCTATTCTTGATGCCTTTATACTGGGAACAGCAGTTGTGAAACAAGCTTAAAGCTTAAAAGTTAAAATGTAAAGAAAAAATGGCTTATCATAAGAATCCATTCTTGCATTAAAATTACCAGTTAACTCAGAGTTTGGATATCATTAACTCAGAGTTTGGATATAGAGACAAAGATTCCTTTCATTACAACTCAGCAAGATGCCTTTATTTGTGACAAATGTTCACAGGAAAGGAAATAAACATTTGCTAATAAATAGCTGGGGCTTTCAATTTTTAATTTCGGAGGAGATGCCTTGGACAGCCAAATTAGAATGTGATTTTATAGAGATACACAGTGTAACTAGTTGAATTTAAAAAAGAACCCTGAAATAACCAAGGCACCCATTTCTCTTTCAGTTAGCTAGCCATATGGCTTGTATACTTAGGATAAGTAGATATACTAAAACTCATACCACCCTTCAGTATTTTGCACTTCTGTCAAAATCACACAAACATACAAATAAACAAAAGAGATTCCAAATAGTTTCTACCAAGATTACTTATGTGAATACAACTGGATATTAATTATGCACTTGTATTTTTATTGAATGATATAATTATGCAAAAAATAAACTTCATAGCCAACACAAATAATGATCTTGATTCAATAGAATTACAAAATGCAACGTACAATGGAGTTGAAGTGTCCTGCTTTGAACTGTCCTGAGTCTGAACAAATATCCTTATCTAAAAGTTGTTGCAAACTTTGTAAAGGTAAGATAAAAGAAAAAAACTAAAAAAAAATGCCTGCCATATTCATATAATTTTATCTTACAGAAATTTCTGTATTTTTCGGACTATAAGATGCACCTAGCTTTTAGAAAGGAAAACAAGAAAAAAAAATCTGCCTCTGCCACCCAGCAATTTGCATCCTTGCAGCAAACAGCCTTGTCAGTTTCAGCACAGGCTGATTTAGCACAAGCAGCTGATTGGCAGTTGGATCAGCCTTCCAGAATACCACTGATTTGTTGTTCCAAGCTGCGGGAATTGTCACTACCTATCACCGCCGTCACCGCCCATTGCCGTTGCCACCTCTGCTGCCTAGAATGGCCTGAAAATGGGATGCACAGAGGCTGAAAATGGGGTGCATGGAGGCAGAAAACGGGACGTGCTGAGGCCAAAAATTGGGCATGTGGAGACAGCAATAGGTGACAGCAGTGATGGACAGCAATGGTGGCAATGGGTGGTGGCAACCCCTGCAGCCTGGAACAGCTGATCAGTGGTATTCTGAGAGGTAGGTCCAACTGCTTGTGCTAAATCTGTTTGCTCTTTGCTGCAAGGAGGAAAATTGCTGGGAGGCAGAGACCAAAATGTGGGGGCATGTGGGAAGGGCTTCAGCAACATTTGCTTTATAAGATGCACAGACATTTCCACTCATTTGGGGTGGGAGTGTATCTTATAGACCTAGAAATATGGTATTTTAAGCTTTTTAAAACCATATTTACTTCTTTATTGTAATATGCTAACTTAGCAAACTTTTAAAAAAATACTTGCCAGCATACAATATATGGAAAATAGATATAACACAAATTGACATGAACATTTATTGAAAGTGAATTGTTTTGTACATAACAAACAATTATTATATGGTTGGTATGCAATAATTGTTCAGTTGGCATAGGTGTCAATTCCATGTGTCAGTTCCACTTCCTTAATTATTATGGAGTTGCTGAAGAGGTAGAAATTTGTTGGAATAATCTTGAGGTACCCCTTATGTGATAAAGCATATTTTCACTAAGTTATATTCTCCAAACATTTGCATAACCATTTCATTTTTTAAAGAACACAGTTCTAATTATGAAAATAGCAAGGATTGTGTAATTTATGCTTATGACTGAGCAACATTTTTTAAGATATCTGATGATTTATCAATTTTTTAAAGTATTCTAAGAGCCACAGTGGCTAGAATGCAGTACCACTGACTGCTGGCTGACTGCAATTTGGCAATTTGAATCTCACCAATCTCAAGGTTGACTGAGCCGTCTATCCTTCTGAGGTCAGTAAAATGAGGACCCAGATTGCTGGGGGCAATATGGTGACTCTAAACTGTTTAGAGAGAGCTTTAAAGCACTGTGAAGAAGTATATAAGTCTAAATGCTAATGCTATTTTGTAAATTCTCAACATACCATTATATTATAGAGTTTGAATAGTTTACAAGAAGCAATATTAATTCTGAGTGGCACTATAGTACACTTTAGTGCCGTGATGGTGAACCTATGGCACGGGTGCCACAGGTGGCACGCGGAGCCATTTCTGAGGGAACGTAAGGCATTGTCCTGTCAGCTCCAGCGCACATGAGCATGATGGCCAGCTGATTTTTGGGCTTGATTTTTGGCCAGTTTTTGCCCTCCTGAAGCCTCCAGAGGGAGAAAAATGGCCCAATGGGCAACCTGGAAGTCCATTCCTGAACTTCTGGTTTGTGTGTTGGGCCTTTTTTTGCCCTCCCCAGGCTCCAAAAAAGCTGTGTGCACATGCGCAGGGCAGCAGGGGACATGGCATGGGAGGCATTAAATTATGGGAGTGGGCACATGAGCGCACACAATAGTGCGAGTGTGTGTGTTTTTGGCACCCGAGGCGAAAAAGATTCGCCATCACTGCTATAGTGAGTGGGTAGCCGCGCTGAGTCTGAGATGTTGATTGAATATTTATGATTTTCTTCAGATAAGATGAATGGCTGCAAAAGTTGATGGAGTTAGCAGAGATAGCTAAACTGACTGGTTTGATAAAAGAAAAAAAATACTTTTGTTTCTATTTGGAAACCAATTCTGCACTTTGTGCCTGAGATGAAAAAAAAATGAAACTTTGATTTTGGGTTTTACCAATTAGATAGATTTGTTGATATAGAAATGGTTAGTTTATACTATTCTATAAAAGTAAAAACTTGAGGTTTGATATTAATATCTTATTTTATTGCACCAAAAGGAGTCAAAAGTCAACACCTTTTTTTCTTTTTCCCATCTTTTCTCCACTCTTTCCTTCCCTCTCCTCTTTCCTCCGCTATTTTTCATATTATTTGTTTTTGTATTATATGTATTTTGTATTTGATACTATAAACTAATAAAAAGGGATGTGTGTGTGTGATATATTTCTCACTTAGCTTTCGTTAGCAACTGCTAACATCGTCAGAGTGTAAAAGTCATTAAAGAGATATCTGCCTTATACAATGTTAATCAGTTTGGCCATTATGCGCATGACAGGCCCATCCACCTGCCTCCTAACTGTAATTAGCATTCCTTCCTCCCTTATCGAAGCTGTGCCACAGTTTCAGATACCCACCATATATATGGATGCACCCTCCACGTGGATATTCCACTTTTACTCTAAATGGGCTGTCGGGCTCTGGGTGTAATACAGTGTCTGATAAAGTCTGTGAAATAACCACTAAGCATGCAGATCGGATAGAGATGTGCATGCTCCTTTGCTTTAGCTATCCATGTGCTGCAGTATCCTATTGAATAATGCTTGGATGCAACTGACTTTATGCGTGGTGGGGTGATTACTCTTGTTGTGTAAAATGTGGTTTGTGCTGGGGATTTTTTTTGGTACACCTGTGTCAAGGCTTCCTTCAGAATTGTGGCTGACTAGCACATCTAGGAAGGCCAGCGTGTTGTTGACCTATTCTTCCATCATAAATTGAATATCTGGGTATATGGAATTGAGGTTTCCCATGAATCTGGTCTTGGCCACAGCAACGCGCGGCGGGTACAGCTAGTAAACTAATAAAAAGGACAGCACACACACACACATGACATGTTTACCATTATTAAAAAAATAATGGTAAACATGTCATGTGTATGTGTGTGTATGTTGTCCTTTTTATTAGTTTACTAGCTGTACCCGCTATGCATTGCTGTGGCCAAGTTTGGTTAAATGAAAAAGTTTCCCCTCATAGACCCTCTCAGCAGCTGCCTTCCTTCTCTGCCTTGGTTTCCCCTCCCTTTCCCTCCCCTCCCTCTCTTACCCAACCTACTTACCTACCTACTGTATTTCTCCCTCTCTCTCTATCCCTCTACCTACCTACCTACCTATTGTATTTCTCCCTCTATCCCTCTACCGACCTACCTGCTGTATTTATCCCTCTCCCTCTCTCCCCCTACCTACTTACCTATCTACCTACCTAGTGTATTTCTCCCTCTCCCTCTCTCCACCTACCTACCTACCTACATACCTACCTAGTGTATTTTCCCTCTCTCTCTCTATTTCTCTACCTACCTACCTACCTACCTACCTACCTATCTACTGTATTTCTCCCTCTACCCCTCTACCTACCTACCTAATAATAATAATAATAATAATAAAACTGAATTTATTAACCGCTCCCTCTCCCCACAGGGACTCGGGGCGGTGCACAGGGAGAATAAAAACCATAAATATACAAAAATACATACAATTTAAAACAGATTAAACAAACACCTGTGCTAAAATCCCATTAACTAAAAATCCCCACTCAATATAAATAAACAATTAAAAAACCCATAGAGAGAGAGACTACCCTAGGCCGGCCAGGCGGAAAAGATGTGTCTTTAGTTTCAGGCGGAAGGAGCGGAGGTCCGTGGTCGTTCTAATATCGGGGGGAAGGTCGTTCCAGAGGGCCGGGCCCGCCACAGAGAGAGCCCTTCCCCTGGGCGTCGCCCGCTGACAAAGTCTAGTGGACGGCACCCGGAGAAGTCCCTCTCTGTGGGAGCGAATCGGCCGTGAGGATGTGTGAGGCAGGATCCGATCCCGCAGGTAGCTAGGTCCCGAGCCATGGAGCGCTTTAAAGATGATAACCAGCACCTTGAAGCGCACCCGGAAGACGACAGGCAGCCAGTGCAGCTCGCGCAAGAGCGGTGTTACATGGGTAAACCTAGTGGTTCCCATAATTGCTCGCGCGGCTGCATTCTGAACTAACTGAAGCCTCCGGGTGCACCTCAAGGGGAGCCCCATGTAGAGGGAGTTGCAGTAGTCCAGTCGGGATGTCACGAGGGCATGAGTGACTGTGCGAAGGGCGTCCCGATCCAATAGGGGGCGCAATTGGCGAACCAGGCGAACCTGGTAAAACGCCCTCCTGGCCACGGCTGTCACTTGCTCTTCCATAGACAGCCGGGTATCCAGGAGGACTCCCAAATTGCGCGCCCCATCCACAGGGGCAAGATGTTCGCCCCCTATGGCCAGCGTTGGAGAAAGCTGGTTGAATCGGGCAGCCGGAAACCACAGCCACTCGGTCTTGGTCGGGTTGAGCCTGAGTCCGTTACTTCCCATCCAGATCCGCACGGCTTCCAGGCACTGGCACATCACCGCTACGGCATCGTTGGGGTGGTTTGGGGTAGATATATACAGCTGAGTGTCATCAGCGTAGAGATGGTACTCTACCCCAAAACCACGGATGATCTCACCCAGCGGCTTCATGTATGCATTAAACAAGAGAGGCGAGAGGACCGACCCCTGAGGCACCCCACATGTGAGGGGTCTCGGGGTCGACCTCTGCTCTCCTGCCAACACAAATTGCGATCGGCCAGAGAGGTAGGAGGAGAACCACCGTAAAACGGTGCCTCCCACCCCCAACCCCCCCAGCCGATGCAATAGGATACCATGGTCGATGGTATCGAAAGCCGCCGAGAGGTCTAATAGGACCAGGATGGAGGAACAACCCCCATCCCTGGCCCTCCAGAGATCATCCACCAACGCGACCAATGCCGTCTCGGTGCTATGCCCGGGCCGAAAGCCGGACTGGCGCGGATCTAGATAATCAACTTCCTCCAGGTGACGGGGAAACTGTTGTGCCACCACACTCTCGACAACCTTCGCCAGAAAGGGAAGGTTGGAGACGGGACGATAGTTGGTTAAAAGAGCTGGGTCCAAAGAGGGCTTCTTAAGGAGGGGCCTCACCATAGCCTCTTTTAGGGAAGCAGGCAAGGAACCCTCACTCAAGGATGCGTTGACAACCTCTTGGAGCCAGCCTCGTGTCACCTCCCAGGATGCCAGTACAAGCCAGGAGGGACACGGGTCCAATAAACATGTGGTGGCTCGCAGTCGTCCACGTAACCTGTCCATATCCTCGGAAGCAACGGAGTCAAATTCCTCCCAAACAAGATCGGCCTCGTGGCATCCCACTGGGCCACGAATGGGGGCTAGCTCGTTCCGTATCTGAGCGGTTTTGTCCTGCAGAAAAGTCACAAATTCCTCTGCTCTACCCTGTAGCGGGGCTTCCCGCACCCTCTGTTGCAGGAGGGAACGGGTCACCCTAAACAGGGCGGCAGGGCGGTTTTCTGCGGATGCTATGAGAGTGGCGCAATGATGACGTTTGGCCACTCTCAGCGCCACAATGTAAGTCCGTAAATGGGCTCTTACCTGTGTCCGGTCAGATTCGGAGCGAGTAGCCCTCCATCTTCCCTCTAGGCATCTCTTGCGGCGTTTCATCGCCCTCAGCTCCTCGGTGAACCAAGGAGCCGGGGCAGCTCGGCGCCGCACGAGAGGCCGCAAGGGCGCGACCCGATCCAAGGCTCCCGTGGCCGCAGTATTCCATGCGGCCACGAGGTCCTCCATCGGGGCGCGGGTCAGGGGTACAGGAAGTGGCCCAAGCGCCGTCTGGAACCCAACAGGGTCCATCAGGCGCCTGGGGCGAAACCAGATAGGAAGTTCTGGTTCCGCCTCCCCGCAACGGGGAGTAGCGGTCGGAAGGTCGAGTCGGAGAAGTGAGTGGTCTGACCATGACAAGGGTGTGATGACTATATCCCCTATACCCAGATCACTCTTCCATTGGCCCGAGACAAAGATGAGATCCGGCGTATGTCCACCCTCGTGGGTGGGGCCTTGAATTAGTTGGGTCAGGTCCATGGCCGTCATGGAGGCCATGAACTCCCGAGCTGCCTCGGATGATTCGCCCAACGATGGCAGATTAAAGTCCCCCATGACTACAAGTCTGGGGGTCTCAACTGCCACCGTAGCGATCACCTCCAGGAGCTCGGGCAGGGCTGCTGCTACATAGCGGGGAGCCAGGTATACAACCAGCAAGCCCAACTGCCTCCCTAGGCCCCACTTCACGCAGAGGGACTCACAACCGGTAGTCTGAGGCACAATGGTCTCTCTCGGCTCAAGGCCTTCCTTGATAATGACCGCTACCCCACCGCCCCTGCCTAGGGCCCGCGGCTGATGAAAAGCGCAGTAACCTGGTGGGCACATTTCGACGAGGGGAAGTCCTCCCTCGTGGCCCAACCAGGTCTCTGCAATTCCTACCAGGTCCGGCTCCCCCTCTGACACAAGGTCATGGACGAGGGGGGCTTTGTTGACCACGGACCTGGCGTTGCAAAACATCAGCCGCAGGCCCTGGCTCTGTATCCCCTGACCACCTAGCCTACGGGGGTTGTGGCACCCGACCGTTTGTAACCAACGGCCACGTGCCACCAACCGGGAGGATGGGACTTGTCTCCCCTCGGCCCTGCCCCTCCCCACGACCGTCTGGATTGATATGCCCTCCGGCGGACCGATTTGTAATTCCCCCCTCATATCGGATCCTTCCGTCTCCTCCCGTCGGCTACTGGTCCGGCCCCTTCTTTCATGTTGTTCTGTCTCTATCTGTCTATGCCCACCCCCCTCCCTGGGACCCCCTAAAATAACCAATAATTTACCAATTAAAAATCCCCTAAGGCCGCGCTTCGCCCGTCTCTCCGGATTAATATATCCATCATCGAGACGGGCCCTCGATAGTGTAGAGGGCCAGACCTGCGAGAGCGGGGACTCTCGCAGCAGTAAAAGGTTAGCTCTGGAGTACATTATACTATGCATAAATAGTAAAGTTGTTAATAAATAATTAATAAATAGTTAATGTAGGTGAAATTCATCAGTGGGGCTGGGATTTAAAATACAAAGATTTTAAAAGAAATTAGAAGGTCGTTAGCCAAGATTTAAAGTCCTCAATTGATATTAAAATGAGATAAAGTGCAAACAATAAGGATATAAAGATGGTACAGCTCGCAATGTCAGTTGAAAATAGTCAATCAATGAGTTGTTCCGGCCCAAGATCTTAGGACAAATCCCGTCTTTCGGGAGCATGGCTCAGTTCTCAGTCTCAGGGGGAAGTTAAGTTGGTCAGCATGGCCAGCATGGCCGTTCGCGTCCCTTTCGGCTCTCTCACCGCCGCCATCTCTATCTCTCCTGAGCCACCGCCTTCTCCACTGGCCTCTCAACGCTCCCACCATCGTCGGCCAGGCTTCCAGCGGCCGCTTCAGGGTTCCTCCACCAGCCTCTCGGCACTCACATGCCGCCATCATCCTTTAGCCTCCATACTCGCCATCGCCATCGCCACTGGCCTCCGGCGTTCTCCCCTCTCCGGCGCTCTCACCGCCGCCATCTCCCGCAGCCGCATTGCCACTCCATCTCCCGCGGCTGCGCCCCGTTCACCATCTTTCAAACACCTCTCCGCACCGCCATCCTCATTACCACCATTAACGCCGTTGCCGCTGGCCTCACGGCGCTCTCACCACCGTCTCTGCCCCCCGGACGAGCCACAGCTGACATCAGCGTCGGGAGCTTCTGGCCGCGACCGGCGCCTCCGCCCTGTTTCCGGCATCGGGGACGCCGGCCACCGCTCCGCTCCGGCTCCGGCCCCCACTTCAAATGGCCCGCTCACCGTCTGAGCGTCCCCGGAGCCGTGCCCACGCCCGACACCTCCGAAATCGCCGCGAACCTCATCCTGTAGTACCAGGATGGATTCCTTACAGATGCCCAGCCCTCTAAGCCATAAAAGAGGGCTGGGAGCACTAAGAAGGCTAACGAACCTCCACAGCCCGCACGGAGCTCCGGAGCTAACCCGCCATCTTGCGCACGCGCAGCTGCATACCTGCGATATTTCTCCCTCTCTATCCCTCTACTTACCTACCTACCTACTGTATTTCTCTCTATCCCTCTACCTACCTACCTAGTGTAGTTTCCCTCTCTCTCTATCTCTCTACCTATCTACCTACCTACTGTATTTCTCCCTCTCCCTCTCTCCCACTACCTACCTACCTACTGTATTTCTCCCTCTTCCACTCTCCACCTACCTACCTACCTACTGTATTTCTCCCTCTCCCTCTCTCCCCCACCTCCCTACCTACCTACTGTTTCTCCCTCTATACCTCTACTTACCTACCTACTGTATTTCTCCCTCTCCTTCTCTATCCCTCCATCTACCTACATACATACTGCATTTCACCCTCTCCCTCTCTCCCTCTACCTACCTACCTACCTACCTACCTACCACATTTCACCCTCTCTCTCTATCTCTCTACCTACCTACCTACCTAGTGTATTTTCCCTCTCTCTCTATCTCTCTACCTACCTACCTACTTTATTTCTCCCTCTCTCTCTCTCCCTACCTACCTACCTACTGTATTTCTCCCTCTCCCTCTCCCTACCTACCTACTGTATTTCTCCCTCTCCTTCTCTATCCCTCTACCTACACTAGGTAGGTACCTAGTGTAGTTTCCCTCTCTCTCTATCTCTCTCTCTACCTACCTACCTACCTACTGTATTTCTCCCTCTCTCCCACTACCTACCTACTGTATTTCTCCCTCTCCCACTCTCCACCTACCTACCTACCTACTGTATTTCTCCCTCTCCCTCTATCCCCCACCTACCAACTACCTACCTACCTACCTACCTACTGTATTTCTCCCTCTATACCTCTACTTACCTACCTACTGTATTTCTCCCTCTCCTCTAGCCCTCCATCTACCTACATACATACTGCATTTCACCCTCTCCCTCTCTCCCTCTCCCT
The DNA here is from genome assembly GCA_039707465.1 of Rhabdophis nuchalis. Taxonomy (NCBI): domain Eukaryota; kingdom Metazoa; phylum Chordata; class Lepidosauria; order Squamata; family Natricidae; genus Rhabdophis; species Rhabdophis nuchalis. The sequence continues at coordinate 69,563,833 of CM077648.1, forward strand.
ACCTACCTACCTACCGCATTTCACCCTCTCTCTCTATCCCTCTACCTACCTACCTAGTGTATTTTCCCTCTCTCTCTCCCTCTCTCTCCCTACCTACCTACCTACTGTATTTCTCCCTCTCCCTCTCCCTACCTACCTACCTACCTACTGTATTTCTCCCTCTCCTTCTCTATCCCTCTACCTACCTACCTACTGTATTTCTCCCTCTCTCCCTCTCCCTCTACCTACTTACCTACCTACTGTATTTCTCCCTCTCCCTCTCTCCCTCTACATACCTACCTACATACTGCATTTCACCCTCTCCCTCTCCCTACCTACCTACCTACCTACCTACTGTATTTCTCCCTCTCCTTCTCTATCCCTCTACCTACCTACCTACCTACTGTATTTCTCCCTCTCTCCCTCTCCCTCTACCTACTTACCTACCTACTGTATTTCTCCCTCTCCCTCTCTCCCTCTACATACCTACCTACATACTGCATTTCACCCTCTCCCTCTCCCTACCTACCTACCTACCTACCTACTGCATTTCACCCTTTCCCTCTCTCCCTCTACCTACCTACCGTATTTCTCCCTCTCTCTCTATCCCTCTACCTACCTACCTACCTAGTGTATTTCTCCCTCTCTCTCTATCTCTCTACCTACCTACCAACTGTATTTCTCCCTCTCTCCCTCTACCTACCTACCTACCTACCTACCTATTGTATTTCTCCCTCTCTCCCTCTACCTACCTACCGTATTTCTCCCTCTCCCTCTCCACCTACCTACCTACCTAGTGTATTTTTCCCTCTCTCTCTCTATCTCTCTACCTACCTACTGTATTTCTCCCTCTGCCCCTCTACCTACCTACCTGCGATATTTCTCCCTCTCTCTCTATCTCTCTACTTACCTACCTACTGCATTTCACCCTCACTCTACCTATCTACTTACCTACCTATCTACCTACCTACTATATTTCTCCCTCTCCCTCTCTCCCCTACCTACCTACATATCTACCTACCTAGTGTATTCCCCCCCTCTATCTCTCTACCTACCTACCTTCTGTATTTCTCCCTCTATCCCTCTACATACCTACATACCTACCTACCTACCTATCTACTGTATTTCTCCCTTTATAACTCTACCTACCTACCTACTTACCTACCTACCTACCTAGAGAGAGAGGAGAGAGAGGCCGTTGACTCGGCAGCTGTCTTCTGGGAGGGGGAGTTGGCAGCGTGGGCGGTGGAGGAGAGAGAGGCCACTGACTCAGCAGCAGCCTTGGCGGCGTGGGTGGCAGAGGAGAGAGAGGCTGCTGACTCAGCAGCAGCCATACCCAGAAGGGGGAGTTTGCGGCGTGTGCGGTGGAGGAGAGAGAGGCCACTGACTCGGCAGCGGCCTTGGGGGGAGTTGGCGGTGTGGGTGGCGGCAGAGGAGAGAGAGGCCGCTGAGGAGGTGATCATTGCGGATATGATGCAGACCTCCACCACTCATGCAAGTAACATGAGCTGAAAAGTGGCTGGGTAGGAGGGGCCACGAAGGGGAGGGGGCGAGTGAACGAGTGAGCGAAACACACAGAAGAGCTGCAGTTTTGCATTTGTGTGGCGTGTACCTGGCACCGGTGTGCCATCCACACAATCTGTACGCATCATTGGTGCTGCACTTGTAAGGAACATTGTGTGAAAATTTGGTGGCAATTGGTGCAGTAGTTTCTGAGATTAGTGGCTTTGAACAAACTCATAGTTAACCTTTTAGTTATAGATAGTATCAAATACAAAAATACAAAAACAAATAATAGGATATATATATATATAGAAGATATATATATAGTGTCACAACACCCTGGTATGCCCCAAATATGCGAGGGAGCAGAACTGCTTCCCTTTTCTGTCTTTTGGCTCACTCTAGGAGCCATCCAGGCAGAAAGCTATTTTTTCGTTGCCTGTGTTATATTTGTGTTACGTTTGTGCTGATCCTCTCTCTCCTCCACCGCCCATGCTGCCAATTCCCCCCACACACACCAAGGCCGCTCCCAAATCAGCAGCCTCTCTCTCTCCTTCGCTGCCTGCACCACAAACTCCCCCTGCCAAGGCTGCTGCCGAGTCAGCGGCCTCTCTCTCCTCCACCGCCCATGCCATCAACTCCCCCCCCAACTCCCCCCCCACAAGGTGGCTGCTGAGTCAGCGGCCTCTCTCTCCTCTCTCTAGGTAGGTAGGTGAATAGATAGGTAGGTAGGTAGGTAGGTAGGTAGGTAGAGGGACAGAGGGAGAAATACAGTAGGTAGATAGATAGGTAGGTAGAGGGAGAGAGGGAGAGGAGAAATACAGTAGGTAGGTAGGTAGGTAGGTAGGTAGATAGGTAGAGAGATAGAGAGGGAAAAATACACTAGGTACATAGGTAGGTGGAGAAAGGGTGAGGAAGATATACAGTAGGTAGGTAGAGGGATAGAGTGAGAAATATAGTAGGGAGGGAGGGAGAGAGGGGGGAAATATACTAGGTAGGTAGGTAGAGGAATAGAAAGAGAGGGAAAATACACTAGGTAGGTAGGTAGGTAGGTAGAGAGATAGAGAGAGAGGGTGAAATGTGGTAGGTAGGTAGGTAGGTAGGTAGAGGGAGAGAGGGAGAGGGTGAAATGCAGTATGTATGTAGGTAGATGGAGGGATAGAGAAGGAGAGGGAGAAATACAGTAGGTAGGTAAGTAGAGGTATAGAGGGAGAAACAGTAGGTAGGTAGGGAGGTGGGGGAGAGAGGGAGAGGGAGAAATACAGTAGGTAGGTAGGTAGGTGGAGAGTGGAAGAGGGAGAAATACAGTAGGTAGGTAGGTAGTGGGAGAGAGGGAGAGGGAGAAATACAGTAGGTAGGTAGATAGGTGGAGAGTGGGAGAGAGAAATACAGTAGGTTAGATAGGTAGGTAGGTGGATAGAGAAGGAGAGGGAGAAATACAGTAGGTAGGTAGGTAGGTAGGTAGGTAGGTAGGTAGGTAGGTAGGTAGGTAGGTAGGTAGATAGATAGGTAGGTAGGTAGGTAGAGGGATAGAGAGGGTCTATGAGGGGAAACTTTTTTATTTAACCAAACTTGGACACAGCAATGCGTGGCAGGTATAGCTAGTAAATAAATAAAGGGAGACTAGTATAGATCTATTTCAAGCTATTTAGCTCTCATCATACCCTTACTGGGATTTGAACCTGGGAAGTATTACATATCAGGCAGTTGTAATTGCCACTAAGCCACATGTTCTCCTCCTTGATTATTGAGCCAGGGGAATAAGTATATATTGTGTCACAACACCCTGGTATGCCCCAAATATGAGAGGGAGCAGAACTGCTTCCCTTTTCAGTTTTTCAGCTCACCCTAAGGTTATATATACAGGACCAAGCCAGTCCTGGAAGGCAAGGTTGCTATATCTCCTTGTAGACCATGATAATCATGCATTAGCTATAATGATGGTTATAATGATTATGGTGATGCTATAGTAAAAGCCCTTCTATGAGGAACAAAGACAACATGTATAAATAATTAGGGTTAGGTAAAGGGCTGTTAACAATGATCAGTGTTACAATGGCAAGTATTTCTCCGCTTCTTCTATAGGTCTAGATCTACATTGTTTGATCTCTTATAAGACACTTTCAGAATCTTGTGTTATCAATAATTAGGCTAAAAATCTGTAGTAAGTATAAGTTTGAAGCGAGGATGATAAGTTGCAAAGTTCAAGATGAACTTTGCAACTTAAAGATATCAAGCCTTAATGAAATTAATAAAACATGAGGACTTTCGAGGTGGAGTCATGCCAGTGCAGAGCAGAAGAACAGGGCTCTGTTATTTCTGCCCGATTTTCCATGCCAGGAGACTTCCAAATAATAATAATAATAATAATAATAATAGTTTAATTTCTTGACCGCTCCTCTCCCCGTAGGGACTCGGAGCGGTGCACAGGGAAACTAAAAACCATAAATATACAATCAAGAACATCTTAAAAACAAATTAAATAGTACCTGTGCTAAAATACCCAATCTAAACTAAAATTCCCACTATACACTAAAACCCCATAGAGAGAGACTACCCCAGACCGGCCAAGCAGAAAAAATATGTTTTTAATTTCAGACGGAAGGAGCGGAGGTCCGTGGTCGTTCTAATGTCGGGGGGAAGGTCATTCCAGAGGGCAGGGCCCGCCACAGAGAGAGCCCTTCCCCTGGGCGTCGCCCGCTGACAAAGTCTAGTGGACGGCACCCGGAGAAGTCCCTCTCTGTGGGAGCGAATCGGCCGTGAGGAAGTATGGGGCAGGATCCGATCCCGCAAGTAGCTAGGTCCCGAGCCATGGAGCGCTTTAAAGATGATAATTAGTACCTTGAAGCGCACCCGGAAGACGACAGGCAGCCAGTGCAGCTCGCGCAGGAGAGGTGTTACATGGGTAAACCTAGAGGTACCCAGGATTGCCCGCGCGGCTGCGTTCTGGACCATCTGCAGTCTCCGGGTGCACCTCAAGGGAAGCCCCATGTAGAGAGAGTTACAATAGTCCAGTCGAGATGTCACGAGAGCATGAGTGACTGTGCGAAGGGCGTCCCGATCCAATAGGGGGCGCAACTGGCGAACCAGGCGAACCTGGTAAAACGCCCTCCTAGCCACGGCTGTCACTTGATCTTCCATGGACAGCCGGGCATCTAGGAGGACACCCAAGTTGCGCGCCCCATCCACAGGGGCAAGATGTTCGCCCCCTATGGCCAGCGATGGAGTTAGCTGGTTGAATCGGGCAGCCGGAAACCACAGCCACTCGGTCTTGGTCGGGTTGAGTCTGAGTCCGTTACTTCCCATCCAGATCCGTACGGCTTCCAGGCACTGGCACATCACCGCTACGGCATCGTTGGGGTGGTTTGGGGTAGATATATACAGCTGCGTATCATCAGCGTAGAGATGATACTCTACCCCAAAACCACGGATGATCTCGCCCAGCGGCTTCATGTATGTGTTGAACAGGAGAGGCGAGAGGACCGACCCCTGAGGAACCCCACATGTGAGGGGTCTCGAGGTCGACCTCTGCTCTCCTGCCAACACAAATTGCGATCGGCCAGAGAGGTAGGAGGAGAACCACCGTAAAACGGTGCCTCCCACCCCCAACCCCCCCAACCGATGCAATAGGATACCATGGTCGATGGTATCGAAAGCCGCTGAGAGGTCTAATAGGACCAGGATGGAGGAACAACCCCCATCCTTGGCCCTCCAGAGATCATCAACCAACGCGACCAATGCCGTCTCGGTGCTATGCCCGGGCCGAAAGCCGGACTGGCGCGGATCTAGATACTCAACTTCCTCCAGGTGACGGGGAAACTGTTGTGCCACCACACTCTCAACAACCTTCGCCAAAAAGGGAAGGTTGGAGACTGGACGATAGTTGTTCAAAAGAGCTGGATCCAAAGAGGGCTTCTTGAGGAGGGGCCTCACCATAGCCTCTTTTAGGGAGGCAGGCAAGGAACCCTCACTCAAGGATGCGTTGATAACCTCTTGGAGCCAGCCTCGTGTCACCTCCCAGGATGCCAGTACAAGCCAGGAGGGACACGGGTCCAATAAACATGTGGTGGCTCGCAGTCGCCCACGTAACCTGTCCATATCCTCGGAAGTAACGGAGTCAAACTCCTCCCAAACAAGATCTGTCTCGTGGCATCTCACTGGGCCATCAATGGAGGGTAGCCCGTTCTGTATCTGAGCGATTTTCTCCTGCAGAAAAATCACAAATTCCTCTGCTCTACCCTGTAGCGGGGCTTCCCGCACCCTCTGTTGAAGGAGGGAGCGGGTCACCCTAAACAGGGCGGCAGGGCGGTTTTCTGCGGATGCTATGAGGGTGGCACAATGATGATGTTTGGCCACTCTCAGCGCCACAATGTAAGTCCGTAAATGGGCTCTTACCTGTGTTCGGTCAGATTCAGAACGGGTATTCCTCCATCTTCTCTCTAGGCATCTCTTGCGGCGTTTCATCACCCTCAGCTCCTCGGTAAACCAGGGAGCCGTGGTGACTCGCGGCCGCAAGAGAGGCCGCAAGGGCGCGACCCGATCCAAGGCTCCCGTGGTCGCCATATTCCATGCGACCACAAGGTCCTCGATCGGGGCGCGGGTCGGGGGTACAGGAAATGGCCCAAGCGCCGTCTGGAACCCATCCGGGTCCATCAGGCGCCTGGGGCGGAACCAAATTGGAGACCCGGGTTCCGCCTCCCCACGGAGGGGGGTGGCGGTTGGAAAGTCGAGCCGGAGAAGTGAGTGGTCTGACCATGACAAGGGCGTGATGACTATGTCCCCTAAACCCAGATCACTCTTCCACTGGCCAGAGACAAAGATAAGATCCGGTGTATGTCCACCCTCGTGGGTGGGGCCTAAAATTAGTTGGGTCAGGTCCATGGCCGTCATGGAAGCCATGAACTCCCGAGCTACCTCGGATGATTCGCCCACCGATGGCAGATTAAAGTCCCCCATGACTAAAAGGCTGAGCTGGGTCTCGGAGGGACCAGCAACAGAGAGGGGAAGCTTGGAGGATAACAGGGAGAGGTGTGATCCTCTGTTATAGTAGGATAAACTTTTTAAAAGATAGACTGGCCTTTATGGCCGGATTCAGAGACGTGACAGCCCTTTAAATGGAGAAGGAAGTGAGAAGAGGGAAACAGCTGAAAGAATCAGTGGAGTTTGAGGAGTTGGAATGAAGTACTGGTGTGACTCTCAGGAAGTGTGAACCTATAGCTTGGAGGATGAGTAGTCTCCAAGGTGGAAAAAAGAAGCAGCACTTTAGCGGTGGGAGCAGAACCTTGAGAAAACAGAGTTAACATTCAGAGAAGGAATGGAGGAAATGTACTGACGGCTTGACCTTGCTGGAGAATTACCACAGGCAGAAGGAACTTGAGCTGAGATTGTGATTAGATTGGGCCAAACATTGTGGATTGCAGAAAAAGAAAGAACGAACTACAAGAAACTTTTGCCTGGGAAGAAGACCGTGGAGATTTGATCTGGCAGGGGAAGTGAGAGAACTGTGATAGTGACTGCTAAATAGACAGAAGGCAACATCCTGTACATTAAGGGAGGAGAAGCTGATGCAACAGTAAGAACAAGAAAAAAGAACTTTCTAAGTTTCTGGAAATCTGTGTAATCGAAGTAACCTGATATAAGTATATAAAATGCTGTATAGATATTATTTACTGTATAGCTGTTCATTTAAAACTAGAATTTGAACTTTATATAGAATACCTTAAAGACATTTATATTTTATACTTTCTGACATATATATTCTCATAGATACTTATCAATAATACCCAGTGGACATATGTGTATGTGAAAGCAAACTTATATAGATTTATATAGTATATCTATATATATTTATATAGTATATTTATATATCCTAGATATTTTTATAGCGTAATCAATTTAATAATCAAGTAAACAAACATTATATTTATTTATATTTTTACAATTACAATTTTACAATTAAGGTATTAAACCTGCAATATAAGTATTATATTATAAGTATTACAATAACTATAACTTTTATATTTCTTATAATTAAATAACAATTAGATTAAGATTAGTATAATTGTTTATGTTAGTAGTCAGAACTGTTAGACCATTATTAGATTATTATTAGATTATTAATTGTATAGATCAAATGTAAATAGGGTATTGATTGTATTATAATATAGGGTGTTCTATATTGTGTTCTATAAAAACTTTTTTTAAAAAACATTAAAATGACAACCAGTACAGTTACCAAAATAGTGGCAGGTCAACTGCGATGATAGCATCCCCATCAGGAGCCCGTTCAGTGGAAGGCATGCTAGGAGGTGAGAAATAAGGCTCCACTATAAATCTACAGAGCATGCAATCAACCCTAACATCAATTCAAGAGACAATGCAGGAGGTAATGACAAAAATCATGAAGAACTTAAGAGTGATATGGGGAGGTGAAAGGAGAGATATGCAAATTAGATGATAAAATTGGTACAATGCAGGAAAACATAATACAAAATGAGCAAAAAATAAAAGTAGTGGAAGCTAGAATGGAACAAACGGAAAAGAAACTAGATAAAACAGAAAGTAAAATGATGGTGGTAAATAAAGAAATGGAAGATGCCATTATAAATTTAGAGTTGGAGAGATCAATGTTTTAATCTTAGATTCCAAAATATAGTAGACACTAAGTAGGAAAACTGTCTAAAGTTAATGTCTGAACTTCTGCAAAAAAGCAAGCAGGAAGTGGAAAACAACTTGGATGAAGTGTATAGGGTCCACACAAACTATGCACGCAGACACAAACTTCCAAGAGAGATACATGTAAGATTTACAAGAAAAAAGACAAGAGATGAAGTCTACAGCAAAACGAGAGAAGAGTCTCTGATCTATAAGGAAAAAGAAATCATAACATTAAAACAGATACCAAAACGGATAAGGGAATAGAGAAGATACTACCATTTCCTATTGACCCAACTGCTCAAATATAGAGTGATGTTTAGATGGCTTATCCCTGAGAGGATGCTAATAACCTGGCAGGGGAAAAAATTCCATATTGACTCGCTGGAAAAGACACAGGAATTTTATGATCACTTTATAATAGGAGAAGATGAACAAGATAGTAGAGAAGAAGCAGAAAATAAGAGTCAGGATGAATATACATCAGAGGAAAAACTTACGGAGCAGGATATAAGGGACCGAAGGGAAACAGAATGACAGGAGAGAGAAGGAGCCAGGGCAAGAACACAAACCAAGACAAGAACAAGGAAAGGACCAAAACTAACATACAAATAAGATGGAAGACGAAATAAAGATGATATCCTTGAACAGCAATGGTATCAACTCACTGGCCAAGCAAAAACAAACATTAACAAGACTCAAAAGATAGAATATGAATATTGTCTGCTTACAGAAGGTCCATATCAAAGAAAAATATGGTAATATTCTAGAATGCCCCAAATTAAGAAAGCTGCATCTGGCACAAAATAAGAAAAGAGTGATTGTGGTATACATAAAATAATGATTAAATTTGAGAAAAATATTTAGTGATAGATAATGCAGATTTTTAATGACAGAAATAACAACAAATAAAAAAAGAATTCTTCTTGTGACAATTTATGCTCCAAATATAAACCAAAAAGAATTCTATAATAAATTACACAAGAAACTTTTGAACTTCTTGAGGCTAGAGGGAGGAGCTTTTGGCCGTGAGAAGGGAGGCAAGGAGAAACAAAGAACTACAGGAGAGTAAGCTGCATTGTTTCCCCATTTGAACTTCTTGAGGCTAGAGGGAGGAGCTTTTGGCCGTGAGGAGGGAGGCAAGGAGAAACAAAGAACTACAGGAGAGTAAGCTGCATTATTTCACCCATTTGAATTTCTTGAGGCTAGAGGGAGGAGCTTTTGGCCGTGAGAGGGGAGGCCAAGAAACACAGAGGTCTAACATACCTATAAAGCAAAAATAGAAATAATACATTTTAGATTTGTGCGCTTAAGACTGTGATTGTATTTTATTTCAAATGACTGGCTTAGTTCAATGTCAGGGAAGGTCTTGAGCCGAGAGAGACCACTGTGCCACAGATAACCGGTTGTGAGTCCCTCTGTGTGAAGTGCGGCCCAGGGAGGCAGTTGGGCATGCTGATTGTGTACCTGGCTCCCCGCTACGTATCAGCAGCCCTGCCCGAGCTCCTCGAGATAATCGCCGAGATGGCAGTTGAGACCCCCAGACTGTTAGTCATGGGGGACTTTAACCTGCCATCGGTAGGCGAGAATTCCGAGGTCGCTCGGGAGTTCATGGCCTCCATGACGGCCATGGACCTGACCCAAGTAATTCAGGGCCCTACACACGAGGGAGGACACACACTGGATCTCATTTTTATCTCCGGCCAGTGGATGAGTGATCTGGGAGTCGGGGATTTAGTCATCACACCCCTGTCATGGTCAGATCACTCACTTCTCCGGCTCGACTTTCCCACCGCCACACCCCACCGCGGGGAGGCGGAACCGTAACACCCAAGATGGTTCCGCCCCAGGCGCCTGATGGAACCTGAAAGGTTCCAGACGGAGCTTGGGCCACTATCTGTAGCCCTGACCCGCACCCAGATGGAGGACCTAGTGGCTGCATGGAATAGTGCGGCCACTGGGGCCTTGGACCGGGTTGCGCCTTTGCGGCCTCTCTTGCGGCAGCGAACCACCCTGGCTCCCTGGTTCTCCAAGGAGCTGAGGGTGATAAAGCGCCACAAGAGACGCCTAGAGAGGAGATGGAGATCCACACGCTCTGAATCTGACCAAACACAGGTGAGAGCCCATTTGAGGACTTACATTGTGGCGATAAGAGTGGCCAAATGTCGGTATTGTGCCACTCATCGCGTCCGCAGATAACCGCCCTGCTGCCCTGTTTGGGGTGACCCGCTCCCTCCTTCACCAGAGGCCGCGGGAAGCCCCTCTGCAGGGACGAGCAGAGGAATTTGGAGAGTATCTGCAGGACAAAATCGCTCAGATCCGGAACGAGATGGTCTCCATGGAAAGTAGTCTAGGGGGAATTCCAGAGACAGGTCTTGAAACTCCTTTTTGGGAGGAGTTTGACTCTGTTACTTCCAATGATATGGACAGGTTGACTGAGAGCCACCACATGTTTATTGGACCCGTGTCCTTCCTGGCTTGTACTGGCATCCTGGGAGGTGACACGAGGCTGGCTCCAGGAGGTGGTCAACGCTTCTTTGAGTGAGGGGTTCTTGCCGGCCGTCTAGAAAGAGGCGGTGGTGAGGCCCCTCCTCAAGAAGCCTTCCCTGGACCCAGCATTATTAGCTAATTATCGTCCCGTCTCTAACCTTTGCTTTCTGGCAAAGGTTGTAGAGAGTGTGGTAGCACAACAGTTTCCACGTCATCTGAAGGAAATTGATTATCTGGACCGGCTTCCGGCCTGGTCACAGCACCGAGACGGCATTGGTCGCGTTGGTGGATGATCTCTGGAGGGCCAGAGATGGGGGTTGTTCCTCCATCCTGGTCCTATTAGACCTCTCAGCGGCTTTTGATACCATCGACCATGGTATCCTATTGCACCGATTGGAGGGGTTGGGGGTGAGGGGTCTCCTCCTACCTCTCCGGTCAGTCGCAATTTGTATTGACGGGGGCAGAGGTCGACCGCGAGGCCTCTCACGTGTGTGGTGCCTCAGGGGTCGGTCCTCTCGCCTCTCTTGTTCAATACATATATGAAGCTGCTGGGCGAGATCATACGTGGGTTTGGGGTAGATTACCATCTGTACGCGGATGACACCCAGCTGTACATCTCTACCCCAAACCACCCCAACGATGCTGTCAAAGTGATGTCCCGGTGTCTGGAAGCCGTGCGGATCTGGATGGGAAGGAACAGACTCAGGCTCAACCCGTCCAAGACTGAGTGGCTGTGGCTACTGGCGCCCCGGTTCAACCAGTTGACGCCATCACTGGCCATAGGGGGCGAACATCTAGCCCCCGTGGAGCAGGCACGCAATTTAGGCGTCCTCCAGGATTCCCAGCTGTCTTTAGAAGACCATGTGACAGCTGTGGCCAGGGGGGCATTTTACCAGGTTCGCCTGGTGCGCCAGTTGCGTCCCCTATTGGACCGGGATGCCCTTCGCACGGTCACTCATGTGCTTGTGATGTCGCGGCTGGACTACTGTAATGCTCTCTACATGGGGCTCCCCTTGAGATGTACCCGGAGACTACATCAGGTCCAGAACGCGGCCGCGCGGGCAGTTATGGGAGTCTCTAGATACTCCCATGTAACACCACTCCTGCGCGAGCTGCACTGGCTACCTGTGGTCTTTCGGGTGCGTTTCAAGGTGCTGATTATCATCTTTAAAGCGCTCCATGGCATAGGACCTAGTTGTTGGCGCGCGGCCGTTGGTTAAAAACGGTCGGGCGCCACAACCCCCGCAAACTAGGTGGTCAGGAAGTACAGAGCCAGGGCCTGCGGCTGATGTTTTGCAATGCCAGGTCCGTTGTCAACAAGGCCCCCCTCATTAGTGACCTTCTGTCAGAGGGGGACCCGGACCTGGCCGGAATAGCGGAGACCTGGTTGGGCCACGAGGGAGGACTCCCCCTCGTTGAAATGTGCCCACCAGGCTACCGCGCTTTTCATCAGCCGCGGGCCCTAGGCAGGGGTGGTGGGGTAGCGGTCATTGTAAAAGAAGGTCTTGAGGCGAGAGAGACCATTGTGCCACAGACTACCGGTTGTGAGTCCCTCTGTGTGAAGTGGGGCCTAGGGAGGCAGTTGGGCTTGCTGGTTGTATACCTGGCTCCCCGCTATGTAGCAGCAGCCCTGCCCGAGCTCCTCGAGGTGATCGCTACGGTGGCAGTGGAGACCCCCAGACTTTTAGTCATGGGGGACTTTAATCTGCCATCGGTGGGCGAATCATCCGAGGTAGCTCGGGAGTTCATGGCTTCCATGACGGCCATGGACCTGACCCAAGTAATTCAAGGCCCCACTCACGAGGGTGGACATACACCGGATCTCATCTTTGTCTCAGGCCAATGGAAGAGTGATCTGGGTATAGGGGATATAGTCATCACGCCCTTGTCATGGTCAGACCACTCACTTCTCCGCCCCGACTTTCCGAGCGCTGCTCCCCTCCGCGGGGAGGCGGAACCAGAGTCTCCAATCTGGTACCGCCCCAGGCGCCTGATGGACCCGGATGGGTTCCAGACGGCGCTTGGGCCATTTCCTGTATCCCTGACCCGTGCCCCGATGGAGGACCTCACGGCCGCATGGAATAGTGCGGCCGTGGGAGCCTTGGATCGGGTCGCGCCCTTGCGGCCTCTCGTGCGGCGGCGAAACACCCAGGCCCCTTGGTTTACCGAGGAGCTGAGGGTGATGAAACGCCACAAGAGATGCCTAGAGAGAAGATGGAGGTCTACCCGATCTGGATCTGACCGGACACAGGTAAGAGCCCATTTATGGACTTACATTGTGGCGCTGAGAGTGGCCAAACGCCATCATTGTGCCACTCTCATAGCATCCGCAGACAACCGCCCTGCCGCCCTGTTTAGGGTGACCCGCTCCCTCCTTCAACAGAGGGTGCGGGAAGCCCCGTTACAGGGTAGAGCAGAGGAATTTGTGATTTTTCTGCAGGAGAAAACCGCTCAGATACAGAATGAGTTAGCCCCCATTCATGGCCCAGTGAGATGCCACGAGGGAGATCTTGTTTGGGAGGAGTTTGACTCCGTTACTTCCGAAGATATGGACAGGTTACGTGGGCGACTGCGAGCCGCCACATGTTTACTGGACCCGTGTCCCTCCTGGCTTGTACTGGCATCCTGGGAGGTGACACGAGGCTGGCTCCAAGAGGTTGTCAACGCATCCTTGAGTGAGGGTTCCTTGCCTGCTTCCCTAAAAGAGGCGATGGTGAGGCCCCTCCTTAAGAAGCCCTCTTTGGATCCAGCTCTTTTAAACAACTATCGTCCTGTCTCCAACCTTCCCTTTTTGGCGAAGGTTGTCGAGAGTGTGGTGGCACAACAGTTTCCCCGTCACCTGGATGAAGTTGATTATCTAGATCCGCGCCAGTCCGGCTTTCGGCCCGGGCATAGCACCGAGACGGCATTGGTCGCGTTGGTGGATGATCTCTGGAGTGCCAGAGATGGGGGTTGTTCCTCCATCCTGGTCCTATTAGACCTCTCGGCGGCTTTCGATACCATCGACCATGGTATCCTATTGCATCGGCTGGGGGGGGTTGGGGGTGGGAGGCACCGTTTTGCTGTGGTTCTCCTCCTACCTCTCTGGCCGATCGCAATTTGTGTTGGCAGGGGGGCAGAGGTCGACCGCGAGACCCCTCATATGTGGGGTGCCTCAGGGGTCGGTCCTCTCGCCCCTCCTGTTTAACACATACATGAAGCCGCTGGGTGAGATCATCCGTGGTTTTGGGGTAGAGTACCATCTATACGCTGACGACACCCAGCTGTATATATCTACCCCAGACCACCCCAACGATGCCGTAGCGGTGATGTGCCAGTGCCTGGAAGCCGTGCGGATCTGGATGGGAAGTAACGGACTCAGGCTAAACCCGACCAAGACCGAGTGGCTGTGGTTTCCGGCTGCCCGATTCAACCAGCTCACTCCATCGCTGGCCATAGGGGGCGAACATCTTGCCCCTGTGGATGGGGCGCGCAATTTGGGTGTCCTCCTGGATACCCGGCTGTCAATGGAAGATCAGGTGACAGCCGTGGCCAGGAGGGCGTTTTACCAGGTTCGCCTGGTACGCCAATTGCGCCCCCTATTGGATCGGGACGCCCTTCGCACAGTCACTCATGCCCTCGTGACATCCCGACTGGACTATTGCAACTCTCTCTACATGGGGCTTCCCTTGAGGTGCACCCGGAGACTTCAGCTAGTCCAGAATGCAGCCGCGCGAGCAATTATGGGTACCACAAGGTACACCCATGTAACACCGCTCTTGTGCGAGCTGCACTGGCTGCCTGTCGTCTTCCGGGTGCGCTTCAAGGTATTAATTATCATCTTTAAAGCGCTCCATGGCTCGGGGCCTAGCTACTTGCGGGATCGGATCCTGCCTCATACATCCTCACGACCGATTCGCTGCCACAGAGAGGGACTTCTCCGGGTGCCGTCCACTAGACTTTGTCAGCGGGCGACACCCAGGGGAAGGGCTCTCTCTGGAACGACCTCCCTCCCGATATTAGGACCACCACGGACCTCCGCTCCTTCCGTCTTAAAGTGAAAACACACTTTTTCTGCCTTGCCGGCCTGGGATAGCTACTCCTCTGTTTTTAGGGTTTTTTTGGGGGGGGGATTTTTAGTTAGATAGTTTTAATGGGTATTTTAGCACAGGTTACTTAATTTAATTTATTTTTAATGAAATATGTATATAGCCATTGTTCTTATTTCTCCTGTGCACCGCCCCGAGTCCCTGTGGGGAGAGGGTGCGGTTTATAAGAAATAAATTATTATTATTATTATTATTATTATTTGCTGGATCGTATCCTGCCCCATACATCCCTTCGGCCGATTCGCTCACACAGAGAGGGATTTCTCCAGGTGCCGTCCACCAGGCAGTGCCAGCGGGCGACGCCCAGGGGAAGGGCCTTCTCTGTGATGGGCCCGACCCTCTGGAACGACCTACCCCCGGATATTAGAACGACTACGGACCTCTGCGCCTTCCGCCAAAAAGTAAAAACCTATTTGTTTCGCCAGGCCGGTTTGGCCTAATCTACGCGCCTCGCCCCAGTCTGTTTTCTCAAATTGTTTATTGGGTTTTAATGGGTGGTAATTTTAATGATTTTTAAATTTTGTACAGGGTAGTTTAATTCGTTTTTAATTTGTGTGTATTGTATGTTTCAGTTGGTTTTTAATTTTCCTGTACACTGCCCCGAGTCCCTTCTGGGAGAGGGGGCGGTTTATAAATATAATAAATTATTATTATTATTATTATTATTATTATTATTATTATTATTATTATTATTATTATTATTATTATTATTATTATTATTATTATTATTAATGTAATAACTGTTTTGCACCTGTCTTCCGCAGTACTCTTTTCAAATTTGGATACTGTCCCCTTTGTAAACAAATTAATAGATTACATAGACACATTACATATCTTGAATCTGTAATTTGTGCTCTCCAGGCAGAAATTAAGTGTCCAATTTGGCCATTCCACCCTATGGAGATGCCATACTACCAGCCTCCTCTACCACAAAGATCCCACAGAAGAAGAGCAGTCTGGACAACTGTGGGATCTGGCAGGGTGAGAGCTGTGAACCACAAACACAAAACTTTTGCTGTGTCCCAGCATAACAGATATAGGGCCCTTGCTGATCTTAATGGGGACACTAAAGTGACAGGTCAAGGTAATAATGATGACTCAAATAAGCAGGGGATTGTGGTCCAAAGTGAAGAACTTACTTCAGAAATGCAAAAGTGTGAATCAGGGATCATGCATCAGTCACACAACAAGAGCAAGGTATCCAAAAAGAGAAGTCACCTTCTGATTGGTGACTCAATCGTAAGGGATGTAAACTTAGGAAAGGATATGGAGGTTTTGAAATTGGTCAGGTGTTTACCGGGTGCTACAGCCAGCAGAGACAAGAGGCGTATTCTTAAGATAGTCAAGAATGCAAGTAAGGACTGTGAAGTTGACGCTATTATACATCTTGGCACAAATGATCTGTCCCAAAAAGATGTAGTTTCTGTGCAGAATGATTTCCAGAGTTTGGGGTACGAACTTAGTAGTACAGGTTGTAGGCTTATCTTCTCAGAGGTTATACCAGTATACAAGGAACAAAAAGGAAAGGGCCAGTGCATAGCAGAGTTTAATGTGTGGCTAAAGGAGTGGTGTAAAAAGGAAGGCTTTGATTTTATTAGTCATGATGCCTGCAGCTGGTCCAATGAAAAACTGTACAAAAGAGATGGTTTGCACCCATCCAAGAAAGGGACTGAGTTACTTGGCATTAAATTCACAGATTTCCTGGCTAAACATTTAAACTGAATAGTGGGAACAGAGAATTAATCGATAAAGAACTTTTCTGTCCCCAGCAAACTAAAATTCATAGGGTTATCAGTGCATGTAACATAGATGTTTGTGCGGGTAATATTATCACCACTGCTGTCAAGCAAAACCAAACAATTAACAGTGAGTGCCATACCATGTACATGAACCATACAAGTGGCAAAGAAACAGGGGCAAAGAGAACCATAGTCAGGCATAACACAGGTTACGTAGACAGTAAACACAGGGTCAATCAAAATGGACTCAAATGTCTATACACCAATGCACAGAGTATGAGGAATAAACAGGGTGAATTAGAAATTCAAGTAAATGAGGGCAGATATGATATTGTTGCCATTACAGAAACTTGGTGGGATGAAACCCACAAATGGAACATACAGCTAGAAGGATTTAAATTATTTAAAAGAAATAGACCAAATAAAAGAGGAGGTGGAGTTGCACTATATATAAGAAATAATTACATCTCTACAGAAATCGAGCACAACAATGATGAGAACTATCTTGAATGTATTTGGGTCAATATTAAAGGTTGGGGGGGGGGAATGACATTGCCATAGGTCTATACTACAGGCCACCCAACCAAGCAGAGGAAGTGGATGAACTTTTTGCTAACCAGCTAACTAAGGTATGTAGGAAGCACACTACAATAGTAATGGGGGATTTTAACTACCCTGACATCAATTGGGAAACAAACTCTGCACCAAGTGGAAGATCCAACAGGTTCCCAACAAACCTAGCAGACAACTTTGTTTCCCAAAAGGTAGAGAAGGGAACAAGAGGATCAGCCATATTGGACGTAATTCTCACTAAGAAGAGAGGAAATGATACAAGAACCTTGGGGGCAAACGATCATGAAATACTGGAATTCAACATTATGCAAACAAAAGTAGTAGAACCAAGTCAAACTAGAGTCTTAGACTTTAAGAGAGCTAATTTCAATAAACTTAGAGAGAGCTTGGGAAGGATTCCATGGATGAGAATCCTCAAGGGGAAAACAACTCAAGAAGCTTGGGAAATTTTGAAAAATGAGATTATAAAAGCCCAGTCTAGCACAATACCAATGAAGAAGAAAAATAACAGTTCCCAAACGAAACCAGCATGGCTGCATAAAGAACTCTGACAAATTGAAAGACAAAAAGGATAAATATAAAAAGTGGAAAGAGGGGGACATAACTAAGGCACAATATCAGCAAATAGCCCGAGCCTGTAAAGATGAAGTGAGGAAAGCTAAGGCTCGCAATGAAGAAAGGCTTGCCAAAAAAGTAAAAAATAACAAAAAAGCTTCTTCCAACATGTTAAAAACAAGAAAAAGGTTAAGGAAACAATTGGTCCACTGCTGGGAGAAAATGGCAAGAAGATGATAAGCAACAGGGAGAAAGCAGAACTATTTAACTCATTTTTTGCATCTGTCTTTACACAAAGGGATAAAACAGTCCAACCAATCAAAAACAGCACCACAAAAATCAAATTAGGAACACAAGTTGAAATAGGGAAGAAAATGGTAAGTGAGCATCTGTCTGCCCTGGATGAGTTCAAATCACCAGGACCGGATGGATTACACCCCAGGGTTCTGAAGGAACTGGCAGACGAGATCTCAGAACCACTGAACTATATCTTTCAGAGATCCTGGAGCACCGGGGAACTGCCAGAAGACTGGAAAAGAGCTGATGTGGTTCCCATCTTCAAAAAAGGAAAAAAAATAGATCCAGGAAACTATAGACCCATCAGCCTGACCTCAATACCAGGAAAGATTCTGGAAAAGATAATTAAGCAACAAATAAGCGAATACCTAGAAGCAAACAAAGTAATAGCCAAAAGCCAACATGGGTTTGTCAAAAACAGATCATGCCAGACTAATCTAATTGCATTCTTTGACAAAGTGACAAAATTAGTGGACCAGAGGAATGCTGTCGATATAATTTACTTGGACTTTAGTAAGGCATTTGATAAAGTAGACCATAACCTACTATTAGATAAAGTAGAAAAATATGGGTTAGACAGCATCACCACCAGATGGATTCGCAACTGGCTGACCAACTGCACTCAACATGTAGTCCTCAATGGAACTGCATCTACATGGAGGCAAGTTTGCAGTGGAGTACCCCAAGGCTCTGTTTTAGTCCCAGTACTCTTCAACATTTTCATCAATGATTTGGATGACGGGATAAATGGGGAACTCATCAAATTTGCAGATGACACCAAGCTGGCAGGAATAGCCAACACTCCAGAAGATAGGCTTAACATACAGAAGGATCTTGACAAACTTGAACATTGGGCACTATCTAACAAAATGAAATTCAATTGTGAAAAAAATAAGGTTCTACATTTAGGCAAGAAAAACAAAATGCACAGGTACAGTATAGGTGGTACCTTGCTCAATAGTAGCAACTGTGAGAGGGATCTTGGAATCCTAGTGGACAACCATTTAAATATGAGCCAGCAGTGTGCAGCAGCTGCCAAAAAAGCCAACACAGTTCTAGGCTGCATAAACAGAGGGATAGAATCTAGATCACGTGAAGTGTTAATGCCACTGTATAGTGCCTTGGTAAGACCACACTTGGAATACTGCATACAGTTTTGGTCGCCACGATCTAGAAAAGATGTGGAGACTCTGGAAAGAGTGCAGAGAAGAGCAGCCAAGATGATTAGGGGACTGGAGGCTAAAACATATGAAGAACGGTTGCAGGAACTGGGTATGTGTAGTTTGATGAAGAGAAGGACCAGGCGAGACATGATAGCAGTGTTCCGATATCTCAGAGGGTGCTACAAAGAAGAGGGAGTCAAACTATTCTCCAAGGCACCTGGGGGCAGGACAAGAAGCAATGGGTGGAAACTAATCAAGGAGAGAAGCAACTTAGAACTAAGGAGAAATTTCCTGACAGAACAATTAACCTCTGGAACAGCTTTCCTCCAGAAGTTGTGAATGCCCCAACTCTGGAAGTCTTTAAGAAGATGTTAGATAGCCATTTGTCTGAAATGGTATAAGGTTCCTGCCCACGCAGGGGGTTGGACTAGAAGACCTACAAGGTCCCTTCCCACTCTGCTATTGTATTGTATTGTATTGTAAAATAATTGAATCCGATTGGGAAAATATCTGTATAATAGGCAATTTCAATATGGTGGCAGATAACAAAATAGATTATAGGAATAGAAAAAATAAAAAGAAAAGATGACAACTACCGAGTACCTTCTTTGAAATGGTGCAATAATTAACCCCTGTGGATGGGGCACGCAACTTGGGCGTCCTCCTTGATGCCCGGCTGTCCATGGAAGATCAAGTGACAGCCGTGGCCAGGAGGGCGTTTTACCAGGTTCGCCTGGTCCGCCAGTTGCGTCCCCTATTGGATCGGGGTGCCCTTTGCACAGTCACTCATGCCCTCGCGACATCCCAACTGGACTACTGCAATGCTCTCTACATGGGGCTTCCCTTGAGGTGCACCCGAAGGCTTCAGCTAGTCCAAAATGCAGCCGCGCGGGTAGTTATGGGAGCCTCTAGTTTCTCCCATGTAACACCGCTCCTGCGCGAGCTGCATTGGCTGCCTGTCGTCTTTCGGGTGCGCTTCAAGGTGATAGTTACCATCTTTAAAGCTCTCCATGGCACGGGACCTAGCTATCTGCAGGATCGCATTCTGCCCCATACATCCCTGCGGCCGATTCGCTCCCACAGAGAGGGACTTCTCTGGGTGCCGTCCACTAGGCTGTGCCAGCGGGCGACGCCCAGGGGAAGGGCCTTCTCTGTGGTGGGCCCGACCCTCTGGAACGACCTTCCCCCCAAAATCAGAACAACCATGGACCTTCACTCCTTCCGACAGCTATTAAAAACACATTTCTTCTGTTTGGCTGGTCTAGGGTAATTCAAATTTTAAATTGTTAAGGGGTTTTTAGGGATAGTTTTAATTTCATAGAAGTTTTTAGCGCAGGGTAAGTTTAATTCGATTTTAATTTTGTACTTTGTGTGTTTTAATTGTTTTTTATTCCCTGTGCCCCGCCTCGAGTCCCTTCGGGGAGAGAGAGCGGGTTATAAATAAAATTTATTATTATTATTATTATTATTAAATTGAAGGGATGCATGGAGACAGATAAATCCAAAGAAAAGACAGTACACTTTCTTTTCCCATCTGCACAATTTGTGGTCTCGAATTGACATGGCATGGATGAACCCAGAATTGATCAATAACATAGAAGATATGGAGATTTCGCCAAATACATGGGCAGACCACAATCCACTAATGGTAAAATGGAAAGGTCAGAGGAAATAATTCAGATGGACTCTAAATCAGAGAATTAAAAAGAAAAATCATATATACAAATGATGGATAAGGAATTAGATATTTTCTTCAAGGAAAACAAGAAAGATCAAACAACACTACAAAATCTATGAGATGCTACAAAAGCCTATGTGCGGGGTATAACTGTAGCATATACAGCAAGGAGAAATAAGGAAAAAAGGAAACAGCAAACATTATTACAGGAGAAGCTTAAAGAGTTGGAGACCATGTTGCAGAAAGAACCACAAAATACTAAAATCAAAGAAGAGAGAGATTTGGTGAAACATAAAATCAATGTAACACTTCAAGAAGAAATGATAAGTAATATAAAAATGGCAAAACAAAATCATTTCAAAACAGCAATAAACCAGGTAGATGGCTGGCCCACAAATTGAAGAAAGAAAAACCAAACAGCTAATACAGCAATTATAGGTCGAACATGGGAATTTGTTCCATAAGGCAGAAGAAGAAAAAAGTATAATCCAAAACTTTTTTCAAACTCTGTACAGTCAGGAAAACATCTCAGAAAAAGAACTCCAAAATTATTTACAAGAGAGAAACCTACCAAGTATTTCAGAGGAAGCAAGAGAAATGCTAAATGAAAAAACAACTCTAACAGAGATAAAGGATGCAACTAAGAAACAAAAAAACCATAAATCACCAGGACCAGATGGGATTCCCGCAGAGATATATTAAAAAATTCAAGAAACGTTTGATGAAATCATGTTAGAATTGTACAATGAAGTATAAGAACAAACAAAAATACCAAGTTCATGGACTGGCACAACAGTTTCCCCGTCACCTGGAGGAAGTTGACTATCTAGATCCGCGCCAGTCCAGCTTTCGGCCCGGGCATAGCACCGAGACGGCATTGGTCGCGTTGGTTGATGATCTCTGGAGGGCCAGAGATGGGGGTTGTTCCTCCATCCTGGTCCTATTAGACCTCTCGGCGGCTTTCGATACCATCGACCATGGTATCCTATTGCATCGGCTGGGGGGGTTGGGGGTGGGAGGCACCGTTTTACGGTGGTTCTCCTCCTACCTCTCTGGCCGATCACAATTTGTGTTGGCAGGAGAGCAGAGGTCGACCTCGAGACCCCTCACATGTGGGGTGCCTCAGGGGTTGGTCCTCTTGCCTCTCCTGTTTAACACATACATGAAGCCGCTGGGTGAGATCATCCGTGGTTTTGGGGTAGAGTACCATCTTTACGCTGATGACACTCAGCTGTATATATCTACCCCAAACCACCCCAACGATGCTGTAGCGGTGATGTGCCAGTGCCTGGAAGCCGTGCGGATCTGGATGGGAAGTAACGGACTCAGGCTCAACCCGACCAAGACCGAGTGGCTGTGGTTTCCGGCTGCCCGATTCAACCAGCTCACTCCATCGCTGGCCATAGGGGGCGAACATCTTGCCCCTGTGGCTGGGGCGCGCAATTTGGGTGTTCTCCTGGATGCCCGGCTGTCCATGGAAGATCAAGTGACAGCCGTGGCCAGGAGGGCGTTTTACCAGGTTCGCCTGGTTCGCCAATTGCGCCCCCTATTGGATCGGGACGCCCTTCGCACAGTCACTCATGTGCTCGTGACATCCCGACTGGACTATTGTAACTCTCTCTACATGGGGCTCCCCTTGAGGTGCACCCGGAGACTTCAGCTAGTCCAGAACGCAGCCGCGCGAGCAATTATGGGAACCGCCAGCTTTACCCATATAACACCGCTCTTGCGCGAGCTGCACTGGCTACCTGTCGTCTTCCGGGTGCGCTTCAAGGTGTTAATTATCATCTTTAAAGCGCTCCATGGCTCGGGACCTAGCTATCTGCGGGATCGGATCCTGCCTCATACATCCTCACGGCCGATTCGCTCCCACAGAGAGGGACTTCTCCGGGTGCCGTCCACTAGACTTTGTCAGTGGGCGACACCCAGGGGAAGGGCTCTCTCTGTGGCGGGCCCAGCCCTCTGGAACAACCTTCCCCCCAACATTAGGACGACCACGGACCTCCGCTCCTTCTGTCTTAAATTAAAAACACATCTTTTCTGTCTGGCCGGCCTAGGTTAGTCTCTCTGTCTCTGGGGTTTTATTGGGAAGTTTTTTAGTATAGCTTAGTTTTAATGGGGAATTTTAGCACAGGTTTAGGTTTAATTTGTTTTTTAAAGAAATGTTTGTATATATTTATTGTTTTTTATTCTTCCTGTGCACCGCCCCGAGTCCCTATGGGGAGAGGGAGCGGTTTACAAATATTAAATTGAAATTGATTGAAAATTGAATTGACTGAGGCATTTATAACATTAATTCCAAAAGAAGAAACAGACAATCAATTGATCCAACACTATAGGCCAATCTTAGAAGAATACAAAACTCAGGCATTTGCAGTTGATATGGTTTTTATAATAAAAGATCCCCTTGAAACAGGGAAAATATTATTTCAGGAAGTAGAGGAATTTGGTAAAGTTGCAGGCTTAAAAATAAATAAAAATAAAACAAAGATAATTACTAAAAATCTTACAAAAAGGCAAAATGAGGAATTAAACTACTGGAAATGCAAATAGTTAAAAAGGTAAAATACTTTGGAATCTGGCTAACGGCTAAATGTTTTACTATCAAAGAAGACAACTATTCAAAATTACTACAACAAATACAAAAGGACTTGGAAAATTGGGCTAAATTAGAATTATCGCTGATTGAAAGAATTGTGACCATAAAAATGAATATCCTACCAAAAATTCTATTTCTATTCCAAAGTGTACCAGTAAAATTAGGGGAAAGTTTTTTCGTGGAACTAAATAAAATAATTTTAAATTTTATTTGGCTGGGGAAAAAAGATAGGATAAAATTAAAATTACTATAGGACTCTAGAATCAAAGGAGGATTTGGCCTCCCAGATTGGGAGCTTTACTACCAGGCAGCAGTGGTAATGGCTCAAAGAATGGATAGTACTCCAAAATAAAAGAATATTTACGATAGAGGGCCATAATTTACAGCTTGGCTGGTATGCTTTTATCTGGGAGGGAAAGAGTAAAGCCAATAAATATTTCCAGAGGCATCAGGTAAGAGGGCCCTTACTAGAAATATGGATAAAAGTCAAAAGAAACTTCTACACAAAAATTCCCAGATGGATATCAATCATGGAAGCAATTATCTACCACAATGTAATAGATTTGAATAGGATATTGACATATAAGGAATTATTGGATGGGCAAGGAAAACTTAAAACAAATCAGGAGTTAAAATTACAGGGAATTGAATTAGGCTGCTGGTCATATCTACAAATTCAAACAAGATACAAAAAGGATTTAGAACAGTACGGATTTCAAAATGAACAACAAGAATTGGACAAAAGAAATATTGATAACAGAAAGCTGTAAAAGTGTAATTATGATGTTAATATTTGGAAAATGTCATATAAAAATACTTTAAAAATAAATTAATAAAACAACAAATGGCAATGGAAAATTGATGCAAAAACAAAAAAATTCCTCTGCTAATTGATATTCTAGTGCAGACAATAGCCAGGATGCACCATATAATTCCTCTTCCTAGATGAATTGGTTATTTAAATGTCATTTATGATGCTAGTTTAAATGACTTCCCTCTCCAAATTAACTACAAAATCTTTTCTTTTCTTTTTCATGGGCCTCCAGTTTCAACTTCAGAAAGTTCAAATTCCCAAATTTAAAGCCAGCTAAAAATTGGAAGGCAGCTATTGGACATCTGATTTCTATACTATTTTTTTTTTTGAAAAAAGTTTTATTGGGTTTTATAAATTTTGTACAAATAGGGTAAAGGGTAAGGTGTAAAAAGACATTTTGAGAACTTTCATGCCGAGGTCGTCGACTCCTTCCAAGACTTCATAACAAAATATAGATAATACATTTAGCTTTCATTTGTACTACAAAGTGGATAGAAATGCAAATATATCATTGTAAAAAACTATGCTAGCAAACATATATAAACATCCAAACAATTATTATGTTATATTGAAATAAAGTCACTTTTGAGATCTAAGTCTTTTGGCAATTGTATCTTCTTCTCCCTGGCCCCCAGTGGGTGGGGCCGCGGCACCCCCTGCTCCCCCATTTTCATCCTCCAGGATTGAGGAGTGTTTTTTAAGAAAGGCTTCCGCCTCTGCAATTGTTTTAATTCTTACTCTTCCTCCCTCCCAGAACACCAACATTCCCTCAGGCATCACCCACTTGAACCAGACCCCCTGTTTAAATAATCTTTTAGATAAGAAGGAATACTTCCGTCTTAACTCTCGTATTTTCTTCGGGACCTGCTTCAAGATGGTTATCTCTTTCTGTTGGTAAATTAATGGACTGTCTCTCTGCGCCCTCAAGATCCTTTCCCTTGTCGACCTTCTTACAAATTTAATATGTATCTCTCTGGGTACTTCATTTATCCTGGCATATGCTGAATTTATTCTATATATCAAATCAATGTCCCCCCCTTATCTCATCCTTAGGCTTGTGTAAGTAATCTGCTAAAATTGTACACATTAAATCAGTTAAATCTTCATCACGCGCCTCAGGAACAATTTGAAATCTTAAAAAATATGACATCCTTTCAAAATCCATCCTAGACATATGACCAGTTAAATCCCCAATTTCATTATTAATACTTTTAAGCTCTCCCTTTGCCCCAGCTAACCCCACCTCCAGTTCATCAGTTTTTTGTGTATTTTCCATTAATTTCTTCTGTACCTCCAAAAGTTCTAACTTAGAACTGACTTGGTTCTTTCTCATTTCTTTAATTTCTTTCACCAAGGTTTGAAGGGTTTCTTCCATTGCTGTTAATCTAGCATCCGTATCAGGTTTTTCAGGTAGCATCGAGGTGATTTTAGGCTGATGTGTCTGCTTTTTTGAAGCCATGGTGAATGATTTAAGTCTGTGTCAGTAAAATGGCGTCTGCTGGACAGAAGCTGGTGAGGCAGGGGACGAGCAAATTCCAATAAACAAAGTCTTAATTTTGCCTAATTAAAGTCCAGAGGGAAACCAAATTTTTACAATCAAATAGAAGAAAAAAGGCACTTCAGGGAAAGGACCAATTAATCAATTATAATCAATCATAAGTAAAGAAAAAGAGAGGCAGTTCCATCCACAAGGGAATGTCAGCAATCATCCATAAAGAGTGTGTCTCAAGAGAACAAAGGAACGCCATCTTCCCCGCCCATCTGGAAGCCGCCGGGAGTTAACAAAGTGGAAAATTGATTCTTCATTGCCAGACTTCGATTCTAAGTATCCACAATCATTCCAGAAAGACTTTCACTCACGTTTAGAAAAGTTTGAATGCAGGTTTCTCCGCTTCCTCAAGCCTGAGGAGCAGTTTCAAAATGCTGCTTTTCTTCCGTTCCAAGGGGGGGTTTCACAAACTCCCCCCTCCATCGTTTTGTAAAACAAAAGTTGCAAGCAGAAAGAGAAAGTCACTCACAATCCACTCTGCAGCGAAGAGTCTCGGCTTTGCCTCCGACTCCAGCGATTCAACCCTCTCACGAACCATTAAATGTTCCGGTCCTCCTTCAGCGAAGGGAACCAAGCCCCCCGCAGCATGTCCTTCTACTCCTGGGTCGAAGACAAGGACCTCCCCCCGACCCCTGTTGGGATGAGGAAATCCAGGCAAGCTGACCGTACGGCGGGAGTCCTTTAAAAGGAACTCCCTGCCCCGTTAGGGGCTATAAAAGAAACAAAACGGCGGACGAGTCCCAGGACTCGACCGTCGCCTACGGGAAACCGGAAGGAAGTCCTGATTTCTATACTATTAATGAAAGCTAACAAGTAGAGTTGATTTCCATGTCAGTTTCTCCCTTTAGACAGACTGATTGCTCTAAAAAGATGCCCAAATACTATTGCTATTTTGCTATTGTCCCAATCTTTAAGAAAAATGATAAGTCTGATCTTGCTCATTTCTTTCCAATCAGCTTGGAAAGAAGCATTATTAGTGAACTTTATGCTAAATATCTAAATGAGATATGCACTAACATTTGTACAAATTCAAGGTGCCCTTTAAGACTGTGATTCAATCCCTGTGACCCAGAGGAAAGAAACAATAATTTTAAATAAAATGTCTATTCTTTAATTTTAAAAAAATGTAACTCAGGGTTGACATCAAGACTAAGGCTGGGTCTGCCTGATTATATTACTGTTGATATAAAGCAGGGGTGTCAAACTCGTGATGACATGTTGCCATGTGACGTATCACAACTTTCCCCCCCTTCGCTAAAACAGGTGGGCGTGGCCAGCATTTGACACATTTGGCCTGCAGGCTGTACATTTGACACCCCGATATACAATTTGGGAGCTTTTCTTATCTATGTAATTATTCGTAACTGTTGATGTACCTTTTCTATCTCCTCTATAATTCTTGGTCAATATATTGTTGACCTCCTGGTGAAGTTTTGGTGGTAGCCCAGGAATTATTGTTAGAGAGAATTCTAATAAAGAAACATTCATTTTGCTTTGATTCATGTTTAATGGATCACTATTATATGTTTCTATACTGTCAATCACTTAGAGTTTGTTTGTTTGTTTGTTTTTAGGCCACGATTTTTGCTCCGAAGGACATAAGTGTTTAGAAAATTCTTTTTGCAGAAATGTTGAAGAAAAGTCAGTTTGTAGCTGCCAAGATGGTTTCCGAGCTCTTCGAGATGACAGTGTATACTGTGAAGGTAAATTCTTATAAAACATTGCTATATCAGCAACAAAAAATAGTCTGGAATATTGCATGAAGTATAATTAATTCATAGCTTGCCCAAGTAATGGGCTCATGAGAACATTTAATTTAAAGCTTATTAATCAAATGAAATAATTATGTCAAATTAAGAGTTTATCTTTTTTTTAAAGTTTGTGTCAAAGTAAGACACTAATATGATTGGGTTCTTGATTTATAAGTAATACATTAACACGTAACTGTTGATTTTGTTCCATTAGTCAGATTTCAGATAAATTAATTGTTATATATTAGGCCATGTTAATACATTTTGAGTTGTTGTATCATTGTAATTAAATCATGATTGTCCTTAAAATCATAGCATTCAAAGTAAACAAAAGGGCTGGAGTCTCAGGATTTTATAATATGCATAATTTTAATAACAGCATTAAATTTGAAAGATTGAACAAATATTGCTACTATTATGAATGTGCTAACTCATTACATGGTTGGTTCATGGAATGTACATACATGCATTCATACACTGTGTGTGTGCGTGTGTGTGTGTATAGAATGCATTGCAATAGTCAAGATGGGAACTGACTAGGGTGTGAGTGGCCGTGAGCAAGAATTGTTCACATAGGCCACCTGGAGTTGTCAATTTAGTAGAAAGTTCAGATTATGCACTGGGTTTGTCTTGGGCAGTGCAACCCCATCCAAGACCAGATATAGCAATTCTCCATGCATCAAAGAACCCCAAACCCAGAGACATTCCATCTTGCCAGAGTTCAGTTTCAATCCGTTTCTCCCCATCCAAGCCTTAACAGCTTCAAGCACTGTGAGAGGGAGGTCATGGCATTGCTTAACTCACTATGGGCCAAGACATATAGCTATACATGTTTGTAAAGAGAGGTGCTTACACACACACACACACACTGAGAGAGAGAGAGAGAGAGAGAGAGAGAGAGAGAGAGAGAGAGAGAGAGAGAGAGAGAGAGAGAGAGAATGAGAACAGAAATTGGATCATAATTCACAAGTCATAATTCACAAGATATTTTGCTTTAGTTCTGTTCTGTAATCTTTCAAAACTCTGACATTCAACTGAATTTCAATGTTATAATTCAGCTGTTAGAACTAGTTTTGATTTAATATTTGTCCAGATTTTTTGTAGTATTTTAAGGGTTGGGAGCAAATTCCCAAAATTATATTGTTAGTAGACTGAAATTGAGCATTCTGGGACATTTAGGTCTTGCCCACTACCCCATTGAAGTCAATGGAAGCCAATCTCTAAGCCGCACCCTCTAAACAGATTCTTGAATTCTGATTGGTTGTTTACTTATGACATCATTAAGCACCGCCCCATGCATGAAATTCTCTGCTAAGCTGCATCACCATCCATGCAATTCCCCACAACACAAAATTGAATATAATATAAAACTTTTTCTTATATATATTAAAATGGATACAGTATAGCTGACGAACTCGCTGAAGGTTATCATTAAAGATATCAAAACTAGAGATGAGACTGAATATCCTTCGATGAGTAGAGCTGGCCTGTCTCTCAGATGTCATGTAAAAACAATCAGTGACAATAACGCTATAGTTTGGAGTGGAAGATATGAGATAAAGATTGTTGATAAACCAATAAAACCGGCGAACTAGAAGAAGATGATCATTAAAGATATTTAAACAGGAGCCAAGACCGAATACCCATTGATGTGTAGAGCCAGCCGAGCTCTCAGATGTTCATCAAACACAATCTATTTCAATAACAGCAAAGTCTGGAGAGACCAATATGAGAGAACGGTGATTGATAAGCCCACAATACTGGTGACCCAAAGTACTAAATAAACTCATTCCATAAAAGTTTTGTTACCACATATGATTATAAAACCATTCTAAAATTGAATTTACTATAATTTTTTTTGCTATTAAAATGATGAACAAAACAATCTTTGAGTTGCATGCTATCATGAAGAAGCAAGGTTTGCACAGCTACTCTAAACTCAAAAAGGCCGAGTTGATTGCTCTACTAAGTAGCATGCCACTACTTGACAAGCCAGTTCCTGATATACAGGTTGTGCCCATAATACCGGTTAGAGTGTCTATGCCAGTCTCAATGGCCAAGAAAGCTTATGACAAAACCACATCTGTGATCAACACATTTGCTCACTGGATTATTAGCTATGTGTCTGAAAACCCAAAAAGAGTTATTAAAAGTTAGAAACCCTCAAATCACAGGTCAATTCTATCTTCAACAAGCTTTACAAAACAGAGTGCAAATTAGAGAAAGTAAGACAGTGGTCCAGGAATTTGCAAAGCAATACTTTATTAATGATATTGAAGGAGTTGATGCTACTATGTGTGTAAACATGATGAGAAACAAAGTTGTAAATCCCTTAGCTAATAATTGCATGATAAAATTAAATCTGGTTCTTCATTGCATGATGGAGCACATCAATATGATTTGGGAGCTCCGAGGGGGAAGAGGGAATGGAGGTGTCAGAGATAGAGACAGAGCCTGGGCTGTCCATCAGCCCTCAGATAGAGAATCAACAGCTCCCAGGTCTGGAGATAACTCATGAGGAAGAGAAGGAACAACTGGGTCCAATGCCTGACACATGGATGTGCAGAAGGCAGAGAAGAACAGTGAAAATCTATGGGCCATTCCTTGGAATGGAAGAGTTACCACTGGTATTGAAGCTCCACCCTAGTTCTGGGAATAAAAGGCAGGGGACAGAGATGAGTAGGTATGGCAGTCATCTCCCTGCCAGTCCACCACTGATAGCCTGCACGTTTGAATCCTGTCTGGAAATTATTAGAATTCTTCTTGGAATCTGGAGCACGTTCGAGAGAGAGAGAGAGAGAGAGAGAGGGAGAGGGAGAGGGAGAGGGAGAGGGAGAGGGAGAGGGAGAGGGGGAGAGAGAGAGAGAGAGAGAGAGAGAGAGAGAGAGAGAGAGAGAGAGAGAGAGAGAGAGAGAGAGAGTGTAGCCAGAACTGAAAGTTATTTCATGGCTTCTGAATTTTACCCCCCTATGTCCCCTCCCCTCTGCCTGTCATAAATCATGTTCCCCAATTAGCATCGAAAGTAAATCTATGCATGCGCAGTCACAGGTCGTCCTGAGATTCCCTTCCCGACCACAGGAATGTCAAGAATTTTAGGGCAGCCAGATAATCTTCATGACAATGCTGGAACGTTGACATCTGGCTCCCCTCACTTCCCGAAAGCAACCTATGGGAAACAAAACAATTTGAATACAGGTGTATAACTTTGGGATGCATTCCCCCCCACAGGCTTGCTTGGATTTTCTGCATGGCATTTTGCTATAAGGTGATCAGCTTGGATGTTTCTATGTTGCACCCACGATGCCTCCGATAAGGGGTAACCCTTCCACTTGATTAGGTATTGGAGTTGCCTTCTGTGCCATCTCAAATCAAGGATTCGTTGAACTTCAGGCCCTATGGCCTCCTATGACCATAGGGCCTGGGGGCACCTGGAGTAGCAGTCGAAGGGTGGATCCTATCACGGGTTTCAAAAGGCTGCTATGAAATGATTGGTGTGTCTTCCCCAGAAATCAAGGCAGTTTCAATTGCACTGTAACTGGGTTGATCATCTTTACTATGGGGAATGGCCCCACAAATTTCGGCCCCAGTTTTTTGCTAGGCAGTCTTAGTCTCAAGTATTTTGTGGAGAGGTAAACCTTCTCTCCTACCTGGAACGGCCATTGCAGAGCCCGGTGCTTATCTGCCTGTTGTAGGTTTGTGCCACTTTGGCTAGTGCTTTCTTGACATTTTCCCAAGTTACTTTCAACATCGACATCAAAACAGTCAAGCTGACTGAGGAGGGAGGGTTCCTTGGATACTCAGGCATTGGGACAAAGTCCATGCCACTCACTATTTTGAATGGCGTCAGTCCTGTGCTACTATGAATAGCATTATTGTACGCAACTTCAGCAAAAGATAAAAGGCCTGCCCAATTAGACTGCTGATGGTTCACGTAGCACATAGCACCTATCATGGCGTTCAGTCTCTCGGCTGCCCCATTAGTGCTTGGATGAAAAGCTGAACTAAGACCCTGAGATGACCCAATGGATCGCAGGAACTCCCTCCAAAACTTAGCTGTGAACTGGACCCCTCTGTCTGAGATGATTCTTCGAGGTACTCCATGCAGTCAGTAGATATGCTTCATAAACAGTTTAGCCAGCTTGTGAGCCGAAGGTAGTCCGCTACAGGGTATGAAGTGTGCCTGCTTGGAAAACAGGTCTATTACCATCCAAATCACTGTGTTTCCCCCACTTTTTGACAACTCTACTATAAAGTCCATTGCAATCTCCTCCCATGGCCTCGTTGGTTCTGCCACTGTTTGCAGCAGTCCGGGGTGGGGTGGGGTTCCTGGTCGTCTCTTCATTGTGACGGAGATGGTGCAACTTTTCATGTAACTATCCACATCTTTCTTCATGCCAGGCCACCAGAATTTCTGCCGGGCTAAGTGTAAAGTCTTTAGGAACCCAAAGTGGCCTGCCAGTTTGGCGTTGTCGCTCATCTGGAGAACTAGGATATGTAGGGATTCTGGAACATAGAGTTTCGTCCCCTTCCAGGTGAGGTCATCTCTCTTCATCAAGATGTGTTGGTTGTTTGGGAATCAGGGGTCTGCTAGCAGCTCAGTTTTGAGCCTTGTGGTTAGGTCGCTTGCGGGTTGGCCTCACTGGTCACAGTGTTGCCGCCTGGTGGTTACTTGGGAAGCTGTTTGAGTAGAAGGAATAATGGCGTCCACTAGGTGCTCACGTTCGCATTTGTACTGAGGCATGCAGGAGAGGGCGTCAGCTAGAAAATTCCTCCCACCTGGAATGTGCTTTAAGACAAAATCAAAACGGTTGAAATTTTGAGCCCATCGAACTTGTTTGGGTGATAGTATGCATGGGGTCCTAAGTGCTTCCAGGTTTTTGTGGTCGGTCCAGACTTTGAACGGTTTCTGGCTCCCCTCCAATAGGTGCCTCCAGGTTAGCAGTGCCCATCTCACTGCGAAAGCCTCCTTTTCCCATGCGTAGGCACAGGGTTGTAAGTTTCCTTGGTTGTTTCTTTGGAGTAGCACCGCTCCCACTGCCATGTTGCTGGCATCTGTCTGGATCACAAAAGGTTGCTCGGGGTCAGGATGCTTCAGTACTGGCTCCTTTGCAAACATTTCTTTTAGCATTTGAATGCCTCTTCGCAGGTTAGGTCCCACTGTAGGGGTTGTCCCAGACGAGGTTTTGTTCCTGGGCTCCCTGTCTTCAGGTGGTCTGTCAGGGGTTTGGCAATCTTTGCAAAGGAGATGATGAATTGCCTGTAGAAGTTAGCGAACCCTAGAAAGCTTTGTAGCTGTCTGAGGGTGCGAGGGGGTTGCCAGTTTAGGACGGCTTGCACTTTGGCTGGGGCCATCTCTATTCCCTCATTTGACACTCAGTAGCCCAGGTAGTCTAGCCGTGCATGGTGGAATTCACATTTTGATACCTTGACATATAGGTCGGATGCCAGAGGTTTTTCTAGTACTTGGCAGACCAGGGGTACATGATCATCAATGGTCTCAATGTAGATAACAATGTCATCTAGGTAGACAAGGCTCCCCTTGTAAAGGTGCTCATCCAACACCTCATTTATTAACTGCATGAATACCACTGGGGGCCCCTGCAGTCCGAAAGGCATCACTTTAAATTGGAAACGCCCTAGGGGGCAGTTGAATGCTGTTTTCCACTCATCTCCCTCTCTCTCTCTTTTTTATTTTATTTAAATTTATATCCCACCCTTCTCCACAGAGGACCCAGGGCGGCGTACAGGAAATTTAAAAACATACCAATACAAAGATAAATATATAATTTAAAATGAATATTAAACAGTCCTATCCTGTACTAAAACCAAATTTAAAATACCCAATTTAAAAACTTCCTAAAAGTCCCCATGGGAGGTTAGGCTAGGCCGGCTTGTTGGAACAAATATGTCTTTAATTGGCGGAAGAGGCGGAGGTCGGTGATGGTATGTAATTCAGGGGGTAGGTCATCCCATAGGCTGGGCCCACCACAGAGAAGGCTCTTCCCCTGGGTGTCGCCAGTCGGCATTGTCCGGCCGACGGCACCCTGAGAAGGCCCTCTCTGTGGGAGCGTATCGGTCTAAGGGATGTATGGGGCAGGAGGCGGTCTCGCATATAACTAGGCCCCGAGCCATGGAGCACTTTAAAGATGGTCGTCAAAACCTTGAAGCGCACCCGAAAGGCCACAGGAAGCCAATGCAGCTCGCGCAGGATCGGTGTTATGTGGGAGCATCTAGTGGCTCCCATAATGACCCGCGCGGCTGCGTTTTGGACTAGCTGTAGCCTTCGAGTGCACCTCAAGGGAAGCCCCATGTAGAGAGCATTACAGTAGTCGAGTCGGGACGTCACGAGAGCTTGAGTGACTGTGCGAAGAGCAGCCCGGTCCAGTAAGGGGCGCAATTGGCGCATCAGGCGTACCTGATGAAACACCCCCCTGGCCACGGCCGCCACATGGTCCTCCAAGGACAGCCGGGAATCCAGGAGGACACCCAAATTGCGCGCCCTCTCCACGGGGGCCAGTGTTTCGCCCCCAATGGCCAGAGTTGGAGTAATCTGGCTGAACTGGGGTGCCGGAAACCACAGCCACTCAGTCTTGGCAGGGTTGAGCTTGAGTTTGTTACCACCCATCCAGATCCGTACGGCTTCCAAACACCGGGACAGCACTTCGTCGGCATCGTTGGGGTGGTTTGGGGTGGATATGTACAGCTGAGTGTCATCAGCGTACAGATGGTACTCCACCCCAAAACCACGGATGATCTCACCCAGTGGCTTCATATATGTGTTAAATAGGAGGGGCGAGAGGACCGACCCCTGAGGAACCCCACATAGGAGAGGCCTCGAGGTCGACCTCTACCCTCCCGTCAACACATATTGCGACCGACCAGAGAGGTAGGACGAGAACCACCGCAGAACGGTGCCTCCCAGCCCCAACCCTCCCAGTCGGTGCAATAGGATACCATGGTCGATGGTATCAAAAGCCGCCGAGAGATCTAATAGGACTAGGATAGAGGAATAACCTCTATCCCGCGCCCTCCAGAGATCATCGACCAACGCGGCCAATGCCGTCTCGGTGCTGTGACCGGGTCGGAAGCCGGACTGGCGCGGGTCTAGATAATCAACTTCCTCCAGGTGTCGCGGGAACTGTTGGGCTACCACACTCTCAACAACCTTCACCAGAAAGTGAAGGTTGGAGACCGGACGATAGTTCTCTAATAATGCTGGGTCCAGGGATGGCTTCTTGAGGAGGGGCCTCACTACCGCCTCTTTCAAGATGGCAGGTAAGGACCCCTCACTCAAAGATGCGTTGACAATGCCCTGGAGCCAGCCTCGTGTTAACTCCCAGGATGCCAGTACAAGCCAGGAGGGACACGGGTCCAATAAACATGTGGTCGCCCTAAGTTTCCTTGACAACCTGTCCATATCCTCGGTGGTAACAAAGTCAAACTCCTCCCAAGAAGGAACCTCAAGACTAGTCTCGGACAGTCCCACCGGACCACTGTCGATGGAGGGTAGCTCATTCCGAATCCGAGTGATTTTCTCCTGCAGATAAATCCCAAATTCCTCTGCTCGCCCTTGTAAAGGGGCTTCCCGCGGCCTCTGATGAAGGAGGGAGCGGGTCACCCCAAACATGGTGGCAGGCCGGTTATCTGCGGATGCAATAAGGGTGGCACAATACTCACATTTGGCTACCCTTATCGCCACTAAGTAAGCCCTAATATGGGTTCTCACTAGTGTTCGGTCGGCTTCGGAGCGAGAGGATCTCCATCTGCTCTCTAGGCGTCTCTTGTGGCGCTTCATCTCCCGAAGCTCCTCAGTAAACCAGGGAGCCTGGGTGACTCGTCGCCGCAAGAGAGGCCGCAAGGGCGCGACTCGGTCCAAGGCCCCTGCGGCCGCACTTAACCATGCGGCCACTAGGTCCTCAGTCAAGTCGCGAGGCAGGATCACAGGCATTGGCCCAAGCTCCCTCTGGAACCTCTCCGGGTCCATTAGGAGCCTGGGGCGGAACCATCTAGGAGTATCCGGTTCCGCCTCCCCGCGGTGAGGTGTAGCGATTGGAAAGTCCAGCTGAAGGAGAGCGTGATCTGTCCATGACAAGGGAGTGATGGCTAGGTCCCCTATTCCCAGATCACAGCTCCACTGTCCCGAGACAAAGATCAGATCCAGCGTGTTTCCCCCCTCTTGAGTGGGGCCTAAAACTACCTGGGTCAGGTCCATGGCCGTCATGGAGGCCATGAACTCCCGAGCTGCTCCAGAGGCTTCGCCCGCCGACGGCAAGTTAAAATCCCCCGTGACTACTAGTCTGGGGGTCTCAACTGCTGCCTCGGCTATCACCTCTGGGAGCCAGGTATACAACTAACACACCCAACTGCCTCCCTAGGCCCCATCTCACGCAGAGAGATTCACACCCGGTTGTCTGAGGGACTGTGGTACATACTCGGTAGTATGCTTCTCTGAGGTCTAGTTTGGTGAAGACTTTTCCCTTGGCCAAGTGAGATAGCATGTCCTTCATGAAGGGGAGGGGGTATAGGTTGTGTACACACACCCCGTTTAACCCTCGAAAGTCCACACACAGCCTCATAGTTCCGTCTTTTTTCTCCTTGAAGAGGACTGGTGCTGCGACCCATGGCTTGGTTGGCTCAATGAACCCCCTTGCTACGTTTTTGTCTATGTATTCGTGCATCTCTTGCATTTCCTGGGGTGTCATGGCGTACAATTTGGGCTTGGGTAATTTTGCCCTAGGGTTGATTTCGATGGCACAGTCTCTCTCCCGGCGGGGAGGCAGAAAATTGCACTTGGTCTTGCTGCATACTTCTGTGAGATATTGATATCCCATTGGAATCCGTTCAGCCTCTGGGGTTTTGTCAGATGTGGTTGCCAGTTGTTCTCGTGGGCCCTCTTGGGGAGTTCCCAGCATGGGTATCATTTCTGCTTGCTCGTGGGGGAGGGGTTGAGGGCACCTTGATATGCTAAATTTGTGGGTACCCCCATGCCACCAGATGGTCGGTCCCCACTTGTCTAGCCAGGAAAGTCCCAGTATGACTGCGTCTGTCATTTTGGGGGCTATTAGGAATCGAATTACTTCCCAGTGATCCGCTAATTCTAGTCTCACTGGTTCAGTTAGGTGGGTGACATAGGCTCTTCCCATTAGGGACCCTTCAACCTGCTCAAAACGGATTGGGTGGGCCAATCTTTTTCCTCTGATCCCCAGTTTCAGGACTGTGGTTAGGTTGATCAAGCATCTCGTACAGCCTGAGTCTACTAGCGCTTGAAAATCCCCCCGATTTCCTGTTTTTGGGGCTGTGAGGCATATTGGAAAAAGGAAAGGGTGAATTGATTCACTCACCATTGGGTCATTTTCTCCATCGTCTTTGCTGTCATATTATTCAGGTGACTGGTTGTTGTTGCTTGAGGTTCCACCACTTTTGCTTGAGGAGGAAGAGGCTTCTGCAGCTTGCAGGGCTTTCCCGGACGTGTTGGTGGTTCGTTTAGGGCCTCATTCTGATTGTGTCCTGGGTGGTGGGTCTGACCTTGTTTTTGAGGTTGGGGTTGGACATGCAGCTGCCATATGGCCCATTCCTTCGCATCTGTAACATTTCAGGGGACCTTGTGGGAGGGCTGGTCTCAGGGCCCGCTGTGGTGCTGTGGTTCCCCGCTGGCTGGGTGGTCTCAGGTCAGGTTGACCTCCCTCTTTTGCCCCTGGTTGCTTTCTCATGCCGTTGGTTTGCAGCCCGTTGTCGACTCTCGTTGCTACTCGGAACCACTCAGAGAGTTGATTTGGGATGTTGCAATACAATTTATTAGACTTTAGACTTTTATCCCGCGCCTATCTCCCCGAAGGGACTCAGGGTGGCAGTTACCCCGAAGGGACTCAGGGTATGCAGTTACCTGGGCAATTTGCTTATCCAGGCTTGTTCTGAAAAAGCGCACGAGCAGCTGCTGTGTAAAGGGGGTAAATTTCCTATGACCTTCCTAAATTCACGTATGTGCTCTTTGATAGGGTGGTCCCTCTGCTTTAGGTTGCTAAGTTCCTCTTCCCCATATGGGTCCTACTCCTCCCCTTCCTCAAACCTGGCCTCTAGCAGTCGCAGGAAGTCATCTATGTCTTGCAGTTGGGGGGGGGCTCTCCTCTTGTGGAAGGCTGCTAGCCATTCCCTTGCTTCTCCCATCAAACCCTCTGCAATGGTATTCACCATGGATGCTGGGGATTGGAAGAGGTGCCGATAGCATTCTAGGTGGATATCAGCTGAATCAAGGAATAGGGCTAGCTGGTCTCCGTCAAACTTTCCCCTGAATTTGGGTGGGTCATTCAGCACTACTCCCCCAACCTCCTGCTGGCCTCTGTATGTTTGTGCCTGATATGGCTGGCTGTCTTCCTCTCCTCTAGTTTGGAGGGAGGGAGGGGTTTTCCTCTTCTGGGCTGCCTGCCTGTTGTGTGGGAGGGGCCTTGCTTTTAGTCTCGGACTCCTTCTCCTTTTGTTGGGTGGAGGGGGGTGGCTGTGCTCCCGTCTGCATCTCCTCCCCTCAACAGGATCAGATATCTCTCCCCTCTCTGTTTGGCAGCATGATGGAACCTCATCAGCCAGGGTTGTCTGTTTAAAAACCTCCCTCTGTTGTTCGATTTCACTCTCCAGGGGTTCCATCTGGGGTTTGGGGAGCCTGGCTTGTGTCCAGTCCCACCTCCAGTCCACCCTTGCTAGCTTGCTTGAGACCCTTTCCTGTGTCTGGGGGCTAGGGCAAGGGATTTTCCAGCAATACTTATCTTCTCTTGCTTCTGCTTCTGAGAAAGGCATCGCTGCAATCAATCTCTTGTTGCCTGATTTTTATCTCCGTGCAGCCCAAAGGTTGAGGGGGAGTGCTCAGAGAGCTGGGCTTCAGGAAACCCAGAAAAAAAAATCTGTTCTGGCTATCTGTGAAGCTCCCAAGAGAAAACCCCAATTAATTCACGGCCTCAAGATAAAGTTCAAAAAACATCCATTTATTAGGATTAACATCTTGGCTGAACCTCTAGTGTAGCCAGAACTGAAAGTTATTTGATATTTCATTTCATTTCATTTCATTTCATTTATTTGGATTTATATACCGCCCTTTCTCCCTTATGGGACTCAGGGCGGTGAACAGGCGATAATAAAAACAACAATAAAACATCTGATACAGTAACTATACTAAAAATAAATTAAACACAGGCCTGTTCTAAAATACCCTCTAAAACCCCTAGTAAAAGCAAATTAAAACTACGCCAGGCTGGCTGCATGAAATATATGGGTTTTCAGGGCTCGGCAGAAAAGGCGCAGGTCCACAGCTGTGCAAAGGTCAGGGGGTAGGTCATTCCAGAGGGCCGGAGCTGCCACAGAGAAGGCCCTCTCCCTAGGGGTCGCCAGCCGACATTGACTGGCTGACGGCACCCTGAGGAGGCCCTCTCTGTGGGAGCGGACTGGTCGGAGGGAGGTGTTTGGTAGGAGGTGGTCTTGCAAGTACCCAGGTCCCTTGCCATGGAGGGCTTAAAAGTTTGTTACTAGCACCTTGAAGCGCACCCGGAAAGCCACAGGCAGCCAGTGCAGCTCGCACAGGAGAGGTGTTACATGGGAGCATCTAGAGGCCCCCAAAATCCCCCACGCAGCTGCATTCTGAACTAGCTGGAGCCTCCGGGTGCACCTCAAGGGAAGCCCCATGTAGAGGGCGTTGCAATAGTCCAGGTGGGAGATGACAAGGGCTTGAGTGACTGTGCGTAGAGCGTCGTTATCCAGAAAGGGGCGCAACTGGCGAACCTGATAAAACCCCCCCTGGCCACAGCTGTCACATGATCGTCTAGGGACAGCCGAGAAACCAGGAGGACGCCCAAGTTGCGGGCCCTCTCTGCAGGAGCTAATGATTCGCCCCCGATAGCCAGAGATGGAACCAACTGGCTATGTCGCAACGCCGGGAACCACAGCCACTCGGTCTTGGACAGGTTGAGTCGAAGCCTGTTCCTCCCCATCCAGACTCGCACAGGCTCCAGGCAACAGGACATCACTTTCACGGCTTCGTTGGGGTGGTTAGGGATAGAGATGTACAGCTGGGTGTCATCCGCGTACTGATGAAACTCCACCCCGAAACCACAGATGATCTCACCCAGCGGCTTCATATAGATGTTGAACAGGAGAGGTGAGAGGACCGACCCCTGTGACACCCCACAAGTGAGGCACCTAGACGTCGACCTCTGCCCTCCTGCCAACACAAATTGCGACCGGTCGGAGAGGTAGGAGGAGAACCACCGTAGAACGGTGCCTCCCAAACCCAGCCCCTCCAACCGGCGCAATAAGATACCATGGTCGATGGTATCGAAAGCTGCTGAGAGATCTTACAGGACCAGGATAGAGGAATAACCTCTATGCTGAGCCCTCCAGAGATCATCAACCAACGCGACCAATGCTGTTTCCATGCTGTGCCCAGGCCGGAAGCCGGACTGGCATGAGTCCAGATAGACAGTTTCCTCCAGGTGCTGAGGGAGCTGTCATGCAACCACACTCTCAACAACCTTCGCAAGAAAGCGAAGGTTGGAGATAGGATGGTAATTGGCCAAAACAGCCGGGTCCAGGGAGGGCTTTTTGAGGAGGGGCCTCACCACCGCCTCTTTCAAGGCGGCCGTTAAAAACCCCTCACTCAAAGAAGCGTTGACAATTCCCTGGAGCCAGCCTCGTGTAACCTCCCGGGAGGCCAGTACCAACCACGAGGGACACGGGTCCAATAAACATGTGGTGGTGTTCAGCCGCCCCAGTAACCTGTCCATGTCCTTGGGAGTCACAGGATTGAACTCTTCCCACATAACAGTCTCAAGGCCTGCCTCCGTCGACCCGTGTGAACTAGACCAATCAGAGGCTAACCCGTCCCGGATGTGATCGATTTTGTCATGCAGGTAACACCCAAATTCCTCTGCGCGACCCTGATGGAGGGGGGAGCGGGACACCCTAAACAAGGCGGCAGGTCAGTTACCTGCAGACGCGATAAGAGCAGAGAAATAGTTCCTTTTCGCCGCTTTTATCGCCACTAAGTAAGTCCTTAAATGGGACTTTACCAGTGTCTGGTCAGATTCGGGGTGGGTAATAATAATTTAATAATAATAATAATAATTTTAATACTTATAAACCGCTCCCTCTCCCCATGGGGACTCGGGGCGGTGCACAGGCAGAATAAAAACAATAAGAAATATACAAACAATTCTAAAACCAAATTAAACTAAACCTGTGCTAAAATTCCCATAAAACTAACTATATTAAAACTACCCAGTAAAACCCCCAAGACAGGGAGACTATCCCAGGCCGGCCAGACAGAAAAAGTAAGTTTTTAATTTAAGACGGAAGGAGCGGAGGTCCGTGGTCGTTCTAATATCGGCGGGAAGGTCGTTCCAGAGGGCCGGGCCCGCCACAGAGAGAGCCCTTCCCCTGGGCGTCGCCCGCTGACAAAGTCTAGTGGACGGCACCCGGAGAAGTCCCTCTCTGTGGGAGCGAATCGGCCGTGAGGATGTATGAGGCAGGATCCGATCCCGCAGATAGCTAGGTCCCGAGCCATGGAGCGCTTTAAAGATGATAATTAACACCTTGAAGCGCACCCGGAAGACGACAGGTAGCCAGTGCAGCTCGCGCAAGAGCGGTGTTACGTGGGTAGACCTTGCGGTCCCCATAATTGCTCGCGCGGCTGCATTCTGGACTAGCTGAAGTCTCCGGGTGCACCTCAAGGGAAGCTCCATGTAGAGAGAGTTACAATAGTCCAGTCGGGATGTCACGAGCGCATGAGTGACTGTGTGAAAGGCGTCCCGATCCAATAGGGGGCGCAATTGGCGAACCAGGCGAACCTGGTAAAACGCCCTCCTGGCCACGGCTGTCACTTGATCTTCCATGGACAGCCGGGCATCCAGGAGGACACCCAAATTGCGCACCCCAGCCACAGGGGCAAGATGTTCGCCCCCTATGGCCAGCGATGGAGTAAGCTGGTTGAATCGGGCAGCCGGAAACCACAGCCACTCGGTCTTGGTCGGGTTGAGCCTGAGTCCGTTACTTCCCATCCAGATCCGCACGGCTTCCAGGCACTGGCACATCACCGCTACGGCATCGTTGGGGTGGTTTGGGGTAGATGTATACAGCTGGGTGTCATCAGCGTATAGATGGTACTCTACCCCAAAACCACGGATGATCTCACCCAGCAGCTTCATATATGTGTTAAACAGGAGGGGCGAGAGGACTGACCCCTGAGGCACCCCACATGTGAGGGGTCTCGCGGTCGACCTCTGCCCCCCTGCCAACACAAATTGCGATCGGCCAGAGAGGTAGGAGGAGAACCACCGTAAAACGGTGCCTCCCATCCCCAACCCCCCCAGCCGATGCAATAGGATACCATGGTCGATGGTATCGAAAGCCGCCGAGAGGTCTAATAGGACCAGGATGGAGGAACAACCCCCATCTCTGGCCCTCCAGAGATCATCAACCAACGCGACCAATGCCGTCTCGGTGCTATGCCCGGGCCGAAAGCCGGACTGGCGCGGATCTAGATAATCAACTTCCTCCAGGTGACGGGGAAACTGTTGTGCCACCACACTCTCAACAACCTTCGCCAAAAAGGGAAGGTTGGAGACTGGACGGTAGTTGTTCAAAAGAGCTGGATCCAAAGAGGGCTTCTTAAGGAGGGGCCTCACCATCGCTTCTTTTAGGGAAGCAGGCAAGGAACCCTCACTTAAGGATGCGTTGACAACCTCTTGGAGCCAGCCTCGTGTCACCTCTCAGGATGCCAGTACAAGCCAGGAGGGACACGGGTCCAATAAACATGTGGTGGCTCGCAGTCACCCACGTAACCTGTCCATATCCTCGGAAGTAACGGAGTCAAACTCCTCCCAAACAAGATCTGTCTCGTGGCATCCCACTGGGCCATGAATGGGGGCTAACTCGTTCTGTATCTGAGCGATTTTCTCCTGCAGAAAAATCACAAATTCCTCTGCTCTACCCTGTAACGGGGCTTCCCGCACCCTCTGTTGAAGGAGGGAGCGGGTCACCCTAAACAGGGCAGCAGGGCGGTTGTCTGCGGATGCTATGAGAGTAGCACAATGATGACGTTTGGCTACTCTCAGCGCCACAATGTAAGTCCGTAAATGGGCTCTTACCTGTGTCCGGTCAGATTCAGAACGGGTAGACCTCCATCTTCCCTCTAGGCATCTCTTGCGGCGTTTCATCACCCGTAGCTCCTCGGTAAACCAAGGAGCCAGGGTGTTTCGGCGCCGCAAGAGAGGCCGCAAGGGCACGACCCGATCCAAGGCTCCCGTGGTCGCAATATTCCATGTGGCCACGAGGTCCTCCATCGGGGCGCGGGTCAGGGGTACAGGAACTGGCCCAAGCGCCATTTGGAACCCATCCGGGTCCATCAGGCGCCTGGGGCGGAACCAGATTGGTGACTCAGGTTCCGCCTCCCCGCGGAGGGGAGCAGCGGTCGGAAAGTCGAGCCAGAGAAGTGAGTGGTCTGACCATGACAAGGGTGTGATGACTATATCCCCTATACCCAGATCACTCTTCCATTGGCCTGAGACAAAGATGAGATCCGGTGTATGTCCACCCTCGTGAGTGGGGCCTTGAATTAGTTGGGTCAGGTCCATGGCCGTCATGGAAGCCATGAACTCCCGAGCTACCTCGGATGATTCGCCCACCGATGGCAGATTAAAGTCCCCCATGACTAAAAGTCTGGGGGTCTCAACTGCCACCGTAGCGATCACCTCCAGGAGCTCGGGCAGGGCTGCTGCTACATAGCGGGGAGCCAGGTATACAACCAGCAAGCCCAACTGCCTCCCTAGGCCCCACTTCACACAGAGGGACTCACAACCGGTAGTCTGGGTAGCCCTCCAGGCGCCCTCTAGGCATCTCTTCCGACGCT
This sequence comes from Rhabdophis nuchalis, assembly GCA_039707465.1. NCBI lineage: Eukaryota > Metazoa > Chordata > Lepidosauria > Squamata > Natricidae > Rhabdophis > Rhabdophis nuchalis. The sequence continues at coordinate 69,607,151 of CM077648.1, forward strand.
TCATCACCCGCAGCTCCTCAGAAAACCAAGGAGCCAAGGTAGATCGGCGTTGGGTGAGAGGCCGCAAAGGCACGACACGGTGCAGGGCCCCCATGGTCGCACTATTCCAGGTGGCCACTAGGTCCTCAGTCGAGTCGCGGGTCATGGACTCAGGTATTGGCCCAAGCTCTGTCTGGAACCTCTCAGGGTCCATCAGGCACTTGGGGCAGAACCATCTTGTCACTTCTGGTTCTGCCTCCCCGTGCGGTTGGAAAGGCCAACCGACCGAGAGAGAGATCTGACCATGACAGGGGCTCGATGACTATTTCCCCTAAACCAAGATCACTCAACCACTGGCCGGAGACAAAAACTAGGTCCAGTGTGTCCCCCCCGGTGTGGGTGGGGTCATGAACTAACTGGGTCAGGTCCATGGCCATCATGGAGGCCATGAACTCCTGAGCCACCTCAGACGCTTCGCCTACCGATGGCAGATTGAAGTCCCCCATGACTAACAGCCTGTGGGTCTCAATCGCCCTCTCAGCTATCACACTGAGGAGCTCGGGTAGGGCTGCTGATACGTAGTGGGGAGCCAGGTACACAATCAGCATGCCCTGCTGCCTCCCACGACCCCACTTCACACACAGGGACTCACAACCGGCAGTCTGTGGCACAGTGGTCTCCCTCGGGTCAAGGCCCTCCTTTATAATAACTGCCCCCCCACCCCGACCCTGGGCTCTCGACTGGTGAAATGCATGGTAACCTGGCGGGCACATTTCAATGAGGGGCACTCCCCCCTCTTGGCCCAACCAGGTCTCTGTGATACCCACCAGGTCCGCCTCCCCCTCCAAGACCAGATTATAAATTTGGGGGGGGGCTTATTAATCATGGACCTGGCGTTACACAACATCAGCCGTAAGCCCAGGCCCTGAGATCCCGAACCCCCTGGGTTGCAAGAGGAGCCATGAGGGCTGGAGCGCACCACCGCTCGCAAACAGTGGGTGCGCCCTCCCCTAATGTGATATGGCCCTCTGCTCCCGTCATACCCACCCCTCCCATACATAGTCTCTATGGGATTGCCCTCTGTTTGATTTTTTTAAATTTGATTTATTTAGATTTATAAAACCGCGCCTCTCTCCCCGAAGGGACTCGGGGCGGTGCACAGGAATTAAAAGACATATAAAACATAACCATCAATAAATATTAAAACCCAATTAAATAATGTTCATCCTGTGCTAAAAATCTTAAAATCTTAAAAACTATTTCCTCCTAAGATCCAAATAAAAACAGATTAGGCTTCAGACTACAAGCTAGGTGAGATGGATTAGGCCAGGCCGGCCTGATGGAAAAAGTAGGTCTTCAACTTTTGGCGGAAGGAGCGGAGGTCCGTGGTAGTTCTATGTTCGGGGGGTAGGTCATTCCAGAGGGTTGGGCCCGCCACAGAGAAGGCCCTTCCCCTGGGCGTCGCCCGCTGGCATTGCCTGGTGGACGGCACCCGGAGTAGTCTGTGGGAGCAAATCGGCCGAAGGGATATATGGGGTAGGATACGATCCCGCAGATAGCTAGGCCCCATGCCATGGAGCGCTTTAAAGATGGTGTCCCGGTCCAATAGGGGCCGCAACTGGCATACCAGGCACACCTGGTAGAACACCCCCCTGGCCACGGCCGTCAAGTGATCTTCCATCGACAGCCGGGAATCCAGGAGGACACCTAAGTTGCGTGCCCCATCCACGGGGGTTAGGTGTTCACCCCCAATGGCCAGTGATGGAGTCAACTGGTTGTACTGGGGCGCTGGAAACCACAGCCACTTGGTCTTGGACGGGTTGAGTTTGAGTCTGTTCCTTCCCATCCAGACCCGCACGGCTTCCAGACACCGGGACATAACTTCGACGGCACCGTTGGAGTGGTTTGGGGTAGATATGTACAGCTGTGTGTCATCAGCGTACAGATGGTATTCTACCCCAAAACCATGGATGATCTCACCCAGCGGCTTCATGTAGGTGTTGAACAGGAGTGCCGAGAAGACTGACCCCTGAGGCACCCCACATGTGAGGAGTGTCGAGGTCGACCTCTGTCCCCCTGTCAACACAAATTGCGATCGACCGGAGAGGTAGGAGAACCACTGTAGAACGGTGCCCCTCACCCCCAACCCCTCCAGTCGATGCAATAGGATACCATGGTCGATGGTATCAAAAGCCGCTGAGAGGTCTAATAGGACCAGGATGGAGGAACAACCCCCATCTCTGGCCCTCCAGAGATCATCCACCAACGCGACCAATGCCGTCTCGGTGCTGTGCCCGGGCCGGAAGCTGGACTGGCGCGGGTCTAGATAATCAATTTCCTCCAGGTGATGGGGAAACTGTTGTGCCACCACACTCTCTACAACCTTCGCCAGAAAGTGAAGGTTGGATACCAGATGATAATTTGATAATAATGCTGGGTCCAGGGAAGGCTTCTTGAGGAGGGGTCTCACCACCGCCTCTTTCAAGGTGGTAGGCAAGAACTCCTCACTCAAAGAAGCGTTCACTACTTCCTGGAGCCAGCCTCGTGTGACCTCCCAGGATGCCAGTACAAGCCAGGAGGGACACGGGTCCAATAAACATGTGGTGGCTCTCAGTCGCCTGCGTAACCTGTCCATATCCTCAGAAGTAACAGAGTCAAACTCCTCCCATAAAACTGTCTCAAGACCTGCCTCTGACAATCCCTCAGGACCACTCTCGGTGGAGATCAACTCGCTCCGAATCTGAGTGAATTTATCCTGCAGATACTCTCCAAATTCCTCTGCTCTGCCCTGCAGAGGGGTTTCCCGCGGCCTCTGTTGAAGGAGGGAGTGGGTCACCCTAAACAGGGCAGCAGGGCAGTTATCTGCGGATGTGATAAGAGTGGCACAATGGTGACGTTTGGCCACTCTTATCGCCACAAGGTTTGTCCTCAAGTATTTGGTCAGATTCAGACCGTGTGGGTCTCCACCTCCTCTCTAGGCATCTCTTTTTTTTAATTGAAAGAGTTTTATACAAACAAATTCCCCCCCCCCTTTTCCCTCCCCCATACATATAATGTAATTCAGCTACAAATACTGTACCCCCCTCCTCCCACCCAACATAATATAGATTTCTCATAACATAACATTACCCCCTTATCCCCATCTTTTAAGCTAATTCATATAAATCTTATACAAATATATTTCCCTCCCCTAACCACCCTAACCCTCTCCCACCTCCCGTTCCACCCCACCCTCCAGACTTCCACTATACGCCACTCAAATAATTCCAAACAACCCATATGTTATTCGTTCTCTTCATGTTGTTACCTTTGCTTATTACCTTGTCAGTCTATTCATTCTTACCTAAAAGCTACATGATATTTTTTAACCTTATTACAAGCCCACCATATATGAAAAAATGTAGCATCTAAACACCCACACCTCCAACATTTTGGTTGAACATTAGGATACATACATGATAATTTCTTAGGATCTAAATACCATCTATAAAACATTTTATAAAAGTTCTCCCTTAAATTCTGTAACTGTATAAATTTAACATTCACAATTTAACCCATATCCCCCCCCCCCCCCAGATCTCCAACATGACATTAATCAGTTCTACTTCATTGTCCATGAATCCAACTCTTGGGTCTTCTTTCCATCTCATCTGTAACTGTTTATAATATAGCCAGTTTAAAATAATTCCTTCTTCCAACAGTTGTTCCAGAGTTTTCAGCTGCCAGCTGCCCCCATCAGTAAAAAGCACATCTTTATATAAACAACCCCTGAGTGACTTTTCATCTGGATTATTGAATTCAAAGAACGTGATAGGGTAACAATCAGATTGTCTGCAAACGCTCTAATTCTGTATTCCTTTTGCCCTATAGCTATACCATTCAAGGAGTTCGAGTCCCAAATTGTATTCAACAAGACCGTTAAAATAAATGACAATGGAGATAATGGGCAACCTTGTCTTGTGCCTTTTTGTATCTCAAAACTCATAGACAAATTTCCATTAATAATAAGTTATGCATTTTGTTGTTAATATATTGCTCCTATCGCCTGTCGAAACCAAATCCCCATGTCCATTTTTTCCAAAGTCTTGGTTAGAATGTTCCAGTTCATTCGCTCAAAGGCCTTTTCCGTGTCCAAGAAAACCAGCACTGCAGAGATCTGCTTATTTTTGTCTAGATAGTCAATTTAATCTATAAGTTGCCTTACATTCTCCTTCATATGTCTACCTTTGATAAATCCTGCTTGACCATGATGAATTACCTCTTGAATAACTGGCATCAATCTGTTGGCTAATACTTTAGCAAAAATTTTATAGTCTATAGTCAAAAGAGATATTGGTCTATAGTCCTCTGGCTTCTTAGGACCATCTTCATCTTTAGATATCAACAATATAAAAGCCGCTTGCCAAGAGGAAAGTATTTTGCCTCCTTGCTGTATTCTTTCTCCACAAGACTAATCTTCAGTCCTGCTCCTCCCTTGGCTTCAACTTGCTTCTTTCCTTTATCTTTCTTAACTCATTGTGTTTGGGGCTTCCCCTGCTTCTGCGCATCTTGAATTTGTCTGGTGGTAAATCTGGTTTCACGTTGCTCATCTAATTTAAGCGTTGGCATTTCAACAATTCCCTCTATAACAGTCTTTGACGATTCCTCCAGAGTAGAACTTAAAAGAGGTCCAAAAGGATCCACCTGAAAACCACCTGCAGCACCATAGGTTTTCTTTTCTTTTTGCAGCTGTCTTATTTGTTCTTCTGTCTCTTTTTCACACTGCTTCTGCTCTTCAATCTCAATATCTGTTGGTGTAGATGTGCGTAGAGGTGTAACGCTTGCCTTCAGTACTACGGTTGAGTCGCGGGCGTCGCCGGCAGGCTTTTTCGAGCCTGCCAACCCAGCCGCCCGTAGAGGCGTTTTTAAAACATCTAAAACGCCTCGGAAAACTCCAAGCTCCTAAGGATCTTGTGAGAGAGCCAGCGCCGTTGGGTAGAGTCCCTTGCGGAGTACCCCAGAGGGTTTCTTTTGCCTCTGGGGTGCGAGCAAGGAGGGGCTCCCCTTCTAAGCAGCTGTTTGCTCCGAGCGTCTGGGAACCTCCGCTTTTAGCATTCAACCTTCAATCCACATTCCAAACAAGCCAAGGAAAGTACCCTTCTTAAATCGCAAGTATTTAAAGTCTGTGAAATTTTTAAGCAATAGCAGTGTTGAAACCTGAATAGTATGGATTTAGAACAAAGGATTTAAAACAAAGGATTTAAAATGGCGTTAATCTCCAGTGGAATGGAAATGAAAGTTAACCGGTTTGTGTATTCCAGTTTGTTATAAAGTATCCTACCCTGGCGGAAAGGGAAAGAAGAAAGCAAGTATAAGAAAGTCAGCTAATATATAATCTGATTTATTTTGAAGAGTATTTTGTGAGAAGCTGGGAAGACGTTTGCTTTATAAGCATGGCAACGAAGCAAGGGGGAGGTCCCCCAGCTGGCGCAGCTCTATTGCAACCGCAGATGAAGATAATAAGCCTCCAGGATTTGAAAAACTTTATAGGTAAAGAAATCAAAGAAGTTAAAGGAATGGTCCAGGATAATATGGATAAATATGAACAGCTTGATAAAAATATACAAATAATAGCTAAGGGTCTGTCTGATGTGGTGCTCAAGGTGGATAATAAAGTTGAACAACTGGCTTTGGACCTGGAAACTAAAATGAAAGAATCTGATTTAAAATCTGTGGAAGTTGGTGGAAAAATACAAAGGATTGATAATGAAATAACTATGATGCAATTTAGATCAATGGAATTTGCTATCAGATTGAGGGAAATAAGGGAGAATCCTAGAGAAGATATTAGAAGAATCTGCGGGGAAGCATTGTCTATATTACTGAAACTGGATGATTCCGATGAGATTTTTTTTAAGATTGATAAAATTTACAGAGTAAACTCACGTGCAGCACTACAAAGACAGCTACCAAGAGATGTGGTTATATATTTTACTGATAGAAGCCTTAGAAATGATATTTTGCAGAAGTCCTTTTACTCTGCTCTTCAAATAGATGGAAACCAGATTGGTGTTTTTAAGGAGTTACCACCAGTTATGTTAAAGTCTAGAAGAGATTTTGGATTTTTGGTAGCAGAGTTGAAGAATAGACAGATACAGTACAGGTGGGATGTTCCAATGGGTATTATACTGAGATATGAAGGTGTGAGATATCGTTTGAATACCTCTCTAGGCATCTCTTGTGGCGTTTCATCACCCTCAACTCCTTGGTGAACCAAGGAGCCTGGGTGGCTCGATGCCGCATGAGAGGCCACAAGGGCACGACCCGGTCCAAAGGCCCCCATGGCCGCAGCACTCCATGCAGCCACTAGGTCCTCAGTTGGGGCACGGGTCAGGGTCACAGGTAATGGCTCAAGCTCCATCTGGAACCTTTCAGGGTCCATCAGGTGCCTGGGGCGGAACCACCTAGGGATTTCTGGTTCCGCCTCCCCGCGGTGGAGATTAACAAGGGTGATCTTGGAGTAGGGGACTTAGCCATCTCTGGCTCAACTTTCCAACCGCTACGGTTGGAAAGTTGAGCCGGAGAAGTGAGTGATCTGACCATGACAGGGGTATGATGGCTAAATCCCCTACTCCAAGATCACCCTTGTTAATCTGACCCCCCCTGCAATTCCAGGACCTACACCCTCCCCGTCGAGACCGTCAGCCGGCCTGGGAGAATTCCCCGGTGGGCGGTCACCCTCCCCCACCACCCTAGTTGCAAATTTAGATTGCCCTCCTCTCTCCCTGGAACCCCTTAAAACCCGGACTAAAAATCTAATTAAAAATCCCCTTAGGTTCCCTTTCGACCACCTCTCTTGATTAATAAATCACTCATCGAGGTGGGCCCTCGTTAACGTTGAGGGCCAAACCTGCAAGAGAGGGGACGCTCGCAGGGCATGGAGGTCAGCTGCTAAGTGCATTAAGGTGTCTGTGTGAGGAAAGTTGTCCGAAAGGAGGCACCACCTTGATATATATTGTCATTGTTATTGTTATTGGGGGCCATAAGTCTGTAAGTTCCTTAATTAATGTTAATCTAGCGTTGTCCTATCCTCAGCACAGGGAAGGGTGCGATGATGCGGGTAATGGCGGGTAATGGCAGCGCTGTCCGAAAAGAGGCCGCAAAAAAGGAGAGCAACAAGATCGACAAGACAGAGCGAGGAGTCAATGAGGAGGCAAGGCAATGACAGAACAAGCGATGAAAATGAAGAGACGAAGCTATGGGGCAGCAGAGGCGACAGGAACAAGACGGTAAGAGACAGACAGTAGGCCGTCGCATAATGAGAGACGAGGCGACGAAATGATGAGACGGATCGACGAGGCAGCGGGATCGACGAAGCAGCGGGAAGGCTCTTCTCGCAGGCTCACTCCAAACATTCATGGGGCTGGTAGCCAAACTTGGGGCTGGTAGGTTTATTTTCAGCAAGCACATTCTTTTTCAGTTTTTCAGCTCGCAGCTCGCAGCTCCTCCATCTTAGCCAACCGGAACCGGAACCTGAACTGAACTTTACTGAACTTTGAACTTTACTGAACTATGTCCCCTCCCCTCTGCCTATCATAAATCACGTTCCCCAATTAGTATCAAAAGTAAATCTATGCATGCTCAGTCACAGGTCATCCTGAGATTCCATTCCCAACCACAGGAATGTCAAGAATTTTCACTTCGTTAGGGCAGCCTGATAATCGTCATGGCAATGCTGGAACATTGACAGTGAGTGCACCTTCCAGGACTTCTTTCCAATTGTGGGAAGAGAGAAAGAGAGACTTCGGGTGTGTTGGGCCAGTTCAGAGGGAAAGGGAGCGAGCATCACTTTTCACAGAACTTAGAGACTTCGTAGCCTGCTGTATATCCTGCTGTGAGAGAGCGGCTGCTGGTGCTCCTAATAAAGGCAATGTTTCATTAACTATAAAGGACTTGTCGTGTTTGGGAGCTGGGTCAGAACATTATCACAATTTATACAACAAAAGCAATGTGGAGCAAAGTTGGTTGACATCTTTGAGAACTTTCAAGATGCTTGCATGGAACACTAGAAGCTAGATCCCACCTGGTACTTTACATCTCCCAGGCTAGCTCTAAAAATCACAGAGGTTGAACTAGAGTTGTTGATTGATTACAATATGCTGCTCATGATAAAGCAAGGAATACTCGGCAGGATCAGCACCATCCTGAATTGATTCATGTGTGCAAACACGTACATGAGTGAAGACTATGAAAGTGACAAACATTCATTCATTACTTATCTTGATGCAAACAACCTGTATTGATGGGTGATGGGCAAACCACTTTCCGTTAGAGGATTTAAGTGGGTGACCGAAGCATAATTTGACAATTGGGAAAACATTATGGGTTGTATACTCAAGGTTGACTTGGAATACCCAAAGGAATTACACAATCTATACAACAACTATCTGTTGTCTCGGGAAAATATTATTCCACCAGGATCAAAGGTTAAAAAGCAAATACCAAACCTATGGAACAAAACAAAGTATGTGGTGCATTATGAGAATTTGAATCTGTACGAGAGTCTCGGGATGAAGATCACAAAAATTCACAACCGAATAAGATTTGAAGAAGAGGTGTTGTTGAAGAAGTACATCAATCTGAGTATTGATTTGAGAACAAAGGTTAAAAATGATTTCAAGAAAGACTTTTTCAAACTTATGAACAACAGAATCTTTGGCAAAATGATGAAAAACATTGAGAACCATGGCGACGAGTAAGAAGAAAGTTTGAAATTAACTGCACAGCCAAACTTCAACATATGTGTGATATTTGACAAGAATTTAATCACCATGCATATGAGAAGGAAAAAGCTGAAGTACAACAAAGTGATACATCTAGGAATGTCTATACTGGATTTGAGCAAGATTTTGATGTACAATTTCCATTATCACTACATCAAACCCAAGTACAGAGACGAAGCAAAGTTGCTATTTACTGATGTCAACAGTCAATACGTATAAGATAAAGACTGAAGATTTCTATGCTGATATCGCCAATGATATTGAGAAGTGATTCAACACTAGTGAAAAGCCATATTTCAGGTATTAGAACAGGTGTAAACAAGAAAGTGATCAGTATGTTCAAGGACAAAGCTCGCAGTAAGCAAATTGAAGAGTTAGTCGGGTTGAGGGCCAAACTTGGCTCATACATAATGTGAGCATGCAAAGGATGCAGAAATTATAAAATCAGTCCTAAACATTGTGGCTGTAGCTATGTCATGGTTCCAAATAATACACCAATAGCAAACAGAACTCTGAGGCAGGTAAATTCCTCAAAGAACAAGTTTTATTGGATATACCATATTGGCACAGGCTGGTGAAAACTGACTCTGAATGTTCCCATGGTTTTCACCTAAATAAAAGTAAGTTTTCCCCCTTCCCCAAATAATCAGTCACATGGTCCTATCAAAATGTCATCCGGTTGCCTAGTAACTTCACTCCTCCTCTCTCCAACCATCTATGGGAATGTCCTTGGTTCTGAGTCGAAAGTATTTTGTTCTGGCTACAAGCCCCAGCTATTTCTATTCCCCCTCCCTATCCCTCAGCTCCAGTATGGCAACATTGAAGCCTCAAAATGGCCTCAGTCAGGTCAGCTTCAGGGTTGACAAGCCTCAATTGAAAAGGACTTCCTGCAAAGAGAAGAAATCACTAAGATATTACTTAAGGTTCAGCCTAACCACTTCTTCCTTCCTTGGAGGACCCTTAGGTGTCTGGGGGTACTTGTTAGTAACTCTAGGTTCAGAACCAGTGTTACAACTCTGGTCCCGTAACCAGTGTTTGAAAATAAATGCGGAATAGTGTAATACACCGGACAGTAAAGACATACGTTGCTTTAACCACACACAAACTCTAAAACTCTGATAGTAAGAAAATAAATAGTCTTTACTTTGTAGCAACTAAAATACTTCTTCTGACCAGTAATACTAACTTCTCAAAACAATAACAGTCCTTCACTAAAGAGTTATCTTACAGTGATGCAAAACAAATACTTCTTCTTTCTTCAGTCTCCAATATTTAGCTACTCAGCGGCAAACAGTAAACACAGGAATCAAAGGGAATTGAAAAGGGAATGAACTGTGTTTCTGAGCTTGCTTATATGGTAGAGCTGAGAAGCACAGCCAATCAGAATTCAACATAGTTCTTAAAGCTACATATACTCTTTAAGAATACTGGCTTATATATATTGTCAACCCAACATAAGAATGAATATCCTCACAGTACTTACTTACTTACTTACTTACTTACTTACTTACTTACTTACTTACTTACTTACTTACTTACTTACTTACTTACTTACTTACTTACTTATTTATTTATTTATTTATTTATTTATTTGGGTTTATTGACCGCGACCTCTCTCCGAAGAGACTCGGGGCGGTATACAAGAATTTAAGAGCATATACATATATAACAATTATAAATAATCAAACTAAATTAAATGTTAACTTGTTGAAACTGTTTGACCAACCTGTCTGCCTTCATATCCCAGCTCTTGACCCAGGTAGCTTCAGAGAGTGGGTACCCTTTCCATTGCACTAGGTACATGCAATTTAGAATCCAGGATTTTCTTTATCCTGTAATGCATTTTCCCTTTCACCACTATTGGTTTTGGGGCTGCCCGATCTACCAGCCTGATCCACTGGCTCTGTTGTGAAAGACCAGATGCACTTGCCCTAACAAGTGGGAGGAGTTTAATTTGCACTGTGATTACTTTCACTATAGGGAAATGCCCTATGAACTTTGGTCCTAGTTTTTTGCAAAGGAGTTTTAACTTTAGGTACTTCATTGAGAGGTAAACCTTGCTTCCCAGTTGGAATGGCATTTGGGGGCTGTGGTTTTTGTCAACTTGTGTTTTATGGGTTTTTGCCACTTTTTATAAAGCTCGTTTGGTACTATATTTTTCGGAGTATAAGACGCACCGGAGTATAAGACACACCCAGTGTCAAGCTCCCAATGAGAAACATCAAATGATTCATGGCCTCACGTAAAAGTTCAAAGCAATGTCCGTTTATTGAATATAACGTCATGGCGAGCCATGGTTGCAGCCAGATCTGAGAATAATTGGATGGCTTCTGCACTTTACCCCCTTATGCCCCCTCCCCTCTGCTTGTCATAATTTACGTTCTCCAATTAGCATTGAAAATAATTGCATGCATCCGCAGTCACAGGCTGTTCTGAGATTCCTTTCCTGCCACAGGAATGTCAAGCATTTTCAGTTTGTTAAGGCAAACAGATAAAATCCATGGCAACATCAGGATGTTGACATCCGGCTCCCCTTACTTCTCGAAAGCAACCTATGGGAAACAAGACAATCTGAATGCAGATGTATGCCTTAGGGATGCGTTCCCCTCCCCCCTGGCTTGCTTGGGTTTTCTGCATGGAATTTTGCTATAAGGCGGTCAGCTTGGATGTTTCTATGTTTCACCCACGATGCTTCCGATAGGGGATAACCCTTCCACTTGATTAGGTATTGGAGTTGCCTTCTGTGCCACCTCGAATCAAGAATTCGTTGGACTTCATAATGGGTTTGGCCCCCTATGACCACAGGGCCTGGGGGCGCACGGGGCAGTGGTCTCAGAGTGGAACCGATCACAGGTTTCAAAAGGCTACTATGAAACGATTGGTGTGTCTTCCCCAGCAATCGAGGTAGTTTCAATATCACTGTGACTGGGTTGATGATCTTTATTATGGGGAATGGCCCCACAAATTTTGAGCCCAGTTTTTTGCTGGGCAGTCTTAGTCTCAAATATTTTGTGGAGAGGTAAACCTTCTCTCCCACCTGGAATGGCCGTTGCGGAGCCCGGTGTTTATCTGCCTGTTTCTTGTAGGTTTGTGTCGCTTTGTCTAGGGCTTTCTTGACATTTTCCCAAGCTGCTTTCAGCATCGACATCCAATCAGTCAAGCTGACAGAGGAGGGGGGGGGTCTCTTGGATACTCAGGCATTGGGACGAAATCCATGCCGCTCACTACTTTAAACGGTGTGAGTCCTGTGCTGCTGTGAACAGCATTATTGTATGCAACCTCAGGGAAAGATAAAAGGTCTGCCCAATTAGACTGCTGATAGTTCACATAGCACCTCAGGTACTGCTCTATCATGGCGTTCAGTCTTTCTGCTGCCCCATTAGTGCTCGGATGAAAAGCTGAACTAAGACCCTGAGATGATCCAATGGACCGCAGGAACTCCCTCCAAAATTTAGCCGTGAACTGGACCCCTCTGTCTGAGATGATTCTTCGAGGTACTCCATGCAGTCGGTAGATATGCTTCACAAACAGTTTAGCCAGCTTGTGAGCCGAGGGTAGTCCGCTACAGCGAATGAAGTGTGCCTGCTTGGAGAACAGGTCTATTACAGTCCAAATCACTGTGTTCCCCCCACTTTTTGGCAACTCTACTATAAAGTCCATTGCAATCTCCTCCCATGGCCTTGTTGGTTCTGCCACTGTTTGCAGTAGTCCCAGGGGTTTTCCTGGTCGTATTTTCATTGTGGCACAGACTGTGCAGCTTTTTACACAGCTATCCACATCTTTCTTCATTCCAGGCCACCAGAATTGCCTCCGGGCTAGGTGTAAAGTCTTTAGGAACCCAAAATGGCCTGCCATTTTGGCGTCGTGGCTCCTCTGGAGAACTAGGATACGTAGAGATTCTGGAACGTAGAGTTTCGTCCCCTTCCAGGCAAGGTCATCCCTCTTCGTCAAGATGTGTTGGTTGTTTTGGAACCAAGGGTCCGTTAGCAGCTCAGTTTTGAGTCTTGTGGTTAGATCGCTTGTGGTTTGACCCCGTCGGTCACGGTGTTGCCGCCTGGTGGTTACTTGGGCAGCTGGTTGAGCAGAAGGAATAATGGCGTCCACTACGTGCTCCCGTTCGCATTTGTACTGAGGCATGCGGGAGAGGGCATCAGCTAGAAAGTTCCTCTGCCCTGGAATGTGCTTTAGTACGAAGTTGAAACGGTTGAAGTATTGAGCCCATCGGACTTGTTTGGGTGATAGTTTCCGTGGGGTTCTGAGAGCTTCCAGATTTTTGTGGTCGGTCCAAACTTCAAACGGTTTCTGGCTCCCTTCTAGCAGGTGTCTCCAGGTTAGTAGTGCCCATCGCACTGCAAAAGCCTCCTTTTCCCATGCGGCCCATCGTCTCTCCGTGTCTGTGAGTTTGCGGGAGGTATAGGCACAGGGTTGCAAATTTCCTTGGTTGTTTCTTTGGAGCAGTACTGCTCCTACGGCCATGTCGCTGGCGTCTGCCTGGATCACGAAAGGTTGCTCAGGGTCAGGATGCTTCAGTACCGGCTCCTTTGCAAACATTTCTTTCAGTGTTTCGAATGCCTCCTGGCAGGTTAGGCTCCACTGTAGGGGTTGTCCCGGACGAGGTTTCATTCCTGGGCTCCCTGTCTTCAGGAGGTCTGTCAGGGGTTTGGCAATCTTCGCAAAGGAAGGAATTAACTGCCTGTAGAAGTTCGCGAACCCTAGGAAACTTTGTAGCTGTCTGCGAGTGCGAGGGGGTTGCCAGCTTAGGACGGCTTGCACTTTAGCTGGGTCCATCTCTATTCCCTCATTTGACACTCTGTAGCCTAGATAGTCTAGTCGCTCACGGTGGAATTCACATTTTGATAGTTTGACATACAGGTTGGCTGCCAGAAGTTTTTCCAGTACTTGGCGAACCAGGGGTATGTGGTCATCGACGGTCTCAGTGTAAATAAGGATGTCATCTAGAAAAACAAGGACCCCCTTGTATTAACTGCATGAACACTGCTTGGGCTCCCTGTAATCCAAAAGGCATCACTTTGAATTGGAAGCTTCCTAAAGGGCAGTTGAATGCTGTTTTCCATTCATCTCCTTCTCTGATCCGTATTCGGTAGTATGCTTCTCTGAGGTCTAATTTGGTAAAGACTTTTCCCTTGGCCAAGTGAGACAGCATATCTTTCATGAGGGGAAGCGGGTATAGGTTGTGTACGCACACCCCATTTATCCCTCGAAAATCCATGACCAAACACATAGTTCCATCTTTTTTCTCTTTGAAAAGGACTGGTGCCGCAATCCGTGGCTTGGCTGGCTCGATGAACCCTCTTGCTAGGTTTTTATCTATGTATTCACGCATTTCTTGCATCTCTCGAGGCGTCATGGCATACAGCTTGGGTTTGGGTAGTTTTGCCCCAGGGATGATTTCAATGGCACAATCTGTTTCGCGGTGGGGGGGCAGGATGTCGCATTCTGTCTCACTGAACACTTCTGCGAGGTCCTGGTATTCCACTGGAATCAGTTCAGCCTCTGGGGGTTTGTCAGATGTGGTTGCCAGTTGTTCTCGTGGGCTCTCTTGGGGGACTCCCAATGTGAGTGGTATTTCTGCTTGCTCATGAGGGAGGGGTTGAGGACCCGGTGATATCCTAAGTCTGCCGGTGCCCCCCTGCCACCAGATGGTTGGTCCCCACTTGTCTAACCAGGAAAGTCCAAGTATAACTGCCTCTGTCATTTTGGGGGCTATTATAAATCGAATTATTTCCCAGTGATCTGCCAATTCTAGTCTCACTGGTTCAGTTAGGTGAGTGGCATAGGCTCCGCCCATTAGGGATCCGTCAACCTGCTCGAATCGAATCGGGTGGGCCAATCATTTCGCTCTGATCCCCAGTTTCTGAACTGTGGTTAAGTTGATCAAGCACCTAGTGCAGCCTGAGTCTACAAGGGCCTGAAAACCCCCCTGTTTTCCTGTTTTTGGGGTTGTGAGGCGTATTGGGAAAAGGAAAGGGTAAATTGATTCACTGACCATTGGGTCGTTTTCTCCCTCTTCCTCGCTGTCATAGGGTTCGATTGACTGGTCATCATTGCCTGGGGTTTCACCACTTTCGCCTGGGAGGGAGGAGACCCCTGCAGCTTGAAGAGCCCTCCTGGAAGTGTTGATAGCCCGTCGGGGCCCTCGTTCTTGTTGGGCCCTGGGTGGTAGGTCTGGCCTTGGTTTCAGGGATGGGGATGGGCATGCAGCTACCATGTGGCCCATCCCTCCGCATCTGTAACACCTCACGGAACTTCGAGGGAGGGCTGGTCTCAGGTCTCGCTCTGGTGCCATTTCTTTCTTTTGGCAGGGTGGTTTTAGATTAGGTTGACCCCTCTCCTTTGTGTCTGGTTCCTTCCTTGTGTCGTTGGCACGTAGTCCACTGTCGACTTTTGTTGCCACTCAGAACCACTCAGAGAGTTGGTTTGGCATGTCACAATATGCAGTTACTTGGGCAATACGTTTATCCAGGCTTATTCTGAAAAAATGCACCAGCAACCGTTCTGGAAGGGGGGGTAGTCTTCCAACTATCCTCCTGAATTCACGGATGTGCTCTTTGATGGGGCGGCCTCTTTGCTTTAGGTTGCTGAGTTCCTCCTCTGCATATGGGTCCTCCTCCCCCTCTTCAAATCTGGCCTCTAGCACGTGCAGGAAGCCATCTATGTCTCTCAGTTGAGGAGCTCTTCGCTTATGGAGGGCGGCTAGCCATTCTTTTGCTTCCCCCTCAAAACCCTCTGCAATTGCATTCACCATGGTTCTTAGGGATGGGTAGAGGTGCCCATAGCGCTCTAAGTGGATATCAGCTGAATCAAGGAATAGAGCTAGTTGGTCTGAATTACCATCAAACTTTCCCCTGAATCGGGGTGGATCGTTTAGTTCCCTCCCTCCTCTGTTTTCCTCCTGGCCCCTGTATGCCCGTGCCTGATACGTCCAGTCATCTTCTTCAGCTCTAGGAGGGGGAGAGGGAGGGAGTTGCCTGCTCTTGGCAGCATGCTTGCTTCTGGGACTGCGCTCCAGGATGCATCTCCTCCCTTCAGCAGGATCAGATATGCCTCCTCTCTCTTCCGGATGGCAGGCTGGCCTCTCGTCATGAAGGGTGGCTTGATCAAAATCCTCCCTCAGTTTCTCTACTGCACCCCCCAGGGATCCCATCTGGGGCCGGGGCCTTCTAGCTCTAATCTGCCTCATACATCTTCCCGGCCCATTCGCTCCCACAGAGAGGGACTTCTCCGGGTGCCGTCCACTAGACTTTGTCAGCGGGCGACGCCCAGGGGAAGGGCCTTCTCTGTGGCGGGCCCAGCCCTCTGGAACGACCTTCCCCCCGACATTAGAACAACTACGGACTTCCGCTCCTTCCGTCAGAAATTAAAAACTCACTTTTTCTGCTTGGCCGGCCTAGGTTAGTCTCTACCTCAGGGGTTAGGGAATGTTAATTTTAAAATGGGGATTTTAGTACAGGGACAGTTGATTTAATTTGTTTTTATTGTATTTATTTATGTATATATTTTATGCTGTTTTAATTTTCCCTGTGCACCGCTCCGAGTCCCCCTGGGGAGAGGACGCGGTATAGAAAAATAAAATCTATTCTATTCTAAATCTATTGTTCCCAGTCCCACATCCAGTACTTATCTTTTCTTGCTTCTGTAGGTGGGAAAGGTTGGGTGTCTGCAGCTCCGCTGAAGAGGGGATTTGGCTGGCTTCCAGCTGGAATGAGGTTTTTTTCTGCCATGGCCTGATCTCCTCCCTCTTTATCAGGCATTGCCTGGGGAAGGCGGGACTCAGGTAGCCCGGAAATCTTGATAGATTTCTTTTAAAAGATCTGGCTGTCTGTCAAGCTCCCAATGAGAAACATCAAATGATTCATGGCCTCACGTAAAAGTTCAAAGAAATGTCCGTTTATTGAATATAACGTCATGGCAAGCCACGGTTGCAGCCAGATCTGAGAATAATTGGATGGCTTCTGCACTTTACCCCCTTATGCCCCCTCCCCTCTGCTTGTCATAATTTACGTTCTCCAATTAGCATTGAAAATAATTGCATGCATGCGCAGTCACAGGCTGTTCTGAGATTCCTTTCCTGCCACAGGAATGTCAAGCATTTTCAGTTTGTTAAGGCAAACAGATAAAATCCATGGCAACATCGGGATGTTGACACCCAGGTTTTGAAGAGGCAATTTTTTTAAAAAAAGTAGGTAGGTAGATAGAGGGATAGAGAGAGAGAGAGAAATACAGTAGGTAGGTAGGGAGAGAGAGTAGGTAGGTAGGTGGAGGGAGGGGGGGAGAGAGAGAAATATAGTAGGTAGGTAGCTAGGGGGAGAGAGAGAGTGTAGATAGGTAGGTAGGTAGAGGGATAGAGAGAAATTGAGAGAGAGAGAGAAATACAGTAGATAGGTATATAGGTAGATAAAGGGGGAAGAGAGAGAAATACAGTAGGTAGGTAGGGAGAGAGAGTGTGTAGATAGGTAGGTAGGTAGATGGACACAGAGAGAAATACAGTAGATAGATAGGGAGAGAGAGAGTAGGTAGGCAAGTATATAGAGAGTGGAGAGAAATACAGTAGATAGGTAGGAAGAGAGAGTGTGTAGATAGGTAGGGAGAGGGATAGAGAGAGAAAGAGAGAGAGAGAAATACAGTAGATAGGAAGGTAGAGAGAAAGAGAGAAAGTAGGTAGGTTGGTAGGTAGGTAGGTGTAGGTAGGTAGGTGTAGGTAGGTAGGTAGGTAGGTGTTTCCAGGTGTATTTACCCATGTGCTGCAGAAGGAAATCACTGACCACCTTTGGAACAAATCTTTGTTTCTGCAGGCACAGTACATCACCAACGTAATTCTCATCAATCACTCTAACAGTTACTAAACAGCTTTCCAAAAGGGGGGAAAAAACCTTTTTGCACTCTGCAAACCTCCCGCAAACGTTCCATGGCCCTTCGATGAAATGCTGAGCTAAGCCCCTGTGAAGACCCAATGGACCTAATGAACTCCCTGCATAACTTAGCAGTGAATTGGACACCTCAGAGATGATCATGCAGGGAACACCATACAGCCTATATATCTGCTTATGAACAGTTTGGCCAGTTTTTTGCTGATGGGAGCCCTGGGCAAGCCATGAAGTGGGCTAGCTTTGAGAACAAATCTATTACAGTCGAAATGACCAGATCCCCCAATCTCAGGGATTTTGACAATCCATGGCAATTTCTCTCCAGGATCAGGGCAGATTTGCCACTTGCTGAAACAACTTGGAGGGTTTCCCTGGTCTCTTCTTCATGGCTGCAGAAGTGGCACAGCTTTTAACATGGTCCTCAATGTCTTCTTTCATCTTTGGCCACCAAAATTGCCTTCTGGCCGATGCAGGGTTTTCAAATAGCCTTGCCTTCTTGGAATTGTTACTCTTCTAGAGTACTTGGAGTCACAGGCTATTGGGTGCATACAATTTGAAGCCTTTCCAGGCTAGTCCATCTTTCAGGGTCAGAGCTTCTTTGTTGTCTTTATACCATGGGTCAGCTGGCAGTTTGTCCCTTAGTCTTTGGGTCAACCTCCCCCCCCCATCTGCAGTTCCTCGTCGTTTACCATATCCCCTGGTTGTGGCTTGGGAGGCAGGTTGGGAGGCAGGTTGGGATCATAGCATGGACTACCTCTTCATGTTTACTATTGTACTGTGGTTTGCATGACAAGGCATCTACCTGGAGGTTTCCCCCTCACCCACCCAGCAATGTATTTTAGCTCAAAATTGAACCGTTTGAAATACTGCACCCAATGAACTTGCTTTGGGGAATTTTCATGGGGGTCTTAAGTGTCTCTAGGTTCTTATGATCAGTCCACAATTCAAATGACATGTAACAGCCCTCAAGAAAGTGTCTCCATGTCACTACTTTATCAAGTGCCTTACTGAAGTCCAAGTAAATTATATCAACAGCATTTCTCTAGTCCATTAATTTTTGCACTTTGTCAAAGAATGCAATAAGATTAGTCTAGCATGATTTGTTTTTGACAAACCCATGTTGGCTTTCGGTTATTACTTTGTTAATTTAATTTAATTTAATTTATTTAGATTTATAGAACCGCCCTTCTCCATCGAAATGGACTCATGGCGGTGCACAGGAAATTAAAATCGATAACCTGCAAATAACTAGGCCCCGTGCCATGGAGCGATTTAAAGATGGTAACAAGCACCTTGAAGCACACCTGGAAGGCCACAGGTAGCCAGTGCAGCTCGCGCAGGAGAGGTGTTACGTGGGAGCTTCGAGATGCTCCCAGGATCCCCCGCACGACCGCATTCTGTACTAGCTGGAGCTTCCGGATGCACCTCAAGGGGAGCCCCATGTAGAGAACGTTACAGTAGTCTAGGTGGGACGCAACGAGCGCTTGAGTGACTGTGCGGAGGACGTCCCGGTCAAGAAAGGGGCACAACTGGCATACCAGGCGTACCTGGTAGAAAGCCCCCCTGGTCACGGCCGCCACCTGGTCATCCAGTGGCAGCCGCGAATCCAGGAGGACACCCAAGTTGCGGGCCCTTTCCACGGGGGCCAGTGATTCGCCCCCGATGACCAGCGATGGAATCAGCTGGCCATGCCGGGGCGCTGGAAGCCACAACCACTCGGTCTTGGACGGGTTGAGCCGAAGTTTGTTGCTTCCCATCCAGACCCGCACAGCTTCCAGGCACAGGGACATCACCTCGACGGCATTGTTGGGGTGGTTGGGGGTAGATATGTACAGCTGAGTGTCATCAGCGTACTAATGGTACTCTACCCCACAACCACGGATGATCTCACCCAGCGGCTTCATATAGATGTTAAACAGGAGGGGTGAGAGGACCAACCCCTGAGGCACCCCACAAGTGAGTGGTCTCGAGGTCGACCTCTGCCCTCCTGTCAGTACAAATTGCGACCGACCGGAGAGGTAGGAAGAGAACCACTTTAAAACAGTGCCCCCCAGTCCCAATCCCTCCAGTCGGTGCATTAGGATACCATGGTCGATGGTATCGAAAGCCACTGAGAGGTCTAACAGGACCAGGATAGAGGAAAAACCCCTATCTCTGGCCCTCCAGAGATCATCCACCAACGCGACCAATGCCGTCTCGGTGCTGTGCCCAGGCCGGAAGCCGGACTGGCGTGGGTCTAGATAAGCAGTTTCCTCCAGGTGCCGAGAGAACTGCTGTGCCACCACACTCTCTACAACCTTCGCCAAGAAGTGAAGATTGGAGACCGGACAGTAGTTAGTTAACAATGCTGGGTCCAGGGAAGGCTTCTTGAGGAGGGGTCTCACCACCGCCTCTTTAAGGGAGGCCGGCAAGAACCCCTCACTCAGAGAAGCGTTCACAATTTCCTGGAGCCAGCCTCGTGTCACCTCCCAGGAGGCCAGTACCAGCCAGGAGGGACACGGGTCCAATAAACATGTGGTGGCATTCAGCCGTCTCGGCAGCCTGTCCATGTCTTCAGAAGCAGCAAAGTCGAACTCGTCCCATAAAACGGTCTCAAGACCCGCCTCGGACGGTCCGCCCAGATCTATCTCAGTGGAGGCCAGTTCGTCCCGGATCCAAGCGATTTTATCCTGCTTACTTCTAAGTGTTCACTTATTCATTGCTTGATTATCTTTTCCAGAAATTTCCCTGGTATTGAGGTCAGCTGATAGGTCTGTAGTTTCCCAGATCTATTTTTTCCCCTTTTTTAAAGATGGGGACCACATCAGCTCTTTTCCAGTCCTCTGGCAGTTCCCCAGAGCTCCAAGTTTTCTGAAAGATATAGTTCAGTGGTTCTGAGATATCATCTGCCAGTTCCTTCAGAACTTTGTGGTGTAATCCATCTGGTCCTGGTGATTTAAATTTGTCTAGAGTAGAAAGGTATCCACTTACCATTTTCTTCCCTATTTTAACTTGTGTTCCTAATCTGTTTTTTGTGGTGCTGCTTTTGATAGGTTGGATTGCTTTTCTCTTTGTGTAAAGACAGATGCAAAAAATGAGTTTAATAGTTCTGCTTTCTCCCTGTTGCTTGTTACATACTTGCCACTTTCTCCCAGCAATGGACCAATTGTTGCCTTAACTTTTTTCTTGTTTTTAACATGTTGAAAGAAGATTTTTTTTGTTATTTTTTACTTTTGTTGCAAGCCTTTCTTCATTGTGAGCCTTAGCTTTCCTCACTTTGTCTTTACAGGCTCGGGCTATTTGCTGATATTCTTCCTTATTTGTGAGTCCCTCTTTCCACTTTTTATACTTATCCTTTTTGTCTTTCAATTTGTCAGACAGTTCTTTATGCAGCCATGTTGGTATCTTTTGAGAGCTGTTATTTTTATTCTTCATTGGTATCTTGCTAGACTGGGCTTTTATAATATCACTTTTCAAAATTTCCCAAGATTCTTGAGTTGTTTTCCCCTGGAAGATTCTCATCCATAGAATCCTTCCCAAGCTCTCTCTAAGTTTATTGAAATTAGCTTTCTTAAAGTCCAAAGCTCTAGTTCGACTTTGTTGTACTATTTGTGTTTGCATAATGTTGAATTCCAATATTGCATGATCACTTGCCCCCAAGGTTCCTGTAGCATCAACACCTTCTATCATTTCCTCTCATTAGTGAGAATTAAGTCCAATATGGCTTATCCCCTTGTTCCCTTCTCTACTTTTTGGGAAACAAAGTTGTCTGCTAGGTTTGTTAGGAATCAGTTGGATCTTCCACTTGGAGCAGAGTTTGTCTCCCAGTTGATGTCAGTAGCCATTACTATTTTTTTACAGATTTATTATTATTTTTTTATTCTCTTATATACCATTTTAAGTATACATTCACATAATTATTTTTCTTTACATTTATCATTCTTATACATTTGTTATTCCATTTTATAGATTATAATATACATATACAGTTTGGGTTGCTTTCTTTACCATCCCTTCCTCCTATTGTAACACCACCTTATTTTCCTTTTCTCTTCTCCCTCCTTCCCTTCTCTCCTCTCCTCCTTCCTCCTCTCCTTTCCTTCTTCCCTTACCTTTCTCCTACTCCTACTCTTCCTCTTCCCCTACCTACCCTCTCTCCTTCTCTTCCTCTCCCTTCCATCCTCCTCTCCTTATCTCTTTCTTCTTCCCCCCATCTTCCTTTCATTTTCTCCTCCTCTCTCTCTTTCTATTATTATAGGTGTCTCTTTCAAATCTCAATTTATGTTTCATTGGGATGGTATTTCAGCACACCCAAGTATAATTAGCATTGTTTCTTGTTCCCTTACCTTCACTAATCTATCCTAATTATATTTTCCCCCTTTATATCTCTTTATTATATGTATACAGTGGTACCTCGGTTCACGAACTTAATTCGTGAACTGACTCTGGTCGCGAACCAAATTGGTCGTGAACCGAGGCACAGTTTCCCATAGGGTTCAATGTAAATCCGGTTAATCCGTTCTGACCTTGCTTTTTGGTCTTAATTCTTGAACTGACTCTGGTCGCGAACCGAATTGGTCGTGAACCGAGGCACAGTTTCCCATAGGGTTCAATGTAAATCCGGTTAATCCATTCTGACCTTGTTTTTTGGTTTTTGAAGCACAAAAAATATGAAACAAATTACAACACACATTAGTACAGTTCTGACCTTGTTTTTTGGTTTTTTGAAGCACCAAAAATATGAAACAAATTACAATACTGTACACATTAGAACAGTTCTGACCTTGTTTTTTGGTTTTTGAAGCACAAAAAATATGAAACAAATTACAACACACATTTGTACAGTTCTGACCTTGTTTTTGGGTTTTTGAAGCACCAAAAATATGAAACAAATTACAACACACATTTGTACAGTTCTGACCTTGTTTTTGGGTTTTTGAAGCACCAAAAATATGAAACAAATTACAACACACATTTGTACAGTTCTGACCTTGTTTTTGGGTTTTTGAAGCACCAAAAATATGAAACAAATTACAACACACATTTGTACAGTATAGTAATGTACAGTATAAAGAGAGAACACTAAGCTTGCTTGAGATGACTTCTGGCATGGATGAAGGCAGGTGGGAGGCGGTTATTGTTTGGAGGTAGAGTCCCCCTCCATAAGGACATCAGGGGGATCTCCTTCAGGGCTTTCCTCTCTCCTTTGTCTCCTAGCTGTAGGCTCAGTTTTGCTGAAAAACCTGTCCAATGTCACTTGTCTTTTCCTGCGCTGCAAAACCCTCCGGAAATGAGAGACCACATTATCATCCATGAGATTTAACACTCTGTTCGTGACAGTTATGTTGGGGTGGTGCTTTTCAAAGAAATCATGGCACTCATGCCATTTTTGCATAATGGATTTTATGGCATCACTGGTAACCTCCTCCCTTTCTTCCTCTTCCTCTGTGGAATGCTCCTCAAGAAGTGCCTTTTGCTGCTCACTGTGGAGTTCAGAAAGTTCCTCAGTGGTCAGCTCCTCCCTATGTTCCTCAACAAGGTCTTCCACATCAGCACCTTCAACGTCCAGACCCATACTCTTGCCCATGGACACAATTTCCTCCACTACCTCTGCATCAGACCCTTCTAGGTCTAGGTCATGTTCATGTTCATGTTCAGTGACACACTCTGGCCACAGTTTCCTCCAGGCTGAATTTAGGGTTCGGGGAGTGACCTCTTGCCAGGCTTTGTCAATGAGGTTAATGCAGTGGACAACATTGAAATGTTTCTTCCAGAACTCTTTCAAAGTCAAGGACGTCTCTTCAGTGACATTATAACACCTAGTGTAGAGTGCCTTTGTGTACAGCTTCTTGAAGTTGCAGATGACTTGCTGGTCCATTGGTTGCAGAAGTGGTGTTGTGTTGGGGGGGAGGAACTTTACCTTGATGAAGTCATACTCAGCATCCATATCATCCAGGAAGACTGGAGGGTGTGCTGGGGCATTGTCCATCAGAAGAAGGCACCTTTCAGGCAGCTGGTTATCAGAAAGATACTTTTTGACGGTGGGTGCGAACACCTCGTGCAGCCATTCCATAAACAATTGCCTTGTCACCCAAGCTTTGGCATTGGATCTCCACATGACGGGCAGTCTGGCCTTGTTCACATTTTGTTCCCTAAATGCACGAGGGGTCTGCGAATGGTACACCAGTAGTGGTTTAATTTTCAGATCGGCGCTTGTGTTGGCATACAGCAAAAGGGTCAATCTGTCCTTCATGGGCTTGTGCCCTGGTAGTGCCTTTTCCTCCTGCATGATATAGGTTCTGTTCGGCATTTTCTTCCAGAAGAGCCCTGTTTCATCACAGTTGAACACTTGTTGAGCGACGTATCCTTCTGTCGTCATGAATTCTGCAAATTCTAACTTGTAGGCTTCTGCTGCGGCCTTGTCAGAACTGGAAGCCTCACCATGTCTAATCACACTGTGGATGCCACTTCTCCTGCGGAATTTTTCAAACCACCCCCTACTGGCTTTAAATTCGTCACTTGTTGCACTTGTAGAGGGGCTTCTTTGCACTAAATCACTGTGCAATCTCCTGGCTTTCTGACAGATCATAGCTTCACTAACGCTATCACCTGCCAGCTGTTTCTCATTCAACCACACCAACAAAAGTTTTTCCACCTCTTCCAGCACTTGCGTCCTCTGCTTGGTTAACATTGTTACTCCTTTTGCAACATCAGCTACTTTGATGGCGGCTTTGTTTTTCAAAATAGTCGAGATTGTTGACTTTGGCATCTTGTACTCTGAGGCCAGATCAGTCACACGAATACCACGGTCATGCTTTTCTACAATTTCCTTCTTCAGCTCAATGGTTATTTTCTTCACAACCTTGCTGTCACTTTCATTGCTCCTCCGCACTCTCTTCTTTCCACCATGCTTGCGCTGCATATCCTTGTCACCTGCATTTCCAGGTTGCACATCATCACCTGCATTTCCAGGTTGCACATCATCACCTGCATTTCCAGGTTGCACATCATCACCTGCATTTCCAGGTTGCACATCATCACTTGCATTTCCAGGTTGCACATCACCACTTGCATTTCCAGGTTGCACATCATCACTTGCATTTCCAGTTTGCACATTGTCACCTGCATTGCTGCTCTGCACTTTCTTCTTTCCACCATGCTTGCGCTGCATATTCTTGCTACCTGCAATGCTGCTCCGCACTTTCTTCTTTCCACCATGCTTCCTGGGAGCCATATTGGGAGTCAGGTTTTCTGTGTCTCTTTCTCTCCACGACCCTTCCTACAGGAAGTCGCAACCATGTGACAAAAAGGAAATAGATAAAATGTCCGCGGCTCCTGTTCGTGAACCGAAGCGGAGTTCGTGAACCGAGGCGGAGTTCGTGAACCAAAGCGGAGTTCGTGAACCTGAGCATATTTTTATGAACTTTTCTGTTCGTGAACCGAAGCGGAGTTCGTGAACCGAAGCATATTTTTATGAACTTTTCTGTTCGTGAACCGAGTTGTTCGTGAACAGAAGCGTTCGTGAACCGAGGTACCACTGTATATTTATTTTATTTATTTATTTTATTAAATTTATACCCCGCCCTTCTCCTTGTTAGGACCCAGGGCGGCGCACAGAGATGTTAAAATACATACAAAATATATAAAATATATAAAATTTAAAATACTTATTCTAATAAATAAAAGTATATGCTTATATATTTTATATTTTCTTTTCTTTTCCCCCCGTCTCCCCCCCCCTTTCCATTTAACAGTGCATTGCCTGGGTTCTGTATCTTCTTCATACTTTCTTTTCTAGTTTCCTTTCTCTAGTCAATCATCAAATCTTCCCCATGTCTTGAAGTACTCTGATTCTTCTTTATCCTTTATTTTCATTGTCAACCTCTTCATCTCTGCACAATCTAATATCTTTTTTACTATCTCTTCATCTGTTGGTAGCTTATTTAATTTCCAATTTTGGGCAAATACTATTCTTGCTGCTGTAGTTACATGTATAATCAAATAGGTATCCTCTTTCTTAACTTTCTCTGGGATAATACCTAGTAAAAATATCTCTGGTTTAAATTCTGTTTCTTGTTGTAACATTTCCTTTAACCATACTCTTATCTTACTCCAGTATTTCTTTGCTTCTGCACATGTCCAACACATATGATAATAGGAATCTACTGCTTGTTGACATTTTGCTGATTTATTGTCAGGCCAGCCTCCTTCATTAACCAAGAAAGAAACCACTCAACTCCATTTTAAAGAATTAAGAGTACTTTTACTGGTTATGAAAAGATAGCAGCTGAGTAAAGCAAGATCTGAAGCCAAAGTGCGTGAAATCATACATACAAGCTCAACCCGTCCAAGACCGAGTGGCTGTGGTTTCCGGCACCCCGGTTTAGCCAGATAAATCTAACACTGGCCATTGGGGGCGAACATCTTGCCCCCGTGGAGAGGGCGCGCAACTTGGGCGTCCTTCTGGATTCCCGGCTGGCCATGGAGGACCATGTGGCGGCCGTGGCCAGGGGGGCGTTCTATCAGGTTCGCCTGATACGCCAGTTGCGCCCCTTACTAGACCGGGGGGCCCTTCGCACAGTCACTCAAGCGCTCATGACATCTCGGCTGGATTACTGTAACGCTCTCTACATGGGGCTCCCCTTGAGGTGCACTCGAAGGCTGCAGTTAGTGCAGAATGCGGCCGCGCGGGTGGTTATGGGTGCCTCAAGGCAAGCCCACGTAACACCTCTCCTGCGCGAGCTGCACTGGCTGCCTGTGGCCTTTCGAGTGCGCTTCAAGGTGTTGACCACCATCTTTAAATCGCTCCATGGCTCGGGGCCTAGCTATATACGAGACCGCCTCCTGCCCCATACATCCCTTCGTCCGGTCCGCTCCCACAGAGCGGGCCTACTCCGGGTGCCGTCGGCTGGGCAATGCCGGCTGGCGACACCCAGGGGAAGAGCCTTCTCTGTGGCGGGCCCGGCCCTCTGGAACGACCTACCCCCCGACCTTCGCACTACCTCGGACCTCCGCCTCTTCCGCCAACGTCTTAAGACGTACTTATTCCAACAAGCCGGCCTAGGATAGCCCCCCGCATCTGACTTTTAAATATAAATTATAATTTGGTTACGGTTTTAATAATGGGTTTTAGCACGGGTGAATTAATTTAATATATTTTTAATTGATTGATGTATATTGTATTTATGGTTTTATATAATGCCTGTGCGCTGCCCTGGGTCCTAACAAGGAGAAGGGCGGGGTATAAATTTAATAAAATAAAAAATAAAATAAATCAATATATGTCCAAACCCCTCCCCCCAGCATTCCCCACCCTATTGTCCAATCCACAAATCCCTCAGGTGTCATGTGAGTTGCATCTCCAGAAGCATCATCAGGTTGGCATACAAGATGGTTGGCCTTGACCATCCCAAGGCACTAGACATTGGCATGCGCAGTAGATGGTGAAAACATACTCCCTTTTCCAATATCTCTCCTGCACCAGTTAATCCCATACCCAGCTCCCCCTCCGTGTTTCAATGGCAGCCAAAGTGAGTAGCAAAGCAGAGGCTGACATTTATCTTTAAACATCTTTGCTAATTTTTCTGGTGACATATGCCATCTGTAAAATATTTTGTATAAGTTTTCTTTGTAAGCTGTTGACATGGTTAATTTATAGTTCTTTTCCCATAGTTGTTGCCACTTTTCTAACTCAATTGTGTAACCCAAATTCCTTGCCCAGGTTACCATTAGTTCTGTCCCAAACCTCTACAATATACATGGATGCAGACTTGGCTGTCTGCCACATCTAAGGAGGGAGATAAGCAACCCCTTGGCTGGGAGCCCAGAAAGCTATCTCTATTAAACAAGGCTTGAACTCACGAAATTCTCCCAATCTTTCTCTACAGCTGGATCAGTAAATTGTTGTTTCCTGCAAAATTCCCCTCCTGTCGCCCCACCCATAAGCTCTCCGGGAGGGGCCAATCAGTAGCCATCTGTTCCTATTTTCTTCCGTGACCTTTTCCAAAGCTGCTCCTTCCTTCTTGCAGCCCTATGCATACGCACATCAGGGACAGCCTCCCTCTGTTCTTCCACACTGCTCCCTGACTCAGATGCCACCTGGTGTCTAACAGGCCTCTCTAGTCCCTGCTCTGACTCTGAACACCCCCCAGAGTCTTCCACAGCCTCCATGGCAGTCCCATAGTGTTCATTGCTGTCAGATTCCACCAACAGCTCAGCCAGCCACTGTTTGGCCACAACACCACTGCCAGGTAGTCCGCCCACTCATTTTGCTGCTGGTTCACAAAACAGCACAGATACTGCTCCAATATCCTGATCACTTTCTCCGTCCCTCCATCGGTTTCTGGATGGTGCACCAAGGACAAGCAGATTTGTACATCCAAGGCCTTCATCAGCCCTTTCCAAAACTGGGCTGTAAATTGTGCTCCTCTGTCCAACACAACCCTGTCAGGTAGGCCATGCAGCCTGAAACCATGTTGGATAAACATGTGGACGGTGGCATGGGTTGTTGGTAATCCCTGACACAGGATAAAATGCACATGTCAGCATGTATCCCACTACGAACATTTTGGTAAATCCAGAAGATGGAGGCAAGTCCACAGAAATGACCCCCCCAGGGTCTCTCCGGTGTCAGCAATGGCTGGAGCAGCCCTGGGGGGGGGCAGCTCCTGTCACTGACTTGGCCTGCTGACACCATATACAAGATGTGACGTAAGATTGTATGTCATGTCATAATTGGGGCCACCAGAAGATACAGGAGACCAGGTTCAAGATCTTGAAGAGGCCAAAGTGCCCCGCTGCAGGATTATCATGGCTCTGTGATAATCCCTGAAGTGGCCCCACTGGCACATAGAGTCTGTCTCAGTACCGCAAGAGTTTATTGGTGAATGTCGATGAGAAGACAGGCCCCAACTCTGCCTTCCATTGTTCCATCCAATTGTCATGTTGCTGCACTTCCCCTATTTGAGGCCATAAGTCCACAGGCTCCTGAACACTGGAGAAGGACTCTACGGGCAAAACTGTCTGGGGTGGAATCTGGTCTTTGGTACAAGAATACTCAAGTTTCTGCGAGAGTGCATCTGCCCTTTGGTTGCACGCACTGGGGATGTATGTCACACTGAAATTGAACCGTGCAAAGAAGAGGGACCACCAAATCTGGCACTGGTTCAATTTTCATGTGGTCTTCAAAAATTCCAAATTTCTATGGTCTGTCCGGACTTCAATTTTATGTCTGTCCCCCTCTAAATGATGCGTCCAGGCTTCAAATGCCACCTTAATGACTAGTAACTCCTTCTCCCAAATGGTATAATTGCGCTCAGAAGAATTGAGTTTCCGTGAATAAGTGCAAAGGAATAGGGGACTGCCGGAGGCATGAGCCTGAAGTAATACCACTCCAACAGCAATATCTAATGCATCTGCCTCCACTACAAATGGACGGTGGGGGTCTGGGTGCTTCAAAGATGGGCTCTTTCATGAAGGCCTGATTCAAGGCCTGGAACGCTTGTTGCTCAGGGCCACTCCAGTACAGAACTTTTTTCTGCAGGAGCCGAATGAGGGGTGCAGTCAGGGAAGCAAAGCCGAGGATAAAGATCCGATAATAGTTGGCAAACCCGAGGAGTTGCTGGACATCCTTCACTCACCAAGGAGGTTGCCAACTATGCAAAGACTCAACCTTGCCTGGCTCCATCGCAATGCCTTCAGGAGAGATAAAGTGCCCCAGGAACTTGATGGTGGACTGCCAAAACTGGCACTTCTCCAGTTTTGCATACAAGTGATTCTCACGGAGCCGTTGTAGGACCAGGCATAGGTGCTGCTCATGACTCTCCCAGGAGGATGAGTAAATTAGAATGCCATCTAGATAAATAATGACAAACTGGCCCAAAAGGTCCTGGAAGATGTCATTCATAAAATGTTGGAAGATGACCGGGGCATTGGTCAGCCCAAAAGGCATGACTGTATACTCAAAATGCCTGTACCTTGTGATGAAATTCTTTTCACACAAAACTATCACAAATAAACTAAAGAAGTAAAGAAATTTAATCATGGGTAATATTAAAAATCAGTTTGAGCTCAGCCAAGTATTACATCTATCCAATGATGTCAATATTAAAGTTAATGTACATTGTAGCACCACTGTTTTGAGCCTGAACATTGCACTGATTGAGCGAACTGTAATAGTTTTCAACCCCATTTAGGTTTAGAAATCACCCATCAACCCTATTTAGGTTTGGAAATCACCCAGCTAGCTAAAGCATGTAAAGTCTGGTCGAGCCGGTTATATTTTGCTTTAATACATTACTGACATCTTTGACCCATCAAACTGAAAGTTTAGCATCTTGTCTGAAACAGCATAAGCTTGTGTTCTGGCCTCTACCTCCTCATTATACGTCACCATGTTTCGAACCATGTTTCGAGCATCTACAACTGTCGACTTTAGTCTTTTACTCTGCTTACTCACATCAAACACCATGATCGGGAACAAATCTTTGAAATCAGCCAGGGTGATGTTGCTCTGTGTAATAAGTTCATTCATCTCATAGAACTTCTCACTGAATGTCACCACATCCTTGTAAGCTCTCGCAAATTGATGATTGGGGAAATATAAGTCGTAATTGATGGCAGGATATCATTTTTGATTCAGCATAACATACATGTTCTTGAGATTGCAATGATTGAAATCAACAGGCTTGCTTCTTGGCTGCTGGTGCGATCAGTCTGGAATGCCACTAATGTCCACCTAGTTCTTTCCAATGCAGTGCTGATGCTCAACCTCCAAGTGAACTCTGTCGATCATACAATCCGAATGTTTTATCTGTTGACATTTTGCTTGTCATCAATCTCAGGTAATGGGCTGCTGTCAGTTCTATTTTTAATAGGCTTTTGGCTGCACTGACTTTATCAGTTTCTGCTTTTATGCTAGGATAATTAGTAAATGTTACCACTTTAGTGGTCATACAGGCAGTGCCTGCAGTGCCATCATTAGCATCACTGTTTGAGCCAGTTGCGACTCAATTATGGGTTTGCAAAGCTTTGTTAGCTTTCTTTGTAACCCAATATTGCCAAACTTTAGAGCTAAAAGGTTTTATTTATTTATTTTATTTATTTCAAATTTATAAACCCCCCCCTCTCCCCGAAGGGACTCGGGGCGGTGTACAGGAAAATTAAAAACATCAAAAAACATACAGTATATATAAAGTTAAAAACGAATTAAATTACCCTGTACTAAAAACATTAAAATAAAACCCAGCCTATACTAAAAATTCCCCTAAAAATCTAAAATCCATTTGCGTGTTTGGCAGATACTATATAAAAAGGTCTAACTGTTATGCAAGACCAGCTTGTTGGAAAAAATATGTTTTAAGTGAACGGCGAAAGAGGGGAAGGTCCGTGATGGTGCGAAGTTCGGGGGGTAGGTCATTCCAGAGAGCCGGCCCTGCCACAGAGAAGGCCCTGCCCCTGGGCACCGCTACCCAGCATTGACCGGCGGTTGGTACCCTCAGCAGGCCCTCTCTGTGGGAGCATATCGGACGCAGGGAGGTATGTATGAATGTTCCTCTTTGTATTTAGAAACTCCTCAAAGATAAAGTCTCACTTTGCAGGATCTGATATGTTTAAGAACGACATTTTTAAGAAACAACATAATGGGGTTTTTTTTGAGAAAATTTTATTTATTTTTTAATAAAACCAAAATACAAAAAGGAAAAATCATCATTCTGCATTGTATCCTTTGGAAAGTATGTCGACTGGTTACACATAACTCTTGTGCATTTCTAGAATCATTATTATTCATGAATAATCTCATTTTTATAGATTTTAAATCAAAAGATTCATTATATATCTTAATATCATTACACCAGAATTCTCCTCTAATATTCCATATTTGGTCTATCTTCTTCTTCGGACATGTCTTACTTAAACATAACCACATGGCATCCATTGTCTATTCCAAACCTACATGCATATATACATACACCTATATAAATATATCATCTATAATTATTCCGTTACTCTTATTATATCTCATTGTTTATTAGCTGGTGGTTCTTCAATAACAATCTAAAACAGTCTTAAGTTTGCTAAAATTCTCCCCCATTTTGTTAAACTACATCCATCATTCCTACTAAATAACAGTCTTGTTGTTTATGTCCAACCTCATACCCCTGCATTTCTACACATACATAGATACATAGATATATATCATTAAGCTATAGCATTATTATTAGTTACTCTTATTCTAGATAATTATTTACTGACTAATAATCCTTCAATGATATTCTAAAACAATCTATCTAGTTATCAATCATCAAAGGACAACAACTTTCATTATCAGCCAGTGTCTTTCCAGTAGTGAATTGGACGTATCTCTCTTGCCATTTGTGGCCCCCGTCTCTTTTTATTTTTCTTTCCAGGTTTTTTATAAATTTCTTTTTGCACTTTATTGTCCATTATAACTCTCAAATAATACTGCTGCCCAGTTTCTATCTTTACACGTTGTTTGTCTTTGAATGTCAGACGTGTTTCTGGAGAGATTTCTCCTCTTACATCCATCTTCAATTCTTTTTTTCCACCTCTTTTCCTTGATGACCAAAATGAGGCTCACGTTCCTCAAATTCTCTTTTTAGAATTTCCTTCTTTTTATTTTCTTCCACATTTGATCCATTGGTAAAGTTCTCTGTTATCATATATTTATCTTTATCTTCAACTAAAATAAGTATCTCTTTATCTTCAACATTTTCTTTTTTTTCTTTAATTTCTAGAGTCTCCAACTGCTCATAGCTTGGTGTGACAGACAAAGGTTTGTCCAGTTTTTTATCAATTCTTCTTCCATGTTGTTTCAGAAAGTTTAAGATTCCAGCCAAAGACTTCTGATTGTCTAAAGTATCCTCTTCTAGATATGGAACCATGTTGACAAATCCAAAAAGTAATGAAATTTGGTTCTCACTGCCACCCTGGTCTCAGGCCTATTTTATCTTTTCATTAGATTACTTTGATCCTTCTTTGTTATATCTTCCCAAAGAAAATATTGCTGTCAGTTATCAAAAAGCACCTGTTAAATACGATTCATGCTCTGTAACTTTCACAGCTGCTTCAAATTAAAAAAAAAAGGTTGTCTCATAAAGACCAGCCGCTGACCTCCCAGTGGCAGTGTTGCAGATTTTCACTTTTAATATATCCTTCTTCTTTGTTGTTAAAAAAATAGCAAAGAATATAATTCTTGTTGGATTTTAAAAATAAGCAATAAGTCTTAAGGAGGAATTATAAAAATAGTCCCAAATTCAAGATTTTAAGTAACAAAAAATAGAAAGAAAAGAAATAATCCAATCACTTTCAAAGGGAAAAAAAACACCTTGTTACTAACGCTTCAATCCACAATTACAGAAAAATAAGAGAAAAAGGAAACCTCCCAGAACAACATAATGTTTTGACGTTAACTACATTTGACCTTTTATGTTTCACATTTGACATTTGATGTTTTTACTTTCACATTTCACATTTTATGTTTACTAAAAACGACACAATTGCATTTTCATGGTCTTGGGTGATAAGCTATTGTTTCATCTCTTCATCGATACCTGTCTTGATTTTAGATCTGATTTCTTCCTTCTTTTAGTTAAACTTTTCTAGCTCACTCAGGATGAGAGAGTCTTCTTCGACAGAAATTTGATTGTCATCCAACTCATTTGAAATAAGGTTGCTTATCATATTGAACTTCAGGTCTAAAATCAGAACCAGTATGGATGAAGAGATGAAACAATCGCTTATCACCCAAGGTATGAAAATGCAATTGTGTCAGGTGTACCAGTAGGGACGATTTGAATCGGTTCACTGAACCAGTAAAAACCACCTCTGTTTGGCCCCGCCCATGCTTGCCCACTTCCACCTGCTCTCTGCCCACCCATTCTGGCTGGCCACCCCACCCACTATATATGTTGCCTTCACCACATGGTCCAGCTAATTGCCTCGCCAGTCACCTCACCTGCTCAGCTCACCAAAAGTAAACAATGCATACTGACCACTTGCCCTTCACCTTGGGTTGGGGGCTGGAGCTTAGGGACATGCCATTCTCTGAGGCTCTGGAGCCATTACCTCCCTCGGCTGGGTTGGGGAATGCACCATTCCCCAGCTCCAGCCTTGCTTGCCCTGGAGCTGCTTTCCGCTCACTGCCTGCCTCGCTCATCTACCTTCATGCCTGTGGCTGCTTCTCTTCTCGTTCTCAGGCTCATACACAGAGCAAACATGAGAAGGAGGTGAGAAGCACCCAGGTTGAACGCTAGAAGACTTGGCCAGCTGGACCTTTCTGTTGGTTCTGTGGGCATGACTTGGTGGGAGTGGCTTGGTGGGTTGCCAGGAGTGATGTAAAGTTAGCCAGTTAGTCCACTCAGACACATGACCCCCCACCAACCAAGCCGTGCCCACAGAACTGGTAGGGGAAAAAAATAGAATTTCACCTCTGTCACAAAGCTAACAATACCTAAGAATCATTATCATAGCTAGTTTGATTTTTATGAGCAAAGCATTTTAATACTGTGCTAAAACAGGTCACTTTACCCCATGACCAATAAACAGAAACAAAAGTCTTAGATATTTTGACCAACTATATTTATAATATTTTTATTTAAAATGCCATTTAAATTATCAAAGAATGAAAGAGAGTGAAGTTGCAATTTTAATTTTTGCCAAACTGCAGTTTTAATTACTACCACGTACCAATTACTAGCTGCATCTAGTGCACACTTTCTTAAGAATAATATTACTGTACATAGCTGACTTTTGTCCCAAATAGATCTTCATGGAAATTAACTACAGATTATATTTAAATTAGGTTTTTGATTGAAGATTTTCTTCATCAACACAGCAATGCTTTTGGATAAATTAATGCTTGCCAATAGAAAAGACTAGAGTAATTAAAAAACAAAGTGTTTAAAGAGACATAGACCATTTAAACATATTTAATAAACACTTGTGCCACTTACAATTTTAAAACTTTTTTTAAAAAAATATGTATTTACAAATATTCATTATCTTCACTTCTAAGAACAGGGCTATTTTGTTTCAATAGCTTTCTTACTTATTTGGACTTCATAAAATTGATCATTAATTGTAGTTATGCTAGATTTTTCTAGATTCTGTAACATATTCCCTATTCATTATTGAATACCTTAAATATTACACTCAACAAACTTTCTTTTTTTTCTTATTCTATTCTTTCATTTCAGTTTAACTGTTATTATATCTAGTTCTTTGGTTAATTAGGGGTAATTAAAAATATTAATTCTAGCCCTTCTTAAAATTGCTTTGTAAATCATGACATATTTTGATTTATTGTGCTAATTTGGTGGAATTCTAGACTTGTTTAAAAAAATAAATTAGATAATGGCTTAAAGGTAAATGTATGTACCAGCATCATTTGTGTTGCTTCTTAGTGTAGAACAATTACTTCTTATAGATGATTTAATTGAAACAGGACTTTTTAAAAAGAATACAATAAACAAATTCAGATCTGCCTCTCAATAGAACTCACATGGAATGTGGTGGCTGCTGCTGTGATCTCTTTGACATAATTTTCTACTCTGCATAAGTAATAAAAATTTCACAAATATAAGTGTTGTGGATATTTGTTCTTCCATTTTAATTACTAATACTTAATATCTAATATTAATAATTACAGTCATTGTTCTGACTATACTTATTAAAATTACTAAAATTATTATATGTATATACTACACTACACACTACACACACACAAACACACACACAGAACCTTTATTTTCATTGTACAAAATAAATACAACAAAATTGGTTGTAATTGTAACAATGTACATAAAGCAATTAGCAATTGTCTTTCATATTTGTAGTCATAAACATTCTTCTAAAGTGTTACAAGGGAGGAAGGAAATTCCTTCTATGACTAGTCACAGAATACAAATTGGTGACTTGGGCTACTGTAACTTAAATCTCTGCCTAGGACAGGGATCAGCAACCTTAAACACTCAAACAGCCATTTCCCACAGAAAAAAAACCACAGGGAGCCACAAAACCTGGGTGGGTGTGGCCAACTTGACATCACTCACTCCTATCCAGTCACATGACAGCCCCCAGCCACGCCTACCCAGCCAGTCATTAAGGCAGAGAACCAGTTGTTAAATTATTTGCCCTGCCTGGCCTCGCCCCTCTATCTATCTCTCTCTATCTCTCTATCGCTCTCTCTCCCAGGAGATGAGACTGGCTCCTGGGACATCTTCTGCAGGATCCCCTTCAACCCTGGCAGTGCCATGGGATACCTAACTGAATTAAAAGGACAGCAGAGAAACACATCTATCTGAAATTTAAACCATAGGGCACATAACAAGAAACTGCATCAGAGAGAATGCATACTTCTGTTATGACCTATCACCACTTAGTTTCAATGTGAGAAATTTCAATCACTCTTTCACAACTTGACTTCTTCCTGGTAGCACTGGATTTCTTTAACAGCACAACTGAGGAATAATGGGAGTGTAGTGCCCTCTGGAGGTCCATTACATCCTTATTCCTACCTTCCACCCTTCTTTTCCCTTCCCCCCCCTCCACTGATTTCACCTCCCTCCCTCCTGATTTCTCCTCCCTCCCTCCCTCCCTCCACTGATTTTACCTCCCTCCCTCCTGATTTCTCCTCCCTCCCTCCCTCCCTCCTCTGATTTCACCTTCCTCCCTTTAATCCTGTATATTATGGTTCATTATTGTTAATATTTATTAAAGAATGTTGTGTAGCTTAGAAGCTCTCTGCAAAAATAATTGCAGCTGTTGTTTGTGGCTGAAGCTATCCACCTACTTTTATTCCACTTTTAAGGGGGAGGGAAGAAAAGACCCAGGCAGATCCCTCTCTGAATAGCCTCCCATCCGAATTTCAAATGATTTGCTCTCCGATCCTCTGATGAACAGACCCCACTCCTCTTTTGTACTTTATTTTGTACTCTTTTTGGCCTTTATTTTCCCCATTTATTGGGGAAAATTGGATTTTTATTGGGTCTTCCCCCAGCCCCATGCCAAAGGGAAAGCCAGCCAACTTTTCCTCCTAGAAACCCCCCTATCCTTCCCCCTGCTCCCTGCTCCCTTCCCCCTACCCCCCACTCAATCCCAATTTGGGACAGAAAAGTTTTCTGGAAATGTGTGTTAGAGTAATGTCAAAGTGCGCCATCTGATCCTCTGGGGCTCAGCCTGCAACTCTCCACGCTCCTCCAGGCCCACTTGCTGAGCAGGGGGGAGCAGCCCTGATGCCTCCACTCCCCCTCCCCCATGGCCCCAGCCATTGCTGCCCAGCTTCCTCAAAGGTGCTTTGCATTTCAAAGATGGCAGCTCATGTCTGGAGGTGCTGGACAATGTCCCACTGTGAGAGCCAGGCCAGGTCTCTCTACTCTCCAACTCGCCAATGGGGGCATTTCTGCCAGGCCAGCCCCCCCCCCACCCTGGATTTTTGTGCTCAGCACTCAGCCAGGGGAAGGGAGCGCTTCCCCATGCCTCCCCCTCCTTTTTTTTTTGTTTCTTCATGGTTTTTTTTGTTTTATTTATATTACTTTCAATTTCCATCCAACAGTATGTAATCTGGGTACAGTTATTTGAACAGTTATAATCCACATATTTGTTGTTATATTAATCACAATAATATTAATAATATTACTATATAATAACGATAGTATAATAGTATAATAACAATAATATATAACATCATCTTCTCTAAATTTCTCCACATTAACATTTCCTCTTTTTATATTTCCTCCTTTCTAACTTCTGTTTCTATTGTCTAACCATTGATAAAATACATCCCACATCAAAAAATATTCAGTTTCTTTATCATTAATTTATAAACGGAATCTGTCCATTTCTGCACATTCTAGTATTTTCTTTACATTTTCTTTTGATGAAATCTCACCGTTTTTCCATTGTGCAAATGCAATTCTGGCTGCAAACCAGATATATAGTCTTTTTATCATATTTTTCCAGTAGGATGCCCAACAAAAATGTCTCTGGTTTCAAATCTATGTGCTGCTTTATCATTTTTTCCAACCAAGTATGTATTTTTCTCCAATATTATTTAGCTTTTGGGCAGGTCCACCACATATGATAGTATGAAGATCTATCTTTATACATTTTGGCCAATGTTGCCAGTGCATCTATACAAATTTTCTTTATATACAGTTGACATAGTCAATTTAACATTTCTATCCCATAGTTTCTGCCATTTATTTAATACTATTGCACATCCAAAATTTTTAGCTCAGGCGATCATTGTCTCCTTAACCTACTCACTTCAAGTTTAATACTTAGTATATAAGAATATAATTTCTTTATCAGTTCATCTGTTCCAGTTAATATCTGGTCTCATTCTGTCAATTCTTTATCAAAGGCCTATGTTTTAGCATCTTTTTCGTAACAGGATTGTATCTGCATATGTGGCCACCATGCAATATCTATCCCTTGACTACTAAGTTCCTGTTTAGTTTTTAGTTCCCCTTTGTCATTCAAAATGTCGTTGTACCTTACAATTTTTTCCATATTAATAACATTGGGATGTGCCAATGTCTCCATAGTGGAAAGCCAGATTGGTATTTTCAAATATTGTTGTTCTTTTATTTTAAACTAGACTGATAACAATGCATTCCTAACATAGTGTCTCTGAAAATAACTATGTATCTTATTCTTCCCATACCAAAAAAGGCATGCCAACCTAGTTGAAGATCATTTTTTTAAAAATTAAATTTATATCCCGCCCTTCTCCAAACGGACCCAGGGCGGCGCACAGGAATGTTAAAATACATACAAAACATATAAAATTTAAAAAACTTATTCTAGTAAAACCTGTGCTAAAAACCGAATTAAAATCCCAAATTTAAAACTGTCTAATGGTCAATACAGGGGGTTACGCTAGGCCGGCTAGATGGAATAAATGTGTCTTCAGACACTTGCGGAAGAGGCGGAGGTCAGAGATGGTGCGGAGTTCAGGGGGTAGGTCGTTCCAGAGGGCTGGCCCAGCCACAGAGAAGGCTCTTCCCCTGGGTGTCGCCAGTCGGCATTGTCCAGCCGACGGCACCCTGAGGAGGCCCTCTCTGTGGGAGCGTATCGGTCTGAGGGATGTATGGGGCAGGAGGCGGTCTCGCATATAACTAGGCCCCGAGCCATGGAGCGCTTTAAAGATGGTCGTCAAGACCTTGAAGCGCACCCGAAAGACCACAGGGAGCCAGTGCAGCTCGCGCAGGATAGGTGTTATGTGGGAGTGTCTAGGCGCTCCCGTAATCACCCGCGCGGCTGCGTTCTGGACTAGCTGCAGCTTTCGGGTGCACCTCAAGGGAAGCCCCATGTAGAGAGCATTACAGTAGTCGAGTCGAGAGGTGACGAGTGCTTGAGTGACTGTGCGTAGGGCACCCCGATCCAGTAAGGGGCGCAATTGGCGCATCAAGCGTACCTGATGGAACGCCCCCCTGGCCACGGCTGCCACGTGATCTTCCATAGACAGCCGGGAATCCAGGAGGACACCCAAATTGCGCGCCCTCTCCACGGGGGCCGGTGTTTCGCCCCCAATGGCCAGTGTTAGAATAATCTGGCTGAACCGGGGCGCCGGAAGCCACAGCCACTCAGTCTTGGACGGGTTGAGCTTGAGTTTGTTACCACCCATCCAGATCCGTACGGCCTCCAAACACCGGGACATAACCTCAACGGCATCGTTGGGGTGGTCTGGGGTGGATATGTACAACTGAGTATCATCAGCGTACAGATGATATCCCACCCCAAAACCACGGATGATCTCACCCAGCGGCTTCATATATGTGTTGAATAGTAGGGGCGAGAGGACTGACCCCTGAGGAACCCCACATATGAGGGGCCTCGAGGCCGACCTCTGCCCCCCTGTCAACACATATTGCGACTGACCAGAGAGGTAGGATGAGAACCACCGCAAAACGGTGCCTCCCAACCCCAACCCCCCCAGTCGGCGCAATAGGATACCATGGTCGATGGTATCAAAAGCCGCTGAGAGGTCTAATAGGACTAGGATAGAGGAATGTCCTCTATCCCGCGCCCTCCAGAGATCATCAACCAACGCGACCAATGCCGTCTCGGTGCTGTGCCCGGGTCGGAAGCCGGACTGGCGCGGGTCTAGATAATCAACTTCCTCCAAGTGTCGCGGAAACTGT
This sequence comes from Rhabdophis nuchalis, assembly GCA_039707465.1. Lineage (NCBI taxonomy): Eukaryota > Metazoa > Chordata > Lepidosauria > Squamata > Natricidae > Rhabdophis > Rhabdophis nuchalis. Next base: position 69,646,922 of record CM077648.1, read on the forward strand.
TGGGCCACCACACTCTCAACAACCTTCACTAGAAAGTGGAGGTTGGAGACAGGACGATAGTTCTCTAATAATGCTGGATCCAGGGACGGCTTCTTGAGGAGGGGCCTTACTACTGCCTCTTTCAAGACGGCAGGCAAGGACCCCTCACTCAAAGATGCGTTGACAATGCCCTGGAGCCAGCCTCGTGTCGTCTCCCAGGATGCCAGTACAAGCCAGGAGGGACACGGGTCCAATAAACATGTGGTAGCCCTAAGTCTCTTTGACAACTTGTCCATATCCTCGGTGGTAACAAAATCAAACTCCTCCCAGGATGGTGTCACAAGATCAGCCTCGGCCCGCTCGACTGGGCCACTGTCGATGGAGGGTAACTCGTTCCGAATCCGAGTGATTTTCTCCTGCAGATAAATCCCAAATTCCTCTGCTCGACCCTGTAAAGGGGCTTCCCGCAGCCTCTGTTGAAGGAGGGAGTGGGTCACCCCAAACAGGGCGGCAGGGCGGTTATCTGCGGATGCAATAAGAGTGGCACAATACTCACGTTTGGCCACTCTTAACGCCACTAAGTAAGTCCTAATATGGTCTCTCACTAGTGTTCGGTCGGCTTCGGAGCGAGAAGATCTCCATCTGCTCTCTAGGCGTCTCTTGTGGCGCTTCATCTCCCTAAGCCCCTCGGTGAACCAAGGAGCCCAGGTGGTTCGTCGCCGCAAGAGAGGCCGCAAGGGCGCGACTCGGTCCAAGGCCCCCGTGGCCGCACTTAACCATGCGGCCACTAGGTCCTCAGTCGAGTCGCGGGGCAAGTCCACAGGAATTGGCCCAAGCTCCCTTTGGAACCTTATCGGGTCCATCAGGAGCCTGGGGAGGAACCATATAGGAATGTCCGGTTCCGCCTCCCCGCAGTGAGGTGCGGCGATCGGAAAGTCGAGCTGAAGGAGAGCGTGATCTGTCCATGACAGGGGTGTGATGACTAGATCCCCTCTTCCCAGATCACTACTCCACTGTCCCGAGACGAAGATTAGATCCAGGGTGTGTCCGCCCTCGTGGGTAGGGCCTACAACTACTTGGGTCAGGTCCATGGCTGTCATGGAAGCCATGAACTCCCGAGCTACCCCAGAGGTTTCGCCTGCCGACAGTCTGGGGGTCTCAACCGCCGCCTCGGCTATCACCTCTAGGAGCTCAGGCAGGGCTGTTGTCGTATAGCGAGGAGCCAGGTATACAACTAACATGCCCAACTGCCACCCTAGGCCCCACTTCACAAGGAGGGACTCGCACCCAGTCGTCTGAGGGATCGTGGTCTCCTTTGGCTCAAGACCTTCCCTAACCATAATCGCCACCCCCCACCCCTCCCTAGGGCCCTAGGCTGATGAAAGACTTGGTATCCTGGTGGGCACATTTCTACGAGGGGATGTCCTCCCTCGTGGCCCAACCAGGTTTCCGTCATACCCACCAGGTCCGGGTCCCCCTCTGACACAAAGTCTTGGATGAGGGAGGCTTTTTGTACCACGGACCTGGCGTTACACAACATCTGTGGCGGGCCCTGCCCTCTGGAATGACCTTCCCCCCGACATTAGAACGACCACGGACCTCCGCTCCTTCCGTCTGAAATTAAAAACATATTTTTTCTGCTTGGCCGGTCTGGGGTAGTCTCTCTCTATGGGGTTTTAGTGTATAGTGGGAATTTTAGTTTAGATTGGGTATTTTAGCACAGGTACTATTTAATTTGTTTTTAAGATGTTCTTGATTGTATATTTATGGTTTTTAGTTTCCCTGTGCACCGCTCCGAGTCCCTACGGGGAGAGGAGCGGTCAAGAAATTAAACTATTATTATTATTATCAGCCTAGGGCCCCGGGTCTGTGGTTCTTGCCCACCTAGTCTGCGATGGGAGCATGGGGGGTTGGAGCGCGTAACCGCCCGTAGCCAGCAGCCGCGGTCCTCCAACCAATGATGTCCACCCCGTCTCCCACCGCTCCTGCCCCTCCCCAAGACCGAACTGATGGAAAATGCCTCAATGGAAACGACCCCCCTCCCTCCTCCTCCGTTCCTCTACTTCCGCCAGCCGGCCCAATAGATTGACGCCCCCCCACTTGACTATCCCTCCCTCCTCCCTGGAACCCCCTAAAATCCGAATTAAAAAGTTAAATAAAAAACCCCCGAGTTTGCGCTTCGCCCACCTCTCAGGAGCAATAAGTCCATCCTCGACGTGGGCCCGTGATAAACTAGGGGGCCAAGCCTGCGAGAGGGTAGACTCCCGCAGGCGAAGGAGAACTGACCTTGAATAAGATAACATTAGACGGCATTGGCACTAAAAAGGGGGGGGGGAATCCCCAAAGATGATACACTGCAAGTCCATGGTTGAAACAGCGAGCATAAAGGCCCATTATACAATAGATGGTAAAAATGGTAAAAGATGGTAAAGATGGTAAAATCGACAATTAATTGATTAAAGGGACAAGTACAAAATATAAAAGCGGTGGGCAGTTCGGGTAGAGGGAGGGGGTGGTAGCAGATGGATCAAGTTAAATCTGTGGAGTTAAATCATGCCCTTTTAATGTTAATAATCTTGTATGTCTCAACCTAAACCATTCTTTCACCCATATGAGTACCAAGGCCTGGTAGTACAATTCCCAGTCTGGTAGTCCAAAAAAGTATAGTAAGTATAGTAGTCTTGGCAAAATGTTCGTTTTTATAGTATCTATTCTTCCTGATAGTGACAGTTGCAGGTCGTTTGATTTGCCTCATCACTTTCATATTATTATCCTCTTTAATTGTTGCACATTTTACTGTTAATTGTATTTCTAAATACTTCACTATTTAAACTATCTGTAAATTCTTTCCATCAATACTCTTTTTGTGTATCTGTAAGATTCTTAACTAAAATCTTTGTCTTCTCCCTGTTTATTTTCAATCCCACTACTTCCCCATATTCTTCTATTTTTCTAATTAGCTTTGGTCCAGTTTCTAGGGGATCTTCTATGAAGACCAAATCATGTGCAAATGTCTGTAGTTTGTATTTCTCTTTTTTATTTCCATTCCTTTTATTTCCTCAGTTTGCAGAATATTCCTAATTAGTATTTACAATGTCAATATGAGTAGCAGTGGAGACAGTGGTCATCCTTGCCTGATGCCTTTCTTTTTGAAAAAAATTTTTTACATTTATTTTATTTTTAAACACAACACAAAAATCCTTCATCTTACATGCTATAGAAAGTGTATGTGCTGATTACAAAATATTTTCATACATCTCTTCAATATTCATCCAAGTTTCATATTATTTCGTATTATTTCAAGTACATCACATCAAATATATTTATAAACACTATCTTTTTCATGCCTCCATTCTTAATTAATTATAATTGTATTACACGTCCTTCATTTTAAAACATACCAATAAAAACATAGAACATAGCCACATATTGGCATCATATTTATTAATTTTACTATGCTCTAAAATCATTATTCCCTGTAACCTATTTTAACCAAACATCAATAATATTTACTCATCTCCTTTAATAAATGCTATTCAATATTCATTTCCAATTACCACATAACTATGCATATATATATACATTTATTATCAGTCAATTTCTTATCTAATTATGTCTATTATCACTAAATTTCCCTAATCTCAACTGGTTTTAGGTTAACCTTTTATCTATCAGCCTGTATCTTTCCAGTAATAAAACAATACCACATCTTCTGCTATTTGTGGCATAATTCTTCTGAACGTATCCTTAATCTAATTTGTATGGACTTCTCTTTTCAGTTCATCATTTGCAAGTTCTTTCCTGTCATTTTGGAGCCCTTCTTCTTCTTCTTCCTTATTTGGTTTAACTTTTTTTTTTATTAGAAGATTTTATAAAGATTACAAACAGTTTCTCCCCCCCCCTCTCCCCAACCTCTCCCCCCTCCCCCCTCCCCAGACTTCCCAGAACAAGCACAGGGTATAACTTTCACGAACATAAAACTAAGATACATACATATTATCCCTAATTATTTAACTATAACTCAAGACATCATTAACATAAACTACTTAAAAAATATTTCATTCATATGCTATATAAACCTTCTTATTTGGATATTTTTTTGCATATAATCGATCCATCTTCTCCATTCTAATATATATCTTTCATTTGAATGATCTTTAAGATACGATGAAATTTTTGCCATCTCAGCCAGGTGCACAACTTTTAAAGTCCATTCCTCTGTGGTAGGTGGATCTTGCTTCTTCCAATACTGTGCCACCAGCAACCTGGCAGCTGTTATCAAGTTCAAAATCAACTTAGTTTCTATTGCTGTACAATCCGTAACAATTCCCAACAGGAAGAACTGTGGTGTAAATTTAATTTTTTTCCTTAAGATATTTTGAATAATCCACCATATCTTAATCCAAAAAGCCTTAATTTTTTTACACGTCCACCATATGTGGAAGTATGTGGCATCTTCACATTCACATCTCCAGCATTTAGGTTGTACACTTGGATACATGCAAGATAACTTTTTTGGGTCTAAATGCCATCTATAAAACATTTTATAAAAATTCTCTCTTAAATTTTGAGCTTGTGTAAATCTTACATTACTAACCCATATCTTCTCCCAAGTCTCCAACATTATTGGTTCACCTATATTTTGCGCCCATTTTATCATGCAGTCTTTAACTAGGTCAGTTTCTGAGTCTATTTCCACCAATGCACTGTACAACCTTTTTATGTGCATTTGACCTTTATCCCTTATCTGCTTTACCAGGTTCTCATCCTGTTGCAAGATACCAATTTTTTGGTCTTCTCTCCATCTGGCCTGCAGCTGTGCATACTGAAACCAAGTCCTGATAATTCCTTCTTCTCTTAGTTGCACTCTAGATTTTAGTTGTAATTTAACTCCTTCTTTGTAAAGGAGTTCCTTATAAGTAATCCTCTCTTGCTTTGGCTCCACATTTATATTCTCTATCACGTGTCTGGGTACTGTCCATATTGGTAACTTATCACTTAACTTATATTTATACTTTTCCCAGACTCGCAATAGAGCATTTCTTAGTATATGACTTTTAAAAGTCTTATCTATTTTCTTATCGTACACTAAGTAAGCATGCCAGCCGTAGACCAGACCATATCCTTCAATATTCAGTAATTTTTCCTCTGTTAAGTTGATCCAATCTGTAATTGCTGAGAGGGCCGCAGCTTCATAATACAATCTTATATTAGGCATCTTAAGCCCACCTCTTTCTCTGGTATCTTGCATTATCTTTTGATTAACTCGGGGTTTCTTCCCCGCCCACACAAACTTGTTTATACCCTTCTGCCATTCCTTCAAATTTTCATCTTTTTTAAGTATAGGTATCATTTGAAAAAGAAATAAAATTTTTGGCAAAACATTCATTTTTACAGCTGCTATCCTTCCCAGTAAGGACAATTGTAACTTTTTCCATTTTTCCATCTCTATCTGAATTTTTTTCCATAGCAGTTCATAATTATACTGATATAATTTCGTGTTTACTGACATAATATGGACCCCTAAGTATTTAACCTTCGTAACTAGTTCATATCCTGTTAACCTTTCTATCTCTTCTTTCTGGCTTCCAACCATATTTTTAGCAATTATCTTTGTTTTAGCTGAATTTATTTTAAAACCAGACACTTTCCCATATGAGCAGATTGTTTCGGTCAAAGCTGTAATTGATTTTACCAGTTGGGTTAAGGTAACAACCAGGTCATCCGCAAACGCCCGTAACTTATACTCATGTTGTTTTATTTTAATTCCCTTTATTGCATCCATCCTTCGTATTTTATTTAGTAGAATTTCCAACGTCAGAATAAACAATAGTGGTGACAAGGGACAACCTTGCCTTGTTCCCTTCTCTATATTAAAATTTTCTGTCAAACCACCATTGATTACTATTTGCGCTGTTTGTTTTTGATAAATTGCCTTAATGGATTTTATAAAATGTTCTCCAAATTGCATTTTTTCTATTAATTTTAATAAAAATTGCCAATTCAGTCTATCAAAAGCCTTTTCAGCATCTAAAAAAACCAACACCGCAGGGACCTGCTTGTTACCATCTAAATATTCTATTAAGTTAACAATTTGCCTTACATTACTTTTCATTTGTCTACCATTTATAAAGCCAGTTTGATCTTGATGAATCATTTGTTGCATGGTTGTCATTAATCTATTTGCTAGAATTTTAGCAAAAATCTTATAGTCTGTGTTTAGAAGTGAAATCGGCCTATAATTTTTAGGATCTGCATGATGTTGCCCATCTTTTGGAATCAACGAGATAAATGCTGTCTTCCAGGATGGAGGTACATCTCTCCCCTGTTGTATGTTATTAAATAATTCCTTCAATGGTTCCACCATTTCCTCCTGTAAATTTTTATAATATATAGCTGTCAAACCATCCGTACCAGGAACTTTGCCCATTTTTAGTTGCTTAATGGCAGACAAAATTTCCTCAGAAGTTATCAGTTTGTCTAAACTTTCTTTCTGCTCATTGGAAATTGTAAGAATGCTCTCTCCCTGCAAATACTTGTCTATATCTATATCTTGAATTTTATCAACAGTGTACAACTTGGAGTAAACCTCTAAGAATGACTTTTTAATCAATTCATATTCAAAAACAATTTTACCTTTATAGTTAATTTTTTCTATTGTCCTTGATTTTTGCTTTTTTCTCAACAAGTATGCTAGCCACCTGTCTGGTTTATTAGCGTTACAAAAAGTATTATGTTTTGCATACTGTAAGTTAGTTGCTACCTGATCTGCCATTAGCATATTAAATTGGGCCTTCAGTAAATTAATTGCCTCTTTAGCTTTCTTATCCATTGGATTTGCTATTAAAATCCGTTCCTGTTTACTAATCTCATCCTCTAGTTATTTCCTCTTCTCCACCTGTTTTTTCCTGTATTTATTATTTGTATATCAAAACACCTCGCATATATGCTTTGCTTGCATCCCATACCATTTCCATAGCTGTACCTTTGTGCATGTTCATAACAAAAAACTCTTTCATAAATTTTTTACACTCTTTTACATTTTCTTCATACCTAAACAAATTATCATTCAATCTCCAGGACCTCCCAGGACCTTTCCCATTCCCCAATTCCATCCAAACTGGACTGTGATCTGACATCGTTCTTGAACAAATCTTCGTTTTCTTTACCCTGATTAAAAGATTATTAGTAATTAGTATAAAGTCAATTCTTGAAAAAGATTGATGTCTATCCGAAAAGAAGGTAAAATCTTTTTCTCCTACATTTCTTTCACGCCAGATATCCCTTAACTCCCAATCCTCCATCATATCCCAGAATGGTTTGGGCAATTTAGCTCTTGATAAGATATTTTGTTTAGGCCCCTTCTTATCTTTTTCACGTCCAAAACACCATTCCAATCGCCCAATAGGATGCAAGATTTATATCCCCATTGTATCAACTTCCGATGTAATAAGTTGTAAAAAATTTCTTGTTGCTGGTTCGGAGCATATACTCCAATTACAAGAATTTTTTGTCCATTGATTACAAGTTCAATCGCTAAATATCTTCCTTGGTCATCTGCTTCAATTAATTTCCCTATTAAGTCTCTTTTCACATATATAACTATACCATTTTTCTTCTCTGATGCTGCTGCAACATAGTGTGTACCCAGTCTCGTATTTATCAAATATTTTTGATCTTGTATCCTAATATGTGTCTCTTGCAAACAAATTATTTCATTTCTAAATTGTTTAAGGTAGTGAAATATTTTTCTTCTCTTCTGTGGAGAATTCAAACCATTAACATTCCAAGTCAAAAATTTAGTTCCCATTTCTGGGCTTCTGAAGCTTTTGAAGCAATTCCTGGTGGCCTTGTCTCAGCTGACCTTTAGGTCTTGCTCCCCCCACAGCTTCTGTTTTGGTAGTTTCCTGGATTGTCAACTGAAGTTGTTGTTGTTGATGTATTAATTCTTTACGCTTAGCTGCTGCCGCTCTAGTCTGTCTTTTATCCTTGGGTTCCTCTGATATATCAATTATCTCTTGTACAATCATCTGAGTGTGCAGCTTCTGTTCTTGACCTGCTGGAACTTCCCCCTGAACCACTTCCTTCTGTTGTTCCCTTCTTTCCTTCTTTCCTTCTTCTGCTGGTGATTTTGGTGTTTCAGCCTTCAATACATTGGCATAGAAATCTCTTGCCTTCCCTATTAATAATAATAATAATAATAAAGCTGAATTTATTAACCGCTCCCTCTCCCCACAGGGACTCGGGGCGGTGCACAGGGAGAATAAAAACCATAAATATACAAAAATACATACAATTTAAAACAGATTAAACAAACTCCTGTGCTAAAATCCCATTAACTAAAAATCCCCACTCAATATACATAAACAATTAAAAAACCCATAGAGAGAGAGACTACCCTAGGCCGGCCAGGCGGAAAAGATGTGTCTTTAGTTTCAGGCGGAAGGAGCGGAGGTCCGTGGTCGTTCTAATATCGGGGGGAAGGTCGTTCCAGAGGGCCGGGCCCGCCACAGAGAGAGCCTTTCCCCTGGGCGTCGCCCGCTGACAAAGTCTAGTGGACGGCACCCGGAGAAGTCCCTCTCTGTGGGAGCGAATCGGCCGTGAGGATGTGTGAGGCAGTATCCGATCCCGCAGGTAGCTAGGTCCCGAGCCATGGAGGGCTTTAAAGATGATAACCAACACCTTGAAGCACACCCGGAAGACGACAGGCAGCCAGTGCAGCTCGCGCAAGAGCGGTGTTACATGGGTAAACCTAGTGGTTCCCATAATTGCTCGCGCGGCTGCATTCTGAACTAACTGAAGCCTCCGGGTGCACCTCAAGGGGAGCCCCATGTAGAGGGAGTTACAGTAGTCCAGTCGGGAGTTGAGTTAAGTTGATATCTCTTTCCCATATAATTCACCACTAGGCCAACTGGCACCTCCCATCTGTACTGCAGCTGACGTTTTTTCAATTCTTCCACCAGAAAGGCATATTCCTTTCTGGCTCTCAACATCCTGGGGGGGGGGATTTCTTTCAATGTCATCACCTCCTGATCTCCCACCTGAAGCTTGGTTTGGAAAGTAGCCTGCAAAATTTGGTTCCGTACAGTCCTTGTGTTAAAATATATTACAATATCTCTTGGTAAATGCTTCTGTCTGGCCACCCAGGAGTTAACACGATAAGCCTTGTCAATTTGCCAGCCCAGTTCATTTTTTGTCTCCCCGAGCAACTGTGCCAGAGCCTCTGACATCAGTTCCTTCAAGTTCTCTTCTTTGTTTTCCTTCAGCCCACGAAATCTTAAAGCATATTCCATATCCCTATATTGTATCATCGTTACATCCAGTTCCACTCTTTCAACTCTATTTTGAGTCTCCTCCACTTTACCATCCAAAATTTTTGTAACCTCCGTCAACTCATCGACCTTCTCATCGACCAGTTCGATATCTCCTGCCAAACACTTAAAAGCCAATAATATATCCTCTCTAATTTCCCGGTTCCTAATTGCAATCTCTTCTGAGACAGACTGTATTTTTTCATTAGTTTCAGCAATTTGTCCATTGGTCTCATCAATTTTTTCATTAATTTCATTAATTTTCACACTAAACACCACTGCCATTTTTTTATTTGAAGCTTCCAAGGCTGATTGTAACATGTCCAATGTTAAGCTCTGTGGCTCTGTTGAAAGGGCAGGAGAAGAAACAGTCTCAACAGGTTTCGAAGCCATTTCAAATTTAAACTTGTTTTTCTCTTGTAATCTTGTGATCAAAAGCCAGAAAGAGAGAAGTCTTTCAAAGTTCAACAATTCAACAGTTTCAAAATTTTTAAATCCTCCTTCTTCCACTGGGAAACTTTCTGATCAGCTAGAGGCTGATCAGAAAGTGAAACTTTCTTAGCTTTCACTTTTATCACACCCATTCGCCATTTTTTATTGCAGCTTCTAATGTGTTACTTCCAAAGAAGGTTACAGGTTTAGGAGTTAAATGTAAGTACTTGCAGTTAGGATTCTCCAGGCTTGTCCTGTCTGCTTTCATCCATTCTTATGTAAAGTCCTTCCCTTTGTTCCCAGCAGAATTGGTCGCTGCTTATAGCTCAAGAAATGCTTTTAACAAACTCAAATTCATAATAGAATCTCTGGTTAAAATTAGACTTCAAAAAAGCTTTTGTAAAGGAAAAAAAGCAATTCCCCTTTCACTTTTGAGCAAACTGTAGTTCTTTAAGATTCCAAGCCAAAAAAACCTCCCAATGAACATATTTTGTTTGTAATCCACATACTCTAGCTTACAAGTAGCAGTGCCATTTTCCCTTCTGTTGTTTCAATCATTACAATTTTTCTTGTTTCTTTTTGTATCTTAGTTGTTTCAAAAAGAAATCAAATTCTTAAGTATTCTTAAGTGTAGTAAAGAGAAGAAAAAGATTTAAAAGTCACACATACTAATGAAAAGGAAGAGATTTAGTCCATAGGTTGCAAACAAGAAAAAAAAATAGAAGAGGAAAAACTTACTCCATTCCTTTTAAGAATTCTTCAAAGGTTCCATTTAAAATATCAATTAAAGAAATTGTGATAACCTACTGACCAATTCCTCCAGTGCTTAATTCCGCCGCTTATTTTAGTTTTTTTTAAAGTTTCATCTTAGTTTAAAAAGTTCTTACATACAATCTCTTTTAAAGCTGTCTCTTTTAAGCCAATAAACAGCTCGCCAGCTAGAATCCACTTTCACTCCCATTTCCTTCTTTCTGGAGCTGTCAGCAACTTTGCCAGCCTGGGGGTGGGCTGTCTGTTTACTGCAGATTTGAAGCCCTTCCTTTGGATAAAACAGGGACTTTGCGGTGTCCCTGTGATCAGCAAAGATTTGTCTTCATCTTTGCTGTCCCTTCAGGACAGTTTAGGTCCAATTGGACCATCCAGGGGCAGAAGAATCAACGATGATCTCGCAGCGGCGAGATCAAGCGTCGTATCATCGCAACGCAGATTCCTCCTTTTCCACCTGGTGCCTTTCTTGATTTTAGCAATTAATAATTGGATTTATAATTTTATTAATGGGAAATATTTTTAGCACAGGTTACCTAATTTAATTCATTTTAATATTATCATTGTATTTATTAATATTGGGTTTTAGCACGGGTTTATTAATTTAATACATTTTAATAGATATTTATTGTATTTTGTGTTCTTAAATAATGCCTGTGCGCCGCCCTGGGTCCTAACAAGGAGAAGGGCGGGGTATAAATTTAATAAAATAAATAAATAAATAAATATTGTTATTTGTTGGTGTGATTTTTAATTTCCTGTACACCGCCCTGAGTCCATCTTGATGGAGATAGGCGCGGTATATAAATCGAATAATAAATAAATAAATAAATAAATATCAAAGTTCTCTGTCATGTCTCAATTTATTATCACCTTACCTGATTGTTTACAATGTATTATTTTAATCATATTAATACATCTCTCCCCAAAGTCCATGTATTTTAGTTGTATTTTAGTTAATTGCCAATTAACATTGTCAAATGCTTTCTGTGCATCTAAAAACATCAACTACATTTGTTTTTCAGAATGTATCTCAGTACTCCAGTGTGTTTAGAATCATTCTCATATTGTTTTGATCTGTCTCTAGCAAAAATCCATTCTGCTGACCCCTTCTTTCCCTTGGCTCCGCTGATGAGGGAGGAGGAAGGCCAGGCTTGGGGGCCAGGCACCTCCCAAGCCTAAGATCTGCCCCCACTGTTCTCTTCCAGCCCTCTTTGCTGCCGGCAACAGCAAATGTATCACGACAATGGCAGAATCTTGTTGCCATGCAAAGGCAAGTACAGGGGCTCTTTGCTCCCGCACTAAGGTTCCAGCCATCACCATTGCCATCACCGCAACAGGGCAACAGCTCTGAATGAAAGAGGTTGTCAACACTCGGCCTAGGAAATAAGACAGGGACAACTGTTCTAATTGGCAACATTATTCCAATCTGTGTTAACAGCAGGATATTCAGCCTTGTTTGTTCATCTGTCCTTGTTGTTTTATTCACAGATATTGATGAATGTGCTGAAGGGAGGCATTACTGTCAGGAAAATACTATGTGTATCAACACACCAGGATCATTTATGTGTGTCTGCAAAACAGGTTACATCAGAATTGATGACTACTCTTGTACAGGTAAGAATAATTTGTTAACATGCCCATTATTTCACCTTTTTAAAGATTATTCATTTTTATAAGTTAATAGCAGATATGAAAAAAATGTTATTCTGTTTTCTTTCATACAATTAGAGCCATATGATTATCAGAATTTTTATGACATCTGTCTTGGTTAATTCTAATGTATTCTTACTGTATTCATCTTGTTTAAAGGGAGAAAGCTTGAATTTTGCACTAACATAGAATATGTATGAATAAATGTAATGTAAGAAGTGAAATGTAAGAAGACAACCTCCCCTTCCTTCTTTCCAATTTTAAGCTCCTACCCTCCCACCCACTTTATGGTGTAGAGCAGGGGTGTCAACCTCAATTTCATTTAGGGCCAGATTAGCATTATGATTTCCCTCAAAGAGCCAGTAGCTGAGTACCACAACTAGGTGGGTGTGGCTGCCTGGGTGTGACTGGGTGGGCATTGCTGGCTTGATGTGGCTCACTGGCCATGGCTGACTCAGTACGGCTAAGTAAGGAGGGAAGAAGTTGCACTGGCCAACTTGACGTGGGGACAATTCAGTGCCCCCCCCCCCACACACACTCACACACCAAGTTTGGAGACTTTTATCTACAGAGAAAGGAGAAGGTTTTCTCCCCAAGCCCAGGCATAATTGGCAGTTTGTAAGCTCAGATGTAGATAAAAGTATCCAAGCTTGGAATTCTCTGTGTGTGTATGTGTGTGTTGTCTTTGGCACAACATGCTAAAGGAGACGTTCTCCAAATCCCAGACATTGTTGGCATTTCCCGGTCTGGTGCCCACTCCCAGCAAGGCAGGAGGCTGTTCTGACCTAAGCTTCTTTTTATTTCAAAGGCTGTGAATTATGTTCATTCACAGTGCGTAACAAATCCCAAATAGTTGTAAAGAGTCCTACAGTAGGCTGCCAAAGTCTTTTGGGATAAGGCTGATAAGCATCCTCCTTTATTTTCCTTGAAATGCTGCCAAACACTTAATTGGCAATTAGCTTGGTAAGGCCACATGGATCAAAGACTCAAAACGGAGCTTCAGAAGGTAAACTGACCAGCATGAACCAACTTGCTTCCTGCAAAGGCTCATATGCCTTTGCTCCTCCTTTATGTCCTATGGGAGGGGCCAATCACCTCCAAGCCTTACTCCCAAGTGGTTCATTCTATCTTAACTGTTCTTGCCTTCTGGCAACTCTGTGCATGCGCACCCTGGGAACAGGTGGAACCTGTTCCTCTGCTTCGCTGATGTCCGACTCTGGAGGCTCTGGAAGCAGCACATAACTCCCAGATGGCTCTGGCCCCCTCTATGCTTCTGACACAGAGTCCTCATTCAAGCTTTCCCCAGACTACAGGACTGGCCCATGTTCCTCTCCAACCTCCTTGCTATTTGACTCTGCTGCCAGCTCCACAGACCACTGGTGGACCACAACAATGACATCTTGGACTAGTTTGTCATGATTTATTTGGACAACATTTTGATTTACTCTTCCTCCTGAGAGAGCCATCAGCAACACCTCCGCCTGGTCCTGCAACAGCTCCAGGAGAACCACTTGTATGCATAACTGGAAAAATGCCAGTTCTTTCAGTCCACCATTGAATTCCTGGGGCATTGCGTCTCTCCTGGGAGCTTAATGATAGAGCCGAGCAAGGTCAGGTTTTTGCGCCACCTCCTTGACAAGTGAAATCCGTTCAGCAACTCCTTGGGTTTGCCAACTGTTATTGGACCTTTATCCCCGGCTTTGCTTCCCTGACTGCACCCCTCACTCAGTTCCTTCAGAAAAAGGCCCCGTTCCACTGGAGTACCCACAAGCAGCAGGCATTCCAGGCCTTGAAGCAGGCATTCATGAAGGAGCCCATCTTGAAAAATCCTGACACCCACCACACATTTGGAGTGGAAGCGGATGCATTGGATGTTGCTGTTAGAAGCAGTGTTACTCCAGGCTCACACATCCAGTGGTACCCTCTTCCCTTGCACGTATTATTCGCAGAAGCTTAAGTCTTTCGAACATAACTGCATCATGTGGGAGAAGGAGCTACTGGCCATTAAGACGCCATTTGAGACCGCCTTCGAGACCGCCTTCTAGACCGCCCTCGGGGAGAGGGGGCGGTCTAGAAATCCAATAAAATAAAATAAATAATAATCTGGAGGAGGTCCAACATCAAATTGAGGTCCGGACAGACCACAAAAACCTGGAGTTCCTGCAGACCACCCGGAAACTGAACCAGCGTCAGATTCGGTGGTCCCTCTTCTTTGCCAGGTTCAGTTTTCACATCACCTACATCTCAACCAAAGGGCGATGCATTCTTGCAGAAACCAGAGTATTCCCACATTGAAGACCAGCTTCCACTCCAGACAGTTTTGCCTGTAGAGTCTTTCTCTGTGGTTCAAAAACCAGTGGACTTACAGGCTCAGATACGGGAAATGCAGCAACACAATGCTTACATGGAGCAATGGAAGAAAGAGGTGGGGCCCACCTCTCCATGGACAAACGTGGACCTCTTGTGGTACCGAGACAGGTTATATGTGCTGGGGGGGGTTGCTCCGGGGCCTTATACTGTCACAATGCCATGATAATCCTGCAGCAGAGCATTTCAGCTTTTTAAAGACATTGATCCTAGTTTTTTGCACTTTTTGGTGGCCCCAATTGCAACACAATGTCCAGACCTATGTCATGTCCTGTGTTCGATGCTGAGAAACCAAGATGGCAATGGAAGGCACCCCCCACCCCCCATGGCTGCTCCAGCTGTTGCCGACACCAGAGAGATCCTGGGGCACCATTTCCATGAACTTCTTAATGGATTTCCCTCTGCCTTCTGGATTCACAACTGTGCTCCTGATGGTAGACATGCTGATGAAGATGGTGCAGTTCACTCCATGTCATGGGTTACCGCCGGCTCGCAGCACTGCCCATATGTTTATCCAACACATCTTCCAGCTGCATGGCCTACCTGATAGGGTCATTTTGGACAGAAGGGTTCAATTTACAACCCAATTTTGGAAAGGGCTGATGACGGCTTTAGATGTAAAAATCTGCCTGTTGTTGGCACATCATCCAGATACCAATGGCGGGACTGAGAAAGTGATCGGGATTGTGGAGCAATACCTGCGCTGCTTCATGAACCAGCAGCAAGACAATTGGTCAGATTATTTGGCAGTAGCAGAGTTCATGTTAAACAACTCACAGCACACCTCCACACAAACAACCCCTTTCTGGACCAATATGGGATATCATCCTTGATCCTTTCCCCTTATGCAACTTGACTCATCGGTTCTGGCAACTAGTGACTATCCATCCGAGTTGCAGGCTGTCCATCAATTGGTGTGGAGAAAGCCAAGGTGTCAGGGTTCCCCAAAACACCACCAATAAAATAAAACTCCAAGGCTTGTGTTTCTCAAAATTCTACTTTATTAAAGATGTCATGTTGGCGCATCTGGGAAAACCCAAATCTGAAAGCTTCCAGGTTTTTCAACCCAGTTGAAAGCTTAAGATCCTGCCCCAACAACCAACAAGTACATCACATGGTCCAATCTTTCACTGCCACGAAGACAGATTCCTCCCATTCAGGTGCTTTCCACACAAATGGCATTAATATCGTGAAAGTTGACACACAGCCTCACCCCCCCAATCTTTCTTCTCCTTAAATAGGATGGGGTTGGATTTGGCTGGTTGGATGAAGCCCCGCTCTAAATTAGCATTGATGTATTTCCTTAATTCCACCATTTTTTTAGGATCATGGAGTACATCTTAAGCTTTGGTAGCTTTGCCCTGGGCACCAGCTCTATCGCGCAGTCGGTTGGTCGATGAGGGGGGAAATAGTTGCAGTCTTCCTCACTGAAAACCCCAACTAAATACTGGTATTCTTTCAGTATTTGCTGGCTCCCAGGTGGGGTGTCTTGGGCCGGAGCTGCAGGTTCTGGTGCCATAGTCTCCTCTGGGGTTGTAGCTTCAACAAGGTGGTGCTGCCTTGCAGTTGGCAATGGTCCAACATCAATGACTAGCTTCCTATAACGGCCATCCCAGAAGATCATAGGACAACACTTCTCAAGCCATGTGAGTCCCAATATAGTTGAGTCTGTCATCTTTGGGGTGAGTATGAACCGGAGGAGTTCTTAGTGACAGTTCATCTCTAGCCTGACAACTCATCGACCAATGTGACAGGACCCTTTCCAATTAGCATCCTGTCGACTTGTTCAAAGCTGATGGGATGCGTAAGGGGGCTCGTGCATATACCCAGCTGTTCAACTATGTGGGGGCTGATCAGGCATCCTGTGCACCTGATATCCATGATGGCGTTTACTTTGCCTTGGACCCCCGTTTCTGGTACTACTAACCAGACTTTAAGAGCAAAAGGGCAGACAGGTTCCCTGATCATCGGGTCATCATCCCAACTGCTTCCCTCATGCAGCTTGGGCAAGGACGTTTCAGCTGGACCTCCACTGATTCCTGGAGAAAGGAGGTTGTTTGGCAAATCCTACAGTTTCCCTTCTCTCATGCGGCTTTTGCCTTTGCCCTGTTGAGTGGTGGTGGGGGCTTTGCCTCCATTACTGGTATGAGTGGCAAGGACCCAGGTGAGGTAGAGACCTCTCTCATCTGGGCCTTGACTTCATGGGGGCAGGGTTTCCATTGTCTCGGCCTTCTGGTTGGCATCATTCATAGAGGCACCAGGCGGCTTCTCCTGCCTCACTGTTAGCAGCCTCACTGTTGGCTGGCTTAAGCAGGGGAAATCTCGCTGCTGTGCTTTCCCCTTCACCACCGTTGGGGAGGCCTCCACAGCTCTCTAGGCACCCATCAAGGGGAGGGGTTCCCCTTCGATGGATTCTCCCAATCCCACTTCAGCTCTGTTTCCAGTGAGCTCTGTTGGTGGGGACTTGCGCAGTTGCTGCTTTCCCGCTCCACATTTGGAATGGGGGTTTCTCCCATCTTTCCAGGAAAGTGCCACCTGAGCTGGTGTCTCAGCAGCAAGCATTTCCTGCTTGAGGGGGGAGTAGCTGGCAACGGAGACTGTGGGACGAAAGCCACCACTGAGCTGGGCCTGCCCTGTAATGTACCGCAGCTGCCCCCTGGGGCCAGTTGTCTCAGTGGCTGATGCTGGGGAGGGGCAAGAGCCCATGGTGATCCCAGCCAGCTGAATCCCAGACCATATCCCCCCACAGGCTGGAGCGGCTCCAGCATTGACTGGGTGATGGGCCAGGATTAGCCACCCCAAATGCTGTCGATTCTGTAGCAACTCCCAGGCTGCACTGAGAGGGGCATGTAGGAGAACCTGTGGCACATTCCATAGAGACCCCAGGGAGGTATCTCAGGTTCCAGCCATGGATCACTCTGAACTCACCCAGAGCCAGAGGGTGCCACTCTGTTCCAGATTCCATTGCTGCCATTCCACCCGATCTCATGAATGAGACGTAGAGCCAGGTCTCTCCCTGTACTTGGCCTGGTTCCACCCTGGCTAAGTCCATGTCCCCGGGAGCCAGCTACACACATCTCAGCAAAGTGCCCGCAGCAGATCCAGATCACTGCCAGGCCCTCGAGGGGATTGGCCATTTATTAGTGCAATCTCCCTGACTTCCGTCAGGTTCCTCGCTGCACTCTGCCTTCCCTGAATCATCACCCCACCCAGGTTCAGGTTGGTGTTTGTGGCTCAGGACCCTGGACAGCACCCCGAAGATCAGGGCATTTGGTGAAGTATTTTAAAGAAGATTCGGCTTAATGTCAGGGTTCCAAAAAACACCCTCAATGAAATAAAACTCTGAGGTTTGTGTTTCCTCAAAGTTCCCCTTTATTAGAGATGTCATGTTGGCACATCTGGGAAAACCCAAATCTGATGTTATTATGGCTACATATCACTCAACTCCGTATAATCCCCCCTCCCATTTTCCCACAGTAGAAAGTACACAGTAGAAAGTGTGGCAGGCATATTAAGAGATTTGGGTCTATATGGTTTTTAGATAGAGCAAAAACAAAAAAGGCAATTAATAGTTATTGGTTAAAGGGGCTGAGTAAAATCTGGGATAAATTTGTTAAAAAACTGATCCCGGATATAGCCTTCTTGGGGAAGACAACTGAAAGTTGGCCGATTAAAACTAATATAAGTCGGGATAAAGTAATTGAGGATGAAAATATAGGAAATATAGTAAATTGGTTAAGAGCTCTAGGAATTGAGAGTAGGGAAAAAAAGTAATTCAAAAATTGGAGTTGAATTGGTTCGAAAAAATACAGGTAGAAAAATGGACCACGAAAGTAAGGGGAATATGTAAAATAGATAGAAGTAAAACTAAATTTGAAAGTTTAGTATCTCAAATTATTAAGGATGAAATTGGGTTAAAAGGACTCGTTAGTAAGATATATAAGATTATAAACTTCGATGGAAATCCCCAAATGGTAATGAAAAGGAATTGGGAGGAAGACCTTAAGATTAAAATATTGGATTTGGATTGGAATGAGAATTGGAAGGGTCGAATCATGAGGACTTTGTCTATAAGGATTAAAGAGCATAATTTTAAGGTTGTTTGGAAATGGTATTGGACCCCATTAAGATTATCATTGATAGATAAAAAAATGAGTGATAAATGTTGGAGATGTAATATGGAATTGGGAACTTATGAACATATGTGGTATAAATGTGTGAAAATTAAAAAGTTTTGGCAGCAATTAGAAAGAACGATGTGTGAAATGATGAAAAGAATAATAATATTGAGATCAGAAACTATATTGTTATTGATAATTAATGAACTAGAGTTAACAAAACATGAGAAAGAATTGATTAGAATTATGATTATAATGGGTAGAATTGTAATAGCAAGATATTGGAAAATAGAGGTAAATATTAAAATAGAAGAATGGTACTGTGAAATGTGGAAATTAGCCTTAAATGATAAAATGACGTGCGATATTAAATTTAGAGAGGGGGTTTATAAAAAAGATATCTTTTGGAAGACTTGGAAGCCATTTGTGGACTATGCACTTGGAACTTTGGATGCCTCGACGCCTGTACCTAGAGAACGTGGATTTTGGAGATCTTAAAGATAATAGAAGATACTTGAAACCAACTCTTCCTTTTGTTTTGTACAGTACTGGGTGAAATATTGTAAAATATTATAAAAATTTCAATAAAAAAAAAAAAGAAAAAAAAAGTGTGGCAGGCGTGAAACCTAAAAAGAAAAGATGGCTTGCAGGTCTGACACAAGGACTATAAAAGAGTTGTGGGCCGATCTCAGCTGGCAATGCCACTGTTGGCTGTGGAGGATCAGGTATGGTTGTCCACCAGGCACCTTCTGTCAGACCGGCCAGTCAGGAAACTAGACCACCAGTTCCTTGGCCCATTCCCTTTTGAAGCAGTCATCAACCCGGTCACCTACTGTCCGACATTGTCACGCTTGATGCGAATCCATCCAGTCTTTCATAGATTCTTTCTTGTTCCAGAACAGCAAGCTTGTCCTCTCCGCCAACCTGACTGACCCCATTCAGCATCACATGATGGGATTCACCACCTGAGTACGAGGCTGCCAGCATTCAGGACTCCCAGTGGCTGAAAGGACAGTTCAAGTATCTCATTGAGTGGAAGGGATATGGGCCAGAGGATTTCACCTGGGAGGATGTGACCTCAGTGCATGCATCTGCTTTGGTGAAAGCATTCCATGACCAATTCCTGTCACAGCTGCATCTCGATCGTCAGACCTGTGGGAAAGGCCCTGTGGTGAGGGATAGTGTTGTGGTTCACCAGCAGCCTCTGGAGCTGGCAGCAGAATCTGATAGCAAGGGGGTTGGGCCAGCCAAACACAGGCCAGTCATGGAGTCTGGAGAACGCTTGGACTTGCCTGTAGAATATTTTGGACAACCAGGACAAGCAAGGGACAATTAAACAAGCATAGATCAAAAATAGACTGCAATGTTTATTGGTTATGGTTTATATAGTCTGGTGTAGCATAAAGTGGATCACAACCACCTACTACTACTACTACTGCTACTACTACTAATGTGGGGTAGACAGCATTACCACCAGATGGATTAATAACTGACTGACCAACCTCCCTCAATGCGTAGTTCTTAATGGAACTACATCTAAATGGAAAGAAGTGTGCAGTGGGGTACCTCAAGAGTCTGCCCAGTAATCTTCAACATCTCCATAAATGACTTAGATGGGGGAATAGAGTGGAATTCATCAAATTTGCAGATGACATCAAGCATTAACAGAGGGATAGAATCAAGATCACATGAAGTGGAGTGCTTCCGGTGATGCTGCAGCAATAAGGAGTAGGATAAGGAGCTCTCCCGGATATCCTTTCCTTTTTTCAGCATTTGGCGGTTTGATTTGGCCGTTGCAGATCGCTTTTAGATTGGCAAAAGAAGAGGGGATCATGGGGCGATTGTGGGGGTGGTGCAAACCCTCTAAAAGCCTCAATTTCCCCCTGAGGTGCCAATGCAGAAAGAGGGCACCGATCACAGGTGCCCCTAAGCTGTAGGCTCATCGCCGTCTGAAGCCAATTGACATCTTACTACAGCCATCAGAGGCTTGCAATAGGTACTGAGGATCAGGCTTTATTTTATTACCTCTCTCCTCATCGAATTGATGTTTGAACAACAAGCCAAAGATCAAAAAGCGGAGGAAGAAGGAGGCTGCTAATAACACAAGAACCAAGGACCGCCAAGGGCTGTTGGATCAGGTGAGATTGTTGCTGAGTGGAAGTGGGACAGTCTGAAGGCGATTGAGAAGCTGCTGCTGGATTGGGCTGTGTAGCTGGTCGAACTGGCTTTGAGGAGCTGGACTGAGCCAGGGAGGTTGAGTGTGACTCAGCAATACAATCTGCATCTCCATTAGAGCAACTGTAGCCAGGAGGGAGAAGAAAGCGGAAGGAAGATAAAAGATTGAACTTTGTCTGTGGAGCTGCAACACATAAGAAGTGGAGTACCACCTACTGGCTGATATTTGAATTATATTTTTAAAAAAGTGGGGGAAACTCTTTCTTTTCTAGACTCAAAGATTGAAACTGAATGAACTCAATGATATCTTGTTATTCCTGCTAGTGATCAGGGATCAGTGATCTGATTGAGGTAATCAATTAAGTAGTCTCGTATTATTATACTTAAAAAAAAACACAATACAAAAAAAATTATTAATTCAATGGATTAAGATTTTTGGATGGATTAGGTATCCTAAATCAATTAACCGATAGATTGATAACTATAAGTATTATAAATTGTTAAATTGTTAACTATATTTTTTCAATTTGACTTAATCAATTAATCAATTGATGCATATAGATATATATAACCAAGACTGTTGTGACTTGTTATTTTAATAGATTAACTATTATAAAAGATTATAAATTGATTATAAATTGAACATAGATTGTTTATAAATTATAAACTAATTATAAATAGACTAAATAGACTACAAACTATAAATCGTTTATAGACTGAGTATATTAGATTGACTGGGTGACAAGTAAAATACAATCAATACAATACAATACAATAGCAGAGTTGGAAGGGACCTTGGAGGTCATCTAGTCCAACTCCCTGCCTAGGCAGGAAACCCTATACCATTTCAGACAAATGGCTATCCAACATCTTCTTGAAGACTTGCAGTGTTGGGTGATAAGACTGATAATGATAAGACTGATGTAAGTAATTAGCCTAGAGCAGTGCAAATAAGTAGTTTAGAGCAGTGTACTGGATAGCAAGAACAAAGAGTAGAAAAAAGTATATGGCATATGTTGGAGTGGAGCAACCTCTTTTGTCCGATAAAGATGGCAAGAAATACAATTACTGCTAAGAGGATGACACTGACAGCTCCATCAGCCTCATCCCCAGTTACGAACCTCCCAACGACATGTAAATTAGTAGACGACATGACTTCAACAGATACAGCTTCTAACACTACTGGAATACCCTCAAATCTCCAGGACATACTTAAAACACTACAAGATACAATGACGACAATGGTGAAAAACCAAGAAGTAACAACTAAAGGAATAGACAAAATGAAATGAGAAGTAACGGTGGTAAGGGATGAAATACGACAAATGAACATCAAAATGGAAGAGATGAACCTGGCAGTAACGTCATATGGGGAGCGGATTGAGGAAATAGAGACTAAAATGGGAAAAGTGGAAGAGAAGGTGACACGGATGGAAGTAAGGCAATCTAGAGTAAACAAGAAGCTATAAGGCGAGTTAATATTTATGGAGATGGACAGAGCAGCATTTTTCTTATGGTTTCAAAATATTTTGGAAGAAAAGCACGAGAACTTGGATCAAATTATGACGGACATAGTGGCAGAGATTACAGGAAAAGACAAAGAGGAAGTACATCGGTGCATAGATGAAACTTTCCGGGTATATACTAGTTACGCTAGGCATCATAACTTACCAAAAGAAATCCATATACGCTGCAATAAGACACTGTGTGATGAGGTATAACAGATAGCGAGAGATTGGAAAATAGCTTACAAAGGACGAGAAATAAACATACTACGTCAGCTACCGAGATGAGTTAGAGAAATAAGGAAAAGCTACAAATTTCTCACAAGAAGACTACAGAAGACGGGAATCCGTTATAGATGGCTGATATCAGATGGACTGATTGTGAGCTGGCAAGATAAACGGATACGGATAGAAGACCTAAGAGATGCACAGGAATTCTTTGATGCACATTTTAAAGCTGATAATCAAGAGAACGAGGAAGAGGTAGAAAGTGGAAGTCAAGAAGAGTTACTGAAAACAGAGACGATGAAGAAATGGAAAATGTTAAGTGAACAAAAGGAAGACCAAACCACAGGAGGCTCGGGACCCCAGATGGTGACGAGGCAGGAAAAAAAACTGATTGAAGGAACTAAATAAATAAACTAGCAGGAGAAGAACCCTGGTTAATATCAATCAACATCAATGGCTTAAACTCATGGAATAAATGGAAAAAAATACAAAAGAAGCTGCTGCAGAGGAGATATCAAATAATAGGTCTACAGGAAGTACATATCAGACAAGGTTACCAGAACTTGCTCCTATGTCCTAAATTAGGTGACTTATTTGTGTCCCTGGCTGACCAAAAAAAAAAGAGGAGTAGCGATATACGTACACAAATACTTGGAACCTAAACAAATCTTCGCTGATGAAGGGGGAAGATTCTTGCTGGTTTAGATTAAAATATGTCAAAGGAAGATCTTACTAGGAAATATATATGCCCCCAACTGCAACCAGAAAATATTTTATAATATGATATATAATAAACTAAATGAACTCGAGTATGAACACATTTGTTTAATGGGGGATTTTAATGCGGTTCTAGACACTACTAAAGACTATGCCAGGGGGTGGGTATGGGAAACAGGAAAGGGGTAAGAAAGACAATGACATCAATATGTGATCGAATTCGGGATGAATTAGGATTGGAAGATGTATGGAGAGCCGCGCACCCAGGCGAGGCCCAGTTTACCTATTTCTCCCCCAGACACAAGACATGGTCCTGAATAGATATGATCTGGGCTACCCCAGAAATATTAAGATTGGCAGTAGAAATAGAAATTGGACCAAATGAATGGGCGGACCATAATCCAGTGACACTATGCTGGAAAGGAAAGAAGAATAGGGAAAGATGAATAATGAGGACAGATTTGGTAACGGAGAAAGAATTTGTTATGGGACTAAAAAAAGAATTAAAGTTCTTTTATGAGGAAAATAGACGAGAAGATACCTCGCTACAAACTATATGGGATATTATGAAAGCTATTATAAGAGGATATACGATAAAAATTTTGGCGCATAATTGGAAATTGGAAAGAGAAAAAAGGACCAAAATCTTAGAAGATTTAGAGAACGGAGAGAGGGCATTACAGGTAGACCCAGGTAATGGGAGTCTAAAAGAGAGAAAAGAACTCCTTAAACATAAACTAATGTTATTAGATCAAGAAGAACTGGCGAATAAACACAAACGGGGGAGGCAACGCTTCTTTGAGCATGCCAATAAAGCAGGTAAATGGCTTTCCTATAGACTAAGAAAAGAGGCAGAAGCAAGAAAAATAGTCACCCTGTAGGATGAAGATGGAAATCTTGTGGGGAACGTGGAAGGGAAAAAGAGGGTGATTCAAAACTTTTTTGAAAAACTATACCAAAAGGAGAGAATACATGAGGAGCAAGTAAGGATATATTATGAAAATATGAAATTACCTAAGGTACCAAAAAAGATGAAAAATATTCTTTTTTTTCCCTAAAAGTTTTTTATTTTTTATTATTGAAAATAAATAAAAAGAAACATCATTCATTTCGTGTTTTGCGCGAAATGAATGCGCGCCAGTGCTTAATCTCACAAAGATATTAATCTATATATATATCACTTTTGTATCATATATTAACATTTCCATTTATGAAATAAATCTTTATCCCCTAACGCTTCAATATATAAACAAGATATTAAATAGAAAAAAAACCCAACAGAATAAGAACAGAAAATCTTCACATGTTATACCATTGTTTTCTAGAGGTAATTTTATCGTACTAAAATAAATTATTTTATCCTTCTAAAGACAAAAATTTCTTCAAGTTATATAATAATATAATGTGTATTGTTATATCCCTTAGTTCCCCCTTTTTCCAGCCATTGATAAAATTTATTCCATATTTCATAGAATTGTTCGCTGTCTTGCTCTAATTTCAAACGTTAATTTACTCATCTCTGCACATTCCATAATTTTATAAATAACTTCTTCCTGTGATGGTAATTTATCATTTCTCCAATTTTTTGCAAACACGATTCTAGCGGCTGTCAAAATATTTACAATTAGGTATTTCAAATTTTTGTCAAATATTTCTAATGTAAGTCCAAGCAGGAAGAGTTCGGGTTTAAAGTCTATATGTTTTTCTGTTATTTTCTCCAACCATGTGTGGATCATACTCCAATAATTTTTGGCCTCCGAACAGGTCCACCACATATGGTAGTAAGTACCAGGCGTCTGATGGCATTTCCAGCATTTTTGGGATTTGTTCTTATTCATTTTTGCGATTCTTGATGGTGATAAGTGCCACCTGTAAAACATATAAGTTCTCTTTGTAGGCTGTTGACATCGTCATTTTATAGTTTTGTGTCCACAATTTTTGCCACTTATCTAAGTCGATCCCATGCCCGAAGTTTTTCCCCCATGTTATCATTGTTTCTTTCACTTGCTCTTCCTGGAGTTTAAACTCTAATAAGTAGGCATAGAGTTTTTAAATTATTTTTTCATCGACGCCTGTTAATATTTTATCTAATTCCGTCATTTTGTCATAAACCCCTCCTTTTTTTTGATCTTCCTTATATCTTGAATGTATTTGCGTGTATGTATACCAATTAATATCCAATCCTTCTTGTTTTAATTCCCGAATAGTTTTAAGATCACCCCTTGAGTTTAATAGATCCGAATATCTGGTTGTTTGTTCCTTTTTGTGTATTATTGCGTAAGTGAATGCTTCAGTAATTGATACCCAGACTGGTATTTTAAAATAGTACAATTTCTTGATCTTCTCCCAGTTTACAATCAAAAATTCTCTTATGTAGTGCCTTCTGAAAAGACCATGTTTCCTAGTGTTTCTATACCATAGAGCTGCGTGCCATCCTGATGGCAAATCATGTCCCTCTAATTCTAATAACCTAGTGTTGCTTAGTGTAATCCAATCTTTAATCCACATCAAATTTGCAGCTTGATAATATAGTTCCCAATCAGGCAATCCCATACCTCCCCTTATTTTAGTATCTTGTAAAAAATTTAATTTTATTCTAGCTTTCTTCCCTTGCCATATAAACTTTAAGACCATTTTCCTTAATTTTTCAAAAAAGTCCTTGCCCAATCTAATTGGGATTGTCTGGAATAAATATAATACTTTAGGCCAGGGGTCCCCAACCTTTTTTGCACCAGGGACCGGTTTCATTTTAAAGAAAATTCTGAGGACCGGCTGGCCTAGAGGAGGAGGGAGGGAGGGGGAACAGGCAGGGCATGCGCATGCGGGGGGGGAGTCGGTTTGCTTGGCCCTCTAGGGCAGTGGTGGGCAAACGTATTAGTCAATAGAGCCAAATATCAACAATACCACTACTGAAATTTCTTTTGAGAGCCAAAAGGTGTGGCCTGTTTTGTGGGAGTGGCTCAGCGGTCATGTGACCGGCCAACTTGGAAAATGTGGTGAAACTCACTTAACGGTCTTGCTTAGCAACCAAAATTTTGGGCTCAATAGTGGTCATAAGTTCTTTCTTTCTTCCTTCCTTCCTTCCTTCCTTCCTTCCTTCCTTCCTTCCTTCCTTCCTTCCTTCCTTCCATTTCTGGCTGGTCTTTGGTCTTCTGAAGATGGTAAAAATGGATTTATGGGCACTCGTTATATATAAAGGCAGCCCATTACTCTTTGGGATGCTGGTTTGAATCCAGGAAATGACTCAGAAGATGTGATTCCTTTGAAATGATCACTGGGAGAAAAATAGATCTTTAACCTGGTTAACCAAACAGGTAGCTTGAGGTGGAAGGAAATAGGAAAATAGATTTCTTCCTTTCCTTTCCTTCCTTCCATTGCCTCCCTCCCCCTTCCTCTCTTCTTTCCTTCCCTCCCTCCTACCCTCCATCTCTTTCTTTTTCTTTCTTTCTTTCCTTCCTTCCTTCTTTCACCCCTCCCTTCCTCCTCCCTCCCCCTTCTTTCCTTCACTCCCTCCCTCCCACCCTCCATTCATCTTTCTTTTTCTCTTTCTCTTTCTCTTTCTCTGTTTCTTTCTCTCTCTCTCTCTGTATCTGTATCTGTCTCTCTCTCCTCCCTCCACCCATCTCTGTCACTTTGTGTGTGTGTGTGTGTGTGTGTGTGTGTGTGTGTCTGATTCCATCTCTCCCTCCCTCTCTCTATTTCTGTCTCTCTAAGTCTGTCTCTCTGTGTGTCTGTCATTATCTCCCTCCCCCCCCCGGGAAGCAGCAGAGGGGCCAGCATGTCGGCTGGAGAGGAGGAGGAGGGAGCAGCCCCTGGGCAGACGATGGCCGAGCGCGCCTCCAGCAGCTCCTTCTGACGGCCACCGCCGCGCACTTTCCGGGGCTTCCCAGAGGGGCCGACATGTCAGCTGAGGAGGTAACGTGCCTCATCCCACAGCGAGCGAACGAGCGAGCAGCCGGAGGACTCAAGCCTGTGGCTACCTTAAGCACTGCCGAAACCATCCGGGCAGCACATGGGGCTGGAAGGGAGGTGGGTGTGTGGCACCCAGATGGCCTCGGCGGTGCTTAAGGTAGCCGCAGGCTCGAGTCCTCCGCCCGCTCGCTCGTTCGCTCGCTGTGGGATGAGGCACGTTACCTCCTCAGCTGACATGCCGGCCCCTCCGGGAAGCCCCGGAAAGTGCGCCGCAGTGGCCGTCGGAAGGAGCTGCTGGAGGCGCGCTCGGCCATCCTCTGGCCAGGGGGCTGCTCCCTCCTCCTCCTCTCCAGCCCTGCGGCCCGGTTCTATGGACCGGGGGTTGGGGACCCCTGCTTTAGGCAAAATATTCATTTTTATCGTGGCTATTCTCCCTAATAATGATAGTTGTAAATTCTGCCATCTCGTAAGATCTGCTTCTATTTGTTGTGTGAGTTTAGAATAATTCTCCTTTTTAAGGGTGCTGCATCTCGACGTCAAGTAGATTCCTAAATATTTAAGCTTATTTGTAATTTAAGCTTGATGAAAAATATTCTTAATGCAAAGATTAAAGAAGGAGAAATCGAAATTGCGATTAAAAAGCAGAAATGTGGCAAATCACCGGGACCGGATGGATTGGCAGCTGAATTATACAAAGAAATATATTATATACTATTGCTAAATATGAAGGACTTATTCAATGAGGTGTTAACTAAAAGTACAGTCCCCCGGTCGTGGATGGAAGCCTACATTACATTGCTCCCCAAACTAGATTCTTACCGAACGTTGATCAAAAACTATAGACCCATCTCCTTGCTCAATACAGATTATAAAATATTTATATCAATATTAGCAGAAAGATTAAAGATTTTTCTAAATGAATACATCCATCAAGATCAGAATGGATTTTTGCCAAACAGATATCTAAGAGATAATGCTAGAATTATTATGGACATAATAGTAGAAAAGGAAAAACTGTTTTCCCTATCGCACAACGCTAGAACTAGGAGGCACTCCATGAAACTTTTGGAAGCTAGACCTCAAACAAATAAGAGGAAGTACTTTTTCACCCAGAGGATCACTGGTCTATAGAACTCCCTGCCAGAAGAAGTGGTGACAGCTGTTAGCCTTGACACCTTTAAGAAAGGATTAGACGAGTTCATGGAGAACAAGGGTATCCATGGCTATCATGATGGATGCCTAAGGACACCCTCCGGGTTGGAGAGATAGGCAGGATATTTCTCAATGCCATTTGCAGGGAATCATAAGCAGGTGAAGACATCTGCTTGGGAATACCCTGAAGCAAATGGTGAGCCACTGTGTGAGACATAATGCTGGACTGGATGGGCTGTGGCCTGTTCCAGCAAGGCTATTCTAATGTTCTTATGTTCTTCGATCAAAAAAAGGTTTATTGGTTTTTACAAAAAAAAATTGTAGGAAAAGGGTATAAGGTATTATTAAGACATTTTGAGGACATCCATGTCGGAGGTGTCGGCCCCCTCCGAGACTTCATACAAAAAAAACAAAACACAATACAATAATTTTTCCATTTCTCTACAAAGTTGAGTGAGATACATACATATATCATTTCCCAACTTCATGCAATCAATCATTTATTTCTATAAACATCCAGATAAGAGTTATTATATAATAGAAAGTCATTTGTGAGATCTGAGTCTTTTAGCTATTGCATCCTCTTCTCCCCTGCTGCCAGTGGGCGGAGTCATGGCCCCTCCCTCTCCCCCATTTTCATCCTCCAGGATTGAGGAATGTTTTTTAAGAAAGGCTTCCGCCTCTGCAATTGTTTTAATTCTTACTCTCCCCCCCTCCCAGAACACTAACATTCCTTCGGGCATCGACCACCTGAACCACACCCTTTTTTTATATAATCTTTTTGATAAGAAGGAATACTTCCCTCTTATCTCTCGAATCTTTTTTGGGATCTGTTTCAGAATGGCAACTTCGCTCTGTTGATATATCAAGGGACCGTCTCTCTGTGCTCTCAGGATCTCATCCCTTGTCGACCTTCTTACAAATTTAATATGTATCTCTCTGGGTACTTCATTTATTCTGGCATATGCTGAATTAATTCTATAAATCAAATCAATGTCCCCCCAAATATCTTCTTTGCTCCTTTTAGTATAGTCTGCTAACATCGTACACATTAAATCTTTTAAATTCTCAGAGCTTACTTCAGGAACATTTTGAAACCTTAAAAAGTAGGACATTCTTTCAAAATCCATCCTCGACATATAACCAGTCAGTTCCACTAATTCTTTTTGAGAGTTACTTATCTCTCCCCGCATCTCCACCGCCCCCCCTCCAGTCCATCCAATCTTTGTTTATTTTCCATTAGTGCTTTTTGTGTCTCCAAAAGTTCCAATTTTGAACTAACATTGTCTTTCTGGATTTCTTTTATCTCTTTCATAATGTTTTGAAGAGTCTCCTCTATCGCTGATAGCTGAGTAGCCTCCCCCACCATTTCTTTAGATAGCATTGAAGTGATCTTAGGCTGTTGTGGGTGCTTCTTTGAAGCCATGATGAAAGTGTTAAATTTTTGCCACTAATATGGCGTCTTTTGGAGGGGTAGTCCGTGAGGCGAGAAGAGAGCAAGAGTCAGTGTTCAAATTCAAAATGCAATTTACTTAAAGTCCAGAGAGAGAACAATTTTTTAACAGCAATCAAATAGGGGGAAAAAAAGAAGGCACATCTGGGAGAGATCCTACTTGTGAGTAAAAAGTTTTAGTCCCATAAAAATGAAGGAGTGTCAGCACATCACAAAGAAAAATATTTCTTACAGGGAACAAAGAAACGCCATCTTTCCCGCTCCCCTGGCAGTCATGGAGAACTAGTAAAAGTCCATTTCAGTTGTTGCAAGACAGAGATACAAAGTATCAGTAGCAGAGTTAAAGTGAAAAACTTTCATTTTCATTGTTTAGAAGTCGGATGTAGTTCTTCCTCTTCCCCAAGCCTGGGGAACATTTTAAAGCGCCGCTTTTTTTTTCCTTCCGAGGAGGGGTTTACAAACTCCCTCCTCCTTCTTCTTTAGAAGCAAAAGTTGACAGCATTAATTATTAAAGCACTCACAGTCCACTCTGCAGCCAGGAGCCTCGGTATTGCCTTCAGCCCCGGCTTTCAGCCCGTCTTCTTATTGCCGCTGTTCCGGTTCTCCATCGGCGAAGGGGACGAAAGGGAAACTCCTCCCCCCGCGACTCGTTCTCCGGCGCCTGGGATGAGGTGGGGGCCACCCCCCGACCACCATCAGGGTGGGGGGACTCCCCACAAGCCTTCCGTGCAGGGGGGCTCTTTAGCAAGAGCCCCCTGCCCCCAAAGGCGCCGCCGGAGCAACCAAGCGGCAGACGCGTCTGGGACCCGTCCGTCGCCTCCGGCAAACCAGGAGGAAGTCCATGTTCTTATGTTCTTAATGGAATACTATGAAACACACTCGGATAAAGAAATGGTCTTAATGTTTCTGGATGCGCAAAAAGCATTTGATAGAGTTAATTGGGATTTTATTCTGTGCCAAGTTAAAGAGATGGACATTGGACCTAAGTTCTTACAAGCTATTCGAGCACTCTATAAGTCACAATATGCAAGAGTGCTAATTGAAGGTGAAATAACAAAAAAGATACAAATAGGCATGGGGACAATGCAAGGGTGTCTGATGTCCCCACTGCTGTTTATTCTAACATTGGAACCCCTGTTAAATAAAATCAGACAAGATAAAGGAGTAAAAGGAACTAAAATTAGAAAAGAAGAATTCAAATTACAAGCGTTTGCAGACGATCTTGTTTTTATATTAGAAGGCCCAATGATATTGGGGCCAAATTTGCTAACAAATAGTGAGGAATTCAGTGCTGTAGCAGGTCTACAATTTAATAGAGATAAAACTAAATTGCTTGCAAAAAATATTAAGGGGACACAGAAACTGGAGGTAGAAAATATATTGGGAATACAAATTGTAAAAAAATAAAATACTTGGGTATATGGTTGACTTCAAAATGTTCTTCAATAAGGAGAAACAACTATGACAAACTCCTCTTGCAAATGGAACAGGACTTAGACCAGTGGAGGAATATACAACTATCCCTGCTAGGAAGAGTGGTAGTGATAAAGGCACATGTGCTGCCTAAATGGATATACCTTTTCCAAACGGCTCCTGCAAGTTTAGAGAGATTTTTAAAAAAATAAAATGGACCAGATAATTGGCAAGTTTATTTGGCAAGGGAAAAAACCGCATATTAAAAGAAAAATGATGCAGGAGCACAAAACAAGAGGAGGTTTGGGGCTCCCAAATTGGGAGTGGTATTATCAAGCCTCTTGCCTGGTTTGGATAAAGGACTGGATAACACTGGAGAGAAAATGCATATTAACAATTGAAGGATAAATCTACAGCAGGGATGGCACTACTTTCTTTGGCCAACTAAAGAAGGTCAGTATAAATACCTTATGAATCATTATGCAAGGGGATGTTTGATCAAGATATGGGATAAGATTGAAGGATTGATGTACAGTAAGACTCCATATTGGATCGTGACTCTTGAAGCGATTATGTACCAAACTCTATACAATTTGAACAAACTTGTGACATATAGGGAACTGCTGGATGGCGGAGGTAATCTTAGATTCAAAACAGATTTACAATCACGGGGAATTAATCTGGACTGATGGGCATATACGCAAATACAATCAAGAAACCAAAAAGACAATGCTAAGTGGGGGATCTCTACTTCCCCGTAAGAGTTCGACAAGGCCCTTCTGGAAACTAATAAAAAATGTGTTACTAAAGTATATAACCTTTTGCTAACCCAAAATATAGCTGATGAAATTGTCAAAGACTCAATGATAGCCTGGGGGAGAAACTTCGGATATTCACTGGATCTTGAAACGTTGCAAGAAATATGGAATAAGACAGTAAAATTAACGATGGCAGTGTCTTTTAAAGAAAATATATTTAAAATGCTCTATAGATGGCATATACCACGAGCAAGAATCACGAAGATGTTTCCTGGAACGCCTGAAGAATGTTGGAAATGCGAGTCAACCAGGGGCACATTCTACCATCAATGGTGGACATGTCCACAAGCCCAAAGATATTTTTAGTATTGAAAAAGTTTTATTGGTTTTTACAATTTTCCAAAGGGGGTAGGGAATACAGTAACATTTTAAGAACTTTCGCGTCGGAATCATTGGCCCTTCCAGGGCTTCATAATAAAATATTGAAAAAACATTTTTCCAAAAATACTACAAGGTGAAAATAAGTACATGTTTCCTAAATTCTCAATTCTATGCTAGCAGTCGTGTACAAACATCCAGATATAAAGGTTATAAAATCAATAATAATAAAAAAAAGCAAAGTTATTTTTTCGATCTAAGTCTCTTGGCAATTGTATCTTCTTTTTCTCCTCCCTGGCCCCCAGCGGGCGGGGCCGTGGCCCCCTTCGTCCCCCCTGGATCTTCCCCCAGGATAGAGGAATGTTTTTTAAGAAAGGCTTCCACCTCAGCAACTGTTTTAATCCTTACTCTTCCTTCATCCCAGAACACCAGCATCCCTTCCGGCATCGCCCACTTAAACCAGGTCCCGTGGTCAAACAATTTTTTAGATAAGAAGGAATACTTCCTTCTCATCTCTCTAATCTTTTTTGGGATCTGCTTCAAGATGACGACTTCCTTTTGTTGGTAAATTAACACCCCCCCCCTCTCTGCGCCTTCAAAATTCCCTCTCTGGTTGACCTTCTAACAAATTTAATATGTATCTCTCTGGGTACTTCATTTATCCTGGCAAATGCTGAATTTATTCTGTAGACTAGGTCAATGTCCCCCCTGATCTCATCTTTAGGTTTCTGTAAATAGTCTGCTAAAATTGTACACATGAGATCAGGAAGGCATTCACCAGATTCTTCAGAAATATTCTGAAATCTTAAAAAATATGACATCCTTTCAAAATCCATCCTAGACATATGACCAGACAGATCTGCAATTTCAGTGTTGACATTTTTAAGTTCTCCCTTTGCCCCAGCCAGCCCCCCTTCCAGCTCCTCCGTCTTCTGTGTGTTCTCCAGCACTTGCTTCCGTGTTTCCAGAAGATCCTTCTTAAAACTATTATTATCTTCTCGCAAAGCTTTAATTTCATGCACCAGAGCTTGTAACATTGATTCCAAAGATGACATTCTTTGTTCCAATCCTGCCAGTTCTGATTTAGATGCCATGGTAAGCTGTTAAAGTCAGTGCCACTAAGATGGCGCTTTTTGGGTGGGGCCGTTGAAGCAGGTCAGGAGAAAAACAGTTCAAATGAATGTAAAAAGTTCAGGACCCAGCAGAGAAACACTATTCACAATCAATAATTATAGCAGAGGCCCCCACGTATATCTATACCAACACTAGTAGATCTGGATGGTTCAGAGCAAGATATTGAGATGGAGCAGAAACAATTTGGAAAAGAGATGGAAGAACATACTCAGTTGGATTCCCCTGGGCTTTTTTTAAGCCCTACTCTGGAGGAAATGTCGAAGACTGCTATAGGGGGATCTGTTGGAATGCCAATACGTAAATCAGATGAGTAATGTGAAGCCAGGTCTAGTACCAGACAAATCCAGAAACCGCAGAAGCAGAGGAGGTCTCAATCTCGGCGAGTTAAGAAAGACAAAAGGATTAAAGGACGAAGCAATTAATCAATCTAGATAAAAATATACAGATCTCTGCAATGCTGGTTCTCTTGGATGTGGAAACTTTTTCAGGGTTGAAAACTGGAACCGGAGCATTTGCAGTGGATCTGGTTGTTACCCTATCACGATCTTGGAACTTTATAATCCTGATGAAAAGTCACTCGGGGGTTACCTATGTAAAGGGTTTTTTTTGTTATTTATGGGGGCAGCTGCTTAAACTGGTATTACAAACAGCTATGGATGGAATGGAAGGAGACCTGAAGAGTTGGACTTATGAACATTGACGCGGAAAGGATTAATATTATGTTAGTGTTCTGGGAAAAAACTTGGGCCGAACTTTGAAATTTTCTTGCAATTTGCTGTATCCTTCTTGTGATAGGATCTGAAATTTTCCTATACCATTTCTGTTTCCTTTGTGAAGAGAGAAGTAACTTTGCTTTTTTCAAATATTAGAGTAATCTTTACATTTTTTTTGTGTTGTTAAGTGGGCAATTAAGCAAATGGAGAGGGGAAAAATAGTAAACCTTTTGAATCAGGAAGGATGTAAACTTGAGCTAGGATATATGGTTTAAGTTTTATAAGTGTTAGGTTATATGACATGGTATTTAGATCTTAAGAATTATTTTCTATGTATTTTAATGTTCAACTAAAAGGGGGTGTTTATGTTGAGTTTGTTATAAGGTTTCTAATGGATTGGTTATATACAGAATAAATATCAGATTAGGAAGTACTATGTAGTTTTTAGGTAAGAATGCTTTGATTGATAGGTGAATAGAGTAAATAATATTTGGGATGCTTGGAATTATTAGAGTGGTGTATAGCGGAAGTCAGGGGGGTGGGTTTGAATGGGAGGTGGGGGAGGGTTAGGGTGGAGGGCGGGGTAATATATATGTATGATTAATCTAGAGAGGGGAATAATGGGATATACTTTTTTTTTTTAAAGAGAAATTTATATTATGTTTTTTATATCTTTAATTAACTTAGAAGATGGTGTTAATGGGATATTAATATACTAAGAGAAACTTATATTGTGTCTGCTGGGAGGCGAGGGGGTATAATATCTGAATGAGAAACTTATTTTAAGACGGGGTGAGGGGGGGTATAGTATTTGTATGTGATTTATATTACATGTCGGGGGGGGGTAAAAAGGGGGAAAATCTGTGTGAATAAAACTTTTTCAATAAAAAATAAAAAATAAAAAAATTATAGCAGAGAAGGCACTCCAGAGAAGGAATCAATTAATCCAAAAATAATTTTTCAAAAATAAAATTAATCATTCAGGAACAAAGGGAACCATCCTCCACCGCCCAGTCTGAGAGCCAGCCGGAGAAAATAACAAAAGAAAAATTGTATCAAGCCAGCCGGACTTAGATACATTGTAAAATTAATCCAAAAATAATTTTTCAAAAATAAAATTAATCATTCAGGAACAAAGGGAACCATCCTCCACTGCCCAGTCTGAGAGCCAGCCGGAGAAAATAACAAAAGAATAATTGTATCAAGCCAGCCGGACTTAGATACATTGTAAAAAAAACAAGCCGCATATCACTTTCACTAGTTAAAGCAGTCCGGATGCGAAATATCCGCTCCCTCGCAACTGGGAGCCATTCCTAAACGCCGCTTTAAATCCAAGGGGGGGTTTAACAAACAAACACCCCCCTCTACGTTCTTTCAGTCCAGGCTGCCAGCACAAATAATGTTACAAATCACTCACTCTTCACCTCGCAGCCAAAGCCCCGGGGAGCCTTCCGACCCGACACTCAGCTCTTTTCAAATTCACTGTTCGTTGCTGTCCTCCATTGGCGAAGAGAGACCCCCCGCGGCATGCCTTCTCTCATCTAGGCTGAAGACAAGGGCCGTTTTCCCACCGCCGCAAGGAAAAACAAACCCAGGCAAGCCAGCCCTACGAGAGGCCCCCAAAAAAGGGGATGCCTCGCCCCCGATGGGGGGCAGAAAAAAGGACAAAGCGGTGACCGAGTCAAAGACTCGCTCGTCGCCGCTGGAAGGCGGAACCGGACAAGCCCAAAGATATTCATGTCAGATAAAGGATTGGCTTATGGAGATCATGGGAGTTACTTTTCAACTAAAACCAGAGGTTTATTTACTGGGGATAAACCCTGGTGGCATAAGGAGGAAAGACTGGTATCTTTTTATACATATTACCATGGCAGCTGGAATAGTATAAGCGCAGTTTTGGAATGGGAAGGAACTACCATCAGACCAACTAATTATCAACAAAATCTTCTGGTGTGCTGAATGTGATAGATTAACATATTCTTAAAGATAGACAAGAAACAATATTTTACCAAAGTTGGGGGAAATGGTACGAATGGATAGAGGTAAAAAGATTATGGGATAAGCGATAGAGAAAAATGTACGGTACAGATATGTAAATAGTAAATAAAATAAATATATGGAGCAGTAACAGCTATAAAGAACTAAGGATTAATAAATGTAAGATATAGATAGACAGAAATAACTGGAAATGTAGTAAAATGATATATGATGTTACTTTGTAACTGTCAGATCTGCTTCCATCATAAATCAGGAAAGACCACGCTCAAACTCATTTGGAAAGTTTAAGGTTACATTTACTGGATATAATAAGACTGCAGCGAAAGTCAAGCAAGGAATGAAACATTTAGGCGCGTAACATACGTATCAAAGCATAACCCAGCCCTTAGTCCCTTGACCCCAGTATACTGTCCAATGCAGAGTCGGTCACGATGTCAGGTGCACTTCCTGCCCAGCAGCATCATCACAGTGGAATGCAAAACCATTAGCTTAGGTGATAACAGACTGTGGCCATCTCTCCCGCTCGCTTAATATCCAGACAGCCCCTTCCTCCCCGTTTCAAAATGACAGCCGAAGCGAAGCAAAAGTGGAGGCTGACATCCGGCCCTCTTCCAGAAAAGTGACGTCAGTCCTGCAATAAAACACAAACAATACAAAACAGGGAGAGGGACAGGGGCAAACACAAAACACAGACACAAAAGAACAACAGTGTTTAAGGTTTGTCAGGATATTTAGCATAAAACTTCTTCAGCATGTTATGGGCCCGAACATGGCACTTATCCACCCATTCGGAATGGGAGGGAGGGAAATCCTTCCAAGACACCAGGTATTGCACTTTATTTCTCCAGACTCTAGAGTCCAAAATGTCCCTTACTTCGTAATGGGGTTCACCCGCAACTAATAATAGCGGCGGGGGATCAGATTGCGACTGACGAAGAGAAGATGTGTGCTCAGGTTTCAATAGATGGACATGGAAAATTGGGTAAAGCTGACGATAAGTTTTTGGCAAATCCAGTTTGACTGATACGGAACTGATGATCTTAACAATGGGGAAAGGCCCAACAAATTTCGGGCCCAGTTTCTTACATTTTTGAGGGCTCTCCGAAAGTCTAGTAGAAAGGTAGACACGGTCACCAAATTATAATCCGGAGGGGCAACTCGTTTTTTATCAGCATACAATTTATTAGATTGGTGAGCATCATCTAGCGTTTTCCGTGCCACAGGCCAAAACGACGCCATCTTACTACTCCAATCCAAGAGTGAGAGAACAGCAGGAGTCTCGTGAGGCAGCTCGGGAATAGGTACAAAATCCTGGCCATAAACTACTTTGAAGGGAGTCATACCGGTGCTGCTATGAACGGAATTGTTATATGCCACCTCAGCATGGATTAACAGGTCGGCCCAATCATCTTGCTGGTAATTAATGAAACACCGCAGATACTGCTCTAAAACAGAATTAGCCCTCTCGCAAGCTCCGTTCATCTGAGGGTGGTAGGAGGAGCTTAAACCTTGGGAGGAGCCAATCATCGCCAAAAACTCCTTCCAAAATCGAGAAGTGAATTGAACCCCTCTATCAGAAATAATACGTCGAGGAACTCCGTGTAGTTGATAAATGTGATTCAGGAACAATTTTGCTAAGGCCTTAGCCGATGGGATTCCTGAGCATGGAACAAAATGAACTTGCTTCGAAAATAGATCAGTAACTACCCATATGCCAGTGAAACCACGGCTATTTGGAAGATCCACAATGAAATCCATAGATATCTCCTTCCAAGGAGACTCCGGCCATGCTACAGATTGGAGGAGATCTTGAGGTTTGCCAGGGGGGCGTTTACATGCCGCACAAACTGGGCAACTAGCAATGTAAGACTCAACATCTTTCTTCATACAAGGCCACCAGAATTGACACTTAAGTAAATGTAGGGTCTTTACGAAACCAAAATGACCAGCCAAACGAGAATCGTGTGCCCTCTGGAGGACAAAAGTACGGAGCTTAGCAGGGACGTAAAGTTTAGAACCCACCCAAGGTAAGTCATCCCGCAATGTACAGTCACCTCAATGTGCAGCAAACCAATCATCAGCCTGAAGTTCTTCCTTAATTCTAGAGATCAATTCGGGTGGGGTTTCAGTCTGTAGATTTGAATGGCTGCGAGTGGTAACCGGAGCAGCTAAGTTACACATCGGAATAACAGGCTGGATAACAGTAAGCTTAGAGCTGTTGTATTGAGGAAGGCGTGACAAGGTGTCAGCCATAAAGTTTCGTCCTCCAGGAATATATTTCAAGGAAAAATTAAATCGACTGAAATATTGAGACCAACGGACTTGTTTAGGAGAAAGTTTGCGAGGTGTCCGTAGAGATTCCAAGTTCTTGTGATCAGTCCATACTTTGAACGGGTGAGAAGCTCCCTCCAAGAAATGTCGCCAAGTCATAAGGGCCCAACAAACTGCAAAAGCTTCTTTCTCCCAAATAGCCCATCTTCTTTCAGTATCTGAGAGCTTACGAGAGGTATAAGCGCAAAGTTGTAATTTCCCGTTGGAGTTGTATTGTAGTAGAACAGCACCAACCGCAACATCGCTGGCGTTGGCCTGTACGACAAAAGGTGCATTCATGTCAGGGTATTTTAAAATAGGTTCCGCTGCAAACAAGCGTTTAAGTTTTTCGAAGGCAGCTTGGCATTCCATAGACCAGTTCAGGGGTCTACTAGGCCGTGGTTTATCTTCACCCTTTGTTTTTAGTAGGTTCGTAATTGGCAGAGCAATACTTGCAAAAGAGGGGATAAATTGGCGGTAAAAGTTTGCAAAACCCAAGAAACTTTGTAATTGTTTACGGGTGCGAGGCGGGGCCCACTCAGTCACAGCTTTTACTTTAGCAGGATCCATCTCAATACCCCCTGATGAAATCCAATATCCTAGATAGTCGATCTTGCTTTAATGAAAATCACACTTTGAAAGTTTAGCATATAGTTCCGCCGCCCTCAGTTTGTGCAAAACAGAACGGACAAGCTTTACATGTTCTTCACGTGTTTCTGTGTAAATAAGGATATCATCAAGATATACGATAACGCCTTTGTACAGGTGCTGATGTAAGACCTTATTTATCAGTTGCATGAAAACTGCTGGTGCACCTTGTAGGCCAAATGGCAGAACTTTAAACTGAAAACAACCTAACAGGCAATTAAAAGCAGTTTTCCATTTATCTCCTTCTTTAATCCTAATCCTACAGTAAGCTTCTCTGAGATCCAGTTTTGTAAAAATTTTACCTCTTGCTAGATGGGTGAGCATATCTTTCATAAGGGGGAGGGGGTAGACATTTTCAGCGCAGATTGTGTTCAAGTTCCTGTAATCCACCACTAGGCGGAGTTGGCCGTCTTTCTTCGCTCTGAACATAACAGGAGCCGCGACTCGAGGTCTAGCAGGTTCAATAAAACCTCTTGCCAAATTTTTGTCAATGAACTTCCGCAATTCCACCATTTCCCCTGGTGTCATGGAATAAATGCGTGGTTTAGGTAGTTGCACCCCTGGGAGGAAATCAATGGTGCAGTCTGTGGAGCGGTGGGGTGGAAGCTTGTCAGAAGATTTTTCACTAAAAACGTCTTTCAAATCCAAATATTCTTTAGGAATCTTTTCTTCCCCTGGTATCTGTTCCAAAACGGTTGCCACTTGGTCAGTTGACATGCTTTCATTGGGGTCAGGGGGCCCTGGAGCCGGATCCACATGTAGGGTGGGGGGCTATACTTGGGGGGATACGTATCCAACCCTCTTTTCAATCTATGACAGGGTTCTATTTCCGCAACCACGTTAATCCCAAAATAATTGGGTTGTCTGCAATAGGAGCAACAATGAAATGAATGGTTTCCCTATGGTGAATCACCAACTCAAGTGGTTCTGTAACAAATTGAGCTGGACCTCCCCCCCGCTACCGATCCATCCATTTGACAGAATGCGATCGGCACTTTTAAAGTCTTAAGGTGAATTCCTAGTTGTTGTACTAGATCTTGGCTTATAAGGCATCGTGAACATCCAGAATCCAAAAGGGCTAGTAATTCTGAGAAATGTCCACTAGAGGGCGTTTTTAGCTTAAGGGGAATAGTCATGGGGCCCAACCAGGAATTCACCCAATGCTTGTCCAATTCCTCATCAGAGGCGGCCTCCTTCTCCCAGTCATTTGGATCCTGCCCTGGTTCATAATAGTTCGTAGTAAGGTCCAGTGGCTCCATCCCCGACATTGCTGGCCTGATACGTGGATCAGTTTTTCTGGTGCCTTTATTTATCTCAGAAGATGGCCTGGGGCGGGGCTTCGATCCCATTCTGCAAGCATTAGCCCAATGCCCCTCCTTCCCACATTTGAAGCAAGCAGTACCGTGTTGTCTTTTGGAGGGTCCTCCCCTCCCTTCTCTTGGGCTATCACGACGTGGTGTAGCAAATGGCGATGCTTTAACTTCTCTTTGCACTGAATGAACTTTGGCTTTTCTGAGAAAATCAATCTCTACTTCAGCAGATAAATCGTACCAACCCTCGAGGGTATGAGGATTCCATCTGTTGATACAGCTCTGATATAGATCAGGGTGCAAGCCTTCAGTGAAACTGTCAATAAGAGCTTCCTCACTCCAACCTCTCATGTAAACAGATAATTCACGAAATCGTTGAGAATAATCTTGCACTGGTTGATTTCCCTGACGTAATGTCTTCA
Source organism: Rhabdophis nuchalis (assembly GCA_039707465.1). Classification (NCBI taxonomy): domain Eukaryota; kingdom Metazoa; phylum Chordata; class Lepidosauria; order Squamata; family Natricidae; genus Rhabdophis; species Rhabdophis nuchalis. The sequence goes on from CM077648.1 coordinate 69,687,773, forward strand.
TTTCTAAGCGGGCTTTACATTCTATGTGGGGGTCCTCGAAACGCCTTCTCAGGGCGAACATAAATCTGTCGAAATTTCTCATCACAGGGGAGTTATCATTGTGCAAAGCTACCATCCAATCTGAAGCCCTGCCCTCCAGTGCCAGACAAACAATTCTAATTTTGCTTTCATCATCTGGCAGATCAAGGGCAGTTTGCCTCACAAAATTTCTGACATGTAGTAGGAAACATCCCAATTCCTTAGCATCACCTCCAGATTTCACTCCCAATGGAGGGACAGTAGCCATTCTGCGGGCTGGGGGGCTTGCTTCCCTTCTACGGTGTGGGGGGGGGGGAGAAACCGGCCTTGCTGTCGCTGGGCGCTGTGTGTGCTCCTCTTTCTGGGTAGGGGTCCCTCCAAATTGGGGTTTTACTTCCTCCCTCCTTGGCAACAACCAATCCCGAGGGTCGATGGCCCCTTTTCCCTTGATTTCTCTGCTGCGTTTCATCTTATCAGCTTCTGCAATTAATTTCTGCGCTTGCTGTCTTAGAAGAAATTAATCTTTTGGCACTTCCCAGAAAGCGGGGGGGGGGGGGAGGGGGCCCGTCTGCATCTAGTATTTACTCCCCAAGGGGTTTCTTCAAAAATTTCTTTTCTGCCCATTCCCTCGGACCATCGGTGGCGAACTGATTTATCTTCAGATTTATCTTCACACCCCAGGCTAACATCCATTAAGAGTTCAGTAACTGACCTGGTTTCTTTGGGTTTTGATTCCTGGATTCCTGGTATTGAGGGCGGAGGCTGTATCAGGTGCAGTTGCTCCCAGTAATTCTTCTTTCTCAGCATCCGACATTCTTTGAAGTTTTGTTTTATCTCACTATCTGCTGAAGCTGTTAGCTCAGAGACGAGTGTAATTTGATTCCTTGCTTTTTGTCAGATCTGCTTCCATCATAAATCAGGAAAGACCACGCTCAAACTCATTTGGAAAGTTTAAGGTTACTTTTACTGAATATAATAAGACTGCAGCGAAAGTCAAGCAAGGAATGAAACATTTAGGTGCGTAACATACGTATCAAACCATAACCCAGCCCTTAGCCCCTTGACCCCAGTATACTGTCCAATGCAGAGTCGGTCACGATGTCAGGTGCACTTCCTTCCCAGCAGCATCATCACAGTGGAATGCAAGACCGTTAGGTGATAACAGACTGTGGCCATCTCTCCTGCTCGCTTAATATCCAGACAGCCCCTCCCTCCCCATTTCAAAATGACAGCCGAAGCGAAGCAAAAGCGGAGGCTGACAGTAACTGTATACATATAGTGGGTGAGTCACTCCCAGTTGTATCTATGTAGTTTTGTCTTGTTAACGTCCCTTTTCCCTTTTCTTTTTTTCTGTTCTTAGTTTATAATTAAAAAAAATTTTTTTTAAAGATCACATGAAGTGACAAGGACAAAAAGCAAAGGATGGAAACCAGATATGGCTCTACATGCCACTGGTGGCACGCATGGCATAGATCACAAGGCTAGTTGATGCAGGCTGCTCTTTGGTTTTGCTCCTGCTTGTTCCTTACTCATACACAGCTAGAAAATTGAAGAAGTTTTGAAACTGAACTAATAATGGCTAGCCATGACTTCCAGCTACTACTGTAGGAGTAAAATGAGATTTTCCAGTTTTATTGGTATTTTTAAACAGATGTAGATTATTAATTCTACATAAAATGTTGGCATATTTTAATGGTACAAATCAGCAGATGCTTATTAAGTGTTACATCATGAAAGCAATAAAGTTGTGTGACTTGAGCTGAAGTCAAATATTATAGGCTTTTTTTCTTTTAAAAATATTTTCATTTCCATGTGGAGCTCTTGCCCTTTAGTCATATCCTTAATAAATTTAAATGAAAATAGATTATATCTAATTAACTTATAAATTGATATTAAAATTACAAGAATTTGCTTAATAAAATAAAAATGAAAGCTCAATTTTCACAACTTGCAACAGTATTTGACTTTAATTAGACTTCAGGCTATTAGTACCTGCACAGGGATATAGCATACACCAAAAGGTTAAATAGTGTACTGACAGGATAAAAAGCTAAGCCTCATAAAGTGATCACCAGGGAAAATACATTGTCAGTAGTGGTAGTTAATAGCAGATAAATTATATCATTTGTTCTGTTTTATACACTGATCAAAGAGCGTCACACCTGGAATATACAATTACCTTTGATATTTAGAACTTTAGAAAATCATCAAGAGGCTCATAAAAAAAATTAAAGGCTACATGAAAAGCAACTTAACTCTGCATTGATAGGTAGCTCATCAAATAATGCACCGGGAGAAGCTAACCATAAAAAACAACGGCATAAAAAATAAAAGGAAATTTTTATTTAGTGCTGAAAGGATGACAGAATTGGTGTTAGTTGCACTTCAGTTGGGCTTCTACAATACAATGTATGATTCTATCATGATATATAGGAGTTGTGAAGAGTAAGAAGTACTTAATCTCCTTGTCTGTGCAATTCATACTAAGAAGCATCCAAGACTAGAATACCACTGAATTTATACATGGAGTCTTCATTTTGTAGTTATAACATGTATGGGACAGACATAAATTGGAGCAGCCTAAGTACACTGGCATTTAATAACCATTTTTAGCTCAGAAATCAGCGGTATCCCTCATCAAAAGGAATTCTACTTTTTATTCTAATATCTTTCTTACAGACTTTATGTCTTGTCAAAGTAGAAGCAACTTAAACAAGTGGACAAAGGAAAGGTTCAAGAGAGAACAAGGTCCCTATATTATTAGATTCTAAGATGGTGGCGTGCTTAGACGCTGTGGCTTTGAGCTCCTGGTGTCACAGTAGAGTTAGGCAAAAACTAGTCTATACCCGAAGGGAGTTATTGAAGATTGGATCTTCTAGTTGACTAGATATTACCAGCGACTTCCAGCAGTCTCATAATATACCGAGTGATATAGTAAGACTGCCAGGCTCTCCATGGATCGTTGTCTGGCCTAGGAGGAGGCGAAGAGAGCGGAAGCAGAAGCGGGGATGCAGAGCTTGTTTGCTAGTTCGGTTACGGAAGCAGCCTCACAGACCAGCATTACCAAGCATTTTCCTAACCAACTCCAGATCCTTTGTCCACAAAACTGATGAACTAGAGCTATGGATGGCAGCAAATAAACTCATTTGTGACTGCTGTGTGATTATCATCACAGAGACCTGGCTTCATCCATTTGTACCGGATGCGTCTGTGGAGCTAACTAACCGCACCACACACCGCTTTGACAGAAACAACAACTCTGGTAAAAGCAAAGGTGGAGGACTGTGTATTTACACACATAATAACTGGTGTACTAACAGTAGAGTTGCTTAAACACACTGTTCTGCAGATGTGGAATTCTTAACTGTCATTTGTCGGCCATTTTATTTACCTAGAGAGATTTCTGTTAGAGTTATCACTGCTGTCTATATTCCACCTGATGCAAATGTTAGCACAGCACTCTCTAAGTTACATGATGCCATCGAGAGGCAGCAGCAAACTTACCCTGAGGGCGCTTTTATCGTGGCTGGGGATTTTAATCAAGCCAGTCTAAAGTCTGTTCTCCCTAAGTTTGTACAGTATGTGCAGTGTACCACCAGAGGTAAGAATACTCTAGATCATATGTACTCAAACTTAAGACAGGCATATAGAGCAATCCCCCTCTCCCATCTGGGTATGTCTGACCACATCTCTCTGCTGCTGTGCCCAAAGTATATCCCCCTCAGGAAAAGGATATGACCAGTCTTGAAAACTGTCAAAATCTGGACAGAGAGAGCACTCTTTCAATTACAGGAATGCTTTGAGACTACCGAGTGGAGATATTTGAACATTTGGAGCTGCATGAATTCACTGACACTGTACTCTCATACATTAAAACATGTACAGATAATGTAACAGTGAATAAGCGTATCAGAGTTTACAGCAATCGTAAATCCTGGATGTCAGCAGAGGTACAATCACTGCTGAGAGCCTGAAACTCCGCCTTCAAAGCAGGAAACAAAGACAAATATAATGAAGCCAGGGCAAACTTGAGAAGAGGCATTAAGGCGGCTAAACAGGAATACAAGCAAAAGGTAGAGAAGTATCTGGAAGATAATAACTCAAGACAGGTGTGGCAGAGACTACAACACCTAACCAACTATAAGGGCAATACAAAAAAAAAAGCCAATGCTGATGCCCTGCTAGTAGAGGAGCTAAATAACTTCTTCGCCCGCTTTGAGGTAAAAAGATCAGTCTCTGTGGTTTTAGCCCAAAGGCCCTCTAACATCCAGCCACTCACCCTTATTTTTATGTATTTTAATCACATTTATATCCCACCCTTCTCCACAAAGGACCCTGGATGAACATCAAGTGAGAGCTGAGCTGAAGGCTGTAAATCCCAACAAAGCTGCAGGCCCAGACGGGGTGTTGGGGAAAGTGGTTAAAAACCTGTGCTGACCAATTAGCAGGGGTTCTGACAAGGATTTTTAACCTCTCCCTGCAACAGGCTAGAGTCCCATCATGCTTGAAAGCAGCCACCATTATCCCAGTTCCAAAGACAGCAGCCATAAAAACCTTGAATGATTATAGACCCATTGCACTGATGCCTATAGTGATGAAGTGCTTTAAGAGACTGGTCCTACAACACCTCAGGTCCTGTCTTCCACCAAATTTTGATCAACACCAGTTTGCGTATAGAAACAACAGGTCGACAGGGGATGCCATCACCACTGCTCTACATATCGCACTGAGCCACCTTGAGAAATCTGGGAATTACATCAGAATGCTTTTTATAGACTATAGCTCGGCCTTTAACACCATCTTACGAGGCATTCTCATTGAAAAGTTGACTGACCTGAATTTCCCTCCCCTCACTTGTGAATGGATCAAAGACTTCCTGACCGATCGTCCACAAACAGTAAGGGTTGGGTCCTTTACAACTTCCACGCTGAAGCTCAGCACAGGCTCCCCTCAGGGCTGTGTGCTCAGCCCTTACCTCTACTCACTGTATACATATGACTGCATATCCTCTGATCCATCCAACATCATAATAAAGTTTGCAGATGACACAATGGTGGTGGGTCTCATAACTGGAGGGGATGAATCAGAATACAGGGAAGAAGTCCAGAAGGTATCCGCATGGTGCTCAAGAAACAACTTACATCTAAATACTAGCAAGACAAAGGAGATGGTGCTAGACTTCCAGAAGCACAGAGAGGAACCTGCCCCAACTGTATATTGAGGGGGGCTGCGTGGAGAGGGTTTCTTCTTTTAAATTCTTAGGAGTGTTTATTAGCCAAGATCTCACCTGGAAAAACAACACGTCTCTGGTGATTGGAAAAGCCCAACAGAGACTTCATTTCCTTAGAGTCCTGCAGAAAAATCAGGTGGAACAACGGCTGATGACCTCTTTCTATCGGTCCACCATAGAAAGTGTCCTCACATATTGTATCACAGTGTGGTATGCTGGTTTAACAGTTGTGGAGAGGAAGGTACTACAGAGAGTGATCAATTTGGCACAAGAAACCATCGGTTGCCCTCTGACATCACTGGATAACATCGCCAGATCTCGCTACTTTAGCAGAGCAAGTAAGATTCTCAAAGATGATTCATACCCTGGTTGGTATCTCTTTGCACTTCTACCATCAGGCAGAAGATATCAAACTATAGCCAGCCAAACAAACAGGTTTAAAGATAGCTTCTATCCTTGAGCTGTGAGACTTTTAAATTCATCCGCAATCACTCCATGCACATGCTAGTTTTTTCTTTTTTCTTTTCTCTCTTTTTTTTGTTTCTGTTATAATTTTGCACCAGTGATTTTTTTAGATTTTAGATTTTATTAAATTTATATCCCGCACCTATCTCCTACACAGGACCCAGGGCGGCGCACAGGAATTTAAAAACACAATACACAATACAAAATATGAAGTTAAAACCAATTTCATTGTAATTTTAGTACAATGACAATAAAGATTATTATTCTGTGGTTAATCTTTGGTGAGATTCACAGCCTTTGGGGCTGGTTGGTAGCTCAACAGCTCGAGTCCTAACCAAGGACCTAGGAACTGTCAAGGTAACGTCAGAGGATATAAGCTGTTCCAAGCAGGGTGGCCCTTTGTATTGTCAGAATGCTCAAGTCCGGCAAACCTAGAATCTCCACATAGCGAGGCAGTCTCCTAGGTATTGCTCCAAAGGCTCCAATCACAATCGGGGCAACACATGACTTTCTCTTCCACAGTCGCTCAACTTCAATTTGCAAGTCCTGGTATTTTGTGATTTTTTTCATGCTGCTTATTTTCAATTTGTGCATCACCAGGTATTGCAATGTCAACAAACCATACTTTTTTCTTTTCAATTATTGTTATATCAGGTGTGTTGTAGGACAAGTGCCTGTCAGTCTAAATTCTGAAGTCCCACAAGATCATGACTTTCTCATTCTCTAAAACTTTCTCAACCTGATGTTCCCAGTGATTTTTGCTGTACTCAAATCCAAACTTCTGGCACAATTTCCAGTGAATGATCTTAGCAACACGGTCATGGCGTTGTAGGTAGTCAGTTTGTGAAATCTAGCTTTACAGTTACATATGCTTCAATTATCTCTTGTTTGGACTACATAGCTCAATGTGTTCTACATCAGGGTGCCCTTGATTACATGTAAAATTCAGCAAAAATGTATTTCATCTCAGTTTTAGTTTTTTCTGATAGCCTGCCTTATTCTGTATTCTTTGTTTTTACAGTTTCATTTTCATTACCTAGTTTACTGAAACTTTGTGGTTATTGACCATAATGTTTATAAATAATAAATAGAAAATAAAATAAATAGAAAAAAACTTTTGTATATTTATTCTATTCCTATAAACTAAAATAAGAATGTACTTTTAGTTAAAGGAATCTAAATGATTTGACAAATAGAATTCATACACTCTTTGTTTAAGGATTGGTATGTATTATCTTCTATACCAGGGGTGTCAAACTCAAGGCTTGGGGCCAGATCCGGCCTGCAGGGTGCTTGGATCTGGCTCACAGGGCCACCTTGGAAACAGCAAAGGACCAGCCTATGGTTCCTCTGCCAGCAAAAATGTTTTTGCTGGCAGAGGGTTGCAGGAAGCCATCACAGCTGAAAACAGAGCTTGCGAGGGCTGCGTGTGGTCCTCCTGGGCTCCTTTTTCTCTGGCAGAGGTTTGCAGGAGGCCATCACAGCTGGAAACAGAGTGCAGAAACCCATTTTCGCTGGCAGAGTGTTCAGGCTATCAAAGGCACCCCCAACATGAGTGACGTTGAGCTGGCCACATCCACCTGGCCAATGCCCCCCCTCCCCTCCTGACATCAAACACAACCCTGATGCGGCCCTCAATAAAATCAAGTTTCACTACCCTATTCATTCTAGTGTCATGTGTAAATAAATTATGCAAAGAACATACATTGTAAATATGATGGTGTATATTAATGCATATAGAATTATTTTTTGGCCAAATGTGATTGGACACACAAGGAATTTGTCTTTGGTGCATATGTTTTCAATGTACATAAAAGAAAAGATACATTCATCATGAATCATTAGGTACAACAATTAATGATAGCCATAGGATATAAATAAGCAATCAAACCATATTAGGAAACAATATAAATCGTAAGGATTTATAGTCATACAATCATAAGTGGGAGGAGATGGGTGATAGGAATGATGAGACTAATAGTAATAGTAATGCAGACCTAGTAAATAGTTTGACAGTGTTGAGGGAATTATTTGTTTAGCAGAGTGATGGTATTCAGCAGTGGTGGGTTCCAAAAATTTTCTACCAGTTTGGTGGGCATGGCTAGGGGGGGGGGATGTGACTGAATGGGTATGGCCAACTTGATGTCATTAATGCACATGCCCAATCAGTCACATGGCTCCCAAGCCTAGCCATGCTCACAGGAAAAGGTAGGAAAATGTTTAGGATTTTTCCATATATACCCTCACCCTCCATTTGCCCTCCGGCACCCATTTCCCCTCTTCCTCCCCCACCACTGCCTCTTTGTTTACTTATTTTCTGCTGTGGCTGGTCCAGAGTCTGGAAGGCAAGCTGATCGGAGTTTTCGGTGGCCCCCAGCCAGCTGCTGCTGGGAAGCAGCTGGTTGGCAAAGAAGCCTGCCAGCCGCCACCTCTTTGAGAGCTGTTTTGCAAAGTGGCTCTCAAAGAGTGGACAGCTGGCCACAAGCTGCTGAAAAGTCCTCCAGTGAGTGACAAATTTGCTGCTGTTGCCACCATTTTCTTCATGTATGTGCATCCCATTGCCTTGCAAGTCCACTTGGATGGGATAGGAGAGGAGAGGTTTCTGTGGGGCAAGGCTGAGGGAGAGAAGGGGATAGGATTGTCTTCTTTGGGGCCAGCCTGAGGGACAGGAGAAAAAAGGCTTTTGTGGGGCCAGCCTGAGGAAGAGAAGGGGAGAGGAGAGACCAATCATAACTACTCATTAATTTCCAAGCTGTAAGTGTTGATTTATCAAGCCCAATCACATAGTTTTGTAGTGAAGCATGGGTATTCAGCTAATATAAAATAATTGCTGACTTCTTTTTATGGAACTTTGAGGAACTTCAAGCCATGGAGTCTAATTTCATTGGGGGTGTTACTTTTTTTTTTATATTGAAAAAGTTTTATTGGTTTTACAGTTTTTCAATAGGGTGGGGTAAGGGATACAGAAAATTTTTTGAGAGCATTCACGTCAAAGTCGTCGGCCCTTCTGGAACTTCAATATAAATCAATAACAAAACATTGTTCATAACACTACAAAGTGAAAACAAGTACATGTTTCTAAGTTCTCAATTCTATGCTGTCAGTCATTTACAAAAATCCAGATACACATGTTATACAATATTACTCAAAAATCAAAGCAAAGTTATTTTTTTGATCTAAGTCTCTTGGCTATTGGGTCTTCTATCTCACCCTCCGGGCCCCCAGCGGGCGGGGCCGTGGCTCCCTCCGTCCCCCCTGAATCTTCCCCCAGGGCAGAGGCGTGTTTTTTAAGAAAGGCTTCCGCCTCAGCAACTGTTTTAATCCTCACTCTTCCTCCTTCCCAGAACACCAGCATCCCTTCGGGCGTCACCCACTTGAACCAGATCCCGTGGTCAAACAACTTTTTGGACAAGAAGGAAAATTTCCTTCTCGATTCTCTAATCTTTCTAGGGATCTGCTTCAAGATGGTAACCTCCTTTTGTTGGTAAATTAACGGACCCCCCCTTTGCACTTTCAAGATTTCCTCTCTGGTCGACCTTCTAACAAATTTAACATGTATCTCTCTAGGCACTTCATTTATCCTGGCATATGCAGAATTTATTCTATAGGCTAGGTCAATGTCCCCCCTAATCTCATCCTTGGGTTTCTGTAAATAGTCTGCTAAAATTGTGCTCATGAGATCAGGGAGACATTCACCAGATTCCTCAGAAACATTCTGAAATCTCAAAAAATATGTCATCCTTTCCATATCCATCCTAGACACATGCCCATTTATTTCCACAACCTCATTTGTAACATTTTTAATCTCTCCCTTAGCCCCCTCCAGCCCCCCCTCCAATTCTTCATTCTTCTGTGTGTTCTCCAGCACTTGCTTCCGCGTATCCAATAACTCCTTTTTAAAGTTGATATTTTCTGCCCTCTGAGCCTTAATTTCTTGTACCAAAGTTTGTATAACCGATTCCAGAGAAGCCATCCTTAGTTCTAAGCTTGCCAGTGCTGATTCTTGTGCCATGATTAGCTGTAGAAGTTGGTGCCACTAAAATGGCGTTTTTAGGGTGGGGCTGTTAAGGCAAATCAGGAGCCAAAAGTTCAGTTCAAAGTTGTAAAGTTCAGGAACCAAGAGAGAAACAATTTTCCAAATCAATAAGTATAATAACGAAGGCACTCCAGAAAAGAAATCACAAATCCAAAAAAAAAATGTTTTTACTTTAATAACCAGAGGAAGTCCAAGTCACAAAGAGACGCTGGGAATTTTCCATAAGTAAAATAGTCATTCAGGGACAAAGAGAAGCCATCTTCCGCCGTCCACGCTCAAAGCCCAAAGGGGAGAGTGGTTAAAGAAGTTGTTTCAGCCAGACCTAGAAACTCTGTTGCAAATCAAGCCGCAGATCACTTTCCCTTGTACAAACAGTCCGGATTGAAAATATCCGCTTCCTCGCTGCGAGGAGCCATTTTCAAGCGCCGCTTAAATCCGAGGGGGTTTTTTACAAGCAAACACCCCCCCTCCAAGTCCTTTCAGCCAGGCTGACAGCAGAAAAAAAAGTTTTAAATCACTCACTCTCCCCTTCGTAGTCAAAGCCCCAGGCAGCCTTCCGACCCAGGCGATCCTCTCTCTCCATGTTAACGAATGGTGCTGTCTGCCTTTGGCGAAGGGAAATCCCCCCGCAGCATGTCCTCCTTCACCTGAGCTGAAGACAAGGGTCGCAGCCCCACTGCCGTGGGGGGAGCAGCCCAGGCAAGCCGGCCCTATGGAAGACCCCCGAATAAACGGGGCGTCTCACCCCCGTGGGGGGGCAGAAAAAGCAACAAAACGGCGAGCGAGCGCTAGGCTCGCCCGTCGCCGTTGGAGCCGGAACCGGAAGTCGGGGGTGTGTGTTACTTTAAACCCTGTTCAGCGTCTTGCACAGTATGGCAAAATTTAGCAGCCAAAAGCCACCACTTTGGGTTCAGACTTGTAAGTCCCATCCAGAAAGGGCTGCAGCGAAGAGAATTAGCATTCAATCTGGCTGCTTCTCTCTGCTGTAGTGCTTTCTGAATGGGAATTACTGGTCAGAACCCAAAGCGGCAGCTCACGGCTGCTAAATTTTTCTGTGCTGCTCAAGATGCTGCAAGAGGAGCCAGCAGGTCACCAGGAAGAGCAATGGCAGAGAGAAGCAACCGAGTAGATCCAGTGTCTAGGGAGGGCATAGGGAGCATCTCACTGAGTGACTGAGGCTTACCCAGAACCAACAAGGGCTGGAAGAAGCAGCCGCAGATCTGAGATGCCAGAGATTCAATCCGCCTGCTTCTCTCTGCTGCAGTGGTTTCTGAATGGGACTTCTTGAGAACCCAAACTGCTTTGGCCCACCTGTGCCCATGCCGCCCACCCCACCCCACCCACCTTGCCAAAACAGTGCCATTATCTCATTCCAGCCAGTGGGGACTGCACTACTACTTGCACCACTCTGTACAGCAGAGTTTTCCAGCCTCAGCTGTGTTCATGCAACTGATAAATGAAGTGTTGCATGAGCATTTGTACAAGGGGGTCCTTGTGTACCTGGATGATATCCCCAACTACTCAGATGATGGAGAAACTGGTGCACCAGGTGCTTAGAAAACTCCTGGATGCTAAGCTGCATGACAAACTGTCAAAATGCAAGTTACATAAAATCAGTCTGGACTACTTAGAGAATACCAGGTGTCATGTGAGAGAATAGAACAAACTCAGGGAAAGTGAAAGCCATTTTGGAGTGGCAAGCCTCCCAAACCCCAAAGCAACTGCAGAGTTTCTTAAGTTTTGCCAACTTTTATAGGCAGTTTATTCCCTCATTTGCTCAGATCACCTTGCTGATCATGGAGTTGCTCAAGACGAGTGGAGGCAGAGTGAATCTCAAGCCGTGCCAGCTGCTAAATTGGACTATGGAATGCCAGGTGATGTTCAAGATGCTCAAACAGCAAGTACTATGAGCCCAATACTTCAACTAATCTGAAGTTGAAGTCAGGAGGAAAGAACTTCTTAGTGGATGCACTCTCCCAGATGCCCCAGTACAAGAGCACCTGGAAGATATAGTTAATTTTATTATACCCTCCAAGTAGCTAGCGAACCAAGTCTCTACAAGACAGCAGATGCAAGGGACCATACTGGTGTCCAGTGATGCCCTAGAGCAACAGTTGAAAGAAGCATTGCAAAAAGATGTGTGGTTTGAAACCCATCAGGGACACAGACAATGTCAATAATCTAATGGAACCAATAAAAGCAGGCATCTTTAGGAACTTTAAAATCCCAAAAGCAAAACTTTATTGAATATATCATTTTGGCGCTGAAAAAAGCAAAATCAACTCTGAGTTTTCCCACACAGGTAAAAATGAGAGACATCCCCTTTTCCCATGTAATGGGTCACATTGTCCAATTAGGAATCAGCCTTCTGTCCACATCTTGGCAGACACTTACAGAAGTGTCCTTGGCTCTCGGGGTTGAAGATTGTAGCCTCCACATTTCATCTCACCTTTCTCTTCCCCCAGTTCTTTGGCAAGTTGGAAAGCAATAAATCTCAGGAAGCTTAAGCATTTTTCAATTTCTTTGCTTGTTTGTTCTGCTACCTAGATCTGGCAATGTCTTCATAGAGCAAAATGGTAAATCATAAAAAAGAAAAGAAAAACCCTTTTCACATTGTAGATTGTTTAAATACCTGAAATTTAAAAATTATTCTAAAGCAATTAATTTCAAACCTGTTTCCTTCAATATTTTCACCTCTCATTGTTAGAGATCTGCTGTGCTTCTGCTGCTAAGGTTTGAATACTATAAATCCATGGTGGCGAACCTACGGCACACGTGCTGGAAATGTGCTAGTAACCATCTTTAAAGCGCTCCATGGCATGGGACCTGGCTACTTGCGGGATCGCCTCCTACCACATACCTCCCTTAGACCTGTCCGCTCCCACAGAGTGGGCCTCCTCAGGGTGCCATCCGCCGGACAACGCCGATGGGTGGCCCCCAGGGGGAGAGCCTTCTCTGTGGCAGGGCCTGCCCTCTGGAACGACCTACCCCCCCGACCTTCGTACCATCACGGACCTACGCCTCTTCCGCTGGGCATTAAAGACACATCTATTTCAAGAGGCTGGCCTGGCTTAGTTTTAATGGGTAAAGTTTTAATTGATTGATTTTAACCTTTTCCAATCCAAATTTTTAGCACAGACCCTAATTTAATTCATTTTAAACTGTTTTGTATTGTATTGTATTGTATTTGTTTTTTATATTTCTGTGCACTGCCCCTGAGTCCCCTTGGGGAGATAGGGCGGTATATAAATTTAATAAAATAAATAAATAAATAAATAAAATAAATGGCACACAGAGCCATCCCACGCAGGATGTTCAGCCTTGCTGGCTCCTCTTCCACATTCCTGTACACACACGGGTATGGGCCAGCTGGCCTTCACTCATTGCAGGAACAATGAAACCCGGAAAAACAGCATTCTGTCTCACATGCACACGTCGGCACCCAAACTTCTGGGTTTTCATTGCGTGCATACATATTGGCCAGCTCTTTGTTGAGGGCCCATCCACACCGGAAACTGGAATTTCAGGTGCCAGCACATGCATACATGATGGAATGCTGCTCTTCCAAGTTTCAGCACTCCCACACGAAGACCAGCAAGGCCGCACGTTCCTTGCAGGATGTTTTGCATGCCATTTCCAGCACACAGGTTGGCACACGGTGATGAAAAAGGGTAGCCATCACTGCTATAAACCATTGGGTGGGGGGACATATTCCAAAATTTTATTTTCATTCCTGTCAAGTGATCTTTTTCCTAGACTTTTTTGGACTTCAAATTTCTTCTGAGCATTTCTAAACTATATATCCACCACTATCATAGTGTAGCATTTTGAGGAAAGCACATGCATCAGCAGTCAAGCAATCTTTGGCTGAAACATGCCTGATGTAACTGATCTTCCTTTTGAAGAGTCTCTGACAAGTTTTCCAAGATTTCCTCAATCACATTTTGAAAACTATCAATCTCAAGCATCAAAGTAGAGGCATAACATGAGCTGTCCTGATATATCTAAGTTGTCTAAAATTATATATTTTCAATATTTTTTTTAAAAAAAGATGATAACCAGTCCAAATTGCCTTGCAGTTTTAAATGGGTCAAGTTTTCTTTAACCAGATGAAACACAAAAAGTTCATGTATTCCTTGACTTACAATAGTTCATTTAGTTACCCTTCAAAGTTACAACAGCACTGAAAAAAGTGGTTTATGAGCACTTTTTACACTTATGACTCTTGCAACATTCCCATGGTCACCTGATCAAAATTCAAATACTTGGCAATGAATGCATATTTATGACAATTGCAATATCCTGGGGTCATGTGATTCCCCTTTTGTAACCTTCTGACCACTAAAGGCAATGGGTAAACCAGATTCACTTAACCGCATTACTAACAACTGATTTACTTAACAACTATGGCAAGAAAAGTCATAAAATGGGGCAAAATTCACGTAACAAAAGTTTCACTTAACAACAGAAATTTTGGGCTCAATTGTGGTTGTAAGTAGAGGATTACCTGTACTCCTAAAATAGAAAATAATTCTAGTGATCTGCTGGAAGTTTCCATATAACATAGGAAAAAGGAGAGTAATCAATCTCGGCTATGAGAGTGTTTTGGGAAGCCATTTGGTATTAGCTGGTATATTTATTTATTTTAATACACATTATATTAATATTGTATTATGTCTTGTATTATATTTTCAGTTCTGTTACCCACCAAGAATTGCACTGGTGAGATGGATTGATATAACATTACTTCTCCACCTCACTATCACTCTTTTCTTATATATATTCATATTTGTTTAATTATTTCGCTGTAAAACTTTTAGCACTTCCTGTCAGAACTGCCTCTAACGATGACCAAGAAAGAATCCACTCAAATCCATTTTTTAAAGATTTAAGAGTACTTTTACTGGTTACGAAAAGAATGCAGCCAAGTTCAAGCAAAGTCTGAGATATTTGCGCACGAAAGCATATATATCAATCAGCGTCCACCCCCCTTTTCCCATAACCCCCCAAACCATTGTCCAATGCAAAAAACCCTTTGATGTCATGTGGGTTGCATCTTCAGGAGCATCATCAGAATGGTATGCAAGACCGTTGACCTTGGCTACTGCCGGTACCAGCTCCTGGCATGTGAAGTAGAAAGCGAGAGCATCTACTATCTTCAAAACACCTCCTGCAAATATATAATCCCATTCCCAAAACCCATAGCCCCTCCCTCCCCATTTCAATGACAGCCGAAGCAAGCAAGAAAGCGGAGGCTGACATCCGGCCCTCATCCAGAAATGGTGGAGTTAGTCCTGTAAGGAAAATACAAACAGAAACAAAGAGAGAGAACAAGAAAAGACAATCAGTAAAAAAATGTGATCAAGGGTTGTCGGGATACTTAGCATGAAATTTCTTTAATAGTTTGGGGCCCCTAACATGACATTTGTCAACCCATTCAGTGTGGGATGGGGGAAAATGCTTCCAAGCGACAAGGTATTACACTTTGTTCCTCCGTCTCCTAGAGTCCAAAATGCCTTTGACTTCAAAGTGTTGTTCCCCCTCAATTAAAATGGGAGCAGGAGGAGCAGTTTGTGATGGTCGAAGCAGGGACAAACGGTCAGGTTTCAAAAGGTGCACATGGAAAATTGGGTAAAGATGTCGGAGAGTCTTTGGCAAGTCCAGTTTAACTGAGACAGAACTAATAACCTTAACAATCGGGAAATGACCCACATATTTAGGCCCCAGTTTTTTGGATTTTTGAGGGCTCTCCAGAAACCTAGTAGAGAGGAAAACATGATCGACAACTTTATACTGTGCAGGTTGAGCCCGTTTCTTATCTGCGTACTTTTTATGAGACTGGTGGGCATCATCCCAAGTCTTTCGTGCAATGGGCTAAAACTTTGAAAGTTGAGCACTCCAATCCGTACCCCTCCTCATGGCCCAGCCAGGTCTCCGTAATACCCACCAGGTCCGGCTCCCCCTCCAACACCAAATCATGAATGAGAGGGGTTTTGTTGACCACAGACCTGGTGTTACATAACATCAGCCTAGGGCCCGGGCCCTGAGATCCCGAACCTCCTGGGTTGCAAGGGGAGCCATGGAGACTGGGGCGCGCAACCGCTTGTAGATAGTGGGTGCGCCCTCCCACCACGTGATGTGGTCTCCGGCTCCCGCCATACCTACCCCTCCCCCAGACCATCCCGATAGTATAGCTCTCTGTTGAATAGACCCCAGCCCCCCTCCCCATATTGGATCCTACAGCCTCCTCATCGGGACCGTGGGCTGGCCTGGAGGCGTTGCCTGGAGGCGTTACCTAGTGGGTCAATTCCCCCACCCACTCCCTTAAACCCAGCTAATCCTCCCCCCTCCCTGGGGCCCCTTAAAAGCCGAATTAAAAAGACAGTTAAAAAACCCCTTAATTTCTGCTTCCGCCACCTCTCGAGATAAACAAATCCGTCATCCCCTTGTTAACACGGAGGGCCAAATCTGTGAGAGCGGGGACCCTCGCAGAGTGTGAATGTCTGCTGCCGAGTACATTGTCTGAAGGGTAGGTGGTCCCGGAGAGAGCGCCGCCATGGTGAGGGGTAATGAAGCCCATGAGTAAGATCCGCGCCAGTCTGGCTTTCGGCCCGGGCATAGCACCGAGACGGCATTGGTCGCGTTGGTTGATGATCTCTGGAGGGCCAGAGATGGGGGTTGTTCCTCCATCCTGGTCCTATTAGACCTCTCGACGGCTTTCGATACCATCGACCATGGTATCCTATTGCATCGGCTGGGGGGTTGGGGGTGGGAGGCACCGTTTTACGGTGGTTCTCCTCCTACCTCTCTGGCCGATCGCAATTTGTGTTGGCAGGAGAGCAGAGGTCGACCTCGAGACCCCTCACATGTGGGGTGCCTCAGGGGTCGGTCCTCTCGCCTCTCCTGTTTAACACATACATGAAGCCACTGGGTGAGATCATCCGTGGTTTTGGGGTAGAGTACCATCTTTACGCTGATGACACTCAGCTGTATATATCTACCCCAAACCACCCCAACGATGCCGTAGCGGTGATGTGCCAGTGCCTGGAAGCCATGCGGATCTGGATGGGAAGTAACGGACTCAGGCTCAACCCGACCAAGACCGAGTGACTGTGGTTTCCGGCTGCCCGATTCAACCAGCTCACTCCATCGCTGGCCATAGGTGGCGAACATCTTGCCCCTGTGGATGGGGCGCGCAATTTGGGTGTCCTCCTGGATGCCCGGCTGTCTATGGAAGATCAAGTGACAGCCGTGGCCAGGAGGGCGTTTTACCAGGTCCGCCTGGTTCGCCAATTGCGCCCCCTATTGGATCGGGACGCCCTTCGCACAGTCACTCATGCACTCGTGACATCCCGACTGGACTATTGTAACTCTCTCTACATGGGGCTCCCCTTGAGGTGCACCCGGAGACTTCAGCTAGTCCAGAACGCAGCCGCGCGAGCAATTATGGGAACCGCCAGCTTTACCCATGTAACACCGCTCTTGCGCGAGCTGCACTGGCTGCCTGTCGTCTTCCGGGTGCGCTTCAAGGTGTTAATTATCATCTTTAAAGCGCTCCATGGCTCGGGACCTAGCTACCTGCGGGATCGGATCCTGCCTCATACATCCTCACGGCCGATTCGCTCCCACAGAGAGGGACTTCTCCGGGTGCCGTCCACTAGACTGTGTCAGCGGGCGACGCCCAGGGGAAGGGCTCTCTCTGTGGCGGGCCCGGCCCTCTGGAACGACCTTCCCCCCGATATTAGAACGACTACGGACCTCCGCTCCTTCCGTCTGAAATTAAAAACACACTTTTTCCGTTTGGCCGGCCTAGGCTAGTCTCTCTTTCTATGGGGTTTTAAACTTATTCATAGCTGCTGGGTATTTTAGTTTAACGGGTTTTAGCACAGGAATAGATTTAATCTGTTTTTATATTATGTATTTATATTTGTATATTTATTGTTTTTACTTTCCCTGTGCACCGCCCCGAGTCCCTGTGGGGAGAGGGAGCGGTTCTACAAATTAAATTTGAATTTGAATTTGAATTTGAATGTAGGCCACTGCGATTTGCTCCGACCAGGCCTATAAAGTACCAAACTGGCAGACCCTAGGGCAAATCGTTCAGGTCTTCAACATGTCCGCCATGCTGGCCCCTTGATATTAGCATGGCCCAGGCACTAAGATCTTTAATAGTGCGAATTTATACCACCCAATATAGGCCCCAGGTAGAGGGCTAACTAGAGCCCACTTCCACCAGGGCAGTGGCCACCGCTGATTATAAAAATGGCAGTGGCATTGATGAAAGGGTGGCGTTCGCAGATGGTGAAGACGACCATGACAATAATGGGCAAACCAGCACCAGAAAGGGCGCGGCACAACAGGCTGTAGCAGGGTGGATGGCGGAGACAGGTGACCATGAGGCAGCAGGCACGATGAAACGAAGAGGAGAGGCGACGGGGCGAGGAAATAATGCACAAACCAGGATGGAGATGAAGTCAGGAGCAAAACAGAAAAAATGCTGAGAAACGCTGAGATAAAGCAGGCAACAGGAGGCAGCATGACGAAGCAAAGTAAGGCAAGCATCGAACGACGAAATGAGGCGGAGGAGACAGGCACCAGATGAACAAGGCATAGGTCAGGCAGGACGACAAACAACCACAGCAACGAAGCAAGCTGGGCATGGGAAACGCCAAAATGTTGAGACGAAGAGCGCAGGCAAACGGACAAGGCGAGCAGGTGGCAGGCAAACGAGGCGAGGGGCGAGGGGCGAAGCAACCACGAGGAGTAAAAACAAGCAGGCAGGCAGATGAGCGGGGACAGAAGGCGACAAGGACGACGAGGACGCAGGCAGCAGGTCAGAAAACAAACAACGAAGCAGCAGGGGGAAGACGCAGACGAGAGCCAAAGTGGAGTGGCAGCAGGATGGGGTGACGGCCATGCAGCCGGGCTGTCGGGCCACCCCCAGCTGGACAAGACACACTGTCGCCGACTCTCCCAGCCTGTACCGGTGATCGTTCGGCGGCGGCATTCCAAAGCACACCCCAAGGCAGGCTCTCTCCCTCTCCACAAGACTCAGCTCAGGTCCTCCATCTTGCAACTGGAAGCCGGAAGAACTTATTTCGGAGAGAGTTTTCGGGGCGTCTTCAAAGCCTCCAAATTCTTATGATCCGTCCAGACTTCAAACGGGTGAGTGGCGCCTTCCAAAAAATGGTGCCAGGTCATAAGAGCCCAACGTACCGCAAATGCTTCCTTCTCCCATATCGCCCATCTTCTCTCGGTGTCAGAGAGTTTACGAGAAGTGTAGGCACATGGTTGCAACTTTCCATTTGCATTGTATTGTAGCAATACCGCTCCTACCGCCACATTGCTAGCGTCAGCTTGAACGATAAAAGGTGCCTCTATGTCAGGGTGTTTCAGTACAGGTTCAGCTGCGAACAGACACTTTAGTTTCTCGAAGGCGGCTTGACATTCCATAGTCCAGTTCAGGGGTTTGCTCGGCCGTGGTTTGGGATCGCCTCCAGTCTTCAAAAGGTTAGTAATAGGCAAAGCAATGCTAGCGAAAGAGGGGATAAATTGGCGATAAAAGTTAGCAAACCCCAAGAAACTCTGCAACTGACCTTTCTATCGAGGAGGGGATCTCCTCAGGGCAGCCATAAATCTATCGAAGTTTCTCAGTAGGGGGGAGTCATCAGTGTACAAAGACACCATCCAGTCTGCAGCCTTCCCCTCCAGGGCTAAAGAAACGACTCTTATCTTTGCATCGTCATTATGGAGGTCGTATTCAAATTGTCTTACAAAATTGCTTACTTGAAGTAAAAAGAACCCCAGATTTTTTGGATCCCCCCGAATTTCATCCCTAGGGGGGGAACTTTTGCCATTCTCCGTCTGTGGGGTATCCCATCTTCCCTCAAATTGGCTCTCACTAGTGCTGCCCTTGCTGCCGCTGTGACTGGCTGGGCCCCATCATCTTGAGCAGCTCCGCCAGCCACCCCAGGGGCTTCTCTTGGGCGGGCTTCTTCCTTCCCCCTTCTCACCTCTGGTTCACGGAATTCAAGTCCTCTCCCTTCTCTGCTCTCTCTGGCACGCTGCTTTTCCATTGCCTCTTGGAACAGCTCCATGGCTTGATTCGTTAAGAAATTTTCCTCCTGGCTTCCGGTTCCGGCTCCAGCGGCGACGGGCGAGCCTAGCGCTCGCTCGCCGCTTTGTTGCCTTTTCTGCCCCCCCACGGGGGGCGAGACACTCCGGTTACCGGAGGTCTCCCGTAGGGTCGGCTCGGAGGAGACGTTCTTCCTCACGGCAGTGGGGAGAGCGCTCCCCTCCGCGACCTAGGTGAGGAGGAACATGCTGCGGGGGGTTCTCCCTTCGCCAACGGCTGTCGGCGCCATTCACTTCAATGTAGAGGGCTGAGCGGAGAGATCGGAAGGTCTGCCGAGGCTTCAGCTGCGAGGGAGAGTGAGTTCAAAAAAGACTTTTTTTCCTTGCTGCCAGCCAGGCTGAACGGACTGGGAGGGGGGTGTTTGTTTTCAAAAAAAACCCCTCGGACTTAAGCGGCACTTTAAAATGGCTTCTCTGGAAGAGAAAGCGGAAATCTTAAATCCGGACTGTCTCTAACAAGGGAAAGTGGTATGCGGCTACTTGCAACATTGTTTCTAGGTCTGGCTGGATAAAAAAAATTATTTTTCTACTCTCTCCTCTGGGCTCTGAGATGGGCGGTGGAAGGTGGCTTTTCTTTGTCCCTGCCTGATTATTTCAACTATGGAAAATCCCCAGCGTCTCTTTACAATTGGGACTCTCTCTGGATATTGATGAAGAATTTTTCTCTTGCTGGATTTGTGATTTCCTTTCTGGAGTACCTTCGTTATTATAACTATTGAGTTGGAAAATTGTCTCTCTCTTGGTTCCTGAATTTTACAACGTTTCAACCTTGATCAGAACTTTTGGCTCCCGGTTAGTCTCACCAACCCCACCCTGAAAACGCCATTTTGGTGGCATTGACTTTAACAGTTAATCATGGCTCAAGAAACAGCACTGGCAAGTTTAGAACAACGGATGGCTTCTCTTGAAACTGTTATACAAACTTTGGTAAAAGAAATTCAGGCCCAGAGGGCAGAAAACATCAATTTCAAGAAGGAGCTATTGGACACACGGAAGCAAGTGCTGGAAAACACACAGAAGACTGAAGAATTGGAAGGGGGGTTGGTGGGGGTTAAGGGAGAGATTAAAAATGTTATTAAAGAGGTTGGGGAAACAAATGGGCATGTGTCTAGGATAGATATGGAAAGAATGACATATTTTTTGAGATTTCAGAACGTTCTTGAGGAATCTGGTGAATGCCTCCCTGATCTTATGAGCACAATTTTAGCAGACTATTTACAAAAACCTAAAGATGAGATCAGGGGGGACATTGACCTAGCCTACAGAATTAACTCAGCATATGCCAGGATAAATGAAGTGCCTAGAGAGATACATGTGAAATTTGTTAGAAGGTCAACCAGAGAGGAAATCCTGAAAGTGCAGAGAGGTAGTCCATTAATCTACCAACAAAAAGAGGTTGCTATCTTGAAGCAGATCCCTAGAAAGATTCGAGAAGCAAGGAGGAAATTTTCCTTCTTGCCTAAAATTTTATTTGATCATGGGATTTGGTTCAAGTGGGTGACACCCGAAGGGATGCTGGTGTTCTGGGAAGGAGGAAGAGTGAGGATAAAAACAGTTGTTGAGGCGGAAGCCTTTCTTAAAAAACATTCCTCTGCCCTGGGGGAAGATCCAGGGGGGACGGAGGGGGTAAATGTCTGACAGCATGGAATTGAGAATTTAGGTATATGTACTTGCTTTTACCTTGTAGTGTTATGAAAAATGTTTTTTTTTGTTATTTTATTACTGTGTATTTTGAGGTCTCGGAAGGGCCGACGACTCTGACGTGAATGCTCTCAAAATTTCTTTGTATCCCTTACCCTACCCTATAGAAAAAATGTAAAATGTAAAACCAATAAAACTTTTTCAATATAAAAAAAAGAATTTTTCCTCCTCAGCCTCTTCCCATGCCGGGGGGGGGGGGGCACCTACGTCTGTTGATTGTGACTCCAGGGGGATCTCTTCAAATTCGCCCTTTAGTCCCACTCCCACTGACCAGCGGGGACGAACAGATTTCTCCTCAGTTTTGTCCTCCAAATCCAAATCCACCAAACATTCCATTACTAACCTTTCTTCCAAAGGTTCTGGTTCTGGGGTGCATGATGTTGCAGTCGCTCCCATGTCTTCCTCCTGGTCGCTGCCGGGGCCAGACATTTCTTTGAAGTTTTATGGTTTAATTACACTCCCTTCTGTAGGTGTTAGCTCAGAGATGAGTGCAAAGTGAGACTTTGCTTATTGTCAGAACTGCCTCTAATGATGACCAAGAAAGAATCCACTCAAATCTATTTTTTAAAGATTTAAGAGTACTTTTACTGGTTACGAAAAGAATGCAGCCAAGTTCAAGCAAAGTCTGAGATATTCGCGCGCGAAAGCATACATATCAATCAGCATCCACCCCCCTTTTCCCATAACCCCCCAAACCATTGTCCAATGCAAAAACCCCTTTGATGTCATGTGGGTTGCATCTTCAGGAGCATCATCAGAATGGTATGCAAGACCGTTGACCTTGGCTACTGCCAGTACCAGCTCCTGGCATGTGAAGTAGAAAGCGAGAGCATCTACTATCTTCAAAACACCTCCTGCAAATATATAATCCCATTCCCAAAACCCATAGTCCCTCCCTCCCCATTTCAATGACAGCCGAAGCAAGCAAGAAAGCGGAGGCTGACACTTCCCTTTTGCAGCTTTAAATAGTTTAATTAATATTTCATTAGTGCCTTGAGGGAGGAGCCTGTGTCGCGACGATACAATGCTTGATCTCGCCACTGCGAGATCATTGTCAATTCCTTTGCTGCTGGACGGTCCAGTTGGACCTAAACTGTCCTGTAGGGACAGTGAAGGGGAAGACGAATCTTTGTTAATTGCAGGGTCACCGCAAAGTCCCTATTGATCCAAAGGAAGGGCTTCTAATCCGCAGTAAACAGACACCCCCTAGGCTGGCAAAGTTGCTAATGACTCAGGAAAGAAGGGAATGAGAGTGAAAGTAGATTCTAGCTGGTGAGATTTTTACTGCTTTAAAAGAGACTGTTCTAAAAGATATTGCCCATAAACAATTTTAAACTACGTTGAAACTTTTAAAAATAGAAATAAGCAGCGGAATTAAGCTTTG
The DNA here is from genome assembly GCA_039707465.1 of Rhabdophis nuchalis. NCBI lineage: Eukaryota > Metazoa > Chordata > Lepidosauria > Squamata > Natricidae > Rhabdophis > Rhabdophis nuchalis. The sequence goes on from CM077648.1 coordinate 69,710,741, forward strand.
GAGGATCCGGGTCAGTGTGTTATCACAATTTCTTTAATTGGTATTTTAAATGGAGCCTATGAAGAATTTTTAAATGGATCGGAGTAAGTTTTCTTCTTCTATTTTTTTTCCTTGGCTATAACCTATGGACTAAATCTCTTCCTTTTCATTACTATGTGTGATTTTTAAACATTTTCCTCTTCTCTACTATGCTTAAGAATTTGATTTCTTTTTGAAACAACTAAGATACAAAAAGAAAAAATTGGAACGATTGAAATAACAAGAGAAAATGGCGCTGCTACTTGAAAGCTAAATTATGTGGATTACAGACAAAATATTTTTACTCCTACTATTGTTTATTCTGGTTTGGAATTTTACAGACCTACAGTTTGCTTAAAAGTGAAAGGGGAACTGGGTTTTTTTCGTTATAAATGTTTTTTTGAAGCCTAATTTCAATCAGAGACTTTATCATGAATTTAAGTCTGTTAAAAACATTTAAGACAGAGTAGCAGCTTTTTTTTCATCAACATCCGAAGACAATGGCGTATACTGAACAATAGAAAGAAATTATTACCTTACAAGAGATAATGGATGTGATACAGCAATTTGCTAATTCATTTGAAAAAAAATTAGAGCATCTAATTGGAAAATATGAGGAAACAGATGGAGTTACATATCAAATGGAAAAAAACAGGTTGGTTTCGCACTAAAGAGAAAAATAATCACAGAGAAACTAAATGTCAGCCTCTGCTTTTGCTCGCTTCGGCTGTCATATTGTAGTGTTTGTGTTGCTAGGTTACGAGTGTGCAGGAGAGAGGGATGTGGCCACGGACTGTTATCACCTCAGCTAATGGTCTGCATTCCATTCTGATGATGACCCTGGGCAGGACTTACACCTGATGTCGTGAACGGCTGGGCATTGGACAATATGCTGGGGTCAAGAGGCGAAGGGTGGGGTTATGCTTTGATACGTGTGTTGTGCGCCTAAATGTTTCATTCCTTGCTTGACTTTCGCTGCAGTCTTATCATATTCAGTAAAAGTAGCCTTAATCTTTCCAAATGAGTTTAAGTGTGTTCTTTCTTGATTTATGATGGAAGCAGGTCTGACACTAAAACTGTTGATCCTTTTCATGAGTGGTTTATGTTTGGCAATGGGAAAAGTGGAACATGGAAAGATGAATTGGATGGATGGGAACTCCGCTTCAGATGGCAAGATACAGAAGAAGAAACAATAAAAGATTTTATGGCATTAAAGAAAGAAACATTACCAGTAATATTATTGATAACAATCCTGACAGTTAAAGTTAAGCTGACTAAGGAAGAAGAAGAAGGACTCCGAAATGACAGGAAAGAACATACAATGAACTGCAAAGAGAAATCCATAAAAATTGGATTAAGGATACGTTCAGAAGAATTATGCCACAAATGGCAGAAGACGTGGTATGGCTTTATTACTGGAAAGATACAGGCTGATAGACAAAAAGTTAACTTAAAACCATTTGAGATTAGGGAAATTTAGTGATAATAGACAGTTAAATAAGCAATTGAAAATGATAATAATGGATATATATATGCATAGTTATAGTTATAATAATGTAGTAATTGGAAATGAATATTGAATGGTATTTATTAAAGGAGATGAGTAAGAGCTTGGTCATATACAAAGATTAATAAAAAAGAAATTAAACAAAGGAGAGATAAGGATAACAAGACCTATATAAGTATGGGTATAATGTGGGAAAACTGGATATAAATTTTAAACAGGGATTTGAAAAGGAGGATTAGAAACTCTTTGGATACTAAATATTATTGATGTTTGGTTAGAATTGGCTACAGGTAATAATGATTTTGGAGGATAGTAGAATTAATAAATATGATGCCAATATGTGGCTATGTTTTACATTTTTGAATGTTTTAAAATGAGGGACGTATTATACAATTATAATTAAGCAAGAATGAAGGCATGTATAATGTTTATAAATATATTTGATGTGATGTATCTGAAATAATATGAAATACTATGAAACTTGGATGAAGATTGAAGAGATACATGAAAATATTTTGTAACCAGCAGATACACTTTCAATAGCATGTAAGATGGAGGATTTTTGTGTTGTGTTTAAAAATAAAATAAATTCAATAATTAAAAAAAAATTCATTAGTGCCTTGTGCTTTTCTGTTTGATAGCTAGTATACTGCTTCTACTGATTGTCCAAAAACAAGACAATAAAATTCTAGGTGTGCAAGTCTATTCTCCTTCTACAAATATTTCTAGATTTCTGATTGTAAAGAGTTTCAATATAGTCTTTCTTTTAACATCATTTGACTCTATAACAGTTATTTTGTAAATTTTCTCAAGTTTATCATATTTTTCGGAGTATATGAGGTACCTTTCCTCCCCTAACAGAGGGTGAAAATTTGGGTGCGTCTTATACACTGACTGTAGCCCTACCCACCCACCAGCCCCAACCCTTTGGCCTCTGCCTCCCAGCAATTTACCTCTTTGCAGCAAACAGGGGCTTGTGGAGGCTTCAATAAGCTATAGCAGTCCCTGCAGCCTGGGAGAAATTGAAAGTGAAACTTGTTGTTTGTTTCATGTGGCAAATTGCTGGGAGGCAGATTTTTTTTCCTTGTGCTAATCAGGCTGTTTGCTGCAAGGAGGTAAGTCAACAACTATAAATGCCTATAGAATTTTCAAATTATTAGACTTATTTTTTAAAGACTGCTTTATTATTATTTTAGACAACTTAACAAAATGAAGAAGCTTTTTAAAATAAATGCTTGATCTGAAAAGCCCCCGTGCTATTGTTTTAAAAAATGCTATTCTTTTAAATAGCAGAGAATCACTATACTTCCAGAAAGCACATCAATTTTAACAGCATCTGTACAAGTATAGTCTGAAATATAACACTACAAACATTGTATATTGTCTGTACTGTTTGTTGCAAGGAAGCAAATTGCTGAGAGGCAGAGGCAGATATTTTCCCCTTGTTTTCCTCCCCAAAATCTAGATGTGTCTTATACTCCAGAGCATCTTATAACTCCAAAAATACAGTAGCCATAAAATTTCTTGCAATTCTGTGCCTCCTAGATTGTTGAATTTATGCATCCCCAGGATCTTGTCAAGTTGCTTTGTTTCTCTAATATTTGCATTCTAATCACCCATCAATAGTACAATCTCCTTTTCTGATTATTTTTAGTACATTCAGAAATTTGGCAAAGAATTATTTAATATTTTTCACTATTCTTTTTGCAAGAACAAAAATTGGTATAACTTTGATGCAACTTATCAATAATCTTAGCATCATTATCCTCTACTTGTTCATATAATGATTTGTAACTGGTTTAGTCTGATTCCATCTTCAGTGGGATGTGCTGAGAAAAACAAAGTGGAAACACTTAGGGGAGAAATAATGGAAACTTAAATATGGGACAAGCAGCTGCCACAACTGTCTGGAAACCTGAGCAGGCAGGTTTATGGAAGCTGTTAGATATTGAGACTGGAGCAATAGGCTCCACCAAGGTCCTCCATTCCAGTGGGAAAATACTTAAAGCTGATTGGCTGAGTTGTCTGACAGCTCCCTATAAAAGGGCAAGCTGTCAGACAGGCCAGCGCTGGATCTGTACATAGTTTGCCAAACAAAGAGCTATTATTGTAATTGAAGCCTGAGTCCTGTCTTATCCATTCACCCTATCTAACACTGGCGATGAGGGTGGGATCGGAAGACCATTAGGCAAAAAGAGCTGACAACGTGATCTAGCATAATCCCAGTTGGAGCAATAAACGTAGAGCACCAAGCATCCATTTTAAGCAGCAAATTCAAAGTTGCCTTGGCTCATCAAAATGACTATGCATGCCCCACCAGTTCCCTACGATCCAGCCATGGAGCACTGGGACTCCTACATGACCAGGTTCAAGTGCTTCATGGCACCCAATGCCTTCTTGGCCTATTGGACAACAGGAAGAGAGCTCTCTTCCTGAGTTACTGTGGGCCTGAGGTTTTGACACTGCAAAGGCACTGTCTGAGCCAACAACGGTCCAGACGGTCACCTGGTCCATACTACAAAACACTCTCATGACACACTAAATTGATTATCTGGACCCGCGCCAGTCCGGCATCCGGCCCGGGCACAGCACCGAGACGGCATTGGTCGCATTGGTGGATGATCTCTGGAGGGCCAGAGATGGGGGTTGTTCCTCCATCCTGGTCCTATTAGACCTCTCAGCGGCTTTTGATACCATCGACCATGGTATCCTATTGCATCGGCTGGAGGGGTTGGGGGTGAGGGGCACCGTATTACGGTGGTTCTCCTCCTACCTCTCCGGTCGGTCGCAATTTGTGTTGGCAGGAGAGCAGAGGTCGACCTCGAGACTCCTCACTTGTGGGGTGCCTCAGGGGTCGGTCCTCTCGCCTCTCCTGTTCAACACATATATGAAGCCGCTGGGCGAGATCATCCGTGGTTTTGGGGTAGAGTACCATCTCTACGCTGATGATACGCAGCTGTATATATCTACCCCAAACCACCCCAACGATGCCGTAGAGGTGATGTGCCAGTGCCTGGAAGCCGTGCGGGCCTGGATGGGAAGTAACAGACTCAGACTCAACCCGTCCAAGACCGAGTGGCTGTGGTTTCCAGCATCCCGGTACAACCAGTTGACTCCATCACTGGCCATAGGGGGCGAACATCTAACCCCTGTGATGGGGCACGCAACTTGGGCGTCCTCCTTGATACACGGCTGTCCATGGAAGATCAAGTGACAGCCGTGGCCAGGAGGGCGTTCTACCAGGTCCGCCAGATATGCCAGTTGCGTCCCCTATTGGATCGGGATGCCCTATGCACAGTCACTCATGCCATCATGACATCCTGACTGGACTACTGCAACGCTCTCTACATGGGGCTCCCCTTGAGGTGCACCCGAAGACTTCAGCTTGTCCAGAATGCAGCCGCGCGGGCTGTTATGGGAACCTCGAGGTTTGCCCATGTAACACCGCTCCTGCGCGAGCTGCATTGGCTGCCTGTCGTCTTTCGGGTGCGCTTCAAGATGTTGGTCATCATCTTTAAAGCGCTCCATGGCACGGGCCCTAGCTATCTGCAGGATCGGATTCTGCCCCATACACCCTGCGGCCGATTCTCTCCCACAGAGAGGGACTTCTCTGGGTGCTGTCCACTAGGCTATGCCAGCGGGTGACGCCCAGGGGAAGGGCCTTCTCTGTGGCGGGCCCGGCCCTCTGGAATGACCTGCCCCCCGAAATTAGAACAACTACGGACCTCCGCTCCTTCCGTCAAAAATTAAAAACGCACTTTTTCTGCTTGGCCGGCCTAGGTTAGTCATCTGTTTATTGTTTAATCGGGTTTTTAAGGGGTTTAGTTTTTAGTATTTTGGGTTTTTAGTGCAGGGATAAATTGTTTAATCTTGATTTTATTTATATTTATGTATATTTATGTTTGTATATTTTAATTCCCCTGTGCACCGCTCCGAGTCCCTTCGGGGAGAGGAAGCGGTCTATAAATTAAATATTATTATTATTATTATTATTACTACACGCCAAAACCATTCAAATTTGTGTGGTGGCATGAATTCAATTTGTGCAACCAAAAAGAAGGGGAGACCATCAACCAGTGTTGCCATGCTTTGTAAGGCTGCAGCATACTGTGAATTCAGAGACTTGGATGAGTTGCTGCTCAATCGAATAATCTGTGGAATGAGGATATTAACTTACAGCGGAGGCTGCTGGCAAAGATGAACCTCACACTACAGATTACATAGAATGAGGCCAGAGCGATGGAATCATCAACCAAATCTACAGAAATGCTCCAAAAGCATGGCACTCTGAAAAACATGCCCTGAGCTGTCACAGTGCATTGCGAGACTACCAAACAATGAGGACGCCTTCATTCTGAAAGGAAAAAAACCACCATATGAGACTGAAGGACATTTCCCACCATGCACAGGCTGAGGCGGCCAAGGACAACTTGTTGATTTAGGGATGCCATCTGCCAGAGGTGCGACTGGAAGGGGCACCTGGCCTGAATCTGCTGTGAAAATCTACCAGCCATGCAACAACCCAGACCAGTGACAAGCCAAGGCCACCCAGATGTGGGAACTGGAAATCCTGGTGGAAGCACGAAAGGGAGGAATCAACAGACACATTCCAGATCAAGATTTGGCAGGCCAACATGCCATGAAACAAGAAGCTGTGTGTAACCACCAGGATCAAAGGAGCTCCATGCAGTATGGAAATTGATACCGGGTCATCCCTGACCATCGTATCCTGGGCTACCCTGAAGAAGGCCATCCTGAGCCTCCAGAGAAACCAGCTAAAGTGCCAGCAACTATGGCTCAGCGATTATCAGGGAAATTGCATCCCTGTCCTTGGCTGTGGCACTTTCCGTGTATAGTTTAAATCTTTTGATGGGTTGCTTCTACTGATGGTGGTCAGTAGCTCCTTCCCAAGCCTGCTTGGCTTGGATTGGTTTGAGTCCCTAGGCATGGGGGTAACCGGGATCAATGCCATCACCAATGACAGCGCTGAAAAATTGATCCCAAAGTTTGAGGATGTCTTCAGTGGAGACCTGGGAAAGTATGTGGGGACTCCTCTTTCTTTTATCCTAAACTCCAGTATTGCTCCGATTAGAATGAAGCCCTGGAGGGTTCCTTTTGCCCTCTGACCCAAAATTGACAAAGAATTGGATATATTAATTGGTCAGGGAGTCCTGGAGCCTGTCGACCATGCCCATTGGGAAACCACCATAGTAAGCCCCCAATTAAGTCTGATGGGTTGATCCGCATATACGCAGATTATAAGTGCAACCTGACTAAATTTCTCCAGCAAAGTGCATACCCGGTACCAATTGTACAACATTTGTTTCATTCCCTTGGGCTGGGAAAAATATTCACAAAATTAGACCTGGCATTGCTGGTAGAGCAGTTGCCAGTAGATGGCACTACCACAGAGGCTCAAACCATTGTGGCACATAGGGTGCATTTAAATACAATAGATTACAATTCGGAGTCAGCACCCCATAAATTCTAAAATGAAGGCTATTCAGGATGACCCCACACTGCGCAACCAGACTGAGCTGCAGGCGTTCCTCAGTTAATTTTTACAGAGTTTTCTTACAACAGGAGATGACTGTAGCAGAACCTTTGCATTGGTTTTGGGGAAGAAAGCCAAATAGACCTGGGACAGAACTGAAGCTGCAGTGTTTGCCACTGTCAAATGGCTGCTATCAGCGGACAGCCTTCTGGTTCAATACAACCAGACTCTCCCTTTGGTTTTGACCTGTGACGCATCACCCTTCAGCATAGGGGCTGTCCTCAGCCACTGTCTGCCCAATGGAACGGAGGTCTTGATCATCTATTATTCAAGGACCCTGTCCACCTCAGAACAGAACTATAGCCAGTTGGACAGGAAAGAACTGGCTGTGGTAGCAGGGGTCAAGCAGTTCCATGGGTACTTGTACGGTTAGGGATTCGAATTCATTACTGACCACAAACCACTGCTAGGGCTTTTGGCTGGGGACCGCCCTACTCCTGCATCCTTCTCACTGCGAATGACTAGATTGACTATCTTTTTAGCAGCTTGCAACTATAGACTCACCCATCGCTCCAGAAAGACACTGGATCATACTGATGCCCTCAGCAGATGCCCATTGCCAGAACTTTTGAAAGACCCCACCAGACTGACACACCAGTCTTGTTTATTGACTGCCTGGACACTGGTCCTGTAACATCCAACAAGGTTGCAAGACATTCTGCAAAGGACAGAACAGGTTCTGAACTGGATGTAGAGGGGGTGGCCCAAGGGGCTGGTTGGGGATGAATTCAAAACGTTTGTCCCAAAGCAAAATGAACTGTCTGCTATGGGGGGGGTTGTCTGCTGTGGGGGGTACTGGATGATTGTTCCACCCAAACTGTGGAACTCTGGACACATTGCATGTATGGGGTTGTCTGGATGAAAGTATTGGCAAGGAGTTATGCATGGTGGCCTAACATGGATAGGGAGATCGCAGAGTGGGTAGCAACCTGCACACCATGCCAGGAAACTCAACCAGCTCCCCCAGAGGCACCCGTGCATGAATGGGAAGGTCCTAAGGCACTCTGATCCAGGGTGCACATTGATTTTGCAGGCCCCGTGCATGGGCAAACTTTCCTCATAGTTGTGGATGCCTACTTGAAATTGTTAGAGGTAGTCCTCATGACCACCACCATGGCGAGATGGTCATCAAGATGCTACAGAGACTTTTCTCCATGCACAGCCTGCCCAATGTTCTGGTTTCTGACAACAGGCTCCAATTTATGGCCATTCAATTTGAAACCTTCCTAGCAGAGCAGGGAATCATACATGCCCTGGTCTGATTCCCTGCTCAGACATGCCCTGGTCTGATCAGACATGCCCTGGTCTGACATGCCCTGGTCTGATTTCCACCCAGCCAGAAATGGTCAAGCAGAAAGAATGGTGCAAACTGCTAAAAAAGCCCCATCTAGAGTGGGCCCAGGTGATTGGAAAATCTGCACTGATAAATTCCTCCTCGTACAGCACATCATGTCAAATGCACTACAGGAAGAAGCCCCTCTGAACTCTTAATGGGTCACCAGCTAAGGTCTCTCTTTGACCAGCTACACCCAAACTATTCTGCCAAGACTCCAATTGATTCAATGAGTCAACGCCAGTCATTTAGCATAGGGGATCAAGTATATGCCCACAACTATGCTTGGGATGCTCTCTGGGTTCCTAGCACAATCATTGAAATTATCAGCCCTTACTCTTACTGACTACAGCTCGAGGATGGTAGAAGCTGGAGAAGGCACATTGACCAACTCCGAGGCCAACTCAGCCACTCCACTCTTAGGCAACCAGAAATAACTGACACGAGTTAGCCAAGGCCCTACCCAAATGGAGCAAACACACACTTCTTCCACAGATAACTCAAGCCCGAAAGAGCTGGGGAATTTAGCTTGGGAATCAGGAGTCTAGCAGCAATCTCAAGGCAAACTGGTTCCAAGAACTCCAGCCTCACCCTAGGAAGCTTCCAGGCACTTCCATTGGTCAGGCCAGAAGAAGCAAAGGTCCGTCTCTACTCCAACTGAGCTGTGCAGGTCTGAAAAGATACATAAACACCTCGCCTACTTATGGGACTAATTAGGTAAGCCCAACTAAGAGGGGAGGGGTGTTAGATATTGAGACTGGAGCAATAGGCTCCACCAAGGTCCCCCATTCTGATGGGAAAATACTTGAAGCTGATTGGCTGAGCCATCTGACAGCACCCTATAAAAGGGCAAGCTGTCAGACAGGCCAGCGCAGGATCTGTACATAGTTTGCCAAATAAAGAGCTGTTGTTGTCACTGAAGCCTGAGTGCTGTCTCATCCATTCCCCCTATCTAATAGAAGCCATACCTGAGCAAAATGGTCCTACAAGGTTTGTTATACTCCTTATTTGCTGTGATGGAATGTGGATTGGTGCAAAAAAGGAAGAGGGGAACAACCAATTATTGCAGAAAAAGAAATTTCTGCATTCTGTCTTTGACAGCTGTTTGCTTTTGATTTTTGAACCAAAGTTTGGAAAAAGAGCTTAGTCTGAAACTCTATGTACATTTAATTGAAATAAATAATTGCTTACACAATTGTGGTAGATATACTTAAATCATATTATATTGGTACAGCAGATTTTTTCTACTTTACTCAAATCCTACTAAATTGAATGTCAACTCTCCATGTTGACATTCCACACATACTGTCAGCGGAGCCAGATCTCAGATTACAATAGCTGGCTTGAGATGGGTGTATCTATTGGGTAATGTGATTTATGACACAGACTGGGGAGGAAAGGAACAGGGCCAAGGTTCAGAAGCAGATAAACAAAGCAACAAAATAGCTGCAAATAAATCTTACCTAATGAATAATGCCTAATAAAGCTGTTAATAAATCACTGTTTTTTGTATTAAAACATTGGCTCAATCATTATGAATCATTGTTAGGAAGCTTTACAGACAAACTTTAAGACACAATAAGTACCACTGTTTCTGCAGAATTTCTCAATATATTAAGATGTTAATTTACAGCCAAATTACAAGGAGAAAAATGCAGGCAGAAATGAATATATCAAGGTATATTACAATATTAAAATGCTGTGGCTTTCTTTTTTTAACCTTCAGAGTATGATGAATGCCTCACCAATAAACAGAACTGTGATGAAAATGCATTGTGTTTCAATACTGTAGGAGGACATAACTGTATTTGCAAACCAGGTTATACTGGAAATGGTACCATATGCAAAGGTAAGATATCACAACATGATTCAGATTTCAAATCCCTTTGTTTTTGTAGCTGAAAGATGAATGTAATTGCAGTTCTGAAAAATTCAAAGGGTAAGTAAATTTGATCAATTTAGATATATCAGCAAAATAATGATCCATTTTTATGTGAAATCATCCAAGGTGAAAAAGATTATAGAGAGTGATAAAGATGATTGTAGCAGATATGCAGCCTTGTCACCAGAGCAGAAGGGATAAAATATATCTGAAGCCATGTGGGCAGGGGGGGGGGGGGAGGGAGATTCAGTACAAATTTGCAGGATTCTTTTAGAAGATTATAATATTTACTGTGTATTCAAATTAGACTTAAATGATTTTTATTCAGATATTTGGGAAATTTTCTTTTCTCTCACATGAAATAGAATTGAAGATCTTATCATTGTTCCTCTTATAATTTTCTTCAATGGTTTCAGCCTTTTGCAAGGATGGCTGTCGAAATGGTGGAGTTTGCATTGCCTCCAATATCTGTGCCTGTCCACAAGGATTTACAGGCTCAAGCTGTGAATCTGGTAAGAGATCCTTTATTATATTTACCAAGCATATAACTGAAGTTTTATGTATAACAAAAAATAAGAATATCTTGGGGGAGGGCAGAGCGTAGCCGCGCCGATACAACAAAGGTCCTCGGTGCTCAGAGACCTGTGTTGACCCTTTGCTGCCCCACGGTCCGTAAGTGACCTAAACCGTCCTGGAGGGATGGCGAGGAGGGAGACGAAACCTTGCTGGTCACAGGGGTACCGCAAACCCCTGTTTTGACCCAAGGGAAGAACTCCTGCAAGGCGGCAAAGAGGCGACCCCCATCCGGGGAGCATAGGCGTTGGTGAGCTCTGATAGAAGGAAGGAACAAAGCGGAAAGCGAAAGTAAAGTGAAAGTGTTAAACACCGGGAAAGGTATGCTATCTTGCTTTTGAAACACTCTGCAAAGAAACTTTTGCTTTTTTATCAAAGCTTTGTATTTTGGAATAAGCGGCGGATTAAACCGACTTGAAAAATTTCTCCTGTTAATAGAGCTCTTTGAAATGGCGAACTGAAACGTGAACAAAGGACAGAGCCATTTCCGTTTGCACTGAAAGAGAATGGATTGTGGCTGATTTATTTACCTTTTTTTGTTGTTGTTCAATCTACTTTACTTAAAATCTGGAAATTTGGGCTATTTTTACAATCGTAAGGAATATTTGTGAAACTTTATTGCGCATTTTAAAAACTTTAATAAGGACTAAACTTTTATTCTACTTCGTCTCTGCTCCCCCTCTAACAAAGAAATTCTTAAGCTACCTTGCTACATTTTGTCACCTCCGGGAAGTGTCAATGGTTTGTTAATGGGTACTTAAAAGCACTTAAGCTCTCGGACTTAAGAAAGTTAATGAAAGGGAGGCAATTAGATCTATTCTTTTATTTTGTGGATTTGTCAATATGTTCACACACACAGATATATATACTAAAGAAAATCAGGAGCTTTTGGTTGAAATTTTGAATGAAATAAAAAGATTAAATGATATATTTGATAGAAAGCCATTTACTATTTTAAACAAAGAAGAAAGTGAACAGGATAATGAACTCAACTTAATGGAAGAGGACGATGATGAGACAAACTTAATAAATCATGGGGAAACAGCAGAGGAAGGGACAACATCTGAAGCTTATCAGGAGGTTAACAGGAATATGGATTTCAGCTTGACTGGCAAGAAAAAAAAGAGAAAAGAAAACAAAAGGGAAAATCTTTCCAATATCAAATTTGATATTTAAAAACAAACAATCTGTGAAAAGAGTTGGTCAGCATTATGATGGGACAGCTATATCGAATCACAAAATGCCAAAAGAAATTGAGAAAGGACATGGACGAAGAAACAAAAAGAGACTGAAATCACAAATTATAGAAGAGATAAATTTAATTTACATCTGGAAAGACACGGGTTGAAAAGGGAAATTATTATCCCTTGATGAGAAATAACCAGCCAGGCTGTGGGCTAAATATCATCAAAGGATTATTAGTTAATTGACTGTAAATAGCAATAATAGATTTATTTTATTTATTTTATTAAATTTATACCCCGCCCTTCTCCTACAAAAGGACCCAGGGCGGCGCACAGGTAAATTAAAACACAATTACATAAATAGATTAATTATTAAAATCCAATTAAATTAAATTACCCCGTGCTAAAACATTTTAAAATTCTCTAATTAAAATTTATAACTAAAAAGTCCAGATCAGGTGTTTATCCTAGGCCGGCTTGTTGGAATAAATGCGTTTTTAGACGGCGGTGGAAAAGGCGGAGGTCTGTGGTGGTACGGAGTTCAGGGGGCAGGTCGTTCCAGAGGGTTGGGCCCGCCACAGAGAAGGCCCTTCCCCTGGGTGTCACCAACCGGCATTGCCTGGCCGACGGCACCCGGAGAAGGCCCTCTCTATGGGAGGCGATCGGTCGGAGGGATGTATGGGGCAGGATACGGTCTCGCATGTAACTAGGCCCGAGCCATGGAGCGCTTTAAAGATGGTCATTAACACCTTGAAGCGCATCCGAAAGGCCACAGGTAGCCAGTGCAGCTCGCGCAGGAGAGGTGTTACGTGGGACTGCCTTGTGGCTCCCATGACCACCCGTGCGGCTGCGTTCTGGACTAGCTGTAACCTCCGAGAGCACCTCAAGGGGAGCCCCATGTAGAGAGCGTTACAATAGTCCAGCCTAGATGTCACGAGTGCTTGAGTGACTGTGCGGAGGGCAGCCCGATCCAGTAAGGGGCGCAATTGGCGAACCAAGCGTACCTGGTAAAACGCGCCCCTGGCCACGGCTGCCACATGGTCCTCCATGGACAGCCGGGAATCCAGGAGGACACCCAAATTGCGCGCCCTCTCCACAGGGGCCAATATTTCGCCCCCAATGGCCAGTGTTGGACTTAACTGGCTGAACCGGGGTGCCGGAAACCACAGCCACTCGGTCTTGGCAGGGTTGAGCTTGAGTGTATTACTACCCATCCAGACCCGTATGGCCTCCAAACACCGGGACATCACCTCAACGGTATCGTTGGGGTGGTTTGGGGTAGATATGTACACCTGGGTGTCGTCAGCGTACAGATGGTATTCTACCCCCAAACCACGGATGATCTCGCCCAGCGGCTTCATATAGGTGTTGAACAGGAGGGGCGAGAGGATCGATCCCTGAGGAACCCCACATATCAGGGGTCTCGGGGCCGACCTCTGCCCTCCTGCCAACACACATTGCGACCGACCAGAGAGGTAGGATGAGAACCACCGTAACACAGTGCCTCTCACCCCCAACCCCCCCCCCCCAGTCGGTGCAATAAGATACCATGGTCGATGGTATCAAAAGCTGCTGAGAGGTCTAATAGGACCAGGATAGAGGAACATCTTCTATCCCGCGCCCTCCAGAGATCATCCACCAACGCGACCAATGCCATCTCGGTGCTGTGACCGGGACGGAAGCCGGACTGGCGTGGGTCTAAATAATCAATTTCCTCCAGGTGCCGAGGAAACTGTTGAGCCACCACACTTTCTACAATCTTCACTAAAAAGTGAAGGTTGGAGACCGGACGGTAGTTATCCAATAATGCTGGGTCCAGGGAAGGCTTCTTGAGAAGGGGTCTCACCACTGCCTCTTTCAAGGCGGTAGGCAAATACCCCTCACTCAAGGAAGCGTTGACAATATCCTGGAGCCAGCCTTGCGTAACCTCCCAGGATACCAGTACAAGCCAGGAGGGACACGGGTCCAATAAACATGTGGTGGCCTTGAGTCTCCTCAATAATTTGTCCATATCCTCGGTAGTAACAAAGTCAAACTCCTCCCAAGGTGTCAACTCAAGACCCACATCGGACAATCTGACTGGGCTAGTTTCAGTGGAGGGCAACTCGCTCCGGATCCGAGCGATTTTATCCTGCAGGTATAGACCAAATTCCTCTGCTCTACCCTGCAGCGGGGCTTCCCGTGGCCTCTGTTGAAGGAGGGAGCGGATTACCCCAAACAGGGTGGCAGGGCGGTTCTCTGCGGATGCTATAAGAGTGGCACAATACTCACATTTGGCCACTCTAATCGCCACCAAGTAAGTCCTAATATAGGCTCTCACTAGTGTTCGATCGGATTCAGACCGAGAGGATCTCCACCTACTCTCTAGGCATCTTTTGCGGTGTTTCATCTTCCTCAGCTCCTCAGAAAACCAAGGGGCCTGGGAGATTCGGCGCTGCGTGAGAGGCCGCAAGGGCGTGACTCGGTCCAAGGCCCCCGTGGCCGCACTATACCATGCGGCCACTAGGTCCTCAGTCGAGTCGCGGGGCAGGGACACAGGCACTGGCCTAAGCTCCCTCTGGAACCTTTCCGGGTCCATCAGGCGCCTGGGGCGGAACCATCTTGAGCTCTCAGGTTCCGCCTCCCCGCAGTGGGGTGTGACGATTGGAAAGTCCAGCCGGAGGAGAACGTGATCTGTCCATGACAAGGGTGTGCTGACTAAATCCCCTATTCCCAGATCACTACTCCACTGACCCGAGATGAAAATTAGATCCAGGGTGTGTCCTCCCTTGTGAATTACTTGGGTCAGGTCCATGGCCGTCATGGAGGCCACGAACTCCCGAGCTACCTCGGAGGTCTCGCCGGCAGATGGCAGGTTGAAATCCCCCATGACCAAAAGTCTGGGGGTATCAACCGCCATCCCGGCCACCACCTCCAGGAGCTTAGGCAGGGCTGCTGTTACATAGCAGGGAGCCAGGTATACAACCAGCACGCCCATCTGCCACCCGAGGCCCCACTTCACAAAGAGGGACTCACACCGGTCGTCTGTGGTACAGTGGTCTCCCTCGGCTCGAGACCTTCCTTAACCATAATCGCCACCCCTCCACCCCTACCTAGGGCCCTAGGCTGATGAAAGGCACGGTAGCCTGGTGGGCACATTTCTTTTCTTTTTTTAATTGAAAAAGTTTTATTCAAACAAATTTTCACCCTCGTGGCCCAACCAGGTCTCCGTTATACCCACCAGGTCCCCCTCTGACACCAAGTCATGTATGAGGGGGGCTTTGTTCACCACGGACCTGGCGTTGCACAACATCAGTCTAGGGCCCCGGCTCTGTGAATCCTGCCCTCCTAGTCTGCCAAGGGAGCACCGAGGGTTGGAGCACCTGACCTCCTGTAACCAACGGTCATGATCCTCCAACCGGTGATGGACTTTTGGTCTCCTGCCGTACCTGCCCCTTCCCCAGACCGAACTGATGGAAAAACCCTCAATGGCAACGATACCCCCGCCCCCCTCCTCCGTGATTCTTTCCGTTTCCCTAATTCCGCCAGCCGGCCCTATAGCGTGTCCCACACCTGACTGGTTAACCTTCCCCACAGCCCTAGATCCCCTTAAAATCTTAATTAAATTTTTTGATAAAACCCCCCTGAGCTTGCGCCTAGCCCACCTCTCTGGATCAAGCAATCCATCCTCGAGGTGGGCCCCAGATAGACTCTCGCAGGGCTAGGAGCTCTGTTCTGGAGTACGACAATAGCATAACAACGGCACTGGTTCTAAAAAGGGGGGGGGGGAATCGCCCAAGATGGTACATTGCAAGTCAGGATTAACACAGCAAGCTAAAACTTAAAAGCGTAAGGTAAGATAAATGATAAAGTGCGGCAGGTAGTCCAGGTGGGGTGGAAGTAGTCTATCCAGTGGGGGGGGGGGGGGGTAGTAGAAGACAAAAATAGTCTTCCCCCAGATAGTTTGAAATGTCCATCATATGGCCTACTCAGATGTCCTGTGGAGGTTAACGCTTGATACTTATCTATAGATGTAAGATGCTGTTAGATACTATTGAAGAATTATAGAATAATGGAAAAATGATAGTTAATATTGATAAAATGGGAATTGTTATATTTAGATGATTAATAACTAATCAATTATTTAGATGGTTATAATGTTGCTGGAAAATTATTATCTAATTAATAACTAATAAAGTTCAAGATTGTTTTATATTATATTACTATGGAATTTATATAGCTATGATGAGCTTAAATAAGGGATGTTAATAGTTAGCCAAGCTTTAAAGATATTCTTAAAGAAAAAATAGATCGATGTTAAAATATTTGATTAGAACTGTGGATATTGATATTAAGCTATGTGACAAATTGTTAGATCCTAAAATGCGATTACCTTTAAAAAAACAATTATTTTAGAGAGGCATAGAATTTACGAGTGCCCGGTTAAAATACCCTTTAAAGGATACTACTTAGACTGAACTTTTTTTTCTTTAATTTTTTTTTCTTTCGCTCTCTCTTTGTGAGCCTTATAGATAGAAAGCCATTATATAATCAAACTGTATATAAAAGGATGTTAAAATAATTAGTAAGATTAGGGTTGAGATATAAGAATTGTAATAATCGACATGAATAGAAACCTGGGATGAATTGATACATTCTTAAAAATGGATAACCTGTTATGGGAATGGCTTTTTGATGGTTTTTCCTTTCTTTTTTATTTCTGAAGTTCAGATTACTTGTGTTTATGTTAAAAAAATAAAAAATTATAATAAAAAAAATAAGAATATCTTCTTGAACAGCATAGTTTCTGTTGAATGAGACAAGAATTACCAGGATCTCTATGAACCCGAAGCTTATGCTATGAAAATAGAGCATAATTGTTCATTTTTCGCAACATTTTTTTCTTTAAAGGGTATAAATGGGTAGGGAAGCAAACTCCTTTTTTCATTCTTAATTCTTTTTTTTTTTAAATAACAATTTTTATTGGTTTTTACAAATTTTATAACAGGGGAAAAGGTATGTAGGATATAGGAAATATATTTTAGGGCTTCCATGTCGGAGGTGGTGGTCGCCTCCGGGGTTCCATACAAAGAGTAAGGTTTTTTCTTCGGCATAAGGTGGAAGGGAATACATATATATCATATCATAAATTACATGCATTCAATCATTTTTGACATCCGTAAGGATTACACTATGTAAAAGAAAATCATTTTTGTGATCTGAGTCTTTTAGCTATTGTGTCTTCTTCTTCCTTCCCGCCAGTGGAATTCTTAATTCTGTTCCATTGCCCCAATAAAAATTACACTGCTGAAATTTGGTAATTTTGCTACCAAATTGCAGCAACAATTAGGATAGTGGCAGAAATCAGAGCAGTTTGCCTTTTGAAGTTTCCCATTCCCAATCTCACCCTTAAAAATGAAAATAGCAGCCCCCCCCCCCCAAAAATCTGATGTTGCTATTTTCTAGTGGCATAATACTTCTACCCTAGCAGGTCAGAGAGTAAATTGTTGCTTCTAAATAACAACTAAAATAGAAATAGCCATAAATATCAGTAGCTAACACTACATTAACAAATTACTGTAGTTTGGACTGGTAAAAGTGAACACTGTATAAAGGGTGGCATCATGGTAATCTTTATATAGAGGGTGCGGGAAGCCCCCCTACAGGGCAGAGCAGAGGAATTTGTGTCTTATCTGCAGGAGAAAACCGCTCAGATACAGAATGAGTTAGCCCCCATTGCTGGCCCAGAGGAATGCCACGAGGCGGTTCTTGTTTGGGAGGAGTTTGACTCCGTTACTTCCGACGATATGGACAGGTTACGTGGGCGACTGCGAGCCACCACATGTTTATTGGACCCGTGTCCCTCCTGGCTTGTACTGGCATCCTGGGAGGTGACACGAGGCTGGCTCCAAGAGGTTATCAACGCATCCTTGAGTGAGGGTTCCTTGCCTGCTTCCCTAAAAGAGGCTATGGTGAGGCCCCTCCTTAAGAAGCCTTCTCTGGATCCAGCTTTATTAAACAACTACCGTCCAGTCTCCAACCTTCCCTTTCTGGCGAAGGTTGTTGAGAGTGTGGTGGCACAACAGTTTCCCCGTCACCTGGAGGAAGTTGACTATCTAGACCCGCGCCAGTCCGGCTTTCGGCCCGGGCATAGCACCGAGACGGCATTGGTCGCGTTGGTCGATGATCTCTGGAGGGCCAGAGATGGGGGTTGCTCCTCCATCCTGGTCCTATTAGACCTCTCGGCGGCTTTCGATACCATCGACCATGGTATCCTATTGCATCGGCTGGGGGGGTTGGGGGTGGGAGGCACCGTTTTACGGTGGTTCTCCTCCTACCTCTCTGGCCGATCGCAATTTGTGTTGGCAGGAGAGCAGAGATCGACCTCGAGACCCCTCACATGTGGGGTGCCTCAGGGGTCGGTCCTCTCGCCTCTCCTGTTCAACACATATATGAAGCCGCTGGGCGAGATCATCCGTGGTTTTGGGGTAGAGTATCATCTCTACGCTGATGATACTCAGCTGTATATATCTACCCCAAACCACCCCAACGATGCCGTAGTGGTGATGTGCCAGTGCCTGGAAGCCATGCGGATCTGGATGGGAAGTAACGGACTCAGGCTCAACCCGACCAAGACCGAGTGGCTGTGGTTTCCGGCTGCCCGATTCAACCAGATGATTCCATCTCTGGCCATAGGGGGCGAACATCTTGCCCCTGTGGATGGGGCGCGCAACTTGGGTGTCCTCCTGGATACCCGGCTGTCCATGGAAGATCAAGTGACAGCCGTGGCCAGGAGGGCGTTTTACCAGGTTCGCCTGGTACGCCAGTTGCGTCCCCTATTGGATCGGGACGCCCTTCGCACAGTCACTCATGCTCTCGTGACATCTTGACTGGATTATTGCAACTCTCTCTACATGGGGCTCCCCTTGAGGTGCACCCGGAGACTTCAGTTGGTCCAGAACGCAGCCGCGCGAGCAATTATGGGCACCTCCAGGTTCGCCCACGTTACACCGCTCTTGCGCGAGCTGCACTGGCTACCTGTCATCTTCCGGGTGCGCTTCAAGGTGTTAGTTATCATCTTCAAAGCGCTCCATGGCTCGGGACCTAGTTACCTGCAGGATCGGATCCTGCCCCATACATCCTCACGGCCGATTCGCTCCCACAGAGAGGGACTTCTCCGGGTGCCGTCCACTAGACTTTGTCAGCGGGCGACGCCCAGGGGAAGGGCCCTCTCTGTGGCGGGCCCAGCCCTCTGGAACGACCTTCCCCCCGATATTAGGACAACTACGGACCTCCGCTCCTTCCGTCTGAAACTAAAGACACATCTTTTTTGCTTGGCCGGCCTAGGATAGGATAGTCTCTGTTAAGATTAAGGGATTTTATGAGGGATTTTAGCGCAGGGACATATGTTTAATCTATTTTTAACTTAGTTATTTAGTTAGTTATTTATTTATATTTAAGATTTTAATTCTGTATCTGTTTGGTTTTAGTTGCTTTTAATACCCTGTGCCCCGCCTCGAGTCCCCTCGGGGAGAGAGAGCGGGATATAAAAATAAAATTATTATTATTATTATTATTATTATTATTATTATTATTATTATTATTATTATTATTATTATTATTATTATTATTATATTAGGTGTCTATGTACATGTAAACAATTTTTAAATAACATGTGATACATTTTATATTCCTATCAATGCAAATGTAGGGTTGATTTAAAGATAAGATGACCAGATTTTAACATTGGTAAAGAGGGACACCATTGACGGGGGGGAAGGAGAAGGTGTGGCCTATTTTGTGGGAGTGGCTCAGCAGTCATGTGACTGGGGGGCGTGGCCAACTTGGAAAATGTGGTGAAACTCACTTAACAACGGTCTTGCTTAGCAACCAAAATTTTGGACTCAATTGTGGTCATAAGTTCTTTCTTTCTTTCTTTTTTTCTTTCTTTCTTTCTCTTTCTCTCTTTTTCTTTCTATCTCTTTGTCTGTCTGTCTCTCTCTCTCTCTGTATCTGTCTCTCTCTCCTCCCTCCACCCATCTGTCATTATGTGTCTGTCTGTCTGTCATTTACTCACTTAATCACTCATTCTGTGTCTCTGTCTATCTTTCTCTCCCTCCCTCTCTCTCTCTGTCCTCGATTCAATCCCTCCCTCTGTCATTCTCTCTCTGTGCCTCTCTCTGTCTCCCTCCCTCCCTCACCATATCTCTCTCTCTCTCTCTGTACTCTGTGTGTCTATCAGTCTCTCTCTGATTCCCTCCCCCCTGTTTCTCTCTGTCTGTCTGTTTCTCCTCCCCCCCGGGAGCCCTTTCAGACCCTGGGAAGTGCTTCGGTAGCCTCCCCAGCCAGCATGTTGGCCACTCTTCTGCTTCCCAGGGGCTGAAGGGGCTCCGTGGGGGGAGGAAGGGAACTGGCTGCCAGAGCCAGCAGGCGGGGCGGGTGGCGGCACCCAGCAACATTCGCTACCCGCCTGCCCCGCTGGCTCACCCACCGGGTTCCGCGGGGGGAGGAAGGGAACTGGCTGCCGGTGGGTGAGCCAGTGGGGCAGGCGGGTAGCGAATGTTGCTGGGCGCCACTACCCTGCGCGCCCACCCTGCCCGCTGGCTCCGGCAGCCAGTTCCCTTCCTCCCCCCGCAGAGCCCCTTTAGACCCTAGGAAGCAGATAAGTGGCCGGCATGCTTCTCTCTCCCAGAATGTCTCGTTGGGTCGAATTCTTAACAGCCTACTCGTACTCCCTGGTCTATTGACCTGGGAAGCATATTGGGCATGCTGATGCTTTAAGTCGCTGCCTACTGCCAATCTTAGTACAAGATCCAACCCCTTCTACACCTGTCTTCTTGGTAGATGATTTAAACTTGCCAATTTCTGCCACGGATGTGGCACATCACTCAGGTAAGGACCCCGTACTTGCTCAGGTGCTGGACTTTGTAAGAAGAGAGTGGCCGACGCAGCCGCCGACACCTGAGTTCACCCCGTATTTTCGAAGGCGGACCGAACTTTCCGTTTTGCAAGGTTGTTTGTTATGGGGTTGCAGAGTAGTACTTCCACCAGACCTCCATCATTCCGTACTTGCCCGACTCCATGACCATCCAGGCATTGTGCAAATGAAGTCATTGGGCCACAGTTACGTCTGGTGGCCGGACATGGATGCGGACATAGCAACTTGGGTGCAGCGGTGCATGCCCTGCCAACAATCGCGGCCCGCTCCTGCCGCTGCACCTGTCATGGAATGGGACCTCCCTCCCGCTCCATGGAGCCACGTCCATATAGATTTTATGGGCCCTATAGCAGGTCAAATGATTTTATTAGTAGTTGATGCCTTGTCCAAGTAGGTAGAACGTATCCCTGTTAACAGTTCAACATCTGAAGCCACTATAGTGGTTCTGCAACGATTATTTTCTACCCATGGGTTGCCCAACACTATAGTGTCCGATAACGGGCTGCAGTTTACCTCTGTAACATTCCAGACGTTTTTAGCAGGTTTAGGGATTCGACACGCTTTAGTCGCTCCTTATCACCCGGCGGGGAATGGATTGGCCGAACGCGCTGTTTGGTCAGCGAAGGAAGCCTAAGCCATATGGGAACACTCTCCTGGCCGAATAAAATTGCTTCATATCTTATGGCCCAACATTCTACTCCCTGCTCTCTTATGGGGAAAAGTCCGGCTGAAGTCCTTATGGGCCGCCGCATACGCACGACGTTAGATAGATTACACCCTACTTTTAATGCAACTGCTCCATTCCCTCCCCGATACCCTAGCACGTTCTCTGTGGGGGAGGGGGTATACGCACGTAATTTCGCGGGTGACCCAAAATGGGTGCCGGGCCGAATAATCCATATAACCGGGCCCTGTTCCTACAGGGTCCAACTCTCTGATGGTCGTGAATGGCGGCGCCATGTGAATCAATTGCGCCGCCGATCGCTAGAGGAGGCCTCGGGACCGCATTCAAGTCCAGCGTCCTCTGAACAAATTACAGCCAACAGCCGTCACAATCCACCATGTCCAGACAACATGTTGGCAGGAGTTTCTGAAGCGATCTCGGCGCCTGACTCACCTGAACCTGTTGAACCATTGAAAGTTCCTGTTGATGTTCAAATTCCTGTTCATGGGCCGGGCGAGGAACATACTCCACCTCCTACGATGGACACGCCCCAACTCAGGTGGTCTCAGCGCACGCATCGTAGACCTGTTTATATGCAGGACTACGCGTGTGCTGTCCAGGGGGAAGGAGTGCTGTATCCTCGAAGCTCAGACCGGCTAGCATTGGTAACTGTTGGAAGCGCTCTGATTGGCTGCAACGCGCCTGCCAGCTGGCGGTACAAAAACAGCCTTCCGATTGGTCCTCCGTCTGGCAAGCAACTGTATAAATAGCTATCAGACGGAGATTGTTTCTAAGTCGCGTTCTGTGTTAATAAACTAGCGTTGGAACAAATCGGTCTCCAGACTATTCCCTCAGGGCAAACATAAAACTATGGCTGCCTCCTTGGCCGTGGGGCAGCTGGACTGCTCCAGATTCAGTGACCCGTTGCCGCGGCCGCCATTGCCTGCCTCACCCCCTGCTGCTTAGCTGGGCGGCTACGTCCCAACTTCCTGCTCCCGCCTCATGACCTGGATCTTCCGCCGAGGCAGGCAAGTCGGACCGCAGGAGGAGGAGAGGAGGAGGAGGAGAGGAGTGGCGGGTGGGGAGGAGGAAGAGGAGGAGGAGAAGGAGGAAGATTTGGAATATTCAAAAAATTGGGAAATTTTTAAAGGGATGTGGGACGTGGGACTAATTATTAATATGCGGGACTGTCCCGCCAAAAGCGGGACGTCTGGTCACCTTATTTTAAGAGAAATTGTCAAGTATAAAAACCCAGATCCACACGTGAAGGTTCAAATTAAATGATTCATTGCTAAAAGTCTAAGCATAGGAATCTTCACAACCAATGTTCAACACTTGTTTAGAACTACTGGTAGATAAGGGTCACTGGCATTTAAGGGGGTTGGACTTAGTTCACTTGCGACTTTATAACAATTCTAAATTGATGCCTCTTTTAACTCTTCCCCTGAGCTCTGCCAGCCTTTTTCCTACTTAAATAGTTTTTCTTTATTTCAAGTTGTTGAATTAATTTCAACTATCAAATAACCCCATGCTCATATGATCAACCAATCTATCTCTTGGTCTATACATAATGAAATATCTTATCTAAATATATAATAAGTATGCATATGATTTTATGGCTTATCTTGTAATACCTGCAATCTGTGAACATGTATATAGGGATAAAAATACCAATACAGTATAATAATACTTGAATAGCTACTGAAGCGGTACTATAGTATAGGAGTACTATAGATTTATCTCCAGTACTCTATACCAGTGATGACTAATCTTTTTGCCATTGCATGTCCAAAGCGGAGGGAGAAAAACAGCCCAATGCACAAACCAGAAGTCTGTTCCTGAACTTCTGGTGTATGTGTTAGGTTGTTTTTCACCCTGCGGAGGCTTTAGGGAAGCCTCCTGAAGCCTCTGGAGGGTGAAAAATACCCAACATGCAAACTGGAAGTTCGGGAAAAACAAATGGGCAAAAATGAACACCGAAGTCTGGAGCTGACAAGGCAATGCCTCACGTGCCCTAACAAATGGCTCCGCTTGCCATAGGTTCACCATCACACCTCTATACTCTATTATAAAAAAAAATAAACTCATCCACATACTCATTATTATTTTCAGGAATTGATCTGATTTTCTCCTTGTTCTGTAAAATTCTTTGAGTGGAATTATTGTCCCTTGACTATACTTTTATTTGCACTTAATGGATATTGTGTGTAAAAATATAAGAAATGGTAAGTCTTCCCCTTCTTACTTGGAACAGCTGGTCGAAAGCTGTGAAAATTGTTTATTGCAATTCACAGAGCATGAATTGTTTTTAACAGGTGCTCTTTGATAATAGACAGTAATATTTTCCTTTGGAGAACACAACAGGAGCTGTATTTCAAAGTAACCTAATGAAAAGATAAAATAGGCCCGACACCTGGGTGGCAGTGAGAACCAAGTTTCATCACTCTTTGATTTGTCAACATGGTTCCATATCCAGAAGAGGATACTTTAGAAAATCAGAAAGCTTTGGCTAGAATCTTAAATCTTTTGAAACAATATGATAAGAGACTGCGCATGCGCGAAGATGGCGGTCTAGCTTTGAGCTCCGTATGGGTCATGGAGCTCATTGGCCTTATTTCTTGTGCCCCGGCCTGTTATTTACCTTTCTGAGGGCCGGGATCAGTGAGTTGCCCACCCTGGGTGCCAATTGAGACCAGAATGGCATTCCAGGATGAGGTTATGGCGGAGACTGCGGTGAGAGCGCCGGGACGGTGGTCGGCGTCCTCACATTTGCTGTGGATGCCGGCCGGGGCATTGACTGGCCTGGAGGATGCCGAGGGATGCCGGAGGACGCCAACGCTGAGGCCGACGCCATTCTGAGCCGGGGGCCAGGAGGATGGCCTGCCAGAACGGAGGAGAACGGAGAACGGAGAATGGAGAACAGAGGAGCGGTCAGCGGGCTGAGTTCCGGCCGGGAGAGGAAGAGTAAGATCGGGCTGAGGGCGTAGAGGGTGAGGAGAGACTGCGGGGCCGGTAGGTGGTACTGTGGCCGGCCCAAGACCTTAGGTGGTGGTGAGATCGGTCGGCTGGGAGAGGCCTAACAAGAACAGGCCCGAGGCTGAAGAGGATGGTGCCTTTGGCCGGGTCGGGCCGGGCCGGGCCGGGAGGAGGAAGTGCGGCCGACTTTGGGCCTTTCGGACCTTTTCAGGCCCCTGGGAGGATTGAGAGGCCTGAGAGGCCGAGAGTCATCATCCTGGCTACCAGCGTCTTTCATCCGTGCCGTGCCGGGCCAAAAGGTGGAAGAGTGGATAGCCCGGGCCATGTAGGGCCTTTTAAAATAAGAGCCCTGAAGAGCCCTGAGAGTCCAAATAAGTTCTGGACAGGCCTCAACTGGGTAACATCTATGGCCTGTGGACTCAGACTGAAAAATGAGGGCCGTGCCTTCCCCCTCGGTTTATACTCCAATACATCTATCCGGACAGACTTTTTTACCAGCTACGATGGCGAAAATTTAAGAACTTTAAGATCTATAGAGCTGCAATAGCCGGACTATTCCTCACTGATACACATGAAACTTATTTGATCTATGAATTATTTATGTTTTTAACATCTATTTATAACATCTATTTATAACCTATTTTAAATATTACATGTTAGCCAACGATGTCTTGTATAATTAATTATAGGACCCATTTATATTTATATTTATATCTATATTTATATTTATACATAATTATTTAATTATTTATATATATATTTTTTTATATAGAAAAAGTTTTATTGAGTTTTACAAATTTTTTAACAAAAAAGGGTAGGGTAAGGTGAATTGAAAAGATATTTTGAGAACTTTCACATCGGGAACGTTGGCCCTCCCGGGCTTCTTAACAAGACATTGGTAATACATTTTTCAATAATACAACAAGGTGAAAATAAATGCAAACATATAAATTCTGAATTCTATGCTGGCAGTCGTGTACAAACATCCAGACAAAAATTATACTGTATTAATAAGAATAAAAATAAAAGTCATTTTTTAGATCTAAGTCTCTTGGCAATTGTGTCTTCTTGTTCTCCTTCCTGGCCCCCAGCAGGCAGGGCCGTGGCCCCCTCCGTCCCCCCTGAATCTTCCACCAGGGTAGAGGAATGTTTTTTAAGAAAGGCATCCGCCTCAGCAACTGTTTTAGTCCTTACTCTTCCTCCGTCCCAGAACACCAACAATCCTTCTGGCATCGCCCACTTAAACCAAATCCCGTGGTTGAACAATTTTTTAGATAAGAAGGAATATTTCCGTCTCATCTCCCTAATCTTTTTTGGGATCTGCTTCAAGATGGCTACTTCCTTCTGTTGGTAAATTAACGGACCCTCCCTCTGCGCCTTCAAGATTCCCTCCCTTATCGACCTTCTAACAAATTTAATATGTATCTCTCTGGGTACTTCATTCATCCTGGCATATGCTGAGTTTATTCTGTAGACTAGGTCAATGTCCCCCCTGATCTCCTCTTTGGGTTTATGTAAATAGTCTGATAAAATTGTACTCATGAGATCAGGAAGGCATTCACCAGATTCCTCAGAAATATTCTGAAATCTTAAAAAATATGACATCCTCTCAAAATCCATTCTAGACATATGACCAGACAAATCTCCAATTTCAGTATTAACATTTTTAAGTTCTCCCTTTGCCCCAGCCAGCCCCACTTCCAACTCCTCGGTCTTCTGTGTATTCTCCATCGATTTTTTCTGTGTCTCCAATAGTTCAAGCTTAATGCTAGTATGATCCTTTCTAAATTCTCTGATTTCCAGCACCAAGGAGTTTAACACTGTTTCCAAAGCTGTCATTCTCTCTTCCAATCCTGGATTTCCTGGTTGTTTTTTTGAAGCCATGGTAAGCTGTTTAAATCAGTGCCACTAAGATGGCGGTTTTTTGGGTGCGGCCGCTGGAGCAAGTCAGGAGAAAAAAAGTTCCAATCAAAGTTGTAAAAAGTTGTAGAGCCCAGAAGAGAAGCAATTTTCACAGTCAATTATTAAGACAAAGAAGGCATTCCGGGGAGGGAATCAATTAATCCAAAAAATTTCTCCATTGGTAGAGAGAGGCAATCCAAATCACAAAGAGATGTTGGAGGTTTTCCATAAAGAAATAAGTGTTCAGGAACAAAGGGCAGCCATCTTCCACCACCCACTCTGGCAGCCAGCCGGAGAAAACAGCAGAGAAATTGTTTCAGTCAAGCCGGACTTAGATACATTGTATGAAAACAAGCCGCGGAAGACTTTCACTTGTTGCACAACAGTCCGGATACAAAATATCCACTCCCTGCATTCCAGGAGTCATTTCTGCGCGCCGCTGCTGTAAATCCAAAGGGGGGTTTAGCAAACAAACACCCCCCTCCATGTCTCTCTTATCCAAAGCCACCAGCAATAAAGCTAAAAACACTTACTCTCCACCTCGCAGCTCAAGCCCCGGCAAAGCCATCCGACCCGAGCGCTCCGTTCTCTCCGAATTCAATATTCGTTACCGTCCTCCGTTGGCGAAGGGAACCAAGCCCCCCGCAGCATGTCTTCTTCCACCTAGACCGAAGACAAGGACCGTTCCCCAGCTGCCACCGGGAGAACCAGTCCAGGCAAGCCAGTCCTACGGAGGGTCCCCCCCAGAAAAAAAGGGGGGCACCCCGCCCCGTTAGGGGCAGAAAAAAGAACAAAACTGCGGACGAACCCCAAGGTTCATCCGTTGCCGCCAGAAGCCGGAACAGGAAGTCAATTATTTATATATATTGATATGTACTCAAAGGCAGACCTGTTATTACTGTGAGAGTCCCCTCTGTCGCAGGCCTGGCCCTCCGCTCTAACGAGGGCCCACCTTGATGAGGGATTTATTAATCCAGAGAGGTGGGCGAAGCGTGGTCTTAGGGGTTTTTTACTTAAATATATGTTACGTATTTTAGGGGGTACCAGGGAGGAGGGAGGGGGGGTGTAGACAGGTTAAGAGAGATAAGAAGGGAACGGGCGGAGCCAGCAGAGCGAGGAAGGAAGCGGAAGGGCCCATTAAGAGGGGGGGATACACAAGTTGTTTCCATTGAGGATCTACCCATCAAGACGGTCATAGGGAGGGGTAGGTGCGATGGGAGACAGGTTTTTCCTTCCAGGTTGGGGGCACAAGGCCGATGGTTGCAAACGGTCAGGTGCCACAAAGGCTAGGTGGTCAGGGATTACAGAGCCAGGGCCTGAGGCTGATGTTTTGCAACGCCAGGTCCGTGGTCAACAAAGCCCCCCTCTTCCATGACCTTGTGTCGGAGGGAGAGCCGGACCTGGTGGGAATTGCGGAGACATGGTTGGGCCACGAGGGAGGACTTCCCCTCGTAGAAATGTGCCCACCAGGTTACCACGCGTTTCATCAGCCACGGGCCCTAGGCAGGGGTGGAGGGGTAGCGGTTATTGTTAGGGAAAGTCTTGAGCCGAGAGAGACCACTGTACCACAGACCACCGGCTGTGAGTCCCTCTTCGTGAAGTGGGGCCTAGGGAGGCAGTTGAGCGTGCTGATTGTATACCTGGCTCCCCGCTAAGTAACAGCAGCCCTGCCCGAGCTCCTTGAGGTGATCGCCGAGATGGCGGTTGAGACCCCCAGACTGGTTGTCATGGGGGCCTTCAACCTGCCATCGGTGGGCGAATCATCAGAGGCATCTCGGGAGTTCATGGCCTCCATGACAGCCATGGACCTGACCCAAGTAATTCGGGGCCCCACGCACGAGGGAGGACACACGCTGGACTTAATTTTTGTCTCTGGTCAGTGGAAGAGTGATCTGGGTATAGGGGACGTAGCCATCATACCCTTGTCATGGTCAGACCACTCACTTCTCCAGCTCGACTTTCCAATCGCTACGCCCCACTGCGGGGAGGCGGAACCAGATTCGGCTATATGGTTCCGCCCCAGGCGCCTGATGGACCCAGATAGGTTCCAGACGGTGCTTGGGCCACTACCTGTGTCCTTGACCCGCGCCCTGACAGAGGACCTGGTGGCCGCGTGGAATACCGCAGCCACGGGGGCCTTGGACCGGGTCGCGCCCTTGTGGCCTCTCTTGCGGCGATGAGCCACCCAGGCTCCTTGGTTTACCGAGGAGCTGAGAGTGATGAAACGCCACAAGAGATGCCTAGAGAGGAGATGGAGATCCACACGGTCTGAATCTGACCGAACACAGGTGAGAGCCCATTTATGGACTTACCTTGTGGCGCTGAGAGTGGCCAAACATCAGCATTGTGCCACTCTCATCACATCCACAGATAACCAACCTGCCACCCTGTTTAGGGTGACCCGATCCCTCCTTCAACAGGGGACGCGGGAAGCCCTTTTGCAGGGTAGAGCAGAGGAATTTGGGGAATATCTGCAGGATAAAATCGCTCAGATTCAGAGCGAGTTGGCCTCCATCGAAAGTGGTCCAGTGGGATGCCCCGAGGCAGATCTTGAGACAGTTTTGTGGGAAGAGTTTGACTCTGTTACTTCCGAAGATATGGACAGGTTACGTGAGCGACTGCGAGCTATCACATATTTATTGGATCCGTGTCCCTCCTGGCTTGTACTGGCATCCTGGGAGGTTACACGAGGCTGGCTCCAGGAGGTGGTGAATGCTTCCTTGGGCAAGGGGTTCTTGCCTACCGTCTTGAAAGAGGCGGTGGTGAGACCCCTCCTCAAGAAGCCCTCTCTGGACCCAGCATTGTTGGTAAATTACCGTCCGGTCTCCAACCTTCACTTTTTGGCGAAGGTTGTAGAGAGTGTGGTGGCACAACAGTTCCCCCGTCATCTGGAGGAAATTGATTATCTGGGCCCGGGCCGGAAGAAGAATGGATGAAAAATTGGATAAACTTTTGTCTATCACACCAAGCTATGAGCAGTTTGAGGCTCCAAAAATTAAAGAGAAAGAAGAAAACGTTGAAGATAAAGACATGATAATAGAGAACTTTATTGATGGATCAAATGTGGGAGAAAATAAAAAGAAGGAAATTTTGAAAAGAGAATTTGAGGAATGTGAGCCTCATCTTGGTCTTCAAGGAAAAGAGGGGGGGGGAGAATTGAAGATGGATGTAAGAGGAGAAATCTCCCCAAAAATACGCCTGATATTTAAAGACAAACAAAATGTAATGACAGAAACTGGGCAGCGGTATTATTTGAGAGCTATACTGGACAATAAAGTACGAAAAGAAGTTTATAAGAAACCTGGAAAGAAGAATAAAAAGAGACTGGAGCCACAAATGGCAAGAGAGATAAGTTCACCTCGCTACTGGAAAGACATAGGTTGATAATGAAAGTTGCCATCCTTTGATGATTAATAAGTAGAAATTTAGTATGTCATAGAGTGTTTTAGATTATCATTGAAGGACTATTAGTTAGTAAATTATCTACAACAAGAGTAACTAATAATAATGGTATAGTTTAATGATATATATCTATGTATCTATGTGAGTATGTATGTGTATGTATGTATCAGTATGAGGTTGGACATAAACAATAAGACTTTTAGTTAACCACGTAGAAATGTCAATGAATGTTCTCTAACAAAATAGGGGAGAATTTTAACAAACTTTAGACTGTTTTAGATTGTTATTGAAGAACTACCAATTAACAAACAAAGAGCTATAATAAGAATTATGGAATAATAATAGATTATAGATAGATAGATAGATAGATAGATAGATAGATAGATAGATAGATAGATAGATAGATAGATAGATAGATAATTGTTTTTCACAACTTCCTGTTAGGGCCCCATTAAGGGAGGAGACAGACTGTTTCCCTCTCTGCCTTTCGGCTCATCACCAGAGACCATCTAGACAGAGAACCTTGAAATTACGTTGTGTAAATTTTTTTAGATATGTGTGTTAGTTTTATGAGCTGATCAATACATTTAAATTTGAGAGACCAAGATAAATCTATTTCGAGCTTATTAGCTCTCATCAGTTGG
The DNA here is from genome assembly GCA_039707465.1 of Rhabdophis nuchalis. NCBI lineage: Eukaryota > Metazoa > Chordata > Lepidosauria > Squamata > Natricidae > Rhabdophis > Rhabdophis nuchalis. The sequence goes on from CM077648.1 coordinate 69,741,297, forward strand.
CCACACCCCACTGGGATTCGAACCGGGGCTGCAATGCATCCAAGGCAGATGCCTAGCACTACAGCCTAACCAGGCTCTACCCATTGCATCAGCTAAGACAGGAGTATTTAGTATAGATAATTGTTTTTCACAACTTCCTGTTAGGGCCCCATTAAGGGAGGAGACATACTGTTTCCCTCTCTGCCTTTCGGCTCATCACCAGAGACCATCTAGACAGAGAACCTTGAAATTACGTTGTGTAAATTTTTTTAGATATGTGCAGGGTGGTGATGGGATTGTGCATTTAAGTAGAGGTTGGTGTGTGTTTTTTTCCGGTAGATGATGTGTCCTAGGGAGCCATTAGGTTTTTTGTAGATTAGGATATCCAGAAAGGGAAGTTGGTTGTTATTTTCTATTTCCATAGTGAATTGTATTTTGGGGTGTAGGCTGTTGAGATGCGTGAGGAAGTTGTCTAGTTTTTCTTTTCCATGTGGCCAGATTACAAAAGTGTCATATACATATCTAAGCCAGAGTTTGGGTTTGTGTTCAGAAATCTGATTACATATATCATCAAGGAATGACTAATCTCTTATTGTCAGCTTTCATTATCAACCAGTATCTTTCCAATAGCGAAATAGTCTTATCTCTCTTGCCATTTGTGGTTTCAATCTTCTTTTGTTCTCCCTTGTAAACTTCTTTCCACACTTTACTGATCAAGATAACTCTCAAATGGTATCGTTGCCCTCCTTCTGTTATTAAAAGTTGTTTATCTTTGGTTATGTGACGTGCTTCTGGAATAATTTCTCCTTTTACATTCATCATCAATCCTTTTCCCCCCTCTTCTTCTTGGAGACCGAGATGGAGCTCAGATTCTTCAGGTTCCCTTTTTAAAGTTCCCTTCTTTCTGCTTTTTCCCACATTTGATCATGATCAAAGAAATGAAATCCATGGGTGAACATAGCGTGTTCACATCTATGACTTTGCCACAGGGGACCAAAGCCATAGGATGTAAATGTAGAAAGCACTACAGGTGCTTTCTACAGGGGTACAATATAAAGCAAAGTTTTTCACATGAAAATGTGCACTATAATGAGGTATTCGTGCCAACTGTAAAGAGTGAAAGCATAAAGCTGGCACAAGTGTTGCCAGCAGTACATGGCCATAAAATTTGGCATTTTGACATAACTACTGCATTCCTCAATGCAGAATTAGAGGAAGAAATTTACATGGTTCAAGCACCAGGGTATAAAAGTAAAAAGCCTAACATGATTTTAAATTAAACATGGCCATTTATGGGCTGAAGCAGTTAGCCAGGAATTGGAATATCTGTCTAGATATAGAAGGGTCTTGGGTTCAAGAGTTGCAAGGCTGATGGTTGCATGTACACTGGAAAGTTAAAAGATGGGTATTGTCAATTATTAGCATTTGTGGATGGTCTTTGTTTCATTGCAAAGAATGTTTCACAGTATAAGACCATGATGATGAACCTATGGCACACATGCCACAGGTGGCATGCAGAGCCTTCTGTGTGGGCACTCAAGCCATGCCCAGTAAAATTCCACCATGCATACGCTTTGAGAAGTTGAAGAAAAGACCATTTTCCATGAGGGCTGTTGGGCTGTAGGAAATGGGCAGCTAGAGAGCACGCCTCTCTCGGGTACTTGCTCTGCCCAAATTGATGAGAGCGGCCACAAAAGCCTCATTAGCTTCAGTTGGGAAAGAAAAGTTGCCTCACAGTGGGATGGCAGTCTGTGCACACTGCTAGTGTTAATCAGAAATTGCGTCCATATAGGAGGCTTAGACAGAGCACTTATTAGTAGCCTACTTTCAAAGCAGGACCATGGCTGCTTGTCTACTGCTGGGCTTTCCTCCTGCATTATTGCTATGGACATTGACCCTGATGTCTTGCTGCACAAAGGGAAGGAACCTTTGGGCAGCTGTATACCTTGCTCCTTTCCTTCGACAAAAATTAACTGGATCTAGTGAACTGGTGCAAACCAGATGAATGTGAATTAGTGCCATTATGCTGTTTATCAGTCTAACCTATGACAGATTTACAATTTGAAGAGTGTGGAGTGGAGAGATGGACTAGGTGGTCCCATGTATATCTAACCATTAAGTTCTTAAAGGAAAGGTGGAATTAAAAATAAAAAGTCCAATTAACTTGCAAAATTATTGTCAGGCCTGCAGTCATATTTCTTTTAGTATCTTTGGCCTGCCACGCTCTCTCTCTCTCTCTTTACTATGCTGTTTCATTAGTGGGGAATTGGGAGGGGGGAATATTAAGGAGTAGAATTGTAGAATGTGTTTGTTTTCAAAATAAAACATTCCTTTCTTGAAGCCCAAGGTCATCTTTTGTCTCTGCACCTCTGCACCTGACTGGAACTAGATGGGTGGAAATGCCAGCATGGCATAAGAACATTGGACCATGTGATGGATTTGTGGGAGTGGAGGCAAGATCATGAACTTTAAATTGGGTGGTAACCCAGGAAGCTTTCAGATTCGGGTTTGCACAGAATGTACCAACATGTCTCTCTTATTAAATTGGAACTTTAAGGATAGCTCTGCCTTTGACTCTGATTTATTTCTGGATGATATTTGGAATGCTGACATTAACCTGAATCTCCCTTTAAAATAAATCACCAGCAAACCCTGGCACGGGGTGGTGGCGAGGGGTGCTGATTTCCCAACGCTGACTGATCTGGTAAGTGCAAAATATCAGCAAAAGTGAAAATAAGCCGATGACAAGATGCTTCTCTGCAAATCTTCAAAGTGTGAAGGAATTTCTGTTTGAAGATTTATAGTGTCTGGAAAAATGCAGCTGGAGGGGGCTGGAAAGGCTTCTTCTACACACAGCTGGAAGTGACAAGATGATTGGAAGCCCAGACCAACTTCTGCAGCTAAACGTAAGAACTCCCCCTCCTTCCCCAACAAAAACACAGCAATAAACTGGAGTGGAGATAATTACTCCTTCCATACACCGATAAATGAGCTGAGCCAGCAAGAAGGGATTTGGCCAGCATCTCTCACTAGCCAGCCACCAGAAATTGGGCTGCAAATTGTGAATCAAGCACCACCAAATTGGGCTTTCTTCCCAGGTCATGGGTGGAATAGATGCCAGTGGGCACCTGCTTGGCCATCAACATGGGAAAATCCCCCTAGCCAGCCATAGATGGTCAAACTACAATCTGTGAATCAAGCAACCCCAGGTCATGGATGGGAGAGATGCCAATGGGCACCTGCTCTCCCTCAGCAGATGGCACCAGGGCAGATAACTGGGCAATGGCAAAACCAGGGATTGACCTCCCCACCAGTTCCAGTCTCCCCCGCAATGCCCCAACAGGTTCTTACCCACCTCCCTATAGAGAAGAGTTCTTGACAATGGAAGAACGGATGAATGAAGGGGAAGTTGCAGGATGGATAGCGGAACAATGGGATGAGGCGGTTCCTAAGTTTAGAGATGTAACTAGGTTTCTTCCCTTGTGGGGGCCAATAAAATGCCACCGTTGCTGTCAATTCAGCCACAGAGCAGCAGAGTGCTTGGTTCCAGCCCCAATATCACAAACATGTGGACCAACTGCCAGTGTGATAAAGAGAAGACCCCAGAAGCTACCCCAGAAGAGTCATCTGGGCCAACAACCTCTGAAAGAGGATCCCCAACTTAAGGTGATGAAGATTCCTACCAATGGGGAGGCCTCGGAGGAGGAAAATACCAAAGATGACCCAATGGTGAGTGCACCCATCCATCCCTTCACCTTCCAAGTCAACCTCCAAGTACCTGAAATGGGGGTGGAAGGGGAAATTGAAGCAGTCGTGGACACTGGCTGCACTCAATGTTTAATCAGCATGTCGATTGTAAAGCAACTGGGCATACACACAAGACCTCTAGCCTGTCCCATATGAGTTGAGCAGGTAGATGGAATGCTAATTAGTTTAGTTTATTAAATTTATATACTGCACCCTTTCCCAGAAAGAGACTCGGGGCGGTGCACAGGCAATTTAAAAAACAAATATAAACATAGCAAAATACAAAATATAAAACCAGATTAAATTAGTATCCCTGTGCTAAAAAATTTGAATAAGTTAAGACAGTGCCCCTAAAAAACCAGTTTAAAACAATTTGACTGCAGACTCTAGGCTAGGTGGTGTAAGCTAGGCCAGGCCGGCCTGTTGGAAAAGGTAGGTTTTCAGTTTCTTGTGGAAGGAACGGAGGTCCGTGGTCATTCTCAGTTCGGGGGGTAAGTCGTTCCAGAGAGTTGGGCCCACCACAGAGAAGGCCCTTCCCCCGGGCGTCGCCCACTGGCATTGCCTAATGGACGGCACCCGGAGAAATCCCTCTCTGTGGGAGCGAATTGGTCGAAGGGATGTATGGGGCAGGATGCGATCCCGCAGATAGCTAGGTCCCGTGCCATGGAGCACTTTAAAGATGATGGTCAACACCTTGAAGCACACCCAAAAGACCACAGGCAGCCAGTGCAGCTTGCGCATGAGCGGTGTTACATGGGATCATCTAGGAGCTCCCATAATTGCCCGCGCGGCCATGTTCTGGACTAACTGCAGTCTTCAGGTGTACCTCAAGGGAAGCCCCATGTAGAGAGCATTACAGTAGTCTATACGGGATGTAACGAGCGCATGAGTGACTGTGCGAAGGGCGTCCTGGTCCAATAAGGGCCGCAACTGATGAACCAGGTGAACCTGGTAGAACGCCCCCCTGGCCACGGTCGTCAAATGATCTTCTAACGACAGCCTGGTATCCAGGAGGATGCCCAGGTTGCGTGCCCTTTCCACGGGGCTAGATGTTCGCCCCCAATGGCCAGTGATGGTGTCAACTGGTTGTACCGGGATGCCGGAAAACACAGCCACTCCGTCTTGGAAGGGTTGAGTCTAAGTCTGTTCCTTCCCATCCAGACCCGTACGGCTTCCAGACACCGGGACATCACTTCGACGGCATCGTTGGGGTGGTTTGGGGTAGATATATACAGCTGTGTATCATCAGCGTAGAGATGGTACTCTACCCCAAAACCACAGATGATCTCACTGAGCAGCTTCATATATGTGTTGAACAGGAGCGGCGAGAGGACCGACCCCTGAGGCACCCCACAAGAGAGTGGTCTCGAGGCCGACCTCTGCCCTCCTGCCAACACAAATTGCGATCGGCCGGAGAGGTAGGAGGAGAACCACCGTAAAACAGTGCCCCTCACCCCAGCCCCTCCAGCCGATGCAATAGGATACCATGGTCGATGGTATCAAAAGCCGCTGAGAGATCTAATAGGATCAGGATGGAGGAACAACCCCCATCTCTGGCCCTCCAGAGATCATCCACCAATGTGACCAATGCTGTCTTGGTGCTGTGTCCGGGCCAGAAGCCAGACTGGCGCGGGTCCAAATAATCAATTTCCTCCAGGTGGCGGGGAAACTGTTGCCCCACCACACTCTCTACAACGTTTGCCAAAAAGTGAAGATTGGAGACCGGACGATAATTCTCCAATAATGCTGGGTCCAGGGAAGGCTTCTTGAGGAGGGGCCTCACCACCGCCTCTTTCAAGACGGTCGGCAAGCACCCCTCACTCAAAGAAGCGTTCACAAGTTCCTGGAGCCAGCCTCGTGTAACCTCCCAGGATGCCAGTACAAGCCAGGAGGGACACAGGTCCAATAAACATGTGGTGGCTCACAGTCGCCTACGCAACCTGTCCATATCGTCGGAAGTAACAGAGTCAAACTCCTTCCATAAAGGTATCTCAAGACCTGCGTCCGATAATCCCTCCAGACCACTTTCGGTGGAGGCCAGTTTGCTCTGGATCTGAGCGATTTTATCTTGCAGATACTCTCCAAATTCCTCTGCTCTGCCCTGCAGCAGGACTTCCCGCGGCCTCTGTTGAAGGAGGGAGTGGGTCACCCCGAACAGGGCGGCAGGGCGGTTATCTGCAGACGCAATAAGGGTGGCACAGTAATGACCTTTGGCCACAAGGTAAGTCCTCAATTGGCCTCTTGCCTGTGTTTGGTCAGATTTGGACTGTGTGGACCTCCATCTACTCTCTAGGCGTCTCTTGTGGCGTTTCATCACCCTCAGCTCCTCAGTGAACCAAGGAGCCTGGGTGACTCACCGCCGCAAGAGAGGCCGCAAGGGCATGACCCGGTCCAAGGCCCCGGCGGCCGCAATACTCCATGTGGCCACCAGGTCCTCAGTTGGGGCGAGGGTCAGGGTCACAGGAAGTGGCCCAAGCTCCGTCTGGAACCTTACAGGATCCATCAGGCGCCTGGGGCGGAACCACCTAGGAATCTCTGGTTCCGCCTCCCCGCGGTGGGGTGTAGCGGTAGGAAAGTCAAGCCGGAGAAGTGAGTGATCTCACCATGACAGGGGCACAATAGATAAATCCCCTACACCCAGATCACTCGTCCACTGACCAGAGACAAAAATCAGATCCAGCGTGTTATTAGCCATGCTAATAACTGAACTGGTAAAGTTACAAGTGGGCCACCACTATGAGCTTCTCAGATTGGCTCCAGAGATGCCGGAAAATATTATCTTTATTTATTTTATTTATTTTATCCAATTTATATCCCGCCCTTCTCCAAAAGGACCCAGGGCGGCGCACAGGAATTTAAAAACAGCATACAAAGATAATACAAAACATATAAATTTAAAAATCTATTAAATGGTAACCTGCGCTAAAACCAATTAAAATCCCCCAATTAAAACTATCTAAGATTCGTCACAGTAGAGGCTATCCTAGGCCGGCTTGGTGAAATAAGTGTGTTTTTAAACACTGGTGGAAGAGGCGGAGGTCAGTGATGGTGCGGAGTTCAGGGGGTAGGTCGTTCCACAGGGTAGGACCTGCCACAGAGAAGGCCCTTCCCCTGGGTGTCACTAGCCGGCACTGTCCGGCCGACGGCACCCTGAGAAGGCCCTCTCTGTGGGAGCGTATCGGTCTAAGGGATATATGGGGCAGAAGACGGTCTCGCATATAACTAGGTCCCGAGCCATGGAGCGCTTTGAAGCGCAAAACCTTGAATCTTGGGGCTTGCATGGCTTGACAAGTGGAAGCCTACAATAAAGTGGGAAGACAATGGTAGGAAATTGATAATTGCATTTGGGCTGCTACCACCAGTGGTGCAAAAGGGCCATCCAGGGATGATTGAACCCAAGAGCCCAGAACCTGCAGCACCTGCAGCAGAGACAAAATCCTCAGGGGTCCAACAAGTACCAAAAAACTTGTTGGGTGATGTTTTGTCAAGAAAACCACAGTATGACAGTAAGAAGGGAAAAGTTGTTCACCCTATCATTTCTTCCTCCCATCAAAAGGCAGCCCAAGTCACTAACCGAAGCCAGGATAAGCTGATGACAGCTATGAAATTGGTGCTTCCAGCAGACCAGTGGCTCAACAATAACAAGGATATCCTAACGATGGAAAATGGATTAGCCTGGAAGGGGTCCAAACTGTATGTCCCCATGGGGTTGAGGCTGGAAGTTCTACAGCAAAGCCATGAGGCAGAACTCGGAGGCCACTATGGATTCCGAAAAACGCTCCACCTCGCCAGGCATCAATTTTGGTGGACAAAGATGAAAAGAGAGGTAGAAGATCACGTAAAAAGCTGTGCTACTTGGGCAATGATCAAACCACTGGACTACTACGAGTGGCCAGCCCTAACCGACCATGGGAAGAGGTCGCAAAAGACTTCATCGTCAAACTCCCAGACAGCAGTGGGAATAGCAGTGGGAATAGAGTAATCTGGAGAGTTATTGATTTGGTTTTCAAGCAGGCGCACTTCAATACTTGCTCAGGATTGCTGCCCGCAAAGAAATTAGTGAAAATGTTTGTGAAACACATTTATCGCCTGCACAGAGTGCCTAAGAGGATCATTTCAGACTGCGGAGTCCAGTTTACAGCTATGTTCTGGAGAGAGTTCCTGAGGTCTATTGGGTCCACACAAGAACTGAGCTCAGAGGTTCATCCCAGCATGACCTGCACAGCAGAGAGGGCCAATGCGGTAGTGGAACAATACATCCGGTGTTATGTGGACTATCAGCAAGACAACTGGTCGGAATTGCTACGCTTTGCCGAAGTGGCGTACAACATGTGTGAAACACATTTATCGCCTGCACAGAGTGCCTAAGAGGATCATTTCAGACTGCGGAGTCCAGTTTACAGCTATGTTCTGGAGAGAGTTCCTGAGGTCTATTGGGTCCACACAAGAACTGAGCTCAGAGGTTCATCCCAGCATGAACTGCACAGCAGAGAGGGCCAATGCGGTGGTGGAACAATACATCCGGTGTTATGTGGACTATCAGCAAGACAACTGGTCGGAATTGCTACGCTTTGCCGAAGTGGCGTACAACAATGCTGTCCACAGCAGCACTGGATTAACTCCTTTCCAGATTACCAGCAGCATGGAATTTGTTCCCATGCCTGAACTGCCTAGAGAACCTCCCTCCTCCATGTCTCTGACTGAATGGATGGACACGCTTAAGAAAGGAAAATATGAAGAAAACTCTAGCAGATGCGGGAGAAGCCTACAAGAAGCAAGCTGATAAACACCGCTTGCTCCAATCCCCTTTCTGTGTGGGGGACAAAGTTTTCGTATCTATTTATTTATTTATTTTATTTTTATTTTATTAAATTTATACCCCGCCCTTCTCCTAAAAAAGGACCCAGGGCGGCGCACAGGCATCATTAAAATCATACAAAAAATACAAAAGTCCAAAATTGTTAAAAACTAATTAAATATTCCCTGTGCTAAAATTAATAAAACTCTAAAATTTAAAAATTATCCCTATAAAAGTTATCCCTATAAAACTCTTCCCCTGGGCACCGCCAACCAGCATTGCCCGGCTGACGGTACCCTGAGAAGGCCCTCTCTGTGGGAGCGGAGCGGTCGAAGGGATGTATGGGGCAGGAGGCGGTCGCGAATATAGCTAGGCCCCGAGCCATGGAGCGCTTTGAAGATGGTCGTCAACACCTTGAAGCGCACCCGAAAGGCCACAGGTAGCCAGTGCAGCTCGCACAGGAGAGGTGTTATATGGCCTTGAGGCACCCATAATTACCTGCGCGGCCGCATTCTGGACCAACTGCAGCCTTCGAGTGCACCTCAAGGGGAGCCCCATGTAGAGAGCGTTGCAGTAGTCCAGCCGGGATGTCACCAATGCCTGAGTGACTGTGTGAAGGGCTCCCCGGTCCAGTAAGGGGTGCAACTGGCATATCAGGCGTACCTGATAGAATGCCTCCCTGGCCACGGCCGACACATGGTCCTCCATGGTCAGCCAGGAATCCAGGAGGACACCCAAGTTGCACACCCTCTCTATGGGGGCTAGTGTACACCCCCAATGGCCAGTGTTGGACTTACCTTGCTGTACCGGGGTGCCGGGAACCACAGCCACTCGGTCTTGGATGGGTTGAGCCTGAGTTTGGTATCTACCAAATACATAAGATTAAGAATGCCTAGAATGAAATTGGGCCCAAAATTTCTAGGTCTATTCCCAATAGTGAAGATAATTAACCCAGTTACAGTTCGATTCAGTCTACCCAGAATTCTAGGGAAAATTTACCCAGTATTTCATTGTAGCTTGTTGAAGCCAGTAATTGGGTCCAGCATAAGGCCATCCACCCAACCTCCCCCTCCTCCTATAGTGGTAGAAGGGGAAACATATTATGAGGTGAAAAAAAATTAGACTCCAGGCTGTATAGGGGTTGCTTACAGTATTTAGTGCATTGGGCGGGGTACCCACCGGAAAACCCACCGAGGAATGCTTCCAGGCCGGCTAGCAATCCCGACGGGGAGTGCGTAGTGTCTAGAATTGGGGAGGGGGGAGGGTCTGTCCAACAGAGGGCTATCCCATCAAGACTGTGTGTGGGAGGGGCAGGTATGGTGGGAGCCAAGGGCCATATCATATAAGGGGAGGGCACACCCGCTGTTTGCGAGCGGTGGCACGCTCCGGCCCTCATGGCTCCTCTTGCGATGTTGTGTAACGCCAGGTCCGTGGTTAATAAAGCCCCCCTCATTCACGATCTGGTTTTGGAGGGGTGTGTGGACCTGGCGGGTATTACGGAGATATGGCTGGGCCAAGAGGGGGGGGTGCCCCTCGTTGAAATGTGCCCACCGGGTTACCGTGCATTTCATCAGCCACGAGCCCAGGGTCGGGGTGGGGGGGTGGCGGTTGTCATAAAGGAGGGTCTGGACCCGAGGGAGACTACTGTGCCGCAGACAGCCGGCTGTGAGTCTCTATGTGTGAAGTGGGGTCATGGGAGGCAGTTGGGCTTGCTGATTGTTTACCTGGCTCCCCGCTACGTATCAGCAGCCCTACCCGAGCTTCTCAATGTGATAGCTGAGATGGCAGTTGACACCCCCAGGCTGTTAGTCATGGGGGATTTCAACCTGCCATCGATAGGTGAGGCATCTGAGACGGCACGGGAGTTCATGGCCTCCATGACGGCCATGGACCTGACCCAGTTAGTTCATGACCCCACCCACACTGGAGGACACAGGCTGGACTTAGTTTTTGCCTCCAGCCAGTGGCTAAGTGATCTTGGTTTAGGGGAAATAGCCGTTGAACCCCTGTCATGGTCAGATCACTCTCTCCTTTGGCTAGGCTTTCCAACTGCTACATCCCACCGCGGGGAGGCGGAACCGGAAGCGGTGAGATGGTTCCGCCCCAGGTGCCTGATGGACCCTGAGAGGTTCCAGATGGAGCTTGGGCCAATACCTGAGACCCTGACCCGCGACTTGACTGAGGACCTAGTGGCCGCTTGGAATAGTGCAGCCACGGGGGCCCTGGACCGGGTCGTGCCTTTGTGGCCTCTCACCCGGCGCCGAACCACCTTGGCCCCTTGGTTTTCCAAGGAGCTGAGGGTGATGAAACGTCAGAAGAGATGCCTAGAGAGTGGTTGGAGAGCCACCCGCTCCGAGTCTGACCGGACACTGATAAGGTCGCATTTGAAGACCTACCTAGTGGCGATAAAAGTGGCGAAATGTAATTATTTCTCTGCTCTTATCGCGTCTGCAGATAACCGCCCTGCCACCCTGTTTAGGGTGACCCGTTCCCTCCTTCACTTGCAGGGTCATGTGGAGGAATTTAGGTGTTATCTGCATGATAAAATCGATCAAATCCGGGACGGGTTGGCCTCCGATTGGACTAGTTCAGACAGGCTGATGTAGGCAGGTCTTGAGTCTGTTACCACAGGGGTCGGTCCTCTCTGTTCAACATTTATATGAAGCCGTTGGGTGAGATCATCCATGGTTTCGGGGTAGAATTCCACCAGTATGCTGACGATACTCAGCTGTACATCTCTACCCCGGACTACCCCAACGATGCCGTGGAAGTGATGTCCAGGTGTCTGAAGGCCGTGCGAGTCTGGATGGGGAGAAACAGGCTCCGACTCAACCCATCCAAGACCGAGTGGCTGTGGTTCCCGATATAGCCAGTTGGTGCCAGCTCTGGCTATTGGGGGCGAGTCATTGGCCCCCACAGAGAGGGCTCGCAACTTGGGTGTCCTCCTGGACTCTCGGCTGTCTCTAGAAGACCATATGACAGCCGTGGCCAGGGGGGCTTTTTATCAGGTCCGCCTGATACACCAGTTGCGCCCCTTTCTGGATTGTGACGCTTTACGCACGGTCACTCAAGCCCTCGTCATCTCCCGCCTGGACTACTGCAATGCTCTCTACATGGGGCTTCCCTTGAAGTGCACCCGGAGGCTCCAGTTAGTTCAGAATGCGGCCGCGCGGGGGATTCTGGGAGCCTCCAGATGCTCCCATGTGACACCTCTCCTGCCCGAGCTGCACTGGCTGCCTGTGGCTTTCCAGGTGTGCTTCAAGGTACTAGTAACCACCTTTAAAGCGCTCCATGGCAAGGGACCTGGTTATCTTCAAGACCGCCTCCTGCTACCAAATACCTCCCACCGACCAGTTCGCTCCCACAGAGAGGGCTTCCTCAGGTGCCGTCGGCTAAACCATGTCTGCTGGTGACCCCCAGGGGGAGAGCCTTCTCTGTGGTAGCCCCTGCCCTCTGGAATGACCTACCTATGGATGATCACCGACCTAGGCCTTTTCCGTCGGGCCCTGAAGACCCATTTATTTCGTGCTGTCGGCCTGTCGTAGTTTTTAAATTGATTTTAGTAGGGGTTTTTAATTTGGCAGGCCAATTTATTTAATTATATCTTAACATTTGATCTTAACTTTTATATTACTCATTTTTACTGTTGGCTGTACACTGCCCTGAGTCCCAAAAGGGAGATAGGGTGGTATATAAATGCAATAAATCTTAATCTTAATCTTACCCTTTGTCCGAAGCTACTTGGATGAAAAGCTGGAACCTAAAATAGTTAGCAAAATAGTTCCATGAGAAGTTTCCTGATAAGCCAAAGGGTCCCTCTAGATGGGGGGGGGGGGAAGAAGTGGTTAACTTTGTTATGTTAACCCTTATATTATTCTCTTTTCAGGAAACGTTTTTCTTCAGAGGAGAGGCCGCCTGTCAGGTGGCAGTCATATTCCTTTTAGGATCTTTGGCCTGCCACACACTCTTTCTTTACTGTGCTGTTTCATTAGTGGGGAATTGGGAGGGGGGAATAGTAAGGAGTAGAATTGTAGAATGTGTTTGTTTTCAAAATAAAACATTCCTTTCTTGAAGCCCAAGGTCATCTTTTGTCTCCGCACCTCTGCACCTGACTGGAACTAGATGGGTGGAAATGCCAGCATGGCAGAGGAACATTGGACCATGTGATGGATTTGTGGGAATGGGGGCAAGATCATGAACTTTAAACTGGGTGGTAACCCAGGAAGCTTTCAGATTCAGGTTTGCACAGAATGTACCAACATGTCTCTCATTAAATTGGAACTTTAAGCATAGCTCTGCCTTTGACTCTGATTTATTTCTGGATGATATTTGGAACACTGACAATTATTTGAGAATATTGGTTTTATTTTTTTAAATGGAAAAGCTATTTCCATTCTATATAGAATTTAAGTCAATAGAGTCATACTTTTTAAATATTTTGTAAACCTTTTGTAAATATTCATGTACCTAGTTACCATTTTATCTATGTCAATTGTTGCGGGAAATGGGAGGGGGGGGGGGAAATGGCATAATTGCAAATAAGAACTTTAGGAAACTTTTATTTTGTTTACTAACCTTTTTTTCTTGAGAAATAATGGATATTGTGAAATGGATAGATTTATTTTATAAATACCAGTTTGCCTCATTTTCAATTGTCTGAATTAATTCATTGTAAACTATTTTTACTTTACCATACATTCCTTTAAAAAAATTATACTGTATATTTCAATTTCTCTTCTTTTTTATTTTTTTTATTAATAAATTTTATTTACAAACATATAAAATACATATAAAATACACTCATATAAAACTTAGACATACACTACATTTACACCATAAAATACGAACAGGAACTTCCTGTTCTTTCTAATAGCAATTGTTAATCGAAGCCACTCATCTTATATTGTTTCCCCTTCTGTTATATTTCATTTGGATTTCACCATTCTAAACCCTCTTATTTTACTCATAACTACTGTTTTTAAGTTTTGCTGTATTCCTTCATTAGTTCTTGTTTCTTTCCTCCATCCACCTATACCATTTATCCCATATCTGATAGAATTCTGATTCTTCTTTTCCCAGGATTTCTTTAATTAATTTGTCAATTTCAGCACAGTCCATAACCTTTCTTATTATTTCATCTTTGCTTGGAATTAGTTTATTTTTCCATTTATGGGCAAAAGCAGTCCTTGCCACTGTAATTATGTGTATTATTAAATACTGGATTTCTTTTTTATATTTCGCAGACACTATTCCTAATAGGAAGACTTCAGGTTTCCATTCTATTTTAACTCCTGTTATTGCCTCCAGCCAATTTTTGATACTTTTCCAAAAAATTTTAGTCTCCTTACAGGTCCACCATAGGTGGTAATATGTTCCATGTATTGATTCACATTCCAGCATTTTGGGGAGGTATTTGTTGAAATTTTTGCTAACCTTGGAGCCAGGTCCCATCTATAAAACGTTTTGTACTGATTTTCCTTGTATGCAACTGATAATGTCATTTTTAAGTTCGTTCCCCAAAATTTTCCCCATTTATCTAATTCAATATTATAGCCAAAGTTCTGCACCCGTTTTATCATTTGTTCTTTCACAATTTCCTCTTCCATTTTATACTTCAGGAGAAATTTATATATTCTCCCTATCATCTTTCTATCTGGGCTTTGAATAATTTTGTCCAATTCATGTGATTCTGTTTCAATGTCATATAGTTTAGTATCATTATTGTATTTAGTTTTTATTTGGAAGTACATTAGCCAATCAACTTTCATGTTTTGTTCTGCCAATTCTTCAATTGTTTTCAAATTTCCCTGTCTGTCAATTAGGTCTCTGTATCTTAGCATTTTGTTCATATCTATAAAATTTGGATAGATTGTCCTTTCTGTCAGTGATAGCCAATTTGGGATTTTCACATAGTGGATTTTTTTTTTAAGCCAATTTTGCAATAGCGCTCTTCTAATTAAATGTTTTTGGAAATATTTGTGTGTTCTGTTTTTATCATCCCATAGGAATGTGTGCCAGCCTGCTTGCAAGTCATGGCCTTCTAAAGTCAAAATTCTTTTATTCTTTAGCTCTATCCAATCCTTCACCCATGTTATTGTTACTGCTAATGCATATAATTCCCAATTTGGTAGTGCTAAACCTCTCCTCTCCTTGCTGTCTTGCATTGACTTTAGCTTAGTCCTTGGTTTTCATCCCTGCCAAATGAACTTAGCGGTTATTTTGTTTAGTTCTTGAAAGAAAGTTTTCCCTGGGTTAATGGGTGCTGCTTGCAGCAACAATAGGATTCTTGGTAAGATATTCATTTTAATTGTGGCTATACATCCCATTAGTGATAACTGAATATTTTCCACTTTTCTAAGTCTTTCTTTATTTGTGTCACTAATTTATTATAATTATCATCTTTAATTGTGGAACATTTTACCGACACCCAGATCCCCAAGTATTTCACTTTCTTAGATATTTGCATTCTAGTTGCGATTTCCAGTTCCTCTTCTTGCTTTTTCCTCTTTGGAATACTATTGGTTGCCATTGCAAGACTAGAGAAAAGTAGATCTAGAAAACAGTTTGTTTCAGCTTGGGAAATGTACTAATTATGACAGCGAATAATGCAATTCATATTTAAAATGTGCATTGGAATAGACTTTGTATTTAAAAAAAAATCTAAAAATAATTTCTAGGAGAATTAGTTATAGAAGAAAAGGAGTTATGATTTAAAGTCGTGTTCATGCTACACAATAGATACTGTTATAAGAGATAGTCTAATGCAAGACATGGGTGAAGGGATAATGGAAATAACCTTCCAGATGGAATGATTTTTTCTGCTTGCCAGGGGCAGTAACACCCAAAATATGCTTCTCATTTATCTTCATTGAATTAATTAGAAATGTTTCAACAATACTGAGTATTTTAATGGCATTATTTTGTTCGCATTTATTTCGCATCATGCATCTTTGCAAAAAGGTAATGCTTATTACACTTCAGTTCCTTTTTAGTATATTGCAGTGGTAGTCAACCTGGTCCCTACCGCCCACTAGTGGGCGTTCCAGCTTTCATGGTAGGAGGTAGGGGTTTTGTCCAATACTGAAGCACTTTCCTTTTTTTAATTTAATTGACTTCCCTACTTTATAAATCACCATTACTGTGGAACTGGTGGGCAGTTAGAAAATTTTACTACTAACAGAGATACAAAAGTGGGCGGGAGGTATAAAAAGGTTGACTACCCTTGTTATATTATATCTCAGTCTATAAAATATAAATACTTTTTGTATATCAATTTATTTGATGTGTCCATAAACAACAGCCATTTTTGTGGACTGATACTATGGTTTATGTTGTTTTCTATTTATTGAGCAGATATTGATGAATGTTCAGATGGCTTTGTTCAGTGTGACAGCCGTGCCACCTGTATTAACCTACCTGGATGGTACCACTGTGAGTGCAGGGATGGTTACCACGATAATGGCATGTTTTCATCTAGTGGAGAATCATGTGAAGGTTGGTAAATGGGCATCATACTTCATTTGGTATTCCTATGAAATTGTATTTGAGTTATACTAATTGTCTTGATTTAGGCTAAGAATTCATTGTGTTGAGCCCAGAGATCTTATAAAGGGCAAACAAATAGCAAACAAACATTATCTTTATGGTAATTTATATCCTCACAAAACTACGGTTATCTGGAACTGAGCATTATATCAGCAATCTGACCCATCGCAATTTACTTCAGAAAAAGTAAATGCCACATCAATGCACATAAAATACTTTTCCATGGGACTCATCCTTCATCTCTTTCCATGCCTCCCCGAAAGAGCTTTCTATTTCTTTGCTCTTTCTGCAACATCTGCTTTCCCTAAAATATTTTGGGAAAACTAAGAGCCTTCTTGAAATGGGGGATAGCACAGAAAGAATAAATGACCTCAATTCAATCTTAATTTTAAACTAAGTAGAAAATTCATATAAGGAATTTTTCGGGAGGTTTTGTGGGAGAAATATCACATTGTTTAAGAGCATTTGCTAATGCAGAGTTCCCCAAGCTTCCCGCCTTTGTGAACTAGAGGTTGGAGAGTGGGAGAGGAGATGGTTCCATACAAGTGGTGGCAAAGAGTCCATGCATGTGCAGCTCCATTTGCACAAGTGTTGGGCTTGCACAAATAAAAATGTGTGCACACATATGCTTGCTCGCCACTTCCATGGGCTGGTTCTGAATGACTCAAAGCCTGGTAGTAGGCCACAACCTGGGGGCTGGGGACGCCATTCCTAATGCCTTTGAAAATACAAATAGATATAGAGAAAAACAGTGAAAATCATAAATTTTGTGACATATTTATTCATAACACAAACCAAGGCAAAGTAAATCTTGGTTAAGCTACTATCAGATCCCTAAAAGTGATACTGCCATTCAATTGGGAGGAGGAGACCCTTGTAATCAATTTATTAGCAGTGCCTGTGACAACTGATATTTTACAACTGGTTTCCTGGCGCCAAAATGCCTTCAAAAGGAACCTTTTATTAAGAAGAATGGAAGCCATTAGATCCAAAGCAACATCTGAATCCTCTTAGGCAATGCTGAAGGACATTAAACTGCGACGCAGGCTGCTTGCCCGCTCGGACGTCACCTTAGAGCAGGCAGTTGAGGAGGCCAGGGCCGCCGAATTGGCCGACGCCGCCACCTCCGAGATGTGCCAGGGTCAGGCTGCGCAACCGTTGCCTTCCCCACGGGCCTGCCTCATTGACGAGCTGGCCCCCCTCGACCTGCAGGAGGACTTCGCAGCCTACGACCAGGTGGCGCGCCTACAGGCCACAAATCGGAGCCGCGATAGGGCTCAGCCTTCCCGCCAAGAGGCCACGGCCTGCATCGGGTGCGGCGGCGCCCACCCCAGGAACGACTGCCCATTCAGGGCCACCATATGCCGCAGATGCAACCGCAAGGGCCACATCGCCCGCGTCTGCCGAGCCACCCTACCTGCCCTGCCCCCTCCGCCGGCGCCTCGCATGATGACAGCTCCGGCCGCACAGGCCCCGACTTACGGCCAACGCCGCCCGGCCCGCCGGCCGCAACCCGAGGCCGCCTGCTTCGCTATGACCGACCTCCGGGACACCGTCCCACTGCCTCCGGATGACCGTAGGCGAATTTCCACCACCCTTCTCCTCAACGGCCGCCCGCTTGCCATGGAGGTCGACTCGGGTTCGTCCCGGTCCCTCATTTCCTGGCCTCAACTGGCCAGCCTTTGCCCTATGCTTACCACCGGGGACCTGTCCCAGCCCGAGACTCTGCTCAAGGACTACCAGGGCAACCCAATAGAGGTGCTAGGCCAGCACCGCGTCCGGGTCCATTACGGCCGGTTCAGGGTCTCCTGCCCATTCTTGTAGTCAAACGCCCTCTCTCCGCACTCATCGGCCTGGACTGGTTTTCCGCCCTGGGCCTCTCAGTCCAGCGGGTGCACCAGGTGCCTACCACCTCACCCGTGGACGCCGTCTTGGCGGCTTTCCCTGATGTCTTCGACGGGACTCTGGGTTCTTACAAGGGCACCCCGGTTTCCCTCAACCTTGACCCCCAGGTTGCTCCAATTCGGCTCAAGGCCCGCAGGCTGCCGTTCGCCCTGAAGCCACGGGTTGACGAGGAGCTTGATCGTCTCGTGGCGCAGGGCGTACTGGAGCCCGTCGACCAGGCGAAATGGGAGACCCCCATTGTGGTCCCCATCAAGCCCGACGGGTCCATACGCATCTGCGCCGACTATAAGTCGACGATCAACCGCGGGCTTCAGGCGAACCCATATCCGGTCCCGGTGGTGCAGCACCTGCTCCATTCCTTGGGGCAGGGCTGCATCTTCGCGAAGCTGGATATGGCGCAGGCCTACCAGCAGCTCCCGGTGGACGACGATGCGGCTGAAGCACAGACCATCATCACCCACCGAGGAGCTTTTCACTGTCGCCGCCTACAATTCGGCGTTTCTGTTGCCCCGGGGATCTTCCAGAGCCTCATGGAGCGGCTGCTCCATGGGCTCCCGGGCGTCATTCCATACTTCGACGACGTCCTGATAGCTGCTTCCAGCCTCTCAGACCTCGCCGAAGTACTCAGGAAGGTCCTAACCATTTTCAGGGGCGCGGGTTTCAAATTGAAGCTCAGGAAGTGCAAGTTTGCTGTGCCGCGGGTAGAATTCCTGGGCTTCCTAGTAGATGCCCAGGGCATTCACCCCACCCCCTCCAAGGTCGAGGCGATCCGCAACGCCCCCACTCCTGCCTCCAAAACGGAGCTACAGGCTTTCCTCGGCCTACTCAACTTCCATGCGCCCTTCACTCCCCATAAGGCGTCACTAGCCGAGCCGCTCCATCGATTGCTCGATCGCTCCGCGGCCTGGCGCTGGGGCAGCCGCGAAGCGCATGCGTTCGCGGCTGTCAAAGATATGCTGACCTCAAAGGCCGTGCTCGTTCAGTACTCTGACAGCATGCCTTTGACGTTAGCATCTGACGCCTCCCCCTAAAGCCTGGGGGCCGTCCTGAGCCATGTCCTGCCCGATGGCTCAGAAGCCCCCATTGCCTTTTACTCCTGGACTCTGTCTCCTACAGAGCGCAACTACAGCCAGATAGACAAGGAGGCCCTGGCTGTACTGTCCGGGATTAAAAGATTCCATGAGTACCTGTATGGCCGCCCCTTCTCCGTCTTCACCGACCACAAGCCGCTCCTTGGGCTTCTGGCCGGTGACTGGCCCACCCCTCCCATCATCTCCCCCAGGATGACTAGGTGGACGGAATTCCTGGCAGCGTACGAGTACATGCTGTTCTACCGCCCGGGGAAACAGCTGGGGCACGCAGACGCCCTCAGCCGCTGCCCCCTCCCCCGGATGGACCAGGAGCCGGTGCCGGCCCTGTCCGTCCTGTCCGTGGCCGACTCCGACCTGCCCCTCACCTCGTCGGACTTAGCCGCGCAGACCAGGGCCGACCCTGTCCTGTCCCAGGTCTCCACCTGGGTCCTGCGAGGGTGGTCTTCGGGCTCGCTACCAAACGAATTTCGGCCTTTCAAGACCCGCCAGCTGGAGCTGTCGCTCCACAGCGGGTACTTGCTATGGGGAGACCAGGTCATCGTTGCCCCACCCCTTCGCCATCAGGTACTTGAGTCCCTCCATGCCAACCACCCAGGTATAGCTCGCATGAAGGCGCTTGCCCAGAGCTATGTCTGGTGGCCCCGCATGGACGACGAGGTGGCCGCCTGGGTCGGCGCTTGCCAGGCGTGCCAGGCCTCCCGCCCCGCTCCGCCCTCCGCCCCACACCGTGACTGGGACACCCCCAGGTCTCCGTGGTCCAGGGTCCACGTTGACTTCGCCGGCCCCTTTCATGGCCAGTCCTTCCTGGTGGTGGTTGACGCTTACTCCCGCTGGGCCGAGGTCATCCTGATGACCTCGACCACTGCCGAGAGCACCGTGCGCATGCTCCGGCGCCTTTTCGCTACGCACGGGTTGCCGGACACCCTGGTCTCCGACAATGGCCCTCAATTCCACTCCGCCACCTTCCAGGAATTCCTGGCCTCCCAGGGGATCCGGCACCCGCCAACCGCCCCCTACCACCCTGCCGCCAATGGCCGTGCGGAAAGAGCCGTCCGCTCGGCCAAGGAGGCCCTCGGTAGGATGGATAGGGGAGATTGGCATTCAAGGGTAGATGCTTACCTCATGGGTCAGCACTCTACACCTTGCCAGGCAACAGGGAAAAGCCCCGCCGAGCTGCTGATGGGCCGCCGCCTGCGGACCAAATTGGACAGGCTGCACCCCCTCTATAACGAGGTGCAGCCGTGCAACCTGGGGGTTCCCCCTCCTCGCCAGTTCGCCGTGGGCGACACCGTCTTCGCCAGGAACTTTGCAGGGGATCCACGATGGGTCCCCGCTGTCGTCCGTGAACTAACAGGCCCCTGTTCTTACAGGGTTGGACGACCAGATGGATCTGAGTGGTGGCGCCACTTGGATCAATTGAGGCGCCGCCCCCCATCTCCAGCCCTGACGGAACCAACACGACCACCTCCATCGACTTCTGCAGGAACTCTGAGGTGCTCGGGGCGGAGCCGACGCAGCCCCGCCTACCTCAGCGAGTACGTATGCTAATGGGCCCGCATGCGTGCTCGCTGGGGGGGAAGGAGTGTTGCACTCAGACAGCCGCTTGAATCCCCTGGCAACAGCCAGTCGCATCTGATTGGTTAAGACACGACTGGCTGCAGCCGAGAGCGGGAGACGCGCCGATTGGTTCCCTGTCTGACAGCTCGACTATAAAATAGCTGTCAGACAGAAGGCGCGCGCTTTTTGTTCTATCGTTGCTAGTTCTATCTGTTGCTGTTAAAAGGAATAAAGCCGTTGAATCTTACCGGTCTGGACTCCTCATTCCGAACCCATTTAACAGTAAGGAAGATGTTCCAGCCAATCATTCTGGTTGCCCTCCTCTGCACCTTTTTCATTTCCATAATATCCTTCTGAAGGTATGGTGACCAGAACTGTACACAATACTCCAGATGGGGCCTCACCATAGATTTATAAAGAGGCAAAATGACACTTGCTGACTTATTTTCTATACCAGGCATGTCCAAAGTCCGGCCCGGGGGCCATTTGCGGCCCGGGGGTCGGTTTAATACGGCCCTCCAACAGCCCTCCCTGCTCTGTATAAATGTGGCCCTCCCTTCCTCCCTCTGTCTCTGGGGCTGTGTGGCTGGGAGGGAGGTGGACGGAGGTTACGGACGCCTCCTCCCACAGCGGGCGAGGGAGCAGGCGGGGTGAGCACCCAAGGCTACCGTCATCTTAAGCACCACCGAGGCTGTCGTCAGGCAGGGAAGCCGGTCGCGCCTCCATCGCTGCACGTTCTGGGGCTGCGAAGCTGGGAGGGAGGTGAACGTGCGGCCCCAGAACGTCCGCTTGGCGCGTTCACCTCCCTCCCAGCCACGCAGCCCCAGAACGTGCAGCTCCCGCCGCACAAGGTCGCCCGGCAGGGGCGTCAGGCAGGGAAGACGGACGCGCGGCTTCAGAACGTAAGCCGTGGTGCCTGCCGGAGGGAGCCGCGATGGAGACGCGACCGGCTTCCCTGCCTGACGCCCCTGCCGGGCGACAGCCTGGGTGGTGCTTAAGATGACGGTAGCCTTGGGTGCTCACCCCGCCTGCTCCCTCGCCCGCTGCGAGTGGCGAGGGAGTGACTGACAGACACAGAGAGAGACAGAAGGGGAGGGAGGGAAAGACAGAGAGACAGACAGAGACAGAGAGAAAGAGAGGGAGGGAGAGAGACGGAGAGAGACACAGATAGAGAATGAATCGGAATCGGATTGAATCGGAGACAGACGGGGAAAGAGGGAGAGACAGACATACAGAGAGAGGAAGGGAGGGAGAGAATCAGAGAGAGTGACACACACAGAGACAGGAAGAGACAGAGAGAGGGAGGGAGAGACAGATAGAGACTGATTAAGTGAGTGAGAGACAGACAGACAGACAGACACACACACACACAGAGTGACAGAGAGAAAGAGAGAAAGAGAGAGAAAGAGAGAGAGAAAGAAAGAGAAAGAGAAAGAAAGAGAAAGAAAGAGAGTGAGAGAAAGAGACAGAAAGAGAGACAGAAAGAAAGAGAAAAAGAGAGAGAGAGAGAAAGAGAGAGAGAGAAAAGGGGAAAGAAAGAAAGAGCAAAAGAGAGAGAGAGAAAGAAAGAGAGACAGAAAGAAAGAGAAAGAGAGAGAGAAAGAGAGAGAAATGGAGAGAGAGAGAGAGGAAGAAAGAGAGAGAAAGAGAGAGAGAGTGAAAGAAAGGGAGACAGAAAGAAAGAGAAAAAGAGAGAGAAAGAAAGAGAGAAAGAGCGAGAGAAATGGAGAGAGAGAGAGGAAGAAAGAGAGAAAGAGGTAGGTAAGTTGTTTTTAAATTTATTTTCAATACATTGTGAAAACTCAACTGTCAGTTGATGTTAATGTTATGAAATGAAAAGTATGTCATTTGCAATTAACTTGGCATAAAATAATTTATTTGCATTTAATTGTAATGGTTCAAAGAATGTTCGGAAAAATGTTCGGCCCTCCACCATGTTCACTTCATCCAATCTGGCCCTCTTTGAAAAAAGTTTGGACACCACTGTTCTATACCCTTCCTAATGATCCCTAGCAATGAGTTTGCTTTTTTCACTGCTGCGGCACACTGGGCTGACACCTTCATTGAGCTGTCCACCAGGACACCAAGGTCCCTTTCCTGGTTAGTTGCAAGGAGTTCAGACCCCATCAGTTTATAGATGTAGTTGGGGTTTTTTGCCCCAATGTGCATCACTCTGCACTTACTAATGTTGAAGCTCATTTGCCACTGGGTTGCCCACTCTCCCAGTGTCAAGAGATCCCTCTGGAGTTCCTCGCACTCTCTATCAGTTTTTACTACCCTGTATAATTTAGTGTCGTCAGCGAATTTGGCTACCTTGCTGTTTACTCCTACTTCTAGATCATTTATGAAAAGGTTGAAGAGCAGGGGTCCCACTACTGAACCTTGGGGGACCCCACTCTTTACCTCCCTCCACTTGGAGAAGTGTCCATTTAATGCTACTCTCTGTTTCCTGTCTCTTAGCCAGTTGCTAATCCAGGACAAGGCCTGTCCCTTTATTCCATGATTGGCAAGTTTATTTAAGAGCCTTTGGTGCGGGACCTTGTCAAAGGCCTTCTGAAAGTCCAGATAAACAATGTCAACTGGATCTCCCTTGTCCACATGCTTGTTGACACTCTCAAAAAATTCCAACAGATTAGTGAGGCATGATTTGCCCTTGCAAAAGCCATGTTGGCTCTCCTTCAGCAGTGCCTTCTCTTCTACGTGGCTATTAATTTTATCCTTTAAGATGGTTTCCATCACTTTACCTGGGACACTTGTCAAGCTGACCGGTCGGTAATTTCCTGGATCACCTCTGGATCCTTTTTTGAAGATAGGTGTTATATTCGCTACCTTCCAGTCATCCGGCACAAGGCCTGATTTGAGGGAAAGATTATATATTTTGGCAAGGACATCAGCAATTTCATCTTTAAGTTCCTTGAGAACTCGTGGATGGATGCCATCTGGTCCTGGTGATTTGTTAGTGTTTAGTTTAACAAGACATGCAAGGACCTCCTCCCTGGTTATTTCTATCTGGGTTAGTTCCTCAGTTTCCCTCCCTACAAAGATAGGCTCTGTTTTAGGCATGTGATCTCTGTCTTCTTCAGTGAATCCTGAAGCAAAGAATTCATTGAGTCTCTCTGCAATCTCTGTTTCCTCCTTAATAATCCCTTGCCTTCCATTGTCGTCTAATGGTCCATTGGCTTTCCCAGTTGGGTTCTTACTTCTAATGTACTTAAAGAAGTCCTTGTTATTTCTTTGAGTGTTTTTAGCTAAACGCTCCTCAAAGTCTTGCTTTGCTTTCCTGATTGTTGCCTTGCATTTATTCCGCCAGAATTTATGTTTCTGCCTGTTGTCCTCATTTGGAGAAGCCTTCCATCTTTTAAATGAGCTTTTCTTGCTTTTGATCACTTCCCGAACAGCTCCTGTAAGCCACATCGGAGTCCTCTTGAACCTGCTGGTGCCCTTTTTCCTTTTAGGTATACATTCCAATTGGGCCTCTGTTATTGTTTTTGTGAGCAGCCTCCATGCCTCATGGAGTGTTTGGACTTTCTCAATTCTCCCTTTCAGCTTCTTTTTTACTAGTTTCCTCATCTTCGGGAAATTTCCTTTATGAAAATGTAAGGTCTCTGTGTTAGATTTTATCGGTGATTTGCAGTCTATGACTAAGTTAAAAATAATTGTGTTGTGGTCACTGTTCCCTATTGGATCAGTCACATTAACATTTTGCACCAGATCCTGTATATTGCTCAGAACCAAGTCAAGGATTCTTGTACCTCTAGTTGGGTCTTCAACCATCTGTTCCAGGGAACAATCATTTAGCATACCTAGGAACTTTATCTCTTTGTCATGTGCTGAACAACAGTTCTCCCAGTCTACAGTTCAGATGCATGTGACTTTTGCTGAGAATCCACACAATGAAACTTTTTTGGGGGGGCAGAGCACCAAGAAACAGCAATGCCCATTTACACTATGCCAACCCAGGGCATACCCAAAGAATACAAAGACATGGCTGAGGTTTTTAGCAAAAAAGCCTCTGATGAGCTCACACACACACTGCTCCACTGACTGTGTGATAGAAATTCTACTTGGTGCCAAACTCCCTAAACCCAAGATGTATAGCATGTCCCTGAGGGAGCTGGAAGAACTGAGAGCTTTCATTGAGAAAAATGTACCAAGGGATTTCATTGAGCCAGCCCGACCAAAAATCGCAGGCCTAGTGTTATTTAGAGAGAGAAAATGCCTCCAAACGTCTCTGTGTGGATTTTAGAAATTTAAATATGATCAGTGTGGAGAACATGTACCCTCTCCCTCTCATGAAACACATGCTAGCACACCTTGCAAAAGGGATTTTTTTTTCAAACCTGGATTTAAGGGAGGCTTACTACCGTATCAGAATTAAAGCAGGAGATGAATGGAAAACAGCATTTAACACCCCTCTTGGATGCTACCTATTCAAAGTGCTCTTATTTGGGCTACAAGGGGCCCCTGCAGTGTTTATGCAATTAATAAATGAAGTGCTACATCAGCATTTGTATAAGGGCTTTTTGGTATATGACATTTTGGTATATGACATTTTGCTATATACTGAGACCAGCACAACATGTAAAACTAGTCCGGGTTGTTCTGAATAAACTCCGCTCTGCCAAACTTTATGCTAAACTCTCTAAATGTGAATTCCACCAAGAAAAAATCAATTATTTCACATCAGGGCATAGAAATGGATCCTTTAAAAGTGCAGGCGTTACTTGATTGGGAACCACCCAGAACACGTAAACAGTTACAAAGCTTACTGAGATTCACAAATTTTTACCGCCAGTTTATCCTCGCTTTCTCCCAGATTGCTCTCCCCATCACCAAGCTTTTAAAAACAAAGGGGGAGGGTAACCCGAAACCAAAGCAGCCTTTGAACTGGACAATGGAATACCAAGCTGCATTTGAAAAACTTAAATGGCTGTTTTCAGCAGAGCCAATTCTAAAGCACCTGGACACAGAGAAATCATTCATCATACAAGCAGATGCCAGCAATGTGGCAATAGGAGCGGTCCTGCTTCAGAAAAACGAGCAAGACCAATTACAACCATGCGCTTACACATCCAAAAAATTTAAATGAAATTGAGCAAAGGTGGGCCATTTGGGAGAAATAAGCTTATGCAGTTCAGTTAGCACTTTTAACCTGGAGGCATTTCCTAGAGGGGAGCAAGATCCCTTTTGAAGTCTGGACAGATCATAAAAATTTAGAAGCCTTAAAGACCCCAAGGAAACTCTCCCCAAAGCAAGTACGATGGACTCAGTACTTTAAACAGTTTGAATTTACACTCAGATATCTCCCGGAGGGTGGGGATTTTCCAGCAGACGCACTATCCAGAAAACCGCAATACAATAGTATGAAGCCAGACGTAATCAAACCCATGATACAAAACAATCAACTAGCCGCTAAAGTAATCACCAGATCCAGGCAAAACAAGAAACATTGACTGACAATGACACCACCCAAACTTTTAAACAAGCTTTAGCCACTGATGAATGGTTTTTGAGCCACAAATCCAGCTGCCTGATGAAAGATAACTTAGCTTGGGTGGGAGAGAAGTTGTATGTTCCAGCTAGCCAAAGACTGCTCTTAATGGCAATGTGCTATGACTCCAAACTAGCTGGACACTTTGCTTTTGTGAAAACTTTACACCTAATTAAAAGACAATTTTGGTGGCCATCACTAAAAAAGAACATAGAAAGCTTTGTAGTTAGCTGCCCTATTTGTGCAGCAGCAAAAAGACATCAAGGGAAAATCCCAGGACTATTACAGAAGGTAGCTGAACCTTCAGCACCCTGGAAAGGAATTGCTATGGACTTTATTGTAGAACTACCAGAAATTTCAGGGAATACTGTAATTTGGGTCATAACAGACCTGTTTTCAAAACAGGTACATTTTATACCTTACCAAATGATCCCTGTTAGGATAATCATCCTGATGTTGAGTTGACAATATATATAAGCCAGGATTCTTAAAGAGTATATGTAACTTTAAGGACTATGTTGAATCTGATTGGCTGTGCTTCCCCGCTCAATCATAAAAAGGCAGCTGGGAACACAGTTCATTCCCTTTTGCTTTCCTTTGCTTCCTGATTTGCCACTGAGGAGGAGCTGAAGATGGAAGAAGTATCATTGTTTGTTTTGACTGTAAGATAACTGTGTTTTGGCGAAGGACTGTTTATTGTTGGAAGAGTTAGTATCACTGTTTTGGAAGAAGTATTTTAGTTACTGCAAAAGTAAAGACTATTTATTTTTTCTACTATCAGTGTTTGATAGTTATTTGTGTGCTTTAAGCAACGTATCTTTTGCTGTCCGGTATATTGCACTATTCCGCTTTTATTTTCCAATGAGGGTGTTTTTTAACCCTTAACACTGGTTATGGGCCGAGGCTACACAGTGTAAATACCGGTTACAGTATAGAGGAGTTGCTACACACAACAAACTACTCTGGTGAAGATGGCACAAGTCCAGGCTCCTAATTTGTCACTGATTACTCAGTTGGATGGCACCAACTATGTTTCCTGGTCCACCAAGTGTAGTCTGCTGTTGCGCAGAGAGGGGCTATGGGACATCGTGGCAAATCCACCAGACGTGACTACCTGGAGGGCAGACGATGACGAAGATGCCAGAAAATTAACAGAATTCAAGCAAAACAATGAAAGGGCATTATGCATCATAGGCTTAACGCTAGATGATACCCAGTGTCAGATCTGCTTCCATCATAAATCAGGAAAGACCACACTCAAACTCATTTGGAAAGTTTAAGGTTACTTTTACTGAATATAATAAGACTGCAGCGAAAGTCAAGCAAGGAATGAAACATTTAGGCGCGCAACACACGTATCAAAGCATAATCCCACCCTTAACTCTTTGACCCCAGTATATTGCCCAATGCAAAGCCGGTCACGACATCAGGTGTACTTCCTGTCCAGGATCATCATCAGAATGGAACGCAGACCGTTAGCTGAGGTGATAACAGACTGTGGCCACATCTCTCTCTCCTGCTCACTTGTATCCCAGCAACCCCCCACACACACACCCCGTTTCAATATGACAGCTGAAGCAAAAAGCGGAGGCTGACATCCGGCCCTCCTCCAGAAAAGCGACGTCAGTCCTGGAATAAAACACACACAAACAAAAACACCGAGAGGGACAGAGACAAACAGAAAATACACACACAAAGGAACAACAGTGGTTAAGGCTTGTCAGGATATTTAGCATAAAACTTCTTAAGCACTTTAGGGGCCCAAACGTGGCGTTTATCCACCCATTCGGTATGAGAGGGGGGGAAATCCCTCCATGATACCAGGTATTGAACTTTATTCCTCCAGACTCTAGAATCCAAAATGTCTTTTACTTCGTAATGGAGTTCACCAGCAACTAGTAATGGTGGTGGGGGTTCAGATTGTGGTTGCCGAAGATAAGATGTGTGTTAAGGCTTCAATAGATGGACATGGAAAATAGGGTAAAGCCGACGATAAGTTTTTGGCAACTCTAATTTGACTGACACGGAACTGATGATCTTAACAATGGGGAAAGGTCCAACATATTTCGGACCCAGTTTCTTACATTTTTGAGGGCTCTCCAAAAATCTGGTAGAAAGGTAAACACGGTCACCAACTTTATAATCAGGAGGGGCAATTCGTTTTTTATCAGCATACAATTTATG
The DNA here is from genome assembly GCA_039707465.1 of Rhabdophis nuchalis. NCBI lineage: Eukaryota > Metazoa > Chordata > Lepidosauria > Squamata > Natricidae > Rhabdophis > Rhabdophis nuchalis. Next base: position 69,769,594 of record CM077648.1, read on the forward strand.
AGATTGGTGAGCATCATCCAGCGTTTTCCACACCACAGGCCAAAATGACGCCATCTTACTACTCCAATCTAAGAGTGAGAGAACAGTAGGAAACTCGTGAGGCAACTCGGAATAGGCATAAAGTCTTGACCATAGATCACTTTAAAGGGAGTCATACCGGTGCTGCTATGAACGGAATTGTTATATGCCACCTCAGCATAGATTAACAGGTTGGCCCAATCATCTTGCTGGTAATTAATGAAACACCGCAGATACTGCTCTAAAACGGAATTAGCCCTCTCGCAAGCTCCGTTCATCTGAGGGTGGTGGGAGGAGCTTAAACCTTGGGAGGAGCCAATCATCGCCAAAAACTCCTTCCAAAATCGAGAAGTGAATTGAACCCCTCTATCAGAAATAATACGGCGAGGAACTCCATGTAGTCGATAAATGTGATCCAGGAACAATTTTGCTAAGGCCTTAGCCGATGGGATTCCTGAGCACGGAACAAAATGAACTTGCTTCGAAAATAGATCAGTAACTACCCATATAACAGTGAAACCATGGCTATTTGGAATATCCACAATGAAATCCATAGATATCTCCTTCCAAGGAGACTCCGGCCGGGCTACAGACTGGAGGAGACCTTGAGGTTTGCCAGGGGGGCATTTACATGCAGCACAAACTGGACAACTAGCAATGTAAGACTCAACATCTTTCTTCATACAAGGCCACCAGAATTGACGTTTAAGTAAGTGTGGGGTCTTCATGAAACCAAAATGACCAGCTAGACGAGAATCGTGCACCCTCTGGAGTACAAAAGTCCGAAGTTTAGCAGGGACGTAAAGTTTAGAACCCACCCAGGGTAAGTCATCCCACAAAGTACAGTCTTCACAATGTGCAGCAAACCAATCATCAGCCTGAAGTTCTTCTTTAATTTAGAGATTAATTCGGGAGGGGGTTCGGCCTGTAGAGTAAAATGGCTGCGAGTGGTCACCGGAGCAGCTAAGTCACACACCGGGATGACAGGCTGGATCACTTTAAGCTTAGAGCAATTGTATAGAGAAAGGCGTGATAATGCGTCCGCCATAAAGTTTCTTCCTCCAGGAATATATGTCATGGAAAAATTAAAATGACTGAAATATTGAGACCACCGGACTTGTTTAGGAGAAAGTTTGCGAGGTGTCCGGAGAGATTCCAAATTTTTATGATCAGTCCATACTTCGAACAGGTGAGATGCTCCCTCTAAGAAATGCCGCCAAGTCATGAGGGCCCACCGCACTGCAAAAGCTTCCTTTTCCCAAATAGCCCTCTTCTTTCAGTATCCGAGAGTTTACGAGAGGTATAAGCGCAAGGTTGCAGTTCTCCATTGGAGTTGTATTGGAGTAGAACTGCTCCAACTGCCACATCGCTGGCATCAGCCTGTACGACAAAAGGTGCATCCATGTCCGGGTGTTTCAAAATTGGCTCTGCTGCAAACAAATGTTTGAGTTTTTCGAAGGCCGCTTGACATTCCATAGACCAGTTCAGGGGTTTACTAGGTTGTGGTTTTTCATCACCCTTTGTTTTAAGTAAGTTTGTAATTGGTAGAGCAATACTGGCAAAGGAGGGGATAAATTGGCAGTAAAAATTTGCAAACCCCAAGAAACTTTGTAATTGTTTACGAGTGCGAGGCAGGGCCCACTCAGTCACTGCCTTTATTTTAGCAGGATCCATCTCAATACCTCCTGACGAAATGCGGTATCCGAGATAATTGATCCTGCTTTGATTAAATTCACACTTTGAGAGTTTAGCATATAGTTCTGCCGCCCTCAATTTGCGCAAAACAGAACAGACAAGCTTCACGTGTTCTTCACGTGTTTCCGTGTAAATAAGGATATATTCAAGTTATACGATAACAGCACCATCAGGTGCTGATGCAAGACTTTATTTATCAGTTGCATGAAAACCGCTGGTGCACCCTGTAGGCCAAATGGTAGAACTTTAAATTGAAAACAACCTAGCGGGCAATTAAAAGCAGTTTTCCATTCATCTCCTTCTTTAATCCTAATCCTATAGTAAGCTTCTCTGAGATCCAGTTTTGTAAAAATTTTACCTTTCACTAGATTGGCGAGCATATCTTTCATGAGGGGGAGGGGGTAGACATTTTCAGCGCAGATTGTGTTCAAGTTCCTGTAATCCACACTAGGCGGAGTTGGCCGTCTTTCTTCTCCCTGAACATAACAGGAGCCATGACTCGAGGTCTAGCAGGTTCAATAAAACCTCTTGCCAAATTTTTGTCAATGAACGTGCGCAATTCCACCATTTCTCCTGGTGTCATGGAATAAATGCGTGGTTTAGGTAGTTGCACCCCTGGGAGGAAATCAATGGTGCAGTCTATGGAGCGGTGGGGTGGAAGCTTGTCAGAAGATTTTTCACTATAAACGTCTTTCAAATCCCAATATTCAGTAGGAATCTTTTCTTCCCCTGGTATTTGTTCCAAAACGGTTGCCACTTGGTCAGTCGACACGTTCTCATTTGGGTTGGGGAGCCGGATCCACATCTGGGGGGGCGTACTTAGGGGTATACGTATCAACCCTCTTTCCAATCTATGATAGGGTTCCATTTCCGTAACCACGTTAATCCCAAAATAATTGAGTTGTCTGCAATAGGAGCAACAATGAAATGAATGGTTTCCCTATGGTGATCGCCAATCACCAACTCAAGTGGTTCTGTAACAAATTGAGCTGGACCTCCCCCCACTACTGATCCATCCATTTGACAGAATGCGATCGGCACTTTTAAAGTCTTAAGGCGAATTCCTAGTTGTTGTACTAGATCTTGGCTTATAAGGCATCGTGAACATCCAGAATCCAAAAGGGCTAGTAATTCTGAGAAATGTCCACTAGAGGGCGTTTTTAGCTTAAGGGAAATAGTCATGGGGCCCGACTGGGAACTCACCCAATGCTTGTTCGATTCCTCATCAGAGGCGGCCTCCTTCTCCCAGTCATTCGGATCCTGCCCTGGTTCATAATAGTTGGTAGTAAGGTCCAGTGGCTCCATCCCCGACATCGCTGGCCTGGTACGTTGATCAGTCTTCCTGGTGCCTTTATTTATCTCAGAAGGTGGCTTGGGGCGGGGTTTCGATCCCATTCTGCAAGCATTAGCCCAATGCCCCTCCTTCCCACATTTGAAGCAAGTAGTACCACGTTGTTTGTTGGAGGGTCCTCCCCTCCCTTCTCTTGGGCTATCACGACGTGGCGTAGCAAATGGCGATACTCTAACTTCTCTTTGTACTGAATGAACATTGGCTTTTCTAATTAAATCAATCTCTACTTCAGCAGATAAATCGTACCAACCCTCGAGGGTATGAGGATTCCATCTGTTGATACAGCTCTGATATAGATCAGGGTGCAAGCCTTCAGTGAAACTGTCGATAAGAGCTTCCTCACTCCAACCTCTCATGTAAACAGATAATTCACGAAATCGTTGAGAATAATCTTGCACTGGTTGATTTCCCTGACGTAATGTCTTCATTTCTAAGCGGGCTTTACGTTCTATGTGGGGGTCCTCGAAACGCCTTCTCAGGGCGAACATAAATCTGTCGAAATTTCTCATCACAGGGGAGTTATCATTGTGCAAAGCTACCATCCAATCTGAAGCCCTGCCCTCCAGTGCCAGACAAACAATTCTAATTTTGCTTTCATCATCTGGCAGATCAAGGGCAGTTTGCCTCACAAAATTGCTGACATGTAGTAGGAAACATCCCAATTCCTTAGCATCACCTCCAAATTTCACTCCCAATGGAGGGACAGTAGCCATTCTGCGGGCCGGGGGGCTTGCTTCCCTTCTACGGCGTGGGGGGGGGAAACTGACCTTGCTGTCGCTGGGCGTGGTGTGTGTTCCTCCTTCTGGGTAGGGGTCCCTTCAAATTGGGGTTTTACTTCCTCCCTCCTTGGCAACAACCAATCCCAAGGGTCGAGAGCCCCTTTTTCTTTGATTTCTCTGCTGCGTTTCATCTCATCAGCTTCAGCAATTAATTTCTGCGCTTGTTGCCTTAGAACAGTGGTGGGCAAACTCATTAGTCAACAGAGCCAAATATCAACAATACCACGATTGAAATTTCTTTTGAGAGCCGGAAGGTGTGGCCTGTTTTGTGGGAGTGGCTCAGCAGTCATGTGACTGGGTGGGCGTGGCCAACTTGGAAAATGTGGTGAAACTCACTTAACGACGGTCTTGGTTAGCAACCAAACTTTTAGGTTCAATTGTGGTCATAAGTTCTTTCTTTCTCTGTCTCTCTCTCTCTCTTTCTTCCTCTTTCTCTCTCTCTCTCTCCATTTCTCTCTCTCTCTTTCTTTCTCTCTCTCTCTTTCTCTTTTTCTCTTTCTTTCTGTCTCTCTTTCTCTCTCTCTCTTTCTCTCTCTTTCTCTTTCTTTCTCTCTTTCTTTCTTTCTTTCCCTCTTTCTCTCTTTCTTTCTCTCTTTCTTTCTTTCTCTCTCTCTTTCTTTCTCTTTCTTTCTCTCTTTCTTTCTCTCTCTCTTTTTCTCTTTCTGTCTCTCTTTCTATCTCTCTTTCTCTCTCTCTCTCTTTCTTTTTCTTTCTTTCTTTTCCTCTTTCTCTCTTTCTCTCTTTCTTTCTCTCTTTCTTTCTCTCTCTCTTTCTTTCTTTCTTTCTCTCTTTCTCTCTCTCTCTCTCTCTTTCTTTCTTTCTTTCTTTCTTTCTCTCTCTCTGTCTCTCTCTCCTTTGTCCACCCATCTCTGTCACTCTGTGTGTGTGTCTGTCTGTCTGTCTCTCACTCACTTAATCAGTCTCTATCTATCTGTCTCTCCCTCCCTCTCTCTGTCTCTCCCTGTCTCTGTGTGTGTCACTCTCTCTGATTTTCTCCCTCCCTCCCTCTCTCTGTCTCTGTATGTCTGTCTCTCCCTCTTTCCCGATTCAATCCCTCCCTGTGTCATTCTCTATCTGTGTCTCTCTCCGTCTCTCTCCCTCCCTCCCTCCCTCTCTTTCTCTCTGTCTCTGTCTGTCTCTCTGTCTTTCCCTCCCTCCCCCTCTGTCTCTCTCTGTGTCTGTCAGTCCCTCCTTCTCTCCTCTCTCCTCCCCCCCACCCTGGGAAGCATCGGAAGGGCCGGCATGCCGGAGGTTATGGACGCCTCCTCCCGCAGCGGGTGAGGGAGCAGGTGGGGCGAGCACCCAAGGCATCTTAAGCACCACCGAGGCTGTCGCCCGGCAGGTCGCCCAGCAGGGGCGTCAGGCAGGGAAGCCGGTCGCGTCTCCATCGTGGCTCCCTCTGGCAGGCACCACGGTGCACGTTCTGGGGCCGCGCATCCATCTCCCTCCCAGCCACGCAGCCCCAGAACGTGTGCTGTTGTGACTGTCGGAGGGAGCCAGTGGAGATGCGCCTGGCTTCCCTGCCCGACGCCCCTGCCGGGCGACTTGCCGAGCGACCTTGGGCGGTGGGAGCTGCATGTCGCAAGGCTCGGAACCATGCAGGAACTCAGCGCTTTTCCACGGTGTGGAAAAGATAAGCGCATGCAGGTCCTGCGGAATTACAGCGCAAATTCCAACCACTACGAAGTCTCCGAGATTGTAATCAGGTAGGGCATGCGCGCGCCTATCTTTTCTGTGCGCATGCCCCGCCCGATTACAGTCTCGGAGACTTCGTAGCAGTTGGAATTTGCGCTGTAATTCCGTAGGACCTGCATGCGCCTATCTTTTCCACACCGTGGAAAAGCGCCGAGTTCCTGCACGGTCCCTGATCACTCCAGACGCCATCAGGGAAGAGGAGGAATGCGAGGGGGACCTCGCAGATGGCCCTCCGGCAGCGCACAGACTCGCCACTGCTTCACGCGGTATTCTGTGGACAGAGACAGGCAGACAGAGAGAGGCACAGAGAGGGAGGGAGAGACGGAGGGAGGGAGGGAATCAGAGAGAGACTGAAGAGCCACATTTAAGGGGCCAAAGAGCCGCATGCGGCTCGCGAGCCACGGTTTGCCGACCACTGCCTACATTTAACCTGGAAACTGTTTAGAACAAGGCTCAGCAAGGGAGGAGACATGTTAGTCAACATTAACTACATGAAGGACATGTTTCAAGAGTTGCAAGAAAAGGGACTAAATTTTTCAGAACAGCACCAGGTTTACATACTACTCTCCTCATTGGATGGAAGCTACGACATCGTAGTGACATCATTTGAAGTGCTGCCTCAACAAGACCTTACATTAGCCAACGTCTCTTCATGCCTGTTAAAAGAGTCAAGCCGGTGAGTGGAAAGGCAACAACTTAGAGCTGAGCCAGATATTGTGAATGTAAATGTAAATAACCATGTTTATACTGTAAAATGTTATAATTGTAGGAAAAGGGGCCATATAGCTAAGTTTTGTGGGGGGGGGGGGAGGTAAACCACAAAACATGGTTAAAGGTAGAAACCACAACTGTAGTGTAAATACCTCTAGTAAGGCATCAGTGAACCACGATTTGTGGGTTATTGATAGTGGAGCTTCACTATGTATCACTAGAGATAGAAAGAATTTTAGAAAAATGTCTTCAACAAATCACAAGGTTTCTTTAGCCAATGGATGGAAGTTAAAATCAGTTGGCGAAGGAATGGCTAAATGTAAATATGTACAAGAGGAATTGCATATGTTGTATGTTCCTATGCTAAAGTTTAATTTGCTATCCGTTACAGTGCTGGTTAAGATAGGATATACAGTAACATTCAAGGAGAATGAGTGTTTGATAGAGAAGGGTGGAACCAAGGTTACTGGAAAACTGAATGATGGTTTATATGTGTTAACTGATAATCATGTAGCAAATGCTGTATGCTCAAACGTAAGGTTAAGTTACACACGATAAGTGTGTTCATCTACTGCACAGACGTATGGGGCACATTAGTTTTAAACTCTTGCAACAGACTGTAAAACTAGTTAATGGGTTGAGACTGAGCATATACACCAGCATGGGTGTATATTCCATCGCAATTAAGACACAAGGGCACAACAGTTAATATTTGTTGGATATAATGCAAACCATAAATCATATAGGTTTTGGCAAAAAGGAACAACAAGGGTGATTCACAGTTCGAATGCAAAGTTCCTGGAACATTTAGGCTGGAATAAATTGGAGAATGGAAAAGAAATAAATTTTGAGACACAAACTGAGCATACACATGAAGAAAGGGGGGAAAAGTTGTAGATACTATTCAAGAGGAGGTAGGAGAGCAGGAACATATAAAGGTGGAGAGTCGAGCAACAAGTCCTGAACTGCTAAGGAGGTCGAAAAGAGAAACCAGGCCACCTGATAGATATCAGGCAACTATGGTCTATCAAACAACTAAGGTTCCTGCAACTTACACTGAGTTAACAACATACCCATCTGAAGATCAAAAGGTGTGGAGAGCTGCAATGGAGAAAGAGTTGAGGTCATTGCAGAATCTGGGAGTATATGAGACAGTTGCAATACCACAAGGGAAAAACATAATAGGAAGCAAATGGATATATAAAATAAAGACTGGAATAGCTGGTGAGATTACATATAAAGCAAGATTGGTGGCACAGGGATTTAATCAGTCTGTAACTGATTATGATGAAGTGTATGCACCGAGTTTAAAGGCAACTACTCTCAGGGCAGCATTAATGTGGGCAGCTAGACACCAGTATGTCAGCAATCATCTAGATGTGGAGACAGCGTACCTGCATGCACCATTACAACATTCAATTTATATGCAGAGGCCAATGGGTTGCGAGGAAGATAAACAATCTCACTGTTGGTTGTTAAAGAAAAGTCTGTACGGGTTGAGACAATCAGGATATGAGTAGAACCAGTGTATTGTAAAAGCGTTAAACAAAATAGGATTTAAGGCAGGGTTGGTAGATCCATGTCTGTTCAAAATGGAGAGGGATGGTTTAACGGCATTACTATTACTGTTTACTGACGACATAGCTTTGATAACGAAAACAAACCAAGATTCAGTAAACATAGTTGATCAATTAAAAACATATTTTAGAATCAAGGAGAATTACATCAATACCTAGGATTAAGAATTGATAAGACTGGGAAAGGATTCAAAATATCACAAACAGAAAAGATCAACACGTTATTAAAGAAGTATAATATGGAGCTATGTAAACCATCGAAAACACCAATGGGATAGGAGTTTAATACTAGCAATACACAGAGTCCATTATTTGACAAAGGCATATACCAAATCACTAATCGGTAGTCTCTTGTTTATAAATAATTGGTCCAGACCCGATATTGCCTTTAGCGTTAACCAACTGGTAAGGTATAGTGCAGAACCGACTGAACAACACTGGCAGGCAGTGAAAAGAATATTAAGATATCTAAAAAACAGTATGCGTTACGCATTATATTTGGAACCAGCAGATGATTTGGAATTAACAGCATTCGCAGATGCGAGTTTTGCCACAGATATCAACTCGAGAAAGTCTACCTCAGGAATTGCAATATTTCTGGGTAAATCATTAATCAGTTGGCGATCCATTAGGCAGAAGCATCTTAGCCTGTTAACAATGGAGGCAGAATTTTCGTGTTTGTCGCTGTTGTGTACTGACCTAATATATGTAAAGCAGTTATTGCTGGATTTAGGCATTGATGTGAGTAGTCCAATAACTGTATATGAGGACAATCAAGCAGCCGTACAAATGGCTATAAATCTAGCGGTGAAAACAAGATCTAAACACACAGATCTTAGATATTTGAATGTGAGGGAGTATATAAAGAACAAAATGGTAAAGCTTGTTTACTGTATGTCAGAGAATAATGTAGCTGACCATTTTACAAAAGTTCAAGGAGTAATAAAGCACAAAGAGTGTTGTGATATTTATGGCTTAAGGATATAAATATATATTGATCAACCCAAGGGGGAGTGTGTTAGGATAATCATCCTGATGTTGGGTTGACAATATATATAAGCCAGGATTCTTAAAGAGTATATATAACTTTAAGGACTATGTTGAATCTGATTGGCTGTGCTTCCCAGCTCAATCATAAAAAGGCAGCTGGGAACACAGTTCATTCCCTTTTGCTTTCCTTTGCTTCCTGATTGCCACTGAGGAGGAGCTGAAGACGGAAGAAGTGTCATTGTTTGTTTTGACTGTAAGATAACTGTGTTTTGGTGAAGGACTGTTTATTGTTGGAAGAGTTAGTATCACTGTTTTGGAAGAAGTATTTTACTTACTGCAAAAGTAAAGACTATTTATTTTTTCTACTATCAGTGTTTGATAGTTATTTGTGTGCTTTAAGCAACGTATCTCTTGCTGTCCGGTATATTGCACTATTCCGCTTTTATTTTCCAACGAGGGTGTTTTTTTACCCTTAACAATCCCAACTGCCAAAAGTCCAGCCAAGTTATTCCTGATACATATTTACCATCTTCATGGAGCCCCACAGAGAATCATCTCTGACAGAGGGGTCCAATTCACCTCAAAAATTTGGAGGGCATTTTTAACTTTATTTGGCACCACCCAAGGGTTGAGCTCATCACACCACACCCAAACTAACAGGCAAACTGAAAAACTTAACTCAGTCCTAGAACAATATCTAAGATGTTTTATTAATTTTCAACAGGATAACTGAACGAAACTTCTACCTTTTGCAGAAGTTGCATTTAATAACGCTGTCCACTGAAGCACTGATTTCACCCCTTTAAAGTAGTAACAGGCCAGGATTTCAGCCCCATGCCTGAACTACTCACAGAAAAACCCACTTTCCCCTCACTTAAGGAGTGGCTAGACATGTTATGAAACACATGGCCAGTAGTTAGATTAGCTTTAGAGGAAGCTAGAGCAGCTTTTAAAATTCAAGCTAACAAGAAAAGAGTGGAATCCAAACCTTTCCATGTTGGAGATAGGGTATACTTAGCTATAAAATTTCTGAAGTCATTGCAGCCATCAAAGAAATTAGGGACAAATTTCATTAGACCTTTCCCTATCATTAGAATCATCAACCCATTAACAGTAGAACTTCTCCTTCCAAAGACACTCAGGCAAGTCCACCCAGTATTTCACATTAGTTTACTCAAAGGAGGGGTAATCTCATCACTCAGACCACCTGCTCCTATCATGACAGAAGGTGAACAACACTTTGAAATTAAGGAAATATTTAACTATAGGGGGGAGGATCTACAGCGGGGAAAACTCAATACTCAGTTGCTTGGAAGCATCTACAGTTGTCCCAAAATGAATGGGTAGCCATATACCATGTTAGGGCCCCTACCTTACTGAAAAAAATTCAATCCCAGTACTCTGACAAACCTTGTTAAAATACTATGATGGAATTTTTGTTTCTATTTTTTCACAGTTGGATTTCTCTTTTTTCTAAGGACGGCAGCATATCAGATCCCTAAAAGTGATACTACCATTCAATTGGGAGGAGGGGGGCCCTGGAGTCTATTTATTAGCAGTGCTTGTGACAACTGATATTTTACAACTGGTTTCCTGGTGCTGAAATGCCTTGAGATCCCATCACCTTTTGGGGGAATGTTTATGATGGCCATATTGGACGTTTCACTTTAATGTCTAATGGAAGATAGCCATGGGAATGTATGTTTATTCGGCTCTCAGGGCAGTTGATAAAGGAAACATCTTCACACTTGTGTATTGGCTAAAATCTGCATTCTAACAAATGGGAGGGGTTTCTACGGCTTTAATTTTACTTGCATTGCCTAAGAGGATTCAGATGTTGCTTTGGATCTAATGACTTCCTTTCTTCTTAATAAAAGGTTCCTTTTGAAATACTTGGTTTCAAGAGTCTTCACTTTCTTAGTTAGGAGATGAGCCCTTACAGCTTCTTTGTGCACATTACAGATGTTCCTTTGATATTATGGATGTTGAACAAAATGGAATAACCAGTATGCCTTCATCAGATAAATATCTGGAAATGTCACTTGATGCCTACATGCACATTCATATTCCATGAAATTGGGTAGATTTTGGCAGTTGTTTGGGACTGGGAAAATGAATGAGAAGGAAGATATTCTAAAAACTACAAATGGTCTCATTTTGAAAAACAGCCAATGTTTTAAAGATAAGTTTTGCTGTTTTCTATTTTATAATTGCCCCACAGTTTTATAAGTAGCATTGCAGCAGATCATGATACTTTCTTACAATGCCGCATTTGAAAGAGTACAATGTTGGGATATTATTCTAAAAGTGGTGCTGAACAAAAACAAAAAGAGATTGGAGCTTCCTCTTGTCTGCTCCATCTCAAACTTTCCCAGAATATCTTTATGGCTTTAAAATACTTCATAAAATCTCTATAAATCCAGTGCCTCCTACACAATTAGTGGATTAACTGGGCAAAATGGCTTTGTATGCACTCGCTTATGAATTCTGTTTAGATACTACAGAATTGCTCTGTATTTATTAGAAGATTACTATATTAGAGCAATGGAAGGATCATACAATCTTCCACTTTCAACATGCCTATCAGCTTGACTGCATGATTAACTATACAATACAATAGCAGAGTTGGAAGGGACCTTGTAGGTCTTCTAGTCCAACCCCCTGCGTGGGCAGGAACCTTATACCATTTCAGACAAATGGCTATCTAACATCTTTTTAAAGACTTCCAGGGTTGGGGCATTCACAACTTCTGGAGGCAAGCTGTTCCAGAGGTTAATTGTTCTAACTGTCAGGAAATTTCTCCTTAGTTCTAAGTTGCTTCTCTCCTTGATTAGTTTCCACCCATTGCTTCTTGTCCTGCCCTCAGGTGCCTTGGAGAATAGCTTGACTCCCTCTTCTTTGTGGCACCCTCTGAGATATCGGAACACTGCTATCATGTCTCCCCTGGTCCTTCTCTTCATCAAACTAGACATACCCAGCTCCTGCAACCGTTCTTCATATGTTTTAGTCTCCAGTCCCCTAATCATCTTGGTTGCTCTTCTCTGCACTCTTTCCAGAGTCTCCACGTCTTTTCTACATCGTGGCGACCAAAACTGTATGCAGTATTCCAAGTGTGGCCTTACCAAGGCACTATACAGTGGCATTAACACTTCACGTGATCTAGATTCTATCCCTCTGTTTATGCAGCCTAGAACTGTGTTGGCTTTTTTGGCAGCTGCTGCACACTGCAGGCTCATATTTAAATGGTTGTCCACTAGGATTCCTAGATCCCTCTCACAGCTGCTACTATTGAGCAAGGTACCACCTATATTGTACTTGTGCATTTGGTTTTTCTTGCCTATATGTAGGACCTTACTTTTTTCACAATTGAATTTCATTTTATTAGATAGTGCCCAATGTTCAAGTTTGTCTAGATCCTTCTGTATCTTAAGCCTATCTTCTGGAGTGTTGGCTATTCCTGCCAGCTTGGTGTCGTCTGCAAATTTGATGAGTTCCCCATTTATCCCCTCATCCAAATCGTTGATGAAGATGTTAAAGAGTACTGGGCCTAAAACAGAGCCTTGGGGGACTCCACTGCATACTTCCTTCCATGTAGATGCAGTTCCATTGAGGACTACACGTTGAGTGCGGTTGGTCAGCCAGTTGCGAATCCATTTGCTGGTGGTGCTGTCTAACCCACAATTTTCTACTGTATGTGTTTTCTCAGGAAATGTGGATAAGGGATACAGGTAGCCCTCAATTTACAACCGTTTATTTAGCAACCAAACAAAGTTACAACAGCACTGAAAAAATGACTGGCCTTTGCACTTATTACTGTCACAGCATTACCATGATCTTGTGATTAAATTAGGGCATTTAACAAGTGGCATGCATTTATGACATTTGCAGCATCTGGGCTCATCTGCAAGCTTCCCAACCAGTTTCTGACAAATAAAGTCAATAACCACATGATTCACTTTAAAACTGCAGTGATCATTTAACAACTGGGGCAAAAAAGGTCATAAAATTAGGTGAGATTCACTTAATAACTGCCTTATTAAGCAACAGAAATACAGGCCCCAATTGTGGTCATAATTTGAGAACAGCCTGCATATGATCAGGCAATTTCTGAATAATCATAATTTTGTAGGCGGACTTTATTCTAGGTATTGATTACTAGATTTTCAGGAAAGGAGAAGAAACATTTATTGTTATCTAAATAAAGCCATTCCATTTTATGTTTTTGTTTTTATATATTTAATATACTGTACATTTTAAAGAAACCTCTTATTACCCTATAAAACATTTACCACCAGTAAAATAATAATATGCTTTTAAAATTTGTAGAAATGCTCAGTTAGAAAAAAAACCTGTGCAAAAGTTAGCTGCAAACTTAGCTGTACAAAGATTAGGCATTTGATAAATGGCAATTATTTAGTGGGCCTGTATTTGGTACTTCTAAGATATGAAATTAAACTTTAAGGTATATTTATGTAAAAGCTTTGTGTTATGTTTCTCAGGAAAGACTATACTGTTATGAACTATTTAAATCAAGAAGAAAACCTCTTTCATTTTGGTAGGATTAACATTTAAATTTTCATAAATCTAAGTATAATTAATCTCACAGGAGTAAAGAAATTTCTCTTTCCTTGGAAAGAAAAAGCTATTTGAATGTATTATTGCAGAAGATCAATTCATAAGGAGATAAGTCTTCCTAAGAAATTAGACAGCCTTATGATACCTGTTGGTATTCCAAATTTAGATTGCTGGCATCCAGGATGGAGTCTAGGGATGCAGGGAGACCCATGAAAGCATCCATATTTTTTCAAATAAAATGTATTCCCAAGCACTTGACAGTATTAAAGCTAGGATACAAAATACTTTCCTCTCTAATTTATAGAGTAAAAAACAGCATAATACAAGCCTAATAAAGAAAAAATAATACTGTTATAGGAACATTGTGAAATTATTTTGCACATCTCTAATAAATAAATTTGAAATAACTAAGTTATTGTTAATAAATTTGAAATAACTAAGTTATTGTAATAACTTAGTAATGCTGTACTCAGTCCTTTGAACAGTATAGTTCTCGAATCTAATTCCTAGTGAGTTGACATTGGGTACTAGCCATTTGGAGAAAATATGCATTTGAGTTTTATGAATGAATGTCAGTGTGTAGGTATTTGTCTTCACTAATTTTTCAGCTGGTTATAAGGCAAACATATCTAAATTAGTTCTATATATATCATTTTTAACAGAGCATTTTTTTCAAGTATACGTAGCAATGTTCTGAAGATGCTTTGTGTGTGTGTGTGTGTGTGTGTGTGTGTGTGTTTGTGTGTGTGTGTGTGTGTGTAATGCTGGCAAAATAAAAATATCCCAAAAGAAATGAAAACAGCATACAGAGTTTTCATACATCTAGAGTTATATGAAATATTAATACTTTGTAGGAAATAGTCATTGCATTGTTGTTATTTTTAAAAAAGTTATCAATAAATGAAATAAGAAATAAACTCTTATTTTCTGAGAAATTAATGGAATCTTTAAAAAGTATGCAAAGAAATAATAAAAAGTTCAAGCTACATCAAATAAACCAACAAAATACATATGTGTGTTTAATTGTGAAAATAATGTGGAGGAACATTTAAAAAAAAAAAAGAGGGAAAGGGAGGTGGTATTCAGTTGGTTCTTTCCAGTTTGGGCAAACTTTTAGCCCCAGCTGCAGGAGGCTCCGCCCAACCACCTTGACATAATTTGCGACCTTCTGCGCATGTGCGAGCGCACTCACATTTGAGAACCAGTAGGGAAGGTAAGTGAATCCCACTGCTGGGATAAAAGATATGGAAATCCACCTCACAAGCAAAATACATAAAACAATTGATAGCATTGAACAAAAGTATTTAATATATATTAGTAGGACTGCAAATCATTGCTAGGGACTTTATGGTGCAAATGTGCACAAAATATTAATGTGGCATATTTCACAAGCATGACCACTTTGAAGGAACATCATCCTTCACATCTGAGCCAATTCTTTGTCATCATATACATATTTAAAATTAGTAATAATACATTTGCTCTTAAAAGATTAAGTATATTCTGGAGAGCCATGTGTAGCTGTAACACAAGATCAAAAATGAATGTGAAAACAGAAGAAAAAGAAATCAAAGAAAAATGTATACAACAGAAGGAGCTCCCAATGGTTTAAGAAATTGTGTACATATGCAGTATTTTCACTGCGTATTCATTTCTCATTTATTTTATTCAAAGTATCTGTGAGGCAGAAGTTGCAAAGAGTTTTATATAATGGATGCTTTTTGAAATGTCATGAGAGTGGAAATAGTTACATATGCCACATAAAGCAATAATTGGCTAAGGTTTGAGTAAAGTTTGGTTCTTCACATCTTTGAAAAAAAGTGTACAATGGTATTTAAAACTTTGTGAAACCTTTTGAATATTTCACAGTAGTCCTAAAACAAGATAAATAGATTTCAGTAAAATATTGATTTATCAAAATTCTGTAGCCTTTAAATTATATACTCCCAACCTTCTAAAACACTATAGATGATTTTTAAAAATGGGTTCTGTACATTCCTGCAACTTTCTAAAAAGAGCAATATGATGTTTCAAGTTTCCCAAATGTGTGTGTATACAAATATTTAATTATTTTCTACAGAGATATATTTTCATTGCTGCCAACAAATTTTGTTGCTTCTAATTTAAGTAGGATAATATTTTTGAAGTGTATAATGTATTTGAAATGGTAAATTAGACATACTTTTGATACTTTCTAATGAATAAATATGAACATTGAATTTTACTGATACATAGCACTTTATTATTTCTAACAAGCATTTATGTAAAAGTTTAGAGCCTCTAATTCTTTACCAAAGATGTTTGGGAAAACCATCTTGCTTTTTCTTTTCTTTTTGTTCAGCTACTTGAATTTGTCAGCTTTTGAACCTTTTGAAACATCGACCGTGGTATCCTGTTGCACCGACTGGGGGGGTTGGGGCTGGGAGGCACCGTATTGCGGTGGTTCTCGTCCTACCTCTCTGGTCGGTCGCAATGTGTGTTGGCAGGGGGGCAGAGGTCGGCCTCGAGACCCCTCTTATGTGGGGTTCCTCAGGGGTCAGTCCTCTTGCCCCTCCTGTTCAACACCTATATGAAGCTGCTGGGTGAGATCATCCGTGGTTTTGGGGTGGGATATCATCTGTACGCTGACGACACTCAGTTGTACATATCCACCCCAGACCACCCCAACGATGCCGCCGAGGTGTTGTCCCGGTGTTTAGAGGCCGTACGGATCTGGATGGGTAGTAACAAACTCAAGCTCAACCCGTCCAAGACTGAGTGGCTGTGGTTTCCGGCACCCCGGTTCAGCCAGGTAACTCCAACTGGCCATTGGGGGCGAAACACCGGCCCCCGTGGAGAGGGCGCGCAATTTGGGTGTCCTCCTGGATTCCTGGCTGTCCATGGAGGACCATGTGACGGCCGTGGCCAGGGGCGGCATTTTATCAGGTACGCCTGATGCACCAATTGCGTCCCTTACTGGACCGGGCTGCCCTCCACACAGTCACTCAGGCACTCGTGACATCCCGACTTGACTACTGTAATGCTCTCTAAATGGGGCTTCCCTTGAGGTGCACTTGAAGGCTACAGCTAGTCCAGAATGCGGCCGCGCGGGTGATTATGGGAGCCTCTAGGCATTCCCACATAACACCTCTCCTGCACGAGCTGCACTGGCTGCCTGTGGCCTTTCGGGTGCGCTTCAAGGTTCTGATGACCATCTTCAAAGCGCTCCATGGCTTGGGGCCTAGTTATATGCGAGACCGTCTTCTGCCCCATACATCCCTTCGACCGATCGAGTCCCATAGAGAGGGCCTTCTCAGGGTGCCATCGGCCGGGCAATGCCGGTTTGCAACACCCAGGGGAAGGGCCTTCTCTGTGGCGGGCCCTACCCTCTGGAATGACTTGCCCCCCGAATTACGCACCATCTCAGACCTCCGCCTCTTCCGCCAGCATCTTAAAACGCACCTTTTCCAACAAGCCGGCCTAGCATAACCTACCGTTTTGACTGTTTTAGATAGATTTTAATCTGGGGGGATTTTATACGATTTTAGCACAGGGCATGGATATAATAGCTTTTTAAAATTTTATATTTTGTTATATTTGTATTGTTTTTTAAATTTCCTGTGAGCCGCCCTGGGTCCTTTTTTGGAGAAGGTGCGGGGTATAAATTTGAATAAAATAAATAAAAAAATAAAATAAATGTGACCTGATATTGCATTGTATAGAAAACTTTGAATCTTTGACTTGCCTTCTGCTGCATAGTACTAAACAGATACATAATCTCCTACCACACAATTTTTATTCTGATAAAATGAAACATACTATATTCATGTATTCATGTATACATTCATGTATTTTAATTGCTCTTATAATGAATTATACTGTCAAATAGTTTTTTTTGCTGTAAATTAGTATGGAATTCTGCCTTTTGACTGAAAATTACTGAGGTTTCTTTTATTGACCAGTTGCAGATAGTGATTGATGCCTCCGCCTCTTTCTACAGATATTGATGAATGTGGAACTGGGAGGCACAGCTGTGCCAATGACACAATTTGTTTTAATTTGGATGGAGGCTATGACTGTCGATGCCCTCATGGAAAGAACTGCACAGGAGACTGTATCCATGAAGGGAAGATCAAACACAATGGACAAATCTGGGTGTTGGAAAATGATAGATGCTCCGTTTGCTCCTGCCAAGTGAGTTGGGAGATTTTCTGGGAATGTGAGAAAGTAAGAAATGAGAAAGAACTGAAAACAGATGTTTTGGGGGCAATGGGTTGAGGTGCTACATGACATATATTCACTGATTAACATGAACAGAATTATAATTTATAGCATAACTAGGACATTATTCTGAAGAAGAATGGTCTACCTAACTCAATGCTTTATCTGATTACCTGGGGATAATCACTGTAATTTTTTTTCAATTGTAAATGATATTGTTGCTAGGTCATCCTTATTATAAATTGCATATGCTTTTAAAAGTCTTTAACTTTAATGCTTAGTGCTGCAAACTACTGCACTACTTCATAAGTGACATTTTACTATCTCTTACAATGGCAGACTGGCTATGTAATGTGCCGACGGATGGTCTGTGACTGTGAAAATCCCACTGTTGATTTATTTTGCTGCCCTGAATGTGATCCAAGACTGAGTAGTCAATGTTTACATCAAAGTGGGGAGATTGTATACAATAGTGGGGATACATGGGTTCAAAGCTGTCAACAATGCCGATGTTTGGTAAGTCTTCATGCTATTTTATTTATTTATTCATTCATTTATTTTTTGTTCACAAATGGACTCTGGCACAATTAAAGTGATATTATTTATTATTTATATATAACTTAACTTGTTTATTAATTTACATTAGTTTTAGTTGCATTTTTATATAGTTGACTTTTATAGTTCTCAAATAATCTTGACTAAAATTTCAGATAAGTGACTAGTACACACTGTAGTAGCAGATAGACACCATGAATCTTGGCATAAAAGCAATGCATTGGTATTAATCATGATTGAAAGAAAAAAAATATAGGTAAAATATACTGCAAATATTTGACTTAAAATTCATTTATGGCACACAGAGAAAAGTTATCTAAGACAACGAACAATTCAGATCAAGTTAATATAATTGACGCCTATGATTGTAATAAGTAAAACAGTAAAATATTAATAATTCAAAGTTTAATTACAGAACGTGATGTGATTTAAGCAATGGTTCCTGAAATGGACCTTTAATTGTTTAATGTTGATTTTTCAGTTTCAGCACATGCAAACATATAAATATCACAAATTAACAATGTATAGGAAATGCTACAATATTAAACAATTTATTTTTAGTCAAAAATAAGTTCTGTGGGTATCAGTCGGACTGTTACTAAATCAGTAACCAAATAATATCAAATAGTAGATTTGAACATAAATTCTAAATCTAAACATAGGTTTTCAGTTTATTGCATGAAGCCTGATATAAGCCTGATCTAAGATCAATATAAAGATTATGAAGTTCTGATCTAATTCAAATATACAATATCTCTGTGGAAGTAAATTGTCTAAAAATGTGCCTTTTGGCACAATATGAAAAAGTTGTATATATACTCCCTATTTTTCCTGGAAGTCTCATTAATAACTTGTGACTGTTCTTAGCATATAGCCCATGACAGCAATCAGATGACTTTCAACATTTCATGGATTAGCAAACAATAACAATGATTTTATTCATACATACATATATACACACATACCTAGATATACACATATTATTTAAAATATACATCATAACCTTTGATCTGCTTTTTTAACAGCAGGGAGAGGTTGACTGCTGGCCTTTGTCTTGTCCTGAGATGGACTGTGAATTCAGCATACTCCCTGAGAATGAGTGTTGCCCACATTGTGCCATTGATCCTTGTCAAGCAGACACCATGAAAAATGATATCACCAAGACTTGTCTGGATGAAACTAATGTAGTCCGATTCACTGGCTCATCCTGGATCAAGCATGGCACAGAATGCACTCTCTGCCAATGCAAGGTATGAAAAAGTAGAACGTTTTTTAGCTGGTTTTATAATATGTAGTAACATTTGCATCTTTGCTCTAGGTTTCTACAGCTGAAATAGACGGCATTCCAGTTTTATTAAAATCAGAATAACGTTTAAATGCATCACTCTTATTTATGCCAGGCACTACACAACTTTGCAGGTGAAAATAGCAAATATATATCTTTTATTGAAATATATTGATTCCGTTAAGATAAATTACTCAACAATATCAAATTATTTTCCAGGATATGTAAGCTATAATTTAACCTTCCCTTTTTGAGGGTAGGACAAGAAGCAATGGTGGAAACTAATCAAGGAGAGAAGCAACTTTGAACTAAGAACAAATTTCCTGACAGTTAGAACAATTAATCAGTGGAACAATTTGCCTCCAAAAGTTGTGAATTCTCCAAGACTGGAAGTTTTTAAGATGTTAGATAACCATTTGTCTGAAGTGGTGTAGGGTTTCCTGCCTAAGCAGGGGTTTGGACTAGAACACCATGAAGGTCCCTTCCAACTCTGTTATTCTATTCTATTCTATTCTATTCCATTCCATTCCATTCCCCTTTTGCTCAATTTTCTATGAAAACAGACAACTTGGAGAAAATCATGATGTTTTGATTATGACAACCTTTTTATATTTCAGAAAATCAGAAAAGGAAATACTATCATTGTTTCCTTCAGAAAATAGAATCCATGTGGTACTTTGGATCTGGTATTCCAGAAGAAATGTTAACATAGAAGAAGTGAAGAATTTGCAGGATTCTACCGTGTTTCCCCCAAAATAAGACAGGGTCATATTTTCTTTTGATCCCCGAAATAAGTGTTTGGCCTTATTTTCAGGGAGATCTTATTATTTTTATGGTGCAGGAGGAAGCGAGCATGGTCACCTCATGGCTGCTGCTGTGTTGCAATATTTTTAGGGAGGGCTTATTTTAACATAAGCACGCAAAAGCCCGATTGGGCTTATTATCCTGGGAGGTCTTGGAAATAGTTTTTAAAAATGCATAAGCTAAGAGGAAACTGGAATAAAATTGTTTTTCACTTATAGATAAACACCTGAGATAAAATATAATTTGTATAATTGTTTCTGAACTAAAATGAGTGGTGATTCTTGAAACTCGAAGCTTAGATTTTATTATGTCCAACAATACAATAATTTTTTTAAAAGCACATGACGAGGGGAAAATATACAAAAGCTTTGAAGGTATAATTAAAACTGCCATGGTAGGTCCTAATAAATAGTCAAAACCATAAAATGTATAATGGGCAAGCTAGTCTTGGATAAACCTAAAAAAGATGAAATCAAGATAAAACTAGAACCTTTATAAATTACTGTATTGCGTAGACAATATACTAGTCAATTCTAGGCAACAAAAGAATTCTTAGAAAACAAAAATATCTGTTTTGAATGTCAAGATTTTCCTTTTTACTTCCTAATATAATTGCTGTAGTCTTTTGGGGTATGGTATCAGGGAAATGAATATTATAAAAAAATACCTTGCATCTGCATCAAAGAGTCATATGATACATCTGTAACTAAATGAACACTATAGATTTTTGTTCAATCTAATTTATTTTCATTTGTCATTTTTCAATTTTTCTTCTACTACTCATAGAATTGCTTTCTATGAACAAAACTATCACTGTTAGAGGCAGTCCTATTTACGGTATATATAAATCATGATGCTTGTCATTTTGAAAAGGTGATTCTTTTCATTTCCTTCCCCCCCCCCCCCCCACACACACCAAATCAAATATTTTAAAGAACCAACTTTTAGGGATTGTTCATATCAGAAAGAAAGGGTTAGTTATTTCTCTCTCTGCTTTTGGAGAGAAATAAATTTTCCATTATTTCTTAAAATTTATAAAGAAATTTAACAAATCATACCTGGAAGAGTTACACCAAGCATTTTAAAGTTCTTTTAAAAATATGAAAAAGAATTCTTGCTCCTGCTGTGTACTGTAGAGGTTATTGCATCATAGTCCAACCCTAATATGGATTACTTTTTTCTTTGTGCTCAAGAAAATGAAAAGCTAATTAGACTTTTATTTCAGTCAATAAGAATAGAGCTGGAAGGGACTTTGGAGGTCATCTAGTCTAGCTGCCTGCTCAAACAGGAGAACCTGTACCATTTCAGACAAGTGATTATCCAGTCTCTTCTTTAAAATCTCCAGTGATGAAGCACTGACAACTTCCACTGGTTATTCCACTGGTTAATTGTCCTCACTGTTAGGAAGTTTCTCTTTAATTCTAGGTTGCTTCCCTCCTTTCCATCCATTGTTTCTTGTCCTGCTCTCTGGTGCTTTGGAAAATAAATTCACCCCCTTTTTGTGGCAGCCTCTCAAACACTGTACTGGAATACTGCTATCATGTTCCCCCTAATTCTTCTTTTCTCTAGCCTAGCCAAACCCAAATCCTGCAACTGTTCTACATATGTTTTAGTCTCCAGGCCTTTAATCATCTTAGTTGCTCTTTGCACTTTTTCCAAAGTCGCAACATCTTTTTTGTAATGTGGTGACCCAAACTGAATGCAGTATTCCAGGGGTCTTACTAAGGCTTTATAAAGTGATACTAATACTTCACGTGATTTTAATTGTGTGTCTCTGTTTATACAACCAAGGATTGTATTAGCTTTTTTGGCCACAGCAGCACACTGCTGACTCATGTTTAAGTGATTGTCCACTAGGACTCCAAGGTCCTTCTTACAGTTAGCATTCACTTTGCCCTGGATCTGCTGGAAAGAAAACACCCAAATTCATTATCTTCAGGATTGTGGCACAATTATTTTACTTCATAAACAAAAGACAAATGTTTAGTGTATAAATGGTTCTTCTAGCACAGGGAGTGTCAAACTCGATTTCATTGAGGGCTGCATCAGGGTTGTGTTTGACATCAGGTAGCTGGGGTGGGCATGGCCAGCTTGATGTCACTCATGTTGGGGGTGCCTGTGGTGGCTTGAGCACTCTGCTAGCAAAAATGAGCTCCCAAGCTCCGTTTTCAGCTGTGACAGCCTCCTGCAACCCTCTGCCAGTGAAAACCAATTTTGTTGTATTTATTTTGTACAATGACAATAAAGACTATATATATACATATAAAATGGAGCGGCCCTCCCAAGTTCTGTTTTCCCTGACAGAGGCACTGCAGGCCAGTCCTTCGCTGTTTCCAGGGTGGCCCCACAGGGCAGATCTAAGAACCCCACTGGGAGATTGAGCTGAGGTCACGATCTCGATGCTCTGAGATCGCCGTCGATACTTTTGCCGCTGGATGGTCATTTCAGACCTAAACTGTCCCGCAGAGACGGTGACAGGGAAGAATACGTCTTGCTAATCTCAGAGACTCTGCAAAGTCCCTGATTGATCCAAGAGGAGTTCTTCAAGTCGGCAACAAAAGCACAGCCAAAAGGTGATGAAGTTGGGACAGCTCCAGAACGGAAGGAAACAGAAGGAGAAAGTGGTCTGGTGAGGAAATTTTATTGTTATAAAAAAGACTGCCCCCTCCAAAAAATTAAAGCCAAATTAAATTCGTAAACAGAAGAAAATAAGCGGCAAAATTAAGGTACATTGGATTACTTTGGACAGTATGTTATCTTTCTTTTTAATTCTACTTTGTGTATGGTATTTTTCACATTTTTTTCTTTTTAAAGTGAATGGATTAGTTTTTCTTCTTCTGAATTTTTTTCTTTTATTTTTTAACCCATGGATTAAAATCCTTTTCTTTATTTCAATATGGGTTTTTATTTTTCCTTATTAAGTTCCATTTAAGAATTTTTCTTCTTTTAAGCCTGGAATATAAACAAAATACAAAAGGAGTACAAAGAGGATTGTAACATCAGAGTGAAAGGAAGCAACACTGCCACTTGGAGGCTGGGGGCTACTGTGACTTTCTGGATACTCCAGTATAGTCGCTGAATCTAGATCACCTGGAAGGTCTGAATTGGACACAAGTTGCCCCACAGAGACAGTGAGAGGAAGGGGAATTTTGAGTGAATCCAGAGATACCCACAAAGTCTCTGGAGGACCAGGAGAACCCCATGTTGCCGGCATTCCAAGAGCCAGCCCTCGGGCTGCCGAAGCTGCTGACAGCTCCCTAACGGAAGAGCAGGAGAGAGGCATGCCGTTTGGTGAGAGTTTTTTCTTTTAAACTTTTTTCTATTGCAAAGAGAACACCCTGAAGTTGGAGATTAAAGGCAAAATAGTGAATAACCATAGATCAAATGGTGGAATTAAGAATAGTTAATTGAAATTCACCTTTTTTCCTTCCTTTTTATTACCGGAAGCCAGGCTGGACTTTCACTGCAATTTAAAGCGGATTTGTTGTTGGAGTTCTTTACTTATTTTTGATTTCTGGACTTGGAGGGTGAATTGAATAGATCTATTTTTAATTAACTGCCCTTAAAATTACTCTTTTTCTCTATAACTCTTTAAATTCATGGGGTTTTTTTTGTGTGGATACCGTTAAAAAAAAAGGCAGCGCTATAAGAGGCTGAGATTGGATATAACTCAACACTGTCACCCAGTGGAATAGAGACAAAGTTGCAAATTTTTATTGCTGGATTTCTTTAGAGAAAAACTCTCCACTCAAGGTCAAGATCTGATAGAGGCAAATAACTACAGTTGTTTAAACAGGTGTTATTTGTGAGATCTTTAGAGTCTGGAAGCCTATTATGGAAAACTAATGGAAACATTTATGGAAGAATTAGAGTAACCTTGGAAGGGTTTCTACATCAAAAGAGAAAATCTTTTCCTTTTTCCTGTTGGAACAGTGTTTAAATTAACTTGCCTGGGAGGTGATGATTTCTTTTTTTACTTCCTGCCCTCCTTTTCCTTTTTTTTTGGGGGGGGGGTTGAAGCCTTGAAGTCTTGAAATGTCGAACACTGTTTTTCCTTTACCTTATTTTTACATGAGAGATTTGAAATACTGGATGATCTGCCTTTAAACTTAAATGGACTGAACTAAAGAAATCTTTAAATAAGTTTTTCTCTTTTCTCTTTTCCCCCCTTTTTGCATAATTTCTAGTCTACTGCTCCTATTTTTTCCTCTTCTTTTTTTTTCTTACTTATTTTTTAAGTTGGATTTTATAATGTGGAATTGATTGGATAAGGTGATCAAGATTTTATTTTTTATTTTTTTAGGGGGGTATCATATTTTTTATCATATTTTTGATAAAAAAAATAATATAAAAATAATATTTTAATATGCATATCTGTTTTCCATTTTTGTATTTTTATTTGGGCACGTTTGCATATTTTTTACTATTGACTCACTGTTCTTTTGACTTACATTTTCTGTGATATCTCAGTGGTTATCTGGGATATCTTTTTTCTGTTCTTCTTTACCCTTCTTCCCCTCCTCTTTTTCTATATACCTAACACTTAATTGGATTAAACCATGACAGGAAAAAGAAAGAATAAAATTTGGAAGATGAGTAGAAAGACAACACTGGTTGGGTCCATAACAATGACTCCTGCCTCTTCACTGGCAGGAGGACAAAGAACAATTCAGGTGATGATTCAACAAGAAAAGAAAAAAGAAGAAGAAAAAGAGAAGGACATAACACTAGAGGCAATTATGCAAGCAATACAGAAGCAAGGTGACCGTAGTGATGAGAAGCTGGACACTTTAGTAAGGAAGATGAATATAATGGAACAAAGACTAGAAAACATAGAACAAAAAATGGCTAAGACTGAGGAAAAGATAGAAAATATCCAAATATACTTAATTGATACAATTGAAAAAGCAGAGGCCTTCTATTCAGAATATTTGAGAGTAAATGCTGAAAATACTGGAAAAGAAGAACTATTGGTACAATTGTTAGATGTCCCGCGCTTGAGACTGAGAAATTTGAAGGTGCAGTAAGCGGGATCGCCACTGAAGATGGTACTGTAGGGGGTGTAAATATCAGAGAACAACGGGAACCAAGATCAACTAGAGCCATACATCCTACATATAAAATATAACTATGGAAGAAAAAAATGTTTTCAGTCAACATAAATGGACTTAATTCAGCAATTAAAAGAAGGAAAATATTTCATAAACTAGAAAAGTTAAAATTAGATATGATTTGTTTACAAGAGGTGCATATTCAAAGAAGACATGGAAACCTATTGGTGCAACCAAAACTTGGGAAAATATTTATTTCATTGGTGGATTGTAAGAAAAGAGGAGTGATTTTTTATATTAAAGATAAAATTCCAGCAAAACAAATTTATACAGATGAAGATGGAAGAATTTTAATGGTGGAAATTATGGATAATACCAAGAAAATACTTTTAATTGCAATCTATGCACCCACCGAAAACCACGATGAATTTAAAAAAAATCTTCACAAGAAAATTAGTGACTTGGATTATGCTGATACTTGTATGATGGGAGATTTTAATGGCATTACAAATCAGAACATGGATTACAAAACCCATAAAACAACAAAACCAAATAAAAAACAATATACAGTATGTTTTATTCAAATAGGCACTTATCACTCTCAAGAATTGATATGATTTGGGCCTCACTGGATTTAATTGGCAATGTTCAAGAAGTGGAGCTCGAAACAAGCACCTGGGCAGACCATAACCCAATTACAATCAAATGGAGAGGCCAAAGAATAAGATCTGGACATTAAATAATACATTATTGAGAGAGAAAGACTTTGTACAGAAAATGAAAAAAGAATTGGCTTTCTTCTTTAAAGAAAATAAAAAAGAAGATACGTCTAGGCAGAACCGATGGGAAACAATGAAGGCCATTACTAGAGGTCTGATAATAGACTATATAAGAAGGAGAAATACAAGGAAAAGACAAATTTGTAAAGGTTTAGAGAATGATGATAAGATATTAGAAAAAGAACTACAGAAATCTCCATAAAAAAAAGATATTAAAATAAAAATGGAGATAACCAAACACAAAATGGATCTACTGGAAAAGAAGGAATTGACACAAAAAATTAAAAGATGAACAAGGACAAATACAGTATAGAAATACAGAAAAGAAGAAAATTATCCAAGACTACTATGTCAAATTGTATGAACAAGAGAATATAGAAGAGGGAGGAGTTAAACAATACTTGCAGGAGGCCAATTTACCCGGAATACCAGATGATACCAGAGCTATACTAGAGGGCAAAATAATGATGATGGAATTAACTGAAGCTCTTAAAAGACAAAACAATGGGAAGGTTCCGGGTCCAGATGGTCTACCAGTGGAATTTTATAAAACATTAGAAGAACCTTTGTTACTTCCTCTCCTTGAAGTTATGAATGAAGTAATGGTTGAAAGCAAAATGCCTAACTCATGGTCAGAAGCATATATTACATTGTTACCGAAAGAAGAGGCAGATCTTACACAAATTAAGAACTATAGACCAATCTCCCTGTTAAATTCAGATTATAAGTTATTTGCATCAATATTGGCAGAGAGACTTAAAAAATACTTAAATGGGTTTATCCACTCGGATCAAAATGGTTTCTTACCAAAGAGACAAATTAAAGATAATATAAGAATAATCTTGGATACCTTGGAATACTACGAGGTTCATTCTGAAAAGCAAATGGCTTTGATGTTTCTTGATGCACAGAAGGCCTTTGATAATGTGAATTGGCCATTTATGTTTCAATAAATGGAACAAATGAACTTTGGTAAGAATTTTTTTCAAGCCATACAAACTATATATCATAAACGAACAGCTAAGATAATAATAAATGAAGGATTTACTGATCCTATTGAAATAAAGAGAGGTACAAGACAAGGCTGCCAACTATCACTGTTACTTTTCATCTTAACACTAGAAATTTTAAATAGAAAGATTAGAGAAGATGAAGAAATAAAAGGAATGACAATTAAAACAGAAGAATATAAACTCCAAGTGTTTGCAGATGACTTAGTCTTTATTCTTGAAGAGCCATTTGAAACTGCACTTAAACTGATAAGAAAAATTGAAGAGTATCGAAAAGTAGCAGGTTTGAAAATAAATAAAGATAAAACAAAGATCTTGACAAAGAACATAGCATCAAGGAAAAAACAAGAACTGGTGGAAACCCTCGAAATTCAAGTCATGAACAAGGTTAAATACTTGGGGATCCACCTAACAGCTAGATGTAGCACTCTCAAAGAGGATAACTACCTTAGATTGAAGCAACAAGTTGCAATGGACCTGACCAAATGGGAAAATCTACAATTGTCATTTACTGGGAGAATTTCCACAATTAAAATGAACATTTTGCTGAAAATTCTATACCTGTTTCAGACAATCCCAGTAAGATTGGGGAAGAACTACTTTGAAGACTTAAATAAAATGATTATGAAATTAAATGGCAAAGGAAAAAGGCAAGAATAAAGCTTAAAGTGTTACAAGATGCTAAAACAAGAGGAGGGATGGGGGTACCTACTGGGAACTATACTACCAGGCAACAAGTTTGATGTGGATTAAGGAGTGGATAACATTAAGAAATGCTAGGCTTTTGAACTTAGAGGGTCACGATTTGCTGTTGGGATGGCAGGCATTTTTATGGTACAAGGGAACTAAAGCACATGGTTATTTTAGATGGCATTACATAAGAGAGGCTCTGTTTCTAAATTAGGATAAAGTTAAAAGGTTGCATTATTTAAAAATTCCAGTCTGGATATCAACTATTGAAGCTTTTTCATACACAATAATATACAAAAAGGTACAAACAGTTATATATGCTGAATCATTGAATACAAAGGATAAACGCAAGCCTATTCAGGATTTGAAACAAGAAGGAATGTGTCAGCCTCTGCTTTGCTGTTTGCTTCGGCTGCCATATGAAACGGGGAGGGAGGGGTTTTGCATTTAGGTTATGGGGACTGTATTGTGCAGGAGAGTGAGATGCAGAAGGGAGTACTCTATCACCATCTACTTCGCATACCAGTGGCTCGGGCCATGCAACGGTCAAGGTCAACGGTCTTACATGCCATCCTGATGATGCTCTTTGAAGATGCAACCCACATGACACCTAAGGGCTTTGCACATTGGACAATAGGGTGGGGGTTACTGGGAAAAGGGGGTTGGACATATATTGATATGTATGCTTTCGCGCCTAAGTGCTTCAGACCTTGCTTAGCATCTATGCTATTCATTTCATAACCAGTAAAAGTACTTTTAATTCCACTAAAAATGGAGTCGAGGGGTTTCTTTCTTGGTTATCGATGAAGCAGACCTGACATTAAGCAAGGTCTGACCTTACACACTCATCTCAGAGCTAACACTTTCTGTAGGGAGTGTAACAAAAACAAGAAATTTTTTTTCTAAACTTCAAAGAGATGTCCTCCCCGGGCAGCGATCAAGAGGAAGACATGGGAGCCGCGGAATCATCGTGCCTTCCTGAAATGGAGCTTTTTGCGGGACTGAATTTGGAAGAAAAATCAGTTTCTCGTTGGTCGATAGGATTTGGACAAAAAGAAGTTCTGGAGGAGATGCCATTGGGAGTTACAACACACAGACGCAGACGGCCCCCACCTTCCTGGCAAGACAAGGAGGAAGAGAATTATTTGATGGGCCAAGCGATGCAAATGTTTCAGGAGGCCTGGGAAAAATGCCGCTCCAGAGAAAGCAAGTATGAAAGAGAAGTAACATGGGCAGTCACCAAGAAAATTTAAGTTTCATAATTGCCCCCGACATGAATCATTCCCTTATTCTGGGTTTGCCTTGGTTGCGTAAGTGGAACCCAAAGATAAATTGGAGAGAGGGTTGGCTGCGCATATGTACGGCAACACCGCTGGGGGTTAGTGAAGAAATGAAGCCCCCAACGGAGAATGTTCCTTCGATGGGGGCAGTGGCCTGTGAAAGAATTGAAGGTGAGGAGAAAATCCCAAAGGAATATTGGGACCTAAGAGATGTGTTCAGAATAAAATCCTCTGATTCTTTGCCCCCCCACCGAAAGACGGACTGCACCATTGATTTCCTCCCGGGGGTGCAACTCCCGAAACCCCGCATTTATTCAATGATGCCCCAGGAGATGCTAGAACTTCGCAAGTTCATGGATAAGAACCTGGCAAGGGGTTTTATTGAACCGGCTAGACTACGTGTAGCAGCTCCAGTGATGTTTAGAGAGAAAAAAGACGGCGAATTGAGATTAGTGATTGATTACAGAAATCTAAATTCCATTTGTGCGGAAAATGTTTATCCCCTCCCCCTCATGAAAGACATGTTGGCACATCTTGGTAAAGGTAAAATTTTTACAAAATTGGACCTTAGAGAGGCCTATTACAGAATTAGAATCAAGGAAGGACATGAATGGAAAACTGCTTTTAATTGTCCTTTAGGGTGCTTTCAATTCAAAGTTTTGACATTTGGCCTGCAGGGGGCGCCTGCAGTTTTCATGCAATTGATAAATCAAGTGTTACCTGTACAAAGGCGTGATCGTATATCTTGACGACATCCTTATTTACACGCAAACACGTGAAGAACACGTTATGCTAGTACACTCCGTTCTTAAAAAGTTAAGGTCTGCGGAACTATACGCAAAACTCTCTAAATGTGAATTTCATCAGACTAACGTAGATTATCTTGGTTACCGCATATCCAGTGAGGGCATCGAAATGGACCCAGCTAAAGTCCGGGCTGTTACTGAGTGGGCACCTCCTCGCACACGTAAGCAACTACAAAGCTTCTTGGGATTCGCTAACTTTTATCGCCAGTTTATCCCCTCTTTTGCTAGTATTGCCTTGCCAATTACTAACCTGCTGAAGACTAAGGGGGATGTCAAACCACGGCCAAGTAAACCACTCAACTGGACTATGGAATGTCAGGCTGCTTTTGAAAAACTAAAACGCCTCTTTGCAGCAGAACCTGTGTTAAAGCACCCTGACATTGAGGCTCCTTTTGTTGTTCAGGCCGACGCCAGTGACATTGCAGTAGGAGCAGTACTGTTGCAACAAAATAATAACGGACAATTACAGCCATGTGCTTATACCTCTCGCAAGCTCACTGACACTGAGAGGAGATGGGCAATTTGGGAAAAAGAAGCTTTTGCTATGCGTTGGGCTCTTATCACTTGGCATCATTTTCTGGAGGGTGCCACCCAACCTTTTGAGGTTTGGACTGACCACAAAAATTTGGAGGCCCTGAAAGCGCCACGTAAGTTGTCCCCAAAACAGCTCTGGTGGTCCCAACATTTTAATCGGTTTAACTTCACCCTCAAGTATATTTCGGGAGAGAAGAATTTTATGGCGGATGCTTTGTCACGGCTTCCTCAATATAATTGTTCAAAATTAACCGTGGTGCAACCTGTGATGCCCGCACAAAACCTGCCTGCCCCTGTTGTTACCAGGGGTCAAACCTTGATAAGTCTGGATATCCCTCCTGATCTGTTGACAAAGATTAAAGATGGCCTTCTATCCGATGATTGGTTTAAGTCCCATTCTGGAGATTGTACTCTAAAAGACGGATTGCCTTGGATTGGTGCAAAGCTGTATATTCCTGCTGCTTTGAGGTCTCTAGTCCTCCAATGAGCACATGACTCCTGCAAGGCCGGCCATTTTGGTTTTGTTAAAACTCTGCATTTGGTTAAACGACAATTTTATTGGCCATCCTTAAAGAAAGACATTGAGTCTACATTGCGAGTTGCCCTGTTTGTGCTGCAGCGAAGGGTCCAACAGGCAAGCCTCATGGTCTCCTCCAAACGGTGGCATGTCCAGAGGCTCCTTGGAAAGAAATATCTATGGATTTCATTGTTGACCTCCCTAACAGCCTGTGTTACACCATTATCTGGGTGGTTACTGACTTATTCTCTAAACAAGCTCATTTTGTACCTTGTTCCAAGATACCATCCGCTAAGGCATTGGCTAAATTGTTTGTCTCACATATCTATCGATTGCATGGTGTACCTAAACACATCATTTCTGATAGGGGTGTTCAATTCACCTCCTGTTTCTGGAGGGAGTTCCTGAAGATGATTGGCTCTGCCCAGGGCTTAAGCTCCACCTACCACCCTCAGGCTAAAGGATCTTGTGAGAGGACTAATTCTGTCTTGGAACAGTATATCCGTTGCTTCATAAACTATCAGCAAGATAACTGGGCGGAGTTGTTACCTCATGCCGAGGTGGCGTACAATAACTCAGTGCACAGCAGCACTGGCATGACCCCTTTCAAAGTCATTTATGGCCAAGATTTTGTCCCTATCCTCGAGTTACCTCAAGAGACACCCACAATTTTGTCCCTCTCTGAATGGAGTGCTCAACTTGCCAAATTTTGGCCCATTGAACGAATGTCTTTGGAAGATGCCCACCGGTCTCATAAAAAGTACGCTGACAGAAAGAGGGTTGAGCCACCACAGTACAAAGTAGGAGATCTAGTTTTCCTCTCTACCAGAAATCTTGAGACTACACAAAAGTCAAAGAAGCTTGGTCCTAAGTATGTGGGGCCTTTCCCAATTGTTAAGATTATTAGTTCTGTGTGTTAAATTGGACTTGCCGAAGAATCTCCGTCATCTTTACCCGGTCTTCCATGTGCATCTTCTGAAACCGGCACGTTCGTCCCCTCTTCGGTCACCTCAGCCGATACCTCCTGCCCCTCTTTTGGTTGAGGGCGAACAACATTTTGAAGTCAAGGACATTTTAGACTCTAGGAAGCACCGGACTAGAGTTCAATACCTGGTTGCTTGGAAGCATTTTCCCCCTTCTAATACCGAATGGTTGACAAATGTCACGTTAGATCTCCTAAGCTGTTACAAAAGTTTTACGCTAAATATCCTGACAAGCCTTGATCATATGTCGTACTGATTATTGTTTTTCTTTGTCTTTCTCTTTCTTGTCTTTCTCTCCTTTTGTTTTTCTCTTTTCCTGCAGGGATAGTTCCACTTTTCTGGAGGAGGGCCAGATGTCAGCCTCTGCTTTGCTGTTCGCTTCGGCTGCCATATGAAATGGGGAGGGAGGGGTTTTGCATTTAGGTTATGGGGATTGTATGGTGCAGGAGAGTGAGATGCAGAAGGGAGTACTCTATCGCCATCTACTTCGCATACCAGTGGCTCAGGCCATGCAATGGTCAAGGTCAATGGTCTTACATGCCCTCCTGATGATGCTCTTTGAAGATGCAACCCACATGACACCTAAGGGCTTTGCACATTAGACAATGGGGTGGGGGTTACTGGGAAAAGGGGGTTGGACATATATTGATATGTATGTTTTTGCGCCTAAATGCTTCAGACCTTGCTTAGCATCTATGCTATTCATTTCATAACCAGTAAAAGTACAGTGGTACCTCGGTTCACGAACTTAATTCTTGAACTGACTCTGTTCGCGAACCGAATTGGTCGTGAACAGAGGCACAGTTTCCCATAGGGTTCAATGTAAATCCGGTTAATCCGTTCTGACCTTGTTTTTTGGTCGTCTGCGGCTCCGGTTCGTGAAGCGAAACGGGGTTCATGAATCCGAGCATTTTTACGAACTTTTCTGTTCGTGAAGCGAGGCGGAGTTCGTGAAGCGAGACGGAGTTCGTGAAGTGGAGCATTTTTTAAAGAACTTTTCCGTTCGTGAAGCGAAACGGTGTTCGTGAACCGGAGCACATTTTTTGGAAAATTTCTGTTCGTAAACCGAATTGGTCGTGAACAGAGGCATTCGTGAACCAAGGTACCACTGTACTTTTAATTCCACTAAAATGGAGTCGAGGGGTTTCTTTCTTGGTTATCAATGAAGCAGACCTGACAGAATGGAAATGAACTGGTATTCATATATGCAAATACATTCTAGATACAAGGAAGATCGAAAAATGGAGGGTTTTTACGATAAAATGACTGAACTAGATAAAATCTTAACAGGCAGTGATGAAAAAGTAATTTAAAAACTTGATGGTTACTTATTAGAGGTTAAGCTACAGGAATAACAGGTTAAAGAAACTATGATAGCTTGGGGGAAAAACTTTGGACATGGAATAGAGTTAGATAAATGGCAACAATTGTGGTCACAAAACTATACAATGACAATGTCAACTGCATATAAAGAAAATTTGTATAAGATGTTTTACAGGTGGCATCTATCCCCAACGAGAATTGCAAGAATGTCTAAGAACAAATCTGAAAAATGCTGGAAATGTCATCAGATGCCAGGTTCATATTATCACATGTGGTGGACTTGTACTAAAGCTAAAAAATATTGGACTATAATCCACGGGTGGTTGGAGAAAATGATGCATAAACACATAGACTTTAAACCAAAAGAGCATGGATTGTTTATGCAGGTGCTCTTTGAGAGCTTTACTGGCAGCTGGAGAGAAGTGAAAACAAGACCTTTTTTTGGAAGATCATAAATGAACTTGTGTCTAAGTTAATAAAAAGCTTTGAATGCTAGAGTGGCAGTGTTTACTAGTTGGAAGAATGGCACTGTCAGTCTGCCTCTAACATTAACCAAGAAAGAAACCACTCAACTCCATTTCAAAGAATTAAGAGTACTTTCACTGGTTATGTAAAGATAGCAGTGAAGTAAAGCAAGATCTGAGATCCCAGCGCGCAAAATCATACATATAAATATATGTCCAGCCCCCTCCCCCCAACAACCCCCACCCTATTGTCCAATGCACAATTCCCTTAGGTGTCATGTGGGTTGCATCTCCAGGAGCATCATCAGGATGGTATGGAGGACTGTTGGCCTTGACCACTGCATGACACCAGCCAACAGTATGCAAAGTAGATGGTGAGAACATACTTCCTTCTTCAAATCTCCCTCCTGCACCATATAGTCCCATTCCCAAATACCATAGCCCCTCCCTCCCCATTTCAATGGCAGCTGAAGCAAGCTGCAGAGTGGAGGCTGACATCCGGCCCTCCTCCAGAAAAGGGAATCATCCCTGCAAAAAAGAGAGAGAGAGAGACAGCAAGAAGGAGATAACAATTAAGACAGTGGAAACTATCAAGGATTATCAGGGTATTTGGCATAGAATTTCTTCAAAAGTCTAGGAGCCCTAACATGAGATTTGTCAACCCATTCAGTATGGGAAGGTGGGAAATGTTCTGAAGAAACCAGGTATTGAACCTTATTTCGGTGTTTCCTGGAGTCAGGGATGACTCTTTGACCTCAAAATGCTCTTCACCCTCAATCAAAAGGGGAGCAGGAGGCGCCAGTTGAGGTGGACGAAAAGGAGAAGAGTGTTCAGGTTTCAACAAGTTCACATGAAATACCGGATAAATCCATCTAAGAGTCTTAGGCAAGTCCAATTTGATGGAAACATAAGTGATGATCTTCACAATGGAGAATGGACCAACGTACTTTGGCCCCAGTTTCTTTGATTTCTGGGTAGTTTGTAAAAATCTAGTAGACAAAAAGACACGATCACCCACTTTGTACTCCTTAGGTTGAACTCTCTTCTTATTGACTTGTTTTTTATGAGACCGATGGGCATCGTCCAGGGCTTTACGTGCCATGGGGCAAAACCTTGCAAGTTGATTACTCCATTCAGAGAGAGACAAAATGTTGGGTGCCTCCTGAGGCAATTCAGGAATTGGTACAAAGTCCTGACCATAGACAATTTTGAAAGGGGTCATTCCGGTGCTACTGTGCACCAAGTTGTTGTAAGCCACTTCAGCATGAGGCAACAACTCAGCCCAATTGTCCTGCTGGTAATTTATGAAACAACGAAGATATTGTTCCAAAACAGAATTAGTCCATTCACAAGCCCCATTAGTTTGAGGATAGTGGGCAGAGCTTAAACCCTGGTGGAACCAATCAACTTTAGAAACTCCTTCTAGAAATAGGAGATGAATTGAACTCCTCCATCCAAAATTATGCGCTTTGGTTTTCCATATAAACGATACACACATGAAACAAACAATTTAGCCAACGATTTGGCCGATGGGATTTTGGAACAAGGTAATGAAGTTGCTTGGAAAACAGGTCAATAACAACCCAGATCACAGTGTTTCTGAGGCTTTCAGGCAGTTCCACAATGAAATCCATAGATATCTTCTTCCATGGGGCTTCAGGGTGCGCAACACTCTGGAGAAGGTACTGAGGTTTCCCCGGAGGCCGTTTTGCTGCAGCACAAATGGGGTAACTTGCGATGTAGGACTCAATGTCTTTCTTTAATGAAGGCCACCAAAACTGTCTTTTAATCAAATGTAAAGTCTTCACAAATCCAAAATAGCCCGCCATCCTGGAATCATGGGCTCATTGAAGAACTAGTGGTTTCAGGCTTGCAGGAACATAAAATTAGCCCCAATCCAAGCCAAACCATCCTTCAAGGTGCACTCATTGGAATGCAACTTAAACCAGTCATCTGACTGAAGGCCCTCCTTAAGCTTGGTCATGATGTCACAAGGGACATCCAGATCCACTGTACTCTGGTTCCTAGTGACAACTGGAGCAGCAAGATTCTGTGCAGGGATGACTAGATGCCCTACAGTTAGTTTAGAGCTGTTATATTGGGGAATTCTCGACAAGGCATCGGCCATAAAATTCTTCCCCCTGGAATATACTTGAGGGTGAAATTAAAATGATTGAAGCCCAACGTGCTTGTTTAGGAGAGAATTTACGTGGGGTCTTTAAGGCTTCTAAATTTTTATGATCAGTCCATACCTCGAATGGGTGTGTGGCGCCCTCTAGAAAATGGTGCCAGGTCATCAAAGCCCATCTGACAGCAAAAGCTTCTTTTTCCCATATAGCCCATCTTCTTTCAGTGTCTGTAAGCTTATGTGAGGTGTAAGCACACGGTTGCAAATTTCCCTCAGTATTCGTTTGAAGCAATACTGCCCCCACCGCCACATCACTAGCATCAGCTTGAACAATAAAGGGCGCTTCCATATCAGGATGTTTCAAAACAGGTTCAGCTGCAAAGAGCTGCTTTAACTTCTCAAAAGCGGCCTGACATTCCATAGTTCAGTTCAGAGGCTCCCCCGGTCTGGGTTTGGCCTCCCCTTTAGACTTTAAGAGATTTGTAATAGGTAGGGCAATGCTGGTAAAAGAGGGGATAAATTGACGATAAAAGTTTGCCAATCCCAAGAAACTTTGTAATTGCTTATAGGTGCAAGGAGGTGCTCACTCAGTGACAGCTTGATGGTGACAGCGGCGGCCGGAGCAGGCTGGTGGGCAGGCGGAAGGGGCGGGCTGGCAAGGGAGGAGCGAACCAGCAGCTAGCCAGGCAGCAGTCAGAGGACGAGGAGGAGGAGAGCTGTTCAGGGCGGGGCTGCAGCCGGAGCCCATGCGGCCCTGAACTTTGCACCACTGCTGTGATGCGCTGAGAGCAGCTGGCCGGGAGCCCCACCAGCTCTCAGCGCATCGCGGCAGCAGTGCAAAGTTCAGGGCTGCGTGGACTCCGGCTGCAGCCCTGCTGTGAACAGCTCTCTTCCTCCTCCTCCTCCGCCTGCTGCCTGCCTGCCTGGCTGCTGGCTTGCTCCTCCCTCGCCAGCCCTCCCCTTCTGCCTGCCTGATAGCCCACTCTGGCCACCGCTTCCTGCCCGTGCCCCGCGCCACTGCCCTGGCCCCAGGCTGCCTCTGCGCGCATGCAGAGCAACCGCGCCCACCTGGCCCCGCTCCGCCAGCCCCCGGCTGTGCCCCGGCCGCTATGGGAATAGCGGCCCTCTGCTATCACGAAAGGCCACAACCTGGAAGAAATGTATGGAACTTTATGATTAATTGATATAATTTTTATGATTTGTAATTCGTAATGGAAGATGGCTTCTTATGGTCTTCTTTTTTGAATATGTTTGCCTTATTTGTGTTTTTTTTCAAAATAAATAAAAAATTACTTCAAAAAAAGAAAGAAAGAAAGGCTGCTGCCCCTCCCCGGCAATGGTGTCCTGCTTTACCAATATTAAAATCTGGTCACCTTACTCTAAACATCACAGGTGTGGCCACACATGGCCTAGCTGGCTCAATGAAACCCCTTTCTAGATTTTTTTCAAGAAATTTACGCAATTCATCCATCTCCCGTGGGGTCATAGAGTAAATATGGGGTTTTGGAAGTTTTACCCCAAGGGAGGATGTCAATGGTACAGTCAGTATTTCGGGGGGGAATTATCAGAAGATTTCTTACTAAAAACACCTTTTAAGTCCCAATATTCCTTCAGGATTTTCTCCTCCCCATCAATTTTTTCATATGCTGCTGCCCCCACTGAAATTATGGCATCTGCGTGTGTGGGGTAACTGTCCTCTTTCCCTCTGGGGGCATCGCAGAGTGAATACGCAACCAACCCTTTGTCCAATTAGTACATGGGTTCCACTTCCGTAACCAAGGCAAACCCAATATGAGGGGATAATCCATTCCAGGTGCAACTATGAAACTTAAGGTTTCTTGGTGGCTGCCCATCCACATATCAATTAGTTCAGTCATAAACTAAGTGGGCCCCACCCCCAGCTATGGACCCATCCAGTTGGCAAAAGGCGTTGGGTACTTTTAAAGTTTTCAGCCTTAGGTCAATCTGTTCCACTATTTCCGGGCTAATTATGCAGCGTGTGCATCCCGAGTCTAAAAGGGCCAGTAATTTTGATTGAGCAGCAGTAGAGGGCACTTTAAGTTCTACAGGAATGGTCATGGGGCCCGTACGGGAACTCACCAAACGGTTGTCGTCATTGGAGTTGGTTTCATTTTCATCCGATGGGTAATAGGGCCCCTCCTCCTCCAGCCCTGGAGGGAGGATTTCCACTGGCTCCATTCCCTTCATGGCGGCATCTCTCCACTTCCCAGGATGTTTATCTGGCTTCTTTCTCTTCCCAGTAGCCGGAGGTCTGGGGCCAGGCTTGACTCAGCAATTCACAGCCCGGTGTCCCTCCTTCCCACAACGGAAACATGCAGTGGACTGGGGCTTGCTTGCAGATCAGCTTTTCCCTCCTTTTGAGATTTTTCAGGGGGGGGAGGGAGTGGGTTTTTTTCCTTTTCGCTTTCTTCAAGGCATTTATCCCTTGCAAGATCAATTTCAACATCCGCTGCCAGATCATACCAGCCTTGTAAGTTGCAGGGGGGGGCTGTCCACACAATTCTGATATATTTCCCGGCTCAAGCCATCCTTATAGCTGTCCATCAGGGCTTCTTCTGACCACCCCCTCGTGTGAACTGATAGTTCACGGAACTCTTGAGTGTACTCCTCCAGTGGGTTTTTCCCTTGCGCAAGAGTTTTCATCCTAATTTTAGCCTTCTGCTCGATGAGAGGGTCATCATAGCATTTCTCAGGGCAGCCATAAATCTAGCAAAGTTTCTCAGTAGGGGGGAGTCATTGTTATGCAAAGTCATCATCCAAACTGCCACTTTTCCCTCTAATGCCAGGGTAACGACCCTTATCTTGCTCTCTTCATTTGGGAGGTCGATCTCAAACTGTCTCATAAAATTCCAAACTTGAACCAGGAAGAATCCCAGTTCCTTCAGGTCCCCCCCCCCCCATATTTCATGCTAAGGAGGGGGACTTTTGCCATCCAGCGTCTGCGGGGTTCCCCTCCTCCACTTGGAATGGCTCTAGCCGCTGCTGCTGCTGCTGCTGGCTGGGCCCCATCATCTTGATCAGCTCCTCTGTCTGCCCCCAGCCCCTCCCCAGGTGGGTCTCGTCCTCAGCAGGCCTCTCCCTTGTTTCACGGAATTCAGCTTCTCTTTCGGATCTAATAATAATAATAATCTTTATTGTCGTTGTAAAATTTACAATGAAATTGATCTACTCTCATGGAAGCGCCTTTTTCCCCACGCTTCCTGGAAAAGTCTCACAGCCTGGTTCATCAGAAGATTTTCTTCTTCGGCTTCTTGCCAAGGAGCTGGTGGTCCCCCACATCTGCTGGTCTCTTCGGCCTCGGCCCAGCCCGGCTCTCCTTTGAGGGACGTCAGGCCAAAGAAGACCTAGGCCAAGGCCCCGAGGGCTGCCACGTTAGATGCTGGAGGCTGGAGGGTGCCGGATGCGGTGCCAGATGCCGGGGAGATGCTGCTCCAGAGGCCGGGCTGGTTGGTGGGCTTTGCAGGGTTGAAGAAGAGCTGGGCCGAGGCTGAAGAAGACCTGGGCCAAGGCCCGTGAGATGCTGCTCCAGACGCCGGGGACCGGAGCTAGGAAGAGCCATCAGGTATTGGGGCTGGAGGCTGAGACTGAGGTGGAGGAATGGGCCCGAAGGTGGAGGCCGAAGAAGATCATAGGCCGGAACCTGAACTCGCCCCTACCCAATACCCATATTTATTTATTTATTACATCTCGTACAGACTGTTCTACCACCCAATACTTTTATGACCTTGAAGAGCCAGACCATTTTTATTAGAACTGACTGAATTATTTAATTATTTATCCTCTCATTTTAACATCTATTCTTACTGGAATTGACTGAACTATGTAATTATTTAACATCTTATTTTAACATCTATACAGCCAACGTGGTCTTCGCAATAATTATTTGACCCACCATGTACTCAAGGGCTGACCTCATCTTATTGCAGGAGTCCCTCCTCTCGCAGGTTTAGCCCTCCGTTTTATCTAGGGCCCACCTCAATGAGGGATTGATTAATCAAGAGAGGTGGGCAAAGCATAGACTCAGGGGATTTTTATCAAAATGTTTAATTCGGTTTTTAGGGGGTTCCAGGGAGGGGGGAGGGATTAGTCAGTTGGGTGTTGGGAACATGGTCAAGCCGGCCGACGGAGACAGTAGGGAAGCAGGTGGGTCCAGCAAGGGGGGGAACATGGATTGAACCTACAGGGGGTTGTTCCATCAGAACGGTCTTAGGGAGGGGTAGGTGCGATGGGAGGCAGGGATTCCATCATTGGTTGGGGGAACGTGGCCGATGGTTATAAGCGGTCACACGCCCCAATCCCCTGAGCTCCCCCGAGATCTAGGAGGTCTGGTCTCACAGAGCGGGGCCCTAGGCTGATGTTGTGCAATGCCAGGTCCATGGCCAACAAAGCCCCCCTCATTAACGACCTTGTGTCGGAGGGGGAGCCGGACCTGGTGGGTATTACAAAGACTTGGTTGGACCACGAGGGAGGATTACCCCTCGTGGAAATGTGCCCACCAGGTTACTGAGCATTTCATCAGCTGCGGGCCCTAGGCAGGGGTGGGGGGGTGGCGGTTATTGTTAAGGAAGATCTTGAGCCGAAAGAGACCACTGTGCCACAGACCACTGGTTGTGAGTCCCTCTGCGTGAAGTGGGGCCTAGGAAGACAGTTGGGCTTGCTGATTGTGTACCTGGCTCCCCGCTATGTATCAGCAGCCCTGCCCGAGCTCCTCGAGGTGATCGCCGATGTGGTGGTTGGGACCCCAAGACTTTTAGTCATGGGGGATTTCAACCTGCCATCGGCGGGCGAGACATCCAAGGCAGCTCGGGAGTTTATGGCCTCCATGACAGCCATGGACCTGACCCAGGTAATTCAGGGCCCCACACACGAGGAAGGACACACACTGGATCTAATTTTTGTCTCTGGCCAGTGGATGAGTGATCTTGGTGTAGGGGATTTAGCCATTGTACCCCTGTCATGGTCGGATCACTCACTTCTCCAGCTCGACTTTCCTACCGCTACACCCCACCGTGGGGAGGCGGAACCTGAAATACCTAGATGGTTCCGCCCCAGATGCCTGATGGACCCTGAAAAGTTCCAGATGGAGCTTGGGCCATTACCTCTGACCTTGACCCGCACCCCGACTGAGGACCTAGTGGCTGCATGGAGTACTGCGGCTATAGGTGCCTTGGACCGGGTCGCGCCCTTGCAGCCTCTCACGCGGCGTCGAGCCAACCAGGCTCCTTGGTTTTCTGAGGAGCTGAGGGTGATGAAACGCCGCAAGAGACGCCTAGAGAGGAGATGGAGGGCCACACGGTCTGAATCTGACCAAACACAGGTTAGATCCCATTTAAGGACATACCTAGTGCTGATAAGAGTGGCCAAATGTCATTACTGTGCCACCCTTATTGCATCCACAGATAACCACCCTGCCGCCCTGTTTGGGGTGACCCGCTCCCTCCTTCAACAGAGGCCGTGGGAAGCCCCTTTGCAGGGCAGAGCAGAGGAATTTGGAGAGTATCTGCAGGATAAAATCGCTCAGATTCGGAGCGAGTTGGCCTCCACTGAGAGTGGTCTGGAGGGATCGTCAGACGCAGGTCTTGAGACAGCTTTGTGGGATGAGTTCGACTCTGTTACGTCCGAGGATATGGACAGGTTACGAAGGCGACTGAGAGCCACCACATGTTTATTGGACCCGTGTCCCTCCTGGCTTGTACTGGCATCCTGGAAGGTTACATGAGGCTGGCTCCAGGAAGTAGTGAATGCTTCGCTGAGTGAGGGGTTCTTGCCAGCCACACTGAAAGAGGCGGTGGTGAGACCCCTCCTCAAGAAGCCTTCCCTGGACCCAGCATTGTTAGTAAATTATCGTCCGGACTCCAATGTTCACTTTTTGGCGAAGGTTGTAGAGAGTGTGGTGGTACAACAGTTTCCCTGTCACCTGGAGGAAATTGATTATCTGGACCCGCGCCAGTCCGGCTTCCAGCCCGGGCAGAGCACCGAGACGGCATTGGTCGCATTGGTAGATGATCTCTGGAGGGCCAGGGATGGGGGTTGTTCCTCCATTCTGGTCCTATTAGACCTCTCAGCGGCTTTCGATACCATTGACCATGGTATCCTATTGCATCGACTGGAGGGGTTGGGGGTGAGGGGCACCGTTCTATGGTGTTTCTCCTCCTACCTCTCCGGTCGGTCGCAATTTGTGTTGGCAGGACGGCAGAGGTCGACCTCGAGACCCCTCACATGTGGGGTGCCTCAGGGGTCGGTCCTCTCGCCACTCCTGTTCAACACATATATGAAGCCGCTGGGCGAGATCATCCATGGTTTTGGGGTGGAATACCACCTGTACGCTGATGATGCACAGCTGTACATATCTACCCCAAACCACCCCAACGATGCCGTTGAAGTGATGTCCCGGTGTGTCGAGGCCGTACGGGTCTGGATGAGAAGTAACAAACTCCGACTCAACCCATCCAAGACCAAGTGGCTGTGGTTTCCGGCGTCCCGGTACAACCAGTTTACACCATCACTGGCCATTGGGGGGGAACATCTAGCCCCCATGGATAGGGCACGCAACTTGAATTTGAATTTGAATTTATTGAATTTCTAAACCACCCCCTCTCCCCGAAGGGACTCGGGGCGGTGTACAGGAAATTAAGAACATCTAAAACATGACAATACATAAATATTTAAATCCAAATTAAATAGTTAACCCTGTACTAAAATTTTGTAAAAAACATTAAAACTATTTCCCATTAAAACCCGATTAAAACACTTTAGACTTCAGACTGGGGCGAGGAGCATGAATTAGGCCAGGCCGGCCTGATGGAAAAAATGGGTCTTTAATTTTTGGCGGAAGGAGCGGAGGTCCATGGTAGTTCTAATTTCGGGGGGTAGGTCATTCCAAAGGGTTGGGCCCACCACAGAGAAGGCCCTTCCCCTGGGCATCGCTTGCTGACATTGCCTAGTGGACGGCACCCGGAGAAGTCCCTCTCTGTGGGAGCGAATCGGCCGAAGGGATGTATGGGGCAGGATATGATCCCGCAAATAACTAGGTCCTGTGCCATGGAGCGCTTTAAAGATGGTAATCAGCACCTTGAAGCGCACCCGAAAGGCCATAGGCAGCCAGTGCAGCTCGCGCAGGAGCGGTGTTACGTGGGAGTATCTAGAAGCTCCCAAAATTGCCCGCACGGCCGCATTCTGGACTAGCTGTAGTCTTCGGGTGCACTTCAAGGGGAGCCCCATGTAGAGAGCATTACAGTAGTCTAGACGGGATGTCACAAGTGCATGAGTGACTGTGCGAAGGGCGTCCCAGTCCAATAGGGGATGCAATTGGCGTACCAGGTGAACCTGGTAGAATGCCTCCCTGGCCACGGCTGTCACATGGTCCTCCATAGACAGCCGGATATCCAGGAGGGCGCCTAAGTTGCGTGCCCAATCCACGGGGGCTAGATGTTCACCCCCTATGGCCAGTGATGGAGTCAACTGGTTGTACTGGGGCGCCAGTAACCACAGCCACTCGGTCTTGGATGGGTTGAGTTTGAGTCTGTTCCTTCCCATCCAGATCCGCACGGCCTCTAGACACCGGGACATCACTTCGACGGCATCGTTGGGGTGGTTTGGGGTAGATATGTACAGCTGAGTATCATCAGTGTACAATAATACAATAATACAATAGCAGAGTTGGAAGGGACCTTGTAGGTCTTCTAGTCCAACCCCCTGCATGGGCAGGAACCTTATACCATTTCAGACAAATGGCTGTCTAACATCTTTTTAAAGACTTCCAGGGTTGGGGCATTCACAACTGCTGGAGGCAAGCTATTCCAGAGGTTAATTGTTCTTACTGTTAGGAAATTTCTCCTTAGTTCTAAGTTGCTTCTCTCCTTGGTTAGTTTCCACCCATTGCTCCTTGTCCTGCCCCCAGGTGCCTTGGAGAAAAGTTTGACTCTCTCTTCTTTGTGGCACCCTCTGAGATATCGGAACACTGCTATCATGTCTCCCCTGGTCCTTCTCTTCATCAAACTAGACATACCCAGCTCCTGCAGCCGTTCTTCATATGTCTTAGTCTCCAGTCCTCTAATCATCTTGGTTGCTCTTCTTTGCACTCTTTACAGATGGTACTCTACCCCAAAACCATGGATGATCTCACCCAGCGGCTTCATATATGCGTTGAACAAGAGCGGCGAGAGGACCGACCCCTGAGGTACCCCACATGTGAGGGGCCTCGAGGTTGACCTCTGCCCCCCTGCCAACACAAATTGCGATCGACCAGAGA
The DNA here is from genome assembly GCA_039707465.1 of Rhabdophis nuchalis. Classification (NCBI taxonomy): domain Eukaryota; kingdom Metazoa; phylum Chordata; class Lepidosauria; order Squamata; family Natricidae; genus Rhabdophis; species Rhabdophis nuchalis. Next base: position 69,813,666 of record CM077648.1, read on the forward strand.
GGTAGGAGGAGAACCAAGTTAGGTGTCCTCCTGGATTCCCGGCTGTCCATGGAAGATCATCTGACAGCCGTGGCCAGGGGGGCTTTCTACCAGGTACGCCTGGTACGCCAGTTGTGTCCCCTATTGGACCAGGACACCCTTTGAACAGTCACTCATGCGCTCATGACATCCCGCCTAGACTACTGTAATGCTCTCTACATGGGGCTTCCCTTAAGGTGCACCCGAAGACTACAGTAAGTTCAGAATGCGGCCATGCAGGGAATTTTGGGAGCCCCAAGGCATTCCCACATAACACCGCTCCTGCGCGAGCTGCACTGGCTACCTGTGGCCTTTCGGGTGCGCTTTAAGGTATTGATTACCATCTTCAAAGCGCTCCATGGCACGGGACCTAGTTATCTGCGGTATCGTATCCTATCTCACACATCTCTTCGTCCGATCCGCTCCCACAGAGAGGGACTTCTCTGGGTGCCATCCACTAGGCAGTGCCAGCGGGCGACGCCCAGGGGAAGGGCCTTCTCTGTGGCATGCCCAACCCTCTGGAACGACCTACCCCCCGAACATAGAACTATCACAGACCTCCGCTCCTTCTGCCAAAGTTTGAAGACGCGCTTCTTCCATCTCGCCGGCCTAGCCTATTCCATACCATTAAGCTGTAGACTGAAGTTTAAATTGTTTTAATTCGGAATTTAAGGGTAGAGTTTTAGGATTTTAAGGTTTTAGGATCTTTTTTAGCACAGGGTATTGGGATTTAATCTATTTTTAGTATTATTTATTGTTATGTTTGTGTTTTTTCTATTTTAACTTCCTGTGCACCGCCCCGAGTCCCTTTGGGGAGAGTGGTGCGGTTTATAAATTTAAATAAATGAAATGAAATGAAAATGAAGAAAGCAGCTAAGTAAAGCAAGGTCTGAGATCCAAGCGTGCGAAATCATACATATCAATATATGTCCAGCCCCCTCCCCCCAACAATCCCCACCCTATTGTCCAATCCTCAAATCCCTCAGGTGTCATGTGGGTTGCATATCCAGAAGCATCATCACGATGGTATGCAAGACCATTGGCCTTGACCTCCTCAAGGCACCAGCCAGCAGTGTGCGAAGTAGATGGTGAGAACATACTCCCTTCTCCAAATCTCCCTCCTGCACCTTATAGTCCCATTCCCAAATACCATAGCCCCTCCCTCCCAATTTCAATGGCAGCCAAAGCAAGCAGCAAAGCGGAGGCTGACAGGAACAACATCAAAAAGAAACCTTAACATTGCAAAAGATTATGTTTGGAATTCAAAATTTACTAGAAGTAACAGAGAAAATTGAGAAGAGATTTGAAAACAGAGTGTATAACAGCAAAATATGATGGAAAATTTGAAGATGCTTATCAAATGGAAAAAGTGGAGGTTAGAGTCCTAAAAATTGAAGGGAAAAATGAATATAAAGACAAGACAACTGATGATATTAACAGTGAACTGAGCATGGCTGAAAGTGAAAAGAGTGGAGTATGGGAAGGGGAACTAGATGGATAGGAACTCTACCCCAGATTTCAAGGCACAGAAGAAGAAAAAAGAGAAGAAACGATGGATTCAAGGAGAGAAAACTTGTCAGAAGCACTATTGATAACTAAAGATAAGCTGATTAAAGAAGCAGATGGAGGGTATCAAGATTATATAAGAGATGCAACAAGCAATAAGCTGCAAAGAGAAGTCCAAACAAATTTTATTAAGGAAATAAACAAGATTAATTCCACAAATGGAAATGACTGCATTATCATTGGAAAGATACAGGTTGATATATGAAATGACAATGGATATAGTCAATTAATGATCAATAATGATAATAATGTATGTATGTATATGTGTGTGTGCGTGTACTGGTTTAATAAAAGGAAATTGGATATAAATTGTAAACAGCGATTTTGAAAAGAAGTTTAAAAATTTTGTTATTAAATATAATCAATTCTTATCTAGAACAGGTCACAAAGATATAATGTTAATGGATGATATTGGAAATAGCTAATGAAATGTCATTATGTGGTTGTGCTTTTAATTTTGGAATATTTCATGCAAAAGGACGTAAAAATAATTATAGTCAAATGAAAATTGAGATTTGATGATAGTAAGATATATAAAGATCTTTGACTTATAATATATAATTTGATATGAATTGTAGGTGATGACTGTGCAAGAAATTCACGAAAGCATTTTGTAACCAATTGACACATTTTCTACAATATGTAATGGTAGATGAGTTTGTGGTGGGTTTTTTGTTTTGTGTTTGTCTGTTTATTCAAAAATTTTTAAAAATAAAATAAAAAAGAACCCCACTGGCTGTATCTAGCCCCCCCCCCAAGCCTTGAGTTTGACACTCCTGTTCTAGCAGAATATCACACACACACACACACACACACACACACACATATATGCTGGTATTGCTGGCTTCGGGGATTTTCCCGTGTATATGGCATGGAGATGTTATTGCAACGTTTCGACAAGATCTCACTTGTCATCATCAGGCAGACTTCTGTCTGTGACTGTGACTGCGGAGGCATCGCCCCTCTTTAAATCTTGGTGGGGGGGTGGAGTGCTGACTATTGTTGTGAGTGGGTTGATTGGCTGTGCAGCTGCATCATGACTGGTAGATTGATGCTGATTGGTCTCATTTGTATGTTTCTCCTTGTTTTGAATTTCAAGGGCTTGGGTGGAAGGTGGGGCTCGTCTGCTGGTCAATGCTGGTTTCCAGATGTCTGGTAGGCGGGAGGTATCATCACGTTTGTTTATACTGTTAGATTGCTTCTCTATTTCAATGGCTTCTCTGATTATTCTCCTGTTGAGCTGTTCCGCCTTGGAGATCATTTTAGTTCCTTGAAAGTCAATGTCATGTCCTGTAGTTTTGAAATGTTGATAAAGAGATGAGGTATTAAGATGATTTTTTTTTTTAAATTAGAAGATTGCAATACGTGCACTAATCCTTCTGTTGGTTTGTCCTATGTAAGTGGCAGGGCAGATTTTACATGGAATTTTGTAGACTCCTTGGCTTTCTAGCTGGATCTTGTCTTTGGGGTTCCTTAGGATATTGGTTATTTTTTGGTTGGTGTTGAAGGCTGTCTTGATGTTGTGCTTGTGGAGAATTTTGCTGATTTTGTCTGTGGTACCTTTAATGTATGGGATGAGGGCAATGCCATTTTCCTGTTCTTTGTCTTGGTTCTTAGGGGGTGTCTCTTGTTGGATTAGTTTGGTGATTGTTTTTCTTCGGAATTCGTTGGATATTAATGTATTTGTGAGGAAGTGTATTTCGGTTTTCAGATGGTCTTTGTCAGCTAGGCGTTTGGTTCTGTGTATGAGGGTTTTGGCTACAGAGTTTATCTGTGCAGGGTGGTGATGGGATTGTGCATTTAGGTAGCGGTTGGTGTGTGTGTTTTTTTCGGTAGATGGTGTGTCCCAGGGAGCCATTGGGTTTTTTGTAGATTAGGACGTCTAGAAAAGGGAGTTGGTTGTTGGCTTCTATTTCCATGGTGAATTGTATTTTGGGGTGTAGGGAGTTGGGGTGTGTGAGGAAGTTGTCCAGTTTTTCTTTCCCATGTGGCCAAATTACAAAAGTGTCATCTACATATCTGAGCCAGAGTTTGGGTTTGTGTTCAGATTTGTCTAGGGCGTTGGTTTCAAAGTGTTCCATGTATAAGTTTGTGATGACCGGTGAGAGGGGTGATCCCATGGATGCTCCTTCTATCTGTTTGTATCTTTGGCCATTGTGAATGAAGTATGTGTTGGTTAGACAGTGGTTGGTCAGATCCAGGATGTGCTTGGGGGGGTTGTATTTGTTCTGGATGGCTGTCAAGGCTTCTGTTATAGGCACTTGGGTGAAGAGGGATATGACATCAAAACTCATGAGTAGATCGCTGGGCTGTAGATTTTGTTTTTTTATTGTTTCTATGAAGTGGAAAGAATTTTGTACATGTGAGTTGATGGATTCTGCGTAGGGTTATAATTCCTTTGCGAGGAACTTGGCAAGATTCTGCAGAGGTGAGCCTATGGAGCTGACTATGGGTCTGAGTGGTGTTCCTTCTTTGTGTATCTTGATTGGCACAGCCAATCAACCCACTCACAACAATAGTCAGCACTCCACCCCCCCACCAAGATTTAAAGAGGGGCGATGCCTCCGCAGTCACAGTCACAGACAGAAGCCTGCCTGATGATGACAAGTGAGATCTTGTCGAAACGTTGCAATAACATCTCCATGCCATATACACTGGAAAATCCCCGAAGCCAGCAATACCAGCATACCTACACCCGTGAAAATCTACAACATTTCCTCCCCTTAAAGGGACCCTTGAACAGGAGCTGTGAAAATATTCTCTCATTAATAGAGTCCTGTAAAATTGGCTGATGTATCAGGGATACCGGATAGCTCAAGGCATAGAAAGGCTTGCCTCATATGCTGGAAAGCACCGGTTCAAATCCCAGTAGAAGGAGTATGGCCAGCTGAAGAAGGCTAATAAGCCTGAAATGGATCCATCCTGGTCTCTTTATTTTCAGCCCTTAAAAATCTAACATATATATATGGAAGCATATATATGGAAGCACCAAGCTGGAAGCACCAGCCTGAAGATGATGAATCGAAACGTCGTGAAGATACTTCCAATTCTACCCGGGAGAAAACCCGAACAACCAAAGACCTCTATATATAAATATGTTTTCTGAGGTTTTCGCGGGTGTTTGTATGTAGGTCTTTGGTTGTTCGGGTTTTCTCCCGCGTAGAATTGGAAGTATCTTCACGACGTTTCGATGAAGTCTCATTCATCATCTTCAGGCTGGTGCTTCCGGCTTGGTGCTTCCAGGAGCAATGTGAGATCTCAGCCGGTTCCTCTTTTTAACTGCCAGTGGGGGCGTGACCTGATTGGGTGGGAGCTTGGCTGCATTTTGATTGGGTGGAGGTGTGCTCTGATTGGATGGGAGTTTGGTTGTGCTCTGATTGGCTGGGGGCATGTTCTGCTTGGGTGGGGGCCTAGTTGTGCTCGTGTTAGTCTGAGTTGCAGGGGGATTTGAGCTGGTGAGCTGCGCTACTGTTGTTTGGCTTCACGTTTGTGGTCGTGCCACGTCTCCATGGTGGGCATCAGTTTGCTTCATGTATGGATTGGAGGGGTTTAAAGTGGCTAATAATGCAGCTGTGGTCTGGCTTCTGGTTTGTGGTAGGGCTTCTGGTTTGTGGTCATCATCGGTGTGGGTTTGGGCTTGCTTTTTGCGTGGATGTGTGATAGTGACATCCTGTGTGGTTTTCGTGAGTGTGGGTCTGGTATCATTCTTTGTGTTAGGGACTCGTTTGTCAGTGAGGGCGGGTTTCCAAATGGCTGGTAGGCGGGAGGTATCATCTCGTTTATTCATGCTGTGTGGCTGTTTTTCTATCTCAATAGCTTCTCTGATTATTCTGTTGTTAAAGTGTTCAATTTTGGCAATAGTTCTGGTCTTTTTAAAGTCTATATCATGTCCTGTGGCTTTGAGGTGTTGGACCAGGGAAGAAGTTGGTTCCTCCTTTCTGACTGAGTTTTTGTGTTCTTCAATGCGTGCCTTTATTCTTCTGTTGGTTTGTCCGATGTATGTGGTGGGGCAGGTGGTACATGGGATTTCATATACTCCTTGATTTTCTAACTCTATTTTGTCTTTGGGGTTTCTTAGGATGGTGGATATTTTTTGGTTTGTGTAGAATGCTGTCTTGATGTTGTGTTTGTGGAGGATCTTGCTGATTCTGTCTGTCGTGCCTTTTATGTATGGGAGGAGGGCTTTGCCGTTTTCTTGTTCACTGTCTTGGATTTTAGTGGGGTTTTCTTTTTGGATTAGGTTAGTGAGCTTGTTTCTTTGGAATCCATTGGATGTTAGTACGTTGGTGAGAGTGTGTAATTCGGTTTCTAGGTGTTGTTCCTCAGCTAAGCGTTTTGTTCTGGAGATGAGTGTCTTGGCTACAGAGTTGATCTGTGCTGGGTGGTGGTGTGAGAGTGTGTGCAAATAGCGGTTTGTGTGTGTTTTCTTCTGGTAGATGGTGTGTCCTAGGGATCCACTGGATTTCTTATAGACTAAGACATCCAGGAAGGGGAGTTGGTTATTGGCTTCTGTTTCCATGGTGAACCTACACCCCGTATTTTGGGGTGTAGGCTGTTGAGGTGTGTGAGGAAGTTGTCCAGTTTATCTTTCCCATGTGGCCAGATTATGAAGGTGTCGTCTACGTATCTGAGCCAGAGTTTGGGTTTGTGATCAGATTTTTCTAGATCTTGGGTTTCAAAGTGTTCCATGTAGAGGTTTGCAATGACAGGTGAGAGGGGTGATCCCATGGGTGCTCCTTCTATTTGTTTGTATTTTTGTCCTTTATAGATGAAGTATGTGTTGGATAGGCAGTGGTTGGTCAGATCTAGGATATGTTTGGGGGGGGTTATATTTGTTTTGGATAGCTGTCAAGGCTTCTTTGATTGGTACTTGGGTGAAGAGGGATATGACATTGAAGCTCACGAGTAGGTTGCTGGGCTGTAAGTTTTGTTTCTTTATGATCTCTATGAACTGGAATGAGTTTTTTTACGTGTGAGGTGATGGATTCTGCATAGGGCTGTAGTTGTTTGGTGAGAAATTTGGCTAGGTTTTGTAGAGGTGAGCCTATGGAGCTGACTATGGAGCTGATACTTCCTATGGAGCTGATACTTCCAATTCTACGCGGGAGAAAACCCGAACAACCAAAGACATATATATATATATATATATGTTACGTTTTTGAGCTGATCAATAAAAGAGGGAGACTAGTATAGATCTATTTTGAGCTTTTTAGCTCTCATCAGTTAGCCATACCCTTACTGGGATTTGAACCGGGGCTGTATTACATGCTAGGCAAATGCCTTAGCCACTTGAGCCACCAGGTTCTCTTCCTGCTCAGCTGAGACAGGAGGATAAGTATATACTTGTTCCACAACACCCTGTTAGGCCCCAATTAAGGGAGAAGACATACTGTTTCCTTTTCTGCCTTTCGGCTCATCACCAGAGACCATCTAGACAGAAAGCCATGAGTTCCGTTGTGTAATTTTTTTATATGTGTGTTAGGTTTTTTGAGCTGATCAATAAATAAATCAGAGAGACTAGTATAGATCTATTTCGAGCTTTTTAGCTCTCATCAACTAGCCATACCCTTACTGGGATTCGAACCAGGGCTGTATTACATGCTAGGCAAATAAGGGTATGGCTAGCTGATGAGAGATAAAAAAGCTTGAAATAGATCTATACTAGTCTCCCTGTCTTATTTATTGAACAGCTGAAAAATGTAACACACATAAAAAAAATTACACAACGGAACTCATGGCTATCTGTCTAGATGGTCTCTGGTGATCAGCCGAAAAGCAGAAAAGGAAACAGTATGTCTCCTCCCTTAATTGGGGCCTAACAGGGTGTTGTGGAACAAAGTGTGTGTGTGTGTGTGTGTGTGTGTGTGTATACATATACAGTTGTTTTCATAGATTTGCATGGGTGTGGGTATGTTTTCCCATGTAAGCATGAGATTTTGGCAAGATATCACTTGCCATCTTCAGGCTTGCCACGTTTCGGTAAGAACTCACTTGCCATCTTCAGGCTTCGGTCTGAAGATGGCAAGTGAGATCTTGCCGAAACGTTGCAAAAACAATCTCATGCTTACACAGGAAAACACACAAATACAACAAGACCAGCATACACACACACACACACACACACACACACACACGTATTAGTATTTATTAGATTTGTATACCGCACCTTCTCCCTTTCGGGACTCAGGGCGGTGTACAGGCAGCAATAAAAATCAATACAAAACATAAAATATATTAAAATATATTATATAATTAGCCTGTCCCTAAAACCCCTGTTAAAAACCCTTACTAAAAACAGTTTAAAACTACAACAGGACGAATAAATAGGTCTTCAAGGCCCGACGGAAGAGGCGTAGGTCCGTGGTCATCCGTAGGTCAGGGGGTAGGTCATTCCAGAGGGCAGGGGCTGCCACAGAGAAGGCTCTCCCCCTGGGGGTCACCAGCTGACATTGCCTGGCCGAGGCACCCTGAGGAGGTCCTCTCTGTGGGAGCGCACTGGTCGGTGGGAGGCATTTGGCAGCAGGAAGCAGTCTTGCAAATAGCCAGGTCCCTTGCCATGGAGCACTTTGAAGATGGTCACTAGTATCTTGAAGCGCACCTGGAAAGCCACAGGCAGCCAGTGCAGCTCACGCAGGAGAGGTGTCACATGGGAGCGCCTAGATGCTCCCAAAATCCCTTGCACGACCGTATTCTGAACCAACTGGAGCCTCCAGGTGCACCTCAAGGGAAGCCCCATGTAGAGCGTGTTGCAATAGTCCAGGCGGGAGATGACGAGGGCTTGAGTGACCGTGCGTAAAGCGTCACGATCCAGAAAGGGGTGCAACTGGCGTATCAGGCGAACCTGATAAAAAGCCCCCCTGGCCACGGCCGTCATATGATCTTCCAGAGACAGCCGAGAGTCCAGGAGGACACCCAAGTTGTGCGCCCTCTCTGTAGGGGCCAATGACTCACCCCCAATAGCCAGAGATGGCACCAACTGGCTATACCATGACGCCGGAAGCCACAGCCACTCGGTGTTGGACGGGTTAAGTTGGAGCCTGTTTCTCCCCATCCAGACTCGCATGGCCTCCAGACACCGGGACATCACTTCCATGGCATCGTTGGGGTGGTCCAAGGTAGAGATGTATAACTGAGTGTCATCAGCGTATTGATGGAGCTCTACCCCGAAACCACAGATGATCTCACTCAATGGCTTCATATAGATGTTGAACAGGAGGGGCGAGAGGACCGACCCCTGTGGGACCCCACAAGTGAGGTACCTCGGTGTCGACCTCTGCCCCCCTATCAACACAAATTGTGACCGGTTGGACAGGTAGGAGGAGAACCACCGTAAAACAGTGCCCCCCACCCCCAGCCCCTCCAGCCGGCGCAGCATGATACCATGGTCGATGGTATCAAAAGTCGCTGAGAGATCTAAAAGGACCATGATAGAGGAGCAACCCCTATCCCGAGCCCTCCAGAGATCATCCACCAACGCGACCAATGCCGTCTCTGTGCTGTACCCAGGCCGGAAGCCAGACTGGCGTGAGTCCAGATAGACAGCTTCATCCAGGTGCTGAGGGAGCTGCCGCGCCACCACACTCTCAACAACCTTCACAAGAAGTCAAAACACACAGAAGACTGAAGAATTGGAAGGGGGGTTGGCGGGGGTTAAGGGAGAGATTAAAAATGTTACTAAAGAGGTTGGGGAAACAAATGGGCATGTGTCTAGGATTGATATGGAAAGAATGACATATTTTTTGAGATTTCAGAACGTTCTTGAGGAATCTGGTGAATGCCTCCCTGATCTTATGAGCACAATTTTAGCAGACTATTTACAAAAATCTAAGGATGAGATCAGGGGGGACATTGACCTAGCCTACAGAATTAACTCAGCATATGCCAGGATAAATGAAGTGCCTAGAGAGATACATGTGAAATTTGTTAGAAGGTCAACCGGAGAGGAAATCCTGAAAGTGCAGAGAGGTAGTCCATTAATCTACCAACAAAAAGAGGTTGCTATCTTGAAGCAGATCCCTAGAAAGATTCGAGAAGCAAGGAGGAAATTTTCCTTCTTGTCTAAAATTTTATTTGATCATGGGATTTGGTTCAAGTGGGTGACACCCGAAGGGATGCTGGTGTTCTGGGAAGGAGGAAGAGTGAGGATTAAAACAGTTGCTGAGGCGGAAGCCTTTCTTAAAAAACATTCCTCTATCCTGGGGGAAGATCCAGGGGGGACGGAGGGGGCCATGGCCCCGCCTACTGGGGGCCTGGAAGGAGAAAAAGAAGATTCAATTGCCAAGAGACTTAGATCAAAAAAATAACTTTGCCTTGACTTTTCTTTTTGAACAATTTTGCATAATATTTGTATTTGGATTTTTTGTAAAGGACTGACAGTATTGAATTGAGAATTTAGATATATGTACACGCTTTCACTTTGTAGTTTGATGAAAAATGTTTTTCTTTTTATTGTTATTAATGTATTTTGAGGTCCCGGAAGAGCCGACGACCTCGACGTGAATGCTTTCAAAATTTCTTTGTATCCCTTACCCTATCCTACAGAAAAAATGTAAAACCAATAAAACTTTTTCAATATAAAAAAAAAGAAGTCAAAGGTTGGAGACAGGACGGTAGTTGGCCAACACAGCCAGTTCCAGGGAAGGCTTCTTGAGGAGGTGCCTCACCATCAAGGTGGCCGGCAGAAACCCCTCACTCAAAGAAGTGTTGACAATTCCCTGGACCCAGCCTCATGTACCCTCCCGGGAGGCCAGTACCAACCAGGAGGGACATGGGTCCAATAAACAAGTGGTGGCGTTCAGTCGCCCCAGCATCCTGTCCATGTCCTCAGGAGTCACAGGATCGAACTCTTCCCAGATAGCATTCTCAAGACCTGCCTCGGTCAGCTCGTCTGAACTAGTCCAATCGGAGGCCAATCCGTCCTGAATTTGATCGATTTTGTCATGCAGATAACACCCAAATTCCTCCGCACGACCCTGCAAGGGGGCATCCAGCGCCCTCAGGTGAAGAAGGGAGCGGGTCACCCTAAACAGGGCGGCAGGGCGGTTATCTGCAGATGCTATATGAGCGGAGAAATAGTTATGTTTCGCCATTCTAATCACCACTAGGTAGGTTTTTAAATACGGCTTTACCAGTCTCCGGTCAGATTCGGAGCGGGTGGCCCTCCAACCACTCTCTAGGCATCTCTTCCGACGTTTCATCACCCTCAGCTCCTCAGAAAACCAGGGACCCAAGGTGGTTCATTGCCGGGTGATAGGCCGCAAAGGCACGACCCAGTCCAGGGCCCCCATGGCCGCACTATTCCAAGCGGCCACTAGGTCCTCAGTCGAGTCGCGGGTCAGGGTCTCAGGTATTGGCCCAAGCTCCATCTGGAACCTCTCAGTGTCCATCAGGCGCCTGGGGCAGAACCAACTCACTGCTTCTGGTTCCGCCTCCCCGCGGTGGGGTGTAGCGGTTGGAAAGCCAAGCCAAAGGAGAGAGTGATCAGGGGTGATGACAGGGGTTCAACAGCTATTTGCCCTAAACCAAGATCACTCAACCACTGGCCAGAGACAAAAACTAAGTCCAGCGTGTGTCCTCCAGTGTGGGTGGGGTCATGAACTAACTAGGTCAGGTCCATGGACGTCATGGAGGCCATGAACTCCCGTGCCATCTCAGATGTCTCGCCTATTGATGGCAGGTTGAAATCCCCCATGACTAACAGCCTGGGGTTGTCAACCGCCATCTCGGCTATCATATTGAGAAGCTCGGGTAGGGCTGCTGATACGTAGCGGGGAGCCAGGTGCACAATCAGCAGGCCCAACTGCCTCCCATGACCCCATTTCACACATAGAGACTCACATCCGGCTGTCTGTGGCACAGTGGCCTCCCTTGGATCGAGACCCTCCTTTATAAAAACCGCCACCCCCCCCCACTCTGACCCTGGGCTCGTGGCTGGTGAAATGCGCGGTAACTCGGTGGGCACATTTCAACGAGGGGTACCCCTCCTCTTGGCCCAACCAGGTCTCCGTAATACCCGCCAGGTCTGCACCCCCCTCCAAAACCAGATCATGAATGAGGGGGGCTTTATTAACCAAGGACCTGGCATTGCACAACATCAGCCGAAGGCCCAGTAAGGGTATGGCTAGCTGATGAGAACTAAAAAGCTCGAAATAGATCTATACTAGTCTCTCTGATTTATTTATTGATCAGCTCAAAAAACCTAACACACATATAAAAAAATTACACAACGGAACTCATGGCTTTCTGTCTAGATGGTCTCTGGTGATGAGCCGAAAGGCAGAAAAGGAAACATGTCTCCTCCCTTAATTGGGGCCTAACAGGGTGTTGTGGAACAAGTATATACTTATCCTCCTGTCTCAACTGAGCAGGAAGAGAACCTGGTGGCTCAAGTGGCTAAGGCATTTGCCTAGCATGTAATACAGCCCCGGTTTGAATCCCAGTAAGGGTATGACTAGCTGATGAGAGGTGGTCAATTTTTCTTCATTCTTGTACCAAACAGTGATATGAAGGCTGAGGAATGCAAATTTGATAGTATCATGTAACAGGAAAACTAAATACATGCTTTTTTTGCTGTAGAAGTATAATATGCAGTTCTAGAATAATATCTAGTGCTGTAGAATAATATTATATGCTGTAGAATTATATGTAGTTTATTCCTAATTACTTGTGAGATCAAGTCTAAATTATTTTTATTTAGGCTAATGTTTATTTAAAGAGTAGTAGGTTGTTTATTTAAAGAGTAGTAGATTACATACACTAAAAGTGTCAGACTTGCCCCACTCCAATCCCTTTATGGAAAAAAGACCCTCAATTCCATTTAGTTGAAGTTCTTTTACTAAAAATGCTGTGCAGTATAGTTAGACCAGAATTGAATTTCCCATGTAAAAGCATAGAAACCTTTCCTGTTGATCCATTCCCCTCCCTCCACTTGTCCAGCCCAATGCCATCGAATGAGCTGGTGTCTAGGTATTTTTTTTAATATCCAGTGTTTGGAGCAATCAACATTCCTTTCCCAGCATCTCAATGTCCTTGAAAGCTGGCACGGACTGTTTTGAAGCATCCCTGGTCTTCCTCAACTGTCATTTCCCCTCTCCTATTTCCCATCACATACTAACACAGGTTTACTGCCCATTTATTCATTCCCCCCATGCCCTCTCTCTCCTAGCCTTTGATGGCAGGAAGTCAGCAATGCACCAAGCTGAAGATGGCAGTCCTAACAATAAGACAGACTGGAAAAGAGAGAGCAAAATTATGTCTGTTATATAATTTAGCCTTCTGCTATTTTTAGAAAATGGTCCAAGTAGAATTTAAATTTGAATGAAAGCACAGAGTGGAATTCAATTCACAGTAAGTTATTTGTGAGGCACATTTATATCCAACCTTTTTTTAAATCATGAAATTCAAAAAGGGGGGCAATGCTATATTCCTCAGTGGTTTCCAAGAATCAATGTGCATAAAAGCTGGAATGCATAGTCTAGTTTATAACTGTTAAAACAAATAGGTGGAATTCTTGGCATGAATATTCATCTTTTTTACTTCAGCTAAACCAAGTGATGAAAGTTTGGAAGCATTATTCTTTATTTTGGTTAATCCAACAACATTTAAGAAAAATATTATCAGTTTAATATGAATATAATCTGAGGCACATAAATAGATTCTGAAAAAGTTACTTGTAGTATGTTAAAATGTTATGCAAGAAAAAAAGAAATTATTGTAATCCTGAAATCTGATTACACTTTTAACTGCCAACCTTGCAATACTTAATAACAATAGCTGATGAGGCAATTAGCTATGTCGATTGTGGTATGATCAAGAGAAAAGATAATCTTCAATTTAACTTGTAGCTGTGATAATACCCTGTTTCCCTGAAAATAAGACCTCCCCAGATAATAAGCCCAATCGGGCTTTTGAGTGCATGTGCTAAAATAAGCCCTCCTCCAAAAATAAGCCCTCCCCCAAAATATTACAACGCAGCAGCAGCCATGAGCTGACCACGTTCGCCGTCTCCTGCACCTCAAAAATAATAAGACCTCCCTGAAAATAAGGCCAAGTGCTTATTTCGGGGGTCAAAAGAAAATAAGACCCTGTCTTAATTTCGGGGAAACACAGTAATAGAAAATACAGCACACCATATGCACTAGCAAATAATCTTTTTGATCAACAACTATTTGTTTAGTACAGATGGATAGGGCACATTCTGCTACCATCACACATCAAGTATCAACAAAAATTCTTTCTCATTCACACTTTAGTTGTCGTTGATAGTTATATCAAACTATTTCCAGGATATTTGATTATGTATGAAAATAAAACAAGAGTAGGTGGCATGTTCTGTTTCAAAAGGAATATTAATATATAGATTAGGAGTATACTTGTATTGTTCATAGGTATCAAATAATTAAATATAAAAAGGGATTCAATTATTCATTTTAAGTGATGTTAGTCATTAAAGGATGGCAAATAAAAAATGCTGGATTAATCTAACTAGAATATTAAACACAAGTGTATGCAGGACAGTTGAACTAGTGCTAATGAATGGTTTTGTCCCCCTCCATTTAATTGTTTGTTTAATTCATGCTTAATTAAAAAGAACTGCTGAAAAATAAATCACTTTTTCATCTTTTTTCTAGAATGGGCATATTTGCTGCTCTGTAGATCCACAGTGTCTGCAGGATCTGTGAAAACAGTATCATAATCCTGGACAATTTAAGTATATTTCTCCATAAGGACTTACAAACCAAAAATTAATAAGCCAAATCTGGAACAAGATTAATTTGATACAATTACAATGAAGAAATATTATGAATTGAATGAGATGTCTAGTTTCTCAGTCTGAATGAAATGTGTATGACTAGGAACAAGTTCAGATGTATAAACCTATGTTTTGATGTGAAGTTCAAGTTCTGGTTCATGTTTGTGTTTGACATCATTATGTAAGATACTGGACTACTGAAAAAAATGATAGGCAAATAAAAATGTCAAAATCTTCAAGAAGGGAAATGCTTACTAAAATTTTGAAACAGCACCTCATCTATGTCCAAAATATTTTTTTTAATATAACTCCACTCGTCTATATCAATTTGTTTGATTGATAACTCCAAGAATCCCAAAAGTTATATAAAAGGATATCTTTTGGAAACACAATTTTTTTTGCAATGTATCTACAGCTCTGAAAAAATCCTTTAACTGTAAAAAATAATGCATGATTGCATAATGTTTTCTTATGAAAAAAGCATCTGTATTTCCTCATTTGATTGCACTTACTCCTTGATTGAATTTGTCCAGTATATACTCCTTGTGCAAAATTTAAATAAATATTTCTCTTACCTTATGTTTTTGAAAATTTGTCAAATTTTAGAATGCATTCATTAATGAAGTCGATCATGTAATTATATTCACAATAGGGGAAAGATGAGGAAGCACATTTTGTCCTTTCCTCCATAACATTTCCATCATTCTTATCTCACTGTCTTCAATGTACTGGATGGCAAAGATCCAATATGAAGCATGTTTACTTCAGTAAACCTTCTGGGCAGTAAAAGATTCTAAATTGAATGACAAGATTAAGTGTGCTCCCCATAGCATATAGGTAGATGTTGACTTACAACTATTTACTGAACAATGGTTCAAAATTACAGTGGTCTCAGAATTGGTGAGTTATGACCCATCCTCAAAGTTATAATCATCACACCACCTCTACAATGACCACAATTTGGCGCTTGGCAACTGGTTCACATTTCTGATAGTCGCAGTGCTTTATGGTCATGGCCATTTGATTGCTATTTGCAACTTCCCAGCCAGCTTCCAACAAGCAAAGTCAATTGGGGAAGCCAGATTTGTTTAATGACTGCATGATTCATTTAACAACTAAGTGTAATGCAATATGGGAGTTATGGTACCTTGGGAAAGAGAAGGAAAAGCCACAGTGTAAATAACCATCAGGCAAAAAGCTATCTCAGCGCACAGAAGCAAAGATGCTGCATTAATGTCTCAGAAGGGATTCTCCTTACTTTTCTGGAAAGTAGAAGTACAGGAGGTGAAAATGCTTTCAGACTTGCAATATTTTGTTACTGTAAACTTAAAATAAAAGTAGCAGAAACAGGATATTGTGCTTCTTGTCTGGACTATTTCAAAGGTTCGACACATTTAAAATTCCATTATGAATTATGAAAAAGAAAGTTTTTCAGAAGGAATGTGCATATTGATACACTGTTGTACATGTGCTTTTCAAATGCTTGTCTATAAACAACAGCTGCTACAGGCATTTTTTCTGTTTTATCCACAAATTCTTTAAGCAGCAGAGTTTTTCAGTGTGAACATTTCAATACATCATTTTTCTGCCTCCTAATAACTTTCAGTGAATCATAGTTTGCCTTTAGATATCAAACACCAATGATAGTTAACTATAGCAGCAGTCATGTGCTGAAGATGTACAAAATTCCTATTTGATAAAAAGCAATATTGCGGAAGAATTACCGTGTTTTCCCAAAAATAAGACAGGGTCTTATATTTCTTTGACCCACAAAATATGGCCTTGGACTTATTAGAGGGGGAGGGCTTATTATTTTTCAAGTGCAGGAAGCAGCAAGCCCACCAGCCCCACCCTCTCCATCCCACCATCTGCTTGCCTGCAGCCACAATGACCCAAATTCTCCTTGCATCCTGGCCTTCGGCTGCCCTGCTTGCTGGGCACGGAGCAGCTGACTGTGCTGCTCTGGCCTCCTGGGGAGGGGGGCTCTTCCTGGCAGAATGAATGAACACACACACACACACTCCCTCCAAGGCCACATCCCTTCACTAACTTGCTTTCCAGCTCCATTCTCCACTCCATGTGCAGGACAAGAAAAGTAGACTGTGTGCCTATGGTAAAAAAAAATACCAGAAAATATCTTCCAAGTTCTCACAAAAATAAAAATAAAAATCTCGCGAAGTTGGAAGTAGTGCCAAAAATTACTTTTCTTGCCCTGCACATGGCAGTGGATATGGAGCAGGAAATCAGGTTAGTGGAGGGATGTGGCTGCCTTGGGAATGGGGGCAGGGAGCTCTCTCTCACACTCACCTAAACACCATCCTTTCCTTAGGAGTTCTGCACAAATGCAGAGAAGGTGTCAGCTCTTAAAATGTCTCCATGACTACTATCGAGCTTCCATAGAGAGAGGAGGAGAATACCATGCATACCTGTGGTCAGAATGGAATCTCAAGCTGGCCTATGAATGCACATGTATAGATTCAATTACAACCACTAATTTGTTAATGTGATTTATGACTAGGCAGAGGGGAGGGGGCACAGGGGGTAAAGTTCAGGCACCATTAAAACATTTTTTTCCTCCGTGTTCCAGTTCAAGATGGAGGAGGGCTAAAGACGAGCTACGCCAAGGGGGGGAAATTTGCCTCCTTGGCTTTTCTAAGGGGGGTCCCCAGCCCCTGGTTCCATCGGAGGGGGCTGAGCTGAACAGACAGGACAGACTGGTTAAATTGGAAGCCCGTAAACCCGTGGGAGCCAGCCGTAGGAGCCAATTTCCGCTGCTGCCAAAGAACGCTGAAGGCTCGGCTGAAGACCTGAGGCTTGGCACCCAGCCTGGCTCCGCGGCTTCCTAAACTAATTTGGAAGCCCGTGGGAGCCCGTGGGAGCTAGCCATGAAAGCCAGTTTCCGAAGCCGCGGGGGAGCGCTGCCACTGAAAAACGCTGGAGGCTCAGCTGAGGACTTAAGGCTTGGCACCCAGCATGGCTGGGCGGCTTGCGCGGCCTGTGACAGTTATGACCGTTATTACTGCCTCACTGCTGGCCTAACGTTCCAATGCCTTACCACTATTCCTTACCACTTTATCGCTTCGCTATCCTTCCGTCGTCCCCCTCATGCCTCCGTCTTGTCGTTTTGTGATATTACCCATAGCTCTGTTCCTGCTTGTTCCTGTTTGTTCCTGCTCATCATTCCCCCGCCTCATTTTAATTCTCCGTCTGCTGGTCTGCTTCGTTTGCTGATTCGTTTGTGTGCTGCTTCATCTGCTTCGCTCTCTGTTGCTATGCTATGTGTTGCTGTGCTCGTTGTCACCGGCCATTTTGTTCCTGCTCATCCCGACTTCTGCTCTGCTGACCGGCCGACCACCCGGGTTGTCTTTGTCGCTATCTACACTATCTGCATTATCATCACGACTACCTCCACTGTTTCACTGTCGTCCTCAATGTTTGTTGTCTGCCTATCGTGCCTTCTGTTTTTACCCCTGTGCATCTGCCCCTTGCTTTTGCCTCCCTGCCACCAATTCTTATCACGGAAGCAGACTCTACAGCCTTAAGATGAACAGCCTAATTTCAACATCTTGGTCTGCTACGCTAGCTTACTGCTTTTGCATGGTGACTCCCATCATTCACCATTACTCCCCATTGACTGACAGTCTTCCCTTGCATCTTTTCAACTGATAAATAACTGGATACCATCTTTAGACAAAATGTTGATTTCCATCTAGGGACCATGGCTAAGCCACACCCAAGAACCCCAAGTTAACTCCACCATGGCAATGCCCCCCCCCCAGGGCAACATATGTACTCAGTAATGGACCTCCTCGCCCTGCGAGATTCTCCTTTCTCGCAGGTTTGGCCCTCAGCGCTAACGAGGGCCCACCTCGATGATGGAATTTTAAATCCCGAGAGGTGGCGAAAACGGAACATAAGGAGCTTTTTGGGGAATTGTTTAATTCGGTTCTTAAGGGGTCCCAGGGAGGGGGGTGGGTTACATGGGAAAATAGATGTGAGTAAAGGAATTGCCCCACAAATTAACATCTCCAGGCCAGTTCGCGATCTCGATGGAGAGGTTGTTAGGTCCGATATTGGGAGGGGGGCTAGGGTCGAGTCAACAGGGGGCCTTCCAATCAGGATGGTCTGGGGGAGGGGGAGGTATGGCGGGAGCCGGGGATCATTGAGAGGGCACTCCCGCTACTTACAGGTGGTTGCGTGCTCTCATCCTCAGGGCTCCTCCTGCAACCCAGGAGGTCAAGGATTTCAAAACCGGGCCCATAGGCTGATGCTGTGCAACGCCAGGTCCGTGGTCAACAAAGCCCCCCACATCTACGACTTAGTGTCAGAGGGGGACCCAGACCTGGTGGGTATTACCGAAACCTGGTTGGGCCGTGAGGGAGGAGTACCCCTCGTAGAAATGTGTCCACCGGGTTATCGGGCATTCCATCAGCCATGGGCCCAGGGTAGGGGTGGGGGAGTGGCGGTTATTATTAAGGAGAGTCTTCAGCCGAAGGAGACCTCTATGCTGCAGACAGCCGGTTGTGAGTCCCTTTGTGTGAAGTGGGGTCATGGGAGGCAGCTGGGTTCGCTGATTGTGTACCTGGCTCCTCGCTACGTCTCAGCAGCCCTGCCCGAGCTCTTCGATGTGATCACTGAGGTGGCGGTTGATACCCCCAGGCTTTTAGTCATGGGGGATTTCAACCTGCCATCGGTAGGCGGGACATCTGAGGTGGCCCGGGAGTTCATGGCCTCCATGACGGCCGTGGACCTGACCCAAATAATTCATGGCCCCACGCACACTGGGGGACACACTCTGGACCTTGTTTTTGCCTCCAGCCAGTGGACGAGTGATCTAGGATTAGGGGAATTAGTCATCGAACCCCTGTCATGGTCAGATCACTCTCTCCTCCGGTTTGACTCTCCAACCGCTACACCCCACCGTGGGGAGGCGGAACCAGAAGTGCCAATATGGTTCCGCCCCAGGTGCCTGATGGATCCCGAAAGGTTCCAGACGGAGCTCGGGCCAATACCTGAATCCTTGACCCACGACCCAACTGAGGACCTAGTGGCCGCCTGGAATAGTGCAGCTGCGGGGGCCCTGGACCGGGTCGTGCCTTTGCAGCCTCTCACTCGGCGTCGATCTACCTTGGCTCCTCGGTTCTCCAAGGGGCTGAGGGAAATGAAACGCCAGAAGAGATGCCTAGAGAGCATCTGGAGGTCTACCCGTGCCGAATCTGACCGAACACGGGTAAGGTCGCATTTGCGGACCTACCTAGTGGTGATAAAAGCGGCGAAACGAGATCATCTCACCGCCTTCATCGCATCCGCAGATAACCGCCCTGCCGCCCTGTTTAGGGTGACCCGTGCCCTCCTCCATCAGAGGCCACGGGAAGCTCCCTTACAGGGTCGTGCAGAGGAATTTGGATCTTTTTTTTTGAAAAAAAGTTTTATTGGGTTTTATAATTTTTTACAAATAGGGTAAAGGGTAAGGTGTGTAAAAGATATTGTGAGAACTTTCACGTTGAAGTCGTTGACCCCTTCCGAGGCTTCATAACAAAATATAGATAATATATTAAATTTTCATTTGTACTACAAAGTGGAAAGAAATGCAAATATAACATCATAAAATCTATGCTAGCAATCATGTATAAACATCCAAACAAAAGTTATATTGTACTAAAATAAAGTCACTTTTGAGATCTAAGTCTTTTGGCAATTGTATCTTCTTCTCCCTGGCCCCCAGTGGGCGGGGCCCCGGCACCCTCTGCTCCCCCATTTTCGTCCTCCAGGATTGAGGAATGTTTTTTAAGAAAGGCGTCTGCCTCTGCAACTGTTTTAATTCGTACTCTTCCTCCCTCCCAGAACACCAACATTCCCTCTGGCATCACCCACTTGATTTGATTTTTTTGATTTTATTTAAATTTATATCCCGTCCTTCTCTACGGAGGACCCAGGGCGGCATATAGGAAATTTAAAAACACACAAATACAAAGATAAATATATAATTTAAAATAAATATTAAACATTCCCATCCTGTACTAAAACCAAATTTAAAATACCCAATTTAAAAACTTCCTGAAAGTCCCCACGGGAGGTTAGGCTAGGCCTTGAACCAGACCCCCTGTTTAAATAATCTTTTAGATCACTTCCGGTTCCGGCTCCTGCGGCGACGAGCGAGCCTAGCGCTCGCTCGCCGTTTTGTTGCTTCTTCTGCCCCGCCACGGGGGCGAGACGCCCCTTTTTTGGGGGTCTCCCGTAGGGCCGGCTCGGCAGGGACGCCCCCCCTCATGGCGGTGGGGGAGGCGACCCTTTTGCCGCGGCCTAGGTGAAGGAGAACATGCTGCGGGGGGTTCTCCCTTCGCCAACGGCTGTCGGCGCCATTCACTTTAATGAAGAGGGCTGAGCGGAAGAGATCGGAAGGTCTGCCGAGGCTTCAGCTGCGAGGGAGAGTGAGTTTAAAAAAAAAAGACTTTTTTCCTTGCTGCCAGCCAGGCTGAATGGACTGGGAGGGGGGTGTTTGTTTTCAAAAAAAAACCCCTCGGACTTAAGCGGCACTTAAAAATGGCTTCTCTGGAAGAGAAAGCGGAAATCTTAAATCCGGACTCTCTTTAACAAGGGAAAGTGGAATGCGGCTATTTGCAACATTGTTTCTAGGTCTGGCTGGTTAAAAAAATTTTTTTTTATTTTACTACTCTCTCCTCTGGGCTCTGAGATGGGCGGTGAAAAGTGGCTTCTCTTTGTCCCTGCCTGACTATTTTAACTATGGAAAATTCCCAGCGTCTCTTTATAAGTGGGACTCTCTCTGGATATTAATGAAGATTTTTTTTCTGTTGGATTTGTGGTTCCTTTCTGGATTACCTTCGTTATTATAACTATTGAGTTGGAAAATTGGCTCTCTCTTGGTTCCTGAATTTTACAACGTTCCAACCTTGATCTGAACTTTTGGCTCCCGGTTAGTCTCACCAACCCCACCCTGAAAACGCCATTTTGGTGGCACTGACTTTAACAGTTAATCATGGCTCAAGAAACAGCACTGGCAAGTTTAGAACAACGGATGGCTTCTCTTGAAACTGTTATACAAACTTTGGTAAACGAAATTCAGGCCCAGAGGGCTGAAAACATCAATTTCAAGAAGGAGCTATTGGACATAAGTAAGCAAACGCTGGAAATTACACAGAAGACTGAAGAATTGGAAGGGGGGTTGGTGGGGGTTAAGGGAGAGATTAAAAATGTTACTAAAGAGGTTGAGGAAACAAGTGGGCATGTGTCTAGGATTGATATGGAAAGAATGACATATTTTTTGAGATTTCAGAATGTTTTTGAGCAACCTGGTGAATGCCTCCCTGATCTTATGAGCACAATTTTAGCAGACTATTTACAAAAACCTAAGGATGAGATCAGGGGGGACATTGACCTAGCCTATAGAATTAACTCAGCATATGCCAGGATAAATGAAGTGCCTAGAGAGATACATGTGAAATTTGTTAGAAGGTCAACCAGAGAGGAAATTTTGAAGGCGCAGAGAGGGAACCCCTTAATTTACCAACAAAAAACGGTCACTATCTTGAAGCAGATTCCTAGAAAGATTCGAGAAGCAAGACGGAAATTTTCCTTCTTGTCTAAAATTTTATTTGATCATGGGATTTGGTTCAAGTGGGTGACACCCGAAGGGATGCTGGTGTTCTGGGAAGGAGGAAGAGTGAGGATTAAAACAGTTGTTGAGGCGGAAGCCTTTCTTAAAAAACATTCCTCTATCCTGGGGGAAGATCCAGGGGGGACAGAGGGGGCCACGGCCCTGCCCGCTCGGGGCCAGGGAGGAGAAAAAGAAGATACAATAGCCAAGAGACTTAGATCTAAAAAATAACTTTGCCTTGATTTTACTGAACAATTTTGCATAATATTTTCTGGATTTTTTGTAAATGTCTGACAGCATGGAATTGAGAATTTAGGTATATGTACTTGCTTTTACCTTGTAGTGTTATGAAAAATGCTTTTTTTTGGTTATTTTTTTATTGTGTATTTTGAGGTCTCGGAAGGGCCGACGACTCTGACGTGAATGCTCTCAAAATTTCTTTGTATCCCTTACCCTACCCTATAGAAAAAATGTAAAACCAATAAAACTTTTTCAATATAAAATAATCTTTTAGATAAGAAGGAATATTTCCGTCTTATCTCTCTAATCTTCTTCGGGACCTGCTTCAAGATGGCAATCTCTTTCTGTTGATAAATTAAAGGACTGTCTCTTTGTGTCCTCAAGATCCTTTCCCTTGTCGACCTTCTTACAAATTTAATATGTATCTCTCTGGGTACTTCATTTATCCTGGCATATGCTGAGTTTATTTTATATATCAAATCAATGTCCCCCCTAATCTCATCCTTAGGCTTGTGTACATAATCTGCTAAAATTGTGCACATTAAATCAGTTAAATCTTCACCACTCTCCTCAGGAACGTTCTGAAATCTTAAAAAATATGACATCCTTTCAAAATCCATCCTAGACATATGACCAGTTAAATCCCCTATTTCATTATTAATACTTTTAAGCTCTCCCCTTGTCCCAGCCAACCCCACCTCCAGCCCATCAATCTTTTGTGTGTTTTCCATTAATTTATTCTGCGTCTCCAAAAGTTCTAATTTAGAACTGACATGGTCCTTCCTCATTTCTTTAATTTCTTTCACCAAGGTCTGAAGAGTTTCTTCCATAGCTGTTAATCTAGCATCCGTATCAGGTTTTTTGGGTAACATCGAGGTGATTTTAGGTTGATGTGTCTGCTTTTTTGAAGCCATGATGAAAGAGTTAAGTCTGTGTCAGTAAAATGGCGTCTGCTGAAGAGGAGTTAGTGAGACAGGGTATGAGCAAATTCCAACAAACAAAGTCACAGTTTGGTCTAATTTAAGTCCAGAGAGAAACCAATTTCTTCAAGCAATCAAATAAAAAAAGAAGAAGGAAGCACTTCAGGGAAAGGTCCAATTAATCATTTAGATGCAATCATTAATAAAAAGAGAAAGTCCCGAGCACAAAGGAATGTCGGTAATTTTCCATGAAAAGTATATCTCCTGAGAACAAAGGAACGCCATCTTCCCCTGCCCATCTGGAAGCCACCGGGAATCAACAAGTAAAAATTGTTTCTTTGTTGCCAGACTTTGATTCTAAGTATCCAACAATTATTCCGGAAAGACTTTCACTATCTTTTAAAGAAATTCGGATGGTGATTTCTCCACTTCCTCAAGCCTGAGGAGCATTTTTAAATCGCCGCTTTATTTCCATTCCGAGGGAGGGTTTCACAAACCCCCCTCCATCTTATTTGAAAGCAAAGTTGCAAGCAATAAAATAAGTTCACTCACAATCCACTCCGTAGCCTAGAGTCTCGGCGTTGCCTCCAACTCCAGCGATTCAGCCCTCTCAAGAACAATCAAATGTTCCGGTCCTCCATTGGCAAAGGGAACCAAGCCCCCCGCAGCATGTTCTTCTACTCCTGGGTCGAGGACAAGGACCCCCCCGACCGCCGTCGGGATAGGGAAATCCCAGCGAGCCGACCGTACAGCGGGAGACCTTTAAAAGGAACTCCCTGCCCCGTTAGGGGCCGTAAAAGAAACGAAACAGCGGACGAGTCCCAGGATTCGACCGTCACCTCCGGGAAACCGGAAGGAAGTCCAGGAATTTGGATCTTGTCTGCAGGATAAAATCGTTCAGATCCGGACAGAGATAGGCCTTGAGACCACTGTTTGGGATGAGTTTGACCCCGTGACCCCCAATGGCATGGACAGGATACTGAGGCGGTTGAAGGCCACCACATGTTTATTGGACCCATATCCCTCCTGGCTTGTACTGGCCTCCCGGGAGGTTACACGAGGCTGGCTCCAGGGAATTGTAAATGCTTCTTTGAGTGAGGGGCTCTTGCCGGTCGTCTTGAAAGAGGCGGTGGTAAGGCCCCTCCTCAAGAAGCCCTCCCTGGACCCAACTCTATTATCCAACTATCATCCAGTCTCCAACCTTCCCTTTTTGGCGAAGGTTGTTGAGAGTGTGGTGGCATGACAATTCCCCCAGTACCTGGAGGAAACTCCCTATCTAGACTCGTGCCAGTCCGGCTTCCGGCCCGGACACAGCACAGAGACAGCATTGGTCGCATTGGTAGATGATCGGCCTCCAGACACCGGGACATCACTTCCACGGCATCGTTGGGGTGGTTCAGGGTAGAGATGTACAGCTGAGTATCATCAGCGTACTAATGGAACTCTACCCCAAAACCACGGATGATCTCACCCAACGGTTTCACATAAATGTTGAACAGGAGGAGCGAGAAGACCAACCACTGTGGGACCCCACAAGTGAGGCACCTTGACATCGACCTCTGCCCCCCTGCCAACACAAACTGCGACCGGTCAAAGAGATAGGAGGAGAACCACTGTAAAACGGTGCCCCCCACCCCCAACCCCTCCAACCGGTGCAGCATGATACCATGGTCGATGGTATCAAAAGCCGCTGAGAGATCTAACAGGACCAGGATACATGAACAACCCCTATCCCGAGCCCTCCAGAGATCATCGACCATCTAGATAGACAGCTTCATCCAGGTGCTGAGGAAGCTGTCGCGCCACCACACTCTCAACAACCTAAACAGACCCTAAACGGACCACCAACATGTCCAGGAAAGCCCTAAATGGACCACCAACATCTCCGGGAAAGCCCTCCAGGCTGCAGAGAGCCCTTCTTCCTCAGGCAAAAGTGATGGAACCTCAAACAACAACAACCAGTCACATGAATTATATGACAGTGAGGACAAGGGAGAAAATTACAGAATGGTGAGTGAATCAATTCACCCTTTCCTTTTTCCAATACGCCTCACAGCCCCAAAAACAGGAAACCAGGGGGATATTCAAGTCCTAATAGACTTAGGATATCAAGGCACCCTCAACCCCTCCCACACCAGCAAGCAGAAACGGCACCCACACTGGAAACCTCCCAAGAGAGCCCACAAGAACAACTGGCAACCACATCTGACAAAACCCCACAGGCTGAACTGATTCTGATGGAATATTAGGAGCTCTCAGAAGTATTCAGCGAGGCTAAGTGCGATGTTCTGCCTCCCCACCGGGAGACAGACTGTGCCATTGAAATCATCCCTGGGGCAAAATTACCCAAGCCCAAACTGTATGCTATGACGCCCTGCGAAATGCAAGAGATGCGCAAATACATAGACAAAAATCTAGCAAGGGAGTTCATTAAGCCAGCCAAGCCATGGGTTGCTGCACCAGTTCTCTTCAAAGAGAAAAAAGATGGAACTATAGGCTGTGTGTGGACTTTCGAGGGATAAATGCCATTTGTGTACACAACCTATAACCCCTCCCCCTCATGAAAGATATGTTATCTCACTTGGCCAAGGGAAAAGTCTTCACTAAACTAGACCTCAGAGAAGCATACTATCGAGTACGTATCAGAGAGGGAGATGAGTGGAAAACAGTGTTTAACTGCCCCCTAGGGAGTTTCCAATTCAAAGTGATGCCTTTCAGACTGCAGGGGGCCCCAGCGGTATTCATGCAGTTAATAAAAGAGGTGTTGCACAAGCACAAGGGGGTCCTCGTTTATCTAGATGACATCCTTATCTACACAGAGACCATTGATGACCATGTACCCCTGCTCCCCCAAGTACTGGAAAACTTCTGGCAGTCAACCTGTACATCAAGGTATCAAACTGTGGACTTCCTGTTCCTGTTCCTGGCGGCGACAGACGAGCCTTGGGGTTCGTCCGCCGTTTTGTTCTTTTTTCTGCCCCAAACGGGGCGGGGTGCCCCTTTTTTGGGGGGACCCTCCGTAGGACCGGCTTGCCTGGACTGGTTCAGCCTGGCGGCGGCTGGGGAACAGTCCTTGTCTTCGGTCTAGGTGGAAGAAGACATGCTGCGGGGGGCTTGGTTCCCTTCGCCAACGGAGGACAGTAACAAATAATGGATTTGAAGAGAGCGGAGCGCTCGAGTCGGATGGCTTTGCCGGGGCTTTGGCTGCGAGGTGGAGAGTAAGTGACTTTAAACTTATTTTTGCTGGCGGCTTGGACTGAGAGAAACGTGGAGGGGGGTGCTAAACCCCCCCACAGATTTACAACAGCGGCGTTTAGAAATGGCTCCTCGATCCGAGGAAGCGGATATTTCTCATCCGGATTTTTGCGGAACAAGTGAAAGTGCTTCGCGGCTTGTTTCTATACAATGTATCTAAGTCCGGCTTTATTGAAACAATTTTCTTTGTCACTTTCTCCTGCTGGCTCTCAGACTGGGCGGTGGAAGATGGCTGCCCTTTGTTCCTAAATGATTATTTTTTCATGGAAAATTACCAACATCTCTTTGTGACCTGGACTGTTTCTCTCTACCAACGGATGAATTTTTGGATTAATTGACTCCTTCCCTGGAGTGCCTTCTTTGTTTTAATATTTGACTGTGAAAATTGCTTCTCTCTCTGGACTCTATAATTTGTTACAACTTTGATTTGAACTTTCTTCTCCGGACTTGCTCCAGCGGCCGCACCCAAAAAACACCATCTTAGTGGCACTGACTTTAACAGCTTACCATGGCTTCAAAAAAACAACCAGAAAATCCAGGATTGGAAGAAAGGATGACAGCTATGGAAGCAGTGTTACACTCCTTGGTGCTGGAAATTAAAGAATTAAGAAAGAACTATTACAGTTCTAAACTTGAGCTTTTAGAAACACAGAAAAAATTGATGGAGAATACACAGAAGACCGAGGAGTTGGAAGTGGGGTTGGCTGGGGCAAAGGGAGAACTGAAAAATGTTAATACTGAAATTGGAGATTTGACTGGTCATATGTCTAGGATAGATTTTGAAAGGATGTCATATTTTTTAAGATTTCAGAATATTTTGGAGGAAACTGGTGAATGCCTTCCTGATCTCATGAGCACAATTTTAGCAGACTATTTACATAAACCCAAAGATGAGATCAGGGGAGACATTGACCTAGTTTACAGAATAAATTCAACATATGCCAGGATAAATGAAGTACCCAGAGAGATACATATTAAATTTGTCAGAAGGTCAACTAGGGAGGGAATCTTGAAGGCGCAGAGAGTGGGTCCGTTAATTTATCAACAAAAGGAAGTTGCTATCTTGAAGCAGATCCCCAAAAAGATTAGGGAGGTGAGGAGAAGTACTCCTTCTTATCTAAAAAATTGTTTAATCACGGGATTTGGTTTAAGTGGGCGATGCCAGAAGGGATGTTGGTGTTCTGGGAAGGAGGAAGAGTAAGGATTAAAACAGAATTTCTTAAAAAACATTCCTCTATCCTGGAGGAAGATCCAGGGGGGATGGGGGCCAGGAAGGAGAACAAGAAGACACAATTGCCAAGAGACTTAGATCTAAAAAATGACTTTTATTTTTATTTTTATTAATACAGTATAATTTTTCTCTGGATGTTTGTACACGACTGCCAGCATAGAATTCAGAATTTATATGTATACATTTATTTTCACCTTGTTGTATTATTGAAAAATGTATTACCAATGTCTTATTAAGAAGCCCCGGAGGGACCAACGACCTCGACGTGAAAGCTCTCAAAATATTTTTGTATTTCACCTTACCCCTAACCTATCTTAAAAAATTTGTAAAAACCAATAAAACTTTTTCAATTAAAAAAAAAAAGGTATCAAACTGTGAATTTCACCATGCATGGCTAGACTATCTGGGTTACCAAGTGTCAAATGAGGGAATAGAGATAGCCCCAGCCAAAGTGCAAGCCATCCTAAGCTGGCAACCCCCTCACACTCACAGACAGCTGCAAAGCTTCCTAGGGTTCACAAACTTCTATAGGCAATTCATCCCCTCTTTTGCGAAGATTGCCAAACCCCTGACAGTCCTCCTGAAAACAGGGAACCCAGGAATGAAACCTTCATTTGAACTTTTCCTGGAGCTGATTGGAGGTGCTTTTGGAGGGGGGATTTAAAGACACAAAAAGGAACAGTAAGTAGTGGCTTACCGTGCTGAACGGGGCCAGCCTGGAAGACTGCCATTCCAACCTTTTCTGTCTGAGCTGCTGCTGAGGAGAGCCAAACCAACAGGAACAAGTGAGCACTGAATACTGCAATCATTAAAATGGAGTCCGAGGGAGCAGCTGTAGTTATCTGCAACACTTGTGCAATGTTTCTGATTTTGCCCAAGCGTGTGGAGAACTACACCTGCAGTAAGTGCAAGCTGGTTGCACTGCTAGAAGAGAAGGTCCAGCAGCTGGAGGCACGTATATCTAACCATCAGCAAATTAAGGAGCTTGAGCTGTTTTTGGACAGAGCAGAGCAGACTATCCTGGACAATGAAGAGACAGGGCACAGCTCTCAGGAATAAGTCATTTCACTAACTCAGGAGGTAGATCCATGGAGGAATGTCACTCGAAGAAATAGAAGAGCAAGGAATCGCTCTGAGAGTCTGAATTTACAGAATCAACTTGAGGCTCCTTCCCCCATCACACCTGATGAGGAATGCACAGATGAACAACTGGTCCCACCTGAGGATCTCTCCTTCATCACACTTGATGAGATACAGGAAGAAGAACCACAGGAACAAACTGAAGACCTCTCCCTTAATAAAGTTGATGAGGTGAATGAAGATGAACAGACTGCAGGAGAGAGGCTCCTTGTACTAGGTGATTCAATTATTAGAAACACAGAGTGATGGATTTGTGATGCGCATGACAACCGTGTAGTGACTTGCCTACCTAGGTTGCAGACATCACGAGAAATCTAGATAGTTTGAGAGAACTGGGAAGGAGCCAGTGGTCATGGTACACGTTGGTACCAATGATGTTGGGAAGGCAAAGCAATCAGTCCTGGAAGCCAAATTCAGGTTGCTAGGAAGAAGATTGAAGTCCCGGACTTCCAAGGTAGCATTTTCAGAAGTGCTGCCTGTTCCTCATGCAGGACCTACCAGGCAGGCAGAGCTCAGAAGCCTCAATGCGTGGATGAGGCGATGGTGTCAGGAGGAGGGCTTCAAATTTGTCAGGAACTGGAGAACATTTTGGGACAAGCCAAACCTGTTCAGGGGGGATGGGTTGCACTTGAACCATTGCTGGCACTCAACATCAAAAAGGCTGCAGAACAACTTTTAAACTGATAACTGGGGGAAAGCCAACAGGAGCTGGGCAGCATCCAATTCGGGAAAGTGTTTACTTGAGAAGTGAGGAGGATGCAATAATTACTGAGCAGAGCAAGGAGCCAGTCACCAGCACTCTAGTAGAAGGATGCAAGAAGCAGTCTAAGGATGCAACTGGACTCAAAAGACTGCATCAGAAAAGTATATATAAATGCCTGTATGCAAATGCCAGAAGCCTGATTGAACCTCCGGTTTTCGAAGGCGACGGACGTGTCTCGTCCGCCGCTTGCTCTCCTGGTGCCCCCCCGGGGGCACAGGGGTTTCTGGCAGAATCCCCTGCCATAAGGGCGGCTCGCTGGAGACCCCCAACTAGGCGGCGGCTGGTGGGGTGTTTTTCCAGCCTCGCCCCAGGAGCTGGGAAGCAGAAGGGGGGGCAAAACTTTGCCCTTTCGCCGATGGATCCCAGAATCAACTGCAGAATGAGAAGGCTGGCTGGAGTGCCAGAGATGGAGGGTTTTCCCTAATCTCCTGGTCCGCAATTGAAGGATAAGCGAACATTGTGAGTTTTAATTTCAATCAATTTTAAGCGGAGAATGGAGGGGGGAGTTTTTCTGTTTAACCCCCCCTCGGAGGAAAGCAGTGATTGAACAAGCTCTCTTCAGGACTGGGGAGAGAGATAGGACTAATTTGCCGTCTGAAATAACAACAACAAAGAAACTGTATCTATGCTATCGCAGTTGCAACATTATATCGCGGAACCTTTTTGCTAAAACAAAATGAAACTTTCACTCTCTTTCCTGTGAGGAGGTGGGGCAAAATGGCTCCTCTTTGTTCCCTGTAGAAAAACTTTCTCTCATTTTGAACTGAGATTTAAAGGATTTAAAATTTTTACTTTAACTTCTCCTCAGGAAGCCTTCGGCATCTCTCCCAATACATGGACACCTGGAGTTGGATAATATAGTTTTTCTTGGTTTTATATACTTCTAAGACTGAACTTTTATCTGAGCTGTTCCAATACCTCAGACTGCATCGGCTGCCTGCTTTTCCGACACCATTTCTTTTACTAATTAGAATTTACAACAGAGACAATGGCTTTAAAAAAAACACCCACTCGACTTCCGGGTTCAGCTGCGGTTGTCGCGGGCAGGCTTTTATGAGCTTGCCGATCCAGCAGCCTGTAGAGGCGTTTTTATGAGATCGTAAATGCCTCGGACACTCCAAATTCCTCAGGAATCTGGGGGAGAGCTCATGCTGTCGGGTTGGGCCACTTGTGTAGCTCTCCAGAAGGTTTATTTATAGCCTCTGGGGTGCAGGCAAGGAGAGCCCCCCCTCTCAGCGGCTTTAAGCTCCTGGACTGCTGGACCCCTCCGCTAAGGATTTAGCGGAGCAAGATGCCGTAAAACAACTTCTTAAAATACGCTCCAGGCAACCCATCAAGAAGGACTACATTCCAAGCGTTCATACTTCAAAGGAAACTTTTGGGCTAATCATCCTAAACGCAAGTAATTAAAGTCTGCGAACAGATTTTAGACACAGCTCTTAGAACAAAGGATTCAAGATGGCATTAACTACCAGATGAAATGAAACGAAAGTTAGTTGCTTTGTGTATTCTGGCTTGTGTCCAACCCTGATTGACAATTAAGGTGGAAAGGCTGAAACGGCTGAAACAATTTTCAAGTTAGCTACTATATAACTTGATTTATTTACTGATTTGTGGATTTTAGTCTCTGCTTAACCCTTGGCTGACAGCAGACAGCTGGAGGCGGAAAGGGGGAGCAAGTCATAAAGCTAAACGCACTATTTGATTTATTGATTTATTTGGACATTTTCCTTGGGAAGTTTAAAATATGGCAACAGAACAGGCTGGTGCAGTAACTCCCCAGGATTTTAAAGAATTGATGAATTTTATAGCTAATGAAAGTAAAGAAGTCAAAAGAATGGTCCAGGATAAACATGACCAGCTGGATAAAAATATGCAAACAATGGCCAAGAGCCTGTCTGAAGTTATAATTAAGGTTGATACTAAAATTCAGCGTTTGGCCTTAGATGTGGAAGTCAAAGCAAAGGAAATGGATTTGAAATTTGTGGAAATGGAGGGAAACATGCGCAAGATAGATAATGAGGTTATTATGCTACAACTTAGGTCAATGGAGCACGCCATCAGGCTGAGAGGCCTTAGAGAAAACCCTAGAGAAGATTTAAGAAAAGCTTGTGCCGGCTTCCGGTTCCGGCTCCGGCGGCGACGGGCGAACTTAGGGTTCGCTCGCCGCTTTGTCTCTTTTCCTGCCCCCCCGCGGGGGCGAGAAGCCCCTTGTTTGGGGTTTCTCCCGTAAAGCCGGCTCGACGGGGAAGCCCCCCCTCATGGCAGTGGGGGAAGCGACCCCGATCCTCGGCTTAGGCGGAAGAGGACATGCTGCGGGGGGCTTTCCCTTCGCCAAAGGTTGGCGGCACCATTTAATGCTATGGAGAGAGAAGATCGGAAGAGTTGGGAGGCTTTTCGGGACCTCAGCTGCGAGCGGAGAGTGAGCTATTAAAACCTTTTTTTTTGTACTGTCAGCCGGGCTGAAAGGGACAGGAGGGGGGTGTTTGTTCCCCAAAACCCCCCCTTGGACTAAAAGCGGCACTTGGAAATGCCTCGTTGCGAGGAATCGGAAACTTTGAATCCGGATGGTCTCTAACAAGGTAAAGTACTTTGAGGCTTGTTTGCAATTATGTCTCTAGGTCTGGCTGAAACAGTTTCTTTTTTGCTTTTTAACCACTTTCTCCCTCGGGCTCTGAGTTTGGGCGGAAAATGGCTTCTCTTTGTCCCCGACTGACTATGATATGGAAAATTACCAGTGTCTCTTTGTGATTTGGACTTCCTCTAATTATTGATGAAGAATTTTTTTCTTTTGGATTTGTGTTTTCCTTTCTGGATTGCCTTCGTTATTATACCTATGGAGTTGGAAAAGTGTTTCTCTACTGGTTTCTGAATTCAGCTCTACAACTTTGAGAACTTTGGACTCCTGATTTGCCTCACCAGCCCCACCCTAAAAACGCCATTTTACTGGCACGGATTTTAATAGCTAAACATGGCACAAGAAGCAATGCTGGCAAGCCTTGAACAAAGAATGACTGCCCTTGAATCTGTTATACAAAATTTGGTATTAGAAATTAAGGCCCAGAGGGCAGAAAATGTTAATTTTAAACAGGAACTACTGGACACTCGAAAACAAGTGCTTGAGAATACACAGAAGAATGAAGAATTGAAAGTGGGGCTGGAGGGGGCTAAGGGAGAGATTAAAAATGTTTCTAATGAGGTTGTGGAAATAAATGGGCATGTGACTAGGATAGATATGGAAAGGATGACATACTTTTTGAGATTTCAGAATGTTTCTGAGATGGAGGGTGAATGTCTCCCTGATCTTATGAGTACAATTATTGCAGACTATTTACATAAACCTAAAGATGAGATCAGAGGGGACATTGACCTAGTCTACAGAATAAATTCTGCATATGCCAGGATGAATGAAGTACCCAGAGAGATACATGTAAAATTTGTTAGAAGGTCAACCAGAGAGGAGATCTTGAAGGCGCAAAGAGGGAGTCCTATGATTTACCAACAAAAGGAGGTTACCATCTTGAAGCAGATTCCAAGAAAGATTAGAGAAGCCAGAAGGAAATTTTCCTTCTTGTCTAAAACATTGTTTGATCGTGGGATCTGGTTCAAGTGGGTGATACCCGAAGGGATGCTGGTGTTCTGGGAAGGAGGTAGAGTGAAGATTAAAACAGTTGCTGAGGCGGAAGCCTTTCTTAAAAAACATTCCTCTGTCCTGGGAGAAGATCCAGGGGGGGCAGGGGGAGCCATGGCCCCGCCCGCTGGGGGCCCGGGGGAGAAGGTGGAAGATACAATAGCCAAGAGACTTAGATCTAAAAAATAACTTTGCCCTGGTTTTTTTTATGAGTAATATTGTATGATATTTGTAATCTGGATTTTTGTAATTGACTGACAGTATATAACTGAAAAATTTAGGAATATGTACTTGCTCCCAGCTTGTAGTGTTATGTGAAATGTTTCTTTTCTTTTTTATAATGTAACTTGAGGTACCGGAGGAGCCGACGACTTTGACGTGACCACTCTCAAAATTTCTATGTATCCCTTACCCTACCCCACAAAAAATGTAAACTCAATAAAACTTTTTCAATATAAAAAAAAGAAAAGCTTGTGCCGATGTTTTGGCTATATTATTAAAAGTGGATCCTGGTGAAATGTTTCCTAAAATTGATAAAACTTACAGAGTAAATTCACGTATAGCATTACAAAGGCAATTACCGAGAGATGTTGTGATATATTTTACCGAGAGAAATTTTAGAAATGATATTGTGCAGAAGTCTTATTACTCCTCTATTCATGTAGATGGACATCTGATCAGTGTTTTTAAGGAGCTTCCACCGGCGATGTTAAAGCTTAGAAGGGATTTTGGATTTTTGGTAGTGGAGCTGAAGAAAAGAGAGATACAGTTTAGGTGGGATGCCCCAATGGGTGTTATATTCAGATATGAGGGGGTGAGGTATCGTCTGAATACTATAGACAAGGCAAGAGATTTTATCATGGAATACTGAAGGCAAATACAACGCCCCCACGTACATCTACACCAACACCAGCAGATCTGGACGTTTTAGAGCAGAGGCTGTTTGAAAAAGAGACAGAAGAACAGATAAAGCAGACACAAAAAGAGAGAGAAGCCCAAGGCGCTGCAGGCGGATTTCAAGTGGATTCTTCTCGATTTCTTCTAAGTTCCTCCTTGGAGGAACCGTCCAAGACATTTACTGAAATGCCATTACTTGAGCCAGTAGAACAATGTGTTACTAGATCTACGACTAGACAAATGCAGGAGTCTCAGAAGCAGGGGCAGCTCCAACAACAAGGTACCAAGAGGAATAAAGGTAAAGGCAAGAAGGAAACTGAAGCTGTGGGAGGAGCAGAGCCGAAGACTAGTCTGGTGGAGAGAGACCTTCAGCAAATGCTCTCAATGTTTCAGACTAGGCCAAAAGATGTTTAAATTATTATCCTGGAATGTGAATGGATTGAACTCTCCACAAAAAAGGAAAAAATATTTTACTATTTGAAGCAATTTAATAATGATCTGGTCTGTCTTCAAGAAACTCATATTAGGCTGCAAGATCAGAAGTATTTAATGAGTCCAAGATTGGGAACATTTTATGCAGCCTCTAGTTTGGTAAAGAAAAATGGAGTGGTGATATATATAAATAAAAGATTTTCAGCTAAAATTATAGAGGCGGATGATAGTGGTAGACATATAGCAATTGAACTTGATACAGATTTTGGTCCTATTTTGGTGGTAGGAATATATGCACCTAATCAACAACAAGAAAGCTTTTATAGGATGCTTCATTTAAAAATCTTGGATTGGAATTTTAAGAGTATTTTAATTATGGGAGATTGGAATGGAGTGATCTCTCCAAGGATAGACAAGAGAACATTGACTAAAGTTACCACCAAATTACAACAGGTTTTTTTTTACTTAAAAGATGATTTGGAACTAAAAGACGTTTGGAGGATACAACATCCAGGCGAAATGGACTTTTCTTTTTATTCAGATAGGCATAAATCTTTTTCAAGGATTGATTTTTACTTGTTAACACTGGACTTACTTCCTAAAGCTAAGAAAACTAAGATATTCCCCAGGACATTAACTGATCATAGCCCGGTGTGGTTAGAGATAGAACTAGGGAAGAGGTCAAGAAGGTCATGGAGAGTAAATGAAAACTTATTTAGATATGAAAAAAATGTTGATGAACTTAAAAAACACATGAAGGAAGTTTTTACTTTTAATACGAATAAAGGTACTCCTATTGAAATAGTATGGGATGCAAGTAAAGCCTATATGCGTGGGGTCCTGATACATATGAATTTTAAACATAAACAAAGTAGACAGAAAAAGAGAATGGAATTGGAAAATGAAATTAAAAAAAAAGGAGCAGTTACTTATAGCAACTCCAACAGATGTGACACTTCAGATGGCGATAAAGCTGTTGAAAGATCAATTTCAAATGCTTATATCAGAACAAACAGCAACTAACTTACAATTTGCCAAACATAACACCTTTGCTAATGCTAATAAACCTGGTAGGTGGCTGGCCTACACCTTGAGAAAGAATACGAATAATAGAATTATTGATAGAATTGAATATGGAGGGGAAAAGGTACATCAACAGGATTTGATTAAAAAATCATTTGTGGATTATTACACCAAGTTATATTTACAGGATAATATACAGAATAACTTAATAGATGACTTTCTGGAAGGAAAAAGGGTTACCAAAATATCCGTGCTTCAAAAGGCAAATTTGGAACGCTTGATAACTGCAGATGAGATTGCTCTAGCTATAAACCAACTTAAATTAGCCAAGGCTCCAGGGACTGATGGTTTGACTGCAATCTACTATAAAACCTTACAATTGGAAATGATTGAATATCTTACAGAACTATTTTCTAATATACAGCAAGGAGGTAAAATACCTCCCTCATGGAAAGCGGCTTTTATATCACTGATACCCAAAGACAAAGACGGCCCTAAGAAACCAGAGGATTACAGACCAATATCTCTTCTAAATACAGATTATAAAATATATGCTAAAGTATTAGCCAACAGATTGATGCCAGTTATACAAGGGGTTATTCACTATGACCAAGCAGGATTTATTGAAGGTAGACATATGAAGGAGAATGTAAGGCAACTTATAGATTTAATTGACTATCTTGATAAGAATAAGCAGATCTCCGCAGTGCTGGTTTTTTTGGATGCGGAGAAGGCCTTCGATCGAGTGAATTGGAATTTTCTAACCAAGACGTTGGAAAAGATGGATATGGGACCACGATTTCGACAAGCGGTTGGAGCAATTTACCAGCAACAAAACGCACAACTTATTATCAATGGAAATTTGTCTACAACTTTTGAGATACAAAAAGGTACAAGACAAGGATGCCCATTATCTCCATTGTTATTTATTTTAACTTTGGAAGTCTTGTTGAACACTATTCGGGACTCAAACTCTTTAAGTGGTATAATTATTAGGCAAAA
The DNA here is from genome assembly GCA_039707465.1 of Rhabdophis nuchalis. Lineage (NCBI taxonomy): Eukaryota > Metazoa > Chordata > Lepidosauria > Squamata > Natricidae > Rhabdophis > Rhabdophis nuchalis. The sequence goes on from CM077648.1 coordinate 69,850,150, forward strand.
GGAATACAGAACTAGGGCATTTGCTGATGATCTGGTTGTTACCCTTTCACATCCTTTGAACTCAATAATCCAGATGAAAAATATTATTGCAGAGTTTGGCATGGTGTCTGGGTTTAAACTGAATCAAAATAAAACGAAAATGTTGGTTAAAAATATGCCAGAGACTCAGAGAAAGGGACTTGTAAGTTTGGCAGGTTTTGAAATAGTTTCTAAAGTCAAATACTTAGGAATACAAATTGCAGAAGTAAATACAAAACTTTTTTCAAATAACTATGAAGTGTTGTGGCAAAAGATACAGAAGGATCTTCAAGTTTGGAAAAAGCTACAACTATCTTTGCTTGGAAGGATTTCAGCAATTAAAATGAATATTCTACCTAGATTTATTTTCCTATTTCAGATGATACCGGTGCTTAAATCAGATAAAATTTTGTTAGATTGGCAAGCAACATTAAACAAATTTGTTTGGAAGGAGAAAAAACCGAGAGTAAAGATGAAGATTATGCAAGATACTCGTGAAAGAGGTGACCTTAGACTCCCAAACCTTCTACTGTATTATGAAGCGGTGGCATTGACGTGTGTGGCAGATTGGTTTGGGAAAACAAAAACTGAACTATTAAATATAGAAGGTCATGACCTTGTTCTGGATTGGCATGCATATCTGTTTTATGAAGATAAGGAGGACAAAACGTTTAACAACCACATTCTCCGAAGTGCCTTGATGAGAATATGGAAGAAGCACCGGCCTAATTGGGATTATAAAATATCGCTTTGGTTGGATCTTGCAGACACCATGTGGATTATAAATACTAAGTCACTTGGGGGGTGTTTATATAAAGATGTGCTTATTTTTGATGGGGTGGAATGGCAGTTGAAAACTTTGGAACAACTGTTGGATGTGGGAATTACTTTAAACTGGTTACATTATATACAGCTACAGAAGAGATGGAAAGAAGATCGTAAGGTCGGCTTTATGGACAAAGAAGTGGAGCTGATCAAGCAGATAAAGGAGACTGGCCCAAAACATGTTAAAAGAATATATAATGTATTGCTAGAAAGGGACTCAGAAAGTGAATTGGTCAAGGATTGTATGATTAAATGGGCTCAGAACTTCGATGAACCGGTTATGTTGGATACGTGGGAAAAAATATGGGTCCAGAATGTTAAATTCACAAAATTTAAGGGAGAATTTTTATAAAATGTTTTATAGATGGTATTTGGATCCTAAGAAATTATCATGTATGTATCCTAATACTCAGCCAAAATGTTGGAGGTGTGGGTGTTTAGATGCTACCTTTTTTCACGTATGGTGGACGTGTACTAAGGTTAAAGCCTTTTGGATAAAAATATGGTGGGTTGTACAAAATGTTTTTAAGAAAAAAATACAATTTACTCTGCAAATGTTTTTATTGGGTATAACTAAGGATTTTACTAAAGGGGAAACAAAATTGTTTTTATATATGGTCACAGCAGCTAGGTTATTGATTGCTCAACATTGGAAGAAAGACTTTTTACCGTCAATTGATCAATGGACTCAGAAAGTGGCGGGGTTTGCGGAAATGGCAAAAATTTCAGCTTTTTTAAAAGATCAAAAGCAGGAGAATTATACACAGGAATGGGCAAAATGGATTAATTATATACAGAATAAATACCAGACTGGGAAATACCATGTAGCCTTTAGGTAAGAATGTTTGGATTGATAGGTGAACAGAGTAAATAATATTTGGGATGTTTGGAATCTAAAGTGGTGTATAGCGGAAATCAGGGGGGTGGGATTGAGTGGGAGGTGGGGGGGTTAGGGTGGTGGTGGGGGAAATATATCTGGATAAGTAGTATAGGGATGGGAATAACGGGATATGGTTATACTATGATTTACACTTGTTTAATTAAATTAGAAGATGCTGTTAATGGGAGATTGATATAGATTATACTAAGAGAAATTTATATTATGTTTGTCGGGAGGCGAGGGGGGATAATACCTAATATTTGATTGAGAATTTTATTCTATGATGGGGGGAGGGGAGGGGTACATTACTTGTATGTGATTTATATTATATGTGGGGGGGGATAAAAAGGGGGAAAACTTGTTTTAATAAAACTTTTTCAAAAAAAAAACAACAACCACTGGAAAATCATTTTCTGCTCCATCTTCAGCTCTCTCCAGTCCAACAACACAACAGATAAAGATCACCTCATTATTGCAGAAATAAGCTACTGGTGAAAGTGCTCAGGAACTATCAATCAATGAGATGTTCCAGGAAATAATGAGAAATGTGAATGAAATGCGAAAAGAAATGACAAATTTAAAAATAGAACTGTTGGAAACACAAAGAAGCACAATGGATAATAAACAAAAAAATTGTGGCGTTAGAGGGTGGGTCAGCTGAGATGGGGGAAGAGGTAAAGGAAATTTGGAAGGAAAGTTTAGAATTAAAAGGTCACATGACCAAAATAGAATTTGAAAGAATGTCTTTTTTTCTCAGGTTCCAGAACATACCAGAGTCAGAAAATGAAGATCTTAAAGATCTTATGAGTACAATTTTAGCAGATTATATTAAAAGAAACAAAGAACAACTCTGGTGGGATATGGACCTGGTTTTTAGAATTAACTCAACATATGCTAGAATACACAAGGTATCAATGTCCATGTTAAATTTTTAAGGAGGTCCACAGGGGATGAGATATTGAGGGCTCAGCGGGGAGGACCCTTGAAGTATCAAGATAAAGAAATAACCATTCTGAAACAAATTCCAGGAAAAAAAGAGAAATAAGAAGGAAATATTCCTTCTTATCCAAGAAATTATATAAAATAGGAATTTGGTTCAAATGGTTATTGCCAGAGGGAATGCTGGTCTTCTGGGAGGGAGGTAGAATTAGAGTTAAAACATTAGGAGAGGCGGAGGCCTTTCTTCAAAAGCACTCTTCACTCCTAGGGGACGAAGATGGGGGAACAGGGGGGCAATGGCCCCACCCAATGATGGGAAAGGAGATGAAGAATCAATAGCAAAAAGACTTAGATCTCAAAAATGATTTTATCTGAAATTTTATTGTGATTGTTGATTCAATTAGATGGCAAAGAAAAATATGATTGAATGTATGAACTATACACTGTAAAGTATGTGTATGTTTATCCTTTGTTTTCTCTAACAAATTGTACTTGTATGAAGTTGCAGGAGGACCACCATCACCGACATGCTACTAAAATATCATATTTACTCTATATCCCTTTTCCTATGTATATTTCAAAAACCAATAAAATTGTTTTACAAATGCCAGAAGCCTCCGGAACAAAATAGGGGAGCTGGAAAACTTAGCAATAGACAAAAATATTGATATTATTGGTATCACTGAAACCTGGTGGACGGATGATAACCAATGGGATACAGTCATCCCAGGCTACAAACTGTACAGGAAGGACAGGAAGGGGCAAACGGGAGGTGGTGTAGCCTTGTATATCAAAGAAGAGATAAAGTCATACGAATTGGCATATCGAGGTGATTTAGAGTCACCACTAGAAACTCTGTGGGTAAGACTATCAGGCCAAAAGAATGGTCTAACAGTAGGCATATGTTATTGGCCTCCGACCCAAGCCCCTGAGAGAGACTGGCAGTTGGAGAATGTTGTTAAGGAGGCATCAAAAAAGGGAAGCCTGGTTATAATGGGAGATTTCAATTACCCTCACATAGACTGGGCAAACTGTTGTTCGGCACATGACAAAGAGATGAAGTTCCTAGATATGCTAAATGATTGTTCCCTGGAACAGATGGTTGAAGACCCAACTAGAGGTACAAGAATCCTTGACTTGGTTCTGAGCAATATACAGGATCTGGTGCAAAATGTAAATGTGACTGATCCAATAGGGAACAGTGACCATTATTATTTTAACTTAATCATAGACTGCAAATCACCGATAAAATCTAACACAGAGACCTTACATTTTCATAAAGGAAATTTCCCGAAGATGAGGAAACTAGTAAAAAAGAAGCTGAAAGGGAGAATTGAGAAAATCCAAACACTCCATGAGGCATGGAGGCTGCTCACAAAAACAATAACAGAGGCCCAATTGGAATGTTTACCTAAACGGAAAAAGGGCACCGGCAGGTTCAAGAGGACTCCGATGTGGCTTACAGGAGGTGTTCGGGAAGTGATCAAAAGCAAGAAAAGCTCATTTAAAAGATGGAAGGCTTCTCCAAACGAGGACAACAGGCAGAAACATAAATTCTGGCAGAACAAATGCAAGGCAACAATCAGGAAAGCAAAGCAAGACTTTGAGGAGCGTTTAGCTAAAAACACTCAAGGAAATAACAAGGACTTTTAAAAGTACATTAGAAGTAAGAACCCAACTGGGAAGACCATTGGACCATTAGATGACAATGGAAGGCAAGGGATTATTAAGGAGGAAACAGTGATTGCAGAGACTCAATGAATTCTTTGCTTCAGTATTCACTGAAGAAGACAGAGATCACATGCCTAAAACAGAGCCTATCTTTGTAAGGAGGGAAACTGAGGAATTAACCCAGATAGAAATAACCAGGGAGGAGGTCCTTGCATGTCTTGTTAAACTAAACACTAACAAATCACCAGGACCAGATGGCATCCATCCACAAGTTCTCAAGGAACTTAAAGATGAAATTGCTGATGTCCTTGCCAAAATATATAATCTTTCCCTCAAATCAGGCCTTGTGCCGGATGACTGGAAGGTAGCAAATATAACACCAATCTTCAAAAAAGGATCCAGAGGTGATCCAGGAAATTACCGACCGGTCAGCTTGACAAGTGTCCCAGGTAAAGTGATGGAAACCATCTTTTTTTTTTTGTAAATAATTTTTTATTAGTTTTAACATTTTATAGAAGGAAAGGGATATGCAAGGTATTTTAACAATATTTTAGAGCTTCCACATCGGGGTTGATGACCACCTCCGAGTCTTCTTAGAAAATCAATTCCATTAGGAAATAGTAAAAGTAGGAAGGGGTACAAACATTTTAATTCATAGATTTCATAGTCAAAAATAAAATTTCATACATTCAATTACTTTGTTTCTATTAACATCCATACAGGAATTACCATACATAAAAAAAGAAAAAGAAGTCATTTTTGTGATCTGAGCCTCTTTGCTATTGTTTCCTCCTCCTCCTCCACCGCACCAGTAGGCGGAGCTGTGGCCCCTCCCGTTCCCGTGTCGTCATCATCCAGGATTGAGGAATGTTTCTCCGCCTCTTCTACTGTTTTCATTCTAACTCTTCCTCCCTCCCAGAATACCAACATTCCTTCGGGCATCAACCACTTGAACCACACCCCTTTTTTTTGCAATTTTTTCGACAAGAAGGAGTATTTCCTTCTTATATCTCGTATTTTGGGGGGGATCTGCTTCAATATGGCCACCTCGTTCTGTTGGTATATCAAGGGCCCTGGCATTTTTTGAGAGTATCAACAAGCACGTGGACAAGGGAGATCCAGCTGACATTGTTTATCTGGACTTTCAGAAGGCCTTTGACAAGGTCCCGCACCAAAGGCTCTTAAATAAACTTGCCAGTCATGGAATATAAGGGACAGGCCTTGTCCTGGATTAGCAACTGGCTAAGGGACAGGAAACAGAGAGTAGCATTAAATGGACACTTCTCCAGGTGGAGGGAGGTAAAGGGTGGGGTCCCCCAAGGTTCAGTACTGGGACCCCTGTTTTTCAACCTTTTCATAAATGATCTAGAAGTAGGAGTAGACAGCAAGGTAGCCAAATTCGCTGACGACACTAAATTATACAGGGTAGTAAAAACTGAGAGAGAGTGTGAGGAGCTCCAGAGGGATCTCTTGATACTGGGGGAGTGTGCAAATCAGTGGCAAATGAGCTTCAACATTAGTAAAAAAAACCAACTACATCTATAAACTGATGGGGTCTGAACTCCTTGCAACTAACCAGGAGAGGGACCTTGGTGTCCTGGTGGACAGCTCAATGAAGGTGTCAACCCAGTGTGCCGCAGCAGTGAAAAAAGCAAACTCATTGCTAGGGATCATTAGGAAGGGTATAGAAAATAAGTCAGCAAGTGTCATTTTGCCTCTTTATAAATCTATGGTGAGGCCCCATCTGGAGTATTGTGTACAGTTCTGGTCACCATACCTTCAGAAAGATATTATGGAAATGGAAAAGATGCAGAGGAGGGCAACCAGAATGATTAGGGGGCTGGAACGCCTTCCTTACCATCTGAGGCTGCAACGGCTGTGCCTCTTCACTCTAGAACGACGGTGCCTGAGAGGGGACCTGATTGAAGTCTATCAAATCATGCACGGTGTGGACAAAGTAGAAAAGGAAAAAGCTGTTTTCCCTATCGCACAACACTAAAACTAGGGGGCACTCCATGAAACGTTTGATAGCTAGAACTCAAACAAATAAGAGGAAGTAATTTTTCACCCAGAGGATCACTGGTCTATGGAACTCCCTGCCAGAAGAAGTGGTCACAGCTGTCAGCCTCGACACCTTTAAGAAAGGATTAGATGGGTTCATGGAGAACAAGGGTATCAATGGCTATCATTATGGATGCCTAAGGACACCCTCCGGATGGAGAGATAGGCAGGATATTTCTCAATGCCATTTGCAGGGAATCATAAGCAGGTGAAGACATCTGCTTGGGAATACCCTGAAGCAAATGGTGAGCCACTGTGTGAGACAGAATGCTGGACCAGATGGGCTGTGGCCTGTTCCAGCAAGGCTATTCTTATGTTCTTATGTTCTTATCTGGGACAACCTCTACAGTGGGACCTGACCTGCCAAGAGGCATTCGAAACGCTAAAACAAATGTTTGCAAAGGAGCCGGTATTTAAGCATCCTTACCCTGAGCAACCTTTCGTGATCCAGGCAGATGGCAGCAACGTGGCAGTGGGAGAGGTGCTACTCCAAAGAAACAATCAAGGAAACTTACAACCCTGCACCTACACCTCCCGCTAGCTCACAGACACAGAGAGATGGTGGGACACGTGAGAAAAGGAGGCTTTCACAGTGAGATGGGCACTGCTAACCTGGAGACACCTGTTGGAAGGGAGCCAGAAACCGTTCGAACTCTGGACCAACCACAAAAACCTGGAAGCACTTAGGACCCCATGAAAACTAACACCCAAACAAGTCCAATGGGCTCAATACTTCCACTGTTTTGATTTTGTCTTAAAGCACATTCTAGGTCGGAGGAACTTTCTAGCTGATGCCCTCTCCCACATGTCTCAGTACAAATGCGAACGGGAGAATGTAGTTGATGCCATTATTCCTTCTACTCAAACAGCTGCCAAATTAACCACCAGGTGGAAACGCCGTGACCAGCAAGGCCAACCCGCAAGCGACTTAACAAGAAGACTCAAAACTGAGCGGTTAGCAGACCCCTGGTTCCAAAACAACCAACACATCTTGACAAAAAGAGATGACCTTGCATGGAAGGGGCCAAAACTCTATATTCCAGAACCCTACATATCGTAGTTCTCCAGAGGAGCCACGACGCCAAACCAGCAGGCCACTTTGGGTTCCTAAAGACGTTACACTTAGCACAGAGGCAAATCTGGTGGCCTGGCATGAAGAAAGATGTAGGTAGTTACGTGAAAAGTTGCACCATCTCTGCCACAATGAAGAGATGACCGGGAAAAACCCCTGGACTGCTGCAAACAGAAGCCGAGCCAACGAGGCCGTGGGAGGAGATTGCAATAGACTTTGTAGTAGAGTTGCCAAAAAGTGGGGGGAACACAGTGATTTGGACTGTAATAGACCTGTTCTCCAAGCAGGCACACTTCATACCCTGTAGCGGACTAGCCTCGGCTCACAAGCTGGCTAAACTGTTTGTGAAGCATATCTACCGACTGCATGGAGTACCTCGAAGAATCATCTCAGACAGAGGGGTCCAGTTCACAGCTAGATTCTGGAGGGAATTCCTGTGGTCCATTGGGTTATCTCAGGGTCTTAGTTCAGCTTTTCATCCGAGCACTAATGGGGCAGCAGAGAGACTGAACGTCATGATAGAGCAGTACCTGAGGTGCTATGTGAACTATCAGCAGTCTAATTGGGCAGACCTTTTATCTTTTGCTGAGGACACGTACAATAATGCTGTTCACAGTAGCACAGGACTCACACCATTCAAAGTAGTGAGCGGCATGGACTTTGTCCCAATGCCTGAGTATCCAAGGGACCCTCCCTCCTCAGTCAGCTTGACTGATTGGATGTCGATGCTGAAAGCAACTTGGGGAAATGTCAAGAAAGCACTGGCACAAACCTATAAGAAACAGGCAGATAAAGACCAGACTCCGCAACGGCTGTTCCTGGTAGGAGAGAAGGTTTACCTCTCCACAAAATACTTGAGAATAAAACTGCCTAGCAAGAAACTGGACCCGAAATGTGTGGGACCATTCCCCAAAGTAAAGATCATCAATCCAGTCACAGTGCAATTAAAACTGCCTCGATTGCTGGGAAACCAATAGTTTCATAGTAGCCTTTTGAAACCCGTGATCGGATCCACCATGCGACCGCTACCCCGGGTGCCCCCAGGCCCTATGGTCATAGGTGGCCAAACCCATTATGAAGTTCAACGAATCCTTGCTTCGAGATGGCACAGGAGACAACTCCAATACCTAATCAAGTGGAAGGGTTATCCCTATCAGCGGCATCGTGGGTGAAACATAGGAACATCCAGGCTGATCGCCTTATAGCAAAATTCTATGCAGAAAACCCAAGCAAGCCTGAGGGAGGAACGCATCCCTAAGTTATACACCTGTATTCAAAGGGAAGTGAGAGGAGCTGGATGACAACTTGCAAAACATCACCATGACTCTTATCAAGTTGCCATAGTGAAATGAGGTTTCCAGGCATTCCTGTGGTCAGAGGGGAATTCCAAGCTGGCTTGTGAATGCGCATGGATAGATTCAATTACGCTGCTAATTAGCTAACATGATTTATTACCAGGCAGAGGGTAGGGGACACAGGGTGTAAAGTGCAGACACCATTAAATGATTTTCAGTTTTAGCTGCACCAAAGTAACGCCAGGATGTTGATTCTAATAAATGATTGGATTTATTTTGAACTTTGTCTTGAGGCTCGTAAATTTGTTATGTTTTCTTCTGGAATCTTCACACCCGGGGCAAAATTACCCAAGCCCAAACTGTACACCATGATGCCCCACGAATTGCAAGAGATGTGCAAATACATAGACAAAAACCTAGCAAGGGGGTTCATTGAGCCAGCCAAGCCACGGGTTGCAGCACTAGTCCTCTTCAAGGAAAAAAAATGGAATTATGAGATTGTGTGTGTGGACTTTCGAGGGATAAAAGGGGTGTGCATACACAACCTATACCCCCTCTCCCTCATGAAGAACATGCTGTCTCATCTAGCCAAGGGAAAAGTCTTCACCAAACTAGACCTCTGAAAAGCATACTCCCGAGTACATATCAGAGAGGGAGATGAGTGGAAAAAAGCATTCAAATGCCCCCTAGGGAGCTTTTAATTCAAAGTGATGTATTTTGGGCTGCAGGGGCCCCCAGTGGTATTCATGCAGTTAATAAATGAGGTGCTGCACGAGCTCTGTTTTAGGCATGTGATCTCTGTCTTCTTCAGTGAATACTGAAGCAAAGAATTCATTGAGTCTCTGCAATCTCTGTTTCCTCCTTAATAATCCCTTGCCTTCCATTGTCGGCTAATGGTTCAATGGCCTTCCCAGTTGGGTTCTTACTTCTAATGTACTTAAAGAAGTCCTTGTTATTTCTTTGAGTGTTTTTAGTTAAATGCTCCTCAAAGTCTTGCTTTGCTTTCCTGATTGTTGCCTTGCATTTGTTCTGCCAGAATTTATGTTTCTGCCTGTTGTCCTCATTTGGAGAAGCCTTCCATCTTTTAAATGAGCTTTTCTTGCTTTTGATCACTTCCCGAACAGCTCCTGTAAGCCACATCGGAGTCCTCTTGAACCTGCCGGTGCCCTTTTTCCTTTTAGGTATACATTCCAATTGGGCCTCTGTTATTTTTTTGTGAGCAGCCTCCATGCCTCATGGAGTGTTTGGTCTTTCTCAATTCTCCCTTTCAGCTTCTTTTTTACTAGTTTCCTCATCTTCGGGAAATTTCCTTTATGAAAATGTGAGGTCTCTGTGTTAGATTTTATCGGTGATTTGCAGTCTATGATTAAGTTAAAAATAATGGTGTTGTGGTCACTGTTCCGTATTGGATCAGTCACATTAACATTTTGCACCAGATCCTGTATATTGCTCAGAACCAAGTCAAGGATTCTTGTACCTCTAGTTGGGTCTTCAACCATCTGTTCCAGGGAACAATCATTTAGCATATCTAGGAACTTTATCTCTTTGTCATGTGCTGAACAACAGTTCACCCAGTCTATGTGAGGGTAATTGAAATCCCCTATTATAACCAGGCTTCCCTTTTTTGATGCCTCCTTTACAACATTCTCCAACTGCCAGTCTCTCTCGGGGGCTTGGGTCGGAGGCTGATAACATATGCCTGCATTCTTTTGGCTTGATAGTCTTACCCACAGAGTTTCTAGTGGTGACTCTAAATCACCTCGATATGCCAATTCGTATGACTTTATCTCTTCTTTGACATACAAGGCTACACCACCTCCCATTTTCCCCTTCCTGTCCTTCCTGTACAGTTTGTAGCCTGGGATGACTGTATCCCATTGGTTATCATCCGTCCACCAGGTTTCAGTAATACCAATAATATTAATATTTTTGTCTATTGCTAAGTATTCCAGCTCCCCTATTTTGTTCCGGAGGCTTCTGGCATTTGCATGCTGGCATTTATATATACTTTTCTGATGCAGTCTTTTGAGTCCAGTTGCATCCTTAGACTGCTTCTTGCATCCTTCTGCTAGAGTGCTGGTGACTGGCTCCTCGCTCTGCTCAGTAATTATTGCATCCTCCTCACTACTCAAGTAAACACTTTCCCGAACCGGATGCTGCCCAGCTCCTGGTAGGGCTAGTTAGGGCTAGATGGAGTGATGGAGGCGGGTCTTGAGAACGTTTTCTGGGAGGAGTTTGACCCTGTGACTCCCGAGGACGTAGACAGGATTTTGGGTAGGCTTAGCACTGTCACATGTTTATTGGACCCGTGTCCCTCCTGGTTGGTGCTGGCCACCCGGGAGGTTACACGAGGCTGGCTCCAGGGTATTATCAATGCTTCTTTGAGAAAGGGTTTCTTCCCCACCACTTTGAAAGAGGTGGTGGTGAGGCCCCTCCTCAAGAAGCCTTCCCTAGACTCGGCACTTTTGGCAAACTATCGTCCAGTCTCCAACCTTCTCTTTGTGGTGAAGATTGTTGAGAGTGTGGTGGCGTGACAGCTTCCCAAGTACCTGGATGAAGCTGTGTATCTTGATCCATACCAGTTGGGTTTCAGGCCTGGGTACAGCATGGAAATGGCCTTGGTCGCATTGGTTGATGATCTCTGGAGGGCTCGGGACAGGGGTTGTTCCTCTGTCCTGGTCCTATTAGATCTCTCAGCAGCCTTTGATACCATCGACCATGGTATCATGCTGCGGCAGTTGGAGGGGTTAGAGGTGGGGGAAACTGTACTTCGGTGGTTCTCCTCCTTCCTCTCTGACCATTCGCAGTTTGTGTTGGCAGGGGGAGACAGAAGTCGTCCTCAAGGTGCCTCACTTGTGGAGTACCCCAGGGGTTGCTCCTCTTGCCCCTTCTGTTCAACATTTATGTGAAGCCGCTGGGCGAGGTCATCCGGGGTTTTGGGGTAAAGTTCCATCAGTATGTTGATGATACGCAGCTGTACGTTTTGTCCCCAGACCACGCCAATGTTGCCCTTCACATGATGTCCCAGTGCCTGGAGGCCATGCGGATCTGGATGGGGAGGAACAGGCTCAGGCTCAACCCCTCCAAGACCAAATGGCTGTGGTTCATGGTGTCCCATTACAGTCAACTGGTTCCATCGCTGGCTATGGGGGGTGAGACCTTAGACCCCACAGGAAGGGTTCGCAACTTGGGTTTCCTCCTGGATGCATGGCTGTCCTTGGAAGATCATATGACGGCTGTCACCAGGGGGACTTTTTATCAGGTTCGCCTGATCTACCTGTTGCATCCCTTCCTGGATCGGGATGCCCTGCGCACAGTCACTCACACCCTTGTATCTTCCCGCAGAGGCGTAGCGTGGGGGGTGCAGGGGGAGCCGGCCGCACCGGGCGCAACATCTGGGGGGGCGCGCTCGCACTCGCAGCTCTCTGCCCCTGCCTGGCTCACTCACTTTCTCTGCAGTGCTGGCTGTGCGAATCCGATCCGAGCCGGCCGAGCTGAGGCGAGGGGAAGGGAAGTCAGGAAGCCGAGAGCTCCCCCGCTACCTCCTGCAAAAATCGCCTATATGCAGATTACAAGCGGAGGAGAGGAAGGGGCTTGACCCACCCATTCGCCTCGCCTATTGCGGGCAGCAGAGGTCGCTGTGGAGCAGCCTCGGCCACCGCCCCCCTCCCTCTCCCCGCCGATGAAATAACGGGGCTGGGGAGAGAGAAAGAGTGAAGGCGCCGAGCTGGGGGTGGAGGAAGAGTTCACTTTGCAACAAACCCCCCCTCAGCAAAAGAGCTTAGCGCGCGCGGGAGGTAGCCCCCCCACACACACACAAACACACACACACCGGCGGCGTCTGGCCCGGGAAGACACAGCTTGCAAAGAGGACAGGTAAAAGAGCGGGGGAAGCGAACCCAAAGGCCGCAGGGGGAGGCTCGGTGGAAGGGACGGCGGAAACACCTGTCGCTGCTTCTGCTTGAGTTACCTGAGTGGTTGGGAGGATGGGCTTTCTCTTACCCTTCCAGCTGGAAGCTGCAAGCAGCGCCGGCAAATCACTTACAAGGGTGTCCCATGTTCCTGGGAGAGGTCCCGGAAAGGTGCTGCCTGTTTGTTTTGGAAGGAAGTTTATACTTCGAAAGGGGATGTGGAAAGTCGCTCTCAACCAGATGCCTCTAGTAGTTTTGAGAAGGGAGGTGGTGGCAGAAAGAGTAGTAGTCCCTCTGTACGGTTTGGGGTTTTTAGGTCGGGTTTCCTAAGCATTCATTCAGAGGTCAATCATGACATCTACAATCCGTATCTATGAGGTAGCTTTTGTGGCCCTTAGAGAAGATTACCAGTTGTGGAGTAAAGCCCATTGAATTGAAGGACACTTGTATAGGGTTTTAAAACCAAGGTACTCAAGTTAGCATCCCCTAAAAGTGTTAAATAAAAAATGTCACCAATTCTGAACAACATCCTGATTTGCTGATGTTTTGCAGTAAGCACATATATTTTTAAAAACAAATTTAAAAGTACAGTATTTGAAACAATTTTTTCAAAAAGACAGTCTGAGCTCAGCAATCCTTGTTCTTCCTCTCAGAATTTCATGCCAATATGAAGGAACTTGCATTGGTTTCATTGTTTTTAAGGTGGGAACTTACACCTTTTCCTTAAAAGTTTTTATTATTGTCCCTTCTGACATTTTCTGCCTGAATACTTTTTTTTGACTTGGGATAAATGAAAATTAGTTTTTTTTAAAGACTTTGAGGTTGTGTTTTAGTCGGTTTTCAGAGTAACCTAGCAGAAATGAGTCATAACTTGATTACTTTGAGGCTTTAAAGGCATGCCTATTGTTGTAGATATTTACCCAACTACACTTGTATGTGCTATTAAGTTTGTGATATAGATAAGTAAGTACTGTGTACTTTGACCACTCCCATTACTTGTACTGTACTGTTCTATATACCTCCCTTGGTAAGGTTTGAAAGGGCAGTTAAAATTCCAAGACGCCAACATTATTTTAATTGCTAGGCCTATGTAAATCCTGAGTATCCACATGAAACAGAAATTGGATGATACAGCCTACAAGAACACAAATTCTGAATGAGCAGACTGTGTTGAAGGTGGGGTTTCTGAATGGGAAAGAAGCCTTTCTTTTGCCTCCTTTGAAACGATAAGCTCTATCTTGTGAACTCTGTTCTGGTGCTTTGAATGACTTCTGTGAACTTGCTTCTTGTAAACTGGTCAAGTGTTGGTGAACTTGCTCCTTGTGATAAAATGGTTGAATGCTGCTTGGGTAACTACAGAAAAATGATGCATTGGTTCGGTCGTCCTTTTTCCTCCTGCAGTATGCCACCATGTCCCACTGCTCTCATGTCCTCAAAAGGTCTAAAAATTCCAGCTGAAGAATGTGCTGTTTTTCCTCTGACAATTGTCATAAATTGAGGACTATGCCAAACTCATTTTCTTAGTATGGAAATAGTTTGCTATTGACTTCTTCTGGAATTCTGGTCTACTCTACAGTCTTGATATCTTCTGGTAGTATCTTATCTCTGAATGATTCAGGCCTGATTCTATGTGCCTCTGAGCTCACACAAGGTTGGCTAAATGGTTGCCCCCTCCTGAGACTTGAAGTCAAATAATGAGAGTTAAAAAACCACTTCGATGACTGGTCTAGTTTATGAACTTTCATAAGAGCTTACTTCATCATACTGAGTTACTGCTGAAGTGTCATCTTTTCTTAGACTGCATTTTAAATGGGCATTTCAGTATACTTGACTGTTTATAATTGGTTGCATGCATGAAGTTTTGAATCTAAAAGTATAACGTGAATTATATCCCATGTCACATGCTTCAATTTCTACTTGTAGAATGTACATACCCTTCCTGTGAGAAGGAATTGCAGAGATTATAAGGAAAATGGTTATGATTTTTCATAATGATTAAGTTATTTTTTGTACAATCGTAATGTTTTTAACAGGGGACTGTATTTAAACAATGTCTCTTTAAAAACAAACCATTGCTAGCTATGTACATTTTAGTATCTATAACATTATGTTTTCTTGACCTAGCTTTTAGCTACATATAAATAGAGATTGCAGTCATTTTGACAGCTAGATTTGATACTAATCATCCTTTTTATACATAATTAATATATTTGCTTGATGTAAAGTTCATCATCAGGATGACCTGATTTTGGGGAGAGAAAAGCGCTTCGATGTCACAGTTAACTATAAATTTATATCAAGCAAATAAATCATATTTATTTATTTACTAGCCGTTCCCAGCCATGCGTTGCTGTGGCCCAGTCTGGTTAAACGGCCAACCAATCTGTGTGTAGATCTACACCTGCACAAACAAACACATACACACAACCACCATATAACCCCCAACCTACCTACCTACCTACTCCCTTTCTCCCTCTACTTATGAGCCAAGAAAGACTGAGTAATCTAGCAATACTGTCCATTGAGAGAGACTTTAATGTAGATTTCAATTCCGTTGTTGAAAAATTTGCGCTAATTAAAAGCAGGCGAATTTAAATTAATCTGTATATTATATACAGATTGATATCTTGCACTTCTATTAAAGAATTACAATTAGAGGTACAGGATTGAGGAAGTTGGCTCCATCTAGCCCAGTCTTGGATCATCTCCAGGGTATGGTTCCATTTTGATGTTTAGTTTTTGTTCTTGATATTGATATCATCTTGATATGATGGTTGTGAGACGACATATAATAGCATGGCCCATGCTAGGTTACTACATTTGTAGATTTGTATTCATAGACCTGCTGAAAATGTGGAGAATGTGTAATGCATGTTCGCACTCAATAAAGTGTTTGAAAATAAACTTGTATTTAGATGCATTTTACTTTAATTACATCAGTATTTTCATAACAAACAATACATGTGCTTAGGGGGTAAGGGTTTCTTTAACTAATCTAGTGGAAGAGACTCGAGTGCTAAAATCCACGGGTTAGGGGGCGCAAATTACTTGCCTTGCCCTGGGTGCTAACAACCCACGCTACGCCACTGTCTTCCCGTCTGGACTATTGTAATGCTCTCTACATGGGGCTCCCCTTGAAGAACACCCAGAGGCTCCAACTGGTCCAGAATGCGGCTGCGCGAGTAATTATGGGGGTGACGTGATGTTCCCATGTAACACCCCTCCTGCGCAAGCTACACTGGCTTCTGATGGTTTTCCGGGTGCGATTCAAGGTGTTGGTTACTATCTTTAAAGCGCTCCATGGCTTAGGACCTGGGTACCTACGAGATCACCTTCTGCCACCCAGAGCCTCCAACTGGCCAATACGCTCCCATAGAGAGGGTCTCCTCATGGTGCTGGCGGCTAAACAATGTTGACTGATGACACCCAGGGGAAGAGCATTCTCCGTGGGAGCATTTGTCCTCTGGAACGAATTTCCCCTGGAGTTAAGAATTATCCCTGACCTACGCACCTTCCGCCGTGCTCTCAAAACCTTTCTTTTCCAACAAGCCGGGCTGGTGTAAATACGAATTTTTAAATATGAATTTGTATTAATTTTAATTGGGATTTGTTGGTTTTTAATCTTATGAGAGGCCAAATTATTTAATATGTTTTTTAAATTGTTTTAAACTTTTATCTATCTGTTTTACTTTGGCTGTACACTGCCCTGAGTCCTGAGTAGGGCGGTATAATAAATAAACAAATAAATAAATAAATAAATAAATAAATAAATAAATAAATAAATAAATAAATAAATAAATAAATAAATAAATAAATAAATAAATAAATAAATAAATAAATAAATAAATAAATAAATAAATAAATAAATAAATAAATAAATAACATTATTCTTTTTGTTCTCTTTTACAATATGTTAATAAAGTTAGATATAATAGATTCATGGATTATATGATCTGTAAGAGGCTTTTGTAATCATTTAACCCAGCTTCCTGCATTGTGCAGCAAACCAATAAACCAACAGTGACAGGTGTTCAGCCAGTCTATATGTGAAAATCTCTGACTTGGAATTCATCACTGTTTTAAGTGGATTATTCCACTGGGTAACAGATCTTGCTGACAGAAATTCTAATTAATTTTTTTAAGCGGGTCGCAGTTCTAGGGGTGTTTGAACAAAATTCTTAATTTGGCTTTTAGGGGGTTCCAGGGAGGAGGGGAGGGATAGTTTACAATTTAAATGGGGGATTGAATCTGGTTTTAGCGCAGGTTTTTGTCATTTAATAAGTTTTTAAATTATAATTGGTATTATTTTGTATATTGTTTTAAATTCCTGTGCGCCGCCCTGGGTCCTTGCGGAGAAGGGCGGGATATAAATTGAATAAATTGAAATTAAATTGAATTGAAATAGAGTTTTAATATATTATATCAGTGTGATAAAACCTTCATTTGTGAACAGACAAGGTGTAGAGATCAGTGGTGGGATTCAAAAATGTTTACTACCAGTTCTGTGGGTTTGGCTTGGTGGGCATGGCTTGTTGGGTTTAGCAAAGGAAAGATATTGTAAAATCTCTATTACCACCCCAGTTCAGGTAAAGGATACTGTAAAATCTCCATTCCCTCCCCACTCCAGGGGAAGATTACTGAAAAATCCCCATTTCCTCCTGATCAGCTGGGACTCGGGAGGCAGAGAAGGGGAGACATGATAGCAGTGTTCCAATATCTAAGGGGTTGCCATAAAGAAGGGAGAGTCAAACTATTATCCAAAGCACCTGAGGGTAGAAACTAATCAAGGAGAAAAGCAACTTAGAACTGAGGAGAAATTTCCTGACAGTTAGAACAATTAATCAGTGGAACAACTTGCCTCCAGATGCTGTGAATGCTCCAACACTGGAATTTTTAAAGAAGATGTTGGATAACCATTTGTCTGAAATGGTATAGGGTTTCCTGTCTAGGCAGGGGGTTGGATTAGAAGACCTCCAAGGTCCCTTCCAACTCTGTTATTCTATTCTATAATGGTATTTATCCCACTTTTTTCTAGCTTACCAAAAAATAGGTTGTTGTCTACTTGTTGAATCCTTTGCATAGTATATACTTATACTACATCCACACATTTTACTGGTTTACTAATTTAGTTAAATAATTGGTATTTCAACATTAAAACAATGAAAATAAAGTTTATACAGTTATGTGCACATAGCTCCAGAGTCCTAGTAGCTAGGATATTAAATTACTATAGAACAACAATAGTATTTTGAACTCCACAGCTTGAATTTCTAACCATTTATCCCTCACTGGTCGCTATTTATTATGTTATTTCTCAGGATTATTAGGAAGGTGGAGATAATTATTTATTATTTATTTATTTAGAAATTTCTATGCCACCCATCTCACTATCAAGCAACCACAGGTGACTCACAATGTTATAATGATATAAAACAATTAAAACCTCAAAAGACTAAAATTGGGGGGGGGGGCAAAGTTAAAACATTTTAACAACAGAAGAAAGAACCAATGTGTACAAGGGATGAAGAACCAATGTGTAGAAGGGATGAAGGTGGCATCTTCTATTAGTTTACTTAGCCATCTCCAAGCAAAAACGTTCTCATCAGGGCCCTAAACTGGTTGCCAGAGCCAAGTTTCTGCTTGGCAGAGCCAAGTCTTCTTTTGGAAAGCCAATAAGGTGGGGGTGGATCTTACCTCAAGGACCATGATGTTCCAAAGGGTGGGTACCATGGTAGAAAATGCTCTTCTCAATAAGGGTGGAGATAGCATCCATGTATGGGTTAAACCTATCCACGCTCTGATTGGACTGAGTCAAATTAATAATTAATTAGCCCGGTATATAACCCCCTAACAGAGGCCCCATACCCAGTTTCCGACTCAGTTCAGCTCTGGGACAGTTCAGTAGACAACTCTGTGCTGACCTATCTACTGACAGGTTTGGAAATAGGCCTACTGTAGCCTTTGGTCTGACAGGACCCCCCCCCCCCCCGCCTCAGCAGCAGCCGGACTCAGGCCCTGTCCTTTAGCCAATGGCCCAGGCCCACAGCTTCTGTCTTAGTCTTACCCTGTTCCTCCCTCCTGAGTCCTGGGGCCTTCAGTCACCAGATCCATCGTGGGCTGCTTGCTGTCCAGAAGGGCAGGGGGGCTGGAAGATAAGGCTTTAGGGAGGTTGGGCCGCGTTCACAGCTCCCTGTGAGGCCTTGTCTGGCGTCTTCAGGCTTTCACCCAGGCTGCACGCCTCGCTTCTCAGCAGATTTCGCCCCCAACGCATGCGCAGTCGCGCACCTGCCTTATCGGGCCGATCGGAGGACTCCCCGCTGTTCAGCGCTTCTCTCTGGGCTGGCGAGCACTCCAGGCCTCGCAGACAGCCGCGAGTGCGATCCCTGGCCCGGCGGAGCCGAGGGGGCTGTTCGTCGGTGCGCTGACCCTCCGCCATTGGGAGGACTCAGCAAGGAGCGTGCCCGCCATTTTCGGCATCTTTGAAGCCCGCCAAAAGTCGCGGCCGCCATTTTGGGCGCCTGAATGCAGATCGGCCGGGGCGAATAGGAGCGGCAGGCCTTCCACCAGGGCCGATCGCGCTGGAGAGGCCTCGGCTTCCTCTTTGGGCCTAGCGGCGGCAGCGCCTAATAAGGAGACTTCGCAGACGCCAAATCCTCGTCCAGGGAGGCACCCCACTCGGCCTCTAAGGGAGGAAAGTCCAAGAGCCCCTCCGCCTCCAAGGCCCCTGACCGCCCTGCAGGGGGCAAAGCCCCAGCCCCCGCTATCCCTCTGGCGGCCCCTCAGCTGGCGGCCCCTCCTCCGCGGGTGGCTACCCCGATCCACTTGGAGCTGACTCCAGGCCCATTCAGCCCCAAATGGCCGATTGACACCTCCGACCTGTGGGGCGGCAGCGGGGGCCGTCCCGCATTCCAGGCGGCTGATGCCACCTTTACGCCTACGGCCGCGGGCCTTCGCCCTGAGGCCTCATGGGCCTCCAGCTTCGCTACCCCACTTGTGGCCTGGCCGACCCCTCCGCCTCTGGCAACGGCGCCTCCGGCCTTGGCGTCGATGCAGGACTACATTGCAGCCGCTGTCCGCCAGGATATCGAAGCGGGGATCCAGGAGCGCACGCAGAGGGCCCCGCAGGGTGCAGTCCCCACCCTGCCCACGCTGCAATTGCAGACCGTCCAGCGAGCACCTGCCTTGTCCCCGGCTGACCCCGTCCCAGACCCGGCTGCCGACTCCGATGAGGGGGATTTTCGCGAGGCTGACCTCTTGGGTGATGAGGAGCAGGGGCCGGAAAAACCAGCCAGTACCGGGCTCTTCCCTCAGGCCCTGTTCACCCCCCTCCTGGCCAAGGCCAAGGTGGCCTCCAGTTTTGGCTCCGAGCCTCCCCCAGCACCAGCCGCACCGACCGCCCAGGCACCCAGATCCTGGTACTCGGAGCCCACAGTGGAAACAGAAGCCATCCCGACGCCCCAGGTGTTCGTGGACGCCATTCGGCGCCAATGGGCCTCCCCCACTGCGGGTCCGGGGCCATCCGGGATTGAAAGACATTTCTTTAACGTGGAGCCGCTACTGGATACGGCTCTGGCCTGGCCGGAAGTGGATACCCCCATTGCGGCCCTGTATTCGGCAGCTACTCTTCCTGGGGGCCAGGAAGACCTCCTTAAGCCTGAGGACTGGAAGGCTGACAGGGTGCTCCACAAGACACATCAGGCCTCGGTCTGGTCCTTAAAAGCTTCCACGGCTACTTCCTTTTTTACCAGGTCCAGCATGCATTGGCTTCAGCAGCTGCAAGAGAGGATCCCGGTGGCGGACACCCATGCCCACCAGGACCTGAATAAGGTCGTGGCGGCGGTAGTTTTCTGCGGACGCTACCTTGAGTGCCGCCCGCTTCTCGTCACGGGCCCTGGCTTCTTCAGTAGCTTCCCGTCGCCTCCTGTGGCTCCGCCAATGGCAGGCCAAACTAAAGCATAAATGGAAGCTGGCCTTGGCCCCTTACACCGGCGAGAAGCTTTTCGGTGATGCCCTCACTCCCCTCCTTGTAGAGGATAAGGATAAGAAGAAGACCTTGCCCTCCAACCCCAGGCGCGCCGCCTCACGGCCTGTGCCGTATCCTCGCCGTAGCAGGGGCCAGGATTACGGGGGTTCTTTTTGCCCCAACTACCAGTCCCAGGGGTTTCGGGCCCAGGGGCAGAACCAGCAATATCGCCCTCAACAGCGTCAATATGGGCAGCAAAGGGGCGGGGGTGCTAGGCGGCCCTTTCGGGGAGGCGGAGACCATCCCTTCTGCAGATCTTGAGCGGTCTCAGGGGGCTCCCCCCATCGGGGGCAGGCTTCGCCTCTTTGCGGCCCAGTGGGAGGTCACAACCTCCGACGCCTGGGTGCTAGCCACGGTCAGGGACGGCCTGACCCTGGACTTTGTGACCCCTCCCCCTCCCTCCTTCGTCCCCTGCCACATACCCTCTGATCCTGACAGGAGGAGTTTGGTGGTCTCGGCCATCCAGCACCTCCTGGACATCGGGGCCATTTGCCCCGTCCCGTCTGGCCAGGTTGGCCTTGGTTTTTACTCCCGCCTTTTCGTCATCCCTAAACCCTCCGGTGGTTGGAGGGCCATACTCGACCTTAAGAGACTGAATGTTTACGTTCGTTACAAGCGTTTTAAAATGCATTTGTTGTTTTCTATTTTGGAGGGTGTTCATGTTGGGGATTTCCTGTGTTCCATAGACTTGACAGATGCATATTTACATATACCTGTGTTACTTGATCACCAGCAATATTTGCGTTTTTTTTTGGTTCAAATCATTATCAATATACAGCGTTGCCATTTGGCCTTTCATCCGCGCCCCGTGTGTTTACTAAGGTCATGGCAGCCTTGGCTACCCACCTTCATGCGATTCCCGTCCGTGTGCAGCTTTATCTGGATGACATCTTGGTGCAATCATCCTCACGGGAGGCGGCAGTAAGGGATCTGGCAGTCACTGTGGGGGTTCTGGAGGCTCATGGGTTCTCCATTAATCAGGCCAAAAGCAACTTCCTCCCCTCTACCAGAATTCTGCATCTAGGGGCCTGGATTGACTCAGTGGGGGGGTCAGGTTTTCCTGTCTGAGGAGCGAGCCAGCAGCATTGTCCAGTTGGTAGGGCTGGTCCAGGCTGAGCCCAGGCCCACATTAGCCGATTTGTCTCAGCTTCTGGATAAAATGATCTCTGCCATCTCCATCATCCCATGGGCTCGGCTGTGCTCCAGGGACCTCCAGTGGTTCCTACTGCCGTTCCAGAGGAGGAAAGTCGCTCATTCCTGTATGCAAGTATCCTTGCCCCCTGTGGTCCGGAGGTCGTTGGATTGGTGGACGTCACCCGCCTTGGGGCGGGGTTGTCAGTTCAGGGTCACTGAGAGGGTGACCATCACCACTGCCGCTAGCCTGCTGGGCTGGGGGGCCCACATGGGCGACAGGGTGGCTCAGGGGCTGTGGTCCAGGGAGGAGGCCGTTCTTCCCATTAATCTCCTGGAATTGCGGGCTATCAGGTTGAGCCTCCTGGAGTTTACAGAGGTTATCTCGGGCCACCACATGTTGGTGTTGACCGACAACATCACGGCCAAGGCCCACGTAAACCGCCAGGGGGGGACCAGATCCAGGGCCCTTATGGCGGAGGCGGAACTTTTGGTCTCCTGGGCAGAGGTCAATCTGCAGTCCATTGTGGCCGACCATATATCTGGGGTGGATAACACTAGGGCGGACTGGCTTAGTAGGGTCCAGATCGACCATTCTGAATGGTGTTTGCATCCCTCTGTTTTCCAGGAGATATGTCATCAGTTTGGCGTGCCCCTGGTGGACCTGTTCGCCTCCCCGGAGAACGCGCAGCTTCCGAGGTTTTTCTCCAGATTCCAGTCGGATGGCGCTGAGATAGTGGATGCTCTTAGAGCTCCTTGGCCTGAAGGTCTTTTGTACACTTTCCCCCCTACCCCTCTTCTGCCTAGGGTCATCCGACGGATAGTGTACTTGCGAGGGCAGGTGATCGTGATAGCGCCGTACTGGCCGAGGAGACCATGGTTTGTGGACCTCCTGTCCCTGTCGGAGACAGACCCATGGAGAATACCGCCACACAGGATCTGCCTGATGCAGTGCTCCCTGACGCACCCAGAAGCAGGGTGGCTCCAGTTGGCCGCCTGGAAGTTGAACGGCTCGTGCTGAGGGATGGTGCCTTTTCGAACAGGGCCATCGCAACCATTCAGGCATCCAGGAGGGCTTCCACTACGCGTATCTATAACACGACGTGGAAGATTTTCTGCACCTGGTACGCTAAGGCGCAGGTGGTTCCCGAGGTCGCGTCCGTTCCACAAGTTCTGGAATTTCTGCAGGATGGCCTGGACAGGGGGCTGTCACCCAATACCATCAAGAGGCAGGTGGCGGCCCTGGGAGCTGTTCTCACGGTGGGTGCGGGGATCTCCCTTTCACAACACCCCACTGTCCGTAGGTTCTTAAAGTGCGCAACGAATCTGCGACCTCCCCCGGTGCACAGGTATCCTACCTGGGATTTGTCTAAAGTCCTGGCTGCTCTAACCAAGCCACCTTTCGAGCTGTTGGAGGAGGTGTCCTGGCAATTCCTTACCTGGAAGGTGGTCTTCCTGGTGGCCATCACCTCCGTGAGGCGGATTTCAGAGTTGCAGGCTCTCTCGGCCAGGGAGGAACTGTGTCATTTCTATCCGGACAGGGTGGTTCTCCGCCTTGATCCTGCCTTTGTTCCCAAAGTAGGTTCCTGGTTTCATTGCGCCCAGGAGCTGGTGCTTCCCGCATTCGGGGCCGACTTGCCACAATCTACTGGTTCCGGGGAACAGCTGCTGGATGCCCAAAGGGCCTTACAGGTTTACCTGGAGCGTATGGCGGTCATTCGCCGTTCGGAGTCCCTGTTCATTTCTTTTTTACCGGGTTCTCTAGGAAAGAAGGTTTCGGTCTCCTGTGTGGGGAGATGGGTTCGACGTTGCATCGAGATGGCCTACGCCACCTGCGATGAGGCGGTTCCGTCGGGTATCACTGCCCATTCCACATGTAGCGCTGCAACATCCTCAGCCTGGGCTACTCAGGCGTCCCTGGAGGAGATCTGCAGGGCGGCAGCTTGGACCTCACCTTCCCCGTTCATCAGGCATTACAAACTGGACGTTTTTGCCTCAGCTGAGGCCGACTTTGGTCGGCGTGTCTTGCAGTCTGCCTGGCCTTCTTCTAGTTCATAGGTCTGATCGTTGGTTATTCTACCGGTGAGTCTGTGATCTTTTTCTTCGTCGTAAACTGGGTATGGGGCCTCTGTTAGGCCAGGGGGGGACCATGCTTTCTGGTTTTATGCTTAATAAAAAAGTCTCGGGTTTCCTTTCCATATTTACCCCAGTAATCTCTCTTAGCCAGTTTCGATCCTTCTCCAGTATTTCATGGCCTCAATATAAGACCACCAAACATGGTAGAATGTACCATCCCTTCTTCCACTTTTCCAGCACATTGGAGATAACCCACGAAACATTTTGGCTAACCTCGTTGGTGGAAAATGCCATCTATAAGCCATTTTTGACGTTCCACGCATGCAAGGGAGGTTCTGTGCATGCGCTCACATTGCTACCAAATCTGTAGCAAAGGTAAGTGGATTTCACCCCTGGGTGATTCAGTCCTTAAATAATCTGGATCCATGCCATAAATGGCCTTTAAGGTAATGAATTGAACTTGGGAGAAACTGGCAGATAATGCAGTAGTGGTGTTAGATATCAGTAACAGTTATAATGGCTTACACCAAGGTCCTCTGTTCCGGCAGGAACAAAGATTCAATCTGATTGTTCAAAGGTCTGACAGCTCCCTATAAAAGGGCTGCTGTCAGATAGAGCATTGCTGATTTGTACATAGTTGATCTGTGCTAATAAAGAGCTGTTTGTTGCTGAAGCCTGAGTCTGCCTCATCCGTTCACCCTATTCAACACTGGCGATGAAGGTGGATTGGAGGCAACTAGGCACCAAAAAGAGCTAACACAATCAGCGAGCCAAATCCAGTCTGGAGCTCAGTGCAGCATCGAGCAGCCATCTTTTGAGCAGCAAATTTGAACGCACTCAAGAACACAAGATGACAATGCACACCCCACCGACCCCATATGACCCAGCCAACAAACACTGGGAATCTTACATGATGAGATTCGATTGCTTTCTCAAAGCCAACGACCTCGTAGGCCTTTTTGAAGGCCGCAAAAAAGAATATGTTCCTGAGCTACTGCGGGCAAGAGGTGTTCAAAACAGTGAAGGACTTGTCCAAGCCAACACTACTCCAATGGGTCGCTTGGTCGGTTCTACAACAGACGCTGAGGACACACTACTCTCCCAGACCGTCTAAATTTGTTAGGAGGCACATATTCAACTTCCACAACCAGAAAAAAGGTGAATCCATTAACCAGTATGTGGCAGAGCTCAGAAAGGCCACAGCATACTACGAATTTAGAGATTTGGACAATCTTCTACTTGAGCGCATCATATTAGGTGTTTGGGACATTAACCTACAGAGGAGGTTGCTAGCAAAACCCAACCTCACTCTTCAAATCGCCCTTGAAGAAGGCAGAGCAACTGAGGCTGCAACTCAGTCAACTGAAATGCTGAAGCATCAAAATAGCCTGAAAATCACACAGAAGAGCGCAAACATGCATCGTGAGATTGCAGAGCCAGAAGGCTCAGAAAATGAAGATGACAGCTACTGCATGCACAGTGATCGCGTGAAGCTGCCGTTGTCAGGACTGCTTCCATCATAATTCAAGAAAGACCACGCTCAAACCCATTTTGAAAGTTTAAGGTTACTTTTACTGATTATAATAAGACCGCAGCGAAAGTCAAGCAAGGAATGAGATATTTAGGCGTGCAACATACATATCAAAGCATTACCCATCCCCGAACACCCCTGGACCCCACCATATTATCCAATGCAGATTCATCCACGATGTCAGGTGGGCAACATGCTCAGGAGCATCATCACAATGGAATGCGAGACCGTTAGCCTTGGCGATATCAGGCCCAGGCTCCATCCTCCTCCAGCACACTTAATGTCCAGTACCCACAGCCCGTCCCTCCCTGTTTCAAATGGCAGCCGAAGCAAGCAATAAAGCAGAGGCTGACATCCGGCCCTACTCCAGAAAAGCGACGTCAGTCCTGTAAAATAGACAAAAATAGATAGGGACATAGACCAACATAACAACACAAAAAACACATGAAACAGCAGTAGTTAAGGCTTGTCAGGATATTTAGCATAAAACTTCTTCAATAGTTTAGGGGCTTTAATGTGACATTTGTCCACCCACTCAGTGTGGGACGGAGGGAAATCTTTCCAAGACACAAGGTATTGCACCCTGTTCCTCCGCACTCTAGAGTCCAAATTGTCCCGTACTTCATAGTGCTTTTCACCATCAACCATGATTGGCGCAGGGGGAGCAGATTATGGTTGGCGAAGGTGGGATAATCGTTCAGGCTTCAACAGGTGGACGTGGAAGATCAGGTAAAGCCGCCAATAAGTCTTCCGCAAGTCCAATTTGACTGAAACGGAACTGATGATTTTAGTAATTGGGAAAGGGCCAACAAACTTCGGACCCAATTTCTTGCATTTCTGAAGACTTTCTAGAAACCTAGTAGAAACGTACACTCAGTCACCAACTTTGTAGTTTGGAGGTGCAGCCCGTTTTTTATCAGCATACATCTTATGAGACTGGTGAGCATCATCCAACGTTTTCCATGCAATGGGCCAAAATGTTGTCATCTTACTACTCCAATCCGAGAGAGATAGAACAGCGGGAGTCTCGTGAGGCAGCTCGGGAATTGGCACAAAGTCCTGGCCATAGATTACTTTGAAAGGGGTCATGCCAGTGGTGCTATGAACAGAATTGTTGTACGCTACCTCAGCGTGGATTAAGAGATCGGCCCAGTCACCTTTTGGTAATTTATAAAACAACGAAGATATTGTTCTAGAACAGAATTAGCCCTCTCACAAGCCCCGTTAGTCTGAGGGTGGTGGGAGGAGCTTAAGCCCTGGGAGGAGCCAATCATCCTCAAAAACTCTTTCCAGAAATGAGAGGTGAATTGAACCCCTCTATCAGAAATAATACATTTAGGAACACCGTGCAGCCAATAAATGTGACTCAGGAACAGTTTTGCCAAGATTTTGGCTGAGGGGATCTTCGTGCACGGTACAAAATGAACCTGTTTTGAAAACAAATCAGTAACCATCCATATGACTCTGGCTACTTGGAAGATCAACAATGAAATCCATAGATATTTCTTTCCAAGGAGCCTCCGGACGTGCTACAGATTGAAGGAGACCTTGAGGTTTGCCAGGAGAACGCTTTGAGGCAGCACAAACTGGGCAACTTGTGATGTAAGATTCAATGTCTTTTTTCAATGATGGCCACCAAAATTGTCGTTTAATCAAGTGCAGAGTTTTTACGAATCCAAAATGACCAGCCAAACGAGAGTCATGCGCCCTTTGGAGTACAAAAGAGTGGAGTGTTGCTGGGACATAAATCTTAGAATCCACCCAAGGCAAATCATCCCTTAAAGTACAGTCCCCGCAGTGTGCAGCAAACCACTCATCAGCCTGAAGATGATTTCTAAGATCTTTAATCTTAGAAATCAGTTCGGGTGGGGCTTATACTATCGAATGGCTTCTAGTTACGACAGGAGCAGCCAAGCTACACACCAGAATAATGGGTTGGATGATAGTGAGCTTCGAGCTATTATATTGAGGAAGGCGTGATAAGGCATCAGCCATAAAGTTCTTTCCTCCCGGAATGTATTTCAGGGAAAAATTAAAGCGACTGAAGTATTGAGACCAGCGGACTTGTTTAGGAGAGAGTTTGCGGGGCATCTGCAAGGACTCCAAGTTCTTATGATCAGTCCATACCTCAAATGGGTGACTTGCCCCCTCCAAAAAATGTCGCCAAGTCATAAGAGCCCAACGCACAGCAAAAGCTTCTTTTTCCCAAATGGCCCACCTCCTTTCAGTATCAGAGAGTTTACGAGAGGTGTAAGCGCAGGACTGTAAATCTCCGATGGAGTTGTATTGCAATAGAACCGCTCCAACCACAACATCACTGGCATCAGCCTGTACAATGAAAGGTGTGTTCATGTCAGGGTGTTTCAAAATCGGCTCTGCCGCAAACAAACGTTTAAGTTTTTCGAAAGCCGCTTGGCATTTCATAGTCCAGTTCAAAGGTTTACTAGGCCGCGGCTTGTCATCACCTTTTGTCTTTAATAGGTTCGTAATAGGCAGAGCAATACTCGCAAAAGAGGGGATAAATTGACAGTAAAAATTGGCAAATCCCAAAAAACTTTGCAACTGTTTACGGGTGGGAGGCGGGGCCCATTCAGTCACAGCCGTTACTTTTGCAGGATCCATCTCAGTGCCCTCTGAGGAGATACGATACTCGAGATAGTCGATCCTGCTTTGATGAAAGTCACACTTTGAAAGCTTAGCATACAGTTCCGCAGCTCTCAATTTGCGCAAAACGGAGCGGACTAACTTCACATGCTCTTCACGTGTTTCCGTGTAAATAAGGATGTCATCGAGATAGACGATGATGCCCTTGTACAGGTGTTGATGCAAGACTTTATTTATTAATTGCATGAAAACTGCTGGCGCCCCCTGCAGGCCAAACGGCAAAACTTTAAACTGAAAACAACCCAAAGGGCAATTAAACGCAATCTTCCATTTATCTCCTTCTTTAATTCTAATTCTATAATAAGCCTCTCTGAGGTCCAGCTTTGTAAAGATCTTACCCCTCGCCAAATGGCCGAGCATATCCTTCATGAGGGGGAGGGGGTAGATTCTCTGCGCAAATGGTGTTCAAATTTCTGTAGTCCACCACCAGGCGAAGTTGACCATCTTTCTTTTCTCTGAACATAACAGGAGCTGCTACTCGAGGTCTAGCAGGCTCAATAAAACCCCTCGCCAAATTTTTGTCAATGAACTTGCGCAATTCAATCATCTCCCCGGGTGTCATAAAATAAATGCGTGGTTTTCGCAGTTGCACCTCCGGGAGGAAATCAATGCTACAGTCTGTAGAACGGTGGGGCGGTAACTTATCAGAAGACTTCTCGCTAAAAACATCTTTTAGGTCCCAATACTGTTTAGGAATCTTTTCCTCCTCTGGTATATGTTCCAAAATGGCTGCTGCCTGGCCAGTTTTCATGCTTTCCTCGGGGGTGGGGGGCAGTGGAGCAGGGTCCTCATTAGGGGGGGTGTACTTGAGGGAATGCGTATCCAACCCTCCTTCCAGTCAATTATAGGGTTCCACTTTCGCAACCACATCAATCCCAAAATAATTGGGTTGTCTGCGATAGGCGCCACAATAAAATTTAAGGTTTCTCAATGGTGATCGCCAATTACCAATTCAATTGGTTCCATAAAAAACTGTGCTGGAGCTCCTCCAGTCACCGATCCATCCATCTGACAGAATGCGATCGGAATTCTTAAAGTCTTAAGGCGAAGTCCTAGTTGCTGTACTAGATCCTGGCTGATAAGGCATCGTGAACAACCAGAGTCTAAGAGGGCTAGTAATTCCGAGTGGTGGCCACTAGAGGGAGTTTTAAGCTTAAGGGGAATAGTCATGGGGCCTGACCGGGAACTCACCCAATGTCTGTCCGTCTCATCGTTAGTTCCAGTTTCCTTTTCCCAGTCATCCGGCTTCTCCCCTGGTTGGTAATGGTAGGTGGTAAGATCTAGTGGCTCCATTCCCGACATTGCTGGCCTGGTGTGCAGGTCAGGTCATCTGGAGCCTCTGCTCATCTCAGAGGATGACTTGGGGCAGGGCTTTGGTTTCATTCTGCAATTGTTAGCCCAATGCCTCTCCCTCCCACACCGGAAGCAAGCAGTACCGTGAGGTTTGTTAGTAGCCCCTCCTCTTCCTCCTCTTGGAGCATCACGACAGGGTGTGGGAGGTGGGGAGATTTTAATTTCCCTTTCAATTGCATGAAGATTTTTATTTCTGGCTAGATAAATTTCAACATCAGCGGATAAATCGTACCAGCCCTCGAGGGTGTGGAGGTTACGTCTGTTTATACAGCTTTGATATATATCAGGATGCAAGCCCTCAGTGAAATTGTCGATAAGCACTTCTTCACTCCAACCCCTCATGTAAATGGACAATTCACGAAACCATTGAGTGTATTCTTGAACTGGCTTATTCCCTTGACGAAGGGTTTTCATTTCAAGCCGTGCTTTTCTCTCTATGAGGGGGTCTTCACACATCCCTTCGACCAATCCGCTCCCATAGGGAGGGTCTTCTCCAGGTGCCGTTGGCCGGGCAATGCTGGTTGGCGATGCCCAGGGGAAGGGCCTTCTCTGTGGCAGGCCCTACCCTCTGGAACGACCTGCCTCCCGAACTCCGCACCACCTTGGATCTCCGCCTTTTCCGCCAGCGCCTGAAGACCTGTTCCATCAAGCCGGCCTAGCGTGACACCCATTAACGACTGAGTTTTAGTCTACAAATTTTAATTAGAGGGATTTTAATATGTGGTTTTAGCACAGGGTTCTTAAGTTTAATTGTGGTTTTAGGAAGTTATGTATTTGTATATTTATATGGTGTTTTTAATTTCCTGTGCGCCGCCCTGGGTCCTTTTGTAGGAGATAGGTGCGGGATATAAATCAAATAAAACATAAAACATAAAACATTCAAAGCGCCTTCTCAAAGCGGTCATAAATCTATCAAAGTTTCTCATCAAGGGGGAGTTATCATTATGCAGAGAAACTATCCAATCTGCCGCTTTAGCCTCAAGGGCGAGGCTAACAACTCTAATTTTTGCCTCGTCGTTTGGCAGATCGAAAGCAGCTTGCCTTACAAAGTTGCTGACATGCAGTAGAAAAAATCCCAATTCTTTAGGATCTCCCCCGAATTTTACTCCCAAGGGAGGGACAGTTGCCATTCTGCATGCTGGGGGGCTTGCTTCCCTCCTGAGGCTTGCCTCTCTTCTCCAATCTGCTCTGGGAGTAACCGCCCTTGCTGTTGCTATGCGCTGAGGAGGCGCATCTTTCTGGGTAGCCCCCCTCTCATTTGGGGTTTTTCTTCCTCCTTCCTTGGCAATATCCACTCCCGAGGGTCAGGGTTTCCCCCTTATTTTCTCTGGCACGTCTTAGCTCATCCGCCTCCCTAATTAGCTTCTGTGCCTGTTGTCTTAAAAGGGATTCTTCCTCTGATTCCTGCCAGAGGGGGGGGGAGTGGGCCTGTCTGCGTCTGGTGGTAACTCCTGAAGGGATTTCTTCAAACATTCCCTTCCTGCCCACTCCCTCGGACCAACGGTGACGAACTGATTTTTCCTCAGGTTTTTCACCCAAACTGATATCCGCCAAAAGTTCAATAACTGACCTGGTTTCTTCCTTCTCTGGTTTCGGAACGCCGGGATCAGGCGCGGTGGCCCTCAGGGTTTCTTCTTTTCCAAGGTCCGACATTTGTTTGATGTTTGATGGTTTTATTACACTCCCTGCTGAAGTTGTTAACTCAGAGCTGAGTGTGAAGTGATTCCTTGCTTTTTGTCAGGACTGCTTCAATCATAATTCAAGAAAGACCACGCTCAAACCCATTTTGAAAGTTTAAGGTTACTTTTACTGATTATGATAAGACCACAGCGAAAGTCAAGCAAGGAATGAGATATTTAGGCGCGCAACATACATATCAAAGCATTACCCATCCCCGAACACCCCTTGACCCCAGCATATTATCCAATGCAGATTCATCCACAATGTCAGGTGGGCAACATGCTCAGGAGCATCATCACAATGGAATGCGAGACCGTTAGCCTTGGCGATATCAGGCCCAGGCTCCATCCTCCTCCAGCACACTTAATGTCCAGTACCCACAGCCCCTCCCTCCCTGTTTCAAATGGCAGCCGAAGCAAGCAATAAAGTGGAGGCTGACAGGCGTGGAAATTTGAATCCCAGAGCGTATTGCCATTTCTGCGATGCCATCTGTCAATGCTGCAATTGAAAGGGGCACATCACCAAGGTTTGCAGAAGTGATCACTCCACGAATACCTGGAAGCTCCGAAGCACACCGAGCCACCAGCAGAAGCCCATCCAAGGGGCACGACAGCCGCCACCTCGGCGCTCAGACAAAGACATCAGAGTCACCTAACACACCTCCATTGGCCAAGGCTCCACAAGGCTGCCAAAAAAGCTGAACATCACAGTCCTCATCGAGGGGTCTCCATGCCAAATAAACATCGATACTGGATCATCTTTGACCATAATGTCATGGACAGCGATCAACCAGGCTATCCCTAGCCTCAAGAAGAGCCAGCTATGAATGCTGAACATCCATCTCCGCGACTACCAGGGGAACTGAGTCCCCATCATGGGCCAGGGCACATTCCAGGTGCAGTTTAAAGATTTCAGCAGAAAGCTGCCAATCACCGTGGTCAGCGACAACCTACAGAGCCTCCTGGGGCTTGACTGGTTTGAAGCTCTGGGCAACTGGCATCAGTTGAGGTAACTGGTATCAATGCCATCCGAGATGATAGCACCGAGGAGTTTCTTAAGGAGTTCGATGATGTCTTCAGCACTGGTCTCAGTAAGTAAAAAGGGACCCCAATCTCTTTCAATTTGGACCCTAATGTAGCCCCCATCAGGCTAAAATACAGGAAAGTACCTTTCACTCTCTGTCCTAAAATTGATTTGGAACTAGACAAATTAATTGCTCAGGGAATCCTAGAGCTGGTCGATCATACATGCTGGGAGACCCCTATAATGATACCTGTCAAACCTGATGGGTCAGTAAAAATATGCGCTGATTAAAAGTGCGCAATAAATAAAGGGCTACAACAAAGTGCCTACCATGTGCCCATTGTACAGCATTTACTACATTCACTAGGCCCCAGAAAAAGCTTTGCAAAATTGGACATGACACAGGCATACCAACAGTTGCCTGTAGATGGCGATACAGTGGAGGACCAAACCATCGTGACACACAGCGGTGCATTCAAATGCAACCGCCTGCAATTCGGAGTTAGTATCACCCCTAGACTGTTCTAAAGCATCATGGAACAGCTTTTGCAGGGGATTTCAGGAGTCGTCCCCTATTTTGACAACATATTGGTATCAGCTACAAATAAGGCACAACTTTTTAAAAGATTAGGAACTGTTCGGGCCAGAATTAGAGACATAGGCCTCTGCCTCAAAAAAGAAAAATGCCAAATTAAGAGTGCCAAGAGTTGAATTCCTGGGGTACCTCATTGATGGCTCTGGGAATCACCCAACCGATAAAAAAATTTAAAGCAATCTGGGAAGCCCCTACACCTTGCAATCAGACGGAGTTGCAGGCATTCCCTGGGCTCCTTAACTTCTACAGCATCTTTCTCAAAGAGAAAGCCACAGTAGCAGTGCCTTTGCATTGGCTTCTCGGAAAGAATGCCAAGTGGTCCTGGGGCAGAACTGAAGCAGCCACATTTGCCGTGGTAAAAAGACTGCTGTCGACAGATACATTTCTGGTCCAGTACAGCCAGCCCCTGCCACTTGTCCTGAATTGTGATGCTTCCCCATTTGGCATTGGAGCCGTCCTCAGCCACCGCATGCCAAATGGAACCAAGGCGCCCATCACCTACTACTTGTGAACCTTGTCTGCAGCTGAGCAGTACTATAGCCAGCTGGACTGTGAGGCACTGGCTGCTGTGGCCGGCTTAAAAAGGTTCCACAAGTACCTCTACAGTCATGACTTTGAACTTATCACGGACCATAAGGAGACCACTGTGCCTCAGACGACCGGCTGCGAGTCCCTCTTTGTGAAGTGGGGCCTAGGGAGGCAGTTGGGCTTGCTGGTTGTATACCTGGCTCCCCGCTATGTAACAGCAGCCCTGCCCGAGCTACTCGAGGTGATCGCCGCGATGGCGGTGGAGACCCCCAGACTTATGGTCATGGGGGACTTTAACCTGCCATCGGCGGGCGAAACATCCGAGGCAGCTCGGGAGTTCATGACTTCCATGACGGCCATGGACCTGACCCAAGTAGTTCAGGGCCCCACTCACGAGGGAGGACACACGCTGGATCTGATTTTTGTCTCTGGACTCTGGATTAGTGATCTCAGAACAGGGGATTTAGTCATCTTACCCTTGTCATGGACAGATCACTCTCTCCTTCGGATAGACTTTCCAACCATCACACCCCACCGCGGGGAGGCGGAACCGGAGACACCGAGCTGGTTCCGCCCCAGGCGCCTGATGGACCCGGAAAGGTTCCAGAGGGAGCTTGAGCCAGTACCTGTGTCCCTGTCCCGCGGCTCGATTGAGGATCTAGTGGCCGCATGGTATAGTGCAGCCACGGGGGCCTTGGACCGAGTCGCGCCCTTGCGGCCTCTCATGTGGCGTCGAGTCACCCAGGCTCCTTGGTTTACCGAGGAGCTTCGGGAGATGAAACGCCGCAAGAGACACCTAGAGAGTAGGTGGAGATCTTCTCGATCCGAATCTGACCGAACACTAGTGAGAGACCATATTAGGACTTACTTAGTGGCGCTAAGAGTGGCCAAACGTGAGTATTGTGCCAC
Organism: Rhabdophis nuchalis; assembly: GCA_039707465.1. Taxonomy (NCBI): domain Eukaryota; kingdom Metazoa; phylum Chordata; class Lepidosauria; order Squamata; family Natricidae; genus Rhabdophis; species Rhabdophis nuchalis. The sequence goes on from CM077648.1 coordinate 69,884,335, forward strand.
CCTTATCGCGTCCGCAGAAAACCGCCCTGCCGCCCTGTTTGGGGTGACCCGCTCCCTCCTGCATTTGAGGCCGCGGGAAGCCCCTCTGCAGGGTCGAGCAGAGGAATTTGGAGTTTTCCTGCAGGACAAAATCACTCAGATTCGGAACGAGCTGCCCTCCACTAGTGGTCCGGTCGAGGTGTCCGGTGCTGGTCTTGAGATAACACCCTGGGAGGAGTTCAACTTTGTTACTACCGAGGATATGGACAGGTTGCAGAGGAACCTTAGAGCCACCACATGTTTATTGGACCCGTGCCCCTCCTGGCTTCTACTGGCATCCTGGGAGGTGACACGAGGCTGGCTCCAGGGTATTGTGAATTCATCTCTGAGTGAGGGGTCCTTGCCTACCATCTTGAAAGAGGCGGTGGTGAGGCCCCTCCTCAAGAAGCCATCCCTGGACCCAGCTTTATTAGAGAACTATCGTCCCGTCTCCAACCTTCACTTTTTAGTGAAGGTTGTTGAGAGTGTGGTGGCTCAACAGTTTCCCCGACATCTGGAGGAAGTTGATTATCTAGACTATCTAGATTATCTAGATCTCGGACCTCCGCCTCTTCCACCAACGTCTTAAGACGTATTTATTCCAACAAGCCGGCCTAGGATAGCCCCCCGTTTCTGACTTTTTAAGAAAATTTATAATTTGGTAAGGGTTTTAACATTGGTTTTAGCACTGGTTTACTAATTTAATACATTTTAATTGATATTTATTGTATTTTGTGTTTTTAAATGATGCCTGTGCGCCGCCCTGGGTCCTACCAAGGAGAAGGGCGGGGTATAAATTTAATAAAATAAATAAATAAACCATTGCTGGGGTTGTTGGCTTGGACCAGCCTACTTCTGTTTCGTTGACCAGATAGACAATTTTCCTTGCGGCCTACAGTTATCGCCTCGTCCACCGACCAGGCTCTACCTTGGGGCATGCCAATGCTTTGAGCCACTGTCCACTGCCTGAACTGCTTGCAGACCCTACCACCAAGACACCAGTCCTGCACACCATGCCAGGAATCCAGACCAACCAACCCAGAGATGCCCACTAAGGAATGGGAGTGATCTCAAGCACCATGGTCTAGAGTGCACATAGATTTTGCTGGCCCAGTTCATGCCAGACGTTTATGGTAGTTGTGGACACCTACTCGAAATGGTTAGAGGTAGTCCTCATGAACTCCATCATGGCAGAGGTGGTCATCAAGGCACTACAGAGACTTTTCTCCACTCACTGCCTGCCCAACGTCTTGGTCTCTTACAATGGGCCCCAATTTATGGCCATGCAATATTTAGCAGCACAGGGAATCAGGCATGCCCTGGTCGCTCCATTCCATCTGACCAGTAATGGACAGGCGGAGAGAATGGTGCAATCCACTAAAGAAGCCCTATCTAGGATGGGGCCGGGAGATTGGCAAACTTGGGTTGATCAAGAAGCCTTCCCTGGACCCAGCATTGTTGGAAAATTACCGTCCGGTCTCCAACCTTCACTTTCTTGCGAAGGTTGTAGAGAGTGTGGTGGCTCAACAGTTTCCTCGTCACCTGGGGGAAGTTGATTATCTAGACCCGCGCCAGTCCGGCTTCCGACCCGGTCACAGCACTGAGACGGCATTGGTCATGTTGGTTGATGATCTCTGGAGGGCACAGGATAGAGGTTGCTCCTCTATCCTAGTCCTATTAGACCTCTCAGCGGTTTTTATTTTTACCTTTTTTTTTTATTAGAAGATTTTATAAAGATTACAAACAGTTTCTCCCCCCCTCCCCCCAACCTCTTCCTCCCTCCCCCCTCCCCAGACTTCCCAGAACAAGCACAGGGTATAACTTTCACGAACATAAAACTAAGATACATACACATTATCCCTAATTCTCTAACTATAACTCAAAACATCATAGACATAAACTACTTTAAAAAATATTTCATTCATATGCTATATAAACCTTCTTATTTGAATATTTTTTTTGCATATAATCGAAATAATTCCTTCAGTGGTTCCACCATTTCCTCCTGTAAACTTTTATAATATATAGTTGTCAAACCATCTGTACCAGGAACTTTACCCATTTTTAGTTGCTTAATAGCAGACAAAATTTCCTCAGAAGTTATCAGTTTGTCTAAACTTTCTTTCTGCTCGTTGGAAATTGTAAGAATACTCTCTCCCTGCAGATACTTGTCTATATCTATATCTTGTATTTTATCAGCAGTGTACAACTTGGAGTAAAACTCTAAGAATGACTTTTTAATCAATTCATATTCAAAAACAGCTTTACCTTTATAGTTAACTTTTTCTATTGTCCTTGATTTTTGCTTTTTTCTCAGCAAGTATGCTAGCCACCTGCCTGGTTTATTAGCGTTACAAAAAGTATTATGTTTTGCATACTGTAAATTAGTTGCTACCTGATCTGCCATTAGCATATTAAATTGGGCCTTCAGTAAATTAATTGCCTCTTTAGCTTTCTTATCCATTGGGTTTGCTATTAAAATCCGTTCCTGTTTACTAATCTCATCCTCTAGTTCTTTCCTCTTCTCCACCTGTTTTTTCCTGTATTTATTATTTAAGTATATCAAAACACCTCGCATATATGCTTTACTTGCATCCCATACCATTTCCATAGATGTACCTTTGTGCATGTTCATAACAAAAAACTCTTTCATAAATTTTTTACACTCTTTTACATTTTCTTCATACCTAAACAAATTATCATTCAATCTCCAAGACCTTCCAGGACCTTTCCCATTCCCCAATTCCATCCAAACTGGACTGTGATCTGACATCGTTCTTGAACAAATCTTCGTTTTCTTTACCCTGATTAGAAGATTATTAGTAATTAGTATAAAGTCAATTCTTGAAAAAGATTGATGTCTATCCGAAAAGAAGGTAAAATCTTTTTCTCCTACATTTCTTTCACGCCAGATATCCCTCAACTCCCAGTCCTCCATCATATCCCAGAATGGTTTGGGCAATTTAGCTCTTGATAAGATATTTTGCTTAGGCCCCTTCTTATCTTTTTCCACATCCAAAACACCATTCCAATCGCCCAATAGGATGCAAGATTTATATCCCCATTGTATCAACTTCCGATGTAATAAGTTATAAAAATTTTCTTGTTGCTGGTTCGGAGCGTATACTCCAATTACAAGAATTTTTTGTCCATTGATTACAAGTTCAATCGCTAAATATCTTCCTTGGTCATCTGCTTCAATTAATTTCCCTATTAAGTCTCTTTTCACATATATAACTATACCATTTTTCTTCTCTGATGCTGCTGCAACATAGTGTGTACCCAGTCTCGTATTTATCAAGTATTTTTGATCTTGTATCCTAATATGTGTCTCTTGCAAACAAATTACTTCATTTCTAAATTGTTTAAGATAGTGAAATATTTTTCTTCTCTTCTGTGGAGAATTCAAACCATTAACATTCCAGGTCAAAAATTTAGTTCCCATTTCTGGGCTTCTGAAGCTTTTGAAGCAATTCCTGGTGGCCTTGTCTCATCTGACCTTTAGGTCTTGCTCCCCCCACAGCTTCTGTTTTGGTAGTTTCCTGAATTATCAACTGATGTTGTTGTTGTTGATGTATTAATTCTTTACGCTTAGCTGCTGCTGCTCTAGTCTGTCTTTTGGGTTCGTCTGATATATCAATTATCTCTTGTACAGTCATCTGAGTGTGCAGCTTCTCTTCTTGACCCACTGGAACCACTTCCTTCTGTTGCTCCCTGCTTTCCTTCTTTCCTTTTCCTGCTGGTGATTTTGGTGTTTCAGCCTTCAATACATTGGCATAGAAATCTCTTGCCTTCCCTATTGAATTAAGTTGATATCTCTTTCCCATATAATTCACCACTAGGCCAACTGGCACCTCCCATCTGTACTGCAGCTGACGTTTTTTCAATTCTTCCACCAGAAAGGCATATTCCTTTCTGGCTCTCAACATCCTGGGGGGGATTTCTTTCAGTGTCATCACCTCCTGATCTCCCACCTGAAGCTTGGTTTGGAAAGTAGCCTGCAAAATTTGGTTCCGTACAGTCCTTGTGTTAAAATATATTACAATATCTCTTGGTAAATGCTTCTGTCTGGCCACCCAGGAGTTAACACAATAAGCCTTATCAATTTGCCAGCCCATTTTATTTTTTGTCTCCCCGAGCAGCTGTGCCAGAGCCTCTGACATCAGTTCCTTCAAGTTCTCTTCTTTGTTTTCATTCAGTCCACGAAATCTTAACGCAAATTCCATGTCCCTGTATTGTATCATCGTTACATCCAGTTCCGCTCTTTCAACTCTATTTTGAGTCTCCTCCACTTTACCATCCAAAATTTTTGTAACCTCCGTCAACTCGTCGACCTTCTCATCGACCAGTTCGATATCTCCTGCCAAACACTTAAAAGCCAATAATATATCCTCTCTAATTTCCCGGTTCCTAATTGCAATCTCTTCTGAGACAGACTGTATTTTTTCATTAGTTTCAGCAATTTGTTCATTGGTCTCATCAATTTTTTCATTAATTTCATTAATTTTCACACTAAACACCACTGCCATTTTTTCATTTGAAGCTTCCAAGGCTGATTGTAACATATCCAACGTTAAGCTCTGTGGCTCTGTTGAAAAGGCAGGAGAAGAAACAGCCTCAACAGGTTTCGAAGCCATTTCAAATTTAAACTTATTTTTCTCTTGTAATCTTGTAATCAAAAGCCAGAAAGAGGGAAGTCTTTCAACACTTCAACTGTTTCAAAGTTTTAAAATCCTCCTTCTTCCACTGGGAAACTTTCCAGGCTAAAGGCTGATCAGAAAGTGAAACCTTCTCAGTTTTCACTCTTACCACACCCATTCGCCATTTTTTATTGCAGCTTCTAATGTGTTACTTCCAAAGAAGGTTACAGGTTTAGGAGTTAAATGTAAGTACTTGCAGTTAGGATTCTCCAGGCTTGTCCTGTCTGCTTTCATTCATTCTTATGTAAAGTCCTTCCCTTTGTTCCCAGCAGAATTGGTCGCGGCTTCTAGCTCCACTATTGCGGAGTCGTCCCTGGCCCGGAGCAAATGACAGGCTATTAGGGAGTTCACACCTTCCGTGCTCCAGGATTATTCCTGGGACACCACGGGGACTCTACCTTCGCCTGCCGGCTCTTCTTCCTCTCCTTTACATGGGGAGAGGGTTTTCAAACCGCCAGACAGCTGTTTTCTTGCTGTTCTGGCAGCTTTACGATGCCAGGGATCGGGCGCCCATAAAAGAGCGTCTGCGAGGCTCGCGGAGCCAACCGGAAGTCACCTCTCAGCGGTTTTTGATACCATCGACCATGATATCTTATTGCACCGACTGGGGGGGTTGGGGCTGAGAGGTACCGTTCTGCGGTGGTTCTCGTCCTACCTCTCTGGTCGGTCGCAATGGGTGTTGGCAGGAGGGCAGAGGTCGGCCCCGAGGCCCCTCCCATGTGGGGTTCCTCAGGGGTCGGTCCTCTCGCCACTTCTGTTCAACACCTACATGAAGCCGCTGGGCGAGATCATCCGTGGTTTTGGGGTGGAATACCATCTGTACACTGATGACACCCAGCTGTACATATCCACCCCAAACCACCCCAACGATGCCGTCGAGGTGCTGTCCCGGTGTCTGGAGGCCGTACAGATCTGGATGGGTAGTAATAAACTCAAACTCAACCCGTCCAAGACCGAGTGGCTGTGGTTTCCGGCACCCCGGTTCAGCCAGATAAGTCCAACACTGGCCATTGGGGGCGAACAACTGGCCCCCGTGGAGAGGGCGCTCAACTTGGGTGTCCTCCTGGATTCCCGGCTGTCCATGGAGGACCATGTGGCGGCCATGGCCAGGAGGGCGTTTTATCAGGTACGCCTGATACGCCAGTTGCGCCCCTTACTGGACCGGGGGGCCCTTCGCACAGTCACTCAAGCGCTTGTGACTTCTCGGCTGGATTACTGTAACGCTCTCTACATGGGGCTCCCCTTGAGGTGCACTTGAAAGCTACAGCTAGTTCAGAATGCGGCCACGCGGGTGATTATGGGTGCCCCAAAGCAAGCCCACATAACACCTCTCCTGCGCGAGCTGCACTGGCTGCCTGTGGCCTTTCGAGTGCGCTTCAAGGTGTTGACGACCATCTTCAAATCGCTCCATGGCTCGGGGCCTAGCTGTATACGAGACCGCCTTCTGCCCCATACATCCCTTCGTCCGATCCGCTCCCACAGAGAGGGCCTTCTCCGGGTACCGTCGGCCGGGTAATGCCGGTTGGCGACACCCAGGGGAAGGGCCTTCTCTGTGGTGGGCCCGGCCCTCTGGAACGACCTACCCCCGACCTTCGCACTACCTCGGACCTCCGCCTCTTCTGCCAATATCTTAAGACGTACCTATTCCAACAAGCCGGCCTAGCGTAGCCCCCCGTTTCTGACTATATTTATAAATTTTAATTTTTTAGGGTTTTAAAGGGTTTTTAGCACGGGTTTTAATTTAATTTAATATGTTTTTAATAGTATATATTGTTTTGTTATGATTTTTAATAATGCCTGTGCGCCGCCCTGAGTCCTAACACGGAGAAGGGCAGGGTATAAATTCGAAAAATAAAAATAAAATAAAATAAATCAATATCTCCTCATTCAGCATATCACGCCAAGTGCTACCACTGGTAGAAGCCCATCCGAGCTTCTAATGTGTCACCAGCTAAGGTACCACTTAGACCCAAACTACTCTTCCGCATCACCCCCAGATTCGACCGGCAAAATCAGAAACTTTAGCGTAGGGGATCAAGTTTACACCCATAACTATGCTGGGGGAACTCTTTGGATTCCTGCCACAATAATTGGCATCACCAGGCCTTCCTCTTACCTACTAGAGCTCGAGGACAGTCAAAATTGGAGATGGCACATTGACCAACTCCATGGTCACCTCTCCAACTCCACTCTTAGGCAATCAGAGGTGTAGTTGCTGGGCCACAGCGAGTCCCGAGCGAACCAGCTCCAGGAACTCCAGCCACGCCCAATGAGAAATTCCAGAAGCTTCCATCAGGTGGAGCCGCAGAGACAACAGGTCCATCCAACCTGACTGAAGAACACCCAACAACTGAACTTTGCAGGTCAGGGCGAGTCACTAGAAAGCCCACCTATCTATGTGACTATGTCACAAGTCGGTTGAACTCATCTAAGAGGGGAGGAGTGTTAGATATCAATAACAGTTATAATGGTTTATACCAAGGTCCTCTGTTCCAGCGGGAACAAAGATTCGATCTGATTGGTCGAAGGTCTGACAGCCCCCTATAAAAGGGCTGCTGTCAGACAGAGCATTGTTGATTTGTACATAGTTGATCTGTGCTAATAAAGAGCTGTTTGTTGCTGAAGTCTGAGTCTGCCTCATACATTCACCCTATCCAACAAGTGGTATAATATGGGCCACCCTAGAGGCCCCTGTACTATATGCACGGCTGCATTTTGTTACAAATGTAGCTTCTGAAAACTCTTCAAAAGATAGCTCCGTGTTGGGTGCCTTGTAGTAGTCCAAGGACAAGATGACCATGACCTGAGTGAGTAGGACCTGGTCTAGGAAAGTGCATAACAGATGTACAAACTGAAGATGTGCAAAGGCTTTTGTAACCATGACTGCTACCTGTTCTTTGAACAGGACTTGAGAGTCTAGGAAGACCACCAAGTTGCAGAGTCTGTCTGGGGAGAGAACCAACCTAGAACTAAGGAGAAATTTCCTGACAATTAGAACAATTTGGAACAACAAATTAATGGAACAACTTGCCTCCAGAAGTTGTGGATGCTCCAACACTGGTGTTTTTTAAAGAAAGACTGGACAACCATCTATCTGAAATGGTATAAGTTTCCTGCTTGAGCAGGAGGTTGGACAAGAATACCTCTTAAGTCCCTTCCAACTCTGTTATTCTGCTACAGTGGGATCTCAGGTGCAGACCATAATCTGTTCCATGATTTTGGTTGGCACTCAATTTGGTCATGACCAGAAGCAAGATAAACTGTGCATGTGTGCACACAAAAAAACTGGTGCTGAAGGGGAAATCGCAGTGGCAGGGAAAATCGCCACAGCTGTGTTTATTCGGCACCCAAGGATGTGTTCATGATGTGAGTGAAACATTTCACAGATTTTTTGGTTGGCACCCAAATTGTTTATCATCTGAGCCATTTGAGACTCGAGGTCTCACTGTATTTTCGGGAAGGACAACTCTATCTAGAAGTAAAGATGTTAAACTCTCAGATCCCAATGTTTTGAGTATATACTCAAAGCCACTCAGCTTTACTAAAGCCTATGTCCCCCATCCAGACCCCTACAGCCTCCAGGCAACATCAGAGGGTAGAAACCATTTGAATACATTATTTCTATTTCTTGTAAGTTGAATAAGTGGCATTGTGGGCTAGTGGTGAAGATACTTGCCTCCCATTCGGAAGGTTGAGAATTCAATCCTAGATAGCAATAGACATTTCTCTCCTAGTGCGCAAAGAAAAAATACCTGCTCTGAACTTTATGTGGTGTCCAGCTACTAAATGCTCAGCTCCATTTGGTCACTCCAATTCTACCCCAAATTAAATGATTACAAAAAGGGAGTTTAAGTTATCTATGAATTGTTATCTATTATTTAAGATTCTCTCTGGATCATTATACTAAGAAAGTGAATCTAGCTTGTAGCAATATCAATAGCATTTTGACTTAAATACTGGTTCACAGTGCTTTACAGCCCTCTCTAAGCAGTTTTATAGAGGCAGCATATTGTTCCCAGTAATCAGGGTCCTCATTTTACTGATCTCAGAAGGATGGAAGGCTGAGTCAACCTTGGTGAGCCTGGTGATAGTCAAACTGCCAAATTGCAGTCAGCCAGCAGTCAGCAGTCATGTATTTTAGCCACTGCGCCACTGTGGCTCTTGACTTGTAGAGCCAAGAATTTCAGAATGTAAATCCATCAGTTTGCGCATGTGCGAAATGGAGGTTCGGTTTTGAATGCAGTATGGGGCCCGGGGGTTGTTTTGCCCCAGGGGAATGTCGCCAGCCCTCACTGACCATCTTCGAGGGCTGGCCCAGCAAGACTACATGCCAGCCGTCACACCAGGCCGTTTGGAGATGGAGGGCGAGCCGAGTGTGTGACGGCGGGGCAAAGAGAAGCCCCGAATCAGCCTGCTCGGCCTGGCGCGGCAGGAAGTAGGAGGAGGTAGGCCTGCGAAGCCGGGATGCTGGAGGCAAGCGAATGGCCGGGCGGAAGGGAGGATTTTCCATCGGGCTGCACGAGTGGATGGCGAATCGTGCAGCCTACATCCGACCCCGACCCGAGTGTTCCCCTACCTGATCTGGGGCTGGAGCGGCAGGAGCGGCTGAGAACAACGGCTGCGGGTAGAGAAGCTGGAAAGGAGAGAGGAGGTGAGAGGAAGGAGAGAGAATGTGAGAGGAGAGACTGGAAGAGAGGAAACGTGAGGAGAGAGGACAGGAAGGTGAAAGAAGGAGAAAGGAGAAAGAAGGAAAGAAGGAGAGGAGAAAGGAGAAGGAGAAAGAAGGAATGGAATGGAAACAGAAGCAGAAGGAAGGAGTGAATGAATGGAAAGAAGGAGCGAATGGAAGGAAGAGGAGGCCAAGCAGCCAAGCAGCCGGGTCGTGGAGTGGTGGAACTTTGGCCGAGGAGGACTTGGAGTGAGTGCATGGGACTGGAGGAGGTAAGCCGAGCCTGCACATGGCAAGCATTTATCATCAGGCCATGCGGTGGACCATCTAGCTGCATGGCACTAAATGCAGACTGAGGCCTGTGTGGCTGAAGAGGGCAGATGGATGGGACCCTTTAAAGGGGCTGAATTGTGATCTTCCCCATCTGCCGGACTTTTTTACTGTTTGACTTTACTCCTCCTACCCCTATGGATTTATCATCTCCTATTATATCTATTTGCACTTTACACTGCCACTTTACATCAGCACTTTATCTGGACTCTGTTTTAACTTTAACTTTAACGTTAACTTGCAATTACATTCCCCTTGGTCTATGCAACCTTTGTGTTCCCCAGAAATGTATTCAAGGCGTGACCTCCTTTGCCTGCGAGAGTCTCCCCTCTCACAGGCCTGGCCCCCTAGCTTAACACGGGCCCACCTCGAGGATGGACTAATTGCTCCTGAGAGGTGAGCGAAGCGCAAATTCAGGGGGTTCCTTTTTAACTTTTTAATTCGGCTTTTAGGGGGTTCCAGGGAGGAGGGAGGGGATAGTCAGGCGGGGGGACGTCAAATTATAGGGCCGGCCGGTGGAAGTAGAGAAACGGAGGAGGAGGAAGGGGGGGTCATTTCCACTGAGGTATTTCCCATCAGTTTGGTCTTGGGGAGGGGCAGGGGCGGTGGGAGACGGGATGGACATTACCGGTTGGAGGACCGTGGCCGCTGGTTACGGGCGGTCACGCGCTCCAACGCCCCATGCTCCCATCGCAGACTAGGTGGGCAAGAACCACAGACCCGGGGCCCTAGACTGATGCTATGCAACGCCAGGTCCGTGGTACAAAAAGCCCCCCTCATCCATGACCTTGTGTCAGAGGGGGACCCGGACCTGGTGGGTATCAAGGAAACCTGGTTGGGCCACGAGGGAGGACTACCCCTCGTGGAAATGTGCCCACCAGGCTACCGAGCCTTCCATCAGCCTAGGGCCCTAGGGAGGGGTGGGGGGGTGGCGATTATGGTTAGGGAAGGTCTTGAGCCGAAGGAGACCACGATCCCTCAGACGACCGGGTGTGAGTCCCTCCTCATGAAGTGGGGCCTTGGGAGGCAGTTGGGCGTGTTAGTTGTATACCTGGCTCCTCGCTATGCAACAACAGCCCTGCCCGAGCTCCTAGAGGTGATAGCCGAGGCGGCGGTTGAGACCCCCAGATTTTGGTCATGGGGGACTTCAACCTGCCATCGGTAGGCGAAACCTCTGGTGCAGCTCGGGAGTTCATGGCTTCCATGACAGCCATGGACCTGACCCAGGTAGTTTTAGGCCCTACCCACGAGGGTGAACACACCCTGGATCTTATCTTCGTCTCGGGACAGTGGAGTCGTGATCTGGGAATAGGGGATTTAGCCATCACACCCCTGTCATGGACAGATCACGCTCTCCTTCGCCTGGACTTTCCGATTGCTGCACCTCACCGTGGGGAGGCGGAGCCTGATATTCCTATATGGTTCCGCCCCAGGCTCCTGATGGACCCGGTAAAGTTTCAGAGGGAGCTTGGGCCAATTCCTGTGGACTTGCCCCGCGACTCGACTGAGGACCTAGTGGCCGCATGGTTAAGTGCGGCCATGGGGGCCTTGGACCGAGTCGCGCCCTTGCGGCCTCTCTTGCGGCGACGAACCACCCAGGCTCCTTGGTTCACCGAGGAGCTTAGGGAGATGAAACGCCACAAGAGATGCAGATGGAGATCCTCTCGCTCCGAAGCCGACCGAACACTAGTGAGAACTCATATTAGGGCTTACTTAGTGGCGATAAGGGTGGCCAAACGTGAGCATTGCGTCACCCTTATTGCATCCGCAGATAACTGCCCTGCCGCCCTGTTTGGGGTGACCCACTCCCTCCTTCACCAGAGGCCGCGGGAAGCCCCTTTGCAGGGTCGAGCAGAGGAATTTGCGATTTATCTGCAGGAGAAAATCACTCGGATTCGGAATGAGCTACCCTCCATCGAGAGTGGTCCAGTCGGACTGTCCGAGGGTGTTCTTGTGACTCCATCCTGGGAGGAGTTTGATTTTGTTACTACCGAGGATATGGACAGGTTGTCAAAGAGACTTAAGGCTACCACATGTTTATTGGACCCGTGTCCCTCCTGGCTTGTACTGGCATCATGGGAGACGACACGAGGCTGGCTCCAGGGCATTGTCAACGCATCTCTGAGTGAGGGGTCCTTGCCTGCCATCTTGAAAGAGGCGGTAGTAAGGCCCCTCCTCAAGAATCCCTGGATCCAGCATTGTTAGAGAACTATCGTCCGGTCTCCAACCTTCACTTTTTAGTGAAGGTTGTTGAGAGTGTGGTGGCCCAACAGTTTCCGCGACACCTGGAGGAAATTGATTATCTAGACCTGCGCCAGTCCGGCTTCCGACCCGGTCACAGCTCTGAGACGGCATTGGTCGCGTTGGTAGATGATCTCTGGAGGGCGCGGGATAGAGGATATTCCTCTATCCTAGTCCTGTTAGACCTCTCAGCGGCTTTTGATACCATCAACCATGGTATCCTATTGTACCGACTGGGGGGGTTGGGGCTGAGAGGCACCGTTTTACGGTGGTTCTCGTCCTACCTCTCTGGTCGGTCGCAATATGTGTTGACGGGGGGCAGAGGTCGGCCTCGAGACCCCTCTTATGTTGGGTCCATCAGGGGTCGGTCCTCTCGCCCCTACTATTCAACACATATATGAAGCCGCTGGGCGAGATCATCTGTGGTTTTGGAGTGGGATATCATCTGTATGCTGATGATACTCAGCTGTACATATCCACCCCAGACCACCCCAACGATGCCGCCGAGGTGATGTCCCGGTGTTTGGAAGCCGTACGGAACTGGATGGGTAGTAACAAAGTCAAGCTCAACCCGTCCAAGACTGAGTGGCTGTGGCTCCCGGCACCCCGGTTCAGCCAGATTACTCCAACTCTGGCCATTGGGGGCGAAACACCGGCCCCCGTGGAGAGGGTGCGCAATTTGGGTGTCCTCCTGGATTCCCGGCTGTCCATGGAGGACCATGTGGCGGCCGTGGCCAGGGGGGCCTTTCATCAGGTACGCCTGATGCGCCAATTGCGCCCCTTACTGGACCGGGCTGCCCTGCACACAGTCACTCAAGCACTCGTGACATCCCGACTCGACTACTGTAATGCTCTCTACATGGGGCTTCCCTTGAGGTGCACTCGAAAGCTACACTTAGTCCAGAATGCAGCCACGTGATTACGGGAGCGCCTAGACACTCCCATATAACACCAATCCTGCACGAGCTGCACTGGCTTCCTGTGGTCTTTCGGGTGCGCTTCAAGGTTTTGACGACCATCTTCAAAGCGCTCCATGGCTCGGGGCCTAGTTATATGCGAGACCGTCTCCTGCCCCATACATCCCTATGGCCGATCCGCTCCCACAGAGAGGGCCTTCTCAGGGTGCCGTCGGCCGGACAATGCTGACTGGCGACACCCAGGGGAAGAGCCTTCTCTGTGGCAGGCCCTGCCCTTTGGAACGACCTTCCCCCTGAATTGCGTACCATCTCCGACCTCCGCCTCTTCCGCCAGTGTTTAAAGACACATTTGTTCCATATAGCCGGCCTAGCGTAACCTCCACAAATCACTATTTTAGACAGTTTTAAATTTGGGGATTTTAATTTGTTTTTAGCACAGGATGGGTATCAAATAAGTTTTTTTAATTTTTACTTGATTTTGTATTGTATTTTAAATTCCTGTGCTCCGCCCTGGGTCCTTTGGAGAAGGGCGGGGTATAAATTTAATAAAAATAAAAAAAAATAAAAAAAAATAAATGAAATATTATGTAAATTGGTTGCTCCTTATTTCAGTTACAAATGATATAGGTCTGATGCTAATGTCTTATATCACAAATTAGCTAGCTGTATTTTTGGTGAAGCTTCTATTATATCAGTGGGGCCAGTGCTCCTCTGTGAAATATCATTTTGTTAATATTCCTTGTTCTTCCTTCCTGCCCCCAGAAGACAGACAGATGGACAGACAGGGAACAAAAATGCATATACAAGGATTCAAAAATGTAGAAGACTGAAGACTTCCCAACAAAAAAAATTAAAAGAAATTGAGTTTAACACATACAACTAATATGTAAAAACTATATACAAATTAAATGTTCAGCAGCTACAAAATATGGCAACTAGAATATTATTTGGAATTTTGCATTATAATCAAATTACACCAGTGATTCCAAATTTGTTTCGAAATCTAATAAGAGTTGTTCTTATTACTGTAAAACAGATATTAAACTTTTTCCTGCTTTGGGGTTCTAAAATGATTCTTGGAGGCCTTTTCTTCAGATTCTCTTGGTGCTGAGATTCAGCAGGTGTGGTTGTTCATCAGTTTAATATTTAGTCTGCTTCTTAAATATTAGATGGATTTGTCTGCTTCTTAAATATTAGATGGATTTGGGGGAAAAACAAGAGGCCTTCCAAATAAATCAATTATACACTATTAAATTTTAAGAAGAAATTAGACAGCCACATCTGAAATAATATAGGTTCCCCTGCTTGATCAGGGGGCTGGACTCTCCAAGGTCACTTCCAACTCTATTCTTTTCTATCATTCTAACTTAGCATCCAATTTATAGTATAATATAAATACAGAAATGTGCAATATAAAGTGCTAGCTCTTTCTGGAGGACCAGACCCTAGGTGGGAGTCACATGTTAGCATCTAAAGGATTGACTAATACAATAATTCCAGATGGGACTGCCTTTTCCAGAAACTTCAGATTTTACAAACATACAGCTTTTTAAAAAGTTTATTAGGACCTTAATGTTAAATACAATAAGGTGACAAACAGTAGTAGTAAAGTAAGAGATTAGAGTTCATGACAATCAAAGGTAAATAATAGCAATTCACAAAAGAGTTGAATGTGGAAAACCTTTTGCTCTGATGAGTTAAAACAGCGTAATGTTTTTTGGTTTCTGTTTAATCCATAACTAGCATTAAATCTCCTAATAAATTCTAATTCAGGCGTTATATGAGGAAGCTGGTAGCTGTAGTTTCTTTCCTTACAGTGAAAAGGTTTAAATTTATTTAAGGTCAGGACTAGAGTGTTCTGGGAATTGAACAGATTTTGCTTATGTAATTTTATTCAAAGAAAATGATAATTTCAGTAATGCTCTTGTACATTTGGACACACAATGGCTTCTGTGGGGGGTTTTGTGTGTGAGAGTGTGTGTGAGAAATTGCATAGTCCTTTATCATACAATCTTATTTCCAATGTGTCTGTAAAATTCTGATATCACTTGCTTTCAGTGGGTCTTTTCTTAATGAATAGTGTGGGCAATCTAGGGATGCTCTGATGTTGGTAAAACATGTAAAAAATACAATAACATTAGCAGTTGTGCTTCAACCATTATTTAGTATACAAAAAAAAAAACTCAAAAATGCCAATAAAATAAATCTGAAAGGAATTGTTAAGTGCAATGAAGATTATAAAACAAAAAATAAAGAAGCTGAAGCTTTTACAGAAAATGATTTTTTTTAAAAAAATTCAAAAGCAGATTTGGATTCAGTATGAACTGAAATGTTCCCATTTCAATTACTTGTTGCCATTTACAATACAATACAATAGCAGAGTTGAAAGGGACCTTGGAGGTTTTCTAGTTCAACCCCCTGCCTAGGCAGGGAGCCCTATACTGTTTCAGATAAATGGCTATCCAACATCTTGCAGTGTTGGGACATTCACAACTTCTGGATGTTCCACTGATTGATTGATCTGTCAGGAAATTTCTCCTCAGTTCTAAGTTGTTTCTCTCCTTTATTAGTTTCCACCCATTGCTTCTTGTTCTTCCCTCGGGTGCCTTGGAGAATAGTTTGACTCCCTCTTCTTTGTGGCAACCCCATGAGATATTGGAACACTGCCATCATGTCTCCCCTAGTCCTTCTTTTTATTAAACTAGACATACCCAGTTCCTGCAACCGTTCTTCATATGTTTTAGTCTCCAGTCCCCTAATCATCCTTGTTGCTCTTCTCTGCACTCTTTCTAGAGTCTCCACATCTTTTCTGCATCGTGGTGACCAAAACTGAATGCAGTATTTCTAGTGTGGCCTTACCAAGACATTATAAAGTGGTATTAACACTTCAGGTGATCTTGATTCTAGCTCTCTGTTTATGCAACCTAGAACTGTGTTGGCTTTTTTGGCAGCTGCTGCACACTGCTGGCTCATATTTAAATGGTTGTCCACTAGGACTCCAAGATCCCTTTCACAGTTACTACTATTGAGCAAGGTACCACCTATACTGTACCTGTGCATTTCGTTTTTGTTGCCTAAACCTTACTCTTTTCACTATTGAATTTCATTTTATTAGATAGTGCCTAATGTTCAGGTTTGTCAAGGTTCTTCTGTATCTTAAGCCTATCTTCTGGAGTGTTGGCTATTCCTGCCAGTTTGGTGTCATCTGCAAATTTGATGAGTTTCCCATTTATAATAATAATAATAATAATAATAATAATAATAATAATAATAATAATAATAATAATAATAATAATAATAATAATAATAATAACAACAACAACAACAACAACAACAACAACAACAACAACAATAATAATAATAATAATAATAATAATAATAATAATAATAATAATAATAATAATAATTTAATTTATAGACCGCTCCTCTCCCCATAGGGACTCGGAGCGGTGCACAGGGAAACTAAAACCACAATACAATATACACATACAGTTAAGAAAAAATTAAATATGAGCCTGTGCTAAAATCCCCTTAATCTGCTAAAATACCCAATTAAAAACAGCTAAACCCTGTAGAGAGAGGCTAACCAAGGCCGGCCAAACGGAAAAGATGAGTTTTTAATTTCAGACGGGAGGAGCGGAAGTCCGTGGTTGTTCTGATGTCGGGGGGAAGGTCGTTCCAGAGGGCTGGGCCCGCCACAGAGAGAGCCCTTCCCCTGGGCATCGCCCGCTGACAGAGTCTAGTGGACGGCACCCGGAGAAGTCCCTCTCTGTGGGAGCGAATCGGCCGTGAGGATGTATGCGGCAGGATCCGATCCCGCAGATAGCTAGGCCCCGAGCCATGGAGCGCTTTAAAAATGATGACTAATACCTTGAAGCGCACCCGGAAGACGACAGGCAGCCAGTGCAGCTCGCGCAGAAGTGGAGTTATGTGGGCAAATCTGGAGGTACCCAAGATTGCCCGCGCAGCTGCATTCTGAACCATCTGAAGTCTCCGGGTGCACCTCAAGGGGAGCCCCATGTAGAGAGAGTTACAATAGTCCAGTCGCGATGTCACGAGAGCATGAGTGACTGTGCGAAGGGCGTCCCGATCCAATAGGGGGCGCAACTGGCGAACCAGGCGAACCTGGTAAAACGCCCTCCTGGCCACGGCTGTCACTTGATCTTCCATGGACAGCCGGGCATCCAGGAGGACACCCAAGTTGCGCGCCCCATCCACAGGGGCAAGATGTTCGCCCCCTATGGCCAGCGATGGAGTCAGCTGGTTGAATCGGGCAGCCGTAAACCACAGCCACTCGGTCTTGGTCGGGTTGAGCCTGAGTCCGTTACTTCCCATCCAGATCCGCACGGCTTCCAGGCACTGGCACATCACTGCTACGGCATCGTTGGGGTGGTTTGGGGTAGAAATGTACAGCTGTGTATCATCAGCGTACAGATGGTACTCTACCCCAAAACCACGGATGATCTCACCCAGCGGCTTCATATATGTGTTAAACAGGAGAGGCGAGAGGACCGACCCCTGAGGCACCCCACATGTGAGGGGTCTCGAGGTCGACCTCTGCTCTCCTGTCAACACAAATTGCGATCGGCCAGAGAGGTAGGAGGAGAACCACCGTAAGACGGTGCCTCCCACCCCCAACCCCCCCAGCCGATGCAATAGGATACCATGGTCGATGGTATCAAAAGCCGCCGAGAGGTCTAATAGGACCAGGATGGAGGAACAACCCCCATCTCTGGCCCTCCAGAGATCATCGACCAACGCGACCAATGCCGTCTCAGTGCTATGCCCGGGCCGAAAGCCGGACTGGCGCGGGTCTAGATAATCAACTTCCTCCAGGTGACGGGGAAACTGTTGTGCCACCACACTCTCAACAACCTTCGCCAGAAAGGGAAGGTTGGAGACTGGACGATAGTTGTTTAATAAAGCTGGGTCCAAAGAGGGCTTCTTAAGGAGGGGCCTCACCATAGCCTCTTTTAGGGAAGCAGGCAAGGAACCCTCACTTAAGGATGCGTTGACAACCTCTTGGAGCCAGCCTCGTGTCACCTCCCAGGATGCCAGTACAAGCCAGGAGGGACACGGGTCCAATAAACATGTGGTGGCTCGCAGTCGCCCACGTAACCTGTCCATATCCTCGGAAGCAACGGAGTCAAACTCCTCCCAAACAAGATCTGTCTCGTGGCATCCCACTGGACCATCAATGGGGGCTAGCTCGTTCTGTATCTGAGCGATTTTCTCCTGCAGAAAAGTCACACATTCCTCTGCTCTGCCCTGTAGCGGGGCTTCCCGCACCCTCTGTTGAAGGAGGGAGCGGGTCACCCTGAACAGGGCGGCAGGGCGGTTTTCTGCGGATGCTATGAGAGTGGCACAATGATGACGTTTGGCCACTCTCAGCGCCACAATGTAAGTCCGTAACTGGGCTCTTACTTGTGTCCGGTCAGATTCAGAACGGGTATACCTCCATCTTCTCTCTAGGCATCTCTTGTGGCGTTTCATCACCCTCAGCTCCTCGGTAAACCAAGGAGCCGGGGCGACACGTCGCCGCAAGAGAGGCCGCAAGGGCGCGACCCGATCCAAGGCCCCCGTGGTCGCAGTATTCCATGCGGCCACGAGGTCCTCCACCGGGGCGTGGGTCAGGGGTACAGGAAGTGGCCCAAGCGCCGTCTGGAACCCATCCGGGTCCATAAGGCGCCTGGGGCGGAACCAGATCGGTGGCTCTGGTTCCGCCTCCCCGCGGAGGGGAGCAGCGGTCGGAAAGTCGAGCTGGAGAAGTGAGTGGTCTGACCATGACAAGGGCGTGATGACTATATCCCCTATACCCAGATCACTCTTCCATTGGCCAGAGACAAAGATGAGATCCGGTGTATGTCCACCCTCGTGGGTGGGGCCTTGAATTAATTGGGTCAGGTCCATGGCCGTCATGGAAGCCATGAACTCCCGAGCTGCCACGGATGATTCGCCCACCGATGGCAGATTAAAGTCCCCCATGACCAAAAGTCTGGGGGTCTCCACTGCCACCATAGCGATCACCTCCAGGAGCTCGGGCAGGGCTGCTGCAACATAGCGGGGAGCCAGGTATACAACCAGCAAGCCCAACTGCCTCCCTAGGCCCCACTTCACGCAGAGGGACTCACAACCGGTGGTCTGTGGCACAATGGTCTCTCTCGGCTCAAGACCTTCCTTTATTATGACCGCCACCCCACCACCCCTACCTAGGGCCCGGGGCTGATGAAAAGCGCGGTAGCCTGGTGGGCACATTTCAACGAGGGGGAGTCCACCCTCGTGGCCCAACCAGGTTTCCGCTATTCCAGCCAGGTCCGGCTCCCCCTCTGACACAAGGTCATGGATCCCCTTATCCCCTCATCCAAATCATTGATGAAGATGTTGAAGAGTACTGGGCCTAAAAGAGAGCCTTGGGGTACTCCACTACATACTTCCCTCCATGTAGATACAGTTTCATTGAGGACTACACATTGAGTGTGGTTGGTCAGCCAGTTATGAATCCATCTGGTGGTGATGCTGTCTAACCCACATTCTTCTACTTTATCTAGTAGTAGGTTATGGTCTACCTTGTCAAATGCCTTACTGAAGTCCAAGTAAACTATATCGATGGCATTCCTCTGGTCCACTAATTTTGTCACATTATCAAAGCATGCAATAAGATTAATCTGGCATGATCTGTTTTTTTTTATATAGAAAAAGTTTTATTGAGTTTTACAATTTTTTTAACAAAAAAGGGTAGGGTAAGGTGAATTAAAAAGATATTTTGAGAACTTTCACGTCGGGAACGTTGGCCCTCCTGGGCTTCTTAACAAGACATTGGTAATGCATTTTTCAATAATACAACAAGGTGAAAATAAATGTATACATATAAATTCTGAATTCTATGCTGGCAGTCGTGTACAAACATCCAGAGAAAAATTATACTGTATTAATAAAAATAAAAATAAAAGTCATTTTTTAGATCTAAGTCTCTTGGCAATTGTGTCTTCTTGTTCTCCTTCCTGGCCCCCATCCCCCCTGAATCTTCCCCCAGGATAGAGGAATGTTTTTTAAGAAAGGCATCCGCCTCAGCAACTGTTTTAATCCTTACTCTTCCTCCATCCCAGAACACCAACATCCCTTCTGGCATCGCCCACTTAAACCAAATCCCGTGGTTAAACAATTTTTCAGATAAGAAGGAATATTTCCGTCTCATCTCTCTAATCTTTTTTGGGATCTGCTTCAAGATGGCGACTTCCTTTTGTTGGTAAATTAACGGACCCTCCCTCTGCGCCTTCAAGATTCCCTCCCTTGTCGACCTTCTAACAAATTTAATATGTATCTCTCTGGGTACTTCATTCATCCTGGCATATGCTGAATTTATTCTGTAAACTAGGTCAATGTCCCCCCTGATCTCCTCTTTGGGTTTACGTAAATAGTCTGATAAAATTGTACTCATGAGATCAGGAAGGCATTCACCAGATTCCTCAGAAATATTCTGAAATCTTAAGAAATATGACATCCTCTCAAAATCCATCCTAGACATATGACCAGACAAATCTCCAATTTCAATATTAACATTTTTAAGTTCTCCCTTTGCCCCAGCCAGCCCCACTTCCAACTCCTCGGTCTTCTGTGTGTTCTCCATCAATTTTTTCTGTGTCTCCAAGAGTTCAAGCTTAGTGCTAGTATGATCTTTTCTAAATTCTCTGATTTCCAGCACCAAGGAGTTTAACACTGTTTCCATAGCTGTCATTCTCTCTTCCAATCCTGAATTTCCTGGTTGTTTTTTTGAAGCCATGGTGAGCTGTTTAAATCAGTGCCACTAAAAGAGCGTTTTTTGGGTGCGGCCGCTGGAGCAAGTCAGGAGAAGAAAGTTCCAATCAAAATTGTAAAACGTTATAGAGCCCAGAAGAGAAGCAATTTTCACAGTCAATTATTAAGACAAAGAAGGCATTCCAGGGAGGGAATCAATTAATCCAAAAAATTTCTCCATTAGTAGAGCGAGGCAGTCCAAATCACAAAGAGATGTTGGAAATTTTCCATAAAGAAATAAGTGTTCAGGAACAAAGGGCAGCCATCTTCCACCACCCACTCTGACAGCCAGCCGGAGAAAACAGCAGAGAAATTGTTTCAGTCAAGCCGGACTTAGATACATTGTATGAAAACAAGCCGCGGAAGACTTTCACTTGTTGTGCAACAGTCCGGATGCGAAATATCCGCTCCCTGCATTCCAGGAGCCATTTTTGCGCGCCGCTGCTGTAAATCCGAGGGGGGGTTTAGCAAACAAACACCCCCCTCCACGTCTCTCTCATCCAAAGCCGCCAGCAATAAAGCTAAAGTCACTTACTCTCCACCTCGCAGCTCAAGCCCCGGCAAAGCCATCCGACCCGAGCGCTCCGTTCTCTCCAAATTCATTGTTCGTTACCGTCCTCCGTTGGCGAAGGGAACCAAGCCCCCCGCAGCATGTCTCCTTCCACCTAGACCGAAGACAAGGACTGTTCCCCAGCCGCCGCCAGGCTGAACCAGTCCAGGCAAGCCAGTCCTACGGAGGGACCCCCCCAAAAAGGGGTACCCCACCCCGTTTGGGGCAGAAAAAAGAACAAAACGGCGGACGAACCCCAAGGTTCGTCCGTCGCCACCAGAAGCCGGAACAGGAAGTCAGGCATAATCTGTTTTTGACAAACCCATGTTGGCTTTTGGCTATTATTTTGTTTGCTTCTAGGTGTTTGCTACTTCGTTTCTTGATTATTTTTTCCAGAATCTTTCCTGGTATTGAGGTCAGGCTGATGGGTCTGTAGTTTCCTGGATATATCTTTTTTCCTTTTTTGAAGATGGGAACCACATCAGCTCTTTTCCAGTCCTCTGGTAGTTCCCTGGTGTTCCAGGATCTCTGAAAGATATAGTTCAGTGGTTCTGAGATCTCGTCTGCCAGTTCCTTCAGAACCCTGGGGTGTAATCCATCCGGTCCTGGTGATTTGAACTTGTCTAGGGTAGACAGAAGCTTGCTTACCATTTTCTTCCCTATTTCAACTTGTGTTCCTAATCTGATTTTTGTGGTGCTGTTTTTGATAGATTGGACTGTTTTATCCCTTTGTGTAGATGCATAAAATGAATTAAATAGTTCTGCTTTATCCCTGTTGCTTGTCATCTTCTTGCCACTTTCTCCCAGCAATGGACCAATTGTTTCTTTAACTTTTTTCCCATGTTGGAAGAAGCTTTTTTGTTATTTTTTACTTTTGTGGCAAGCCTTTCTTCATTGTGAGTCTTAGCTTTCCTCACTTCATCTTTACAGGCTCGGGCTATTTGCTGATATTCTGCCTTAGTTATGTCCCCCTCTTTCCACTTTTTATACTTATCCTTTTTTTTTTGTCTTTCAATTTGTCAGAGTTCTTTATGCAGCCATGCTGGTTTCTTTGGGGAGCCATTATTTTTCTTTTTCATTGGTATTGTGCTAGACTGGGCTTTTGTAATCTCATTTTTCAAAATTCCCAAGCTTCTTGAGTTGTTTTCCCCTTGAGGATTCTCATCCATGGAATTTTTCCCAAGCTCTCTCTAAGTTTATTGAAATTAGCTCTCTTAAAGTCCAAGACTCTAGTTTGAATTTGTTCTACTATTTGCGTTTGCATAATGCTGAATTCCAATATTGCCTGGTCACTTGCCCCCAGGGTTCCTGTGGCTTCAACATCTTCTACTATTTCCTCTCTGTTAGTGAGAATTAAGTCCAATATGGCTGGTCCCCTTGTTACCTTCTCTACTTTTTGGGAAACAAAGTTGTCTGCTAGGTTTGTTAGGAACCTGTTGGATCTTCCACTTGGTGCAGAGTTTGTTTCCCAATTGATGTCAGGGTAGTTAAAATCTCCCATTACTATTGTAGTGTGCTTCCTACATACCTTAGTTAGCTGGTTAGCAAAAAGTTCATCCACTTCCTCTGCTTGGTTGGGTGGCCTGTAGTATAGACCTATGGCAATGTCATCCCCCCCAACCTTTAATATTGACCCAAATACATTCAAGATAGTTCTCATCGTTGTTGTGCTCTATTTCTGTAGAGATATTATTTTTTCTTATATATAGTGCAACTCCACCTCCTCTTTTATTTGGTCTATTTCTTTTAAATAATTTAAATCCTTCTAGCTGTATGTTCCATTTGTGGGTTTCATCCCACCAAGTTTCTGTAATGGCAACAATATCATATTTGCCCTCTTTTACTTGAATTTCTAATTCACCTTGTTTATTCCTCATACTCTGTGCATTGGTGTATAGACATTTGAATCCAAATGTCCAAATTCTGTCCAAATTCTGATATCAGCAGATTCAGTCCAAGTTATTCTTTATCTAAAGTGAGATTTCTCAGCTTCAACAACTTTAATATGTCTTACTTTAACTTCTAGGCGTGCTGCTTGGAGAATTTGGAGAATTGAAGTTCATACATCTTAAAGTTACTGAGGTTGTGAAACACTGATCTGGTGATTCACAATATAAACCCCATTGGCATTAGTGACAGATGAAATCATATGCCATATTATCTCATATCACTCTCAACACTGATGCAGTAAATTTTTAGTTCAACCATGGTTCTACTATGGAAATTTTTTTGAAAGCAAGCAAAATATGCAGCTATTAGCAGATGACTAATAATAATAATTGTTACAGCCAATGTTAAGTTTACAGTTAAGATACTGCAGAAGGCCGTATCATCAATTTACCTGACCAACCCAAATCCAGGAGAAAGAAAAGAACAGAAAAACAAATACAATATTTGTTTCCATGTCTCTGTTGGGATATTTTTAATTAGTGAATACAATGTTAATTCTTCAAGGTAAGAAAACAAAGTACTGTATTTTTCGGCATATAAGATGCACCGGAGTATAAGATGCAGCAAGATTTTGAAGAGGTAAACTTAAAAAAAAAAGCACTCTGCAGACCTCAAAAAATCGGTCCATTTTCACGAAAATGGGCCAGTTTTCATCAACAAAAGGGCATGCATAGCCTTTAGGAGGCTTGTAGAGTGCTCCTGGGGGCTGGGGGGGCAAAAAAGGTCTGTTTTTTGCTCATTTCTGCCCTCCCCAGCCCCCAGGAGCATTCTATAAGCCTCCTAAAGGCTATGGTGAAGGGGGCAGGGTTTCAGGAGGCAAATGTGGTATTCAGTGTATAAGATGCACCCAGATTTTCAGCCTCTTTTTTGAGGGAAAAAGGTGTGTCTTATACTCTGAAAAATACAGTACTTGCTGTTTGATTTCTTGCATTCACTCCTGTTGACAACTCTTCCATAGCCTATTCCCTGAGTACCACAGAAGCTTAACTTTCTAATTCATGTTTATACTGCAGTAACAAACACTGCAAAGAGTCCTATTATCCTTAATATCCCCAATATTATGAATGTTGGCACTACATAGATTTCATCTGGACATCTAGCTGTTCCACAAATATTGCTTTTTATCTTCTTTCTCTTAAACAAGGAAAGATTTTTCTTTAATTAAGTAGTATTTTGACTGTAGATACAAAAATCCTATTCGTTATCATTACCTAATTCCAATTACTACTAGAGAAAGGTACATGTTTAAAAATCATATTACTTTATGATTCTACAGAATTATGAATCTGTCTTAGGTTTAGAATTTAATTGATAAAATCAATCACTACCTAAATCAGTAACATAAAGTCACCATCATTGCTGTTATTTATTGGAAACCTTTCCTTTTTAAGAGTCTATGGAGATTCTTAGTCATCCAGGTCAGAGGTGGATTGCTACAGTAGTGGTATTTGGCCTGGGTCGCAGAACCAGCAATGACCCAGCCTCCGAACTGGTTCCCCATTGTTTTTCAGTTTTTTTTCATGTTCCGTGCATGCTCAGAACAATTTATAATCAACTGCACATACACACGCGAAGCAAACCGGCAGCAACCCGCTCCTGATCCAAGTCATGATTGTCCCAAAGGTGCTTTTTTCAACAGGCAACTAGACTATTGTTTTTCTTTGAAGATGTTTTGCTTCTCATCCAAGAAGCTTCAGCTGTCTCTTGAAAAAAGCACCTTTGGGTTCCCTTTTTAAAATGTATATCTTTTTATGCTACAAACCTCTCCCCATCTAGTGACCTTCCATAGTCTGTTGGATATATGGCATCTTTCATAAGATAAGGAAAAAGGTCTAGGAATAAAACTATCAGTTGAAGGATAAAACATTCTCTAGCCACGTTCTAATCATTTTGTCTGAAACAATGTTTGAATAATAAGGAGACCCACATATCTTTTCTATTTGCTTGAATTAAAGCTTTGAAGGCACCACCAAAGCAGCATTTTGTACCTGCAAGGAATCATCTAGTTCACTATTGCAATTATTAGAAGCAATCTATAAAGGAATGTTTACTATAATACAGTAGGCACAGACATTATAATATAAATAGAAAACAATGCTGTAGAAAAAAAATGTGTTGAGCACCATTGGTGTATTTCTCCTGTTCTAAAGACTGTGAACTGTCACTTACAAAAAAACCTCAGTGAAATCTCACAATATTTCTTTGTTTTACTGTTTCCAAGAGGGATATTATTACTTATTAGGTAAATGATTATTCTTTGGTATGGTGGACTCCCTTATTGGTTGCAAGGGACTTGGCTGATCATCTAGATGGGAGCTAAGATTTTCAGATGTTAAGAGTGAGGAATTAAAGACAATCTCACTCAAGTCAGACTTGATACATATCAAATGGGGATCTTCAGAGCTTAAAGGATCCTCAGCTAAAACTTGCGTGTTCTCTCGTGTCATTCCCATATCAGATGGTGATTTCCTTTTCATTTGTGTGTATGATTTGTCAAGATTTTCCATGCCTTGATCAGTTTTGTGAAAACGCCCATAGAACCAGATGAAGAATCCAAACAAAGCAAATGCTAATAAAGATGGAATGAAGGCCAAGCATTTGACATCTAGGCTTGCACCAATGTATCGGCTATGTAGAAACATATCATCTTCGGTATAGGTTCTGTTGGTCAAAGGATTTATGTTGTTTGACCGCCACTCCCAAGAAAGTTTGGTTCTATTGAGGTCCTTTAAGCTTTCTGAGTCTTCCACAGTATAAATTTTCTGTCCAGGACCAATATATTGACCATATTCATGTGGCTTGTAAAATATTTGATTCTTCCACATATTCAGATCCAAGATTAAAACAAGAAATATAATCCCATAATTAAACCATTTGCCTGTAGCAGAAAGAAAAGGATAATAATTAGAAAATCCCTGTTTACAACTGCAACAAAGTACATGCAAAGTCAGTAGGAAAAATAAGATGTGAGCCTTTCCAATTAATTTCACAATGAAGTTTTAATTAAATACTTCAGAACAGTAGATTTGTGACTGAATAAATTTTACAATTTAGCCTTGTAGTTAATCATTGGAAATGTGAACCTAGAAATAAAATAATAAAATTCTTATACGAACATCTAGGTGGCCTGTAGATTAAGTAATTTTGTGTTGCAGGGCAGAAAGCTGCCTTTTAATATTTTAAAATAGGTCCCAAAAATAAAAGCTATATATGACACCTATACATTATCTTTACAGGTTATTTGTGCGTTGTTACTTATCATCAAGCACTATAATATGTATTGTTTTAAAAATAGAATCCAGAAGTTCAAATCACAAAAGACTGTAGACCTGCATGTTCAAGCAACAGATTAGCTGGTTAGGGAATTCCAGGAGTTCAAGTCCACACCTTAAAGCTGTTAAGGTTGAGAAACTCAGGATTAGACAATAATGCTGTACTAATTGCTCTTGAATGTTAACTTTAACAGATGTGGAGTTAACTCTGAAGTTAATCTTTTTCGTCATCTTTTCCCTTTTTCATAGCACTATTCCAGCTTCTATTCTCTATCCCTGTCAACCCCATGCTCTTCAATTTGATTTACACTATGCTAAACATGAGTTTAAAGTATATGCTTTTGGGGGTCAGTGCTAAGTTGAAATCACTCAGTTTTATACAGTAGAGCAAAGATGGGCTACAAATAATATTCTAGGTTAATTAATTTCCTCATCAATTTGACTCAAATGATTAATGCTGAATAATAGCAACCAAATATTACCTGGAGAAAGATGTTTGTTCTCTTGTGATCTTTGAACAAGGTTGGAATGATTTCACAAGTATTAAGCAGTGACTTAAAAGATGCTAAACCTTTGGTGCCTTTTTCTTTCCTTTTCTCCCTTTATACTATATTTCTCCCTCCCCTCTTCTTAGTTTTCCATTACTTTTTTAAATTTTTCTTTGTATTTTATATTTTGAAAAAACAATAAAAATGATACATGGAAAAGATGCTAAACTCTTCACAGAAATATATAGAAATGCAGACTAATTTATCTTAATATTTGTATGTCTTTTCTTTAAACTGTTGTAGACAGTAACTCAAAACCCCCATCTTAAGTAACAAATACGCATAAAACTATTGCTGATGTCATTTGCATAGTAATCCAAAGATAAAGTTTTTCCATTCTTTTTTCTATGAAAAATTGCTTCCCAAATGTGCCAACTACACATTTTGGTTTTCTTTTTACTTTTTTATTACTTTTTTGCTAAAACCTGTTAGGTTGCCAGACAAAAATAGAACACAATAAAATAAACTGATTAAATAACAATTTAAAACAACAACAGAGACCGAACTACTAACAGTACCAGCAGAAATACAAAAATTAAAACAAAGAATGAAAATATTTTGCCTGACAGCAAAAAGATATCAAATGTCATGCCAGGCCAGGGAGATCTCTAAAGAATTGCATTACTACATTCACTAAGTGTGCCTCTTAGACCAGCCATGCAATCTGTTTTTCATAGCTGATATTTTACATATAATTAAATAGTTGAAATATCTATCCTTCATTATTATTATGATTCTTCAAACTTATGAATTATATAATATATATATGTGTGTGTGTGTGTGTGTGTTACATTTTTGAGCTGATCAATAAATAAATCAGGGAGACTAGAGACAAAAAAAAATTACACAACGGAACTCATGGCTTTCTGTCTAGATGGTCTCTGGTGATGAGCCGAAAGGCAGAAAAGGAAACAGTATGTCTCCTCCCTTAATTGGGGCCTAACAAAGTGTTGTGGAACAATTTTATATATATATATAAACCTATAAGAAACAGACAGATAAACACCGGGCTCCGCAACGGCCATTCTGGGTGGAAGAGAAGGTTTACCTCTCCACAAAATACTTGAGATTAAAACTGCCTAGCAAGATACTGGACCCGAAATTTGTGGGACCATTTCCCATAGTAAAGATCATCAACCCAGTCACAGTGCAATTGAAACTGCCTCGATTGTTGGGGAAGATACACCAACAATTATAGATACACCCGTTGGGGAAGATACACCAACAATTATAGATACTAATCCTCCTGTCTCAGCTGATGCAATGGGAGAGCCTAGCGCTGGCTGAATGGCTAAAGGCTCTTGCAATACAGCCCCAGTTCAAATCCCAGTAAGGGTATGGCTAGCTGATGAGAGCTAAAAAGCTCGAAATAGATCTATACTAGTCTCTCTGATTTATTTATTGATCAGCTCATAAAACTAACACACATATTTTAAAAAATCACACAACGGAACTCATGGCTTTCTGTCTAGATGATTTATTTATTGATCAGCTCATAAAACTAACACACATATTTAAAAAATCACACAACGGAACTCATGGCTTTCTGTGTAGATGGTCTCTGGTGATGAGCCGAAAGGCAGAAAAGGAAACAGTATGTCTCCTCCCTTAATTGGGGCCCTAACAGGGTGTTGTGGAACAATTTTATATATATATATAAACCTATAAGAAACAGAC
Organism: Rhabdophis nuchalis; assembly: GCA_039707465.1. Lineage (NCBI taxonomy): Eukaryota > Metazoa > Chordata > Lepidosauria > Squamata > Natricidae > Rhabdophis > Rhabdophis nuchalis. The sequence continues at coordinate 69,913,001 of CM077648.1, forward strand.
AGATAAACACCGGGCTCCGCAACGGCCATTCTGGGTGGAAGAGAAGGTTTACCTCTCCACAAAATACTTGAGATTAAAACTGCCTAGCAAGATACTGGACCCGAAATTTGTGGGACCATTTCCCATAGTAAAGATCATCAACCCAGTCACAGTGCAATTGAAACTGCCTCGATTGTTGGGGAAGATACACCAACCGTTTCATAGCAGCCTCTTGAAACCCATGATTGGATCCACCCTGCGACCGCTAACCCAGGTGCCCCCAGGCCCTATGGTCATAGGAGGCCAAACCCATTATGAAGTTCAACGAATCCTTCATTTGAGGTGGCACAGGAGACAACTCCAATACCTAATCAAGTGGAAGGGTTACCCTTTGTCAGAGGCATCTTGGGTGAAACATCGAAACATCCATGCTGATTGCCTTATAGCAAAATTCCACGCAGAAAATCCAAGCAAGCCTAGGGGAGGAACGCATTCCCTAAGTTATACACCTGTACTCAAATTGTTTTGTTTCCCATAGGTTGCTTTCAGGAAGTGAGGGGAGCCAGATGTCAGCTTGTAAAACATCTCCATGACTACTATCGAGCTGCAATAGAGAAAAGAGAATTCCATGCATACCTGTGGTCAGAATGGAATCTCAAAGCTGGCCTGTGAATGCCCATGTCTAGACTCAATTACGATCTCTTGTTGGCTAATGTAATTTATGACAAAGGCTGAAGGGAGGACAGTAACACGGGCAAAGTTCAGAAGCAGAAAAAGAAAGCAAAAAAGATGGCTGCAAATAAGAAATGCCTAATGAGGAATGCCAAATGAAGCTGTTAATAAATCACTGCTTTTTGTATTATAATATCGGGTCGCCTATTATGAAGCAGGCATCGTTAGGGTGCTTGACAATTAGTTTCCATCTACTACGTCTTGTCCTTCCTTCAAGTATGGAGTATTTAGTATGGAATATTCAGGTATTGCAACTTATGGAGCAAATTTAAGAAATATCGCAACTGAAATTATATGAGTGCTTTCCCCCAGTAGAATTTTGGGAACTGCCTTCAAATCAATGTTGATATTTATGTGGACATATTCACCATCAATAGGACATCCCATTTTTTTACTGGTAGCTGATAATGCTTTCCATAAATTGTGAATGCAGATTAAGTCTATAAAATCATGCAGGGTGTGGACAAAGTAGAAAAGGAAAAACTGTTTTCCCTATTGCACAACACTAAAACTAGGGGGCACTCCATGAAACTTTTGATAGCTAGACCTCAAACAAATAAGAGGAAGTACTTTTTCACCCAGAGGATCACTGGTCTATGGAACTCCCTTCCAGAAGAAGGGGTGACAGCTGTCAGCCTCGACACCTTTAAGAAAGGATTAGACAAGTTCATGGAGAACAAGGGTATCAATGGCTATCATTATGGATGCCTAAGAACACCCTCCGGGATGGAGAGATAGGCAGGATATTTCTCAATGCCATTTGCAGGGAATCATAAGCAGGTGAAGACATCTGCTTGGGAATACCCTGAAGCAAATGGTGAGCCACTGTGTGAGACAGAATGCTGGACTGGATGGGCTGTGGCCTGTTCCAGCAAGGCTATTCTAATGTTCTTATGTTCTAAGAGCAACAAGCTTCTTCTCATTCCAAGAAACTGGGTTTTTTAAGTGGTTTTTATCAGGGAAACCTGGTCTGCCCAAATATAGGATGGAGCATACTGCTTGCACGTAAGGAGCCTTCACAGGCAGTCGTTTTCGTGACAAACTATTTTTTGTGTTAAATTTATATTTTTTGGGCAAAGAAATAAAGGGAGACTAATTTAATTCTATTTCAAGCCACCATATTTCCCTGAAAATATGACATCTTCTGAAAATAAGGCCATGCCACATTTTTCGGGTGGGCAAAAATATAAGCCCTCCCCTGAAAATAAGCCATCCAGCAAACCCCCTTTCCAGCAGGGCACAGTGCCATTCACTGACCTAGGGGCATCACCAAGCTATGTGAGTGCCTGTTCGCCGCTGGCCAGCTCCCGCAGCTTGGTACCTTCGAACTGCCAGTGAATGGCACTCTGCACAGCTAGAGAGGGGTTTGTGCAAGCGGGTGTTTGGCTCCCCGCTCATGCACCTCCCAGCCTCATGATGTGCTGGCCCAACTCTCCTTGCAGAACCAGGGCACCTCTGCTGTCACCGCCTGCTTCCACCACCACCATCCCAGCATGGCTTTTTCTGCAGAGGTAGGCTGCCGAGTCTTTTGGCAGTGGCTGCTCTGGACATATGCTCTATGGTTGTATGCTCTGGGAGCATGCTCTGCCAGCAGCCGGCCCACAACCATAGAGCAGCCCACAACCATAGACTTGGCAGCCTACTTCCACAGAAAAAGCCGTGCTGGGATGGCAGTGGCAGCGGCAGGCAGCTGCAGTGGAGATGCCCTGGCTCTGCAGGGAGAGCTGGGCCACGGCATCATGAGGCTGGGAGGCATGCAAGTGGAGAGCAGAACATCTGCTTGCGCAACCTCCCTCTCCAGCCGTGCAGAGTGCCATTCGCTGCCATTTTGAAGGCACCAAGCCACGTGAGCTGGGCAGAGGCAAACAGGCGCTCATGTGGTTTGGTGATACCCCTAGGTCAGTGAATGCTGCTGTGCCCAGGGGGGTTTGCTAGGCAACTGTTCGTGAGCATGGTCACTTCATGGCTGCTGTGTTGCACTGCTGCGACAGCGCATCACAACCTTTTGCCCTACTCACAAGAGAGCAGCCGCCTGGCAACCCCAAAACAATAAACCCTCTCCTGATAATAAGGCCCAAGCCATATTTTGTGGGTCAAAAGAAAATAAGAACCTGTCTTATTTTAGGGGAAACAAGGTATTTAGCTCTTGTCAGCTAGCCATACCCTTCTGCGATTCAACACTGGGCAACTTACATATTATGTCGATGTAGTAACCTCTAAGTCATGGGCTAACCGATACTTATAAATTTAACACATTGGCTTTCTTGTTGTCTTACAAAGGAAGGAGAATGATTCAATCTAAAATAATTTTAAGAAATAAAGGGAAATGTATCTAATATAAAAAAATCAAGCAGGTGAAAAGTGAAAGGCAATATATGAATGTTCAAAGCTCCAGAAAAAGAAATAGGTCAAGCTTTTGAAGGCCCTTTGAAATTGCTAAACTTGACTGGGTCCAAATAAAGCTCTTACATTTATTAAGGAATCTTCTGTTTTGTTCTATATCCATTTCAAATGAAATCTGAATCCAAGATAACCTTTGATTTGGTACAAAGTGAATTGCAAAAGTTATCCCTAGTAGAGTTGAAAATATATGGATTTTTCAGATTTTAAAGAGGAAACATAGGGTTAACACTCATTAAAAGAACATACTGTATGACTTTTATATGTACAATATTATCATAATCTAAAATAATAATGTTGTGTATTCTACATAGATATAAAGTACGAGCCAATGGTCTAGGATTGTAATAAACATAAGAACATAAGAACATATAGGCTGATAAGGCCTATAGAGGCATGAAATGTTCTGCCACATGTCGGGCAGACATGTGTGGGCATCATTGTTGCAGCATTTAAAGCTCTGGCTTTGCGGAGTGCTCGTTTCTCTTGTGCTATGGTTGTTATTCTGTCCTCAGATGTCCAGAAGCCTTGGTGGATCAGTATGTGCCAAGTGGTCAATCTTGTGCCAGGGTTTCCCCAGGAGATGGTGTTGATTTCCAGGGACTTGAAGGAGGCTTTCAACGTGTCTTTATATTGCTTCCTTTGTCCCCCATGTGATCACTTTCCTTGAGACAGCTCACCATAGAGCAGCTATTTAGGGATGGTGATGGTCTGGCATCCTTGCAACATGGCCTGCCCAACGTGTCTCGGCTTTCATCATCAGGAGGCAGGTCATGTGGAAGTGGTTCAATTGCCTAGCATACCTCCTGTATACAGTCCAAGTCTAACTGGCATATATCAGGGTAGTTAGCACTACTGCTCAGTCGACTTTGAGTTTGTAGCAAGGCTTATTCCACACCAGTCCCACACATTGGTCAGTAATCTGCCAAATGCACAGCTTGCCTTGGCGATTCTGCAGTTGACCTCAATGTTAATTGTCACTGCACAGGAGAGGGTGGTGCCAAGGTATGTACATTGGTCCACTGCTTGCAGCTTTTGTCCCTTCCCTGTGGTGGTGGGCTCTTGGTGTTGGGCTTTCGGATCTGGCTGATGCATCACGTCGGTCTTTTTTATGTTGATGAGGAGGCCGAAGTTGTCACATGCTGCTGCAAATTTGTCCACACTGGCTTGCATTTCCTGCTTTGATCCAGCATTCAGGGCACAGTCATCAGAAAGTCATCAGCAAAGAGGAGGTCACATAGCACAGTCTCCTTTATCTTGGTGACATCCTGGAGCAGGTTGAACAATTTCTCATCAGTCCTGTATCTCAGGCTAACTCCCAAGGAACCGTTCTGGAAGACATCTGAAGGCATGGCTGAAAACATTATGCTGAAGAAGGTTGGTGCTAACACGCATGCTTGCTTGATGATGTTTGTACAGTAAAGGCCTCTGAAGCTTCTCCATCATGCAGAACATGAGCCATCATACCATCATGGAACTGATGTACCATCAGGATGAATCTATCAGGGCACTCAAATGTTGACATGATGCACCACAGGCCTTCATGACTGACAGTGTCAAAAGCCTTAGTGAGGTCCACAATTCATGATTCTTTGCAGAAACTGCACTGTGTCTCAGATAATAAACCCTGTTCCAGGTGGTCAGTCAGGTGGTTCAGCAACACTCATGTAAGGATCTTGCCTGCAATGGAAAGCAGTGATATTCCTTTATGATTGTCACAGACTTGTCAATTCCCTTTCCTCTTGTAGAGGTGTATGATGGATGCATCTTTCAGTTCCTGAGGAATGGTTCCTTGATTCCAGAAAGACTAGAACAACTGAATGAGTTTGTCACCAAGCACTGCACTGCCATTCTTATAGACCTCTGCTGGGATCACATCAGAGCCTGGGGCCTTGCCACTGGACAGCTGGCTGATAGCCTGTAGGGTTTTTTTTTTTAATTGAAAAAGTTTATTGAAAAAGTTTTATTCAAACCAATTTTCCACCAATTTTTTAGTCTTTGATGGTGGGGCATCCAGGCTGAGATTGATATCCACCTGGGACATTCTATTGATTGCCTCATTTTGATGGAAGATGAGTGGTTCAATACAGATTGGAAGTGCTCAGTCCATTGCTGTAGAATCAGAGTCTTCTCAGTGATGAGAGTTGCACCATCTGAGCCCAGTAGAGGGGAACTCCCTGAGGGTTGAGGTCCATACAAGGATCTGAGGGCTTTGTAGAATCATTTAGCATCATTTCTATCAGCAAATCTCTGAATTTCATCTGCTTTGGTATTCAACCAGGAGTCCTGCATCTTGCGAAGCTTGCTCAGTACAATACTGCGAGTGTTGTTGAAGGCATTTTTCTTAGCTGTTGACAATGGGTCCTTCTGATAAGCATGGTGCAGTGCTTTTCAGCAAGTAGAGCCTTGATCGCCTCATCGTTTTTGTCAAACAAATCTTGCTGTTTCCTGTGTGAGAGTCCAAGAACCTTTAGTGCAAAAGAGAGCATGATATCCTGAAAGCATTCCCAGTTTTTCTCAGCATTTCCCTCTAATTGCAACTCTGAGAGTTGGTTGTCAAGATCTTCTGCTAGTGAAGCTGCTGTGTTAGGGTTCCTAACACAGATGATGAGTCTATGGTTAGTCCAACAGTCAGTGCTCAGTATGGCTTGGTCACCCTTACATTCTGTCTGTCTTTCCTGCACACAATGACATAATCAATGATGCCAGTATTTGGAGCACGGGTGAATCCAGGACGTCCTTTTGCTAGTGGGCAGGCAAAAGATGATATTGGTACTACTGTCTTCAGTAGTAAAAGGCCGTTGCTGTTACATTTGCCAATTCCAGTTTTTCCAATGGTGCCATCCCAGGCAGAGTGATCAGATCCTACTCTCACGTTGAAATTGCCAAGTAGAATCAGCCTGTCACTGTACTTCACGGATGAAAGTAGGGCATTGAGATCTTCATAAAACTTGTCCTTTACTTTATCTGGGTTCATCATTGTGGGTGCATAGATGCTGATCAGTATGGCCTGTTTTCCTCTCAGTAGTGGGAAATGCAGTGTCATGAGATGGTCATTTATGCCCTTGGGAAGAATGGCAGGTTTGCAGACAAGATGATTTTTAACTGCAAAGCCAATTCCAGATTCATGGTGTTTGTTATTGCTGTGTCCATACCAGAAGAATGTATAACCACCTCCTGTTTCTGTGAGCTGACCTTCATTGGCTAGATGAGTTTCACACAGGGCCGCAATATCAATGTTAAATATTGCGAGCTCTCTGGAGACCAGGGCTGTTCTTCTTCTGGCCGATTTGCTAAGGCTTTGTCTTGAAGCATACGTACATTCCATGTTCCAATGTTGTCACTTTACATTTTCTTTGAAGTTTTGTTATTCAACTGCATGAAATGGGATCCCCTTCAGTCATGATAAGCTGGACAGAGTTCTATGAAGCAATAATGTTTAAGGCACCTTTTCTAGACCCTTCATTTTTCTACGGAGGTAAGCAGTGTGGTCCTAAAGAGAGCTGCTTAGTCACTCAGATAGACACCAAATTCAGCTGTTGCTTTGGTCAGCAAGAAAATGACCATTAGACCTGAGTTGCCTGTGTGCAGGTCTGCAGCTACAACTTCCATGTATCCACACCTGCTGCTTCATCGCTCGCCCACCACCACAGGACTTTGAAGGTCACGGGAATTGGAGGGATGTCATAATTGGTGCGCATAAATTGGATTAAAGTGAAGGAGAGGTGCACATAATCAGCCTCACTCTCTCTTTCCAGATTCCATATTGCTCCAATAGCAGGACAAGAGTTGAGACAGTTGGAGATTGGCTGGGCGCAGTGGTTGACCAGGGCATCTTTTGTGTCTTGCCATCGCTTGCAGAGACCGCCTTCATGACCATTGTCCTATTCTAGTAGATTAAATCTGCTCAATCCACCAGAATCTGTCTTCACATGCTCAGGATAGACAAGTCCCTATCTCACCGAAGGTCAATGACCCAGCAGCTACTATCAACCTGGTTTGGCCAGCCTGTTGAAGCTGTTGCCTGAGGTGTGACTGCTGAGCATGCTAGAGCTATTAGGAGTCACAGGTGAGAGCTGAGTGACAGGTGTGGACCAAAGGTTGACAAGCTGCCCTAAAAAGTGCTGTAAAATGAGCTGCCCCAAAAAGACATGATATGCCCCTACAGCAGAGGTGCTACCCCTCCTTAATACCCCAAAATTTATTTATACACTAGCTAAATAACTGTGCTTCACTATGAAACTATGTGATAAATTGTCACTTAAAGCTTGAAAATTAATGAGTAGTTAAAAAAGTGACTGTATTATTTCGTTAGACACAGTAAGCTAAGTTTCTTACAGTAAGCTAAGTTTCTTACTTTCCAACCGTCACACCCCACCGCGGGGAGGTGGAACCGGAGACACTGAGTTGGTTCCGCCCCAGGCGCCTGATGGACCCGGAAAGGTTCCAGAGGGAGCTTGGGCCAGTACCTGTGTCCCTGTCCCACGGCTCGACTGAGGACCTAGTGGCTGCATGGTATAGTGCGGCCACGGGGGCCTCGGACCGAGTCGCGCCCTTGCGGCCTCTCATGCGGCGTCGAGTCACCCAGGCTCCTTGGTTTACCGAGGAGCTTCGGGAGATGAAACGCCGCAAGAGACGCCTAGAGAGTAGGTGGAGATCTTCTCGATCCGAAGCTGACCGAACACTAGTGAGAGACCATATTAGGACTTACTTAGTGGCGCTAAGAGTGGCCAAACGTGAGTATTGTGCCACCCTTATCGCGTCCACGGAAAACCGCCCTGCCGCCCTGTTTGGGGTGACCCGCTCCCTCTTGTATTTGAGGCCGCGGGAAGCCCCTCTGCAGGGTCGAGCGGAGGAATTTGGAGTTTTCCTGCAGGACAAAATCACTCAGATTCGGAACGAGCTGCCCTCCACTAGTGGTCCGGTCGTGGTGTCTGGTGCTGGTCTTGAGATTACACCTTGGGAGGAGTTCGACTTTGTTACTACCGAGGATATGGACAGGTTGCGGAGGAACCTTAGAGCCACCACATGTTTATTGGACCCGTGCCCCTCCTGGCTTGTACTGGCATCCTGGGAGGTGACACGAGGCTGGCTCCAGGGCATTGTGAATTCATCTCTGAGTGAGGGGTATTTGCCCACCATCTTGAAAGAGGCGGTGGTGAGGCCAGGAGGGCGTTCTATCAGGTACGCCTGATACGCCAGTTGCGCCCCTTACTGGACCGGGGAGCCCTTCGCACAGTCACTCAAGCACTTGTGACGTTCCGACTGGATTACTGTAACACTCTCTACATGGGGCTTCACCTTGAGGTGCACTCAAAAGCTACAGTTAGTACAGAATGCGGCCGCGCGGGTGATTATGGGTGCCCCAAGGCAAACCCACGTAACACCTCTCCTGCGCGAGGTGCACTGGCTGCCTGTGGCCTTTCGAGTGCGCTTCAAGGTATTGACGACCATCTTTAAATCGCTCCATGGCTCGGGGCCTAGCTATATACGAGACCGCCTCCTGCCCCATACATCCCTTCGCTTCCACAGAGAGGGTCTTCTCCGGGTGCCGTCGGCCGGGCAATGCCGGTTGGCGACACCTAGAGGAAGGGCCTTCTCTGTGGCGGGCCCGGTCCTCTGGAACGACCTACCCCCCGACCTTCGCACTATCTCGGACCTCCGCCTCTTCCGCCAACGTCTTAAGACGTACTTATTCCAACAAGCCGGCCTAGAATAGCCCCCCGTTTCTGACTTTTTAAAGAAAATTTATAATTTGGTAAGGGTTTTTAATATTGGGTTTTTAGCACGTGGTTGATGAACTTAATCAGATTTTAATTGATATTTATTGTATTTTGTGTTTTTAACATGCCTGTGCGCCGCCCTGGGTCCTAACAAGGAGAAGGGCAGGGTATAAATTTAATAAAATAAAAAATAAATAAATAAAAATGTTAGCAGAGTAAGCTAAGATGAAAACATTATTGTAAGTGTAACAACAATGAAATAGATGGGCTTAAGCCCTTTAATCCCAGCAGCAACCATGGCTAATTTGTCTATGTAGCCAGGCTATAAGTTGCATAGCACAGACTTTAAATTCTTCCCTCAGATGAATTGCTCAGGACCTCCCTGTAAACAACATTCCTGGTTTTGTTCTCTGGCTGGAGGATGATCAGGCTGTCAGGTGAATTGACTCTGGAGCATGCCACAAAAACTGGCCATGGGAGAAACAGTCACTCGTCAGATGCACACCAGCCACTTTCAAAGTCTGTCCCTTTGCCTTATTGATGTTGATGGCATAGCAAACCTTAATGGAAAATTTTAGACATTTGAACTCGAAGTGGTAGTCTGATGGGATCAGAAGAATTTGGGGTATGAAAACGGTTTTTCCCTGATTTATGCCTGTGAAAATCGTGGCTTCGATTATGTGTTTGTACAGAGTCTTCACTGAAGCCTGGTGCCACTGCACAGTTTCAGATTGCATAACAGCATGATTGGAGTGCCAGCCCTGAGGTGGTAATTCTGCTGGGTTGAGAGTGTGCAAGAACTCCACAGGGTAATGTACAGCATCCCCGATCTCCATTACTACGTCCAGAGTCTTATTTCATGTGCTCAGTGGACAACTTTTCCAGCGGGAAGTTGTTGATGCTGTTGGCTGAGTCATTTGTTGGAGTGAGAATAGCTCTTTCCCTCAGCCATGAACTGCAATCCACTCCAGCCTGTTGAATGTTGTCAGTCAAGATGATCAGATCTCTCACAACATGGGAAAGGTTACTCAGAATAGTTATTCTCCACCCACCCACCCAGGTGTTAACAAGGATGCTCTGCGCGCACACCCATGCGCACTACCAGTTCCAAACCGATAGTGAAAATAAGAGAAAACCATTACTGTGTAGGTAGTAGCACTTAGCATTACCAGGAGGGATGTTGTATACTCTACTCAAAACCTGATCTTTCTTCACACCCGGATAACCTGATACAGGCTTCCCTTGTTCCCTGTAGGTAGTAGCACTCAGCATTACCTAGCATTACTAGCGGTGGTGGCAGGAGGCTCCGCCCACCCACCTAGATGTCATCACAGATGCTCTGCACGTGCACATGCACACACTCCTGGTGCCGAACCAGTAGCGAATGTAAGAGAAAGCCATCACTGCACAAGTATTACCGGGATGGATGGTGTACACTCTACCCAAAACCTGATCTTCTTCACCCCTGGATAACCTGGTACAGGCATCCCTTGTTTCCTCCTACAGAACTGGTTGCCTTTTCATATGTAGTAAGTTGGAATTTCACAATATAAAAGGGTCCTTGCAAAAGCATCAACTTTGCACAGCTCAAAAAAGACCAGAAGTGTTGTTTTTGGAGGGTTATTCATCCTATCACCAACATTATCCTCAGTAAAATAAACTCTCTGGCCATTTTTGAGATGTACGGCAAGGTGTATAACAGGAGGAAATCTTTCATGAATAAGGAAGCAGAGAATGAGCCAAGCTGCCTCAGAGCTGCTGATATATCATCCTGCCTTGTACCTTGATGAGTTTGATGATACTTGTGTGCAACTTCCTTTACTTGCGTTTTCCTAATTGCATCTGCAAATTTTTTTCTGTGTTTTTTCCCTTTTTTCCCTTTAACTAGTGTTACAGTAGAAGGAACAGATTCATCTGAACTGAGGAGGAAAATAAGGGGTGGGGGATCTGCCTCTGCCTACCAGCATCCATCGCTATTCATCTGGCTAGTGTCCTGTCAATGTGTGAGAGAGTTGAGAGGTGTTTGGAAACTCGAATAGTATTTGCTGTGTGAGCAAGTAGGAGACAGGAAGGAGCCAGAGCATGATTTAGCTCAACTGATCTGTAGTAAAGCTGCTTCCTGCTATGAAGACAAAAGTGAAACTGAGTCTCTTCTGTTTGTATTTTGCATTTGGGACAGATTTCTTTTCATGTGGGGATGGGGAGTAGAACTTCTTAGCATCAGAGCATATTAATAATAATATAGGAAATACTAATGCTTTGATGGTCATTTTAAAAAATCCTTTCTTAGTGAGCACCTAGAAGCCAAGAGGAACATATATGGCAAATTTGAGGTTTGTAGGTTTTATGGTCCTGGAGATTTTGTGATGATGCGTGAGTGGAATTTTGCTTTTATATATGTATATAAATAAAAAGTTAACTATGAGTTTGTTCAAAACCGCTAATCTCAGCAACTACTGCACCAATCGCCACGAAATTTTCACGCAACGTTCCTTACAAGTGCAGCACCAATGATACGTATAGATTGTGTGGATGGCACACCGGTGCCAGGTACATGACACACAAATGTAAAACTGCAGCTCTTCTGTGTGTTTCGCTCACTCGCTCCCTTGCTCCCCTCCCCTTCGTGGCCCCTCCCACTCGGCCGCTTTTCAGCTCATGTCACTTGCAAGAGCAGTGGAGCGGTCTGTGTCATATCCACGACGGTCACCTCCTCAGCGGTCTCTCTCTCCTCCTCTGCCACCGCCCACACCGCCAACTCCCCCCCGCCAAGGCTGCTGTCGAGTCAACGGCCTCTCTCTCCTCCACCACGCATGCCACCAACTCCTCCCCCGCCAATGCTGCTGCTGAGTCACCGGCCTTTCTCTCCTCTGCCACCCATGCCACCAACTCTTCCCCCACCCACCAAGGCCGCTGCCGAGTCAGCGACCTCTCTCTCCTCCACCACCCGCACTGCCAACTTCCCCCGCCAACTCCCCCCCACAAGGCGGCTGCCAAGTCAGCGCCCTCTCTTGCTCTCTAGGTAGGTAGGTAGGTAGAGGGATAGAGGGAAAAATACGGTAGATAGGTAGGTAAAGGGATAGAGAGAGAGGAATACAGTAAATATGTAGGTAGTTAGGTTGGTAGAGGGATAGAGAGAGAGAGGGAAAAATACACTAGGTAGGTAGGTAGGTAGGTGGAGAGAGGGAGAGGGAGAAATGCAGTAGGTAAGTAGGTAGGTGGAGAGAGGGAGAGGGAGAAATACGGTAGGTAGGTAGGTAGAGGGAGAGAGGGAGAGGGAGAAATACAGTAGGTAGGTAGGTAGGTAGGTAGGTAGGTAGAGGGAGAGAGGGAGAGGGAGAAATGCAGTAGGTAGGTAGGTAGGTAGGTAGGTAGGTAGGTAGGTAGAGGGATAGAGAGAGGGAGAAATACGGTAGGTAGGTAGGTAGGTAGGTAGGTAGGTAGGTAGGTAGGTAGGTAGGTAGGTAGGTAGGTAGGTAGGTGTGTAGACAGAGGGATAGAGAGGGAGAGGGAGAAATTCCATAGGTAGGTAGGTAGGTAGGTAGGTAGGTAGGTAGGTAGGTAGGTAGGTAGAGGGATAGAGAGAGAGAGGGAGAATTGGCTATTTAATCAGACTGGGCCACAGCAATGCTTGGCTGGGAACGGCTAGTATAGATATACATTAAAACATAAACAAATTAAAACCAAACATTAAAATCCAAGGACATGTGGGGAGGACAGGAGCTAAATGGGGGGAGGTGGGATCTGTTGTTACTCAATCAACTACCTTCACTGTGCTGTGTCTCCAAGACAACTAGCAAAGCCATGTCTTTAGGGCCTTACAAAAGGAAGGAGGGTTGAGGCCAACCTCACATTGGGGGCAGAAACAATAGCAGAGAAGGCCCTCCTCCTGGAGTCACCAGCTGAAATAATTGGACTGAGGGGACCAATAACATGCCTCCTCTGTTCACATGAGTGGACAGGCCAATCCCAGTGGGGTGAGACAGTCCCTCAAATAACCTGGACCAATGCCATTAAGGGCTTTAAAGGTGACCACCAATACCTTGAATTGCACTTGGAAGCAGAATGGCAACCAATGCAGCTCATGTCATGGGGGCCATTCTTAGGGTCCCCAAAACTGCCTGCATTGGCACACTCTGCACAAGCTGTAGCTTCTAAATGCTCTTCAAGTATATATTTCCTGATCCAGGAAAGGCCACAACTAGTTCCCTTTCTCTCTTGTCTGAGTAACATAATTTGATCCATTCTGTTCATTTATGCTTGATAATAATGAGAGAGGAATGAACTATATCAGACTGAAAGGAAATGTCTCCATATATTCTAGGTATGTGGAAAGAAATGGTTGTGAACCACAGAAATTCACAAGTTCTCCTGGCACAGCCATAGAATGGTACCCAATCTATTGAAGCTTCTAATTAATCAGGGAAGGATTAGATCTGCTCCTCTTTGGGGTTTTATCATGCAATATTAGATTTCTCAGAATTCTAGGTAAATAGATTGAAATTTATATTCTAATCCATCATGACATGAATTGAATCTGTAACTTAAGCAAAATGATGACTCCCCACCAACTTTTTAATGCCATCTATTGGACAGTTGTCTAATATATTCTTTCCTGTTTTTCTTTTAAACTGTAGAACCCTGCTCATATTTCCTTGCCAAGTGGCCCTCTCTCTGAGAATACACTGCATTGCCATGTAATTAATTTTACACCAAATGGCTTACAAAAATAATCAGAGATACTTAATTTAAAAGAAATATATTTTTCAAACAACTTTTAATAATAATAATAATAATAATAATAATAATAATAATAATAATAATAATAATAATAATAATAATAATAATAATAATTTATTTATAAACCGCCTCCTCTCCCCAAAGGGACTCGGAGCGGTGCACAGGGAAATTAAAAAACCAATATTGAATACATGAATAGATAAATAGATAAAATACAAATTAAACAAAATTATCCCTGCGCTAAAATCCCCTATATTAAAATTACGCTAAAATCCCCTAAAACCCTATTAAAAGACGGAAGACTAACCTAGGCCGGCCAAGCAGAAGAAGTGTGTTTTCAGTTTTAAAAAATGTCATCAGATAAATCTGTAGAATTCTTTCTTACCTCTAAGTTTTGGATTTGAATAAAGTGCCCATAATATTGGGAAGCAAGATGGACAACTTTAAAAGTTCCAGAGATGGAGTTCCGAACCTAGAACTGATTTAAGAAAAGATGGCCACGCACAGCTTACCCAAGGGGAGTTTCTCATGCTGGCTTGATACTCTTTATGATTCTCCTGAAATGGTACTGAACTGAGATAAAGCAGCCTCTTGCAATTTGGGTGATGTGATATTCATTCAACTGGACTAATTTGTCTAGTAACTATAATAAACAGGATTTATTAATTCTGAGCTGGAAATGAAGAAAAAAAGATTTCACAATCCTTATTCATGTGCTCATTCTTCAATTAAATTATGCCCTTCACAAAACATATCCATCATTTTAAAGGGTCTGAAAGAGGGAAAATGCAGTGTAAATGCAATGGCCAACTAGACAGTCTGCTTTTAAAAGAGTTAGAATGGGGGGGAAAGGCAAGTCACTTCAAGTTGCTCACTTCATTATGGAAATTCTTTCTCCATGTAGCCCTTTGTCTCTAGACCTGTGATGGCAAACCTATGGCACGTGTGCCACAGGTGGCACATGGAGCCATTTGTCAGGGCACACGAGGCTTGCCCTGTCAGCTGGCCATATCCATGCAGTGGCCAGCTGACTTCAGTCTTCTTTTGAGGCCATTTTTTGCCTTCCGGAGGCTTCAGGAGCTTCCCTGAAGCTTCCGGAGCACAAAAAAACGACCCTACAGCAAACTGGAAGTTCGGGAACGGACTTCCGATTTGCTCATAGGGTTGGTTTTAGCCCTCCGGAGTGTTCAGGAGCCCTCAGGAGGCTTCTCTGAAGGCTCCGGAGGGCAAAAAATAACCCTACAAGCAAACCAGAAGTCACTTGAGGGCTCCTGAATGCTCTGGAGCAGGGGTCCCCAACCCCAGGTCCGCGGACCGGTACCGGTCCGCAGCTTCATAGGAACCAGGCCGCAGGGCCGGCAAGGAGGAGGGAGCAGCCCCCTGGCAGAGGATGGCCGAGCGTGCCTCCACCAGCTCGTTCCGATGGCCACCGCGGCGCACTCCACTTTCCGGGGCTTTCTGGAGAGGCTGGCATGTCGGCTGGGAAGGTTATCCCGCAGCGGGCGGCCGAAGGACCCAAGCTGCGGCTATCTTAAGCGCCTGGATGGCTTCAGCGGCGCACACGGAGCTGGAAGGGAGCTGGGCGTGCAGCGCCCGGATGGCTTTGGCGGCACTTAAGAATAGCCGCAGCTCGGATCCTTCGCCCGCCCGCTGCGGGATAACCTCTGCAACCGACATGCCGACCCCTCTGCTGCTTCCCCGGGGGGGGGAGGGAGGGAGAGAATGGCAGACACACAGAGAGGCAGACTTAGAGAGACAGAAATAGAGAGAGAGGGAAACAGACACACATACACACACACAGTGACAGAGATGGGTGGAGGAAGGAGAGACAGAGAGAGAGAGGCACAAAAAAACAGAGAAAGAGAAAGAAAGAAAAATAGAAAAAGAAAGATAAATGGAGGGTGGGAGGGAGTGAAGGAAAGAAGGGGGAGGGAGGAGGAAGGGAGAGGTGAAAGAAGGAAAGGAAGAAAAGAAAAAGAAAGAGGGATGGAGGGTAGGAGGGAGGGAAGGAAAGAAGGGAGGCAATGGAAGGAAGGAAAGGAAAGGAAGAAATCTATTTTCCTATTTCCTTTATAAATTTAATAAATTGAAATTGAAATTCCACCTCAAGCTACCTGTTTGGTTAACCAGGTTAAAGAACTATTTTTCTCCCAGTGGTCATTTCAAAGGAATTACATCCTCTGAGTCATTTCCTGGATTCAAACCAGCATCCCAAAGAGTCATGGGCTGCCTTTATATATAACGAGTGCCCATAAATCCATTTTTACCATCTTCAGAAGACCAAAGACCAGTCAGAAATGGAAGAAAGAAAGAAAAGAAAGAAAGAAAGAAAGAAAGAAAGAAAGAAAGAAAGAAAGAAAGAAAGAAAGAAAGAAAGAAAGAGAAAGAACTAACTTATGACCACAATTGAGCCCAAAATTTTGGTTGCTAAGCAAGTCTGTTAAGTGATTTTCACCACATTTTCCAAGTTGGCCACGCCCACTGGTGTCACATGACAACTGAGCCACTCCCACAAAACAGGTCACACCTTTTGGCTCTCAAAAGAAATTTCAGTTGTGGTACTGTTGATATTTGGCTCTATTGACTAATAAGTTTGCTTACCACTGCCCTAGACGGCCAAGTGAACCGACTCCCCCCCCCCGCATGCGCGTGCGCCGCCTGTTCCCCCTGCCCCCCTCCTCTAGGCCAGCCGGTCCGCAGAATTTTCTTTAAAATGAAACCGGTCCCTGGTGCAAAAAAGGTTGGGGACCCCTGCTCTGGAGGGCTAAAACCGGCCCTACAGGAAAATCAGAAGTCCAGGAATGGACTTCTGGTTTGCCATAGGGCCAGTTTTTCATGCTCTGGAGGCTTCAGGGAAGCTTCTGAGGCCTCTGGAAGGCTTCCGGGGGATAGGGGAGGCTGTTTTCACCCTCCCCAGGCTCCTTGAAAGCCTTTGGAGCCTGGGGAGGGTGAAAAACAGTGTCAAAAGCGAGAGGGGCACTGGTTGTGCACACATGTGTTGTGCACACATAGCATTATGGTGTGGCATGCTCGTGCACAACTCCCCTGCACTCCCCCCACTTTTGGCACACGAGCCACAAAAGGTTCGCCACCACTGCTCTAGACCAGAGGTTCCCAAACTTGGCAACTTTAAGACTTGTGGACTTCAACTCCCAGAATTCTCCAGCCAGCAGATCTGGCTGGAGAATTCTGGGAGTTGAAGTCCACAAGTCTTAAAGTTGCCAAGTTTGGGAACCTCTGCTCTAGACCCTCTCCTTTTCTTTTTAATTCAATCTTTTTGCCAGAAATGTTGCATTAGTCTTGCTTTTCAATCAATGATACATTTTGAAAATGCTACATTTTAGCTTTTATTATTTACTTACTATTCACATCCTTCTGTACATGAGATACAGATCACTCCATTATTTATGCAACATTTAAAGGAGGAGAGGAATCAGATTCACTCCATATGTACACAATGCCTGTGCTTTCTAGTAAAAGATAGTAGCCTGATATTCAAATGGACACTTGTCAAGCATGATTGAAAGCATTGTTCTTATTTTCTAAATTGCAATGTAAAGATACACATTTAAAAACAATATTTCATTTTCAGACTTAGTTTTACTTTTCCACTCCACTGAGTTTTGTGTGTGTGTATTTGTAGATGCGTATCTCTTAATTGCAATGTACAGTATTGAAGAGTCCTCTCTTCCTGTTGACTATATTTTGGCATTAACTATTTAATTGTTTTAAAATTTCAATATACAGATTATTCTCGTCCAGACTCATATCTGCTGAAGGCTGTTGGATATATAATGTATTTCCATTTTCTAAGTACTTTTAAATATATATAATCTTCTAAGCTTTATTTTGTTTTCAATGGAGATGTTTGCAAAATTGTTCAGTTCATAATTTTGATAGTTTTCATCCAAAAGATAGCAAGAGTTAAAGTAAATTGCATCGGATTTTTCTATTGCTTTATGATTTCTAATAATTTCTAATTACTTTTATTAATCTGACAACATTGCCCTTTTCAGATCATAGTATTCACTTTCAATTTACTAAAGCAAAAGCAATGCAGTTGTATCAGTCAGTTAAAAGAAATCTTCTAATGAGTAATAAATTATAAACCTGAAATGGATTTTCATTCATTTTTCCTATTATTTTCTATAATGGATCTAGACTTGTCAAATTCTAGACAAAAATCTCCTCTTAAAGAAAGCTGTCATTAATATGAATATAACTCTCCTTCTCTATTTGACATTGATACTCCCAAGATTAGGTTTCCCCAAGTATGCCATTTACTAACAAAAACAAGCAGATTAATTGCATTTGTACAATTCTACATTATAACATGCAATTTTTAATGCATACTCTCTTAACATTTAGTCTTATGGTTAAGAGGCAAGTCTATTTTTAATTCTTCTGGAAATCATCTGCTATTTCGTGCTTCTTACAGTTAAAGAATGGGGGAGTGTTGCAGCCAGTCTTTCTGAGACCATGGCAAATGGAGAATTCGGAGGAAATGAGAGCTAAAAGTTATATGGAAGCTAAATTAAACCACAAGGATATAACCTGTGATTCCCATTGGTTAGATCTTCTGAAATAAATTTGACGCAAGAGCAAATTGTATAGGACAAGTGTCATTGGACTGTACTATTTCAAATTTTAGGTGAATAATCATATGAATGAAGCATCTCTTTTTCCTGAAATCCCCATAGCTCTTTTAAGAAATCACACTTGTGAGGATTTTAATCTAGACAAATTTCAATACGCTGGATCTTGTTTTTGTCTCCGGCCAGTGGAGTAGTGATCTGGGATTAAGGGATTTAACGATTACACCCCTGTCATGGACAGATCACTCTCTCCTTCAACTAGACTTCCCAACTGCTTCCCCCCACTGCGGGGAGGCGGAACCGGAAACACCAAGATGGTTCCACACCAGGCTCCTGATGGACCCAGAGAGGTTCCAGACGGAGCTTGGGCCAATACCGGGGACCCTGACCCATGACTCAGCCGAGGACCTAGTAGCGGCCTGGAATAACGTGATCGCTGTGGCCCTGGATCGGGTCGCGCCCTTGCGGCCTCTCACGCGGCGCCGAACCACCTTGGCCCCTTGGTTTTCCGAGGAGCTGAGGGTGATGAAGCGCCGCAAGAGATGCCTAGAGAGAATTCGGAGGTCCGCTCGCGCCGAATCTGACCGAACACGTGTTAGGTCCCATTTGAAGACCTACCTCGTGGCGATAAGAGCGGCAAAATGTAATTATCTCGCCGCCCTTATCGCGTCCGCAGATAATCGCCCTGCCGCCCTGTTTAGAGTGACCCGCTCCCTCCTCCAACAGAGGCCGCGGGAAGCTCCTTTGCAGGGTCGCGCAGAGGAATTTGGACTTTATCTGCAGGACAAAATTGCTCAGATCTGGGGCGAATTGGCCTCCAATGAGGTTAGTCCAGGCGGGCAAACGGAGGCAGGCCTTGAGACCATTTTGTGGGAAGAGTTTGACCTTGTGACTCCTGATGACATGGACAGGTTGTTGGGGCAGCTGAATGCTACCACATGTTTATTGGACCCGTGTCCCTCCTGGCTGGTACTGGCCTCCCGGGAGGTTACACGAGGCTGGCTCTAGGAAATAGTGAACGCCTCCTTGAGTGAGGGGTTTCTACTGACCGTCTTGAAAGAGGCGGTGGTGAGACCCCTCCTCAAGATGCCTTCCCTGGACCCAGCATTATTGGTTAATTACTGTCCGGTCTCCAACCTCAGCTTTCTTGCTAAGGTTGTAGAGAGTGTGGTAGCACAACAGTTCCCCCGTCACCTGGAGGAAACCGTCTATCTAGACCCGCGCTAGTCCGGCTTCCGGCCCGGGTACAGCATGGAGACGGCATTGGTCGCGTTGGTAGATGATCTCTGGAGGGCTCGGGATAGGGGATGTTCCTCTATCCTGGTCCTGTTAGATCTCTCAGCGGCTTTTGATACCATCGACCATGGTATCCTATTGCACCGGCTGGAGGGGTTGGGGATGGGAGGCACCGTATTACGGTGGTTCTCATCCTATCTCTCCGACCGGTCGCAATCTGTGTTGACAGGGGGGCAGAGATCGACGTCGAGGTGCCTCACTTGTGGGGTGCCACAGGAGTCGGTCCTCTCGCCTCTCCTGTTCAACATCTATATGAAGCCATTGGATGAGATCATCTGTGGTTTCGGGATAGAGTTCCATCAGTACACTGATGATACTCAGCTGTACATCTCTACCCCGGGCCACCCCGGGGTAGTGATGGCATAATCCCTTACATCAGTGTATAATATTTCTATTAAGTTCATTTATGCAATTCAACACTAACACTTTGTCTGAAGTTGTACAAAAGATGTCTAAGTTTTGGTGTAATCTGATTATTTAAACAAAAAGACATTAAAACTGATGAATCGAACCCATACGTTGTAAAGTAAGGCTTCTGGTTGAAAATCAAGACTATATCAATAAAAATATAGAAATTAAGTCAATGAAAGATTACATGTTGCTATGTTAATTTGCATACAAAATAATAGAACATTTGATGTTTCCCTGAATAAATGTCACTGTTAACAGTTTCATCATTTAACAGCTATTGAAAGATTACCATGAAATTAAACCAAAGGCCCCTCACCTGTGGGATGCCGCAGGGGTTGGTTCTCTGGCCCCTCCTGTTTAACACCCATATGAAGCCGCTGGGCAAGATCATCCATGGTTTTGGGGTAGAGTACCATCAGTACGCTGATGATACTCAGCTGTACATCTCTACCCCTAACCACCCCAACGATGCCGTTGAAGTGATGTCCCGGTGTTTGGAAGCCGTGCGGGTCTGGATGGGGATGAACAAGCTCCGACTCAACCCATCCAAGACCGAGTGGCTGTGGTTTCCGGCGTCTCGATATAGCCAGTTAGTGCCATCTCTGGCTATCGGGGGTGAGTCATTAGCCCCTGCGGAAAGGGCTCGCAACTTGGGTATCCTCCTGGACTCTCGGCTCTCCATGGATAACCATGTGATGGCCGTGGCCAGGGGGGCTTTCTATCAGGTTCACCTGATACACCAGTTCCCCCCTTTTCTAGATCGGGACGTCCTACGCACAGTCACTCAAGCCCTTGTTACCTCCTGCCTAGACTACTGCAATGCTCTCTACATGGGGCTCCCCTTGAGATGCACCCGGAGACTCCAGTTAGTGCAGAATGCGGCCGCGTGGGGGATTTTGGGAGTCGCACGGTACTCCCGTATAACACCTCTCCTGCACGAGCTGCACTGGCTGCCTGTGGTCTTCCGGGTGCACTTCAAGATGTTAGTTACCATCTTTAAAGCGCTCCATGGCATAGGTCCTGGCTACCTGCAAGACCGCATCCTACCACATACCTCCCTTTGACCTGTCCGCTCCCACAGAGAGGGCCTCCTCAGGGTGCCGTCTGCCGGTCAATGCCAGCTGGCAACCACCGGGGGATGGGCCTTCTCTGTGGCGGGTCCGGCCCACTGGAATGACCTCCCCCCCGACATCCGAACCATCATGGACCTGCGCCTCTTCCGCCAGACACTTAAAACTTATTTCTTCCACCTGGCTGGCCTGACAGAGAGATAAATGAGCAATTTTAATTGGATTTTAATAATTTTAAATTATTTTAGCACACAGTTTCATTATTTAATTCTATTTTATATTTTTGTACTTGTTGTTGGTTTTATCTTTTCTGTGCACCGCCCTGAGTCCCATCTGGGAGAACAGGGCGGTATATAAATCCGAAATAAACTAATAAACTAAACTAAACAATATATACTGATGTTATGTTCTGTCCAAGAAAAGTATTTTTATTTTCTTTCTCAATTATGGAAATCAAAGATAAATTTTTCCTTTAGAATCCTCCAATTCTGTGTTGAATAAGAAGTTCAAAAAATGTTACATACCTGTAACATGAATGTGATACTCCTCCTTTAAAATAGTTTTAAAATAAGGCAGTCTGAACTGAAAATGTGCAGCAGGCAAGCCTGGAAGATTCACATCAACATCACCCATAAAATGTGGAAATTCCCAGTCCTGCCAAAAAAGAGAAAAGAAAAGAAAACCTTTCACCTTCTAACATTTTTATTTAAAATAGATTTCCTCTCACCTTCAGATACACTCTACAGTGTTGTTTCATAGATTACCTTTCTATGACACCCATATAAACAGGGATTAAAACCAGACAATCAAACATAAAACAAGACCCTAATCAAGGAGCCACACCTCCACCAAAACAGGAAGGGAAAGCTACTGTATATACTGTAAATAGGGAGAAAACCTCATACTCATTAGCAATAGTGATGTTACTTAATCTGTATAATATATTATACTATTATATAGGTATATAATAATACTATAATTGTGGGCATCAAATGCTTCAGAAAGCCCACAAATGGGGAAAATCCACATGTAGGCAAATCTTCATTAAAAAGGGAACAAATCCCACACTCAATAATACTGATGATGTTACCTATTTGGGTATTGAACTGTGTAACCAAACAACCATGCTCCAACAGCACCAAGGACTCCACAGTTTAACTTTGACATACATAGTTTTTCTTTTGTTATGTATATATTTTTAGAAATGAGTGCAAGAAAATGGGTCCTACTGTGCTCCATTATAAACTATAATGGAATTTATTCTTTTCATTTCTAGGAACAGCCCTGGCTACCATAATTAAACTGTCAGTTTATAGACAGATAATTCAGCAGGTAAATAGTTGGCTACAAAATTAATGCAAAAGTAAAACTGTTGCAGAAGACAAAAGAAATATTTTGTTAACATTGAAAAATTGTTCTAAAATCATTGCTGTGCACATTGGATTAGACTCCTTCTGTTCATATTCTAAAATCTTGTCTTTTGTAAAGGCAGTATTTTAGTATTTCAGAGATGCAGACTGTGTTTTATATTCTAGGGACTCCCAATGAAGCCCCCAAAAATTACTAGACCATATTAAACAATCTGTATGTTCCATAAGGATTACAAAATTTGTAAATTTATATTATATAGTGTGATAGATTGAAATGTCTTTGTTCCTGGATATGCACATAATAGGTGTGAGTATCCATCCTTTGTTACATTGGTTGCAGCCTTTTCAATAAGACTGATGCTTGGCTACATATGCTGATTTTGTATGATTGAGTGAGGATTGTTTTTAGATTGTGTAAAAAATTGTTTACACAATTAGGAATCAAGAGACATTGGCATCTTAAATCATAATTAGCAATTTGTTCTATCATCCAGAATCCTTATGATAGTCATGGTCTACACTCAAAACATGAAACCATGTATCCCTTTTGTAGGAAGTAAGAATTTTCAAGGACTGATATCAATGAAGTATTTTTAATGAAGGGGCATATACAGAATCTTGGAAGTTGCAAAAATAATTTCTCCCCTAATTTATTGCATTCACTATGGTGAAATCAACTATTTGAAATGCTTCTCACCACCTGGGTTGAGATGCCATTTATGAGATTAGTTTAGATTAGATTAGGGGATTTTTTTTCTATTTTGATTGCTTAAATCTATTCTATTCTTTTTTTTTAGAATCCCAATTATTTCTTACATTTGTAATATATCTATCTGCACTTGGATGCGCCATCAAGATAGTCTTGATGTTGACCCCGGGCCTGGGGAGAACCTAGAAGGTGTGTATGTGCAGATGGCACCCTTGCCTCTGGACACTTGCAGGGCTGTGGAAAGTCCCCAGGGGAACATCCAATGTCCCAAAATGAACCCAGTGTCCCTAAACACCCAGTGTCCCTAAAGAACCTACATATGCTCAGTTATAAACATCTTATCTACTGTGTGCCAGACTCTCTGAGTGATTCCTGTATCTCTTATGTGCCAGGCTTGCTGGGTGGTGTGTAAGAAAAGTATAAATAGGTATAAGAATCTGTGTGTGTTTGGGACTTCCTCTCTGTTAGAGAGGTCTGTCTTTGTTCAGCTGAATAAACGTGTAATCTAAAAGGCAATCTGTGGTTCTTTTTTGTATTTTTGTCAAGCCATACCTTGAATCCAACACAGCATTTTTGGCGACTCTGCCAGGATGAGGTGCTTGGTCCTGGATAGGCTCAGGAAGAGGGAAGCATCAAGTGCACTCTGGGACTTCCTAGAGATGCCCACCTATTTGAGCCTTCATTGACATTCATAAACTTTTTGATGGACCAGATATTTTTCTTCTTGTTGTCTTTACTTAGTTCTTGCATACTCAGAGGGCTGAAGACAAGGTATGATACACTATTTGTTATCATTGTGTGTTTCAAATAAGTGACTAAGTGAACATGGCTGTTTCCCCTAATTATATCCCACCATTGGCCAGAGCTGGGCAGAAAGGTGGGTTTCAACCTCTCCTATCCTTCCAGCATTGGAGATGTGAGCCCACCCTGTACTCTCATGCTCCAATGTGTTGTGAGTGTCTGTTGACTGAGTGCCTAGGTGAGATGACTGCCTCTATATCTCAAGATGGCGGCACGCTTAGGCGCAGCGGCTTTGAGCTCCTGGTGTCACAGCAGACTTTTCCATCAAAACTCGTTCTGAACTCGCTCTTTCTTCCTTAGGTTTCAGAACATCCCTGAGAGAGAAGAGGAAGACCTTAGAGATTTGATGAGTGGAATTTTAGCGGATTACATTAAAAAAAGTAAAGAATACCTTTGGGGGGAAATAGATTTAATTTACAGAATTAACTCAGCATATGCTAGAATAAATGAAGTCCCCAGAGAGATTCATATTAAATTTTTAAGAAGGTCCACATGGGATGAGATACTGAGGGCGCAATGAGAGGGGCCTTTGAAGTATGAGCAAAAAGACATTGCTACATTGAAACAGATTCCAAAAAAGATTAGAGAAATGAGAAGGAAATATTCCTTCCTGTCAAAAAAATTATATAAAAATGGAATCTGGTTTAAATGGCTAATGCCTGAAGGAATGTTGGTATTCTGGGATGGAGGCAGGATTAAAATTAAAACAACAGGAGAGGCGGAGGCCTTTCTCAAAAAACATTCCTCAATCCTGGGAGATGAAGAAGAAGGAACGGGAGGAGCCACGGCCCTGCCCACTGGAGGGAGGGAGAAAGAAGGTGAATAGGAAAGAGGCTCAGATATAAAAAATAATTACTTTGAATTACTGTAATTCTTGAAACAGATGTGAATGTAAAACCAAAGATTGAATGTATGAATTTTAAAAATGTGACATACTATATATATCTCTTAATACTATTTATTTAACAAGATACTGTATGAAGACCCAAATGCAACCACCATCTCTGACATGGAAGCTCTAAAATGTATATTATAAACCCTACTTACCCTTTTCCCTTATTATAATTTGTAAAACCAATAAAAAAAATCTTTTTCAAAAAAAAAACTCGCTCTGAACCTACTGTGAATTATAGAGAAACAAACATATCAACTGGTTGTGACACATCAGTTGAAGAAAAAAAGGATTACTCGGATATATTAGGACAAGTAAGAAAAACAAGTTTCATGCAGAGAAATCCTCAAGAAGAAGCCTAGATCTGGGTAGTGGAGAAGTAAGTCTGAGGACTTAGCATGTTGTATTGTAAACAATGCCTTGATGAAACAATGATCGCAGATTCTTTACGAAGTTTATGTTCTGTAACGGTGGCACCATCATTATCTCTTGGGAATATACAAGGGGAAACTGCAAGAATTGAAATGAAGAAGCAGAGAGCACCACCCCTACCAGTAATTCCATCCTTTTCTGTTGGGAAAGCTGAGAGAGAGGAAAGAAATGCCAAGTGTGATTCCTCGGAGTTCATTGCAACAAGAAATGGAAAGGAAGGGGAGACGTGCTCCTCTTCCACCAGCTCCTAAAATGCCAAACAGATTAGAATTTTACACACATAATAACTGGTGTACTGACAGTGGGGTTGCTTATACACACTGTTCTGCAGACGTGGGGTTCTCAACTGTCATTTGTCGGCCATTTTGTTTGCCTGGAGAGATTCCTGTTATGGCTGTCACTGCTGTCTGTATTCCACCTGATGCAAATGTTGGCACAGTGCTCGTACCAATTTCATTGTAATTTTATTACAATCTTATTACAATTAAGATTATTATTATTGTTGTTGTTGTTGTTGTTGTTATTGTTGTTGTTGTTGTTGTTGTTATTATTATTATTATTATTATTATTATTATATCAATAAATCCCACTGTTGACCAGGCCTAGGTGTGAAACTGCTTATAGCCACCTGTGCTATAATCCCTACCTGCCAGCTAGGCCATTGTACTGTTGAGCAGGGGTGCTCACATTGCAAGGCAAGTTGGTGGATCTTTTGTGGCCCAATAGGCCGCAAAAGAATGTGCATGATTTATACATGCACTTGACTCAAGGGAAAGTTGAGGTCAGAATGAGCAACAATAAGGCATGTGCCCTCAGCCTTCCTGAATGTGTCATTAATACAATACAATAGCAGAGTTGGAAGGGACCTTGTAGGTCTTCTAGTCCAACCCCCTGCGTGGGCAGGAGCCTTATACCATTTCAGACAAATGGCTATCTAACATCTTTTTAAAGACTTCCAGGGTTGGGGCATTCACAACTTCTGGAGGCAAGCTGTTCCAGAGGTTAATTGTTCTAACTGTCAGGAAATTTCTCCTTAGTTCTAAGTTGCTTCTCTCCTTGATTAGTTTCCACCCATTGCTTCTTGTCCTGCCCCCAGGTGCCTTGGAGAATAGTTTGGCTCCCTCTTCTTTGTGGCACCCTCTGAGATATCGGAACACTGCTATCATGTCTCCCCTGGTCCTTCTCTTCATCAAACTAGACATACCCAGCTCCTGCAACCGTTCTTCATATGTTTTAGTCTCCAGTTCCCTAAGAAGTTTGATAAGCTTAAAACCCATCAGGATATGAAAATTAAAACTTTGGTTAAGTACAATGCTCTTTGGCATGAGGACATGCCCATGGTCTAGCCCGGGGGGGGGGGGGATTTAGGGGTTTTTGAAACTATAAGAGGCTATGCCCATAGGGGCATGGACCATGAAGATTATTATGCACTTTTTTGAATCCTCCAGAGCAGGGGTCTGCAAAGTTGGCTCTTTTAAGACGGGTGGACTTCAACTCCTAGAATTCCCCAGCCAGCTATGCTGGCTGGGGGATTCTGGGAGTTGAAGTCCACCGGTCTTAAAAGAGCCAACTTTGCAGACCCCTGCTCCAGAGGAATAAAAAGATGCTTAAGGATTGTGGGTTGGGACAACCCTCCCCCGCTTAAGGGACACCCAGTGTCCCTAAAGAACCTGCATATGTGCCAGACTTTTTGGGTGATTTCTGTAACTCTTATGTGTCAGCCTTGCTGGGTGGAGTGTAGGAAAGTATAAATATAAGAATCTCTGTGTTTGGGGCTTCCTCTCTGTTAGAGGGGCCTGTCTTTGTTAAACTGAATAAACACAATCTCTGGTTCTTTTGTGTATTTTTTACCAAGCTATACCTCAAATTTGGCACAACAATATACATATGGAGTATTCATAATTGGTGCAGCATTGTACATCTGTGCAACCCCCAAAGAAAAGTCAAGACCCTGACCTACTTACTTGACCCATCTTTATTTCTATGTAACATTGTGCTTGTAATGGATACTTTGTTCAAAATCTGTTCAGTTATTATTTTTGTCATGTTGTTAATAAGCTTTTTTTACAACTCCAATCCCTAAATAGACAGAATATTTTTTTAAATGAATCTGATATTTTTTTTTTTAAAAGACTCTCTTGTCTCAGCTAAATTGAGGTATTGCAAGGCAGTTTTTTCAGTTTATGGACAAAATGTAGTTAATTTTGCTCTTAGAGAAGCCAACAGGTACATTACACATGGGGAATAATTCAGCTGTGTCATTAGGCTTTTTTGTAGACCATTAAAATGGCAGCAGTGGCGGATTAAGGGTCACTGGTGCCCTAAGCACTGACAAATCTTGGTACATACTGTACAAATCTCCATTGGATTTTTTTTCTTTCTCAACCTTGTGGTGCCCACTTTGGGTCTTGTGCCCTAAGCACGTGCTTAGTCTGCTTAATGGTTAAACACCACTGAATGGCAGCATTTTGTTTCCCCTTTTGTATTTTGAAGAATTGGGATTTATTGTACATAGCATGCTTATATGCAGTCTTCCAATTTTTAAAGTAAGCCTTTTTGTGAAAAAACTAAGGCTGAATTCAGTGCATTTATCATAAACTGGGTATGGACTCTCCATACAATGCAATCAGGAAATTCATATAAGGACATCATATCTTCACCACATTACTTTCTTGTGTCACTCTTAAAAATCCTTCTTGGACATTTATTTCCAAGCATTGAGCTATCAAATCGCACATTCCATATTTAATCATTGCTAAAGAATTTTTGAATGGGTGTTCTAAGTATGGGTGTTCTAAGTATGTTCTTTTTTTAAAAATAAAATTTTATTACATTTCGAACACAAACAGTAATACACACAAACATTGAACAAAGACTGAGGAGTTTAATGCCTCCCCCAATTTTAGTCTAGTTCATCCCAAGCTGATCAATCTTATACACATCCTATAGTCATCTTATAAATCCATAGTTCTCAATATTTCCCCTAGTTATAATAAGAGCAAAATGTATGTAAAGGAAAGATTCAAAAACAGTCATTGCAATAACTATTTCTATAAACCAAATCTTAACCGCTACTCCCATTAAAATCTGATTCTCTTGTTTCCCAGTCATAAATACCAGAAATCCCAACTTTTATTAAAAGGCGATTTACTTTTCCCTTTAAGAATATACGTCATCCTGTCCGCTTCTGCACATCATAGTATCTTATCCAGGAACTGTTGGTCTGTCGGGATTTCCTTTGATTTCTAATGTTGCGCGTATGTCATACATGCCGCTGTTGTGATGTGTATTAATAAGTACCAAGCACGACTTCCTGTTCCGGCTTCTGGCGGCGACGGATGAGTCCTGGGACTTGTCCGCCGTTTTGTTCTTTTTTCTGCCCCTAATGGGGCGGGGTGCCCCTTTTTTGGGGGGACTCTCCGTAGGACTGGCTTGCCTGGACTGGTTCAGCTTGGCGGTGGCTGGGGAACGGTCCTTGTCTTCGGTCTAGGTGGAAGAAGACATGCTGTGGGGGGCTTGGTTCCCTTCGTCAACGGAGGACGGTAACGATTAATGGATTTGGAGAGAACGGAGCGCTCGAGTCGGATGGCTTTGCCGGGGCTTTGGCGGCGAGGTGGAGAGTAGGTGACTTTAACTTTATTTTTGCTGGCGGCTTGGATTGAGAGAAACGTGGAGGGGGGTGTTTGTTAAAACCCCCCTTGGATTTACAACAGCGGCGTTTAGAAATGGCTCCTCGATGCGAGGAAGCGTATATTTCTCATCCGGACTCTTACGGAATAAGTGAAAGTGCTTTGCGGCTTGTCTCTATACAATGTATCTAAGTCTGGCTTTATTGAAACAATTTTCTTTGTCACTTTCTCCTGCTGGCTGCCAGACTGGGTGGTGGAAGATGGCTGCCCTTTGTTCCTAAATGACTATTTTTATGGAAAATTACCAACATCTCTTTGTGATTTGGACTGTCTCTCTCTACCAACGGAGGATTTTTTGGATTAATTGATTCCTTCCCTGGAGTGCCTTCTTTGTCTTAATAACTGATTGTGAAAATTGCTTCTCTTCTGGACTTTATAATTTTCTACAACTTTGATTTGAACTTTCCTCTCCTGACTTGCTCCAGCGGCCCCACCCAAAAGTGGGGCCCATCTTAGTGGCACTGACTTTAACAGCTCACCATGGCTTCAAAAAAACAACCAGAAAATCCAGGATTGGAACAAAGGATGACAGCTATGGAAGCAGTGTTACACTCCTTGGTGCTGGAAATTAAAGAATTAAGGAAAGATCATTGCAGTTCTAAACTTGAACTTTTGGAGACACAGAAAAAATTGATGGAGAATACACAGAAGACCGAGGAGTTGGAAGTGGGGTTGGCTGGGGCAAAGGGAGAACTTAAAAATGTTAATAGTGAAATTGGAGATCTGACTGGTCATATGTCTAGGATGGATTTTGAAAGGATGTCATATTTTTTAAGATTTCAGAATATTTCGGAGGAAACTGGTGAATGCCTTCCTGATCTCATGAGTACAATTTTAGCAGACTATTTACACAAACCTAAAGAGGAGATCAGGGGGGACATTGACCTAGTCTACAGAATAAATTCAACATATGCCAGGATAAACGAAGTACCCAGAGAGATACATATTAAATTTGTTAGAAGGTCGACTAGGGAGGGAATCTTGAAGGCGCAGAGAGAGGGTCCATTAATTTACCAACAAAAGGAAGTCGCTATCTTGAAGCAGATCCCAAAAAAGATTAGGGAGGTGAGGAGGAAGTACTCCTTCTTATCTAAAAAATTGTTTAACCATGGGATTTGGTTTAAGTGGGCGATGCCAGAAGGGATGTTGGTGTTCTGGGAAGGAGGAAGAGTAAGGATTAAAACAGTTGTTGAGGCGGAAGCCTTTCTTAAAAAACATTCCTCTATCCTGGGGGAAGATCCAGGGGGGGCAGAGGGGGCCACAGCCCCGCCCGCTGGGGGCCAGGAAGGAGAACAAGAAGACACAATTGCCAAGAGACTTAGATCTAAAAAATGATTTTGCTTTTTATTAATACAGTATAACTTTTTATCTGGATGTTTGTACATGACTGCCAGCATAGAATTTAGAATTTATGATATAAGCATTTATTTTCACCTTGTAGTATTATTGGAAAATGTATTATCAATGTCTTATTAAGAAGCCCTGGAGGGGCCAATGATTTCGACGTGAAAGTTCTCAAAATATTTCTGTACTACCCTACCTTACCCTACCTGAAAAAATTTGTAAAAACCAATAAAACTTTTGCAATAGAAAATAAGTACCAAGCATCTTTAGGTACTTCTCTTGGTTTTATCCCCAGGAGAAATATAACTGGGTCCAATTGAAAGTCAAATCCTGTAATTTCTAGCAACCAATTTTTAATAGTAGTCTAATACCGTTTAACCTTTGGGCAGGTCCACCACTGGTAGAAGAAGGTGCCCCTGTCAGAGTCACACTTCCAACATTTGTCAGATGTAGCGGGAAATATTTTGGATATCCTTGCTGGGGCCAGGTACCATATGTATACCATTTTGTAAATATTTTCTTTAAATGCTGTCGCTAGTGTAAGTTTGGTATTTTTGGTCCAAATTTGTTCCCAATCCATTGGTTCTATCATTCGGCCAATATTCTTCCCCCAAGCAATCATAATATCTTTTACAGGATCCCCTTCCATCTTGTGAAGCAAAAGAAGATTGTAAGCTTTAGAAATAAATTTAATATCATTGTATACGGAACTGAGTACCTCAGGTGGCCTTCTCTTCCATAGCAAAATTGAAACATCTTAAGGACTACCCAACCATCCTTCAAACAACTGCCAAAGTAATTGCTTCATGATGTGGCCAAAGCTTAGTGCCAAGCTTCACATTGCAAAGAAGACTAAAAATGTCTAACCAAATTTCCCTTAACTTTTTTTTCCATTTATGTTGAAAGGACAGGTATGTAATCAATATGTGTAAGAAAACCATAAGTAGCTCTTTATTCCAGGGTTGCCCAGGGCAGACAATCTCCACCCTCCCTTCAAACTAGAACTGATGGATATCTTCAGACACATCAAACGCAAGCATACAGAGGCCGAAGGAGGAGGGAAGGGCACTGCTGATTGAACCGCCCCAGTTCAGAGGAAAGTTTGATGAGGACGCAGACCAGTTAGCCCTATTCCTTGACTCAGCTGAGGCCCACCTGGAATGCTATGGACAACTCTACTCATCCCCCAGAGCCATAGTGAATGCTATAGCAGAGGGACTGGAGGGAGAAGCAAGGCAATGGCTAGCAGCCGTCCATAAGAGGAGAGCCCCCCAACTGCAAAGCGTAGATGACTTCCTATGACTGCTAGAGGCCAGATTTGAGGAGGTGGAGGAGGACCTGTATGCGGAAGATGAGCTCAGCGACTTAAAGCAAAGGGGCCACCCCATTAAAGAGCACGTCCACAAATTTAGGAGGGTCATTGGAAGTCTACCCCCTTTACCAGAGTGTATTTGGACCAGCAGATTGCCCAAGTAACTACCTACTGTGACATCCCAAACTGGCTCTCTGAGTGGTTCTGAGTAAGTTCAGCCAGGAAGCTGCTATCTATAAGATAGGCAGAGATGCTCCTTAATACAATAATACAATAGCAGAGTTGGAAGGGACCTTGGAGGTCTTCTAGTCCAACCCCCTGCGTGGGCAGGAACCTTATACCATTTCAGACAAATGGCTATCTAACATCTTTTTAAAGACTTCCAGGGTTGGGGCATTCACAACTTCTGGAGGCAAGCTGTTCCAGAGGTTAATTGTTCTGACTGTCAGGAAATTTCTCCTTAGTTCTAAGTTGCTTCTCTCCTTGATTAGTTTCCACCCATTGCTTCTTGTCCTGCCCCCAGGTGCCTTGGAGAATAGTTTGACTCCCTCTTCTTTGTGGCACCCTCTGAGATATCGGAACACTGCTATCATGTCTCCCCTGGTCCTTCTCTTCATCAAACTAGACATACCCAGCTCCTGCAACCGTTCTTCATATGTTTTAGTCTCCAGTCCCCTAATCATCTTGGTTGCTCTTCTCTGCACTCTTTCCAGAGTCTCCACGTCTTTTCTACATCGTGGCGACCAAAACTGTATGCAGTATTCCAAGTGTGGCCTTACCAAGGCACTATACAGTGGCATTAACACTTCACGTGATCTAGATTCTATCCCTCTGTTTATGCAGCCTAGAACTGTGTTGGCTTTTTTGGCAGCTGCTGCACACTGCTGGCTCATATTTAAATGGTTGTCCACTAGGATTCCAAGATCCCTCTCACAGTAGCAATAAACGTTGCCAACGCGCTGCATGCCAACAACATGAGAAAGCAACCTGACACAAAAGAGAGAGGTCAACCTGATGTGAAACCACCCAGCTGACGGGGAACTACAGCATCACAGCAGGCCCTGAGACCAACCCTCCCTCGAAGTCTGCTGAAATGCTACAGATGCAAGGGAATGGGCCATATGGCATCCGTGTGCACGACCCCAGCTGCGATGCCAAGGCCAGAGCTACTACCCAGGACACGACTGGAATGCTGCCACAAACAG
Organism: Rhabdophis nuchalis; assembly: GCA_039707465.1. NCBI lineage: Eukaryota > Metazoa > Chordata > Lepidosauria > Squamata > Natricidae > Rhabdophis > Rhabdophis nuchalis. The sequence continues at coordinate 69,945,701 of CM077648.1, forward strand.
GCTATCCATGCATCCCAGAAGGCCTTCCAGGCTGCAGAGGTTCCTGCCCAACCAGATGAAGGGGGGGGGGGGGAACCCAAGGCAACAATGACCAGTCACCAGAATCCTATGAAAGTGACGACGAGGATGAAAAGGACCCAATGTGAGAGGACCAATTCAGCCTTTCCTTTTCCCAATATGCCTCACAGCTCCAAAGATAGGAAACCAGGGAGCTTTTCAAGCCCTAATAGACTCGGGTTGCACTAGGTGCTTGATCAACCTGACCACAGTCCTGGAAAGTGGGCATCAGAGCAAAATGATTGGTCCACCCAATCCGGTTCGAAGAGGTCGACGGCTCCCTAATGGAAGGAGCCTATGTCACCCACATGACCAAACCAGTGAGACTATAGCTAGTGGATCACTGGGAAGTAATCCGATTCATAATAGCCCCCAAAATGACAGATGCAGTCATACTGGGACTCTTCTGACTGGACAAGTGGGGACCGACCATCTGATGGCAAGGGGGTACCTGCAGGCTTAGTTTAGAAAAGGGCCCCCAACACCTTTTCCGCCACCAAGCAGGGAACCCCCCAAAAGAGCACACCAGAACATCTGGGAGCCACATTCGACGAAACCTCAGGGACCAAACAGATCCCAGGGGAATACCAGGACCTCGCAGAAGTATTCAGTGAGACAGAATGCAACATTCTGCCCCCCCACCACCACCATGAGGCAGATTGTGCCATCGAAATCATCCCTGAAAGGCTCCCAAGTGTCAAATGAGGGAATAGAGATGGACCCAGCCAAAGTGTAAGCTGTCCTAAGCTGACAACCCCCTTGCACCTGCAGACAGCTACAAAGCTTCCTAGGGTTCACAAACTTCTACAGGCAATTCATCCCCTCCTTTGTGAAGATTGCCAAACCACTGACAGACCTCCTGAAGACAGGGAGCCCAGGAATGAAACCTCATCTGGGACAACCCCTACAGTGGGACTTGACCTGTCAAGAGGCATTCGAAACCCTAAAAGAAATGTTTGTAAAGGAGACAATACTGAAGCATCCTGACCCCGAGCAACCTTTCATGATCCAGGCAGATGCCATTGACATGGCAGTGGAAGCGGTGGTACTCCAAAGAAACAACCAAGGAAACTTGCAACCCTGCACCTACACCTCTGCAGCATGAAGGGTCCTCCTGGACATGTTGATGGCCTGTCTGGGGCCTCGTTCTGGTCGGGCCTTGGGTGGTGGGTTTGGCCTCGGTTTCAGAGTTGGGGTTGGGCATGCAGCTACCATGTGGCCCATTCCCCGGCATCTGTAACATCTCACTGTACTTCGAGGGAGGGCTGGTCTCAGGTCCCGCTGTGGTGCCATGGCTCTCTGTTGGTGGGGTGGATCTCTCTCTTTTGTGTCTGGTTCCTTTCTCATGTCGATGGCGCATAGTTCACTGTTAACTTTTGTTGCTATTCAAAACCACATGGAGAGTCAGTTTAAGATGTCATATTACGCAGTTACTTGGGCAATTCGTTTGTGCAGGCTTGTTCTGAAAAAATGCACCAGCAGCTGTTCTGGTAATGGGGGTAGTCTTCCAATGACCCTCCTAAATTTATGGATATGCTCTTTGATGGGGTGGCCCCTCTGCGTTAGGTTGCTGAGTTTCTCTTCCGCATATGGGTCCTGATCCCCCTCTTCAAACCTGGCCTCTAGAACTTGTAGAAAGTCATCTATGTCTTGTAGTTGGGGGGCTCTCCTCTTATGGTGGGCTGCTAGCCATTCCTCTGCTTCCCCCTCCAAACCCTCTGCGATGGCATTAACCATGGCTCTGGGAGATGGGTAGAGGTGCCCATAGTGTTCCAAGTGTATCAGCTGAATCAAGGAATACAGCTAGCTGGTCTGAGTCACCACCAAACTTTCCCCTGGATTGGGGTGGGTTGTTCAGTTCCCCATCTCCTCAACCTTCTTGTTGGTCTCTGTATGCTCATGCCTGATATGGCTGGTGATCTTCTTCAGCTCTAGGAGGGGGAGAGGGAGGGAGTTGCCTGCTCTTGGCTGCCGCTTTGACCTTCTTCTTCTTCTAGTGGGTGGGGGAGGGGGGGCTGTGCTCCAGTCTACGACTCCTCTCTTCAGCAGGATCAGATATCCCTTCCCTCTCTTTTCGGTGGCATGCTGGCCCCTTGTCATGAAGTGTGGCTCAGTCAAAATCCTCCCTCAGTTGCTCTACTGCACCCCCCAGGAATCCCATCTGGGGCTGTGGGAGCCTGGCTTGTTTCCAGTCCCACACCCTTGCCAGTTCGCTTGAGACTCTCCCCTTTATCTGGGAATTGGGGTAAGGAAACTCAAGTTCAGCTGCTTTAGGGGCTAATTTCCACCAGTACTCATCTTTCCTTGCTTCTGTCACTGGGAAAGGCATCACAGGTTGGAAATCTGGAGCTCCGCTGTTCAGGGTGCCTGGCTGGCCTCCAGCTGAAATGAGGCTTTCTTCTGATAATCCACCTTCTGCCATGGTGGCCTGATTTTCCCTCCAAGTGCTCCAAATATCAGGCAGTGACTGGAGGGCTTGGGACTCAGGTAGCCCGGAAATCTTGATGGATTTTTAAAAGGGGGTTCTGGCTCTCTGTGAAGCTCCCAAGAGAAAACCCAATTAATTCACGGGCCTCGAAACAAAGTTCAAAAAACATCCATTTATTAGGATTAACATCTTGGCTGAGCCTCCGGTGGAGCCAGAACTTAAAATCATTTAATGGCATCTGAACTTTACCCCCTATGCCCCCTCCCCTCTGCCTAGCCATAAATCACATTAACCAATTAGCAATGTAATTTAATCTATGCATGCACATTCACAGGTCATTTTGAGATTTCACTCTGACCACAGGAATGCCTGGAATTCATATTTCTCTATGTCAGCTTGATAGTAGTCATGGTGATGGTTTGCAAGCTGACAATAGATTTACTTTTAATTTAGTATGCTTCACATAAAAAGGATGTAATAATAGCTATATTTAATGAATGTTTAATAATTGTATGCATATATATCAGATTGATGATATGAGCAATGGAATATGCTGAAATGTGTAAGTTGACATATGAATTTAGAGAATAAGAAGATAAACAATTTTATAGGATATGGGATATATCTAATTAGTGGTTAGATTTTTTTAAAAATGTAATTGAAAATTTATTAGAGAATGTTACCAATACCAAAACAATGGAATGATTTAAAATAGGATATAAAGGGAAAAAACCCTATTATTGGACATGTTGAAGATGAAGTAATGAACTATTATAATATAAATGAACCCATATTTAGAATACCTTATTTAAAATGAAGAAATAATAGTGACAGCCAAACAAATGAAGTACTACAATAACAATGTATACAAATATTGACAATAGGTGACTATATAAAAGTTAAGGGTTGACTATGGAAAGGATGCACAAAACCTTGTAACTAATCGACACACTGTACGGAATGGAAGATGTTTTTTATGTTATATCTCTTGTCTGTTTATGTTTGTTTAATTTATTTATTTATTTATTTTATTAGATTTCTATCCCGCCCTATCTCCCGAATGGGACCCAGGGCGGCGCACAGGAATTTAAAGATCTAAAAATACAGACAATACAAAATTCTACAAAGGTTAAAACTAAAATTAAACAATGTAGCCCGTGCTAAAAAACAATTAATTTAAAAACCCAACTCTAAAAATAGAAACCCTTAAAAATCCCAAAAATAAAAATAAAAAATAAAAACTTTAAAAAACAAACGTGGACTGCGTACGTGGACTGCGCTTGCGCGAAGATGGCCGTTCGGCTTTAGAGCTCCGAATGGGCCATGGAGCTCGTTGGCACTTTTTACGTGCCCCAGCCCTCCTAAAGCTTGGCTGAGGGCTGGGATCGATTGGGGGACTCACCCTGACATCCTGGGGTGAAGTCCGAAGTTCGAAGGCTGCTCCAGAGTCGCGGCAGCAAGGGCGGCGGCGGCATCTCCGGGGTGAGAGCGCCGGAGCGAGGACGGTGTCCGTAGCTTCCGCTGATGGTGGCGGGCGCTGGACCGCGTTGCGCTGGCCGCGTCGCACCGGAGAGGCCCGGGGAAGGCCCGGGGAAGTCGGGGGGGCCTGGGGAAGCTTGGAGGAGCCCCCCCCCCGGGGAGCTGCACGGGAGCGAGGACGGCGCTGGTGTCTCCGGCGGTGAGAGTGCCGGAGCGAGGGGCGGCGTCCTCGGCCTCCGTTTGATGGGCCGCGCCGCGTTGCGCGCCGCGCCGCATTGGAGAGGCCTGGAGAGGCCTGGAGAAGCCCAGAGAAGCTTGGGGAAGCCCGGGGAAAATTTGAAGGAGCCCGGGACCCTCCTCCCCGGGGGAGCTGCAGGAGAAGGACGGTGGACGGTGGTGAGAGCGCCGGGAGACCAGTGGCGAAGGCGGCGATGGTGGAGTGGCGGTGAGAGCGCTAAGGAGGAGAAGGCCGGTATGCCGGGGCAGCGGTGGATGCCGGCCGGGTCGCTGGATGCCAGGCTGGCCGGAGAGGCTGGTCGGAGAGGCCTGGTGGCCTCAGATGGTTGCGAAATGGCGGTGAGAGCGCCGAGTGGCGGCCTAACATGGGGACGACGGCGGAGACGGTGGTGGGAGCACCGGAGCAGAGGTGGGCGTTCCCGGCGCCCTTGAGGCGGCGGTGGACGCTGACCGGACCGTCGCATACCTGGCTGGGCCAGCGGTGGCCGAAGGACGCTGGGGAATTTTCCATCGGGGAGATTGGACTCCCCTCCAGCGCCGAGGGCACCTGACTTATGATCGGAATTGACTTGAGAGAGCTAAGTCACAGAACACAACCGGAGACCCTTTAAGACCTTTTAAGACCTTTAAGACCTTTTAAAGACCGAAAGATCCTAAGATCTTGAAGATCGTTGAACCTCCTCTCATGTGGCCCTTGTGAGGCCTGTAAGATCTTATTGACCCATAACCTTTAAGACCTTGGTTTGAAGCAGCTGTAGTAATAATATTCTGAACTTACCCCCCATTGATGCACTGGTGCACTTTACATCCACTCTTTTAAGTGTTACCACTATGTGTTCTAATTCTATTTATTCCATCTATTTATGAATTTTAATGTGCCAACGATGCTTGATTTTATCCATGACCCATTTTTACATTTTATAATCATTTTGTACTCTAAAACCGATCTGCTACGACTGCGAGAGTCCCCGCTCTCGCAGGTTTGGCCCTCCGCTTTAACGAGGGCCCGCCTTGATGAAGGATTTATTAATCTGGAGAGGTGGGCAAAGCGCGGCCTTAGGGGTTTTTTAGTTTCTAAATTATTGTCTATTTTAGGGGGTACCAGGGAGGGGGGAGGGTATAAGCAGTTAGGAAGAGAGGGCCAGGCCGGCAGTCGGCGGAGGGTAGCAGAGGGATCCGTGAGGGGGGGGAAACACGAGTCGTCCCTATGGAGGGCATTTCCATCCCGACGGTCGTGGGGAGAGCCAGGTCCGAGGGGAGGCAAGTTCCATCCTCCCGGTTGGGGGCACGCAGCCGTTGGTTGCATACGGTTGGGTGTCACAACCCCTGCAGGCTAGGTGGTCAGGGAATACAGAGCCAGGGCCTGAGGCTGATGTTTTGCAATGCCAGGTCCGTTGTCAACAAAGCCCCCCTCATTTGTGACCTTGTGTCAGAGGGGGAGCCGGACCTGGCAGGAATCGCGGAGACCTGGTTGGGTCACGAGGGTGGACTCCCCCTCGTTGAAATGTGCCCACCAGGTTACCGTGCTTTTCATCAGCCTCGGACCCTAGGCAGGGATGGTGGGGTGGCGGTTATTGTAAAGGAAGGTCTTGAGCCGAGAGAGACCACTGTGCCACAGACCACCGGTTGTGAGTCCCTCTGCGTGAAGTGGGGCCTAGGGAGGCAGTTGGGCGTGCTGGTTATATACCTGGCTCCCCGCTATGTAGCAGCAGCCCTGCCTGAGCTCCTGGAGGTGATCGCTACGGTGGCAGTGGAGACCCCCAGACTCTTAGTCATGGGGGACTTTAATCTGCCATCGGTGGGCGAATCATCCGAGATAGCTCGGGAGTTCATGGCTTCCATGATGGCCATGGACCTGACCCAATTAATTCAAGGCCCCACCCACGAGGGTGGACATACACCGGATCTCATCTTCGTCTCTGGCCAGTGGAAAAGTGATCTGATTATAGGGGATATAGCCATCACACCCTTGTCATGGTCAGACCACTCACTTCTCCGGCTCGACTTTCCAACCGCTACTCCCCTCCGCGGGGAGGCGGAACCTGAGTCACCAATCTGGTTCCGCCCCAGGCGCCTGATGGACCCTGATGGGTTCCAGGCGGCGCTTGGGCCACTTCCTGTACCCCTGACCCGCGCCCCGATGGAGGACCTCACGGCCGCATGGAATAGTGCGGCCGTGGGGGCCTTGGATCGGGTCGCGCCCTTGCGGCCTCTCTTGCGGCGGCGAGCCACCCTGGCCCCTTGGTTTACCGAGGAGCTGAGGGTGATGAAACGCCACAAGAGATGCCTAGAGAGAAGATGGAGGTCTACCCGATCTGAATCTGACCGGACACAGGTAAGAGCCCATTTACGGACTTACATTGTGGCGCTGAGAGTGGCCAAACGTCATCATTGTGCCACTCTCATAGCATCCGCAGATAACCGCCCTGCCGCCCTGTTTAGGGTGACCCGCTCCCTCCTTCAACAGAGGGTGCGGGAAGCCCCGCTACAGGGTAGAGCAGAGGAATTTGTGATTTATCTGCAGGAGAAAATCACTCAGATACAGAACGAGTTAGCCCCCATTCATGGCCCAGTGGGTTGCCACGAGGCGGATCTTGTTTGGGAGGAGTTTGACTCCGTTACTTCCGAGGATATGGACAGGCTACGTGGGCGACTGCGAGCCACCACATGTTTATTGGACCCGTGTCCCTCCTGGCTTGTACTGGCATCCTGGGAGGTGACACGAGGCTGGCTCCAAGAGGTTGTCAACGCTTCTTTGAGTGAGGGGTCCTTGCCTGCCTCCCTTAAAGAGGCCATGGTGAGGCCTCTCCTGAAGAAGCCCTCTTTGGATCCAGCTCTTTTAAACAACTATCGTCCCGTCTCCAACCTTCCCTTTTTGGTGAAGGTTGTCGAGAGTGTGGTGGCACAACAGTTTCCCCGTCACCTGGAGGAAGTTGATTATCTAGACCCGCGCCAGTCCGGCTTTCGGCCCGGGCATAGCACCGAGACGGCATTGGTCGCGTTGGTCGATGATCTCTGGAGGGCCAGAGATGGGGGTTGTTCCTCCATCCTGGTCCTATTAGACCTCTCGGCGGCTTTTGATACCATCGACCATGGTATCCTATTGCACCGGCTGGGGGGGTTGGGGGTGGGAGGCACTGTTTTGCGGTGGTTCTCCTCCTACCTCTCTGGCCGGTCGCAATTTGTGTTGACAGGGGGGCAGAGGTCGACCTCGAGACCCCTCACATGTGGGGTGCCTCAGGGGTCGGTCCTCTCGCCCCTCCTGTTCAACACATATATGAAGCCGCTGGGTGAGATCATCCGTGGTTTTGGGGTAGAGTACCATCTCTACGCTGATGATACTCAGCTGTATATATCTACCCCAAACCACCCCAACGATGCCGTAGCGGTGATGTGCCAGTGCCTGGAAGCCGTGCGGGTCTGGATGGGAAGTAACGGACTCAAGCTCAACCCGACCAAGACCGAGTGGCTGTGGTTTCCGGCTGCCCGGTTCAACCAGCTGTCTCTATCGCTGGCCATAGGGGGCGAACATCTTGCCCCTGTGGATGGGGCGCGCAACTTGGGTGTCCTCCTGGATTCCCGGCTGTCCATGGAAGATCAAGTGACAGCCGTGGCCAGGAGGGCGTTTTACCAGGTTCGCCTGGTTCGCCAGTTGCGCCCCCTATTGGACCGGGATGCCCTTCGCACAGTCACTCATGCTCTCGTGACATCCCGACTGGACTATTGTAACTCTCTCTACATGGGGCTCCCCTTGAGGTGCACCCGGAGGCTGCAGTTGGTCCAGAATGCAGCCGCGCGAGCAATAATGGGTACCACAAGGTACACCCATGTAACACCGCTCTTGCGCGAGCTGCACTGGCTACCTGTAGTCTTTCGGGCGCGCTTCAAGGTGTTAGTCATCATCTTTAAAGCGCTCCATGGCTCGGGACCTAGCTACCTGCGGGATCGGATTCTGCCTCATACTTCCTCACAGCCGATTCGCTCCCACAGAGAGGGACTTCTCCGGGTGCCGTCCACTAGACTTTGTCAGCGGGCGACGCCCAGGGGAAGGGCTCTCTCTGTGGCGGGCCCTGCCCTCTGGAATGACCTCCCCCCCGATATTAGAACTACCACGGACCTCCGTTCCTTCCGTCTGAAATTGAAAACGTACTTTTTCTGCCTGGCCGGCCTAGGGTAGCCTCTTACCATAGTATTATAGGGTTTAGGGTTTTAGTGATTGGTTTTGGGGAATTTTAGCGCAGGGTCTTATTGTTTAATGTGTTTTTTAACTGTTTTGTATATCTATGTATATTTATTGTTTTAATTTCCCTGTGCACCGCTCCGAGTCCCCTTGAGGAGAGGGAGCGGTCTAGAAATTAAATATTATTATTATTATTATTATTATTATTATTATTATTATTATTATTATTATTATTATTATTATTATTATTATTATTATTATTATTATTATTATTATTATTATTATTATTAAACAAACAAAAAACTTTGACGGGCTGCTTCCCATGATAGTTGTCAGCGGGTCCTTGCCAAGCTTCCTTGGCTTGGACTGGTTTGAATTCCTTGGGCATGGGGGTGACTGACATCAATGCCATATGCGATGACAGCTCCAAAGACCTGCTGAGAGAGTTTGACCACGTCTTCAGCAGCAGTCTTGGCAAGTATGTGGGAACCCCAATATCATTCAACCTGGATCCCAACATTGGCCTCATTCAGCTTAAGCCCCGGAGGATCCCTTTTGCCCTCTGACCGAAAATTAACCAAGAATTAGACAAATTAATTGGCCAGAGGATTCTGGAGCCAGTCGATCATGCCTGCTGGGAGACCCCTATCATGATCCCGGTCAAGCCTGATGGGTCTGTCCGCATCTGCATGGACTATAAGTGCTCTTTGAACAAGGGTCTCCAACAGAGTGCTTACCCAGTGCCCATTATCCAGCATCTTCTACATTTCCTTGACCCGGGAAAAGTATTTGCGAAATTAGACTTGGTGCAGGCATATCAGCAATTGCCGATAGATGGCACCCCAGCAGAGGTGCACCCAGCTTCAATTCGGCATTAGTATTACCTCTGGACTGTGTCAAACACCTTTTGCAGGGGATACCAGGAGTCATCCCCTATTTCCACGATGTCTTGGTATTTGCTGCAAACAGGGAGCAACTTTTCAAACATTTGCAAACCATTTTGGTCAGAATTAGAGACAAGGGTCTCTGCTTAAAAAAAGAAAAGTGTCAAATTGCTGTACCAAGGAAGGAATTCCTGGGGTATTTGATTGATGGCTCTGGAATTCAGCCAACAAATAAAATAATTAAAGCAATCCATGACACCCATACCTCACAACCAGACCAAGCTGCAGGCATTCCTCAGACTTCTCAACTTTTCCGGTGTGTTTCTAAAACAGAAAGCAACTGTAGCTGAGCCCTTGCATCGGCTCCTTGGCAAGAACAGCAAATGGACTTGGGGCAGAGCCGAGGCCACCACGTTTGCTGCTATCAAACAACTGCTGTCAGCAGACATGTTCCTGGTCTAATATAACCAGACTATGCCACTTGTCCTGACTTGTGACGCATCACCCTTCGGCATTGGGGCAGTCCTCAATGGAACTGAAGCCCCCATCACATACTATTCTAGGAGCCTGTCAGCAGCCGAGTGCAATTACAGCCATTTGGACTGTGAAGCATTGGCTGTGGTGGCTGGGGTCAAGAGGTTTCACAAATATCTGTATGGCCGTGATTTTGAAATCATCACGGACCATAAACCTTTGCTGGGGCTCTTGTCTGGGGACCGACCAACTCTGGCATCACTGTCACCATGTATAACCCGCTGGACAATTTTCCTCACAGCCTACAGCTACTGCCTCGTTCACTGACTGGGTAAGACTCTGGGCCATGCTGACACCCTCAGCAGATGCCCGCTACCAGAACTTTTGGATGATTCAACCCCAGATACCCCTGTTTTGCTCATAGAATGCCTTGAAGCCAGCCTAGTGTCATCTAATGAGGTCGCCCATCACTCAGCAAGAGACAAGACCATCTCTCAGATTTTGAACTGGGTGTCTAAAGCAACCTAAAGCAAGAGGCTGGTTGGGGCTGAGTTCAAACCTTTTGTAAAAAAGCAAAACAAATTGTCTGTATTGCGGAGGTGTCTTCTGTGGGGGGACCAGGCGATTGTTCCACCCAAACTGCAAGTTGCAGTATTAGAGGCTTTGCACGTAGGGAATCTGGAAATTGTCCGGATGAAATCTTTGGCAAGGAGTTACATGTGGTGGCCTAATATGGATGGGGAGATAGAAGAGTGGGTGGCAACCTGCACTCTGTGCCAGGAATCCAGACCAGCTCCCCTAGAGGCACCCACTTGTGAATGGGAACAGCCTCCGGCACCCTGGTCCAGGGTGCACATTGACTTTGCTGGCTCCATGCATGGCCAAGTATTTATGGTAGTTGAAGTGGCTAGAGGTGGTCCTCATAACCACCACGCATGGCCTGCCTGATGTCCTAGTCTCAGGCAACGGGCCCCAAATCACGGCCATCCAATTTGAGACTTATTTAGCAGAGCAGGGCCCTGGTCGCACCCTTCCATTGGGCTAGTAATGGCTAGGCAGAGAGAATGGTGTGATCTGCAAAAGAAGCCCTATTCAGCATGGGGCAGGGAGATTGGCAAACCTGGGTAGACCAATTCCTCCTTTACCAACACATCACACCAAGTGTCACCACTGGCAGAAGCCCCGTGGAACTTTTAATGGGTCACCAGCTAAGGTTTCCCTTAGACCGTCTGAATCCCAATTATTCTGCCAAACCACCCTCTGATTCAGCTACCAGAATAAGGACATTTAGCATAGAGGATCGAGTTTACACCCAGAGGGGGCTCTGGATTCCAGCCAGAGTGCTGTCTGGGGTGCTGTCTGGGGTGCTGAGCTCCAGTTTCAACCTGAACTCAGGGAAGATGTAGGAAAAGAAGAAGTCCACAGAGGGAGCCATAGATGACAGGTCAGCAATATAAGTTGAGACCATCTACTTGCCTTCCCAAGCCATAGTGGAAGTTGCAGAGGCCGCAGAGAGGGAACGCCATCTGGGAGCCAGACACAAAGAGCCTGCTCCTGGGTGTACCTCACAACCAGACCTGATCCTGCAGAGTGAAGCTGCAGGATTCACCTCCCCTAAGGTGTTGGAATCACAGACGAGTGCGGGATTGGCCTTGACTCATGAGTTGAGGATGCCAAAGCAGATACAAATGAGGTGCTCCGAAGATTGGGGATTCCTGCCACTGTCATGCAGCCAGTTGCTGGCTGACCTTCCAGATCAATTTGGAAAGCTGAACGTGAGTGGGGCAACCCACTGAGACCCTCAGGTGGATTCTGGACCCACCAACATTCACCTTTTTAGGCTGTGACTCCGTAGCACCATGGGGTGGAGATTCAACCTCCTTCCATTCAGCAAAAAGCAGATCAGCCCACAGCTTCACCACTGGAGTGAGACCAACAACAGCCCCCCTTAACCCCAGGGTGCAATTGGCCCAACATCCAGGTTGATGAGACTGGCCAGAGTGGCTCCTTGTACACATGTTCAAGGAAGCCCTAGATCTCAAACTGAGGAAGGTTTGTGGCATCCAACGGGTGCCAGACCGTATCCAGAATTTGGTACAATACTGCAATTGTTCTGCACCACGAGTTCCACCCCCACCAAAAGCCAACCACTGAGAAACCAGCCAGAAGACCTCTAGTTTGCCAAATCCAAACATAGCAAGCCAAAACACCTACCCCAATGTTGGCTGGAGCTATAAAGTGCTATCAGTGTGGTCAAAATGGGCACAGGGCATCAGAATGCGTGGCCCCGGCCCCAAACCCACAAGCATGCACTCAAGTTACAATGTGATTTATTTATTTTAAATTTATATCCCGCCCTTCTCCACAGAGGACCCCCTGACAACCACTCAACAAGAGTCATCTTGCTAACCAAACTGCCGAAGTGCCTCTCCAGTCTGAGGAAGCAGAGGAATTGCCAGACAGTGAAGCCCCTCCAAGCTCAGAGGAAGAAAACAGCAGCAAAAACGATCCAATGTCTGCCCCTTTGCCATCAAAGCCAAGCTCACAATGCCTGAGATGGGGGTAGAATGGGAGGTAGAGGCAGTCATTATGCACCCACACTGGAAGACACACGCTGGACTTGGTTTTTGCCTCCGGCCAGTGGTTGAGTGATCTTGGTTTAGGGGAAACAGTCATTGAACCCCTGTCATGGTCAGACCACTCTCTCCTTTGGCTGAGCTTTCCAACCGCTTCATCCCACTGCGGGGAGGCGGAACCTGAAGCGACGAGATGGTTCCGCCCCAGGCGCCTGATGGACCCTGAGAGGTTCCAGATGGAGCTTAGGCCAATACCTGAGACCCTGACCCACGACTCGACTGAGGACCTAGTGGCCGCTTGGAATAGTGTGGCCACGGGGGCCCTGGACCGGGTCATGCCGTTGCAGCCTCAAACCCGGCGCCGAACCACCTTGGCTCCCTGGTTTTCCAAGGAGCTGAGGGTGATGAAGCGTCAGAAGAGACGCCTAGAGAGCGGTTGGAGGGCCACCCATTCTGAGTCTGACCGGACACTGGTAAGGTCTCATTTGAAGAGCTACCTAGTGGCGATAGAAACAGCAAAGCATAACTACTTCTCCACTCTTATCGCGTCTGCAGATAACCGGCCTGCCACCCTGTTTAGGGTGACCCGCTCCCTTCTTTAACAGAGGGTGCGGAATGCCCCCTTGCAGGGTCGTGCAGAGGAATTTGGGTGTTATCTGCATGATAAAATCGATCAGATCCAGGACGGGTTGGCCTCCGACTGGTCTAGTTCAGACGGGTTGACGGAGGCAGGTCTTGAGTCTGTTATCTGGGAAGAGTTCGATCCTGTGACTCTTGAGGACATGGACAGGATGCTGGGGCGGCTGAACACCACCACATGTTTACTGGACCCGTGTCCCTCCTGGTTGATACTGGCCTCCCAGGAGGCGACGCAAGGCTGGCTCCAGGGAATTGTCAACGCTTCTTTGAGTGAGGGGTTTCTGCCGGCCGCCTTGAAAGAGGCGGTGGTGAGGCCCCTCCTCAAGAAGCCCTCCCTGGACCCGGCTGTGTTGGCCAACTACCATCCTGTCTCCAACCTTCAATTTCTTGTGAAGGTTGTTGAGAGTGTGGTGGCGCGGCAGCTCCCTCAGCACCTGGAGGAAACTGTCTATCTGGACTCGCGCCAGTCCGGCTTCTGGCCTGGGTACAGCACAGAGACGGCATTTGTCACGTTGGTGGATGATCTCTGGAGGGCTCAGGATAGGGGATGTTCCTCTATCCTGGTCCTGTTAGATCTCTCAGTGGCTTTCGATACCATCATGGTATCCTTTTGCACCGGCTGGGGGGGTTGGGGGTGGGAGGCACCGTCTTACGGTGGTTCTCCTCCTACCTCTCCGACTGGTCAAAATTTGTGTTGGCAGGAGGGCAGAGGTCGACGTCGAGGTGCCTCACTTGTGGGGTGCCACAGGAGTCGGTCCTCTCGCCTCTCCTGTTCAACATCTATATGAAGCCATTGGATGAGATCATCTGTGGTTTCGGGATAGAGTTCCATCAGTACACTGATGATACTCAGCTGTACATCTCTACCCCGGGCCACCCCGGGGTAGTGATGGCATAATCCCTTACATCAGTGTATAATATTTCTATTAAGTTCATTTATGCAATTCAACACTAACACTTTGTCTGAAGTTGTACAAAAGATGTCTAAGTTTTGGTGTAATCTGATTATTTAAACAAAAAGACATTAAAACTGATGAATCGAACCCATACGTTGTAAAGTAAGGCTTCTGGTTGAAAATCAAGACTATATCAATAAAAATATAGAAATTAAGTCAATGAAAGATTACATGTTGCTATGTTAATTTGCATACAAAATGATAGAACATTTGATGTTTCCCTGAATAAATGTCACTGTTAACAGTTTCATCATTTAACAGCTATTGAAAGATTACCATGAAATTAAACCAAACTTGGAAATGTAGCCAAAAACAAAAGAAATTACAACTATTAAAAATAAATAAACTCAGATTTGATAGACTGTTTTAATTCATTTGTAACAAAAAAAAGATCAAACAGTAGAAAAGAGCTATTGAGGCATCTTTGTTATCAGAGCAATTGTGTGCAGGATTGTATACTCTTATTTTAGCAGTAAGTCTCAAAAAAGCAAAAATGAGATCATCTTTAAGAATCCATCTCCTTGGAAACAGTAGTTAGTAGAAAGAAACTGACAGATCTCTGTATCTGCCATGCTTTGGTGGACAAAGGCATGTGTGTGGATTTGATGAATTTTATTCTTTCTCCTTTCTATGTCTTGCATTGCCTGTTTGTATAACCTTTCACCTGATTTATAACTGTTGCCTGGGGCCTCAGAGATTTGGAAAATCCTCAACTGTTGGGGGATGCAAGGGAGGAGAAAGCCATGTGAGTTGCAACTTTGGAAGATGATCCTGAGAATCCCTGCTTATCTTTTTCTCAGAGAGGCTGGTACAAAAACATCTTCACACCTGCAGATTGGTGGGAATCCACATTGGACGGTTGGGAGGTGTTCCTAAATTCCTTTATCATGGATTTTATAGTCCAGTGATGGCGAATCTTTTGTGGCGAATCTTTTGTGCCAAAAGCGATGGGGAGCGCAGGCGGGTTGACTAAAACTGGCCCTACGAGCAACCTGGAAGTCACTTCCGGCTTGCTCATAGTGTTGTTTTTTGCCAACCGGAGCCTTTAGGGAAGCCTTCTGAGGGTTCCTGAATGCTCCAGATGACTAAAATCAGTCCTCCAAGCAACCCAGAAGTGACTTCTGGTTTGCTCGTAGTGTCATTTTTTGCCCTCTGGAGACTTTAGGAAATCCTCCTGAGGGTTCCTGAACACTGTAGAGGGCTAAAACCAGCCCTACGAGCAAACTGGAAGTCCGTTCTTGAACAGGTTTTTCATGCTCCGGAAGCTTCAGGGAAGCTCCTGAAGCCTCCCGAGGGCGAAAAATGGTCTCAAAAGAAGGCCGAAGTCAGCTGGCCAGCGCGCGTATACATGCTAGCCAGCTGACAGGGCAAACCTAACATGCCCTGATAAATGGCTCTGTGTGCCACCTGTTCCACGTGTGCCATAGGTTTGCCATCACGGGTATAGCCTGAGAGTTCCAGAGCCTGCCTTGAATGTTGATTTGCTTTCACCCCTTTTCAATAAAAAGATTCCTTTTGAAATACCAGGTTTTCAAGAGTCTACGCTTTCTTGAGGGGGGTGGGTGAGGCAGATCCTTACAGAAACTGATTATAAGTGGAAGAGTTCTTGGTGTCAAGAAAATAAAACTGCCTACCAATTCAAGTCATTGATTTCTTACTTTGCCAAAATATTCATTTCAACTTCACAAGGAAGGTTTTTCAAAGAAAACCATGTTTATCATATTTCTATTTTCTCCAAGCCACTTTGAGTAGAAGAATGCCTCCATTTGTAAAATCTACAAGAGCTTATATGAAAAGAATACATCAGAATAGGAAGATTTCTAGTCACTTAAGCACTCTGTGGAAGGAATACTGGAATAACACACCTGCATGACAATAAGAAGGTCAAAAACTAAGATGAAGGAAGCCAGGAAAGCTCTTGAAACTTCATCACTTGGCAGAAATCCACGATTCAACTTGTCCCAGCTTATCCAGTCTGTTGTGATGATCAGCACAACCACTGAGGTCAAAGTAAATAAAACTGTCCTAAAAAAGAAAAATTCAAAATTCAATTAGGATTACTAATTACTTTATACTGTAGCTACCTCCAAAACAATCTGCAAATAACAACATCATTTTCTTTGTTACCCTTAAACTACCATTGCATGGATATTCTTGTAAATCAATCTTCTCCAATTAGATTTGTTCTATATGTGCTGGGCTACAACGCTATCATTCCTAGGCAGGTCCCCAAACTACCACTGATGAAATTTGCTGCTGCTACAAATAAATTCCAATGAGCCTGTCAAAAAACTGAGCAATGAGTGGAAGTTAGCAATAGTGACTAGAAGAATACTGTAGAGGTGACATTTCCCTTCCCTTTCTCTCCCAACCCAGACCCAACCAATATCACTGGGAGCATGTGGGACACACAATTGTATTTTTTTAATTAAAAAGTTTTTTATTAAACATACGGTAAATTTAAACGTTGGACACAGTGTAAACTGTCCTGGCAGAATTTATGCCATACATGCTAAGGTATTCAGTTATACATTGTAGCCACCCTGTTTTTTTTAACATTTGATCCATACCGTATTTACAAAAAAAAAAGTAACCTATTTCCAGCCATGTTGGTTTGTATTTATCTTGTACATTCTCGCATTTATCATTTATCATTTCATACATAATTCTAGTCTCCATTCTATGAATCTTGGCTCATGCCTATTTTGGGCTTTCCCTTTTATATTCCAACCATCAATAAAATTTATCTCAGATCTTATAATATTCTGATTCATCTTTATTCTTCAATTCCCACGTCTATTTATTCATTTCAGTGCAGATCAAAATTTTTCTAATTATTTTCCCTTCATGTGGGGTTTCCCTGTTTTTCCAATTTTGGACAAAGACCATGCTTACTGTCGTGATAATATGTATAGTTAAAAAGATAACCCCCTTGGTTTTTTTGTTTTGTTTTGAAAAAGTTTTATTGGTTTTAACAATTTATATTGGGAAAGGGATAGATAAGGTAATAGATAGTATTTGAAGCTTCCACATCGGGTCTGATGACCGCTTCCGAGTCTTCATACATATTCAATTAAAAAGAAATCATTAAAGGGAAGGGGTACATACATTTTAAAATCATAGGTTTTCATATTATTTCATACATTCAATTACTTTATACTATTGACATCCGTTCAGGAATTACTAAAAAAATATAACAAATTATTTTTGCGATCTGAGCCTCTTTGCTATGGTCTCTTCCTTCTCCCCCCCACCAGCAGGCGGACCCGTGGCCCCTCCCGTTCCCATCTCATCCGTCATCCAGGATTGAGGAATGTTTTTTAAGAAAATTATGCGCCTCTTCAACTGTTTTGATTCTGACTCTTCCTCCCTCCCAGAATACCAGCATCCCTTCAGGCATCAACCACTTGAACCACACCCCCTTTTTGAATAATTTTTTAGTTAAGAAGGAATAATTCCTTCTTATATCTCTTATTTTCTTTGGGATATGCTTCAATATGGCCACCTCGTTTTGCTGATACATCAAAGGGCCCCCTCTTTGCGCTCTCAGTATCTCCTCTCTCGTTGACCTTCTTATAAATGTAATGTGTATCTCTCTGGGTACCTCATTTATTCTGGCAAATGCTGAGTTAATTCTATAAATCAAATCAATGTCCCCCCAAATAAATTCCTTATCTTTCTTAATATAATCCGCTAACATAGTAGCCATCAGCTCTCTCAGATTCTCATTGGGTAATTCAGGAACATTCTGGAATCTTAAGAAAAAAGACATGCGTTCAAAGTCAATTTTAGACATTTGACCAGTAATATCTGTAAGTTCTTTCTTAAAGTCTTTTATCTCTTCCTTCATCTCAACTGCCCCCCCTTTCAGCCCCACAATTTTCTGTTTATTATTTGTTATTTCTCTTTGCGCCTCCAACAATTCCAATCTTGTGCTTAAATTGTCTTTCCGGATTTGTTGCATTTCATTCATTATTCTTTGAAACATCTCCTCTACATTTAATGGCTGAGGGCTTGGTGACTTTGGATCCTCTACTTCTGTTTCCTTCTGTAACATTGCTGAAATCTTTGGTTGTGAGGATGGGCTGGGTCTTATAGATGCTGGAGCAGAGCTTGGTTTCCCAGATGGGGGTTTCCTCGATGCCATAATTAAAGTTTTAGGTGTTAGTGCGTAGAGAGGAAGAAAGGGAAGAAAAAATGGCACTGTAGGGCAGTCTGTGAAGTCCGAGACAAAAGCAGCTGGAGTTCAAATTGAGTTTATAATGTCCAGAGAGAAAAAAGGAAAAAAAAGAAAAAATTTCCAAACAAAACAGAAAGTTTCGCAAAGGGAGAAAACACCGAGGGACACCAGAGCAGGTCCTTTTCTTATATATTTTAAAATCAGTCTAATTTTGTTAAAATAGAGGAATGCTTGTTTAAAAAAAAAAAAATTCCATCCTGAGAACAAAGAGAACGTCATCTTTCCGCCTTGCCGGCAGAGTGGGGAAAGAGAAAGTAGGAACAGTCAATTTAAAATGTAGCAAGGCTCCAGATACATTGTTTAACAGCAAATCCCTTGGTTAAGAAGAAACTTCCTTTTTCAATAAATCCGACGGAAGTCACTTTCGCTCTCTCCGCAGCGCAGAACTCTTTATACAAGCCGCTTTAATTCCAGGGGGGTTGTTTCCAACTCCCCCCTATCTTCTCTTTCCATCAGATTGAATGTAAAAAAAAATCCAAATAAGGCACATACCATTATTTTTTAATCCGGAGCCTCGGCGCAGCCATACAGCCCCGGAGTTTCAGCTTCTTCTTACATCCTCCATGTTCCAGCATCTTCAGCGAAGGGGAAACTCCCCCCACGAAAGTTCCCCAGCCCCTAGGGCGAAGCAGCCCCCCGACAGCCGTCGGGATGGGGGCCCTCTCCGCAAGCCGCCCGTGCAGAGGGGGGGATTTTAAACCTCCCCCCCGCGCCCAAGGGCGCAGCTGAGGCAACACAGCGGCGGACGCGAGGATCCGCGTCCGTCCGCGTCCGAAGCCGGAAACGATCTCGATAACCCCCTTGTTGTATTTCTTGTTTATAATTCCCAAGAGAAATAGTTCCGGTGTGAATTCTATCTCCTCTTCAGTTATCTCTATCAACAACCACTTTTGGATATTCTACCAGTATATTTTGGCTTTTTGGCATGACCCCCACATATAAGTAGTACGTGCTTCATTCTTGGTCATATTTCCAGCAATTTAGCGATGAATTTCTAAACATTTTGGCGATTCTTGTGGGTGGAATGTGCCACCTATAAAAGATCTTATATAGGTTTTCCTTATACAGTATTGACAATGTTATTTTCCTGTTCCTTTCCCAAAGTTCTTGCCATCTGGAGGTTCCAACACCTCTGGAGGAATGTTTATAATAGCCATGTGGGATATCTAACTACAGTATAATGTCAAACTAGAGATAGTCATGGGAATGTATGCTTTATTTGACTCTGATGGCAGAAGAGTCAAGGGAACAGTTTTACACTTATGTATTGGCTAGAATTTGCATTTGGACAGAAGGGAGGGGTCATTATCAGTAAACCCCACTTGCATAGCCTAAAGGCTTTTAGATGCTGCTTTGCCTCTAATGGTTACCATCCTGCTTAATTAAAGGACCTTTTGAAATAATCCGTTTCAAGAGTCTTTACTTTCTTAGGTTAGGAGTAGAGCCATTACACCACCATTCGAAATCTATCCCCTGTTCTTTTAAATCTTGCCTCCATCTTAATCTCCCTTCTTTATCTAGTACATCTTTATAGGTGACCTGTTTTTTCCGATTAATAAGATTGGGATGCACTACCACTTTTAATGTTGATAGCCAAATCGGTACCTTGCTATAAATTTTCCTCTTAAATTTATTCCATGTTTCTAATTGTGGCAGACCGGTTTAGGAATCCCATATTTGACCCAAGAACCCTGTGTCCAGTACTTAAGTCCTGTGTGTCTTTTATGCATGAAATCTCTTTTCTTCATTAAATGCTGATGTTATTAATATTTGCAGTCTTAAAGGTCACAACTGAAACAGGAAAAAGAGCTTTCTTAATAGAGAAGTTGCACCATAAGGCTATTATATTTGCTGAAACAGATAAAAGTTATTGCTTCAAAGGAAGGAAAAAGGGAAGTTACGAGGGTGTGAATAAGAACAGATAGGCATAAGGCAATTATTGAAATGATACAATCCCTGTACGCGATTGCTGCATATTAAGAACTTTTTGTATTAACTTTTGCTTTTCTGCTTTATAAAATGTAACCGTCGTGTTATCATGTATTAACTTCTGCTTTACAAAATGTAACCGTCTGCATTATTTTGTCTTTCGAAAAGTATAAGAACCGCTGCCAGGGCGTAGCTCGGGCAGTTCGGTCTTTGCAGCCCAGGCTCACCGAACTCTTGAGCGCCAATAAACCTGTTTCTTTGAGTCCTATGGTCTGTGGTTTTCCTTTCAGAGAAGCCTGACTTGAAGCAGGCTAAGATTTGCCGCTACATTTCTGGTTCCCTGACCGGGAAATCGAGGGGTTTTTGGAACCCTCTGGGGTGCTCACCCTGGTGCTGTGGCTTGCCCGGCCAAGGGGAACTTCCCAGGCGCCATTGGACAGCTGTAGTCCAAGGGACTTCCCACGGGCTGGGGTAATTCTCCACCAGCGGATGACAGCTCCAAGAACCATTTAAAAGGAACCAGAGACCAGGATCTTTCCAGCCGGCCGGCCGAGGACAGAAAAGCCCTGCAGGCAAGTATAAAAGGGGGGGCCCTGAGCAACTATTTTTCCGGCGAAAGGAAAGCCGATGCCTGGCTGACGAGCCGGACGCCCCAGACAGTAAACCCGACCGATCGCTCGGTCGGAGGCGAGGCTTGATTACCCTCGCTTCGGGTCAATACCACCCGGACTCCAAGGAGGAGCCGGAGGCAAACGCCAATCCCGTTTAGCTTTGAGGTAGAGGAAAGGTATTGACGGGGGAGGACTGTCTGTGTGAAAGTACTGTTTGTCTCTAACGCTGCTGCGTTTCCCTACGGTGACCGTGAGTTCCGGCACCCTGGGCCAGTGGCTCGTTTGTTTTAATGCTGCTACGTTTCCCTACGGTGACCGTGAATTCCGGCACCCTGGGCTAGCGGCTTGTGTATACGTATAGGTACTTGTGTGTGTGTGTGTGTGGCATCCGCAGTTCCCAGAGGAGACCGTGAAATTCCGGGTCCCTGGGTCGGGTGTGTACGTGTCCGTCTGGTGCCCCGGGTGGATCATGGGAAGGGAAAGCTCCAAAACAAACACACCATTACAGTGTATGTTGACTCATTTTAGGACAGCATATCGAACGCAGGACTATGGTATTGAATGGAGCAAAACTAAGCTCCGAGCATTCTGCCAGGCTGAATGGCCAACTTTTGGCGTCGGCTGGCCGGTAAATGGGTCATATGATCCAGAAAGCACCACGGCAGTGCATAGGTTGGTCTTCGATCCAGACATAGGGCATCCAGACCAAGCCCCCTACATTGACGTGTGGAATAATCTGGTCAGAAGCCCACCACCCTGGCTGCTAAAATGTCGAGCACAGCAATGCAAGGTGATGCTCGCAGCTGCGACATTGCCATGGAGAACCAAAAGGAGGCCGCCTGTGTTACCAAGTCTGACAGAACCACTCCTTCATCCACCTCCATACGAGTCGCCTCAGCCTTTGGTGGTGAACGATGAGGGCCAGGCAATACCCCCATTGATGGCCCCACCACCTCTGTCCGGCCGATCCTACTCGGCCTCGCAGATTAGTGGCCGCTCCCAATCCACTCCGATGCGAGGCACATGGGACTCGGGTCAATTTCGGGCACTATCACCGTTTTTGACCAAAACAAGTCCCTTTAAAGGGTCCCAGGATTTGACCCTAACAGAGCGCCCAGCTGTTGCCGAGGCAGCCACCAACGTGCCAGACCCACTTGAAATGTTAGGGGCCGTGGGAGGGGAGGAACCCCCAGCGACTGAAGAACCAGTGGCTAGCCGCACTCGGGCAAAACAAGCGGTAGATGAAGAGGTAGCCCTCACCGCCCCGCTGCGCCAGGTGGACCAGCTGGTGATCGATAGACAGGACCCCACGAGGATGGCAACGGTCCCCCTTTTCCAGCATGTCCCTTTCTCCACATCCGACCTCCTAAATTGGAAGCTGCATTACGGCCCGTACTCAGAAAAGCCAACAGAGGTGGCTGATCTAGTTAAAACTATAGTAGATACTCACCATCCCTCATGGCTAGACCTCCAGCAGCTTATGGGAACCCTGTTTAGCCCTGAAGAAAGGGAAAAGATTAAGAATGCAGCCGTGCAGATTCTGCGCCCTGATACTCCAGTGGGACGTTCTCTAGAGCAGTGGGTTACCCAGAGGTACCCCCCCGAAGACCCAGGGTGGGACACATACACCCAACAACACATGCAACGCCTCCAGGACTACCAGGCCCTGGTCATCAGGGCAGTGCGGCAGGGAGGGAAGCCGGCCACCAACATGTCTAAACCCTCCCTTGTCATACAGGGTCCTGCAGAGAGCCCTGAAGGCTTTTATGCCAGGCTAATAGATGCATACCGCACCTATACTCCCATCGATCCTACAGATCCCGCAAATGCCCGAATGTTCGCCATGACATTCATTTCGCAAAGTGCCCCCGATATTCGCCTGAAGCTTCAGAAAGCCGACGGGGCTCTGGGAAAGCCCATTAGCGAATTAATGGAAATTGCACGCAAGGTATTCGTCAATAGGGAATATGTAGAGGAAAAGAAAAAGGATCAAAAAATGGCAAGGAAGGCCGAACTCTTGGCAGCAGCCCTCATGACTAACACAAAGGGGGATGGTCCCGAATTCAAGGGCACGTTTGCCGCCCCTTTAGGCCGAAACCAGTGTGCGATTTGTCGAGAATTCGGACACTGGAGGGGGGAATGTCCACAGAGACTCAAGAGAAATATACAGGGCATCAGGCAGCGGGAAAATCGGAACAACCCAGGGAGGATGCGAAATGGGCGTCCGAACAGTGGTCCCCAAGGACCTCGTCGTCAAAACAGCCGTAGAGATGACCGCAGACCCCGCCCCGTGGGGAATCCCCTGATAGCCCTGGCTGAAGAGGAAGAATGGGACTGAGGGCGACCGGGCTCATCCTGTCCCCCTGAGCCTATGGTCCGAATTGAAGTTGGGGGACATTCTATCCCATTTCTGGTAGACACTGGGGCAAGTCGCTCGGTCCTCACCTCGCCTCTCGTGGGACCATCCTCGAAGACTATTAATATCCAGGGGGCCACCGGGAAAACGCTCAAACGCCCTCTCTTGCGTCCCCTTACTTGTAAAGCTGGGGGGCATGTTTTAACTCACCAATTTGTGTATATACCCGACTGCCCGGTCCCCCTGTTAGGCCGCGACCTGCTCTGCAAAATGCGTGCCCAAATCTCCTTTGATCCAGAGGGTAAAATGGATCTCTCCTTTGGGAAAATTACCATGGACATCCCAAGGGAAGAAGCCTGGCGCCTCATGGCGACTTGGACGCCAGCGGAAGTAGACTGGGAGGAATTTGAGACCCCTCGAGTGTGGGCGGAAGATAACCCCCCTGGCTTCGCCAGCCACCACCCCCCTATTATAATCCAGCAAATACCTGGCAGGATGCCCGTTCGCATTCGCCAGAGACCCTACCCACGCCACATTGTGCAAGCTATCCAGGAGGCCATTGATTTTTACTTGGCCCATCACATCCTAGGAAAGATTGACTCCCCATGGAATACCCAGATCCTACCAATCCCAAAAGGGGACGGTCGCTACAGAATGGTGCAAGACCTCCGCCCCGTAAACCTATGCACAGTTACCATCCACCCGGTAGTACCGAACCCATATGTTTTGTTGGGACTCATCCCCCCTGAAGCAACTTGGTTCTCAGTCATCGACCTCAAGGACGCGTTCTTTACAATTCCGATTCACCGTCGTAGTCAGCCCCTGTTCGCTTTTGAGTGGGAGAACCCAGCGACAGGCAGGAAACAGCAATATACGTGGACACGCTTGCCCCAGGGCTTCAAAAACTCCCCGACGTTGTTTGGAGGTGCACTGGCAGACGATCTGGAGGCTCTCTCCCTCCCGCCGCCAGATGTCGTCCTTCAGTATGTGGATGATTTGTTGGTAACAGGACACACAAGGGAGGCGTGCTGGGACAATACTTATCGCCTGCTACATCTGCTGCAAGATGGTGGCTATAAGGCCTCCAGGGTGAAGGCTCAATTAGTAAAACCCAAGGTCAGGTATCTCGGATACGACATCCAGCAGGGAAAGCGGACCCTAGGCCATGAGAGAAAGGAAGCCATTTGCCAACTCCCCTCCCCTAGCAACAGAAAGGAGCTACGGGGCTTCCTGGGAGCGGCTGGCTTCTGCCGAATATGGATTCCGAACTTTGCCCTCATCACCAAACCCCTTTACGAAGCCACGAGAGGGGCCGACAAGGATCCCCTGCCCTGGGCCACTGAACAAAAGAAGGCCTTCATTGCTCTCAAGAGGGCACTCACACAGGCCCCTAGTCTAGCCCTCCCAGACTTAGATAAACCCTTCCAACTCTTTACGGATGCAAAACAACAAATCGCGGTGGGCGTACTCACCCAGAAGCTAGGAAACTGGTACCGTCCAGTAGCATACCTGTCTAAACAGTTGGACCAAGTTGCAAAAGGATGGCCAGCGTGCTTAAAGGCAGTTGCGGGAACTGCCCTGTTGGCTCAAGAAGCCAACAAGCTCACCTTTGGTCAGACGCTTGAGATCCATACGCCGCACGCTTTGCGGTCCGTGCTGGATAGAAAAGGCCATTTGTGGCTAACCAATCCCCGTATGCTGAAGTACCAGGCTTTGCTCACCCACAAC
Organism: Rhabdophis nuchalis; assembly: GCA_039707465.1. Taxonomy (NCBI): domain Eukaryota; kingdom Metazoa; phylum Chordata; class Lepidosauria; order Squamata; family Natricidae; genus Rhabdophis; species Rhabdophis nuchalis. The sequence goes on from CM077648.1 coordinate 69,970,475, forward strand.
CCTGCAACTACTCTAATACAGTCTAATGCCCTCAATCCCGCCACCTTATTGCCGGAACCAGACTCTGCCGCGGAACACGATTGCATACAGACTATAGAGGAGTCCTATGCGAGCCGCCCGGACCTTAGTGATGTCCCGTTTCCCCATCCGAACATTACTATTTTCACGGACGGCACCAGTTTTATTCAAGATGGAGAGCGAAAGGCAGCCTATGCAGTGGTGACTTTGCACGAAATCCTAGAAGCAGAGCCCCTCCCCACAGGCACGTCAGCCCAGTTGGCCGAACTCCACGCCCTTACTAGAGCCCTGGAGCTCGCTCGTGGCCAGGTGGTGAATATTTACACGGATTCCAAGTATGCTTTTCTGACCATCCACATTCATGGAGCTATATATAAAGAAAGAGGGCTCTTGACAGCGGCTGGCAAGGATATTAAGTACGGCCCGCAAATCCTCCGGTTACTTGATAGCGTGTGGGCTCCAAAGAAGGTGGCAGTCATGCATTGCAGGGGCCATAGAAGAGGCACTTCAGACGTAGAACGTGGCAACAATAAAGCTGATCGTGTCGCTAGAGAAGCTGCTCAGAAGATGCTTCAGATACAGGCCACCTGCCTCACCTTATGGACCCCATCGGTCACGACCCCCCCGCATTACACCAATAGAGAACTTGCTCAGGCATCGGCACTACATGCAAGGAAGGTCGGCGATTGGTGGATCCTTCCAGATCAACGTGTTTTCCTCCCCCATAGTTTAGCCTGGGAGGTGGCGTCCTCCATTCATAAGTCCTTGCATCTCGGCAAGACTGCACTGGCTAGGGCCATGCTTCGAGAAATATATCTGGATCAGGCCTATTCAATTGCAGCCAAGGTATGTGCCAAGTGCGTCACCTGTGCGGCCAACAACCCCCGCACCGGACCCTCATTGCAGCCCGGGCACCAGCCCCGTGGCGCATACCCGTTCGATTCCCTGATGATTGACTTCACCGATATGCCACGTTCAGGCCACTACTCCGCCATGTTGGTCATTGTTTGTACGTACTCCGGATGGCCTGAGTGCATCCCTACGCACTCCAAGAAGTCCTTTGAGGTCACAAAGGCTCTGATGACTCTCATCATACCAAGATATGGGCTGCCTTCACATATCTCCTCGGACAACGGGCCCGAATTCATTCACAAGGCGGCCCAGAAGGTAGCCCGATTGTTGGGCATCCAGTGGCGCCTACACTGTTCATTTCACCCGCAGTCGGGAGGATTGGTCGAACGCGGGAACCGGTCCATCAAGGACAAGGTGGCAAAAATCTGTCAACAAACCCACCTCAAATGGCCGGACGCCCTACCGATGGCCCTCTTGGCTGTGCGTTGCACCCCCTCCAAATCTTTGGGGGTCTCCCCATTCGAGCTACTCTTTGGACGAATTCCAAACCTAGTCGCCCCATGCAGTGCCGTGACGCTACAAATGGGTGACGCTGTGCGCCTCAGACAATTACAGGCTCTCAATACCATTGTCCAATCTTTGCAAAAGTATGTGCTGTCCGAGCGCCCCCATCTGGTAGATACCTCAGCCCATTCCTTTGCCCCTGGTCAGGAAGTGTGGGTCAAGGAGTGGAAAAGAGAAGTGTTGGGACCAAAATGGAGAGGGCCTTATACTGTTATTATGAGCTCTCCCCTTGCTGTTAAGGTTGCTGAGGTAAAACCCTGGATCCATTGGTCCCGGGTTAAGTTAGCAGCTGCGCCGCAGTGGTCTGCAAAACCCCACCCGACTGCTCCTTTGAAGCTCACCTTGCGTCGCCAACCCCGGACTGGCTCCCCTTCTGGTGACACCCCGGAAGCTGTCCCTCCACGAACGGGAGCTGAAGACGCTGTCCCTGCAGGTGACACTCCGGAGGCTGTCACCCATCGCACGGACCTACATGCCCCGCGTCCGTGGCGCCTACGATCTTCCCAACGATACCATGACGACCCCAGCGGTCTCCCAACGCCTTAGGGAGACTGCCTGTATTAGGAAGGGCCTAATGCCCACCATTTGGTTGGTTGTTGTTTTACTTGTGATTTCCATAATACTTAATCTTGCCTACCTGCTCCGCACCCACCCTGTGCCCCCAGACAGGCTTGCCCCCCTTCCCGATGCCCCGAAAGAGGGGAATGGAGATGGGGGTAGTGGGGGTACGGATGCAGGATGGGAAATTCGGCAAAATGATACAAAACAATCAGGATCAGGAACTCATGAACATCTCCTCGAAGTGATGGGGAGTGGTCCTTTCCCAGGCTGTCACAGATGCTTGGTTAACCTCCCAACAGGGGAACACTTTGTGTTTTCCCAGGAAGAGGTCCCCGGGTGTAAGTCAGAATCAGGTCTCCCACCTTGTGAATACGCAGGGAAAAGGTATTGGCAGTGCAGGGTGGACGGGAATCTCACACAGTGGGCTCCACATGCTGGATACAACTCAACAGTTATGTGTCATGTCCTCCGAACCCAATTCGGGCAGAAGGATCCTCCTAAGAAGGGAAAGGGAAAAAGAAGCGCGCCAATCATACCCTGCTCTCCGTGCACGGGAATACATGTCCGCCTAGGAGTCCCGAACTCATGCACTAGTTTTGACGTTCCTACCTGTACGCGGAACACACAAAGAGGGGTAGAAACCCTACGCAGGTGTAATGGGACGGAAGGAGTCTTATGTTACCGCCCAGATATTACCAAACCCCCACCTTCTAAGCAATTACAGGGCACCGACCAACAATACGACATATGTACTTGTAAGGGGCCAGGAAAAGGATCTCTGAAATTCAAACTAGGACGACCCCCTTCCTGCACCCAATTCGACCTCACTGATTGCGCTTTTGGGGTAGGACACCGTACGGTTTTCAAGAGGTGCAATGGCACTAAGGGAATTGTTTGTTACACCCCGTACTCTACCCCCACAGCCAGCTGTCAGCCTTGTATCACCAAGGCCCAAGTAGGCCCAAAAGTAATTGCCTCTCTTATATACCATACGTATCTCCCGGATGGTTGCACCCCCCAAAACCAGAGATGCGAAGCAAATGGTACCTCATACCTGTACTGTTTTAATGGGCAAGACATGCGCTTGGAGTGCTACCGCCCAGAAGTAGCAGGGAAACTAAACGTTTCAATCTGGGCAGGACCACCCCACTACACTCGGTTATTGGCATCCACCTTGGCTCTTCCAGGTACCCAAACCGCCATTAAATTAACCATAGATTTCTGTGAGGCGATGGATAAATATCCCATTGTCCAGTGTGGAAACAAATCATGGAGGGATTACTATAAATCATGTAGAAAATATTTGTGTGACAGCAGTTCCCGAAGTTATCCCTGTTACTCTTGGACTGAGGAGTGTCGCGCTCCTAATAGAGTCGCCCGCCTCCCAGCTATAAAAATATGTCGCCATCTCACCTTCGCAGGTCGTGTCACGGACTCCAACAAAATAATCCTCCAGGTTGATAGGCAACACCCTGCCTCCCAAACATATGGCATAGCCATCGAAGGTTCAGGTAGCGACCCGCGCACCTCAATCACAGTAACGGTCCAGCAGGCTCAGAACACGGGGAAAAAGGTGCACACCTTTGGGTGGTCAATATATGAAAGTCTTAGCAAATTAGAGGACCCCCTACCAATTAGTACAACAGCCACTAACCTCTTTGTGCAGATGGCCGGGGAAATAGCAAACACACTGACAATCCGAAATTGCTTTGTGTGCAGGGGTACTACCATGGGGGAGCAGTGGCCCTGGGAGGCTCGGGAAGCCTCCCCAGAAGAATTTAACAACATGACTAGGGGGGGGAATATAATAGAAAGGACTTACTTGGATGGGACAGTGTGGACCCTCACCACCAACCTAGTGGGAAGGAACTGCTTTACCCAGAAAGGTACGACCCCGGTGGGGGATCTTATCTGTTTGGGTTTTTGGGATACCACCTATTCAAACTGGACATCTCCCTCTCAGCTACCCAAGCCCGACAAATTTGTTACAACACACCTCCCTTTTTTCCAAAAAAATCCCACCGGACCGTGGTCTGCACCCAAGGATATGTATTGGATTTGTGGAAACCTGGCATATGAGTATCTACCAAGTAAGTGGTCTGGATCCTGTGTACTGGGATGGATAAAGCCATCCTTTTTCCTACTCCCTATCCAGACCCGCCAGGTGTTAGGTGTACCTGTATATGACCCTGTGGGCCCAGTCAGGAGTAAGCGGGACGATGGTACTGCTTTCTCCCACTTCCCTTGCAAAGACTTGGCTGAGTATCAAAAATCCACATACTGGGATTCTGAACGAATTGTGTGTACATATGGACAGGCCACGTGGGCCGAGGACGGGTCATGGGGATATCGCACACCTATATACATGTTAAATCGTATAATCCGTCTCCAAGCAGTCCTAGACCTAGCAGGAAAACGAATTGACAAATCCCTCCTCATCTTGGCAGAAGCAACAGATAAATTGCGGACAGCGGTCTATCAAAATAGACTGGCCCTTGATTACCTGTTGGCCAAGGAGGGGGGCGTGTGTGGAAAGTTTAACCTCACTAATTGTTGCCTGCAGATAGACGAAACAGGCAAGGTAATAAAACAATTAACCACCGAAATGAGACAGCTGACTCATTATGATGGCCAGGAGTGGAAGGGAATAGACCTTTCCGACTGGGGATCCTGGCTGCCTAAATTACCTGGTCTGCATGCTTTGTTCGCCCTCCTGGCTTTGATAGCACTTGGCTGTGTGGTTTTACCATGTATTCTTCCCCTCCTCGCCAAAACCCTCAGCAACTCCATGGCCGCACTGGTAGATAAAGGTGCCACAGATAAGGCCATGGCTATGATTGAATATATGCCACTACTGCAAGAAGAATCCGCCGACAACCCATATCTACCCCAGGCCCCCATATGCACTCAGCCAGCTCGCTATCCCACTGCCATAGTACGACCCTCTGGCCCACTGGAAACAAATGAGGAATCTTCGGACGGCATATATGTAACTTTGCCGTAAGTAGTATGCAAATTTACAAAGAGGGGAATGTGGCAGACCGGTTTAGGAATCCCATATTTGACCCAAGAACCCTGTGTCCAGTACTTAAGTCCTGTGTGTCTTTTATGCATGAAATCTCTTTTCTTCATTAAATGCTGATGTTATTAATATTTGCAGTCTTAAAGGTCACAACTGAAACAGGAAAAAGAGCTTTCTTAATAGAGAAGTTGCACCATAAGGCTATTATATTTGCTGAAACAGATAAAAGTTATTGCTTCAAAGGAAGGAAAAAGGGAAGTTACGAGGGTGTGAATAAGAACAGATAGGCATAAGGCAATTATTGAAATGATACAATCCCTGTACGCGATTGCTGCATATTAAGAACTTTTTGTATTAACTTTTGCTTTTCTGCTTTATAAAATGTAACCGTCGTGTTATCATGTATTAACTTCTGCTTTACAAAATGTAACCGTCTGCATTATTTTGTCTTTCGAAAAGTATAAGAACCGCTGCCAGGGCGTAGCTCGGGCAGTTCGGTCTTTGCAGCCCAGGCTCACCGAACTCTTGAGCGCCAATAAACCTGTTTCTTTGAGTCCTATGGTCTGTGGTTTTCCTTTCAGAGAAGCCTGACTTGAAGCAGGCTAAGATTTGCCGCTACATAATAACGCCAGTCTAATGAAGTGGAAATATTGATATGCTACCTATTTCCCATACCACAGGAAAGCATGCCATGCTAGATGCACATCATGGCCCTCAAGTGTTAACAATCTATTATTTTTTAAATTAATCCATTCTTTTACCCAGGTTAGCATTGCTGCTTCATGGTATAATTCACATTCTGGTACACTGAATCCTCCTCTTTCTTTTATGTCTTGCAAAAGTTTAAATTTAATCCTGGGTTTCTTCCCTTGACAAATATATTCTGATGTTATTTTATTCAGGTTTCCGAGGTACTTTTTATCTAATTTTATGGGGATGTTTTGAAACAAGAATAATAATTTTGGAAGAATGTTCATTTTGATCACTACAATCCTTCCCATGAAAGAGAGTCTCAGATTTTTCCACCTCTCCAATTCTCCTTTTATATGATTTAATAATTTAACATAGTTGTCCTCGTTGATTGATGTGTACCTCGCCATTATATCAATTCCTAAACATTTTCTTTTCTTTTCAATCTGGATATTTATTTTCTTGGCCAATTCCTCTTTCTGCTTCTCCGTCATATTTTTGACTATCATTTTTGTTTTATTTTTTATTCATTTATTTATTTATTTCATTTTTATACCGCTCCTATCTCCCAGAAGGGACTCAGGGTGGTGCACAGGAAAGTTAAAATGCAGACATACAGACATACGAATAAATACAATTACATACGAATAAATACAACTACAAACGTTAAAATATGATTAAATTTTATTGATTTTCAATCTGGCTATCTTCCCATAGTCCTCTAATACCTCCATCGGTCTCTTACCTGATTCTAGTGGTTCTTCAAGGATAAAAACTAAATCATTAATTTTTATAGACTTCTTTCCTAATTTCTAGACCTTTAATTTGAGTTTATTTTCATATTGTCCTTGTTAGCACTTCTAAAGATAATATTAATAACAAAGGAGATAAAGGACACTCTTGCCTTATACCTTTCTGAATTTTAAACTTTTTGGTCACCTCTCCATTTACTTTAGCTTCTTGGTTGGAGTATATCGGTCAAAACATTTTAAAAAATTTATTGCCAAATTCCTTATATTTCAATTGTTGTAACATGAATTCCCAATTAACATTGTTGAAAGCTTTTTACGCATCTAGAAATAACAATGCCACCTGCATTCCACTATGTTTCTCATAGTATTCTAAGATATCTAGAATTATTCTTATATTATTTTTCATTTGTCATTTAGGTAGGAAACCATTTTTGTCTGTGTGTATAAACTTGTCTTGGAATCTTCTGCCTTTCGGCTCATCACCAGAGACCATCTAGACAGAAAGCCATGAGTTCCGTTGTGTGATTTTTTACATATGTGGGTTACTTTTATGAGCTGATCAATAAATAAATCAGGGAGACTAGGATAGATCTATTTCGAGCTTTTTAGTTCTCATCAGCTAGCCATTCCCTTATTGGGATTCGAACCGGGGCTGCATTGCATATCAGGCAAGAGCCTTTAGCAATTCAGCCAGCCAGGTTCTCTTATTGCATCAGCTGAGACAGGAGGATAAGTATCTATAATTGTTCCACAACACCCTGTTAGGGCCCCAATTAAGGGAGGAAGCATACTGCTTTCCTCTTCTGCCTTTCGGCTCATCACCAAAGACCATCTAGACAGAAAGCCATGAATTCCGTTGTGTGATTTTTTTAATGTGTATGTTAGTTTTATGAGCTGATCAATAAATAAATCAAGGAGACTAGGATAGATCTATTTCGAGCTTTTTAGCTCTCATCAACTAGCCATACCCTTACTGGAGTTTGAATCTTAGACTGAAGCAACAAATCTCAACGGACTTGAGGAAATGGGAAAATTTACAACTATCAATGATAGGGAGAATATCTATGGTATAAGGGAACTAAAGCACATAGTTATTTCAGAAGACACTACAAAAGAGAAGTGTTGTGGTTAAACTGGGAGAAGATTAAAAGGTTACATTACTTAAAAATTCCAGGCTGGATATCAACCATAGAAGCCTTTTCATATCCAATAATATACAAAAAGGTACAAATAGTTAGATATGCTGAGTTATTAAATGCAGAGGGTGAACTTAAATCTATGCAAGAGTTGAAACAGGAAGGAATTGAAATGAATGTATGTGCAAATACAGTGTAGCTATAATGAAGACCGAAAAATGGAAGGTTTTTATGATAAAATAATTGATTTAGACAATATTTTAACAGGAACTGATGAAAAAGTAATTAAAATACTATATGCCGACTTATTAGAGATTAAATTACAGGAAAAACAAGTTAAAGAAACTATGATAGCTTGAGGGGAAACTTTGGGTATGGGATTGATTTAGAGAAATGGCAGAAACTGTGGTCTCAAAATTATAAAATGACAATGTCAACTGGATATAAAGAGAATTTGTATAAGATTTTTTATAGGTGGCATTTACCAGATACTCCCACGTAACACCGCTCCTGCGCGAGCTGCACTGGCTGCCTGTGGCCTTTCGGGTGCGCTTCAAGGTGTTGGTCACCATCTTTAAAGCGCTCCATGGCACAGGACCTAGTTATTTGCGGGATCGTATCCTGCCCCATACATCCCTTCGGCCGATTCGCTCCCACAGAGAGGGACTTCTCCGGGTGCTGTCCACTAGGCAATGCCAGCGGGCGACGCCCAGGGGAAGGGCCTTCTCTGTGATGGGCCCAACCCTTTGGAATGACCTACCCCTCGATATTAGAACTACTTTTTTATTTATTTTATTTTTATTTTTATTTATTTTATTTAAATTTATATCCCGCCCTTCTCCACAGAAGACCCAGGGCGGGGCACAGGAAATTTAAAAAACATACAAAATACAATAAATATAATTTAAAAAAGCGTATCGGTCTAAGGGATGTATGGGGCAGGAGGCGGTCTCGCATATACTACTACGGACCTCCGCTCCTTCCGCCAAAAAGTTAAGACCTATCTGTTCCATCAGGCCGGCTCGGGGAGAGGGGGCAGTTTAGAAATCTAATTTAATAATAATAATAATAATAATAATAATAATAATAATAATAATAATAATAATAATAATAATAATAATAATAATAATAATTATTATTATTATTATTATTATTATTATTATTATTATTATTATTATTATTATTATTGTTATTGTTATTATTATTATTATTATCCCCAATGAGAATAGCAAGAATATCTAAGAATAAATCGGGAAAGTGTTGGAAATGTCATCAGATGCTGGGGTCATATTACCACATGTGGTGGACTTGTATTGAAGCTAAAAGATATTGGACTAGAATCCACAGGTGGTTGGAGAAAATGATACATAAACACATAGACTTGAAATATTTGATAGTAAACGTGTTAACAACAGCTGGAATTGTATTTGCAAAAAACTGGAAAAATGAGAAAATACCAGTGCAGGAGGAAATTATTCGAAAAATAATGGACTGTGCTGAAATGAGCAAATTGACATTTGAGATCAGAGAACAACAAGAAGAGCAATTCTATAAGGTATGGGATTTGTTTTACCAATGGCTAGATGGGAAAAATTGGAAATGAAAATGTTTATCTATGTTTTACTAGAAAGTGATAATTGTTACTATAAAGATATCTGGTTATTAAATAGAGTGTTTGAATATATAATGTATAATGATAACAATGAAATTATCTATATGTGTGGGATGATTTGAATATTATGCATAACAGTAAGTAGTGATTATATTATATTAGAAAAATATTTTGTTGTTAAATAGATTAGAAAGATGTAATGAAAAATTGGTATATATATGAATTGAATATTCAGTAATTACTTGTTTTAACAATGAAATAATATTATCGGTAGCTGACTACGTGATACACAAGTACTGTACATTTGATGGATGATTGGCAATATTATCCATAATTGAAAATAATGATGTACAATATAAATTGATAAAAATTACACTCTTTTGTAAGAACAATAGAAAGAGATAGGTGATTGTATGAAGACTTATTGTTTTGAAATAGGAGTTAAGGGAACAAGATTTGTTTAAAATGAAGGAATATTAATGGTAATCAAATATATATTGCTCAACGATACTGATGTATTTAGCTATGTTTGATGGATAACTAGTGATTGTATATGTAATTGTAAAGATTGATGCACAAAAGCTTGTAACCAAACAACATGCCTAACGAAATTGAGGAAAGCTTTATGTATGTATTGTGTTTCATTTGTCTTTGTATGTTTAAAAATAAAAAAAATCATAATAAAAAAGATTATCCTTTATTCTGAACATCCAGCAACTCAAAATTTTATTCCAATTCAACAACCTCAACCTCAACCACAACTTCGACCACAACTTCAACCACAACCAGCCAGCTACCCACCAAATAACATCTTTTTACTCATCAAAGATGCCATTGAACAAGAACAAAAATGTCCCAATGCTATCCTATTTGGTCTTGAAGACACCAATGAAACTGATGATACTACAAAGATATGCAACATCATCAGCAACTATCAGACACCAACCATCTCCCTTGAGGAAATCATCAATGTTTCCTGCAATGGCCCTGAGTTCAAGTACAGTGACAGCTCAGTGGCTCCACGCTTCTGCAGAGTCGTTTGCAATAATGAGACAAGCAAATCCAAATTCATACATACTATCAATTCAATTGCCATAAGCAACTCCAACTATAACAAACTTCATTCAAGGCCTGATCTATCCACACTACAATGAGTCCACTCCCGTGAACTACGCGCTGAACTCAAAAGGGAGAAACTGATTTATACATTGACTACCGCGCTGACTGCATTAAAAGCAAGAACAACGGCCCACATCTCAACAACCACCACCCCAACAACCAATACTAGGCATGCATGCCCTAACTTCCCATAAATCCACTGCCAAAGACCTTAAATGCAAGCGACTACCACGAAATACCAGAATTCCTCCTCTTAAATACGGCTTAAATACGGCTATATTCAACATCATATTTATCTGTGAGACATGCCTGAATTCATCACTCTCAGACTCCATTACCACAGTAAGAGACTATCATATTTACTGGTCTGACAGTGAAATCCGTAGAGGGGCTGGTGTTGCTATCTTCTATAATTAATCCCTAAATCTAAAAAATATTCAATTCACACAGGAGATTCCTCTTCCTGAGAACATCTTATGCGAGCTGTCCCTAAACAACACATTTCGCTTTCTTACAGAGCCCAATTACGATCTTGTGCATGCGAACAAACTAACTTCACTATTAACATAAGCAACCTCTTGCCCACACCCTCTTATCTTTCTTGGCAACCTCAATCTAAATCTTATTAATTGGACCCAAAATGAATGTACAACAGAACCAATACATACAACCATGTATAATGCTGTTACTAATCTGGGATTGTATCAACTAGTTATAAACCAACCTAGACTCAACAACAGCCTAGATCTCATCTTCTGCAATAGTTTAAACTCAATCTATGGTCTACAAACAAATGAACTCTTTTCCCACAGTGACTACTGCATGATTGACTTTTGTCTCAATTTATGTCCTTACAAAGACAGAATCCCAAAGTATTAGAAAAGTCAACTAACTTCATCTTTTAATATTAGAGGTTCTGATAAATAGGGAATATCTTCTAAGATATCTTGGATATTGGCATCTCTACTTAGAGAAATTAAGTATGCTCCTATCTGTTTTGAATCAGATTATATCAGAAGAGTGGCATCTTTTTAAATACCAATTTGAGGTTGGAATCTCTTGAAGTCTTCTATTTGGAAAATCTTTCTTGTTTTTCCATATCTATCTCCATCTTCAATGTCTTTACAGATATCATTGTTATGCTGCTTTTTACCTCTTTTAAACCCTTTCTGATTTTTTTTCCTCTCAAGTGCTTGGGATATTTGGCACCTCTTCTCTTTTTGACAATATCCACTGTTTTTACATCCAGTTTTCTTTCTTGTTTCTGAGCTTTGGTAGTCTCAGTCTCATTTATTACAGTACCAACTTCTTTAATTTTATTCCATAGTCCTTCTTGTTTCCTATCATTGAGATTCAGAATTTCAAAGAAGATTTTGGTGTTCTCTTTGAAAATGGTAGCTACATTGTCAAAACCTTACCATAGAAGCTGGTTGGTTTTCTTCTTCTACTTTATTTTAACTTGGAAGTTGTACATGAGCAATTTGTGATTTAGTCCATGGTTAGTTTTAGTCCACATCTTTGATTTTATAAGTGACAAACAGAGATATAACCATTGCTGAAACTAGTCAGTGGAATTCGTACAAGACTGATGACTTTAGATTCCGAAGAAACTGACCATGTGAAATCACTTGGATGCCTATCATTTGCAGAAAGGAAGAGAGTTAATTTAAATATTTGTATTTACTAAAAAAAAATTCAGAAAGGTAAACCAATGAGATCTAATCTTTCAGCTGTTCTCAGGAAATAAGTCAATGATAACTAATCTTTCAGCTATATTGAAAAATACATTTAATTAAGTTTTTATTTTGAAAACTCTATAAAGATCAGTTTCACACAGACCAAACTAGCTGAACATCTGAGTTTCATATTTATTTGTAGGTGTTTGCACAACATGCTGTACTGTAGATTACCATTAACAAACTGCAATTTAATTTAATTTAATTTAATTTATTTAGATTTATAGAACCGCCCTTCTCCATTGAAATGGACCCAGGGCGGTGCACAGGAAATTAAAATCAATAAATAAAAATAAATACAGAAAAGTTAAGAATAAATTAAACTAAAAGCCTGTGCTAAAAATCCCAATTAAAATTCTAAAATGCATTTACTCATTGGCTAAGCTAGGCCGGCTTGATAGAACAGATAAGTCTTACGTGAGCGGCAAAAGAGAGGAAGGTCTGTGATGGTCCGAAGTTCGGGGGGTAGGTCGTTCCAGAGGGATGGCCCAGCCACTGAGAAGGCTCTCCCCCTGGGTACCGCTAGCGGGCATTGGCCGGCGGATGGTACCCTGAGGAGGCCCTCCCTATGGAAACGGATCGGACGGAGGGAGGTATGCGGCAGGAGACGGTCCCGCAAATAACTAGGCCCCATGCCATGGAGCGATTTAAAGATGGTGACAAGCATCTTGAAGCGCACCCGGAAGGCCACCGGCAGCCAGTGCAGCTCACGCAGGAGAGGTGTTACATGGGAGCTTCGAGATGCTCCCAGAATCCCCCGCGCGGCCGCATTCTGTACTAGCTGGAGCCTCCGGATGCACCTCAAGGGGAGCCCCATGTAGACAGTGTTACAGTAGTCTAGGCGGGACATAACGAGCGCTTGAGTGACTGTGCGGAGGGCGTCCCGGTCAAGAAAGGGCCGCAACTGGCGTACCAGGCGTACCTGGTAGAAAGCCCCCCTGGTCACGGCCGCCACCTGATCATCCAGGGACAGCCACGAATCCAGGAGGACACCCAAGTTGCGGGCCCTTTCCACGGGGGCCAGTGATTCACCCCCGATGACCAGCGATGGAATCAGCTGGCCATGCCGGAGCGCCGGAAGCTACAGCCACTCGGTCTTGGACGGGTTGAGCCGAAGTTTGTTGCGTCCCATCCAGACCCGCATGGCTTCCAGGCACAGGGACATCACCTCGACGGCATCGTTGGGGTGGTTGGGGGTAGATATGTACAGCTGAGTGTCACCAGCGTACTGATGGTACTGTACCCCACAACCACGGATGATCTCACCCAGCGTCTTCATATAGATGTTAAACAGGAGGGGTGAGAGAACCGACCCCTGAGGCACCCCACAAGTGAGTGGTCTCGAGGATGACCTCTGCCCTCCTGTCAGTATAAATTGCGACCGACCGGAGAGGTAGGAAGAGAACCACTGTAAAATAGTGCCCCCCAGTCCCAACCCCTCCAGTCGGTGCAATAGGATACCATGGTCGATGGTATCAAAAGCCACTGAGAGATCTATCAGGACCAGGATAGAGGAAAAACCCCTATCTCTGGCCCTCCAGAGATCATCCACCAACGCGACCAATGCCGTCTCGATGCTGTGCCCAGGCCGGAAGCTGGACTGGCACGGATCTAGATAAGCAGTTTCCTCCAGGTGCCGAGAGAACTGCTGTGCCACCACACTCTCTACAACCTTCGCCAAAAAGTGAAGGTTGGAGACCGGACGGTAGTTAGTTAACTATGCTGGGTCCAGGGAAGGCTTCTTGAGGAGGGGTCTCACCATCGCCTCTTTAAGGGAGGCCGGCAAGAACCCCTCACTCAGAGAAGTGTTCACAATTTCCTGGAGCCAGCCTCGTGTCACCTCCCAGGAGGCCAGTACCAGCCAGGAGGGACACGGGTCCAATAAACATGTGGTGACATTCAGCCGTCTCGGCAGACTGTCCATGTCTTCGGAAGCAACAAAGTCGAACTCGTCCCATAAAACGGTCTCAAGACCCGCCTCGGACGGTCCTCCCAGATCTATCTCAGTGGAGGCCAGTTCATCCCGGATCTGAGCGATTTTATCCTGCAGATAAGCTCCAAATTCCTCTGCTCTGCCCTGCAAAGGAGTTTCCCGCGACCCCTGTTGGAGAAGGGAGCGGGTCACCCGAAACAGGGTGGCAGGGTGGTTATCTGCGGATGTGATAAGAGTGGCCAGATGGCTGCGTTTAGCCATTCTTATCGCCACTAGGTAGGTCCTTAAATGGGACTTAACCAGTGTTCAGTCGGATTCGGAGCGAGTGGATCTCCACCTGCTCTCTAGGCGTCTCTTGCGGCACTTCATCTCCCTTAGCTCCTCAGTAAACCAAGGGGCCAGGGTGGATCGGCGCCACGTGAGAGGCCGCAAGAGCACGACTCGGTCCTAGGCCCCCGTGGCCGCACTATTCCATGCGGCCACTAGGTCCTCGGTCGAGTCGTGGGTTAGGGTTACAGGTATCGGCCCAAGCTCCGTCTGGAACCTCTCAGGGTCCATCAGGCACCTGGGGTGGAACCATATTGGTATCTCTGGTTCCGCCTTCCCGAGGTTGGGTGCAGCGGTAGGGAAGTCAAGCCGAAGGAGAGAGTGATCTGACCATGACAGGGGTTCGATGACTTGTTCCCCTATTCCTAGATCACTCAGCCACTGGCCAGAGGTAAAGATTAGGTCTAGTGTGTTTCCCCCTGTATGCGTAGGGGCCTGAATTACCTGGGTCAGGTCCATGGCCGTCATGGAGGCCATGAACTCCTTGCTAAATTCATTCAAGCCACATACTTTATTTCATTTTAATAACAGCTGAATGAACTTATTTCAATCATGGCTAACGACTTTTAAAATCTTAACCCAGGACCCACTATGAATTCCATTCTATTGCTTGTTTTAGATAATTATTTTAGTTATTTATTCATAAGCATATGTACTCCAGAGCAAATCTACTGTCACTGCGAGAGTCCCTGCTCTCGCAGGCTTGGCCCTTGGATCTATCTAGGGCCCATCTTAATGATGGTTTAATTAATCCGAAGAGATGGGCGAAGCGCGGCCTCAGGGGTTTTTTATTTCGTAAGCTGTCTTTTTTAGAGGGTATTAGGGAGGGGGGAGGGTTTAGACAGGTTGAGACTAGCCAGAAGGGAACGGGCCGAGCCAGCAGACGACGGAGGGAGGCGGATGGTTCCGTTAAGAGGGGGGAAACACAAGTCATTCCGGTGGAGGGCTTCCCCATCCAGAGGGTCGTGGGGAGGGGCAGGTCCGAGGGGAGACAAGTTCCTTCCTCCCGGTTGGAGGCACGTAACCGTTGGTTACAAACGGTCAGGTGCCACAACCCCCGCAGGCTAGGTGGCCAGGGAATTCAGAGCCAGGGTCTGCGGCTGATGTTTTGCAACGCCAGGTCCGTGGTCAACAAAGCCCCCCTCATTAGTGACCTTGTGTCAGAGGGGGAGCTGGACCTGGCAGGAATTGCGGAAACCTGGTTGGGCCACGAGGGAGGACATCCCCTCGTTGAAATGTGCCCACCAGGCTACCGTGCATTTCATCAGCCGCGGGCCCTAGGCAGGGGTGGTGGGGTAGCGGTCATTATTAAGGAAGGCCTTGAGCCGAGAGAGACCATTGTGCCCCAGACCTCCGGCTGTGAGTCCCTCTGCGTGAAGTGGGGCCTAGGGAGGCAGTTGGGCTTGCTGGTTGTATACCTGGCTCCCCGCTATGTAGCAGCAGCCCTGCACGAGCTCCTGGAGGTGATCGCTACGGTGGCAGTGGAGACCCCCAGACTTATAGTCATGGGGGACTTTAACCTGCCATCGTTGGGCGAATCATCCGTGGTAGCTCGGGAGTTCATGGCTTCCATGACGGCCATGGACCTGACCCAAGTAATTCAGGGCCCCACTCACGAGGGTGGACATACGCCGGACCTCATCTTTGTCTCGGGCCAATGGAAAAGTGATCTGGGTACAGGGGATATAGTCATCACACCCTTGTCATGGTCAGACCACTCACTTCTCCAGCTCGACTTTCCGACCGCTGCTCCCCTCCGCGGGGAGGCGGAACCAGAGTCACCAATCTGGTACCGCCCCAGGCGCTTGATGGACCCGGATGGGTTCCAGACAGCGCTTGGGCCATTTCCTGTATCCCTGACCCGCGCCCCGATGGAGGACCTCACGGCCGCATGGAATAGTGCGGCCGTGGGAGCCTTAGATCGGGTCGCGCCCTTGCGGCCTCTCTCGCGGCGGCGAACCACCCTGGCTCCTTGGTTCACTGAGGAGCTGCGGGTGATGAAACGCCGCAAGAGATGCCTAGAGAGAAGATGGAGGGCTAGCCGCTCTGAATCTGACCGGACACAGGTAAGAGCCCATTTACGGACTTACATTGTGGCGCTGAGGGTGGCCAAACGTCATCATTGTGCCACTCTCATAGCATCCGCAGAAAACCGCCCTGCCGCCCTGTTTAGGGTGACCCGCGCCCTCCTTCAACAGAGGGAACGGGAAGCCCCACTACAGGGTAGAGCAGAGGAATTTGTGATTTTTCTGCAGGAGAAAACCGCCCAGATACAGAGTGAGCTAACCCCCATTCATGGCCCAGTGGGATGCCACGAGAGAGATCTTGTTTGGGAGGAGTTTGACTCCGTTACTTCCGAGGATATGGACAGGCTACGTGGGCGACTGCGAGCCACCACATGTTTATTGGACCCGTGCCCCTCCTGGCTTGTACTGGCATCCTGGGAGGTGACACGAGGCTGGCTCCAAGAGGTTGTCAACGCATCCTTGAGTGAGGGTTCCTTGCCTGCCTCCCTAAAAGAGGCCATGGTGAGGCCCCTCCTCAAGAAGCCCTCTTTGGACCCAGCTCTTTTGAACAACTACCGTCCAGTCTCCAACCTTCCCTTCTTGGCGAAGGTTGTTGAGAGTGTGGTGGCACAACAGTTTCCCCGTCACCTGGAGGAAGTTGACTATCTAGATCCGCGCCAGTCCGGCTTTCGGCCCGGGCATAGCACCGAGACGGCATTGGTCGCGTTGGTAGATGATCTCTGGAGGGCCAGAGATGGGGGATGTTCCTCCATCCTGGTCCTATTAGACCTCTCGGCGGCTTTCGATACCATCGACCATGGTATCCTATTGCATCGGCTGGGGGGGTTGGGGGTGGGAGGCACCGTTTTACGGTGGTTCTCCTCCTACCTCTCTGGCCGATCGCAATTTGTGCGGGCAGGAGAGCAGAGGTCGACCCCGAGACCCCTCACATGCGGGGTGCCTCAGGGGTCGGTCCTCTCGCCTCTCCTGTTTAACGCATACATGAAGCCGCTGGGTGAGATCATCCGTGGTTTTGGGGTAGAGTACCATCTGTACGCTGATGACACCCAGCTGTACATATCTACCCCAAACCACCCCAACGATGCCGTAGCGGTGATGTGCCAGTGCCTGGAAGCCGTGCGGATCTGGATGGGAAGTAACGGACTTAGGCTCAACCCGACCAAGACCGAGTGGCTGTGGTTTCCGGCTGCCCGATTCAACCAGCTCTCTCCAACGCTGGCCATAGGGGGCGAACATCTTGCCCCTGTGGATGGGGCGCGCAACTTGGGTGTCCTCCTGGATACCCGGCTGTCCATGGAAGATCAAGTGACAGCCGTGGCCAGGAGGGCGTTTTACCAGGTTCGCCTGGTACGCCAGTTGCGCCCCCTATTGGATCGGGACGCCCTTCGCACAGTCACTCATGCTCTCGTGACATCCCGACTGGATTATTGCAACTCTCTCTACATGGGGCTCCCCTTGAGGTGTACCCGGAGGCTTCAGTTGGTCCAGAATGCAGCCGCGCGAGCAATTATGGGCACGTCTAGGTTTGCCCACGTAACACCGCTCTTGCGCGAGCTGCACTGGCTACCTGTCGTCTTCCGGGTGCGCTTCAAGGTGTTAATTACCATCTTCAAAGCGCTCCATGGCTCGGGACCTAGCTACCTGCGGGATCGGATCCTGCCCCATACATCCTCACGGCCGATTCGCTCCCACAGAGAGGGACTTCTCCGGGTGCCGTCCACTAGACTTTGTCAGCGGGCGGCGCCCAGGGGAAGGGCCTTCTCTGTGGCGGGCCCAGCCCTCTGGAATGACCTTCCCCCCGATATCAGGACAACCACGGACCTCCGCTCCTTCCGCTTAAAATTAAAGACGCACTTTTTTCGTCTGGCCGGCCTTGGGTAGTCTCTTTTTAGTTTAGGGGTTTTTAGGGGTAATTTTTAGCTTAGTTTATGGGTTTTAGCGCAGGATCAATTTAATTTATTTTTAACTTTGTATTTTGTATTTGTCAGTGGTTTTATTTGTATTTTTAATTGCCTGTGCCCCGCCTCGAGTCCCCTCGGGGAGAGAGAGCGGGATATAAAATTAAATTATTATTATTATTATTTATACTAACCTTCCCTTAAGCAAGTATATTGTCACTATATATGAAAGCCTTGTTCAGTCAACATACTAAATCATGTGGTGCTTAGTTTTATTTTTATTTTGCTAAGCAACTGTATATATAATCCATTCACTGTATGCTGCAAGCAAATAAACATGATTCATCAGCACAAAATATATAGATCCTTTATTTATTTATTTATTTTATTAAATTTATATCCCGCCCTTCTCCAAACGGACCCAGGGCGGCGCACAGGAATGTTAAAATACATACAAAACATATAAAATTTAAAAAACTTATTCTAGTAAAACCTGTGCTAAAAACCGAATTAAAATCCCAAATTTAAAACTGTCTAATGGTCAATACAGGGGGTTACGCTAGGCCGGCTAGATGGAATAAATGTGTCTTCAGACACTTGCGGAAGAGGCGGAGGTCAGAGATGGTGCGGAGTTCAGGGGGTAGGTCGTTCCAGAGGGCTGGCCCAGCCACAGAGAAGGCTCTTCCCCTGGGTGCCGCCAGTCGGCATTGTCCAGCTGACGGCACCCTGAGGAGGCCCTCTCTGTGGGAGCGTATCAGTCTGAGGGATGTATGGGGCAGGAGGCGGTCTCGCATATAACTAGGCCCCGAGCCATGGAGCGCTTTAAAGATGGTCGTCAAGACCTTGAAGCGCACCCGAAAGACCACAGGGAGCCAGTGCAGCTCGCGCAGGATAGGTGTTATGTGGGAGTGTCTAGGCGCTCCCGTAATCACCCGCGCGGCTGCGTTCTGGACTAGCTGCAGCTTTCGGGTGCACCTCAAGGGGAGCCCCATGTAGAGAGCATTACAGTAGTCGAGTCGAGAGGTGACGAGTGCTTGAGTGACTGTGCGTAGGGCACCCCGGTCCAGTAAGGGCCGCAATTGGCGCATCAAGCGTACCTGATGGAACGCCCCCCTGGCCACGGCTGCCACGTGATCTTCCATAGACAGCCGGGAATCCAGGAGGACACCCAAATTGTGCGCCCTCTCCACGGGGGCCGGTGTTTCGCCCCCAATGGTCAGTGTTGGAATAATCTGGCTGAACCGGGGCGCCGGAAGCCACAGCCACTCAGTCTTGGACGGGTTGAGCTTGAGTTTGTTACCACCCATCCAGATCCGTACGGCCTCCAAACACCGGGACATAACCTCGACGGCATCGTTGGGGTGGTCTGGGTGGATATATACAACTGAGTATCATCAGCGTACAGATGATATCCCACCCCAAAACCACGGATGATCTCACCCAGCGGCTTCATATATGTGTTGAATAGTAGGGGCGAGAGGACCGACCCCTGAGGAACCCCACATATGAGGGGCCTCGAGGCCGACCTCTGCCCCCCTGTCAACACATATTGCGACCGACCAGAGAGGTAGGATGAGAACCACCGCAAAACGGTGCCTCCCAGCCCCAACCCCCCCAGTCGGCGCAATAGGATACCATGGTCGATGGTATCAAAAGCCGCTGAGAGGTCTAATAGGACTAGGATAGAGGAATGTCCTCTATCCCGCGCCCTCCAGAGATCATCAACCAACGCGACCAATGCCGTCTCGGTGCTGTGCCCGGGTCGGAAGCTGGACTGGCGCGGGTCTAGATAATCAACTTCCTCCAAGTGTCACGGAAACTGTTGGGCCACCACACTCTCGACAACCTTCACTAGAAAGTGGAGGTTGGAGACAGGACGATAGTTCTCTAATAATGCTGGATCCAGGGACGGCTTCCTGAGGAGGGGCCTTACTACCGCCTCTTTCCTTTTTTTTTTTTATATTGAAAAAGTTTTATTGGTTTTACAGTTTTTCAATAGGATAGGGTAAGGGATACAAAGAAATTTTGAGAGCATTCACGTCAAAGTCGTCGGCCCTACCGGGATATCAAAATAGATCATTAATAAAAAACATTTTCCATACACTACAAAGTAAAAGCAAGTACATATTTCTAAGTTCTCAGTTCTATGCTGTCAGTCATTTACAAAAATCCAGATGCACATGTTATATTATACAATATTATTCAAAAAATCAAGGCAAAGTTATTTTTTAGATCTAAGTCTCTTGGCAATTGTATCTTCTATCTCTCCTTCCAGGCCCCCAGCGGGCGGGGCCGTGGCCCCCCCTGCCCCCCCTGGATCTTCCCCCAGGACAGAGGAATGTTTTTTTAAAAAGGCTTCCGCCTCAGCAACTGTTTTAATCCTCACTCTTCCTCCTTCCCAGAACACCAGCATCCCTTCGGGCATCACCCACCTAAACCAGATCCCGTGGTCAAACAATTTTTTGGACAAGAAGGAAAATTTCCTTCTTGCTTCTCTAATCTTTCTTGGGATCTGCTTTAGGATAGCAACCTCCTTTTGTTGGTAAATTAACGGACCTCCTCTTTGCACTTTCAAGATTTCCTCTCTGGTTGACCTTCTAACAAACTTAACATGTATCTCTCTGGGTACTTCATTTATCCTGGCATAAGCAGAGTTAATTCTGTAGGCTAGGTCAATGTCCCCCCTGATCTCATCCTTAGGTTTATGTAAATAGTCTGCTATAATTGTGCTCATGAGTTCAGGGAGACATTCACCAGTTTCCTCAGAAACATTCTGAAATCTCAAAAAATATGTCATCCTTTCCATATCAATCCTAGACACATGCCCATTTATTTCCACAACCTCATTAGTAACATTTTAATCTCTCCTTTAGCCCCCGCCAGCCCCCCTTCCAGTTCTTCATTCTTCTGTGTGTTCTCCAGCACTTGTTTCCGTGTGTCCAATAATTCCTTTTTAAAGTTGATATTTTCTGCCCTCTGGGCCTTGATTTATTGTACCAAAGTTTGTATAACAGATTCAAGAGAGGCCATCCTTAGTTCTAAACTTGCCAGTGCTGATTCTTGTGCCATGGTTAGCTGTTAAAGTCAGTGCCACTAAAATGGCGTTTTTTGGGTGGGGCTGTTGAGGCAAGTCAGGAGCCAAAAGTTCAGTTCAGGGTTGTAAAGTTCAGGAACCAAGAGAGAAACAATTTTCCAAGTCAATAAGTATAATAACGAAGGCACTCCAGAAAAGAGATCACAAATCCAAAAAAAAATTCTTCTTTAGTAACCAGAGGGAGTCCAAATCACAAAGAGACGCTGGAAATTTTCCATAAGTAAAATAGTCATTCAGGGACAAAGAGAAGCCATTTTCCACCGCCCAGACTCAGAGCCAGAAAGAGAGAGTGGTAAAAAAAAAATGTTTCAAATCAGCCAGACCTAGATACATTGTTTCAAAGACAAACCGCAGACCACTTTCCCTTGTTTCAAACAGTCCAGATTAAAGATATCCGCTTCCTCGCAGCGAGGAGCCATTCTTAAGTGCCGCTTTAGTCCGAGGGGGGGTTTAACAAGCAGATACCCCCCTCCAAGTTCTTTCAGCCCAGGCTGACAGCAGGAAAAAAAATGTTTAAAACCACTCACTTTCACCCTCGCAGCCGAAGCCCCGGGAAGCCTTCCGACTCAGACGGCCAGCTCTCTTCATATTTTCAGAACGATGCCGCCCGCCATTGGCGAAGGGAAAAACCCCCGCAGCATGTCCTCCTCCACCTAAGCCGAAGACAAGGGTCGCTTCCCAGCTGCCGCTGGGGGAGGACGACCCAGGCAAGCCGGCTTTACGGGAGACCCCCAAAAACGGGGCGTCTCGCCCCCGTGGGGGGGCAGGAAAAGAAACAAAGCGGCGAGCGAGCCCCAGGCTCGCCCGTCGCCGCTGGAGCCGGAACCGGAAGTCACTACCGCCTCTTTCAAGACGGCAGGCAAGGACCCCTCACTCAAAGATGCGTTGACAATGCCCTGGAGCCAGCCTCGTGTCGTCTCCCAGGATGCCAGTACAAGCCAGGAGGGACACGGGTCCAATAAACATGTGGTAGCCCTAAGTCTCTTTGACAACTTGTCCATATCCTCGGTGGTAACAAAATCAAACTCCTCCCAGGATGGTATCACAAGATCAGCCTCGGCCCGCTCGACTGGACCACTGTCGATGGAGGGTAACTCGTTCCGAATCCGAGTGATTTTCTCCTGCAGATAAATCCCAAATTCCTCTGCTCGACCCTGTAAAGGGGCTTCCCGCGGCCTCTGTTGAAGGAGGGAGCGGGTCACCCCAAACAGGGCGGCAGGGCGGTTATCTGCGGATGCAATAAGAGTGGCACAATACTCACATTTGGCCACTCTTATCGCCACTAAGTAAGTCCTAATATGGTCTCTCACTAGTGTTCGGTCAGCTTCGGAGCGAGAAGATCTCCATCCAACCTTATCGGGTCCATCAGGAGCCTGGGGCGGAACCATATAGGAATGTCCGGTTCCGCCTCCCCGCAGTGAGGTGCGGCGATCGGAAAGTCGAGCTGAAGGAGAGCGTGATCTGTCCATGACAGGGGTGTGATGACTAGATCCCCTCTTCCCAGCTCACTACTCCACTGTCCCGAGACGAAGATTAGATCCAGGGTGTGTCCGCCCTCGTGGGTAGGGCCTACAACTACTTGGGTCAGGTCCATGGCTGTCATGGAAGCCATGAACTCCCGAGCTACCCCAGAGGTTTCGCCTGCCGACGGCAGGTTAAAGTCCCCCATGACTAACAGTCTGGGGGTCTCAACCGCCGCCTCAGCTATCACCTCTAGGAGCTCAGGCAGGGCTGTTGTCGTATAGCGAGGAGCCAGGTATACAACTAACACGCCCAACTGCCACCCTAGGCCCCACTTCACAAGGAGGGACTCGCACCCAGTCGTCTGAGGGATCGTGGTCTCCTTTGGCTCAAGACCTTCCCTAACCATAATCGCCACCCCCCTACCCCTCCCTAGGGCCCTAGGCTGATGAAAGACTCGGTATCCTGGTGGGCACATTTCTACGAGGGGATGTCCTCCCTCGTGGCCCAATCAGGTTTCCGTAATACCTACCAGGTCCGGGTCCCCCTCTGACACAAGGTCTTGGATGAGGGGGGCTTTTTGTACCACGGACCTGGCATTACACAACATCAGCCTAGGGCCCCGGGTCTGTGGTTCTTGCCCACCTAGTCTGCGATGGGAGCATGCGAATGATATTTCTTCCCTCTTCTTTAATGCAATCAAAACTGCATGTTCTCCTGATGACCTCAAAATATTATTAAGGCCAATTCTGGTTAGCTTAACTCTGAGGTCAACAAAATTGACTAGATGCTGCCATTGCTAAGAGATCTAAGTAAAGCCTATCAGGCAACAAGAGTAGGAAGTAACAAGAGTAGGAAGCTTCAAGATCTTACAATTTTTTCGATAATGCAATTTTGTGCGCGACAGAGCAATATTATAAACACAATTTAGGTAATTTCCTATACTCAAAACATTCAATTCTACTTGTTTAAATTATCCTGCAAATTTAGCCACTACAATTTGTAAGACAGCTCAATAATTTGTTTAAGTATAGCATGGATTAATGCAGAACTGCACAAGTTCTTTTATGCCTGATTTGACATTTGAATAACATACCATGGGCTGGAATTTCCAAAGTAGTAGGTACGGCCAAATAAAAAATAAGTTTAATTTCATTTGATTTCCAGTTAAATATAATTATAATTAAATATAGTTCATTATTCAATCGAACATTTAATTATTTTCTTTTTGTGACATATTAGAAATTATAATTAAATTACTATTTTATGAAGCAGCAATACTGCCTACCAAATTTTAAAAGGGCTTTTCTAAACATTTCCTCTTGCTTTTAACTAATTACCATATTTTTGGACTATAAGACACTCTGGAGTATAAGACGCACCATGATTTTGAAGAGGTAATTTTAAAAAAAAAAGGTTTTTGCACTCTGCAGGCCTCCCAAACCCTCTGCATGCCTCATTTTTGCAAAAAAAAAAAAGGGGGGGGGCATGCAGAACTTTGGGAGGCTTGTAGAGTGCTCCTGGAAGCTGGGCGCAGGAGGGGAAATGAGCAAAAAACATCCCAAGTCAATGGGTCGCCCTGCACTGTTCCTGCCTCCTCCCCATCTCTGTGCTTGGGGATCAGGGAGGGGAAGTAATTGGTCATTGCCGGAGCTCCATCACTCCTCTGCTCTGCTGCCTGCCCTCTACTCCCCCTGGCTTGGTCATCCTGCACCGTCTCTCCTTCACTAGCAACCCTTCTCAGGCCCAAGGCAGTGGCAGCTGGCTCATCAGTATCAACAGAAGGTGGAGACTTCATTGGTCAAACTGGATTCAGAAGAACAGAACACGGTGTGGTGGCAGCCACTTGAACAGCATGTGCATGGTGGGGTAGAAAGCAAAGGGAAGACTACTACACTATATATTTCCCAGGAAAATCATGTTAATGGTGGCAAAACCTAACAATGGCCCTGAGTATGGGCACCCCTTAAATGGGACAGGGGTGCTAAGAATCTCCTGGTCCACTAGAAGCATGATAAACTCAAAACTCCAAATTGGAATGTGGAACCTGAGAAGCCTATATGGATCTGGAAAAACACACAACACTATCCAAGAAATGTTCAAATACAATATCTCTATACTGGGAGTGAGTGAAATGCACTGGCCTGAAAATGGAATGTGTAGAATAGGGAGATTATACTATTTACTACTCTGGTGAAAATAGAAAGATCGACTTCTTGGGCGTGGTGTCGTTGCAACACCGAGATTTTCCAGGGCTCCGGAATATCTCCGATCCTTGGGCTTTTGATCGGTCCAAAAAGAGACCCAGCCGCCCCATAGAGGTGGCAAGTGAGAGGGGATTTCCTGGGGATTCCAGAGACACCCGCAATGTCTCTGGAGTCAAAGGAGAAACCCCTGCAGTGCATCGCTTAAATGACTCCCCCCTTCCAGCGGGTGGATCCAAGCAGCTGACTGCCCGAGAAAACGAAACGAAGAATCAACATGTCGTTCGGTGAGAGCTTTTTTTTCTTTTAAAATTATAACTTTCCGGAGAGATCACCTTGAGGTGGACTTATATTAAACAAGTAAAACAGCCTGAACGAAACAGCGGTGTTTTTTTTCTAGCTAGAAACAACCAGGAACCTGCACTTCCTTTTTTTTCATTATTTAATAACCGGACTGGACTTTCACTAGCAATTGTGGATTGGCGGTGCAAAGCCCTCTCTCTCTATTTAGACAGAAGGTGTGGGTAGGAATAGAGTGGACTTAGTTGTTTAAATGTTGGAAATTGATTTTTCTATATTTTACTAGTGGGAAAAAAACCTTTAATTCATTCATTTCCACCCCCCTTGATGGCTGGCTTGCTTCAGAGAAATTTTACTATTTAAGGTTTTTTTTTTTTATTTAAATTTATATCCCGCCCTTCTCCACAGAGAACCCAGGGCGGCGTACAGGAAATTTAAAAACATACAAATACAAAGATAAATATATAATTTAAAATAAATATTAAACAATCCTATCCTGTACTAAAACCAAATTTAAAATACCCAATTTAAAAACTTCCTAAAAGTCCCCATGGGAGGTTAGGCTAGGCCGGCTTGTTGGAACAAATATGTCTTTAGACATTGGCGGAAGAGGCGGAAGTCGGTGATGGTGCGTAATTCAGGGGGTAGGTCATTCCAGAGGGCTGGGCCCGCCACAGAGAAGGCTCTTCCCCTGGGTGTCACCAGTCAGCATTGTCC
The DNA here is from genome assembly GCA_039707465.1 of Rhabdophis nuchalis. NCBI lineage: Eukaryota > Metazoa > Chordata > Lepidosauria > Squamata > Natricidae > Rhabdophis > Rhabdophis nuchalis. The sequence goes on from CM077648.1 coordinate 69,996,498, forward strand.
GGCCGACGGCACCCTGAGAAGACCCTCTCTGTGGAAGCGTATCGGTCTAAGGGATGTATGGGGCAGGAGGCAGTCTCGCATATAACTAGGCCCCGAGCCATGGAGCGCTTTAAAGATGGTCGTCAAAACCTTGAAGCGCACCCGAAAGGCCACAGGAAGCCAATGCAGCTCGCGCAGGATCGGTGTTATGTGGGAGCATCTAGTGGCTCCCATAATCACCCGCGCGGCTGCGTTTTGGACTAACTGTAGCTTTCGGGTGCACCTCAAGGGAAGCCCCATGTAGAGAGCATTACAGTAGTCGAGTCGGGACGTCACGAGAGCTTGAGTGACTGTGCGAAGGGCAGCCCGGTCCAGTAAGGGGTGCAATTGGCGCATCAGGCGTACCTGATGAAACACCCCCCCTGGCCACGGCCACCACATGGTCCTCCAAGGACAGCCGGGAATCCAGGAGGACACCCAAATTGCGCGCCCTCTCCACGGGGGCCAGTGTTTCGCAAGCTATTTACTCAAGCTCCCCCTAGTGATTTGCAAAGCAATAGGGAGAGTGAATGAGAAGAATTATCAAGCAGATATTGGACTGACCTTGAACTGATGATACTTTAAAGAAGAAGAGGAGTCCCTTTTTTTTTACTTTTGCTTTCTGGCTTTCTGGGATATCTTGGACTTTTAAAATTGGTTGTCTTGCAGGTTACTAGTTTAAAGAGACATTACTGCTTTTTTGGTTACTTTTTTCTATTTCCTTTTTAAAATATATATAGCAATCTTGTTATTATTTTTTCTCTTTGTATAGAGTGAACGTTTTGAATTTTTGAATCACATACACAGCTATTTTTTGCGGAATTACTTGTTTTTATTTTTTTTCTTTTATTTTTTCTTAATTTTCTAGTTCCTCCTCTTTCTTTTTTTAAAGAGAAACAAGAGATCTGTCTTTCCCCCCCTTTTTCCTATCCTCTTTTTGATTTCTACCTTTATTTTTATGCCCACCCCTTGCCTTCCTTTCTTTATTGTTTTGCTCCTTGCTCTTTTTTAGTTTCCTTTGGTTTTTGTTCTTTGTTTTTTTTCTTTTTATGGTACCCCCTTAATCCCTAGTTCTTCAGCCTCCTTCTGCCTCCTTCCCCCTTCTTTTTTCTTTCCTTCTCTCCCTCTCGTTATATTTACCCCATTTTATTTCTTTTTCCTCTTGATGCAAAGCTGTATTTATATACTAAATTTCTGATACTATCTTTAAAGCTTACTAACTTTTTACTAATAAATTAAAGAGTAATTCAAAAAAGAAGGAGAAAAAAAATAAAATCTGAAACATGAGCAGGAAGGCAACCCCAGCTGGTTCATCAACAGGGACCCCGACGTCCTCCTCAACAGGAGGACAAAAAACAATACAAATGACGCTCCATCATGAAAAAGAAAAACAAGAAAAGGAAAAGGCTATAACACTTGAAACACTTTTGCAAGAGATACGGATGGGAAGAGAAAGCATGGAGCGAAAAATGGAAAATACAGAACAGAAATTAGAGAAATTAGAGACAAAATTAGACACAAAATTAGAGGCACTGGATAAGAAAATAGAGAGCATTGAAGGTAAAACAGCTTTGACAGAAGGGAAAATGGAAAAGATACAGCAATGGATGATGAAGCAGGAAGAGTCCATGGAAAAACAACAAGAAATCATATGTGAGATTAAAGGGAAACTGGAGGAAAAAGATAAAAGAGATGAAGACTTCGATTCCAGATTGGGTGATATGGAGAAAGAGAGTATGGGAATAGGATGGGAAATGGATAAATCTGAATACTTCCTAAGATTCCAAAATGTAATAGAAGAAAAAGGAGGGAACATGCTTATAATAATACCAGAACTGCTGGCAGAGATTTTAGAAATGCCCCAAGAACTAGTAAGAGATGGAATAGATGGTGCCTTCCAAGTAAATACAATGTACGCGACCAGAAATGCATTACCAAGAGAAATACATGTAAGATTCACCAAAAAAAATTTGAGATTTCAAATATTACAGAAAACAAGAGATAAGAAGCTTGAATATAGAGGAAAAGAAATCACAGTCCTAAAACAAATCCCAAGAAAAGTGAGAGAAAAGAGAAGATCATACCAGTTCCTATCCACAACTTTGATAAGAAAAGGTGTTCAATTTAGATGGCTCATACCGGAAGGTTTAATATTCACCTGGGAAGGACAGAGATACAGATTAGACACCTTAGAAAAAGCAAAAGACTTATACAGAAAGCATATTAATGGAACTATGGGGAAGAATGGTAAAAAGGATTCATTGTTAACAAGATCAGAAGAGCTACTAGAGGGCGCTGTTGGTGGAGTGGCCATAGAAAGAGAGGTTCTAACAGGATTAGAAATCAGACGACAGAGAGAAATAAGATCAACCAGAGCTATAAAACCCCTATATAAAACATAAAAGATGGATGAAAATACAATATTTACAGTTAACATAAATGGACTTAACTCCCCAATTAAAAGAAGAAAAATATTCCACAAATTAGAAAAAATAAAAACGCAAATTATTTGTTTACAAGAGGTACATATCCGAAAGAAAGATGCACATTTGTTAACCCAACCTAAACTTGGGGGAGAAAATTACTTCATTGGCAGACTCTAAAAAAAGAGGTGTGGTTATTTGTATCAAAGATAAAATACCAACTAAACAAATTTATGCAGATGAAGATGGAAGGATTTTGATGGTGGAAATTATGGACAACAATAAAAAAATACTTTTAATAGCAATCTATGCACCTAATGAGAAGCAGGATGAATTCTTTTAAGAAATTACATGGAAAGATTCTGGATCTAGAATACACTGACATTTGTATGATAGGAGACTTCAATGGAATTTCAAATCAAATCAGAGATTACAAAGTGACCAGGACATCTAAAATTAATAGAAAAACATTACTGAAGTCTTTTTTTAAGATGGCAGAGGAAATGAATTTGAAAGATGTATGGAGAGAAAGAAATCCCAGTAAAGAGCAATATACTCACTACTCTTACAGACATTTATCATTCTCAAGGATAGATATACCCCGCCCTGGGTCCTAACAAGGAGAAGGGCGGGGTATAAATTCGAAAATAAAATAAGAAAATTTAAAAAAAGATATGATTTGGCTCTCATCGGATTTAAGTGATTTAGTTCAAGAAGTGGAAATAGAAACTAGTACCTGGGCAGATCATAATCCAATGACAATTAAGTGGAAAGGACAAAAATTAGATCCAGATGGACATTAAATAACACAATATTGAAAGAGAAGACTTTTATATGCAAAATGAAAAAAGAACTGATATGTTACTTTAAAGAAAACAAAAAAGAAGATACATCCATCCAGAACTTGTGGGATGCAATGAAGGCAGTTACTAGAGGTTTAATAATAGATTACACACAAAAAGAAACATAGAGAAACGATGTATAGGTAAAAGATTAGAGAATGAATATAAAGCACTGGAAAAAGAGTCACAGAAAACACCACAAAGAAAAGATATCAGAACGAAAATGGATTTAATTAAACATAAAATGGATATTTTAGAAAAGGAGGAATTAGCTAAAAAGATTAGATCTGCAAAGCAGAATTATTTTGAAAATGCAAATAAACCAGGCAGGTGGTTGGCGTATAAATTAAAAAAAGAAAGAGAAGCAAGGAAGATTCAACAATTAAAAGATGAACAGGGACAAATACACTACGAATAGGGTTAAATATTTAGGAATCTACTTGACACCAAGATGCAGCACGCTTAAAAAGGATAATTATTCCAAACTTATACAACAAATATCAGTAGATTTAACAAAATGGCAGAATTTACATTTATCATTGATAGGTAGAATAGCCACAATAAAAATGAATGTTTTCATGAAGATCTTCCGGCAAGATGGAGGACTGGTAGGATGTATGTTTCTTTCAGCTTGCTCCTTTATCTACTAATTTAGCCTAATATCTGCTTTTTTTACTCCCCCAACACTTTTCGGGGGAGTTCTAAATGCTCATCGTGCATCCTGCCCCATACATCCCTTCGGCCGATTCGCTCGCACAGAGAGGGACTTCTCCGGGTGCCGTCCACTAGGCAATGCCCGCGGGCGACGCTCAGGGGAAGGGCCTTCTCTGTGGTGGGCCCAACCCTCTGGAACGACCTACCCCCCGAAATTAGAACAACGACGGACCTCCGCTCCTTCCACCAGAAGTTAAAAACTCACTTATTTCAGCAGGCCGGCCTGGCTTAACTCTTATACCTAGCCGTAAAAAAATAAATTTGTTTTAATTTGAATTTTAAGGGTATTGTTAAGGTTTTTAGGGATTTTAAATATTGTTTTAGCACAGGGATAATTTAATTCAGTTTTAATATTTTGTATGTTGTATATTGTTATTTATTAGATTTTAATTTCCTGTGCACCGCCCTGAGTCCCCATGGGGGAGAGGGGGCGGTCTATAAATTTAAATAATAAATAAATAAATCTTCAATGGTTTTAGCCTCCTTTTTTTTAAAATTGGGCTGCTATTTTATATTTTTGGCTTTGCTAGATACTCTACTCAGCCAACACCTAGATAACATTGTTTGTTGGGCCTAATTGTCAGGCTTTTCGCTGCTTCATTACTTTCATCTCCAGCCAGTAACTCAGTAACTTTGATCTGCCGTGAACTATCTTGAAATATTCTCTTATGGGCTGTGTATAATTGGAGTATTCTTTTGCTGCAACCCAGACCTCCAACTCTAACTTATCAACTGACTGTTCAACTGCCTTAAGGGCCTCACTACACAGCTGTAATTCCTTTACGAGAGATCATTTGGCTGCTTTTGACATGCGTAAACACAAACACTGCTGTTCCTTGTCTCCTGTGGACTCTAGGTTGGAGACTAGCTTTGATCATACAATCGGCCCCTTATCTAAGGTTAAAAAGACAGACATGCCAAAACTGTTGGATAGGGATTTGAACATCTCGGCTGCATCACTGGAGGAGTTCTTTCGCACTTTGCCATCTCCTGAGACTTGTGCCCCTCCAGTGGAGCTGGACTGCCCCGTTGCCCCCCCCCCGCGACATGCCTTCTCTATCAGTGTGCACGACACCAACAGAAGGCAGGCCCTGTTTCACCATGCCCCCCTCCCTCCCTGTCCTTTTTGCAGGTGTGGTCGTCTCTAGCTGATTCTGACTCTATTTGGACGACTGATGTCCAGCTTTTGCAACAGTTCTGTCTCTGCCTGGCCGAATCTATCTCATCCTTGCTGACCTCTATCAGAATGTTGGAGAGTAAAGTGGACTCCCTTGATAAGGCATTCATTGTGTCACAGTCTACCAAAAACCCAAGTCATCCATCGGGCTCGCAGCTAATGGTTAAACACACTCCCTTGTGCCTGAAGCATCCAGATAAGCTCCAATTGCTACCAGATAATATATGCTTGAACCTGGCTCACACCCGTTTTAATAAGCACGACTGGATCACCTGCAAATCTATTTTATCCACACTGAGGTTTTTGTCCAATTCTCACATTTCAAACAAAGAGCTGCTTTCTGTGGAATGGCTTCCTAGCACTTCCAATCACAAATGTCTGATCCTTAAGTTCGGCTCAGCCAAGATCCCCTCGTGCTTATGTGGTCTTTGTTATCATTTAAACCATCTGGGAGTATTTCCATAGAGATGCTTTACAAATACGCAGTTAACTCCTCTTGGGAAGAATCCTGCTCCCAAGACCACTGGATCCTGGTCAGGAATGGTGTGCAAGAATCACCACATGGATGCTGAGAGATCTGTGCCGGCTACAACTATTGGATCTACAAACCGGCCGGCGTTCCAGCCATGCCTAGAACATAACCTCCGGACAAGAGGTTCCCCCTCCAGAGACTGATCTCTTGATACCCTTGTCATTGAGGGACTTATAGGACCTGCATCCACTCCTCCGTCCACCCGGCCCTCTTCCGCTTTGAGGAATACCCACACTGAAGTGCCACCTTTGCAACCTTCCCAAACAGCCAGTCTGCAACTCAGCGTTGTTGGGCACCCCCCTTCTGTCCGTCAGTTACTGTTTTCAAACCAAGAAATGGCTGTATTTGCACTGATGCTAATGACAGTATACAGGCATCTCCTCCGACAGACTCTCCTGCACAACATTCCAACCATCATCAGTACTTGAATTTGTCAAGATCCCATAACAGCAGCAAAATTAATCCAGACATAACAAAAACTGATAAACAAGGCAAGATTACAGATTTCTTCTGCCAAAAGCCTATCCCGTCTGCTCACCAGCCTCCAGCAGTTCCCAATTGACAGCTAAAGTCCAACCCCTCGGACATTCCCTGGTCTATTATCAGGTGGAATATTGCAGGTTGGTCGTCCAAAAAGGCTGACCCGGACTTTATGAACTACCTTTAAAAATTCCAGATCTTTTTATTCCAGGAAACGTGGGAGGTCAACAATGTTCTCTTGTGTGTTTATGAGGTTACATCTATCCCTGCTCTTCCTTCTTCCCGTGGCGGCCGGCCTAGGGGCAGACTTGCAATAGGTATCTCCCTGGACCTGCATGTGAATGTAGTTTATTTGGACTCCCACCCGCCCTATGCTCTCACATGTGTGATGTCTGTTGAGAAGGTTTCTCTTTTGGTGTTTAACATCTACCTCCCTCCTGGGGGCTCTTACAAGGACCTGGATGTGTGGTGGGATGGTCTGGAATAATACCTTAAGACTACTATACTCAGTTTTCCCCACTCCTTGGTTCTTCTGGCGGGGGATTTAAATGCCCGTACAGCGGGTTCTTAGGAAACCTTGGTAGCTTCCCATAAGTGGGTTGGACCAAATAGGGATGATCACCCCCCTGGAGGCCATAAAAGGGAGAGTCTCCAAATACCTGATAGTTGACAGAGCAGGGATCAACTTGGCCCTTCTTACCGTCAAGTTAAACCTTTTCCCCCTCAATGGCAGATGTGCCCCAGATGTTCCCAGGGAATTTACTAATATGGCCAAAAAGGGATATAGTGTTATAGACTACGCCCTGGTCTTAAGAGGGCTTCTACCTCATATCTCCTCTTTTAAAGTGGATGACATGATATTCAGTGACCATCTTCCCCTCACTCTGAATGCACATTTGAATAGTCCACAAGATCGTCCTTCCGGAGTAGACTTCCGGTTGCAGTTGCTGTCGGTAGGCTTTTTTCAAGCCTGCCATCCCACTCGCCTGTAGAGGCGTTTTTTACAACATCAAACGCCTCGGAAACTCCAAGCTCTTAATGAGCTTGTGGGAGAGTTTTTGCTGCCAGGGAAGAGTCCCCTTGCGAAGCCCTCAGAAAGTTAGTTTTCCTCTGAGGAGCGAGTAAGGAGAGACCCTCCCCTCTTTAGGCTGCGATCTTCTCCGGACGGGTGTGGAGACCGTGTTAATTGGCTAATTAGCACGGCAAAGCAAACTGCTTTTAACTTCTAATTTACATTCCAAGGCAACTTTATACTTCAAAGGGAATTTCTTGGCTACTCATCGTAAACGCAAGTAATTAAAGTCTGTGATTTTGCCAGAATACAGTAGATCTTAGACACAGCCTTTAGAACAAAGGAATCAAGATGGCGTTAATTACCAGATGAGACGAAACGAAAGTTAGTTGTTTTGGCTTGTACCCAATCCTGATTGACACGTAAGTGAAATGGCTGAAACGGCAGAAATAACTTTGAAGTTAGCTAAACTATTAACTATTAACTGACTTGTGGATTTCAGTCTCTATGTAACCTCTGGCTGAGTTCGAGGCGAAGGGGGAGCAGAGCTATAAAGTTAAACGCACTACTTGATTTACTGTCCTATTTTGACATTTTGAAGAGTGCTCTCTTTGGGAAAGTTTAAAAACATGGCAACGGAACAAGCTGGTGCAGTAACACCTCAGGATTTTAAAGAACTGATGAACTTTTTGGCTAATGAGAATAAAGAGATCAAGAGAATGGTTCAGGATAAATTAGAACAGTCGGATAAAAATATGCAAGCAGTGGCCAAGGGTCTGTCTGAAATTATGATTAAAATTGATAACAAAATTGAGGACCTGGCCTCAGGAATGGAAGCCAAAGCAAAGGAAACGGATCTGAAATTTGTGGAAATGGAAGGGAACATGCGCAGGATAGACAATGAGATTATTATGATACAATTTCGGTCCATGGAGTATGCGATCAGGCTGAGGGGGCTCAGAGAAAAACCTAAAGAAGATTTAAGAAAAGTTTGTGCTGATGCTTTAGCTAAATTATTAAGAGTTGCTCCTGATGAAATTTCTGATAAGATGGATAAAGTTTACAGAGTAAATTCACGTATAGCTTTACAAAGACAACTGCCAAGAGATGTTGTGATATATTTTACTGAGAGAAATTATAGAAATGATATTATACAGAAGTCTTTCTACTCCTCTATTCATGTAGACGAACATCGGATTAGTGTTTTTAAGGAGTTGCCACCGGCGATGCTAAAGTTCAGAAGGGATTTTGGATTTTTGGTAGTGGAGCTGAAGAAAAGAGAGATACAGTATAGGTGGGATGCACCAATGGGTGTTATATTCAGATATGATGGGGTGAGGTATCGTCTGAATACTATAGACAAGGCAAGAGAATTTTACCATGGAATACTGATGGCAACTGCAGCGCCCCCACGTACATCTACACCTACACCAGCAGACCTGGAAGCTTTGGAGCAGAGGCTATTTGAGAAAGAGACAGAAGAACAGATACTGCAGACGCAAAAAGAGAGAGAAGCCCAGGGTGCTACAGGTGGATTTCAATTGGATTCTTCTCGGCTTCTTCTAAGTTCCTCTTTGGAGGAACCGTCTAAGACACTTATTGAAATGCCATTACTTGAGCCTGTGGAACAACGTGTGACTAGATCTACGACTAGACAATTGCTGGACTCTCAGAAGCAGGGGCAGCCACAAGGACAAGGTACCAAGAGGAATAAAGGTAAAGACAAGAAGGGCAAGAAAGAAATTGAAGCTGTGGGAGGAGCAGAGCCGAAGACTAGCCTGGTGGAGAGAGATCTTCAGCAAATGCTCTCAATGTTTCAGACAAGGCCAAAAGATGCTTAAACTATTATCCTGGAACGTGAATGGATTGAACTTGCCACAAAAAAGGAAAAAAATATTTTATTATTTGAAGCAATTTAATAATGATGTGGTCTGCCTTCAAGAAACTCATATTAGGTTGCAAGATCAGAAGTATTTATTGAATCCAAGATTGGGAACATTTTATGCAGCCTCTAGTTTGGTAAAGAAAAATGGAGTGGTGATATATATAAATAAAAGATTTTCAGCTAAAATTATAGAGGCGGATGATAGTGGCAGATATATAGCAATTGAACTCGATACAGATTTTGGTTCTATTCTGGAAATATGAGACTGGGAAATACCATGTAGCCTTTAGGTAAGAATGTTTGGATTGATAGGTGAATAGATTAAACAATATCTGGGATGTTTGGAATTTTTAAAGTGGTATAGCGGAAGTCAGGGGGGTGGGATTGATTGGGAGGTGGGGGTGGGTTAGGGTGGAGGGTGGGGAAATATATGTGGATAAGTAATATAGAGATGGGAATAATGGGACATGGTTATGTTATGATGTATACATGTTGAATTAACTTAGAAGAGGGTGCTAGGGAGAGATTGATGTATTATACACTAAATTTATATCATGTCTGTCGGGTGGCGAGGGGGTATAATATTTAATATCTGAATGAGAACTTTATTTTAAGATGGGGGAGGTGAGGGGTATACTTTTTGTATGTGATTTTATATTATATGTCGGGGGGGTAAAAGGGGGGGAAACTTGTCTGAATAAAACTTTTGCAATAAAAAAAAAAGATCGTCCTTCCCATGTTGCCTCAATTGAGGCCAATACCAAAGGATCTTCGAGGTTATCGAAATGGTTGAACTCCTTGGCCCTATCCCACGCACGCTTTTATGAACAAGAATCCACCAAAAATCTCCTAGGTCTAACCAGTTCCAAGCCCCCCCCCCCGTGCACTCTTGACCGCCTTTATGGAATGTTCGAGCGATTTATTAGCCTCCTTAAAGTACCCTACTTGCAACTCCAGTAGAGTCTCCCGGAGGAAGGGAGCCCCCTGGTTTAACATACAGTGTAAACAGGCCAGGAACCGACTGAGATCCATATATATTGCCTATAAAAGAACTGACTTGTTGAAGCCCCCCCCCCCCCGCTTATTTTGAGGCCAAGAAGACATATAAGCTTACTCTGCTAACAGCCAAACAAAACTGGCAAAGACTTAGATGGAATGCCTTATTAGTTGCTGTGCAGTCCCGTAATCCTCGTGATTTTTGGAGCTTGTTAAACAGAAGGCCAGTTAGTAAACCTATTTACTCCATTTCAGCTCCCACATGGGAACTTTTCTTATGTCGAGTCTTTTATGAGGAAGATCTGCCATCTTCTACGGCATCCGATTTCCTCCCCGACCACCTCCCTGAATGGCCTCCTGTGAACCTTGCTACTACCATGAAGCTAATTGGGCAACTTAAATCTGGAAAAGCCCCCGGTCCCGACCTTATCCCTGCTGAGGCCATTCAAGCCCACAGTGGGCCACTGTCCTTACGGAGGTATTCAATGCGATTAATCAAACAGGCATTATCCCTAAGATCTGGAAGGACGCCATCATTATTCCAATCCACAAGAAAGGCTCCCCTTCCAATCCAGGCAACTTTAGAAATATCAGCTTACTGTCAGTACTGGGGAAACTCTACGCCCAATTCCTCCTATCCAAATTGGAGCACTGGGTCAAGGAGAAAGGCCTTCTCGGACACGAGCAGGCAGGGTTTAGAGCAGATCATTCTACCATCGACCATGCCCTGATCCTATACCATCTAGCCTTAAAATACTCTACCCCCAGGAAAGGCCGACTTTGTGTTGCCTTTATAGATCTAAAGGCTGCCTGTCAGTCTCGCTAGTTCCTGCTTCGCTGCCATGGAAACGGGGAGGGTGGGGGGTTTGGGGTGAATGTGTTCTGCTGGTGGACAATGTTGATGTTTCGTGTTATCTCCTGCTTAACGGACCTGCATTCCAGGATGGTGAAGACCTGCCCACCTGATGTTGGAGATGGCTGCATATTGGACAATGCACAGGGGGGGGTTGGGGATTGGGATGGGCTTAAGCTTAATACTTTCTGTTCGCGCCTAAACTATTCATTCTCAGCTTTACTTGGTCTGTACGCTATCGTAACTTAGTAAAAGTAGCCTTAACATTTCACAATAATGTCTAAGTGTGGTCTTTCCTGAGCTAACGGAGAAACAGGCCTGACATTAAGCTGAGAATCAACAAAACCAAAAACCTGCCCTGATGTCGGACCCTTCACAAGAGGAGCCTCCGTTGGTAGAGGTCCTGCCTGAAACCATTTTGGGAGCTGAAGCATCGCATCCTCCTGCTCAATCTGAAGGGATCAGGTCAGTGATGGAAGGTTTGGCTGGCCTAGATCTAAATCTGCCTGCTGAAGAATCAGTCAAACCTAAACGTTGGTCTGAAGGGGTTGGAATGAGTGGGGTAAACGTCTCCAGGCGTCGAATTTCCCCAAAGAAAGTCATTCCGGAGCTCTTAAGAGAAGAACGGGAACTGAGGGGGATGGCTCAGGACCTACTCCGCCAGGCAGATGAGAAAAGTTTAGCCCTGGAAAAAATCTGGGGGAGGGAGGCGGATCGCCCTCAGCCGAGAGGTTCACAGGCAGCTCCGGGCAGACGAAGCAGAGTTTCAACACCATCCCCCCCTCCTCAGGCCGGCAGGGAATTGCGAAGAGAGATGGCTTCTGCCAGGCAAAGCAGGAGAACAACTCCCTCCCCCCCCCCCTCAGGCCGGAAGGGAAGCCAACCCCATTAACCCCCGCCGACTTGCAAAACTGCCTCCTTTGGGTGTGAAATACAACGGAAGTGCCGACAAACTGGCGTTTTTTCTAATTCACGTCGATAATTACATGCAGTTTTACGCAGCTGATTTGGATGATGAAATCAAAATCAGAATTGTATCTATGACCCTAGAAGATCAAGCTTCTAATTGGTTGGTCTCATTACATAATTGCCGCTCACCGGCACTGCGCGATTTCGATCGCTTCATGAATGCTCTTAGAAGACGTTTTGAAGACCCCCGTGTTGAGAGGAAAGCAAAAATGAAACTAAAAAGTTTGCAGCAGGGGGACATGTCTATTCAGGCTTACACGCAAATTTTCCAGGAGCTATCAGTGTTTATGGTTGGTTATAGTGAACAAGCCCTAATGGACATTTATATTGAAGGGCTGAATAAAGATATTTATCAAACATGTGTGAACAGATTTCGCCCCGAAACTTTGAATGACTGGATAGATCTAGCTTCGGATGTCGAATTGGATCATGCCCACTTGCAGGATCCAGTCCGCTTGGAGGAAAAAGCACAGGAAGATAGCCCCAAGTCTCACCCCCCTGCGAGGGAGAAACGCATGCAAAAGGGGGAGGGGAGCACAACCAAGCCTCGTTCAGGCAGCTGTTATCGCTGTGGGAAGGAGGGGCACTGGGCAGACAAATGCCGATCAAAACCACCTCCACGCCCACTTTCTTCCTTGGACCGGAAACAGCCTAGAACGCCAACTGTGCGCGCCAAACCGGCTATGAGTGGGGTGGAGCCCATCAACCTCTCTGCTGACCAGCCCACCGCTGGCCCTGACGATTGGGAGGCGTCTTCAGACTCTTCTGACGACAATCTGGTGAGTCATCGCTCCGGGCCCCTTTATATTAATTTAAAGCTTTTAGCTCCATCTACTGGCCGTACATGCAATGTGCAGGCTCTCATTGACTCTGGGTGTTCAAAATGTCTCATAAGCCAAGACATCGTGTCTTCGATGGGTTTTCACCTTAAGACCCTGAAAACTCCCATAGCCTTTTGCCAAATGGATGGTTCTGTAGCCGGGGGAACCCCAGCATCTTTTATCACCGAACCAATTCATGTTTCTATAGGCACGGGCCATACTGAGACCATCAACTTTATTGTAACTGCCATTGCCGATAATGCTGTAATTTTGGGAGTCAATTGGCTTCGAAAATGGAATCCTCTGATAAACTGGAAGGAAGGTTGGGTGCGCATTCCTTTATCCCTCCCGGAGGATACCTCTCTTCCATCAGAAACTGATCAACCCCCGCACCATCAGCCACCCCACCATATTGAATCTGCTGCGCATTTATTGGATTTCCCATCACCCGAGGTCATACCAGGTGAGGAGAAAATTCCCAAAGAATATTGGGACCTAAAGGATGCTTTCAGTGAAAGATCTTGTGATTCCCTTCCTCCTCATAGGGCTACTGACTGTTCAATTGATTTTCTTCCTGGGGTTCAATTACCCAAACCTCGTTTGTATTCAATGACCCCACGGGAGATGGAGGAATTACGTAGATTCATCGATAAAAACCTTCAAAGGGGTTTCATTGAACCAGCTAGGCCCCGTGTAGCTGCACCAGTTATGTTTAGAGAAAAGAAAGATGGCACTCTAAGATTAATACAGGACTATTCATATCTCAACACCATTTGTGAACACAATATTTACCCCCTTCCGCTCATGAAGGACATGCTTGCTCACCTGGCTACCGGTAAAAATTTTACGAAGCTGGACTTACGTGAAGCATATTACAGGGTCAGGATCAAAGAGGGGGACGAATGGAAGACAGCTTTTAACTGTCCGCTCGGATGTTTCCAATTCAAAGTCCTCCCATTCGGTCTTCAAGGTGCCCCTTCAGTGTTTATGCAACTGATAAATGAGGTTCTCCACGAGCACCTTTACAAGGGAGTTATTGTTTACATTGATGACATTGTCGTCTACTCGCAAACACACGACGAGCACGTTAAACTAGTGCGCTCCGTATTAAATAAGTTGCGTTCCGCTGAACTTTATGCCAAGCTCTCTAAGTGTGAGTTTCACCAGGAAAGAATTGACTATTTGGGTTACCGTATCTCCTCTGAGGGAATTGAGATGGATCCTGCTAAAGTCAAGGCAGTGACGGAGTGGGCCCCTCCCCGTACCCGTAAACAATTGCAAAGTTTTTTAGGGTTTGTGAATTTTTACCGCCAATTTATTCCGTCATTCGCTGATATTGCCTTGCCCATTACAAACCTTCTGAAATCAAAAGGAGAAGGCAAGCCTCGTCCAGGAACCCCTCTCAAATGGACGATGGAATGTCAGGCCGCTTTCGAAAAGCTTAAACGGTTGTTTGCGGCTGAGCCTGTTCTTAAACACCCAGATGTGAATTCCCCATTTGTGATTCAGGCAGATGCTAGTGATGTAGCGGTAGGCGCAGTCCTGTTACAACTCAATCAACATGGCCAATTACAACCCTGTGCTTACACCTCTCGGAAACTCACTGCGTCCGAACGCGGTTGGGCGATTTGGGAAAAGGAGGCGTTTGCTGTTCGGTGGGCTCTCATGACTTGGCGACATTTTCTTGAGGGTGCCCCACATCCTTTCGAGGTCTGGACGGACCATAAAAATTTGGAAGCTCTTACCTCCTCTCGGAAATTGTCCCCAAGGCAACTTCGTTGGTCTCATTATTTCCATCGTTTCAATTTCCACCTCAAATACATTCCTGGGGGAAAAATTTTTATGGCTGATGCACTTTCCAGATTGCCTCAATATGATGTGTCTAAGCTCACCATTGTGCAACCGATAATGCCACTCACTTTACCTGCTACTCCAGTATCTACTATAGCCCAAACTACTGTCCAAACTACTCCACCTGCTGACCTGATTGCTCGTATTAAGGATGAATTACTTACTGATGATTGGTATTCGACTCATTCAGGTGATTGTACTACCAGAGACGATCTTCCCTGGATTGGTTCTAAAATATATGTTCCTGCTACATTACGTCCTTTTGTCTTGCAACGAGCACACGACTCACGTTTAGCTGGTCATTTTGGTTTCGTTAAAACTATTCATCTTATCAAGAGACAGTTCTGGTGGCCATCAATGAAGAAAGATGTTGAATCGTATATTGCCAGTTGTCCTGTATGTGCGGCCTCAAAACGTGCGCCGGGTAAGCCACAGGGTCTTCTCCAGTCTGTGGCTACCCCGGAAAGGCCTTGGAAGGAAATTTCAATGGACTTTATAGTTGATCTTCCACCCAGTCAGGGTTATACCGTTATCTGGGTAGTTACCGATCTTTTTTCTAAACAAGTTCATTTTGTCCCCTGTACTAAGATTCCTTCTTCCAAATCTCTGGCTCGACTGTTCGTTTCCCATATCTATCGTTTTCATGGCGTCCCGCAACGCATCATCTCCGATAGAGGAACCCAATTTACTTCCCAATTTTGGAAAGAGTTTTTGAGACTGATTGGCTCCGCCCAAAGCTTAAGCTCCGCCTACCACCCTCAGACGAATGGATCTTGTGAAAGGGTTAATTCCGTCCTCGAACAGTACTTACGCTGCTTTATTAATTTCCAGCAAGATGATTGGGCTGATCTTCTCATACACGCCGAAGTTGCGTATAATAACTCTGTTCACTCCAGTACGAATATGACCCCCTTTGAAATCATCTACGGTCAGGACTTTGTACCCATACCCGAACTGCCTCACGTCTCACCGACGGTTCCCTCTTTATCTGAATGGTCCTCTCGATTATCTTCTGTTTGGCCGGTTCTCCGAAAAACTTTAAACGATGCCCATGACTCGCACAAATTGTACGCTGATAAGAAACAAGCAGTCCCTCCCTCCTACAAAGTTGGTGATCAGGTTTATGTATCTACCAAAAATTTGGATAGCCCCCAAAAATGCAAGAAGCTGGGTCCCAAATTTATTGGGCCTTTCACGATCACCAAAATTATCAGCTCTGTGTCGGTCCGTTTGGATCTCCCCAAGACCTATCGGCGGCTATACCCTGTATTCCATGTTCACTTACTGAAACCTGCTCGTACCTCTCATCTCCGCAAAAGATTGCCTGATGCTCCTGCACCTACCTTGGTGGATGGTCATCATCATTACGAGGTGCGGGACATTTTGGACTCCAGGATTCGCAGAAATAAAACTCAGTTCCTAGTCATGTGGAAAGATTTTCCCCCTTCTCACAACGAATGGGTGGATAAAGAGCATCTCAAAGCTCCTAAGCTGGTACGCCAGTTTTATGCCAAGTATCCACACAAACCTTGACTCTTTTTCTTTCTCCTCTCCGTTGTTTTGTCTCTCCCTTCTTCTCTTTCAGGTGTAGCCTCTCGTATGCCTATTGCTGCCCTGGATTTCCCGCTGTTCCTGGAGGAGGTCCGGATGTCAGTCTCGCTAGTTCCTGCTTCGCTGCCATGGAAACGGGGAGGGTGGGGGGTTTGGGGTGAATGTGTTCTGCTGGTGGACAATGTTGATGTTTCGTGTTATCTCCTGCTTAACGGACCTGCATTCCAGGATGGTGAAGACCTGCCCACCTGATGTTGGAGATGGCTGCATATTGGACAATGCACAGGGGGGGTTTGGGGATTGGGATGGGCTTAAGCTTAATACTTTCTGTTCGCGCCTAAACTATTCATTCTCAGCTTTACTTGGTCTGTACGCTATCGTAACTTAGTAAAAGTAGCCTTAACATTTCACAATAATGTCTAAGTGTGGTCTTTCCTGAGCTAACGGAGAAACAGGCCTGACACTGCCTTTGACAGCATACCCAGACACAAACTGTGGGGCAAACTTTCCTCCTGGGTCATTGACAAAAGACTACTTTGGCTCATTTCCCAACTGCATGAGGGGACGGAGGCAAAAGTGCGCCTTACCCCCCAAGGGGACCTTTCCAATGCCATCCCTGTCAACAAAGGAGTCAGGCAGGGATGTATACTAGCTCCCCTTCTCTTTAACCTATACATCAGTGATTGGAGAAGAGCATTAATGAACCAACTGGACTATATACATGCCCCTAGACTAGCCGACTATAGGTGCCCGCTTCTGCTTTATGCCGATGACACGGCGATTCTCTCCTTTTCCCGGGTGGGTTTGCTTAGGGCCCTCAAAATTCTGTCCAATTATTGCACCGACAACCAACTGCATATCAACCATTCCAGGTCGAAGATCATGATCTTTTCGAGAAGCAGGAAACTCCACCAATGGAAGCTTGACGGCATACCAGTGGAACAGGTCCACAGATTTCAATACCTAGGCATTTTTTTCCAATCTAATGCCAAGTGGCTTTCACAGGTTGAGTTCCTTCGCAACAAGGCCAAGATCTCCTTGCATGCTGTCCTGCACTTTTTCTTCTTGGAGGGCGCCCACCATATTCCCTCAGTACTAAAAGTATACAGGGCAAAGCTGATAGCTGCCCTTTGATATGGCGCTTCTCTTTCGGTCCCAGCTAACATTTCCAGTCTTGAATCTGTCCAAAGCCAGTTCCTATGCTGCTTAATGGGAGTCCCCCCTTGTGTGAGCAAAGCTGCAATCCATTTGGAATTGGGCATACCATCGCTCGACACCATTTTGTGGAAACATACAATTGGCTACTGGCTGGCCTTATGGGCCAGACTCCCAGACTATTACTTAGGACAGTGCTTATGGCGGGATGACTTCCACAGCCCTTGGGCCCGTAATATCCACACCAAACTCATAAAGATAGGAATCTCCCCTATTGAAGTCTTTATACTTGGCCCCGCCGCTGCCAAATCGCTGATATTCCAACAATTGGATGACATTGAAAGGCAACAGAACTTGGCACTTGGTGTAGGAATTTGTTCTCCATTCTCTCTCGGCATTATTCCCCTGACGCACCCCCCTAAATATCTCTCTGAGCTATCCTCCATTAAACACAGGCTGGCATTCTTAAAGGCACACTTTAACATGATCCCCTCAAATGCCCTAGATAGCAGACTTTCTGGGGCTCATGTGACAGTTGATCCCTGGAATCGCTAGCTCACATTGCATTCACATGTCCCTACTACGAGGAGAAAAGACTACAACTCATCTCCCCTATTTGCCAAAGATTTCCTGGACTAATCTGAAATCAGAGTCTTCGCTTTCTTCTCCAGGACACTGACTCAAGGACCACATTGAAGGTTGCAAGTTTTCTGCTGCAGTCTTAGCTTGTAAGAACCGTGGGAAGGGTTGGGTTGGTCCCACTGGCTGAGGCCAGTTGTGCTGATTGTTTGCAGCGTACCACTTGGTGGCCGCATCAGGTGCTGACATGTAGATCGCATGTAAATCTTTACATGTTATCTTCTCTTTACGCTCAATTCGAATTGATCATACTCTTAAACCATAGATTTAGATCTCTATAATGGTTAAATGGTACGGTTGGCAGAATGGTCCTTGCCATCGATCTTGCCTGTTGTCTCCCACCCTTCAGTGGGGCCCGGCTGTACATCCACATGTGATTTGTTTATCTTGTCTTTTGGTCTATGACCGCAATAAAGTTTTATTATTATTATTATAGCCACAATAAAAATGAATGTTTTACCTAAAGTATTATACTTATTTCAGACAATCCCAATCAGACTGGGTAAAGATTTTTTTGAAGAATTGAACAAAATAGTCTCAAAGTTTATATGGCAGGGGGGAAAAGCAAGAATAAAACTAAAAATCTTACAAGATGCTAAAATGAGGGGAGGCATGGGATTACCTGATTGGGAACTATATTACCAAACTGCAAACTTAATGTGGATTAAAGATTGGATAACGTTAAGGAATACTAGGCTCTTAGAATTAGAAGGACATGATTTACTATCAGGCTGGCACGCATTTCTATGGTATAGAAATACCAGGGAACATGGTTATTTTAGAAGGCATTACATAAGAGAATCTTTGATTCTAAATTGGGAAAAGATTAAGAGATTGCATTATCTTAAAATACCAGTCTGGGTTTCAACTATTGAAGCATTTTCATATGCAACAATATATAAAAAGGAACAAACAATTAGATAATCCGAGTTATTAAATTCAGGGAGTGATCTCAAAACCATCCAGGAATTAAAACAAGAAGGAATGGATATGAATTGGTATACATATATGCAAATACATTCTAGATATAAGGAGGACCAAAAGAAAAAGGAGGGGTCTATGATAAAATAACGGAATTAGATAAAATCTTAACAGGCGTTGATGAAAAAGTAATTTAAAAACTTTATGCCTACTTATTAGAGTTTAAACTTCAGGAAGAGCAAGTGAAAGAAACTATGATAACCTGGGGGGGAAATTTTGGGATGGGATTGATGTAGATAAGTGGCAAAACTTGTGGACGCAAAACTATAAAATGACAATGTCAACTGCTTATAAAGAGAACTTGTATAAGATGTTTTGCAGGTGGCACTTATCACCAGCAAAAATTGCAAGAAAGAACAAGAATAAATCCGAAAAATGTTGAAAATGTCACCAGACGCCTGGCTCTTATTACCATATGTGGTGGACTTGTTCAGAGGCTAAAAGTTATTGGACTATGATTCACATATGGTTGGAGAAAAAGATACACAAGCACATAGACTTTAAACCTGAACTTTTTTTACTTGGAATTACATCAGAAGTACTTGATAAAAACATGAAATATTTAATTGTGAATGTTTTGACAGTAGCTAGAATTGTATTTGCAAAAAACTGGAGAAATGAGAAATTACCTTCACAAGAGGAAGTTATTCATAAGATCATGGAATGTGCAGAAATGAGTAGATTAACATTTGAAATTAGAGAGCAGGAGAATGAACAATTTTATGAAATATGGAATATGTTTTATCAATGGTTGGAAAAAAGAATAACTTAAGGATTATATATTGAATAACTATAGAAAAAGACTGATTTGATAAATAATAATGCTACTACATGGAAAATAAGGTGATATATATGTAATGAAAGGATAACTGACAATTATGTTTGTAATCTTAAGTACTGATGCACAAAATGCTTGCCTGAACGACATGTTGTACAAAGCACAAGATGAATAATGTTTTTTATTTGTTTTTATGTTAAAAAATAAAAAGTTCTTTACAAAAAAAAGAAAATAGAAAACATCATCGAAATGGAGTAGCTATAAAAATAAATAATATTGTAAATAAATGCATAAAGGCCCTTATTCCTGTATCCAATAGAGTGGTGATGATCCAAATAAATAGTACTCCAGTAAATATGAATGTTATACAAGTTTACATTCCCACGGCTGACAATGATGAAGAGGATTTAGAGAAGTTCTATGAAGATATAGACAGTGTATTGAAAACCCTAAAAAGTAATGATATCACAATACTCATGGGAGACTTCAATGCAAAAGTGGGAGAAGGAAGTGATGCTCCTATAGCTGGAAACTTTGGCTTAGGAACCAGATGGTAGAGGTGACAGATTTGTAGACTTCTGCAAGGAGCATAGGCAATATGTGATGAATACTTTTTTCAATTTACCAAAAAGACGCCTCTACATGTCAGGGCCCCTTTCTTCGAATACTCAAGAAAGACCACACATACGCATTGTTTGGAATGTATAAGGCTACTTTTACTGAATACAGAAGATCAAGGGACCATGGTGAAGCAGGAAGTAACTAGTTTAGGCGCGAAGAATGATTATTAAAGCTTAAGCCCACCCCAATAGCCCTAACCCCCCCCCAGCAGTGTCCAATGCACTTTCGTCTCCAACATCAGGTGGGCAGTTCGTCCAACACCATCATCAGCATGGAATGTGAGACCGTTAAGCCACAGATAACACTGGCCGGTAACATCTTCCACCAATCTTCCACCAGCTCACATAATTAACCCCTATAGCCCCACCCTCCCCGTTTCCATGGCAGCCAAGCAGCATAGGGAGAAACGAAGAGCGAAGGCTGACATCCGGACCTCCTCCAGTAGTAGGCAGGACCTCCGGACCTCCTTCAGAAGTAGAGCAGTTATTACTGTAAAACAGACAAGAAAAGACAAAACAACATAGAAGAGAGAGGGAGGGGGTTATGGTTTGTGTGGATATTTGGCATAAAACTGGCGCACAAGCTTCGGGGCTCTGAGATGTTCTTTATCCACCCATTCATTGTGAGAAGGAGGAAAGTCTTTCCACATCACTAGAAATTGAGTCTTATTCCTATGGACCCTGGAGTCCAAGATGTCACGAACTTCATAGTGCTGGTGACCGTCTACCATCAGTGGCGCAGGTGCATCAGGATGAGGTTTGCGAAGATGCGAAGTGCGTTCAGGCTTTAACAGGTGAACATGGAACACTGGGTATAAGCGACGGTAGGTTTTAGGCAGATCCAAACGAACGGAGACCGAACTGATTATCTTAGTAATAGTGAATGGGCCAACAAACTTAGGGCCCAATTTCTTGCATTTTTGCGGGCTAATGTCAGGCCTGTTTCTTCGTTGACTCAGGAAAGATCACACTTAGACATTATTTTGAAATGTTAAGACTACTTTTACTAAGTTACGAGAGCGTACAGACCAAGTAAAGCTGAGAATGAATAGTTTAGGCGCGAACAGAAAGTATTAAGCTTAAGCCCATCCCAATCCCCAAACCCCCCCTGTGCATTGTCCAATATGCAGCCATCTCCAACATCAGGTGGGCAGGTCTTCACCATCCTGGAATGCAGGTCCGTTAGCAGGAGATAACACGAAACATCAACATTGTCCACCAGCAGAACACATTCACCCCAAACCCCCCACCCTCCCCGTTTCCATGGCAGCGAAGCCAGAAATAGCGAGACTGACATCCGGACCTCCTCCAGGAACAGCGGGAAATCTAGGGCAGCAATAGGCAGACGAGGGGCTACACCTGAAAGAGAAGAAGGGAGAGACAAAACAACGGAGAGGAGAAAGAAAAAGAGTCAAGGTTTGTGTGGATACTTGGCATAAAACTGGCGTACCAGTTTAGGAGCTTTGAGATGCTCCCTATCCACCCATTCGTTGTGAGAAGGGGGGAAATCTTTCCACATGACTAGGAACTGAGTTTTATTTCTGCGAATCCTGGAGTCCAAAATGTCCCGCACCTCGTAATGATGATGACCATCCACCAAGGTAGGCGTAGGAGCATCAGGCAATCTTTTGCGGAGATGAGAGGTACGAGCAGGTTTCAGTAAGTGAACATGGAATACAGGGTACAGCCGCCGATAGGTCTTGGGGAGATCCAAACGGACCGACACAGAGCTGATAATTTTGGTGATCGTGAAAGGCCCAATAAATTTGGGACCCAGCTTCTTGCATTTTTGGGGGCTATCCAAATTTTTGGTAGATACATAAACCTGATCACCAACTTTGTAGGAGGGAGGTACTGCCCGTTTCTTATCAGCGTACAATTTGTGCGAGTCATGGGCATCGTTTAAAGTTTTCCGGAGAAGCGGCCAAACAGAAGATAATCGAGAGGACCATTCAGACAGAGAGGGAACTGTCACCGAGACGTGAGGCAGTTCGGGTATGGGTACAAAGTCCTGTCCGTAGATGATTTTAAAGGGGGTCATATTCGTACTGGAGTGAACAGAGTTATTATACGCAACTTCGGCGTGTATGAGAAGATCAGCCCAATCATCTTGCTGGAAATTAATAAAACAGCGTAAGTACTGTTCGAGGACGGAATTAACCCTCTCACAAGATCCATTCGTCTGAGGGTGGTAGGCGGAGCTTAAGCTTTGGGCGGAGCCAATTAGTCTCAGAAACTCCTTCCAAAAATGGGAAGTAAATTGGGTTCCTCTATCGGAGATGATGCGTTGCGGGACCCCATGAAAACGATAGATATGGGAAACGAAAAGTCTAGCCAGAGATTTGGAAGAAGGAATCCTAGTACAGGGGACAAAATGAACTTGTTTAGAAAACAGATCGGTAACTACCCAGATAACGGTATAACCCTGACTGGGTGGAAGATCAACTATAAAGTCCATTGAAATTTCCTTCCAAGGCCTTTCCGGGGTAGCCACAGACTGGAGAAGACCCTGTGGCTTACCCGGCGCACGTTTTGAGGCCGCACATACAGGGCAACTGGCAATATACGATTCAACATCCTTCTTCATTGATGGCCACCAGAACTGTCTCTTGACAAGATGAATAGTTTTAACGAAGCCGAAATGACCAGCTAAACGTGAGTCGTGTGCTCGTTGCAAGACAAAAGGACGTAATGTAGCAGGAACATATATTTTAGAACCAATCCAGGGAAGATCGTCTCTGGTAGTACAATCACCAGAATGAGCCGAATACCAATCATCAGTAAGTAATTCATCCTTAATACGAGCAATTAGGTCAGCAGGTGGAGTAGTCTGGACAGTAGATTGGGCTACATTAGATACTGGAGTAGCAGGTAAAGTGAGTGGCATTATCGGTTGTACAATGGTGAGCTTAGATACATCATATTGAGGCAATCTGGAAAGTGCATCAGCCATAAAATTTTTCCCCCCAGGAATGTATTTGAGGTGGAAATTGAAACGATGGAAATAATGAGACCAACGAAGTTGCCTTGGGGACAATTTCCGAGAAGAGGTAAGAGCTTCCAAATTTTTATGGTCCGTCCAGACCTCGAAAGGATGTGGGGCACCCTCAAGAAAATGTCGCCAAGTCATGAGAGCCCACCGAACAGCAAAAGCCTCCTTTTCCCAAATCGCCCAACCGCGTTCGGACGCAGTGAGTTTCCGAGATGTGTAAGCACAGGGTTGTAATTGGCCATGTTGATTGAGTTGCAACAGGACTGCGCCTACCGCGACATCACTAGCATCCGCCTGAATCACAAATGGGGAATTCACATCTGGGTGTTTAAGAACAGGTTCAGCCGCAAACAATCGTTTAAGCTTTTCGAAAGCGGCCTGACATTCCATCGTCCATTTGAGAGGGGTTCCAGGACGAGATTTGCCTTCGCCTTTTGTTTTAAGAAGGTTTGTAATGGGCAAGGCAATATCAGCGAATGACGGAATAAATTGGCGGTAAAAATTCGCAAATCCTAAAAAACTTTGCAATTGTTTACGGGTACGGGGAGGGGCCCACTCCGTCACTGCCTTGACTTTAGCAGGATCCATTTCAACTCCCTCAGAGGAGATACGGTAACCCAAATAGTCAATTCTTTCCTGGTGAAATTCACACTTAGAGAGTTTGGCATAAAGTTCAGCGGAACGCAACTTATTTAATACGGAGCGCACCAGTTTAACGTGCTCGTCATGGGTTTGCGAGTAGACGACGATGTCATCAATGTAAACAATTACTCCCTTGTAAAGGTGCTCGTGGAGAACCTCATTGATCAGTTGCATAAACACTGAAGGGGCACCTTGAAGACCGAAAGGGAGGACTTTGAACTGGAAACATCCGAGTGGACAGTTAAAAGCTGTTTTCCATTCGTCCCCCTCTTTGATCCTGACCCTGTAATATGCTTCACGTAAGTCCAGCTTCGTAAAAATCCTACCGGTAGCCAGGTGAGCAAGCATGTCCTTCATGAGCGGAAGGGGGTAAATATTGTGTTCACAAATGGTGTTGAGATATGAATAGTCCTGTATTAATCTTAGAGTGCCATCTTTCTTTTCTCTAAACATAACTGGTGCAGCTACACGGGGCCTAGCTGGTTCAATGAAACCCCTTTGAAGGTTTTTATCGATGAATTTACGTAATTCCTCCATCTCCCGTGGGGTCATTGAATACATACGAGGTTTGGGTAATTGAACCCCAGGAAGAAAATCAATTGAACAGTCAGTAGCCCTATGAGGAGGAAGGGAATCACAAGATCTTTCACTGAAAGCATCCTTTAGGTCCCAATATTCTTTGGGAATTTTCTCTTCACCTGGTATGACCTCGGGTGTTGGGAAATCCAATAAATGCGCAGCAGATTCAATATGGGGGGGTGGTTGATGGCGCGGGGGTTGATCAGTTTCTGATGGAAGAGAGGTATCTTCCGGGAGGGATAAAGGAATGCGCACCCAACCTTCCTTCCAGTTTATCAGAGGATTCCATTTTCGAAGCCAATTGACCCCCAAAATTACAGCATTATCGGCAATGGCAGTTACAATAAAGTTGATGGTCTCAGTATGGCCTGTGCCTATAGAAACATGAATTGGTTCGGTGATAAAAGATGCTGGGGTTCCCCCAGCTACAGAACCATCCATTTGGCAAAAGGCTATGGGAGTTTTCAGGGTCTTAAGGTGAAACCCCATCGAAGACACGATGTCTTGGCTTATGAGGCATTTTGAACACCCAGAATCAATGAGAGCCTGCACATCGCATGTACGACCAGTATGGGGTTGGCTTCCCTTCCAGCCTGAGGGGTGGGGGAGGGAGTTGCTCTCCTGCTTTGCCTGGCAGAAGCTGCCTCTCTTCGCAATTCCCTGCCGGCCTGAGGAGGGGGGGATGGTGTTGAAACCCTGCTTCGTCTGCCCGGAGCTGCCTGTGAACCTCTTGGCTGTGGGCGATCCGCCTCCCTCCCCCGGATTTTTTCCAGGGCTAAATTTTTCTCATCTGCCTGGCGGAGTAGGTCCTGAGCCATCTCCCTTAGTTCCCGTTCCTCTCTTAGGAGCTCCGGAATGACTCTCTTTGGGGAAATTCGACGCCTGGAGACGTTTACCCCACTCATTCCAACCCCTTCAGACCAACGTTTAGGTTTGACTGATTCTTCAGCAGGCAGATTTAGATCTAGGCCAGCCAAACCTTCCATCACTGACCTGATCCCTTCAGATTGAGCAGGAGGATGCGATGCCTCAGCTCCCAAAATGGTTTCAGGCAGGACCTCCACCAACGGAGGCTCCTCTTGTGAAGGGTCCGTCATCAGGGCAGGTTTTTGGCTTTGTTGATTCTCAGCTTAATGTCAGGCCTGTTTCTTCGTTGACTCAGGAAAGATCACACTTAGACATTATTTTGAAATGTTAAGACTACTTTTACTAAGTTACGAGAGCGTACAGACCAAGTAAAGCTGAGAATGAATAGTTTAGGCGCGAACAGAAAGTATTAAGCTTAAGCCCATCCCAATCCCCAAACCCCCCCTGTGCATTGTCCAATATGCAGCCATCTCCAACATCAGGTGGGCAGGTCTTCACCATCCTGGAATGCAGGTCCATTAGCAGGAGATAACACGAAACATCAACATTGTCCACCAGCAGAACACATTCACCCCAAACCCCCCACCCTCCCCGTTTCCATGGCAGCGAAGCCAGAAATAGCGAGACTGACAGCTGTCCAAATGTTTAGTAGAGACGAATACTCTATCACCAACTTTGTAAGCCGGAGGAGCCGCTCGCTTTTTATCAGCATATAACTTATGTGATTGATGTGCATCATCCAAAGTTTTCTTTATGACAGGCCACACCGAAGACAATTTAGTGGACCAATCAGCTAGGGAGGGAATAGCAGGCGACTCGTGAGGCAACTCGGGTATGGGCACAAAGTCCTGACCATAGATGATTTTAAAAGGGGTCATATTTGTACTTGAATGAACAGAGTTATTATAAGCCACTTCGGCATGTATCAGAAGGTCAGCCCAGTCGTCCTGCTGAAAATTTATGAAACAACGTAGGTATTGTTCTAAAACAGAATTGGCCCTCTCACAAGCACCGTTCGTCTGCGGATGGTAGGAGGAGCTTAAGCCCTAGGAGGAGCCTATCAACTTTAAAAATTCCTTCCAAAATTTCGAAGTAAATTGAGTACCTCTATCTGAAATGATACGCTTAGGAACCCCGTGGAAACGATAAATATGATTCAGGAACAACTTAGCCAATGATTTGGAAGACGGAATTTTGGAACAAGGTACAAAGTGGACTTGCTTGGAGAAAAGATCTGTAACCACCCAAATGACAGTATAATCCTGGCTGCTTGGAAGATCAACAATAAAGTCCATCGAAATTTCCTTCCAAGGAGCCTCCGGCTTCGCCACAGATTGGAGGAGGCCCTGCGGTTTTCCTGGTGAACGTTTCGAAGCCGCACAAATAGGACAACTAGCGATATAGGACTCAACGTCTCTCTTGAGGGAAGGCCACCAAAACTGGCGTTTAACCAGATGTATAGTCTTAACGAATCCGAAGTGTCCGGCCAATCGTGAGTCGTGTGCCCGTTGCAACACAAAAGGCCGTATGGTGGCAGGGACATAAATTTTCGAACCAATCCAAGGTAGATCATCCCTGACAGTGCAGTCACTGGAATGTGCAGAATACCATTCATCAGTAAGTAGTTCTGACTTAATCTTAGCAATCAGTTCAACGGGTGGGTCAGCTTGGACAGCGGACTGACCCTTGGTCGAAACAGGAGAGGCCATCAGTGTAAGAGGCATCACTGGTTGCACAACTGTAAGTTTCAAAACGTCATATTGAGATAGTCTTGAGAGTGCATCAGCCATGAAATTTTTTCCTCCAGGAATATATTTGAGACTGAAGTTGAAACGATTGAAGTAATGTGCCCAACGTAGTTGTTTAGGGGACAATTTACGGGATGAAGTGAGAGCTTCCAGGTTCTTATGGTCCGTCCAAACCTCAAATGGATGAGGGGCTCCTTCAATGAAATGACGCCAAGTCATGAGTGCCCAACGGACAGCAAATGCTTCCTTCTCCCAAATAGCCCATCTGCGTTCGGTGTTGGACAATTTACGAGAGGTGTAAGCACATGGTTGCAGCTGGCCCTGTTGGTTGAACTGCAGTAGGACAGCACCCACGGCGACATCGCTGGCATCAGCCTGAAGAACGAACGGGGAGCCGATGTCAGGATGCTTTAGGACAGGCTCAGCCGCAAACAAACGTTTAAGCTTCTCAAAAGCGGCTTGGCATTCCATGGTCCAGTTCAGAGGAGCTCCCGGTCGAGGTTTGCCCTCACCCTTCGTTTTGAGCAGATTTGTGATGGGTAACGCAATGCTAGCGAACGATGGAATAAATTGGCGGTAAAAGTTGGCAAAACCCAAAAAACTTTGCAGTTGTTTACGAGTGCGGGGGGGCGCCCACTCCATGACAGCCTTTACCTTTGCAGGATTCATTTCGATCCCCTCCGACGAAATGCGATAGCCTAAGTAATCAATCTTCTCTTGGTGAAATTCACATTTTGACAACTTAGCATAAAGTTCAGCAGCACGTAGTTTTTGTAACACGGAACGGACAAGTTTAATATGTTCTTCACGTGTTTGCGTGTACACGACTATGTCATCAAGATAAACGATCACCCCTTTATACAGGTGGTCGTGGAGAACTTCATTGATCAGTTGCATAAAAACAGAAGGAGCCCCCTGAAGACCAAAAGGTAGAACTTTAAACTGGAAACACCCTAGTGGGCAGTTGAAAGCTGTTTTCCATTCGTCACCCTCTTTAATTCTTACTCTATAGTAAGCTTCCCTTAAATCAAGCTTAGTAAAAAATTTGCCCGTAGCTAGATGAGCTAGCATGTCTTTCATAAGTGGGAGAGGGTAGACATTGTGCTCGCAAATGGCATTCAGATAAGAGTAGTTTTGAACCAAACGGAGGGTGCCATCCTTCTTTTCTCTAAACATCACCGGTGCAGCCACACGTGGCCTGGCAGGCTCAATGAAGCCTCGGTTTAGATTCTTATCAATGAATTTACGCAACTCATCCATTTCACGTGGTGTCATAGAGTAAAGGCGAGGTTTAGGTAGTATTACACCTGGGAGAAAATCGATCGAGCAATCAGTGGCCCGATGAGGAGGGAGAGAATCACAAGACCTTTCGCTAAAAGTGTCTTTAAGATCCCAGTATTCTTTAGGAATCTTGTCTTCCCCAGGAATGGTTTCACTTGTAGGGAGGGCTAAAGTGGAACCTGCAGGCTCCTTAATTGGAGTTAGATCAAGGGGCGTCCCATCATCGTGATTTGTGATTGCAGAGATATGTTCAGGTTGTAACAAAGGGATTCGCACCCATCCTTCCTTCCAGTTAATTAGGGGATTCCATTTACGTAGCCAGTTAACCCCTAAGATAACAGCATTATCCGCAATAGGTGCCACAATAAAATTAATGGTTTCATTATGAGTATCACCAATAGAAAGCTGAAGGGGTTCAGTAATATAAGATGCGGGAGTTCCCCCTGCTACAGAGCCATCCATTTGGCAGAATGCGATTGGTACCTTTAAATTTTTTAAGTGGAAACGCATGGTCTGAACAAGTTCCTGACTGATTAGACAACGGGAACAGCCTGAGTCAATTAGAGCTTGTACACTGCAATTACGGCCGTTAGATGGAGCCAAAAGCCTTAAAGGAACATAAAGGGGCCCAGAGCGGGGACTTACCCAATTTTCGTCAGAGGAGGTGGAGTCCCCCTCCAAATCGTCGGGCTGTGGATTACGTTGATCACCAGAGAGGTCCAGCGGCTCCATTCCACTCATTGCTGGCTTACTGCGCACGCTCGGAGTTTTAGTAGGTTTTCTAGCTTCAGTAGAAGAATGTGGGCGTGGTGACCGTTTTGATCTGCAATTGTTAGCCCAGTGCCCCTCCTTCCCACAGCGAAAACAACTGCCAGGACGTGCTGAAGTTGATCTACGTCCTCCCATTTGCTTGTGGGAATCTCTATCTGTGGCTTGGGGCCTGGGGCTCTCAAAAGGCTTCATTTTTTCAAAATGAGCTGGAGTATGGGAGTGGGCCTGATCCAGCTCCACATCCCCGGCCAGCAGAAACCAATCATTTAAGGTATCAGGACGATATCTATTCACGCATGTTTGATAAATATCTTTGTTCAGCCCTTCTGTATAAACATCCATTAACGCTCTGTCACTCCACCCTACCATATAAACAGAAAGTTCTTGAAAAATCTGTGTGTATTCCTGCACAGACATATCCCCCTGGCGCAGGTCTCTCATCCTGATTCTAGCTTTTCTCTCATTCGGGGGTCTTCAAAACGTCTCCTAAGAGCAGTCATAAAATTTTCAAAGTCCCGCAACAAGGGTGAGTGACTATTATGCAGAGAAACCAGCCATCTGGCAGCCTTGTTTTCCAGAGCCAAGGAGACAATCCTAATCTTAACATCGTCTTCAAAATCATCTGCATACTGTTTAACAAAATTACTAACATGAAGCAGAAAAAGTCCTAAGTCATCAGGATTACCATCAAACTTAATGCCCAAGGGAGGGAGTTTAGCAGGTCGGCGAGGGGTTGGGGGGCGAATTCCTCCCTGTGAATCTCTTTGGGTTTGTGCAGGAGGGGGAGGGGTTGTTTCTCTGGTTTCTTGGGCAGCAGCTGTTGCTGTTTCTTTTAACTGTTCGCTTTCCAGAAAGTGCCCTCCTCCCCAGATTTTATCCAGGGTTTCCCTCTTGTCGGATGCCTGACGAAGTAAGTCATCGGCCATCTGCCTCAATTCCTTTTCTTCCCTTAGGAGTTCTGATATGGATGGGGGTGGGGGGGCGGCGGCGTCTGGTGGTGGTAACCCCCGAGCCTATGTCTCCTGTCATCCCCACCCCTTCTGACCAGCGATGCGGTTTAGATGATTCTTCGGCCTTCGGGTCTAAATTTAGGCTTGCTAAAAAGTCCAGTACTGACCTCGAATCATCCTTTGCTGCGATATTGGATGCGGCCTCTCCCATGCTCGGGCCCGGCAACTCCTCTTTGGCAGATTCCGACATCAGGTTGTGATTTGTAGTGACTTCCTGCTTAATGTCAGGGCCCCTTTCTTCGAATACTCAAGAAAGACCACACTTACGCATTGTTTGGAATGTATAAGGCTACTTTTACTGAATACAGAAGATCAAGGGACCATGGTGAAGCAGGAAGTAACTAGTTTAGGCGCGAAGAATGATTATTAAAGCTTAAGCCCACCCCAATAGCCCTAACCCCCCCCCCCAGCAGTGTCCAATGCACTTTCGTCTCCGACATCAGGTGGGCAGTTCGTCCAACACCATCATCAGCATGGAATGTGAGACCGTTAAGCCACAGATAACACCGGCCGGTAACATCTTCCACCAATCTTCCACCAGCTCACAGAATTAACCCCTATAGCCCCACCCTCCCCGTTTCCATGGCAGCCAAGCAGCATAGGGAGAAACGAAGAGCGAAGGCTGACACTACACTTGGAGATCACCAGGAGATTCACGAAATAATATAGTAAGGAACCAAACTGACTATTTTACAATAAACAAAAGATTTAGAAACTCAGTAAAATCAGCGAAGACATACCCAGGCACAGATGTACCATCCGATCATAATCTACTACTTGCCGAAGTCCAGCTGAAACTAAAAAAGACGAAAAACCTGAATCCTCCTAAACCAAGAATTGACAGTGACTTCATCATTAAACATGGAGATAAGATCAAAGAAGAACTAGAAATGCATTTAAGAGAAACCAACAACCTAAATAATGAAGATGTAGAAGTTAATTGGAATAAATTTAAAAATGCAATAGTAGAGGTAACAAACTTAAAACAAAGATAGAGGTACTACAAGAAACAGTGTATGATGGATGAAATTCTTCATCTCATGGATAAAAGACACTCTTATAAAAATAAAAACAAAGAAAAGTACAATGAATTGCAGAAAACAATTAGAAGAAAAATTTGACTGGCAAAAGAAGTTTGCAAAGAGATGCAAAGAAATAGAAGAGACATAATATATTCATGATCATTTCAACTTACACAAAAAAGTGAAAGAAGCAGCAGGTATCTACAAAAAAGAAAACTAACAACTTAGTTGACAAGGAGGGGGAAATCATTTTGGATGGGGATGTTAAACTAAAAAGATGGAATAAATATATTGAAGACTTTTTGAGGACCCTAGGGATGATATTGATATAGGAAGTATAACAACTAGACATCACTATGGAGGAGGTTGAACACACAATAAAAATAGCAAAAACAGGAAAAGCCACAGGATCTGATGATATCCCAGTAGAAATTTTAAAATTGCTGGAAGACAATGGGAAGAAATTTTACTGCAGCTCTTCAATCAAATATATGAAACAGGAAAGATACCAAATAATTGCTAAAGTCAACCTTTGTGACAATCCCCCCCAAAAGTAAATGCAAAGAAGTGTAATGAATACAGAACAATAAGCTTAATGAGTCATGCTTAACACCTCAAAAACCAAGAGCATGGTCATCAGCAAATAACACATTAATTTCCCACTGATAAATTCAGAAGGAATACCACTAGAAAAAGTTGAAAGTTGAAACTGTACCTTGGTTTTAATTTGCATGAAAGCTGGGATATGATCAGAGAAGTAAAGACAAGGATAGAGAAAGCTTGAACAGCATTTTTCAAAATGAAAAAGGTATTCTGCAGTCACGACATAAGCCTAAGTCTGAAAATCAGGCTTGTCAGATGTTACATCTTTTCTATACTGTTTTATGGAGTAGAGAGTTGGTCTCTGAAAGAAAACCACTTGAAGAAACTAGAAGCATTTGAAATGTGGATTTACAGACGGCTGTTACATATGCTTAATAAATGGGTTAACAAAATCACAAAAGAGGAGGTGATAAGCTGCCTGGGAAAGGAAAGGGAAATCATCAAAGCCCTTAAAAAGCGAAAGTTAGAATACTTTGGACATGTGATGTGATACCCAAAAAAATACGGCATCCTTCACTTAATCCTCCAGGGAAAGACTGAAGGCAAATGAGGTCCAGGAAGAAGAAGAATATCATGGCTTCAAAACCTAAAGGACTCATGCAGCTGTTGACAAAAATAGGATTGCCAATATGATTGCCAATGTCTGATGACGGATTTGAAAGAAAATATTGGTCACCACATTACAAAAAACATGTTGAGACTTTGGAAAAAAAGCAAAGAAGAGTAACTACCGTAAGATGATTAAAGGCGTGGAGACCAAACATATGAAGAATGGTTGCAGTTTTGGGGTTTGGCTAGCCTAGAGCAAAGAAAGAACCTAGGCACATGATAGCAGTAGCACTTAGCACTTAGACTTATATACCACTTCACAGTGCTTTACAGCCCTCTTTAAGTGGTTTACAAAGCCAGCATATTGCTCCCAACCAGTGGTGAGATTCAGATAATTTAACGGTTCGCCCAGGATCAGGTTGGCCATTGTGGAAGGTGTGGCCCATCCCTATCCTCCAAGCCTCCTGTGACAGCCAACCTGAAAATTAACACCCCCACCCCCCACTATCAAAGTGGATCCTGGGTGCTTGGTTGCCCGTTTCTCCATTGCATTACAGTGCTACACCATGTAGCTTGACCCATCTACCACCACCCAGATGCCTTTGCTTCCTCTAAGAAAGGTGGTCAAAGAAAGAGGATTCCATCATGTGCTGAATGCCATAATTAAACCATGGCTTCCTAAGATGATACTCTGTTACTGGATAAAGCAAGGAGGGTAACTCAAGGCAGCAAGCACCTGCAGCCCCAACGAAGTGAAAGAAGAAATGTCCACCCACATCTCTTTTCCACCCCGAACAGTGTGATTCTCCTAAAGGTCTCTGGTTTGATGCGCCCACCCGCTCTGCCTCTTTTGGTGGTGCCCCTTCCATGCCTGCATTCAGGGAGGGAGAAAGCGATGGAAGAGGCAGCCATCTTGGCCTCCTTCATCAGGGTTGTGTGTGTGCATGTGGGGAGGGAGGTAGGAAAGCCAAGACTGGGGTAAGGAAGTGACTCACTCCTTTGCGGAGGTGGTGCCTTCACTCCCCCAGAGTGGAAGAGGGGGGGGCATGGGGTTGTCAGCATCTTTCCTCCGTGGCATCTCAAACCCCTGGAGGATGACAGGGTGACTCCCAGCCTGCATAGTGGAATGTGGCACAGGGTGAGCCCAGAGAGAGGGGGGGAATGAATGGATGACTGGCCACATGGCCACTGTTGGCTTCCAGCGCCAGAGAGGGAAGTAGCCGGGTTACCGCTGCCTTTCATTGGGGCATTTGGAGCAAGATGAGACTCCACTTGCTGTCTCTCCCCCCCCCCCCCCCTGGCATGGCAGGGCTTCCTGCTTCTCACTTAGCTACATGCAATTTGGGGGTGGCAGGTGGGGAGGATTAAGCTGGTTCACCAAACTCAACAAAAAATTACCAGTACCACTGAACCGGCGTGAACTGGCTGAATCCCACCACTGCACCCAACAATCTGGGTCCTCATGATAGCAATATTGCAGTATTTGAGAGGTTGCTGCAAAGAGGAGGGGGTCAACTTATTTTCCAGAGCACCAGAAGGTAAGAGAAAAATTAATGGATGGAAACTAATCAATGAGAGATGCAACCTGGAATTAAGAAGAAACAGTGAGGACAATGAACCAGTGGAACAGTTTGTCGTCAGAAGTTGTAGGTGCTTTACACTGAAGGTTTTTTTTTAAAAAGACTGGACAATCACTTGTCTGAAATGGCATAGGCTTGAACAGGGGATTGAACTCCAAGATCCCTTCCAGCTCTATTCTGATTGATTACTACCTGTAAATAATCCAATACATTAATTCATTTTTATATTGTTCAGTATAAATTGTACCATATATTCTATTACATTGGTTTTTCAGATTGTAATCCTTTTCTTAACATGGATCAATATCTAATCTATGTACCAGGGCATCATTTTTGGTCTCAGTACATATTTGTGTTCCCTCCAACATCATAGCACCATTTCAGAATGGTCTTTCATTAGTGTAAATAGATATAAAACAAAGATGTAAAGTAATTTTATGTATTTCTTTGTTTGGTGTTATACTTTTCATGCCCCTGTGTACAAGTGCTATTAGGTAATAAATATCATTTGTACCCAATTATAACTACATTAAAGTCTGAATATCATCTTAGAAAAGGGAGGAGGGAAAATAGAAAAACAATTTTCTGGTCTTGATTGAGCAAGAACATCTAAGAAAGCTCCGGATTCACACACACAACCCTGGGCCTTAGAACATTAAATAAATGGCTTTAAGCTTTAACATCCAATATAATTCAATATAATAACTCAACTTTGTATAGTTTGACTCATGTTTTAAACATGAGTACTTAATACTCTAGTTCTTTCTGTGAAGTTTTCTAAGTTATTTTATATTCAGCTGTACCCCTAGCACCAACACTGGTTTGACTTATTAATTTTAGTTATTGGTAGGAATGTGTATTTTTAACCTTGTTAGGAATGTAATCCTAGTGTTGTGTTGGCAATATCTATAAGCCATGATTGGAATTTGTGAGATGTGATTGACTGCTGTTTCTTCAATCAGCCATAAGAGGGAGCCAGAATTACTGTTAGACGCTGATCTCTTGGATGAAGGCTCTGCATGTCGGTTAGATCAGCAAAGCAAAGAGGATCATGAGTTGAGCAACTGTAAGCCAATTGTTTGAGTTATACACTGTATTTGATTCAGGACTACTTATCACTTGTTTGTGAAAAAGTGTCTCTTACTTTATTTTTCCACCGCAAGTAAAAGTCTACTTGTTTTACCTTCAGTGTCTGTTACTGTTAGTGTGGATACCTAGAAACATATCTCTTGCTACATTCCATTGCACATTTTCGGTCTCCTAATGGAGATATCCTTAACAAACCTGAAGAAACTCTCTCTCTCTTTGTGTGTGTATGTAAGAAACAAAACATTAGGCTAGTAAAAGCTAGATATAATAAATTTATATCAGTAAGTTTAATAGCTCTCTTCTCCATGAGTGTCAGACTCTTGGCAGCTGTTTCAACTAAAAGTAATTCTGCCAGGGAAGATCCTCACTGACTTCCTTAACAAGATATTATGGAAATGGAAAAGGTGCAGAAGAGGGCAACCAGAATGATTAGGGGGCTGGAACACCTTCCTTACCATCTGAGGCTGCAACGGCTGGGCCTCTTCACTCTAGAACGACGGCACCTGAAAGGTGACCTGATTGAAGTCTATAAAATCATGCACGGTGTGGACAAAGTCAAAAAGGAAAAACTGTTTTCGCAAAACACTAAAACTAGGGGGCACTCCATGAAACTTTTGATAGCTAAACCTCAAACAAATAAGAGGAAGTACTTTTTCACCCAGAGGATCACTGGTCTATGGAACTCCCTGCCAGAAGAAGTGGTGACAGCTGTAAGCCTCGACACCTTTAAGAAAGGATTAGATGAGTTCATGGAGAACAAGGGTATCAATGGCTATCATTATGGATGTCTAAGGACACTCTCCGGGATGGAGAGATAGGCAGGATATTCCTCAATGCCATTTGCAGGGAATCATAAGCAGGTGAAGACATCTGCTTGGGAATACCCTGAAGCAAATGGTGAGCCACTGTGTGAGACAGAATGCTGGACCGGATGGGCTGTGGCCTGTTCCAGCAAGGCTGTTCTTACGTTCTTAAGATTTATTGAAAAAAAGAAATAATGCTACAAGAATTGTTTCTTTCCAGTTTATCTTTCAGTAATTGTGGTAGAGGCTTTCTCATTTTTATTGTAATACCTTTCTTGTAAATTGATCAGAAGAAAATTCTTTTTCACTAAAAATGGAGAAGTCTATAGGAGAATGCTTAGAAAATCATCTACGCATCTTAATTCCAGTGCTGCATACTCAAGAGAGTGTCTCATTTGGCATCCTCACACTAAACCAGGCATATGAAAGAGGCAGAACTCTCACATCCTGTGTGACTTTCTAGCAAAGCAAAACTCTGAGTGCGAAAAAAGAAATAAATCTGTAGTGCTACCTCTTTGTGCTGCAGGAGTATTGATAGGGAAATCACCCTGTTTTCCCTTCCTTTGGGGGAAATAGAACTCATGACTTCTCATGAGAGATCAGTACAATCAAAACATGTTTTAAAAAGAGGCTATAAAATGATTTTTTAGCTTTAGGTAGTCACCACCAAATATTCAGTGGCAAACAGAGGTCAAATCTAAGATAGCAACTAAAGGATTTCTCATTGTAGCTCTGGCAGCCTATAAAATGATGCTGATTTCCTCTTTTTAGAAGCTATAAAAAGATTCTCCACTACAGAAGTATCTCTGAGCTTGTAAGAACAACATCATATCAGATGTTAAACAAATATTTAAAATAAAAATTAGCATTATGCAACAAGTCCAGCTGAACATTATTCTACCTATCTTTCAAATATATTTGTTGTTCTGACTAATCATGATTAATCATGGGCTTGCCCTCCAGATATCTGGGGACTCAAGTCAGTTAATTGGAGACTGCAAGAGAGATGAAAGAACCATAATTGGTCTTCTATGCCTACCTTTGTTATCAATGTTTTAAAATGGCTAACTATTTTCCCCCCGGTAGAAAGGAGAAGGTATGGGGATAATTTCCCTGCAAATGGATTTTTTTTTTAATTTAGTTTGTCAAACATGTACAAGATAACAGGTATAAGTATAAACATGGACATGAACAAAGGAAATGAGTACAAATAAATGGGAACGGTAGGACAGGGATGGTAGGCACATTGCTGCGTTTATGCATGCCCCCTTTACAGACATCTTAGGAATGGGGTCAGGGCCATGATCGACAGTCTAAGGTTGAAGCTGTGGGGGTTTGAGGATGTAACAATGGAGTCAGGTAAAGCATTCCAGGCATTGACCACTTTGTTGCTGAAGTTGTATTTTCTGCAATTGAGTTTGGAGCAGTTAGTCTTAAGTTTGTATCAATTGTTTGCCTGTGTATTATTGAGGTTGAAGCTGAAGTAGTCATTGATAGGTAGGACGTTGCAGCAGACAATTTTGTGTACTATGCTTAGGTCAGACATATGTGGACTAGTTCCAGGTTGTCCAAGCCCACAGTTTTGAGCCTGGTGGCATAAGGGATTTTATTGTGATCAGAGGAGTGGAGTACTCGTCTTATGAAAAACCTCTGTACCCGCTCAATTGTATTAATGTCCGATATATAGTGTGGATTCCAGGCAGACAAGCTTTATTCAAGAATTGGTCTCGCAAAGTTTCATATGTCTTAGTTTGCAGTACAATGTTACCCGAGAAGAAGCTTTGCAAAATTAGGTTAACAGCTCTTAATGCCTTTTTGGCAATGCTGTTACAGTGAGCTCTGGGGATTAGATCATTTGAGATGAGTACTCCTAGGTCCTTGACAGAGTGAGGGTTGTCTATGAGTCATATCTACCCAGCTTGTATTTGGTGTCCTGATTTTTGTTACCAATGTGTAAGACAGAGTGGTGTTAAATAGTTTTAAGTCATCAGCAAAGAGGATGCAACTGCTTATAATATGATCGCAATTGTCATTTATGTAAAGCAGAAAGAGTGTGGGTCCTAAAATGCTGCCTTGAGGGACACCACTGTTATCTGGGGCCAGGTTTGATAGGGCACTGCCTATTTTGACTGCTTGTTGCTGTTTGACAGGAACACGGTTATCTACTTGTGCAGGGATCTGGAAATGCCGTAAGAGCTTAGTTTTAGTAGAAGTTTGTTGTGTACCACTGAATCAAAGGCTTTGCAGAAGTCTATGTAAATTGCTTTACCCTGGTCAAGTTGTGTGGTCCAAATGTTTCTGCAGTGAAGGAGTTGCAGATTACAGGACAAATTTTTCCTGAAACCAAACTGCTTGTTAGAAAGCAGGTTGTTTGTCTCTAAATGGAGCATGATGGATTGGTTTATAATTGATTCCATGACTTTACACAGTAAAATTGATCTGTAATTTTCTACTAGGCTGGGGTCTCCCTTTTTAAAAATAGGTATGACCATGGCTAATGACCATAGGTCGGGCAAGGAGATGATTCTGAAAGATATGTCATTGATTGTGGTTAGAGGTTCGGCTATGGCAGTGGAAAGCTTTTTCAAAAAGTAGGCACATAAGCCATCAGGGTCAATTGATAGAGATGGCTTTAGGTTGCGTAGTGCCATTTCAACATTATCTACTGTAAAATCAATATGTCACAGATCGTTGCAATTAGTTGTGGTATGACTAGGAAATGTGGGGTAGCAGCCATAGCTGCTGACAAAGACTTAACTGAAGAACATGTTGAAGAGGTTGGCCTTAACAGCTTCATCATTACAATCTTCCCCATTAGGCCTTTTTGGGGGTGGAATAATTTTTGAGTCTTTTAAGTTTGGCATTTACAAAATTATAGAAGGCTCGGGTGGATGTCGAGTGTAACAGCTCTTCCTTTTGTTTGCAATGGTAATTGTTGCATTCTGTCTTTATCTGGCAGCATAGCAGTTTTTAAAGTTAGCTACGTAGTCAGTTTTATTTTTTCGCCAGATTTTTTTTTTATTGAAGCATTCTTACCATAAGGTAATTTGTTAGGGTTTTTTTGGCTTTGGGAGTTATTAATGGTATGTTTTGTCAAATTCTTTGCAAATTATTTGTGACTCAATATGGGTTGTGAATGAACTTAATTCATAGCCATTGAAATAAAAAGAGGGTTTTTGGGACTAAGTGTGTGCTTTTTACGTCTCAGGAAGCTTAGGTCATAACAGAACCATAGTATTAGTTCAACTACTAATTCCAAATTCAGGGAATTTCTTATGTTTAATATCCTTTATTTTGGACAGACTGTACAGTTTGGTATTTTGTTTTAAAGGATAAGGTACAATTGTAATTTTTTAAAGGAAACAATTCAGTTGCAAGAAATTATCAATATTTTTAATGGGAAGTGTGATTTTCCTACCAGAATAAAATGATCCTAATGTTCTCCCTTTTCCAAAAAGCCCTGGCAGATTTCCCCCAGTCAGGGTAAGGCTTGTCCTGAAGCATCATATCGGTCACCTGAAGTGAAGAGACAAGAGAGATAAATTATGCAGTTCAGTTTAAGGAGAAAAAAATTTGCATTATGCTTGGGGGTATAGAAAAAAATCCTTATGTACATATGCCACAGGATTATTCTTGGTCTAGAATACATTTGTTTGAAACAATTCAAAGAAGAAAAGAGAAAAGAAAAAAAAGGAGAAATCTCTTCAGGAACAAACTTGACATTTAAAAATAAACAATATGCAAGGAAAGGAGTTGGTCAGCATTATGATTGGACAGTTATATTGGATTATAAAGTGCCAAAAGAAGTTGACAAAGGACCTGGGAAAGGGGAAAAAAAGAGATGGAGACCACGAATTATAGAAGAGACAAATTTAATCCACTGCTGGAAAGACACCGGCTGAAAAGGGAAATTACTATCCCTTGATGAGTAATAACTAGCCAGGCTGTGTTTAAAACACATTATTAGCTAATTGACTGTCAATAACAATTATAGACATCTACAATAAGACTAATTATAATAAATGTTTTAGTTAATGATATACATTTACTTATCTACAGATGAAAAGTTACACTACTTAGATGGTTATAGAATGTTATTGGAAAATTATTAATTAATTAATAACTACTTATAAAATTCTAGATTGTTCTATATTATATTATTATGGAATTTATATTGGTATGATGGGACTAAATAAGGGATGTTAATAGTTAGCCAGGCTTTAAAGATACTCTTAAAGAAGAAATAGATTGATGTCAAAATATTTGATAAGAACTGTGGATATTAATATTAAGCTACATGATAAATTGTTAGACTTAAAATTTATAAAATGAGATTACCTATGAATAATAACTATTTCAGAGAGGCACAGAATTTATGAACACTCGGTTAGAATGTCCTTTAAAGGACATTATTTAGAGTGGACTCTTCCTTTTTAAATCTATTTAAATCTATCTATTTGTTGTTGGTTTTTCTCTCTTTCGGTTGGTTTTATAAATACCTTATATAAAAGGATGTTAAAACAACTAGTAAGATTAGGGTTGAGATATAAGAATTGTAATAATCGATATGAAAAACAAGTGATAAATTTTGAAGAACATTATAGAAACCTATGATAATTTGATACATTCTTAAAAATTGATAGCCTGTAAGGAAAAATGGCTTATCGGTGTTGTTGTTTTTTCCTGTGAAGTTTGTATTATTTGTGTTTGTTAAAAAAATTAAAAAAATATTATTTAAAAAAAAGAAGAAGTTTGCAAACTCCAGGAAACTCTACAGTTGCTTGTGCATGCAGGGAGGAGCCCAGTCAATCATCTCTGGGTTCATCTTCACACCCTTGTGGGGTATCCGGTATCCCAGGTAGTCTACCTTATCCTTGTGGAATTCACATTTAGACAACTTTGCATAAAGCTTATTGGCATGGAAATTATTTAGGACTTCCCAGACAAGTTTTACAAGCTCAGTTTTTGTTTTTGTATATATTAAAATGTCATCTAAATACACCAAAAACGTTTTGGGTAGGTGCTCATATAGCACCTCATTTATAAGTTGCATAAACACAGCAGGAGCACCTTGTAGTCCAAATGGAAGCACGTTGAATTGATTTTTTAACACCCAAGGGGGTGTTAAAAGCTGTTTTCCATTCCAAGATTTCTCCCTTGGATAGGTGGGCTAACATGTCCTTCATGAGGAGAAGTGGGTACATGTTCTCTATGCTTACTGTGTTTAAATTTCTTTTTTTTTAAAAACAATTTTATTGGTTTTACAGGTTATAGAAAAGGAAAGGGGTATATAGGGTTCATAAAAAATATTTTGGAGCTTCAATGTCAGGGTTGGTGGTTGCACCCGGGTCTTCATACAAAATATAATTGATTAAATGGTGGTTAGAGATACATATATATCACATTTTAAAATTCATACATTCAATCTTTGTTTCATATTAACATCCGTTACAGGAATTACAGCAATTTAAAATAAACTTATTTCTGGGATCTGAGTCTCTTTGCTATTATATCTTCTTCCTCCTTCCCTCCCGTGGGTGGGGCCAAGGCCCCTCCCGTCCCCTCTTGTTCATCTCCCAGAATAGAGGCGTGTTTTTTGAGAAAGGCCTCTGCCTCTCCTACTGTTTTAATTCTGGTTCTACCTCCATCCCAGAATACCAATATTCCTTCAGGCATTAACCATTTGAACCAAATTCCGTTTTTGTATAATTTTTTGGACAAGAAGGAGTACTTCCTTCTTGTTTCTCTAATTTTTTTTGGAATTTGCTTCAATATGTTAATGTCTTTTTGTTGATACTTCAAAGGCCCCTCTCATTGCGCCCTTAGTATCTCATCCCACGTGGACCGTCTTAAAAATTTAATATGAATCTCTCTGGGTACTTCATTTATTCTGGCATATGCTGAGTTAATTCTATAAATCAGGTCTATTTCCCCCCGAATGTATTCTTTATTTTTTTTAATGTAATCTGCTAAGATTGTACTCATCAGGTCTCTGAGGTCCTCCCTCTCAGGAATATTTTACTCTGGTTTCTCTTCAGATCATATAAATCTTTCGCCTTTTACTGTGTTTAAATTTCTATAGTCCCCAAGACCTATATTTCTCTTCTCAGAACAACACTGGGACAGCGATTTTTGGTCATGTTGGTTCAAGGAAGTCCCTAACCAGGTTGTTATCTATGAAGATCCTCAATTCCTCGAGTTCTCTGGAGGACATGCTATATATCTTGGATTTTGCTAGTTTTTTCAATCGACCATTGCTCTCCTGGGATGCCTCATTTCTTTTGAGGGCATTGCTATGGAACTGAGCAAGTTTGAATCCCTGCACAGTTGGCAACCTCCGTAGTGAGTTAAGGATATCCAGTGACTCCTCGGGTTCACCAACTACTATTGGACATTTATCCCCAGCTTTGCTTCCCTGACAGCATCCCTCACTTGGCTCCTTCAGAAAAAGATCCCATTTCAATGGAATACCCCCAAGCAGCAAGTGTTCCAGGTCTTGAAGCAAGCTTTAATCCAAGAGCCCATCTTGAAACACCCCAACCCCCACTGTCCATTCGTTGTCCAAGCAGATGCATCCAATGTTGCTGCAAGAGCAGTGCTACTCAAGGCTCACATGCCCAGTGCCCTCTTTCCCTGCGGTTACTACTCGCAAAAACTGAACTCTGACAAGCACAACTACACCATCTGGAAGGAGCTACTGGCCATTATGGAAGCGTTTGAGGCATGGAGACATCATTTGGAGGGGGGCCGGCATCAACTCGATGTCCAGACAGACCACCAAAACCTTACGTTCCTGCAGACTGCCCAGAAATTGAACCAATGCCAGATTCGGTGGTCCCTCTTCTTTGCCAGGTTCAATTTCCATGTCACCTATATTCCTAGCAGTCATAACCAAAGGGCGGGCATGCTCTCACAGAAACCGGAATACTCCCGCACCAAAGACCAGCTCCCACCCAGGTAGGTTCTGCCTATAAAGTCCTTCTCTGTGGTTTGGGAGCCGGTGGATTTACAGGCTCAGATACAGGGGGCACAGTGGCACGATGATTGGGTGGAGCGGGAAGAGGTGGGGCCAGCCTCTCCATGGATGTTCACTGAAGAACTCTTGAGGTATTGAGACAGGCTATATGTGCCAGTGGGCCACTCCGGGGACTTATCTTCTTGCAATGCCACAACAATCCGGCAACGAGGCACTTTGGCCTTTTCAATACCTTGAACCTGGTTTTCCATACCTTCCGGTGGTCTATGTCTATATCGCATC
The DNA here is from genome assembly GCA_039707465.1 of Rhabdophis nuchalis. Taxonomy (NCBI): domain Eukaryota; kingdom Metazoa; phylum Chordata; class Lepidosauria; order Squamata; family Natricidae; genus Rhabdophis; species Rhabdophis nuchalis. Next base: position 70,039,589 of record CM077648.1, read on the forward strand.
ATGTGTATGGTGCTGACAGGCCAAGTCGGCAAAGGGAGCCCCTCTAGGGTTGCTCCAGCCATTGCCAGCACCTGAGAGACCCTGGGGTGCCATCTCCATGGACCTCTTGGTGGATTTGCTTCTGTCTTCTGGATTTATGATGGTGTTTGTGGTGGTAGACATGCTGCGAAGATGGCACATTTCATTCCTTGTCGTGGTTTACCAACACCAATACCCACATGTTCATCCAACATGTCTTCTGTTTGTACAACCTACCTGATAGGATCATTTTGGACAGAGGGGCTCAATTTACAGCCCAATTTTAGAAAGGGCTGATGACGTCCCTGGACATGAAAATCTGCCTGTCATCGGTGCATCATCCGGAAACTGATAGTGGGACAGAGAAAGTGATCAGGATCCTGGAGAAATACCTGCATTGCTTCATGATCCAGAAGCAGGACTATTGGATGGGTTATCTGGCAGTTGTGGAATTTGCATTCAACAACTCACAGCACACCTCCATACAGATGACACCTTTCTCACCCTCTCCTACCTACTTGGGAGAGCCGCATGATGCTGTGGAAGGCAAGGCCCTCCTGGATGGCCACCTCACTCACATTTGAAGTCTAAAATATAGTATTGTACTGATTAACATTGGGCATTTGGCAGTTTTCAAAGAAATTATGACAATGTTTTGGGTTATCTATGGAATAACTTGTTTTTTAGCGCCTTACATTGATTGGGGCTATTTCATTACCACTTTCTGAAAATATCACCTTCATAATGTAAAATATCTTTGTGCCATGTGTTAAAATGCATTTGTTCCTTCTGTTTGCCTATAGAATTGCACTGTACAAATAATTATTAGACTCTAATCACAATAAAGCAATAATTTGAATCTGATATGTTTGGGGTACATTACAAATTTCTGTGTTATAACAGTACATACAACATTAAGGTTCTTGGCTTCCTGGTGCAGGTGGCAGGGAGGCCAGGTGAGCGAACAGCAGTTTGGGAGGCCAGGCGAGTGGGTGAGAGTCTGGGAAGGCTAGGTGAATGGATGGGTGGTGAGGAAAGTGGCTGGGCAAGGTGAGGAGTGGCTGGGAGGGGAAGGGTAAGAAGAGGCTGGGCAAGGAGAGGCACCCGACATGAGTGACATTGATTTGGCCACACTCACCCAGTCACATGACCACCCAGCCATGCCTACCCAGCTGGTCATTAGGCAGAGAACTGGTTGTTAAATTATTTGAATGCCACCACTGCCAGTAAGTCTAATGCATTATTTCTTGTGCAGCATCTGTAATAGGTGCTGAAGGAATTGTCTGAAGGACATATGTTTAATAGCAAAGTCTAAACTTGATTCAGAAATCTATTAATAGTGATCTCAAATTAGTTAACGCAGCTATTATGTTCTCACACTGAAACATACCCAGCAGACCTTGAGCAACCTAATTTTGGATTTGTTATAATTTATACATCTGTTTCAAGTTCTGCCCCAATTAAAGGGCACAGCAATAAGTCGTCAGCATTTGAATCAGATTAGCCACATCAGGCCTCTTTAGAAAAGAATGTGAATGCAGCACGGTTCGCAACTTTTTTTTAATTATTTTTTTAAATCATATTTTTATACCGCCCCATCTCCACAGTGGGACTCGGGGCGGTGCACAGAAGATAAAAAGTAAAAACAACAACATACACACCATATAAATACAATCCACAATTTAAAACCGAATTAAATTAAATATAACTGTGCTAAAAAGATTAAAACTATAAAACCCTCTATTAAAAATAAATTTACATTATTAAACTCTAAGCCAGGCCGTCCAGATGGAAAAAGTGTGATTTGAGACTGATCTCTCTCTGCCCATATCAGCCAAAAGGAATCTATATCTAATGGTCATTTGATAACCAAATTTGCCCAAGAAAATTTTCACTTCAACATAGAACAGTGGCTGATTTATCTAATATCACTGTTAAAAGAATTGGGTTTACAATAACAGAGAAGAAACAAATTGCTAAGCTAAGTCTTGTGCATTCTTTGAGTTGGTGACTACATCAGATTGAGGTAGCAGAATGTGTTATGCTTTCTACAAACAGACCAATCAATCTGAGTCTTTTCTACTACAATGATTAGTAGAATGAATCTTAGGCATAAGAGAAACTTAGAAACCAATGCTCTTTTTGCATAAAATAATCTTCAGAGCACCTGGAGGGATTGTACTTACTTTTAAAAGGTGTACTATTTCAGTTTGCTTGGTCTGTTTATAGAAAGCATAACATGTGTCATACAGTTAGTTATTGCAGGAAATATTTAAAAACTGGTTTCGGACACACTATTGTCTAATTGGACAAAGTGTGAGACCTGCAAACTACTCTGACAAAGTGGACAATAGAATGAACCAATTTTATGAGATTTTATAATTAAAATTTAGTTGTGGGAAATTAGAACAAAGCTGGAAGGGACCTTGGAGGTCTTCTAGTCAAGCCCACTGCTCAAGCAGGAGAACCTATACCATTTCCGATAAGTGGCAGTCTAGTTTCTTCTTAAAAATCTCCAGTAATGGAGTGCCCACATTTCTGAAGGCAAGCTATTCCACTGGTTAATTGTCCTCACTGTTAGGAAGTTTCTCCTTAATTCCACATAGCTTCTCTCTTTGGTTAGTTTCCAACCATTGTTTCTTGTCCGGCCCCCTCGTGTTTTGTAGAATAATTTGACCCCCCCTTTTTGTGGCAGCCCTTCAAATACTGAAATTCTGCTATTATATCACCCATAATTCTTCTTTTCTTTAGACTAACCAAACCCAAATCCTGCAGCCATTCTTCATATGTTTTAGTCTCCAGGCTTTTGATCATTTTAGTTGCTCTTCTCTGAACTTTTTCAAAGGTCTCAATATCTTTTTTGTAGGATGATGACCAAAATTGGTTACAGTATTCCATGTGTAGTCTTACTGGGGTTTTATAAAGTAGTACTAATACTTCACGATCTTGATTCCATGCCTCTGTTTATACAACCCAGGATTGTATTAGCTTTTTTGGTGGCGGCTGCACATAGCTGGCTCATATTCAAGTGATCATCCACTAGGACTCCAAGGTCCCTCTAACAGTCACTGTTTTTGAGCCAGGTCTCACCTAATATATATATATTATTGATTTTTCCTGCTTAAATGTAAATTTTTGCTTTTCTCCACATTAAAATTCATTTTATTGGATAGGGCCCATTGTTCAAGTTTGTCAAAATCTTTTTGGATCCCGAGCTTATTTTCTGAAGTGTTGGGTGTTCCAGGCTGCAGGGATCTCCGCTCCCATCACCACTGTTGCCTATCACCACCTCTGTGCACCCCATTTTAGGCCTCTGCATTTCCCATATTTGGCTTCTGCATGCCCTGTTTTCAGCCTCTGCACATCCCATATTTGGCCCATTCCAGGCAAAATTCCCACTGCCTGGAACAGGCCAAAAATGGGATGTGCAGAGGCCAAAAATGGGGCATGCAGAGGCCAAAAATTGGGTGCACGGAGACTGAAAATGATGGAGGTGGCAAGCGTGGAACAGCTGATCATCAGTATTCTGGGAGGCTGACTCAACTGCCAATCAGCTGCTCATTCTAAATCAGCCTGTGCTGAAGCTGACCAGGTTGTTTGCTGCAAGGAGGCAAATTGCTGGGAGGCAGAGGCAGATTTTTTTTCTTCCCCAAAAGCTAGGTGCATCTTATAGTCCAGAGCATTTTATATTCTGAAAAAAACAGTAGTTGTGGTCTACTTTGTTGAATGCCTTACTCAAACCTAAGTATACTATGTTCGCAGCATTTAGGTGATTTACTAATTTAGTCACTTTATCCAAGAATGAAATAAGATTGGAGAAGCTGAATAACATATCCACAAGCATTAACACCAATAATAGGCAAAATGTAACTGGACTGAAATATTGAATTTCATGCTGCAGAATCTCAACAGTGATTTATTTTCTAAAATAGTCTTTTATATTAGTCTTAGCTAACATGAAGTAGGCAACTGCAAAAACAGTTAATGTAATCTGATGAGCAGAAAGTGCATTTGCCATTGATGGTAATCATATTTATAAATATTATCAAGAGGAAAAAGGGAGGAGCAATTGTTTTGCCACTACACTACACTAACCGTATTTGCATCAAAGAGCTGAATGTAAAAGGCATCTTCTATTAGATTAGAAGAAACAGTGCTTTATAATCCCAATGCACACATTAATTTATTTCCATTGTTCATGAAAGTCACAAAAGACAGTTTGATTTGCACTCATTTGAAAACTGAAATTAGCATACCTCCTTGAATGACTAAAATATTCATTTTATCTGTAAATATAATTTAAATAGTGTTCTTCCTCATTAAAAGCTTAAAGATCAGTCAGTTGTCAAACTTTTGGGAGACTTGAAATCTATTTTCTAGGAAATATTTTTTTTACAATATGTTTTATTTATTGTTGAAGCATCTGTCACTGTATGCATTAAGGAAATTCCAGATTTAATCCAATGGATACATTATGAAGATAGATTCATAAAATATTACCAGATTCTAGTGGAAAAGATTAACCCCTGAACTTGATATGGAAGATTTAGGAAAATGGGCATTGTGTTGTAATACATCAAAATGGGAATCAAATAGTAAACATTTTCTAATCCCAAATATGGCTAAATATAACCATCCAAGTGTTATTCTATATAGAACTCACACATTATTATTTTACTAATATTTCACAGAGTGAGAACCAATCTCTCTAAATTCATTGAACTGGCTATGTGAGAGCATTGGATTCAAGCAACTTTTCTTTTGAGAATAATGGTACTATCACTGCTACAAAAGTATTGCTTATAATGTTAGTTTTTGTTGCTCAATTCTAAGAATTCATTTTGTAGCTGTTCATTAAAATGTACGTACTCATATTCATAGTTCAGCTAATACATGAACACATGTTACATTAAACCTCTGTGTGTGTATTTTTAAAAAACTCCTAAATTTGCAGTCAAACAAAAAGAAAATTTCACAAAAGGTGTCATATGATCAGATTTTTGTTAAATTTGATGCAGTATATTTTAGATATGTAAATAAATAGACATTCCACTATTTCTTTTTGGTGTACAAAATGCAAGAATTGAGGCAAGAATTAAGTAAGAAATAATTAAGCTAAGGAAATTAAGACATGAGGTAAGAAAAGGAATAGCTCACTAGTCCCTGTAACAACTCTGGGTGATGTTCAACAATAGTAAAATTTAGGACACGGAGCTGACATCATAGTGATACAATGATTCATAGTGCCTTATGAAAGTGATACTGAATTCCCCCTGTCAGAGGGTCCCAATGGACCTAAGCTATGCTGGAGGGGTGGTGAAGAAAACAGGAGACCCCCATAGATCACAAGGAGATCACTAACACTTTGTTTGGTTCGGGGGAAGCTCTCAATCCTGCAGGAAGGAAAACACAACCATTGTGCGCTGTCCAAGACTCTGGCAGCCTAAACAGTGAAGAATGAGGGAAGACTGAAGAAGAACAGTGTGATGGCTGGGTGAGAATTTTCTAACTTACGTCAAATATGCACCTTTCAAAATTGGCCGAGTGACAGTGGAAGGGGATGGATTTGCTTATCTCCCACCCCCTGAGAACAGCAGCGAACAAGCACAAAGCCGAAATAGATCTGAATAAGAAATTTGAATTGTTTGAAAAATTTGAAGATATAAATGCTAAAAGAGGAAAATCAGACTAGTTAACCTAAAGATTATAAAACTAAAGTTTTTGTTTGAAACTGTTTGAAACTATAAAACATGGGCTCTGGAACGTTTAAAAGGAAAAAATGGCATTGGTTAAGGAAGTTAAAGGAGAGGAATAGAAGAGAAATAGAGCAACAGTGATTCCTACTGGTGACCAAAAATCCACAGCAAAGTGATGAACGTGAAGAAAAAAAAGTGTGATTTAAATTTGACCTAAGCAGCTTATTGGAAAAAAACATTGTTATAAGACTTAGATAAACTGCCTGCACCTGGGAATATTTACAGAGAGAACTACAGAGAAAGAGTGGAATTAGTGTAAGCTTTAAATTCTGTAGCTCCCTGATTAAATCATAACAACTGAGCAACTGAAACTGGGAAATAACAGACGTTGCTTAAAAAATAAATTGAGATTTTTATATTTCAGCTTTTAGTGGTCTTCCTTGGCGATTTATAAATTGTTGGATATAATTCTGGGGTTTTGGTGAGTGAAAATTTCGGTTCTGGTTGCAAAGATGGAGGAGCCGAGCTGAGTTACGCGGAGAGGGGAGTGCCTACCTTGAGATGCCCTGAGGGATGCCGCCGTCGACAAATGGTCACTGGTTCTGGCGGTGGTGTGTTTGTTTAGCTAGGGAGCGGCTTGACATCCCGGCTGCATGGCCGTCGTCCCCGTTGCCGCCACTTCCGCCCTAGCCTTTCTTCTTCTTCGTCCATTTCGTTGATCCGCTTCATTCGTCATTCTCCGTTGTCGCCCATGTCTTCCGTCCTGCTGTTTGACGCACTATCTTCTGCCGCTTCCCTCGCCTGTGTTCGTCAGCTGTCTGTCACCTGCTCTGCTCCTGGTCTCCTTGCCTCATTGCCCACGCCCTCCGTTTCGTGCTCGGCATTTCCCATGCCTGCTTCGTCCATCGTTGTCGTCGCCTTTCGTTTCACTTGATTTGTGCTTCATCGCCTGGTGTCTACCTGCTCTTTCCTCACTCGTCGTTCGATATTTGCTTGATTTCGCCCTATCCTGCTGCCTAATGCTGTTTGTCGTCTTCTCGTCTTGCCGCTCAGCACGTCGCCTGTTTGTTTTTTGTTTTTCAAGCTGCCGGCCCTCCATTTTTGTCTCAACGTTTTTCAGCGTCTTTCAACGTTTCTCCTGCTCGTCCCTTATTTGGTCTTCTCGCAGGTATGTTACTGATTTCTTGCCCCGTCGCCTCTCCTCTTATGGTTTTCATCGTGCCAGTCGCCCCTCAGTCGGCTGCCTGCCATCCATCCTGCTGTGGCCTGCTATGTCGCACCCTATACGTCGTTGGTTTGCCTGCTGCTGTCGTAGCTGTCTCCGCTATCAGCAAATGTCACCCTTTGCATCAACGCCACTGCCATCTTTGCCATCAGCGGTGGCTGTCGCCCTGGCGGAGGTGGGCTCTATACAACCCTCCGCTTGGGGCCTACATTGGGTGATGCAGACCTGCACTATTATAGACCTTAGTGCCTCGGCTTTGTGAAGATCTAGGGGCCTGGCATGGCAGATACAAGACCTTAGTAATTTGGCTCCAGGGCCTGCCAGTTTGGTGTTTATAGGCCTGGTTCGAGCCAACCGTGACGTATTGACATTTCATCCATGGGCTGTGTTACTCTTTACCAGGACGGCACTCTCTCCATGACCATCTACCTCTACAGACTATGTACTCTGCAGCGGACCTCCTCGCCCTCTCTCGCAGATTTGGCCCTCTACGCTAACGAGGGCCCACCTCGATGATGGAATTTTAAATCCTGAGAGGTGGCGCAAATGGTAAATCAGGAATTTTGGGGGGAAATTTTTAACGTGTTTTTAAAGGGGCCCCAGGGTGGGTGTAGGGTTACCTAGGATTAGGAATTTGGTTGAGGGGAGGGACCCACGGGACTTTAATTCTAGGCTGGCCCATGGTCCCAACTGGGAAGAAGTTAGGTCCAATATTGGGGGGAGAGTAAAGGTCAGTTCTACAGAGGGTCATACCATCAGGACAGTGTGTGGGAGAGGTAGGTATGGCATGAGCCAGGGACCATACCAGGTTACGGGAGGGCGCACCCGCTGTTTGCTAGTTGTTGCGCCCTCCAGTCCCCAGGGCTCCTCTCGCATTCCAGGGGGTTCGGGGCCACAGGGCCCGGGTCCCAGGCTGATGCTATGTAACGCCAGGTCCGTGACCAACAAAGCCCCCCTCATCCATGATTTGGTATTGGAGGGGGAGCCGGAACTGGTAGGAATTACGGAGACCTGGTTGGGCCATGAGAGGGGAGTACCCCTCGTGGAAATGTGCCCACCAGGTTACCGGGCATTCCATCACCACGGGCCCGGGGTCGGGGTGGGGGTGGTGGCGGTTATTATAAGGGATTTTCTTGATCCAAGGGAGACCGCAGTGCCGCAAACAGCTGGCTGTGAGTCCCTGTGTGTGAAATGGGGCCCTGGGAGGCAGTTGGGCATACTGATTCTGTACCTGGCTCCCCGCTGCGTATCAGCTGCCCTGCCTGAGCTCCTTGATGTGATAGCTGAGGTGGCGGTTGTTTCCCCCAGGCTACTAGTCATGGGGGATTTCAACCTGCCATCGATAGGCGAGACATCTGAGGTGGCCTGGGAGTTCATGGCTTCCATGATAGCCATGGACCTGACCCAATTAGTTCACGACCCCACTCACACCGGTGGACACACGCTAGACGTAGTTTTTGTCTCCGGCCAGTGGACAAATGATCTTGGATTAGGGGAATTAGTCATCACACCCCTGTCATGGACAGATCATTCTCTCCTTCAGCTCGACTTCCCAACTGCTACACCCCACCGCGGGGAGGCAGAACCAGACATAACGAGATGGTTCCGCCCCAGGTGCCTGATGGACCCTGAGAGGTTCCAGACAGAGCTTGGGCCAATACCTGAGACCCTGACCCGTGACTCGACTGAGGACCTAGTGGCCGCCTGAAATAATGCGGCCACGGGGGCCCTGGATCAGGTCGTACCTGTCAGGCCTGCTTCTTCCATTACTCAAGAAAGACCACACTTCAAACACATTGTAAATGTTTAGGGTTACTTTTACTGAATAAGAAAGGACAGCAGCGAAAGTTAAGCAAGGAATGAGTAATTTAGGTGCAAAGAATACATATCAAAGTATAAGCCAACCCCAATAACCCATGACCCCCACAGTAGTGTCCAATGCAATATCGTCCACGATGTCAGATGGGTAGCACGTCCACAGCGGTCATCAGAATGGAATGCGATACCGTTGGGCCTGGCGATATCATCCCCTAGCTCCATCTTCCTCCAGCACACATAGCACACACACAGCCCCCACCCTCCCTGTTTCAATGGCAGCCAAAGCAGGCAATAAAGCGAAGGCTGACATCCGGCCCTCCTCCAAAAGAAAAGAATTCAGTCCTGCAAAACAGACGGAAAAGATAGGAATATACAACAACATACACATAAAGTGAAACGGTAGAGATTAAGGCTTGTTAGGGTATTTAGCATAAAACTGCCTCAGTAATTTCGGGCCCCTAACGTGACGTTTGTCCACCCATTCAGTATGGGATGGAGGAAAGTCCTTCCAAGCAATAAGATACTGTACTCTGTTTCTATGCATGTACTCTCTACTCTGGTGGGAGAACCAGAGTGTGGTTGGCGAAGGTGTGATAAGCGTTCCGGTTTTAGCAAGTGGACATGGAAAATTGGGTAAAGATGTTGGTAGGTTTTTGGTAGGTCCAATTTAACTGAAACAGAGCTGATAATCTTAATGATCGTAAAAGGGCCAACAAATTTAGGACCTAGCTTCTTGCATTTCTGAGGGCTCTCCAAAAATCTAGTGAAAACGTACACCCGATCACCAACTTTGTACTGGGGGAGTACTGCTCATTTCTTATCAGCATAAAACTTATGCGACTGGTGAGCATCATCCAATGTCTTTCATATAATGGGCCAAACAGTTGATAGTTTACTACTCCAATCCGAGAGCGAAAGAATGGTGGGAGTGTCGTGAGGGAGCTCGGGTATTGGTACAAAGTCCTGGCCAAAAATTACCTTAAACGGGGTCATGCCAGTACTACTATGAACTGAGTTGTTGTACGCTACCTCAGCATGAATTAAGAGGTCAGCCCAGTCATCCTGCTGGTAATTTATAAAACAACGCAAATACTGTTCCAGAACCGAATTGGCCCTCTCACAAGATCCGTTAGTCTGCGGGTGGTGGGAGGAGCTTAAGTCTTGGGCGGAGCCAATCAATTTCAAAAATTCCTTCCAAAATTGCGAAGTAAATTGAACCCCTCTATCCGAGATGATACGTTTCGGGACGCCATGTGAGCGATAAATATGAGTCAGAAACAGCTTTGCCAAAGCCTTAGCCAATGGGATCTTCGAGCATGGTACAAAATGAACTTGTTTGGAGAACAAATCAGTAACCACCAATATAACGGCAAAACCTTGGCTACTTGGAAGGTCAACAATAAAGTCCATAGATATTTCCTTCCAGGGAGCCTCCGGCCGCACTACCGATTGGAGGAGACGGTGAGGTTTTCCAGGAGAACGCTTCGAAGCAGCACAAACTGGACAACTTGCAATATAGGATTCAATGTCTTTCTTTAGTGAAGGCCACCAAAACTGACGTTTAACCAAGTGCATAGTCTTTACGAACCCAAAATGTCCAGCTAGTCTGGAATCATGAGCTCTTTGCAAAACGAATGGTCGAAGTGTCGCGGGGACATAAATTTTAGAGCCAACCCAAGGTATGTCATCTCTCAAAGTGCAATCTCCAGAGTGTGCAGCAAACCATTCATCAGTGAGAAGTTCCGTTTTAATTCTAGATATCAATTCCGGTGGGGGCTCCGCTTGTAGAATCGAGTGGCTTCTAGTTACGACTGGAGCCGCCATGCTATATAGTGGAACCACAGGTTGAATGACCGTGAGCTTAGAGCTGTTATATTGAGGAAGCCGGGATAAGGCATCAGCCATAAAGTTCTTTCCTCCTGGAATGTATTTAAGAGTAAAGTTAAATCAACTGAAGTATTGAGACCAGCGAACTTGCTTTGGGGAAAGCTTGCGAGGCATTCTTAAAGATTCAAAATTCTTGTGATCAGTCCATACTTCAAACGGGTGAGTGGCACCCTCCAGAAAATCACGCCAAGTCATCAGCGCCCAACGAACAGCAAATGCCTCCTTTTCCCAAATAGCCCATCTCCTTTCGGTGTCGGATAACTTACAAGAGGTGTAAGCGCATGGCTGTAAATGTCCATCTAGGTTGTATTGTAATAGGACAGCGCCTACAGCTACATCACTGGCATCTGCTTGGACCACGAATGGCGCATTAACATCTGGGTGTTTTAGAACCAGTTCTGCTGCAAATAGACATTTAAGTTTCTTGAATGCGTCTTGGCATTCCATAGTCCAGTTCAAGGGTTGTCGTGGTTGGTCCTCTCCTTTCATTTTCAGAAGGTTTGTGATAGGCAAAGCAATACTAGCAAAAGAAGGGATAAATTGGCGGTAAAAGTTGGCAAATCCCAAAAAACTTTGTAATTGTTTATGGGTACGAAGGGGGGCCCATTCCGTTACAGCTTTCACTTTACCAGGATCCATCTCAATTCCCTCTGCCGAGATGCGATAGCCAAGATAGTTAATTTTATCCTGGTGAAATTCACACTTAGAAAGCTTAGCGTAGAGTTCAGCGGCTCTCAGTTTGCGCAAGACAGAGCGGACTAGCTTCACGTGTTCTTCACGTGTTTCCATGTAAATAAGGATATCATCTTGATATACGATAATGCCCTTGTACAGGTGTTGATGTAGTACTTTGTTTATCAATTGCATAAAAACTGATGGCGCCCCCTGGAGGCCAAATGGTAACACTTTAAATTGAAAACACCCTAAAGGACAGTTGAATGCAGTCTTCCACTCATCCCCTTCTTTAATTCTTATCCTATAATAAGCTTCTCTAAGATCTAGCTTAGTGAAAAATTTTCCTGTAGCCAAATGCGCCAACATATCTTTCATGAGTGGGAGGGGGTAGACGTTTTCCGCGCAAATGGCATTCAAGAACCTGTAGTCCACGACCAGACAAAGATTGCCATCTTTCTTTTCCCTAAACATTACAGGGGCCGCAACTCGTGGTCTAGCAGGTTCAATGAAACCCCTCTCTAAGTTTTTGTCAATAAATTTATAGTTCAACCATTTCTCCTGGTGTCATGGAATAAATGCGAGGTTTGGGAAGTTGCACCCCTGGGAGGAAGTCAATGGAACAGTCCGTAGTACGGTTGGGGGGGCAGTGTGTCAGAGGATTTTTCGCTAAAAACATCTTTAAGGTCCCAATATTCCTTGGGAATTTTTTCCTCCCTCAGTATTATTTCCAACATGGGTACACTCTGACCAGTGTTTATGGCTTCTTGGAGTGGTTCTGGTTCCGTCTGGTTCTCCATGATTGGGGGTGGTGGCGGGGTTTGGGCCTCTGTACTGGGAGGCATAGGCAAAGGAATGCGAACCCAACCTTCTTTCCAGTTAATCATAGGGTTCCATTTGTGTAGCCATGTTAAGCCCAAAATAATCGGGTTTTCTGCAATAGGGGCTACAATAAAGTTAAGGAATTCCCGGTGGTGGTCGCCGATAAATACCTCAATAGGCTCTGTTACAAAAAGCGCTGGAGCACCACCTGCTATGGTACTATCCATTTGACAGAAAGCTATTGGAACTTTCAAAGTCTTAAGGTGAAGGCCCAGTTGCTGCACTAAGTCTTGGCTGATAAGACAGCATGAACAGCCAGAGTCTAAAAGGGCTAGCACTTCACAGTTGCAGCCACTAGAGGGGGCCGAAATATTTAAAGGGATGGTCATGGGGCCCGAACGAGAACTCACCCAAGGTCCGTAGTTGTCATCGACCGAGTCCGTGTCCTTCTCCCAGTCATCTGGCTCCTCCCTCTGCTGCTGACGGCAGGTAGTAAGATCCAGAGGTTCCACTCCGCTCATCGCCTGCTTTACGCGCATGCTCGGGTTTTTGGCGGTCTTTCTCATTTCGGATGATGACTGAGGTCGGGGCTTTGCTTTCATTTTGCAGTTATTTGCCCAATGCCCCTCCCTCCCGCATCAGAAGCAAGCGTTAGTGCGAGGCTTGCCAGGCGTTCCTCCTTTTCTTTCATTTGGTCATCACGGCCAAAGGTGGGAGGGGGGGAATTTTTTTCTCTTTCTCTTTCAATCTCAAGGAGGCTTCTATTTCTAGCTAGGTCAATTTCTACATCAGCTGCAAGTTCAAACCAGTTCTCGAGAGTTTCAGGACTGCATCTGTTGACACAGCTTTGATATATAGTGAGATGCAAACCTTCAGTATAATTATCGATAAGGGCCTCCATGTTCCAACCTCTCATATATACAGCCAGCTCATGAAAATGCTGAGTATAGTCCTGCACTGGCCTGTTACCTTGGCATAAAGTTTTCATTTCAAGCCGTGCTTTTCTATGAAGGAGGGGGTCTTCGAACCGCCTTCTCAAGGCGGTCATAAATCTGTCGAAATCTCCCAATAAAGGAGAATTATCATTATGTAGTGAGACCATCCAATCGGCAGCTTTGCCCTCCAACGCCAGAGAAACAATTCTTATTTTAGACTCATCATCTGGCAAATCGAAAGCAGCCTGCTTTACAAAATTGCTGACTTGCAGTAAAAAAAATCCCAGCTCTTTTGAGTTCCCTCCAAACTTAATTCCCAGGGGGGGAAGTTTTGACATTCTGCGTGCTGCGGGGCTCGGTTCTCTCCTTTGATCTGCTCCAGGAGCAATTTCCCTTGCCGTTTCAACATGCGGCGGGGGTCTCTCTCTTCGGGTAGTTTCCTTTTCCAGGGGGGGGTTTCCTCCTTTCTTTTCTGCTCCCCCAGTCCGAGGGGCTAGGATCCCTCCCGCACTTCCGTTCTCTGGCACACTTTTTCTCGTCCGCCTCTCGGATTAGTGCTCTTGCCTGTTCTCTTAAGTAATTGTCTTCCTCTACCTCTTCCCAAGGGGAGGGGGAGTGGGCTCGTCTGTGTCTGGTGGTTGTAACCCCTGGGGGAATTTCTTCAGAGGCCCCCTTCATCCCCACTCCCTCGGACCAGTGATGACGAATTGGTTTTTCCTCGGGTTTCGGCCCCAGGCTAATATCGGCCAATAATTCCATTACTGACCTTGTTTCTTCTTTGGTTTCTTTTTTCAGAGAGGTAGGGTCGGGCGCTGTAGCCCCCAGAGTTTCTTCTTTTCCGGGATCCGACATTTGGCTTCGGATTTATTGTTTTATTACACTCACTACTGAAGTTGTTAGCTCAGAGCTGAGTGTGAAGTCATTCCTTGCTTTTTGTCAGGCCTGCTTCTTCCATTACTCAAGAAAGACCACACTTCAAACACATTGTAAATGTTTAAGGTTACTTTTACTGAATAAGAAAGGACAGCAGCGAAAGTTAAGCAAGGAATGAGTAATTTAGGCGCAAAGAATACATATCAAAGCATAAGCCAACCCAATAACCCATGACCCCCACAGTAGTGTCCAATGCAATATCGTCCACAATGTCAGATGGGTAGCACGTCCACAGCGGTCATCAGAATGGAATGCGATACCATTGGGCCTGGCGATATCACCCCCTAGCTCCATCTTCCTCCAGCACACATAGCACACACACAGCCCCCACCCTCCCTGTTTCAATGGCAGCCGAAGCAGGCAATAAAGCGAAGGCTGACAGTACCCTTGCGGCCTCTCGCTCGGCGCCAATCTACCTTGGCTCCTTGGTTCTTTGAGGAGCTGAGGGTGATGAAGCGCCGAAAGAGATGCCTAGAGAGCATTTGGAGGTCCACTCGATCCGAATCTGACCGAAAACGGGTAAGGTCCCACTTACGGACCTACCTTGTGGCGATAAGAGCGGTGCAATGTACTTATCTCTCTGCTCTTATTGCATCCGCAGATAACTGCCCTGCCGCCCTGTTCAGAGTGACCTGCTCCCTCCTTCAACAGAGGTCGTGGGAAGCTCCATTGCAGGGCCGTGCAGAGGAGTTTGGATGTTATCTGCAGGATAAAATCGCTCAGGTCCGGGACGAACTGGCCTCTAATGAGGTTAGTCCAGAAGGGTGGGAGGCAGGCCTTGATACCGTTTTATGGGAAGAGTTCGACCTTGTGACACCAGATGACATGGACAGGTTGCTGGGGTGACTGAATGCCACCACATGTTTATTGGACCCGTGTCCCTCCTGGCTTGTACTGGCCTCCCGGGAGGTGACACGAGGCTGGCTCCAGGAAATGGTGAACGCTTCTTTGAGTGAGTGGTCTCTACCGGCCGCCTTGAAAGAGGTGGTGGTGAGGCCCCTCCTCAAGAAGCCTTCCCTGGACCCAGCAGTGTTAGTAAATTATCGTCTGGCCTCCAACCTTCCCTTCTTGGTGAAGGTTGTTGAGAGTGTGGTGGCACGACAATTCCCTCAGCACCTGGAGGAAACTGTCTATCTAGACCCGCGCCAGTCCGGTTTCCAACCAGGGTACAGCACAGAGACGGCATTGGTTGCGTTGGTGGATGATCTCTGGAGGGCTCGGGATAGAGGTCATTCCTCTATCCTGGTCCTATTAGACCTCTCAGCGGCTTTCGATACCATCGACCATGGTATCCTATTGTACTGGCTGGGGGGTTGGGGGTTGGGAGGCACCGTTCTGTGGTGGTTCTCCTCCTATCTCTCCGGCTGATCGCAATTCATGTTGGCAGGGGGGCAGAGGTCGACGTCGAGGCCCCTGATGTGCGGGGTCGGTCCTCTCGCCCCTCCTGTTTAACACCTATATGAAGCCGCTGGGTGAGATCATCCGTGGTTTTGGGGTAGAGTTCCATCAGTATGCTGATGACACTCAGCTGTACATCTCTACCCCTGACCACCCCAACAATGCTGTTGAAGTGATGTCCTGGTGTCTGGAGGCAATGCAGGCCTGGATGGGGAGGAACAAGCTTTGACTCAACCCGTCCAAGACCGAGTGGCTGTGGTTTCTGGCGTCACGATATAGCCAGTTGGTTCCATCTCTGGCGAATATTTAGGGCAAATCTTTAGCCCCCGCAGAACGGGTTCGCAACCTAGGCATCCTCCTGGACTCTCAGCTGTCCTTGGATGACCATGTGACAGCCGTGGCCAGGGGGGCTTTCTATCAGGTTTACCTGATACGCCAGTTGCGTCCCTTTCTAGATTGTGACGCCCTACGCACAGTCACTCAAGCCCTCGTCATTTCCCGCTTGGACTACTGTAATGCTCTCTACATGAGAGGTGCACCCGGAGGCTCTAGCTAGTGCAGAATGCGGCCGCGCGGGGGATTATGGGAGTTTTTTGATACTCCCATGTAACACCACTCCTGCGCGAGCTGCACTGGCTGCCTGTGGCCTTCCGGGTGCGCTTCAAGGTGCTAGCAACCATCTTCAAAGCGCTCCATGGCTCGGGACCTGGCTATTTGCAGGACCGCCTCCTACCACATACCTCCCTCCAACCTGTTCGCTCCCACAGAGAGGGCCTCCTCAGGGTGCCGTCTGCTGGACAATGCCAGCTGGCGACCCCCAGGGGGAGAGCCTTCTCTGTGGTGGGCCCTGCCCTCTGGAACGACCTGCCCCCCGACCTTCGTACCATCACGGACCTACTCCTCTTCCGTCTGACCTTAAAAACATATCTATTTCATGTGGCTGTCCTAGCATAGTTCTAACGACACAGTCCCAATTTTATACTAATTTAATAATATTTTTATTTGCTTTTAACCATAAGTTTTTAGCACAGATCTAGTATTTAATCTATTTTTAACTTTTATATTGTCGTTGTGTTTTATTACTTTTTATTCTTCTGTGCACCGCCCGGAGTCCTTCGGGAGATAGGGCGGTATATAAGTGTAAATAAACATAAACATAAACTTTGTGGATTATAATTTACAACTTTGTGGATTATAATGTACAAGACATCAAAAAGAAAAAAAGAAAAAACTTTTGTTGAAGAAAACTTGAACTATGGACATTTTGGTTTTGTGAAATATAACACCCAAAAAAGGGAAGTGACTTGAGGCTTGAAAATAAGAATTGGGAGCAAGAAAGGAAATTGTTGGGCTACATCAGGATATTGTAGAGTACTGCTGTGTTTGATCTATTATTGATTGTTGGATTACTGATTTTTGTTTTTGTTAAATAATCATTACTTAAAACAGCGAATTAACGCTCTATAGATACTATGTTGCAAAATGAGAAATTAAACAACTTTCAGTTGTTTGATGAAAAATATACTCCAATCATTACAAGAATCAATACAAGAAGCCATGGCTAAGAATCATGAAGATCTGGCTGATAGGATGGAAATGATGGAACAAAAGTTGGAAGATAAAATAGACATTATCCAACAAATAATCACCAAAAATGAACAATGGATTCCAAAAAATGGAAGAAAAGACAAAGCAAACAGATAAGAAAGTAGAAAAGATGGAGAAATAGATAACAATCTTGGAAGATCTATAATTATGTTGGAGATGGATAAGGCAGAATATTTCTTAAGATTCCAGAACATTGAGGAGGAAAAGGGGAGGATCTTGTAGGAAAAAGTGGCAGAATTATTGACAGATGCATTGGAAAAGAACAAACAGGAAGTCATCTCTGGGATGGGAGAAATATTTAGAGTATGTACAAATTATACGAGAAGAAATACAGTAAGCTTCCCAGAGAGGTACAAAAGATATTTTCAAAGAAGCCAATGAGAGTGGAAATACTCCAAAGAGCAAGAGATGCACCACTGAAATATAAAGAAAGAGAAATAGTAGTTCTGAAACAAATACCCAAGAAGGGTAAGAGATACAAGAAAACAGTACCAATTTCTGACAAGGCAATTGATAATAATAATAATAATAATAATAATAATACATTTAATTTGTTGACCGCTCCCTCTCCCCGAAGGGACTCGGAGCGGTGCACAGGGCAAATAAAACAATAAATATACACACATAATAAAAACGAATTAAATAATATCCCTGCGCTAAAAAGTCCCAGTTAAAAATCTAAAATTATTAACAACCCCATAGAAGGGAGACTACCCTAGGCCGGCCAAGCAGAACAAACATGTTTTTAGTTTTAGACGGAAGGAGCGGAGGTCTGTGGTTGTTCTAATGTCGGGGGGAAGGTCGTTCCAGAGGGCTGGGCCCGCCACAGAGAGAGCCCTTCCCCTGGGCGTCGCCCGCTGACAGAGTCTAGTGGACGGCACCCAGAGAAGTCCCTCTCTGTGCGAGCAGAGTGGACAGCACCCGGAGACGTCCCTCTCTGTGCGAGCGAATAGGCCCTGTGGATGTATGAGGCAGGATCCGATCCCGCAAATAGCTAGGTCCCGAGCCATGGAGCGCTTTAAAGATGATAACTAGAACCTTGAAGCGCACCCGGAAGACGACAGGCAGCCAGTGCAGCTCGCGCAAGAGCGATGTTACATGGGTAAACCTTGAGGTTCCCATAATTGCTCGCGCGGCTGCATTCTGGACTAGCTGAAGTCTCCAGGTGCACCTCAAGGGGAGCCCCATGTAGAGAGAATTACAATAATCCAGTCGGGATGTCACGAGAGCATGAGTGACTGTGCGAAGGGCGTCCCGATCCAATAGGGGGCGCAACTGGCGAACCAGGCGAACCTGGTAGAACGCCCTCCTGGCCACGGCTGTCACTTGATCTTCCATGGACAGCCGGGCATCCAGGAGGACACCCAAGTTGCGTACCCCATCCACTGGGGCAAGATGTTCGCCCCCAATGGCCAGCGATGGAGTCAGCTGGTTGAATCGGGCTGCCGGAAACCACAGCCACTCAGTCTTGGTCGGGTTGAGCTTGAGTCCGTTTCTTCCCATCCAGATCCGTACGGCTTCCAGGCACTGGCACATCACCGCTACGGCATCGTTGGGGTGGTTTGGGGTAGATATATACAGCTGAGTATCATCAGCGTAGAGATGGTACTCTACCCCCAAACCACGGATGATCTCACCCAGCGGCTTCATATATGTGTTAAACAGGAGAGGTGAGAGGACCGACCCCTGAGGCACCCCACATGTGAGAGGTCTCGAGGTCGACCTCTGCTCTCCTGTCAACACAAATTGTGATCGGCCAGAGAGGTAGGAGGAGAACCACCGTAAAACGGTGCCTCCCACCCCTAACCCCCCCAGCCGATGCAATAGGATACCATGGTCGATGGTATCAAAAGCCGCCGAGAGGTCTAATAGGACCAGGATGGAGGAACAACCCCCATCTCTGGCCCTCCAGAGATCATCGACCAACGCGACCAATGCTGTCTCGGTGCTATGCCCGGGCCGAAAGCCGGACTGGCGCGGGTCTAGATAATCAACTTCCTCCAGGTGATGGGGAAACTGTTGTGCCACCACACTCTCAACAACCTTTGCCAAGAAGGGAAGGTTGGAGACCGGACGATAGTTGGTTAACAAAGCTGGATCCAAAGAGGGCTTCTTAAGGAGGGGCCTCACCATAGCCTCTTTTAGGGAAGCAGGCAAGGAACCCTTACTCAAGGATGCGTTGACAACCTCTTGGAGCCAGCCTCATGTCACCTCCCAGGATGCCAGTACAAGCCAGGAGGGACACGGGTCCAATAAACATGTGGTGGCTCGCAGTCGCCCACGTAACCTGTCCATATCTTCGGAAGCAACGGAGTCAAACTCCTCCCAAACAAGATCTGTACAACAAATTTCTAACTAAAAAACCCCTAAGGCCGCGCTTCGCCCACCTCTCCGGATTAATAAATCCTTCATCAAGGCGGGCCCTCGTTAACGAGGAGGGCCAGACCTGCGAGAGCGGGGACTCTCGCAGTAGCATAAGATCTGCCTTAGAATAACGGAGCTCAGAGGCAGACCGCCATCTTCACGCATGCGCAGTCTAATCTCTAATGATAAAATATGAGGTAAACTTCAGATGGCTAACACCTGAGGGAATATTGGTAACTTGGATGGAAAAGGCATAAATTAGACCTGTTAGAGAGAGCAGAACAATTTTACTATCACTACTTTAAAGTACATGAGGAAAAAGAGAAAAGGGAGCAAGCAGAAATTCTGGAAGCAACAGTAGAAGGAAACACACAACAAGAAGAAATTGAAATAGAAAAAAAAGAGAGAAGGTAAAGAGAAGGAGCAAGACAGAAAGAACAGAGAGAAATAAGATCTTAAAGACAGACAGGAAGCAATATTTTATCAAAGTTGGGAAAATGGTATGACTGAATGGAGGTAAAGAGAATACAGGATGAGAGATAGGGAAGAACATACAATGTAGATATGTAGATAGTAAATAAAATGAATGTATGGAGCAGTGACAGTTATGGGGAATTGATAAATGTAAGATATAGACAAATAGAAATAGCTGGAATATCTGGAAATGTAGTAAGATGGTATATGATGTTACTTGGTAACTGTGTACATATAGGGGGTGGGTTACTCCTAGTTGTGTCTGTGTAGTTTTGTCTTGTCAATGTCTTATTTATGTTCTTTTTTCTGTTACTAATTTGCAATAACATTATATTTAAAAAATTTATTAAAAAAAGCAGAAGTAACAGCCTGGCTGAATGGGCTCCTTTTATAGGAGGCTGTCAGCTGGTTAACCAATACGATTAAAGTATTTTCCTGCTTCAACAGTGAACCTGAGTGAGAACTTCAGCAACTAGTTCCATCTACTCATTTTAATACATAACAATGACCTCCAACTAGGTTGGCACACTTTCTTATGGTTTGGGAAGAATAAGATACACAGTTATTTTCAAAGACATTATGTCAGGAATGCACTGTTATTAGTTTGGCTTAAAATAAAAGAACAACATTATTTGAAAATACCAGTCTGGTTTTCCATTATGGAAGCATTGGTATATCCTAATATTATTAACAAGGAAAAAATTGTAAGATACAAAGATATTTTGAATGAAAAAGGGAAATTAAAAACTAAGCAGGAACTTAGTAGTCAAGGGATGGAAATTGCATGGTGGTCACACAGGCAGATACAATCTCGTTATGAGAAAGATGACAAAACGTATGGTTTTAACAAAGAGTTAACAGAATTAAACTAGATATTTACTGGAACAGATGAAAAAGAAATTATAAATTATATTGTTATTTATTAAGTATTAAACTTGAAAAAGTGAACAGGTAAAGGAGACAATGATTGTATGGGCTAAAAACTTTGGATATGCAATAGAATTAGATAAATGGGAGAAACTATCGGATAGAAATATTAAATTGATATGACAGCTGCATATAAAGAAAATTTGTATAAGATGTTTTATAGATGGCATTTTGCTCCGGCAAGACTGGCAAAAATGTATAAAGATAGATCCACAAAATGTTGGAAGTGTAATCAATCATCTGGTTCATATTACTATATGTGGTGGACATGCCCAAAAGCTAAAAAAATGACTTTTCTGCTAAAAAAAATGACTTTCTCTCAGTAAAAGTTCACATTAGCATTAGAAGAGGCCAAAACCCAATGGATGGTGATCCTCCACAATACAAACTCCCCCAAATTTAAAAAAAACTTCATGACAGTATTTCGGTGGCAATTTGAAGACCTGCTAGCTGATCGCAAGGCCAGAGATCACATAAAGACTGTGAGATAAGGGCACAGAGCAATGGCAGAATGCATGGAGGAATCCTGTGACTTGGCATGCTTTCTCAACTGGCCGGAGAACATCCCCATGAGCTACTTCAAAGATGGGCTGAGTGATGGCCTGTACACCAATTGCATTAAGAGGGGGGTTCTCTCCCCTCTTCATGATTGGTGCATGCTAGCCAAGGAGGTGGAGATTGACCAAACTTAAAACAAGTACTGCACGGCCAAAGCCTGGAAGAAGTGACTTCCAGAAAGAAAGAAAGAAGGAAAGAAAGAGAGAGAGAGAGAGATGGCCAAAACTCAAGCCCCACAAGGATGGTCCACTTCCTGCTTCAAATGTGGCAAAGAAGGCCACTAGACTATGCAGTGCAGAACCAACCATTCAGCCAAGAAAATGGATCAAACCCCTGGGAAGAAACCACCAGGTTGCAACCCTGCATGAGAGAAATGGCAGTGAAAGGAGTGGAGGTCATGGAGTTCACTCCCTTAGCTAAAAAGGAAGAGGAAACTATGATCCCACCAGATAAAGACCAAGGGCTAACCAATACCAATTCCCATGATGGCCCCTTGGGCTGCTTACACCTGAGACTGTCCCCATAGAACTCCATTTACCAGGGTTGGGGTTAAATGCCACATTAAGAGCCCTATTGCACTTGGTCTGCACTAGGTACTTGGTGAACTCGGTGCTGGTGGAATGCTAGCCATCAGGCTAAGGAGGCTAAAAGTCCCAGTTGCCTTCTGCCAAATAGATGGCTTGGTCATGGGAGGCATCACTGCAATGTTTGCTACTGACCACATAGAAATGCAGATGGGCCCCCACTCAGAAATCCTGAGCTTCATAGTGGCACCAGGGATGGAAAGATCCCTCTTCTTAGAGCTGGGCTGGCTAAAAAAGTGCAATCCTTATGTGAACTGAAGGAGGGGATATCTGAAATTCAAAACAGCTGCCGACTTCCAAATGAAAAGGAAATTCCAACAAACTCATCTCTGCGCTGTGAATTTGGCATGATGATGCAGGGGAAAAAACTTTCCCACCATTCTCAAGGAATACAGAGATCTGAGGGATAAGTTTAGTGAAAAGGGGTCAGATCAACTCAGAAGCTGACCTGTCTGAAGCCATTTTTCTCCAGCCTCATAGTTGTCACGAACTTTGAAAGGGGGAAGGGAGGGGGAAGCAGATAGACTGGCTACCCATCAAAATAAAAACGATAAGAGAAGCCAGTTGGGAAATAGTGGATAATAATAATAATAATAATAATAATAATAATAATAATAATAATAATAATAATAATAATAATTATTATTATTATTATTATTATTATTATTATTATTATTATTATTATTATTATTATTATTATTATTATTATTATTATCCACTATTTCCCAACTGGCTTCTCTTATCGTTTTTATTTTGATGGGTAGCCAGTCATAATAATAATAATAATAATTATTATTATTATTATTATTTTATTTATAACCCGCTCTCTCCCCCCCCGAAGGGACTCGACAGGCTCCACAAAAACCCAGCCGGACAAACCGCTTCCAGGGGATCTTCAAATCGGAACCATTCTGGAGGAACGGGGAAAGAGGAGAGACATCTCAAATGACCAAGAGGAACCGGCAATGACCACTTCAAAGTCGGGGCAACCAGACCAAGCTGTTTGAGCAGGAGCAGTGTTGGAGCAAAGAGTTGGATTTGGGTGAAAGAGTGACCAACCCAAAGGTAAAGAAATTTTAAATTTGGATCTTAAAAGAGACCTGGAGTGGAATCAGCAGCTGGTAGAAGAGAGCCCAAATGATGAGCAGGAAGAAATGGAAGAAAGAGAGATTGAAAAAGAAAAATATTTAGATGATTTCACAGTGGCACACAAAAAATAGACCAGGAGGAATGGCCCCCCCAAAAGAAAAAATTAAACAAAGATGGGATAATAGAGGGGAAAGATTGGAAGAAAATCTGGGAAAAGTTACCCGAACAATAAAATTAAAGGGAGAAAAAAGAGTGGGGGGAAAATATATATAGGATGTCAGCTCCGGTGAGCCCACATGCCCGGAGCTGCCATTCGGGGGCGACAACTGGGCCAGCTGCCAAGACTCATGCTTACCAGATGGAGAGCACCCTCCTCCACAATCAGTCCAGTTGAAAACTCTACATAAGTCTTCATGACTGACTGCTGGGAGGTTTCCACTGAAAACATTCCAGAACTGATAACTGACTGAGAACAATCCATGATTGTTGGATTGCTGAGTGGTTTTCACTCTGGGTCACAAGGTAATAGATATCCATGCGCACAGGGGTGGGGTTTAGCCTAATTACTAAGTAACTATAAAAGTTGGTGGGGAGCACTGGATGTAAAGTCTAAGGACCACACGGTGGCATGGAAGCCTACAGTAGAACCTCTAGAGGCCGGTGTGGAGCAGGCCCATTCAGGAATGACAGGGGATTAGTGTCTGGGCTCACCAGAAGTTTAGGATCACAGAGGCTTTCCACTCCATGCTCTCCTGCTCACTCCTTCTGGAACCCATTTCACCCAATGGTGTGAAAGGCACAGCTCAGTCGACGATTGGAGTTACTCCACCGCAGTGGGTAGCCAATCCATACAGATGCTGCAGGAAATGTTTGGGGCAGTGAGCTTCCAAGATAATGAATATGGCAGTGGTTGGAGAGATATTGAGGCAGGGTCCAGAATGGTATGGTGCCCAAGGGGCTGCAAGAGTAGGAGATCAGCAGTCCAGTGTTTCGGTACTCCAAGCTGCCAGGGACACCTGTGGGAGATGAGCGGTGTGAGAGAGCTATGTACCCCACCCTCTCCTTACCCAGAGGGGGTCTCCAGCTGGTTATGGGCCTGGAGTGATTAGATGCTGGGATCCACTGGCAATACAAACTACTTTTGACAGTAGCCTGGGTAGAGTGGCCCTCTTCTTAGGCCAGGTGTTAAATCACATGGATCACAAGGCCATATGTATAAGTCGCAGTGGGACATGGTGATGGCCATGACAGCAGTGATGGATGGAGAGGCTGCTGACTGGGTGGCTGATTTGTATGGGGAGCCCCTGCCTCAGAGGCTTCCATCGCATCAGCAACCATGCCAGCATCTAACTGGGAACAAAGTTGTGTGATTTTGTCTTCTAGAAAATCCACAAATTCCTCACTGCGCCCCTTCAAGTGGACCTCAATCTCCTCCTTCCCCAGGGGGAGGAGGCTCACCTTAAAGAGGGTATACCACGGACGCCAGAGAGGTCTACGGATGAGGAGAGGTCGCATGGATGCAATCCTATCCAGAGCCTCAGTTACCTTCCTATTCCAAACAGTGACTAAGAGCTCGGCTGGACTGCGCAGTAGATCTGCAGTTATAACCCCAGCTCCTTCTGGAACCCATCCAGGACCATTAGTCAACAGGGGTGGGCCAATCTAATAGGTCCTTCCTCCCTGCGGGTGGGGGCTACAGCTCTTGAGAAACTTATTGCAACTAGATTGTGATCCAACCATGACAAGGAGGCCAAGGACAGGTCCACCAATTCCAGGTCACATAGGCACTGCTCCGACAAGAACACCAATTCAGGTGTGGGACCACTATTTCTAGTTTGTCCCTGGATGACCTGGAACAGGCCCATGGAAGTCATGGTTTTCATGAAATCTCAAGCTACCTCTGCCCCCACTCCTGGGGATGGCAGGTTGAAATCCCCCAGAACTATAAGCCTGGGAAATTCCACAACCAGGCTTGCAGTGAGGTCCAGAAGCCTGGATAGGGAGGCTGCCATGCAGCAGGGAAATTGGTACAGCAGCAGCAATCCCACCTGACCCTTTGAGCCCAACATAAGAAAAGGGTCTCACAGCCGGGCACTTGGAGGCTACAAGAGATTCTCTGAAAACAACAGCCACACACCCTCGCTGCTTCACCTAAAGTTCTGCCTTATTGCAAAGCCTATTTTCTTTCAATTTTTATTCCTCTCACAGCCACTTAAACACCTCAAACTTTAAAAAAAACACAAATAAAATATTTTTTTTCTAGAGGCTTAGGAATCTTGATGGACAACTGAGTTAGAACCAAGTATTTCCAGGAAAGAACACAATCGTCAAACTATTCTTTCATGCACTTTTCTTAGAACCTAAACCAATGTCAGCACATCCTGATCATAAAGGCAAAGACATACTGCATATGCATGCAACTGAATGTTGACAGGGTCTGCATATACTATTCATCCAGCTGACGCAGAACTGACTGCACGTAAGTTAAACAACACCAATCACTACCAATGTATGTTCAGCATATTCATATGCATAAATGTTCTATACCAACTTTTCACAACCCAATGACCTTAGATTTCAGATTTCACGCTCTAAGTAATTTCCATTCCAAAAAAAGCTTTTTAGAAGATATACTGAAATTCTTTAAAATCCTCAAAGTGAATCTATACTGTCAAAATAAATAATTTCCAAAAGTATATCCTATAACACTTTCTCATTTTCTTAAAAAAATAGATTCATGCTAATAGCCAAGCTGACTGAAGATCAGTTCTGAAGGGTTCGTTAGAAGGACAGCAAGTGAGAATGGCTACAGAATGGACCACTCTGTTCTTTGGAATGTAAAGTGATTCCATTCTATCAGAAATTATGCAGAGGTTAAAAAGATATCCATATGCAATATAGCCAGACATATATGGCTACTTTAGATTTAATTACAGTGCAAAGTGTAAAGACAAAATGTATTGTATATGTCATGCAGTTGATGTCTGTGAATCAGAAAAAACAATTTCTCCTGGGGGAGAAATTTTGGGTATTCATTGGATGAATATGGAATAGGACAGTAAAATTAACAATGGCAGTGTCTTTTAAAGAAAACATATTTAAGATTCTCTATAGATGGCATATACCACCACCAAGAATCACAAAGATGTTTCCTGGAACACCTGAAGAATGTTGGAAATGCACATTCTACCATCAATGGTGGACATGTCCACAAGCCCAAAGATATTGGTGTAAGATAAAAGATTGGCTTATGGAGATCATGGGAGTTACTTTTCAACTAAAACCAGAGGTTTATTTATTGGGAATAAACCCCGGTAACATAAGGAGAAAAGACTGATATCTCTTTATACATATTACCACTGCAGCTACAATAGTATATGCGCAAATTTGGAAAGGGAAGGAACTACCATCAGACCAACTAATTATCAATAAAATCTTTTGGTGTGCTGAATGTGATAGACTAACATATATTCTTTTTTTTTTTTATTGAAAAGGTGTTATTGAGTTTTACAAATTTTTATACAAATAGGGTAAGGGTAAATAAGGTATTATAAAGACATTGTGAGAACCTCCATGTTAGAGTCAGTGGCCCCAGCCGGGGCTTCATAAAAGAATATATAATTAATACAGTAAATTTTCATTTGTACTACAAAGTGGAAAGAGATACAAATATATCATTGTAAAATCTATGCTAACAATCATGTATAAACATCCAAATAAAAGTTGTACAATACAAAAATAAAGTCACTTTTGAGATCTAAGTCTTTTGGCAATTGTGTCTTCCTCTCCCTGACCTCCGGTGGGCGAGGCCGCAGCACCCTCCGTTCTCCCATTTTCATCCTCCAGGATTGAGGAATGTTTTTTAAGAAAGGCTTCTGCCTCTGCAATTGTTTTAATTCTCACCCTTCCTCCCTCCCAGAACACCAACATCCCCTCTGGCATCACCCACTTGAACCAGATCCCCTTTTTAAATAAACTTTTGGACAAGAAGGAATACTTCCTTCTTATCTCTCTAATCTTTTTCGGGACCTGCTTCAAGATGGCAATCTCATTCTGCTGGTAAATTAAAGGACTGTCTCTCTGCGCTCTCAGGATCCTTTCCCTTGTTGACCTTCTGACAAATTTAATATGTATCTCTCTGGGTACTTCATTTATCCTGGCATATGCTGAATTTATTCTATATATCAGATCAATGTCCCCCCTAATATCTTCTTTGCTCTTTTGTATATAATCTGCTAAAATTGTACACATTAAATCAGTCAAATCTTCGTCGTTAGACTCAGGAACGTTCTGAAATCTTAAAAAATAAGATATCCTTTCAAAGACTAACATATATTTTTAAGGATGGACAAGAAACAATATTTTGTCAAAGTTGGGAAAAATGATACAAATGGATAGAGGTAAAAAGATCACGAGATAAGCGATAGGGAAAAATGCACAGTGCAGATATATAAATAGTAAATAAAATAAATATATGGAGCAGTAACTACTATAATGAATTAAGGATTAATAAATGTAAGCTGTAGATAGGCAGAAATAACTGGAAATGTAGTAAGATGATATATGATGTTACTTTGTAACTGTATACATATAGGGGGTGAGTCACTCCCAGTTGTATCTATGTATTGTCTTGTTAACGTCGTTTAAGATTTCCTCGTGTTTTTGTTCTCAATAAATCGTAAAAAAAAAGAAAAAGAAATCTAGCATCTATTATTAATTTATAAATCCTAAGCTTTGATTTAAAAATCCAATTAGGCTGTTTAAGTATCTAGTAAACCCAGTGATACCATCCATAATGTAACATTGTCACATTTTATTATGGGTCACTGACCCAAATTTCATTTTTAAAAAGTATATAATGCACAGTGCAGTAATAAAAGCTTACAGTCATGCATAATCTACTTTGCTATTAATATCACGAGTTCTATTGATTACAATTATAAATTTTCAACAGCAAGAGTTATTCTGGGATCAGAACCAGCATACAGTATAAAATTATTTTATATGACCTGAAAGTGGGCTACAAAGATACGTTAATAACTCATTTGGGGATCTCTTGGTTAAAATTAAAGTACATCATGGCATATGGTCCTAGGACTCGGTGCCCCCATCTTTCAAGGGACAAAGTCTTCTGACATAAAAGATTTTGTGATATTTGTCATCCAACATTGTTGATGGTAAAATAGTGAAAAGATTTTCCATAGTTTGCTATTTGTAAGTTGGGTAAGATGGAATCCTGGTTTAAAATTAAATCTGTTGTGCCCCAATTGAGCTCCAAGTGACATCTCCAAGTGACATTGTGTTTGTAATTCTGTAATAAGAATTCTTTGCTTAAGGCCCACCATTGTCTGATCTTGTCCGGAGTTTATCAATTTCTCCCAATCCATCCTCTCTCCATGTATAATGTCCTTGTTCATTTGGACATACCTTCCATATCTAGTTTCAACCAGAGGCTTGTTGTTCATTATATGGGAGGCAACATAACATTTTGGTATTCACATAATCAAATATAAGAAGGTTTTTAATACTGTTAATGTCAAAATACCTGTTGTTGTTGCAGTGCTTTCAATTCAATTTGACTCTTGGCAGTTACCTCTGCAAATCCCTGCAGGATATAGAAGTTTCCCACAGTCTCTCAATATATTCTGGATTTTAATGTATTGGTTCCAGTGAGGATTGATAGCAAACTAAACCTCCTCCTAGTGCTTAGAAGTGAAAGGTTTTCAATCACACCTATAATGCAGGCTGTGGACTTGCCCCGCGACTCGACTGAGGACCTAGTGGCCGCATGGTTAAGTGCGGCCACGGGGGCCTTGGACCGAGTCGCGCCCTTGCGGCCTCTCTTGCGGCGACGAACCACCTGGGCTCCTTGGTTTACCGAGGGGCTTAGGGAGATGAAGCGCCACAAGAGACGCCTAGAGAGCAGATGGAGATCCTCTCGCTCCGAAGCCGACCGAACACTAGTGAGAGACCATATTAGGACTTACTTAGTGGCGATAAGAGTGGCCAAACGTGAGTATTGTGCCACTCTTATTGCATCCGCAGATAACCGCCCTGCCGCCCTGTTTGGGGTGACCCGCTCCCTCCTTCAACAGAGGCCGCGGGAAGCCCCGTTACAGGGTCGAGCAGAGGAATTTGGGACTTATCTGCAGGAGAAAATCACTCGGATTCGGAGCGAGCTACCCTCCATCGACAGTGGTCCAGTCGAGAGGGCCGAGGCTGCTCTTGTGATACCATCTTGGGAGGAGTTTGATTTTGTTACCACCGAGGATATGGACAAGTTGTCAAAGAGACTTAGGGCTACCACATGTTTATTGGACCCGTGTCCCTCCTGGCTTGTACTGGCATCCTGGGAGACGACACGAGGCTGGCTCCAGGGCATTGTCAACGCATCTTTGAGTGAGGGGTCCTTGCCTGCCGTCTTGAAAGAGGCGGTAGTAAGGCCCCTCCTCAAGAAGCCGTCCCTGGATCCAGCATTATTAGAGAACTATCGTCCTGTCTCCAACCTCCACTTTCTAGTGAAGGTTGTTGAGAGTGTGGTGGCTCAACAGTTTCCGCGACACTTGGAGGAAGTTGATTATCTAGACCCGCGCCAGTCCGGCTTCCGACCCGGGCACAGCACCGAGACGGCATTGGTCGCGTTGGTTGATGATCTCTGGAGGGCGCGGGATAGAGGATATTCCTCTATCCTAGTCCTATTAGACCTCTCAGCGGCTTTTGATACCATCGACCATGGTATCCTATTGCGCCGACTGGTGGGGTTGGGGCTGGGAGGCACCGTTTTGCGGTGGTTCTCATCCTACCTCTCTGGTCGGTCGCAATATGTGTTGGCAGGGGGGCAGAGGTCGGCCTCGAGACCCCTCATATGTGGGGTTCCTCAGGGGTCGGTCCTCTCGCCCCTACTGTTCAACACATATATGAAGCCGCTGGGTGAGATCATCCGTGGTTTTGGGGTGGGATATCATCTGTACGCTGATGATACTCAGTTGTACATATCCACCCCAGACCACCCCAACGATGCCGTCGAGGTTATGTCCCGGTGCTTGGAAGCCGTACGGATCTGGATGGGTGGTAACAAACTCAAGCTCAACCCGTCCAAGACTGAGTGGCTGTGGCTTCCGGCACCCCGGTTCAGCCAGATTACTCCAACTCTGGCCATTGGGGGCGAAACACCGGCCCCCGTGGAGAGGGCGCGCAATTTGGGTGTCCTCCTGGATTCCCGGCTGTCTATGGAAGATCATGTGGCAGCCGTGGCCAGGGGGGCGTTTCATCAGGTACGCCTGATGCGCCAATTGCGCCCCTTACTGGACCGGGGTGCCTTACGCACAGTCACTCAAGCACTCGTCACCTCTCGACTCGACTACTGTAATGCTCTCTACATGGGGCTCCCCTTGAGGTGCACCCGAAAGCTGCAGCTAGTCCAGAACGCAGCCGCGCGGGTGATTACGGGAGCCCCCAGATGCTCCCACATAACACCGATCCTGCGCGAGCTGCACTGGCTTCCTGTGGTCTTTCGGGTGCGCTTCAAGGTCTTGACGACCATCTTTAAAGCGCTCCATGGCTCGGGGCCTAGTTATATGCGAGACCGCCTCCTGCCCCATACATCCCTCAGACCGATACGCTCCCACAGAGAGTGCCTCCTCAGGGTGCCGTCGGCTGGACAATGCCGACTGGCGACACCCAGGGGAAGAGCCTTCTCTGTGGCGGGCCCTGCCCTTTGGAACGACCTACCCCCTGAACTCCGCACCATCTCCGACCTCCGCCTCTTCCGCAAGTGTCTGAAGACACACCTATTCCATCTAGCCGGCCTAGCGTAACCTCCATACTGATTATTAGATAGTTTTAAATTTGGGATTTTAATTCGGTTTTTAGCGCAGGGTTTATTTATTAGAATAAGTATTTTAAATTTTGATATATTTTATATATTTTGTATCTATTTTAACATCCCTGTGCGCCGCCCTGGGTCCATTTGGAGAAGGGCGGGGTATAAATTTAATAAATAAATAAATAAATAAAATATATGGACATAAGATTCTTAGTTCTTAACCATTTTTGGATATAACTAATTGAAACTAAAGAGAGCTTTTGTGAGTGACAGAAAATTTCATTAGGTGAATTATTATTTATTTATTATAAAGGAAAAAAGAAACACAAGATTTTAAAGATTTTTTTTAAAATGGTAAGAAGCTTAACAAGGAGTCAATGTAAGAAAGTTTAAATTGGATAAAGGAAAAGTTTTTTTGAAAGTTTTTTTTTAATGAAGATGATTTTGAACAAAAGTAGAATTAAGTTAAATGAATCAGAGATTCATGGGAATGATTTTTGCTTACTATAAAAGTGCAGGTGCTTTTTTACAAAATAAAAAGTAAAAGTAATATGAATCAGATTGTGATGATAACTAACTATTGAGAGGTTTGAGACTATAACTATGGAGTGCTACTTAAGAGGAAAGTATTAAGGACCCAGAAAAAAAAGTAATCTTGGGTTTTCCCATTGTTTGAGTCACTTTCATTTTTTTATTACTATATTATAAAGGCACCACCAGAAAAGCAGCAAGAAGTGGGGAGGTGTGTGTGTGGAGAGCTAATCTTGCTTTCTGACTGACTTTTTGCTTTTTTTCAATTCTTGTTCTTTTTGCCTGTATACTTTTTACTTTTAAAAAAATCACTAAGCTTATATAAAAAAATTAAATTGTAGTCTCCACCCCAAATGAATGGCTTATTTATTCCATACAAATATGTAATCTTAATTAGAGCACTGGAATTTTTTAAAATGGGGAAAACTGTGCTTTCTAAAGTTTCATAAGAAATGTAGCTTTGAATTTTCAAAGTAAAACACTTCTTATCTACTTTATTATTCAACTTTAAAACTAATACAAAATAAGCTTCAATATGGTTAGCCAGGACTGATACCAAGAGGTCCATTCAGCACCTTATCTGTTCTGTTTGCAGGGTGCAACCACATCCAGTTGTTTTTGATCATGCTACTGTTATCCTGGAGCCTATTTGATTTGAGTTATGCTTTTGAGACTTTTCTATTATTTTGGATTTTGATTACCAACTGCATTTTTCTTCAACGTTTTGGCTTGATTTTTACAAAAACTCTTACCATCCAAGCTGTGACAAAGTCTCCCATCCAGGTCCCCACTGCTGCTACTTTCATAAAGAGTTCATTCTTGATGCCCATGAAGTCTGTCACAATGTATGGTCTGTAAATACAAGCATATATATTGTTAGTCCTGGGACACAGTGGCTCAGTGGCTAAGACACTGAGCTTGTCAATCAGAAGATCGGCAGTTTAGCAGTTCCACTCCCTAGCATCACGTAATGGGGTGACCTTGTCCCAGCTTCTACCAACCTAGCAGTTCGAAAGCATGTAAAAATGCAAGTGGAAAAATAGGGACTGCCTTTGGTGGGATGGTAACAGCGTTCTGGACAACACTGGCTCTTCAGCTTTGAAACGGAGATGAGCACTGCCTACTAGAGTCAGGAATGACTAGCATATATGTGCAAGGGAACCTTTACCTTTACCTTTTATATTGTTAGTCATTGTTAGTCCAACTATCAGCAGTAACTATATTTTGCTCTGCAGCTTAGATATTTGTTTTCTTTCTTCACTGCATTTATAGTCTGTCTTTTATGAATGAGTTCAAGGAAATGCACAGGGGATTCTGTAACAGAGTTGTGCAGCGTTCAGATTCAAACTCCAAAACATGCTTTGGGTATGCAGAAGCATGATTTTAGCAAGATATATGCCCAACATCTTTTTTTTTTAAATAATTTTTATTGGTTTTTACAAATTTTATAACAGGGAAAAAGGTATGTAGGATATAGGAAAGATATTTTAGGGCTTCCATGTCGGAGGTGGTGGTCACCTCCGGGGTTCCATACAAAGAGTAAAGTTTTTTCTTTGGCATAAGGTGGAAGGGAATACATATATATCATATCATAAATTACATGCATTCAATCATTTGTTTCTATTGACATCCGTAAGGATTACACTATGTAAAAGAAAATCATTTTTGTGATCTGAGTCTTTTAGCTATTGTGTCTTCTTCTTCCTTCCCACCAGTGGGCAGAGCCATGGCCCCTCCCATTCCCCCATTTTCATCCTCCAGGGTTGAGGAGTGTTTTTTTAATAAAGGCTTCCGCCTCTTCAATTGTTTTAATTCTTACTCTCCCCCCCCTCCCAGAACACCAACATTCCTTTAGGCATTAACCATTTGAACCACACACCCTTTTTATATAATTTTTTGGATAAGGAGGAATACTTCCTCCGAATCTCTCGAATCTTTTTTGGGATCTGTTTCAAAATAGCAATCTCATTTTGCATGTATATCAGAGCGCCATCTCTCTGTGCTCTCAGAATCTCATCCCTTGTTGACCTTCTTACAAATTTGATATGTATCTCTCTGGGTACATCATTTATTCTGGCATATGCTGAATTAATTCTGTAAATCAGGTCAATGTCCCCCCAAATATATTCCTTACTCTTTTTAGTATAATCTGCTAAAATTGTAGACATTAAATCTTTTAAATTTTCTGAAGGTAATTCAGGAACATTTTGAAACCTTAAAAAATAAGACATTCTTTCAAAATCCATTCTAGACATATGACCAGCAAGTTCTACTATTTCTTTTTTAGAATCCCTTATCTCCCCCCTCATCTCAACTGCCCCACCCTCCAGACCATCAATTTTTTCTTTATTTTCCATTAATGTTTTTTGTGTCTCCAAGAGTTCCAATCTTGAACTCATCATATCTTTCTGAATTTCTTTTATTTCATTCATTATATCTTGTAGAGTTTTCTCTATTGCTGATAGTTGAGAAGCCTCTCCCGGTGTTTCTTTTTGCAACATTGCACTAATCTTAGGCTGCTGTGTGTCGGGACTGGCTCTTAATGAGGCTGGAGCGGAAAGAGTTTTTCCATATGGAGGCTTTTTTGATGCCATGGTAAAAGTTTTATGTTCTTGTAATTAAGATGGCGTCTGAAGAGCTGGCAGTCCGTGAGATCGAAGAAAAGGGAAAAGTCTTGTCTAAGTTCAAAATATAAATTCCATAAAGTCCAGAGAGAAAAAATTTACAATCAAGTCCAGTGAAAAAAGAAGGCACACAATAGGAGAAATCCCGAGAGTCATTGAGATAGCATGTGTTTAAGTTTTGCAGTGCTGTAAAAATGAAGGAACGTTTAAAAAGTAAGCAAAAAAGTTTCTTACTGGGAACAAAGAAGCGCCATTTTTCCGCCTCTTTGGCGTTTGAGAAGAATTAGTGAAAGTCCATTTCTGCTGTAGCAAGATTCAGATACAAAGTATCAACCGCGAATCCACATTTAGCAAAAACTTTCATTTTCACTTGTTAGATAACCGGATGTTACTTTCTCCCTCTCCCCGCGCCCGGGGAGCATTTTAAATCGCCGCTTGTTCCGAGAGGTTTTTTTTAACAAACTCCCCCCTCTATTCTTCTTTTTAAAAAGTTGAAAACATTCAAAAATTCAGAAACCAACTCACAAGTCACTCTGTTGCAACGGAGCCTCGGCACTTCCACCAACTCTGGCTTTTCAGCCCGCTGCTTCAATTTCTGCGGTTCCAGCGATCCTTCGGCGAGGGGAACGCTTCCCCCCACATTCTGTTCTCCGGCTCCTGGAGCGAAGCAGGAACGACACCCCCCCCCGACCGCCGTTGGGGTGGGGGGTTTCACCACAAGCCGCTCGTATGGTTGGGGCTCTCTACAAGAGCTCCGTACCCCCGAAAGGGCCACTAGAGAAAACTAGCGGCAGACGTGTCGGAAAACACGACCGTCGCCTTCGGAAGGCGGAAGCGGTCTCTCTATATATGCCCAACATCTTAAAGTAGCTGCATCTTTTCCCATTACCCCAGGAAAGGACATGGCTGTTTAAGGCTCTGGAGACATTCCTATATTCAGGTTCCGGCACATTTCAAAGCACTTTTTTGGAATATTACTCTAACACATTGCATAGCAGTATTCCATATTCCATTCCTCTGCTATCTCTGACCAGATAGATTCCTATTTAATATTAGCAAGCTGTTCTTAAATCTCAATTTTAGATTTAAAATGCACAGAATGTGGCAGGGAAAGATTCTCCAGATGGTCAGGAGTTCACCTTTCCAAATCCTATTTGTGATGATAAGCTGGTGAGAGCTGAAGAATTGCTGACTGTTTTGTTTGTTTGTTTGCTGTAGTTTTATTATGAATTATTCAAAGCCGCCCTGGGTCCTTTTGATCAAAAAAAGTTTTATTGGTTTTTACAAATTTTTTCAATAGGAAAAGGGTATAAGGTGTTAATAAGACATTTTGAGGACATCTGTGTCGGAGGTGTCGGCCCCCTCCGAGGCTTCATACAAAAAAAAAACAATACAATAATTTTTCAATTTCTCTACAAAGTGGAGTGAGATACATACATATATTCCCAACTTCATGCAATCAATCATTTATTTCTATAAATATCCAGATAAGAGTTACTATATAATAGAAAGTCATTTGTGAGATCTGAGTCTTTTAGCTATTGTATCCTCTTCTCCCCGGCTGCCAGTGGGCGGAGTCATGGCCCCTCCTGCTCCCGCATTTTCATCCTCCAGGATTGAGGAATGTTTTTTAAGAAAGGCTTCCGCCTCTGCAATTGTTTTAATTCTTACTCTCCCCCCCTCCCAGAACATTAACATTCCTTCGGGCATCGACCACCTGAACCACACCCCTTTTTTATATAATCTTTTGGATAAGAAGGAGTACTTACTTCTTATCTCTCGAATCTTTTTCGGGATCTGTTTCAGAATGGCAACTTCACTCTGTTGATATATCAAGGGACCGTCTCTCTGTGCTCTCAGGATTTATTTTATTTATTTATTTTACTTTATTAAATTTATACCCCACCCTTCTCTTGTTAGGACCCAGGGCGGTGCACAGGCATTATTTAAAACCACAAAATACAATATATATCAATTAAAATAAATTAAATTAATTAAACCCGTGCTAAAACCCATGTTAAAACCTTGCCAAATTATAATTTATTTTTAAAAAGTCAGAAACGGGGGGGCTATCCTAGGCCGGCTTGTTGGAATAAATACGTCTTAAGACGTTGGCGGAAGAGGTGGAGGTCTGAGATAGTGCGAAGGTCGGGGGGTAGGTCGTTCCAGAGGGTCGGGCCCGCCACAGAGAAGGCCCTTCCCCTGGGTGTCGCCAACCGGCATTGCCCCGCTGACGGCACCCGGATAAGACCCTCTCTGTGGGAGCGGATCGGACGAAGGGATGTATGGGGCAGGAGGCGGTCTCGTATATAGCTAGGCCCCAAGCCATGGAGTGATTTAAAGATGGTCGTCAACACCTTGAAGCGCACTCGAAAGGCCACAGGCAGCCAGTGCAGCTCGTGCAGGAGAGGTGTTACGTGAGTTTGCCTTGAGGCACCCATAATCACCCGCATTCTGTACTAACTATAGCTTTCGAGTGCACCTCAAGGGGAGCCCCATGTAGAGAGCGTTACAGTAATCCAGCCGGGATGTCACAAGCGCTTGAGTGACTGGCGTACCTGATAGAATGCCCCCCTGGCCACAGCCGCCACATGGTCCTCCATGGACAGCCGGGAATCCAGGAGGACGCCCAAGTTGCACGCCCTCTCCACGGGGGCCAGTTGTTCGCCCCCAATGGCCAGTGTTGGACTTATCTGGCTGAACCGGGGTGCCGGAAACCACAGCCACTCAGTCTTGGACGGGTTGAGTTTGAGTTTGTTACTACCCATCCAGATCCGTACGGCCTCCAGACACCGGGATAGCACCTCGACGGCATCGTTGGGGTGGTTTGGGGTGGATATGTACAACTGGGTGTCATCAGCGTACAGATGGTATTCCACCCCAAAACCACGGATGATCTCACCCAGCGGCTTCATGTAGGTGTTAAATAGGTGTGGCGAGAGGACCGACCCCTGAGGGACCCCACATGTGAGGGGCCTCGGGGATGACCTCTGCCCTCCTGCCAACACCCATTGCGACCGACCAGAGAGGTAGGACGAGAACCACCGTAGAACGGTGCCTCTCAGCCCCAACCCCCCGAATCGGTGCAATAAGATACCATGGTCGATGGTATCAAAAGCCGCTGAGAGGTCTAATAGGACAAGGATAGAAGAACAACCTCTATCCCGTGCCTTCCAGAGATCATCAACCAATGTGACCAATGCCGTCTCGGTGCTGTGACCGGGCCGGAAGCCGGACTAGCGAGGGTCTAGATAATCAACTTCCTCCAGATGTCGGGGAAACTGTTGAGCCACCACACTCTCAACAACCTTCACTAAAAAGTGAAGGTTGGAGACGGGACGATAGTTCTCTAATAAAGCTGGGTCCAGGGATGGTTTCTTGAGGAGGGGCCTCACCACCGCCTCTTTCAAAACGGTGGGCAAGTACCCCTCACTCAGAGATGAATTCACAATGCCCTGGAGCCAGCCTCGTGTCACCTCCCAGGATGCCAGTACAAGCCAGGAGGGGCACGGGTCCAATAAACATGTGGTGGCTCTAAGGTTCCTCCGCAACCTGTCCATATCCTCGGTAGTAACAAAGTCAAACTCCTCCCATGGTGTTATCTCAAGACCAGCACCGGACGCCTCGACTGGGCCACTAGTGGAGGGCAACTCGTTCCGAATCTGAGTGATTTTGTCCTGCAGAAATAGTCCAAATTCCTCTGCTCGACCCTGCAGAGGGGCTTCCCGCGGCCTCAAATGAAGGAGGGAGCGGGTCACCCCAAACAGGGCGGCAGGGCGGTTTTCTGCGGATGCAATAAGGGTGGCACAATACTCATGTTTGGCCACTCTTAGCGCCACTAAGTAAGTCCTAATATGGTCTCTCACTAGTGTTCGGTCAGCTTCGGATCGAGAAGATCTCCACCTACTCTCTAGGCGTCTCTTGCGGCGTTTCATCTCCCGAAGCTCCTCGGTAAACCAAGGAGCCTGGGTGACTCGACGCCGCATGAGAGGCTGCAAGGGCGCGACTCGGTCCAAGGCTCCCGTGGCCGCACTATACCACGCGGCCACTAGATCCTCAGTCGAGCCACGGGGCAGGGACACAGGTACTGGCTCAAGCTCCCTCTGGAACCTTTCCGGGTCCATCAGGCACCTGGGGCGGAACCAACTCGGAGTCTCCGGTTCCGCCTCCCCGCGGTGGGGTGTGACGGTTGGAAAGTCTATCTGAAGGAGAGAGTGATCTGTCCATGACAAGGGTAAGATGACTAAATCCCCTGTTCCGAGATCACTAATCCAGTGTCCAGAGACAAAAATCAGATCCAGCGTGTGTCCTCCCTCGTGAGTGGGGCCCTGAACTACTTGGGTCAGGTCCATGGCCATCATGGAAGCCATGAACTCCTGAGCTGCCTCGGATGTTTCGCTCGCCGATGGCAGGTTAAAGTCCCCCATGACTATAAGTCTGGGGGTATCCACCGCCATCGCGGCGATCACCTCGAGTAGCTCGGGCAGGGCTGCTGTTACATAGCGGGGAGCCAGGTATACAACCAGCAAGCCCAGCTGCCTCCCTAGGCCCCATTTCACGAAGAGGGACTCACAGCCGGTCATCTGAGGCACAGTGGTCTCCTTCGGCTCCAGACTTTCCTTAGCAATAACCGCCACCCCCCCACCCCTGCCTAGGGCCCTAGGCTGATGAAATGCATGATAGCCTGGTGGGCACATTTCCACAAGGGGTAAACCCCCCTCGGGGCCCAACCAGGTCTCCGTAATTCCCACCAGGTCCGGGTCCCCCTCTGACACAAGGTCATCCCTTGTCGACCTTCTTACAAATTTAACATGTATCTCTCTGGGTACTTCATTTATCCTGCCCTGGGTCCTTTTGTAGGAGATAGGTGCGGGATACAAATATAATAAAATCTAAATCAGTACAGCAGCATACAAGTATTGTAAATAAATTTTAAATGACATTTTGATTAACAATTTCTTTTTTTTTAAACCCTCAAAAACTGTCCTTAGAAGAAGTTGGAACTGTCATCAACTAATACTGGGTCAACTGGTAATTTTAGCAGCAAACAATCTGTTGTATTATAAAACCAGGGCCACTGAGTCTGATGACCTTTAGCAAGTAGTTTTACACAATTTATCTCACAATACCTAACTGGATGAATTACATAATTTTTGGTGCTAATATTAATTAATTTAATACTAACTTGACTTGAGAAATGACTCAAAGTGGCACAGAATATAACACAGAAGCACAATCACTTGGAAATACATGTATTGTATTTATGAAACTAATTCTGATTTGAGCAGTGAATTTGGGATCTACTTTTGGTGAAAAGGATACAGTTGATTTAGTATGGGATCTTATTAATTTATATTTTGACACCACGGTCACAGAATCTAAATATCCACAACAATTGCTTGTACAGGTAGCTCTCGACTTATTACCACAACTGAGCCTAGAATTTATGCTAGTAAGTGAGAAATTTGGTGAGTCTTGCCCCATTTTATGACTTTTCTTTCCACATTTGTTAAGTGAATCACCACTGTTGTTAAATTAGTAACACGGTTGTTACAAAATGTGATCCACTGGAGAAGGAAATGGCAATCCACTCCAGTATCTTTGTCATGAAAACGCCATGGATGTTCCCAAAAGGCAAACAGATATGATGCTGGAAGATGAGCCCCTCAGGTCAGAAGATTCCAATATGCTACTGGGGAACAGCAGAGGAGTAGTACTAGTAGCACCAGAAAAAGTGGCTGGGCCAAAACCAAAAGGATCCTCAGCTGTGGATGTATCTGATGGTGAAAGGAAAGTCCGATGCTGTAAAGATCTATACTTCATAGGAACCTGGAATGTAAGATCCATGAATCAAGGCAAGTTGGACATGGTCAAACAAGAGATGATAAGACTGAACATTGAACATTTCAACAAACTAAAATGGACAGGAATGGGTGAATTTAATTCAGATGACCATCAGGTATACTACTGCAGGCAAGAATCCCTAAGAAGAAATGGAGTAGCCTTCATAGCCAATAAAAGTATAGGAAAAGCAATACTGGGAAAGAATCCCCAAAATGACAGAATGATCTCAGTTCGAATCCAAGGCAAACCATTCAACATCACAGTAGTCCAAGTCTATGCCCCAACCACTGGTGCCAAAGAGGATGAAATTGATGGTTCTATGAAGCCCCACAGCACCTTATAGAATTAACACCAAAAAATGATGGCCTTATCATCATGGGGAATTGGAATGCTAAAGTAGGAAGCCAAAAGATAACCGAAATAGTAGGCAAGTTTGGCCTTGGAGTACAAAATGAAGCAGGGCACAGGCTGATAGAGTGTTTGTCATAGCAAACACTCTTTTCCAACAGCCCAAGAGACAACACTACACATGGACATCACCAGATGGTCAACACAAGAATTAGATTGACTATGTGCTCTGCAACCAAAGATGGAGAAGCTCTAAACAGTCAGTAAAAACAGGACCAGGAGCTGACTGTGGCTCAGATCATGAGCTTCTCATTGCAAAATTTAGGTTTAAATTGAAGAAAGTAGGGGAAAGCACTAGGCCACTCAGGTATGAACTAAATTATATCCCTGATGAATATACAGTAGAGGTAACAAATTACCTCTATCAGATCTAAAGGAATTAGATCTGATAGAGTGCCTGAAGAAGTATGGAGGTTCACAACATATTACTGTGATTTGTGAAAAGGGATGGTAAGAAAAAAACAAGATTGAATGTATGAATTATACAATGTAATACATATGTATTTTTGCCACTTGCTTTTCTTATACTGTATTTGTATGAAGTCTCAGAGGAGATCACCACCTCTGACATGGAAGCCACTAAAATGTCATTATATACCCTATAACCCTTTTTCCTACATATCCTATATTGTAAAAACCACAATAAAAACTAATATCATAAAAAAGAGGGTGTGCAAATTGCACGCCCAAAGGGCCCACAACATTGTACAAGAGGTAGCAACTAAAACCATCCCAAAGAAAAAGAAATGCAAAAAAGCAAAATGACTGTCTGAGGAAGATTTTCAAATAGCTGAGGAAAGAAGGGAAGTGAAAGGCAAGGAAGAAAGAAAAAGGTACACCCAATTGAATGCAGAATTCCAGAGAATAGACTTCCGTTTCCGGTCTTCAGAGGCAACGGATGGAGTTCGCGCTCCGCCCGCTGCTTGCTCTCCTGGTGCCCCCCCCCGGGGGCACAGGAAGCTCTGTAGGAGTTCCCTGCCGCAGGGGCGGCTGGCCGGTGACCCCCCCCAGTTCGGTGGTGACCGGTGGGGGAGGTCCCAGCTTCGCCCTAGGAGCCGGGAAGCCAATGCGGGGAGGCTTCGGTCTTTTCGTAGATGAATTCTCGGAACAAACCGCAACAATAAAAAGTTAGCTGGAATGTCGGGGGCGGCGGATGCCTTTCAATCTTCTATCTCCAAATGACAGACAAGCAGGAATGTGAGTCTTGGTGTTCATTTGATTTTAAACGGGAAATGGAGGGGGGTGTTTGCTTGATAGAACCCCCTCTCGGAAGAAAAGCGGCGTTTAAAAAAGAAGCTATCTCCAGAAACGGAGAGAGGCTTGGGAATGACTTACCATCTAAGCAATAATTGAAAAGTATATGAAACTATGTGTTTAATTGTAACAACTTGTGAGGCAACCTTCTAACAAGAGAGGATTGGAACTTTCACTTTTCTTCCCACCAGAAGGAGGGGCGGATGGGCTCTCCCTTGTCCTCCGCTGGAAAGTTTTAACTGTTAAAGAATTTTCCCTTCTGTGATTAAACTATGAGACTTTAAAATTCACATCGAGGCTTCTCCCCTGGGAATCTTCGGGATCTCTACTGAGTGGACAATTGGATTGGCAATAAAGATTGCTCTTGGCTCCCTTAATCTGTTCTAAGACTAAACTTTCATCTGAATTGCCTTGGACTGTACCGGCTACCCGCCCTTCTGACGCCATCTTTTCTTTTGTTAAGAACAATGACTTCCAAAAAGCCACCACCTGGGAAAGCGCACTCTGCCCCCTCTTCTACCCGATCCAGCCCAGCCATACAGTCAAAGATTACTTCACTATTACAGGCTGTGGGTGAGACCACACAGGACTTATCGGTCAATGAGATGTTTCAAGAAATGATGAAGAACAACGAAAAAATAATGGAAAATGTAAATGAAATGCGAAAGGAACTGATAAATTTAAAATTAGAAATATCGGAAATACAACAAAATACAAAGGATAACAAACAAAGAATAGAGGTGTTGGAGGGAGGGGTGGCTGGGATGGGAAATGAGGTAAAGGGAATACAAAAAGAAAGTTCGGAATTAGGGAATTATATTTCAAAATTGGAGTTTGAAAGAATGTCACTTTTTCTTAGATTTCAAAACATACCAGAGTCAGATGCAGAAGATTTGAAAGATATTATGATTACAATATTAGCGGATTATCTTCAAAAAAATAAAGAACAAATTGCATGGCATATTGATCTGGTTTATAGAATCAATTCGGCATGTGCAAGGACACATAATGTCCCAAGAGAAGTCCATGTAAAATTTTTAAGGAAGTCCACGAGGGAGGAGATTCTGAGAGCCCAAAGGGGAGGGCCTTTGAAATACCAAGACAATGAGACAATCATTTTGAAGCAAATCCCAAAGAAAATTAGAGACATGAGAAGGAATTATTCCTTCCTATCTAAGAAACTATTTAAAAAAGGGATCTGGTTCAAATGGTTGTTACCAGAAGGGGTGTTGGTTTTCTGGGAAGGGAGTAGAATTAGAATCAAAACTTTAGAAGAGGCAAATGCTTTTTCTCAAAAATACTCCATATTCCTAGGAGACGATGAAGGAGGAACAGTGGGGGGGGGGGGGCTCCCGATGACAGGGGGAAAGAAGCAATAGCCAAAAGACTTAGGTCTCAAAAATGATACTATTTAAAAATTTTATTTGAATGTTGTCATGATTGACGGTAAGGAAAAACAAGAAGAATGAACATAGAAAATATGCAATGTATTTGTTATTGTGCTTGTCTTTTTTTTTTACTAAAACCTGTACTATGATGAAGTTTGGGGGGGACCGCCGGCTCCGGCATGAAGCTACTAAAATGTAACGTTTTTTCCTATACCCTTTTCCCATTATTATTTTGTAAAAACCAATAAATTCTTTTAAAACCAGAATTCCAGAGAATAGCTAGATAATTGTCCCTGATAACCACAATGGGGTGGTCACTCACCTAGAGCCAGACACTCTAAAATGTGAAGTCAAATGGTCCTTAGGAAATCTGAGCAACAACAAAGCTAGTGGAGGTGACAGTATTCCAGATGAGTTATTCAAAATCTTAAAAGACGATGCAGTAAAAGTGCTACACCCAATTTGCAAAGTTGGAAAGCTCAACAGTGGCCACAGGATTGGAAAAGGTCAGTTTACATTCCAATTCCAAAGAAAGATCATTGCTAAAGAATATTCAAACTATCGCACCATTGCACTCATTTCATATGCTAGTAAAGTTATGCTCAAAATCCTACAATCTAGCTTGTAGGATTTCCTACAAAATCTTACAAGCTAGGCTCCAACAGTATGTGGACTGAGAACTACTAGAAGTACAAGCAGGATTTCTCTAGAAACTAGAGATCAAATCTCCAACTTACATGGCAATCATGGAGATCATGGAGAAAGCTAGAGAGTTCCAGAAAAACAAATACTTCTGCTTCATTGAGTATGCTAAAGCCTTTAATTGTGCAGCTCACAACAAATTATGGCAAGTTCTTAAAGAGATGGGAGAACCAAACCATCTTATTTGTTTCTTGAGAAACCTGCATGCAGGTCAAGAAGCAGCAGTGAGAACTGGACACAGAACCACTGATTGATTCTGTTACGTACAGATGTACATAGCACAGATTTGCATGTCCCCGCAGATTGGTTCGCCAAACCATGGAAAATTTGAATCGCTGTCATTGGCCAGCTAGTCTGCCTGAGCTCAATAAATGGAGAGCTCCGGCAGCCTGCTGGCAGTTTGTATTGCAGCTGCTAGGGAAATAAAAGTGCTGAACGCTTCTCAAGCCTCTTGTCTCTTCTTCCCACACTGATATAACACTGGCAATGAAAGACAAAGGAAACTGACCATCCACCTCATGGCATCCACAGCTATAAGATGGCTGTGATCGCCAGATCGCCACCAAGTGCAAATTCATCAACCTGGAAGAGATGATGAGGGATAGAATCATCCTGAGCATGAGAGACCTCTCACTATAAAAGAAGTTACTGGTCAGGAGAGGGGTCACCTTTAAAGACGTGGTTAAGGACCAAGAGCCTCGGAATCATCTGACAACTCCTCAGCGGACATCAGAAAGGCCAGTGGGTTGCATCATGCCTATAGAGAACCTGACTGGGCCACGGAAGTCCTGGAATACAAAGAATTGGAAGACACTGATGCCATCCACCGAATCTACCCGGACCGGCGGCTGAACCCCAGGGACTATGAAAGTAAGCAGCCCCACTGCTCCGGCTGCATGGGGTTCCACACGAGAGTGGCATGCCATTTCTTTTTTTAAAATATATTTTTATTATTTTTACATTTAAAAACAATGTAGTACTGCAGAATCGAAGTGGCTATACATTCACATTATACACAATTAGTCTCAACCATTAACTATCCAATCACAATATATACAGTTTGTTCCAGTCTTGTCACCTTGTCGTAATCTGTTCCAAATTTCAAAATATTCTGATTCCCCCTTATTTTTAGGTTCAAGAGGGAGCCTATCTGCTTCCGCACAGGCCAACACTTTTCTGATTATATCTAGCTCTGATGGTGTATTCCCCCCCCCCCAATATTGTG
Source organism: Rhabdophis nuchalis (assembly GCA_039707465.1). Lineage (NCBI taxonomy): Eukaryota > Metazoa > Chordata > Lepidosauria > Squamata > Natricidae > Rhabdophis > Rhabdophis nuchalis. The sequence continues at coordinate 70,084,398 of CM077648.1, forward strand.
CAAAAGTTATGCGTGCCGCAGTTAGTACATGTATAATTAGATAGAGTACATTTTTCTTAAACCCCTTCGGTATTATGCCTAGGAAAAAAATTTCTGGCTTAAACAATATTTGGTCTCTAACCATTTGTTCCAACCATGATTGAATCATTTTCCAATATCTTTTGGCCTCATTGCACGGCCATCACATATGATAAAAAGTGCCTGGTGTTTTTTCACACTTCCAACAATTTGGGGGCAGATTTTTAGACATTTTCGAAAGCCATGCTGGGGGGAGATGCCATCTGTAGAACATCTTATAGAGGTTTTCTTTATACGCTGTTGCCAATGTTAGTTTCCAATTGAGTATCCAAAGTTTTTCCCACTTAGCCAATTCCACATAATAACCAAAATTTTTCACACAGGCAACCATAGTTTTCTTGACATGTTCTCCCTCGAGTTTATATTCCAATAAAAATCTATACAGCACTTTGATCAGCTTGTTTTCTCTCTCTATCAAAAGTTTATCTAATACTGTGTAATCTTTAGCAATACCTTCCTTCTTTCTGTCGTGTGCAAACCTTGATTGTATCTGCAAATAGGACCATCATTCTACTTGTACCCCTTGTGATGCCAAATCTAATCTAGTTTTAATCTCCCCCTGTCTGTTCAATAACTCTTTATATGTGACAATATTTCCCATATTAATTAAATTTGGGTGTATATAAGCTTCTATTGTAGATAGCCAGATGGTTATTTTGGTATAGTGGTCATGTTTAATTTTGTTCCATATAGATAACAGGGATTGTCTGATATAGTGTCTATTGAAATATTTGTGTGCAGATCTTTTTTCATACCACAGGAAGGCATGGCATCCTGCTTGGAAGTCATGACCTTCCAATTTAAGTAACCTTTTATTGTGCAACATTATCCATTCTTTTAAAAATGTTAGGGTGGCCGGAATATAATAAAGTTCCCAGTCTGGAACGCCAAGTCCTCCTTTTTCCTTAGTATCTTGCATGGCTTTGAGTTTTATTCTTGGTTTTCTTCCCTGCCAAATAAATTTTGAAACCAATTGATTCAAATCCTTAAAGAAACCTTTTTCTAATTTAATTGGGATATTCTGAAAAAGAAATTTTGGAAGTACATTCATTTTTATAACTGCAATCCTACCCATCAGGGACAATTGTAGGTTTTTCCACCTTTCTAGGTCTTTCTTAGTTTTGTTGATCAAATTAGTATAGTTGTCTTCCTTGATGGACGCACACCTCCTAGATAAGTGTATACCTAGATATTTCACTTTTTTAACAATTTGGATACCCAATTTCTTCATTCATTCCTCTCTCAATTTAGATGTCAAATTTTTAACCAACATTTTAGTCTTTGTCATATTTATCTTTAAACCCGCTATTTTCCCATACTCTGTCAATTCCTCAATGAGTTTCGTACCAGACTTTATAGGAGCCTCTAAGCACAAACACTAGATCATCTGCAAAGGCCTGTAACTTAAATTGTTCCTTTTTGATTTCTAGTCCCTTTATCTGTTCATCTTTATGTACTTTCCTGGCTAGAACTTCTAAGGTTAATATAAACAACAGTGGACAACCTTTCTTGTACCTTTCTGGATTGCTATACTTTGCATTAATTCGCCATTAATTATTATTTTGGCTTTTTGATTTGCATATATTGCTCTAATTGTGTTTATAAATTTATCCCCAAATTCCATGTGTTCCAATTGTTGATGCAAGAATTTCCAGTTCATATTGTCGAATGCCTTTTGGGCATCGAGAAAAAATAGTGCAACCTGTTTTTCATTATGTACTTCATAATATTCGAGAATATCCAGCATAATTCTCATATTGTTTTTAATTTGTCTTCTGGGGAGGAATCCATTTTGATCTGTGTGGATAAACGATGTGAGGAAATTTTCAACCGTTCTGCTATTATCATAGCAAAAATCTTGTAATCTGCATTTAGCAGTGAGATTGGTCTGAAATTTTGTATAAACATCTGATCTGAGTCCCCCTTAGGTATTAGTACAATGTTAGCATCCGTCCATGATAGCAGTGTCTTCGCCTCTTTCAGCACAGCATTATAAACTTCCAACAATGTTGGGATGAGCATATCCTGGAATTCTTTATATATTTCTGCTGGCAGTCCATCCGGCCCTGCAGCTTTATTAGTCTTTTGTCTTTGTATGACCCAATTATCTCTGATGTTTTAATTTCTTCATTGAGCATATCTTTTATTTCCTCTGGTATCGTTGGCAGATCAGACTTTTCCAGTTATTGTAGTATTCCTTCCTTTGTATAGTCTCGGTTTTCTTTATATAATTGTTGATAGAACTCTTGGATAATCCTTTTCTTTTCCTCTAGTTTATAGCAGATCTCACCTTTTTCATCTTGTAGTTTATTGATCCAATTCTCTTGCTTCTGCTTCCTCAGCCTATAGGATAGCTACCGCCCCGGTTTATTTGCATTCTCAAATAAATTTTGTTTTGCTTTTTTTTATAGACACTGCCAATTTTGCTTTTTAAAATATAGCCAATTCATGTTTAATCAGTTTCATACTTCCTTTTATGCTTATATTTTGTGGTTTCTTTTGAAGTTCACTCTCTAAGTTCCTATAGCTTTCTTTCAATTATCTTATTTTATGATTCTCAATTTTTTCTTCCTAGCTGTAGCCAATATCGTGACCCCTCTTATAAATGCCTTAATTGTATCCCATAGGTTTTGTATGGATGTGTGCCTGGCCAGCTTTCTTTGAAGGAAAATCTCAATTCCTGATTAACTCTTTTAATATATTCCTGATCCTTTAGGATTGTTCTATTGAATAACCAATGATAACTCCCCTTTTGTTTTTTCCATGTAATCCTCAAAGGATTATGGTCAACCCATAAATTGGGTTCTATGTCTATCTCCTTCACTTCCGAGATTAACTCCATTGACATCCAGACCATATCTACCCTTGACCAGGATTCATGTCTATTCGAGTAAAAGTTATACTGCTCTCCCTCTGGACATCTTTCTCGCCATATATCATAAATATTTAATTCTTTGGCCATTTGGAAGAATGACCTGGGCAAAATTCTCCTAGCTCCTTTTTTTCCTCTTAACACTTTTATAGTCCCACTTCTGGTCAACTATAGCATTGAAATCACTCATTAAACGTTTCCCATCTCTCGAATAATGCTATGTAGTCTATGATAAAAATTTCCCTGACCTTCATTAGGTGCATATATTATAAGCAATAATGCCTTTTTTTGTTTAACATTATTTCTACAATCAATATTCTCCCCTCCTCATCATGATAAATTAATTTAGTCTGGATCGTGTCTTTAACATATAGCGCTATTCCTCTTTTCTTTTGATCAGCTAATGCCGTGTATAGTTTGCCCAATCTAGGATATTCCAAGGTCTGGATCTGTCGTTTTGGTATTTGGACCTCTTGCAGTGCAATTATATTGTAATTCAAACGTTTTTGTTTATTAAAGGTTGTTTTTCTTTTCTGGGGCAGGTTTAGACCAGTGATATTCAAAGATAGAATATTGATTTCTCCTGATATGATTCTTTGTGTAGTTAGGTCATGTGCTTCTTGTTGCCCTTGTATCTCTCTTGCTTCTTCCCCTTTTTTCTCTAAAACAACTTCTTTCTCCTTTCTTGTCTCCGCTAGTTCCTTTTCTCTTCTTATCTGTGCCCTGAGTCCTTACATCCTTGTTTCCAACAGATCTCCTTTGTCTTCCTCAACCTCCTGCCCAACCAGATTATTGTAGAAATCTTCCGCTTGTTCCACCTGTCTATTCTGAATCTTCTATCTTTCCAAGTTACCAGTATACCCTCCAGCATCAACCATCTGAAGTTAATTTCGTATTTATTCAGCACAGATGTTAAAAATTGATAGGGCTTTCTTAGTTCTCTGATTTCCCTCGGTACCTGTTTTAGGACTGTTAATTGTCATTGATTATGTACAACCAGCTCGTCTCTTGTTCTATTCAACTTCCCTCGGGTGATTGTTCTTTTTCCATAGTTTGGCTGGATTCTGTATGTCTCATTGATTTCACTTTTTTTTAAATTTGAATTTATTTATATTTATATCCCGCCCTTCTCCACAGAGGATCCAGGGCAGCGCACAGGAATTTAAAAACATACAAAAATACAAAAAATAAATACATAATTTAAAATATATTAACTTGCCATCTCATCCTTTCCTATTCCCAAAGACTTTGCCATAAGGTTGGCCATCATATCTGGTAAATCTTCGCCTTTTTTACTTTACATTCTGAAACCATAGGAATTGGACTGCTTTCTCTGATTCTAACATGAGGACTGTTAAGCTCTTTGTTTAAATCAGCCTAGAACTCAGCTCCTCCATTTTTTTTCTCCTCCTTCTTCATCCGTCCTTCGATTACTTTTATTCTTTGTTCGTTTTTATTGATCTGTTCCTGGAACCTCAACTTTATCATCCATCTTCTGGATCCTCTTCTTTAGTTCTCCTGTATTGTTTCTTATTTCTCTAATAGCCATTTTGAGTTCTTGGTAGTTTTTAGCCATTGCTTCTTGCATACTTTGTAACATCATCTGAAACTCCTTGGTTGAATTAGATCTTTCTCTCTGGGTCATATCCTCAGAGGGTCTTTGGCAGCCTCTAGAGATGGCTGGAATGCTGGCTTCCTCCCCATGCCAGTTTTTGTTAGATTTGTAATGCTTGTCATTTTTTTTGAAGAGTTGGATCCCTAAATTAGATAATTTCTAGAACTCCCACTTTCTTCTCTCACTTGTAACTTCCTCCAGTCTTCCTTCCTTCCTTCCTCCCTCCCTCCATCCCTCCCTCTCCATCTCCTCCCCCTGCCTCTCCTTTTCCCTCTTCCTCTACTCAATAGTCAATTTTAAGGGGTAATAAGGGGTAGTATGATTTATATATCAATAGGTTTGTATATTATATGAAAACAGCTATAATAGGATAGAGAGACGTATCAATTTATCACTATATATATATGTATGTGTGTGTGAGTATCATACTTATAATATTCCTATATTACTGTATTTCTATCAATCTATTCTGTTACCCTACAAGTAAATTCTAAGAGTGAATTCCTTCTAATTATTAATTATATTGTAATCAAACCATATCCTTGATACTAATGCCAATAATATCAAAAACTGTGGAATCAATAATCTTATAGCAGTAATACCAATGGCAATAACAATATGTTCCTTTGATAGAGGTCTTATAACATTAATTTTATTAATTCTTAACCTTTAAGTTCAACCTTACTTATGCCCCTCCTGAAATAAGTGATTATATACAATATATATTCTTTCTCTCTCTCCGTGTCAGCCTTCGCTTTGCTGCATGCTTGGCTGCCATGGAAACGGGGAGGGTGGGGGTTTGTTTCACTATGTGTGCTGGAGGAAGATGGAGCTAGGTGGTGATATCGCTAGACCCAACGGTATCACATTCCATTCTGATGACCACTCTGGACGTGTTGCCCATCTGACATCGTGGATGATATTGCATTGGACACTACTGTGGGGGTCATGGGTTATTGGGGGTTGGCTTATGCTTTGATATGTACGCTTATTTATTTATTTATTTATTTATTTTATTAAATTTATATCCCGCCCTTCTCCTTGTTAGGACCCAGGGCGGCGCACAGGCATTATTTAAAAACACAAAAAACAATAAATATCTATTAAAATGTATTAAATTAATAAACCCGTGCTAAAACCCAATGTTAAAACCCTTGCCAATTATAAATTATTTTCTTAAAAAGTCAGAAATGGGGGCTATCCTAGGCCGGCTTGTTGGAATAAATACGTCTTAAGACGTTGGCGGAAGAGGCGGAGGTCCGAGATAGTACGGAGGTCGGGGGGTAGGTCGTTCCAGAGGGCCGGGCCCGCCACAGAGAAGGCCCTTCCCCTGGGTGTCGCCAACCGGCATTGCCCCGTCGACGGCACCCGAAGAAGACCCTCTCTGTGGGAGCGAATCGGACGAAGGGATGTATGGGGCAGGAGGCGGTCTCGTATATAGCTAGGCCCCGAGCCATGGAGCGATTTAAAGATGGTCATCAGCACCTTGAAGCGCACTCGAAAGGCCACAGGCAGCCAGTGCAGCTCGCGCAGGAGAGGTGTTACGTGGGTTTGCCTTGTAGCACCCATAATCACCCGCGCGGCCGCATTCTGTACTAACTGTAGCCTTTGAGTGCACCTCAAGGGGAGCCCCATGTAGAGAGCGTTACAGTAATCCAGCCGAGATGTCACAAGCGCTTGAGTGACTGTGCGAAGGGCTCCCCGGTCCAGTAAGGGGCGCAACTGGCGTATCAGGCGTACCTGATAGAACGCCCCCCTGGCCATGGCCGCCACATGGTCCTCCATGGACAGCCGGGAATCCAGGAGGACGCCCAAGTTGCGCGCCCTCTCCACGGGGGCCAGTTGTTCGCCCCCAATGGCCAGTGTTGGACTTATCTGGCTGAACCGGGGTGCCGGAAACCACAGCCACTCGGTCTTGGCCGGGTTGAGCTTGAGTTTGTTACTACCCATCCAGATCCGTACGGCCTCCAGACACAGGGACAGCACCTCGACGGCATCGTTGGGGTGGTTTGGGGTGGATATGTACAACTGAGTGTCATCAGCGTACAGATGGTATTCCACCCCAAAACCACGGATGATCTCACCCAGCGGCTTCATGTAGGTGTTGAACAGGAGTGGCGAGAGGACCGACCCCTGAGGAACCCCACATGTGAGGGGCCTCGGGGACGACCTCTGCCCTCCTGCCAACACCCATTGCGACCGACCAGAGAGGTAGGATGAGAACCACCGTAAAACGGTGCCTCTCAGCCCCAACCCCCCCAATCGGTGCAATAAGATACCATGGTCGATGGTATCAAAAGCCGCTGAGAGATCTAATAGGACAAGGATAGAGGAACAACCTCTATCCCGTGCCCTCCAGAGATCATCCACCAACGCGACCAATGCCGTCTCGGTACTGTGACCGGGCCGGAAGCCAGACTGGCGCGGGTCTAGATAATCAACTTCCGCCAGATGTCGGGGAAACTGTTGAGCCACCACACTCTCAACAACCTTCACTAAAAAGTGTAGGTTGGAGACGGGACGATAGTTCTCTAATAAAGCTGGGTCCAGGGATGGCTTCTTGAGGAGGGGCCTCACCACCGCCTCTTTCAAGACGGTGGGCAAGGACCCCTCACTCAGAGATGAATTCACAATACCCTGGAGCCAGCCTCGTGTCACCTCCCAGGATGCCAGTACAAGCCAGGAGGGGCACGGGTCCAATAAACATGTGGTGGCTCTAAGGTTCCTCCGCAACCTGTCCATATCCTCGGTAGTAACAAAGTCAAACTCCTCCCAAGATGTTATCTCAAGACGGGCACCGGACGCCACGACCGGACCACAAGTGGAGGGAACCTCGTTCCGAATCTGATTGATTTTGTCCTGCAGGAAAACTCCAAATTCCTCTGCTCAACCCTGCAGAGGGGCTTCCCGCGGCCTCAAATGCAAGAGGGAGCGGGTCACCCCAAACAGGGCGGCAGGGCGGTTTTCCGCGGACGCGATAAGGGTGGCACAATACTCACGTTTGGCCACTCTTAGCGCCACTAAATAAGTCCTAATATGGTCTCTCACTAGTGTTCGGTCAGATTCGGATCGAGAAGATCTCCACCTACTCTCTAGGCGTCTCTTACGGCGTTTCATCTCCCGAAGCTCCTCGGTAAACCAAGGAGCCTGGGTGACTCGACGCCGCATGAGAGGCCGCAAGGGCGCGACTCGGTCCAAGGCCCCCGTGGCCGCACTATACCATGCGGCCACTAGATCCTCAGTCGAGCCGTGCGACAGGGACACATGTACTGGCCCAAGCTCCCTCTGGAACCTTTCCGGGTCCATCAGGCGCCTGGGGCGGAACCAACTCGGTGTCTCCGGTTCCGCCTCCCCGCGGTGGGGTGTGACGGTTGGAAAGTCTATCCGAAGGAGAGAGTGATCTGTCCATGACAAGGGTAAGATGACTAAATCCCCTGTTCCAAGATCACTAATCCAGTGTCCAGAGACAAAAATCAGATCCAGCGTGTGTCCTCCCTCGTGCGTGGGGCCCTGAACTACTTGGGACAGGTCCATGGCCGTCATGGAAGCCATGAACTCCCGAGCTGCCTCGGATGTCTCGCCCGCCGATGGCAGGTTAAAGTCCCCCATGACCATAAGTCTGGGGGTCTCCACCGCCATCGCGGCGATCACCTCGAGTAGCTCGGGCAGGGCTGCTGTTACATAGCGGGGAGCCAGGTATACAACCAGCAAGCCCAACTGCCTCCCTAGGCCCCACTTCACGAAGAGGGACTCACAGCCGGTCGTCTGAGGCACAGTGGTCTCCTTCGGCTCCAGACTTTCCTTAACGATAACCGCCACCCCCCCACCCCTGCCTAGGGCCCTAGGCTGATGAAATGCACGGTAACCTGGTGGGCACATTTCCACGAGGGGTAGACCCCCCTCGGGGCCCAACCAGGTCTCCGTAATTCCCACCAGGTCCGGGTCCCCCTCTGACACAAGGTCATTTATGAGGGGAGCTTTGTTCACCACAGACCTGGCGTTGCAGAACATCAACCTAGGGCACCGGCTCTGTAATCCCTGACCGCCTAGCCCACGAGTGGAGCACAGGGGGTTGGGGCAAGCGATCACTCGTAGCCAGCGACCACGAGCCCCCAACCCATGATGGACATCCTGTCTCCCACCGCCCCTGCCCCTCCCTAAGACCAACCGAATGGGACGGCCCTCAACAGAGATGATCCCTGATCCCCCCTCCCTAATGGACTCCTCCTTTATCCCACTTCCGCCAGCCGGCCCTATAACTTGACCCCCCTCTGACTGCATAAACCCTCCCCCCACCCCAGGACCCCTTAAAAACCGAATTAAAAATTTGCATAAAAACCCCCTTAGTTTGCGCCTCGCCCACCTCTCAGGATCTATCAATCCATCCTCAAGGTGGGCCCGTGTTAGATGAGGGGGCCAGACCTGCGAGAGGGGAAACTCTCGCAAGCCAAGGAGCTCTGTTCTGGAGTACGACAATAGCGTAGTAACGGCACTGGTTCTAAGAAAGGGGGGGAATCGTCTACGATGTTACAATGCAAGTCGGAATTAATACAGCAAGCTAAAACTTAAAAGCGTAAGGTAATATAGATGAAAAAGTGCGGCAGGTAGTCCAGGTGGGGTGGAAAAGTCACTCCAGCGGGGGGGTGGGGGGGTAGTAGATGGCAGAAATAGTCTTCCCCCAGATAGTTCTCTCATCCCGCCTAGATGATCAAGTGCGGCAGGTAGTCCAGGTGGGGTGGAAAAAGTCTCTCCAGCGGGGGGTGGGTGGGGGGGTAGTAGATGTCGGAAATAGTCTTCCCCCAGATAGTTCTCTCATCCCGCCTTTCCACTCCTCGGCCCATTTGATCATCAGTCCATCCTTGCCTCGTCCCTAGCTCCCAAACCAGCCCAAATCAAGATGGATTGGGCAGGGACTGCACAGGCCGGGTGGAGGCCGCGCGGCTTGCTGTCATTACCGCGCGGCCTGATCTTCAACCCACACCCGGCCCGGCCTCCTCCATCTTCGCCCTGGTCGCCCGGCCTACCTCTTCTCTGGGCGTCCCAGGGCTGTATCAAGGCCGCTGGGGCTGCACAGGCCGGTTGAAGGCCGCGCGGCCTGTTGCCATTTCCGCGCGGCCTGATCTTCAGCTCGTAGCCGGCCCGGCCTCCACTCGTTCTTCACCCAGGTCGCCCGGCCTACCTCCTCTTCGGGCGACCTAGGGCCACAACAAAGGACGCCAGGGACACCAGGGCCGTTCCGACGCTCCGGGACATTCGGAGCTCGCCACCCAGCACTCGCCATGCCGCCGACGCTCGCCTCTCCGCCAGGCGCCTCTCTGTTCTCCGCCCAGCACTCTCCGTTCTCCTCTCCGCGCCGCGCGGCGTTCGCCTCGCCGCCCGATGCCGCGCGGCGTTCGTCTCGCCGCCCGGCGCTTACCCCACTCGCTCGCCTCGCCCGCCACGCCGTCCGCGCTCTCCGCGGGCCGAAAATCCCTCGGCGGGTCGGCAGGTGGACCAACTTGCAAGGCCAGCCCTCAAAGCTGGAAAAAGAGGGCTGGCGACGACCCCCCAGGGCCAAAAGACCCCTCAGGCCCAGCCGCGCTCAGCATGGAGCCTCCATTACTCGCGCATGCGCAAACCACCTCTTAGCGCCTAAAGTAGTCACTCCTTGCTTAACTTTCGCTGCTGTCCTTTCTTATTCAGTAAAAGTAACCTTAATCGTTTGAAATATGCTTAAGTGTGGTCTTTCCTGAGTAATGGAAGAAGCAAGCCTGACATAAAGCAAGGAGTCACCTTTCACACTCAACTCTAAGCTAACAACTTCTGTAGTGAGTGTAATAAAACAATAAAACCGAAGCCAAATGTCGGATCCCGGGAAAGAAGAACCTCTGGGGGCGACAGCACTCGACCCGACTGCCCTGAAAGAAGAAACAAGGTCAGTAATGGAATTATTGGCTGATCTTAGCGTGGAACCTAAACCCGAGGAAAGATCAACTCACCATTGCTGGTCTGAGGGAGTGGGGATGAAGAGAGCCGCCTTTGAAGGAATTGCCCCCGGGGTTACAACCACCAGATGCCAGCAAGCCCACTCCCCCCCCTTTGGGAACAGATAAAGGAAGAGAAACACTTAAGAGAGATGGCAAGAGATCTAATCCGTCAAGGTGGATGACAATAAGAAGGCCCGAGAAAGAAAGTGGGGGAGGGATCCTAGCCCTTTGGATTGGAAAGAGAAAGAACAAGAGCAAAAGACCCCCCCCCCCAGGAAAAGGAGAGGGAGGGCCCCCGGGCACGCGCTGAAACTCCTAGGGGAAGTGCCCCAAGAGCAGATCAACAGAGAGAACCAAGCCCCGCACCACGTAGAGTTTCAAGGCTCCCCCCCTGGGGATTAAGTTTGGAGGAAACTCGCACAAAAATTGGAACTGGCAGGTTTAGAACAAAGGATGGCTCTCTGTAATCTGTGATACAAACTTTGGTGCAAGAAATCAAGGCCCAGAGAGAAGAAAATAGTAACTTTAAGAAGGAACTTCTGGAAACACGGAAGCAAGTGCAGGAGAACACACAGAAGACTGAAGAGTTGGAAGGGGGGCTGGCGGGGGCAAAAGGAGAGTTTTAAAAGGTTACCAGTGAGGTTGTAGAATTAACTGGGCATGTGTCTAGGACTGATTTTGAAAGGATGACATATTTTTTAAGATTTCAGAACATTTCTGAGGAACCTGGTGAATGTCTCCCTGAACTCATGAGCACAATTTTAGCAGATTATTTACATAAACCTAAGGATGAGATCAGAGGGGACATTGACCTTGTTTACAGAATAAATTCTCCATATGCCAGGATAAATGAAGTACCCAGAGAGATACATGTTAAATTTGTTAGAAGGTCAACCAGAGAGGAAATTTTGAAGGCGCAAAGAGGGGGACCGTTAATTTACCAACAAAAGGAGGTTGTCATCTTGAAGCAGATCCCAAAAAAGATTAGGGAGATGAGAAGGAGGTACTCCTTCTTATCCAAAAAATTGTTTGATCACGGGATCTGGTTCAAGTGGGCGATGCCCGAAGGGATGCTGGTGTTCTGGGAAGGAGGAAGAGTGAGGATTAAAACAGTTGCTGAGGCGGAAGCCTTTTTAAAAAAACATTCCTCTGTCCTGGGGGAAGATCCAGGGGGGGCAGGGGGGGCCACGGCCCCGCCCGCTGGGGGCCTGGAAGGAGAGATAGAAGACACAATTGCCAAGAGACTTAGATCCAAAAAATAACTTTGCCTTGATTTTTGAGTAATATTGTATAACATGTGTATCTGGATTTTTGCAAATGACTGACAGCATTGAACTGAGAATTTAGAAATATGTACTTGTTTTCACCTTGTAGTTTTATGGAAAATGCTTTTTGTTACCAATTTATTATGAAGCCCCGGAAGGGCCAATGACTTCGACGCGAAAGCTCTAAAAATTTCTTTGTATCCCTTACTCTACCCTATTGAAAAAATTGTAACAACCAATAAAACTTTTTCAATATAAAAAAAAAAAGTTTGGAGGAAACTCTAATGAGCTGGGATTTTTCTTGTTGCAAGTGAGCAACTTCATAAGACAATTTGCTTGCGATTTACCTGATGATGAGTCAAAGATAAGAATTGTTTCTCTGGCCCTTGAAGGGAGGGCGGCCGATTGGATAGTGTCATTGCATAATGATAATTCTCCTTTAATGGGAGACTTTGACAGATTTATGACCGCTCTTAGAAGATGGTTCGAAGACCCCTTCCTTCATAGAAAGGCACGGCTTGAGATGAAAAATTTACGCCAGGGAAACAAATCAGTGCAAGACTATACTCAACGCATTCGTGAGCTGGCAATTTATATGCGGGGTTGGAGCATTGAGGCTCTTATCGATAATTATACTGAAGGCTTAAACCCCACTATATATCAAAGCTGCATCAACAGACGCACCCCCGATACGATCGAGGATTGGTTTGGACTTGCCGCTGATGTAGAGATCGACCTAGCTAGAACAAAGACCCTGTTAGAGATTGAAAAGGAAAGAGAAAATGTTTTTTCCCCTCCTCAAACTTTTGGGTGTGATTACCAAAGAGAAAGCACAGGACGGAGGCCTGTTAAGCCTCGCTCTAGTGCTTGCTTCTGCTGCGGAAAGGAGGGGCATTGGGCAAATGACTGCAAAATGAAACAGAAACCCCGCCCGCAGTCATCAACTGAGGTTAGAAAGCCCGCGAAAAACCCGAGCATGTGCACGAAGCAAGCGATGCGTGGAGCGGAACCTCTGGATCTAACTACCGGCGATCAACAGCAGAAGGAGGAGCCAGATGACTGGGAGAAAGATACAGACTCGGCTGACGAAAACTGGTTGAGTCCCCGCTCTGGGCCCCTTACTATTCCTTTACATCTTTTGGCTCCCTCTAGTGGCCGCAACTGTAAAGTACTAGCCCTTTTAGATTCTGGTTGTTCACGATGCCTTATCAGCCAAGATTTGGTACAGTAAATGGGCTTTCACCTTAAAATTTTAAAAGTTCCTATAGCTTTCTGCCAAATGGATGGTACCGTAGCAGGTGGTAATCCAGCACTGTTTGTAACAGAACCAATTCAAGTATCTATTGGCGACCACCATCAGGAATTCCTTAACTTTATTGTAGCCCCCATTGCTGAAAACCCGATCATCTTGGGCCTGAATTGGCAGCTGAACTTTACGCTAAACTTTCTAAATGTGAATTTAACCAACAGAAAATAGACTATCTTGGGTATCGCATCTCTTCAGAAGGGATTGAGATGGATCCTGGAAAAGTCAAAGCTGTAACAGAATGGGCCCCTCCTCGTACCCGTAAACAATTACAAAGTTTCTTGGGTTTTGCCAACTTTTACCACCAATTTATCCCTTCTTTTGCTAGTATTGCTCTGCCTATCACGAACCTTCTCAAAACAAATGGGGAAAGCAAACCACGACCAAGTTCGCCCTTGAACTGGACTATGGAGTGCCAGGCCGCGTTTGAGAAGCTGAAATGCCTATTTGCGGCAGAACCAGTGCTAAAGCATCCAGATGTTAATGCACCTTTTGTGATTCAAGCAGATGCCAGTGACGTAGCTGTTGGAGCTGTCTTATTACAATACAACCAGCAGGGTCAACTACAACCCTGCGCTTACACTTCTCGTAAGTTGTCCAACACTGAGAGAAGATGGGCTATTTGGGAGAAAGAAGCATTTGCCGTTCGTTGGGCACGCATGGCTTGGTGCCATTTTCTAGAGGGTGCCCCTCACCCGTTTGAGGTATGGACTGATCACAAAAATTTGGAATCGCTGAAGACACCTCGTAAACTCTCCCCAAAGCAAGTGCGCTGGTCTCAATACTTCAATCGTTTCAACTTTTCTCTCAAATACATTCCTGGGGGGAAAAACTTTATGGCTGACGCCTTATCCAGGCTACCTCAATATGACAGCTCTAAACTCTCAGTTATTCAACCTGTGATTCCACTGTATAGCATGGCTACCCCGGTTGTAACCAGAAGTCATTCAATTCTGCAAGCTGAACCACCACCGGAATTGGTGTCTAAGATTAAGACGGAACTCCTCACTGATGAATGGTATTCAGCACACTCTGGGGATTGTACTTTGAGGGATGATTTACCTTGGATTGGATCTAAAATTTATGTCCCCGCAACTCTTCGTCCATTTGTATCGTCCAGTCGTCTTCCGGGTGCGCTTCAAGGTGCTAACTATCATCTTTAAGGCGCTCCATGGCTCGGGACCTAGCTATCTGCGGGATCGGATCCTGCCCCATACATCCTCACGACCGATTCGCTCCCACAGAGAGGGACTTCTCCGGGTGCCGTCCACTAGACTTTGTCAGCGGGCGACGCCCAGGGGAAGGGCTCTCTCTGTGGCGGGCCCGGCCCTCTGGAACGACCTTCCCCCCGATATCAGAACGACCACGGACCTCCGCTCCTTCCGTACGAAATTAAAGACCCATTTCTTTCGACTGGCCGGCCTTGGATAGTCTCTCTGTCTATAGATTTTAAATGTATTTTAATGGGTTTTAATTTTTTAGCACGGGATAACATTGTTTAATTGTGTTTTAAAGTATATATTTTTGTATCTATTGTTTATATTGTTTTTAGTCCTCCTGTGCACCGCCCCGGGTCCCTGTGGGGAGAGGGAGCGGTTAATAAATTCAAAGTTATAAAGTTATGTATTGCAGAAAGCACACGATTCAAGGCTTGCTGGGCATTTTGGATTTGTAAAGACTATGCATTTAGTTAAACGCCAATTTTGGTGGCCTTCCCTCAAAAAAGACATTGAATCCTATATTGCCAGTTGCCCAGTCTGTGCCGCGTCAAAACGTTCTCCTGGCAAACCTCATGGTGTCCTCCAATCCGTAGCGAGGCCGGAGGCTCCTTGGAAAGAAATATCTATGGACTTTATTGTTGATCTTCCAAGTAGCCAAGGCTGTACCGTGATATGGGTTGTTACAGATTTATTCTCCAAACAAGTTCACTTTGTACCATGCTCAAAAATCCCATTGGCTAAGGCTTTGGCAAAGCTCTTTCTGACTCATATTTATCGCTTACATGGTGTCCCAAAGCGTATCATCTCAGATAGAGGTGTTCAATTTACTTCACAATTTTGGAAGGAATTTCTAAGACTGATTGGCTCCGCCCAAGGCTTAAGCTCCTCCCACCATCCGCAGACTAATGGATCTTGTGAAAGGGCCAATTCAGTTCTGGAATAGTATTTACGTTGTTTTATAAACTTCCAGCAGGATGACTGGGCTGACCTCCTGATTCACGCTGAGGTGGCGTACAACAATTCAGTTCATAGTAGTACTGGCATGACCCCGTTCAAAATAATTTATGGTCAGGATTTTGTACCAATCCCCGAGCTTCCTCACGACCCTCCCACAATTCTGTCGCTCGCGGATTGGAGTGTTAAACTGTCAGCTGTCTGGCCCATCATACGAAAAACATTGGATGATGCTCACGAATCTCATAAGCTTTACGCCGATAAGAAACGAGCGGTACCTCCACAGTACAAAGTTGGTGATCGGGTGTATGTCTCTACTAGGTATTTGGACAACCCTCAGAAATGTAAGAAGCTAGGTCCAAAATTTGTAGGCCCTTTTATGATCACTAAAATAATCAGCTCTGTTTCTGTTAAATTAGACCTTCCTAAAACCTATCGACGTCTTTACCCAATTTTCCATGTCCATTTGTTGAAACCAGAACGCCTGTCGCACCTTCGCAAGCCGCACTCTGGCTCTCCCACCCCCGTGGTAGTTGATGGACAACAACATTATGAAGTTTGGGACATTTTGGACTCCAGAGTGCATAGAAACAAAGTACAGTATCTTGTAGTTTGGAAGGATTTTCCTCCCTCCCATAACGAATGGGTAGATAAACACCACGTTAAGGCCCCGAAGTTACTGAGACAATTCTATACTAAATATCCTAATAAGCCTTAACCACTCTCGTTTCACTTTCTGTGTATGTTGTTATGTGTTTTTATCTTTTCCGTCTGTTTTACAGGATTAAGCTCCCTTATTTTGGAGGAGGGCCGGATGTCAGCCTTCGCTTTGCTGCATGCTTGGCTGCCATGGAAACGGGGAGGGTGGGGGTTTGTTTCACTATGTGTGCTGGAGGAAGATGGAGCTAGGTGGTGATATCGCTAGACCCAACGGTATCACATTCCATTCTGATGACCGCTCTGGACATGTTGCCCATCTGACATCGTGGATGATATTGCATTGGACACTACTGTGGGGGTCATGGGTTATTGGGGGTTGGCTTATGCTTTGATATGTACGCTTCGCGCCTAAAGTAGTCACTCCTTGTTTAACTTTCGCTGCTGTCCTTTCTTATTCAGTAAAAGTAACCTTAATCATTTGAAATATGCTTAAGTGTGGTCTTTCTTGAGTAATGGAAGAAGCAAGCCTGACACTCCGATTGTTCCTTTTAATAATGTCCAAAGATTACCATCAATGTTCTCCAATAGTCAGGTCTCTTGTTGTCCAAAGGGTATAGTCACAAAAGGTTCTGTTTTCTCTTAAGGTATACCAAAGGGGAGATTCCAAATTTCGCCAGTAGATGTCTTCCACAAGCTAATAAAATGCAGATGCAATGAGTCAGCTTTTCCAGGCCTTCAACAGTTAACTCCTTTCCCCCTCCACCCAGTTGAAAGTTCATGATATTGCCTCCATACCCACAAGTCCATCACATGGTACAATCTTCCACTGGTAAGCTGGCAGTACCACCCATCCAGTTCCAGTCAGGTGCAGAGGTGCAGAGACAAAGAATGACCTTGACTTTCTAGAAATAATTTTTTTATTTTTTTCTTAAAACAATTTTTATTGGTTTTACATGTTTAAAAGGGAAAAGGGTATATAGGGTATTTTTTTACATTTTAGGACTTCCATG
Organism: Rhabdophis nuchalis; assembly: GCA_039707465.1. Taxonomy (NCBI): domain Eukaryota; kingdom Metazoa; phylum Chordata; class Lepidosauria; order Squamata; family Natricidae; genus Rhabdophis; species Rhabdophis nuchalis. Next base: position 70,101,344 of record CM077648.1, read on the forward strand.
CCAGGGGCGGTGGCTGCCCCTGGGGCTTCATACAAAATATGTTTCATTTAATGGTGGTGAGAGATACATATATATCATATCATAAAATTCATACATTCAATCGTTTGTTCAATATAAACATCCGTTCTGGAATTACAATAATAATTTATTTTTGTGATCTGAGTCTCCTTGCTATTGTTTCTTCTTCCTCCTTCCTGCTAATGGGCGTGGCCATGGCCCCTCCCGTTCCCTCTTTTTCACCTCCCAGGATTAGGGAATATTTTTTTAAAAGGCCTCCGCCTCTTCTACTGTTTTAATTCTCACTCTCCCTCCATCCCAGAATACCAACATTCCTTCCAGCATCAACCATTTGAACCATATTCCTTTTTTGTATAATTTATTTGACAAGAAGGAATAATTCCTTCTTATATCTTGAATTCTTTTTGGAATCTGCTTCAATATGGCTACTTCTTTTTGTTGGTATATCAACCCCCCCCCCTGTTGTGCCCTTAGAATCTCATCCCTTGTGGACCTTCTTACAAATTTAATGTGTATCTCTCTAGGTATATCATTTATTCTGGCATATGCTGAATTAATTCTGTAATCAGGTCTATGTCCCCCCAGATATATTCTTTACTCTTTTTTATATATTCTGCTAAAATTGTACTCATTAAATCCTTCAGATCCTCTGCTTGTAACTCTGGGACGTTCTGAAACCTTAAAAAAAAAGACATTCTTTCGAATTCCATCCTTGACATATGCCCTGAAATATCTATGTAATCTTTTCGTAATTCCCTTATCTCATCTTTCATCTTAACTGCTCCCCCCTCCACCACTTCAATCTTTTGTTTATTTTCTATTACAGTTCTTTGTATCTCCAACAGTTCTAGTCTGGATCTTATCATGTCTTTCCGTATTTCTTTTATTTCTTTCATTATGCTTTGAAGCATTTCATCTGTTGTTAATCCTTGAATATCCTCTCCTGCTGCTTCTTTTTGTAGCATTGTAGAAATCTTTATCTGTTGCAGAGTGGGACTGGCACTGGTTGAAGTTGGAACAGAAAGAGACTTTCCAGTTGGAGGCTTTCTTGAGGTCATTGCTAAAGTTTTAAAACTTTATGCCAAAAAGATGGCGGTGAGCAAGCAGTCAGTGAAGTCCGAGATATCAGGAAAAGTCTGTGTCAGAGTTCAGAACTTGTATTTTATAAAATCCAGAGAGATAGTTGTATTATCATTTCCAGAAAGAAATAAGAAGAATCCACAAATTGGGAGAAACACCAAGAGTTCCTTAGGGAGGCATTTAATATAAAAAAACATTTTTTAACTTCTAAAGTTGAAGGAATGCTCATAGTTCCCAAAAAAATTTTCAGCTGGGAACAAAGAAACGCCATTTTCCCACCTCAGTGCCGGAAGAGAAGAAAAAGTAAAAGTCCCATTTCATTTAGAATGAGCCTCAGCTACAAAGTTGCCACTGCAATTCCATATATGGAAAAACATTTCCTTTTAGATAGTGATAAATCGGATGTTAACAATCTTCTCTCTCCCCAGCCCGGGGAGCATTTTAAAATGCCGCTTTTGCGAGGTGTTTTTTTTGCAAACAAACTCCCCCCTCCATTCTTCTTTCCATAAATGAATGAATGTAAATAGCAAAATAAAACTCACAATCCACACTATTAATACCGAAGCCCCGGTGCATTCCTCCGGCTCCGGCAATTCAGCCCGATCTTCGTTTTCTGCATCTTCTGGCTTTCATTGGCGTGAGGGCAGCCCCCCCCCACTATCAGCCCTCCAGCTCCTAGGGCGAGGCAGGAGAGACACCCAGCCGACCGCCGTCAACCTGGGGTTCTCCTGCAGCCGCCCGTATGGTTAGGGAGTCGTCCAGACCCCTCTATGCCCCCGAAGGCGCCCACCAGAGCGGCAAAGCAGCGGACGTGTCGGAGGACACATCCATCGCATCCGAGAACCGGAAACCAAGTGAAGAATTTTTTTTATTTTGACAACAACGCATTCTACTCCTTACTATTCCCCCTCCCAATTCCCCACTAATGAAACAGCATAACAGAATAAGAGAGAGGCCAAAGATCCTAAAAGGAACCAGCTGCAGGCCTGACAGGCAGCCTCTCCTCAGAAGAAAAATATTTTCTGAAAAGAGAATAATATAAGGGTTAACATAACAAAGTTAACCTCCTCTTCCTCCCCACAGAGGGGGACCCTTTGGCTTATCGGGAAACTTATCATGGAATTATTTTACTAACTTCTCCACTTTTAGGTTCCAGCTTTTCACCCAAGTAGCTTCAGATAAAGTGCACTAAATACTGTAAGCGACCCCTATACAGCCTGGAGTCTACAATTTTTCCACCTCATATTGTGTTTCCCACTCTATCACTACAGGAGGAGCGGAAGCTTGGGTGGATGGTCTTATGCTGGACCCAATTACTGGCTTCAACAAGCTACAATGAAATTCTAGGTCAATTTTCCCTAGAATTCTGGGTAGACTGAGTTGAACTGTAACTGGGTTAATAATCTTCACTATTGGGAATGGACCTAGAAATTTTGGGCCAAATTCCTTGCTAGGCATTTTTAATATTATGTACTTGGTAGATACAAAAACTTTGTTCCCCACATGAAAGAGGGTTGGAGTGAGTGGTGTTTATCAGCTTGCTTCTTGTAGGCTTCTCCCGCATCTGCTAGAGCCTTCTTCGTATTTTCCCATCCTTTCTTTAGTGTGTCCATCCATTCATTCAGAGACATGGAGGATGGAGGTTCTCTAGGCAGCTAAGGCATGGGAACAAATTCCATGCCACTGGTAATTTGGAAAGCAGTTAATCCAGTGCTGCTGTGGACCGCATTGTTGTACGCCACTTCGGCGAAGGGTAGCAAGTGTGACCAGTTGTCTTGCTGATAGTCCACATAACACCGGATGTATTGTTCCACCACCACATTGGCCCTCTCTGCTGAGCGGTTCATACTGAGATGAACATCTAAGCTCGGTTCTTGTATGGACCCAATGACCCTAAGGAACTCTCTCCAGAACCTGGCTGTGAACTGGACTCTGCAGTCTGAAAAGATCCTCTTGGGCACCCTGTGCAGGCGATAAATGTGTTTCATAAACATTTTTGCTAATTTCTTTGCTGACAGCAACCCTGAGCAAGCAATGAAGTATGCCTGCTTGGAAACCAAATCAATAACTGTCCAAATTACTCTATTCCACTGCTATCTGGGAGTTCAACGATGAAGTCCATTGCAATCCCTTCCCATGGTCGGTTAGGGCTGGCCACTCGTAGTAGTAGTCCAGGGGGTTTCTCCGGCAGTGGTTTCATTGTAGCGCAAGTAGCACAGCTTTTTACGTAACCTAACACCTCCGATTTCATCTTTGGCCACCAAAAATGATGCCTGGCGAGGTGGACCATTTTTAGGACTGCAAAGTGGCCTCTCAGATCCGCCTCATGGCTTTGCTGTAGAACTTCCAGCCGCAACACCACAAGAACGTACAGTTTGGACTCCTTCCAGGCTAATCCATCTTTCATTGTTAGGATATCCTGGTTATTGTTGAGCCATGGGTGTGTTGGGAGCATCAAATTCATCGCTGTCATCAGCTTATCTTGGCTTCAGTTGGTGACTTGGGCTGTCTTTTGGTGGGAGGAAGAAAGGATGGGCTGAACAACTTCTCCCTTCTTACTATCATACTGTGGTTTTCTCGACAAAACATAAGTTTTTTGGTACTTGTTGGATATCTAGGGGTTTTGTCTCTGCTGCAGGTGCTGAAGGTTCTGGGCTCTTGGGTTCAATCATCCCTGGGTGGCCCTTTTGCACCACTGGTGGTAGCAGCCCAAATGCGATCATCAATTTCCTATCGCCATCCTCCCACTTTATTGTAGGCATTCACTTGTCAAGCCATGCAAGCCCCAAGATAATTAATTCCAGCATCTTTGGAGCCACAATGAATCTGAGAAGCTCATAGTGGTTGCCCACTTGTAACTTTACCAGTTTGGTCATTAGCGTGGCTGGTGCTCCCCCAATTAACATTCCATCTACCTGCTCAACCCAAAGGGGACACGCTAGAGGTCTTGTGCGAATGCCTAGTTGCTTTACAATCAACCTGCTGATTAAGGATCGAGTGCAGCCGGTGTCCACGACTGCTTCAACTTCCCCTTCCACCCCCGTTTCAGATACTCGAAGCTCAGCTTGGAAGGCGAAAGGATGGATGGGTGCACTCACCATTGGGTCGTCTTCAGCATTTTTCTCCTCTGAGGCCTCCCCATTGGTAGGACTTTTCGTCACCTTAGGTTGGGGATCCGCTTTTTGAGGTTGTTGGCCTAGATGACTATTTTGTGGTGGCTTCTGGGGCCCTCTCTTTACCACGCTGGTGGTTGCTGTGCATGTTTGTGATATTGGGGGTGGAGCCAAGCACTCTGACACTTTGTGGCCAGGTTGACAGCAACAGTGGCATTTTATTCCCCCACCTCCCGGATGGAACCCAGTTGCATCTCTAAACTTAGGAACCGCCTCATCACATTATTCCATTATCCATCCTGCAGCTTCCCCCTCATTCATCCTTTCTTCTATTGTTCAGAACATTTCTCTGTCAGAAGGTGAGGTAAGAATCTGTTGGGGCATTGCAGGTGAGACAGGACTCGGTGGGGGAGTCAATCCCTGGGTTGGCCACTGCCCAGTTATCTGACATGGTGCTATCTGCTGAGGGAGAGCAGGTGCCCACTGGCATCTCTCCCATCCATGACCTGGGAAGAAAGCCCAATCGCATGGTGCTTGATTCTGGCTGGGTTGAATTACCCATGTTGCTAGGGAATCTGTCTGTGATGCAACCACAGGGTAATGGGTCATTTCATTTATCACTGTATGGAAGAAGTCAAAATCTCCACTCCAGTTTTTTGCCGAGCCTTGGCTGGGGAAGGAGGGGGAGCATGCACTCACGTTTGGCTGCACAAGTTGTTCTGGGAGGCTTCAATCATCTTGTCAGCTACTGGGTGAATGTTCTTGCCATCTCCAGCCATGTGTTGAATTAGCCTTGCCAAACCTCTCCGGTTGTGACCGCATCTTCCCAGACAACGCTATAAATCTGCAAATTTCCTCCCACACAAATTCATTTGCACTTTGGAAGATTTGCAGAGAAGCAACTCATCATTGGTTTCTTTTCTCAAGGCTCTATCTTAATTCTTCCCTGATATTTTATGCTCATGATATTTTACGGTCAGGTCCGTGTTGGGAGTCAGCACCCGTTGCTAACACCCTGTTGCGGAGTTGCTGGTGATTTATTTTAAGGGAGGTTCAGGTTAATGTCAGCGTTCCAAATATCATCCAAAAGTAAATCAGAGTCCAAGGCAAAGTAATCCTCAAAGTTCCAATTTATTAAGAGAGACATGTTGGTACATCTGTGGAAACCCAAATTTGAGCTTCCTGGGTTTTCCCCACCCAATTGAAAATTCATGATCTTGCCCCCACATCCACAAGTCCATCACATGGGTCAATCTTCCACTACCATGCTGGCAGTATCACCCATCCAGTTCCAGTCTGATGCAGAGGTGCAGAGGTGCAGAGACAAAGAATGACCTTGGCTTTGTAGAAAGGAATTTTTTATTTTGATAATAACACATTGTCAATAGTACTCCTTACTATTCCCCACTAAGGAAACAGCATAGTAAAATAAGAGAGTGTGTGGCAGGCCAAAGATCCTAAAAGGAACCAGCTGCAGGCCTGACACAGGCTGGAACTCGACTTGTGTCGCAAGGATCCTAGGATTTTAACTAGCATTTTTTCAATGCTGAAACTGAAAGCCAGTATCTAATTCATTTTCCCTGTTGAAAACTACAAGTACAGGTAGCTCAACTGTCAGGGTTCGCTTCTTCAAGTACTCAAGAAAGACCACACTTAGACATAGTTTGGAATGAATAAGGTTACTTTTACTGAATACGGAAGAACAACGGACCAAGGTGAAGCAGGAAGTAACTAGTTTAGGCGCGAAGAATGATTATTAAAGCTTAAGCCCACCCCAATAGCCCTAACCCTCCCCCCCCAGCAGTGTCCAATGCACTTTCGTCTCCGACATCAGGTGGGCAGTCCGTCCAACACCATCATCAGCATGGAATGTGAGACCGTTAAACCAAAGATAACACCGGCCGGTAACATCTTCCACCAATCTTCCACCAGCTCTCATAATTGACCCCTATAGCCCCACCCTCCCCGTTTCCATGGCAGCCAAGCAGCATAGGGAGAAGCGAAGAGCGAAGGCTGACATCCGGACCTCCTCCAGTAGTAGGCAGGACCTCCGGACCTCCTTCAGAAGTAGGGAAGTTACTACTGCAAAACAGACAAGAAAAGACAAAACAACATAGAAGAGAGAGGGAAGGGGTTATGGTTTGTGTGGATATTTGGCATAAAACTGGCGTACAAGCTTCGGGGCTCTGAGATGTTCTTTACCCACCCATTCATTGTGAGAAGGAGGAAAGTCTTTCCACATTACTAGGAATTGAGTCTTATTCCTATGGACCCTGGAGTCCAAGATGTCACGAACTTCATAGTGCTGGTGACCGTCTACCATCAGTGGCGCAGGTGCATCAGGATGAGGTTTGCGGAGATGCGAAGTGCGTTCAGGCTTCAATAGGTGAACATGGAACACTGGGTATAAGCGACGGTAGGTTTTAGGTAGATCCAAACGAACGGAAACCGAACTGATTATCTTAGTTATAGTGAATGGGCCAACAAACTTAGGACCCAATTTCTTGCATTTTTGCGGGCTATCCAAATGTTTAGTAGAGACGAACACTCTATCGCCAACCTTATAAGCCGGAGGAGCCGCTCGCTTTTTATCAGCATATAACTTATGCGATTGATGTGCATCATCCAAAGTTTTCTTTATGACAGGCCACACCGAAGACAATTTAGTGGACCAATCAGCTAGGGAGGGAATTGCAGGCGAGTCGTGAGGCAACTCGGGTATGGGCACAAAGTCCTGACCATAGATGATTTTAAAAGGGGTCATATTTGTACTTGAATGAACAGAGTTATTATAAGCCACTTCGGCATGTATTCGAAGGTCAGCCCAGTCGTCCTGCTGAAAATTTATGAAACAACGTAGGTATTGTTCCAAAACAGAATTGGCCCTCTCACAAGCACCGTTCGTCTGCGGATGGTAGGAGGAGCTTAAGCCCTGGGAGGAGCCTATCAACTTTAAAAATTCCTTCCAAAATTTCGAAGTAAATTGAGTACCTCTATCCGAAATGATACGCTTAGGAATTCCGTGGAAACGATAAATATGATTCAGGAACAACTTAGCCAATGATTTGGAAGACGGAATTTTGGAATAAGGTACAAAGTGGACTTGCTTGGAGAAAAGATCTGTAACCACCCAAATGACAGTATAACCCTGGCTGCTTGGAAGATCAACAATAAAGTCCATCGAAATTTCCTTCCAAGGAGCCTCCGGCTTCGCCACAGATTGGAGGAGGCCATGCGGTTTTCCCGGTGAACGTTTCGAAGCAGCACAAACAGGACAACTAGTGATATAGGACTCAACGTCTCTCTTGAGGGAAGGCCACCAAAACTGGCATTTAACCAGATGTATAGTCTTAACGAATCCGAAGTGTCTGGCCAATCGTGAGTCGTGTGCCCGTTGCAACACAAAAGGCCGTATGGTAGCAAGGACATAAATTTTCGAACCAATCCAAGTTAGATCATCCCTGACAGTGCAGTCACCGGAATGTGCAGAATCAATAATCAATAATTTAATTTGTTGACCGCTCCCTCTCCCCAAAGGGACTCGGAGCGGTGCACAGGGCAAATAAAACAATAAATACACATACACATAATAAAAACAAATTAAATATATCCCTGCGCTAAAAATTACCAATTAAAATACTAAAATCCCTATCTAAAATTATTAACAATCCCATAGACGAGAGACTACCCTAGGCCGGCCAAGCAGAACAAATATGTTTTTAATTTTAGACGGAAGGAGCGGAGGTCCGTAGTTGTTCTAATGTCGGGGGGGAAGGTCGTTCCAGAGGGCTGGGCCCGCCACAGAGAGAGCCCTTCCCCTGGGCGTCGCCCACTGGAGAAGTCCCTCTCTGTGGGAGCGAATTGGCCATGGGGATGTATGAGGCAGGATCCGATCCTGCAAATAGCTAGGTCCCGAGCCATGGAGCGCTTTGAAGATGATAACTAAAACCTTGAAGCGCACCCGGAAGACGACAGGCAGCCAGTGCAGCTCGCGCAAGAGCGGTGTTACATGGGTAAACCTTAAGGTTCCCATAATTGCTCGCGCGGCTGCATTCTGGACTAGCTGAAGTCTCCGAGTGCACCTCAAGGGGAGCCCCATGTAGAGAGAGTTATAATAGTCCAGTCGGGATGTCACGAGAGCATGAGTGACTGTGCGAAGGGCGTCCCGATCCAATAGGGGGCGCAACTGGCGAACCAGGCGAACCTGGTAGAACACCCTCCTGGCCACGGCTGTCACTTGATCTTCCATGGACAGCCGGGCATCCAGGAGGACACCCAAGTTGCGCGCCCCATCCACTGGGGCAAGATGTTCGCCCCCAATGGCCAGCGATGGAATCAGCTGGTTGAATCGGGCAGCCGGAAACCACAGCCACTCGGTCTTGGTCAGGTTGAGCTTGAGTCCGTTTCTTCCCATTCAGACCCGTACGGCTTCCAGGCACTGGCACATCACCGCTACGGCATCGTTGGGGTGGTTTGGAGTAGATATATACAGCTGAGTGTCATCAGCGTAGAGATGGTACTCTACCCCAAAACCACGGATGATCTCACCCAGCGGCTTCATATATGTGTTAAACAGGAGAGGCGAGAGGACCGACCCCTGAGGCACCCCACATGCGAGGGGTCTCGAGGTCGACCTCTGCTCTCCTGTCAACACAAATTGCGATCGGCCAGAGAGGTAGGGGGAGAACCACCGTAAAACGGTGCCTCCCACCCCCAAACCCCCCAGCCGATGCAATAGGATACCATGGTCGATGGTATCAAAAGCCACCGAGAGGTCTAATAGGACCAGGATGGAGGAACAACCCCCATCTCTGGCCCTCCAGAGATCATCAACCAACGCGACCAATGCCGTCTCGGTGCTATGCCCGGGCCGAAAGCCGGACTGGCGCGGGTCTAGATAATCAACTTCCTCCAGGTGACGGGGAAACTGTTGTGCCACCACACTCTCAACAACCTTCGCCAAGAAGGGAAGGTTGGAGACTGGACGATAGTTGGTTAATAAAGCTGGATCCAAAGAGGGCTTCTTAAGGAGGGGTCTCACCATAGCCTCTTTTAGGGAAGCAGGCAAGGAACCCTCACTTAAGGAAGCGTTGACAACCTCTTGGAGCCAGCCTCGTGTCACCTCCCAGGATGCCAGTACAAGCCAGGAGGGACACGGGTCCAATAAACATGTGGTGGCTCGCAGTCGCCCACGTAACCTGTCCAGAATACCATTCATCAGTAAGTAGTTCTGACTTAATCTTAGCAATCAGTTCAACGGGCGGGTCAGCTTGGACAGCGGACTGACCCCTGGTCGAAACAGGAGAGGCTATCAGCGTAAGTGGCATTACGGGTTGCACAACTGTAATTTTCGAAACATCATATTGGGGTAGTCTGGAGGGTGCATCAGCCATAATAATAATAATACTAATAATAATTTTAATACTTATAAACCGCTCCCTCTCCCCATGGGGACTCGGGGCGGTGCACAGGCAGAATAAAAACAATAAGAAATATACAAACAATTCTAAAACCAAATTAAACTAAACCTGTGCTAAAATTCCCATAAAACTAACTATATTAAAACTACCCAGTAAAACTCCCAAGACAGGGAGACTATCCCAGGCCGGCCAGACAGAAAAAGTAAGTTTTTAATTTAAGACGGAAGGAGCGGAGGTCCGTGGTCGTTCTAATATCGGCGGGAAGGTCGTTCCAGAGGGCCGGGCCCGCCACAGAGAGAGCCCTTCCCCTGGGCGTCGCCCGCTGACAAAGTCTAGTGGACGGCACCCGGAGAAGTCCCTCTCTGTGGGAGCGAATCGGCCGTGAGGATGTATGAGGCAGGATCCGATCCCGCAGATAGCTAGGTCCCGAGCCATGGAGCGCTTTAAAGATGATAATTAACACCTTGAAGCGCACCCGGAAGACGACAGGTAGCCAGTGCAGCTCGCGCAAGAGCGGTGTTACGTGGGTAGACCTTGCGGTCCCCATAATTGCTCGCGCGGCTGCATTCAGGACTAGCTGAAGTCTCTGGGTGCACCTCAAGGGAAGCCCCATGTAGAGAGAGTTACAATAGTCCAGTCGGGATGTCACGAGCGCATGAGTGACTGTGCGAAGGGCGTCCCGATCCAATAGGGGGCGCAATTGGCGAACCAGGCGAACCTGGTAAAACGCCCTCCTGGCCACGGCTGTCACTTGATCTTCCATGGACAGCCGGGCATCCAGGAGGACACCCAAATTGCGCGCCCCATCCACAGGGGCAAGATGTTCGCCCCCTATGGCCAGCGATGGAGTAAGCTGGTTGAATCGGGCAGCCGGAAACCACAGCCACTCGGTCTTGGTCGGGTTGAGCCTGAGTCCGTTACTTCCCATCCAGATCCGCACGGCTTCCAGGCACTGGCACATCACCGCTACGGCATCGTTGGGGTGGTTTGGGGTAGATATATACAGCTGGGTGTCATCAGCGTATAGATGGTACTCTACCCCAAAACCACGGATGATCTCACCCAGCGGCTTCATATATGTGTTAAACAGGAGGCGCGAGAGGACTGACCCCTGAGGCACCCCACATGTGAGGGGTCTCGCGGTCGACCTCTGCCCCCCTGCCAACACAAATTGCGATCGGCCAGAGAGGTAGGAGGAGAACCACCGTAAAACGGTGCCTCCCACCCCCAACCCCCCCAGCCGATGCAATAGGATACCATGGTCGATGGTATCGAAAGCCGCCGAGAGGTCTAATAGGACCAGGATGGAGGAACAACCCCCATCTCTGGCCCTCCAAAGATCATCAACCAACGCGACCAATGCCGTCTCGGTGCTGTGCCCGGGCCGAAAGCCGGACTGGCGCGGATCTAGATAATCAACTTCCTCCAGGTGACGGGGAAACTGTTGTGCCACCACACTCTCAACAACCTTTGCCAAAAAGGGAAGGTTGGAGACTGGAGGGTAGTTGTTCAAAAGAGCTGGATCCAAAGAGGGCTTCTTAAGGAGGGGCCTCACCATCGCTTCTTCTAGGGAAGCAGGCAAGGAACCCTCACTTAAGGATGCGTTGACAACCTCTTGGAGCCAGCCTCGTGTCACCTCCCAGGATGCCAGTACAAGCCAGGAGGGACACGGGTCCAATAAACATGTGGTGGCTCGGAGTCGCCCACGTAACCTGTCCATATCCTCGGAAGTAACGGAGTCAAACTCCTCCCAAACAAGATCTGTCTCGTGGCATCCCACTGGGCCATGAATGGGGGCTAACCCGTTCTGTATCTGAGCGATTTTCTCCTGCAGAAAAATCACAAATTCCTCTGCTCTGCCCTGTAATGGGGCTTCGCGCACCCTCTGTTGAAGGAGGGAGCGGATCACCCTAAACAGGGCGGCAGGGCGGTTGTCTGCGGATGCTATGAGAGTAGCACAATGATGACGTTTGGCTACTCTCAGCGCCACAATGTAAGTCCGTAAATGGGCTCTTACCTGTGTCCGGTCAGATTCAGAACGGGTAGCCCTCCATCTTCCCTCTAGGCATCTCTTGCGGCGTTTCATCACCCGTAGCTCCTCGGTAAACCAAGGAGCCAGAGTGTTTCGGCGCCGCAAGAGAGGCCGCAAGGGCGCGACCCGATCCAAGGCTCCCGTGGTCGCAATATTCCATGCGGCCACGAGGTCCTCCATCGGGGCGCGGGTCAGGGGTACAGGAACTGGCCCAAGCGCCGTTTGGAACCCATCCGGGTCCATCAGGCGCCTGGGGCGGAACCAGATTGGTGACTCAGGTTCCGCCTTCCCGCGGAGGGGAGCAGCGGTCGGAAAGTCGAGCCGGAGAAGTGAGTGGTCTGACCATGACAAGGGTGTGATGACTATATCCCCTATACCCAGATCACTCTTCCATTGGCCTGAGACAAAGATGAGATCCGGTGTATGTCCACCCTCGTGAGTGGGGCCTTGAATTAGTTGGGTCAGGTCCATTGCCGTCATGGAAGCCATGAACTCCCGAGCTACCTCGGATGATTCGCCCACCGATGGCAGATTAAAGTCCCCCATGACTAAAAGTCTGGGGGTCTCAACTGCCACCGTAGCGATCACCTCCAGGAGCTCGGGCAGGGCTGCTGCTACATAGCGGGGAGCCAGGTATACAACCAGCAAGCCCAACTGCCTCCCTAGGCCCCACTTCACACAGAGGGACTCACAACCGGTAGTCTGTGGCACAATGGTCTCTCTCGGCTCAAGACCTTCCTTTACAATGACCGCTACCCCACCACCCCTACCTAGGGCCCGGGGCTGATGAAAAGCGCGGTAACCTGGTGGGCACATTTCAACGAGGGGGAGTCCACCCTCGTGGCCCAACCAGGTCTCCGCAATTCCCACCAGGTCCGGCTCCCCCTCTGACACAAGGTCATGAACGAGGGGGGCTTTGTTGACAACGGACCTGGCGTTGCAGAACATCAGCCGCAGGCCCTGGCTCTGTACACCCTGGCCACCTAGCCTGCGGGGGTTGAGGCACCTGACCGTTTGCAGCCAACGGCTTTGCGCCCCCAACCGGGAGGATAACACTTGTCTCCCCTCGGACCTGCCTCTCCCCACGACCCTCTGGATCGAAAGGCCCTCTACCGGAACGACTCGTATTTCCCGCCTCCTATCGGATCCTTCCGCTTCCCTCCGCCGACTGCTGGTCCGGCCCTTTCTTTCCTTAATACCCTCTGTCTCTACCTGTCTAATCCCACCCCCCTCCCTGGTACCCCCTAAAAGAACCAATAATTTAAATACTAAAACCCCCCTAAGGCCGCGCTTCGCCCATCTCTCCGGATTAATGAATCCCTCATCGAGACGGGCCCTCGATAGTACGGAGGGCCAAGCCTGTGAGAGCGGGGACTCTCGTAAAAACAGAAGATTTGCTCTGGAGTACATTGCGCTATAATAAATAATTAAAACTAATCATCAATATATAAACAATGTAAGAATAAAAATTCATCCGTGTGTCATGGGTTAAAATACAATAATATTTAAAAAAACATCGTTAGCCATGATTTAAATTTCATTAATAGATGTTATAAAAATGAATAAAGTGCTATAGTGAGGAAGTTCACAATGTCAATTGGGTATCCATTTGATGTTCCAGTCCAAAAGATCTTTATGACATTTACAAGGTCTTTAAAAAGGTCTTAGTACGGCACAGTTCTATTGGTCTTAGATCATCATAGGGGGGGGAAGGGTTTCTTCTGTTTGTTGCTGAAGAATGTAAGTTTGGCGCCAGCAGAGCTGAAAAGGAGTTTGTTCTCCCTGATGGAAAATTGCTCCCAGCTGGGGGGTTTACTTTCCTCTCCCAGCCCAGAGCTCGGTCAGCTTCTCCTGGCTGCCACCAGTCAGCCCCGCCGCCGACAGTCCGGTCAGCGCCCCCGCCACCAAAATAAACTCGGGGACACTGGCCTTCTGTCCGGGGCTCTCACCCCCGTCTCACCGCTGCCGTTGCAAGGGCTGGCTTCAGCTTTAGTCGCAGTGCTCCCACCGCCGCCATAACAGGAGAGTCTTCCACGGTCAGTCAGCAAGGCAGGGTGAAGCGCGACCTCGTCGACGCTCCCACCGCCGCCATCTCCAACAATACCGCCTTAGCCACGGCCTCTCGGCGCTCCCACCGCCGACGACCAGGCGTCCAGCAGCCGTCACGTCACACCCTCCCGGCGCTCTCACCACCGGCGCCTTTCTCTGCATGTCTCCTTTCCCGTCGCCTCCGCCACCACCGCTGCCGCTGGCCTCCCGGTGCTCTCACCACCTTCTCCATCTCCTCCCCATGGCCCGCTGCTGCCGCCGCCATCCCGGGGACTCACAAGGCGTAGCCGCCCTCCACCGCCCTCATTGGGACACCAGGGACGCCGACCTCCGCTCCGGCGCTCTCGCCTTCACCCGTGCCGTTTCTGTTCCCGCTGCACCCATTGACATCGTGAGCCTCACCCCGAAACCCCAGGGTGGATTCCTCATCAATCCCATACCCTCCGACTAATGCAGGAGGGCTGGGAGCACAAATAGAGGCTAACTATCTCCATGGCACACACGGAGCTCCAGAGTTAGCCTGCCATCTTCGCGCAAGCGCAGTCCATCCCCATGAAATTTTTTCCTCCAGGAATATATTTGAGACGGAAGTTGAAACGATGGAAGTAATGTGCCCAGCGTAGTTGTTTTGGGGACAATTTATGGGATGACGTGAGAGCTTCCAGGTTCTTATGGTCCGTCCAAACCTCAAATGGATGAGGGGCTCCTTCAAGAAAATGACGCCAAGTCATGAGGGCCCAACGGACAGCAAATGCTTCTTTCTCCCAAATAGCCCATCTGCATTCAGTGTTGGATAATTTACGAGAAGTGTAGGCACATGGTTGCAACTGGCCCCGTTGGTTGAACTGCAGCAGGACAGCCCCTACGGCGACATCGCTGGCGTCAGCCTGAACAACGAACGGGGAGTCGACGTCGGGATGCTTTAGGACAGGCTCAGCCGCAAACAAACGCTTAAGCTTCTCAAAGGCAGCCTGGCACTCCATGGTCCAGTTCAGAGGAGCCCCCGGTCGAGGTTTGCCTTCACCCTTCGTTTTGAGTAGATTTGTGATGGGCAACGCAATGCTAGCGAACGATGGAATAAATTGTCGGTAAAAGTTGGCGAAACCCAAAAAACTTTGCAGTTGTTTACGAGTGCGGGGAGGCGCCCACTCCATGACAGCCTTTACCTTCGCATGATCCATTTCGATCCCCTCCGACGAAATGCGATAACCCAAGTAATCAATCTTCTCCTGGTGAAACTCACATTTCGACAACTTAGCATAAAGTTCAGCAGCACGGAGTTTTTGCAATACGGAACGGACAAGTTTAATATGTTCCTCACGTGTTTGCGTGTACACGACTATGTCATCAAGATAAACGATCACCCCCTTATACAGGTGCTCGTGGAGAACTTCATTGATCAGTTGCATAAATACAGAAGGAGCTCCCTGAAGACCAAAAGGTAGAACCTTAAACTGGAAACACCCTAGCGGGCAGTTGAAAGCTGTTTTCCATTCGTCACCCTCTTTAATTCTTACTCTATAGTAAGCTTCCCTTAAATCAAGCTTAGTAAAAATTTTGCCTGTAGCTAGGTGAACCAGCATGTCTTTCATAAGCGGGAGAGGGTAGACATTGTGCTCGCAAATGGCATTCAGGTAAGAGTAGTTTTGAACCAAACGGAGAGTGCCATCCTTCTTCTCTCTAAACATCACCGGTGCGGCCACACGTGGCCTGGCGGGCTCAATGAAACCTCGGTTTAGATTCTTATCAATGAATTTATGCAGCTCATCCATTTCACGTGGTGTCATAGAGTAAAGGCGAGGTTTAGGAAGTTGCACACCTGGGAGAAAATCGATCGAGCAATCAGTGGCCCGATGAGGAGGAAGAGAATCACAAGACTTTTCGCTAAAAGTGTCTTTAAGATCCCAATATTCTTCAGGAATCTTGTCTTCCCCTGGAATGATTTCAGGTGTAGGCAGGGCTAAAGTGGAACCCGCAGGCTCCTTAATTGGAGTTAAATCAAGGGGAGTCTCATCATTGTGACTTGAGATTGCAGAGTTATGTTCTGGTAGTAATAAAGGGATTCACACCCATCCTTCTTTCCAGTTAATTAGAGGATTCCATTTACGTAGCCAGTTAATCCCTAATATAACAGCATTATCCACAATAGGTGCCATAATAAAATTATTATTATTATTATTTTTATTGAAATTTTTATAATATTTTACAATATTTCACCCAGTGCTGTACAAAACAAAAGGAAGAGTTGGTTTCAAGTGTCTTCTGTTATCTTTAAGATCTCCAAAATCCACGTTCTCTAGGTACAGGCGTCAAGGCATCCAAAGTTCCAAGTGCATAGTCCACAAATGGCTTCCAAGTCTTCCAAAAAATATCTTTTTTATAAACCCCCTCTCTGAATTTAATATCACACGTCATTTTATCATTTAAGGCTAATTTCCACATTTCACAGAACCATTCTTCTATTTTAATATTTACCTCTATTTTCCAATATCTTGCTATTACAATCCTACCCATTATAATCATAATTCTAATCAATTCTTTCTCATGTTTTGTTAACTCAGGTTCATTAATTATCAATAACAATATATTTTCTGATCTCAATATTATTATTCTTTTCATCATTTCACCCATCATTTTTTCTAATTGCTGCCAAAACTTTTTAATTTTCACACATTTATACCACATATGTTCATAAGTTCCCACTTCCATATTACATCTCCAACATTTATCGCTCATTTTTTTATCTATCAATGATAATCTTAATGGGGTCCAATACCATTTCCAAACAACCTTAAAATTATGCTCTTTAATCCTTATAGACAAAGTCCTCATGATTCGACTCTTCCAGTTCTCATTCCAATCCAAATCCAATATTTTAATCTTAAGGTCTTCCTCCCAGTTCCTTTTCATTACCATTTGTGGATTTCCATCAAAATTTATAATCTTATATATCTTACTAACGAGTCCTTTTAACCCAATTTCATCTTTAATAATTTGAGATACTAAACTTTCAAATTTAGTTTTATTTCTATCTATTTTACATATTCCCTTTACTTTCATAGTCCATTTTTCTACCTGTATTTTTTCGAACCAATTCAACTCCAATCTTTGGATTACTTTTTTTTTCCTACTCTCAATTCCTAGAGCTCTTAACCAATTTACTATATTTCCTATATTTTCATCCTCAATTACTTTATCCCGACTTATATTAGTTTTAATCGGCCAACTTTCAGTTGTCTTCCCCAGGAAAGCTATATCCGGGATCAATTTTTTAACAAATTTATTCCAAATTTTGCTCAGCCCCTTTAACCAATAACTATTAATTGCCTTTGTTTTTGCTCTATCTAGAAACCATATAGACCCAAATCTCTTAATATCTTTTAGCTCCAGATCGCCCCAATGACCATCTCCACCTTTGAGTATTTTTATCACGGTTCGAATATTATACGCCCGATAGTAATTAAGTAGATTGGGAATTCCCAATCCACCCTCTTTTTGATTTTGATACCACATTTTCTTCATTATTCTTGGTTTTTTCCCACCATTACAAAATTTATCCAATTTCTTCTGATATTCTTCTATAGCTTTCTCTATCAAATTTAGTGGTAGCATCTCAAACAAAAAATTGAACTTTGGTAACAACATCATTTTACACATTGCAATTCTACCAAACCAAGACAGCTTTATCTCTTTATACTTATCTATCTTTCTCTCTACTTCCTTCAACATCACCTCATAATTAATTTTTTTCAATTCTCTAACTTTAAGTGAAAGTGTTATCCCCAAATATTTCAATGTATTCTTAACTCTTATCCCAAATTGTTCTTGCATATTTTCCCACTCCTTACCATCTTTATTCATTAGTAGTTCAGATTTTGACCAATTTACCTTTAAACCTGTCATTTCTTCAAATTCTATCAAATGTTTATTTATCCTCTTTAAATCTTTCTCTATATCTTTCAAAATAATCAAGGTATCATCCGCATACAAATTTATCTTATATCCCTTGTACCCTTCCAATCCTTCATCTTTTTCTATCAATTTAATCAAAACCTCCATAACTAACAAGAATAATGTTGGGGACAAGGGACATCCCTGTCTCGTACCTGCTTCCAATTTAATCTCTCCCGTCATTGTTCCATTCACCTTTACTTTTGCACTACTTTTTTGATACAATTTTGAAATAACATGTATAAATTTATTACCAAAGCCTAATGCCTCAATAATTACCTTAATAGTATCCCATTGTACAGAATCAAAGGCTTTGAAAATATCTAACGATATTATACCTATTTCATCACCATTATTTTCAGCAACGTCTATAATGTTCAATACTCTTCTAATTATATCACTCATATATCTACCTTTAACAAAACCTACTTGATTATAACTTATATATTTATCTATAAAACTATTTAATCTATTACTTATAATAGCTGTAAATATTTTTGCATCCTGGTTGATTAAAGAAATGGGTCGGTAGGACTCGATCCTCTCAAGATCTTTATCAGGTTTAGGAATTATAGATATTACTGTCTTATTCCATGACATCGGGACTTCTCCACCATGTAAAATTCCATTAAATAATTTTTGCAGTCTTGGTGTTATTAGTTCTTTAAATTCTTTATAGAATTCAGCAGGTAATCCATCTTCTCCTGGGGTCTTCCCTAGTTTTAACTCTTGTATTATTTCGTTGATCTCCTCCTGTGTTATATCTTTTTCCATCAAATCTTTATATGTTGGATCTATTTTTATAGCATATTTTCCAAGATGATTCTTCAATTTTTCTAAATCGATTGGTTTCTTTAAATATAATTTTTGAAAAAAATTCCTAGCTATTTCGCATTTCTCCAATCTCTTATAGCACCTTGTACCTTTTTCATCTATCAGAGAACCAATTTCTCTCTTTTGAGTTTTATTTTTCGCCATCTTTGCCAATAACCTAGAATTTTTATTACTAAATTCAAAAAAATCCCTATTTAAATATCTTAAATTTTTTTAACTAATTCAATATCTTCTTCTATCAATTTAGTTTTTAATAAGTTCAATTCCTCCAAACATTTTTTATCTTTCGTAAGTGAGAATTGGTTCTCCAATATCTTAATTTGTCTTGTATCCTGTTCTATTTTAGTTTTATATTCCCTATATTTTCTACTTGACAATTTAATACTTTCTCCCCTAAATATTGCTTTCATCGTATCCCAAACAATTTCAAATTTGACCTCTCCATTATCATTCAATCCTCAACTTTCTTCCCATTTTTTGAATATCCATATTTTATCCTCTTCCTTTTTATACAATTTTTCATCATATCTCCAACCTCTTTCCTTTTTCTCAAAGTTAAAATCTATTTCCATCGTAACTTCTGCATGGTCAGAATCCTTAAAAATTCCCACATCTACTTTATCTACATTATTCAACAAATCTTTAGAAACAAAAATATAATCAATTCTTGAATAAGTATTATATACCTTAGAACAAAAAGTATACACCCTTTCAGAACCTTTCAACTCCCTCCAAACATCAACCACACTATTTCGAAGCATCCATTTGTTTAAAATTTCCCCTTTATTTGTTTGTCTAAAGCGGGTAGGATTATTACTATCAATTCTATCCCTAATTAAATTAAAATCCCCCGCCACAATTACTTTCCCTACACTTTCTATTTCCAAAATCTTAGTAATTTTATCAAGAAATCCCTTTTGTTTTTCATTCGGTAAATATAAGTTAACCAATGTCACTTTTTGCTCATTAATATTCCCTATAATTATTAAATATCTTCCTTCTTCATCTCTAATTACTTTTTTTTTCTCAAAGTATACCCTATTTGATATCAATATCGCAACTCCTCTGGCTTTAGAGGTCCCAAAAGATTTTTCATAGATCTGCATACCTTTAATATTCATTCTATTAAAATCCTCCGATTTTTGATGAGTTTCCTGCAAAAATAATATGTCAGGTGAGTCCCTTTTAATTTTAAGCTCCAATCTTTTCCTTTTTATATGATTGCCTGTACCCTTCACGTTCCATGTCATTATTTTTATAAACCGCATTTAAGCAGTAACTTTTTTAATCCTGACCCCTCCTCTTCCTTTATGTGCACACCCAACACCAGACAAAAAAGACATACAAAAAACACAACAAAAACAAACTTAAGACACAACCACAACAAATAACAATTAATCTTCACCCCCCACATCCTCATTCGAGTTACGCCTCCATATAAAGAGTGTGGGGGGGGGAACGTGCCCATGGTCGGGTCATTTCTTTCGGGTTATTCTTGTTTTCCACTTTCAAAAAAAGAAGATAACACTGGCTTGTCCCCGCACTCAGCTTCCTGCTTTCTTCTAAGATCCTCCTCCTCAGCTGACGCTCTCTTAGATTCTTCACGGATTTTCTTATGTTCGGACATTGCCGGAGAGATTTCTTTCCGTTTTAAGCTTTTAGGATCTCCACCGACTGCTCCTTTTTCCTCCAATGTTGGAGATTCCACTTGTATTCCACCCATCTTAAGCATATGATCTTTAATTTCTTCTAAATCCTCGTCTTTCTCAACCAGCCCGAGCTTCCGTATCAATGTTATGGCATCCGTTTCCGAAGTAATAGTTTGCATTCTCCCTTTGTAAAAGAATTTCAATTGTTGTAACGGTCTCCAATTATACTTAATATCATTGTCTCTGAGGACTTTTGTAATTGGCTTTAAGAAAAATCTCCATTCCCTGTCTTCCCTAGAAATGTCTTGAAACACTTGAATTTCCTTCCCCTCAAATTTTGGGGGTTCTCCCAGTTCTCTTATTTTTCCCATAACTTATAATTTATCTCCAAGGTTTGCAAATCTCACAAGGACATTTCTATTGGCTCCACCTTGTCTCTTATAACCAATTCTAAAAACACTTACTAAGTCCGCTGCCGTGTATACAGTTGACGCATCAAGTTCATTCAGCCATTTTAACATTCTTTGCTTCAAGTTATCCGCCCTCTCCTCCGGAATCCCGCGAATAACAATATTATATTTTCTTGCTTCTTCTTCCAAAAGACTGATTCTCCTGTCTTGTTGCTGATTTTTCAAAAAAATCCCTTCAAACTTACGATCAGATTGTTCCTCATGAGCAAAAATCTGTTTAATATCATCCTTTATAAAGTTAATTTCCATATTTTGCTTTTCAAAATTAACATTCATGTTATTGACCTCTTCTTTAATATTTTGAACCTCCAATGTCAAATTATCTAAACGATCAGTTACAACAGTCAGTTTTTCTCCAATCGTATTCAATGCTCCTATAATCCGTTCAAATTCAGAAGGCTGTAGAGTCATCGTGTCAAATCAGTAATCTCTTTAAAAAAAAAATTTTTTTTTTTAATTTAAACCTGCCAAGAGGGTCTTTAATGAGGAAAAAAGCAGAAACCCAATGAAAGATAGCTGAGACGGCTTTTAAAAACACCAAGAAGCCATAACAAAAGTAAAAAGGCTGGAATCCAAACTCATAAAATACAAAGCCTGTATTTTTTTTTTTTGGCTTGCCAGAAGCTCTTGCTACATCCAGCATAAACAACTCATTTAAGTTCAACAGTTTGCAGTCCACATAACTCTTTCACTTTGTTTATGTCTTGTAGCAGATAAGGAAAACTTACAAATCACAACGCTTGTCAAAGCAGAGGCAAGCTGCCGACGCCGCTTCGATCAAACCTTTGTTCTTTGTTCTCCACGGAGAAACGAAACTTTGAAATTCAAGCAGTCTGGTTTGATCTATCAGTGCAAAAATCAGTCAACACAGTCCTCTGCCTTTCCGACCCCGTTGTAAACAATCTCGGCTTCTAACGGTGCATTTAATCACTTTTAATCCACAGTTTATTAAAAAAAAAACAACCCTACGAAATGGAGGAATGTCCTCAGCTACTCGGCCATAAGCCACGCCCCTCGCCATAATAAAATTAATGGTTTCATTATGAGTATCACCAATAGAAAGCTGAAGGGGTTCAGTAACATAAGATGCAGGAGTTCCCCCTGCTACAGAGCCATCCATTTGGCAGAATGCGATCGGCACCTTTAAATTTTTCAAGTGGAAACCCATGGTCTGAACAAGTTCATGACTGATTAAACAGCGAGAACAACCTGAGTCAATTAGAGCCTGTACGTTGCAATTACGGCCGCTAGATGGAGCCAAAAGCCTTAAAGGAATATAAAGGGGCCCAGAGCGGGGACTTACCCAATTTTCGTCAGAGGAGGCGGAGTCCCTCTCCCAATCATCGGGTTGCGGATTATGTTGATCACCAGAGAGGTCCAGCGGCTCCATTCCACTCATTGCTGGCTTACTGCGCACGCTCGGAGTTTTAGTAGGCTTTCTAGCTTCAGTAGAAGAATGTGGGCGTGGTGACCGTTTTGATCTGCAGTTGTTAGCCCAGTGCCCCTCCTTCCCACAGCGAAAACAAGTGCCAGGACGTGCTGAAGTTGATCTACGTCCTCCCATTTGCTTGTGGGAATCTTTATCTGGGGTTCGGGGCCCGGGGCCTTCAAAGTGCTTTATCTTTTCAAAATGGGCTGGAGTTTGTGAATGGGCCTGATCCAGCTCCACATCCCCGGCCAGCTGAAACCAATCATCTAAGGCATCGGGGCGGTATCTGTTCACGCATGTTTGATAAATATCTTTGTTCAGCCCTTCTGTATAGACATCCATTAACGCTCTGTCACTCCACCCTACCATATAAACAGAAAGTTCTTGAAAAATTTGCGTGTATTCCTGCACAGACATATCCCCCTGGCGCAGGTCTCTCATCCTGATTCTAGCTTTTCTCTCAATTCGGGGGTCTTCAAAACGTCTCCTAAGAGCAGTCATAAAATTTTCAAAGTCCCGCAACAAGGGTGAGTGACAATTATGCAGAGAAACCAGCCATCTGGCAGCCTTGTTTTCCAGAGCCAATGAGACAATCCTAATCTTAACGTCGTCTTCAAAGTCATCCGCGTACTGCTTAACAAAATTACTAACATGAAGCAGAAAAAGTCCTAAATCATCAGGATTACTATCAAACTTAATGCCCAAGGGAGGGAGTTTAGCAGGTCGGCGAGGGGGGGGGACGAATTCCCCTCTGTGAATCTCTGTGGGTTTGTGCAGGAGGGGGAGGGGTTGCTCCTCTGGTTTCTTGGGCAGCGGCCGCTTCTGTTTCTTTTAACTGTTCGCTCTCCAGAGAGTGCCCTCCCCCCCAGAGTTTATCCAGGGTTTCCCTCTTATCGTCTGCCTGACGGAGTAAATCATCGGCCATCTGCCTTAAATCCTTTTCTTCCCTTAGGAGTTCCGATATGGATGGGGGTGGTTGGGGGCGGCGGCGTCTGGTGGTGGTAACCCCCGAGCCTATGTCTCCCGTCATCCCCACTCCCTCTGACCAGCGATGCGGTTTAGATGATTCTTCGGCCTTCAGGTCTAAGTTTAGGCCTGCTAAAAAGTCCAGTACTGACCTCGAATCATCCTTTTGAACTGCGATATTGGATGCGGCCTCTCCCATGGTTGGGCCCGGCAACTCCTCTTTGGCAGGTTCCGACATCAGGTTATGATAAACTAGTGACTTCCTGCTTAATGTCAGGGTTCGCTTCTTCAAGTACTCAAGAAAGACCACACTTAGACATAGTTTGGAATGAATAAGGTTACTTTTACTGAATACGGAAGAACAACGGACCAAGGTGAAGCAGGAAGTAACTAGTTTAGGCGCGAAGAATGATTATTAAAGCTTAAGCCCACCCCAATAGCCCTAACCCCCCCCCCAGCAGTGTCCAATGCACTTTCGTCTCCGACATCAGGTGGGCAGTCCGTCCAACACCATCATCAGCATGGAATGTGAGACCGTTAAACCAAAGATAACACCGGCCGGTAACATCTTCCACCAATCTTCCACCAGCTCTCATAATTGACCCCTATAGCCCCACCCTCCCCGTTTCCATGGCAGCCAAGCAGCATAGGGAGAAGCGAAGAGCGAAGGCTGACATCGACTTACAACAATTCACTTAGTGACTTTTCAAAGTTACAACAGCACTGAAAAGGACCATTTTTCACACTTATGACCATTGCAGCATCCCCATGATCATGTGATTTACATTTGGATGCTTAATAACTGGTACATATTTATGACAGTTGCAGTGTCCCATGATCATATGATCATCTCTTGTGATGTTTTGACAAGCCAAGTCAGTAGGAAAGCCAGATTTACTTAACAGCCATGTTGTTGTTAGTTGCGAAGTCATGTCCGACCCATCAGGACCCCATGGACAACCTTCCTCCGGGACTTCCTGTCCTCTACCATCCTCTGGAGTCCATTTAAGCTCACGCCTACTGCTTCGGTGACTCCATTCATCCACCTCATTCACTGTCATCCCATTCTTCTTTTGCCTTCAATCTTTCCCAGCATTAGGCTCTTCTCCAGTGACTCCTTCCTTCTCATTAGGTGGCCAAAGTATTTGAGTTTCATCTCAGAATCTGGCCTTCTAAAGAGCAGTCAGGCTTGATTTCCTCTAGGACTGACCAATTTGATCGTCTTGCAGTCCAAGCGACTCGCATGAGTCTTCTCCAGCACTATAGTTCAAAGGCGTCAATTCTTTGGTGCTCAGCCTTTCTTATGGTCCAACTTTCATAGCCATACATTGCAACTGGGAAAACCATAGTCTTGACTATATGCATTTTTGTTGGCAGGCTGATGTCTCTGCTTTTTAGTATGCTGTCTAGATTTGCCACAACTTTCCTCCCCAGGAACAAGTGTCTTTTAATTTCTTGGCTGCACCTTAAGGTGTCATGTGGGTTGCATCTTCAAAAGGCATCATCAGGTTGGTATGCAAGATGGTTGGCCTTGACCACACTCAAACACCGACTACCAGCATGCGCAGAAGATGGTGAGAACAAAACTCCCTTTTCCATATCACCTCCATTACCATATAATTCCCATCCCAAATACCATGCCACCACCCTCCCCATTTCTATGGCAGCCGATAGCAAGCAAGTGAAGCAGAGGCTGACACTGAGAGACATAGGTGGCCTAAAAACAAACAAACAAACAAACAAACAAACAAACAAATTACTGCAGTTTTAACTCAGATAAAATCCCTGCTACAACAACAAATATTGCTCCCCAGATGTATCCTTCTACAGCAATTAAATTCTTTATTCTTTTCCTTGCTCTGGTCTTTTTATTAATGTAAGTTCACTCTCTAATATGCTTGCCTGCCCCAGAGTAGCCTTATTTTTTCCACTATCTTTCAGGATTAATTCTATCATATCAAAACATTTGGTAGTTTGCACCTCCTTTTAATAAAGGTGAATGTTAAAGACAAAACTTAGCGTGTCTCTGTGATATAATTAACATTGAAAAAATATCTTGTTTTAAAATAGGAAACAGTGAATAATAAAATTTCTTTTATTATTAAAATGTATTGGATGTCTGAGTGGATAGACAAGGAAGGACTGTACATAGACCTTCATCAATGATTCAGGATCTCTACACTAAATCAGGTATTCTACCATAACCTCTAATCCAGTGATGGCGAACCTATGGCACGCGTGCCAGAGGCGGCACGCGGAGCCATTTTGAGGGCACGCAAGGCTTGCCCTGTCAACTGTAGAGGGCATGCGTGTGCTGGCCAGCTGATTTTCAGTGGTTTTTCACTCTCCAGAGGATTCCCTGAAGCCTCCAAAGGGCGAAAAACAGCTCAATGCAAACGGAAATGAGGAAAGCGCTGCCTGCAGGAGCAAAAGACAAGCGGCAAAAATAGAAGAAAAGAGGCTTCTTTTACTTGTGCTGGCTGCTCTGTTCCCTCCTCCCCCCTTGCTATTAAATGGGATCCTGCCTGATCGCTGGAATCCAAAGGGAAACGAGGAAGGCGGCTGCCTGCACAGGCGAAAAACAAGAGGCAAAGAGACAAGTAAAGAGGTTTCTTTCACTCGTGCTGCTGTTTCTCCCCTCCCCCGTGCTATTAAAGGGGATCCTGCCTGATTGCTGGAATCCAATTCTTTCCTTGCCGTTTGTTCCCCCCCCCCTCTGTGCAGGCAGCTCTCTCCTCATTTCCCTTTGGGGGGGAAACAGAGCAGCCAGCACGAGTGAAAGAAACCTCTTTACTTGTCTCTTTGCCTCTTGTCTTTCACCGGTGCAGGCAGCCGCCTTCCTCGTTTCCCTTTGGATTCCAGCGATCAGGCAGGATCCCCTTTAATATAAGGTGACCAGATGTCACGCTTTTGGCGGGACAATCACACTTTTCAAGAATTAGTCCCGCTCCCCGCCGCCTCTTAAAAATGTTCCGCTTTTTGCCTGGAGAGGCGGCGGGCAGGCGGCGGCCGCTCTGCACACGCTCAGAGGCGGCCTGCGGCCAGGGCAGCAGCGTGGGCAGGAAGTGGTGGCCAGAGCGGGCTGGCGGGCAGGTGATGGCCGGCGAGGGAGGAGCGAACGAGAAGCCAGCAGGCGGAGGAGGCCCTGAACTTTTCGCTGCTCATCCCGGACGAGCCGGACAGGGAGGGGATGCAGCAGTGGTGGGGCTCACACCTGGCTGCTGTCAGCGCATTGCGGCTGTTCCGCAAAGTTCAGGGCTGCGCCCCCGTCGTGCGCAGCTATCCTCTTCCTCCTCCTCCACCTGCT
Organism: Rhabdophis nuchalis; assembly: GCA_039707465.1. NCBI lineage: Eukaryota > Metazoa > Chordata > Lepidosauria > Squamata > Natricidae > Rhabdophis > Rhabdophis nuchalis. Next base: position 70,127,662 of record CM077648.1, read on the forward strand.
GGCTTCTTGTTCACTCCTCCCTCGCCGGCCCTCGCCTGCCTGCCAGCCCGCTCTGGCCGTCGCTTCCGGGCCGCTCCGCCACCCCCACCCACAGCCTCTATGGGAATAGTGCAACCTCAGGTACGGCCAGCGAGGGAAGCGGCGGCTGCAGGGCCGGGAAAGACCGCTCAGCCCCCCCCCCCCGTCAATGGTGTCCCGCTTGACAAATTTTGAAATCTGGTCACTATAATTAAATAGCTTGGGGGAGGGGGGGAAACAGAGTAACCAGCACGAGTGAAAGAACCCTCTTTATTTGTCTCTTTGCCTCTTGTCTTTCACCGGTGCAGGCAGTCGCCTTCCTCGTTTCCCTTTGGATTCCAGAGATCAGGCAGGATCCCCTTTAATAGCTTGGGGGAGGGGGAGGAACAGAGCAACCAGCACGAGTGAAAGAACCCTCTTTACTTGTCTCTTTGCCTCTTTTATTCACCGGTGCAGGCAGCTGCCTTCCTCATTTGTCTATTGACTAGTGCCCAGGATCCTCTTTGATAGGGGGTGTGGGGTGTTTAGCAACCAGACTCACACCTGCCGGAGTAAACAGGTTTTTTGGGGCAGGAGCATACTTGAGCATCCCCAACCCCCACTCTGGTCTCTGCCCATTTGTGGCAGAGCAATTTCTCCCCTTGCTGGGGTTAGCCAAGGAGAAGCAGCCAGAGCAGAGTGGCAGGAAAGCCTTGCGCAAAAATGCACAGTCCACAGTGGTGAGGGGGGGCATTAAGTTATGTGGGTGGGCACTCGAGTGCATGTGATAGTGCGCATGCGCATGTTTTTGGCACCCAAGGCGAAAAAGGTTCGCCATCACTGCTCTAATCTTTCATCTGGGGAAAAGAAATCATTATGGATTTTGGCTCTTTCAATAAATCATTATCAATGTTTGCCATTTCTGTTCCTTCCTCATCCTTCCTAATCCAGTGTATTCTCTCAAGGATTTTCAAGATTTTCTGCTTCACAAAATAGGAACAGCAGAAGTTCTTTCCTTCTCTCTTGCATTCTAGCATCTTTTTGTTCTTTTATGGTCTGGCCTTGAAGTTACTTACATCCATTATAGGTACTGTTTCTGCTGTGGCGATTCTGAGTTGCTGAAACCAACTATATTAGCATCATTTATTGAAACAAAGCAGGTGTGATGGAATATAGTCCAGATTCCCAGGAGGGAGGAAGTGCATTCCAGAGGAGCAAGACAGAAAAGTTTAGATAGTTTAGGTGAGATGAAGAGAGTTTTAAGATGATTCCTCCCTAGTAATTCTCAGAATATATGTATGGTACAAATTGTTTGCTTTAGTTTGGCAAGATTCCTGCCTACAGATTAGGAACAATAAAGAAAACACTGAGCAGGGATGGGTTTCAAAATTTTTTACTACCTATTCTGTAGGCATGGCTTGTTTGGTGGGTGTGGCTTGATGGTCATGTGACAGTAAACGCAATTTGTTGGTTATGAGACTGGGTGGGCATGGCTTCATGGTCATGTAACTGGTTGGTCTTGCTTAGCAACCAATATTTTGGGCTCAATTGTGATAAATCAAGGACTATCTCTGCCTTCCTCTGCATGGCAGCCTTGTCCTAGCAAACTCCTTCTCCTTTCTGGCAATTTTCCTTTCTGTTAGAGACACCAAAATAATCCAGATGATATAAGGATTCCTGCTGGGGCAGGGGGTTGGACTAGATGACCTCTGAGATCCTTTCCAGCATGAGATTGCTGTGCTGTTCCAAAACATTTTCTGAAATCATGTCTAGTGCCAGGGTTAGCAGTCCTTCCTTCCTCTCCTTTCTCTCTCTCTCTCCCCTTCCTTCCTTTTTCTCTCTTTATTTCTTTTTCTTTCTTCTCTCTCTCTTTCTTTCCTCTGTCTCTCTTTCACATTTTAGGAATCACATCTAAAGGACCTCTAGAGTCTTGTTCAAAACTGATTGTACTCTGACAAAAGCTTTAGCTCAGATTCATTAACTTGACTATAAATGATCCAATTTACAGATAATTTAGGTTTTTTTTAAGAATGTGGAAATGAGCAAAATAATATAGGAGAGAGAGAGAGAAGAAATGTGTTCAGTTCTTAATATTTGAATGTATCTTCTTAATAAACATCCTAGTAATAATGTATTAGAATATTTCCTTTCCCCCAATTATTTGGGGCCACATGCAAGTCTTCCTTCCTTCCACCCTCCCTCCCTCCCCTCTTCTTTCCTTCCATCACATTTCCAGCTCCTTCCTTCCTTTCCTTCCTTCTTCTTTAAGTGGGGAGACTGGGCTTTGGGTTCTCACACTCAGTTCCCCTAAAAATCCACCGCTGGCACAAACCCAGTTCTTCCTTCCCGATCTGCTGAGTATCAAAGCCCCAGCGATTCTCCTGTTGATTTGATCAAAGCAGCAGGGAAAGGGAGAGGTGGTCAGTGGAAGCAGTGGATGGACCCAGGGGCTTGTGCGCACACCTTTGGAGACAAATAATTGGGAAGGGATTCACTCCGGAAGTTTTTTAAATCTCACCACCACTGCCCAAATAGGCATGCATGCATGCACACACCCTCCTCCCTCTCTCCCTCCCTTTCTCTTATACTGGATTGACTCCCAAGTTTTTTAAATCTCCCCCCCAACCACCCGAATAGGCATGCGTGCATGCACACACCCTCCTCCCTCTCTCATACTCCCCCCTACACACACACACCTCCATCTCATTCTCAGCTCCCTTCCTTCCTCCCCTCCCCTCTCATTTTCTATTACAGTATATTATGTGCCATTCAGCAAAAGTCTTAATACTTTGGCTTTGAATAATCATATTGTTATGGTTAGGGTTTTATATTACAAATGTTACCAGTAGTATTAAATGCTTGCCACATGCTGGCAGGCGGAAATGGGGACACGCTGGATGACCGCCGTCTCCTCTGGACCTGCAGGCTGGGTTCTCAACAGCTGATCAAAGGGGGAGATGCTTTGCTGTAGCCGAGACTACTGTGCTGCAGCCCCGGGACATCCGCCTGCGCCTCTCAGCCCCAGCGCAGAAGCAGGAGGAAAGTGAGTGGGGCTGGTGCTCCAGACGAGAGGGTGGGCGGATGTCCCAGCAAGCTCCAAGGGGCAGGGTGTTGCACCCCGCTCCAACCCACCCCCGCCAGCCACATGGTGTCAGCGTTCCAAATATCATGCAGAATAAAATCAGAGTTCAAGGCATAACTTTCATCAAAGTTCCAATTTAATAAGACAGACATGTTGGTACATCTGTGGAATCCCAAATCTAAAACCCTCCTGGGATTCCACCCAGTTGAAAGTTCATGATCTTATCCCCATACCCATAAATCCATCACATGGTTCAATCTTCTTTGGCCACGCTGGCATTTCCACACATCTAGTTTCAGTCAGATGCAGAGGTGCAGAGACAAAATATGACCTTGGGCTTCTAGAAAGGAATGACAACAACACATTCCACAATTCCCCCTCCCAATTACTACACTAATGAAACATCATAATGAAATAATAGAGAGTGTGGCAGGCCAAAGATCCTAAAAGGAATATAACTGCAGGCCTGACAGGCGGCTTCTCCTCAGAAGAGAAATGTTTCCTAAAAAGAGAATAACATAAAAGTTAACATAACAAAATTAACCTCCTCTTTCCCCTCCTAGGGGGGCCCTTTGGCTTATCGGGAAACTTCTCATGGAATTGTTTTACTAACTTCTCCACTTTTAGGTCCCAACTTTTCACCCAAGTGGCTTCGGACAAAGGGTACCCCTTCCAATGCACTAAATACTGTAAGCAATCCTTATACAGCCTGGAGTCTAAGATTTTTTCTCCTCATAATGTGTTTCCCCTTCTACCACTACAGGAGGAGGGGGAGGTTGGGTGGACGGTCTTATGCTGGACCCAATTACTGGTTTCAACAAGCTACAATGAAATACTGGGTAAATTTTCCCTAGAATTCTGGGTAGACTGAGTCGAACTGTAACTGGGTTAATAATCTTTTCTATTGGGAATGGACCTAGAAATTTTGGCCCCAATTTCTTACTAGGCATTCTTAACCTTATGTATTTAGTAGATACAAAAACTTTGTCCCCCACACGAAAGGGGGTTGGAGCAAGTGGTATTTATCAGCTTGTTTCTTGTAGGCTTCTTCGTATTTTCCCATCCTTTCTTTAGTGTGTCCATCCATTCATTCAGAGACATGGAGGAGTGAGGTTCTCTAGGCAGCTCAGGCATGGGAACAAATTCCATGCCACTGGTAATCTGGAAAGGAGTTAATCCAGTGCTGCTGTGGACCGCATTGTTGTATGCCACTTCGGCAAAGGGTAGCAAGTCTGACCAGTTGTCTTGCTGATAGTCCACATAACACCGGATGTATTGTTCCACCATTGCATTGGCCCTCTCCGCTGCGCCATTCGTGCTGGGATGAATGCTGAACTTAGTCCTTATGTGAACCCAATGGACCTCAGGAACTCCCTCCAGAACTTGGCAGTGGACTGCTATTACTATTACATCATACTATTTTTACATTGGGAGGATTGATATCAGTCTTTTATATATTCTTTAAATAATTGGAATGTTGCAATTAATTTTCATCAACTGTACTGCTGGTGGTACAATGAGGGAGGGAAGGTCTCAGCATTTGCCTATAACCCAGTGGCAGGAGCCACCCACTATTGTGCTAATCCTAACCCTGGCTTTAGAAGAACACTTCTGTTATTTTATTCTAAGAGAAGGACTACCATTGCTAGAATTGTATCTCCATGGAGACTGAGAATGATGCATACAGAGAGTCAGTTGTGTGTATGTGTAAATGTTTGTTTTATAGCTGAAGGGTGCTTTTTAAGCAGCTTAAGGAAATGTGCAATGCATATTTTGTAAGGTACAAATATATTTGTACACAATATACTGTATCTGTGGTCAAAAAAACAAAGGATACAAATAGATGAGGAGGAACAGGACTAACACAGCCCAACAAAAGGAAGCTTCACCATCAGATTAATACAATATGAATTTAGGATACAGGAATGATGCATTCATTCCTGAATCATGGTTCGGGGAGAATTTCAGAAGTTCGTGCTGGATTTTGACCTTGTCCAATTGATCCACACTTCTACTTTATTTCAGCTGGGTTAAAATATATTCTGCATTATTGTTTTCCTACTCTGATTCAGTTTGCTTAAGGAAGATGTTTTGGAACTTTTTTTCAAATAAGACCCACATTTCAACAAAAGTATCAGGAGGGACAAGACTTTTTCACATAACTTTAGCTACAAGAGTGTATATAAATTTCCTCTCTTTCATTGCCTCATCATAACTCCAGAAGTCTTCAGCATCCCTGGTACTTCAATAAATCCCAAGAGAATATACCATAAGGAAACAAAACACACAGGGCATTTTTAGATTGGGAAAAAGGAGTATTCAAAGTGCAAGGAAATTGACAAATGCAGAAGTGAAAAGTAAAAAAGACTAATACTGGCCACAGCAATCCCTCATGCTTAAAATGTCCTCAAAAGATATTATAAGCATCACAATTATATGGTAGACAAACTGAAACCTCCTTCACCAAAGAGACATTTCAAATAATTAATAGGCAGATATTGGCACATTAATTTAGAACTCTATCTTAAAAGATCTTTTATACTGATTGTAGCCAATGAATTAAAAAAAAACCCACCTGCACCACTTCCATTACGAAATTTATGTCAATTTAAACATAATATTTTAAATTTAAATAAATAAAGCCTATGTTTATTCATTGCTCTTTTAGGAAGAATGAATATTTTTAAAATTAAATACAGCAAACAAGCAGAGATGCCTGCAAAGGATTCAAAAAGTGAAAATGGTACAATCAAAGCAGTTTGCATAGATACATTGTTATTTGAACCAGATATCTGAATTTGAAGGATTCCCACTTCATACTGAACTTAATTAACCAAACTGATTCTCATGTCATAAAATAAAATGTGACTAGCTAATTTGTTATTTGCAGTATTGTAATCAGAGTCACTGTATTGAAAAGTATGAATACTCATAGCATATGTATATACCTTTGGGTTGGCATTGTAGCTATCTTTTTAGTTTGGCTGGGTTTGGGAATATAGTATAAAACATCTCCAATCATGTCCTGCCACTCTTTTTGGCTTTCTTCCTTGGCATATTTTTTCTTTATAGCAGGTAAATTCAGTTGGCAAAAGAAGTGTTTTTCAGTTAGCAAGTGATTTGTGCCTCATGTTAAACCCTTCCAGATGGCAGATTTTTAGTCAAAATACAACAGAACCAATAGCATACATGAAAAAAATTCTTTTAATTAAATATCTTCTAAATTAGTGCCATTAATAGATGTAGTTTGCTATAGCCCAGTGGTTCCCAAAGTGGGTGGTACCACCCCCGGGGGCAGTGGGATTATTTAGAGAGGTGGTAAGAGGCAAGGGGCCTGGCAGGGGGGCAGTAAGAGGCAAGAGGGGGGTGGCAGAGGAGCGCTGGAGGTGGCCCCCCTCTAGCGAGCCATTTAGATTAGAACCAGTTCACTCGCTCTCCCCTACCCACCTGGAAGCCTCTCGACTTTGTCTTGATGAGCTGACTGCAGCTGCCGGGTGCAGAGGGACGGAGGTAGCCGGGGGGACCAGGGGGGGCGAATGGACAAGTGCTTGCCCATTCGCCCACCCCAGCTACCTCCGTCCCTCCGCGCCCGGCGGCCAGTTCATCAAGACAAAGTGGGAGCGGACTTCGCTTCCGGTTTTTGAAGGTGACAGACATACTTTGTGCTTCGTCCCCCCCCAGCCTCGCTCTAGGAGCTGGCGAGCAAAAAGAGGGGGTGGATTTTACCTCTTCGCCGGATGGAACTCAGGAGCTATGCAGAATAAGAAGAGTAGCTGAAATGCTACTCTTCCCTAAGTGAAAGACTTTCCCTAATCTCTTGAATTGCAGATAAAGGATAAGCGATAAATCACTGTAAGTGCTAGTTCAATCAACTTGGAATGCAGATTGGAGGAGGGAGTTCTCAACCCCCCCTCGGATGGAGCGGCTATTAACCGATTCCTCTCCATTTGAAATGGAGAGAGGAAGGATTAACTTGCTATTTGAACAAACTATGTGAAAGAATTGCATCGTATGACATTTGCAACTGTTTCTTATGGAGCTCTTTTAAAAAGAAAATAATTGGAACTTTTACTTTTCTTCCTGTCAGAGGACGGGGCAAGATGGCTTCTCTTTGTTCTCCGCTTATAACTCCTCTACAGTGTTGAAGCTTTTCCCTCCTTAATTACTTAATTACCAAAGAAGGATTATAGATAGATAGATAGATAGATAGATAGATAGATAGATAGATAGATAGATAGATAGATAGATAGATAGATAGATAGATTGATTTTATTTTTCTATACCGCGTCCTCTCCCCTGGGGGACTCGGAGCGGCGCACAGGGAAAAATTAAAACAAACATAAAATATATACATAAATAAATACAATAAAAACAGATTAAATCAACTGTCCCTGCACTAAAATCCCCATTTTTAAAATTAACATTCCCTAACCCCTGAGGTAGAGACTAACCTAGGCCGGCCAAGCAGAAGAAGTGAGTTTTTAATTTCTGACGGAAGGAGCGGAGGTCCTCTTATAAACTCTTTACTTCAGACATTCCTACCAGAGGCTCTCAAGTCTCTCCCAATACGTGGACTCCTGATTGTGGACTGTAAGGTTTCCTTTTTTTTTAAAGTGAACTCTTAAGACTCTTAAGAGTGAACTCCCACTCGGACTCTCTGATACCTCGGACTGTTTCGGTTGTCTGTTTCTCTGGCGCCATTTCTTTGTCAGCTAAGACACTGAGAGTGACACAATGGCTTTTAGAAAGCCTCCAACGGGAAAGTCAGCCTTTGCTCCATCCTCTGCCGTCTCCAGCCCGACTACACAGTCGAAAATTTCTACATTCTTACAGAAAGAACCTGCTGGAGAGGGCTCAAAGGATCCGTTGGTTGTAGAAATGTTTCGGGAAATAATGAAAAATATGAATAGCATGAATGAAAATATGAATGAAATGAGGATAGAGATGTCAGAATTAACATTAGAGCTTAGGGAAACGCAACAAAATACAACGGAAAATAAACAAAAAATTGAAAAGCTAGAGAAGGAGACGGCTGAGATAGGGGAAGAGGTGAAGGAGGGTTCAGAATGGGGAGCAAACATGACCAAAATTGAATTTGAAAGAATGTCTTTTTTTCTCAGGTTCCAGAGTATACCAGAGTCAGAAAACAAAGATCTTAAAGACCTTATGAGTACAATATTAGCAGAATACCTTAAAAGAGAGAAAGATCAACTCTGGTGGGATATGGACCTGGTTTATAGAATTAATTCAACTTATGCCAGGATAAATAACATACCAAGAGAAGTTCATGTTAAATTTCTTAGGAGATCCACAAGGGATGAGATATTGAGGGCTCAACGGGATGGAATTTTAAAATGCCAGGATAAAGAAGTAATCATTTTGAAACAGATTCCAAAAAAGATTAGAGAAATAAGGAGGAAGTATTCTTTCTTGTCTAAGAAATTATATAAAAAGGGAATATGGTTAAAGTGGTTATTACCAGAGGGAATGTTGATTTTCTGGGAGGGAGGCCGAGTAAAAATCAAAACACTAAATGAGGCGGAGACTTTTATTAAAAAACATTCCCCCCAGCTGGGAGGTGAAGATGGGGGAACGGAGGGAGCGATGGCCCTGCCCGGATACAGGGAAGAGGAGTCAATTGCAAAAAGACTCAGATCGCAAAAATGAGTTTATTTGAAATACTATTGTAATTGTTGATACAAGATAAAATGGCAAAAAAAAAGATGATTGAATATATAGACTATACAATGTAATCTTTTTATATGTTTATCCTTTATCTTTAAAATTGTAAATTTATGAAGTTTGGGTAAAGCCGCCACCAACGGCAGGGAAGCTAGCAAAATGTATCCTACACCTTTTTCCCTTGTAAAAATTTTGAAAACCAATAAAATACTTTAAAAAAAAAAGACAAAATGGGAGCAAAGGCATTCTCCCATTTTGTCTTGATGAACTGACTGCAGCTGCTGGGAGCAGAGGGACGGAGGTAGCCGGGGTGGCCAGGGTGGGTGAATGGATGAGTGCTTGCCCACTCGCCCACCTGGGCCGCCCCGGCTACCTCTGTCCCTCTGCGCCCAACGGCCAGCTCATCAAGACAAAGTGGGAGCAAAGGCATTCTCCCACTTTGTCTTGATGAGCTGACTGCAGCTGCTGGGCGTGGAGGGACGAAGGTAGCCAGGGCTGCCCGGATGGGCGAGCGGACGAGTGCTCGCCCACTCATCCACCTGGGCTACCTCCCACCCGGCAGCCAGCTCATCAAGACAAAGTGGGAGCGAAGGCATGCTCCCATTTTGTCTTGATGAGCCGGCTGAAGCTGCCAGGGCGTGGAGGGATGGAGGTAGGGCGGGGGGGCAGCCGGGCAGGGTGGGTGGATGAGTGAGCAAGCAGCGCCGCCCTGGCTACCCTTCCAGAAATATCTTCTTCTCTTGGTTTGTTCTAGCTAAGATGTTTATAATCTTTTCAAAGAATTCATAATGAGCAAAATTTTGGTCCTATCGCACATAGTAAAGGTAAGTTCATTTTAAGTCTACTGATAACCTGAGATGAATTTTGTAAAATGATGTTCTTTATTTTAATAAATCCAGAATATCTTTTACTGAATTTAAGTGGATACATCTTCCCCTAGTTTCCCCACCACCACCTACAACTATAGACCCCACCCCAACACCCATTAACCACAGTGAAAACATAACAACGGACCTGGTAGCCACAGTTTTGTACTCATACTTTTTGCCCCCAAAATCCATTTCTCTCCCAAAAGTTTAATCAGAGCTGTTTCCATGTCCATTTGTTTGAGGAATGCTGCAAGATATTTTTTTTCCTAAATCACAAAAAGGGCAGTTGCTGCCTGATCTTCTATCGCTCACGTGCCCCAGCACCGCCCTGGCTACCCTTGTGGGCACATTATTTGCATTGGTGTAATTAAAAAAGCATAAACATTTGCTTGAATTATTTGATGAGATTATTGCATGGAACCTAGGGATTCCCAATATGGAAAGTGAGAATGGGAACATTTTAACAGATCTATATGTTCTTGGGTTATAATTTTCACTAAAGAACCATGGGGATGGAAAGGGAAATATAGAGAATAGAGTCCAATCCCCTTCCGCAACAGATTGGAAGCAAAGAATAACTCTAACAAAATGTAGCCTTTTACCTCTTTGGGGAATCATTTTATTTTTTTAATTATTATTAGGATTTCCCCCCAAATGCAACTCATGCAAACTCAAACGTACATTACATTTTCCACACTCATATTTGTGATTCTTTATAACTTCTTTTAAGCTAAACATTTTTAGTACAAATCAACACATTGACATATATATCACTAATGCAGTTTCCTATCTCTTCCAATGACAAAATTAATACCTTATTTATTGAATACAAGTATATCAAATATAGGTTAAACATGAATTGAAAAACATCTAATTCAAATGTATAAGCTGTGAATTTATTATTTAATAACAGGCAAACATTGCATTTATGCCTAGATCCTCTATCCACACACATTATAAGACAGATAAAACTATCTTAGCTGGCTGTTGTAAATATTACTCTGCTAATTCAACAAGAAATGCTACTGCCTGAATCCTTAATGCAGAACACAGTGATTTTAGCAATTTTCTTCCCAGGTTAATTCAAATGTATATCCAAATGTTCTTCTATTTTTTTCCCTGAAACCAGACACATGGACACACACACACATATACACAGAGCAAAAGTGTCTGGTTTCGGGGGGGGGGGGAATTTGGATATACATTTTGAATTAACCTGGGAAGAAAATTGCTAAAATCACAGCTGGATGAATCAACTTTGCCAGGCAATGAATCTTTGCTTCTTGCTTATGTGTGCTTTATTAAAGTCAAAGCTTTGACTCAAGAGTTGTTATTTGCGAAGCAACTACAAACAGATACTAAAGGAGAGTCAATATTTCATGTTGTTGAGCGGTTATTCAAAGACAAGGAAATTCCACTTATCAACATACTAGCTTGTGCAACTGATGGAGCACCATCAATGACTGGTGGCTACCATGGGTGTGTTGCTTACTTGAAAAAAGCAGTGCCAAATGTCTTCACTGTGTCATTCATCACCAACATCTGGTAGCAAAAAAATTCAGTGATCGCTTGCACAAGTCATTACACATTGTCATTACTGCAGTTAACAAAATTAAAGTACATGCTCTCAATGATAAACTTTTCAGAGAGCTCTGTGTTGAGAATGATCAAGATTTTGATCATTTGCTGCTTCATACAGAAGTTTGTTGGCTATCAAAAGGCAACTGTGTGAGATGCTTTTACAATCTTTTTGACACTGTTGTGGAGTTCTTTGAAGACAAGAATACTGTGCTCAGTGGTGAACTCAAAGAGATCAGGCATGACATTGCTTATTTATCAGAACTATTTGCAAAGTTCAATGAATTGAATTTGCAGTTGCAAGGAAATGAGGTCAATCTTATTAGGGGCAAATCTGTCATCTTTACATTTATTTCAAAGCTAACTTTTTTCAAGCGCAATATAGGTCGTCGCAAGCTATACCAACTTCCGAGCTTGTCTGAGCTAGAAGAGAAAGGTGGGATACAAGTATTCTTACTCCCTATTACTTCATTGATATTTTACATTATCTAACTGTATATCTATTTAATAACTCTTAAAGTAGTTTCATTCAGATGTATTTTTTCTGATTTTCTAAATCATTAAGTTGGATGGTCTCTGGAGGGCCAGGGACAGAGGTTGTTCCTCCATCCTGGTCCTGTTAGACCTCTCAGCGGCTTTTGATACCATCAACCATAGTATCCTATTGCACCGGCTGGAGAGGTTGGGGCTGGGAGGCACCGTTTTGCAGTGGTTCTCCTCCTACCTCTCTGACCAGTTGCAATTTGTGTTGGCAGGAGGGCAGAGGTCGACATCGAGGCACCTCACGTGTGTGGTGCCGCAGGGGTCGGTCCTCTCACCTCTTCTGTTCAACATTTATATGAAGCCGTTGGGTGAGATCATCCGTGGTTTTGGGGTAGAATTCCATCAGTACGCTGATGATACCCAGCTGTACATTTCTACCCCAAACCACCCCAACGATGCCCAAGTGATGGCCCAGTGTCTGGAGGCCGTGCGAGTCTGGATGGGGAGAAACAGGCTTCGACTCAACCCGTCCAAGACCAAGTGGCTGTGGCTTCCAGCGTCACGTTACAGCCAGCTGGTTCCATCACTGGCCATTGGGGGCCAATCACTGGCCCCCACAGAGAGGGCTCGCAACTTGGGTGTCCTCCTGGATTCTCAGCTGTTGTTAGATGATCACATGACAGCCGTGGCCAGGGGGGCTTTTTATCAAGTTCGCTTGATTCGTCAGTTGCGTCCCTTTCTGGATCGTGACGCTCTATGCACGGTCACTCACGCCCTCGTCACTTCCCGCCTGGACTACTGCAATGCTCTCTACATGGAGCTGCCCTTGAGGTCCACCCGGAGGCTCCAGTTAGTACAGAATGCGGCCATGCGGGGGATTCTGGGAGCCTCAAGGTGCTCCCACGTGACACCTCTCCTGTGCGAGCTGCACTGGCTACCTGTGGCTTTCTGGGTGCGCTTCAAGCTGCTTGTAACCATCTTCAAAGCACTCCATGGCACAGGGCCTGGTTACTTGCAAGACCGCCTCCTGCTACCAAATACCTCCCACCGACCAGTTCGCTCCCACAGATCAGGCCTCCTCAGGGTGCCGTCGGCCAAACAATGCTGCCTGGCAACCCCCAGGGGGAGAGCCTTCTCTGTGGCAGCCCCTTCCCTCTGGAACGACCTACCCCCCGACCTATGTACGATCACCGACATGCGCCTCTTCCGTCGGGCTCTGAAAACGCACTTATTCCGTGTGGCCGGCCTGGTTTAGTAGCTTTTAATTGGTTATTTTAAATTGGTTTTATTCAACTTGGATTTTAGAAATTTTAGAATTAATTTAATATTATTTTAAAGTATGTTATTTATTGATGTTCTTATGTGTTTTTATTGATGCCTGTTCACCGCCCTGAGTCCCGCAAGGGAAAAGGGCGGTACAAAAATTTAATAAACGCCGCCCTGGGTCCTCTGCGGAAAAGGGCGGGATATAAATATAAATAAAATAAAAAAATAAAAATAAACCATAAACCATAAGATGATGATCTTCAAGTGTTTTGTGACCACTTGGACATGCTGCATAAAGATATGTTTGAGCGGTATTGAGGTAGCAACAGGAGATACTGAGGTCTAAGGCTGGCCTAGGCCTCGAAGTATGGATCAGCAAACATTGGTCAAGTAACCTTGGGTGGAGAAAGTTTGCAAACGAAGCTCTTTAGTGTTTGCTGGGAAATGCAGAAGGGTCGTCGTGACCCAGACAGATGTTTCCTGTTACCGTCACATTCTCATGCTCTGTATGTCAGCAGTTCCCCAATCTATCAAACCAATATCCACAAATAGCCTACCCGAACATATATCTTGGTGATCTAAGCATTTATGTCTCAACTAAGACCATTACAGCCCCTGAACTCCATATTTGGGCACCTATATGTTAACAGGAATGTATACGCAATCAAGGGTATAAGAGCTGACCCCTTTCTGATTATCGGGGTTCAGACATGATTGTATGGGCTGCAAGCCTAATGCTGGACCGTGCACATAATAAACTCTTTGCTGCTTTGAAGAGCTTGTCTGTGTCTTGGCTTTCCTACAACAAATGGTGCGTTGGCCGGGAAAACAGATAAGGTGATGTTTCACTGAGGACAGCTTCACCCCTCGGGTCCGTTGAGAGGCCGTTCCTGAACATTCTCCAGGCGCCACGGGGTCTTGACCTCCGGGAGACGGCAGCGACCTCTCCACGAGGCTGACGGTGCTGATAGCTAGTCCAAGAACCCTTCATCGTAGAAAAGGCTGTCTGAACCATCCCCTGGCCAGGACGAGAGAGAAGACGCCTCAGGCGAGTATGTGCTAAGAGTTGTCTACCTGCCAAGCTTGGGGGCAGAAGAGGGGGGCTGATCACCCTCCTGGGCTCAGGGCGGCATCCCTAAAGTAGCCCTGTTAGGCTGTGTGGGAGGTTTGGTTGCTGCAGTTCCCGTCCTTGATCGTTGAAATTACGGGACAGCAGGTCAGTAACTTGTGCCAGAATGGGGGGGAAGCAGAGCACAGCCAGCACACCGCTGGAGTGCATGTTGCAGGGATTCGATGAGTACTTTTGTCGAACGAAGTATAGCACCCCGTATTTGAAAGTTACAAAGGAGAGATTGGACTATCTGTGTAAGGTGAGATGGCCCCAAATGGAACGGAGGTGGCCCATGGAGGGGACGTTTAACAAGGAGGCTATTGATGCTCTGTGGCATATGATAGCTGCAAATGAGGAGAAATATCCGAATCAGTATCCATACATAGATCAGTGGGCTCTGGTGGTGAACGAGAAGGCGGATGCTTTCCTACAATGCCAGGCTGAAATGGTTCGGTTGTGTGTGGCAAGACCACGGGGAAAGGGAAGTACGCTTAGAAGGTGTCACAAAGTTGGGCTCGGACAGCAGAGAGAGAAAGAGAGAAGGAAAGAAATTTTGCAAGAGGAAGTGGAGGAGGTTTTGAGGCCACCACCATATGCTCCCGCATCCATCTCCGGCTCAGCCCCCGCTGCCTCCTCCACCCCCTTCACAAGCCCAAGGACAGGGGGGTGGAGATGGAACAGCTGGCCCGTCTGGAACGGTTGGGAGTTCAAGGGGGGGCAGCTCCGGCTCTTAAGATTGAAGCAGCTCAGTTGGATGGAAGCGATGATGAGGATGGTGATGCCGGGGAAGGTGTGGAGGCTGTAGGAGTGCGAACCCGGTCTGCCACAGCAAGGGAGGGCAGCAAGGGGAGAACTGATCGCCCCTTTGCGTCAAGTCGATCAGCAGGTAATTAACCCACGGGGCAGCCCGACATTAGGACTATGTTCCAGTATGTACCTGTCAGCCTCTGCTTTTGCCTGCATAGTCTGTCATATTGAAATGGGGGGAGGGCTGGGGTTGCTAAGCTACTAAGGGGGCAGGAGGGAGAGAGACGGCCACAGTTGTTATCATCTCAGCTAACGGCCTGCATTCCATTCTGATGATGACTCTGGGAAGGAACTGCATCTGATGCCGTGGCCGGCTTCGCATTGGACAATATGCTGGGGTCAATGAGAC
The DNA here is from genome assembly GCA_039707465.1 of Rhabdophis nuchalis. Classification (NCBI taxonomy): domain Eukaryota; kingdom Metazoa; phylum Chordata; class Lepidosauria; order Squamata; family Natricidae; genus Rhabdophis; species Rhabdophis nuchalis. The sequence goes on from CM077648.1 coordinate 70,142,886, forward strand.
TAAGGGTTGGGTTATGCTTTGTTACGTATGTTGTGCGCCTAAATGTTTCATTCCTTGCTTGACTTTTGCTGCAGTCTTATCATTTTCAGTAAAAGTAGCCTTAAACTTTCCAAATGAGTTTAAGTGTGTTCTTTCTTGATTTATGATGGAAGCAGTCATGACAAAAAAGCAAGGAATCCATTTAACTCGTCTCTGAGGTAACCGCTTCAGCAGCGAGTGAGAAAATAAAACTTCAAAATGTCAGACGCGGGGAAAGAAGATTTACTGGGAGCCACGGCTCCTAATACAGCCTCCGTTTCCAGTCCAGATGTCCAGAAAACTGAAACTAAAGAACCCACACAAATCAAAGATAACAATAGGTCAGTCGTTGAACTTTTAAAGGATCTTAGCCTGGGAGGTAAAACAGAAGATAAATCAGTTCGTCACCGATGGTCAGAGGGAGTGGACAGGAAAGGAATGTTGAAGACACCCCTTGGGGAGTAAATACTAGACGCAGACGGGTCTTCCCCCCCCCCCCCGGGAGGTACCAGAGGAGGAATTTCTTCTAAGACAAAGAGCACAGAAGTTAATTTCAGAAGCTGATAAATTGAAACGCAGCAGAAAGAGAGAGAGAGAGAAAAGTCCCCTACGACCCTCTGGATTGGTTGTTACCAAAGAGAGAGGAAGAGAAACCCCGAACGGGAAGAAACCTGGCAGAGAAAGATGAGCATACACAGCGGCTAGCAACAGCCAGGGCAGTTTCCCCCCCCACCCGCCCCCCACGCCGAAGGAGGGAGGAAAGTCCTAGAAGGGAAGCAGCCCCCCCCTAATGACCACTGTTCCTCCATTGGGAGTAAAATTTGGGGGTGAAGCAAAGGAATTAGGAATTTTCCTTCTGCATGTCAGCAATTATATGAGACAGGCTGCAACTGATTTGCCAACTGATGAAGCAAAGATTAGAGTTGTTTGTCTGGCTTTGGAAAAGAAAGCGGCAGATTGGATCGTGTCTCTACATAACGATAACTCACCTCTGATGAGAAATTTCGACAGATTTATGTTTGCCCTCAGAAGGCGATTCGAAGACCCTCACATAGAACGAAAGGCCCGCTATGAATTGAGGACATTACGCCAGAATAATCAGCCAGTCCAAGAGTATTCTCAGCGTTTTCGGGAATTATCTGTTTACATGAGGGGTTGGAGTGAGAACGCTCTTATCGACATTTTCATTGAGGGCTTACATCCTGATCTATATCAGAGCTGCATCAACAGACACAACCCGCGAACGCGCGAAGATTCGTACGACTTGGCTGCTGATGTAGAACTTGATTTAATCAGACATACTAATATTCATTCCACTGATAGAGGTTTTAAAAAAACCCTGCCCCGTCGCGACAGCGTAAGAGAAGGGTGGGGTGGACCCCACAACAAACCCCGCAGTACAACTTGTTTTAAATGCGGGAAGGAGGGGCATTGGGCGAATGCTTGCAGAATGACATCGAGACCCCGCTCCAAGCCAGCCAATGAAATGGGCAAAAGCACCAGAAGACCTGACCTTCATACCAGACCAGCTATGTCGGGAATGGAGCCACTGGACCTCACTACCACCTATGACACACCAGGGGAGGAGCCGAATAACTGGGAGAAGAAGGCCGGATCTGACGAGGAGACGGATAAACACTGGGTGAGTTCCCAGTCAGGCCCCATGACTATTCCCCTTAAACTGAAAACTCCCTCTAGTAGCCATTTCTCAGAATCATTAGCCCTCTTGGATTCTGGGTGTTCACGCTGCCTTATAAGCCAAGATCTAGTACAAACACTAGGAAGTTGCCTTAAGACTTTGAAAGTCCCTATTACATTTTGCCAAATGGATGGTTCGGTCGCGGGGGGTGGTCCAGCACAATTTGTTACAGAACCTATTGAGGTAAGTATTGGCGATCACCATAGAGAAACCCTTCATTTCATTGTTGCCCCTATTGCAGATAACCCAATTATTTTGGAATTAACATGGCTAAGAAAGTGGAACCCAATCATAGATTGGAAGGAAGGGTGGATACGTCTTCCCCTAATTTCCCCCCCTATAACTGTGGACCCAACCCCAACACCCATCAACCACAGTGAAAACGTAACAATGGACCAAGTGGCAACCGTTTTGGAACACATACCAGGGGAAGAAAAGATAACTAAAGAATATTGGGATTTGAAAGAAGTTTTTAGCGAGCAATCTTCTGATAAACTACCACCCCATCGCTCCACAGACTGTACCATTGATTTCCTCCCTGGAGTACAACTACCTAAACCACGCATGTACTCCATGACACCAGGAGAAATGGTGGAATTGCGCAAGTTTATTGACAAAAACTTAGCAAGAGGGTTTATTGAACCTGCTAGACCTCGAGTGGCGCCCCCTGTTATGTTCAGAGAGAAGAAAGATGGCCAACTCCGCCTAGTGGTGGACTACAGGAACTTGAACACGATCTGCGCTGAAAATGTCTACCCCCTCCCCCTCATGAAAGATATGTTTGCCAATCTAGCGAGAGGACATTTTTTTACAAAACTGGATCTCAGAGAAGCTTACTATAGGATTAGGATTAAAGAAGGTGATGAATGGAAAACAGCTTTTAATTGCCCATTAGGTTGTTTCCAATTTAAAGTTCTACCATTTGGTCTATAAGGTGCACCAGCGGTTTTCATGCAACTGATAAACAAGGTCTTACATCAGCACCTGTACAAAGGCGTTATCGTATATCTTGATGATATCCTTATTTACGCGGAAACACATGAAGAACATGTAAAACTTGTCCGTTCTGTTTTGCACAAACTAAGGGCGGCAGAACTATATGCTAAACTCTCAAAGTGTGAATTTCATCAAAGCAAGATCGATTATCTCAGATACCGCATTTCGTCAGGAGGTATTGAGATGGATCCTGCTAAAGTAAAGGCTGTAACTGAGTGGGCCCCGCCTCGCACCCGTAAACAATTGCAAAGTTTCTTGGGGTTTGCAAACTTTTACCGCCAATTTATCCCCTCTTTTGCCAGTATTGCTCTACCAATTACGAACTTACTTAAAACAAACGGTGATGATAAACCACGACCTAATAAACCTCTGAACTGGTCTATGGAATGCCAAGCAGCCTTCGAAAAACTTAAACGCTTATTTGCAGCAGAACCAATTTTGAAACACCCAGACATGAATGCCCCTTTTGTCGTACAAGCTGATGCCAGCGATGTGGCTGTTGGCGCAGTTCTACTCCAATACAACTCCAACGAGGAATTACAACCTTGTGCTTACACCTCTCGCAAACTCTCAGATACGGAAAGAAGATGGACTATTTGGGAAAAAGAGGCTTTTGCAGTGCGGTGGGCCCTCATGACTTGGCGGCATTTCTTGGAAGGAGCATCCCACTCATTCGAGGTATGGACTGATCATAAAAATTTGGAATCTCTCCGGACACCTTGCAAACTCTCTCCTAAACAAGTCCGGTGATCTCAATATTTCAGTCTTTTTAATTTTTCCATGAAATATATTCCTGGAGGAAAAAACTTTATGGCGGATGCATTATCACGCCTTCCTCAATACAATTCCTCTAAACTTACAGTGATCCAGCCTGTCATCCCGGTGTGTGACTTAGCTGCTCTGGTGACCACTCGCAGCCATTCTACTCTGCAGGCTGAGACCCCTCCCGAATTAATCTCTAAAATTAAAGAGGAACTTCAGGCTGACGAGTGGTTTGCTGCACATTGTGGAGACTGTACTTTGCGGGATGACTTACCCTGGATGGGTTCTAAACTTTACGTCCCGGCTAAATTCCGTACCTTGGTACTCCAGAGGGCACACGATTCTTGTCTAGCCGGTCATTTTGGTTTCGTGAAGACCCTACACTTACTTAAGCATCAATTCTGGTGGCCTTGTATGAAAAAAGATGTGGAGTCATACATTGCTAGTTGCCCAGTTTGTGCTGCTTGTAAACGCCCCCCTGGCAAACCTCAAGGTCTCCTCCAGTCTGTAGTGCGCCCGGAGTCTCCTTGGAAGGAGATATCTATGGACTTCGTTGTGGATCTTCCTAGTAGCCGTGGTTTCACTGTTATATGGGTTGTTACTGATCTGTTTTCGAAGCAGGTTCATTTTGTCCTGTGCTCTGGAATCCCATCGGCCAAGGCGCTAGCAAAACTTTTCCTTAATCACATTTATCGGCTACACGGAGTTCCTCGACGTATTATTTCTGATAGAGGAGTTCAGTTCACTTCTCGATTTTGGAAGGAATTCTTGAAGATGATTGGCTCCTCCCAAGGATTAAGCTCCTCCCACCACCCGCAGACGAACGGAGCTTGTGAGAGGGCTAATTCCATTTTGGAACAATATTTGCGGTGTTTCATTAATTACCAACAAGATGATTGGGCCGACCTGTTAACCCATGCTGAGGTGGCATATAACAATTCCGTTCATAGCAGCACCGGTATGACTCCCTTCAAATTAATCTATGGTCAAGACTTTGTGCCTATTCCCAAGTTGCCTCACGAATCTCCTACCGTTCCCTCTCTCTTGGATTGGAGTAATAAGATGTCGTCATTTTGGCCGGTGGTGCGGAAAACGCTGGATGATGCTCACCAATCTCATAAATTGTATGCTGATAAGAAACGAATTGCCCCTCCGGATTATAAAGTTGGTGACCATGTTTACCTCTCTACCAGATTCTTAGAGAACCCCCAGAAATGTAGGAAACTGGGCCCGAAATATGTTGGACCTTTCCCCATTGTTAAGATCATCAGCTCTGTGTCAGTCAAACTGGATTTACCAAAAACTTATCGTCGCCTTTACCCGATTTTCCATGTCCATCTGTTGAAGCCTGAACACACATCTTATCTTCGGCAACCACAATCTAGACCCCCACCACCGTTATTCGTTGCTGGTGAACCCCATTACGAAGTGAAAGACGTTTTAGATTCTAGAGTGTGGAGAAATAAAGTTCAATACCTGGTGTCGTGGAGGGATTTCCCTCCCTCCCATACCGAGTGGGTGGATAAACAGCACGTTCGAGCCCCTAAAGTGCTTAAGAAATTTTATGCTAAATATCCTGCCAAGCCTTAACCACTGTTATGTTTTTGTGTGTATATTTTCTGTTTGTCTCTGTCCCTATTGGTGTTTTTGTGTGTTTCTGTTTTATTCCAGGACTGACGTCGCATTTTCTGAAGGAGGGCCGGATGTCAGCCTCTGCTTTTGCCTGCATAGTCTGTCATATTGAAACGGGGGGAGGGCTGGGGTTGCTAAGCTACTAAGGGGGCAGGAGGGAGAGAGATGGCCACAGTTGTTATCACCTCAGCTAACGGCCTGCATTCCATTCTGATGATGACCCTGGGAAGGAACTGCATCTGATGCCGTGGCTGGCTTTGCATTGGACAATATGCTGGGGTCAATGAGACTAAGGGTTGGGTTATGCTTTGTTACGTATGTTGCGCGCCTAAATGTTTCATTCCTTGCTTGACTTTTGCTGCAGTCTTATCATTTTCAGTAAAAGTAGCCTTAAACTTTCCAAATGAGTTTAAGTGTGTTCTTTCTTGATTTATGATGGAAGTAGTCATGACAGTACCATTCTCGACAACAGATTTATTGAATTGGAAGCAGCATTATGGGCCCCTGTCCCTTAAACCAACTGAAATGGCAGATCTCTTTCAAACTATCATGCAAACGCATAATCCGACTTGACAGGATGTGCAACAGTTATTAAATACGTTACTGACTCCTGAGGAGAGGGAGAAATGAAAGGCGGCGGTTAGAAAGTGCATGGGGGAGCGTTTCCCAAATTTACAGAACTTACAGCAAGAGTTGAATGAGAGAGCACCCGAACAGGATCCAAACTGGAATCCTAGGGAGGTGTGGCAAATGGCCCTCTTAAAGGAGTATCAGAATCTGACAGTGGAGGCTCTAAGGAGGGCAGGAAAGCCACCGGTAAACATGTCCAAACCATCTCTGGTGACCCAGAGAGCTGATGAAAGTCCGGAGAGTTTTCTGCAAAGATTGAATGAGGCTTATGAATTGTATACCCAGGTCGACCCTCGTCACGCAGATAATGTGAGAATGTTGAATGAAAGGTTCATAGCTCAGAGTTATGAGGATATCCGGAGGAAGTTACAGAGGTTGGAGGGGGCATTGGGAAAGAATACTAGTGAGTTGTTGGAGGTAGCTAGGAAGGTGTTTGTGAATAGGGAGAAGGTGGAGAAAAAGGAAAAGGATTTGCGGATGCATAAGAAAACGGCATTGTTGGCAGTGGCTTTACAGGGAGCCAGATTGGGACCTAATCAGTGTGCGTTCTGTAAAGAAGAGGGTCATTGGCAAAGAGAGTGCCTGAAGAAGGCGAACAGAGGTAGAGGATGGGGGGACAGATTGGTGTCTAGTAGGGAGACAACAACCCGATTTCCGTGTCGTGGTATGCGAGGACGTGGTGTGCGAGGACGTGGTAAGAAAGGCTGGCAGAGACGAAGGGAAGAAAGGGTGGAAGGAATGGGCCTGGCGGACGTTGGGTGGACTGACTGATGGGGACCTGGCTTGGAGGAGGCCCCACCTGAGCCATTGGTTACAATGAATATTGGAGGTCGACAGACTACTTTTTTAGTGGACATTGGAGCTGGGCGGTCTGTAGTGAACAGCAGAATTGCTGCTCCAGGACCGCATAGAATACAGGTCCAGGGAGTGTCGGGGCAAATTCTTGGACGACAGGTTTTGCGACCTGTGACTTGTGCTTTTAAAGGATCGGAGATCCAACATGAATTTCTGTACATCCCTGAGTGCCCCATCCCTTTGCTAGGTAGGGATCTGCTTAGCAAACTGGGGGCGACTATTTCTTTTGATGAAGGAAAACAACGTGTGCAGGTGTGCCATCAACCCGAGGCTACCTGGAGGTTGGTGGTGGTGAGGCCCATAGCTGGAGAGAGGGTAGATGAGACATGGAGGGAATTTGAGGTGCCAGAGCTGTGTGCAGAGGACAACCCCCCCGGTTTTGCATCGCATCACCCTCCTGTCATTGTGGAATTAAAACCAGCAGCGTCACCCATCCATATTGGACAAATGCGCCCATATTCACGAGAGGTAGTTACTGCTATCTACGAAATTATTTTGAAGTATTTAGAAGCAGATATTTTGATACCTATTCAATCCTCTTGGAACACTCCAACCCTTCCCATTAGGAAGCCAGATGGATATAACCGCCCGGTGCAAGATTTGCGAGTTGTGAATAATGTGACAGTGACCCTTCACCCTGCAGTACCCAACCCATATAACCTTCTTAGCCTCCTTCCTCCGAAGGCAAAGTGGTTTTCTGTAATCAATTTGAAAGATGCCTTCTTCACTATTCCCATACACCCAGTGAGCCAACCATTGCTTGCCTTCGAGTGGGAGAACCCATGGATGGGCACTAAGATGCAATTCACCTGGACCCGATTACCACAGGGGTTTAAGAATTCACCTACTCTGGGGCTGCTTTGGCAAGGGATCTGCAGTATTTCGTGGCTTGCCAGGAAGGAGATGTGGTTTTGCAATACGTAGATGATGTGTTGGTGACAGGGCAATCAGAGGGGCTCTGTTGGGAGAATACGAGAGCTTTACTGCATTTGTTATTGGAATGTGGATATAGGGTGTCCAAACGAAAGGCTCAGTTGGTAAAACAAAGGGTGTGGTATTTAGGGTATGATATTGAGCAAGGACAGAGGTCATTGGGACAAGAATGTAAGCAAGCAGTTCTAGCTTTGTCAGAACCACGGAACAGGAGGCAATTGAGAGGATTCTTGGGATTGGCAGGGTTCTGTAGAATATGGATTCCGAATTTTGCGTTAATGGCTGCTCCACTTTATGCCGCTACCAAGGGAGCTGACCCCTTCTGTTGGGGAGGGGAACAAAGAAATGCCTTTAGGGATATTAAGTATGCGTTGACAACAGCTCCCGCCTTGGCTTTACCTAACTTGGAGAAACCATTTAACCTGTATGTGGACACAAACAAGAACACTGCTCTGGGAGTGTTGACACAGAAGCTTGGGCAGTGGCAATGCCCAATGGCTTACCTCTCTAAGCAATTGGACGGGGTAGCCAAAGGATGGCCCCACTGTTTAAAAATAGTGGCTGCAATTGCTGAATTAGTACAAGATTATTAAAAGCTCACATTCTCCAGTCCCATAACAGTTCACACCCCCCATGCAGTTCAATCAGTGCTGGACAATAAAGGTCACCTGTGGATTAGCAACCAAAGGCTGACTAAATATCAAGCTATGATGGTTGAAAATCCTCAGGTGAGATTGGTCGTGTCCATCAGGTTAAATCCCACCACCTTGCTGCCAACTGAGGTAGAGACTGAGCATGACTGTTTGCAAGTATTGGAAGCTGTGTATTCAACCCGCCCTGATTTATCAGATGTTCCTCTTCCGAAGACAGTATACAATTGGTATACAGATGGTTCCAGTTACATACATGAGGGGAGAAGAGTGGCAGGATATGCAATAGTGGATGATGACGATGTCATAGAAGGTGGACCGTTGGGAGGGGGGCATAGTGCTCAAGTGGCGGAGTTGTGGGCGCTCATTAGGGCATTGGAAATAGCCAAAGGGGAATCCCTGAATGTTTGGACAGACAGCAAGTATGCTTTTCTGACTGTGCATGCCCATGGGGCTGTATATAAAGAGAGAGGCTTTAGAGATTTGTCTGGTAAACACATACAACATGGACATTTAATTAACCGTTTGATTGAGGCAGTACAACTACCGACTAAAGTGGCTGTCAACATCCCGATGTTGCCATGGACCTTATCTGTTTGCCTTAACGAACTGAAAATTCTTGACATTCCTGTGGCAGGAGAGGAGTCTCAAGGCAGCCTGTGACTGCGCATGCATGCAATTATTTTCAATGCTAATTGGGGAACGTGATTTATTGTCATAAATTATAAATTATGTAGAAGCCATCCAATTATTGCCAGTCCTGGCTACAAACGAGGCTCGCCATGATGTTACATTCAATAAACAGACATTTCTTTGAACTTTTACGTGAGGCCGTGAATCATTTGAAGTTTCTCTTGGGAGCTTGACAGATAGCCAGGACTTTTTAAGAAATCTATCAAGATTTCCGGGCAACCTGAGTCCCGCCTCCTCCAGGCATCACCTAATATCTGGAACGCCTGGAGGGATCAGGCCAGCATGGCAGAAGGTGGACTATCAGAAGAAAGTCTCATTTCAGCTGGAGGCCAGTCAACCCCCCTGAACAGCGGAGCTTCAGACGTCCAGCCTGTAAAGCCTTTCCCAGAAGCAGAAGCAAGGGAAGATAAGTACTGGTGGAATCTGACTCCTAAAGCAGCTGAGCTCGAATTCCCTTACCCTAATTCCCAGAAAAAAGGAGGAGTCTCCAGCGAACTAGCAAGGGTGGACTGGATGTGGGACTGGGAACAAGCCAGGTACCCACGGCCCCAGATGGGATCCCTGGGGGGTGCAGTAGAGAAGCTGAGGGAGGATTTTGATCAAGCCACTCTTCATGACGAGGGGCCAGCCTGCCATCCGAAAGAGAGAGGAAGCATATCTGATCCTGCTGAAGGGAGGAGACGCAGGCTGGAGCGCAGCCCCAGAAGCAAGCATGCTGCCAAGAGCAGGCAGCTCCCTCCCTCTCCCCCTCCTAAAGTTGAAGAAGATGACCGGCCGTATCAGGCACGAGCATATAGAGGCCGGGAGGAAGACAGAGGAGGGAGGGAACTAAACGATCCACCCCGATTCAGGGGTAAGTTTGATGGTGACTCAGACCAGCTAGCTCTATTCCTTGATTCAGCTGGTATCCACTTAGAACGCTATGGGCACCTCTACCCATCCCCCAGAGCCATGGTGAATGCCATTGCAGAGGGTTTCGAGGGGGAAGCAAAAGAATGGCTAGCAGCCCTCCATAAGCGGAGAGCCCCCCAACTGCAAGACATAGATGACTTCCTGCAAGTGCTAGAGGCCAGGTTTGAAGAGGGGGAGGAGGACCCATATGCAGAGGAGGAACTCAGCAACCTAAAACAAAGAGGCTGCCCCATCAAAAAGCACATCCATGAATTCAGGAGGATAGTTGGAAGACTATCCCCCCTACCAGAACGGCTGCTGGTGCATTTTTTCAGAATAAGCCTGGATAAACGTATTGCCCAAGTAACTGCAATCGTGACATCCCAAACCAACTCTCTGAGTGGTTCCGAGTGGCAACAAAAGTCGACAGTGGGCTACATGCCAACGACACAAGGAAGGAACCAGACACAAAGGAGAGGGGTCAACCTAATCTGAAACCACCCCGCCAAAAGAAAGAAATGGCACCACAGCGAGACCTGAGACCAGCCCTCCCTCGAAGTTCCGTGAGGTGTTACAGATGCGTAGGGATGGCCACATGGTAGCTGCATGCCCATCCCCAGCCCCGAAACCAAGGCCAGACCTACCACCCAGGCCCCGACAAGAACGAGGGCCTTGACGGGCTATCAACACTTCCAAGAGGGCTCTTCAAGCTGCAGGGGTCTCCTCCCTCCCAGGCGAAAGTGGTGAAACCCCAGGCAATGATGACCAGTCAATTGAACCCTATGACAGCAAGGACGAGGGAGAAAATGATCCAATGGTGAGTGAATCAATTTACCCTTTCCTTTTCCCCATACACCTCACAACAGGGGGATTTTCAAGCCCTTGTAGACTCAGGCTGCACTAGGTGCTTGATCAACTTAACCACAGTTCAGAAACTGGAGATCAGAGCGAAAAGACTGGCCCACCCGATTCGGTTCGAGCAGGTTGACGAGTCCCTAATGGGAGGAGCGTATGCCACTCACCTAACTGAACCAGTGAGACTAGAATTGGCAGATCACTGGGAAATAATTCGATTCATAATAGCCCCCCAAAATGACAGAGGCAGTTATACTTGGACTTTCCTGGCTAGACAAGTGGGAACCAACCATCTGGTGGCAAGGGGGCACCCGCAGACTTAGTATATCACCGGGCCCTCAACCCCTCCCTCATGAGCAAGCAGAAATACCACTCACATTGGGAGCCCCCCAAGAGAGCCCACGAGAACAACTGGCAACCAACACATCTTGATGAAGAGGGATGACCTCACCTGGAAGGGGATGAAACTCTACGTTCCAAAATCTCTACGTATCCTAGTTCTCCAGAGGAGCCACGACGCCAAATTGGCAGGCCATTTTGGGTTCCTAAAGATTTTACACCTAGCTTGGAGGCAATTCTGGTGGCCTGGAATGAAGAAAGATGTGGATAGCTATGTAAAAAGTTGCACAGTCTGTGCTACAATGAAAATACGACCAGGAAAACCCCCGGGACTACTGCGAACAGTGGCAGAACCAACAAGGCCATGGGAGGAGATTGCAATGGACTTTATAGTAGAGTTGCCAAAAAGTGGGGGAAACACAGTGATTTGGACTGTAATAGACCTGTTCTCCAAGCCGGCACACTTCATTCCCTGTAGCGGACTACCCTCGGCTCACAAGCTGGCTAAACTGTTTGTGAAGCATATCTACCGACTGCATGGAGTACCTCGAAGAATCATCTCAGACAGAGGGGTCCAGTTCACGGCTAAATTTTGGAGGGAGTTCCTGCGGTCCATTGGATCATCTCAGGGTCTTAGTTCAGCTTTTCATCCGAGCACTAATGGGGCAGCAGAAAGACTGAACACCATGATAGAGCAGTACCTGAGGTGCTATGTGAACTATCAGCAGTCTAATTGGGCAGACCTTTTATCTTTCGCTGAGGTTGCATACAATAATGCTGTTCACAGCAGCACAGGACTCACGCCGTTCAAAGTAGTGAGCAGCATGGACTTCGTCCCAATGCCTGAGTATCCATGAGACCCCCCCCTCCTCAGTCAGCTTGACTGATTGGATGTCGATGCTGAAAGCAGCCTGGGAAAATGTCAAGAAAGCCCTAGCCAAAGCGACACAAACCTACAAGAAACAGGCAGATAAACACCGGGCTCCGCAACGGCCGTTCCAGGTAGGATAGAAGGTTTACCTCTCCACAAAATACTTGAGACTAAGACTGCCCAGCAAAAAACTGGGCCCAAAATTTGTGGGGCCATTCCCCATAATAAAGATCATCAACCCAGTCACAGTGATATTGAAACTGCCTCGATTGCTGGGGAAGACACACCAATCGTTTCATAGTAGCCTTTTGAAACCCGTGATCAGTTCCACTCTGAGACCACTGCCCCGTGCGCCCCCAGGCCCTATGGTCATAGGGGGCCAAACCCATTATGAAGTCCAACTAATTCTTGATTCGAGGTGGCACAGAAGGCAACTCCAATACCTAATCAAGTGGAAGGGTTATCCCCTATCGGAGACATCGTGGGTGAAACATAGAAACATCCAAGCTGACCGCCTTATAGCAAAATTTCATGCAGAAAACCCAAGCAAGCCGGGGGGGAGGGGGACGCATCCCTAAGTCATACACCTGCATTTAGATTGTTTTGTTTCCCATAGGTTGCTTTCGAGAAGTAAGGGGAGCCGGGTGTCAACATCCTGATGTTGCCATGGACCTTATCTGTTGGCCTTAACGAACTGAAAATTCTTGACATTCCTGTGGCAGGAGAGGAGTCTCAAGACAGCCTGTGACTGCGCAAGAATGCAATTATTTTCAATGCTAATTGGGGAACGTGATTTATGACAAGCAGAGGGGAGGGGGCATAAGGGGGTAAAGTGCAGAAGCCATCCAATTATTGCCAGTTCTGGCTACAAACGAGGCTCGCCATGATGTTACATTCAATAAACGGACATTTCTTTGAACTTTTACGTGAGGCCGTGAATCATTTGAAGTTTCTCTTGGGAGCTTGACAGTGGCAGTGATGCACTGTAAAGGTCACCAGACAAGGTGGCTCAAGGGAATAGAAGGGTGGACATAGAGGCTAGGAAGGCAGCTGTACACCAGGAACCCACCCCCGACCTCTTCATCCATGTGGCTATGGATTTGGGAGTGATTCCACCGGATATCACTCCTACCTATACTCATCAGGAATGTGAGAAAGCTGTTACTGACCTGCATGCAAGGCTTGAAAATGGGTGGTATGTGTTACCAGATAATAGAGTGTTGCTGCCAGACTCAGTGGCGTACACCTTAGCCCAACTATCCCACGAAACCACACATATGGGAAAAACCGCATTGGAAACTGCATTAGATAGAGATTATTTCATCAATGGGTTAGCAGGGCTTGTGGCAGGGGTGGTAGCCAGATGCGTGACGTGTGCGAAAGTGAATCCCAGACAAGGGTGTCTCCTGCCACCAGGAACGATCCCACGGTCTTATTACCCTATGGATTATCTGATGATTGACTTTACTGATATGCCTTGGTGTGGTTTATATAAGGCAATGTTAGTGATGGCAGATATGTATACTGGGTGGCCGGAAGCTTTTCCAACTAAGTCAAAACAAGCCAGAGAAGTAGCCCGGTTATTGTTAAAAGAGATAATTCCCAGGTTTGGAACACCAGGTTATATCTCCTCAGACAATGGACCTGAATTCGTACATAGTGTAAACCAAGCGTTAGCAAAAGCGGCGGGGATTAAATGGAGGTTCCACAGTTCTTTTCACCCCCAAGGGGGTGGTGTTTGTGAAAGATTGAATAGAACATTAAAAGAGAAAATAACCAAACTTTGTGCTGAAAGCCATTTGAAAGGGCCGGACGCTCTCCCCCTCGCTCTATATGCAGTTAGAACAGCTCCAAGAAGAATGCACAACTTGTCACCATACGAATTGATGTTTGGCAGACCACCCACATTGTTGAGAAGGAATTTAGCTGGATGGCCAGACTTAGGTCATAAAGGAAGTGTATGGAACATGGAAATGGTACAGGCTTTGAATCAACAGATTGAAAAATTACGTGCCTATGTGATAGAGCAAACACCACCAAAATTGATTACCAAATGTCATCAGTTTAAGCCTGGGGATATGGTGTGGTAAAACATTGGAAAAAGGAACCATTAGAGGGCAGATGGAAAGGACCTTTTAGAATCATTATGGTCTCACCGTTAGCTGTGAAAATCGCTGAGTCGAAGTCATGGTTACACTGGACTAGAATCAAGGCAGCCGCAGAGACTGCCTGGCAGGTCACCCCTAATCCCACCACATCCCTAAAGCTGCGCTTGAGGCGAAAGTAAAGATATAAGAAAACGCCTATACTCACTTTATTCCTTCTACTCCTTATATATTCTATATGCTTTGCTATTGCTCTAATATTTCCTGTTTGCCCTTCTCCCACTCAGGCTGCTCTGCTGAAATCTTACCGGCAATAGATTTCTCGATGCACAGCAGTGAAGAAACCCCTGCTAAGTCACACCGGAAGCTGGCTTTGTACGCACGGGTGAAGATGTATGGAGAACGTGGTATCCTTGCTTGTACTAACTATTGGTGTGATAGGAAATGATATATGTGTTAAGAATCTAGGACAATGGAGCAGGCCACAGGACAGGCCCCATATTACCCATTCCTATGCTATAGGGTCTGAGGGGTGTGTGGGGCATTCCTCTTTGGTGTTTACACCAGAGTGCTGGGGAGGAGTGTTACCGCACCCGTTTGTTCCCTAGAGCATTCGATAGGGTGGCTAAAGAAGCTTGCCAGGTTTGACAGCCCCCTGATCCTGTGGTTTGCCGTTATGTGGGGTACGTGTTAAGGATAGGTATGTGTGCCAAAGTTCCCTATAAAGGGAGATCACCGCCCATCCTTTTGGATTGTGGAGATCCACCAGTATGGGGCTGGAAAAGAATTACAACCGTCTCCCAGTTGAAAACCGGATGGAAAGGGGCCTGTATCATGCGTGCCCTGCCAATGGTAACAGAACAAACCCCACGTAAGCGGCCCAGCATAAGCAGTAACCGAAGAACTCGAGACACAACCACACCAGATAAACATGGGGAGGAAAACCAATGTCAGCAGTGCATAACACCGGTCGGGGGTATTAGCGTAGTGAAGGGGAGACCCCAGTCTTGTATACATTTTGACTTGCTCTCTTGTGTGTTTGGAACTCCAGCACATACATACCTCAGGTGCAATGGCACTGAGGGTGTACTCTGTTATCAAGAACCCCCAGTGCTCAAACCCCTTCCAAATCCCACATGGATACAACCCCCACACAAAACCATATGCCCTGATAATTGTACTGTTTGTCTCAAAACCATCCTAAAGGAGAGAGAAATCACCACCACCTTGATATATCACACTCATTATCAATGTCAAGGAACACATACCCCCTGCTGCTATAAGGGAACCTGGTATTCCATTTGTGACTCAAAGACTGACTGTTACGATCCTCGAATTAACCCAGCCCAAACATGGTTGATCGCCCGGGGTCAAGGGTCTAGCAATGGGCCAATAATAGCCCAAACCCAGTACAATTTGACATTTGTAAAATAGCCCAGTGGCCTACTTCTTGTGGTACCGATGTGTCATGGCACCGGGCATATGCCCAAAACCATATTTACATTTGTCCATCCAGGATCCCCGCAAACACAGGAAAATGGGATTGTAGCAGCACTGCTGAACGGTTTTGCCCAAATTGGGGGTGTGCAGCATGGGCCACATATCAAGCAAATCAAGGAAAAGGCACCCACCTTCAAATAAGTAGAATACCTTCATTGTCTAATTGTCCATTATACCAATGCAACATCATTAATATTACAATACCCAATCCACAACAATGGTTCTCCAGATATGGTCAAGCTATGGGCATTAGGATGTGGGCATCGGGTATGGATCATGGAGGCATCATACACCTTTCCCTAGAAACCAGATATCACCCCACACGTAATTATACCCGGTACTTTTCAGACTTCTGGAAGGAAGTAGAAATAGAATTCCAGCCCTCAGAGCAAGCGCGTAACCTGTTCCTTGAGCTTGCATCTACAATAGCCCATACTTTGAATGTATCTAACTGTTTTATCTGTGGAGGCACAAAAATGGGGGACCAATGGCTATGGGAAGCCCAGGAGTGGAATTACTCTCATCCTTATAATATGTCCAAGATGCCTCAACACCAGCATGGATCGCAATGGGAATTAAAATGCTCCATCGTGTCACAATGGTGCCTAATCAGCACCCACAAAAAGGGCATCCATGTAGGGGACACAGTTTGTCAAAGTACACAAGAATGGAACTTGAAAACACATGCATGGAACTACTGGCCTAATAAAACCATAGACTTCTGGGCAAAGTTCTCTCTTAGAAACATCACCAATGCCCCGCCAGGAGTACACTGGATTTATGGTACAATGGCATATAGCACCCTTCCTGTGGGTTGAAGAGGGGCGTGCACATTAGGAGTTATTAATCCTTCGTTTTTCATGCTGCCTCTCGAACAACCTCAGGTAGTGGATGCAGACCAATGGAGTGGCAGACACCTGAAATCCTCCTTTAAAATAGGTAATTGGAAAGATGAGGACTGGCCCCCTGAACGAATCATTCATTACTATGATCCCGCTACCTGGGCTCAAGATGGAAGCTATGGATATCGAACCCCAGTCTACATGCTAAATAGAATCATAAGACTTCAAGCTGCAGTTGAGCTTATTGCCAACGAAACAGCTCAATCCCTGAGAGTTCTATCCAAACAGAACAAAAAGTTCCGAGATGCAATCTATCAAAACCGCTTGGCCCTCGACTACCTCTTAGCGACAGAAGGGGGAGTGTGTGCTAAATTTAACTTTTCAAACTGTTGCCTTGAATTCGATGATATAGGGGAAATCATTGAAAACAGTGCAAGGAGAATAGAACGGATTGCCCACGTTCCTGTCCAAAAATGGAACAGACTGGATCTTGGGCAATTGTTTGGTACCTGGTTCCCAAAACTCCCCGGCTTGTAAGCAGTAGTAGCATTGATAGGCCTTATAGCAGCTGGATGTGTTATCTTGCCCTGCATACTCCCTATTTTTATTCATACTATTACAAATAGCTTATCCATGCTAGCAGAAAGAAAGGCTACCGCCCAGGTAATGGCTATGTGGGAATATGAAAAGCTACGACCTGAGACTAGGGAGGAGGATGAATATGTGGCTCTTCTGGAAGTCAGAGGAGCCACACACAGGGGGGGGAAATGAGATAGCAACAGGAGATACCGAGGTCTAAGGCTGGCCTAGGCCTCGAAGTATGCATCAGCAAACATTGGTCAAGTAACCTTGGGTGGAGAAAGTTTGCAAACGAAGCTCTAGTGTTTGCTGGGAAATGCAGAAGGGTCGTCGTGACCCAGACAGATGTTTCCTGTTACCGTCGCACTCTCATGCTCTGTATGTCAGCAGTTCCTCAATCTATCAAACCAATATCCACAAATAGCCTACCCGAACATATATCTTGGTGATCTAAGCATTTTTGTCTCAACTAAGACCATTACAGCCCCTGAACTCCATATTTGGGCACCTATATGTTAACAGGAATGTATACGCAATCAAGGGTATAAGAGCTGACCCCTTTCTGATTATCGGGGTTCAGACACGATTGTATGGGCTGCAAGCCTAATGCTGGACCGTGCACATAATAAACTCTTTGCTGCTTTGAAGAGCTTGTCTGTGTCTTGGCTTTCCTACAACAGTATCAGGATCTTCTTTTGATGGAAATTCCAGATTGGATGATAAATCCATTTTCAGATATAGAGGAAGATGGGATAGTGGAGGAACAACTCATAGAGCTGCAAAATGACACTGAGCTGAAGCCATAGTTCAAGAAATCATACCAAGAGTTTTGCTTACAGAAAGAAAATTTTGATTGCTATCCTGCACTATGGACAGTGGTTAAGAAGCTCCTTGTTGCATTTCCAACATCATATTTGGTGGAACGTGACTTCAGTGTGGTCATCCAACTTCTCTCCAAGCAAAGAAATCGACTCCAGATTACTGAACATGGTGATTTAAGACTCCTTCTAAGAGACTTGGGGAAACTGGTATCACTTCATCAAGCCCATCCATCACATTAAGAATTTACTGAACAGTGAAGTAGTTACTAAATTTTATTGAGTTTACTAAGTTACTAGTTACTAAGGTTCTTGATAAATGACTATCAGACTTTGAAAACCTGGTATCACTGGATCATGTTCAACAATTTTGTTGAATTAACATTAACTACAAAGGTTTTAAAATTGGATTTTGAATAAATGTGCAATTAATTGTTAGTTTTGAATTTTATTGTTACTATCTTCCTGCCATCGTGCAAACTGCCCAGTCACATGACCCCCAGCCACGCCCACAAAACCAGTCGTTAAAAAAAATTGAATTCCACCACTGGGGGGGGGGGGGCACCGAGGATCAGTTTGTAGCACCAAGAGGGCGGTGGACTAAAAAAGTTTGGGAACCACTGCCATAGCCAATTGTGCTAATCTACCTCATTTGTAGTACCCCCGCTAGTTATGGCCAGAAGCTGTTCGATAAATCTCATGTTTTGCCTAGTGAAGTCTCTTGGGAAGGAGGGAAGGAATGCTAGCTGCAAAGCCTTCATTCTAATTCATATAAAATAGAGGGTTATTTGGCTACCCTAGCACTTATGTGAGTTGCCAAATCTCAAATACTCCTGTGGATAACATGTTACATTTTCACACATTTCCCTGAACTTGAATAACTCTCCGTCTTAAACTGCAGGTGCTTTCACAACATACACTTTTGAACAATAAGGAGTCTTTAAGTAAGGTTGATTTCTCTTTTGATAATATAAAAGGTATAAATATCATTTATATGCTTGTTGTGTTGTTAAGGTCTACCCTTTATTTTAAAAGATTTATTGCTAAGATGGAAACTAAAACCTCCTTCAATCTAAGCTTGATTCCAGAAGATTTTATGGATCTGTCCATACAGTTTTCTTGGAATCGCTACAGAAATGGTTTTCTACTATAGTGGTCTAAGCACTTTTTCAATTTTCCATGTAAGTTTCTGGCTCTGGAATTCCCAGATAATATCATACATAAGTACTAACCAGGCTGACCCTGTTAGCTTTCAAACTCAGACAATGTCAACTGGGTCTCAGATACTAAATTCACCCCACGCACCCCAATGTTACTGAGCTGTCTGAACACTATACTTAATATTGGACAGCATATCTGAGCCTAAAATTATTCCAGTTCATTTTTAGCTTGGTAGCATTTTGCAAGATGTGGAAAGTGCGTTTTCTTTAAAAAAAACAAAACCAGGCTCACATTTACAAATGGTGGAAATAATATTTTATGTATCTAGTCACAGACTTATGTGCACATGCAACTCATATATGCAATTTCTATGCTTTAAACCAGGGTCCCCAACCCCCGGGCCGCAGACCAGTGCTGGTCCGTGGCTGGGTGGGAGCCGGGCCGCAGAGCTGGAGAGGAGGAGGAGGGAGGAGGGGGCAGCCCCCTGAGCAGAGCGCGTGGGAGAACGCAGGCGCGGCTGTTTGCGCCGTTGGAGTGTGGCTCTTCCTCCACCCTCGTCGACGGAGGGACTCCTGGGCGCCGCCGGACTGGCCACCGATTCCCTCCCCTGCTGGCATGCCGGCCACTTGTTTTCTTCCAGGGGCCGCGGAGCTCCGCCGGCGGGGGAGGGAACTGGCGGCCGTAGGGAGGGTTGCTCCGGCGGCGCACAGGAGTCCCTCCGTCGACGAGGGTGGAGGAGGAGCCCCCACCATCCTCCTGCATTCTCCCGCGCGCTCTGCCCAATGGGCTGCCCCCTCCTCCCTCCTCCTCCTCTCCAGCCCGGCTCCAACCCAGCCACGGAGCCTGAACGAGCGACCAAGCGCGGCAGGCGGGCTGAGGAGGCTGGGGGGGGGGGACGATGACAACGACAGACACACATAGAGAGACAGAGAGAGGGAGGGAGGGAGAGAAAGATAGACAGAGACACAGAATGAGTGATTGAGTGAATGCAAGACAGACACACACGCACACACACACAGAGTGACAGAGATGGGCGGATGAAGGAGAGAGACAGAGAGAAAGAAAGAGAAAGAGAAAAAGAAAGTGGGAGAGAGAGAAAGACAGACAGAGAGAAAGAGACAGAAAGGAAAGAAAGAGACAGAAAAAGATACAGAAAGAGAGAAAGAGAGAGAAAGAAAAAGAGAGAGAAAGAGGGAAAGAGAAAAAGAAAGAAAGAGAAAGAAATAGAGAGAAAGGGAAAGAGAGAGAAAGAGAAAGAAAGAAATAGCGAGAGAAAGAAAGAGAGACAGAGACAAAGAAAGAGAAAGAAAGAGAGAGAGAGAGAAAGAAAAAGAAAAAGAGAAAGAAAGAAAGAAAGAAAGAAAGAAAGAAAGAAAGAAAGAAAGAAAGAAAGAACTTATGACCACAGTTGAGGCCAAAAGTTTGGTTGCTAACCAAGATCATTGTTAAGTGAGTTTCACATTTTCCAAGTTGGCCACGCCCACCCAGTCACATGACTGCTGAGCCACTCAGCCGGTCCGCAGAATTTTCTTTAAAATGAAACCGGTCCCTGGTGCAAAAAAGGTTGGGGACCCCTGCTTTAAACACTTTCTTTCAATTATTTTGTTCTTCACCAAACTGGGAACAGTCATTGGTTGTGAAAAGAAAGCTATGTAATGTAGACAATAACATTTGGGTACTTGAAAAGACTTACGGTATCTTCTTCAGTAAAGAATCTTGAGAATTTTAGTTGGTGAAGCTTCTAGCTTGCTTTACCATAAATGTTTCTTCTGCTATTATGCTTATTTGTAACTTTCCCATCTCTCTGGCTGGCCAGATTTTCTAGTCTAAATACTCAGTGGTGGAATTCAAATTTTTTTTGCTACTGGTTCTCAGGGCGTGGCTTGGTGGGCGTGGCTGGGTGATCATGTGGCTGGGTGGGCATGACCAACTCGATGTCACACATGTTGAGGGGCACTGGCCATGGGGATCCTGGTCATAAGTGCGGAAAAATATTCATAAGTCACTTTTTTCGGTGCCATTGTAATTTTGAATGGTGACTAAATGAACTGTTGTAAGTCAAGGATTACCTGTACAAAAATATAAAAAGCTTCTTTGCTCGCAAAAATCTAAATACCAAGCATTAGATTAGAAATATCTGCAAACTGGAATTACAAATCAGGCAGGGTGCAAAATGCAATGATAACTATCAACAGCCAACTCTTGCTCATAAAGTGAAACCCTCTAGCAGAGAGGTCATTTAAGCTCTCCAGACAGAGCACACCCAGAAGCGTTCCTTAGATCCAGAATTAAACTTCACCAACAACCAATTTTAGACCAAAAGTCAGAAAGGGTATGTAAACTCACATTTGAAAGTCAATCTTTCTAGCTAGCCAAGAAGCCTTGCTGAATGTCACTCATCTTGGTTCCTTGTCATTAAAAGCTTCTTTCTGGCAGCTCTGCTTCATTATTTAATTATTTCTTTCTGATCACTATATCCCAGCTGGAAGAACTCCAGCAGGGGAGTATTACCTCCCAACAGCAGGTAAAAAACTTAAAACAACCCTTCCCCTTTAAGAAAGTACCAGCAAAGGAAAAAACAAACAACATCTGGAGTGGAGTCAGTAAGTCTAGGCTAGTGTCAAGAATGTAATAAGGGTTAAGGAAGAGGCAGTTTCTGTAAGCAGGGCAATAAAGATTAGGCTAGAAACAACACCAGAATGTTTCTTTGCTGCCTTCCTTACAAGATTAACCCTGTGAAGTGGAAAAAAAACAAAAGGAGATTTCTTCTGGTTCTCCAAACTGCTTAGAAAATTAACTACCAGTTCTAGCGAATGGGCTAGAACTGGTGGGATCCCAAAATACTGTAATTACAATGCAAGGTTAACTTAATTTTAATTTAAGAAAAAGCAGTAGAGTCAATCTCATTTTCAGCTCATTGGAAGAAATATCCTTCTGGGTTCAGTTCCAAGTGGGGAAAAAAATACTGGAAACATGGAGGCTGCTTGGAAAGATGGTTTAATGGTGGACAGAACCACATGGCTTGAGGTTCTGAACAGAAAATGCTTCAAGATGTTGGGTAAAGAAGAAAAGAACGAAAAGAAGGGGCTTGCTGGGTTTTTTATATTCTGTTTGGCCCCACCCCTCTGTTTCCTGTTCCTGTGTAAGAAATGTATTCTGATTGGTTGTCATGGGGCCATGCAGGGGCAACTCTCTAGGCTATGTTTTGAGTCCAGGTTTGATTGAGTTCCCAGATGCCATGTGGTGAGTTTCTGTAGACAGCTAATCCTACCTTTATTATGTAAAATAGACTAGCTCAGGCTTTAATGGCTCATTGACAAAAGGGGGGCAGGAAACTGCAGGGAACTACTTTGTCTTTAAAAACATGTTTCTCCCTTTTCACATCCAGGGAAATATAAAATTCTGCCTTATTAATATTTCCCAGGATATTTCAGTTTTCTAGCAGAGGGGTGGGTTTTAACTTCCTACAAGCTAGTGAAGTTGAGTTGTTCTTTAAAGAAAGATTAAGATAATTAGATTCATAAATATAAAATATTGTCCACTAGCTAGCAAATAAGGCTTTGTTATAATATTTGTTTGTTTATAAAATTTATAGACTGCCCATCCTACCTCCAGGTAATTCTGGGAGGCTAACAATCATTTGCAATAATTTTTACCCAACCTAAGGAGATTTTTTTATTAGCATGTTTGTTTGTGACTTTTATCTTGTATGAGTATAAACATAACATACATCTATCTTTACTGTCTATCTTTAGATATATCTTTAAAGATATCTTTACATCTATCTTTACAGGGGGGGGGGAGAAAATCCCCCCCTCCCATGGGAACAGGGAGATATGATTGCTTGGGCTTTTGTGCCACAGCAAACATCAACCTAGGAGAAGCTTTGTGTGGAGGTAGATGGAGGAGATAGTTTCCATCTAATTCTGAATGAGGTTTCTTCCTTTCCCTCCCCCCTCTCTCTCTGGGGGCAGGGTGGGGGAGTAGCTGCTTCTGCAATACAGAAAATACAGACATTTTGGACAAATTTCCCTCCCACCAGACAGAAATGTATGGTGTTCAGAATTTGCTGTGCTAGCCACTCTCAAATACAATTCTTACATGAGTACATCAGACTGGTTACAATATAAATGAGACAAGAAAGAAAACCTTACAATGAATTTCTGTGAATGAAGCAAAGAAAGAAAATCTTACAATTCTCCCCCATAGTCTTTACAGCTGTCTTCCGGGGATTGAAAAGAGTCTTTCAGTCTTTACTTGTCCATCTCAAGGTCTCTTCTTTCATGTCTGCTGGGTGGCATGCTTGGCTTGGTGGTAAGGCTGGTGAGTCAGGCTTGGGAAGGTCTGCTCCACTCTGGTTGTTGTGATGACTTTCATTGGAGGACTGGATCCAAACCCAAATCCTGGCTCAGTGAATGGAAGGTCTCCTCTGGAGGCATCTGGATCCATGGTCTCTGCTCATCTGTTCAGGACTGAAAGACATGAGAACAGGGTCCCCTCCCACATAGAAAAGACATTGTTGGAGGATTAGGGGGAAGGGTGGGAGTGGGGGGAGGGGTAGATAGCTTGCAGGCAGAGTTTGGAATAAACACATCAGTATTGCAGTTACTAGACAGATAAACTGGTAACAATATGGGGATATCACAGATGAGAAATGGTGTCTGGATTCACATGCTTCAGGAAGAATTTTTATTTTTTTATTTTCTTTTATTTAATTTATACCCCGCCCTTCTCCTTGTTAGGACCCAGGGCGGAAGATGAACAGATGAAATCATTTAAACACATACAGTAAATGCAAGGGTGAAACTTCTATTTTAAATGAACTTAAAACATTCTCTCATAATCTCGGATTGGCACTTTGAGGTACAGGGAAGGAAGGGGGGAAAAATCTTCTCTTTACTCTGTTTTGTTGGCCAAACAAACACAGGGCAAAGGGTCCTCTTTTTTGGGGGGGAGACATTTTACAGTTGCAAATACCTTGAGGGTGCACAAAGACTTAGACACACATATACACAAGGACAAGGAGAAAATGAGAGGGGGAAAAACAGAACTCTCAGATTTACACACCCTAATCATTCCCAGCACAAATCTCAGTTAAATTAGGGAAGGCACGGATCTTAACAAATCACATGGTTGCATAGAAGACAGAGAAAGAGACACAGACAAGAAAAAAATATCCCAACATTTTCCCTTTTCTTTTAAGTACCTTTATTTAGTCAAATTAGTTTTCCTGTATCATCCCTCAGCAAAGTCCACTTGCCACACAATTTCCTTGCTCTCTTTTTACTCATGCCAGCCAAAATAGGCATGTGCCTAGCATCCCAGGCTTCAAGGAAATCTCCAAGGGCACTTCCAGCCACCCACGAGCTAACGTTTCCCTTGACCCTTTAAATGTAAGGCTCACTTTGGCTTAGCCAGGTGACCCACTGTAAGTTTCAGGGGGGAAAAGATTCTGGGAAGGACTTCGATTCCCTCATGAAGTATTTGGGCCCCTTCTCTACAGGGTTTTTGGATCAAAAAGGTAATATTGGAGGACCTCTGCCCCTCTGCAGTTAATACTGACACCTCCTACACTTTTCCATGCACAATGAGCCTTTGCTTTTTTGCTTTCACATAAAAAAAGCAAAAACAACAACAAATTGTGTTCCCAGCTGGTTACTTTCTCTCATTCATTTTTTCCATCCCATTTCCACACATATTCTCCTTTTCCTAACAGAAGGTCCTGTGCTCTGGCCTGATCCCAATACTTTCCAGGCTCTCTTGGTAAGGCTCTCTTCCTCACAGAGGAAGAAAGATCCAGCTGTGATTGGGAGAAGGATCAGGGATTAAATCCAGCAAGTTCTGACAGGTTCTGGAGAACCAGTAGCAGAAATGTTGAGTACTTTGAAGATCTGGTAGTAGAAATTTTGAGTAGTTCAGAGAACCAGCAAACGCAATCTCTGGCTGGCCCAGAGTGGGGTGGGAATGGAGATTTTGCCGGTCACATCTACCCCACCCATCAGACCAGAGAGGCAGAGAATGCTGTAGGTCCCATCCCCTAGGGAGATACACCAGGTGGGACCCAAAAGAAGGGCCTTCTCTGTGGTGACTCCCACTCTCTGGAATATCATTCCCCCAGAGATTACAATGGCCCCCGCTCTAACACTCTTCCGGAAGGTGCTGAAGACCTGGTTCTGCCGGAGGGCCTGGAGAACCCAGAATGGATGAAGCCCATTAAATAGCTTGTGTGATCTTCTGTTGCCGGGGTGGACATGGGGGTTATTTTATTATACTAGCTGTACCCCGCCACGTGTTGCATCTGGTTAAATGGCCAATCAATCTGTGTGTAGATATACACCTGCACCAGGGGTGGGTTTCTGAGGGTTCGCCTGGGATCGGGCGAACCCTTTCGTAAAATTTCCGGATCCCGAGCGATCCCTTTGGATCGTGGACCCGGAAGTATCTAAGGAACACGTGGCTCGCTCGTGTATCCCTAGCAGGGAAAGTTTCAAGACCCAGGCGCTTTAGTTTTGAAGCTGCCGGGCCTGCTTTCCCTGTTGGCGCGGGGGGCGGGGGCGCGCTCTTCCGCCCCGCCCCTAGCCGGAAGGCTTCAAAGGCCGAGCCCTTCAGCCAGCGCTCGGCCTTTAAAGCCCCTCTCTGTCTGTGTGTGTGTGTCTGTCACTCTCTGATTCCCCCCTCCCTCCCTGTCTCTCTCTGTGTCTGTGCCTCTCTCTGTCTGTCTGTCGTCGTGCCCGCCCGCCCGCCCGCCCGCCACCCGCGGAGCCTCTTCATCCCGGGGCCGCTGTGCTCACTCACCTTAGCCTGCCCTCTCCGCCGCCCGGGCGCCTGCAGCTGAGAAGCGTGTGTGTGTGTGTGTGTGTGTGGGAACAGGGAAAGTTTTGCCGCGAGTGGCGGGGGGTGGGGTGGGGGTTCGCGCAGCTTAGCGCGCTCTTGTTCCGCTGCCCCCAGCGAGCCTGCCGGCTAGGGGCAGCGGAACAAGAGCGCGCTAAGCTGCGCGAACCCCCACCCCACCCCCCGCCACTCGCGGCAAAACTTTCCCTGTTCCCACACACACACACACACGCTTCTCAGCTGCAGGCGCCCGGGCGGCGGAGAGGGCAGGCTAAGGTGAGTGAGCACAGCGGCCCCGGGATGAAGAGGCTCCGCGGGGGGGGGGGGCGGGCACGACGACAGACAGACAGAGAGAGGCACAGACACAGAGAGAGACAGGGAGGGAGGGGGGAATCAGAGAGTGACAGACACACACACAGAGACAGAGAGGGAGAGAGGGAGAGAAAGAGAGAGACGCAGAAAGTGATTTAAGTGCGTGAATGCGAGACAGACACACACACACACAAACACAGAGTGATAGATGGGCGGATGAAGGGGAGAGAGACAGAGAGAGAAAGAAAGAAAGAGAAAGAAAGAAAGAAAGAAAGAAAAAAGTGAGAGAGAAGAAAGAGAGAGAGAAAGACAGAGAAAGAGAGACAGAAAGGAAAGAGAGAGAAAAGAGAGAAAGAAAAAGAGAAAGCGAGAAAGAAAGAAAGAGAAAGAAAAAGAGGGAAAGAAGGAGAGAAAGAGAAAGAAAGAGAGAAAGAAAGAAAGAAAGAGAAAGGGAAAGAGAGAGAGAAAGAAAGAGAGAGAGAAAGTGGGAAAGAGAGAGAGAAGGAAAGAAAGAGAAAGAGAAAGAGGGAAAGAGAGAGAGAAAGAAAGAGAGAGAGAAAGTGGGAAAGAGAGAGAGAAGGAAAGAAAGAGAAAGAAAGAAAGAATGTATGACCACAATTGAGCCCAAAAGTTTAGTTGTTAACCAAGACCATTGTTAAGTGAGTTTCACATTTTCCAAGTTGGCCACTCCCACCCGGTCACATGGCTGGCAAGCCACTCCCACCCGGTCACATGGCCGGCAAGCCACTCCCACAAAGCAGGCCACACCCACAGAACCTGTTCCAAAAATTTTGAAACCCACCCCTGACCTGCACCCACAATCATGTACACACAACCACCGTATAACCACCAACCTACCTACCTACTGTATTTCTTCCTCTCTCCCTCTACCTACCCACCCACCTACCTACTGTATTTTTCCCTATCTATCTATCCCCCTACCTACCTACATACTGTATTTCTCCCTCTATCTGTCCCTCTACCTACCTACGTATCTACCTACTGTATTTCTTCCTTTCTCCCTCTATCTACTTACCTACCTACCTACTGTATTTCTCTCTCTAGCTATCCCTCTACCTACCTACCGTATTTCTCCATCTCTATCTATCCCTCTACCTACCTACCTAGTATATTTCTTCCTTTCTCCCTCAATCTACCTACCCACCGTCCTACCTACCTACTGTATTTCTCCCTCTCTATCCCTCTACCTACCTACTGCATTTCTCCCTCTCTATCCCTCTACCTACCTACCTATCTACTGTATTTCTTCCTTTCTCCCTCTATCTATATACCTAACTACTTACCTAATGTATTTCTCCCTCTCTATCTATCCCTCTACCTACCTACCTACTGTATTTCTCCCTCCGTATCCCTCTAGCTACCTACCAACCTACCTACTGTATTTCTCCCTTTCTATCTATCCCTCTACCTACCTACCTACCTACCTACCTACCTACCTACTGTATTTCTTCCTTTCTCCCTCTACCTACCTACCTACTGTATTTCTCCCTCTCTATCTATCCCTCTACCTACCTACCTACTACTGTATTTCTTTCTTTCTCCCTCTACCTACCTACCTACCTACTGTATTTCTTCCCCTCTATCTATCCCCCTACCTACCTACCTACTGTATTTCTCCCTCTCTATCTATCCCTCTACCTACTTACCTACTGTATTTCGCCCTCTCTATCTATCCCTCTACCTACCTACTACTGTATTTCTTCCTTTCTCCACCTACCTACCTACCTACCTACCTACTGTATTTCTCCCTCTCTATCTATCCCCCTACCTACCTATCTACCTACCTACTGTATTTCTCTCTCTATTCCTCTTCCTACCTACCTACTGTATTTCTTCCTTTCTCCCTCTATCTCCCTACCTACCTACCTACCTTATTTCTCTCTCTATCTATCCCTCTACCTACCTACCTACTGTATTTCTCCTTCTTTATCTATTCCCCTACCTACCTACCTACCTACCTACCTACCTACCTACCTACCTACCTACCTACCTACTGTATTTCTCCCTCTCTATCTATCCCTCTACCTATCTACCCACCTACTGTATTTCTTCCTTTCTCCACCTACCTACCTACCTACCTACTGTATTTCTCCCTCTCTATTTATCCACCTACCTACCTACCTACCTACCTACCGTATTTCTCCCTCTCTCTCTATTCCTCTACCTACCTACCTACTGTATTTCTTCCTTTCTCCCTCTATCTACCTACCTACCTTATTTCTCTCTCTCTATCCCTCTACCTACCTACCTACCTACCTACATTTCTCCCTCTCTATCTATCCCCCTATCTACCTACCTACTGTATTTCTCCCTCTCTCTCTCTCTGTATGGGCCACCTGGAAGTTTGCTATCCTCTGCCTTGTTTTGGCCCTAGTAGGCCTCCATACTAGGTGTGGAACTTTGGAGGCTTATTTGGTTGCTGAGGAAACGACTGTTGGAAATGTAAGAAGCAGCCGGATGAGAAGAGCTACAGGGAGGTGAAAACCTGATAAGTGGGTACATTTTATGTTTGTGTACCGTGCACATGACACACGTGTGCCAGGCACACAAAAGGTACATAGGATTGGTTCGGAAGTCCTTGGGAAAATTGTGTGAAAGTTTGGTGTCGATCGGTGCAGTACTTTCTGAGATTAGTGGCTTTGCACAAACTATTTTACATTTTTATTTATATAGATTATATTAATTTATTTGATTTTTTTATTAGTTTAGTATGTAAGTAAGTAAGTAAGTAAATTTTAATTTCTAGACCGCTCCTCTCCCCAAGGGGACTCGGAGCGGTGCACAGGGAAGTTAAAACAATAAATATACATAAATACACAAAACAATTAAAAGCAAATTAAACAGTAAAACCCTGTGCTAAAATTCCCAATGCCAATTCACTAAAACCCTATAACCCTATAATACTATAGTAGAGAGGCTACCCTAGGCCGGCCAAGCAGAAAAAGTGCGTTTTCAATTTCAGACGGAAGGAACGGAGGTCCGTGGTTGTTCTAATATCGGGGGGGAGGTCGTTCCAGAGGGCAGGGCCCGCCACAGAGAGAGCCCTTCCCCTGGGCGTCGCCCGCTGACAGAGTCTAGTGGACGGCACCCGGAGTAGTCCCTCTCTGTGGGAGCGAATCGGCCGTGAGGATGTATGGGGCAGGATCCGATCCCGCAGATAGCTAGGTCCCGAGCCATGGAGCGCTTTAAAGATGATAACTAGCACCTTGAAGCGCACCCGAAAGACGACAGGCAGCCAGTGCAGCTCGCGCAAGAGCGGTGTTACATGGGTGAACCTTGCGGTTCCCATTATTGCTCGCGCGGCTGCATTCTGGACCAACTGCAGTCTCCGGGTGCACCTCAGGGGGAGCCCCATGTAGAGAGAGTTACAATAGTCCAGTCGGGATGTCACGAGAGCATGAGTGACTGTGCGAAGGACATCCCGGTCCAATAGGGGGCGCAACTGGCGTACCAGGCGAACCTGGTAAAACGCCCTCCTGGCCACGGCTGTCACCTGATCTTCCATGGACAGCCGGGTATCCAGGAGGACACCCAAGTTGCGCACCCCATCCACAGGGGCAAGATGTTCGCCCCCTATGGCCAGCGATGGAGTCAGCTGGTTGAACCGGGCAGCCGGAAACCACAGCCACTCGGTCTTGGTCGGGTTGAGCTTGAGTCCGTTACTTCCCATCCAGATCCGCACGGCTTCCAGGCACTGGCACATCACCGCTACGGCCTATTCGCACAAGGCATTAATTGTTTTAAATGACGTTTTATATTCTGTAAGACGTCTTGAATTGCCTTGTGCGAATAGGCAGCAATATAAATTCAGTAAATAAATAAATAGGATACTGCAAAAGTTGTAATTGTGAAAAACATTCCTAAGTCACTTTTTAGTGCTGTTGTAACTCTGAACATTTACTAAATGAACTGTTGTAAGTCAAGGACTTCCTGTATAGCAGGAATTAATTAATTAATTAATTAAATTAATTAATTTAATTCCTGTTAAGAAAAAGATTAGGACTATCTGGAACATGGAAGCTATATTATTCAGTCAGAATTATTGTGGGTCAGTACTCTAAATTATTTATTTATTATACACCTTTGTGTGGTGTCCATGCCAGTCTACTAAATATGATTATACCAAATATAGTAGACAAATAATGGCATAAGCCATTTGTTTCTAAAAATAGTAATTATTTACTCAGTCAATAATTTTTATTGTATTTAGTAAATAGTCATTTATTAAAAAGAGCATTTAAAGCACAAACTATTTAAACTTCTAGAATTTAAAGCTCATTGATAAAATAATGAGGGGGCCAGATTCACATTCTGTGACAATGTATTGTTTAATAAAAAGGCTACCCCCCCAAACAAAATTCTGTTCATTAACCTAATAGACCTTAGCAGCAATAAATAGGATCTCTGTGATCAGTATTTGCATATGGACAGATGAAGGTATGAGATATCCAGTCTTTCAGATAACATGGGTTCCATGTCACCGATAATAGTTTCTATATAAAGTCGGAGGACAAAGAGTTTTCCTATCCTGCATGTGACATAAAGAACACTTGAGTTTCAGTCTAAATGAAATCATCCCATAAGCACAGACTCCATTTTGTTTGTCTCTACTCTTCCAAGCCTCACTTAGATGTACTGGTATCCAAATGGGTGAGCATGCTGCAGTAAAAATATTTGAAGCTTTTTTTCAGCCCTAATGAGGTGCTAACGAGTGAAGCCATCTTCCTCCTGCTTTCCTACTTTTCTCATTGCTGCGCCCTCCGACATTAGCACCTCATTAGGGCTGAAAAAAAAGCTTCTAAAGCACAGCTGATTGTCTGAGGGAGCAGCAATGAGAAAAGCAGGCAAAGCAGGGAAGATGGCTTCACTTGTTATCACCTCATTAGGGCTGAAAAAAAGCTTCAAATATTTTTACTGCAGCATGCTCACCCATTTGGATACCAGTACATCTAAGTGAGGCTTGGAAGAGTAGAGACAAACAAAATGGAGTCTGTGCTTCAAAAACAATTTATCAAGGAATGGAAAATCTATTTCTCTCCAATGTAACACATTCTTTTGCAAATTGTGGTCATCTTCTTTGAATTTTCTCATTTGAGTATGCCCTTTAACTTTTCTGTGGAGCAGATAATTTGCTAGTATTACTGCTCCAAGTTTCCAGAATAGAAATAGCATTGATCATGCTGGCTGATGACCTCAGATAGTTTAGATAAGAAAGTGTACTCCTTTGTCACTGACTTCTCACTTGCCTTCTCACTTGCCCTCAATAATGATTGTTTGTAATGATTGTAAGTGATTGTTAATCAGTTGGCCTCACTTGGAATACATAGTCCAGGGGATAAAAAGCGTGCACATTCAAAACCAGCAAATATATGTGCTGAAGCTGACTATACTAAGGACACTAGCCAGATGAATACCTGGTAGGCAGAATTTCTTTCCCTATTTTCCACCCAAAAAACTAAAGTATGTCTTATACTCCAAAAATACGGTAGATAGCTGGGGTTTTGTAGCCAAAATGCAAAGTTTTCCTGTGGGAACTAAGGACGTTTCAACAGGTGGCTGGAAGAAGAAGTAGTAGAGTAACAAGCAACCAGTCAGCATCTCTATCGTACCATGTGAAGTGTGGAAAGTTATCAACCAGCCCTCTCCCAGAAAAATGAAATATCCTAGGAAATATTGAAAAGACAGAATGTTATATTTCCCTGGATGTGAAAAGGCAGAAACATGTTTTAATTCCTGCAGCTTCCTGTCCCCATTCCCTCTGTCAATGAGCCATTAAAGCCTGGGCTAGTCCACTTTACACAATAAAGGCAATATAAGCTTTTCACAGAAATAGAAACTGACCACATGGCATCTGAGAACGCAACCAAATCTGGATTCAAAACACAGCCTAGAAAGTTGCCCCTGCATTGCCCCATGGGAGCCTGACAACCAATCAGAATACATTTCTTACACAGGAACAGGAAACAGATAGGTGGGGCTGAACAGATTATAAAAAGCCTTGCAAGCCCCTCCTTCAGCCCTTCTCTTCTTCTTCCCCAAGATTGAAAGCATGTGATCACCTTTTCTGTTCAGGACTCAAGCCATGTAGTCCTGTCCACCATTAAACCATCTTTCCAAGCAGCCTCCATGTTTCCAGTGTCTTTTTCCCCACTTGGAGCCGAACCCAGAAGGGCATTCCTTTCATCAATTGGCAACCCAGATGAGACTCCAAGCTAGCCTAACCAATGGATATGGCCCAGGTAAGCCTCCCTTGCCAGCACAGACCCCATTGAGTCTGTGGGTGGATTACCTGGTCTTTAGCCATTTGGATCTAGGTTTTAAAGGGGTTTTGAATTTGAGCTCAAAGGCTGCCTGGAAAGAAGGTGAGTATCTCTAAATTTTAATTCTCTAAAATTTAATTTTAAAGCATGGCAAAGCATGGGAAATGTGTGTATGCCTGCACGGGTGTGACTGATGGAATCCTTCTCCTGATCACAGCTGGATCTTGGTTCCTCTGTGTGTTTTACCAAGGGAGCCTGGAAAGTATTAGGGTCAGGCCAGAGCACAGGACCTTCTGTTAGGGAAAGGAGTGTGTGTGTGAAAATGGATGGAAAAGTGAATGAAAATTTGTTGTTGTTGCTGCTTTTGTCCTGGGAAGCAAAAAAAGCAAAGGCCCATTGTGTGCAAAGAGAGAAGAAGGTGCTGGTACTAACTGCAGAGGGGCAGAGGTCCTCCCCGGGTCACCTTTTTGGATCCAGAAAACCTTAGCAGAATTCCCTACGAGGAATGGGGCCGAATACTTCATTGAGGGAAACAGGGCGGCAAGGCGGTTATCTGCGGATGCAATAAGAATGGCACAATACTCACGTTTGGCCACTCTTATCGCCACTAAGTAAGTCCTAATATGGTCTCTCACTAGTGTTCAGTCGGCTTCGAAGTGAGAAGATCTCCATCTGCTCTCTAGGCGTCTCTTGTGGCGCTTCATCTCCCTAAGCCCCTCGGTAAACCAAGGAGCCCAGGTGGTTCATCGCCGCAAGAGAGGCCATGCGGCCACTAGGTCCTCAGTCGAGTCGCGGGGCAAGTCCACAGGAATTGGCCCAAGCTCCCTCTGGAACCTTATTGGGTCCATCAGGAGCCTGGGGCGGAACCATATAGGAATGTCCGGTTCCGCCTCCCCGCAGTGAGGTGCGGCGATCGGAAAGTCGAGCCGAAGGAGAGCGTGATCTGTCCATGACAGGGGTGGTCCCCTATTCCCAGATCACTACTCCACTGTCCCAAGACGAAGATTAGATCCAGGGTGTGTCCGCCCTCGTGGGTAGGGCCTACAACTACTTGGGTCAGGTCCATGGCTGTCATGGAAGCCATGGACTCCCGAGCTACCCCAGAGGTTTCGCCCACTGACGGCAGGTTAAAGTCCCCCATGACTAAAAGTCTGGGGGTCTCAACCGCTGCCTCGGCTATCACCTCTAGGAGCTCGGGCAGGGCTGTTGCTGCATAGCGAGGAGCCAGGTATACAACTAACACGCCCAACTGCCTCCCTAGGCCCCACTTCACAAGGATGGACTCGCACCCGATCGTCTGAGGGATCGTGGTCTCCTTTAGTTCAAGACCTTCCCTAACCATAATTGCCACCCCCCTACCCCTCCCTAGGGCCCTAGGCTGATGGAAGGCTCGGTAGCTGGTGGGCACATTTCCACGAGGGGTAATCCTCCCTCGTGGCCCAACCAGGTTTCCGTAATACCCACCAGGTCCGGGTCCCCCTCTGACACAAGGTCATGGATGAGGGGGGCTTTTTGTACCACGGACCTGGAGTTGCATAACATCAGCCTAGGGCCCCGGGTCTGTGGTTCTTGCCCACCTAGTCTGCGATGGGGGCATGGGGGGTTGGAGCGCGTGACCGCCCGTAACCAGCGGCCACGGTCCTCCAACAGGTAATGTCCACCCCGTCTCCCCCTGCCCCTGCCCCTCCCCAGAACCGATCTGATGGAAAATACCTCAATGGGAACAACCCCCCCACTCCCTTCCTCCGATTCCCTGCTTCCGCTGGCCGGCCCTATAGCTTGTTGTCCCCCCGCCTGACTAACCCTCCCCTCCTCCCTGGAACCCCCTAAAAGTCTAATTAAAAATTTACCCAGAAACCCCGAGCTTATGTCTCGCCCACCTCTCAGGATCCAACAACCCATCCTTGAGGTGGGCCCCAGATAAATAAGGGGGCCACAACTGCGAGAGGAAGGTCTGTCCTCGAGTAAGATAGCAGCATATTTAGAGCGGCCCAGGCCTTACAGAGAGGGCGCCTAAGATGGTATATTGCAAGTTGGAATTAGAGTAGAGGAGAGAAATAAAGTGCAATCAGATAGTATAGTGTGCATATATACAGTCAGATAGTATAGAGCTGTATAAAAGTCAGATGGTATTGAAGAGGACAGATGTTCCTGGAGGAGTGGGAGATTTGTTTTCCATCGTCCATTGCCAGTCCCAGAGATGTTTACTAGAGATGTTATATCGGAGAGAGAAGGTCTTTCACTGGACCAGCCAGATCATATCAGCGTTGTTGTTTTGGGCTGCTCCAAGGCCGAGCTTATCGCCAATTCGCTGCCCACCATCCCATGGCCGATGTTATTTCTGGGGGGGGGGGGAGATCTTTCATCGGGCCTACAGGCCTGCCAGGGTCGATCCAGGCCTAGTCTCTCTCCATTCACCGCCCACCCTCCCCCAGCAGATGTTATTGCCAGGGGAGGGAGATCTTTCACCGGGCCTGCTAGGCCTATCAGGATCGCTCCAAGGCCTAGCCTCTCACCGTTTCTCACACGCCCTCACCCGGATGATGTTGATGCCGTGGGGAGATCTTTCACCGGGCTCAACAGGTCCATCAGGTCCAACAGGCCAACCAGGCCACTCCAAGGCCGCGCCTCTCGCTGCCCCCCACTACGCTGGGGCCGGTCTCCATTCACCCCCCCAGCCCTAGGTGTTTCACTGAGGGGGGGCTGGGAGCGCTGAGGCATTGGAGAAAACTGGGGGTGCCAGGCCGCGCCGCAGCTGGGGTCGCAACGGGGGCGTGCCGATCTAAACGCCGGGCCCAACTAGGTGCACATTGTGGCCGCGTCGGGCCGCTCCTGCCACCAGGCTCACCAGGGCACACATCCCGGCCACGCTGCGCCATCCCCGCCACTGTCCCCACCGCCAGCCTCCTCCAAACACACCCGCCGGCCCTCTGCACGCCGCTCCATCGCTCCGCCACTCCTCCGCTCGATCTCCGATCCTCGATCTTTCTCCACCTCTCCTGTCTCGGCCGTCACACCATCCGGCCCCAAACTAGCCTCGGTGTGACGGCAGAATTCTCAGCTAGCTGGGCCGGCCACCCTAGGTGTTCCAAGGGGGCCGGCAGCATCCTCAAATGCCCGAAAAAAGCCGCCGAGTGCCATTGCACTCAGGGACGCGCCGCCATCCGTCGCGCGTCCGCAGCTCTATCTCTTTTAATTATTCTTAGATCAAGTGTGTCAAACTCAATTTCATTGAGGGCTGCATCAGGGTTGTGTTTGATCTTAGGGGGGCAGGAGGGGGCAGGAAGGGAATGCCCAGCTCAAAATGTCACTCTTGTTGGGGGCACCTGTGAAGGCCTGAGCACTCTGCCAGTGAAAACGGATTCCCGAGCTCTGCTGCAGACTGCTGCAGACTGCTGCAACCAGTAGTAGAACCAACAAGACCATAGGAGGAAATCGCAATAGACTTTATAATCGAGCTGCCGAAAAGTGGTGGGAACACGGTGATCTGGACTGTAATAGATCTGTTCTCTGAACAGATGCACTTCATATCCTGCAGCAGATTACCTTCAGCCCATTACTTGGCCAAACTCTTCCTGAAGCCCATGTACTGCCTGTATGGAGTACCACAAAGAATTATCTTAGGCAGAGGGGTCCAGTTCATGGCTAAGTTCTGGAGGGAGTTCCTGCAGTCAATTGGGTCATCCCAGGGCTTTAGCTCGGCCTTTCATCCAAGCACCAATGGAGGGCAGGAGAGACTGAACACCTGAGGTGCTACATGAACTGTCAGCAGTCCAATTGGGTGGACCTCTTGCCTTTTGCTGCAGTCGCATACAATAATGCTGTTCACAATAGCACAGGACTAACTCCATTCAAAGTACTGAGTGGCATGGACTTCATCCCATGCCTGAGTATCCAAGGGATTCCCCCTCCTCAGTCAGCTTGCCCGACTGGATGTCAATGCTGAAAGCAACCTCGTAAAGCATTTCCATGTCTGTTATTGAGTTGACTTTGGAGGAAGGGGGGGGGGGAGAGCATTCCATGCATACCTTCAGCTAGAGCCAGATCTCAGATTTCTACAGCAGGCTTGTGAGACATGGAATTTTACTACCTGCTGCAGCACCTCACTAGCGAATGTGATTTATGACACAGACTGAGGGAAGGGTGAAACAGGGATAAAGTTCAGCTATAATTTAAGTGAAGTCAGATATGACTCCGTGCGGGTATTGCCGAGATGTTGTTCCTAATAAATTGCTGGATTTATTTTGAAACTTGGCTCGAGGCTCGTAAGTTAATTAGGGCATCTTTCAGAAATCTGACAGTCAGATCTGCTTTTAAAATCTGTCGAGATTACCAGGTTTCCTGAATCCTGGCAATCTCCAATCGCTCCCCAATATCTGAGGTGCTTGGAGAGAAACTCAGGCAACCATGGAGAGAGTCTGATTGCAACCGGAGTGCAGCCTATTCCAGACATCAAAGCTGAGATGCCTTTCCCAGTGGCAGAAGCAAGAAGGGATGAGTACTGGTGGAAGTTAATCCCAAAAGCAGCTGAGGTTGAGTTCCTTTACCCCAATGCCCAGAAAAAGGGAAGGGCCCTGAGCGAGCTGGCAAGAGTGGACTGAATGTAGGACTGGGAACAAGTCAGGCTCCCAAAGTCTCAGATGGAACCCTTGGGGACTGCAATAGAGCACTGAGGGAGGATTTTGACCAGGCCACGCTTTGTGATGAGGGACCATCATGCCGCCCAAAAGAGAGGGGAAGGATATCTAATTCTGTTGAAGGGAAGAGACGCAAACTGGAGTGCAGTTACCCTCCTCCACCCATTAGAAACAGAAGGAGCCTGAAACTGCAGCCAGTGTGTCTTCCACGCAGCAGGCAGGCTGACCAGGGCAGACAACACCCCCTCCCCAGAAACTAGAGCTGAAGAAGATGGCCAGACACACCAAGCACAAGCATACAGAGGCCGACAGAAGGTGAGAGGAGCAGGGGAAAGTTTGATGGGCACTCAGACCAGCTAGCTCTATTCCTTGATGGCTGAGATCCACCTAGAACACTATGGACATCTGTACCCATCCTCCAGAGCCATGGTGAATACCATCGCAGAGGGGCTAGAGGGAGAAGGAAGGGAATGGCTAGCAGCCCTCCACAAGAGGAGAGCCCCCCAACTGCAAGACATAAATGACTTCCTATGACTGTTAGAGGCCAGATTTGAGGAGACGGGAAATGGACCCGTATGCGGAAGATGTACTCAGCAACCTAAAGCAGAAAAGCTGCTCCATCAAAGAGCACATCTGTGAATTTAGGAGGGTCACTGGGAGGCTACCGTCTTTACCAGAGCAGCTGTTGGTTCATTTTTTCAGAACAAGCCTGGACAAGCAAATTGCCCAGGTAACCGCTTACAGGGACATCCCAAACCGACTCTCTAAGTGGTTCCATGTTGATGGCGGATTGCGTGTCAATGAAATGAGAAAGCAACCAGACACGAAAGAGAGAAGTCAACCTGATCTGAAACCACCCAGCCAATGGAGAACCACAGTACCACAGTGGGCCCCGAGACCAGCCCTCCCTCTAAGTCCACTGAAATGCTATAAATGTGGGGGGGATGGGCCACATGGCATCTGCGTGCTCAACCCCAGGTCTGAAACCAAGGCCAGAGCCACCACCCAGGGCATGATTAGAACAAGGCCCCAATCATGCCACCAACACATCCTGGAAGTCCCTCCAGGCTGCAGATGCCCTTTCTCCCTCAGGCAAAAGGGGGAGAACCCCAGGCAACGATGACCAGTCACCAGAATCCTATGACAGCGAGGACGAGGGCGAAAACAACCCAATGATGAGTTAACAAGTTCCCACTTTCATTTTCCAAATATGCCTCACAGTCAGGGTGGATAAAAATCAATGATTTTAAATTTTAAAAAATCAGATTTTTTGATTTAAATTGGATTTTTTTTATATAAAATGCTTTTTGAGGAAAATATATTACCATCCAAAGGTTATTCCATCATGAAATAAAGATTAGTTTTTTAATTATGTAGAATAAGGCTGTA
Source organism: Rhabdophis nuchalis (assembly GCA_039707465.1). Lineage (NCBI taxonomy): Eukaryota > Metazoa > Chordata > Lepidosauria > Squamata > Natricidae > Rhabdophis > Rhabdophis nuchalis. The sequence continues at coordinate 70,181,165 of CM077648.1, forward strand.
TATGTTTAATTTTTTTGGTAAATAAATTCCATTAATCTGATGGATTGGATCATGACACACACTTGAAAGTAAAACAGGAAGACTGGAATTGGGGGGGTGTCTGTCTGCCAAGAACAAAGAATGCTTATCAACAAGAAATATGCATGGGTAAAACATGTAGCAATTATGGGGAGCTAGGTAACAGTTTGCAGACCTCAGCTAAAAGTTAGAGGCGAACATGGGCTACAGCAAATGAAATGTGTATTAGATAATTCCTGGGCCATTCATTAGCTAAGAGCTAGGAATGGGACAGCTATAGACCAATAGAACAAATTGTAGAATTATTACTAAAATGTTTATTAGATGATGTCTCTTGTTATCCCACCTTCTCCTTTAGTGAAAATGTATAAAAGCTTCCTTAATCCTTTGTTCTTGGTTCTTGGCCTTTTGTCCAGGAACCCTTTTCCTTGGAGTACTCCAATAAAAAGCAAACAGAAAACCTGCACCTCGTGTCTGGCGTTCATCATTGGCTTCGGCACCAGGGGACATCAATCTGGGGGCTCATCCGGGATTCCAAGCCTGGATTCAGTTGGAAGGCACCAAAGACTACCAGAGGAGGGCCCTTGGACGGGTAAGACTTAGTGGCTAAAAGGTGTGTGATTGCTCTGAAATAAAACTCCCGATCGGTGACCAAGACTGTGTGTCTCTGCACTGCCAGCCGCACTCAGAGCTCATGAGTCGTTTGACAATGATTGAGAACTCTGAAAAGCAAGGGGTGATGCAGAGATCCGCGTGTCTCACTGATGCAGAGTGTGGGTTGACTGTTATGAGCCACTGTCTAAATGAACGTCCAGCCTCGGTAAGATCCTTGGTGACTTCTTAATTGAACTCAAAGGCTGAAGCCCTGAAGAAAACGAGGAGCAGGAACCGGTGGAGGAACAGAAAGAGGCAAAATGTGGAGGAAAGGTAAGGACTGGACTGGAGACGTCCCGGGTGATAAAGGTTATATCTACCCGTGTTCTGGTTTTGTAAGGGGAAACTGTTAGCAAAAAGGCTTCCAGTTCAGGAGAAAAGAGTTGCAAAAGGAAAGCAGCTCAAAGATTTGCCAATGGGTTGTATTTTGCCTCAATCTGAGATATTAGGAGGAGTAGATATAAAATCTAATAAATAAATAATAATAATAATAATAATAATAAGGATCAAAGGCAGCCTGTTCTCATTATTGTATGTATGTTTGGCCTCAATGTCCCTTGGATAATCCAGGTGATTTTTGGCTATTTAAGGGACCTCATAATATGGGACTTACTGAGCAACTAAAAACAATATTGCAGAAACAAAAGAGTCAGACAGAGATACAATATTTGAGTTTATGTGTGAAACTTGTTAATAGTCCATGTCTGTTGGAGGAATGTCGAGGTAGCATATATGTGTTTCTATGTTGTGTCATTTCCAAGATTTGGGAGAGGAGTAAGATCCTCTAATAGCAATAAACAAAAAGGCCTTCTTACTGTTTATTATTTTACCTTTAAAAAAAAGAGAGAGAGATTTGAAAAAATGGAGCTTATTGGCTTATTAAAGCTCCCTAAAATAATGTTGATGATTGGTGTTGCTGGAGAAAGTATGAAAGGAAATATTTGTATGTGGATTTTCATGCAAGCAGTTTGAATGGAGGATAAATGTGTAAATGCTTGTTTGTGTTGAGTTCCTATCCCTAGACTGTGAAAGGGGTTCATTATTTTGATTCCCTTTCTTATAAAGAATCCCAGTGCTTCTCTGGTTAAACTGGAGGACTCTGAGACTGCTTTGCCACCCCTGTTTACTAATTGAATGGGACACTCCAGGCAAGGAGATCTCAGAGAAGGGGGGGAGGCTGAGAAACAATGTAATCAAACAGTGAGTGAATCTTGTTATATCCCATCTTGTTCAAATCTAAAACCAGGGATCTAAAACCTCCGCTCACTCCAAGAAAATATTGTGGTAGGAGGAGGCAATAGATTCTGTTGAGTATTTTCTACTTCTGACCTTTATAACTGGAAGCAACAACATCCCAGTTATAGGGAAAACCTAGAAAAATGCACTCTGTTCTTATCTATTATAAGGATGCACTCCCCGCTTGGGCAGACATTCAGACATTGATGGATGTCCTTTTAACACCAGAGGAACGGAGACTGGTGAGGGGGCAAGGAAGCTGCAGTTTAAAAGAAAAAAAAAGGTGATGCAGCATGAGAATGCCAGCCGCTGGGAATGCCCCCCCCTCCCACTCTTACAAAGCCAGAATGGAATCTGGATGGTGATAGGGACAATGTGAGGCTATAGAATTCTCCATCTTATATGGAATCCAAAACTGGATTTCCCTAAATTAAGATTCTTGCAAAAATATATGAAATAAGGCAAAAGACAGAGGAAAGTCCTGAGGACTTTCCTTGAACTGTTAAATCAGGATTTTGGGTAATACACTAATTTAGATCCTGAAAGCCTGATAATCAGGAAATGATAAACATGATTTTTTATAGGGAAAATTAGCAGAGGATATTAGAAGAAAGTTACAGAAAGTAGACGGAGGTCTGTGGAATGATATTTCAGATTTTGTTGAGATAGCTTACTGAAGAGAAAGAAGGAATGAGAAAGAATTCAGAAGGCTCGCCGAAATGCTATCTTCCCAGCAGATGCCCCTAGGCAGGAAAAGGGGGGAGGAAGGGGAACATGCGGAAGAGGAGTGGCGAGGAGGTGGAGTTTAGGGAATCTGAAAGTAGTTATGGGCATGGAGGAGGAAAGGTCTCCTCGGGACCCTACCAGTGTGCTATATGCAGAAAAGAATGATATTGGAAGTGTGGATGCCTGGTGGCTTTAACCATGCAAGCAGAAAAAGAAGGGTGAAGAGGCCGGGGGTAGGGAGCTGTTGCTCCCCCAACCCACCTCTGTGGAAGTCCAAATGGGGGATCTGACCATGAGATGTTAACAGATGCAGGAGCCTTTCAAAGTGCGGCTGCACTTAGACAAAGCTCTTTTGACAAATTCAAGGACAAAATGTTATCTGTGTGAACCATTTTATTCTAAAGAAACAACTGTAACAATTAGAAGGCAAACTGTAAGAACATTTGGATTAGGTATAAAGGGAGGGGCAGAGCATAATATTCCTGTGGTGGTTTCCAAAACTTCTAAAGAACAATAAATGAAACTCTCAGGCCTACTGTTTATAGGAGATGCAATTGTACAGATTAATGGAATTAATATAAGAAAATGCAGGCATGGAGAAGTGACAATTATCTTTTGGTGCCATAGCACATGGATTTCAGGATTGCATGTGAATAATCAAAGATAAGGATTTGTTTGCTGCAGGGTGGTAATCAGGAGCCAGTAGATCTGTTTCTCACAGATGTATTGCTCCGTGGACTATTGATACTTTTTGTTGGGACTTCAGGAACGGCTATAATGTGCCTGAAACAACAAAAGCCCAAATTGCACAGCAGGAGGTTAAATACTTAGGGTATGGTATCTCAACCGGACAGCAGAGGCTGTTAGCCTAAAGAGGGAACCAATCTATTAAAGCCCTCTCTTGATAGAAAACAATTGGGATTCTTGGGGATGGCTGGTTTTTGTAGAATTTGGATTCTTAATTTTTGATTTATTGTCAAGCCCCTTTATGAGGCTGTTAAAGGGGGTGGTGGTGGAAAATATGTGAATGGACTGGAGAATGCCAACAAGCATTCCCACAAATAAAGAGTGAGCTTATGAAAGCACTGGCACTGGGGCTTCCGGACCCCACCACACCTTTTTTTACCCTCTTTGTACATGGGTGGAAAGTCATTGTAGCAGGAGTTCTCATCCAGAAGCATATTTTAATAAGCAAATAGATGAGGTGGGCATTGGGATGGCCTGGATGTCTGAGAGCTGAGGCAGTAACTGCCCTGCTGGTTGAGGGAGCCCGAAAGTTAACACTGGGACAACATCTAATAGTCAAAGTACCACATGGGATTCAGGAGATTATTGATATGAAAGGGGTATTTTGGATGACTGGGGGCCCTAAGCCAAGTATCAGGCTCTCTTGCTTGACTCCCCAGCCATACAATTAGAGGTATGCAATACCCTCAATCCAGCTACACTATTGTCCCGTGTTTCCGTACACGTGGTGGATTCTGCATCTGCCAGTAGAACCGATCTTAGTGTCCGGCCTCTCCCAAATGCTGAATGTGAATGGTTTACAGATGGTAGTAACTTTATTATGGAAGGAAAGAGGATTATTAAATGCAAAAGGGAACCAGGCTGCAGATAGGGCTGCTAAGTAAGCTGCTCTACAACACTCCAATTAAACAGTTTCCCTATTTCCGATGTCTCCTTCCATACCCACTTCCCTGCTCTCTTATACACCTGGGGACAGGGCATGGGCCAAGTTTATCAGAGACATGGAGGGGAATGATGGGTGGTAGAGGGCAGAGAGCAAATTTATTCTATCAGATACACCTCTAAGGATTCTTTTATAACAAATACATGCTGGCACACATTGGGGGTCAAAAGCACTGGTAGATTGTATGACATGCTGTGAAGTAGGCAAGGGTCTCTATTCCACTACCTGTGGCAGCTTGTCTGATTTGTGCCAGAAATAATCCAAAAGTAGACAGGCACCCACACCTATGAGTTCAACTTAAAGGCAACTGCCAAGGGACAATTTGAGAAATAGACTTCACTGAATTAAATACAATACAATACAATACAATAGCAGAGTTGGAAGGGACCTTGTAGGTCTTCTAGTCCAACCCCCTGCATGGGCAGGAACCTTATACCATTTCAGACAAATGGCTGTCTAACATCTTTTTAAAGACTTCCAGGGTTGGGGCATTCACAACTGCTGGAGGCAAGCTGTTCCAGAGGTTAATTGTTCTTACTGTCAGGAAATTTCTCCTTAATTCTAAGTTGCTTGTCTCCTTGGTTAGTTTCCACCCATTGCTTCTTGTCCTGCCCCCAGGTGCCTTGGAGAAAAGTTTGACTCCCTCTTCTTTGTGGCACCCTCTGAGATATCGGAACACTGCTATCATGTCTCCCCTGGTCCTTCTCTTCATCAAACTAGACATACCCAGCTCCTGCAGCCGTTCTTCATATGTCTTAGTCTCCAGTCCTCTAATCATCTTGGTTGCTCTTCTCTGCACTCTTTCCAGAGTCTCCACGTCTTTTCTACATCGTGGCGACCAAAACTGTATGCAGTATTCCAAGTGTGGCCTTACCAAGGCACTATACAGTGGCATTAACACTTCACGTGATCTAGATTCTATCCCTCTGTTGATGCAGCCTAGAACTGTGTTGGCTTTTTTGGCAGCTGCTGCACACTGCTGGCTCATATTTAAATGGTTGTCCACTAGGATTCCAAGATCCCTCTCACAGTTGCTACTATTGAGCAAGGTACCACCTATACTGTACTTGTGCATTTGGTTTTTCTTGCCTATATGTAGGACCTTACTTTTTTCACAATTGAATTTCATTTTATTAGACAGTGCCCAATGTTCAAGTTTGTCTTGAAGGCTTTAAGTATGTTTTGGGACTAGAATGTCCCAAAAGCCTCACAGGATGGCCTGAGGCTTTTGCTTGCAGGACCAATAAAGATCATGAAGTAGCAAACGTCCTACTGGAAGCAATGTGACCCATATTTCACAGCTACGTTTGTGTGAACAGTTAAACAGCTATGCCAGGAGGCTCACCTGTCCTCACCACAAACTTTGCCACTCACATTGTTAGGGCTTCACTTTGCACCATGAAAATGAATGGGGTTGAGCCCCTTTGAGGCCCTTTTTGGGCGCCCATATCCCTTCTTGAAGGCAGGGGAGAGGTCCATCCCACTGGTGGGCAAACTGACCTTGTACCAAAAATGTAAGACAACTCACTGGGGTTATGAATTTTCTTTCCCGTTATCTGCAGGACTAGATCATCCAGCACATCCGTTTCAGCCTGCAGACTGAATGCTTGTGAAGACGTGGGGACCAACAAATTCCTTGGATCAGCAGTGGAAGGGACAGTTTCCAGTGCTTCAGACCACCCATACAGCACTACAAGTGGAAGGCCTGGCATCTTGGATACATCACTTCCAGAGTGAAGAAATACCCACGATCTGCCCTTCCTGTTTCTTGGACTGCGCAACCTGTGACTTCCACAGTAGCAGAACTGGAACTTAAATTATTGTTCCAGCATCAAAAGTTTCCAGAACCATAGTTGGGTGAGAGGAGAGCTGCCATCTTCCATAGGGGTTTCCTTAATTAGCACATTTCCCCAAAAGCTATTTGTAGCTACTCACACTAGAAGTTACCCCATTATTACCACTAGCTGATTGGTGCATCTGTGTTTGTGAAGACTAAGACATTAATACTAATAGACTTAATAACTGTTGGGATGAGACCATATGGTTTGTTATGTCTCTGTGGTCTTCCCACCCACCTACATTATGCCCACTTTACCTGAAAGAGAGATTGGAAACCATAGGAACCTTGAACAATTCAGAAAGTACTTGAAGAACTACCAACCCCTCACTTTGTTCTGTGGGGCATGGTCCCTCAATAATGCTTTGTTTCCTATATAAGCGGTGGAGGAAATCCTGGCTAATGAGACTGGGGAGTTTTTTATTGCTGCTGCAAAAGAGAACAAGGAGCCATTCGGACAATGACAGTTCAGAATAGAATGGCTCTAGATATGATATTGGTATCCTAAGGAGATGTGTGTGCACTATTTGGACAATGCTGTGTGGATATTCTGGACAAATCGGAGGAATTCCACAGCTGAACTATACACATTGCAAAGATAGCTGCAACACCCCCACCCCCACATGAACCAACGGAATGGCTAGTGGCATTGACTGACAGAATGGTTGCCCGATTTCACTGGTTACGTACCTAATAATGACTCTAAAGGCAGAGTCATTGTTCTCATAATCACCTGTTGTGCATTACAATGCCCTCTGTTTTGCCTTTCCACCTATATGCAAACTGCAGGGTGTGTGTGTGTGTCCCAGTACACGATACTGACCTGACGTTGTGTGAATCTTGGAAAATTAGATCATTTTCAGATTCAAAGGGGGGAATGATGGATTGGATCATGACACACACTTGAAAGTAAAACAGGAAGACTGGAATTGGGGGGGGGGGTGTCTGTCTGCCAAGAACAAAGAATGCTTATCAACAAGAAATATGCATGGGTAAAACATGTAGCAATTATGGGGAGCTAGGTAACAGTTTGCAGACCTCAGCTAAAAGTTAGAGGCAAACATGGGCTACAGCAAATGAAATGTGTATTAGATAATTCCTGGGCCATTCATTAGCTAAGAGTTAGGAATGGGACAGCTATAGACCAGTAGAACAAATTGTAGAATTATTACTAAAATGTTTATTAGATGATGTCTCTTGTTATCCCACCTTCTCCTTTAGTGAAAATGTATAAAAGCTTCCTTAATCCTTTGTTCTTGGTTCTTGGTCTTTTGTCCAGGAACCCTTTTCCTTGGAGTACTCCAATAAAAAGCAAACAGAAAACCTGCACCTCGTGTCTGGCGTTCATCATTGGCTTTGGCACCAGGCTCAGACCCGAATTGGGGACATCAAATCCATTCACAATGTCATGCTCTTCCAGAGGTTTTTGTAAGATTATTGGGCAGTTTCTCTGCCTACAAGATATTATCACAGATGCTTGGTTTACTTTTGCAGTTCTCAAAACTGAATTTGACTCAGCAGAGATCACGTGCCTCTTCTTCACAGCAAAAATGTTATAACATGAACAGAGTTGGAAAAAAAACCTTAATCCTAACTTCTACAAACCTATGAATACAGAATCAACCCCTTCAGTGCTAAATTTCAAGAAGTTCAGTGAATAGAATAGAAACAATATTTTTCTGATTGTTTGGAGTGGAATAGAGCTGCACAAGAAGAAAGTGAAACTAAGTGTGAAGAGGAAGGAGCAAGCAGACAAGCAGTACTACAAAATGAAAGTGAAACTTTCTGAGCACAATACTGCACAGCCACAGACAGACAAGTCTTTGGATCTTTTTGTGTGTATGACCTGGGGTTTATCACATTCTTTCCTTGGAGGAAAAAAACCTATAATGGTAGCAGGCCGTAAAAGAGACCCAGATTGGCAATATTTTAATGAAGTTCCTTTACCTATCGGTAAGGCAGGCATGCGTGCAAAATGAAAACACTGCAACAAAGAAATGCAAGGCCTGGTGGCCCGAATGAGGAACATCATGAGAAGTGCTGTGATGAAGATGACGAAAGAAACACATTTGAACAGGCAGAATCTTCAGGTTGGTAAACATTTTTATTGAATCATATTTCTAAAGACTGCCTTGAACTGTCATGTTTGAGCAAAATTATATTTCTTATTATTACTGCATGTTACTGTCATTTGATACAGTTATGAAGAAAAGCAAATATTCCTTTTGGGGCAGTGCTGTGTACAATAAGCAGAAATTGTATAAACAATAAAATAACAGCATTGACTTTTTTGTTTAGGGGAATTCATGGATTCTGGAAACTATCCACCTTCAAGATCACCATCCTCCTGTTCTACAGTTTCAGAGTTATCCATCCAGGATAGTGCTTCATTAGCAGCAGCAGCATCAGACACCCACAGCCACATATCACTATCACCTAAAAGAAAGAAAAAACCCTTCCCTCCTGGAACCACCATAGATAAGTTTGTGATAAAAACTAGCAGATTAGAAAAAGAGTTAATTGATGAAAAAACTGCCCAGTTTGTTTATGCAATGAACTCTTCTTTCCGTCTGAGTCTGACTGAGAACCCACATTTCATTAATATGGTTCAGTCACTGAGACCAGGATACAGTCCACCCAGCAGAGCAGATGTTGCAGGGAAACTGCTGGATAAAGTGTATGACAGAGAAATGGAGCAATGTGCAACAACTCTGGAGGGTAGAATTGTTAACCTAAGTATTGATGGGTGGAGTAATGTCCACAATGATCCTATTGTATGTGCTTGTATAACAACAGAAGAAGGGAAAGTCTTCCTTGCACAAACAATTGATACGTCAGGAAATGCACACATAGCAGAATACTTAAAAGAAGTGGCAGTAAATGCTATAATAACATGTGAACAAAAATTCAAATGTCTAGTACGCATTTTGGTCACAGACAATGCTGCAAATGTATCCAAGATGAGAAGAAATTTAGACAAGCAGGAAGGGAATACAAAGCTAATAACATATGGTTGCAGTGCTCATTTGCTGCACCTCTTAGCCAAAGACTTAAGTGTTCCAGAAATAAAGACTAATGTTGTTGAAATTGCTAAATACTTCCATAACAATCATTTTGCTGCAGCAGCTCTGAAAAGGATGGGTGGAACCAAGCTAACGTTCCCACGAGATGTTAGATGGAACTCTGTGGTGGACTGTTTTGAGCAGTATATCAAAAACTGGCCTATTCTGATGACAGTTTGTGAAGAAAATCGAGATAAAATAGATGGCACTGTCACGGCCAAAATCCTCAACATTGGGCTTAAGAGAAATGTTGAACATATGCTGAGCATCCTGAAACCCATCTCTGAAGCTTTAAACAAAATACAGAAAAATAGCTGTTTTATTGCTGATGCTGTTGAAATTTGGAAGGAACTGAGTGAACACTTAAAAACAGAACTACACATGGACAGAATTAAATTACAAGCATTAAAAAAATGAATGGGACAAGGACTGTCTCCAGCTCATTTTTTGGCAAATATTGTTAATATCCAGTATCAGGGTCAAAACCTAAGTGCTGAGGAAGAGGAGTTAGCTATGAAATGGGTATCCAGCAATCATCCATCTGTAATGCCAACTATAATAAACTTCAAAGCTAAGGGGGAACCATTCAAGAAATATATGTTTGCTGAAGATATTTTAAAGTCACACCAGTGAACTGGTGGAAGTCACTTAAGCACTTGGATTTAGAGACTGTTCAAGTAATGATTTCACTTTTAACAGCAGTAGCTTCTTCTGCAGGCATTGAAAGAATATTCTCTTCCTTTGGACTCATTCATTCTAAATTGAGAAATCGTTTGGGTCCCGATAAAGCAGGAAAGCTTGTTTTTCTTTTCCAGATTATGAACAAAGAAGAAGATGAAGATGACGAGTGAGCTACAGAGGACAGTATTTAAGTTTTTCATGTGTAGGCTGGGCTGACAGTCTAAGTTTCTTAAAATATATATATATATTGTTAAGCCAAATTAGTTAACAAACATGGATGTTTGTTTAAGCAAATAACATATGCTGTAATGTTATTGTTTCAGTTGAATAAATCTATTTAAATTGTTATTATTAAGGTAATGGTTATTTTTCTCCTTCCTAAGTACAACAGAAAAGTTGTCCAAATACCTATTAAACTGGGAATAAAAAAACTAATATGAAAAGTTGTTATTCTAAAAATCTTCATCTACTTGCATATTATAAGTTATACCAGCAAGAATTAGTCTTTATGTAGAAAACTATGATTTAAATCAAGCCTTACTGACTAGTGATTTAAATCGTGATTTAAATCAAGATTTAAATCAGTTTGATTTAAATCAAATCCACCCTGCTCACAGTCCAAAAAACGGGACTGGTCAAACCCTAATAGACTCAGGCTGCACTAGATGTTTGACCAACCTAATCATGGTCCTGAATCTGAGGATCCAAGCAAAAAGATTCACAGAAGTATTCAGTCAGGCTGAGTGCAATTATCTGCCCCCCCCACCCCACCCTACTATGAGGCAGACTGTGCCATTGAAATCATCCCTGGGGCAAAACTACCCAAGCCCAAATTGTACACCATGATGCCCCAGGAAATGCAAGAAATGCACAAATACATAGACAAAACCTAGTAAAGGAGTTCATCAAGCCAGCCAAGCCACGGGTCACAGTCAGTCCTTTTCAAAGAAAAAAAAAAGATGGAACGATGAAATTGTGTGTGGACTTTAGAGGAATCAATGCCATGTGTGTACACAACCTATACCCCCTCTCCCTCATGAAGGGCAAGCTATCTCACCAGGCCAAGGTCTTCACCAAACTAGACCTCAGAGAAGCATACTACCAAGTACACATCAGGGAGGGAGATGAATGGAAAACAGCATTCAACTGCTCCCTAGGGAGTTTCCAATTCAAGGTAATGCCTTTTGGAGTGCAGGGAGCCCCAGAGGTATTCATGCAGTTAATAAATGAGGTGTTGCACTAGCACCTCTACAAGGGGGTCCTCGTCTACCTGAATGATACCTCATCTACACTGAGACCATGGATGACCACATACCCCTGGTCCACCAGGGGTATTGGAAAAACGTCTGGCAGCCAACCTGTACATCAAGCTATCAAAATGTGAATTCCACCATGCACGACTAGACTACCTGGGTTACCAAGTGTCAAATGAGGTAATAGAGATGGACCCAGCCAAAGTACAAGCTGTCCTAGGCTGGCAACCCCCTCGCCCCCCCCCCCAAATATCTACAAACTTCCTAGGGTTCACAAACCTCTACGGACAATTTATCCCATTCTTCCCGAAGATTGCCAAACCCATGACAGACCTCCTAAAGACAGGGAGCCCAGGAACAAAACTTTGCCCAGGACAATTCCTACACTGAGACATAACCTGCCAAGAGGCATTCGAAACACTAAAAGAAATGTTTGCAAATGAACCATTGCTGAAACATCCTGACTCTGAACAACCTTTCATTATTACCTTTCATTATTCAAGTAGGCACCAGTGACGTGGCAGTCGAAGCAGTGCTATTCCAAAGAAACAGCCAAGGAAACCTATAGTCCTGAGCCTACGCCTCCCACAAGTTCACAGAAACAGAGAGACGGTGGGCCACATGGGAAAAGGAGGCTTTCGTGATGAGTTAGGCACTGCTAACCTGGCGACAACTGCTGGAAGGGGGCCAGAAACTGTTCGAACTCTGGACTGACCACAAAAATCTGGAGGCCCTCAGGACTCCACAGAAACTATCATCCAAACAAGTTTGCTGGGTTCAATTCATTTCAACTTCGTACTAAAACACATTCCAGGGGGGAGGAACTTTCTAGCGGACACCCTATCCCACATGCCCCAGTACAAATACGAATGGGAGCAGGTGGTGGACGCCATCATTCCTTCTACTCAAACAGCTGCCCAAGTGACCACCAGATGACAATGCCATGACCGGCAAGACCAACCAGCAAGCGACCTAATGAGACTCAAAACCTAATTGTTAGCAGACCCCTGGTTCTGAGACAACCAACACATCTTGACAAAAAGAGATGACCTTGCATAGAAGAGGATGAAACTCTATGTCCTGGAATCCCTATGCACCCTAATACTCCAGAGGAGCCATGACGCCAAACCAGCAGGCCACTTTGGGTTCCTAAAGACTTTACACTTAGCACGGAGGCAGTTCTGGTGGCCCGGCATAAAGTCATGGACAGTAACCTGCACCATCTGTGCCACAATGAAGAGACAACCAGGAAAAAACCCCAGACTGCTGAAACCGGTAGTAGAACCAACAAGATCATGGGAGGAGATTGCAATGGACTTTATAGTGGAGCTGCCGAAAAGTGGGGGGAACATGATGATCTGGACTGTAATAGACCTGTTCTCCAAACAGACACACTTCAGCCCACCAGTTGGCCAAACTGTTCCTGAAGCATCTTTACCACATGGAGTACCACAAAGAATTATCTCAGACAGAGGGGTCCACTTCACGACTAAGTTATGAAGAGAGTTCCTGCAGTCCATTGGATCATCCCAGAGCCTTAGCTCAGCTTTTCATCTGAGCTTGACTTATTGGATGTCAATGCTGAAGCAACCTGGGAGAATGTCAAAAAAACAGTAGCTAAAATGGCACAGATGTATAAGAAACAGGCAGATAAACACAAGCTCCGGAATGGCCATTCCAGGTGGGAGAGATCTACCTCTCCACAAAATATTTGAGGTTAAAACTCCCTAACAACAAACTGGGGGCAAAGTTTATGGGATCATTCCCCATAGGGTCATGGTCAGATCACTCTCTCCTCCGGCTTGACTTTCCAACCGCTACTCCCCACCACGGGGAGGCGGAACCAGAAATGTTAAGGTGGTTCCACCCCAGGCACCTGATGGACCCAGAGAGGTTCCAGACGGAGCTTGGGCCAATACCTGAGACCCTGACCCATGACTCGACTGAGGACCTAGTGGCCGCCTGAAATAGTGCGGCCATGGGGGCCCTGGATCGGGTCGTGCCCTTGCGGCCTCTCACTCGGCGCCGATCCACCTTGGCTCTCTGGTTTTCCGAGGAGCAGAGGGTGATGAAGCGCGAAAAGAGATGCCTAGAGAGCATTTGGAGGTCCACTCGCACTGAATCCGACCAGACACGGGTAAGGTTGCATTTGCGGACCTACCTTGTGGCGATAAGAGCGGCGAAGCGGGATTACCTCTCCGCCCTTATCGCATCTGCAGATAACCGCCCTGCTGCCCTGTTTAGGGTGACCCGCTCCCTCCTTCACCAGAGGCCGCGGGAAGCTCTCTTACAGGGTCGTGCAGAGGAATTTGGGTCATATCTGCATGATAAAATCGTTCAGATTCGGAGCGAGTTGGTCTCCGATTGGGATAGTCTGGGCGGACTGATGGAGGCAGGTCTTGAGTCCATTATTTGGGAGGAGTTTGATCATGTGACTCCTGATGACATGGACAGGATGCTGGGACAGCTGAATGCCACCACATGTTTATTGGACTCTTGTCCCTCCTGGCTAGTACTGGCCTCCCGGAAGGTTACACGAGGCTGGCTCCAGGGAATTGTCAACGCTTCCTTGAGTAAGGGGCTCCTACTGGCCGCCTTGAAAGATGCGGTCGTGAGGCCCCTCCTCAAGAAGCCCTCCCTGGACCCAGCTGTGTTAGCCAACTATCATCCGGTCTCCAACCTTCGCTTTCTTGCGAAGGTTGTTGAGAGTGTGGTGGCACGACAGCTGCCCCGGCACCTGGAGGAAACTGTCTATCTAGACTCGCGCCAGTCTGGTTTCCGGCCCGGGTACAGTACAGAGACGGCATTGGTCGCGTTGGTGGATGATCTCTGGAGGGCTCGGGATAGAGGTCATTCCTCTATCCTGGTCCTATTAGATCTCTCAGCGGCTTTCGATACCATCGACCATGGTATTCTTTTGCACCGGCTGGAGGGGCTGGGGTTGGGAGGCACCGTTCTGCGGTGGTTCTCCTCCTACCTCTCCGACCGGTCGCAATTTGTGTTGGCAGGACGGCAGAGGTTGATGTCTACGCCCCTCACATGTGGGGTGCCTCAGGGGTTGGTCCTCTCACCCCTCCTGTTCAACATCTACATGAAGCTGCTGGGTGAGATCATCCATGGTTTTGGGGTAGAATTCCATCAGTACGCTGATTTATTTATTATTATTATTTATTATTCGAATTTATAAGCTGCACCCATCTCACCACATAGGGACTCAGGGCGGCGCACAGGGAATATAAAATATAAATACACAGATATACAAAAATAAAACGTTCATTAAAACTCAATTAAATTAAGCCACCCTGCGCTAAAAACCCATATTAAAACCCCTGAATTAAAACTTTGGTAACTAGAGGCAGTGCAGTGTCAAGTAAAATCATGCCAGGCCGGCTTGTTGGAAGAAGTGCGTTTTTAACCACTGGCGGAACAGGCGGAGGTCCGAGATGACACGGAGTTCAGGGGGGAGAGCATTCCAGAGGGTTGGGCCCATCACAGAGAAGGCTCTACCCCTGGGTGTCACCAACCGGCATTGCCTGGTTGACGGCACCTGGAGTAGACCCTCTCTGTGAGAGCGTATCGGTCGTAGGGACGTATGGGGCAGTAGACGGTCTCGTAAGTAGCTAGGCCCCGTGCCATGGAGCACCTTGAAGATGGTCATCACAACCTTGTAACGCACCCGGAAGGTCACAGGCAGCCAGTGCAGCTCGCGCAGGAGCGGTGTTATGTGGGATTGCCTTGAGGCACCTGTAATCACCCGCACAGCCTCATTGTGGACCAACTGCAACCTCCGAGTGCATCTCAAGGGGAGCCCCATGTAGAGAGCGTTACAGTAGTCCAGACGAGAGGTCACGAGCGCTTGAGTGACTGTGCGAAGGGCCTCCCGGTCAAGTAAGGGGCGCAATTGGCGGACCAGGCGGACCTGATAAAACGCCCCCCTGGCCACGGCCGCCACATGGTCCTCCATGGACAGCCGGGAATCCAGGAGGACGCCCAAGTTGCACGCCCTCTCCACGGGGGCCAGTTGTTCGCCCCCAATGGTCAGTGTTGGACTTATCTGGCTGAACCGGGGTGCCGGAAACCACTCCTAAATTGCGCGCCCTCTCCACAGGGGTCAGAACTTAGCCCACCATGGCCAGTGATGGTGTCAACTGGCTAAACCGGGAGGCCGGAAACCACAGCCACTCGGTCTTGGACGGGTTGAGTTTGAGTTTGTTGCTGCCCATCCAGATCCATACGGCCTCCAAACACCAGGACACCACCTCAACGGCATCGTTGGGGTAGTTTGGGGTAGAGATGTACAGCTGCGTGTCATCAGCGTACAGATGGTATTCTACCCCAAACCCACGGATGATCTCACCCAGCGGTTTCATATACGTGTTGAACAGGAGTGGCGAGAGGACCGACCCCTGCAGCACCCCACAAGTGAGGGGCCTAGAAGTCGACCTCTGCCCTCCTGTTAACACGAATTGCGACCGACCAGAGAGGTAGGAGGAGAACCACAGTAAAACGGTGCCTCCCAACCCCAACCCCCCAGTCGGCGCAAAAGGATACCATGGTTGATGGTATCAAAAGCCGCTGAGAGATCTAACAGGACAAGGATAGAGGAACAACCTCTATCCCGCGCCCTCCAGAGATCATCCACCAACGCGACCAATGCTGTTTCGGTGCTATGACCGGGTCGAAAGCCGGACTGTGCGCGGGTCTAGATAATCCATTTCCTCCAGGTGGCGAGGAAACTGCAGTGCCACCACACTCTCTACAACCACCCCAACGATGCCATTGAAGTGATGTCCCAGTGCCTGGAGGCCGTGCGAGCCTGGATGGGGAGAAACAGGCTTCAACTCAACCCGTCCAAGACCGAGTGGCTGTGGTTTCCGGCATCACGATATAGCCAGTTGGTACCATCTCTGGCTATCGGGGGCAAGTTATTAGCTCCCGCGGAAAGGGCCCCCCAACTTGGGCGTCCTCCTGGATTCACGGCTGTCGTTGGATGACTATCTGACGGCCGTGGCCAGGGGGGCCTTTTATCAGGTTTATCTGATACGCCAGTTGCGCCCCTTTCTAGATCATGATGCCCTACGTACGGTCAGTCAAGCCCTCGTCACCTCCCGCCTAGACTGCTGTAACACTCTCTACATGGGGCTCCCCTTGAGGTGCACCCGGAGGCTCCAGCTAGTCCAGAACGCAGCCGCGCGGGGGATTTTGGGAGTGTCGAGATACTCCCATGTAACACCTCTCCTGCATGAGCTGCACTGGCTGCCTGTGGCCTTCCGGGTGCGCTTCAAGGTGTTGGTAACCACCTTCAAAGCGCTCCATGGCATGGGACCTGGTTATCTGCGGGACCGCCTCCTACCACATACCTCCCTTCGACCTGTCCGCTCTCACAGGGTGAGCCTCATCAGGGTGCCGTCTGCCGGACAATGCCAGCTGGCGGCCCCCAGAGCGAGAGCCTTCCCTGTGGCAGCCCCTGCCCTCTGGAATGGCCTACCACCCGACCTTCGCACGATCACGGACCTGCGCCTCTTCCGCCGGGCTCTAAAAACATATCTCTTTCACGAGGCCGGCCTGGCATAGCTCTAAATTTTAATCTTATTTTAGAAATGGGTTTTAATTGATAATTTTAGCACGGGTTCAACTTAATTTAATTTATTTTTAATATTTCTGTATTTATTGTTTTTTACATTTTATTCCTTTCCTGTGCACCGCCCTGAGTCCCATCAGGAGATAGGTGCGGTATATAAATTTGATAAATAAAATAATAATAATATAATAATAATAATAATAATAATAATAATAATAATAATAATAATAATAATAATAATAATAATAATAATAATAATAATAATAATAATAAATAGTAAAGATCCTCAAGACATTCACAGTGTAATTGAAACTGCCCAACTGCTAGGGAAGACACACCTGGTATTCCATAGTAGCCTCTTAAAACCCGTGATCAGATCAACCCTGAGGCCACTACCCTGTGAGTCCCTAGTCTCGTGGTCATAGGGTCCAGAAGCTCAGGGGATCAAACCCATTATGAGGTGCAGCAAATCCTTGATTCAAGGAGACACAGGAAACAACTCCAATACTTAAGTGGAAGGGCTATCCCTTGTCAGAGGCATCTTGATTTTTTTTTTTATTATTATTTTTTTTATTGAAATTTTTATACTGTTTTACAATATATCACCCAGTGCTGTACAAAACAAAAGGAAGAGTTGGTTTCAAGTATCATCTATTATCTTTAGGATCTCCAAAATCCACGTTCCCTCGGTACAGGCGTCGAGACGTCCAAAGTTCCAAGTGCATAGTCCACAAATGGCTTCCAAGTCTTCCAAAAGATATCGTTTTTATAAACCCCCTCTCTAAATTTAATATCACACGTCATTTTATCATTTAAGGCTAATTTCCACATTTCACAATACCATTCTTCTATTTTAATATTTACCTCTATTTTCCAATATCTTGCTATTACAATTCTACCCATTATAATCATAATTCTAATCAGTTCTTTCTCATGTTTTGTTAACTCTGGTTCATTAATTATCAATAACAATATAGTTTCTGGTCTCAATATTATTATTCTTTTCATCATTTCGCACATCGTTCTTTCTAATTGCTGCCAAAACTTTTTAATTTTCACACATTTATACCACATATGTTCATAAGTTCCCAATTCCGTATTACATCTCCAACATTTATCACTCATTTTTTTATCTATCAGTGATAATCTTAATGGGGTCCAGTACCATTTCCAAACAACCTTAAAATTATGTTCTTTAATCCTTATAGATAAAGTCCTCATAATCCGACTCTTCCAATTCTCGTTCCAATCCAAATCCAATATTTTAATCTTTAGGTCTTCCTCCCAATTCCTTTTCATTACCATTTGTGGATTTCCATCAAAGTTTATAATCTTGTATATCTTACTGACGAGTCCTTTTAACCCAGTTTCATCCTTAATAATTTGAGATACTAAACTTTCAAATTTAGTTTTACTTCTATCTATATTACATATTCCCCTTACTTTCATAGTCCATTTTTCTACCTGTATTTTTTCAAACCAATTTAACTCCAATTTTTGAATTACTTTTTTCTTCCTACTTTCAGTTCCTAAAGCTCTTAACCAATCTACTATATTTCCTATATTTTCATCCTCAATTACTTTGTTCCGACTTATATTAGTTTTAATCGGCCAACTTTCAGTTGTCTTTCCCAAAAACGTTATATCCGGAATCAGTTTTTTAACAAATTTATTCCAAGTTTTACTCAACCCCTTTAACCAATAACTATTAATTGCCTTTTTTGTTTTTGCTCTATCTAAAAACCATATAGACCCAAATCTCTTAATATCTTTTAACTCCAGATCTCCCCAATGACCATCTCCACCTTTAAGTATTTTTATCACAGTTCTAATATTATACGCCCGATAATAATTAAGTAGATTGGGAATTCCCAATCCACCCTCTTTTTGGTTTTGATACCACAATTTCTTCATTAATCTTGGTCTTTTCCCACCATTACAAAATTTATCTAATTTCTTCTGATATTCTTCTATATCTTTCTCTGTCAAATTTAATGGTAGCATCTCAAATAAAAAGTTAAACTTTGGTAATAACATCATTTTACACATTGCAATTCTACCAAACCAAGACAACTTTATCTCTTTATATTTATCTATCTTTTTCTCTACTTCCTTCAACATCACCTCATAATTAATTTTTTTTAATTCTCTAACTTTAAGTGAAAGTGTTATCCCCAAGTATTTCAATGTGTTCTTAGCTCTTATCCCAAATTGTTCTTGCATACTCTCCCACTCCTTACCATCTTTATTCATTAATAATTCAGATTTTGACCAATTTACCTTTAAACCTGTCATTTCTTCAAATTCTATCAAATGTTTATTTATCCTCTTTAAATCTTTCTCTATATCTTTCAAAATAATCAAAGTGTCATCCGCATACAAATTTATCTTATATCCCTTGTAACCTTCCAACTCTTCATCTGCTTCTATCAATTTAGTCAAAACCTCCATAACTAACAAAAATAATGTTGGAGACAAGGGACATCCTTGTCTCGTGCCTGCTTCCAATTTAATCTCTTCCGTCATTGTTCCATTCACCTTTACCTTTGCACTACTTTTTTGATACAGTTTTGAAATAACATGTATAAATTTATTACCAAAGCCTAATGCCTCGATAATTACTTTTATAGTATCCCATTGTACAGAATCAAAAGCTTTAAAAATATCTAACGATATTATACCTAATTCATCTCCATTATTCTCTGCTACATCTATAATATTCAATACTCTTCTAATTATATCACTCATATATCTACCTTTAACAAACCCTACTTGATTATAACTTATATATTTGTCTATAAAACTATTTAATCTATTACTTATAATAGCTGTAAATATTTTAGCATCTTGGTTGATTAAAGAAATAGGTCGATAGGACTCGATCCTCTCAAGATCTTTATCCGGTTTAGGAATTATAGATATTACTGTCTTATTCCATGACATCGGGACTTCTCCACCATGTAAAATTCCATTAAATAATTTTTGCAGTTTGGGTATTATTAGTTCTTTGAAATCTTTATAAAATTCAGCAGGTAATCCATCTTCTCCTGGGGTCTTCCCTAATTTTAACTCTTGTATTATTTCGTTGATTTCCTCCTGTGTTATATCTCTTTCCATCAAATCTTTGTATGTTTGATCTATTTTCATACCATATTTTCCAAGATGATTCTTCAATTTTTCTAAATCAATTGATTTCTTTAAATATAATTTTTGAAAAAAATTCCTAGCTACTTCACATTTCTCCAATCTCTTATAACACCTTGTACCTTTTTCATCTATCAGAGAACCAATTTCTCTCTTTTGAGTTTTATTTTTCGCCATCTTTGCCAATAACCTAGAATTTTTATTACTAAATTCAAAAAAATCCCTATTCAAATATCTTAATTTTTTTTTAACCAATTCAATATCTTCTTCTATCAATTTAGTTTTTAATAAGGTCAATTCCTCCAAACATTTTTTATCTTTCGTAAGTGAGAATTGGTTCTCCAATATCTTAATTTGTCTTGTATCCTGATCAATTTTAGCTTTGTATTCTCTGTATTTCAAATTTAACCTCTTCATTATCATTCAATTCCCAACTTTCCTTCCATTTTTTGAATATCCATATTTTATCCTGCTCCCTTTTGTACAATTTTTCATCATATCTCCAACCTCTTTCCTTTTTCTCAAAATTAAAATCTATTTCCATCATAACTTCTGCATGATCAGAATCCTTAAAAATTCCCACATCTATTCTATCTACTTTATTCAGCAAATCTTTAGAAACAAAAATATAATCAATCCTTGAATAAGTATTATGTACCTTAGAACAAAAGGTATACACCCTTTCAGAGCCTTTCAACTCTCTCCAAACATCTGCCACACTGTTTTGAAACATCCATTTATTTAAAATTTCCCCTTTATTTGTTTGTCTAAAGCGGGTGGGATTATTACTATCAATTCTATCCCTAATTAGGTTAAAATCTCCCGCCACAATTACTTTCCCTTCACTTTCTGTTTCCAAAATCTTAGTAATTTTATCCAAAAATCCCTTTTGTTTTTCATTCGGTAGATATAAATTAACCAATGTCACTTTTTGCTCGTTAATATTCCCTATAATTATTAAATATCTGCCTTCCTCATCTCTAATTACTTGTTTTTTCTCAAAGTATACCCTATTTGATATCAATATCGCAACTCCTCTAACTCTTTACCAAGAGGCATCTTGGTAAAGAGTAGGAACATCCAGGGTGATGACCTTAAAGCAACATTCCACACAGAAAACCCAAACAAGCCTGGGAGGGGAGGGGTTTCACATCCCTAAATTCTATATCTGTATTCAAATTGTTTTTGTTTTGCACAGGTCACCTTCAGGAAGTGGAGAAGTCGAATGTCAACTCTATTGAATTCCTGACCTGCTCTCAAGTTGCCATAGGCAGGAGGGGGGAGCTGCCACGACCAAAAGCATATTCCATGCATAGCTTTTTCCAGATTGTATCCCAGGTTACCAGAGCCAACTGGAGAGGTGTGTTTTCCACAGCCCACAAAAATGGAGAATGTGATTTAAGATGCACTCTGGCAGGAGGGGGGAAACAGGGTCATATTTGGGCTCTAAATCACGTGAGACAGAGCTAACTCCACTCAGGAATGTGCTGACATAATAAATCACTGGATTTTCTTTGAAACTTGGCTCGAGGCTCATGAATTAATTAAGTCAGCCATCAGAATCCTTACTGGGGGGGGCATGTCACACACCCCTGCACCCCATTTGGGGCCTAATGGGCCTCCCTGCACTTATCTGGGAGCCAAAACAGGCATGTGGGGACTCCTGGAAGTAGGGGCGGGTGTGACTACAGACCTAATGAACAAACTCAAGGAGGGCCTTGAGTCCAATGACTGGTTCAAGAAACATTCAAATAAATGCACCATGAAAGATGGCCTGGCTTGGGTAGGAGCTAAACTGTACGTTCCTGCTAACCTGAAACCGGTTGTTCTTCAACGGGCCCAGGATTCGAGAATGGTGGGCCATTTTGGATTTCTAAAGACTTTGCATTTGATTAAGAGGCAATTTTGGTGGCCTTCATTGAAAAAAGACATTGAGTCCTACATAGCCAGTTATCCAGTCTGTGCGGCTGCAAAAAGACCACTGGGGAAGCCCCAAGGTCTTCTCCAGAGTGTTGCCCGTCCTGAGGCACCATGGAAAGAGATATCGATGAACTTCATTGTCAAGTTGCCAGAAAATCTAGGTAATACCATTATTTGAGTTATCACTGACCTGTTTTCCAAGCAAGTTCATTTTGTGCCTTGTTCCAAGATCCCATCAGTGAAGTTGTAGGCTAAATTGTTACATCAAGTGCCTGAACGCATTATTTTGGACAGAGGGGTCCAATTCACCTCCCTCTTTTGGAAGGAGTTCCTGAAGTTGATTGGCTCCACCCAGGGGCTAAGCTCCACCCACCACCCTCAGACTAATGGGGCTTGCAAATGGACTAATTCTGTTTTGGAGCAGTACCTTAGATGTTTTGTCAATTATCAACAGGATAATCGGGCTGAACTGTTACCACATGCTGAAGTGGCGTACAATAACTCTGTGCATATTAGTACCGGCATGACCCCTTTTATAGTTGTGTTTGGTTAGGACTTTGTGCCGATTCCTGAATTGCCTCAAGAGAAACCGCAAATTTTGTCCTTATCTGAGTGGAGTGATCAACTTCGACAGTTTTGGCCAATGACCCGCAAAGCATTGGAGGCAGCCCCCCAGGCTCACAAAAAGCAGGTGGATAAGAAGAGGACTAAGCTGAAAAAATACAAAGTTGGGGATAGGGTATTTTTGTCAACCAAGTTTCTGCAAACCACCCAAAAATCGAAAAAACTGGGAACGAATTATGTAGGTCCTTTCCCCATTGTGAAAATCATAAATCCTGTATCTGTAAGATTGGAGTTGCTGAAGAACCTGAGTAAAATTTATCCTGTATTTCATGTGAACCTATTGAAACCGGAGCACGCTTCTTTTTTTCGTCTGCCTCAACCTGAACCCCCGGTCCCTCTTGTTATTGAAGGTGAGCAACATTTTGAAGTTAAATAAATCTTAGATTCCAGGAAACATAGAGGGTGGGTTCAGTATTTGGTGTCCTGGAAACATTTCTGTCAGACCTGCTTCCATCATAAATCAAGAAAGAACACACTTAAACTCATTTGGAAAGTTTAAGGCTACTTTTACTGAATATGATAAGACTGCAGCGAAAGTCAAGCAAGGAATGAAACATTTAGATGCGCAACACACGTATCAAAGCATAACCCCACCCTTCGCCTCTTGACCCCAGCATATTGTCCAATGCACAGCCGTTCACGACATCAGGTGTAAGTCCTGCCCAGGGTCATAATCAGAATGGAATGCAGACCGTTAGCTGAGGTGATAACAGTCCGTGGCCACATCCCTCTCTCCTGCACACTCATAACCTAGCAACACAAACACACACACACCTACAATATGACAGCCGAAGCGAGCAAAAGCAGAGGCTGACGTCCGGCCCTCCTCCAGAAAAGCGACGTCAGTCCTGGAATAAAACACAAACACACAAAAACACCGAGAGGGACAGAGACAAACAGAAAATACACACACAAAAACATAACAGTGGTTAAGGCTTGTCAGGATATTTAGCATAAAACCTCTTAAGCACTTTAGGGGCTCGAACGTGGCGTTTATCCACCCACTCGGTATGGGAGGGAGGGAAATCCCTCCACGACACCAGGTATTGAACTTTATTTCTCCACACTCTAGAATCCAAAATGTCTTTCACTTCGTAATGGGGTTCACCAGCAACTAATAACGGTGGTGGGGGTCCAGATTGTGGTTGCCGAAGATAAGATGTGTGTTCAGGCTTCAACAGATGGACATGGAAAATCGGGTAAAGGCGACGATAAGTTTTTGGTAAATGCAGTTTGACTGACACGGAGCTGATGATCTTAACAATGGGGAAAGATCCAAAATATTTCGGGCCCAGTTTCCTACATTTCTGAGGGCTCTCCAAGAATCTGGTAGAGAAGTAAACATGGTCACCAACTTTATAATCCGGAGGGGCAATTCGTTTCTTATCAGCATACAATTTATGAGATTGGTGAGCATCATCCAGCGTTTTCCGCACCACCGGCCAAAATGACGACATCTTACTACTCCAATCCAAGAGAGAGAGAATGGTAAGAGACTCGTGAGGCAACTTGGGAATAGGCACAGTCTTGACCATAGATCAATTTAAAGGGAGTCATACTGGTGCTGCTATGAACGGAATTGTTATATGCCACCTCAGCATGGGTTAACAGGTCGGCCCAATCGTCTTGTTGGTAATTAATGAAACATCACAAATATTGTTCCAAAACGGAATTAGCCCTCTCACAAGCTCCATTCGTCTGCGGGTGGTGGGAGGAGCTTAATCCCTGGGAGGAGCCAATCATCTTCAAGAATTCCTTCCAAAATCGAGAAGTGAACTGAACTCCTCTATCAGAAATAATACGTCGAGGAACTCCGTGTAGCCGATAAATGTGATTCAGGAAAAGTTTTGCTAGCGCCTTAGCTGATGGGATTCCAGAGCACAGAACAAAATGAACCTACTTCGAAAACAGATCAGTAACCACCCATATGACAGTGAAACCACGGCTACTAGGAAGATCCACAATGAAGTCCATAGATATCTCCTTCCAAGGAGACTCTGGGCTGCTACAGACTGGAGGATACCTTGAGGTTTGCCAGGGGGGCGTTTACAAGCAGCACAAACTGGGCAACTAGTAATGTAAGACTCCACATCTTTTTTCATACAAGGCCACCAGAATTGATGCTTAAGTAAGTGTAGGGTCTTCACGAAACCAAAATGACTGGCTAGACGAGAATCGTGCGCCCTCTGGAGTACCAAGGTACGGAGTTTAGCCGGGACGTAAAGTTTAGAACCCATCCAGGGTAAGTCATTCCGCAAAGTACAGTCTCCACAATGTGCAGCAAACCACTCGTCAGCATGAAGTTCCCCTTTAATTTTAGAGATTAATTCGGGAGGGGTCTCGGCCTGCAGAGTAGAATGGCTGCGAGTGGAATGACTAGTTCAGGGGTTTACTAGGTCGTGGTTTATCATCACCCTTTGTTTTAAGTAAGTTCGTAATTGGTAGAGCAATACTGGCAAAAGAGGGGATAAATTGGCGGTAAAAGTTTGCAAACCCCAAGAAACTTTGCAATTGTTTACGGGTGCGAGGCGGGGCCCACTCAGTTACAGCCTTTACTTTAGCAGGATCCATCTCAATACCTCCTGACGAAATACGTTATCCGAGATAATCGATCTTGCTTTGATGAAATTCACACTTTGAGAGTTTAGCATATAGTTCCGCCGCCCTCAGTTTGCGCAAAACAGAACGGACAAGTTTTACATGTTCTTCACGTGTTTCCGTGTAAATAAGGATATCATCAAGATATACGATAACGCCTTTGTACAGGTGCTGATGTAAGACCTTGTTTATCAGTTGCATGAAAACCGCTGGTGCACCTTGTAGACCAAATGGTAGAACTTTAAATTGAAAACAACCTAACGGGCAATTAAAAGCTGTTTTCCATTCATCACCTTCTTTAATCCTAATCCTATAGTAAGCTTCTCTGAGATCCAGTTTTGTAAAAAAATTTCCTCTCGCTAGATTGGCAAGCATATCTTTCATGAGGGGGAGGGGGTAGACATTTTCAGCGCAGATCGAGTTCAAGTTCCTGTAATCCACCACTAGGCGGAGTTGGCCGTCTTTCTTCTCTCTGAACATAACAGGAGCCGCGACTTGAGGTCTAGCAGGTTCAATAAAACCTCTCGCAAAGTTTTTGTCAATGAACTTGCGCAATTCCACCATTTCTCCTGGTGTCATGGAATAAATGCGTGGCTTAGGTAGTTGCACCCCAGGGAGGAAATCAATGGTGCAGTCTGTGGAGCGGTGGGGCGGAAGTTTGTCAGAAGATTTCTCACTAAAAACGTCCTTCAAATCCAAATATTCTGAAGGAATCTTCTCTTCCCCTGGTATTTGTTCTAAAACTGTTACCACTTGGTCAGTTGATATGTTCCCATTTGGGTTGGGGGTTTCTGCAGTCGGATTCGTATCTAGGGGGAGGGGTGGTGTATTTAAGGGGATACGTATCCAACCCTCTTTCCAATCTATGATAGGGTTCCATTTTCGCAACCACGTTAATCCCAAAATAATTGGGTTGTCTGCAATAGGAGCAACAATGAAGTGAATGGTTTCCCTATGGTGATCGCCAATCACCAACTCAAGTGGTTCCGTAACAAATTGAGCTGGACCACCCCCCACTACCGATCCATCCATTTGACAGAATGCGATCGGTACTTTTAAAGTCTTAAGGCGAATTCCTAGTTTTTGTACTAGTTCTTGGCTTATAAGGCATCGTGAACATCCAGAATCCAAAAGGGCTAGTAAATCTGAGAAATGTTCACTAGAGGGCGTTTTTAATTTTAGGGAAATAGTCATGGGGCCAGACCTGGAACTCACCCAATGCTTGTCCGATTCCTCGTCGGGGGCGGCCTCCTTCTCCCAGTCATTCGGATCCTGTCCTGGTTCATAGTAGTTAGTAGTAAGGTCCAGTGGCTCCATCCCCGACATTGCTGGCCTGGTATGTGGGTCAGTCTTTCTGGTGCCTTTATTCATCTCAGAAGATGGCCTAGGGCGGAGCTTTGATCCCATTCTGCAAGCAATCGCCCAATGCCCCTCCTTCCCGCATTTAAAACAAGTTGTACTGCGGGGTTTGTTGCGGGGTCCCCCCCTCCCTTCTTTTATGCTTTCACGTTGGGGTGTAGAAAACGGAGGGGGGGCTTTAAAACCTTTATCAGTGTGTCTGATTAAATCAAGTTCCATATCAGCAGCCAAGTCGTACCAACCTTAGAGCGTTTGCGGGTTGTGTCTGTTGATACAACTCTGATATAGATCAGGGTGTAAGCCCTCAATGAAAATGTCGATAAGAGCCTCCTCACTCCAACCCCTCATGTAAACAGATAATTCCCGAAAATGCTGAGAATACTCTTGGACTGGCTGATTATCCTGATGTAATGTCCTCATTTCCTGGCGGGCTTTTCGTTCTATGTGAGGGTCTTCGAACCGCCTTCTCAGGGCAAACATAAATCTGTCGAAATTTCTCATCAGAGGGGAGTTATCATTGTGTAGAGCCACGATCCAATCTGATGCTTTCTTTTCCAAAGCCAGACAAACAACTCTAATCTTTGCTTTGTCATTTGGCAAATCAAGTGCAGCTTGCCTCATATAATTGCTGACATGCAGAAGGAAAATTCCTAATTCTTTCGCTTCACCCCCAAATTTAACTCCCAATGGAGGAACAGTGGTCATTCTGCGGGGAGGGGGCGGGCTTGCTTCCCTTCTAGGACTTTCCTCCCTCCTTCGGCATTGGGGGGGTGGGGGGGAAACTGCCCTGGCTGTCGCTAGCCGCTGTGTATGCTCATCTTTCTCGGTCAGGTTTCCTCCCGTTCGGGGTTTCTCTTCCTCCCTCTTTGGTAATAACCAGTCCAGAGGGTCGTGGGGGCCTTTTCCCTTTTTCTCTCTGCTGCGTTTCAGTTCATCAGCTTCTGAAATTAGCTTCTGTGCTCTCTGTCTTAGAAGAAATTCTTCATCTGGCACTTCCCAGAGGGGGGGAGGAAAGGGTCTGTCTGCGTCTAGTATTTACTCCCCAAGGGGTTTCTTCAAACATTCCTTTTCTGCCCACTCCCTCTGACCATCGGTGACGAACTGATTTATCTTCAGATTCACCTTCCAGGCTAAAATCCTTTAAAACTTCAACGACTGACCTGGTATCCTCTTTGATTTGTGTGGTTTATATGGTTTCTGTTTTCTGGGCATCTGGACTGGAAAGGGAGGCTGTATAAGGAGCCGTTGCCCCCAGTAAATCTTCTTTCCCCGCGTCCGACATGTTGAAGTTTTATTTTCTCACTCGCTGCTGAAGCGGTTAGCTCAGAGAAGAGTTAAATTGATTCCTTGCTTTTTATCAGACCTGCTTCCATCATAAATCAAGAAAGAACACACTTAAACTCATTTGGAAAGTTTAAGGCTACTTTTACTGAATATGATAAGACTGCAGCGAAAGTCAAGCAAGGAATGAAACATTTAGGCGCGCAACACACGTATCAAAGCATAACCCCACCCTTCGCCTCTTGACCCCAGCATATTGTCCAATGCACAGCCGTTCATGACATCAGGTGTAAGTCCTGCCCAGGGTCATCATCAGAATGGAATGCAGACCGTTAGCTGAGGTGATAACAGTCCGTGGCCACATCCCTCTCTCCTGCACATTTGTAACCTAGCAACACAAACACCCCCCCCCTCATTACATTATGACAGCCGAAGCGAGCAAAAGCAGAGGCTGACAATTTTCCCCCTTCCCATGCTGAATGGGTTGACAAATCTCATGTTAGGGCTCACAGACTTTTGCAGAAGTTCTACACCAAATACCCTGATAAACCTTGATGTGAATTGATATGTGCATTTCTATTGTTCTATTGTATTGGGGGTTTTTTTGTTTCTTGCAGGAATAACACCTTTCTGAAGGAGGGCCTCATGTCAGCCTCTGCTTCACTATCTTGCTTTCGGCTGCCATAGAAATGGGGAGGGGGGCATGGTATTTGGGATGGGAATAATTGGTATAGGAGGATAGTAAAAAGAAAGGGAGTTTCATTCTCACCATCATCTGCGCATGCTGGTGGCCAATGTTTGGACGTGGTCAAGGCCAACTGTCCTGCATACCAACCTGATGATGCTTCTTGGAGATGCAACCCACATGACACCTAAGGGATTTGCAGATTGGGCAATGGGTTGGGGGTTGTTGGGGAGAGGCCATGGGGCAACTGCTTGATATGTATGATTTCGTGCGTTTCTGCCTCAGATCTTGCTCTACTTCACTGCTATCTTGTCATAACCCAGTAATAGTACTTTTAATTCCACAAACAATGGAGTCGAGAGGTTTCTTTCTTGGTTGTTGAAGGAGGTGTGCTTGACATAGTAAGGTATGCTACCTGTCTATAATGGCATCTATAATTTTACAGCAGTCTTCTCTGGTCAGATACTCAGCTATTTGTTGGAATAGCCACCTGGCAGGGAATTCTGAGCGATGTCACCATCTCTGTATTTCTGAATTTCTTCAGACTGGGGAATGCTATCTAAACAATAGAAGCAGATATGTTCAGAAATAACCATGAGATTGTATCACAATCTACCAATAAATTAAGGCTGTGAATTTAGAGAGGTGATTGTTGAATTATTCAATCTGAGCAGTTTTCCAATCTACTAGTTCTCCAATAACACACCAAAATCTGTTTTTTTTCTCCTTTCTCACCTTTAGGAGATAGAGGTACAGATAGTCCTTGCCTAACAACCATTTATTCAGTGACTGTTTGAATGTATGATGACACTGAACAAGTGACATTTATATCCTGTCCTCATAATTATGATGATCATAGGGGCACATGATCAGCAACTGGCTCATAATTATAATATTGCAGCATCCTGCAGCCAGGGGATTGCCATTTACTACTTCCACTGCCAACTTCCAACAAGCAAAGTCAGTGGGGAAATCAGCAGAAGGTCACAAATGGTGACCACTTAACAATGGTGCAAGATTCACTTAATGGCAGCAACTGAAAGTGCCAAAACTGCTGTGGCTCATCAGTGTGGTCACATGACACTATGACTTACTTTGCTTAATGGAAATGTCAATCCCAATTACTGCCATTCATTTAGGACTACCTGCTACCAAAGACAATACAATTGGAAATAGGATTGCATCTTGCATTGCATTTACACCCAAGTATATAGATACTACTACATGAATATTGTTGTGGCAAAATTTCAAAACATCTTATTTATCCTTCATGAACTGTTTTTTTTATTATTTCTTTATTTAATGAAACAATAAAAACAAAAAGAGAAAACTATAAAAAAAATAACAAAAAAGGGAAAAATATGCTGTAACAAGACAGATGATTTGTTTTTATACAACAGTTCAATAAAAAATATAAATGTAATCATCTTACATAGGCTGCATAGATAGGTAACTTATTAATAAGTTGCAAGTAATATGAATTTCATTGTGTAATTGGAGCAACAGATATGTTTTTACCATGTTGTTCAATAACAGGGCCTGGATAATCCATTTCTTTTGTCTAGCTGTTAGTTTCCATGTATAAACCCCCAAAATATTAAACTCAGTCACAAATCCCAATAAATATATGTAAATATCTTCCCAGAACACTATAACTTTAAGACATCGCAAACACTGGTAACACAGGTAATTTAATGAAGCAATGTTTGGGTTGCTTTGCCAATGACATGGTGATTTACTCATACCTTTTCTGTAACAAATGCAATAACTTTAGACAAAACTAGATATGACAGTTTTTGATTCTATCCAGTCATTTTGCATGTTAAATAGATTTATAGATGACATATTTATACAGATTGATTGTGAGCTTTTGGGCTTCATAAGACTTAACAATCCAGTTATCTCTGCTTGGAAGAATATCAGCAATTAAAATGAATGTCTTACCTAGATTTATCTTTTTGTTTCAAATGATACCGGTGCTTAAATCTGACAAGCAACTGTTAGAATGGCAAAAAACGCTGATTAAATTTGTTTGGAATGAGAAAAAACCGAGAGTGAAATTGAAAATTATGCAAGATACTCGTGAAAGAGATGGGCTTAAACTTCCAAACCTTCGATTGTATTACGAAGCAGCTGCATTGACACTGTTGGCAGAAGGGATTAATTTAACTTGGCTACAGTATAACCAATTACAGATGAGATGGAAAGAAGATCAAAAAACTGGTTTAATGGAGCATGAAGTAGAACTCGTCAGACAGATAAAGGACACAGGCCCAATGCATATTAAGAGAGTTTATAATGTCTTGTTAGAAAGGGATTCAGAAACTGAATTGGTTAAAGATTGTATGATTAAATGGGCCCAGAATTTTACTGAACCAGTTATGATGGATACGTGGGAAAAAATATGGGTTCAGAATGTTAAATTTACACAGTCACAGAATTTGCGGGAGAATTTTTATAAAATGTTTTACAGATGGCATTTAGATCGTAAGAAATTATCATGTATGTACCCTAATGTTCAACCAAAATGTTGGAGATGTGAGTGTTTAGATGCTACATATTATCATATATGGTGGACTTGTAAGAAAGTTAAGGCTTTCTGGATAAAAATTTGGTGGGTTATGCAAAATGTTTTGAAGAAAAAAATACAATTTACTCCACAACTGAACCCATATTGGGTATAGTTAGGGATTTTACATTGGGGGAAACAAAACTGATTTTGTATATGGTGACAGCAGCTAGACTGCTGGTTGCCCAGCACTGGAAGAAAGATGTTTTGCCTACTATAGACCAATGGACGCAGAAGATGGCTGGATTTGCTGAAATGGCGAAAATTTCAGCTTTTTTAAAGGACCAGATGCAAGAGACTTATACACAAGAGTGGAAAAAATGGATTGATTATATACAAAACAAATATCAGACTAGAAAATATTGTGTAGCTTTTAGCTGATGGAGATTAGATGAATAAGGTAGTCAGCAGGGGGTAGAATATGAAGGGAATGAATAACATATATTGTGTTTGGAATTACTAGGGTTGCATATAGCGGAAGTCACAGGGTTGGGGGGGGGAAGGGGAGGTTGGGGAGGGTTAGGGAGGATATGGGAGGAAATTATACTGATACTTGATTTATGTATTCCAGGTTGAAAGAGGGGGGGGGAAAGGGTATAATAGCTGGTCCTGATTTATGTAGTTTATGTTGGGGGAGGGGGGTAAAGGGATATAATATTTGTACCTGATTTATGTTTTTTTATGTTGGGGGAAGGGGGGGGTAAAAAAGAAGGGGGAAAATTTGTTGGTGAAAAACTTTTTCAATTAAAAAAAAAAAAGACTTAACAATCCTTTATAATACCTATGTGTCTGTGGCTAAAGCTCCGAACTAAGACATCAATCAATTTTGTGAATAGGTAACTGAAAATAGTTTTCTTAACATAGAAAATGCTAAAAAATAAATTGTTCTTACACAATAGTTGTTTAATAATGCAAAGCATGTGTCTAATAATGTAAAGATCCCAGCACCCATCCAAATCTACAAAATTGCTCTCATAAAAACTCTCATAATTTAACCTTCAATTGGGCAAAACAATGCACCATAGAATAACAATGTTTGGGGTGGTGATGTCGAGACAAGTGTGGTGAAAAAGATCGGGGCTCTGACTTCTTATCTCAATCTACACATTTGGAGGACCCCTCCGGGGATACGCTGATCTTGGAGAGAGACGTGGAGGAGTAGGGAAATCCTAGGACTAACGAGGCAGAGGGTGACCGCCCGCTATGACATGGGGATACCCATGCAAGGGTCTGCCTTGTTTCAATGGTGGACTTGAAGTCTTGACAAACTATCTAAAGGGGAAGGACGAATTTAATCAACTTGTTGTGTCATTGAATGGATTAGCGGACTGGCTTGCGAGTGGAAACAGCGGTGAGTGTTGGCAGAAAGGGAAGATCGCAGAGAACGGGCAAAGCAGTGAGTCTCTAGAGATCGGGTGAGAGCCCTATAACTAAGAGGCCATTTGTAGGAGTGAAAGCGGAAGATTTTTAGAGGCAAAGACCAGCCTGAAGAACTAATTGGTGTAAGTGAGCGATTGGAGGGGAGACAACAAGAAAGAGCACGAACTGACTCTAAGACATACAGACCCAAGTGGTGGAAAAGAAACCAAGAAGGAAGGAGGACTTGGAGAACTGTGGTGTGCTTGAGGGCAGCGGTTGACAGACAGCAGTTAGGAAAAAGAAGAGGACAACAAAATGGAAGGAGAAGAGACTGATGCAACAGCTGTGCTGAAATTATTTAGAACTATTTAGAACAGAAGGACATGGACAATTTTGCAAAGACTGAAAAGAAAAGAAAAGTAACTCAACCCAAAACTTAAAAAAGAAAAGAAAAAGAAAAAGTGGTGAATGAACTGTCTGCATTAATAGTTAATAGTGAAATAAGTTACAATTATATACAATATCTATATATAATATTTTAAATACATATAAACAAGTATTCAAATCAATATTTATATTTATAAACAAGTAAGTGGAAAGCTTTTGGATATATATATATATATGAAGTGGATATATTGTTACAGCTTCCTGTTAGGCCTATTTAAGGGAGGAGACAAACTTGTCATCCTTCTCTGTCCTTCGACTCAACCTAGAGACCATCCAGACAGAGACCTATTAAATTACTGCTGTCTTTTTAGATATGTGTTAAATTTCTTTAAGGGATGATTAATAATAATTAATTAAGAGACCAGGATGGATCCATTTCGGGCTCCTTAGCCCTCGTCAGCTGGCCATACGAGGGCTAAGGAGCCCGAAATGGATCCATCCTGGTCTCTTAATTAATTATTATTAATCATCCCTTAAAGAAATTTAACACATATCTAAAAAGACAGCAGTAATTTAATAGGTCTCTGTCTGGATGGTCTCTAGGTTGAGTCGAAGGACAGAGAAGGATGACAAGTTTGTCTCCTCCCTTAAATAGGCCTAACAGGAAGCTGTAACAATATATCCACTTCATCAATAAAGTCCTGTAGAAAGGATGATGTAATCAGGGAAACTGGTTAGCTCAAGGCATAGAGAAGCCTGCTTCGAATGCTGGAGAGCACCAGTTCAAATCCCTGTAGGGAAGTATGGCCAGCTGACGAGGGCTAAGGAGCCCGAAATGGATCCATCCTGGTCTCTTAATTAATTATTATTAATCATCCCTTAAAGAAATTTAACACACACACACACACACACACACATATATATATATATATATATATGGTTATAAATGCCTATTTGAGTTAAATTGCAGTAATCATACTTAGGATATAAAGAAATAATCGCACTTTTAAGATATAGTACTGTTGATATGAATGAGCACTGAGGCTTTCTCTCTCTGTCCTTCTCTCTCTGTTTGCTTTCTCCTTTTTTACTATTACCAGTAATTACTGAATAACTTAGAAATATACATAGACATTATTTAAGTTGCTTATAGACATTATTTAAGTTGCTTATACTGCTTTAGGACTACTGTTTGTGCATTAATATAGATAGAACAAGCTAAGTTAAGGAATTTTTTAAAAAGGAAAAAAAGGAAAAGATATTGGATGCTAATTTGGGACAACATATATAAGATACCAAAAGAACAAGATAAAATTTTAAAAGAGATGGCGAATATCACAACAACAGCACTGAGAACCAGGAAAAAGACAATTGTAAATCCAGTGACAAAGGTATTGATTGCTTCTCCAGCATCCCAAAAGTCAACAGAAGAAATGGCTACAATGGAAAAACCAAATTCCGGATCGAATATTGAAAACGTGCAGGCAGCATTGCTAACTATCCAAGAAACTATGATTAAGCTTCAAGAGGCAGTAGCTTACAGATCGCTTCCGGCTCCCGGAGGCAACGGACGGGTCCTTGACTCGTCCGCCGCTTGTCTCCCTAGCGGTGCCTTCGGGCGCTTGGGGGCTTTGCCAAAGAGCCCCCTAACCGGACGGATGGCTTGCGGGAGACCCCCCACACACACAGTTGTCGGTGGGGTCGCACCCGCCTCGTCCCAGGAGTTGGAGAGCAAAATGCGGGGGGGAAAGTCCCCTTTGCCAATGGAGTGCCGGAACAACAGACAATGAAGAAGCGGGCTGAAATCCGGGGCTGCGGGAAGCACCGAGGCTTTGTGGTCGGCTGTTTGGTTTGTGAGTTGATTCTGAGATTTTGATGCATTCAGTTCTTTTAAGGAAAGAAGAATGGAGGGGGGGTTGGAAAAAAAAACCCTTGGAGATCAAGCGGCATCTTAAAACACCCCCCGGGCTCGGGGAGAGAGAGAAAGTAACATCTGATTCTGAATAACTGAGACTGGAAGCTTACTAAATGTGGATTAGCCGTTGTTATTTATTTTATTTATTTTTATTTATTTTATTTTTCGAATTTATACCCCACCCTTCTCCTTGTTAGGACCCAGGGCGGCACACAGGCATTATTAAAACCACGGGGCTATGCTAGGCCGGCTTGTTGGAATAAATACGTCTTAATATGTTGGCGGAAGAGGCGGAGGTCCGAGGTAGTGCGAAGGTCGGGGGGTAGGTCGTTCCAGAGGGCCGGGCCCGCCACAGAGAAGGCCCTTCCCCTGGGTGTCGCCAACCGGCATTGCCCAGCCGACGGCACCCGGAGAAGACCCTCTCTGTGGGAGCGGATCAGACGAAGGGATGTATGGGGCAGGAGGCGGTCTCGTATATAGCTAGGCCCCGAGCCATGGAGCGATTTAAAGATGGTCGTCAACACCTTGAAGCGCACTCGAAAGGCCACAGGCAGCCAGTGCAGCTCGCACAGGAGAGGTGTTATGTGGGCTTGCCTTGGGGCAGGGGTCTGCAAAGTTGGCTCTTTGAAGACTGGTGGACTTCAACTCCCAGAATTCCCCAGCCAACCTAGCTGGCTGGGGAATTCTGGGAGTTGAAGTCCACCAGTCTTCAAAGAGCCAACTTTGCAGACCCCTGCCTTGGGGCATCCATAATCACCCGCGTAGCCGCATTCTGTACTAACTGTAGCCTTCGAGTGTACCTCAAGGGGAGCCCCATGTAGAAAGCGTTACAGTAATCCAGCCGGGATGTCACAAGCGCTTGGGTGACTGTGCGAAGGGCCCCCCGGTCCAGTAAGGGGCGCAACTGGCGTATCAGGCGTACCTGATAAAACGCCCCCTGGCCACGGCCGCCACATGGTCCTCCATGGACAGCCGGGAATCCAGGAGGACGCCCAAGTTGCGCGCCCTCTCCACGGGGGCCAGTTGTTCGCCCCCAATGGTCAGTGTTGGACTTATCTGGCTGAACCGGGGTGCCGGAAACCACAGCTACTCGGTTACTTTGTATCCGAGTTTTGTAGCAACAGAAATGACTTTCACTAGTTCCCCTGACCACCAAGGGTGGGGAAACATGGCGCTTCTTTGTTTTTGTTCCCGGTGAGAACTTTCTCTTTTTAACATGTAGACAGTCCTTAATTGTTACAAGCTTGGAAAATTTATTGAAAAATCAACGCAAGTGACTTTTGGGGTTTCTCCCAACGTGTGCCTTCTTTTATATGAGAATTGATTATAAAAAACTTTTTCTCTCTGGAATTTAAGCGCTGTTTTTAACTTTGGACATTGACTTTTCCTTTTCTTTGACCTCACGAGCTCCTCGCCCTGTGGACGCCATATTAGTGTCAAGAACTTAAAACCCTCATTACTGTTTCAAAAAGAAGCCTCCATAATGGGGGGGGGGGATTATGGAAATGCTACAATCAATAGAGGAAATTCTCCAAAGCATAATGGAAGAAATAACAGAGATTCGGAAGGACAGGTTAAGATCAAAACTTGAGCTTTTGGAGACGCAAAAGACACTAATGGGAAATAAACAAAAAACGGAAGAGGAGAAAGGGGGGTAGCGGTGATGGGGGAAAAGATAAAGGAGTCACAAAAAGAATCAACAGATTTTGATGGTTGTAGAATTGATCTTGAAAGAATGCCTTACAACTCAGCATATGCCAGAACAAATGATGTATCCAGAGAGACATATATTAAACTTGTAAGAGGGCTGACAAGGGATGAGATCCCGAAAGCACAGCATAATAGTTTATTGAAATATGAGCCAAAAGAATTTGCCATTCTGAAACAGGTTCCGGAAAAAATACCAGACATAGGAGGGTATTATTCCCTCTTATTTGAAAAAAAAAATTATTATATAAAAATGGGATCTGCGACAGATGGTTCATGTCTGAAGGAATGTTAGTGCTCTGGGAGGGGGGGACAGTAAAAATTAAAACAATGGAAGAGGCGCAAGCCTTATTTTTTTAAAAGAAAAATAATATGCCTCAATCCTGGAGGAAGAAAATGGGGGAACGGGAGGGGCCATGGCACCGCCCATTGGTGGGAGGGAAGATGAGGATACAATATCTAAAAGACTCGGTTTACAAAAATGATTTCCTTTAATATACTGTAACTTTTTCTTTTGGATGCTTTGTAGAAACAATGTATTGAATGCATGAACTTTGTGAAATGACATATATGTAACTCCTGCCACCTTAAATGGAAAAATAATTAATTTTTGTATGAAGCCTTGGGGGCGGCCTGCACCCCCGATATGGATGCCTCCAAAATGTTTCTCTTATACCCTATATACCCTTTCCTTGCTAAAAAAATTGTAAAAACCAATAAAACGTTTTTTTTGCAAAAAAAAAAAAAAAAAAGAGGCAGTAGCTTAAAACCACAGTGAATTGAAAACGATATGAATGAAATGAAAATAGAGATGAATGAAATGAAAAAAGAAGTTAAAAACAACATACAGAAATTAGATGACAAAATGGGAATTATACAACAAACACTGGAAAAAAATGAACAGTCAATAAAAGCAGTAGAAAAAAGAACAGAACAGAACAAACAGAGAAGAAACTAGCAGATAAAAACATCAAGCAAAAACTTAGAAGACTCCCTCATCCACCTGGAAATGGACCGTGCAGCATTTTACCTTTTGATTCCAGAATGTAACAGAGACAGAAGAGGAAGATTTACCAATGATAATGTCGGGATTAATAGCAGAGATGTTAAAAAGAGATTCTAAATGAGTTGGACAATATATATAGGGTAAGCACCAATTATGCCAGAAGACACCGATTGCCTAGAAAAGCACACATCAGATTCGCGAGGAAAAAAGAGATATAATTTATAGAATAACAAGAGATGAGCCGATGATGTACAAAGGGAAAGAGATACAAACCCTGAAACAAATCCCATGAAGAGTGAGGGAGCAAAGGAGAGACTGCCAATTCCTGGCGACACAACTGATTAAACGAGATATACTATTTAGGTGGTTGGTTCCTGAAGGGATGGTGGTAATCTGGCAGGAGAAAAGGATTAAAGTGGACAATCTGGAGAAGGCATAGGATTTATATGAGCAACTAGTAGGCCCGGAACAGGAACGGAGCAGTAAAGAGGAGATGGAATATAGAAGCCAGGAAGAACAACAACAGAGAATAACAGAAGGAGAACAAGGAGAAAGTAGTAGGGGGGAGGAAGAGCAGCAGAGAGAGGAGGAAGTGAGACCAAAAACAAGAAGCCGAAAAAGAAACTACAGTTAATAAAAACAAAGGCAGGTAGAGAATTAGGAGGATGGAAGAAGAAATTCAATTATTGTCAGTAAATATTAATGGTTTAAATTTGACAACAAAAAGAAAGTGTATCTGGGCAAAATTAACAAAACAAAGGGCAGATATAATATGCTTACAGGAAACACACATTAAAAAACAAGATATAAAATACCATACGCCGGATCTAATCTTTGTCTCTGGCCAGTGGAAGAGTGATCTGGGTATAGGGGATATAGTCATCACACCCCTGTCATGGTCAGACCACTCACTTCTCCGGCTCGACTTTCCAATCGCTACACCCCATCGCGGGGAGGCGGAACCTGAGTCACCTATCTGGTTCCGCCCCAGGCGCCTGATGGACCCGGACAGGTTCCAGACGGCGCTTGGGCCACTTCCTGTATCCCTGACCCGCGCCCCGACGGAGGACCTCGTGGCCGCATGGAATACTGCGACCGCGGGAGCCTTGGATCGGGTCGCGCCCTTGCGGCCTCTCTTGCGGCGGCGAACCACCCTGGCCCCTTGGTTTACCGAGGAGCTAAGGGTGATGAAACGCCACAAGAGATGCCTAGAGAGGAGATGGAGATCTACTCGATCTGAATCTGACCGGACACAGGTAAGAGCCCATTTACGGACTTACATTGTGGCGCTGAGAGTGGCCAAACGCCATCATTGTGCCACTCTCATAGCATCCGCAGATAACCGCCCTGCCGCCCTGTTTAGGGTGACCCGCTCCCTCTTACAACAGAGGGTGCGGGAAGCCCCATTACAGGGTAGAGCAGAGGAATTTGTGATTTATCTGCAGGAGAAAATCGCTCAGATTCAGAACGAGCTAGTCTCCATTGATGGCCCAGTGGGATTGCACGAGGCGGGCCTTGGTTGGGAGGAGTTTGACTCTGTTACTTCCGAGGATATGGACAGGTTACGTGGGCGACTGCGAGCCACCACATGTTTATTGGACCCGTGTCCTTCCTGGTTTGTATTGGCATCCTGGGAGGTGACACGAGGCTGGCTCCAGGAGGTTGTCAACGCTTCTCTGAGTGAGGGTTTCTTGCCTGCCTCTCTTAAAGAGGCCATGGTGAGGCCCCTCCTGAAGAAGCCCTCTCTGGATCCAGCTTTATTAGCCAACTATCGTCCCGTCTCCAACCTTCCCTTCCTGGCGAAGGTTGTTGAGAGTGTGGTGGCACAACAGTTTCCCCGTCACTTGGAGGAAGTTGATTATCTAGACCCGCGCCAGTCCGGCTTCCGGCCCGGGCACAGCACCGAGACGGCATTGGTCGCGTTGGTAGATGATCTCTGGAGGGCCAGAGATGGGGGTTGTTCCTCCATCCTGGTCCTATTAGACCTCTCAGCGGCTTTTGATACCATCGACCATGGTATCTTATTGCATCGGCTGGAGGGGTTGGGGGTGGGAGGCACCGTTTTACGGTGGTTCTCCTCCTACCTCTCCGGTCGGTCGCAATTTGTGTTGACAGGAGGGCAGAGGTCGACCTCTAGGCCCCTCACTTGTGGGGTGCCTCAGGGGTCGGTCCTCTCGCCACTCCTGTTCAACACATATATGAAGCCGCTGGGTGAGATCATCCGTGGTTTTGGGGTAGAGTATCACCTCTACGCTGACGACACGCAGCTGTATATATCTACCCCAAACCACCCCAACGATGCCGTAGCGGTGATGTGTCAGTGCCTGGAAGCCGTGCGGGCCTGGATGGGAAGTAACAGACTCAGACTCAACCCGTCTAAGACCGAGTGGCTGTGGTTTCCGGCATCCCGGTACAACCAGTTGACTCCATCACTGGCCATAGGGGACGATCACCTTACCCCTGTGGATGGGGCACGCAACTTGGGCGTCCTCCTTGATGCCCGGCTGTCCATGGAAGATCAAGTGACAGCCGTGGCCAGGAGGGCGTTTTACCAGGTTCGCCTGGTCCGCCAGTTGCGTCCCCTATTGGATCGGGGTGCCCTTTGCACAGTCACTCATGCCCTCGTGACATCCCGGCTGGACTATTGCAACTCTCTCTACATGGGGCTCCCCTTGAGGTGCACCCGAAGGCTTCAGCTAGTCCAGAATGCAGCCGCGCGGGCAGTTATGGGAGCCTCTAGGTTCTCCCATGTAACACCGCTCCTGCGCGAGCTGCACTGGCTGCCTGTCGTCTTTCGGGTGCGCTTCAAGGTGTTAGTTACCATCTTTAAAGCGCTCCATGGCACGGGACCTAGCTATCTGCGGGATCGCATTCTGCCTCATACATCCCTGCGACCGATTCGCTCCCACAGAGAGGGACTTCTCCGGGTGCCGTCCACTAGGCTGTGCCAGCGGGCGACGTCCAGGGGAAGGGCCTTCTCTGTGGCGGGCCCGACCCTCTGGAACAACCTTCCCCCC
Organism: Rhabdophis nuchalis; assembly: GCA_039707465.1. NCBI lineage: Eukaryota > Metazoa > Chordata > Lepidosauria > Squamata > Natricidae > Rhabdophis > Rhabdophis nuchalis. The sequence continues at coordinate 70,221,474 of CM077648.1, forward strand.
GAAATCAGAACGACCACTAACCTTCGCTCCTTCCGACAGCTTTTAAAAACTCATTTCTTCCGTTTGGCTGGCCTAGGGTAATTTTAATTAGTTATGGTGTTAAGGGGTTTTAGGGACAGTTTTTAGTTTTTATAGATGTTTTTAGCGCAGGATATGTTTAATTGTGTTTTTAAATTTTGTACTCTGTGTTTATTGTTTTTTAATTCTCCTGTGCCCCGCCTCGAGTCCCTCTGGGGAGAGAGAGCGGGTTAGAAATAAAAATTTATTATTATTATTATTATGGAATGTCCTAAATTAGGAAAATTGTATGCAAAATCAGCAGAAGAAAAGAGAAAAGGGATAGTGATATATGTTAAAGAGGGGATAAAGACAAATTTAATTTATGCAGACCCAAAGGGAAGAATATTAATGATAGAGATATGGATAAATCAAAAATCAGTACTATTGGTAGCAATATATAGGCCAAACAAAAATCAGAAGGACTTTTATAAAAAATTAAATGAAAAAATGGATTGAGGAATATCTGTATAATAGGAGATTATAATGCCATAGTAGACAGTAAAAAAGATTGCATAAGTGACAAAAAAACTAAAAATAAAAAAAAAGTATTACCAACAACCTGTTTTGAGATGATGGAGGAGCTAAACTTAATAGATATTTGGAGAAAAATGGAACCCGACAAAAAGCAATTTACTTTTTATTCCAATCCACACAAATCCTGGTCACGATTTGATATGGCATGGATGAATGGGGAAATTGGGGCAGAAATACATACAATTGAAATATTACCAAATACATGGGCGGATCACAGCCCTATTAAAATAATCTGGCAAGGGGGAAAAACTAGACAAATATGGATGTTAAATTTGTAAATATTAAAAGAAAAAGAAGTTATTCAAAAATGTAGAAACAAATTGGAGTTATTCCTTAAGGGAAACACAAAAGAACAGACATCTATACATAATTTATGGGACACCATGGAAGCTTATTCCCGTGGAATTATTATAGTGTTTTCAGCAAAAAGAAACAAAGAGAAATGGGCCCAACAGAAGATATTAGAGGAGGAAATTAAAAATTTAGAAATAGAATTACAAAATAAGACACAAAGTGACAAAATTAGAAAGGATTGGATGTTAGCAAAACATAAATTAAATATATTAGCCCAGGAAGAAATGGTAAAGGGCCTAAAACTAACAAAACAAAACTTATTTGAGCAAGCAAATAAACCAGGGAGGTGGTTGTCATACAGTTTGAGAAAAGAAAGAGAAAAAAGATTAATATATCAACTTCAAGAGGAAACTGGTGAACTATAACATACAATGGAAGGGAAGAAAAAGATTGCATACAAGTATATAGGGGAACAAGTAGATGGAAAACAAATAAAAGAATATCTAAACGGAGAAGAAACCCCATCAATAACAGAAGACATGAAAGAAATGTTGTCAAAAAAAAATAACGAAACTAGAATTGAAACATGCGATCCAGAAACAGAAAAATAATAAAATGCCAGGCCCAGATGGATTCCCAGCAGAATGGTACAAAATAATAGATGAATTGAACGAATTGATAGAACCCTTGATGTTGGAGATGTATAATGAGGCACTGATGAAAGCAAAAATACCAGATTCATGGAGGGAAGCACATATTACATTAATATTTAAAGAAGGTGCAGATAAAAAACAGATTCAAAACTATAGGCCAATCTCGTTGTTAAATGCTGACTATAAAATATTCACAACAATAATAGCGGAGAGATTGAAAAATCTATTAAATGACTCTATACATCCAGACCAAAATGGATTTCTCTCAACAAGACAAATCAGGAATAATACTAGAATAATAGAAAATATCTTAGAGTACTATGAGGAGCATCCAGAGAAACAAGTGGCACTTGTCTTTCTCGATGCACAGAAGGCATTTGACAATTTAAATTGGGAATTCATGATGCAACAAATTAAGAATATGAAATTAGGGGACCAATTTGAAAGATTAACAGAAACGATATACACCGCCCAAAGGGCAAATATATTATTAAATGGAAAAAGTACAGAGACATTTAAAATAATAACAGGAGTAAGGCAGGGTTGCCCACTATCACCTCTGCTCTTTATCCTGATGCTTGAAAGTCTCTTAATAAGAATTAGACAAAATTCGGAGATAAGAGGAACTAAAATTAAAAAAGAGGAGTATAAAATTCAGGCCTTTGCAGATGATTTGGTATTCATTATAGACAGGAAATAGCTTAATGCGAGAATTATAAAAATATGGAGATGTAGCAGGGTTAAAGATTAATAGAGAAAAGACTAAAATGATAACTAAAAATTTGAAGGAAGAACAAAATAAAGAATTAGAAAGAATAATAGGACTGCAAGTGACAAAGAAAGTTAAATATCTTGGAATATGGCTAACTGCAAAGTTTGCTCAACTATAAAAGAAAATAATTATATAAAATTAGTGCAACAAATAAAAAAGATCTAGAATTATGGGAGAAACTATAGCTATCACTATTAGGGAAAATAGCAATGATAAAAATGAACGTATTACCGAGACTATTATACTTATTTCAAACTATCCCCATAAAATTAGGATTATTTTTTTTACTGAATTGAATTGAATAAGATTATATTAACGTTTACATGGCAAGGGAAGAAAGCCAGGATAAAATTGAAAGCTCTACAGGATGACAGAAGCAGAGGTGGTATGGGACTCCCTGACTGGAAGCTTTATTACAAAGCAGCAGCACTAACATGGATCAGGGATTGGATAAATTTTGAAAATAAAAGATTACTAACATTAGAAGGCCATGATTTGCAAACACGATGGTATTTTTTCTTTTGTGAAGAGGGTAATAAGAAACAAAAATACTTTCACAGACACTAATTAGAGATGCACTGATACAGGTCTGGAATAAAATTAGAGAAAAACACTACATGAAAATACCGACATGGCTTTCCATTATGGAAGCCATGACACATCCCAATACACTAGATCTTATCAAAAATGATTAGATATACTGAAATTTTAGACATCCAAGGAAATTTGAAAACAAATCAGGAATTAAAGAAGCAAAATAAAAATATAGATTGGTGGCCGTAACTCCAACTACAATCAAGATACAAAAAAGATGTAAAAGAATATGGAATATACACAGAATTACAACAAATAGATAAAATTTTAATCAGCTCGGAAAATAAATTCATAACAAAAATTTACAAATATTTATTAGAAGTAACATTAGAAGAAGAAAAAGTTAAAGGTTGCATGACAGCGTGGGCCAAAAACCTTGGTTACAATATAGATCTAGTGGATTGGGAAAGAATTTGGAACACAAATTATAAACATAATCAGTAGCACTTAATGAAAATATGTTGGTGGCATTTACCACCAACGAGATTGGCTAAAATGTACCCAAACATGAATACGACCTTCTGGAAGTGTAAAAAAATGCAAGGGACTTTTTATCATATATGGTGGACCTGCCCAGAAACACAAAAATATTGGACAAAAATTTGGAAATGGGTACAAGAAATTACAGGAGAACAGATAAAATACAAACCCAAAATCTTTCTGCTGGGAATAATCAAAGGGAAATATACAAAGAAAATTAAGTACATATTAACACATTTGCTAACCACAGCTAGAATAGCATTTGCCCAATACTGGAAACAAAATAATATCCCTTTGGAAGAATTATTAATACAAAAATTTTTGGATTGTGCAGAGATGGACAAATTAACACTAAAATTAAAAGATAAAAAAGAGTCGGAATATTATAAAATTTGGAACAATTGGTACAAATGGTTGCAAAACAAGAATAAAATTAATTAAGCCAAATATGTGTGTGTGTGTGTGTGTAAAGGTGTGTAAACATAGAAGCAAAATAATATATACATGTAACAGATATGATGACATAATAATGTTGATATAATGACTGTAAGGTGTTGTAGAAGGAAAAAAATAATAAAAAATCTGCTAATAAAAAAAGAATAACAATATTTGAATGCTACCGCATTGACATAGTCCCCCAGTCACATTATTATCATTTCAAATACTACCTGAGAACCTCCTGCAAGACAATGCATGATCTATATAAAATTTGATATGACTGTAATACTTCAATATTTGATGTAACCAGGGTGGATAAAAATCAATTTTTTAAAAAAAAATCAAAAAAATCGGATTTTTAAAAATTCAAATTGGATTTTTTAAATTTAAATCGGATTTTTTTATTTAAATTGGATTTTTTTATATAAAATGCTTTTTGAGGAAAATATATTACCATCCAAAGGTTATTCCATCATGAAATAAAGATTAGTTTTTTTAATTATGTAGAATAAGGCTGTATATGTTTAATTTTTTGGTAAATAAATTCCATTAATCCATTCACAATGTCATGCTCTTCCAGAGGTTTTTGTAAGATTATTGGGCAGTTTCTCTGCCTACAAGATATTATCACAGATGCTTGGTTTACTTTTGCAGTTCTCAAAACTGAATTTGACTCAGCAGAGATCTTCTTCACAGCAAAAATGTTATAACATGAACGGGGTTGAAAAATAGACCTTAATCCTAACTTTTACAAACCTATGAATACAGAATCAACCCCTTCAGTGCTAAGTTTCAAGAAGTTCAGTGAATAGAATAGAAACAATATTTTTCTGATTGTTTGGAGTGGAATAGATCTGCACAAGAAGAAATTGAAACTAAGTGTGAGGAGGAAGGGGCAAGCAGACAAGCAGTATTACAAAATGAAAGTCTAAGTTTCTTAAAATATATATATTTTGTTTAGCCAAATTAGTTAACAAACATGGATGTTTGTTTAAGCAAATAACATATGATGTAATGTTATTGTTTCAGTTGAATAAATCTATTTAAATTGTTATTATTAAGGTAATGATTATTTTTCTCCTTCCTAAGTACAACAGAAAAGTTGTCCAAATATGAATGATTAACCTATTAAACTGGGGATAAAAAAACTAATATGAAAAGTTGTTATTCTAAAAATCTTCATCTACTTGCTTATTATAAGTTCTACCAGCAAGAATTAGTCTTTATGTAGAAAACTATGATTTAAATCAAGCTTTTTTACTAGCGATTTAAATCATGATTGGATGTAATTATTGTAACTATCAAATGAAGAAAATAAATCCAGTTACATAAATAATTATATAATTGGTAGAAAGATTGTCAATAAATATTTCACTATTCTATATGACAGATGTCTCGTCCCAGTGCTATACTACCATTCATATTCATAATCACATTTTTTTATCATATCCATGATCAATTATGTAACAATTATTGTTCTGAAGAGTTCAGTTTCAGAGATCAGTTTTAGCATTAAATTCCTCTCTACCTTCATTATCTAAGTTCTTGGATTTATAAAGAATTTTAAATATTTTTTTTTAATTGAAAACTTATGACCTCCAGAGACCTACTGTTTGTATCCTATTGTTTCAATTTTAACGATGGTAAAATTGATAATCATTTTTCCTTTTTAGTTTCAGGTACAGGTAGTCTTCAACTTAATAACCATTTGTTTACAACCAAGTTACAATACCACTAAAAAAAGTGACTTATGATCAGGTCTCTAACCTATGACCATTGCAGCATCTGCACAATCATAAGTTTATTTATGTTGGTTTTAGCATCCTGGGTTCAATTCAATTCAATTCAATTTATTCGAGTTATTAACCGCCCCCTCTCCCTGAAGGGACTCCCCGAAGGGTTCATGTGATCACCATTTGTAACTTTCCCAATTGGTTCCAACAAGCAAAGTGAATGGGGAAAACTTCATGATTCACTTAATAGCTAGTGATTTGCTTAATAACCATAGCAAAATATTTATGTATATTTATTGTATTTTTAACTTCCCTGTGCACCGCTCCGAGTCCCCCTGGGGAGAGGGAGCGGTCTATAAGTTAAATTTATTATTATTATTATTATTATTATTATTATTATTATTATTATTATTATTATTATTATTATTATTATTATTATTTTAAAAAGTCAAAAAATTGGACATAACTGGCTTGAGAGCTGCATTGCTTAGCAATGGAAAATATGGTTTCAATTCTGATTATAAATCAAGGATTACCTATAGTTTCCTAAGACGCTGTCAGGTTTTATACTATTTTCTCAGTATTTTTGACATAAACACTTTAACAGGAATTCAATTTGCTATGTTGCCATTCAACTAGTTTCTTTTATCTCCCTGTATAGGCTGGGAGTTTTCAACTTAATGTTTTTCAAATTAATGTTGTGTTCATGTTTGGTTTCTTAATTTATTACAATTTATCAACAATCTCTATAAACTTCAAAGCAGTGAAAAAGTTGGAGACTGTGTACCTTCACTCCCATATATTATGTAATTTGCTTTGGGAAATCACAATTCGTTCAGATCTACCCCCACCCAATGCAAATGTAAAGAGTGCTTCTCCTTCTGCTTAAGAAAGTGAAGTATTTCAAAAGAAACCTTTTATTAAGTAGAAGTGAAAACATCCAGTTCAAAGCAATGTCTGAATTCCCTTAGGCAATGCAAGTGGGATTAAAGCAGTAGAGACCCCTCACATTAGTCAGAATGCAGATTTTAGCCAATACACAAGTGTGAATGTGGTTCCTTTACCAGGTACCCTGAGAACTGGATAAACAAGCATTCCCATGGCTATCTTCCGTTAGACATTAAAGTGAACCATTCCACATGGCAATCATAAACATTCCCCAAAAGGTCAGGGAATGTCAGGTGCTTCAGGAATGCACCAGAAACCAGTTGCAAAATATCAGTTGTCACAGGCACTGCTAATAAATTGACTCCAAGGAAGTAACTGCACCATTACAATTATCTAGTGCCAAAAGCATGTGCTCGCGACCCGTTGCACACACTCAGGTGCCCACCCCCATAATTTAATCCCCCCATGCCATGCCCCCTGTGCATGTGTGTGTGACACCCCACCCTGCTGCCCCGCGCATGCATGCACAACTTTCTTGAAGCCTGGGGAGGGCGAACCCCCCCCCCCCCAGAGGCCCTCTGGAGGCCGGAAACAGTCCATTTTCCAACTTCTGGTGAGCCCGGTAAGTCTGTTTTTCGCTCTCTGGAGTCTTCAGGAGGCTTTCCTGAAGCCTCCAGAGGACAAAAAACTGCTGAAAATCAAGGCTGAAAATCAGCTGGTCAGTGTGTGTATGCGTGCTGGAGCTGACAGGGTAACATCTCGCATGCCCTCAGAAATAGCTCCGCGTGCCACCTGTGGCACGTGTGCCATAGGTTCGCCATCACGGATCAAATGGATGCCATTTTCTTTCCTTCCCCAGTCTGATAAATATTTTCAGATGGAACATGCTATTCTTTTTTCCCTATTCCAATTTTAATTGATAAATGTCACAATTTTCATTTTCTTGCTTACACTTGCTGTGCTGTGTCAGTAGCCAGATTAGATTGAGCAGCAATCAATCAGAGCAGTGACTTTTCAAGGTGACTTTTTTCCTTCCCAGATGCCTAACAACTACAGTTCTTATTTCCTTTCCATTTTCCTATTCATTTCTTTAATACTTTATGGGGATCCATTTTTATGCCACATGGATAAAGTATTTCATCAGATGAAAAAGAATCACTCTGAAAACTGCATAACATCTCACTGAATATTAGAAATGAATAGTGAAATATGGACTTGGGGAATAATAGTCAGAAGAATAGATGCCAACAATGTACGTAGGAAATACAATTCTTGCCACCAAATATGCAAATATCATTCAGCTGTCTATGCTGTCAATAAAATGTCTATATAGCATCCTTCTTAGTCTGATGCTTCTTATCCTGCATTACACTAGTTACTGTATTTTTGGAGTATAAGATGCACCAGAGTATAAGACGCACCAAGATTTTGAAGAGGCAAATTTAAAAAAAGTTTTTGCGCTCTCCAGACCTCCCCAAAACGGCCCGTTTTTGTTTTCAAAAAAAGGGCATGAATAGCCTTTATGTGATTTGTAGAGTGCTCTTGGGGGCTGGGGGGGGATTGAGCAAAAAATCCGCCAACCCGTTTTTTGCTCATTTCTGCTCTCCCCAGCCCCCAGGAGCAATCTGAATGCCTCCTAAAGGTTATGCATGGCCATTTTGGTAAAGGGGGAGGGGTTTCAGGAGGCAAAAAATTCTGTGTATAAGATGCACCCAGATTTTCACCCTTTTTTGAGGGAAAAAGGTGCATCTTATACTCCAAAAAATACGGTACTTAGGAGACATTAGATTGGTCAACCTCAGGTAACCACATTCCAAAAGCTTGCCATTTTGGAGTGCTTCCAATATTAACTGGTAGAGAACAACATTGTAATTTATGTCAACCTATCTACCCTTCCATCTTAGCCAATATTGTCCTTTCTTTCCAAGTGCTAGGGCCAAGATGTTGGTAGTGCCCAGCCTGTCCTTTTTACCCGTAGCTAGAGAGAGCAATTGTAATGGAAGTCAAGACTTGGTATGGGTCAAGAGCTGGAAGCTAATAAACAAATAATGAATCCAAGGAAAAAAGGCAAGAGACATGATGAAATGGAATCCAGAGCTCAGGGCAGGGCAGGGCATAGGAAGCTAAACACAACAGAGCTGATGCTGTAAAAGTTGTTCTCAGCATTTCTCTGAGGGGGCGAGGCCAATAAATCAGCCATACTGAGCTGATTTAAACCTTGACACACAGGGTTTTGTTATTGTTTTGCAGTCATGTCAGAAGCACCAAGCCATTTCTATTGAAAGGATTAGCTGGTGACATCCCTGTTGCCTGGGGGATACCCAATTGGAGCTCCTTCCATATCCACAGCAGGAACAGGAACAAAGGACAATAGCTTACCCTGACCCATGGTAGTACTTGAGTCTCAAACACGGGCTTGCTAATCTCCAATCCAACGTCCTAGCTACAAGAGCCACCATGCTTCTTACCATCCAGTTGAACAGTTGAGACACATGACTCATACCTGTCTTTATGCTTCTTGGCCAGACTAATCTGACTAGCAGCACTCAGTCCTCTGCTAATGTATCTTTAAACCATACCTATGCTTGGGTCTGGGGGGATGAATCTGAAAGCCTGAGAAATTGTCAATAGTGCAGACAGGAATCCTGGAGGCTTGCTCAATCTGCCTCAACCAGTGTAGCTACTAATATCAACACTGCTGGAATCACCCCCTCCAACCTTATTATTCCTAGAAGCCCCTGGTTTACTTTTTCCACCTTTTCTTCATCAGAAGATGAGTCCAGCCAGGTCATAACAAAGTACATATCACTATGTAAAACGGCTACTTTGTGAGCTGCACAAGTTACCAATGGGCTTCCAGTGCATTTCAAAGTTGGTGATCTTCTATGGCAGCAATGGCGAACCTTTTTAGGCTTGTGTGCCGTAAGAGGGGGGAGCGCAGGAGGGTCGTACTCTGGCATGCCACACCCATAATGCAATGTGCCCCCCCTAGTGTGCATGCATGCATGATTGGCGCTCCCCCCCCCATTTTTACATGCTTTTTTTGCCCTCCCCAGGCTCCAGAGGCTTTATAAGGCCCTCCCCAGGATCCTAAAAAGCCTGGGGAGGGTGAAAAATGGCTTTAAAAATGGCTGAATCAGCTGGCCAGTGCGTACAAGCAATGCCTCGCGTGCCCTGCCGAATGGCTCCGCGTGCCACCTGTGGCACGCGTGCCATAGGTTCGCCATCACTGTTCTATGGCATGGGACCTGAGACTCCACTTCTATCCTGTTCCAGCAGTTAACAGGCTCCAGATCTCATCAATTAAACAATATCATCTGATAGCACTCAGAAGTATGTCTTCTTTTTACAATGCCTGTCCCGTTGAATAGCATGCCCCAAAATCGGCTGTCCTCAAGCCTTTATGACAGCTTTAAATACTGGAAAGATTTTTGAAAACAAAACAATGGGCCTTTTGTGGACCTATCAACCTGCTGTAAATATAAATACTATATGACTATTGTGTCTTTACTATTGTTTTTAGATTATTTGTTATCTGTTACCCACTCAGACTTTTTCTGCATTTAGGTAGTAGCCACATGAATTTAATAAATATAATTTAACAATACATTGCTATCAGGAAGACTATTCATTCAACTATTTTCATTTTTGTTGTTAAATAAATTTCTTCTCCTTCTTGATCTTCACGTTTCCCATTGCCTTAGATTTAGGCCCATAATTTGCAGACACAATTTCAAACATATCTGGGAACCAGCAAGTTGATGAGATTTATGAAGAGATGTATTAAATCCTTTTCTAATGTTGGGTTATATTAGGTTTCTGGTGCTGCACATAACTCTCACTGCATCGTTCAAGTCACCTGATTTATTTGACTTTATGCAAATTGGTGTGTTTTTTATCTTGACTGATGCATATAATATATATATATATATATATATATATATATATATATATATATATATATATATATATATATATATATATATATATATATATATATATATATTTCCTTATATATAATGAGTAAAGCAAAAGAAGTAGGCAATGTTATTTACTACCATAGTTTCAGTTAGGCTCTGACATTACATGTAGGTGGAGGTTTTCTGGATTCTCTTTGTATACTGGAAATAGTAATACTTGGTTTTAATTGGAGCCAAATATTATATTGACAGAAACTGCAGTATAGCACACAAAGGCTATACCTATATAGAAGCAGTACACTTGCTTTGATAACATAAATACATCCATGGGAAATACTGGATTGTTTTTAGCACAAAAGAAAATGAATAGGAAAAAAAAAGCCAGCATAAGGCATCTACCATCCAAGAGGTGAATGTGGCATTGCCATGGTAACACCTTGTTATGTCTTTAGAGAGGATGACCATGAGTTCCAAGTGGTATTCATTGGGTTGAAGTCCTTGATCAATTGACACTAACATATTCATTGGAAAATCACCCTAATTTGAATGGCCAGAACTACCTCCAACCATAGCTATCAAAAATTAGTTGTGTACTTTCCCATATGTTGAGGTGCAAAATATATATGGTGGTATAAGTCTTAAAACCAGCAATTTTTCTAAAAGAAAACTGTCCAAAAAAAACCCCTCCAAAAAAAAAAACAGAGAAGTGGAAAATGTACATTCCCACCTGTTTACCTGATGGGCAAACTTTACTTTGCCAGATGTATTAAGAAGAAAAAAAGACCTCTTTAAAAAAAAGACAGTACAATGCAAGAAACAAGACAGAGCTATGTAAAGCAGAAGTAGGAATGGAATCCACATTACTTGTTGAGAAAGGCATCCCAAGTAAGCATAAAGAAAAATTCTATAGCAGCTGACCAATTCCCAGGGCTTTGGGGCATCTACTGGGACCTAACACCTGTGGCAACCCTAATGAATTCTGATGTGATAGCCTCAAATGGGAATTTCTCCTTCATTGTTATTCAGGCATGGTATTATGGAAACTACTGTTATGTCTATAACAAACTGCCCAGGAAGATTGAAATTGTGGAGGGATGCCAAATACCTAAATGCAGAAAAAGTCTGAGTGGGTAACAGATAACAAATAAACTAAAAACAATAGTAAAGACACAAGTCATATAGTATTTATATTGACAGCAGGTTGATAGGTCCACAAAAGGCCCAATGCTTTGTTTTCAAAAATCTTTCCGCTTAACCAGCGACATATATATTATGTTAAGGATGGCTTTGGGAGGAATCTGAAGACATTTTCAAAGGGTATTGTATAAGCTTTTTTTTAAAGTAATCGGAACCAGCCATTTAAATAAAGAAGGTGGGAGAAGTAGAAGTTAAAGAAATTCATATTAATGGAAATGTGTTGGATTTTTTAAAAAACTGTTTTATGATAGTGAACTCAATGGCTAGCAATCATGTACAGTCCTTTGCTGCCCTCTTGTGGCTTTCTCAAAAACGAAATTGATGAAAAAATGGACAAAAAACCCAAAATGAATCTCATATAAGAGATTCATTCATAAGAGATACATATACATATAAAGTTTCTCTTCAGTGATCATTGACTCAAGGGAGACTCAGTTTAGGACAGGTTTTTCTTGCATTCCACAGTACTGTTAGTAATTGACTCCAGATTTATAATTTGAAGGCATACATGTATTTCTTTCAATACATATATTTATTTCAATTTATTCCAATATGCTTCCATATGCATATTACTATTTTCCTGTCATAGAAATATCTTTAAAAATGTTAATCACTATCTTTTTCACTGTATCTTTCCTAAAATTACTTCTCCAGAATACTAACCCCCTTTATTTTTGATCTCAAGAAAATAAAACCACATTTTACTTCAGGGTCCACTAAAAGTATGCTTTTTGCCATTAGTTTTATCTTAACATTTAATATTAACCAGGTTTTTTTCATTTACTATGTTTATTTTCAAAATTAACTTTATTTTCAGTTAAAGGGGGAATCAAATTACAATCATAGACCAGCCTAAGGATGATGGGGTACAATCAATTAAAAAAGCATATAAGATATATCAGAGTCCAAAATTAAAAATTAGGAAAAACTAGAAGAAGAGCTGTCTCAAATAATTACTTTTGATGGCTTATTTGGAGTCTACTTCCATCCTATACTTGCTGTACAAGCTGAACAGATAAGGGAATAACATGCAACTTTCGGGTCTCCTTCCTATTTTGAACAACTGTTTCTTCAGATTCTGTTCTTACAGGTATTTTTCCTTTACTGTATTTACTGTAACATTTCTTCAGAGGAATGATCAGGTACACTGGTACTCCATTAGCTCTAATATAATGTATCTTTGGAATGATCTATACAACAACAAAAAAGCCCCACATTGCAGTAATGTATGAAGTAAAAGGAAAGCATCTTATTAGCCTGCTCTTTTCTCCATTATCTTGTTTGTGTTATCTGATGTTAGCATTTTAACTACTACTTCTTCAGCTTTAAACAGTTCAATTGGAATTTTTATTTGTACTTCATGCTTTTTCTATTTAATAGCTGCAGGTTCTCCTTGACTTACAATCACAACTGAGTTTGGAATCTGGGTTTTAAGTCATTGCAGCTGTTAAGATAGATGCATCTGTGACCACTTTGCTCAACTGTGCAATCCTACTACAGTGGTTAGGCAACTGTTGGTGGGAGAGACATTCAGACGCCCAGCACCTACCAGCACACAGAAACCTGCTGCAGGCCAAGAGGCCTGGACTGGTTCCAAACACCCCATGCTTTAAGTGCCCCATGCCAAAATCTGCTTGGCTTTTGCAATGGACTTTTTCAGCCAGCATCTTTGAGAGCAAAGAGGGGTGCTTGGCAGAGTCTCTCCACCCTATTTAGGCAGCAGGCAGCTCTGTTGATCTCAAAACAACTGGCTGAAAAAGGTTTTTCCCAAAATGGGTCCCAACAGCCTCCAGGAATCAGAGGGAGTCCTGTCACTAGAGGCAGTGGCTTGTGGCCTTCCTGCTGACTTCTCCATTGACTTTTTTGAAAGTCAGCAGGGAAGATTGCAAATGGCAATCACATAATTGCAGGGCTTTGGCACCCCAACCTGAATGTGAACAGGTTGACAATAGGCCGTTGCAATCATGTAATCATGGAGGTGCTGCAAAGGCTGTAACTTTGGGCACTCATGATCAGTTCCTTCATTCAGTGGCATCATAATTTTGAACAGTCACTGAATGAAGTCATTAAGCAATGACTCATGGTATTGGTATTCCCTCTTAGTTTTGGTTTTTCAAGTCCTTGTTTCATGTGTTTTGGGAACGTAAATAGTAAGTAAATAGGTAGTATAACAGAATTTTGGATGAATGGACAGAGCTTTTAACCCAATCCAATACTGGGGACCCATCTAATGTGTGAATGTCAACATGTAGAATTGACATTCTACATGTTGACATGGCTATTAAGTATTTTGGAAGGTCCAAAGACTGTATTAGTTTCAAAGAAAGTTGTTTTCCCACAGAGTGATCCTTTAACAACCTTTAACAATAACGGTATGTGGGAATACCCTTGGGAGATAGGAGGAAGAGATGAAACCAAGGGAATAGTCAGATAAATGACAACTTAGCCTACGGAAGGAATTCAGGAGGGAAAGTGGCTCAGAAAGGATCCTTCCTAGTTTCTTGACCTGCAAAAGGGGATGGGGCACAAAAATGAATTTTTACGTTTAAGTTTATTTAAATTTATATACCGCCCTATCTCCCTTGTGGGACTCAGGGTGGTAGGCTTGCAGGACTCTGCTAATGTATCCTTACAATTAAGTAGAGCTAGCTCATATGGCAATGCTTCCAATGCTTACCAAATTTTAACAACTACTTACTATTTATATGACATCTTTATTACTTAACATAGGGATAGGGGGGTCTAGGACTGTTCTCCTCCTACCCTTCACCGCCCCTTTTTTGCCCCCAGGTTTCCACCCCCAGCCATTAACCTCTGCCATCTTACCCCCGCTGTTAGGACCCTAGCTGTTTGTGCTGGCCAATGGGACTCTGCCTCTTTAGTCCCAGACCCTTCCTCGTGGGCTTTTGAGAGAAACACTGTTCACCCTGGGCTTTTGGGCTCAGGTGACAGTTCACCACCAGCCAATCTTCTTACCTCCCTCCTTTACACATGAGTGCATTTTTAAATGCTTACGAGTCAAGGTGCCCCAATGATATTTTGTTTGTTTGTTTGTTTGCAACACACGTTGCTGGCCTTTTGGGACGGCAGTCATTGCATCCTCCGTGCCTGCCACCCCAACAGTGTTCTTGAGGAAATGACTGTTGGTGGGAGCAGTTACAGTGAGGTGAAAACCTGATCAGTGGGTACATTTTACATTTGTGTACCTTGCACATGACACACGTGTGCTAGGCACAAAATGAGTACGTATTCTATTATCGGAAGTCCTTGTGAACATTGTGTGAAAGTTTGGTGTAAATCGGTGCAGTAGTTTTTGAGATTAGTGGATTCGTACAAACTATTTTACATTTTTATTTATATAGATATGTGTTCTGCTGCTGTAAAGGTGTTTTCCTTTTGAGCATTTGGTTGTTGGACATTTGTGGTACATGTGCCTCTGCAAAAGCATGTACCTGCAGTCAGTTGTATCCTTCCTGCATTGAGATCTGGATCCTTCATGAGTCCTTTTAAATGCCATCCCCATTCCCTCCAGGAATTGGCACGTAACTCAAACTACCAGAGCAATCCTCATTCCTTTTGGGCTGTTAAGAGGCCAATCAGGAATAACAAAAGCTAAACACTGCCAGAAAGGAATCTGTCTATGTTAGGATATATGACTGAGTTTTACAATGTAGTTAGATTATATGACTAAAGTAATTATAATATTAAAAGCTTTGGCATAAAAGTAAGATAAAGAATCTGAGGAATTGTGACAAGTAAAAAGTCATGATTTCCTGTGGCCATTGTGCATTTGGGTGTGTATGTGTGCAAAGGATTTTCTAGCTCGGACCCAAGGCAACTGGGCAGAGAAACAAACCCCCAGAGAGGAAACTCCACATGGAACACTTTCTCCCTCCCTCCCTCTCTCTCTTTCTCCCATCTCTTCCTCTGATTGGCTGGCGGTGAACTGTCACCTGAGCCAAAAAGCTCAGGGTGAACAGTGTTTCTCCCAAAAGCCCGTGAGGAAGGGACTGGGACTACAGAGGCAGGGTCCCATTGGCCAGCACAAACAGCTAGGGTCCTAACAGCGGAGGTGAGATGGCAGAGGTTAATGGCTGGGGGCAGAAACCTGGGGGTGAAAAAGGAGCAGCAAAGGGTAGGAGGAAAACAGTCCCATTCCGGGATAGGGATACCAGAAAGAAACCACATAACTTGAATGTAGACTACTTTCTATTACAAGGATATTTCCTTTTAATCAGAGGGTTCTAAGCATGATTTTGTTGTTTTTTAGTTAAATTTCTAGCTCAACAAAGTTTTGCAACCCTGATTAAGTAATCTTCCCAAGCTGGTTGTGAAATAGTAAAGCAGTTTAAAGATAATGTATGTCATTGATACATCTTCATAAACTGTTTCAGAGTTTAGATTAATAGTTACTTTTGAATGAATTTCTAATTTAAGAAAATATTTTAAAGGTGTTCCTTTTTCATGCAGCATAGATAAATGGACAGATGATAGATTATCATATCCATCTGCAGTCCATCTGCAACACACAGTGGCAATATGTATTTCTCCAGGAATATAGATTTGCTGGATTGCAACTGTCATGATTACTTGATTACTGATGAAGCTGATGGTAATTGAGGTTTACTAATATTTGGATGATCACATGTTCTTCTGGTTTGTCATTTTAACTTCCTCATAATAGGCAGATGCTGTGTTAAGCAGTGCCATCTGTTGGGCTCTAAGAAATGCTCCTTCTTCTTCATCCAGAACACTATCTCCATCAGTCTATGACATTCTGAAAAAGTCTGAAGACTTGGCTATTCTCCCACACCTAGGGTAAGAGTTGAGGCCTATCAATTGTTGATTATTTTTGTTTCATTGTATGTTTTGTGATTGAGCATGTTTTTTTCTTTTTTGTTATTCATCATTATTGGTTTTAGTTATAAGTTGTCCGTGGTTAGGCAGCATCTATATTCAAATAAATAATCCTCATCTGTTTTGCTATCTGTCAAGTAAGGAAGATTCTCCCACTCCATGAAATGACATTAGGACAGCATATGGTCATTCCTTTCATACATGTTTAATAAACTAGCAAATTTTATTTATTTCAACTTCCATGCCACCCAACTTCACATTGACCCTGTGAAGTTCACACCATAAAAACAAAATTACAAATATACAAAAAAATAGAAAACATAAAATGTAAACAAAATGGTGGAACTGATAATCATTTCTCCTCACTTGGAAAATGAAGAAGAGAAGAGGGTGCCAGACAGAATGGTCTCCCTATTTACTTTTGACTCTGGTCCCATCCAGAGCATGATTTCCATTAGATTATTTTTGTTTAAGATGATTTTAAAAAATTGCCCATTCCTGTTCTATGCAAATAAGAATATTTCATCTTTAAAATGTCTCTGTACTATGTCTGGTATATTGAGATTTTTCTGGCCTACAAAATGTGATACAAGCAGAAGACAGAAGCAAATTCCATCTCAATAAAAATAGCTGGAAGAATCAAGTATCTGATTTCATTCCTTCAAACTACTTATATTAAGGGTTGGCCATAGTGACTATCAAAACTTGAAGAAGAATATGAGGTGAGGAGTGGCCAGCGGCACAGTGGTACAACATGCACCCCAGGGGCTCCTGTGGGATTGTCACTATCATGGCTGTCGGGGGGATCTTTTTAGACTGAAGCCGTCCCGAAGAGAAGGTGAATGAGGCACAGGCCAGTGAGCACAGGGAAAATGCAAATTCCCTGGTGCAGCTGGAAGAAGGCTTTCAACCTGGCAATTGTGAAAACGGCCATTGCGAACTGTTGAGAAGCTGGGGCAGTCACAACGGAAAAGCGGAAGTAACTGGACTCATCTGGGTGAAAAACTTGCTCTACTTTAAAATAAATGTTTCCTTTTTAAAACTCCTTGGATTAAGTAGGAGAGGAGAAAATGGCACAAACAGAGGAGGTGGAAGTGGGTGCCTGCTCTCTCCTCTGTAATACAGCAGCAAGGAAAGTGACTGGATCCAGTGGAAGAAAGAACTGAAAGGAAAGTAAACTTGGAACATTTGGAAATAAGAGGAGAATGTCATCCCTCGTGGATCTCCTGAAAAATTTAACATGAACCTCCCTTGGGAGGTTATGAATTCTAGCGTATGTTGAATTGATTCTATATGCCAAATCTATATCCCACCAAATTTGATCTTTTTCTCTTTTAAGATATTCTGCTAATATTATATTCATCACTTCTTTAATATCTTCATTTTCTACTTCCGGTATATTTTGAAACCTAAGGAAAAAAGACATTCTTTCAAGTTCTGCTTTTAAAATATAGCTTTGTAACTCTAAATTTTGCTTTTGTAACTCCTTAACTTCCCCCCCCCCACCTCAGCTGCCCCCTCCTTCAACGACTCAATCTCTTCTTTATTTTCTGTTGTACTCTTCTGGACATCTTTAATTTCTGCTCTGGAATCTGCCATTTCCTTCCGTAAATGATTTATACTTTTCAAAAGTTCCTGGAACATTTGAGTAACTGATAGTTCTTCTGAAGCTTCTCCAGTTGTTTCTTTCTGCAATAAAGTAGCAATTTTCGGTTGTTGAGTTGCTGGACTAGAGCCAGCAGAAGGGGGTGCAGATGCAGATTTCCCAGTTGGCGGCTTTCTGGGACCCATTGTCTCAGTTTAAGAGAAGTAAAAACAAATGGCGTCAAAAGAGCAAGCAGCTGGGAGGGCTCGGAATGTCAGAAGAAATCCAAATTCATTAGCCCAAGTTACGGAGGGAAAAAAAAGAAATATTGTAATCCACTTTCAGGGAATCCACATACGGGAGAGGCAAGAAGGGCTCCCGGGGGGCGCCACACAAAGACACCAAAGACTCTTCTCAGACGGTTGCCCAAAGCTGTTTCTACTGGCTCGAGAAAGTGTTTTTTTTTTTTTATATTGAAAAAGTTTTATTGAGTTTACATTTTTTGTGGGGTAGGGTAAGGGTTACATAGAAATTTTGAGAGTAGTCACGTCAAAGTCGTCGGCTCCTCCGGTACCTCAAGTTACATTATTAAAAAGAAAGAAAAGAAACATTTCACATAACACTACAAGCTGGGAGCAAGTACATATTCCTAAATTTTTCAGTTATATACTGTCAGTCAATTACAAAAATCCAGATTACAAATATCATACAATATTACTCAAAAAAAAACACGGGCAAAGTTATTTTTTAGATCTAAGTCTCTTGGCAATTGTATCTTCCCCCTTCTCCCCCGGGCCCCCAGCGGACGGGGCCATGGCTCCCCCTGCCCCCCCTGGATCTTCTCCCAGGACAGAGGAATGTTTTTTAAGAAAGGCTTCCGCCTCAGCAACTGTTTTAATCTTCACTCTACCTCCTTCCCAGAACACCAGCATCCCTTCGGGTATCACCCACTTGAACCAGATCCCATGATCAAACAATGTTTTAGACAAGAAGGAAAATTTCCTTCTAGCTTCTCTAATCTTTCTTGGAATCTGCTTCAAGATGGTAACCTCCTTTTGTTGGTAAATCATAGGACTCCCTCTTTGCGCCTTCAAGATTTCCTCTCTGGTTGACCTTCTAACAAATTTTACATGTATCTCTCTGGGTACTTCATTCATCCTGGCATATGCAGAATTTATTCTGTAGACTAGGTCAATGTCCCCTCTGATCTCATCTTTAGGTTTATGTAAATAGTCTGCAATAATTGTACTCATAAGATCAGGGAGACATTCACCATCCATCTCAGAAACATTCTGAAATCTCAAAAAGTATGTCATCCTTTCCATATCTATCCTAGTCACATGCCCATTTATTTCCACAACCTCATTAGAAACATTTTTAATCTCTCCCTTAGCCCCCTCCAGCCCCCCTTTCAATTCTTCATTCTTCTGTGTATTCTCAAGCACTTGTTTTCGAGTGTCCAATAATTCCTTTTTAAAGTTGACATTTTCTGCCCTCTGGGCCTTAATTTCTAATACCAAATTTTGTATAACAGATTCAAGGGCAGTCATTCTTTGTTCAAGGCGTGCCAACGTTGCTTCTTGTGCCATGTTTAGCTGTTAAAATCCGTGCCAGTAAAATGGCGTTTTTAGGGTGGGGCTGGTGAGGCAGATCAGGAGTCCAAAGTTCTTAAAGTTGTATAGCTGCAAAATTCAGAAACCAGTAGAGAAACACTTTTCCAACTCCATAGGTATAATAACGAAGGCAATCCAGAAAGGAAAACACAAATCCAAAAAAAGAAAATTCTTCATCAATAATTAGAGGAAGTCCAAATCACAAAGAGACACTGGTAATTTTCCATAGGTCATAGTCAGTCGGGGACAAAGAGAAGCCATTTTCTGCCCAAACTCAGAGCCCGAGGGAGAAAGCGGTTAAAAAGCAAAAAAGAAACTGTTTCAGCCAGACCTAGAGACATAATTGCAAGCAAGCCGCAAAGTACTTTCCCTTGTTAAAGACCATCCGGATTAAAAGTTTCCGATTCCTCGCAACGAGGCATTTCCGAGTGCCGCTTTTAGTCCAAGGGGGGGTTTTTGGGAACAAACACCCCCCTCCAGTCCCTTTCAGCCCGGCTGACAGTACAAGAAAAAAAGTTTTAAACGCTCACTCTCCGCTCGCAGCTGAGGTCCCGAAAAGCCTCCCGACTCTTCCGATCGTCTCTCTTCATGGAATTAAATGGTGCCGCCAACCTTTGGCGAAGGGAAGACCCCCCGCAGCATGTCCTCTTCCGCCTAAGCCGAGGAGCAGGGTCGCTCTCCCCACTGCCGTGGGGGGGGGCTTCCCTGTCGAGCCGGCTTTACGGGAGAAGCCCCAAACAAGGGGCTTCTCGCCCCCGTGGGGGGGCAGGAAAAGGAACAAAGCGGCGAGCGAACCCTAAGTTCGCCCGTCGCCGCCAGAGCCGGAACCGGAAGCCGAGAAAGTGTTTTTTTTAATAAAAGTTTTTATTGATTTTACAATTTTATAATATTAGGGAAGGGTAATTAGGGTTTATATTATACATTTTAGAGCTTCCATACCAGAGATGGTGACTGCAATCAGGTCCTCATACAATATCATGTTAAACAAGTAGTGTTAGGAGATATATACATTTGGCACATTTTTAAGATTCATACATTCAATCTTTAGTTTTACATTTTTATCTGTTTCAAGAATTACAATAGTTCAAAATTAATTATTTTTGAGATCTGATCCTTTTTGCTATCGCACCTTCTTTCTCCCTCCCCTCAGAGGGCGGGGCCGTGGCTCCTCCTGTCCCTTCTTCTTCATCGCCCAGGATTGAGGAATGTTTTTTAAGAAAGGCCTTTGCAATTGTTTTAATTCTAATTCTGCCTCCCTCCCAGAATACCAACATTCCTTCAGGCATTAACCATTTAAACCAGATCCCGGCACGAGAAAGTTTTGATGTAAGAACAAAGAGCAGCCATTTTACCTCGCCCTTCCCCGGGGAGAAAAGTGAAGGTTACAATTTGCTTCTAAGAAGTTGCTCTGTGGCAAATTGTTGCTTTTGCAAAACCATTCTCTCAAGGTAGGTTTTTTTTTTAATTGAAAAAGTTTTATTCAAACAAATTTTCCCCCTTTTTACCCCCCCGACATATAATATAAATCACATACAAATACTATACCCCCTCCCCTCCCCCGTCTTAAAATAAATTTCTCATTCAGATATTGTACCCCCTCACCTCCCAACAATCATAATATAAATTTCTCTTAAAGTAACAATATCCCATTAACCCCATCTTCTAAATTAATTGAACATATATAAATCATAATATAAATTTCTCTTAGAGTAACCGTATCCCATTAATCCCATCTTCTAAATTAATTATACATATATATTTCCCCACCCTCCACCCTAACCCTCCTCCACCTCCCATTCAAATCCACCCCCCTAACTTCCGCTATACACTACTCTAATAATTCCAAACAACCCATATATTATTTACTCTGTTCACATTGTATCCCTTGCTTGTCACCCTATCAATCTAGACATTCTTACCTAAAAGCTACATAATACTTCCTAGTCTGGTATTTATTCTGTATATAATCAATCCATTTTCCCCATTCCTGTGTATAATTCTCCTGCTTCTGATCTTTTAAGAAAGCTGAAATTTTTGCCATTTCCGCAAACCCCGCCGCTTTCTGAATCCATTGGTCAATTGTCGGTAAAAAATCTTTTTTCCAGTGTTGAGCAATCAACAACCTAGCTGCTGTAACCATATACAAAACCAATTTTGTTTCCCCTTTAGTAAAATCCTTAATTATACCCAATAAAAACATTTGCGGAATAAATTGTATACTTTTTCTTAAATACATTTTGCATAACCCACCATATTTTTATCCAAAAAGCTTTAACCTTATTGCAAGTCCACCATACATGAAAAAAAAGTAGCATCTAAACACCCGCATCTCCAGCATTTTGGTTGAACATTTGGGTACATACATGATAATTTCTTAGGATCTAAATACCATCTGTAAAACATTTTATAAAAATTCTCCCTTAAATTCTGTGACTGTGTAAATTTAACATTCTGAACCCGTATTTTTTCCCACGTATCCAACATAACCAATTCATCAAAATTCTGAGCCCATTTAATCATACAATCCTTGACCAATTCACTTTCTGAGTCCCTTTCTAACAATACATTATATATTCTTTTAACATGTTTTGGGCCAGTCTCTTTTATCTGCTTGATCAGTTCCACTTCTTTACCCATAAAACCAACCCTGCGATCTTCTTTCCATCTCTTCTGTAACTGTATATAATGTAACCAATTTAGAGTAATTCCTTCTTCCAACAATTGTTCCAAAGTTTTCAACTGCCATTCGTCCCCATCAGCAATAAGCACGTCTTTATATAAACACCCCCCGAGTGACTTAGTATTTGTAATCCACATGGTGTCTGCAAGATCCAACCAAAGCGGTATTTTATAATCCCAATTAGGCCGGTGCTTCTTCCATATTCTCATCAAGGCACTTCGGAGAACATGATTGTTAAACACTTTATCCACCCTATCTTCATAAAAAAGATATGCATGCCATCCCAGAACAAGGTCATGACCTTCTATATTCAACAGTTCAGTTTTTGTTTTCCCAAACCAATCTGCTACATGCGTCAATACCGCAGCTTCATAATACAATCGAAGGTTTGGGAGTCTGAGGCCACCTCTTTCACGAGTATCTTGCATTATCTTCATCTTTACTCTCGGTTTTTTCTCCTTCCAAACAAATTTATTTAATGTTGCTTGCCATTCTAACAAGATTTTATCTGATTTAAGCACCGGTATCATCTGGAATAAAAAAATGAATCTAGGTAGAATGTTCATTTTAATTGCTGAAATCCTTCCAAGCAAAGATAGTTGTAACTTTTTCCATACTTGAAGGTCTTTCTGTATCTTTTGCCACAACACTTCATAATTATTTGGAAAAAGTTTTGTATTTGATTCTGCAATTTGTATTCCTAAATATTTGACCTTAGAAACTATTTCGAAACCTGCCAAACTTGCAAGTCTCATTCTTTGAGTCTCTGTCATGTTTTTAACATGACAGAGTTATTTCATTTTCGTTTTATTTTCGTTTTATTTTGATTTAGTCTAAACCCAGACACCATGCCAAATTCTGCTATGATATTTTTCATCTGAATTATTGAATTCAAAGGATGTGAAAGGGTAACAACCAGATCATCGGCAAATGCTCTAGTTCTGTATTCCTTTTGCCTAATAGCTATGCCATTTAAGGAGTCCCGAATTGTATTCAACAAGACTTCCAAGGTTGACTTCCGGTTCCGCCTTCCAGCGGCGACGGACGAGTCTTGGACTCGTTCGCCGCTTTGTCCTTTTTTCTGCCCCCCACCGGGGGTGAGGCACCCCCTTTTTTGGGGCTTCCCGTAGGGCTGGCTTGCCTGGGTCTGTTTCTCCCAGCGGCGGCAGGAGAACGGCCCTTGTCTTCGGCCTAGGTGAGAGGAGGCATGCTGCGGGGGGGGGGGGTTCCCTTTGCCAATGGAGGACGGCAACAAACAGCGAATTTAAAAAGAGCTGAGCGTGCGGGTCGGAAGGCTCCCCGGGGCTTTGGCAGCGAGGTGAAGAGTGAGTGATTTTTTAACATTATTTGTGCTGGCAGCCTGGACTGAAAGAACGTAGAGGGGGGTGTTTGTTTGCTAAACCCCCCCTCGGATTTAAAGCGGCGTTTAGAAATGGCTCCTCGTTGCGAGGAAGCGGATATTTTGTTTCCGGACTGCTTTGAAATCAGCGAAAGTGATTTGCGGCTTGTTTCTTTACAATGTATCTAAGTCCAGCTGGCTTGAAACAATTTTTCTTTGGTTACTTTCTCCTGCTGGCTCTCAGACTGGGCGGTGGTGGATGGCTCCCTTTGTTCCTGAATGACTATTTTTACCTTTGGAAAATTACCAACATCTCTTTGTGAAATGGACTCTCTCTCTCTACTAATGAAGAAATTTCTGGATTAATTGACTCCTTCCCTGAGTGCCTTCTTTGCTAAAATTATTGACTGTGAAAAGTGTTTCTCTGCTGGGTCTTGAATTTTTTACAACTTTCATTTGAACTGTTTTTCTCCTGTTCTGCCTCAGCGGCCCCACCCAAAAAACGCCACCTTAGTGGCACTGACTTTAACAGCTTACCATGGCATCAAAATCAGAATTGGCAGGATTGGAACAAAGAATGTCATCTTTGGAATCAGTGTTACAAGCTCTGGTGAAGGAAATTAAAGCTTTGAGAGAAGATAACAACAGTTTCAAGAAGGATCTTCTGGAAACACGGAAGCAAGTGCTGGAGAACACAGGGAAGACTGAGGAGCTAGAAGGGGGGCTGGTTGGGGCAAAGGGAGAACTTAAAAATGTCAACATTGAAATTGCAGATTTGTCTGGTCATATGTCTAGGATGGATTTTGAAAGGATGTCATATTTTTTAAGATTTCAGAATATTTCTGAAGAATCTGGTGAATGTCTTCCTGAACTCATGAGTACAATTTTAGCAGACTATTTACATAAACCTAAAGATGAGATCAGGGGGGACATTGACCTAGTCTACAGAATAAACTCGACATATGCCAGGATAAATGAAGTACCCAGAGAGATACATATGAAATTTGTTAGAAGGTCAACCAGAGAGGGAATTTTGAAGGCGCAGAGAGGGGGGCCGTTAAATTATCAACAAAAGGAAGTCGCCATCTTGAAGCAGATCCCAAAAAAGATTAGAGAGATGAGAAGGAGGTATTCCTTCTTATCCAAAAAATTGTTTGACCATGGGGTCTGGTTTAAGTGGGCAATGCCGGAAGGGATGTTGGTGTTCTGGGATGAAGGAAGAGTAAGGATTAAAACAGTTGTTGAGGCGGAAGCCTTTCTTAAAAAACATTCCTCTGTCCTGGGAGACGATTCAGGGGGCGGCAGGGGGGGCCACGGCCCCGCCCACTGGGGGCCAAGGAGGAGAAAAAGATACAATTGCCAAGAGACTTAGATCGAAAAAATAGCTTTGCTTTTTTTTAATTATTATTAATATTGTATAACCTTTATATCTGGATGTTTGCACATGACTGTTAGCATAGAATTGAGAATTTAAGAAACATGTACTTATTTTCACCTTGTAGTATTTTTGGAAAAATGTTCTTTCAATATTTTATTATGAAGCCCTGGAAGGTTTTTCCGACGCAAAAGCTCTTAAAATGTTTCTGTATTCCCTACCCCTTTGGAAAATGGTAAAAACCAATAAAACTTTTTCAATATAAAAAAAAAAGACTTCCAAGGTTAAAATAAATAACAATGGAAATAATGGGCAACCTTGTCTTGTACCTTTTTGTATCTCGAAAGTTGTAGACAAGTTTCCATTAATAATAAGTTGTGCATTTTGTTGCTGATAAATTGCTCCAATCGCCTGTCGAAATCGTGGTCCCATATCCATCTTTTCCAAAGTCTTGGTTAGAAAATTCCAGTTCACTCGATCAAAGGCCTTCTCCGCGTCCAAGAAAACCAGCACTGCAGAGATCTGCTTATTCTTATCAAGATAGTCAATTAAGTCTATGAGTTGCCTTACATTCTCCTTCATGTGTCTACCTTCAATAAATCCTGCTTGGTCATAATGAATAACCTCTTGGATAACTGGCATCAATCTGTTAGCTAGTACTTTAGCAAATATTTTATAATCTGTGTTCAGAAGAGATATCGGTCTGTAATCCTCTGGTTTCTTAGGGCCATCTTTGTCTTTGGGTATCAATGATATAAAAGCCGCTTTCCATGAGAAAGGTATTTTACCTCCTTGCTGTATATTGCAAAATAGTTCTGTAAGATATTCAATCATTTCAGATTGTAGTTTTATAGTACATTGCAGTCAAACCATCAGTCCCTGGAGCCTTGGCTAGTTTAAATTGATTTATAGCTAAAATAATCTCATCAGCCATTATCAAACGTTCCAAATTTGCCTTTTGAAGCACGGATATTTTGGTAACCCTTTTTCCTTCCAAAAAATCATCCACTGACTTGTTCTGTATATTGTCCTGTGCATATAACTTAGCATAATAGTCCACAAATGATTTTTTAATCAAATCTTGTTGATATACCGTTTTCCCTCCATACTCAATTCTGTCAATAATTCTATTATTCGTGTTCTTTCTCAAGGTGTAAGCCAACCACCTGCCAGGTTTGTTAGCATTAGCAAAGGTGTTATGTTTGGCAAATTGTAAGTTGGTTGCTGTTAGTTCTGATATAAGCATTTGAAATTGATCTTTCAACAGCTTTATCGCCATCTGGAGTGCCCCATCTTTTGGAGTTGCTATAAGTAACTGCTCCTTCTTTTTTATTTCATCTTCCAATTCCATTCTCTTTTTCTGTCTGCTTTGTTTATGTTTAAAATTCATATGTATCAGGACCCCACGCATATAAGCTTTACTTGCATCCCAAACTGTTTCAATGGGAGTACCCTTATTCATATTAAAACTAAAAAATTCCTTCATGTGTTTTTTAAGTTCATCAACATTTTTTTCATATCTAAATGAATTTTCATTTACTCTCCATGACCTTCTTGACCTCTTCCCTAGCTCAATCTCTAACCACACCGGGCTATGATCAGTTAGTGTCCTGGAAAATATCTTGGTTTTCTTAGCTTTGGGAAGTAAATCCGGTGTTAGCAAAAAAAAATCAATCCTTGAGAAGGATTTATGTCTATCTGAATAAAAAGAAAAGTCCATCTCGTTTGGATGTTGTATCCTCCAAACATCTTTCAGTTCCAAGTCGTCTTGTAATTTAAAAAAAACCTGTGGTAATTTGGTAGTAAATTTAGTTATTGTTCTCTTATCTATCCTTGGGGAAATCACTCCATTCCAATCTCCCATAATTAAAATACTCTTAAAATTCCAATCCAAAATTTTTAAGTGAAGCATCTTATAAAAGCTTTCTTGTTGTTGATTAGGTGCATATATTCCTACCACCAAAATAGGACCAAAATCTGTCTCAAGTTCAATTGCTATATATCTACCACTATCATCCGCCTCTATAATTTTAGCTGAAAATCTTTTATTTATATATATCACCACTCCATTTTTCTTTACCAAATTAGAGGCTGCATAAAATGTTCCCAATCTTGGATTCGCTAAATACTTCTGATCTTGCAGCCTAATATGAGTTTCTTGAAGGCAAACAACATCATTATTAAATTGCTTCAGATAATAGAATATTATTTTCCTTTTTTGTGGAGAATTCAATCCATTCACATTCCAAGATAATAATTTAAACATCTTTTGGCCTAATCTGAAGCGTTGAGAGCATTTGCTGAAGATCTCTCTCCACAAGACTAACCTTCGGCCCTGCTCCTCCCATAGCTTCAATTTGCTTCTTGCCTTTGTCCCTCTTGGCACATTGTACTTAGGGCTTCCCCTGCTTCTGAGATTCTTGCATTTGTCTAGTCGTAGATCTAGTAACACGTTGTTCCACTGGCTTAAGTAATGGCATTTCAATGAGGGTCTTGGACGATTCCTCCAAGGAAGAACTTAAAAGAAATCCAGAAGGATCCACTTGAGATCCACCTACAGCACCCTGGGCTTCCTTCTCTTTTTGCGTCTGCTTTATTTGTTCTTCTGTCTCTTTCTCAAACAGCCTCTGCTCTAAAACATCCAAATCTGCTGGTGTTGGTGTAGATGTGCGTGGGGGCGTTGCACTTGCCTTCAGTATTTCATAATAAAAATCTCTTGCCTTGTCTATAGTATTCAAACGATACCTCACCCCTTCATATCTGATTATAACACCCATTGGAGCATCCCACCTATACTGTATCTCTCTTTTCTTCAGCTCCACTACCAAAAATCCAAAATCCCTTCTAAACTTTAACATCACTGGTGGTAGCTCCTTGAAAACACCAATCATATTCCCATCTATATGAAGAGAAGAGTAAAAAGACTTCTGCAAAATATCATTTCTAAAGTTTCTCTCAGTAAAATATATCACAACATCTCTTGGTAATTGCCTTTGTAATGCTATACGTGAATTTGCTCTGTAAATTTTATCAATCTTAGCAGAAATTTCATCAGGATCATCCACTTTTAATAACGTGGCCAAAGCATCGGCACAAACTTTTCTTAAGTCCTCTCTAGGATTTTCTCTTAAACCCCTCAGTCTAATGGCGTACTCCATAGATCTAAATTGTATCATAATAATCTCATTATCCATCCTTTGCATATTCCCCTCCATTTCCACAAATTTCAGATCCGTTTCTTTCGTTTTAGTTTCCAAATCCAAAACCAGTTGCTCAACCTTGCTATCCACCTTAAGAACAACTTCTGACAAACCCGTGGCTATTGCTTGCATGTTTTTATCAAGCTGATCATGCTTTTTTATGGTATCCTGGACCATTTCTTTAACCTCATTAATTTCTTTACCTATAAAAGCAATTTCTTTACCAATAAAATTCTTCAAATCCTGGAGGTTTATTGCAGCACCTGGGGGAGCCCCCCCTTGTTCTGTTGCCATGCTTAAAAAAAAGAAAACACTTCTTCCCAACTTTCTCACAAAATACTCTTCCAAGTAGATCAGGTTATATAAACTAACTTTAGAGTTGTTTATAGATGTTTCAGCCGTTCCACCTTTACTCCCTTTCCGCCTCCAGCTGTCACAAATCAGTTAACTTTTGTTTTCTTTAAGTTTTCAGCTATAAATTAATGCCATTTTGAAGCCTTTGTTCTGAATCCTTTTTTCTAAGCCCGCGCCTTTCAAACTCAGCGGTACCGTTCTTTAACAAAATTTTTCAAACTTTAAACTTAAGATACTTGCAAATATTTCCTTCTTGGGCTGCTTGGAGTATATTTAAAAGTTGTTCACGGCGTCTTGCTCCACTAAATCCTTAGCAGAGGATCCCAGTAGACCGGAGTTTAAAGCAGCTGCGAAGGGGGGCTCTCCTTGCCCACACCCCAGAGGCTATAAAACCTTCTGGGGAGCTTCACAAGTGGCTCTACCCGACAGCGCTAACTCTCTCCTAAATTCCTGAGGAGTTTGGAGTGTCCAAGGCGTTTACGATCTTTAAAAAAACGCCTCTACAGGCTACTGAGTCGGCAAGCTCAAAAAAAGCCTGCCCGCGACGACCGTAGCACAACCCAGAAGTCCTCAAGGTAGTTGATTCAAATGGCAAAGTTAATTAATCCTTGTTCACTCCCCATCAGAGAGCTCGTTTGGGCGCCGCTTCTTCCGAGGGGGGGCTAAAGAAAAATAAACCTCCCCCTCTATTTTCCGTTTAAGTTGATTAAACAAAACTCACATTATTTCTGTCGCTTATCCTCTATCAGCAAGCCGGGAACTTGGTAGAGCCCTCCATCGCCGGCGTTCCAGCCACACATTCAATTTAAAGTGTTTCCTCCGGAATCCATCGGGTGAAGAGGCAGAGTTTGCCCCTCGTCCTAGGGCGAGGCTGGAAAGACCCCCACCAGCTGGCTTATATTTTTGCCCACCCAAAAAATGTACCATGGCCTTATTTTCAGGACATGTCATGTTTTCGGGAAAACATGGTATTAGTTTGGGAAAGAGTAAGAGGAAAACATTATTTCAAGATTCCAATGTGGCTTTTGGCAATGGAAGCATTGATGCAGCCAAACTTTATTAAGATGGAAAATATTAAATATAAAAACATTTTATCAGAAAGGGGAGAATTAAAAAGGAAACAAGTTAGATCGGGATCGGATCCTGCCTCATACATCCTCACGGCCGATTCGCTCCCACAGAGAGGGACTTCTCCGGGTGCCGTCCACTAGACTTTGTCAGCGGGCAACGCCCAGGGGAAGGGCTCTCTCTGTGGCGGGCCCAGCCCTCTGGAACGACCTTCCCCCGACATTAGAACAACTACGGACCTCCGCTCCTTCCGTCTAAAATTAAAAACACACCTTTTCTGCTTGGCCGGCCTAGGGTAGTCTCTCTATCTATGGGGTTTTTTAGTAAATTTAATTGGGAATTTTAGTGAACGTCAATTGGGAATTTTAGCACAGGAATAATGTTTAATTTGCCTTTTAATTATGTATGTATATTTGTATATGTATATTTATTGTCTTTTATCTTCCCTGTGCACCGCTCCGAGTCCCCTGGGGGAAAGGGAGCGGTCTATAAATTAAAGTTTATTATTATTATTATTATTATTATTATTATTATTATTATTATTATTATTATTAGAAGAACGAGGGATAGATTGTATTTTCAGCTTTGGTATACAAAGTTGAAAATACAATCAAGATATGAAAAAGA
Source organism: Rhabdophis nuchalis (assembly GCA_039707465.1). Lineage (NCBI taxonomy): Eukaryota > Metazoa > Chordata > Lepidosauria > Squamata > Natricidae > Rhabdophis > Rhabdophis nuchalis. Next base: position 70,251,735 of record CM077648.1, read on the forward strand.
TGCAAAGTTTTATAGTTTTTATTTGGAGTTGACAGAATTGGATGAAATACTCACAGGAACCGAAGAGCAAATGATTAAGAAATTATATAATTATTTACTTCGTGTGTTAAGTTAGAAGAAGAAGAAGTAAAAGAAACAAGGTAGCATGGGCAAAAAAAATTAGATATACAAAGTGGCAGCAATTATGGGAAAGGAATTATAAATTAACAATGGCAACAGCATATAAAGAGAATTTGTGTTAAATGTTTTATAGATGGCATGTGTCACTGGAAAGATTGGCAAAAATGTTTAAAAATAAATCAACCAAGTGTTGGAAGTGTCACCAGACGCTAGGATCATATTATCATATGTGGTAGATATGTGCAGAGGCAAAAACATATTGGGCAAAAATTTGTATGTGGTTGGAAAGGATGATACAGCAGCATATTGATTTAAAGCCGAAACTGTTTGTGTTGGGTATTTTATCAGAGAAAAATAGTAAAGAATTGTAATTATTTAATTATTAATGTAATAACTGCAGCTAGAATTCTATTTGCACAAAATTGGAAAAAGGAAATAATTCCCTCAGAGGGAGAGGTAATTAAAAAAAATTAGATTGTGCAGAAATAAACAGATTAATGTTGTCAATTAAAGAGAAGGAAGAATCAGAGTATTATAAGTTATGGTGATGTTTTTATCACTTGATAGAAAATATAGACAAAAAGAAACAAAAAAATGAATAATTTGGAAAAGAATGCAGAATTATAGGGAAGGAGTTGAATTAAAATAGGGATCGGATCCTGCCCCATACTTCCTCACGGCCGATTCGCTCCCACAGAGAGGGACTTCTCCGGGTGCCGTCCACTACACTTTGTCAGCGGGCGACGCCCAGGGGAAGGGCCTTCTCTGTGGCGGGCCCAGCCCTCTGGAATGACCTCCCCCCCGACATTAGAACAACCACGGACCTCCGCTCCTTCCGTCAGAAATTAAAAACATACTTTTTCTGCTTGGCCGGCCTAGGTTAGTCTCTACCTTGCAGGGTTCAGGGAACATTAGTTTTAAAATGGGGATTTTAGTGCAGGGACAATTGAATTTAATTTGTTTTTATTGATTGTATTTATTCCTGTATATATTTTTTATGTGTTTTAATTTTTCCCTGTACACCGCTCCGAGTCCCCTTGGGAGAGGACGCGGTATATAAAAATAAAATATTATTATTATTATTATTATTATTATTATTATTATTATTATTATTATTATTATTATTATTATTATTATTATTATTATTATTATTATTATTATTATTAAAAGGCAATTGAAATGTAAAGGCAAAGGTAAGATAAAAATAGATTTAAAATGATGTAACTGTTATATATGATGACACAAAGATTGTACCCAGATGACACACAGTAAGATTAATGATGTAAGAGTGGTTATGGAAAAATAAAAAAAACTTTAAAAAAAACTTGAAGAAGAATACAAACTCAGGATAATACTTGTAAAGAATGTTGAGTAGCAATTTTGCTGAGCAGTAATAGCATTCTAAATCAGCGGTGTCAAACTCAATTTCAACCAGATTTCCGGTTTGATGTTGTGTTGAGATCAGATACAAGGAGTGGGGCTCCGTGAATTTGTGCTGAATCCTCCTCATTGGAGGGTTTCCCAAGTAAAGAATGGAGGGCACTCTGAAGGTTGCCCAGAGTGGCGGCTCTCCAGCTGGACCAGGGATTCCCTCCCACCCAATCATAAAAAGGAGAGGCAGGCATTATGGCTGCCGTGAAGCTGGAGCAGCCAAAGAAACAAATAATGTGCTGGTGCGATGTAGATGAACAGTAATTGGAAATGGGTGAGGTAATTCTTTTTTTATCTCTAATATAACCCCAAAGAAAATAAACCCTGGAAAAGAGACTCTTTGAAATGCTTGTCAAGGCGGCAAATAATTACAGAGAGAAAAATTATAGACGTGAAAGAAAAGGAACTTAAAGGGAGACATTAAATAATAATACGACATTAAATAATAACGATTATTTAACAACATTAAATAATAATACGATATTGAAAGAGAAAGGTTTTGTACAGAAAATGGAAAAAGAATTGGCCTTCTTCTTGAAAGAAAATAAAAAAGAAGATACATCTATGCAGAATCTTTGGGATACAATGAAGGCCTTTACTAGAGGTCTGATAATAGATTACACAAGAAGAAACTTAAAGAAAAGACAAGCATGTAAAGGCTTAGAGAATGATTATAGGATATTGGAAAAAGAGCTACAGAAATCTCCACAAAAAAAAGACATTAGAATAAAAATGGATACAATTAAATATAAAATAAATCTACTGGAAAAGGAGGAAATGGCACAAAAAATTAGAGCACTAAACAAAACTACTTTGAAAATGCAAATAAGCCAGGCAGATGGTTGGCATACAAACTGAAAAAGGAGAGAAAGGTAAAGAAAATACAGCAATTAAGAAATGAACAAGGACAAATTCAGTATGGAAATGTTGAAAAGAAGAAAATTATACAAGACTACTATGCTAAGTTGTATGATCAAGATAATATAGAAGCGGGAGGAGTTAAGCAATATTTACAAGAACCTAATCTTCCCTGAATACCAGACGATACTAGAACTATATTAGAAGGCAAAATAACAATGATGGAGTTAACTGAAGCTCTTAAAAAACAAAACAATGGGAACGTCTACCAGTGGAATTCTATAAAACACTAGAGGAATCCTTGTCTCTCCCTCTTTTAGAAGTTATGAATGAAGTGATGTCTGTGAACAGAATACCTAAATCATTAGAAGCATATATTACATTGCTCCCTAAAAGAGGAGGCAGACATTACACAAATTAACAACTATAGACCAATCTCCTTGCTAAACTCAGACTATAAGTTATTTGCATCAATACTGGCAGAGAGACTTAAAAAATATTTAAATAGGTTTATCTACCCAGATCAAAATGGATTTTTACCAAAGAGACAAATTAAAGATAATATGAGAATAATTTTGGACACCTTGGAGTACTACGAGGCTCATCCTGAAAAACAAATGGCTTTGATGTTTCTTGATGCGCAGAAGGCTTTTGATAATGTGAATTGGGATTTATGTTTCAACAAATGGAACAAATGAACTTTGGTAAGAAATTTATTCAAGCCATACAATCTGTATATCATAAACAAACAGCCAAGATAATGATAAATGGAGAACTCACAGATTCTATTGAAATAAAGAGAGGTACGAGAAAAGGCTGTGCATTATCACCTTTACTTTTTGTCTTAACACTAGAAGTTTTAAATAGAAAGATTAGACAAGAGGAGGAAATAAAAGTAATGACAATTAAAAAAGAAGAATACAAGTTGCAAGCGTTTTATTTATTTATTTATTTATTTATTTATTTATTTATTTATTTATTTATTTATCGAATTTCTATACCGCCCTCTCTCCCAAGTGGGACTCAGGGCAGTGCACAGGAGTAATAAAAATATAAATATAAATATACAAACAATCAAATAGATTTAAAATTGAATTAAATAAATTTGGCCCGTGCTAAAACATAATTTAAACCCAACTAAAATCAGTAATAAAAACAGCTATGCCAGGCCGGCCGCATGAAAGAAGTATGTTTTTAGTGACCGATGGAAGAGGCGAAGGTCTGTGATTGTACGGAGGTCGGGGGGCAGGTCGTTCCAGAGGGCTGGGCCTGCCACAGAGAAGGCTCTTCCCCTGGGAGTCGCCAGCCGGCATTGTCCGGCGGACGGCACCCTAAGGAGGCCCTCCTTGTGGGAGCGGACAGGTCGGGTGGAGGTATGTGGCAGGAGGCAGTCCTGCAAGTAACCAGGACCCATGCCATGGAGCGCTTTAAAGATGGTCACTAAGACCTTGAAACGCACCCAGAAGGCCACAGGCAGCCAGTGCAGCTCGCGCAGGAGAGGTGTTATATGGGAGTGTCTTGAGACTCCTAAAATCCCTCGAGCGTCCGCATTCTGCACTAACTGGAGCCTCCGGGTGCACCTCAAGGGGAGCCCCATGTAGAGAGCATTGCAGTAGTCCAGGTGGGAAATGACAAGAGCTTGAGTGACCGTGTGTAAGGCGTCACGATCCAGAAAGGGGCGCAACTGGCATATCAGGTAGATCTGATAGAAGGCCCCCTTGGCTACGGTCGTCACGTGATCATCCAAGGACAGCCGAGAGTCTAGGAGGACACCATTTCATTTTCATTTCATTTTATTTCATTTTATTCGATTTACATACCGCCCTATTTTCACCTAAAAGGGACTAGGCGCGGTGCACAGAAAGATAAGGTATGGCCCTCCGCTCTAACGAGGGCCCACCTTGATGAGGGATTATGCAATCAAGAGAGGTGGGCGAAACACAGATGTAGGGTTTTTTTAGTTAAAAGTCTGATTCGGGTTTTAGGGGTTTTTAGGGTGGAGGGTGGGGTGAGTCAGGCTGGGGGTGGGAATGTTATTAGGTCGGCGAGCAGAGTGGAGAAGGAAGCGGAAGGGTCCATTAAGAGGGGGGATACATAAGCCGTTTCCATTGAGGGTCTACCCATCAAGACGGTCGTAGGGAGGGGTAGGTGCGAGGGGAGACAGGTTTCTTTTTCCCGGTTGGGGGCACAAGGCCGTTGCTTACAAGCGGTCAGATGCCACAACCCCCGCAGGCTAGGTGGTCAGGGATTACAGAGTCAGGGCCCGAGGCTGATGTTTTGCAACGCCAGGTCCGTGGTCAACAAAGCCCCCCTCGTCCACGATCTTGTGTTGGAGGGGGAGCCGGACCTGGTGGGAATAGCGGAGACCTGGCTGGGCCACGAGGGAGGACTTCCCCTCGTAGAAATGTGCCCGCCAGGTTACCGCACTTTTCATCAGCCACGGGTCCTAGGCAGGGGTGGAGGGGTAGCGGTTATTGTTAGGGAAAGTCTTGAGCCGAGAGAGACCACTGTACCACAGACCACCAGCTGTGAGTCCCTCTGTGTGAAGTGGGGCCTAGGGAGGCAGTTGGGCGTGCTGATTGTATACCTGGCTCCCCGCTATGTAACAGCAGCCCTGCCTGAGCTCCTTGAGGTGATCGCCGAGATGGCGGTTGAGACCCCCAGACTGGTTGTCATGGGGGACTTCAACCTGCCATCGGTAGGCGAATCATCAGAGGCAGCTCGGGAGTTCATGGCCTCCATGACGGCCATGGACCTGACCCAAGTAATTCAGGGCCCCACGCACGAAGGAGGACACACGCTGGACTTAATTTTTGTCTCTGGTCAGTGGAAGAGTGATCTGGGTATAGGGGACGTAGCCACCATACCCCTGTCATGGTCAGACCACTCACTTCTCCGGCTCGACTTTCCAATCGCCACACCCCACCGCGGGGAGGCGGAACCGGATTCACCTATATGGTTCCGCCCCAAGCGCCTGATGGACCCGGATAGGTTCCAGACGGTGCTTGGGCCATTACCTATGTCCTTGACCTGCGCCCCGACGGAGGACCTGGTGGCCGTATGGAATACTGTGGCCACGGGGGCCTTGGATCGGGTCGCGCCCTTGCGGCCTCTCCTGCGGCGACGAGTCACCCAGGCTCCCTGGTTTACCGAGGAGCTGAGGGGGATGAAGCGCCACAAGAGAGGAGATGGAGATCCACACGGTCTGAATCTGACCGAACACAGGTGAGAGCCTTGTGGCGTTGAGAGTAGCTAAACGTCATCATTGTGCCACTCTCATCGCATCCGCAGATAACCGCCCTGCCGCCCTGTTTAGGGTGATCCGCTCCCTCCTTCAACAGAGGGTGCGGGAAGCCCCTTTGCAGGGTAGAGCAGAGGAATTTGGGGAATATCTGCAGGATAAAATCGCTCAGATTCGGAGCGAGTTGGCCTCCATCGAAAGTGGCCCAGTGGGATGCCCCGAGGCAGATCTTGAGACAGTTTTGTGGGAAGAGTTTGACTCTGTTACTTCCGAAGATATGGACAGGTTACGTGGGCGACTGCGAGCGACCACATGTTTATTGGACCCGTGTCCCTCCTGGCTTGTACTGGCATCCTGGGAGGTTACACGAGGCTGGCTCCAGGAGGTGGTCAACGCTTCCTTGAGTGAGACGGCATTGGTCGCGTTGGTGGATGATCTCTGGAGGGCCACCTCCTCCATCCTGGTCCTATTAGACCTCTCAGCGGCTTTTGATACCATCGACCATGGTATCCTATTGCATCGGCTGGAGGGGTTGGGGGTGAGGGGCACCGTGTTACGGTGGTTCTCCTCCTACCTCTCCGGTCGATTGCAATTTGTGTTGGCAGGAGGGCAGAGGTCGACCTCGAGACCCCTCACTTGTGGGGTGCCTCAGGGGTCGGTCCTCTCGCCTCTCCTGTTCAACACATATATGAAGCCGCTGGGCGAGATCATCTGTGGTTTCGGGGTAGAGTACCATCTCTACGCTGATGATACGCAGCTGTATATATCTACCCCAAACCACCCCAACGATGCCGTAGAGGTGATGTGCCAGTGACTGGAAGCCGTGCGGGCCTGGATGGGAAGCAACAGACTCAGACTCAACCCGTCCAAGACCGAGTGGCTGTGGTTTCCGGCATCCCGGTACAACCAGTTGACTCCATCACTGCCCATAGGGGATGAACATCTAACCCCTGTGGACGGGGCACGCAACTTGGGCGTCCTCCTTGATGCACGGCTGTCCATGGAAGATCAAGTGTCCATGGAAGATCAAGTGACGGGTGTAGCGGGACTTCCTTCCGGTTTCCTGGAGGCGACGGTCGAGTCCTGGGACTCGTTCGCCGTTTTGTTTCTTTTACGGGGCAGGGACTCCCGCCGTACGGTCGGCTCGCTGGGATTTCCCTATCCCGACGGCGGTCGGGTGGGGTCCTTGTCCTCGACCCAGGAGTAGAAGAACATGCTGCGGGGGGCTTGATTCCCTTCGCTGAAGGAGGACTGGAACACCTAATGGTTCGCGAGAGGGCTGAATCGCTGGAGTTGGAGGCAAAGCCGAGACTCTAGCTGCAGAGTGGATTGTGAGTGACTTTCTCTTTCTGCTTGCAACTTTTGCTTTACAAAACGATGGAGGGGGGAGTTTGTGGAACCCCCCCTTGGAACGGAAGAAAAGCGGCGTTTTGAAACTGCTCTCAGGCTTGAGGAAGCGGAGAAACCTGCATTCAAACTTTTCTAAACGTGAGTGAAAGTCTTTCCAGAATGATTGTGGATACTTAGAATCGAAGTCTGGCAACAAAGAATCAATTTTCCACTTTGTTAACTCCCGGCGGCTTTCAGATGGGCGGGGAAGATGGCGTTCCTTTGTTCTCCTGAGACACACTCTTCATGGATGATTGCTGACATTCCCCTGTGCCTCTCTTTTTCTTTACTTATGATTGTTTGTAATTGATTAATTGGTCCTTTCCCTGAAGTGCCTTTTTTCTTCTATTTGATTGTAAAAATTTGGTTCCTCTCTGGACTTTAACTAGGCAACAATTAAGACTTTGTTTATTGGAATTGCTTGTCTTCTGCCTCACTAGCTCCTGTCCAGCAGATGCCATTTTACTGACACAGACTTAAATCATTCACCATGGCTTCAAAAAAGCAGACACATCAGCCTAAAATCACCTCGATGTTACCTGAAAAACCTGATACGGATGCTAGATTAACAGCAATGGAAGAAACTCTTTTTTTTTTAATAATTTTTTTTTATTTATTCTTATAAAAATAAAATCATACAAACATAATTTTAAACATATTGCCATCACAGCGCGAGAAAGCATAACATTTAAATAACCAAACTTAACATTACTGTCCTAATAATAGGCCTAATATTTAACACCAACATTTACACTATATACAGCCATCTACTCAACGTACCTACTTCATCAATTCTTATTCGTCCTTTAATTTCTGATTAATATTATTTACCAATATCTGATTTAAACATATATTATTGCTTCAGTTGTTATTATTCGGTCGTTCCCGTACCCAGCTATACCACCTCTTCCACGAGTTATAGAATTCTGAGTCCTTTTTTCCTTTAATTAATTTTGTTAATCTATCCGATTCTGCACATTCATTAATTTTATTTATTACTGCCCTATCCATTGGTATTTGATCACTCTTCCATTCCTGGGCAAAAGCCAATCTTGCCGCAATAATTATGTGCAACACCAAAAACCATATCTCCATGTTGATATCTGGGGGTTTGAGTCCTAACAGGAAGGTTTCAGGTTTCAAATCTAATTGATGTTGGGTGATTTCTATTAACCACTGCCTGATTTTTTTCCAGTATTTAATCGCCATTGGGCAGGTCCACCACTGATGGAAATAGGTCCCCTCTCTGTGACCACATTTCCAGCAATTAGGCATGGTCCCCGGGAACATTCTGGCAAGTCTTGCCGGGGGTAGATGCCACCGATATATCATTTTATATGTATTTTCCTTATACGAGGCTGCCATAGTCAATTTCATATTTTTGAACCAAATTTCTTCCCAACTTTGAAAGTCCAATGTGCGTCCTATATTCCGTCCCCAAGCAATCATGCAGTCTTTGACCACTTCTTCCCCTACGTCTAATAACAATAGATGTCCGTAACACTTGGAGAGCATCCCTTTCTGTTCGAAAAAGAACCTTGTCCAGTTCTTGTTTATAAGGATATATACCTTCAGTCTTCTGATCTTTTTTGTACCTTGAGAATATCTGGGAATATGGCCACCAGTCGATATGGTACCCTTGCGAAGCTAATGATTCCCTGGTCTTCAAGTTCCCCTGTGAATCTAAGATCTCTTCATATGTCAAGATCTTCTCCCCTCTATATCGTGTTGGGTAAACAAGGGCTTCCTGAGTAGAGATCCAGCATGGCACCTTCAAGTATAACTTCCTTCTCAACTTCTCCCAAGAATAACTCAAGGTCCTACGCACCAAGTGGTCATTGAAGTGTTTGGGTCGCTCTGAACCGGGCCAAATATAATAGTGCCAACCATACTGTAGGCCCCAGCCTTCAATAGTCAGGAGCCGTGTTCTTCTCAGGGTCATCCATTCTTTAATCCAAATTAATAAAGCCGCCTGATAATAAAGCTGCCAATTGGGGAGACCAAATCCCCCTCTAATTCTAGGTTCCTGCATCATTTTCAGTTTAATTCTAGGTTTTTTACCTTGCCAAATAAATTTTGAGACGGCTCCATTCATTTCGTTAAAGAATTTCTTTTCCAATCTTACAGGGGGCGATTGAAATAAAAATAGCCATTTGGGGAGAATACACATTTTAATAACTGCTATTCTCCCCATAAGGGAGAGTTGCAGGTTCTTCCATCTGCCGAAATCTTGGACCATCTGTTTATAAAGGTAAACATAGTTGTCTTCCTTTATGGAGCTACATCTCCCTGTCAGCCATATTCCTAAATATTTGATTTTATTTACGATCTTCAGACCCACTAGATCTTCAAGTTGGTGCTTCTGTCTTGCGGTCATGTTTTTGTCCAACATTTTGGTCTTATCTTCGTTAAGAAGTAGACCTGCAACGCTCCCAAATTCCCTAATTAGTTCTAACAAATGTGGTCCTGATTCCCTTGGTTCCTCTAAAATGAAGGCCAGATCATCGGCATAGGCTTGCACCTTAACCTCCTACCGTCTAATCCTCAGTCCCTTTATTTCGTTTTTCCATCTTACTTCTCTCAGTAGAGGTTCCAAAGTCAAGACAAATAAGAGCAGGGATAAGGGGCAGCCCTGTCTTGTACCTCTATGGATCTCGATCTTCCCTGTTTGATCTCCCTCAATCAATACCCTTGCTGTTTGTTTTTGATATATGGCTTGAATTGCCCCAATAAATTTTGTGCCAAAATCCATATATTCCATCTGGGATATCATAAAGTCCCAGGAGACCCGATCAAATGCCTTTTGGGCGTCAACAAAAACTACGGCCATCTGTTTATCCGGGCAGGCCTCAAAATATTCCAGGGTATTCATAATCATCCTCAAATTATCCCGTAGGTGTCGGTTGGGGAGGAAGCCATTCTGATCTGAGTGTATGAAGGTATTAAGAAAACAGGTAAGTCTTGCTGCTAACACTGCCGCAAAAATTTTATAATCAGAGTTTAGCAGCGAAATTGGCCTATAATTTCTAATAAGTGACAGGTCAGTCCCTTCCTTGGGAATAATGGAAATAAACGCTTCAGACCACGATGCTGGAGTCTGGGTATTCCTCATCACTCTGTTATACAACTCTGTCATATATTTACCCAGTACCCCAAACATCGCCTTATATAGTTCAACCGGAAGCCCATCTGTACCCAGGGTCTTCCCATTGGCTTGTTTCATCATGGCTGCTTCTACTTCCCCTTCCATTATATCAGCGTTAAGAAGTTGCTTCATAGATTCAGGGACTTGTGGTAGGTCAGATTTAATCAAAAACTGTCTGATTCCTTGTATCTCTTCTCCCCCTTTCTCATACAGTTTGGTAAAAAATTCTTGTGCCACTTTCTTTTTCCCTTCCTTAGTAGTATGGAAGTTTCCATCCAAATCCTTCAACCCCTCTATCCTACGTTATTCGCCTTCCTTCCTTAAGCGGTATGAGAGCCATCTACCTGGCTTATTGGCATTCTCAAAGTAATGTTGTTTAGACCATTTAATCTTAGAGGCTAACTCTTCTTTATCTAGCAAGCTAATCTGATGTTGCCAGAACGTCCTTTCCTCGACCAGGTGTTCCTGCTCATTCCCTTCCTGCATTCTCTGCTCCACTCTACTCAGATTATTCAGGAGTTCTTTCCGTTGTGCTCTTTTAATTTTGCGACAGTTAGCGCTGTATTTAATCAGTAAACCCCTCATAACTGCCTTAGCAGTGTCCCAAGTATTATAAATGGATGTGTCTTCGGTTTTATTCTCTTGGATAAAAAAACTCATCTCTTTTTTAAAAGACCCCATAAAGTCTTCATCTTGCAGAGCCCCCACCCACATTCTCCATCTAGTTTGCCTGTATCCAGGGATCTTCCATGTCAGCCTTATAGGACTATGATCCGCCCATTCATTAGTACCAATTTCTATTCCAGACACCATTCCCCTCAGTTCTGGAGACATCCAGACCATGTCTAAACGTGTCCAGGAGTGGTGTCTGGGGGAGAAATAGGTGTATTGCCTTTTCCCAGGGTTGTGTAATCTCCAAACATCTTGTAGGCCAAATTCCTCCCTTATCTTATGACATATCCTTGGTAGGTTTTTTTTAATTTCTTTCAAACCTCCTTGATTCCCCCCCCCCCCCCCCCGGATATAATCCTGAGTTTTATCCACCACCGCATTAAAATCCCCCAGTAAGCAGATATGATCATATTCCACTTCCCCCAGTCTCCCATACAGATCTTCATAAAAGGCCCTTTGATTAACATTGGGGGCGTATATACCAACCAGAAGGCACTTCCTCTGTCCAATCTCTATCTCTATCATTAAGACCCTTCCTTCCTGATCAGCAAAGATTTGTTGGGCTTTCAACATAAAACACTAAACCTCTCTTTTTTTGTTCTGCTAAGGCAGTAAACATAGTACCCAATTTCCGATGTCTTAGTAGATGCGCATGATCCTTTTTTATATGAGTCTCTTGTAAACAAATAATATCATATTTGAGCTTAGACAATTTATTCAGAATTCTATTTCGTTTAGAGGGGCCATTTAACCCGTTAATATTTACCGACAATAAACATATACATTCCCCCATTATACCTGTCGTTCCTATTCTTTACTGCCCTTTGGTTGTTTCTTGGATTGTCTTGTTTCTCTCTGTGTTGCTAGTGTTGGTCCTCCTTCCCCTTCTCTTATCCCTTCAATTTCCTCTCCTCACCCTATATTATCTGTCCCCATATCATCTTCTTTCGATTCCTCCTGACTCCTACTCTCCGTTTCTGCTTCTCCTTCTCTTTCCAAGTCTGTTGGATTGAATTGCTATTGTATAAAGTCCCTGGCCTCCTGTAGATTCCTAATCCTGACCTTTTTGTCCCTCCATGTCATTAGTAAACCCTCAGGTAACATCCATCGATACAAGATTGCATTTCTTCTTAGTAATAAAGTAAGGAATTGATATTCCCGTCTCCGTTCCCGGACACATCTCGGAACCTGCCTCAGAATAGTGATCTGTCGCCCCTTATATGTTAAAGTTTGGTTCCTAGTACGTTTAAAGAATTCCTCACATAGCGCTCTCTTGTTGAAACGCACATAGATTTCTCGAGGGAGATTATTACGCTTCGCATACCCAGTGAACACCCTGAAAGCCTGATCTATATCCTGCTGCACCTGACTCCTGGCTGTGTCCAGAGACTCTGCCACCATGTCTCCCACAATTTCCTCCAGGTTCTCATCCCTCTCTTCCACCACATTTTGAAGTCTGAGGAAGAAGGAAGATCTTTCCATTTCTAAAAAGGAGATCTCATCCATTAACCTTTTATTAACCATTGGTTGTTTCTGTTCCCATCGATCCATACGTCCCTCACATCTTTCCATTCTTAACTCTACCTCCCGAGTCTTTTCCTCCTGCTTTACCAAAGCCTGCTGAAATTCTCGCATATCTCCACGCAGCTGTTTAATTTCCTCCCTGACCCCTCCCATTTCAGATTTAACATGCGATCGTAGATCTGCAAAGTTTTTAGTCATCGAGTCTTGTATAGCCTGCATCATCCCCTGGAGGGCTTGCATAGACGGGGGTTTACCAGAGGTCAACATGTCTTCCAGTGATCTAGTAGATATCCCCTTGGGGCTTGGGATTGCAGAGGAGGGAAGGATTTTCGTTGTTGATCTAGTGGAGATGGAAGTTGTAGACATAACCGTATTACCCAAAGAGACCACTAGATGGTGATATAGCTCTTCGAATCTCCTCGTTTCTGAGTCCACAACCTTTACTGCTCAGCCGGAAGAGACGTTTAATTAATGAATCATCACCTATTGGATCGGGACGCCCTTCGCACAGTCACTCATGCACTCGTGACATCCCGATTGGACTATTGTAACTCTCTCTACATGGGGCTCCCGTTGAGGTGCACCCGGAGACTTCAGTTGGTCCAGAACGCAGCTGCGCGAGCAATTATGGGAACCGTTAGGTCTACCCACGTAACACCGCTGTTGTGCGAGCTGCACTGGCTGCCTGTTGTCTTCCGGGTGCGCTTCAAGGTGTTAGTTATCATCTTTAAAGCGCTCCATGGCTCGGGACCTAGCTATCTGCGGGATCGGATCCTGCCCCATACATCCTCACGGCCGATTCGCTCCCACAGAGAGGGGCTTCTCCGGGTGCCGTCCACTAGACTCTGTCAGCGGGCGACGCCCAGGGGAAGGGCGCTCTCTGTGGCGGGCCCTGCCCTCTTGAACGACCTTCCCCCCGATATTAGGACAACCACGGACCTCCGCTCCTTCCGTCTGAAACTAAAAACACATCTTTTCTGCTTGGCCGGCCTAGGGTAGTCTCTCTGCTATAGGGTTTTTATTTAAATTATTGGGTATTTTAGTGTTTAATGGGATTTTAGCACAGGTATTAGATTTAATTCGTTTTTATGCTATGTCTGTATATTTATTGTTTTATTTTGTCCTGTGCACCGCCCCGAGTCCCTGTGGGGAGAGGGAGCGGTTCTACAAATTAAATATATTATTATTATTATTATTATTATTATTATTATTAAAATACACAAAAGACTGATGATCTGGAGGTGGGGTTAGCTGGGGCAAAGGGTGAGCTTAAAAGTATTAATAATGAAATTGGGGATTTAACTGGTCATATGTCTAGGATGGATTTTGAAAGGATGTCATATTTTTTAAGATTTCAGAACGTTCCTGAGGCGAGTGATGAAGATTTAACTGATTTAATGTGTACAATTTTAGCAGATTATTTACACAAGCCTAAGGATGAGATAAGGGGGGACATTGATTTGATATATAGAATAAATTCAGCATATGCCAGGATAAATGAAGTACCCAGAGAGATACATATTAAATTTGTTAGAAGGTCGACAAGGGAAAGGATCTTGAGGGCGCAGAGAGACAGTCCTTTAGTTTATCAACAGAAAGAGGTCGCTATCTTGAAGCAGGTCCCGAAGAAGATTAGAGAGATAAGAAGGAAGTATTCCTTCTTGTCTAAAAGATTATTTAAAAAGGGGGTCTGGTTCAAGTGGGTGATGCCAGAGGGAATGTTGGTGTTCTGGGAGGGAGGAAGAGTAAGAATTAAAACAATTGCAGAGGCAGAAGCCTTTCTTAAAAAACACTCCTCAATCCTGGAGGATGAAAATGGGGCAGCGGAGGGTGCTGCGGCCCCGCCCACTGGGGGCCAGGGAGAAGAAGATACAAGTGCCAAAAGACTTAGATCTCGAAAGTGACTTTATTTCAATATAACATAATAATTGTTTGGATGTTTATACATGTTTGCTAGCATAGTTTTTTACAATGATATATTTGCATTTCTCTCCACTTTGTAGTACAAATGAAAGTTAAATGTATTATCTATATTTTGTTATGAAGTCTCGGAAGGCGTCGACGACTTCGGCGTGAAAGTTCTCAAAATGTCTTTTTACACCTTACCCTTTACCCTATTTGTACAAAATTTATAAAACCCAATAAAACTTTTTTCAAAAAAAAAAAAAGTGACGGGCGTAGCCAGGAGGGCGTTTTACCAGGTCCGCCTGGTCCGCCAGTTGCGTCCCCTATTGGACCGGGATGCCCTTTGCACAGTCACTCATGCTCTCGTGACATCCTGACTGGACTACTGCAATGCTCTCTACATGGGGCTCCCCTTGAGGTGCACCCGAAGACTTCAGCTTGTCCAGAATGCAGCCGCACGGGCAGTTATGGGAACCTCTAGGTTTTCCCATGTAACACCGCTCCTGCGCGAGCTGCATTGGCTGCCTGTCGTCTTTCGGGTGCGCTTCAAGGTGTTGGTTATCATCTTCAAAGCGCTCCATGGCACGGGACCTAGCTATCTGCGGGATCGCATCCTGCCCCATATATCCCTGCGGCCGATTCGCTCCCACAGAGAGGGACTTCATCGGGTGCCGTCCACTAGGTTATGCCAGTGGGCGACGCCCAGGGGAAGGGCTTTCTCTGTGGCGGGCCCGACCCTCTGGAACGACCTTCCCCCCGAAATTAGAACAACCACGGACCTCCGTTCCTTCCGTCAAAAATTAAAAACATACTTCTTCTGCTTGGCCGGCCTAGGGTAATTAAACTGTTTTTAGGGGTTTTTAGGGCTTAGTTTTAGTTTTTATATGGGATTTTAGCGCAGGGTGAGTTTAATTCGTTTTAACTTGTATTCTGTATTCTGTTTGTGGTTTTTATTAGTATTTTAATTCCCTGTGCCCCGCCTCGAGTCCCTTCGGGGGAGAGAGCAGGTTATAAATTAATAATAATAATAATAATAATAATAATAATAATAATAATAATTATTATTATTATTATTATTATTATTATTATTATTATTATTATTATTATTATTATTATTATTATTATTATACCCAAAAATACATACAAAATATAAAAGACAATTAAATTATTAAATCTGTGCTAAAATTTAGATAATATAAAATTAAAACCAATAAATATCAAAATTTAAAATTATTCCCTTAGTCTATGTCAGGCCGGCTAGATGAAAGAAATGTGCTTTTAACATCCAACGGAAGAGTCGTAGGTCCGTGATGGTACGGATATCGGGGGGCAGGTCGTTCCAAAGTGCCGGACCCGCCACAGAGAAGGCTTTTCCCCTGGGCGCCGCCAGCCGGCATTGAGGAGGCCCACTCTGTGGGAGCGGACAGGTCGAAGGGAGGCGGTCTCTCAAGTAACCAGGATCCGTGCCATGGAGCGCTTTGAAGATGGTGACTAACACCTTGAAGCGCACCCGGAAGACCACAGGCATCCAGTGCAGCTGGCATTACAGTAGTCCAGGCAGGAAATAACGAGGGCTTGAGTTACCGTGCGTAGGGCATCCCGATCTCAAAAGGGGCGTAACTGGCGTATCAGGTAAACCTGATAGAAGGCCCCCCTGGCCACGGCCATCACATGGTCGTCCAAGGACAGCCGTGAATCCAGGAGGACGTCCAAGTTGCGAGCCCTTTCCGCGGGGGTCAATGACTCGCCCCCAATAGCCAGCGATGGAGTTAACTGGCTATATCGAGATGCCGGAAACCACAGCCACTCAGGTCTTGGACGGGTTGAGTCTGAGTTTGTTCCTCCCCATCCAGACCCGCACGGCCTCCAGACACTGAGACAGCACTTCCACGGCATTGTTGGGGTGGCCAGGGGTAGAATTGTACAGCTGAGTGTCATCAGCGACCGGTCAGAGAGGTAGGAAGAGAGGCACTGTATTGCAGTGGTTCTCTTCCTACCTCTCAATCCCAACCCCTCCAGCCAATGCAATAGGATACCATGGTCGATGGTATCGAAAGCCGCTGAGAGGTCTAATAGGGCCAGGACAGAGGAACAACCCCTGTCTCGGGCCCTCCAGAGATCATCTACCAACGTGACAAATGCCGTCTCCGTGCTGTGCCCAGGACAGAAGCCGGACTGGCGCAGGTCTAGATAAACGGTTTCCTCCAGGTGTCGGGAGAACTGTTGAGCTACCACTCTCTCTACAACCTTAGCAAGAAAGCTAAGGTTGGAGACCGGATGGTAATTAACCAACAATGCTGGGTCCAGGGAAGGCTTCTTGAGGAGGGGTCTCACCACCGCCTCTTTCAGGGTGGCCGGAAGAGACCCCTCGCTCAAAGAGGCGTTCACTATCTCCTGGAGCCAGCCTCGTGTGACCTCCTGGGAGGCCAGTACTAACCAGGAGGGACACGGGTCCAATAAACATGTGGTAGCGTTCAGTCGTCCCAACAACCTGTCCATGTCATCTGAAGTCACAAAGTCAAATTCTTCCCATAAAACGGTCAAGACCTGCCTCCGATTGCCCGCCCGGACCAACCTCATTGGAGACCAACTCGCTCTGGATCTGAGCGACTTTATCCAGCAGATATTGTCCAAACTCCTCTGCATGACCCTGTAAAGGAGCTTCCCGCGGCCCCTGTTGGAGAAGGGAGCGGGTCACTCTAAACAGGACAGCAGGGAGGTTATCTGCGGATGCAATAAGGGCGGCGAGATAATTACGTTTCGCCGCCCTTATCGCCACGAGGTAGGTCGTCAAGTGGGACCTAGCACGTGTTCGGTCCGATTCGGTAGCCGAATAGCCTGGTAGCCTGGCACATTTCCACGAGGGGCACCCCCCCCTCGGGGCCCAGCCAGGTTTCCATAACACCTACCAGGTCTGGCTCCCCCTCTAGTACCAAATCATGGATGAGGGGGGCCTTGTTGATAACGGACCTGGCGTTGCACAACATCAGCCTCGAGCCCAGGCCCTGGGAACTCGGACCTCCTGGGTTGCGAGCGGAGCCATGGAGATCGGAGCGCGCAACCTCTTGTAAACAGCGGGTGCGCACTCCCAAAAACGTATATGGTCTCCAGCTCCCGCCACGCCTACCCCTCCCATACACTGTCCTGATAGAATGGCACTCCGGTTGATTGACCTTGGTACCCCCCCTAACAATGGACCCCACATCCTCCCCATCGGGATTGTAGGTCAGCCTAGACATAATACCCTGTGGGTTATACCCCCCACCCACCTCCCTAATTTCTATTAACCCCCCTTCTACCCTGGAACCCCTTAAAACTCTAAGTAAAAAAAACCCCTAAAAACCCTCTAAGCTTTCGCTTCCTCCACCTCTCGGGATTCACCAATCCGTCATTGAGGAGGGCCCTCATTAATGCTGAGGGCCACACCTGCAAGAGAGGGGACTCTCGCAGGGCGAGGAGGTCAGCTGAGGAATACATAAGTCTGCGTAAGTAAATGTACAGGGGGATGTGCCATCTAGGAATATGATCTCAAATATGTCCTGAATCCGGGGGGGACCAATAGGCCATGCCGGCTCCACCCAAGTTGCGGGCCCATTCTGCGGGAGCCAATAATTTGCCCCAGATAGCCAGAGATGGAACCAACTGGCTATGTTGTGGCGCCAGAAACCACAGCCACTCGGTCTTGGACAGGTTGAGTCGGAGCCCGTTCCTCCCATCCAGACACGCACGGCCTCCAAGCACCGGGACATCACTTCGACGGCATCGTTGTAGTGGTTAGGGGTAGAGATGTACAGCTGGGTGTCATCAGCGTACAGATGGAACTCTACCCCAAAACCACGGATGATCTCACCCAGAGATCATCCATGGTTTGCAGACGACTTGGTTTTCATTCTGGAGGAGCCATTGGAAACTGCACCCAAACTCATAGAAAGAATCGAGGAGTATGGAAAAGTAGCAGGTTTGAAAATAAATAAAGACAAAACAAAGATTTTGACAAAGAACATACCATCAAGACAAAAAAAAGAATTGGCAGAAGTCTTGGAGATTGAAGTTACCAACAAGGTCAAGTATTTAGGGATTTATCTAACAGCTAGATGTAGTACTCTTAAGGAGGATAACTATCTTAGACTGAAGCAACAAATTTTAACCGACTTGAGGAAATGGGAAAACCTACAACTATCAATGATAGGGAGAATATCTACATCAAAATGAACATTTTGCCCAGAATCCTATATTTGTTCCAGACAATTCCAATTAGGTTGGGGAAGGACTATTTTGAAGACCGAAATAAAAGCTGAAGTTTATTTGGCAGGGGGAAAGTTTATTTGGCAGGGGGGAAAAGTAAGAATAAAACTCAAAGTGCTACAAGATGCTAAAACAAGAGGAGGATTGGGTTTACCTGACTGGGAGTTATACTATCAGTCAACAAGTTTGATGTGGATTAAGGAGTGGATAACACTAAGAAATACTAAGCTTTTGAATTTAGAGGGTCATGACTCACTGTTGTGTTGGCATGCTTTTCTATGGTATAAGGCAGTGGTCGGCAAACCGCGGCTCGCGAGCCGCATGCAGCTCTTTGGCCCCTTGAATGTGGCTCTTCAGTCTCTCTCTGATTTCCTCCCTTCCTCCCTCTGTCTCTCTCACTCTCTCTCTGTGCCTCTCTCTGTCTGTCTGTCACTGTCTCTGTCCACAGAATAGCGCGTGAAGCAGCGGCGAGTCTCTGCGCTGCCAGCGTGGTCATCCGCAGGGGGCGAGGTCCCCCCCGCGTTCCTCGTCTTCCCCGATGGCGTCCGGAGTGATCAGCGGCCATGCAGAAACTCGCCGCTTTTCCACACTGTGGAAAAGATAGGCATGTGCACATCCCGGGGAATTACAGCCCAAGTTCCCACCGTTACGAAGTCTCCGAGACTGTAATTGGGCGGGGCATGCGTGCGCCTATCTTTTCCATGACATGGAAAAGTGGCAAGTCTCTGCGCGGCTGCTGATGGTTCCGGACGGCATCCGGGGAGACGAGGAATGTGAAGGGGACACACATACCCCGCGGATGGCCTCGCCTTCACCACAGAGCCAGCCGCTCCTCCACGCAGTATTTTGTGGACAGAGACAGTGACAGACAGACAGAGAGAGGCACAGAGCGAGAGAGAGACGGAGGGAGGGAGGGAATCAGAGTCTGACAGACACAGAGAGAGAGAGAGACAGAGGGGAAGGAGGGAGGGAGAGACAGAGAGAGACGGGGAGGGAGGGAGGGAGGGAATCGGAGACTGACAGACACACAGAGACAGGGAGAGAGAGGGAGGGAGGGAGAGTCAGAGAGAGAGAGTGATTAAGTGAGTGAGTGAGTGAGTGAGTGAGTGCGAGACAGACAGACACACAGACAGAGAGGAAGGGAGGGGAGAGATAGAGATAGAGAGGGAGGGAGAGAGACAGAGACAGGGAGATGGTGGGCGAAGCGTGGTATCAGGGGTTTTTTAGTCAAACATTTGTTAAGTATTTTAGGGGGTACCAGGGAGGGGGGAGGGTATAGACAGGTTGAGGCTAGTACGAAGGGAACGGGCGGAGCCAGCAGACTGAGGAAGGAAGCGGATGGATCCATTAAGGGGGGATACACAAGTCATTTCCATTGAGGGTCTATCTATCGAGACGGTCCTAGGGAGGGGCAGGTTCGATTGGAGACAGGTTTCATCTTTCCGGTTGGGGGCACAAGGCCGATGGTTGCAAACGGTCAGGTGCCACAACCCCCACAGGCTAGGTGGTCAAGGATTACAGAGCCAGGGCCCGAGGCTGATGTTTTGCAATGCCAGGTCCGTGGTCAACAAAGCCCCCCTCATCCACGACCTTGTGTCGGAGGGGGAGCCGGACCTGGTGGGAATTGCGGAGACCTGGCTGGGCCACGAGGGAGGACTTCCCCTCATAGAAATGTGCCCGCCAGGTTACCGCGCTTTTCATCAACCTAGGCAGGGGTGGATGGGTAGCGTTTATTGTTAGGGAAGGTCTCGAGCCGAGAGAGACCACTGTACC
Source organism: Rhabdophis nuchalis (assembly GCA_039707465.1). NCBI lineage: Eukaryota > Metazoa > Chordata > Lepidosauria > Squamata > Natricidae > Rhabdophis > Rhabdophis nuchalis. The sequence continues at coordinate 70,272,038 of CM077648.1, forward strand.
ACAGACCACCGGCTGTGAGTCCCTCTGCGTGAAGTGGGGCCTAGGGAGGCAGTTGGGCATGCTGATTGTATACCTGGCTCCCCGCTTTGTAACAGCAGCCCTGCCCGAGCTCCTTGAGGTGATCGCCGCGATGGCGGTTGAGACCCCCAGACTGGTTGTCATGGGGGACTTTAACCTGCCATCAGTGGGCGAATCATCAGAGGCAGCTCGGGAGTTCATGGCCTCCATGACGGCCATGGACCTGACCCAAGTAATTCGGGGGCCCATGCACAAAGGACACACGCTGGATTTAATCTTTGTCTCTGGTCAAGAGTGATCTGGGTATAGGGGATATAGCCATCACACCCCTGTCATGGTCAGACCACTCACTTCTCCGGCTCGACTTTCCAATCACTACACCCCACCGCGGGGAGGCGGAACCTGAGTCACCTATATGGTTCCGCCCCAAGCGCCTGATGGACCCAGATAGGTTCCAGACGGCGCTTGGGCCATTACCTGTGTCCTTGACCCACGCCCCGACGGAGGACCTCGTGGCCACATGGAATACTGCGGCCACGGGGGCCTTAGATCGGGTCGCGCCCTTGCGGCCTCTCTTGCGGCGACGAACCATCCAGGCCCCTTGGTTCACCGAGGAACTGAGGGTGATGAATCGCCACAAGAGACGACTAAAGAGGAGATGGAGATCCACACGGTCTGAATCTGACCGAACACAGGTGAGAGCCCATTTACGGACTTACCTTGTGGCGTTGAGAGTGGCTAAACGTCATCATTGTGCCACTCTCATCGCATCCGCAGATAACCGCCCTGCCGCCCTGTTTAGGGTGACCCGCTCCCTCCTTCAACAGAGGGTGCGGGAAGCCCCTTTGCAGGGTAGAGCAGAGGAATTTGGGGATTATCTGCAGGATAAAATCGCTCAGATTCGGAGCGAGTTAGCCTCCATCGAAAGTGGCCCAGTGGGATGCCCCGAGGCAGGTCTTGAGACAGTTATGTGGGAAGAGTTTGACTCTGTTGCTTCCGAAGATATGGACAGGTTACATGGGCGACTGCGAGCTACCACATGTTTATTGGACCCGTGTCCCTCCTGGCTTGTATTGGCATCCTGGGAGGTTACACGAGGCTGGCTCCAGGAGGTGGTCAATGCTTCCCTGAGTGAGGGGTTCTTGCTGGCCTCCCTTAAAGAGGCGATGGTGAGACCCCTCCTGAAGAAGCCCTCTCTGGACCCAGCAATGTTGGTAAATTACCGTCCGGTCTCCAACCTTCATTTTGGCGAAAGTTGTAGAGAGTGTGGTGGCACAACAGTTCCCCCGTCATCTGGAGGAAATTGATTATCTGGGCCCGTGCCAGTCCGGCTTCCGGCCCGGGCACAGCACTGAGACGGCATTGGTCGCGTTGGTGGATGATCTCTGGAGGGACAGAGATGGGGGTTGTTCCTCCATCCTGGTCCTATTAGACCTCTCAGCGGCTTTTGATACCATCGACCATGGTATCCTATTGCATCGGCTGGAGGGGTTGGGGGTGAGGGGCACCGTGTTACGGTGGTTCTCCTCCTACCTCTCCGGTCAATTGCAATTTGTGTTGGCGGGAGAGCAGAGGTCGACCTCGAGACCCCTCACTTGTGGGGTGCCTCAGGGGTCGGTCTTCTCGCCTCTCCTGTTCAACACATATATGAAGCCGCTGGGCGAGATCATCCGTGGTTTTGGGGTAGAGTACCATCTCTACGCTGACGACACGCAGCTGTATATATCTACCCCAAACCACCCCAACGATGCCGTAGAGGTGATGTGCCAGTGCCTGGAAGCCGTGCGGGCCTGGATGGCAAGCAACAGACTCAGACTCAACCCGTCCAAGACCGAGTGGCTGTGGTTTCCGGCATCCCGGTACAACCAGTTGACTCCATCACTGGCCATAGGGGGTGAACATCTAACGCCTGTGGATGGGGCACGCAACTTGGGCGTCCTCCTTGATGCACGGCTGTCCATGGAAGATCAAGTGACAGCCGTGGCCAGGAGGGCATTTTACCAGGTTCGCCTGGTACACCAGTTGCGTCCCCTATTGGATCGGGATGCCCTTTGCACAGTCACTCATGCCCTTGTGACATCCCGACTGGACTACTGTAATGCTCTCTACATGGGGCTCCACTTGAGGTGCACCCGAAGGCTTCAGCTTGTGCAGAATGCAGCCGCGCGGGCAATTATGGGAACCTCTAGGTTTTCCCATGTAACACCACTCCTGCGCGAGCTGCATTGGCTGCCTTTCGTCTTTCGGGTGCGCTTCAAGGTGTTGGTCATCATCTTTAAAGCGCTCCATGGCACGGGACCTAGCTATTTGCGGGATCGCATACTGCCCCATACATCCCTGCGACCGATTCACCCCCACAGAGAGGGACATCTCTGGGTGCCGTCCACTAGGCTATGCCAGCGGGCGCGCCCAGGGGAAGGGCCTTCTCTGTGGCGGGCCCGACCCTCTGGAACGACCTTTCCCCCGAAATTAGAACAACTACGGACCTCCGCTCCTTCCGTCAAAAATTAAAAACGCACTTTTTCTGCTTGGCCGGCCTAGGTTAGTCATCTGTTTATTGTTTTAATTGGTTTTTAAGGCGTTTAGTTTTTAGCATTTTGGGTTTTTAGCGCAGGGATAATTTGTTTAATTTGATTTTTATATATTTATGATGTATTTATGTTTGTATGTTTTTTAATTCCCCTGTGCCACCGCCCCGTCTCTTTGGGGAGAGGGAGCGGTCTATAAATTAAATTTTTATTATTATTATTATTATTATTATTATTATTATTATTATTATTATTATTATTATTATTATTATTATAGATACACAGAGAGAGACAGACAGACAGGCACACAGAATGACAGAGACAGACAGAGAGGAAGGAAGGAAGGGGAGAGAGACACAGAGAGAGGGAGGGAGGAGAGATAGATAGAGAGACAGACACAGAGAGAGAATGTCAGAAAGAGACAGAGAGGGAGGGAGGGAGAGATAAAGAGCCACAGAGAGAGAGAGAGACAGACAGACAGACAGACGCACAGAGAGAGAGAGAGAGACAGAGAGAAACAGAGAGAGAAAGAGAAAGAAGGGAAGAAAGAAAAGAAAGAAAAAGAAAGTGGGAGAGAGATGAAAGAAAGAAAGAGAACTGATGACCACAATTGAGCCCAAAATCTTGGTTGCTAAGCAAGACCGTTGTTAAGTGAGTTTCACTACATTTTCCAAGTTTGCGATGCCCAACCGGTCACATGATCGCTGAGCCACTCCCACAAAATAGGCCACACCTTCTGGCTCTCAAAATAAATTTCAATCATTGTATTGTTGATATTTGGCTCTGTTGACTAATGAGTTTGCCGACCACTGGTATAAGCACATGGTTATTTCAGAAGACACTACATAAGAGAGGTATTGTTGTTAAACTGGGAGGTTATCATACAATAAAACTTGAAATACTTGATGGTAAACGTGTTAACAGCAGCTAGAATTGTATTTGCAAAAAATTGGGAAAATGAGAAAATACCAATGCAGGAGGAAGTTATTAAAAAAATAATGGAATATGCTGAAATTAGTAAATTGGCATTTGAAATTAGAGAACAAGAGGATGAGCAATTCTATTAGGTATGTTTTATCAATGGCTAGATAAAAAAGTTTGGAAATAAAAATGTTTATTCATGTTTTATTAGAAAGTGATAGTTGGTACTATAAAGACATTTGGTTATTAGAGAGTGTTTCAATATATGATACACAAGGATAATAATGAATCTATGTTTCTGTGTGGGACGATTTGAATATTATGCATAATTGTAAGTAGTGATCATATTATATTAGAAAGATATTTTGTTATTAAATAGATTAATAATGATGTAATGAAAAATTGTTATATATACAAATTGAATATTTAGTAATTACTTGGTTTAACAATGAAAGAATATTTTCGGTGAGTGGATGAGTGGATTTCAAAAAGAAATGGTGTTGATGCTTCAAAGTACTTATATGTTGATAAAGAACCACAGGGAGATAAAAGACATAATGCATGACATTGTGAAGAAATCAGAAAATGTTCAACAAGGGCGTCAAACACAATTTCATTGAGACCCGCATCAGGATTATGGTTGACTTCGGGAGGGCCCAGGGTGGGCATGGCCAGCCCTCCCCCCTGCTGAACTGGGGGAGAAATGAGAGGCCCTGCTGTCCCGCAGGGCTTGCACTGCTTGAGTGGGGAGAGCGAAGAGAAAAATTGCTGCCCAGTTGGCTCTCCCCCTCTCCCCTGCCACTGCCAGCAGCTTGAATACCCCAACTAAAGCAGGGATCACACATACTCTCTCTCTCATAGACACACACACACACAGTTTGGTGAGCCCCCCCCCCTCCAATGTTCCCTCTAAGGTGCGCAGCTGCGCAGGTGACAGGAAAACACAGTGCAGAAGTTTCTAACTGCCACGCAGTGATTTCTAATGTCACAGCATAACATTTAGCAAATGCCCAACTTCCCTTCCCCACCCATCTCTGAAACTGCTGCTTGACCTGCCTCCCCGTGAAAGCACCCACTCCTGGCCTTCTCCTGGGTTGAGGGGGAAGCTCTTCCCACCTTCACACAACTTGATCAAACCCGCAAACTTTCGTGCTCCTGGTCTTTCTTTGCATAACCACTGGAGTGGAATCCCTGCCAATTCCGCTCCAAGCAGGCTATTGAGTATATCTACAACAATCCCCAAGCAAAGCAGAGAGGGAAGGCTCTGCAGTTTTGCCGGCTTGCTCTTCCCCGGCTCCCATTTAATTCGGATTGATTCTGAGTTTCAGCTGGAAGGGTTTTGCTTACTACTGGGGCTGTGAAGTGGGGAGACAAAAGGTCGGCGCTTTGCTCGAATTGGATGCTCCCGGAGGAAGAACCCTAACTCCTTGCCTCATCCCTGATTAAATGCACTGTTTGGAATTGCAGCCTGGAAGGCGGGGAGGTGAGAGAAAATCTCTTCCTTAATCGAGATTGTGCAGCCAGATTTTCCCCATATCTCCCCTTGATTCTGGCTTTCCCAACCCTTTCCACTAATCCATTTCACCGCCTGTATAGTAGGACCGCAGCTGCACTGAGCATGCTCTCACACCCCACACTGGGCATTCATCCTCCTCTCTGGCGTTCTCCCTCTCTCTCTCTCTCTCTCTCTCGTATGTGCGCACCAAACCCTTCAACATAGGCAGAGAATTTTCCTGTCATTCTCCTTGGGTTGCTTGCATTTTGATTTCCTTTTAGATTTTGCTTTGTGGTCTGACGTGTGGTCCGTTGTTGTTATTCCAACGTGCCTTTTCCCTTATGGAAAAAGCACCTACTGTCATAGATTTTGCCTTAAGGTTTTTAATAACAATTTTTTTTTGAAAAAAATATATTTATTTTTTAATAAAACAAAAATACAAAAAGGAAAAATCATCATTCTACATTGTATCCTTTGGGAAGTATGTTGATTGGTTACACATAACTCTTGTGCATTTCTAGGACCATTATTACTCATGAATAATCTCGTTTTATAGATTTTAGATTAAAAAATTCATTGTATATCTTAATATCATTACACCAGAATTCTCCTCTAATATTCCATATTTGGTCTATCTTCTTCAGACAAGTCTTACTTAAACATAACCACATAATGGCATCCATTGACTATTCCAAATATACATACATACATACATACATACATACATACATACATACACCTATATATATATATATATTATCTATAATTTTTCTGTTGCACTTATTATAACTCATTGTTTATTAACTGGTAGTTCTTCAATAACAATCTAAAACAATCTAAAATTTGCTAAATTTCTCCCCCATTTTATTAAACTACATTCCTCAACATTCCTACATGATTAAATAAAAGTCTTGTTGTTTATGTCCAACCTCATACTCATGTATTCCTACACGTACATAGATACATAAATATATATTATTAAACTAGAACATTATTATTACTCTTATTTGTAGGTAATTATTTACTAACAATCCTTCAATGATACTCTAAAACAATCTATCTACTTATTAATCATCAAAGGATAGCAACTTTCATTATCAGCCAGTGTGTTTCCAGTAGCGAGTTGGACTCATCTCTGTTGCCATTTGCGGCCCCAATCTCTTTTTATTCTTCTTTCCAGGTTTCTTATAAACTTCTTTTCGCACTTTATTGTCCAATATGACTCTCAAATAAAACTGCTGCCTAGTTTCTGTCTTTACATGTTGTTTGTCTTTGAATATCAGATGTATTTCTGGAGAGATTTCTCCTTTTACATCCATCTTCAATTATTCCCCCCCCCCCCTCTTTTCGTTGAAGACCAAAATGAGGCTCACATTCCTCTAGAATTTCCTTCTTTTTATTTTCTCCCATATTGGATCCATTGGTGAAGTCCTCTGTTATCATACCTTTATCTTCAACTAAAACGAACATCTCTTTATCTTCAACATTTTCTTCTTTCTCTTTAGTTGTTTGGAGCCTCCAACTGCTCATGGTTTGATGTGACAAATAAAAGTTTATCCAATTTTTTATCAATTCTTCTTCCATGTTGTTTCAGAAAATTTAAGATTCCAGCCAAAGCCTTCTGATTTTCTAAAGTATCCTCTTCTATATATGTAACCATGTTAACAAATCCAAAGAGTAATGAAATTTGGTTCTCACTGCCACCCTAGTCCCAGGCCTGTTTTGTCTTTTGATTGGGTTACTTTGATCCTGTTGTGTTGTATCTCCCCCCCAAAAAATATTATTGTCAGTTATCCAAGAGCACCTGTTAAAAACAATTCATGCTCTGAAAACAAGGGCAACTAGAAGACCGAGACCTATATGTAAACAATAAGAAATGATCTCCCAAGGGAAGTCCATGTAAGATTCACTAAGAAAGCAATTAAGACACAAATACTTCAAAAAGCAAGAGACAGAAAATTGAAGTATAAAGGCAAGAAGATTGTAATCTTTTTTTTTATTGAAAAAGTTTTATTGGTTTTACATTTTTTAACAGGATAGGGTAATGGTTACAAAGAAATTTTGAGAGCATTCACGTCAGAGTCGTCGGACCTTCCGAGACCTCAAAATACACATTAAAAAAGTTAACATAAAAAACATTTTCCATACCACTACAAGATGGAAGCAAGTACATTTACCTAAATTCTCCCTTCCATGCTGTCAGACATTTACAAAAAGTCCGGATAGAAATATTATACAAAATTGTTCAAGAAAAATCAAGGCAAAGTTATTTTTTTGATCTAAGTCTTTTGGCTATTGTATCATCTTTCTCTCCTCCCTGGCCCCCCGCGGGCGGGGCCGTGACCCCCTCCGTCCCCCCTGGATCTTCCCCCAGGGCAGAGGAATGTTTTTTAAGAAAGGCTTCCGCCTCAGCAACTGTTTTAATCCTCACTCTTCCTCCTTCCCAGAACACCAGCATCCCTTCAGGTGTCATCCACTTGAACCAAATCCCGTGATCAAACAAGGTTTTAGACAAGAAGGAAAATTTCCTTCTTGAATCTCTAATTTTTCTAGGGATCTGCTTCAAGATAGTGACCATTTCTCGTTGATAAATTAAAGGTTTCTCTCTCTGCGCTTTCAGGATTTCCTCTCTGGTTGACCTTCTAACAAATTTCACATGTATCTCTCTAGGCACTTCATTCATCTTGGCATATGCAGAATTAATTCTATAGGCTAGGTCAATGTCCCCCCTGATCTCATCTTTGGGTTTTTGTAAATAGTCTGCTAAAATTGTACTCATAAGATCAGGTAGGCATTCACCAGATTCCTCAAGAACATTCTGAAATCTCAAAAAATATGTCATTCTTTCCATATCTATCCTAGACACATGCCCATTTATTTCCCCCACCTCATTAGAAACATTTTTAATCTCTCCCTTAGCCCCCTCCAGCCCCCCCTCCAATTCCTCGGTCTTCTGTGTATTCTCCAACACTTGCTTCCGGGTGTCCAATAGTTCCTTTTTAAAAGTACTATTTTCAGCCCTCTGGGCCTTTATTTCTGATATCAAAGTTTGCATAGAGGTTTCAAGAGAAGCCATCCTTTGTTCCAAATTTACAAGTGCTGCTTCTTGTGCCATGGTTAAAAGTTAGAGTCACTGCCACCAAGATGGCGTTTTCCGGGTGGGGCTGGTGAGGCAGATCAGGAGCTCAGTTCAATTCAGGGCTGTGAAGTTGCAAACAATTCAGAAACCAAAAGAGACACAATTTCCCAAATCAGCAAATAGTAATAACGAAGGTATTCCAGAGAAGAAGTCACAAATCCATCAAAAGAAATTTTTTTTAAAAATCCAGAGAGAGTCCTGCTTTCAAAGAGACGCTGGAAATTTTCCTTAGTTAAAATAGTCAGGCAGGGACAAAGAGAAGCCACTTCCACCGCCCATCTAGCCAGAGGGAGAGAGTAGCAAAAAAAAGAATTTTTTAAGCTCAGCCAGACCTAGAAACAATGTTGCAGAAAGTCACAATCCACTTTCCCTTGTTAAAGACCGTCCGGAGTGAAAGTTTCCGCTTTCTCTTTGCAGAGAAGCCATCTTAGCGTGCCGCTTAAATCCGAGGGGTTTTTTTTTAAAATTAAACACCCCCCTCCCAGTCCGTTCAGCCTGGCTGGCAGCAAGGAAAAAAAGGTGTTCTTTTAAACTCACTCCCTCTCGCAGCTGAAGCCTCGGCGATCCGCCCGACCTCTCCGTTCAGCCCTCTCCATTAAAGCGAATGGCACCGACAGCCGTTGGAGAAGGAAAAAACCCCCGCTAGCATGTTCCTCTCCTCCTAGGTCGCAGAGAGGAGCGCCCTCCCCACCGCCGTGACGAGGGCCGCTCCCTCTGAGCCGACCCTACGGGAAACCTCCGGTAACCGGAGAGTTTCGCCCCCCTGGGGGGGCAGAAAAGGCAACAAAGCGGCGAGCGAGCCCTAGGCTCGCCCGTCTCCGCTGGAGCCGGATACCGGAACAAGAAGATTGTAATCTTGAAGCAAATCCCAAGAAAAGTGAGAGAGACGAGAAGAGAATATCAATTCTTGACTAAAATTTTACTTTAAAAAGGTGTTAACTACAGATAGCTGATATCAGAAGGTTGAATGTTTGTATGGCAAAGGCAAAAATACAGAATAGACTCAATTGAAAAAGCAGAAGCATTTTTTTGCAGAACATCTGAGAGGGAAGGCTGAGGAGGTTGGAAAAGATGAATCAGTGACAGTACTTCAAGTGGTGTCCACAGCTGAGACTGAGAAAGAAGAAGGAGCTGAGATAGAGATAGAAGAAGATGCTGCAGGCGGTGTTGACATCAGAGAACTACAAGAACCGAGATCTACTAGAGCAATAAATCCTACGTATAAAGTATAACTTTGGAAGAGGAAAAAAAATGATTACAATCAATATAAATGGGCTCAACTCAGCAGATGAAAGAAGGAAAATATTCCATAAACTAGAACAATTAAAATTGGATATAATTTGTCTGCAAGAAGTGCATATTCAAAAGCAATATGAACACCTATTGGTACAGCCAAAATTGGAGAAAATATTTACTTCATTGGCAAGCTGTAAGAAAAGAGGAGTGATTTTTTTATATTAAAGATACAACCCCAGTAGAACCAATTTATACAGATGACAAGGGAAGAATTTTGATGGTGGTAATCTTGAACAATAATAAGAAAATGCTGTTAATAGCAATCCCAAAATCCTTTAAAACGATTGATAAAGTAGACCTAAATGATGTCTCAAGAGAAAGAAACCCTACTAAAAAACAATATATGTTTTATTCAAATAGACATTTATCCTGCTCTAGGTTCGACATGATACGGGTTTCAACGGAATTGGCCTGTAACAAACAGGAAATTGAGATTGAAACACGTAATTGGGCAGATCACAATCCATTGACAATTAAATGGAAAAGACAAAGGAAAAGATTGAGATGGACGTTAAACAATACCATATTAAAAGAGAAATATTTTGCACAGAAAATGGAAAAGGAGCTGGCTTTCTTCTTTAAAGTAAATAGAAAAGAAGATACCTCAATGCAGAACCTGTGGGATATAATGAAGGCCTACATCAGAGGCTTGATAATAGACTATACAAGGCAAAGAAACATAAAGAAAAGACAAATGCTTAAAGTGCTAGACCAGGGGCCCCCAACCCCCGGTCCGCGGACCGGTGCCGGTCCGCGGACCGGTGCCGGTCCGCGGCTTCATAGGAACCGGGCCGCAGGGCCGGCGAGGAGGAGGGAGCAGCCCCCTGGGCAGAGGATGGGCGAGCGCGCCTCCACCACCTCCTTCTGATGGCCACCGCGGCGCTTTGCACTTTCCGGGGCTTCCTGGAGGGGCCAGCATGTCGACTGGGGAGGTTATCCCGCAGTGGGCGGGCGAAGGACCCAAGCTGCGTGCCACCAAAGCCATCCGGGCACCGCACGCCCAGCCCCGGACGGCTTCGGCAGCACGCAGCTTGGGTCCTTCGCCCGCCCGCTGCGGGATAACCTCCCCAGTCGACATGCTGGCCCCTCCAGGAAGCCCCGGAAAGTGCAGTGCGCCGCGGTGGCCGTCGGAAGGAGGTGGTGGAGGCGCGCTCGCCCATCCTCTGCCCAGGGCGCTGCTCCCTCCTCCTCGCCTGCACTAGCCGCAGCTCGGGTCCTCCGTTCGCTCGCTGCGGGTAACCTCCGCAACCGACATGCTGACCCCTTTGCTGCTTCCCTGGGTGGAGGGAGGGAGAGAATGGCAGACACACAGAGAGGCAGACTTAGAGAGACAGAGACAGAGAGGGGGGGAAACAGACACACATAGAGACACACACACACACAGAGTGACAGATGGGTGGGGGGGAGGAGAGAGAGACAGATACAGAGAGAGAGAGAGAGAGAGAGAGAGAGAGAGAGAGAGAGAGAGAGAGAGAGAGAGAGAGAGAGAGAGAGAAACAGAGAAAGAGAAAGAAAGAAAAATAGGAAAAAAAAGATGAATGGAGGGTGGGAGGGAGGGAGTGAAGGAAAGAAGGGGGAGGGAGGAGGAAGGGAGGAGTGAAAGAAGGAAGGAAAGAAAGAAAGAAAAAGAAAGAGGGATGGAGGGTAGGAGGGAAGGAAGGAAAGAAGGGAGGAAGGGGGAGGAAGGCAATGGAAGGAAGGAAAGGAAAGGAATGGAAAGGAATGGAAAGGAAAGGAAAGGAAAGGAAAGGAAGAAATCTATTTTCCTATTTCCTTCCACCTCAAGCTACCTGTTTGGTTAACCAGGTTAAAGACCAATTTTTCTCCCAGTGGTTATTTCAAAGGAATCACATCCTCTGAGTCATTTCCTGGATTCAAACCAGCATCCCAAAGAGTCATGGGCTGCCTTTATATATAACGAGTGCCCATAAATCCATTTTTACCATCTTCAGAAGACCAAAGACCAGCCAGAAATGGAAGAAAGAAAGAAAGAAAGAAAGAAAGGAAAGAAAGAAAGAAAGAAAGAAAGAAAGAAAGAAAGAAAGAAAGAAAGAAAGAAAGAAAGAAAGAAAGAAAGAAAGAAAGAAAGAAAGAAAGAAAGAAAGAACTTATGACCACAATTGAGCCCAAAATTTTGGTTGCTAAGCAAGACTGTTAAGTGAGTTTCACCACATTTTCCAAGTTGGCCACGGGTCACATGACAACTGAGCCACTCCCACAAAAAAGGCCACACCTTTTGGCTCTCAAAAGAAATTTCAGTAGTGGTACTGTTGATATTTGGCTCTATTGACTAATAAGTTTGCTCACCACTGCCCTAGACGGCCAAGTGAGCCGACTCCCCCCCCACGTGCGCATGCGCTGCCTGTTCCCCCTCCCCCTCTCCCCCTCTAGGCCAGCCAGTCCGCAGAATTTTCTTTAAAATGAAACCGGTCCCTGGTGCAAAAAAGGTTGGGGATCCCTGTACTAGACAATGACTATAAGGGTCTTGAAAAAGAACTACAGAAATCTCCAGAAAAAAAGGACATTATAGTAAAAATGGACATGATTAAGCACAAAATGGGGTTAATGGAAAAGGAGGAACTAGCTCAAAAAATTAGGGGCACTAAACAGAACTATTTTGAAAATGCAAACAAACCTGGTAGATGGTTGGCGTATAAATTGAGAAAAGAGAGAGAACAAAGAAAATACTGCAATTAATAGATGACCAAGGGCAAATTCGTTATGGAAATGAAGAGAAGAATAAAATTATACAAGAGTACTATGGCAAATTATATGAGCAAGAGAATATAGAAGAGGCAGGAGCGAGACATGAAGCCAATTTACCCCAGATACCTAAAGAAACTGCAACAATGCTAGAAGGCAAAATAACTATTTTATTTTTATTTTTATTTATTTAAATTTATACCCCGCCCTTCTCCACAGAGGACCCAGGGCGGCGCACAGGAAATTTAAAAAACATACAAAAATACAATAAATATAATTTAAAAAACTATTAAATAACCCCATCCTGCGCTAAAACCAAATTTTTAAAACCCAATTTAAAACTATCTTAAGTCCCCAAGGGAGGTTAGGCTAGGCCGGCTTGTTGAAACAGATATGTCTTAAGACATTGGCGGAAGAGGCGGAGGTCGGTGATGGTACGTAATTCAGGGGGTAGGTCATTCCAAAGGGCTGGCCCCGCCACATGATGGAGCTAACCGAAGCACTTAAAAAACATAGGAACGGAAAGGCCCCAGGACCGGATGGGCTGCCAGTCGAATTTTATAAGACACTGCAGGAATCGTTGTCTCTTCCATTTCTAGAAGTTATGAATGAGGTAATGTTAGAGAGGAGGATACCCAAATCATGATCAGAAGCATATATTGCATTCTTACCAAAAGAGGAGACTGATTTATTACAAATCAAGAACTATAGACCTATTTCGCTGTTAAATTCAGATTACAAATTGCTTGCTTCAATACTGGCAGAATGACTCAAAAAATATTCAAATAGTTTTATTCATTCTAAGTATAATCTTTATTGTCATTGTACTTGTTTACAACGAAATTGGTTCAAAATGATCAAAATGGGTTTCTACCAAAGAGACAAATTAAAGACAATATGAGAGTAATTCTAGACAATCTACAACTATCAATGATAGGGAGAATATCTACAATTAAAATGAACATTTTACCTAGAATGTTATATTTGTTCCAGACAATTCCAATCAGATTAGGGAAATAATACTTTGACAATCTAAATAAAACAGTGCTGAAGTATATTTGGCAAGGGGGAAAAGCAAGAATAAAACTAAAACTGTTACAAAATGCAAGAATAAGAGAAGGTCTGGGCCTACCTAACTTGGAATTATATTATCAGGCAGCAAGTTTGATGTAATAATAATAATAATAATAAATTTTAATTTGTAAACCGCTCCCTCTCCCCATAGGGACTCGGGGCGGTGCACAGGAAGAATAAAAACAACAAATATACAAACATATTTAAAAACAAATCAAACCTATGCCTGTGCTAAAAATCCCCATTAAACTAAGCTAAGCTAAAATAACATTCCCAATAAATTAATAAACCCCATAGACAGAGAGACTACCCTAGGCCGGCCAGACAGAAAAAGTGTGTTTTTAATTTTAGACGGAAGGAGCAGAGGTCCGTGGTCGTTCTAATGTCGGGGGGAAGGTCGTTCCAGAGAGCTGGGCCTGCCACAGAGAGAGCCCTTCTCCTGGGCGCCGCCCGCTGACAAAGTCTAGTGGACGGCACCCGGAGAAGTCCCTCTCTGTGGGAGCGAATCGGCCGTGAGGATGTATGAGGCAGGATCCAATCCCGCAGATAGCTAGGTCCCGAGCCATGGAGCGCTTTAAAGATGATGACTAACACCTTGAGCGCACCCGGAAGACGACAGGCAGCCAGTGCAGCTCGCGCAAGAGCGGTGTTACGTGGGTAAACTTAGAGGTTCCCATAATTGCTCGCGCGGCTGCATTCTGGACTAGCTGAAGTCTCCGGGTGCACCTCAAGGGGAGCCCCATGTGGGTTAAAGAATGGATAACACTAAGGAACTCAAGATTACTGACCATAGAAGGACATGATTTATTGTTGGGATGGCATGCTTTTCTTTTTTTAAAGGATTTTTTATTTTTAATTAAACAAACACAACACACAAAAAAACATCTTTCATTACATATTGTAGAAAGTGTGTCGATTGGTTACAAATAGCTTTTGTGCATATCTTTTACAGTCATTACTTATAATTCATATCAATTTAGATATTTTAAATAAAGAAAAAAAATCTTTATATATACCACAATTCTCATTTGACTATAGTTGTTTTGACGTCCTTTTGCATAAAATAATCCCAAATTAAAAGCATAACCACATAATGGCATTTCATTAGTTATTTCAAATGTCATCCAATAGCTATTACATCTTTGTAACATGTTCTAAATAAGAGTTGATTATATATATATAAAGTTTTTAAATCTCTTTTCAAAATCACCATTTCAGTTTGTGTCCAAGTTCCTTTTGTTAAGCCAGTACATACATACATACATACATACATACATACATACATACATACATACATACATACAGTTAATTATATCTATTATCATTTCATTGCTATTATTATAGATTATTATTTATTAGCAGAAATTCATTTACTGTTTATATCCAATATACTCTCATCAAACCAACTCATGTTTGTACCTTATTATCATTATCAATTAATTATTTAACATAACACTATAAAGGTTACTAAGTTACTAATTACTAAAGTTAGCTAATTTTTGTTGTTAACTTTCATATGTCAACCTGTATCCTTCCAGTAGTAACACAATCTTATTTCTTTTGCCATTTGTGGAGTTACTCTTCTATTTATTTCCTTGATAAAATTTTTGTGGACTTCTCTCCTCACCTTATTGCTTGTTGCATCTCTCAGGTAGTCTTGATGCCCTCCATCTGCTACTTTAATTGACTTATCTTTCATTATCTATAGTGCTTGAAACAAAATTTCTCTCTTTAAACCCATCATTTTTTCTCTTTTTTCCTCTTCTTCTTCTATGCCTTGAAATCTGGGGTAGAGTTCCTGTCCATTTAATTCCCATTTCCATAGTCCCCTTATATTCCACTTTCAAGCACATTCACTTTGCTGGTAAAATCATCAATAATCCTGTCTTTGCAATCATTTTCCCCTTCGATTTTTGGGGCGCTAACACCATCATATTTTGCTGTTATCAACTTTGTTTTCCATCTTCTTCTCACTTCTCTCAGATATTTCCAATAAATTTCAGATTCCAAACACAATGTTTTGCAACATTAAGGCTTCTTCTGAATGTTGTGTCATTTATTCCAAGCTGGTAAACATTGCCACCCTGGCTCCCAAGGCTTTTCCCCTTTTTTTAAAGTCAATTTAAACACGTTCATTTATGGTCTTCAAAGAAAAACAAGAGTTCTGTTTCTTTTTCTCCACTGCCAATGAGGCTCTCAGAAAACAATTTGTGATTCTAGCCTCTTCTAGCCTCTTATTACTTTCTCTAAACAAATTACAAAAACCTTGAAATGTAGAGTCGCTGAGATCAAAGAAAGAGAAGGGAAAGTGAACTATTTCAAAAACTCCAGCCCCCAGCCTCCGGGTGGCAATATTGTTTACTTTCACTCTCTAATGTTATTTCAGGTTTAAAAGAATCAAAATTCTTGAATGGAATTTAATAGCAAATGACAAAAACCCTTGTTGAAATAAGAAAGAAGATTTTAATTCATAAGCTAGGAAATATCATAGAAAAAAATAGATGAAGAAAAAACTGTTCTCTTTAAAAAGAAAAAAAAAGGTTGAGAATGCTCCAATCCATAAAGTAAAGTTACAAAGAAAAAAGAAACATAGTATCCGAAGCAGTCTAATGTAGGTTATTTTCGCTGCTTATTTTCTTCTGCTTACGGATTTAATTTAGTTTAACTTAAAGAGATTTTAGGCAATCTTTTTCAAAGCAGTAAAAGAAAATCCTCACCAGATGGACACACTTTCTCTTTCCGCTTCCCTTCTGTTTTGGAGCCATCCCAACTTCATCAGCCTAGGCTGCCTGTTTGTCGCCAGCTAGAACAACTTCCCTTTGATCAATCATGGACTTTGTGGTGTCCCTGACATCAGCAAGGCTTATTCTTCCTGTTCACCATCTCTGGGGACGGTTTAGGTCCAGTTGGACTGTCCAGCAGCAAAAGTATTGGCGGCAGTCTCAGAGCATCGAGACCACACGTCCATTTCATAGCGACATTGTCTCCTCCTCGGGATGCCATGCTTTTTTATGGTATAAGGGAACTAAAATGCAGGGGTATTTCAGAAGACATTACTTAACGGAGGCGTTGCTATTAAACTGGCAAAAGATTAAAAGGCAATATTATTTAAAAATCCCAGTCTGGCTTTCAACTGTTGAAGCTTTTCCATATTAAATAATATACAAAAAGGAACAAACAGATATGGTGAAATATTGAATACAGAGGGTGAACAAGCAAAAGTTGGAACAGGAAGGAATAAAGATGAACTGGTTCTCATGTGTGCAAATACAATCTAGATATGACAAAGATCGTAAAGAGGAAGGTTTTTATGATAAAATGACTGAAAGATAAAATTTTGACAGGTACTGATGAAAAAGTAATTAAAAAACTATATGGACACTTACTAGAGGTTAAGCTAGAAGAATAAATTAAAGAATCTATGATAGCTTGGAGGGAAAATTTGGGGCATGGGATTGAATTAGAGAAGTGGCAGAAATTTTGGTCACAAAACTATGAAGTGATGATGTCAACAGCATATTAAGAAAATTTGTATAAGATGTTTTACAGGTGGCATCTACCCACTACGAGAATAGCAAGAATGTTCAGGAATAAATCAGAAAAGTGTTGGAAATGTCATCAGACACCAGGTTCGTATTACCATATGTGGCGCACTTGCACAGAAGCTAAAAGATATTGGACTAAGATCCACACATGGTTGGAGAAAATGACAAAAAAACACATACACTTTAAGCCAGAGATTTTTTTATTGGGAATTATACCAAAAATATATAATAGAGATTTGAAATATCTGATTGTAAATGTTTTAACAGCAACTAAAATTGTATTTGCAAAAAATTGGAAAAATGAGAAAATACCAATGCAGGAGGAAGTTATTCGAAAAATAATGGAACATTTGGAACATTTGAAATAATGGAACATTTGAAATTATAGACAAGAAGATTAACAATTTTATAAGGTATGGGATTTGTTTTTTCAATGGTTAGATAAAAAATCATGATAATGGAAAATGTTGGAGAACTTCTTAAATTTTAAGAATAACAGAATGATATACCGTATTTTTCGGAGTATAAGATGCATCGGAGTATAAGAAGCACCAGAGTATAAGATGCACCAAGATTTTGAAGAGGCAAATTTAAAAAAAAAGTAGGTATGTAGATAGAGGGAGAGAGAGGGAGAGAAAGAAAGAGAAATACTGTAGGTAGGTAGGGAGAGAGAGAGTAGGTAGGTAGGTAGGTAAAGAAATAGGGAGAGAAACAGAGAGATAGAGAAATACAGTAGGGAGGGAGGGAGGGAGGGAGGGAGAGAGAATGTGTGTAGGTAGATAGGTTGGTAGAAGGATAGAGAGAGAAATAGAAAGAGAGAAATACAGTAGGTAGATAGGGAGAGAAAGAGTGTGTGTGTAGGTAGGTAGAAGGATAGAGAGAGAAATAGAGAGAGAGAAATACAGTAGGTAGGTAGGGAGATAGAGAGTGTGTGTAGGTAGGTAGGTAGGTAGAAGGATAGAGAAATGCAGTAGGGAGAGGGAGAGGGAGAGGGAGAGAGAGAGAGAGAGAGAGTAGGTAGGTAGGTTGATGTTTCCCAGTATATTTATCCATGTCCTGGAGAAGGAAATCACTGACAAACCTTAAGACTTTGTTTCTGCTGGCACAGAAACAGTTAAAGAGCTTAGAGAGTTTTTTTGCACTCTGCAAACCTCCCCCAAATGGTCAATTTCTCCGCGCAAACGGGGTAATTTCTTTTCAAATAAAAAGCATGAATAGCCTTGGGGGGGTTGCAAAGTGCTCCTGGGGGGTGGGGGTGTCAAAAATGAGCAAAAAGCCAGCCCATTTATCACAAAAACGGGCCATTTTTGTGTCAAATAAATTGCATGCTTAGCCCTATGCAGGCTTATAGAGTGCTGCTGGGAACTGGGGGGGGGGGGGGGGGGCAAAAAACGGCCCATTTTAGGCTAATTTCTGCCCCTAGCCCCCAGGAGTTCTCTGGAAGCCTCTATAAGGCTAGGCACAGCCAGTTTGGTGAAGGGGGAAGGGTTCAAGGAGGCAAAAAATGCTGTATTCAATGTATAATAATAATAATAATAATAATAATAATAATAATAATAATAATAATAATAATAATAATAATAATAATAATAATAATAATAATAATTAATTTTGTATACCGCGTCCTCTCCCCAAGGGGACTCGGAGCGGTATAAGACGCAACCAGATTTTCAGCCTCTTTTTAGAGGAAGAAAGGTGCGTCTTATACTCCGAAAAATACGGTATATGATACTATAAAGGTTTATTATTGTTAAATACACTAGAATGATGTAATGGAGTGATGTATGTATGATTCCAATATCTAGAATATTTTGTTTAAAATGAAGGAATAACAATTGGAGTTGAACAATGATGTACAATAATGCTGTATGTATGAATCCAATTCCTAGAATAGTGATGGCTAACCTTTTTCGCTCGTATGCCAAAAGTGGAGGGAGCGCAGGGGGGTCATGCATGGGCATGTCACAACCATAATGCTATGCGCGTGACCCTCTGCTTTTGGCGTGGTTTTTTTTGCCCTCCTCAGGCTCCAGAGGCTTTCTAGGAGCCTGGGGAGGGTGAAAACAGCCCCCCCCACCTCCAGAGGCTTCAGGAGCTTCCCTGAAGTCTCCAGAAAGTGAAAAATGGCCTTAAAAGGCCCAAATCAACTGGCCAGCGCACACAAGTGCACTGGAGCTGACAGGGCAACACCTCACGTGTCCTAAGAAATGGTTCCGTGTGCCACCTGTGGCACCCGTGCCATAGGTTCGCCATCACTGACCTAGAATATCCTGTTTAAAATGAAGGAATAACAATTACAGTTGAATAATTGATATACAATGATAATAATGTATTTATGTTTACCTAATGGACAATTTGTGATTCAATATATAATTGTAAGTGGTGATTATGGAAAGGAGGCACAAAAACCTGTAACCAAATGACACACTATATGAAATGGTTGAAGGTTGAAGGTTGTATGTTTTTATGTTTTGTTTGTTTTTGTTTGTTTAAAAAATAAAAAAGATTTTAGCCATCCACAGCTAAAAAGATCAAACTACCAGTTGCTACAATAGTAAAGTAAAATCACAGCTTTCAATCTTTATCTTTCTCCCTCAGCTTTTTTCCCCTCAGCATACCATATTTTTCGGAGTATAAGACGCACCAGAGTATAAGACGCACCCAGTTTTTCAAGAGGCAAGTTGTTTTTTTTTAAGTAGGTAGATAGATAGAGGGATAGAGAGGGAGAGAAAGAGAGAGAAATATAGTAGTAGGTAGGTAGGTAGGTAGGTAGAGGGGGGAGAGAAATACAGTAAGTAGGTAGGTAGGGAGACAGAGTGTGTAGTTAGGTAGGTAGGTAGATAAAGGGATAGGGAGAGAGAAATACAGTAGGTGGGTAAGTAGGTAGAGATAGTGTGTGTAGATAGATAAGTAGGTAGAGGGATAGAGAGAGAGAAATAGAGAGAGAGAAATGCAGTAGATAGGTGGGGGGGGAGAGAGTAGGTAGATAGGTAGATAGGAGAGAGAGAGAAATACAGTAGGTAGGGGGAGAGCATGTAGATAGGTAGGTAGGTAGAGGGATAGAGAGAGAAAAATAGAGAGAGAAATAGAGAGAGAGAGAAATACACTAGATAGGTAGGGAGAGAGGGAGGGTAGGTAGGTAGGTAGATGTTTCCAGGTGTATTTACCCATGTGCTGAAGAAGGAAATCACTGGAACAAATCTTTGTTTCTACAGGCACAATACTTGACCAACGTAATTCTTATCAGCCACTCTTAATTAAACATATTTCCGAAAGGAAAAAAAAAAACCCTTTTTACACTGTGCAAACCTCCCCCAAACGGCCCATTTTTCGTGAAAATTGGCCCATTTTTTTTCAAATAAAAGGCATGAATAGCCTTGGGGGGGGGCTTGCAGAGTGCTCCTGGGACGGTGGGGGGCCCAAAACGAGGAAAAATGGCCCGTTTTGTTCGTGAAAACGGGCCATTTTTTGGTCAGAAAATAGCATGCATAGCCTTATGGAGGCTTATAGATTGCTGCTGAGGGCTGGGGGGGGGGCAAAAACGCCCTGTTTTTTGCTCATTTCTGCCCTCCCCAGCCCCCAGGAGCTCTCTGGAAGCCTCCATAAGGGTATGCACGCAGCCATTTTGGTGAAGGGGTGGGGTTTCAGGAGGCAAAAAATGCTGTATTCGATGTATAAGATGCAGCCTCTTTTTTGAGGAAAAAAGGTGCGTCTTATAATAATAATAATAATAATAATAATAATTATTATTATTATTATTATTATTATTATTTTTATTTCTAACCCGCTCTCTCTCCCCGAAGGGACTCGAGGCGGGGCACAGGGAATTAAAAACAACTAAAATCAACAAAGTACAAAATTAAAAATACAAATATAAATAAATGACTAAACTAAATAAAAATAGATTAAACAAATAACCCTGCGCTAAAATCCCTTATAATATCCCCTAACCTTAAAAGAGACTACCCTAGGCCGGCCAAGTGAAAAAGATGTGTTTTTAGTTTTAGGCGGAAGGAGCGGAGGTCCGTGGTTGTTCTAATGTCGGGGGGAAGGTCGTTCCAGAGGGCAGGCCCCGCCACAGAGAGAGCCCTTCCCCTGGGCGTCGCCCGCTGACAAAGTCTAGTGGACGGCACCCGGAGAAGTCCCTCTCTGTGGGAGCGAATCGGCCGTGAGGATGTATGGGGCAGGATCCGATCCCGCAGATAACTAGGTCCCGAGCCATGGAGCGCTTTGAAGATGATAACTAACACCTTGAAGCGCACCCGAAAGACGACAGGTAGCCAGTGCAGCTCGCACAAGAGCGGTGTAACGTGGGTAAACCTAGGGGTTCCCATTATTGCTCGCACGGCTGCGTTCTGGACCAACTGAAGTCTCCGGGTGCACCTCAAGGGGAGCCCCATGTAGAGAGAGTTGCAATAGTCCAGTCGGGATGTCACGAGAGCATGAGTGACTGTGCGAAGGGCGTCCCGATCCAATAGGGGGCGCAACTGGCGTACCAGGCGAACCTGGTAAAACGCCCTCCTGGCCACGGCTGTCACTTGATCTTCCATGGACAGCCGGGTATCCAGGAGGACACCAAGTTGCGCGCCCCATCCACAGGGGCAAGATGTTCGCCCCCTATGGCCAGAGATGGAATCAGCTGGTTGAATTGGGCAGCAGGAAACCACAGCCACTCGGTCTTGGTCGGGTTGAGCTTGAGTCCGTTACTTCCCATCCAGATCCGCACGGCTTCCAGGCACTGGCACATCACCGCTACGGCATCGTTGGGGTGGTTTGGGGTAGATATATACAGCTGAGTATCATCAGCGTAGAGATGATACTCTACCCCAAAACCACGGATGATCTCACCCAGCGGCTTCACATATGTGTTGAACAGGAGAGGCGAGAGGACCGACCCCTGAGGCACCCCACATGTGAGGGGTCTCGAGGTCAACCTCTGCTCTCCTGTCAACACAAATTGCGATCGGCCAGAGAGGTAGGAGGAGAACCACCGTAAAACAGTGCCTCCCACCCCCAACCCCCCCAGCTGATGCAATAGGATACCATGGTCGATGGTATCAAAAGCCGCCCAGAGGTCTAATAGAACCAGGATGGAGGAACAACCCCCATCTCTGGCCCTCCAGAGATCATCCACCATTATACTCCGAAAAATACGGTACTTCCTTATTTTGCTTGCCTTAGCAGCCTTCTTCCTTGTTCTTTGAGACAAAAAAGGATCCCTAAAATGGTGTGAGTCTTCAAAAAGGTTTAGCAGGTTGTTGTTAGAAAGAGCCTCTTTTAAATTCACTTAAGAAAGAATTGAAGGTAATTAAGAAGAGAAAGGCATAACTTACTGTCCATTTGAAAGGTGAATTTCAATAGCTTCATCAATCCCAAACAGATTGCAGCCCCTCCCCTCCATGCTTTTGACATGCAGATAGCTTCGGAGTTCAACTCTAGAAGCTTTTTTCCGGCTTACAGTTGTATTGAAGGGTTCCAAGGGGAAGTTCTTCAACATACCCTGACCCGGTGGGTGATAAACCTGATGGGATGCCAGTTCCTTCAGTTAGAAAGCAGAGGAACAACACCCAGGGAAAAATCCTTTGGAGATCTTTCCCCTGGTGTTTGTTCAGTTAGCCATGCTCCCATGTTCCCTTTTCCCTACTCCCTTAATTTCCTATTTTCTTTTCTTCTTTGTATTTTGTATAATAAAATAAAATGATAAATGAGGGAGATAAGTTGTCTCATTAAGATGAGCCACAGGAAATTCTTTTCCAATTCCTGTTGGAATGCATCGTGCTGTCTTTACAAACCAACAGTCCTCAACCTTCATCAAGCTGACGAAAAATATTTTTACCTTAGAAAAATACTACTGGTTCTTCAGGGCCCATAACCTGTCAGAAAATTGTGTTGCCAGTGTCCAAAATGAGTCAGAGACACTGACATGAACCAGTGGTTTGATATAAATAAATATATTTACAGTAAATAAGATAAGCAAACAGGAGCATCGTCAGGTAAATCAACAAAGCAGGAATATCATGAGTTCAATCACAGAGAGCACACAAGGAACACAGAGGAAAAAAGGCATGAAACAAGGAAAAAACACCCTTTACTCTCACAACAACCAATTACAGCTCAGATTCTCTCATGCAGTGGCCCGCTTTCTTTAACCAATTAGCTAAAACTCTGGGTTCTTACTCATTATCCAATCCTTCACTGCTGCAGCTATTAACAGATATTTAAAATCATCAGTAGCAGTTGGAATTTTTCTCCTATAGTTATTTAGTATTTTATACTTGGAAGGATATGAATGAATTAGTTCCGTTATAAAACTTGCATATTTATCTATTTATAAAATTCTAATCTATGTTATAATTAACAAAAGGAATATTAGAAAGCTACAGCCTACCTCATGTTACCTGCCATAAGAAGACATAGATTGTAGATATGAGAAAAGATGAAGAGAAAAAGTATGGTGCTGAAAAACATGGTCATCCAAGACCCATGATCCTCTCGAAACATTTTCAACCGAAGTAGCTGACCTGCAAAGATATTAAAAATGTATTCAGATTTCTCAAAGAACTTCCTACTATTCTAGAAAAGAGAGAGAATGGTACAGATTTTGTAAACATGCCAAGGTTCAGCTTTAGCTCCATGGATGATTCCTACTTACACTGAAGCAGACAGTAAACTTCTCTGTCCCTTGTAATGTGGCTTGGAAAGTATGAGTCAAAGCTATGTTTCGTCCATGCAACATTCCCTAGACCAGTGGTGGGCAAACTCATTAGTAAACAGAGCCAAATATCAACAATACCACGATTGAAATTTCTTTTGAGAGCCGGAAGGTGTGGCCTGTTTAGTGGGAGTGGCTCAGCGGTCATGTGACTGGGTGGGTGTGGCAAACTTGGAAAATGTGGTGAAACTCACTTAACGACAGTCTTGGTTAGCCACCAAACTTTTAGGCTCAATTGTGGTCATAAGTTCTTTCTTTCTTTCTTTCTTTCTCTTTCTTCCTCTCTTTTTCTCTCTCTCTCTCCATTTCTCTTTCTTTCTCTTTTTCTCTTTCTTTCTGTCTCTCTTTCTCTCTCTCTCTGTCTTTCTCTCTTTCACTCTCTTTCTTTCTTTCCCTCTTTCTCTCTTTCTCTTTCTTTCCCTTTCTCTTTCTTTCTTTCTCTCTCTATCTCTGTCTCTCCTTCGTCCGCCCATCTCTGTCACTCTGTGTGTGTGTCTGTCTGTCTCTCACTCACTTAATCAGTCTCTATCTGTCTCTCCCTCTCTCTCTCTGTCTCTCCCTGTCTCTGTGTGTGTCACTCACTGATTCTCTCCCTCCCTCCCTCTCTCTGTATGTCTGTCTCTCCCTCTTTCCCCGTCTGTCTCCGATTCAATCCCTCCCTGTGTCATTCTCTATCTGTGTCTCTCTCTGTCTCTCTCCCTCCCTCTCTTTCTCTCTGTCTGTCTCTGTCTTTCCCTCCCTTCCCCCCCCCTCTCTCTCTCTGTGTCTGTCAGTCACTCCCTCTCTTCCCTCTCCTCCCCCCCCACCCCGGAAGCAGCAGAAGGGCCGGCATGCCAGAGGTTACGGACGCCTCCTCCCGCAGCGGCTACCATCATCTTAAGCACCACCAAGGCTGTCGCCCGGCAGGTCGTACAGCAGGGGCGTCGGGCAGGGAAGCCGTTCGCGTCTCCATCGCGGCTCCCTCTGGTAGGCACCACGGCGCACGTTCTGGGGCCGCGCATCCATCTCCCTCCCAGCCACGCAGCCCCAGAACGTGTGCCGTGGTGGCTGTCGGAGGGAGCCGGTGGAGATGCGCCCGGCTTCCCTGCCCGATGCCCCTGCCAGGCGCAAGGCTTGGGGGTAGCAGAAGCAGCAGCAGTGAAGCAGCTCGCCACTTTTCCACACCCAGGAAAAGATTGGCGGGTGCACGTCCCGTGGAATTACAGCACAAGTTCCCACCGCTACGAAGTCTCCGAGGCTGTAATTGAGCGGAGCATGCACGCGCCTATCTTTTCCACAGAAAAGATAGGCACGTGCATGTCCCGCTCAATTACATGCACGCGCCTATCTTTTCTGTGGAAAAGATAGGCGTGCGCATGCTCCGCTCAATTACAGTCTCGGAGACTTCGTAGCGGTGGGAAGTTGTGCTGTAATTTCGCGGGACGTGCACCCGCCATTCTTTTCCTGGGTGTGGAAAAGTGGCAAGCTGTTTCACTGCTGCTCGGCGCTCTGCAGGCGGCTGTTGTTGCTGCTGCCCCCGAGCCCTGCAACAGGCAGCTCCCACCGTCGGAGCGCATCGGGCAGGACAGCCGGCCACGTTTCCATCAGGTCCCTCTTTGGCCCCTCGGGTGCGGCTCTTCCTCTCTCCTTCCCCCCCCCGGAGGAAGCGGAGGGCCCGGCATGTCGGTTGGGGGGGCTGTGGCTGCCTCCCCCTGGAGCGAGCGAACGGGCGGGGCGGAGCGCCCAGGTCTGGGGCTGCGCCGGAGCCGTCCGGGCGCCATGCGCCCACCTCCCTATGCGCGCGGCTCCGGACGGCTCCGGCGCAGCCACAGCCCCAGGCATTCCCCCCGCCCGTTCGCACGCTCCAGGGGAGGCAGCCAGAGCCCCCTCCAACCAACATGCCGGGCCCTCTGCTGCCTCGGGGGGGGGGGGAAGGAGAGAGGAAGAGCCGCACCCGAAGGGCCAAAGAGGCTCGCGAGCCGCGGTTTGTCGACCACTGCCCTAGACCAATGGTTCCCAAACTTTTTCAGTCCACCACCCCCTTGGTGTTACAAACTAATTCTCAGTGCCCCCACACCCGGTGGTGGAATTCAAATTTTTTACAACCGGTTCTGGTGAGTCATATGACTGGGCGGTTTGCACGACGCAAGGAAGATAGTAACACTAAAATTCAAAACTGTAACAATTAATTGCACATTTATTCAAAATTCAATTTAAAAACGTTTGTAGTTAATGTTAATTCAATAAAATTGTTTAAACTGATCCAGTGATACCAGGTTTTCAAAGTCTGATAGTCATTTATCAAGAATTTTACTAACTAGTAACTTAGTAAACTCAATAACATTTAGTAACTACCTCACTGTTCAGTAAATTCTTAATGTGATGGATGGGCTTGATGAAGTGATATCAGTTTCCCAATGTCTGGTTTTAAGTCACTTAGCAGGACTCTTATATCACCACGTTCAGTAATCTGGAGTTGATTTCTTTGCTTGGAGAGATGTTGGATGACCACACTGAAGCCACGTTCCACCAAGTATGATGTTGGAAATGCAATAAGGAACTTCTTAACCGCTGTCCATAGTGCAGGATAGTGATCAGAAATTTCTTGATACGATTTCTTGAACTTTGGCTTCAGCTCAATTTCATTTTGCAGCTCTATGAATTGTTCCTCCACTATCCCATCTTCCTCAATATCTGAAAACGGATTTATCACCCAATCTGGAATTTCCATCAAAAAAAGATCCTGATATCGCTCAGACATATCTTTATGCAGCATATCCAAATGGTCACAAAACACTTGAAGATCTTGTATCCCACCTTTCTCTTCTAGTTCAGACAAGCTTGGAAATTGGTATAGCTTGCAACCGCCTATATTGCGCTTGAAGAGTGTTAGCTTTGAAATAAATGCAGAGATGACAGATTTGGCCCTAATAAGATTGACCTCATTTCCTTGCAACTGCAAATTCAATTCATTCAACTTTGCAAATAGTTCTGATAAATAGGCAATGTCATGTTCAATGTTCCTCTATTTTTCCTGCAAAACCAGACACTTCTGCTGTGTATACACACACACACACCAAAAGTGTCTGGTTTGGGGGGGGGGGGGGAAATAGAGGAACATTTGGATATATATTTTGAATTAACCTGGGAAGAAAATTGCTAAAATCACTTTTAGCTGTGTTCTGCATTAAGGATTCATGCAGTAGCATATCTTGTTGAATTAGCAACAGACAGCTAAGATAGTTTTATCTGTCTTATAATGTGAGTGGATAGAGGACTTAGGCATAAGTGCAATGTTTCCCTGTTATTGAATAATAAATTCACAGCTTATACATTAGAATTAGATGTTTTTCAATTCACGTTTAACCTATACTTGATATAGTTGTATTCAATACATAAGCTGTTAATTATGTCATTGGAAGAGATAGAAAACTGCATTAGTGATATATATGTCAATGCATTAATTTGTACTAAAAATGTTTAGCTTAAAGAAATTATAAGGAATCACAAATATGAGTGTGGAAAATGTAATGTACGTGTGGATGACCCCTTGCATGAGTTATACTGGGGGGGAAATCATAATTAAAAAAAGATGGTTCTTTAGTGAAAATTATAACCCAAGAACGTATAGATCTGTTAAAATGTTCCCATTCTCACTTTCCATATTGGGAATCCCTAGGTTCCATGCAATAATCTCATCAAATAATTCAAGCAAATGTTGATGCTTTTTCAATTACACCAATGCAAGCAATGTGCCCACAAGGGTAGCCAGGGCGGTGCTGGGGGGAGTGTGTGATGATCAGGCAGCAACTGCCCTTTTTGTCATTTAGGAAAAAAAATATCTTGCAGCATTCCTCAAATAAATGGACAGGGAAACAGCTCTGATTAAACTTTTGGGAGATAAATGGATTTTCAAAGCAAAAAGTATGAGTAAATTCAGTAAAAGATATTCTGGATTTATTAAAATAAAGAACATCATTTTACAAAATTCATCTCAGGTTATCAGTAGACTTACATATACAATGTGTGATAGGACCAGAATTTTGCTCATAGTTATGAATTCTTTAAATATATTATAAAGATCTTAGCTAGAACAAACCGAGAGGAAGATGTTTCTGGAAGGGTAGCCAGGACAGCACTGCTTGCTTGCCCACTTGCCCCTCCCCCAGGCTGCCCCCCCACCTTCATCCCTTCGCGCCTGGCAGCTGCACCTGCCCACCGCCCGCCTTCTTCCTCTTCCTCCTCCTCCTCCTTTTTCCTCCTCCTGCCTCTCCCTCATCCTCTTGCTCTTCTTTCTCCTCTTCCATTTGCTTCCTCCTCCTCTTCCTCCTCCTCATCTTCATCTTCCCTGTGCTACCTCCTCCTCTTTCTACCTCTTCTTCCTCCTTTTCCTTCTTTCTCCTTTTTCTTCCTCCTCCTCCTCCTCATCTTCCCTTTGCTACCTCCTCCTCCTCTTCATCTTCCTTTTGTTACCTCCTCCTCCTTTCTTCCTCCTCTTTCTCCCCCTTTTCCCTCTCGCTGCTCTTCCCCCTCCTCCTCCCTCTTCTTTCTTCCTCCCTCCTCCTCTTCCTCCTCCACAATAAAAAAAGGGGAGAAGGGCAGGGCCGTTATTCCCCCTCAGCCTCTTGAGAGATTGCGCGCGCACACATATGTGGGTGCGTGCGGTGTGTTTGAAGCAATTTATTTCCAAGCAGAGCTTCTCTCTATTTCTCTCTCTTCCTCCTTTCTTTTATTCTCCCTCCTTTCTTTCTCTCCTCTCTTCCTCTGCTCCGTGCCTTCTCCCGCCCCATGCCGAAGGGAGTGACAGATGGTGAGCAGGCAGCTTTGGGCTGAGGCAGCTGAGGCTGCGGGACCTCTGTCTCCCCCTTCCTACTCCTCCTCTTCTTCCTCCTCTGCCCTTTGTTTCCTCCTGTTCCTTCTTCTTCCTTCACTTCCTTCTCCTGAGGTAAAGCCACAAAAAAACCCGCCGGCGCCACCACCTCCCCTCTGTTCGGAGCACCTCAGCATTACCTCTGCCGCCTCCTCCATCGTCGCTGTGCTTTTTTGGCCGCCCACAAAGGACCTCCCAGCTATTAGAAATCACTGCACGCAGTTTGAAACTGCTGCGTGGTGGTTTCTAGCCATGTGTGTGGCCGTGCAGCCGTGTACCTTAGAGGGAACATAGCCACCTCTAGCATTCCTCTGCCACCCCCCTTCTGGCTCTTACCGCTCCCCTGCCAGCCGCCTTACCTCTTACCGCCCCCCTAAGCGATCCCACTGCCCCCCAGGGGGCAGTACAGCCCACTTTGGGAACCAATATTTATTAGGTTATAGTATATAGATTGGGTTGCTTTATTTACCATCCTTTCCTCCTGTTGTAACGCCACCTTATTTTCCCTTTCTTTTCTCTCTCCCCCCCTTCTCTACTTTATTCCCTCCTCCTCTCCTTTCCCTTCCTTCTTCCCTTATCTTCCTCCTACTCCTACTCTTCTTCTTCCCCTTCCTACCCTCTCTCCTTCTCTTCCTCTCCCTTACATCCTTCTCTCCTTACTTCTTCTTTCCCCTATCTTTCTTTCCTTTTCTCCTCCTCTCTTTCTTTTCTATTATTGTAGGTGTCAGGTCTGCTTCTAACAATTACCAAGAAAGAATCCACTCAACTCCATTTTAAAAGAATTAAGAGTACTTTTACTGGTTATAAAAAGAACAGCATCGAGGTAAAGCAAGGTCTGAGACCCAAACGCGTGAAAGCATACATATCAATAATTGCCCAACCACTTTCCCCTAACAACCCCCGCCCCATTGTCCAATGCAAAATCCCCAGAGGCGTCATGTGGGTTCCATCCCCAGGAGCATCATCAGGATGGCATGCAAGACCATTGACCTTGACCACTGCGCGCCCAGTCAATGGTATGCGAAGTAGATGGTAATAACATACTCCTTTCTCCAAATAACCCTCCTGCACTATACAGTCCCATTCCCAAATACCAAAGCCCCTCCCTCCCCATTACAATGGCAGCCGAAGCAAGCAACAAAGTGGAGGCTGACATCCGGCCCTCCTCCAGAAAAGGGGAGTTATCCCTGTAAGGAAAAAGGGGGGGAGGGAAACAAGAAAAGGTTAACCATTAAAACATAGACACACGGTTAAGGCTGGTCAGGACACTTGGCATAAAACTTCTTCAAAAGTTTGGGGGCCCTAACATGGGATTTATCAACCCATTCAGTATGGGAAGGGGGAAAGTGTTTCCAAGCAACAAGGTATTGAACCTTATTACGTTGCCGCCTAGAGTCCAAAATGTCTTTGACCTCAAAATGTTGTTCACCCTCAACCAAAATGGGAGCAGGAGGCGATGGTTGAGGTGGTTGAAGAGGGGAAGAACGTTCAGGTTTCAACAGATTCACATGAAATATCGAGTAGAGAAGAGGCGCAAGCCTTTTACTTTTTCAAAAAAGTACAATACAATACAATACATTAGCAGAATTGGAAGGGACCTTGTAGGTCTTCTAGTCCAACCCCCTGCGTGGGCAGGAACCTTATACCATTTCAGACAAATGGCTATCTAACATCTTTTTAAAGACTTCCATGGTTGGGGCATTCACAACTTCTGGAGGCAAGCTGTTCCAGAAGTTAATTGTTCTTACTGTCAGGAAATTTCTCCTTAGTTCTAAGTTGCTTCTCTCCTTGATTAGTTTCCACCCATTGCTTCTTGTCCTGCCCCCAGGTGCCTTGGAGAATAGTTTGACTCCCTCTTCTTTGTGGCACCCTCTGAGATATCGGAACACTGCTATCATGTCTCCCCTGGTCCTTCTCTTCATCAAGCTAGACATACCCAGCTCCTGCAGCCGTTCTTCATATGTCTTAGTCTCCAGTCCCCAAATCATCTTGGTTTATCTTCTCTGCACTCTTTCCAGAGTCTCCACGTCTTTTCTACATCGTGGCGACCAAAACTGTATGCAGTATTCCAAGTATGGCCTTACCAAGGCACCATACAGTGGCATTAACACTTCACGTGATCTAGATTCTATCCCTCTGTTTATGCAGCCTAGAACTGTGTTGGCTTTTTTGGCAGCTGCTGCACACTGCTGGCTCATATTTAAATGGTTGTCCACTAGGATTCCAAGATCCCTCTCACAGTTGCTACTATTGAGCAAGGTACCACCTATACTGTACTTGTGCATTTGGTTTTTCTTGCCTATATGTAGGACCTTACTTTTTTCACAATTGAATTTCATTTTATTAGATAGTGCCCAATGTTCAAGTTTGTCTAGATCCTTCTGTATGTTAAGCCTATCTTCTGGAGTGTTGGCTATTCCTGCCAGCTTGGTGTCGTCTGCAAATTTGATGAGTTCCCCATTTATCCCTTCATCCAAATCGTTGATGAAGATGTTAAAGAGTACTGGGCCTAAAACAGAGCCTTGGGGGACTCCACTGCATACTTCCTTCCATGTAGATGCAGTTCCATTGAGGACTACACGTTGAGTGCGGTTGGTCAGCCAGTTGCGAATCCATTTGCTGGTGGTGCTGTCTAACCCACAATTTTCTACTTTATCTAATAGTAGGTTATGGTCTACTTTATCAAATGCCTTACTGAAGTCCAGGTAAATTGTATCAACAGCATTCCTCTGGTCCACTGATTTTGTCACTTTGTCAAAGAATGCAATTAGATTCGTCTGGCATGATCTGTTTTTGACAAACCCATGTTGGCTTTTGGCTATTACTTTGTTTGCTTCTAGGTGTTCACTTATTTGTTGTTTAATTATCTTTTCCAGAATCTTTCCTGGTATTGAGGTCAGGCTGATGGGTCTATAGTTTCCTGGATCTGTTTTTTTTTCCTTTTTTGAAGATGGGAACCACATCAGCTCTTTTCCAGTCTTCTGGCAGTTCCCCGGTGCTCCAGGATCTCTGAAAGATATAGTTCAGTGGTTCTGAGATCTCGTCTGCCAGTTCCTTCAGAACCCTGGGGTGTAATCCATCCAGTCCTGGTGATTTGAACTCGTCCAGGGCAGACAGGTGCAAACTTACCATTTTCTTCCCTATTTCAACTTGTGTTCCTAACCTGATTTTTGTGGTGCTGTTTTTGATTGGTTGGACTGTTTTATCCCTTTGTGTAAAGACAGATGCAAAAAAAGAGTTAAATAGTTCTGCTTTCTCCCTGTTGCTTGTCATCTTCTTGCCATTTTCTCCCAGCAGTGGACCAATTGTTTCCTTAACTTTTTTCTTATTTTTAACATGTTGGAAGAAGCTTTTTTTGTTATTTTTTACTTTTTTGGCAAGCTTTTCTTCATTGCGAGCCTTTTCTCATTCATTCCTCATTCTCTCACTCTTTCCTCATTCTTCATTGCGAGCCTTTCCTCACTTCATCTTTACAGGCTCGGGCTATTTGCTGATATTTTGCCTTAGTTATGTCCCCCTTTTCCCACTTTTTATATTTATCCTTTTTGTCTTTCAATTTGTCAGAGAGTTCTTTATGCAGCCATGCTGGTTTCTTTTGGGAACTGTTATTTTTCTTCTTCATTGGTATTGCGCTGGACTGGGCTTTTATAATCTCATTTTTCAAAATTTCCCAAGCTTAATACAATACAACCTTGTAGGTCTTCTAGTCCAACCCCCTGCGTGGGCAGGAACCTTATACCATTTCAGACAAATGGCTATCTAACAACTTTTTAAAGACTTCCAGGGTTCTTGAGTTGTTTTCCCCTTGAGGATTCTCATCCATGGAATCCTTCCCAAGCTCTCTCTGAGTTTATTGAAATTAGCTCTCTTAAAGTCTAAGACTCTAGTTTGACTTTGTTCAACTACTTTTGTTTGCATAATGTTGAATTCCAGTATTTCATGATCGCTTGCCCCCAAAGTTCCTGTAGCTTCTACACCTTCTATCATTTCCTCTCTGTTAGTGAGAATTAAGTCCAATATTGCTGATCCCCTTGTTCCCTTCTCTACCTTTTGGGAAACAAAGTTGTCTGCTAGGTTTGTTAGGAACCTGTTGGATCTTCCACTTGGTGCAGAGTTGTTTCCCAATTGATGTCGGGGTAGTTAAAATCTCCCATTACTATTGTAGTGTGCTTCCTACATACCTTAGTTAGCTGGTTAGCAAAAAGTTCATCCACTTCCTCTGCTTGGTTGGGTGGCCTGTAGTATAGACCTATGACAATATCATCCCCCCCCCAACCTTTAATATTGACCCAAATACATTCAAGATAGTTCTCATCATTGTTGTGCTCTATTTCTGTAGAGATGTAATTATTTCTTATATATAGTGCAACTCCACCTCCTCTTTTATTTGGTCTATTTCTTTTAAATAATTTAAATCCTTCTAGCTGTATGTTCCATTTGTGGGTTTCGTCCCACCAAGTTTCTGTAATGGCAACAATATCGTATCTGCCCTCATTTACTTGAATTTCTAATTCACCCTGTTTATTCCTCATACTCTGTGCATTGGTGTATAGACATTTGAGTCCATTTTGATTGACCCTGTGTTTACTGTCTACGAAACCTGTGTTATGCCTGACTATGGTTCTCTTTGCCCCTATTTCTTTGCCACTTGTATGGTTCATGTACATGGTATGGCACTCACTGTTAATTGTTTGGTTTTGCTTGACAGCAGTGTTGATAATATTACCCGCACAAATATCTATGTTACATACACTGATAACCCTATGAATTTTAGTTTGCTGGGGACAGAAATGTTCTATATCTATTGATTCTCTGTCCCCACTATTCAGTTTAAATGTTTAGCCAGGAAATCTGTGAATTTAATGCCAAGTAACTCAGTCCCTTTCTTGGATGGGTGCAAACCATCTCTTTTGTACAGTTTATCATTGGACCAGCTGCAGGCATCATGACTAATAAGACCAAAGCCTTCCTTTTTACACCACTCCTTTAGCCACACATTAAACTCTGCTATGCGCTGGCCCTTTCCTTTTTGTTCCTTGTATACTGGTATAACCTCTGAGAAGATAAGCCTACAACCTGTACTACTAAGTTCGTACCCCAAACTCTGGAAATCATTCTGCACAGAAGCTACATCTTTTTGGGACAGATCATTTGTGCCAAGATGTATAATAGCATCAACTTCACAGTCCTTACTTGCATTCTTGACTATCTTAAGAATACGCCTCTTGTCTCTGCTGGCTGTAGCACCCGGCAAATATATGACCTCTTTCAAAACCTCCATATCCTTACCTAAGTTTACATCCCTTACGATTGAGTCACCAATCAGGAGGTGACATCTCTTTTTGGGTACCTTGCTCTTGTTGTGTGACTGATGCATGATCCCTGGTTCACACTTTTGCATTTCTGAAGTAGGTTCTTCACTTTGGACCACAATCCCCTGCTTATTTGAGTCGTCATTATTACCTTGACCTGTCACTTTAGTGTCCCCATTAAGATCAGCAAGGGCGCTATATCTGTTATGCTGGGACACAGCAAAAGTTTTGTGTTTGTGGGTCACAGCTCTCACCCTGCCAGATCCCACAGTTGTCCAGGCTGCTCTTCTTCTGTGGGATCTTTGCGGTAGAGGAGGCTGGTAGTGTGGCATCTCCACTGGGTGGAATGGCCGAATTGGACACTTAATTTCTGCCTGGAGAGCACAAATTACAGATTCAAGATATGTGATGTGTCTATGTAATCTATTAATTTGTCTGCAAGGGGGACAGTATCCAAATTTGAAAAGAGTACTGCGGAAGACAGGTGCAAAACAGTTATTACATTGAACTAAGCCAGTCATTTTGAAATAAAATACAATCACAGTCTTAAGCGCACAAATCTAGAATGTATTATTTCTATTTTTGCTTTATAGATACGTTCGACCTCTGTGTTTCTTGGCCTCCCCTCTCTCTTGGCCAGAAACTCCTCCCTCTAGCCTGGGGAAATGAGAAATGAGCCTGGGGAAATGAGAAATGAGCCTGGGGAAATGAGAAATGGGGAAATAAGTTCTACCTTTCACTTCTCCCCCCCTCCACACAGCCAGAAGCTCCTCCCTCTAGCCTCAAGAAGTTCAAAATGGGGAAATAGGTTTTACCTTTCTCTTCTCCCCCTCCACACAGACAGAAGCTCCTCCCTCTAGCCTCAAGTAGTTCAAAAAAAATATGACTCAATCCTGGAGGAAGAAAATGGGGGAACGGGAGGGGCCATGGCACCACCCTCTGATGGGAGGGAGGATGAGGATACAATATTTACAAGACTCAGATTACAAAAATGATTTCCTTTAATATACTGTAACTTTTTCTTTCGGATGTTTTGTAGAAACATTTTACTGAATGCATGAATTTTATGAAATGATACATATGTAACTCCTGCCACCTTAAATAGAAAAATAATTAATCTTTGTATGAAGCCTTGGAGGCGGCCTGCACCTCCGATATGGATGCCTCTAAAATATTCTTTTACACCCTATATACCTTTTCCCTGTAAAAAATTGTTAAAACCAATAAAACTTTTTTTGCATGAAATATTGAGTAGAGACGTCGGAGAGTCTTAGGCAAGTCCAGCTTAACGGAAATCGAACTAATGATCTTAATAATCGGGAACGGACCCACATACTTAGGCCCAAGTTTCTTTTTGAGTGGTTTGCAGAAACCTCGTAGAGAGAAATACACGATCTCCCACTTTGTACTGTGGCGGCTGGGTCCGTTTCTTATCTGCCTGTTTCTTATGAGACTGGTGGGTGTCATCTAAAGTTTTACGTGCAATGGGCCAAAACTTTGAAAGTTGAGCACTCCATTCTGAGAGGGATACTATCTTGGGCGTCTCCTGAGGCAACTCAGGGATTGGAACAAAGTCCTGGCCGTAAACCACTTTGAACGGGGTCATTCCAGTGCTACTATGCACTGAGTTATTGTAAGCTACCTTGGCATGAGGTAACAGTTCAGCCCAATTATCCTGTTGGTAGTTTATGAAACAAGAAAGATACTGCTCCAAACCAAAATTTCACAAGCCCCATTAGTCTGAGGGTGGTGGGCGGAGCTTAAACCTTGGGCGGAGCCAATCAACTTCAAGAACTCCTTCCAGGACTTCCTTCCGGTTTCCCGTAGGCGGCGGACGAGTCTTGGGACTCGTCCGCCGTTTTGTTCCTTCTACGGCCCCCAATGGGCAGGGAGTTCCTTCTAAAGGACTCCCGCTGTACGGTCGGCTTGCTGGAAATCTCCCCATCCCGACGGTGGTCGGGGGGGTCCTTGTCTTCGACCCAGGCGTGGGAGAACATGCTGCGGGGGGCTTGGTTCCCTTTGCCGATGGAGGATCGGAACATCTAATTGCTTTCGAGAGGGCTGAATCGCTGGAGTTGGAGGCAACACCGAGACTCCTGGTTATAGAGTGGATTGTGAGTGAATTTATTTTATTGCTTGCAACTTTTGCCTTGAAAGAAGATGGAGGGGGGAGTTTGTAAAAAAAAACCTTGGATTGGAAAAAAAGCGGTGTTTTAACAATGCTCCTCAGGCTTGAGGAAGTGGAGAAATCACCATCCGAATTTCTTTAAACGATAGTGAAAGTCTTTCCGGAATGATCGTTGGATACTTAGTATCGAAGTCTGGCAACAAAGAAACAATTTTTACTTGCTAATTCCCGGTGGCTTCCAGATGGGCGGGGGAAGATGGCGTTCCTTTGTTCTCATGAGACATACTTTTCATGGAAAACTGCTGACATTCCCTTGTGCTCGGGACTGCCTTTCTCTCTTTATTAATGATTGCATGTAAATGATTAATTCGACCTTTCCCTGAAGTGCCTTCTTCTTTTTCTTTTTATTTGATTGCTTGAAGAAATTGGTTTCTCTCTGGACTCAAATTAGACAAAATTGTGACTTTGTTTATTGGAATTTGCTCATACCCTGTCTCACTGATTCCTCTTCAGCAGACGCCATTTTACCGACAAAGACTTAAATCTTTCATCATGGCTTCAAAGAAGCAGACGCATCAACCTAAAATCACCTCGATGTTACCTGAAAAATCAGATACGGATGCTAAATTAGCAGCAATGGATGAAACACTTCAGAACATTATGAAAGAAATCAAAGAAATGTGAAAGGACCATGTCAGTTCTAAATTAGAACTTTTAGAGGTACAGAAGAAATTAATGGAAAATACGCAAAAGACTGATGAGCTGGAGGTGGGGTTGGCTGGGACAAGGGGAGAGCTTAAAAGTATTAATAATGAAATAGGGGATTTAACTGGTCATATGTCTAGGATGGATTTTGAAAGGATGTCATATTTTTTAAGATTTCAGAACGTTCCTGAGATAAGCGGTGAAGATTTAACTGATTTAATGTGCACAATTTTAGCAGATTATGTACAAAAGCCTAAAGAAGATATTAGGGGGGTCATAGATCTGATATATAGAATAAATTCAGCATATGCCAGGATAAATGAAGTACCCAGAGAGATCCATATTAAATTTGTAAGGAGGTCGACAAGGGAAAGGATCCTGAGGGCGCAGAGAGTCAGTCCTTTAATTTACCAGCAGAAAGAGATTGCCATCTTGAAACAGATCCCGAAAAAGATTAGAGAGGTAAGAAGGAAGTATTCCTTCTTGTCTAAAAGGTTATTTAAACAGGGGGTTTGGTTCAAGTGGGTGATGCCAGAGGGAATGTTGGTGTTCTGGGAGGGAGGAAGAGTAAGAATTAAAACAATTGCAGAGGCGGAAGCCTTTCTTAAAAAACATTCCTCAATCCTGGAGGATGAAAATGGGGGAGCAGAGGGTGCTGCGGCCCCGCCCACTGGGGGCCAGGGAGAAGAAGATACAATTGCCAAAAGACTTAGATCTCAAAAGTGACTTTATTTTAGTAGTTTAACTTTTGTTTGGATGTTTATACATGATTGTTAGCATAGATTTTACAATGATATATTTGCATTTCTTTCCACTTTGTAGTACAATTGAAAATTATGTATTATCTATATTTTGTTATGAAGCCTCGAAAGGGGTCGACTTCGACGTGAAAGTTCTCACAATATTTTTCTCACACCATACCCTTACCCTATTTGTAAAAAAATTCTAAAACCCAATAAAACTTTTTCAAATAGAACTCCTTCCAGAAGTGGGAGGTGAATTGAACCCCTCTGTCAGAAATTATGCGTGTCAGGACTGCCTCTAACGATGACCAAGAAAAGGTCCACTCAAATCCATTTTAGAGATTTAAGAGTACTTTTACTGGTTGCGAAAAGAATGCAGCAAAGGTAAAGCAAGGTCTGAGATATTTGCGCACTAAAGCATACATATCAATAAATGTCCAACCCCTTTCCCCCCACAACCCCACAACCTACTGTCCAATGCAAAACCCCTTTGGTTGTCATGTGGGTTGCGTCTTCAGGAACATCATCAGAATGACATGCAAGACCATTGACCTTGACCACTGCGCGGTACCAGCTCCTGGAATGCGAAGTAGCTGGCGAGACCATTCTCCCATCTCCAAATCACAATGTGCCTCGGTACTCCATGCAACCGATAGATATGGGAAACAAACAACCTAGCTAATGTTCTGGCTGACGGGATTTTGGAACAAGGTATAAAATGAACCTGTTTTGAGAATAGGTTAGTAACAACCCAGATGACAGTGTAACCGAGGCTGTTAGGCAGATCCACAACGAAATCCGTAGATATTTCTTTCCACGGAGCCTCAGGACGTGCAACAGTCTGGAGGAGGCCCTGACGTTTCGTCGCAGCACAAACGGGGCAACTCGCAATGTAGGATTCAATGTCTTTCTTTAATGAAGGCCACCAAAACTGTCTTTTAATCAGATGTAGAATCTTGACAAATCCAAAATGGCCCGCCATCTAGAATCGTGGGCCCGTTGAAGAACTAGTGGCTTCAGACTAGCAGGAACATACAATTTAGCACCAATCCAAGGTAATCCATCTTTCAAGGTGCAGTCACCTGAATGTGATTTAAACCAGTCATCAGACTGAAGTCCTTCCTTAATCTTCATTATCAGATCAGCAGGGACATCCAAATTCACGGAACTTTGGCTCCTAGTAACGACAGTAGCTGCAAGATTCTGTGCGGGAATGACAGGTTGTACCACAGTCAGTTAAGAGCTGTTATATTGGGGAAGTCTCGATAAGGCATCCACCATAAAATTCTTTTTAAAAAAAAACTGGAATATACTTGAGGGTGAAATTAAAACGATTGAAATGCTGAGACCAACGGAGTTGTTTACGTGGGGTCTTTAAGGCTTCCAAGTTTTTATGATCAGTCTATACCTCAAATGGTTGAGTGGTGCCCTCCAGAAAATGGCGCCAAGTTATGAGCCCAACGTACAGCAAACACCTCTTTCTCTCAAATTTCCCGTCTTCTATTGGTGTCAGTGAGCTTGCGTGAGGTGTAAGTGCATGGTTGTAATTGTCCATTGGAGTTCTTTTGTAACAACACTGCCCCCACTGCCACATTACTAGCGTCAGCTTGAATAACAATGTCGGGACGTTTCAACACAGGTTCAGACGCAAAAAGTCTTTTCAGTTTTTCGAAAGCAGCTTGACATTCCATAGTCCAATTGAGAGGTTTACTCAGCCTTGACTTGACATCCCCTTTAGTCTTTAAAAGGTTTGTAATAGGTAGGGCCATACTGGCGAAAGAGGGGATCAATTGGCAATAAAAGTTAGCAAACCCCAAGAAGCTTTGTAGTTGTTTCCGGGTGCGAGGAGGTGCCCATTCAGTAACAGCCCGGACTTTAGCTGGGTCCATCTCAATAACCTCACTGGATATGTGGTAGCCGAAATAATCTACTTTGCTCTGATGAGCAAGGAGCCAAGGGAAACTGCCAAACAAACCAAGAGCATGGGGGCCAACATGATGAGGAAGGAGCAGTGGTGAACAAACCGGCCAGATTCAGGGGGAAATTCGATGGGGACTCAGATCAATTGGCTCTATTTCTTGACTCTGCTAGAATTCACCTAGAGAGTTACTGAGATGACCCGGGGCATGGCATAAAGGCAACACAGACAAAGAACCAGTATGAGTCCCTTTATTGGCACCAGTTTTGCCCCCAATACTTTTACTCTCTGGCCTGGAGAGAAGCTCTTCCACAAACCTGCAGATTCTCCAGTCCAAACACTGTAAGCAGTATGACTGCAATCAATCACTCCAGCAGGGCAAGATAATGAGTCCCAGTAGCAAAGAATAATTCCAGCAAGACAAGATAAGCACACAGAAGGGCAGCAATAATTCAAACAGTCAGGAGAATTGCCAGAAATGCAAGCTACAACTCTCAACACTAGTGTCAGGGTTCCAAAAAACATCTCTAGTGAAATAAAACTCTAAGGCTTGTGTTTCCTCAAAGTTCCACTTTATTAGAGATGTCATATGTTGGCACATCTGGGAAAACCCGAATCTGAAAGCTTCCAGATTTTTCCACCTAATTGAAAGTTCAAGACCCTGCCCCAATACCCACAAGTCCATCACATGGTCCAATCCTTCACTGCCACTAAGACAGTTTTCTTCCATCCACATCCACCCAGGTGTAGGGACAAAAGCAACCATAACTTTCTGAGAATATCACTGTGTTTCCCCAAAAATAAGACAGGGTCTTATTTTCTTTTGACCCCTGAAAAAAGCACTTGGCCTTATTTTCAGGAAGGTCTTATTATTTTTGAGGTGCAGGAGGCAGTGAGCCTGGTAACCTCATGGCTGTTGCTGTGTTGCAATATTTTCAGGGAGGGCTTATTTTCAGGGGTTTATTTTAGCGCATGTGCTCAAAAGCCCAATTGGGCTTATTATCTGGGGAGGTCTTATTTTCAGGGAAACAGGGTATTAGGCTACACATCACCCAACTCCATATAATCCCCCCTCCCATTTTCCCACAGTAGAAAGTGTGGCAGGCCTGAAATCCAAAAAGAAAAGATGGCTTGCAGGTCTGATAACAAGATATTTCAGTGTTTGTTCCTGACAAACACCCCTCCCAACTGCCTCTTCTTTAAACTCCAGCCCCGTGTGTGCCTTGTGAAGGGAATCAGGGCTATTTCCTTCCTTGTAAGTCACACAACCAATATTGCTCTCTTCCGCATTCTTCCCTGAGCTCCCTCAGATGAGGGGGTGGGCCTTGGTCTTCATCTAAACCCCCTCTCCCTTGTTCTACCTCTCCCCTGCTCTGCCCAGCCTGACTTTGCCCTTACCCAGTTTCCTCCACAGCCAATGGAGCCATTCTCCCGCTCTCTGTCAGCTGTTCGTCTTCCATCTCAGAGTCAGATTCTTACCCATCACACAGAGCAATAGTGAATACCATTGCCAGGGGGCTAGACAGAGATGCAAAGCAATAGCTAGCAGCTCTCCATAAGAGGCGAGTCCCTGGGGAGGCATGCTAGCATCATGGCAAGACAAAACTTCCTTTGGGGGCTCCTAAGAGAATTGTTGATATTTCAGATGTCGGGGGGGGGTCCTTTGGCACCAAAACTGTCCTGTAGGGATGATGAGCAAGGGGAGCACACCTTGACAATTTCAGGGACTCCACAATTTCCCCGTTCGAGACAGAGGAAGCTTCCCAAACCGACAGCTGATAAGGCAGCCATTGCAAGCTACTATGAAGCTGGGGCAGCCACAGCAAAAGCATGAAAGCAGAAGAAAGGTGTGAATGGTCTGGGTGAGATATCTTTTTATACATACCATATTTATTCGACTATAACGCGCAAAATTTTGTACCCAAAAAAGAACTCAAAGTTTGGGTGCGCGTTATAAACGAGGGTTCGGGTTTCTGCGCGGCGGCGGCGGTGGCGGCGGGGGGAGAAGCGGAGCCAGAAAGAGACGCGGGGGGAGAAACGGAGCCCAGAAAGAGACGCGGGGGAGAAACGGAGCCCAGAAAGAGACGCGGGGGGAGAAACGGAGCCCAGAAAGAGACACGGGGGGAGAAACAGAGCCCAGAAAGAGACGCGGGGGGAGAAACAGAGCCCAGAAAGAGACGCGGGGGGGGGAGAAATGGAGCCCAGAAAGAGACGCGGGGGGAGAAACGGAGCCCAGAAAGAGACGCGGGGGGGGGGAGAAGCGGAGCCAGAAAGGTTTCCTCAGCTGCGGAGCCCTTTGCCCTGCCGGCGGGCTGGTTAGGGTGGAATGGCATCGCTCCATCGCCCCTCAGCTGCGGAGCCCAGCCGTCATGCTTTATAAAAATCGGTATAAAAATTTTATACCAATTTTTAATCGAAAATTAGGGGGTGCGCGTTATACACGTGTGCGCGTCATAGTCGAATAAATACGGCATGTACATTTTCTTTTCTTTTTGAACCTTCTTGGAATAACAGAGAGAGAGAGAGAGTACAGCTTAGAGAGAGAAAGTGGAATTGGGTTTTTTCCCCTCCACCTCCAATACAACTGCGAGAAGCCAAACTAAAGTGGTTATATGTATTTTTTCTTTTTTCTTTTCTTTATAAAAC
This sequence comes from Rhabdophis nuchalis, assembly GCA_039707465.1. Lineage (NCBI taxonomy): Eukaryota > Metazoa > Chordata > Lepidosauria > Squamata > Natricidae > Rhabdophis > Rhabdophis nuchalis. The sequence goes on from CM077648.1 coordinate 70,313,770, forward strand.
TTTGTCTTTGAATTGAACAACAGTGTCATGTAGAGGCACCAGTGTAAATTGGACATAAAAGCAAGCATGAGACATGATCTCAGGAACCTGTGAATTGAAATGATAAAGAACTGTTTTGATTGCTAGAGAGCTGGACACTGGGGACTTTGTTTTTGATTTTTGCTAGAAGAGTGTAGCTCTTGGAACTTAAAAGGTGAAATAGTAGAAATAGACTACAAGATATATATATATATATATATATATATATATATATATTGTGATTTTCGCGGGTTTGTATGTAGGTCTTTGGTTGTTCGGGTTTTCTCCCGCGTAGAATTGGAAGTATCTTCACGACGTTTCAATGAAGTCTCATTCATCATCTTCAGGCTGGTGCTTCCGGCTTGGTGCTTCCAGGAGCAATTATATATATGATACTTTAAGCTCTCAATGAAGATTTAAAAGAAAGACTAGGCAACTAGAATGGAGAAGGGGAATTAAAAGACTTTAAAGGGATTATGGAAAAAAATGAACAACAAATACAAAAAGTAAAAAAAAAGCCGAATCAACAGAGACGAGAGTGTGAGAACTGGAATATAGACTTACAGTGGCAAACAGAAATCAAGAAAAAACAATTATTTATCTAGCAATGGACCAGGCAGATTATTATTTAAGATTTCAGAATATGGAAGAAGAAAAAGGAAAAAACCTAGCAGCAATAATAATAATAATAATAATAATAATAATAATAATAATAATAATAATAATAATAATAATAATAATAATAATAATAATAAATTTATTTTGTATACCGCATCCTCTCCCCAAGCGGACTCAGAGCGGTGCACAGGGGAAAAAATTAAAATACTATAAAAAATACATACATAGAATAAATACAGTGAATAAAAATGAATTAAATTAGAATTATCCCTGCGCTAAAATCCCCAAGTTATAGCACTAAAATTCCCTAACACCCCAAAGGTAGAGACTAACCTAGGCCGGCCAAGCAGAAAAAGTATGTTTTGAGTTTTTGACAGAAGGAGCGGAGGTCCGTAGTTGTTCTGATGTTGGGGGGAAGGTCGTTCCAGAGGGCTGGGCCCGCCACAGAGAAGGCCCTTCCCCTGGGCGTCGCCCGCTGACAAAGTCTAGTGGACGGCACCCGGAGAAGGCCCTCTCTGTGGGAGCGAATCGGCCGTGAGGATGTGTGGGGCAGGATCCGATCCCGCAGATAGCTAGGCAGATAGCTAGGCAATCCCGCAGATAGCTAGGCAATAATGGAAGAGATGTTGGCGGAAGTGATAGAAGAAGCTAAGGAAAGAGTTCTGCATGAGATTGATGAGATATTTAGAGCGCACACTAGATATGCAATGATAAATAATTTACCTAGAGGTGCATTTAGATTTACCAAGAAAGCAATGAAAACAGACATTTTACAAAGAGTAAGGTCCAATCCAATGAAGTACAAGGGTAGAGAAATAATAATGTTATAACAAATACTGAGAAAACCTTCACAAAGTCCTACAAGAACTAGAAGCCAAATTTGAGGAGGTGGAGGATGATCAGTACACAGAGGATGAGCTTCGAACCCTAAAGCAGAGAGGGCAACCCATTAAGGAACACATCCGTGAATTCAGGAGAGTCATGGGGGAACTACCCCCTTTGCCGGAGTAGCTAGTAGTTCATTTTTTAAGAACGATCATGGACAAGCAAATTGCCTAAGTAACCGTCTATCGTGACATTCCAAATCGACTCTCTGAGTGGTTGAGTAGCCATAAAAGCTCACTGCAGATTGCATGCCAATGACATGCGGAAGCAACAAGATACCAAGGAGATAGGAGAACCAAAATGGATATCCTCCAGAGGATGGGAGGCCACAGCAGTACAGCCAGCCCCAAGACCAACCCTCCTACTAAACCAGTTGAAATGCTACAGATGCAGAGGGATAGGCCACATTGCATAGGCATGTGTGACCAAAACCCAAGCCAGATCCACCACCCATGGCGTGACCGGAATGAGGGCCCAGGTATGCCCCCAAAAAAGCCTCTGGGCTGTAAAAGTCCCTCCCCACATAGCCAAAGAGGGGGAAACTCCAGCCAATGACGACCAACTGCTGGATCCCTACTGACAGTGAGGCCAAAGGTGAAAACAACCCAATGGTGAGTGAACTGATCCACCCCTTCTCCCCTCCCAATATGCCTCACAGTCCCCAAAACAGGGACCCATTTTCTTTTTTTTTAATTGAAAAAGTTTTCCACCAACAAATTTTTCTCCCCCTTTCCCCCCCCCTTCCCCCAACATAAAAAAACATAAATCAGGTACAAATATTATATCCCTTTACCCCCCTCCCCCAACATAAACTACATAAATCAGGACCAAATATTATACCCTTTCCCCCCCCTCTTTCGACCTGGAATACATAAAAAAAATATCAGTATAATTCCCTCCCATATCCTCCCTAACCCTCCCCAACCTCCCCTTCCCCCCCTCCCCCAACCCTGTGACTTCCGCTATATGCAACCCTAGTAATTCCAAACACAATATATGTTATTCATTCCCTTCATATTCTACCCCCTGCTGACTACCTTATTCATCTAATCTCCATCTGCTAAAAGCTACACAATATTTTCTAGTCTGATACTTGTTTTGTATATAATCAATCCACTTATTCCACTCCTGTGTATAAGTCTCTTGCATCTGATCCTTTAAAAAAGCTGAAATTTTTGCCATTTCAGCAAATCCAGCCATCTTCTGCGTCCATTGGTCTATAGTAGGCAAAACATCTTTCTTCCAATGCTAGGCCACCAGCAGTCTAGCTGCTGTCACCATATACAAAATTAATTTTGTTTCACCCAGTGTAAAATCCCTAACTATACCCAATAAAAACAATTGTGGAATAAATTGTATTTTTTTTCTTCAGAACATTTTGCATAACCCACCAAATTTTTATCCAGAAAGCCTTAACTTTCTTGCAAGTCCACCATATATGATAATATGTAGCATCTAAACACTCGCATCTCCAACATTTTGGTTGAACATTAGGGTACATACATGATAATTTCTTAGGATCTAAATGCCATCTGTAAAACATTTTATAAAAATTTTCCCGCAAATTCTGTGACTGTGTAAATTTAACATTCTGAACCCATATTTTTTCCCACGTATCCATCATAACTGGTTCAGTAAAATTCTGGGCCCATTTAATCATACAATCTTTAACCAATTCAGTTTCTGAATCCCTTTCTAGCAAGACATTATAAACTCTCTTAATATGCATTGGGCTAGTGTCCTTTATCTGTCTGACGAGTTCTACTTCATGTTCCATTAAACCAGTTTTTTGATCTTCTTTCCATCTCATCTGTAATTGGTTATACTGTAGCCAAGTTAAATTAATCCCTTCTGCCAACAGTGTGTCCAAAGTCTTCAGCTGCCATCTGCCCCTCTCAGCAAAAAGCACATCTTTGTATAAAAAAACTCCGAGTGACTTAATATTTGTATTCCACATGGTATCAGCAAGATCCAGCCAAAGTGGAATATTATAATCCCACTTAGATCGGTGCTTCTTCCAAATTCTCATCAAGGCACTTCTAAGTATATGACTATTAAACACTTTATCCACTTTATGTTCATAGAATAAGTATGCATGCCAACCCAAGTCAAGATCGTGGCTTTCTATATTCAACAGTTCCGTTTTTGTTTTTCCAAACCAATCGGTTATTTGTGTCAATGCGGCTGCTTCATAATACAATCGAAGGTTTGGAAGTTAAGCCCACCTCTTTCACGAGTATCTTGCATAATTTTCAATTTCACTCTCGGTTTTTTCTCATTCCAAACAAATTTAATCAACGTTTTTTGCCATTCTAACAGTTGCTTGTCAGATTTAAGCACCGGTATCATTTGAAACAAAAAGATAAATCTAGGTAAGACATTCATTTTAATTGCTGATATTCTTCCAAGCAGGGATAACTGTAATTTTTTCCAGGTTTGCAAATCTTTTTGTATCTTTTGCCACAGCACCTCGTAGTTATTTTGGAATAATTTTATATTTGAGTCTGCGACTTGTATTCCTAAATATTTAACCTTTGATACTATTTTAAAACCTGCCACCCTTTCAAGTTTCCTTTTTTGAATATCTGTTAGGTTTTTAGCAAGCATTTTAGTCTTTTTATAATTCAGTCTGAATCCGGATACCAAGCCATATTCCTCTATAATGTCTTTCATCTGGATTATTGATTTCATCGGTCATGTTAGGGTAACAACCAGATCATCTGCAAATGCCCTAGTTCTGTATTCCTCTTGCCTTATATCTATTCCACTCAAGAAATTCGAGTCCCGTATTGTATTCAACAAGACTTCCAAAGTTAAGATAAATAACAATGGGGATAATGGACAACCATGTCTTGTACCTTTATGTATGTTAAAGTTCTTTGACAAACTTCCATTAATAATAAGTTGCGCAGATTGTTCTTGATATATTGCTCCAATCGCCTGTATAAACCGAGCCCCCAAATCCATTTTTGCCAAAGCCTTGATTATAAAATTCCAATTCACTCGATCAAAGGCCTTTTCCGCATCCAGAAAAACCAGCACTGCAGGGATCTGTTTATTCTTATCTAGATAGTCCAATAAATCTATAATTTGCCTGACATTCTCCTTCATGTATCTTCCTTCGATAAATCCTGCTTGGTCGTGATGAATTACCTCTTGAATAACTGGCATCAATCTGTTGGCTAATACTTTTGCAAAAATTTTATAATCGGTATTTAGAAGAGATATTGGTCTGTAATCTTCGGGTTTCTTAGAGCCTGCTTCTTCTTTCGGTATCAATGATACAAAAGCCGCTTTCCATGAGGAAGGTATTTTGCCACCTTGCTCTATATTACAAAATAAATCTTTAAGATGTTCAATCATTTCTGCTTGTAAAGTTTTATAATAAACTGCAGTTAAACCATCGGTCCCTGGAGCTTTAGCTGGTTTCAATTGCTTTATAGCAAAGCTAATCTCCTCGATAGTTATTAATTGATCCAGATTTGCTTTTTGGTCCAAGGAGACTTTTGTAAGCCTTTTTCCTTCTAAATATTTATCTTTTTTTTTTAAATTTTTTATTTTAATAAACACTATAACAAAAATAATATATACAATACAATATTTCACCCAGTGCTATACAATGGAAAGGAAGGTTTGGTTCTTCAAAAATAGGTATCTTCAAATGTCTTTAAGTCCTCCAAAATCCGCGTTCTCTGGGTACAGGTGTCGAAGCATCCAAAGTCCCAAGTGCATAGTCCACAAATGGCTTCCAAGTCTTCCAAAAAACATCCTTTTTATAAACACCCTCTCTAAATTTAATTTCACATGTCATTTTATCATTTAAGGCTAATTTCCACATTTCACAATACCACTCTTCTATTTTAATATTCGTCTCCACTTTCCAGTATCTTGCTATTATAATTCTACCCATTATAATCATAATTCTAATCAATTCTTTCTCATACTGTGTTAATTCTAATTCCTTAATTATCAATAATAATATAGTTTCCAATCTCAATGTTATTCTTTTCTTCATTATTTCAAATATCGTTTCCTCCAATTTTTGCCAAAACTTTTTAACTTTATCACATTTATACCACATATGTTCGTACGTTCCCAATTCCATATTACACCTCCAACATTTATAACTTGTTTTTTTATCCATCAATGATAACCTCAATGGAGTCAAATACCATTTCCAAACCACCTTAAAGTTATGCTCTTTAATCCTTATGGATAGAATCCTCATGATTCGACTCTTCCAATTCACCTTCCAATCCACGTCTGATATTTTAATCTTAAGTTCATCCTCCCAGTTCATCTTCATTGCCATTTGTGGTTTCTCGTTAAAATTTATAATCTTATATATCTTACTAACGAGTCCCTTTAACCCAATTTCGTCCTTAATAATTTGAGATACTAAGTTTTCAAATTCAGTTTCGTTTCTACCTATTTTACATTTTCCCCTTACATTCATAGTCCATTTTTCTATCTGTATTTTTTCAAACCAATTTAAACCCAATTTTTCCATTATTTCTTTTCTTCTACTTTCATTTCCTAAAGCTTTTAACCAATCTATTATACTTTCTATATTTTCCTCTTCCAATACTTTTTCACGGTTTTTGTTGGTTTTAATCGGCCAATTTCCAATTGCCTTTCCCAAAAAGGTTATATCTGGGATTAATATTTTAACAAATTTATTCCATATTTTACTCAATCCCTTTAACCAATAACTATTGATTACCTTTTTTGATTTTGCTTTATCTAAAAACCATACAGAACCAAATCTCTTAATATCTTTTAACTCTAAATCTCCCCAGTGTCCATCTCCACCTTTAAGTATTTTTACCACAGTTCTAATACTATAGGCCCAATAATAATTAAGTAGATTGGGAATTCCCAATCCACCTTCCTTTTGGTTTTGATACCACATTTTCTTCATTAACCTAGGTCTTTTCCCACCATTACAGAATTTATCTAATTTCTTCTGATATCCTTCCATATCTTTCTCTGTCAAGTTTAATGGTAGCATCTCAAATAAAAAATTGAATTTTGGTAGCAACATCATCTTACACATTGCAATTCTGCCAAACCAAGACAACTTTATCTCTTTATATTTGTCTATCTTTTTCTCTACTTCATTCAACATCACATCATAATTAATTTTTTTCAGTTCCTTAACTTTAAGTGAAAGTGTTATTCCCAAATATTTCAATGTATTTTTAATTCTTATCCCGAATTGTTCTTGCATGTTCTCCCACTCTTTACCACTTTTATCCATTAATAGTTCAGATTTTGACCAATTTACTTTCAAACCTGTCATTTCTTCAAATTCTTTCAAGTGTTTATTTATCTTCCTCAGGTCCTTCTCTATATCCTTCAGAATAATCAAAGTATCATCTGCGTACAACTTTATCTTATATCCCTTGTACCCTTTCAATTCTTCGTCTTCTTCTATCATTTTAGTCAATATTTCCATAACCAATAAAAATAATATTGGAGACAAGGGACATCCTTGTCTCGTACCTGCTTCCTGAGTAATCTCTCCCGTCATTATTCCATTAACCTTCACTTTTGCACTACTTTTTTGATACAATTTTGAAATAACATGTATAAATCTATTACCAAAGCCTAATGCCTCAATAATTGCTTTAATAGTTTCCCATTGTACAGAATCAAATGCTTTAAAGATATCTAGTGATACTATTCCTATTTTATCCCCATTATGTTCAGCCACATCTATAATATTTAATACTCTTCTAACTATGTCGCTCATATATCTACCTTTAACAAAACCTACTTGATTATAACTTATATATTTATCTATAAACTTACTTAATCTCTTACTTATAATGGCAGTAAATATTTTTGCATCCTGATTAATTAAAGAAATGGGTCGATAGGACTCAATCCGCTCTACATCTTTATCTGGTTTAGGAATTATTGATATTACTGTTCTATTCCATGAGGTCGGAACTTCACCACCATATAAAATTCCATTGAATAATTTTTGTAGTTTTGGTACTATTATTTCTTTAAAATCCTTGTAAAACTCAGCAGGAAGTCCATCTTCACCTGGAGCCTTTCCTAATTTTATCTCTTGTATTATTTCCTTAATCTCTTCCTGTGTTATATCCCCTTCCATCAAATCCTTGTAGGTTTGATCTATTTTCACTACATACTTTTTAAGGTGATTTTCCAATTTTTCCAAATCAATTGATTTTTTTAAATATAATTTTTGAAAGAAAGTCTTAACTACTTCACATTTCTCCGCTGTCTTATAACATCTTGTACCATTTTCATCTATCAAAGAGCCAATTTCCCTCTTCTCACTTTTATTTTTCGCCATCCTTGCTAATAACTTAGAATTTTTATTACTAAATTCAAAAAAGTTCCTATTTAAATATCTTATATTTTTTTAACCAATTCCACATCGTCTTTAATCAATCTATTTTTTAATAAATTTAATTCCTCCCAGCACTTTTTATCCTTCGTAAGTAAAAATTGACTCTCTAATGCCTTAATCTGTCTTATATTCTGTTCCGTTTTATTTCTATATTCTCTATATTTCCTACTTGATAACTTAATACTTTCCCCTCTAAAAACAGCTTTCATAGCGTCCCAGACAATTTCAAATTTAACCTCTCCAGTATCATTCAATCTCCAGCTTTCTTCCCATTTTTTAAGTATCCATTTTTTATCTCCCTCATTCTTATATAGTTTCTCATCATATCTCCAACTTCTTCCTTTCTTCTCAAGGTTAAAATCTACTTCCATCATTATCTCTGCATGATCAGAATCCTTAAAAATTCCCACATCTATTTTATCTATATTATTTAACAAATCTTTAGAAACAAAAAAATAGTCAATTCTTGAATATGTATTATATATCTTAGAGCAAAAAGTGTATACCCTTTCCGTCCCTTTCAACTCCCTCCAAACATCTACAACATTATTCCGAAGTATCCATTTATTCAGAATCCCCCCTTTGTTTGTTTCCCTATAACGAGTAGGGTTTGTGCTATCTAGTTTATCCCTAATTAGGTTAAAATCCCCAGCCACAATAACTTTCCCTACCCTTTCAGTTTCCAAAATTTTTGTTATTTTTCCAAGAAATTCATTTTGTTTATCATTCGGTAAATATAAATTGCCACCTTGCTGTATAGTACAAAATAAATCTTTAAGATGTTCAATCATTTCTGCTTGTAAAGTTTTATAATAAACTGCAGTTAAACCATCGGTCCCTGGAGCTTTAGCTGGTTTCAATTGCTTTATAGCAAAGCTAATCTCCTCGATAGTTATTAATTGATCCAGATTTGCCTTTTGGTCCAAGGAGACTTTTGTAAGCCTTTTTCCTTCTAAATATTTATCTATAAGGTTATTTTGTATGTTGTCCTTAGCATATAGCTTAGTATAATAATCCAAAAAAGCCTTTTTAATTAATTCTTGTTGATAAACTTCCTTCTCCGCATGCTGAATACTATTGATAGTTCTTGTACTCAATTGCTTTCTCAATGTATAAGCCAACCATCTGCCCGGCTTGTTAGCATTAGCAAAAGTATTGTGTTTTGCAAATTGCAAATTGGTTGCTGTTTGTTCCGCTATAAGCATTTGAAATTGATCCTTCAAAAGATTTATAATTGCTTTTAACTTCTTATCTGTTGGATTTTTTATCAGTAGCTGTTCTTTATTCTTTATCTCTTTTTCCAAATCTATTATCTTTTTCTGTCTATTTTGTTTGTGTTTAAAATTCATTTGTATCAGGACTCCTCGCATATAGGCTTTACTTGCATCCCATACTATTTCAATAGGAGTACCTTTATTTAAATTCAATTAAAAAAATTCCTTTATATGCTTTTTAAGTTCGCTTACATTTTTTTCGTATCTAAATAAATTTTCGTTTCGCCTCCAGGATCTTCTTTCTCTCTTACCCATCTCAATTTCCATCCACACTGGGCTATGATCAGTTAACGTCCTAGGAAATATCTTTGTTTTCTTTATTTTAGGAAGTAGGTCAACTGTTGTCCAAAAAAAAATCTATCCTAGAAAAAGATTTGTGCCTATCTGAGTAGAAGGTGAAATCCAACTCATTTGGATTATGCACTCTCCAAATATCTTTCATTTCCAAATCCTCTTGCATTTCAAAGAAAGCTTGTGGTAGCTTGCCACCTAATTTGGCCAAACTCTTTTTATCCATTCTCGGTTGAATTACTCCATTCCAGTCTCCCATAATTAAAATACTTGAAAAGTCCCATTCTAGGATTTTCAAATGGAGCATCTTATAAAAACTTTCTTGTTGCTGGTTTGGGGCATATATTCCTACCACCAAAATGGGGCCATTCTCTGTATAAAGTTCAATTGCTATGTATCTTCCACAGTCATCCGCTTCTATAATTTTAGCTGATAGCCTTTTATTTATATATATCACCACCCCATTCTTCTTCTCCGAATTTGAGGCCACAAATTGCATTCCCAATCTTGAATTTATCAAATATTTCTGGTCTTGAAGTTTAATATGGGTTTCTTGAAAACAAATAACATCATTATTAAATTGTTTCAGATAATAAAATACTTTTTTCCTCTTTTGTGGGGAGTTCAGGCCATTCCCATTCCAAGACAAAAATTTAAGCATCATTTGAACTAGTCTGAAGTGTTAAGAGCAATTGCTGAAGGTCCCGTTCTGGAGAAGTGGTCTTCGGCTTTGCTCGTCCCATGTCTTCAGCTTGCTCCTTTCCCTTGACCTTAACTCGTTGTGGGTAAGATCTTCCCTGTTGCTGTGCTTCCTGAATTTGCTTAGAGACAGATCTAGTTATACGTTGCTCTTCCAGTTTGCTTGTTCGCAGCTCGACATCCAACGCCTCTTCTGCAACAGTCTTTAATGTTTCATCCAAAAAAGAGACTGGCAATGGCTCAAAAGGATCAACCACAATACCACCTGTAGCTCCCTGGGCCGCCCTTTCTTTTTGCGTCTGTCTTATTTGTTCCTCAGTTTCCTGGTCAAACAGCCTCTGTGCTTCAGCCTGTCTACTGGCGAAGATGTACGTGGAGATGTAGAACCCACTTTCAGAACATTATAATAGAACTCTTCTGCCTTTGCTATGGTATTTAGACGGTATCTCACTCCTTGAAACCTCAATATTATACCGGTTGGGGCATCCCACCGATATTGAATTTGCCGCTTTTGCAATTCTGTCACCAGAAATCCAAAATCTTTTCTATCCCTTAACATTTTTGGTGGCAACTCCTTATAAACTCCAATCTCAATTCCATCAATTTGAACAGCAGAAAGAAATGACCTTTGCAGGATATCATTTCTTATTCTCCTATCAGTGAAATATATTACCACATCTCTAGGTAATTGCCTTTGTGCTGCCACACGCGAATTGACGCGCCTTGTCAATTTTATAAGAAATCTCATCAGAATCTTCACATTTCAATAACACCGCCAGAGCATCAGCACAGACTTTTCTTAGATCTTCCCTGGGATGTTCCCTTATTCCCCTCAGCCTAATAGCAAATTCCATAGATCTGAATTGCATCATCGTAATCTCATTATCCAGCTTTTGAATTTTTTCATCGGCTTGTGTAAATTTTAAATCAGTTCCCTTAAATTTAGACTCAACGTCTGAGGCAAGCTTTTCAATTTTTTTATCCACCTTCAAAATTACATCAGAAAGGCCTTTTACGACTGTTTGAATATCTTTATTAACTAATTCAAATTTTTCTTGAACAATTCCTTTAATTTCTTTTTCAGATCTTTTAATCTCTTTGCCTACAAAGTCTTTTAAATCCTGAAAGTCTTCCGCCTTTGTCTGAACTTGCAGGGGTGTTGCTGTTTGTTTTGTTGACATCTTGGCTCGTGCAGAGCCTGCTAACTTTTCTCAAAGGATTGTCCAAATCAGGTTTTTGTTTTTTTCCCCCTAGTCTCCAGCAGGTTTTATTACTTTATAACATGTTAAAATACACAAACCGAGTTGGTGCCGTCCTCAGTTAGTTAAGCAGTAAAACAAGCGCCATTTTTTTCCTTCCTTTTCACACTTGAAAGTCTTCTAACTTCAACGCTACTTCAATACTTCGATAGTCAACAGAGAATAAAGATACTTGCTATTTGGTGTTAGATGGTAAGAATGTCGGCTGCGAAATGCTTAGTCCTGCTGATAAGCAGAAGATCCCAAACGCCCGGAGGTCCGGCAGCTTGTAAAGGGAGTCACGCCCTGTTAGTTTCCCAGAGGCATAAGTACCTTCTGGGGTCACTCAGGGGTGCTCAACCGACAGCTGCCTGCTCAGCTCACAAAATCTTCAAAGACTTGGAGGTTTACGAGACGTTTCCCATTCCGAAACGCCTCTTTACAGGCGGCTGGGCTGGAGGTCTTCAAAGAGACCGTCGGCAGCAGAACGCAGCACAACCGGAAGTTGACCCATGGTACTTTTCAAGCCCTAATAGATTCAGGTTGCACTAGATGCTTAATTAACATAACCACGGTCCTGAAACTAGGGATTAGAGTGAAGAGATTGGCCCATCCAATCAGATTTGAACAGGTCAATGGGTCCTTATTGGTGGGAGCCTATGCCACCCACCCGACCAAACCAGTGAGGCTAGAGCTAGCAGACAACTGGGAAGCAATCCCATTTATAATAGCCCCCAAAATGACAGACAGTGTCATACTGGGGCTCTCTTGGCTACACAAATTGTGGCAAGGGGACACCCGGAGTCTGAGGTTAGTAAGAGGACCCCAACCCTCTCCGTACCAGCAAATAGAAGCATCACCAACAGAGTAAAAAACCTCAAAGGCCCCACTAGTACAATTAGCAGCCACTTCTGACAAAACCCCAGAGGTCGAACAGATCCCCTAAGAATATCAGGACCTTGCAGAAGTGTTCAGTGAGCCAAATGTGATGTCCTACACCCCACACCCCACCACACTGTGAGATGGACCGCGGCATCGAAATCATCCCTGAGGCAAAACTACCCCACCCAAACTGTACACCATGACACCCCGGGGAATGCAAGATGTGTGCAAATACATAGACAAAATAGAATAGAACTGCGCATGCGCGAAGATGGCGGTCTGCCACCGAGCGCTATGAGGGCCGCGGGAGTTGTGGGCGGCTAGGGCATGTCGCCTGGCCCGTTTGCCAACTTTTAGGGCCAGGCCCAGCGAGACGCTCACCCTGGCTGCCTTTTGAGGCCAGGACGAGCTTCCAGGGTGATCCGGCGGCTCTGCATGGGCCATCGGAGGGAAGCTGGCCGGAGGCTCCAAAACGCCGGGGAGGCTCCAAAACGCCGCGCTGCTCCGAGGCTTGAGTGGAGCGGCGCGCGGCGCGGAAGAGAGAAGGAGAGAAGGAGAGGAATGGAGGAACAGAGTGGAGTGGAGCCGCGCGGCGTGGAGGAGAGGAGAAGAGCGGTGCCGGTATGAGCTGACGAGCGGAGCCGGGACGGCCAGTGGGCGGAGAAGTGACCAGCGCTGGAGCGGACATCAGAGGCCAGCGACTGTAAAGACCTGGGGAGGCCAGACAGAGCCGGACCTGGCTAGCTGAGGACCAACTGGACTGGCATGGGCCGGCAGGGTAACATCGAGGCCGCAAGGCCTGGCTGGGCCGGGCCGGACCTAAGGAGATCTGGGCCTGGCAGGCCGAAAGATACCAGGAGCGCTGGAGGCGTTGGGGCCGAAGGAGATGCCACCGGGGACAAAGGTGGGCAGTGGAGGCTCCAGGCCGAGAAAAACTGGCCTCAGCTATTAGAACTCTTCCGCTGAGGCCCTTAAGACTCCTGGTATTGTGGGACTGGAGGAGTCCTTGAGGACTACAGGCCGGGACTAATTTACAACTGGAAGGCCAAAGCCACCCTCTACCCCCAGTCTGATATATCTACATGAACTAACTCTCCCACCTTCGATGACAAATAACTATTTATGAACCATGATTAACTATCTTTGAACCATGCATGATTTTTATGAATTTATGAACTATTTATGAACTTTTTAGAGCCGGTCTAGACGTCTCCTGAGTTTAACTTGTACTATACATACTTTAACATCTATTTTAATATTCAATAACATCTAGAATTTTAATGCCCTGTCTAACAACTCCTCTGACCGTATATTTTATATATATTTATACATATTTATATATATCATATTTATGACATTCACCATGAAGTACTCTAAGGCAGACCTTTTCTACTGCGGGAGTCCCCCTACTCGCAGGTATGGCCCTCCGCGTCAACGAGGGCCCACCTTGATGAGGGATTCTGTATCAAGAGAGGTGGGCAGGTCGCAGTTCTAGGGGTGTTTGAACAAAATTCTTAATTTGGCTTTTAGGGGGTTCCAGGGAGGAGGGGAGGGATAGTTTACAATTTAAATGGGGGATTTAATCTGGTTTTAGCGCAGGTTTTGTCATTTAATAAGTTTTTAAAATTATAATTGGTACTATTTTGTATATTGTTTTAAATTCCTGTGCGCCGCCCTGGGTCCTCTCGGAGAAGGGCGGGATATAAATTTAATAAATTGAATTGAATTGAATTGAAAAACCTGGCAAGGGAGTTTATTAAGGCAGCCAAGACACAGGTCGCAACCCCAGTCCTATTTAAAGGAAAAAGTGATGGAACTATGAGATTATGTGTTGATGTTAGGGATATAAGCTGTGTGTGTGTACACAACCTATACCCCCTCCCTTTCATAAAGGATATAATAATAATAATAATAATAATAATAATAATAATAATAATAATAATAATAATAATAATAATAATAATAATAATAATAATAATAATAATAATAATTTAATACTTATAAACCGCTCCCTCTCCCCATAGGGACTCGGTGCGGTGCACAGGAAGAATAAAAGACAATAAATATATACAGACATTTTTAAAAACAAATTAAACCTGAGCCTGTGCTAAAATTCCCCATAAAACTAGCTAAACTAAAATAGCATTCCCAATAATTAAATACAATAATAATAATACCCCAAAGACAGAGAGACTATCCTAGGCCGGCCAGACAAAAGAGATGTGTTTTTAATTTTAGACGGAAGGAGCAGAGGTCCGTGGTCGTCCTAATGTCGGGGGGAAGGTCGTTCCAGAGGGCTGGGCCCGACACAGAGAGAGCCCTTCCCCTGGGCGTCGCCCGCTGACAAAGTCTAGTGGACAGCACCCGGAGAAGTCCCTCTCTGTGGGAGCGAATCGGCCATGAGGATGTATGAGGCAGGATCCGATCCCGCAGATATGCTGTCTCACCTTGCCAAGGGAAAAGTCTTTACTAAATTAGACCTCAGAGAAGCATACTACCAAATCCACATCAGGGAGGGATATGAATGGAAAACAGCATTCAACTGCCCCCTAAGGAGCTTCCTTTTGGACTGCAGGTTGTTGATGGCTGGCAGCGTTCATGCAGTTAATAAATGAGGTGCTACACAAGCACCTCTATAAGGGGGCACTTGTCTACCTGACCAACATCCTCATCTACATTGAGACCATACTGGAAAAACGTCTTGGCAGCAAACTGTCAAAATGCAAATTGCACTGCGCAGAACTAGATTACCTGGGCTATTGAGTGTCAAATGAAGGCATAGAGATGGACTCAAGTCAAAGTACAAGCCATCCTAGGCTGGCAGCCCCTCACACCCACAGACAGCTACAAACCTTTCTAGAATTCACAAACTTTTACAGACAATTCATCCCCTCTTTCGCAAAGATTGCCAAATCCATGGCAGGCCTCCTAAAGACAGGGGATCCAGGGATGAAGCTCCACCTGGGACAACCTCTATAGTGGGACCTAAGCTGCCAAAAAGCATTCAAAACACTAAAAGAACTTTTTGCAAAGGAACCAGTGCTGAAGCAGCCTGACTCCAAACAACCCTTTGTCATCCAAGAAGACACCAGTGATGCGGCAGTGGGAGCAGTGCTACTCCAAAGAAATAGCCAAGGAAAATTACAACCCTGTGCCTACACTCTTGCAAACTCATGGACACAGAGAGGTGATGGGCTGCATGAGAAAAAGAGGCTTTCATGGTGAGATGGGCACTGCTAAGCTGGCGCCACCTGCTGAAAAAGGGGAGAAGCCATTTGAAATCTGGACTGACCACAAAAATCCAGAGGCTCTCGGATCCTGTGGAAACTATCACCCAAACAAATCTGCTGGGCTCAATACTTCAACTGATTCAATTTTGTGCTAAAACACAGTGGGAGGAATTTCCTAGCTGATGCCCTCTCCCACATGCTCCAGTACAAATGTGAATGGGAGGAGGTAGTAGATATCATCATCTCCCATACCCAAACAGCAGCCCAAGTGACCACCACACGACAATGCTACGAACGGCAAACCGGCTAACAAGCAATCTAACCACGAAACTCAAAACTGAACTCCCTGGTTCCAAGGCAACCAGCGTATCTTGACAAAAAGGGAGGAGCTAGTGTGGAAGGGGATGAAACTCTATGTCTATCCCTACACATCTTAATCCTCCAGAGGAGTCACCATGCCAAATCGGCAGGCCACTTTGGGTTCCTAAAGACTTTGAACTAGCGCGGAGGCAATTCTGGAGGCCCAGCATGAAGAAAGATGTGGACAGTTATGTGAAAAGTCGCACCTTCTGCACCACGATGAAAAAACAATCTTCACTATGGACTTTATAGTGGACTTTATAGTAAATCGCAATGGACTTTATAATGGAGTTGCTGAAGAGCAGGGGGGGGATGTGATCTGGATTGTGATTGACTTATTCACCAAGCAGGCACACTTCATACTCTGCAACAAACTACCCTCAGCCCACCAGCTAGATGCACAACTACCACCTACATGGAGTACCATGAAAAATCATTTCAGACAGAAGCATCCAGTTCACAGCTAAGTTCTGGAAAGAGTTCCTGCAGTCCATTGAGTCACCCCAGGGCCTTAGCCCAGTTTTTCATCCAGCTACCAATGGGAGGAAGAATGTTTGAACACCATGGTAGAGCAGTACCTGAGGTTTTACATGAACTATCAGCTATTGGGCAGACCTCCTGTCTTTCACTGAGGTGGCATACAATAATGCTGTTCAAAGTAGCACAGGACTAACTCTGCTCAAAGTAGTAAGTGGCATGGACTTTGTCCCAATGCCAGAATATTCAAGAGACCCACCCTCCACTGTCAGCTTGACAACGATAAAAACAGCATGGGAAAATGTCAAGAAAGCGCTAGATAAATTGGCACAGACCTATAAGAAACAGGCAGACAAACACCGAACTCCACAATGGCCATTCCAGCTGGGGGAATGGTCTACCTCTCCACAAAATATTTGAAGTTAAAACTCCCCAGCAAAAAGCTGGGACACAAGTTCATGGAGCCATTCCCATAGTGAAGATTATCAACCCGGACACAGTGCAATTGAAATTGCTGCGACTGCTAGGGAGGATACTAGTATCCCATACCAGCCTCTTAAAATCTTTGGTTGGGTCAACTTTGAGACCACTACCCCATGAACCCCCAGACCCAGTGGTCATAGGGAGCCAAACCCATTATGAGGTGTAACGCATCCCCCACAAGGTAGAACAGGAGGCAGCTCCAATGCCTAATCAAGTGGAAGGGCTATCCATTATCAGAGGCATCTTGGGTAAAGCCAAAGGAGACCACGATCCCTCAGACGACCGGGTGCGAGTCCCTCCTTGTGAAGTGGGGCCTAGGGAGGCAGTTGGGCGTGTTAGTTGTATATCTGGCTCCTCGCTATGCAACAACAGCCCTGCCCGAGCTCCTAGAGGTGATAGCCGAGGCAGCGGTTGAGACCCCCAGACTTTTAGTCATGGGGGACTTTAACCTGCCGTCGGCAGGCGAAACCTCTGGTGCAGCTCGGGAGTTCATGGCTTCCATGACAGCCATGGACCTGACCCAGGTAGTTTTAGGCCCTACTCACGAGGGCGGACACACCCTGGATCTCATCTTCGTCTCGGGACAGTGGAGTAGTGATCTGGGAATAGGGGATTTAGTCATCACACCCCTGTCATGGACAGATCACGCTCTCCTTCGGCTCGACTTTCCGATCGCTGCACCTCACTGCGGGGAGGCGGAACTGGACATTCCTATATGGTTCCGCCCCAGGCTCCTGATGGACCCGATAAGGTTCCAGAGGGAGCTTGGGCCAATTCCTGTGGACTTGCCCCGCGACCTGACTGAGGACCTAGTGGCTGCATGGTTAAGTGCGGCCACGGGGGCCTTGGACCGAGTTGCGCCCTTGCGGCCTCTCTTGCGGCGACGAACCACCTGGGCTCCTTGGTTTACCGAGGGGCTTAGGGAGATGAAGCGCCACAAGAGACGCCTAGAGAGCAGATGGAGATCTTCTCACTCCGAAGCCGACCGAACACTAGTGAGAGACCATATTAGGACTTACTTAGTGGCGATAAGAGTGGCCAAACGTGAGTATTGTGCCACTCTTATTGCATCCGCAGATAACCGCCCTGCCACCCTGTTTGGGGTGACCCGCTCCCTCCGTCAACAGAGGCCGCGGGAAGCCCCTTTACAGGGTCGAGCAGAGGAATTTGGGATTTATCTGCAGGAGAAAATCACTCGGATTCGGAACGAGCTACCCTCCATCGACAGTGGTCCAGTCGAGCAGGCCGAGGCTGTTCTTGTGACACCATCCTGGGAGGAGTTTGATTTTGTTACCACCGAGGATATGGACAAGTTGTCAAAGAGACTTAGGGCTACCACATGTTTATTGGACCCGTGTCCCTCCTGGCTTGTACTGGCATCCTGGGAGACGACACGAGGCTGGCTCCAGGGCATTGTCAACGCATCTTTGAGTGAGGGGTCCTTGCCTGCCGTCCTGAAAGAGGCGGTGGTGAGGCCCCTCCTCAAGAAGCCGTCCCTGGATCCAGCATTATTAGAGAACTATCGTCCCATCTCCAACCTCCACTTTTTAGTGAAGGTTGTTGAGAGTGTGGTGGCTCAACAGTTTCCGCGACACTTGGAGGAAGTTGATTATCTAGACCCGCGCCAGTCCGGCTTCCGACCCGGGCACAGCACCGAGACGGCATTGGTCGCATTGGTTGATGATCTCTGGAGGGCGCGGGATAGAGGATATTCCTCTATCCTAGTCCTATTAGACCTCTCAGCGGCTTTTGATACCATCGACCATGGTATCCTATTGCACCGACTGGGGAGGTTGGGGCTGGGAGGCACCGTTCTGCGGTGGTTCTCATCCTACCTCTCTGGCCGGTCGCAATATGTGTTGGCAGGGGGGCAGAGGTCGGCCTCGAGGTCCCTCATATGTGGGGTTCCTCAGGGGTCGGTCCTCTCGCCCTTACTGTTCAACACATATATGAAGCCGCTGGGTGAGATCATCCGTGGTTTTGGGGTGGGATATCATCTGTACGCTGATGATACTCAGTTGTACATATCCACCCCAGACCACCCCAACGATGCCGTCGAGGTTATGTCCCGGTGTTTGGAGGCCGTACGGATCTGGATGGGTGGTAACAAACTCAAGCTCAACCCATCCAAGACTGAGTGGCTGTGGCTTCCGGCGCCCCGGTTCAGCCAGATTATTCCAACTCTGGCCATTGGGGGCGAAACACCGGCCCCTGTGGAGAGGGCGCGCAATTTGGGTGGCCTCCTGGATTCCCGGTTGTCTATGGAAGATCATGTGGCAGCCGTGGCCAGGGGGCCATTCCATCAGGTACGCCTGATGCGCCAATTGCGCCCCTTACTGGACCGGGGTGCCTTACGCACAGTCACTCAAGCACTCGTCACCTCTCGACTTGACTACTGTAATGCTCTCTACATGGGGCTCCCCTTGAGGTGCACCCGAAAGCTGCAGCTAGTCCAGAACGCAGCCGCGCGGGTGATTACGGGAGCGCCTAGACACTCCCACATAACACCTATCCTGCGCGAGCTGCACTGGCTCCCTGTGGTCTTTCGGGTGCGCTTCAAGGTTTTAACGACCATCTTTAAAGCGCTCCATGGCTCGGGGCCTAGTTATATGCGAGACCGCCTCCTGCCCCATACATCCCTCAGACCGATACGCTCCCACAGAGAGGGCCTCCTCAGGGTGCCGTCGGCTGGACAATGCCGACTGGCGACACCCAGGGGAAGAGCCTTCTCTGTGGCGGGCCCTTCCCTTTGGAACGACCTACCCCCTGAACTCCGCACCATCTCTGACCTCCGCCTCTTCCGCAAGTGTCTGAAGACACACCTATTCCATCTAGCCGGCCTAGCATAACCCCCATTACTGACTCTTAGATAGTTTTAAATTTGGTTTTTTTAAATTCGGTTTTTAGCGCAGGGTCTATTAGAATAAGTTTTTTAAAATTTTATATGTTTTAACATCCCTGTGCGCCGCCCTGGGTCCGTTTGGAGAAGGGCGGGGTATAAATTTAATAAAATAAATAAATAAATAAATAAAGAGCAGAAACATCCAAGCTGACCGCCTCATAGGTAGGTTCCATGAAGAAAACCCAACAAAGCCTGGGAGGTTGCACCCCTAAAAACTTTATCTGTATTCAAACAGTTTTTGCTTTACACAGGTCAGTGTCAGAAAGTGAGGGAAGCCGACTGTCAACTCATGAAGCATTCCTGACCTGCTCTCGAGTTGCCATCGGCAGGGAGATGGGGAATCAAGCCTCGCAGCTGCATTGAGAAACTTCAGTCAAAACAAAGCACATTCCAACTGGCAACATCAAGGTCATCTTGAGATCCATAGTGGGCAGAGGGAGTGACTTCTGCAAGCCGCGAAATTGTTTCATTGGGGAATGTGATTGATGACACACCTTGTGGGGAGGGGGAAACAGGGTCAGAGCCAAAGCATAAATTAAGTGGTCCATGCCGACATGAAGCTCTTAATAACTAACTGGATTTCTTTTGAAGCTTGGCTTGAGGCTCATGATTTAATTAGGGCATCGGTTGGAACACTGACAACATGAACGTAAAGAGTTACTGATAACTGTAAACCTCTACAAGAATTCAATGACCACTCCATTATAGAGTATGATTTTGGTGGTCTCTTAAAAAGGACAGGAAGGTTATAACAGAGTAATCAGCCTTGGAATAAATTCCATCTAATATTTATAATTATGGTTATATAGTTGTACAATTAATTCATTCCTGTTTCCCTACCAGCATTATTTTTTTTTTTAAATTATATTGCCACCTACCCATTCATGGCAACTCAAGGCAGCTTATAGAAGATAAAAATACAATATAAAAGAAAAAATAAATAAAAATAGCAGCAATAGCACTTAGACTTATATACCACTTCACAGTGCTTTACAGCCCTCTTTAAGTGGTTTTTATAGAGTCAGCATATTGCCCCCAATAATCTGGGTTTTATTTTACCAACCTCGGAAGGATGGAAGGCTGAGAGTAGGTAGGTAGGTAGGTAGGTATATAAAGGGATAGAAAGAGAGAAAGAGAGAGAAATACAGTAGGTAGGTAGGGAGAGAGAGAGTGTGTGTGTAGGTAGATAAATAGATAGGTTGAAGGATAAAAAGAGAAAGAGAAAGAAATACAGTAGGTAGGGAGAGAGTGTGTGTGTGTAGGTAGGTTGATGTTTCCAGGTGTATTTATCCAAGTCCTGGAGAAGGGAATCACTGACAAACCTTACGACTTTGTTTCTCCTGGCACAGAAACACTTAAAGAGCCTTCCAAAAGAGCTTTCTGAAAGTGTTTTTGCACTCTCCAAACCTCCCCAAAACTGCTAGTTTCTCTGCAAAAACGGGGCCGGTTTTCTTCAAATAAAAAGCATGACTAGCCTTGCGGGGGCTTGCAGAGTTCTCCGGGGGGGGATGAGCAAAAAACTGGCCCATTTATCGCGAAAACGGGCCATTTTTGTGTCAAATAAATTGAATGCATAGCCCTATGGAGGCTTATAGAGTGCTGCTGGGATCCGGGGGGGGGGCAGCCCAATTTAGGCTAATTTCTGCCCTCCCCAGCCCCCAGGAGCTCTCTGGAAACCTCCATAAGGCTAGGCACAGCCATTTTGGTAAAGGGGGTGGGGTTTCGGGAGGCAAAAAACTGCTGTATTCGATGTATAAGACACACCCAGATTTTCAGCCACTTTTTAGAGGAAAAAAGGTGCGCCTTATACTCCAAAAAATACGGTAGCCTACAGCACTGCAATCTAAGCACTGCACCACCAAAGCTCTAATAATAAAATAACCCCCACCCCATACACACACCAGGTGTGTGTTGCAACAGGTCTCATAATAGTTTATCAGCAATGTGGTTTAGTAATCAGGTATCTAAAAACTGCAATGGCACCAGTTCTCAAAAGGAATGTTCACATTTCTTTGAAGTCTAAACCATATTAAACCTGACCATATCAGAACAGATGTGTATTAGCATAGTTTAACAAAACAATTAGAAAATTAACCCTCCCACATTCATTTTGATACAGTGAACATGATGCAGTACATTTCATTTAGAATTTAGTTTTGAAATATGGGGCTAATTTTATAGATATCGAAATCAATAGATAACAGGAATCTGCCCAGAGCATTCTGCATTCAGTAACAAAACAACTAGTATAGTTTTCATTTCCCCCGAAACCTGACAAGCTTCTGAAAGAAATCTATATTTTAAATATTATTTTTAGAATATTTACAATTTCATTGTAATTTTAGTACAATGACAATAGATTGTTATTATTGTTATTATTATTATTGTTGTTGTTGTTGTTGTTGTTGTTGTTGTTGTTGTTATTATTATTATTATTATTATTATTATTATTATTATTATTATTATTATTATTATAGAAAGAAGTTTGCATCATTAGTCAAATACCATGCCAAAGTTCATTTTCAAACCAACTTTCAATAACTGGAAACTGATGAGCATTCACAAGCAGTACTGGTTTGAGATCAGGTATATGGCATAATGCCAAACATTTCAAGACTTCAACCAAGTGGATTCTTATGTTATCAGTTATTTGGAATGCTTTGCTCAAGTGTTATATCTAGAAGCTTGGTTGATATGGGTTCACATGGGTAAAAATGTGAATGCCATTTTTAAAAATTGCTTCTCTCTAACACATTCTATTAAGAGAGAGGTTCCCTGACGATGGGCTCCAGCAGGAGTCCAAAAGTTTGGAAGACTAAAGCTCTGGTCGTCCCAAAGGTGCTTTTTCAAGAGGCAACTGGCCCGAGTGCAGTCTGGGAGGATGGGCCATACCAGAGGGGATACAATGATGACTCCCCAGAATCCTCCTCAGAGGAGGGTCTCTGTTTAGGGGAGGACGAGCCCATTCCTGGCATGTCAAGAACTGAGTTGATTGATGGCTTTGAATAGCTGTCTGGAAGAGATTTGGAGAAGGGTTCAGCTGGGAAAACTTGCAGTGGCAGACAGCCAGCAAAGAGGAGGAAGAACTGCCTTTTACACCTGATCCGAAAACACATAAGGCAGAGAAAAGACAGGAGCAGCGGAGGTCAGCCAGACTATTTGAGATGAGAAAGCCCTACCCATGCTGTTGGGCTGCACCAGAAAGCTGGTTATTTATCATAGCAGACAGGTGGAGGCATTTCTGGGAACATGTGTGTTTTTTAGCTGTGTGTTTTTGGTCATCATGTTTCCTGCTTCATTCTGGATTGACACCATGTTTGGAATTGATTCGTGCCTTGGAGACTGGACTTCTTTTCAAATGTGAGCTCTCTTATGTGTGGATTTAAGTTTGTTTGGTGGAGTTATTTTGTTTCAGCAACTTTTTTTTTTCCAAAAGAATTTTATTGGTTTTACGAATTATAATGAGGGAAAAGGGTATGTAGGGTTTACAATATATATTTTAGAGCAGGGGTCCCCAACCTTTTTTGCACCAGGGACCGGTTTCATTTTAAAGAAAATTCCACGGACCGGCCGGCATAGAGGGGGAGTGGGGGGGGGAAGGGGGAACAGGCAGCGCATGCGCACGCGGGGGGGGAGAGTCGGCTCACTTGCCCCTCTAGGGCCCCCAATGGTGCGAGCGGGCACGCCTGTGCTTTCCCGTCCCCGGCGCGCCCTCTTCTCAGGGGGCTGTTCCTTCCTCCTCCTCTCCGGCCCTGCGGCCCAGTTCCTATCAAGCCACGGACCGGCACCGGTCCACGGCCCGGGGGTTGGGGACCCCTGTTTTAGAGCTTCCATGTCAGAAATGGTGGTTACATCCGGGTCTTCATACAGCATGTTGTTAAATAAATAGTGGTAAGAGATATATATATATATATATCACATTTTAAAATTCGTGCATTCAATCTTTAGTTTTACATTAACATCCGTTTCAGGAATTACAGTAATTCAAAGTTAATTATTTTTGAGATCTGAGTCTCTTTGCTATTATGTCTTCTTCCTCTCTCCCCCCAGTGGGCAGGGCCGTGGCTCCTCCCGTTCCTTCTTCTTCGTCTCCCAGGATTGAGGAGTGTTTTTTGAGAAAGGCTTCCGCCTCCCCTGTTGTTTTAATTCTAATCCTGCCTCCATCCCAGAATACCAACATTCCTTCAGGCATTAACCATTTGAACCAGATTCCGTTTTTATATAATTTTTTTGATAATAAGGAATATTTCCTTCTCGCTTCTCTGATTTTTTTTGGAATCTGCTTCAATATGGAAATGTCTTTTTGCTCATACTTCAAAGGCCTCTCTCGTTGCGCCCTCAGTATCTCGTCCCGTGTGGACCTTTTTAAAAATTTAATATGAATCTCTCTGGGTACTTCATTTATTCTATCATATGCTGAGTTAATTCTATAAATTAAATCTATTTCCCCCCAAAGGTGTTCTTTATTTTTTTTAATGTAATCTGCTAAAATCTCACTCATCAAATCTCTGAGATCTTCCCCCTCTCTCTCAGGGATGTTCTGAAACCTAAGGAAGAAAGACATTCTTTCAAATTCAAACTTAAACATATGTCCAGAAAATTCTGCAATTTCTTTTTGCAGTTCCTTTATCTCTCTCAACTTTTTTTTTGAGAATATATTTTTATTATTTTTACATTTAAAACAATGCAGTACTGCAAAGTCGAAGTGACCATACATTCACATTATACACAATTAGTCTCAACCATTAACTATTAGCCTACTTAGTACATTATCTATCCTTCTGTCCAATCACAATATATACAGTTTGTCCCAGTCTTGTCACCTTGTCTTATACCAATCATAAAATCTGTTCCAGACTTCAAAATATTCTGATTCCCCCTTATTTTTAAGTTCAAGAGTGAGCCTATCTGCTTCTGCACAGGCCAACACTTTTCTGATTATATCTAGCTCTGATGTTGTGTTTTCTTTTTTCCAATACTGTGCAAAAGTTATGTGCGCTGCAGTTAGTACATGTATAATTAGATGGAGTACATTTTTCTTAAAACCCTCCGGTATGATGCCTAGGAGAAAAACTTCTGCTTTAAACAAAATTTGGTCTCCCACCATTTGTTCCAACCATGATTGAATCATTTTCCAATAACTTTTGGCCTCATTGCATGTCCACCACGTGATAAAAAGTGCCTGGTGGTTTTTTTTACACTTCCAACAATTTGGGGCCAGATTTTTAAACATTTTGGAGAGCCGTGCTGGGGGGAGATGCCATCTGTAGAACATCTTATAAAGATTTTAGTTTCCGATTAACTATCCAAAATTTTTCCCATTTACCCAATTTGAGATTATAACCAAAAATGTTCGCCCAGGCGACCATAGTTTCTTTGACATGTTCTTCCTAAAGTTTATATTCCAACAAGAATCTATACAGCACTTTGATCAACTTGTTTTCTCTCTCTATCAAAAGTTTATCTAATATGGTATAATCTTTGGCAATAACTTCCTTCTTCCTATCCTGTGCAAACCTTGATTGTATCTGTAACTAAGACCACAATTCTACTTGTACCCCTTTTGATGCCAATTCTAATCTAGTTTTAATTTCGGCCTGCCTATTCAATAACTCTTTATATGTAACAATATTTTCCATATTAATCAGATTCGGGTGTATATATGCTTCCATTGTAGAGAGCCAAATGAGTGTTTCGGTAGAGTGGTTGTGTTTAATTTTGTTCCATATTAATAACAGGGGCTGTCTGATATAGTGTCTATTGAAATATTTATGTGCAGATCCTTTTTTATACCATAGGAAGACATGCCATTCTGCTTAGAGGTCATGACCTTCCAATTTGAGTAATCTTTTATTTCTCAACATTATTCATTCTTTTAACCATGTTAGGGTGGCCTAGATTGTCCGCAAAAGCCTGTAACATAAATTGGGCATCGAGAAAAAATAGTGCAACCTGTTTTTCATTATGCACTTCATAATATTTGAGAATGTCCAGCATAATTCTCATATTGTTTTTAATTTGTCTTCTGGGGAGGAATCCATTTTGATCTGTGTGGATAAACAATGTGAGGATTTTTTTCAACTATTCTGCTATTATCATAGCAAAAATCTTGTAATCTGCATTTAGCAGTGATTCTGTATAAACATCTGATCCGAATCCCCCTTAGGTATTAATACAATGTTAGCCTCCGTCTATGATAGCGGTGTCTTCGCCTTTTTCAACACAGCATTATAAACTTCCAACAGCATTGGAACAAGCATACCCTGGAATTCTTTATATATTTCTGCTGGCAGTCCATCCGGCCCTGCAGCTTTATTAGTCTTTTGTCTTTGTATGACCCAATTATCTCTGATGTTTTAATTTCTTCATTGAGCACATCTTTTATTTCCTCTGGTATCTTTGGCAGATCTGACTTTTCCAGTTATTGTAGTATTCCTTCCTTTGTATAGTCTCGGTTTTCTTTATATAATTGTTGATAGAACTCTTGGATAATCCTTTTCTTTTCCTCTAGTTTATAGAAGATCTCACCTTTTTCATCTTGTAGTTTATTGATCCAATTCTCTTGCTTCTGCTTCCTCAGCCTATAGGATAGCTACCGCCCTGGTTTATTTGCATTCTCAAATAAATTTTGTTTTGCTTTTTTTATAGACACTGCCAATTTTGCTTTTTCAAATATAGCCAATTCATGTTTAATCAGTTTCATACTTCCTTTTATGCTTATATTTTGTGGTTTCTTTTGAAGTTCACTCTCTAAGTTCCTATAGCTTTCTTTCAATTATCTTATTTTATGGTTCTCAATTTTTTCTTCCTAGCTGTAGCCAATATCGTGACCCCTCTTATAAATGCCTTAATTGTATCCCATAGGTTTTGTATGGATGTGTCCCTGGCCAGCTTTCTTTGAAGGAAAATCTCAATTCCTGATTAACTCTTTTAATATATTCCTGATCCTTTAGGATTGTTCTATTGAATAACCAATGATAACTCCCCTTTTGTTTTTTCCATGTAATCCTCAAAGGATTATGGTCAACCTATAAATTGGGTTCTATGTCTATCTCCTTCACTTCCGAGATTAACTCCATTGACATCCAGACCATATCTACCCTTGACCAGGATTCATGTCTATTCGAGTAAAAGTTATACTGCTCTCCCTCTGGACATCTTTCTCGCCATATATCATAAATATTTAATTCTTTGGCCATTTGGAAGAATGACCTGGGCAAAATTCTCCTAGCTCCTTTTTTTCCTCTTAACACTTTTATAGTCCCACTTCTGGTCAACTATAGCATTGAAATCACTCATTAAACGTTTCCCATCTCTCGAATAATGCTATGTAGTCTATGATAAAATTTTCCCTGACCTTCATTAGGTGCATATATTATAAGCAATAATGCCTTTTTTTGTTTAACATTATTTCTACAATCAATATTCTCCCCTCCTCATCATGATAAATTAATTTAGTCTGGATCGTGTCTTTAACATATAGCGCTATTCTTCTTTTTCCCTTCCACGTTCCCCACAAGATCTTCATCCTGCAGGGCGACTATTTTTCTTGCTTCTGACTCTTTTCTTAATCTATAGGAAAGCCATCTATCTGCTTTATTGGCATGCTCAAAGAAGCGTTGCCTCCCCCGTTTGAGTTTATTTGCCAGTTCTTCTTGATGTAGTAACGCTAGTTTATGTTTAAGGAGTTCTTTTCTCTCTTTTATACTCCCATTACCCGGGTCTACCTGTAATGCCCTCTCTTCCTTCTCTAAATCTTCTAAGATTTTGGTCCTTTTTTCTCTTTCCATTTCCATTTATGCGCCGAAAATTTTATTGTATATCCTCTTATAACCGTTTCCATAGTGTCCCATATAGTTTGTAGCGAGGTATCGTCCCATCTATGTTCCTCATAAAAGAACTTTAATTCTTTTTTTAGTCCCATAACAATTTTTTTCTCGGTTACCAAATCTGTCCTCATTGTCCATCTTCCCCTATTCTTTCCTTTCCAGCACAGTGTCACTGGATTATGGTCTGCCCATTCATTTGGTCCAATTTCTATTTCTACTGCCAATCTTAATATTTCTGGGGTAGCCCAGATCATATATATTCACGACTATGTCTTGTGTCTGGGGGAGAAATAGGTAAACTGGGCCTTGCCTGGGTGCACGGCTCGCCATACATCTTCCAATCCTAATTCGTCCCGAATTCGATCACATATCAATGGCAGTGTCTTTCTTACCCCTTTCCTGTTTCCCATACCCACTCCCCTGGCATAGTCTTTAGTAGTATCTAGAACCGCATTAAAGTCCCCCATTAAACAAATGTGTTCATAGTCGAGTTCATTTAGTTTATTATATATCATATTATAAAATATTTTCTGGTTGCAGTTGGGGGCATATATATTTCCTTTGACATATTTTAATCTCAACCAGCAAGAATCTTCCCCCTTCATCAGCGAAGATTTGTTTAGGTTCCAAGTATTTGTGTATGTATATTGCTACTCCTCTTTTTTTTTGGTCAGCCAGGGACACAAATAAGTCACCTAATTTAGGACATAGGAGCAAGTTCTGGTAACCTCTTCTGATATGTACCTCCTGTAGACCTATTATTTGATATCTCCCTGCAGCAGCTTCTTTTTTATTTTCTTCCATTTATTCGGTGAGTTTAAGCCATTGATGTTGATTGATATTAACCGGGGTCCTTCTCCTGCCAGTTTATTTATTTAGTTCCTTCAATCAGTTTTTTTTTCTGCCTCGTCACCATCTGGGGTCCCGAGCCTCCTGTGGTTTGGTCTTCCTTTTGTTCACTTAACATTTTCCGTTTCTTCATCGTCTCTGTTTCCAATAACTCTTCTTGACTTCCACTTTCTACCTCTTCCTCGTTCTCTCGATTATCAACTTTAAAATGTGCATCAAAGAATTCCTGTGCATCTCTTAGGTCTTCTATCCGTATCCGCTTATCTTGCCAGCTCACAATCAGTCCATCTGATATCAGTCATCTATAACGGACTCCCATCTTCTGTAATCTTCTTGTGAGAAATTTGTAGCTTTTCCTTATTTCTCTAACTCATCTCGGTAGCTGACGTAGTATGCTTATTTCTCGTCCTTTGTAAGCTATTTTCCGATCTCTCACTATCTGTGATACCTAATCGCACAGTGTCTTATTGCAGCGTATATGGATTTCTTTTGGTAAATTATGATGCCTAGCGTAACTAGTATATACCCGGAATGTTTCGTCTATGCACCGATGTACTTCCTCTTTGTCTTTTCCTGTAATCTCTGCCACTATGTCCGTCATAATTTGATCCACGTTCTCGTGCTTTTGTTCCAAAATATTTTGAAACCATAAGAAAAATGCTGCTCTGTCCATCTCCATAAATATTAATTTGTCTTCTAGCTTCTTGTTTACTCTAGATTGCCTTACTTCCAGCCGCATCACCTTCTCTTCCATTTTTCCCATTTTAGTCTCTATTTCCTCAATCCGCTCCCCATACAACGCTACTGCCAGGTTCATCTCTTCCACTTTGAGGTTCTCTGGTCGTATTTCATCCCTTACCACCATTACTTCTGATTTCATTTCGTCTATTCCTTTAGTTGTTACTTCTTGGTTTTTCACCATTATCGTCATTGTATCTTGTAATGTTTTAAGTGTGTCCTGGAGGTTTGAGGGTATTTAAGTAGTGTTAGGAGCTGTATCTGTTGGAGTCACGTCGTCCACTAATTTACGTGTCGTTGGAAGGATCGTAATTGGGGATGAGGCTGATGGAGCTGTCAATGTCATCCTCTTAGCAATACTTGTATTTCTTGACATCTTTATCGGACAAAAGAGGTTACTCCACTCCAACATATGCCATATACTTTTTTCTATAATAATATGAGACTTAATTAATTGGTAATTACCTCAATCATAACACTGATCACTGATCACTAGCAGGAATAACAAGATATCATCAAGTTCATTCAACTTCAATCTTTGAGTCTAGAGGAGAAAGAAAGTTTTTTTAAGTGTATTTCAAATATCAACCACTAGGTGGTAATCAAGTTCTTATGTGTCGCAGCTCCACAGACAGAGTTCAGTCTTTCATCTTCCTTCTGCTTCCTTCTCCCTCCCGGCTACAGTTACTCTAATGGAGGTGTAGATCATATAGCTGTCACACTCAACCTCCCTGGTTCAGCCCAGTTCCTCAAAATCAGTTCAACCAGCTACACAGCCCAATCCAGCAACAGCCTTCAGACTGTCCCACTTCCACTCAGCAACAATCTCGCCCGATCCTCGATGATCATTGGTTCCTGCGTTAATAGCAGCCTCCTTCTTCCTGCCACTTTTCGATCTCTGGCTTGTTATTCAAACATCAATTCTATGAGGATAGAGATAATAAAATAAAGTCTGATCCTCAGCATCTATCGCAAGCCTCTTATGGCTGTAGTAAGACGTCAATCAGCTTCAGATAGCAGTCAGCCTACAGCTTAGGGGCACCTGTGATTGGTGCCTTCTTTCAGTGTTGGCACCTCGGGGGGGGGGGTTGAGGCTTTTTAAGGGGTTTGCACCATCCCCGCGATCGCTCCACAATCCTCCCTTCTTTTGCCGATCTAAACACGATGTGCAATGGCCAAATCAAACCGCCAAATGCTGAAAAGAGGAAAGGGTATCCAGAAGAACTCCTTACCCTGCTCCTTATTGCTGCAGCATCACCAGAAGAAGTCCTGCCCAACCAGATTATTGTAGAAATCTTCCACTTGTTCCACTGTGTCTATTCTGAATCTTCTCATCTCTCCAAGTTACCAATATACGCTCCGGCATCAACCATCTGAAGTTAATTTCATATTTATTCAGCACAGATGTTAAAAATTGATAGGGCCTTCTTAGTTCTTTGATTCTCCTCGGTACCTGTTTTAGGACTATTAATTGTCGTTGATTATCGGATTGCCTCTTGTTCTATTCAGCATCTTATCACGTATTGATTTTTTAACGAAATTACATGGACTTCCTTCGGGAGATTGTTCTTTTTTGCGTAGTTTGTCTGAATTCTATATGTCTCATCGATGTCACTTGCCATCTCATCCTTTCCTATTCCCAAAGCCTTTGCCATAAGGTCTGCCATCATATCTGGTAAATCCTCACCTTTTTCTTCCTTTACATTCTGAAACCGTAGAAAGTGGGCTGCTTTCTCTGATTCTAACGTGAGACCGTTAACTCAAGTTCTTTGTTTGCATGGATCAGCCTAGAACTCAGCTCCTCCATTTTTTTTCCTTCTCCATCCTTCCTTTTATTACATTTATTTTTTGTTTGTTTTTATTGATCTGTTCCTGGAACTTCTCAAATTTATCATCCATCTTCTGCATCCTCTCCTTTAGTTCTCCAGTATCCTTTCTTATTTCTCTGATATCCTTTTTCAGTTCTTCGTGATTTTTAGCCATTGTCTCCTGCATAATCTGTATTATCATCTGAAGCTCCTTGGTTGAATTAGATCTTTCTCTCTGGCGCATTTCCTTACAGGATATTTGGTTCAAAGAGCTGGCAGCCGCTAGAGATGGCTGGGATGCTGGCTTCCTCCCTGTGCCAATTTTCATTAGATTTGTAACGCGTCATTTTTTTGAAGAGTTGGATCCCTAATTTAATTATTTTCCAGAACTCCTACTTTCTTCTCCCACTCGTAACTTTCTCCAGTCCGTCTTTCTTCCTTCCTTCCTTCCTTCTTCCCTCTCCCTGTCCTCCCTCTCCTTCTCCTTTTCCCTCTTCCTCTACTCAATAATCAATTTTAAGGAGTATTAAGGGGTAGTGTAATCTATATATCAATAGTCATAAATTATATGAAAACAGCTATCATAGGATGGAAAGAGAATGAGAGAGACATATATATGTGTGTGTGTGTGTGTGTGTGTGTGTGTGTGTTAGTTTTATGAGCTGATCAATGAATAAATCAGAGAGACTAGAATAGATCTATTTCGAGCTTATTAGCTCTCATCAGCTAGTCATACTCTTGCTGGGATTAGAACCGGGGCTGTATTGCATATCAGGCAGGAGCCTGTAACCATTCAGCCAGCCAGGCTGTCCCAATTGCATCAGCTGAGACAGGAGGATTAGTATCTATAATTATTCCACAACACCCTGTTAGGGCCCCAATTAAGGGAGGAGACATACTGTTTCCTTTTCTGCCTTTCGGCTCATCACCAGAGACCATCTACACAGAAAGCCATGAATTCCATTGTGTAATTTTTTTATATGTGTGTTACGTTTTTGAGCTGATCAATAAATAAGTCAGGGAGACTAGTATAGATCTATTTCGAGCTTTTTAGCTCTCATCAGCTAGCCATACCCTTACTGGGATTTGAACCGGGTCTGTATTACATGCTAGGCAGGAGCCTTAGCCATTAGGCCACCAGGTCCTCTTCCTGATCAGCTGAGATAGGAGGATAAGTATATACTTGTGTCACAACACTCTGTTAAGCCCCAATTAAGGGAGGAAGCATACACACATATTAAAAAAATTACACAACGGAACTCATAGCTTTCTGTCTAGATGGTCTCTGGTGATGAGCTGAAAGGCAGAAAAGGAGAGCAGTATGCTTCCTCCCTTAATTGGGGCTTAACAGGGTGTTGTGACACAAGTATATACTTATCCTCCTGTCTCAGCTGATCAGGAAGAGAACCTGGTGGCTTAGTGGCTAAGGCTTCTGCCTAACATGTAACACAGACCTGGTTCAAATCCCAGTAAGGATATGGCTAGCTGATGAGAGCTAAAAAGCTCGAAATAGATCTATCCTAGTCTCCCTGATTTATTTATTGATCAGCTCAAAAACCTAACACACATATAAAAAAAGTACACAACAGAACTCATAGCTTTCTGTCTAGATGGTCTCTGGTGATGAGCCGAAAGGCAGAAAAGGAAAGCAGTATGCTTCCTCCCTTAATTGGGGCTTAACAGGGTGTTGTGTATATATATACATATCTTATAATATTCCTATATTTCTATTAATCTATTCTATTAACCTAAGAGTGAATTCTAAGAGTGAATTCCTTATAATTATTGATTATATTGTCTCCTTAATTAATCAACACGAATGCTAATAATATAAAAAATGGTGGAATTAGTAATCTTATAGCAATAACAATAACAATGACAATAACAATATGTTCCTTTGCTAGTAGTATTATAACATTAATTCCTAATCTTTAAATTTAACCTTACATATGACCCTCCTGAATTAAGTAATTGTATAAATATTCTGGGTCCCCTTGGTCTGATAAATCTTCTTTCTCTCTCTCCAATAGTTTCTTTTAATAATGTCCAAAGATTAACATTAATGTTTTCCAATAGTCAGGTCTCTTGTTATCCAAGGGGTATAGTCTCCAAAAGTTCTGTTTTCTCTTAAGGTATACCATGGGGGGGGGGGGGGGGTGTCCAGATTTCGCCAGTAGATGCCGCTCTTCCACAAGCTACCCGGATACAGTCTAACAACATACAGACTTAACAAAATGAACCGTCATGTTCTTCTTCAGACCCCCAATAGTTAACTCATTTCCCCCGAATGCATCCATGTTATCAGAGTTATTTACAGTCAGCCTTTGTTGTGTTAACTAATTAAGTTTAGATTTGGCTCCTCAGAAAGTTCAGAGAAGAAAAGAAAAAGGTCTCCTCTCACTGCTACAGAGGGGGGATAGAAGGGGAAAAAACACCCCACTCCTTCTTTGAGTCCCTTAGTCTCTTGAGCTATTTTGGAATAAAAATGCCTTCCACCAAGATCAGGTATCTGTTAAGCCACTTGCAACTCCTGCAGCTTCTCTGTAATAAATCCTCGCTTACTTTGAACTGCTATCAGCACTCTGGGGCAGCCTTTACAGATCATCCTCTTCCACGCCCATGGTTATGAAGGAAATTTCAAGCTCAGACCATGAACTGCCATCCTATTGTTGTGCTAAACCAGTGCTTCTCAATTATTTTCTGTCATGCCCCCCCTAGGAAGAAGAAAACATTTCGCGCCCCCTGCGCGACTGTAAATAGTATCATTTGTCTATAAAATTGTTATAAGTACACCTCTGCATAACACTGTATCCTTATTAACGTATAAGAGAATTAAAAAAGAAAGAAATGTGGATCAATTTACAACAAAGAATAGCTTTATTAACTGTAGCAGAAAAGATTTAAAGTGCATTAGAAATTTAAAAAAAATTAAATCCTTAATTAAACTAAACTGCCGAGGTCAAACGCGCCCCCCTTTACGGAGCCTCGCGCCCCCCCTGGGGGGCCCGCCCCACTATTTGAGAAGCACTGCGCTAAACCAACCTTCTCTTCAGTCTTCCCTACAAGAAATCATCAGTTTACAAAAGCCTTTCAAGAAACCCCTCTGGATGCCAGATCCAGCTGCTCTTCACAATACAATACAATAGCAGAGTTGGAAGGGACCTTGGAGGTCATCTAGTCCAACTCCCTGCCTAGGCAGGAAGCCCTATACCATTTCAGACAAATGGCTATCCAACATCTTCTTGAAGACTTGCAGTGTTGGGGCATTCACAACCTCTGGAGGCAAGGTGTTCCACTGATTAATTGTTCTAACTGTCAGGAAATTTCTCCTCAGTTCTAAGTTGCTTCTCTCCTTGATTAGTTTCCACCCGTTGCTTCTTGTTCTGCCCTCAGGTGTTTTGGAGAATAGCTTGACTCCCTCTTCTTTGTGGCACCCTCTGAGATATCCGAACACTGCTATCATGTCTCCCCTAGTCCTTCTTTTTATTAAACTAGACATACCCAGTTCCTGCAACCGTTCTTCATATGTTTTAGTCTCCAGTCCCCTAATCATCTTGGTTGCTCTTCTCTGTACTCTTTCTAAAGTCTCCACATCTTTTCTACATCGTGGTGACCAAAACTGAATGCAGTATTACAAGGGTGGCCTTACCAAGGCATTATAAAGTGGTATTAACACTTCACGTGATCTTGATTCTATCCCTCTGTTGATGCAGCCTGTGTTGGCTTTTTTGGCAGCTGCTGCACACTGGTTGTCTACTAGGACTCCAAGATCCCTTTCACAGTTACTGCTATTGAGCAAGGTACCACCTATACTGTACCTGTGCATTTTATTTTTGTTGCCTAAATGTAGAACCTCTTTTCGCCATTCATGGAGCTCTCCATTCAAGCAGCCATTCGTGCTGGCAGCTAGCCCCACTTCCCCTGTTTGAGCAACTTTCAATCGCTTTGTGAACTAGTGGGCCATTGCTCTGTGGACTAATTTTGGCCTGCTTGTGGCTGGACTTAATTGTGACAGTTCTGAGTTTTGGTGAAGGGAATCGGAGGGGAATATTAATAAACTCAGTAAACCAGAGGGAACGAGGTGTGTGTGTGTGTGTGTGTGTGTGTATGTGTGCATGCGTGTGTGAGAGAGAGAGACAGGGAGGGAGGGAGGGAGGGAGGGAGAGAATGGGACAGTACATCATCTCAATATTTGTTAAGCCCAACTCACTGCGGGACAATTCACCATAGGACAACTTCCATGGCCAATTCTCAGTGGGACAATCCATGTGGGATAACTCAACACAATAACTGTTATCCGTCACTGCTTCTTCTACATTACTTCCATTTTTGTCAATGAAAATAATGTTGAAGAAACAGAAGTGGATAATATTTATTGCATTGAGTTATATTGCATAGAACTCTCCCACTTGCTGGCCACAGCAAGTTGAATCATGGTAAGTTGGCTATAGCGACATGGCAGCAGTGAGATCACTGTATCAGGTTGGCCGTGATAAGATGTCCATGGCAGGATGACTGCAGAAAGTTGGCTGTGATGAGTTATCCCATTCCAAGGGAATGCAATACATTTGGGAATCAGATGATCACCAATCATAAGACAGAATTTAGATGGTAGATAACAAGACAAAAAAAGTTCTTTAGTACACTGAATATAGGTAGAAAAACTGGATATTACTAATTAGATATTAGTTACATAATACTATACCCTTACATAGTATAGTTACATAATCTAATCTGAGACTTGGCAAGGACTGTTGCATTTTATTTCAACATAAAAGTGTTAAGTAGCAACATCACTGAAATGCTTTTAATACATTTTGGGACTTACCAAATAGACGCTGATGAAAGAGAAGCTTGCCAGCTATGAGTCCTGTGAGAATGGCAAGTAGCCACAAAGTCACTTTTAAAAAGTTCCAGCCACCTTCGTCAGGGTATTTATTTGCAATGAAGGAAAAGCAGTTTCCAACAACAATGACATTTGCTTCTGTTTGACTGTGAGATACTGGATCTTCAGCAAATATTAAAAAATTAAAGAAGATGACTAGGTAGGCCACAATTAAACGAGACCACGGATGTTGGAAATAGTAGCGGAAGTCTTTTTCCATTCTTAAATGCTTCAATACCTGCACACAAAAACAAAGTATGGGAATATTCTGTTATATTTTAAATTTAGGAAGCTACATTAATTTCCTTCTCTTTCCTCCAAATCTTTTTCCTTTAGCAGCCCTCTCAGGAGCAGCTACTTGTTTCAACCAGATTTCTCCCCAAAGGTGATTTATTAAACACACTGTTGACAGATCCAAGATAGTAGGATTGAATGAAACCACTTTATAAATGTACATATTCATGTGTTAAACAAAAGAAATTAGAATTTCTGAAGAAAAATAATATTTCACAAAGATCTACCTAATCTATATACTTGCCTATTTAAAAAAAAACAGTGTTTGAATTAATAGCATATAACCACATAAAAACATAAGATGTATGCAGTATTCATTCATAATACCACTGTATCATTTTTATTTTTCTTCTGCATTAACTATATCCAAATGTCAACATAATGGATATGGGTAAAGTCCCATTAGAATTAGTGGCCTGTAAAATATTGTGCAACTAACTTGTTCAATTGAATAAAAAGTGTTTCTGTTACATTTGAGCTAACATTCAGGTAAATGTAATAATATAGTAAAATTGAGTACAATCGTTAGTAGTTACGTGGAACTTCTGTATAAAAATGGAAGTGGCTTGTACCTTTTATTGGAAGCATCATGATACACACTGAGTTTATTTGTTGCATAAAACTGACATATGTCAGATACATATTGGAATCTTGAAGCAACATTTTTTCCCACTTAAATTGTGCATATATTTTTGTATATGTTTTCTGGTTTGAAAGGAAAAAAAAGAACAAATGCCTCTTAAAACAATGTTTGCCATCTGACAGTTAAAAGGTATTCCTCTTTAAAATTATACATTAGTTATTATGGAATGGAAGATTGCTGCTATCATTTTCTATCAAACACCAATTACCGTATTTTTCGGAGTATAAGACGCACCTTTTTTCTTCTAAAAAGAGGCTGAAAATCTGGGTGCTTCTTATACATCGAATACAGCATTTTTTGCCTCCCAAAACCCCACCCCTTCACCAAAGAGTTTGCGCATGCACGAAGATGGAGGCAAAATCCTGAATGCAGCGAGGCTCTGGAAGGCCTTCCTGGCCGTAGAGGATGCTGCCTAGCCAAATGTACCACCAAATGGCTAGGCTTGGCAAGCTGCCCACCCCGCCGCCACGCTGGGGCTATTTTGGTCCCGCGGGGTGGAGCGGGGGGTGGGCAAAATAGGCGGAGAGGTCGAGCGGAGAGGCTGGAGAGGCCGGGCGGCCAGGTGGCGAATTCCAGCCGGTAGGGCCGCCGGGGGCCCGCATGGAGATGGACGGGGGCCGGACGTACCGAGCTGACGGAGATGGACGGAGGCGGTCTGGTAGAGGCAGAGGCGATCGGATGACAAGGCGACAGGGGGCATACGGCGACATATCCAGGCTCCGGCGGGCATCTCCACGCCCCGGCCTGAACAGCGGCCCGAACAGCGGCCCGAACAGCACGTTGATGAAGCAGAAGCCCTCGCCTGAACCAGAAGCCCTCGCCTGGGCCCGGGGAGTGAGAGACCCGGCCAGGTGGGGCACTCCGTGGTGAGGAGGATTTGAACGAGGCTGGGGGGGCTGCGGGGAGGCCCACGTTGCAGCGCCATGGCCGCCGAGGAGAGGAGCATGAGGCCAGATTAGTTTCACCATTGACATCCAGGTCTATTTCTCGGGCCTACTTACCATTCATGCTAGGCCTGCTTGCCCTGCTCCCCCCCCCTCGCCTGACTTAAACTGCCGCTCGGACTCACAGACTCGTAGATTACAACTTCATCTTAGTCTGACTGTCTAACCCCATTCCATTCCCTACTTGGAGGACCCCATTAACACCTTATGGACCTTATTTACATTACTACCTCTCCGAATTTTCCGAATTTTTTGAACTTTTCGAATTTTTTGAACCTCCCGAACTTTCGATCATGCAATGTCATCTATGTCTTGCTGTCCCCCCCCTTGGGGACCTTTGATGGATTTTCCCTGGGAAAAAACTTTCCCCCCTATGGCCAGTATGACCTCCCTTATAATTGCATTATAACTGTTATTTTTCCGTATGTATTCAAGAGCTGACCTCCTCACCCTGCGGAGTCCCCTCTCTTGCAGGTTTGGCCCTCAAAT
Source organism: Rhabdophis nuchalis (assembly GCA_039707465.1). Lineage (NCBI taxonomy): Eukaryota > Metazoa > Chordata > Lepidosauria > Squamata > Natricidae > Rhabdophis > Rhabdophis nuchalis. The sequence goes on from CM077648.1 coordinate 70,351,991, forward strand.
CTAACGAGGGCCCACCTCAAGGATGGGTTGATTAATTAAGAGAGGTGGGCAAAGCGCAAGCTAAAGGGTATTTTAAGTAATTTTTTAATCCGGGTTTTAAGGGGTTCCAGGATGGTGGTGGGGGTTTATTCAGTCTGGTTTAATCAGGCACAGAGCCAGGCCGGCTGGCGGCTCTGATACAGAGGCTAGAAGGTCCAATATGGGTAGGGGGGCAGAGTTTGGTTCTACAGATGGCCTTCCCATCGGAACGGTCCTAGGGAGGGGTAGGTATGGCGGGAGCCAGGGATTACATCGCACGTCGGAGGAACGTATCCGCTGTTTACAAGTGGTTACGCGCTCCGACTCCCTGAGCTCCTCCTGCAATCTAGGAGGTCGGGGATCACAGAGCCAGGGCCCCAGGCTGATGCTGTGCAACGTCAGATCCGTGGTCAACAAAGCCCCCCTCATTTACGACCTAGTGTCGGAGGGGGAGCCGGACCTGGTGGGTATTACGGAAACCTGGTTGGGCCACGAGGAAGGGTTACTGAGCATTTCATCAGCCACGGGCCCAGGGCAGGGGGGGCGGGTTGTCGGTTATTATTAAGGAAGGTCTTAAGCCAAGGGAGACCACTATGCCACAGACAGCCAGTTGTGAGTCCCTCTGTGTGAAGTGGGGCCTTGGGAGGCAGTTGGGTTTGCTGATTGTGTACTTGGCTCCCCACTACATATCAGCAGCCCTGCCCGAGCTCCTTGAGGTGGTCGCCGAGCTCCTTGAGATGGTCACCGAGGTGGCGGTTGACACCCCCAGACTTTTAGTCAAGGGGGATTTCAACCTGCCATCGGCAGGCGAGGCATCCGAGGCGGCCCGGGAGTTCATGGCCTCCATGACGGCCATGGACCTGACCCAAGTAATTGAAGGCCGGGGGACACACACTGGATCTAATTTTTGCCTCTGGCCAGTGGCTGAGTGATCTAGGAGTAGGGGAACTAGCCATCGAACCCGTCATAGTCAGATCACTCTCTCCTGCGGCTTGACTTCCCAACCGTTACACTCCACTGCGGGGACGCGGAACCAGAGATATCAAGATGGTTCCGCCCCAGGCGCCTGATGGACCCAGAGAGGTTCCAGACAGAGCTTGGGCCATTACCTGTGACCCTAACCCACGGCTCGACTGAGGACCTAGTGGCCGCATGGAACAGTGCGGCCACAGGGGCCTTGGACCGGGTCGTGCCCTTGCGGCCTCTCACGCAGCGCCAATCCACCCTGGCACCTTGGTTTTCCGAGGAGCTGAGGGTGATGAAGTGCCACAAGAGACGCCTAGAGAGCATTTGGAGGTCCACACGGTCCGAATCTAATCGAACACGGGCCAGGTCCCACTTGAGGATCTACCTTGTGGTGATAAGAATGGCAAAACGTAGCTATCTCGCCGCTCTTATCGCATCCACAGATAACTGCCCTGCTGCCCTGTTTAGAGAGACCCGATCCCTCCTTCAACAGAGGCCGTGGGAAACTCCTTTACAGGGCAGAGCAGAGAAATTTGGACAATATCTGCATGATAAAATCGCTCAGATCCGGGACCAGTTGGCCTCCAACGAGATTAGCCTAGGCGGAGCGTCCGAGACAGGTTTTGAGATCGTATTATGGGGAGAGTTCGACTTTGTTACCTCAGATGACATGGACAGGTTGCCGAGGCAACTGAATGCTACCACATGTTTATTGGACCCGTGTCCCTCCTGGCTTGTACTGGCCTCCTGGGAGGTTACAGGAGGCTGGCTCCAGAAAATAGTGAACACTTCTTTGAGTGAGGGGTTCTGGCCGGCCGCCTTGAAAGAGGCGGTGGTGAGACCACTCCTCAAGAAGCCTTCCCTGGACCCAGCGTTGTTAGTAAATTATCGTCCAGTTCACTTTCTTGCGAAGGTTGTTGAGAGTGTGGTGGCACAGCAGTTCCCCTGGCACCTGGAGGAAACTGTCTATCTAGACCAGTGGTTACCTCAGGAGAAGGAAGTGAAGGAAGAAGAAGGAACAGGAGGAAACAAAGGGCAGAGGAGGAAGAAGAGGAGGAGGAAGGGGGAGACAGAGGTCCCGCAGCCTCAGCTGCCTCAGCCCACAGCTGCCTGCTCATCATCTGTCACTCCCTTTGGCATGGGGCAGGAGAAGGCACGGGGCAGAGGAAGAGAGGAGAGAAAGAAAGGAGGGAGAATAAAAGAAAGGAGGAAGAGAGAGAAATAGAGAGAAGCTCTGCTTGGAAATAAATTGCTTCACACACACCGCACGCACCCACATACGTGTGCACGTGCAATCTCTCAAGAGGCTGAGGGGGAATAACGGCCCTGCCCTTCTCCCCTTTTTTTTATTGTGGAGGAGGAGGAAGAAGAGAAGGAGGGAGGAAGAAAGAAGAGGGAGGAGGAGGGGGAAGGGCAGCGAGAGGGAAAAGGGGGAAGGAGGAAGAAAGAGGAGGAGGAGGTAACAAAGGGAAGATGAAGAAGAGGAGGAGATAGCAAAGGGAAGATGAAGAGGAGGAGGAGGAAGAAAAAGGAGAAAGGAGGAAGAGGAGGAGGAAGAAGAGGTAGAAAGAGGAGGAGGTAGCACAGGGAAGATGAAGAGGAGGAGGAGGAAGAGGAGGAGGAAGCAAATGGAAGAGGAGAAAGAAGAGCAAGAGGATGAGGGAGAGGCAGGAGGAGGAAAAAGGAGGAGGAGGAAGAGGAAGAAGGCAGGGGCGGTGGGCAGGTGCAGCTGTCAGGCGCGAAGGGACGAAGGTGGGAGGGCAGCCTGGGGGAGGGGCAAGTGGGCAAGCAAGCAGTGCTGTCCTGGCTACCCTTCCAGAAACATCTTCCTGTCGGTTTGTTCTAGCTAAGATCTTTATAAAATATTTAAAGAATTAATAACTATGAGCAAAATTCTGGTCCTATCACACATTGTATATGTAAGTTCATTTTAAGTCTACTGATAACCTGAGATGAATTTTGTAAAATGATGTTCTTTATTTTAATAAATCCAGAATATCTTTTACTGAATTTACTCATACTTTTTGCTTTGAAAATCCATTTATCTCCCAAAAGTTTAATCAGAGCTGTTTCCCTGTCCATTTATTTGAGGAATGCTGCAAGATATTTGTTTTCCTAAATCACAAAAAGGGCAGTTGCTGCCTGATCCTCCATCACTCGCTCCCCCCAGCACCGCCCTGGCTACCCTTGTGGGCACATTGCTTGCATTGGTGTAATTGAAAAAGCATCAACATTTGCTTGAATTATTTGATGAGATTATTGCATGGAACCTAGGGATTCCCAATATGGAAAGTGAGAATGGGAACATTTTAACAGATCTATACGTTCTTGGGTTATAATTTTCACTAAAGAACCATCTTTTTTTAATTATGATTTCCCCCCCAGTATAACTCATGCAAGGGGTCATCCACACGTACATTACATTTTCCACACTCATATTTGTGATTCCTTATAATTTCTTTAAGCTAAACATTTTTAGTACAAATTAATGCATTGACATATATATCACTAATGCAGTTTTCTATCTCTTTCAATGACATAACACCTTATGTATTGAATACAAGTATATCAAGTATAGGTTAAACGTGAATTGAAAAACATCTAATTCAAATGTATAAGCTGTGAATTTATTATTCAATAACAGGGAAACATTGCACTTATGCCTAAGTCCTCTATCCACTCACATTATAAGACAGATAAAACTATCTTAGCTGTCTGTTGCTAATTCAACAAGATATGCTACTGCATGAATCCTTAATGCAGAACACAGCTAAAAGTGATTTTAGCAATTTTCTTCCCAGGTTAATTCAAAATATATATCCAAATGTTCCTCTATTCCCCCCCCCCAAACCAGACACTTTTGGTGTGTGTGTGTGTGTGTGTGTGTGTGTGTGTGTGTGTGTGTATACACAGCAGAAGTGTCTGGTTTTGCAGGAAAAATAGAGGAACATTGAACATGACATTGCCTACTTATCAGAACTATTTGCAAAGTTGAATGAATTGAATTTGCAGTTGCAAGGAAATGAGGTCAATCTTATTAGGGCCAAATCTGTCATCTCTGCATTTATTTCAAAGCTAACACTCTTCAAGCGCAATATAGGCGGTTGCAAGCTATACCAATTTCCCAGCTTGTCTGAACTAGAAGAGAAAGGTGGGATACAAGATCTTCAAGTGTTTTGTGACCATTTGGACATGCTGCATAAAGATATGTCTGAGCGATATCAGGATCTTTTTTTGATGGAAATTCCAGATTGGGTGATAAATCCGTTTTCAGATATTGAGGAAGATGGGATAGTGGAGGAACAATTCATAGAGCTGCAAAATGAAATTGAGCTGAAGCCAAAGTTCAAGAAATCGTACCAAGAAATTTCTGATCACTATCCTGCACTATGGACAGCGGTTAAGAAGTTCCTTATTGCATTTCCAACATCATACTTGGTGGAACGTGGCTTCAGTGTGGTCATCCAACATCTCTCCAAGCAAAGAAATCAACTCCAGATTACTGAACATGGTGATATAAGAGTCCTGCTAAGTGACTTAAAACCAGACATTGGGAAACTGGTATCACTTCATCAAGCCCATCCATCACATTAAGAATTTACTGAACAGTGAGGTAGTTACTAAATGTTATTGAGTTTACTAAGTTACTAGTTAGTAAAATTCTTGATAAATGACTATCAGACTTTGAAAACCTGGTATCACTGGATCAGTTTAAATTTTTTATTGAATTAACATTAACTACAAACGTTTTTAAATTGAATTTTGAATAAATGTGCAATTAATTGTTACAGTTTTGAATTTTAGTGTTACTATCTTCCTTGCGTCGTGCAAACCGCCCAGTCATATGACTCACCAGCCATGCCCGCCAAGCCACGCCCACAGAACCGGTTGTAAAAAATTTGAATTCCACCACTGGGTGTGGGGGCACTGAGAATTAGTTTGTAGCACCAAGGGGGTGGTGGACTGAAAAAGTTTGGGAACCACTGATCTAGACCCACACCAGTCCGGTTTCGGACCTGGGCATAGCACAGAGACGGCATTGGTCGCGTTGGTCGATGATCTCTGGAGGGCTCGAGATATGTGGGGTTCTTCAGGTGTCGGTCCTCTTGCCCCTCCTGTTCAACACATATATGAAGCCGCTGGGCGAGATCATCCGTGGTTTTGGGGTGGGATATCATCTGTACGCTGACGATAATCAGCTGTACATATCTACCCCAGACCACCCCAACGATGCCGCCGAGGTGTTGTCCCGGTGTTTGGAGGCCGTACGGATCTGGATGGGTATTTTATTTATTTTATTTATTTTATTCGATTTATATCCCGCCCTTCTCCAAACGGACCCAGGGCGGTAGTAACAAACTCAAGCTCAACCCGTCCAAGACTGAGTGGCTGTGGTTTCCGGCACCCCGGTTCAGCCAGATTACTCCAACTCTGGCCATTGGGGGCGAAACACTGGCCCCCATGGAGAGGGCGCGCAATTTGGGTGTCCTCCTGGATTCCCGGCTGTCTATGGAGGACCATGTGGCAGCCGTGGCCAGGGGGGCGGTTTCATCAGGTACGCCTGATGCGCCAATTGCGCCCCTTACTGGACCGGGCTGCCCTTCGCACAGTCACTCAAGCACTCGTGACATCCCGACTCGACTACTGTAATGCTCTCTACATGGGGCTTCCCTTGAGGTGCACTCGAAAGCTACAGCTAGTCCAGAATGCAGCCGCGTGGGTGATTACGGGAGCCCCTAGACACTCCCATATAACACCGATCCTGCGCGAGCTGCACTGGCTTCCTGTAGTCTTTCGGGTGCGCTTCAAGGTTTTGACGACCATCTTCAAAGCGCTCCATGGCTCGGGACCTAGTTATATGCGAGACCGTCTCCTGCCCCATACATCCCTTCGTCCGATCCGCTCCCACAGATAGGGCCTTCTCAGGGTGCCGTCGGCCGGGCAATGCCGACTGGTGACACCTAGGGGAAGGGCCTTCTCTGTGGCGGGCCCCGCACTTTGGAACGACCTACCCCCTGAACTTCGCACCATCTCGGACCTTCGCCTCTTCCGCCAGTGTCTAAAGACACATCTCTTTCACCAAGCCGGCCTAGCGTAACCTCCCGCTGGGACTATTTTAGACAGTTTTAATTTGGGGATTTTAATTGGATTTTAGCATAGGATGGGAATTTAATATGTCTTTTAAATTTAGTATTTTGTCATTTTGTATGTTTTTAAATTCCTGTGCGCCGCCCTGGGTCCTCTCCAGAGAAGGGCAGGGTATAAATTTAATTAAAATAAAAATAAATAAATAAATAGAGGTTGCTCCTCTTTCTTGGTCCTATTAGACCTCTCAGCGGCTTTTGATACCATCGACCATGGTATCCTATTGCACCGACTGGAGAGGCTGGGGATAGGAGGCACTGTGCTACGGTGGTTCTCCTCCTACCTCTCTGGTCGGTCGCAATTTGTGTTGACAGGAGGGCAGAGGTCGACATCGAGGCCCCTCACTTGTGGGTTGCCTCAGGGGTCGGTCATCTCGCCACTCCTTTCAATACCTATATGAAGCCGCTGGGTGAGATCATCCGTGGTTTTGGGGTAGAATACCATCAGTACACTGACGACACTCAGCTGTATGTATCTACCCCTAACCACCCCAACAATGCCGTCGAAGTGATGTCCCGGTGTCTGGAGGCCGTGTGGGTCTGTATGGGGAGAAACAAACCTCGACTCAACCCGTCCAAGACCGAGTGGCTATGGTTTCCAGCATCCCGGTACAGCCAGTTGACCCCATCACTGGCCATCGGGGCGAGTTACTAGCCCCCGTGGAAAGGGCTCGCAACTTAGGCGTCCTCCTGGATTCACGGCTGTCCATGGACGACCATGTGACAGCCGTGACCAGGGGGGCTTTTTACCAGGTTCACCTGGTACGCCAGTTGTTCCCCTTCCTTGACCGGGACGCCCTCCACACTGTGTCACTCAAGCGCTCATTACATCCCGCCTGGACTACTGCAATGCTCTCTACATGGGGCTCCCCTTAAGGTGCACCCGGAGGCTCCAGTTGGTACAGAATGCGGCCGCGCGGGGGATCTTGGGAGCCTCACGGCATTCCCATGTAACACCTCTCCTGCGCGAGCTGCACTGGCTACCGGTGGCTTTCCGGGTGCGCTTCAAGGTGCTGGTAACCATCTTTAAAACTCTCCATGGCACCGGGCCTAGTTATTTGCAGGACCGCCTCCTACCACACACCTCCCTCTGGCCGATCCGCTCCCACAGAGAGGGCCTTCTCAGGGTGCTGTCTGCCGGGCAATGCCGGCTGGTGGCCCCCAGAGGAAGGGCCTTCTCTGTGGCGGGCTCAACCCTCTGGAACGACCTACCCCCCGAACTTCGTACCACCACGGACCTTCGCCTCTTCCGCCGATTACTCAAAACCCATTTTTTCCATCTAGCCGGCCTAGCTTACACCTTCGAGGTAACCCCTCACAGACTTAGTTAGTGATTTTAATTTTATCAGTTTTAATTTACATTTTTAGCACAGGTTAGTGGATTTAATTTATATTTTAGCATTTGTATGTATTTATTATGGTTTGTATGTTTGGTTTTTAATTTCCCTGTGCAACGACCTGAGTCCCATTGGGGAGAGAGGAGCGGTATAAAAGTGCAATAAAATAAAATAAAATCAAAATGTCTGTGCATAGCCTTATAGAGGCTTTCAGAGAGCTCTTGGGGGCTGGGGAGGGCAGAAATGAGCCTAAAACAGGCCGTTTTTAGCCCCCCAGCCACCACCAGCACTCTATGAGCCTCCATAAGTCTATGCATGCAATTTATTTGACAAAAAACGTTCGTTGGTACTTACGTGAACGACGATTCTGGCGATGGGAGCGGGAGGCGTCACCAACAGGGAAATCCTCAATGCCTATTGGTCCATCAGACTGAGAAACATCAATTAGGCCACACCTACTCCTCTTTCTCCATTCCTTTCGAAGGCCAATGAACCGAAACTGCGAACAAAAATCACAACAAGGAGAGGTAGCCACCCCCACCCAGCCACTAACTAAGTAGGGAGGGAGGTGACGCCTCCCGCTCCCATCGCCAGAATCGTCGTTCACGTAAGTACCAACGAACGTTCTTGGCGATGGAGAGCGGGAGGCGTCACCAACAGGGACGTACCAAAGCTACTGTCCTAGGGTGGGAGATACTACTTGTCCGCGGCGGCCACAGAAGCCACCTGTTGTAAAAACCTACGGCCAAAGGCCACCTCCGCAGAGACATAAGCATCAAGCTTATAATGCCTGATGAACGAAGAGGGACTCGTCCAAGAGGCCGCCCTGCAAATGTCCTCAAAGGGAGCTCTAGTAGCCCAAGCCGCCGTTGTGGCCGCGCTACGCGTGGAATGCGCCGTGATACCTTTAGGAGAAATCTTGCCTTTGGATTCGTAAGCTAACACAATAGTCTGCCTAATCCACCTGCCTATTGTACTGGGGTTAACCCTGGACCCCTGCGAAGCCGACTGGAAGGAGAGGAACAAGGCCTCTGACCTGCGTATGGCTGCAGTCCGCTTCAGGTAGATCCGAAGGGCTCTTAAGCCTATGTCAAGCCTATGCCAAAGATGCTCCCTCTCACGAGAGGGGGATGGGCAAAAATTAAGCAATACCAACTCCTGGGATCTATGGAAAGAAGTGTTAACGTTGGGCAGGAAAGTTGGGTCCAGACGCAGGATGACTCTATGCGCGTGAAAAATGCAGAGTTCACTCCGCGAGGAAAGAGCGTTAAGCTCCGATATATGCCAGGCCGACGTGATGGTGACCAAAAACGTCACCTTCAACGTCAACATCTGCAATGAAACCGATCTGATGGGCTCAAAGGAAGCCTCCATCAAAGCCTGCAGAACTAGGGACAAATCCCACGTAGGGAATCTATGAACCTCCGGGGGGGCTAAATTAGCCACGCCTTTAAGGAACCTCCTAATCAAAGGGAGATGAGTCAGAGGCGTACGACCCTCCCCCGGAAGTACAGTGGCCAAGGCGGCCGTCTGCCGACGTAATGTGTTATAAGCTAAACCTCTGTCAAGACCATCCTGTAAAAAATCTAAGACTTGGGAAACCGAGGCTGTCTGAGGCACAATAGAAAGTTCCCCACACCATCTGGCGAAGGCAGTCCAGGTAGTGTTGTAAATCCTATTGGTGGAGGGACGCCTAGCTGCCTCCAAAGTGCGCATGACCCTGTCAGAAATCTTCCCCTCACTTAAAATGTGCCTCTCAAGTGCCAGGCGGTTAACTTCAACCACCTGGGATCTGGATGTTGGAGAACCCCCTGAAACAGCCTGACCTCCTTGTCCGGGAGCCTCCATGGAGGGGACACTGACAGCTGCCTCAGATCCGCATACCAGGTGCGCCTGGGCCAGCCCAGGGCTATGAGTATCATCTCGGCTCCCACTGGTACCAGCATCCTGACCGTGCCCTGGAGAAGGGAAGGGGAGGGAAGGCATAAAGGAGACCGGTCGGCAACTCGCAGCGAAGCACATTGGTGTTCTCGGCACCCCAGGCCTGATAATGGGTGATGAATCTCCGGAGTTCAGCGTTCTGCGGCGTCCCAAAGAGGTCTATCACTGCAGTCCCGTATCTGTGGCAAATCCGTTGAAACAGCGACGGATCGAGTTGCCACTCTCCGTGGTCCACTGTACTGCGGCTCAGCCAGTCAGCCTGGTGATTCGAGAGGCCGGAGATGTGATCCGCCTCGATGGAGCTCACATGAGTCTCCGCCCAGCTCATCAGTCTGTGTGCTTCTGTCCAAAGAGCTCTGGAGTGAGTGCCGCCCTGCTTGTTGACATGAGCCTTCGTGGCAATGTTGTCTGTGAGAATCAACACATGAGCATGTAACAAGTCTCTTTGAAAATGACGCAAGGCCAGGCGAGCAGCCCTCAGTTCGAGATATATATTGTGCCGCAAGTCCGAGGCAGTCCAGCGGCCTTGCGCCATCTGCGAACCCATTACAGCGCCCCAACCAAAGAAGCTTGCATCTGTGATCACGGTGACTCTGACCAGCGCCCAAAAGGAAGATTTATTTATTTTTAATTTTATTCAATTTATATCCCGCCCTTCTCCGAGAGGACCCAGGGCGGCGCACAGGAATTTAAAACAACATACAAAATAGCACCAAATATAATTTAAAAAACCTATTAAATGACAAAACCTGCGCTAAAACCAAATTAAAATCCCCCATTTAAAACTGTCTAATATTTGTCCCAGCAGAGGCTATGTTAGGCCGGCTTGATGAAATAAGTGTGTTTTTAAACACCGGCGGAAGAGGCGGAGGTCGGTGATAGTGCGGAGTTCAGGGGGTAGGTCGTTCCAAAGGGCAGGGCCCGCCACAGAGAAGGCCCTTCCCCTGGGTGTCGCCAGCCGGCATTGTCCGGCCGATGGCACCCTGAGAAGGCCCTCTCTGTGGGAGCGTATCGGTCTAAGGGATGTATGGGGCAGGAGACGGTCTTGCATATAACTAGGCCCCGAGCCATGGAGCGCTTTGAAGATGGTCGTCAAGACCTTGAAGCGCACCCGAAAGACCACAGGAAGCCAGTGCAGCTCGCGCAGGATCGGTGTTATATGGGAGCATCTGGGGACTCCTGTAATCACCCGCGCGGCTGCATTCTGGACTAGCTGTAGCTTTCGAGTGCACCTCAAGGGAAGCCCCATGTAGAGAGCATTGCAGTAGTCCAGTCGGGGGCCTGAGTGACTGTGCTAAGGGCAGCCCGGTCCAGTAAGGGGCGCAATTGGCGCATCAGGCGTACCTGATGAAACGCCCCCCTGGCCACGGCCGCCACATGGTCCTCCATGGACAGCCGGGAATCCAGGAGGACACCCAAATTGCGCGCCCTCTCCACGGGGGCCAGTGTTTCGCCCCCAATGGCCAGAGTTGGAGTAATCTGGCTGAACCGGGGTGCCGGAAACCACAGCCACTCAGTCTTGGACGGGTTGAGCTTGAGTTTGTTACTACCCATCCAGATCCGTATGGCCTCCAAGCACCGGGACATAACCTCAACGGCAAGACCCCTTACTAATCGCCCGGGACAGCCACCAACGGAGGGAGAGTCAGACCTGAGGGGTCACTGGGACTGGAAAATGGGAGTTACTAATCATTTGCCTCTGGTACAGGATCAACGCCCACTGTAATTCGAGCCCAGGGAACTATGCCCACACAGGAAATCATAGACCCCAGAAGACGAGACAGAGTTACAATGGGGGAGACACCCGGTTGGACCTGACAGAACTGACCAGCTGTTGAAGCTTCTCCCTCCTGTCCTTAGACAAGTACACCACTCCTTCAACCGAGTCAATGATCACCCCCAAGTGGAGGAACCTAGTAGACGGAGTAAGATGACTCTTGGGGAAGTTGATTGAAAATCCCAATCTCTGGAGCGTATTAATAGTGAAATTGAGATCCGAAACAGCCTGATCAAGGGAATGTGCCTGGAGCAAAACATCATTCAGGTAAAGCTGTAACCGGATGGGAATGGATCGTAGGTAGGCCGCGACCGCTGCCAGCACCTTGGTAAATATCCGAGGTGCAGAGGCCAATCCAAAGGGCAGGGCTCTATATTGAAAATGCTACCCCTGATGGGAGAATCGCAGGAACCTGCGGTGGAGTTGCAGACTGGAATATGCAAGTAGGCCTCCGTGAGGTCAATCGAGACCATGAAGTCGCCCTTCCTGACATCTTGCAAAATGGAGCGTAGGGACGCCATCTTAAAGCGTCGATACACAATATAATTGTTCAAACGTTTTAAGTCCAATATCGAGCGCCACCCTCCAGAAACCTTTGGAATAATAAACAAGTTGGAGTAAAACCCAAAACCTTCCTCCCCGAGAGGCACCGGTTCAATAGCGTGGATATCCAATGGATGTTGGATGGCAGAACGGACTAGCGCCAATCTCTCCGGATTCTTGGAGGATGGAAAGGAATGAAAGAAATTAGGGGGACATGACAGAAACTCAAGCTTAAGGCCTGTAGTGATAGTATCCACTACCCAGGTGTCAGAAGTGATTTGAGCCCAAAACGAATTGAAATATTGAAGACGGCCGCCTATGGGGAGATCGTGTTTAGGTCTGTCTACCCCTGCGGAAAGGACGACCGCCTCCCCCCCCCCGAAAGGGCCGGCGGGAATGATACTGGCCCCGGCCCCTATCCTGGAATGAGTGTCGAAATTGGAAGCGATCCCCCCTGGAACCATAATACCTCGACTGATGGAAGTCCGAGTCAGGGGGGCGGTAAAACTGACGCCTGCGTTAAGGTGTCGGTCGGTTATCCTGCCTTTTGGAGGAAGAAGATGGCATCACCTTCTTTTCTTTGTTCTCTACCAGCACATGGTCCAGGGGGTCTCCGAACAACTTGCCACCTGCGTACAGCCAGGACGCCACATAGAACTTGGATTTATTATCCACCTGCCAGTTCTTGAGCCACAGCAACCATCGGGAAGCCACTGAGGCTGACAGCGCACTAGAAGAAAACTTCATGGCATCTAAGGTGGTGTCCACAGAAAACTGCGAAGCCGCCAGTATCTTACCAATGTCGCTTAGGGTACATGTATCGTCTGCAGGGGTGCGGGCCTGGAGCTGCTGAAGTCAGAGAACAGCCGTCCTATTGAAGAACGAGGCGGCAGCCGCCGCCTTGATGGACCAGGTCGAAGCCACAAACCCTTTACGTAAGATGTGCTCCGCCTTGCGATCCTCCGGCTTCAATTTGTCCGCAGCATCACCGGCTACCACCGTCGCAGAAGAGGAGAGGGCCGCCACCGGACCTGCAGTGCTTGGGAGAAATCTTTATCCATGTTATATAACCTCCTATCATTCACCCCCGGAGCAGGGAAGGAACCCGGCTGTGACCACTGAGCCTTGACCACCTCAAGAAACAAGGGAGGGGCTGGAACCTATTCTTTACCAAGGGGTGTGCGAATGAAAATGGCCTGACCCGGGTCCTTCCGGCCTGCAGGAGTCTGGCCAACAGGCCCCCCTGAGTTTTGTGGTGGATTTAGCCTTCCCTAGCAGCTGTTTAAACAAGGCTGAAACAGACCCGCGAAGGTAGGTTCCTCCTCCTTGCGAGCCTCCTCATCATCAGACATCACTATTCCCTTAACTGGGTCCTCGCCCAGAACCGATCCTTCACTTGCTAGGGAGGGAGAGCCTGGGCACTTGCCCTCCTCCAACTGGACGTTACGAGCCGAATCAGCCGGCCTACTAGAAGCAGCTGTTGGAGGAACAGGAGTAGGCAGTGGAGGAGGAGCCAGACAGGCCTGCTGTTTCATGACCGCTGAGATGCCCTTAGAAATAGTGGAGGAGATAAGCCTCTGAATGTTAGTGGGCAGATCTTGTAACTCCTCAAATTCCTCATTGGAATCCTCCCCCTGAAGAAGCTCCCCACGCGGGGCGAAAGTGGGGTGAGGCACTAGGTAATCTCTGGAGGAGCCTTTGAGCGGATTGCCCATCACGCCTCTGATGGCAGAAGGCGAAACTGAAGGAGACGGAGAGATCTCCCTTCTAGCCCTGTCCCCACGCAAATCAGGCGAAGGATCCCTGGATTGGGCCGGGGACAACATGCCCGATGCAGACATCGACTCCAGAGACTCACGCTCCCTCAGGCGATGCTCCGCCCGAGCGACCTGCTTTTCCAATGCGCGCTTCCTCCTCTGTTCATCACGGAGCATAGCCCTGGATGGACAATTCCCCGAGGACGGCCTCGAGGAAGATGGAGCAGCGGCCATCCTGGGAGGAGGTAGGGCCACGTCCTGGGCCAGGGGGACCTTATCCGCCCTAGAAGACATCTTTCAGCAAGGTTGGACAAATGGAAATTAATAAAGAGAAATATATATACAGAGAACAATCACAGTTCAACTAATGACCGTATGTTCACTTAGCGTCCTCTTCTTTTTTTTTTAATTAATTAATTCTGTCTATCTATATACAAATATATACAACCATCAGCAACGTTCAGTCAAAGAGAGCAGAAGCCATTCGTCTGATCCCCTTTGTCCCTGAGGGAAAGTCTTCGTGGCCTTACTGAGGTAAATCGCAACGATGGCAAGCCACAAAATGGTGCCCGCCACGAGGCGAAAACAAAATGGCTGCCCCCAACGCGCCGAAATGAAGGGACAACTTCTTTTGCTGTGAGGCTGAACACAAGCCTCCACGCTCCTTATCAATCCTCCAATCGGCTGTAGGAAGCCGGAGGAAGCCAGAACACCTACGGAGGCACGGCAAGCTGCGGAGGGGAGAATGGGGGAGCTCAGTCAAAAGTGTCCCGAAAAGAGTGGGAAAGGGCCCAACGGCTCGTTGCCCATGCCGCCCAGGGAAACGGCCCGGTAAATGGGAGAATCCCGACGCCAGCCCTGCCCCCCAATAGTTGCAATTTACGGCTTACCGCGTTAGGAACGACGGAGCTCCTTGCTAGCCGGTGGCCCGGCGGCCCCTCAGCGAAGGCAGCTGCGACCCGCAGCGACCTTGGCGGCAGCAAATTCAGACCAACAACCAGTTCAAATGGATAAGAAATGTTTAGAATAGCCAATCAGCCAAAATAAGAAATTTAGACACGCAAGAAATGCCAAAAAGACACTAAAATACTAAGCAGAAAGTTTTCCTCAGGCTTTCAGACCATCAGATTGAGAAAGGAATGGGGAAGGAGAAGTAGGTGCGGCCTAATTGATGTTTCTCAGTCTGATGGACCAATAGGCATTGAGGATTTCCCTGTTGGTGACGCCTCCCGCTCTCCATCGCCGAGAAATGGCCCGTTTTTGTGAAAAACGGGCCGGTTTTTGCTCATCCCCCCCCCCAGGAGCACTCTGCAAGCCCCCCCCCAAGGCTATTCATGCCTTTTATTTTAAAAAATGGGCCCATTTTCGTGAAAAATGGACCATTTGGGGAAGGTTTGCAGAGTGCAAAAAGGGTGTTTTTTTCTTTTCGGAAGGCTGTTTAGTTACTTGGCAACTTTAAGACTTGTGGACTTCAACTCCGAGAATTCTCCAGCCAGCATAGCTTGTGGACATAGCTGCTTGGAGAATTCTGGGAATTGAAGTCCACAAGTCTTAAAGTTGCCAAGTTTGGGAACCCCTGAGTTAGAGGAATTGATGAGAATTACATTGACCAAGTGCTGTGCCAGCAGAAACAAAGTTTTAGGTGCCACAACGATTTCCTTCTACAGCATATGGGTAAATACACCTGGAAACATCTACCTACTTACCTACTGTATTTCTCCCCCCCCCTATCTACCTATATACCTACCTACCTGTGCTCTCTCTCATTCTCCATACCTATCTACTGTATTTCTCTATTTTTCTCTCTCTATCCCTCTACTTACCTATTTACACCCTCTATCTCCCTACCTACTGTATTTCTCTCTCCCCCCCTCTATCTACCTATATTTATTTATTTATTTATTTATTTGGATTTATTGACCGCCCCCTCTTTCCGAAGATACCTACCTTCTCTTTCTCCCTCTATCTAGCTTCTCTCTCTCTCTCTCTCCCTTTATCTATCTACCTACCTAACTACTCTCTCTCTCTCCCTACCAACTGTATTTCTCTTTCTCTCTCTCCCTCTCTACTGTGTTTCCCCGAAAACATGACATGGCCTGAAACTAAGACCATGCCGCATATTTCAGGTGGGCCACTCTGTCAGGCTGGGAAGGGAGTAGGCTCGCTGGTGCCAAGGGAGCAGGCTCGCTGGCGCCCTCCTTGTCAAAAGAGCCGTGCCGCCTCTGCCACCTGCCACCGTGGGAATCTCACTCCACCTGAGGCCAAGCAGGCTCCCAGGGTGGTGTTCGCCGCCGCTGCCACTGTTCCCGCCGCCTCCGGAGGCGGCCCAGAGCAGCAGCTGCAGTGCCAGCAGTGACACCCGTGCGCGGCTGCTGGCCCCAGCTCCCTGCGCACGGCACCGTCTGGGCCGCCCAGGAAAGCAGCCCAAGACGAGGAGGAGCCGCAGCCACCTTTTCCCACCGCTGCAGCCAGGCCACCATCCTTAAATATTGCACAAGGCAGCCTGGGAGTGCGAGTCTCGTGACAGGCAGTGAGTCTCACCCCTTCCCTTTCTCTCAGGGCACAGCTGCCTGGTGCGGGATTCGCACTCCCAGGCTGTCTCGCGCCGCACCTGGAGACGCTGGTGGAGGATTTAAACACTCCTCTCAGTGTTTAAGGATGGCGGCGCATTGGCAGGAGAAGGCGGCAGTGGCTCCTCCTCCTCCTTGTCCTGGGCTGCTTTCCTGGGCGGCCCAGCGGGTGCCACGCATGGGGACCCTGGGCCAGCAGCCGGGCATGGGTGTCACTGCTGGCGCCGCAGCTGCTGCTCTGGCCCACCTCCAGAGGCGGCGGGAACAGTGGCGGTGGACACCACTCTGGGAGCCTGCTGGGCCTCAGCCGGAGCTGGCACCACCTGCAGACTCTGCTGGGGGCAGCAGTGAGGACGAGCCAGTGAGATGCCCACCGCGGCGGGCAGCAGAGATGGCGCAGCTCTTTTAACAAGGAGGGCGGCCCTTGGCACCAGTGAACCCGCTCCCTTCCCGGCCTGACGGAGCGGCTGGTCCATGCAACAGGTCTTCAATGCCAGGCTCTTGGACTTCGGCATCTGTCTTGATCTGGGTGTATGGGAAAAGCCCCCAGATGCCCCCAACCAATGACCCCCCCCCCCACCGCACATTCTCTCCAGCCATGCAGAGGTAGGGGCATTCTGAAGACGCCAAGCCACGGGAGCTGGAAGGCAGTGAACAGGGGCTCCCGCAGCTCAGTGCCTTCGGAATGCCCCTACCTCTGCATGGCTGGAGAGGGGGGTTGCCGGGCAGCTGCTCGCAAGCGTGGTCACCTCATGGCTGCTGTGTTGCTGCTGTGACAGTGCAACACAGCCATTCAACCCCGAGCCTGCTCATAAGAGAGCAGCTGCCCGGCAAGCCCAAACCAATAACCCCCCCCCCCAATTATAAGATCAAGGCCACATTTAGTGGCTTAAAATCAATATAAGACATGTCTTACTTTTGGGGAAACACGGTATCCGTCTATCTACCTACCTACTTTTTAAAAAAAATTGCCTCTTCAAAACCTGGGTGTGTGTTACACTCCGGTGCATTTTATACTCCAAAAAATACGGTAATATTTCAAAACACTTAATTGGCCTGATTACAATCATATATATTGATGGCTTCAAGACAACCACTACACTAAGTTGTCATGTATTTTTAGTTGTATGTACTGCAGTGAAAGTGATTTCCATTAATTCTTGCAATCTTGCCTCTAAGCCAAAAAACTTTCCTATGAAACAAGAAATATTTGTTTCGCATAGTAGTGTTTGATTTCTCCCAGGTTTCATTTTCAAATTAAAACTGAGAACTAAGATAACAGAATCATTCCATTTCTTATTGTTAATAAAGCCCTTTCTAAAATCTCGATAATGAACAACAAGTTCCATCAAATTTGACTGCTATTAATTATGTTACTGGTTAGCTAACAGATACTCTTATTTGTACAATAGTCATTTAGGATAGAAATATATTGAATATAGAGATTTAAAATGTTCATCGGATTACACATACTTATCTCTATCTGTACTTATTTGTAACATTCTAAGTATTTATTCTTCAGACATTATTATTCAGTCTACTTTTTATTTTTTATTAGTTTTATTTGTAATTATATCTCTGTAGTGTTTCTTTTCAATTTTGCAAAACAATTATTTATTTATTTATTTATTTATATATTTATTTTATTTTTAATAAAAAATGAGATGGAAAAGTTACATGAAAGTTTTCAACTACAAACATTTGTTGATACCTCAACTCTACTTTAACTTAGATATTGCTAGAAAACCTAAGGCAGTGATGGTGAACTTTTTTCCCTTGGGTGCCGAAATTGCACTCGTGGGCCAACACCCATAATTCAATCCCCCCCACAGGCCCCGCCCCACACGCATGCATGTGCAACCCCCCACCCCTTTTATGGTGCTAACAAGCCTCCCTGAAGCCTCCTGGAACAAAAAATGAGGCACTGCATCCCACCCAGGCATGTGCGCAACCCCTACGCATGCACACACAATCCATCCACCCCACACACATGCAAGTGTCTCCAAGAAAATCAGCTTCCAGCAGGAGGTGCGCATGCATGCGCATTGGAGCTGACCTGGGCGACAGTTCGCGCGTCCGCAAAGATGGCTCTGCATGCCACCTGTGGCATGCATGCCATAGGTTCGCCATCACAGCACTAAGTTATGTATATGGCTACAATTCCCAGAATTCCTGTTCAGCATAATTTTTGCATAGAACCAGTTTCTAAAAGCTGTGGTGGATCTTTTATATATATATATTTCTAAATTTTAAACAAGATTAAAAGCCAACACACACATAAATAGATTAAAGAAAAAACAAAAGGTGCGAGGAAAAAGAAAAAATAGAAGAAAAGGAGAAATGAAAGAGAAAAAAGATACTAAAAAGTTGGTTCCAATATTCTTCACAAAAGACATACAGTTGCAAGAAAAAGTATGTGAACCCCTTGGGATTACGTGGAGTTTTGAATGAATTGGTCATAAAATGTGCTCTGAACTTCATCTAAGTCACAACAATAACAAAACACAGTCTGCTTAAAATAATACTACACAAACATTAGATGTTGCCATGGTCTAATTGAACATAACATGTAAACATTCACAGTGCAGGGAGGAAAAAGTATGTGAGCCCCTAGCCTAATGACTTCTCCACGAGCTAATTGGAACCAGGAGTGAGCCAACCTTGACTCCAATCAGTGTGATGATATTGACCATTGGTCTTACTTGAAGGGTCTTTCTCTAGGCGCTGCGGAGTGTCCAAGCACGGGTTATCCTCAGCTGCTGCCCATTGGACTGAGTTTGAATTTGTTGTGTAGCCACGCCTCCTGCTGTTGCAGAGGCTCAGTTCTAAAAAACGAAAGTAGACCAGAAGGGTGCAAAAAAACAGTAACAGAATTCTAGTCTCAATACAAAGAAGAAAAAACAAGACAGTTCCCACAAACTTCCAGGGTGGGGTTTGGACACTCCGCAGCGCCTAGAGAAAGACCCTTCAGGTAAGACCAATAGTCATTCTCCTAGGCGCTGCTTGGAGTGTCCAAGCACGGGACATGCCAATGCTATGTAGTCCCAGGGTGGGAAGAAGGCTTGGAATGGGAACTGGGAGCGTCAAGGACCCTCTGGAGCACACGCCTGCCAAAAGAGGCCTCCGAGGATGCAAAGATGTCCAGCTTGTAGTGCCTAATAAACGGAAAAGGCGAGCACCACGTAGCAGCTCTGCATATCTCGTCAATGGGGGCCTGGGTAGCCCAGGCGGCCGTGGTTGCCGCACTCCTGGTTGAATGTGCGGTGATGCGGGGAGGCACAGGTCTGGACCGATGCTCATATGCAAGTTGGATGCAGGCACGTAGCCAGCGCCCTATCGTGGAGGACGTGACCTTCCGTCCCATAGATGTCGGCTGAAATGAGACAAAGAAGGATTCTGACTTGCGAAAGTCTGCTGTCCTCTTTTTGTAAATCCTTACAGCCCTGCGTACATCCAACTTATGCCACACGCGTTCCCTGGGGTGAGAAGGGTGCGGGCAAAAATCAGGGAGGACAAGCTCCTGAGTCCTGTGAAATAAGCTGTTGACCTTAGGCACGAAGGTCGGGTCCAGTCTGAGGACGACTCTGTTGGCATGGATTACACACAAGTCCTCTCTAATGGAGAGGGCTGAGAGCTCCGAGATCCTCCTTGCTGGTGTAATAGCAATTAAAAAGGCAGTCTTGAAAGTCAGGTGGCGCAGAGTGACGGAACGTAACGGTTCGAAGGGTGGTTCAGTCAACGACTGAAGAACAAAGGGCAAGTCCCAAGTCAGGTATCGATGGACTGTTTGGGGGCGGAGTCACAAGAGGGGTCAGTTTGGAGCCCTGTACCTGACTCACCAACTGCACGATGCTGTCGATGCGCTCCCGTGAGAGGAAGACCTTGCAGACCTTGGAGTCGATGATGACGCCCAGATGAAGGATCAAGAAGGTTCACCGAAAACCCGTGGGCCTCTAGGGTGCGAATGGTGCAGTCCAGATCCCGATGAGCCTGGCTTCTGGAGGGCGACATCAGCAGAATGTCGTCCAGGTAACAAACCAACCTCACAGGCCGGGACCGAAGATGTGCAGCTATAGCCGCCAGGACCTTCGTAAAGGTTCTGGGGGCTGATGACAGGCCGAAGGGTAGAGCCTTGTACTGGAAGTGCTGATGAGCAAACTGGAACCTCAGGTACCTGCGATGTGCTGGATGAATGGGCACGTGAAGATACGCCTCCTTCAGATCGATCGAAGTCAGGAAGTCGTCTTGGTGGATGCAGCCCAGGATGGTCTGGAGGGACTGCATCTTGAAGCGCTTGTATTGAAGGTACTGGTTCAGCTTCTTTAAGTCCAGAATGACTCTTACCCCCCCAGATGACTTGGGGACCAGGAAGAGGATGGAGTAGAACCCCTTGCCCTCCTGACCCTCCGGGACCCGTTCTATGGCTGCAATCTCCAACAAATGACTGATCTCCGTCCTCATGAGCTGTTGTTTGAGGGGGGACCTGGGGAGAGGGCAGCGGATGAATCTCCGCGGGGGAGGGGACAGGAAGTCGAGTGTGAGGCCGTGGCGAACCACGTTGAGGACCCAAGCATCCGTTGTGGTCTCCTCCCACTGGGACGCATACCTCTGCAGGCGTCCCCCTATGGGAGGGGTCCCGTGACGGTCACTTGTTCTTTTTAAAGGGGCGGTTGGAAAAAAACCCTTTGAAGGACCTACGCTGGTTCTGGTACTTGGACCTGTCTCTATCGGACGACCTGTCCTGAGACCGATCCTGGTTTTGGGGATAGGTCCTGGAGAACCCCCCGGAGGTGGTAGGGGCCTCCGCAGACCGAAAGGGCTGCCTGCGAAAGGAGGACTGGTTCTTACGGTCCTGTTTCTTAGTGACTGCCGGCAGAATCTTCCGCTTATCCTTGGACTCGTTTAAGAAAGAATCCAAGGCCTCGCCAAAGAGCTTGCCACCCTTGAAGGGAGCAGACACCAGCTTCCACTTCGCCTTCATGTCCGCCTGCCAATGACGGAGCCATAGCAGGCGGCGCGAAGTAACGTTCGAAGCTAAGGCTCTGGAGGAGAATTTGGTGGAATTAAGAGAGGCATCAGAAGAATATTCAACTGCGGCTATGATCTTATTCACATTCTGCCATGACCTAATGTCGCTCTCAGGCAGTGAAGCCAACAGTTTTCAGAGCCAGAAAAGCGCTGCCCTACTGAAACAGGATGCCGAGGACGAGGCCTTCATGGCCCAGGCAGTAGCCTGATGCATCTTGTGGCAAGACTTCTCCATCCTCTTATCTTCCGCCTTAAGCCCCTCCACCAACTCAGCTGGAAGGGACGAGGTAGAAGTCAAAGAGACAATGGGATCATCGACCTGAGGTAGAGTGAGAATATCCTCCATAGCGGTCTCCATGGCGTAGAGTTTTTTGTCTACACCGCTGGGATGCGCCATGGTCCCGGGCTGAACCCACTGATGCTGAATGATGTCAAGGAATAGCTGAGGGGCCGGCACCAATTCCTGGGGAGGGGTAGGTTCCCTAAAGAGA
Organism: Rhabdophis nuchalis; assembly: GCA_039707465.1. NCBI lineage: Eukaryota > Metazoa > Chordata > Lepidosauria > Squamata > Natricidae > Rhabdophis > Rhabdophis nuchalis. The sequence goes on from CM077648.1 coordinate 70,373,563, forward strand.
CCCGCTCCAGGATCCCTAGGACCAATAACAATAGCGTTCTCTTGGTCGGATGGCTTCTTATCAGATTGGGCCGGGAGGCCCATCTGAACGGCCGATGCTCTAGCCTTAGTTAAAATAGCCTTGAACATGACAGGATTGAAAAGCCCCTTGGAGGGCGGGGCCTCCGGGGTAGAGCTTTCGTCCTCCAATAAATCGGGGGGTAACTGAGTAGCTACCTCCTCCTCCTCCTCCCCCTCGGATGCCTCACTAACTGCAGATGAGGCTGGGGGGGAAACCCCTTCCCCAGGGACAGGAACCTCACTCCTGGGTGCCCTGGGCCTAGGCTTAGAAAGAAGGGGCGGAGTGGCCACCAGCTGCTTCATGCCATCCGTGATGCCTTGCGCAATGGCTCTGGACACCACATCCTGCATAGCAGAGGGCAAGTTGGCCTCCTCTGGCTGGGGGGCAACCACTGGATGGAGAATGGTCGAAACCACCTCCTCCTCCTCCTCCTCCCCCACCATGGAGGAAACTTCCTCCTCCATAACTTCCTCCTCTACATCCTCTTCCATTGAGGGGGCAGGGGAAGCAAGAGAGGCCCTCGAGTGGTTGGGGGAAAACCCAAAGTCCCCATCACCAGTAAGAGAGGGGGGGGTCTCCCTACGAGGCTGAGGGCCGGAAGGGGGATCTCGCGCATGTTGGGAAGGGGGAGCCTTATCTGACACAGCCTTGTCCTTGGCAGAAAGAGCCTTTTGGAACTGCTTCTCAAGGATCTTCTGTCTTCTATCAGCCAGTCTCTCATCAGCCTTGGTGGCCTTTCTGACTCTAGGCCTCTTCCCCTTGTCAGGACAGGGTGCAGAATCGCCCTTGGCAGCAGGGTTTGTCTTGCTGCGCTTGGTGGCAGGCTCTCCTGTTTGCTCACGGGAATCAGCCATGGAGTGGCTGAAAAAACAAGAACAAACAATTAAAACCAGTTTAAACACCCAAACCCCTTCGGGAAATCACACTTAAGCAAAAGGAGAAACAGGAACCTGGTTTTGGCGCCAAATTAAGAAACAGCAGTCTCAGGCGTTGCAGATCTGCGCTGGAGTAGACCAGGGAATGGCACCTCAATCCGCCAATCTCCCTGCAGCCGCTGGAGGAAAGTCTCTTCTGCAAGCCCAGGGAGTCCTGTCTGGGAGCCCCAGAACAAGAACAACCCCAATGGCTTTCGCAGCGGCGATCTGCGAAGAGGAGACGGGCTGCGGCTTGAAAAAGGCGGCAGATTCAAAACGCGTGCCTTTTTTCCTTTGGAAATGGCCACCGAAAGTCAAACCGGCACTGGGGAAATATCGGGCTGGGAAACTTCAGTAGAGGCTTCCCAGGGAAGGAAAACCCCCGATAGCAATGTTGGGGCACCCTAGCTGCCTACCTAGCCCCTCAAAAAGCTTGCCAGCAGCCGCTGGCAAGCTCTCCCGGTGTCAGGCTGCTCCGCAAGAAAAGCGGGAAACAGCCGCGGTTTGAACAGCCCGCTCCGCGCGGCGAACACACCAACGACAAAGCCAAAAACAAAAGGAAAATAATACACTAGCTAACACAACTAGACAAAAATAATAAAAAAGGCTACACTAACTCACTGCTGGGGAGGTCAGATTGATGCCAAAGGACTGGAGACTCCCCAGACGCGTCCAAAGGGCGACTGAGTTTTTTAGAACTGAGCCTCTGCAACAGCAGGAGGCATGGCTACACAACAAATTCAAACTCAGTCCAATGGGCAGCAAGCTGAGGATAACCCGTGCTTGGACACTCCAAGCAGCGCCTAGGAGAATGGATGTGTTGCTGACAGCTGTCCTGCCCTTTAAAAACACACACCTGGTTTGGGTTTACTGGTTTCAAGAAGCACTGTCTGATGTAAACCATGCCTCGCAGAAAAGAGCTATCAGAAGACCTACGATCAAGAATTGTTGACTTGCATGAAGCTGGAAAGGGTTACAAACGTATCTCCAAAAGCCTTGATGTGATGTTCATATATCCATGGTAAGACAGACTGTCTACAAATGGAGAAAGTTTAGCACTGTTGCTACTCTCCCTAGGCGTGGTCATCCTGTAAAAATGACTGCAAGAGCACAGCGCAGAATACTTCATGAGGTAAAGAAGAATCCTAGAGTGTCAGCTAAAGACCTATAGAAGTCTCTGGCACATGCTAACATATTTGTTGACACATCTACAATAAGGAAAACATTAAACAAGAATGGAGTACATGGGAGGACACCACGGAAGAAGCCATTGCTGTCCAAAAAAAATATTGCAGCACGTTTGAAGTTTGCAAAAGAGCACCTGGATGTTCCACAGCACTACTGGCAAAATATACTGTGGACAGATGAAACCAAAATTGAGTTGTTTGGGAAGAACACACAACACTATGTGTGGAGAAAAAAAGGCACAGCATACCAACAGCAAAACCTAATCCCCACTGTAAAACATGGCAGAGGGAGCATCATGGTTTGGGGCTGCTTTGCTGCCTCAGGGCCTGGACAGATTGTTGTCATTGACGGGAACATGAATTCCAGAGTTTATCAAGACATTTTGCAGGAAAACGTACGACCATCTGTCCGCCAACTGAAGCTCCACAGAGGATGGGTGATGCAACAGGACAATGACCCAAAGCATACAAGTAATTCAACAAATAAATGGCTTGAACATCACAGAATACGCATTCTGGAGTGGCCCAGTCAGAGTCCTGACCTCAACCCGATTGAAATGCTGTGACATGACCTTAAGAGAGCGATTCACACCAGACATCCCAAGAATATTGCTACACTGAAACAGTTTTGTGAAGAGGAGTGGTCCAAAATTACTCCAGATCATTGTGCAGGTCTGATCTGCAACTACAGGAACCATTTGGTTGAGGTTATTGCTGCCAAAGGAGGGTCAACCAGGTATTAAGTCCACAGGTTCACATACTTTTTCCTCCCTGCACTGTGAATGTTTACATGTTATGTTCAATTAAACCCTGGCAACATCTAATGTTTGTGTAGTATTATTTTAAGCAGACTGTGTTTTGTTATTGTTGTGACTTAGATGAAGTTCAGAGCACATTTTATGACCAATTCATGCAAAACTCCACGTAATCCCAAGGGGTTCACATACTTTTTCTTGCAACTGTAGGTACAAATATATTTTAATCTCTCTAAAGTTATATTACTCTTCTTTCTATAACTTATCCTATCTAACCATCAAAAAAACATAAATCACAAGTTCATTTTTTTCATTTTTACACTAAGTCCATTAAACACTTTCAGTCACCAGTAAATGTAGAGGTAATGTCTTTTCTCTAATCAAAGAAGTCAACTGATCCATTTCAGAAAATGTATCAACTTCATGCACCATTTCTCCATAGTGAGGTAGTGTCAAATATTTCTATTTCTATGCATATAATAATCTCATAATGTAACAAACTGCTATAGATCTATTTCAGAAACCTTATGTTTCCATTTTAAAGTAATTTCTTCAAGGTGATAAATTGTCCATATGCTCCAACAATGGCAAATTTCAGTTGCAAAGATTTATAAAGAGCTATGTTTCCCAAGGGGCACTTATCACTAAATAAATATTTGCCTAAAACATTCAGACATTAAAATCTTATACTTACAGATATTGCGATTCTGACACAATTACTCTGCATAATTACTGTTTGAATTGTCAGAAAAAATGGTAATTTCCTTAAAAGAAGGATTGGTACATTTATTGATACTTTTTCTGGAAAAGGGACTGAGAATCATTGTTTTTGTCTTTTTATAAATACAAAATGACACTATATTATGGAGTTGATCTCATGAAGATCAACTCCATAATATATAAAGAAGGGTACTTAAGCTGCTTAAGGATCAGGTATGTGCTATTTTTAATGGGACTTACACTTTTCTTTACTTGGTTTCTTTACCTGGTACGTGGGAAATAGTTCACTATAGGAAATAGTTTGAACTCTGTGTACAGATTGTAATCGATGATTGTTGCATATCTGTATTTTGCTTTATGTGTGGTTGTCATAATTGGTAATTACTTATATTTGTATGTATTTATTCATTGCATAAATTTATATAGCTGCGTATCTGATATACGTGACTCTGAGCAGACAATACCTCAAAATAATGAAAAAATTAACAAAAATCATTTAAAAGTGTTAAAAACATTAAAAATCATTAATCTCTGCTCCCCATATTCTGTAGAAGAACACAATTTCCTTAGAACCGTGATGGCGAACCTATGGCATGCATTCCAGAGGTGGCATGGAGAGCCCTCTGTTGGCGCATGCGCCATAGCCACCTGGTCTTCTGGTTTCTGGCAAGCGCATGCTGATCAGCTGATCTTCATGCATGCTGGAGCCCCAGAAACCCAAAGACCAGTTAGCGCAGGCATAAACACTGACCAGCTGGTCTTTGAGTTTGGGGGGGCTCCAGCCCACGCAAAGACCAGCTGACTGACATGCACATGCACACTGGCCAGATGGCCTTCAAGTTTGTTGGTCTCTGAAATAAAAATAATTTTTTTAAAAACGTTTCTTGGTCTCTGGCATGCGCACACGCGTCCCGGTTTGGGCACTCGGTGCAGAAAAGATTCACCATCACTGACCTAGCGTAAATTACACACTGCACAAGAAGTTGAGCACATTGAGCATTTTTTTTTTTAAAGTCAAAAGCCACACAGCATTTTCATATGCAAAACAAGATTGCGAAGAAAGTGATACTATGTTTTGAACGTTAAAAAAGTGCTTTGGGCATTTGGGTAAGTAGAATTTTCACAAGACCACCTTGTATGCCTGGTGTGATCATCACAACTCATCTGAAGGCTTGTGTTTAAAGAAGTTATATCATTATTATGGATAACTTTATGGATAACAAAATTACTTCACACAGTGTTTCTATTAATGCCAGAAAGAGCTAAATCATTAAAAGAGGAAAAGTTTTCAAGTATCAATACTAAATGGCAGGAAAACTCTAGTCATATTACTAACATGAATCTTTTCACCCATTTCAATTAAGTACTAAGGAGTAAGTAAGTAAGAAGGCCGAATATGAACAATATAGGACTTTTAAATAATGTACTTTATGCCCTTTACTGGGTGGAACTTTAAAAAGTGTAAAGTAAAACAATATTATACCTTTGCAGATGAGTAACTAACATAACTTCTAATGTCAAATCTAAACAGAAACCCAAGGCAGCTTCTTAAGCATTATAAATATAACTTCGGTTCATATTGCAACTCTACTTCTATACAGAAACCCACACAAAACTGTTGGAACTCATTATACACATGCAAATATTCCAACAAAAGCATAATTTGAATGACTTTAAAAAAAGAACAGGAACCAAAGAAACGCAGAAAGAATTAAATATTTTCCCACGCATTTATTTAACTCCAATCTCGAGGAATTCACAATTTCCTTATATAACAAAGTAGGTTAGTAATGTTAAAAGGCAGAACAAGAAGGCCAAAACAACGGGTCTTCGAAAACGATGCAAGGATTCCCAAAGACTGTTATCCTCGCTAGAACACTTATCATACCCCCACATTTTCCCTGTGTCCAGGACACACACGGGCTAGTCAAAGTCAAGGACCATTTCCTAAGGAAATAAAGTCTCATCAACTACCTCCCCGCTTATATATATTCTCGAAATTAATTCCACTAGGCAGCAGCTTTCAGCCCTACAATTTACGCACGAGCATGTGCAGAGCGCCTTCCTTCTCAGCACCGGCTATTCACGCTGGTCCCCCCCCCCCCCCCAAACCTCTTACCCGGCTTAGAGGATGCAACTCCCCGGCACTCTGAACTGATATTAGCGCTGCCTTCTAAATGCTAAATTTAAAAAAAGCTAAGTCACGGCGGGAAATTGATCAAGGCCAAACAGGCCAAACCGCCTGGCTGGGGCTGCTGCTGGAGGCGGAGAAAGAGAAGGAGGCGTTTTTTTACTTACCCCTCCCGAGCTGCCAAACGTGTTTTGTTTTCGTACTAAAACAGATCCACCTTGCCGTTTGTACTCGGCAAGAATTTACCGCCACGCAGAAAGCTGTTGTCACCATTTCTGAATGTAACACGAACCCCTGAGTAGCCCACGCTCTTTTCTAAGCCCCAGAGTGGCGTGAGTGACCGTAGCGGGTGCCCCCTGCTTGGATCTCTGGGTCCAGCCGCGCTTTTTCTCGACGAGTAGGAACTGCGCCACGGCCGATTTACGGCTGTCATCAATAGCTCCCAAAGGCAAATGCTGCTCCTTTCTCCCTTCCGGCCCCCAATGCAAGTAACTAATTGTGGGGAGAAGGAAGGAGCTACGATGTTGATGTCCAAGGAAGGAAGGAAATATAGTAACTGTTCTCGAGTCCCATAGTCAAATGACTGATCTAAGCGTGCAACACAGGTACAGATTTTTCAAGGTCGCTTTTCTCCCCCTGCAAGTCGAATGGTTTTCTTTTATCTTTTGCACCTACCAACCTCGGAAACCCTCAGGCAAGGAACGATCCCTGGAATTTCAATCCTGTCCTTCAATCACAGAAGAGCCCTAGGAGGTAAGACGATGTATATCATACGGGCCAATATCATTGGGAGCTTCTTAAATAAGCGAGGCTGTGAATTTTAGATAGTTCTCCACTCCAAAATATAGGGTTCCCCACCCATCCTTGGCTTAGGCACCAAACAACTTTACCACAAGATTTGCTGTTAAGCAGTTCCATTCTGTGTTTATGGCATATTTCCTAGCCTTGGCTGGCCACATTTCAAGTGTCCCAGTCATTACAGGCTGACCACATTTCAAGTGTCCCAGTCATTACGGGCAGGGTACCTGGCTTTCTCTTATGGCTCTGCTGCCTTCCCATCTCCCATGGTCAGTCAGGACCCCGCAGCAGGAAGAGGGTGGTCTTATTCAAAGTTTTATGGCTGAGGCTGAAGGAAGGAGAGATTAATAATACCTATCTACTATTCAAGATTGCAGTTTCCCAGGGTCATGTGATTAGTTTTTGTGATCTTCTGACAAGCAAACCCAATGGAGAAGCCAGATATACTTAACAACCAAGTTACTAACTTAACAACTGCAGTGATTCACTTAACAACTGCAAAGTCCTTGACTTGCGACCGGCACAAAGTCCTTGAAATATGACCAGGAACCAGGTTCTCAACTTATGACCTAACAGGCTGGTAACTGGAGGACAGCACCCATTGGCTAAAACGTGCCTGGTTGAAGCGGGACTTTTGCTGGACTCTGATTGGTTTTCTGCTTGACAGCTCTAGAATAAATAGCTGTCAAAGCAGAGTGTGGTACTGAAGTTGTTCTGACTTAGTTCTATTGCTGTTAAAAGTTAATAAACAGGTTTTTGTGTTACCTCAGCATCGCCCTCTTCAGTTGTTGGCTAGTATTTAGCACTGGTGACGAGGATGGGATGTGAGGAACCCTAGACAACTTCTGGAGGAGTAAGGATTTTTCCCCCTTTCCTCATCCACCAGCAAGCAGACTAGCTCCTCAGAACCAGGCAAGGCTCTGAGGATGGCAGCTATTCTGCACTTCGCTCCCTTCTGCCCAACCACTGAGGCAGGGGAAGCTTTCCTGGAGCATTTTGAAGGCTCCTTGCTCACAAACGACTTCCACAAACTTTCCACAGATCAGAAAAGAAGATTTTTTCCTTAGCTCCTGTGGTCCCGAGATGTTTAGCATGGCACGCACCTTGTCTGGTCCCCTGCCTGTGTATTCAATACCATGGGACACACTGCTGCTCAAACTGTGGAACCATTATTCCACAGTTCCCTCCCGCATTGCCAGATGACACTCTTTCTGGCAATACCTTCATAAGGATGGGGAATGTGTGAGGCAATACATGGCATCCCTTTGTGCGGCCGCTATTCATTGCGAATTCCACGACCTTGATGACTCTCCTTGAGCAGTTTGTCTGTGGCGTGAGGGACACTTGCTTTCAGCTGCAGCAGCAGGCATGCTTGGAACTGACACTGCAAATAGCCATGGACAAAGCCAGGGCATCTGAAATGTCAGATAAGTCCATGGCTTAAATCCAAAAATGCCAGCAGTCCTCAGCACTAACAGCCAAAGCATTCCAGGTGGCCCAACAAGAACTGCCCAAACCTTAAGAAGATTCCAACAAAGAGGTCAGACACCTTAAATCAACGCCAGCACAGTGCAGCTCTTTTCCTGCCAGATCACCTCAGGCAGGGTGCCTGGGTTGTGGTGATGTTCACTACTTGTCTACCTGCCAGTTTAAGACTGGCAGCAGACTGGTGCTGCGACAAAAAAGGGGCCATGTTTGCCATGCTACCCTGCCCGCAATGATTCCCTCAATGACCTGTCCTGCAGGGACATGCCCAGACCGCCGGGGAACCAAACAGCGGGAAGACTGCTTCGCTGTCAGCCATGGCCAACAGCGTCCTACTGCCTCGGTTAGCAGCGCTTTGTCCTATTCCGCTGGCAGAGCCAAGATGCACCTTACTCTCCATATTGAAGGGCTCCTGCCACATGCCAATTGATACTGGCTCATCCAGATCTATCATCTCCTGGAGCACCCTCTGTCGCCTCATCACTGGTTCCACCAGAGCCCATCTGCAAGAAGCCAACACCAGTCTCAGCGACTACCAGGGCCACTCCACTGCACTTTTCTGGTAGAGCATGCCGCTTTCTGCCAGCAACTACTGCTAGTCATCATGTCCAACCCCTTGCTTAGCCTTCGGGGGTTGAACTGGTTTGCCGCTTTGGGACTTTCAGTGTCTGGCATCCACACTACCTCCACCTCTACCAACAGTTTCAATGACGTGACCAGGAAGTTCTCTGACATTTTTGATGGATCCCTGGGTAAATATAGGGGGTTCCCATCTCTCTCAATCTAGACTCAATCTAGTCATCCCAGTCCTCCTCAAAACCTGCCGTGTGCCCTTCGCACTGCGCACCAAAGTCAACGCGGATCTGGACAAACTAATCGCTCAGGACGTCCTTGAACCCATCAACCAATCCAAATGGGAGACACCCCCCCCAATGTCATCCCTATAAAGGCTGACGGGTCCATTAGGATCTGTGCAGACTATAAGTCTATTAACAAGAGTTTGCAAGAAAACCCCTATCCTGTCCCTGTGGTCCAACACTTGCTCCACTTTCTGGGGCAAGAATCCATATTTGCTAAGTTGGATTTGATGCAAGCCTACCAACAGCTCCCGGTGGATGATGAGTCGGCTGAAGCACAGGTGCTTTCCACTGCCAAAGGCTCCAATTTGGTGTTTCAGTGGCCCCTGGGATCTTCCAAAATCTAATGGAGCAGCTGCTCCATGGACTCCCAGGGATCATCCCATATTTCAATGATGTTCTAATTGCTGCGGGCAGCAGGTCAGAACTCATTGAAATGCTGCAGGCCATCCTCTCCCATTTCCAAGAGGCGAGCCTCAAATTAAACAGCAGCAAATGTCGCATAAGGGTTGCTCAGGTAGAATTTCTAGAGTACCTTATTGACGCAAAGGGGCTGCATCCAACCCCTTCTAAGATTGCGGCTTTCAGGAACTTCCTCCAATAAAACAGAGTTGCAGGCGTTCCTAGGCCTCTTCAACTTTTATGTCACCTTTCTGCCACACAAGGCCTCGCTAGTCGAGACTTTGCATCAATTGCTCGACCACTCAGCAATTTAGCATTTGGTCAGCAGCGAAGTGCATGCATTCATAGCTTTCAAATCCATGCTGATGTAAGCGGCCATCCTTGTTCAATACAATGATAGCCTGCCGCTGACGTTAGCATGTGACACTTCCCCCTATGGCATTGGGGTAGTCCTCAGCAATGTCTTCCCCAATGGCACCAAGGCTCCCATCGCCTACTTCTCCTGTACCCTCTCAAAGACGGAGAGAAACTACGGCCAGAATGACAAGGAGGCTCTGGCTGCAGTTTCCAGAATCAAACGATTCCATGACTACCTTTATGGTAGATCCTTCCAGCTAATAACTGGCAATAAGCAGCTTCTTCGGATTTTGGCTGGCGACCGCCAAACTCCCCCCCCCCCCATATTGTCCCTGCGCATGTCATGTTGGACAGTTTTCCTGGTGGCTTATTCCTATCAGCTCCTCTACCACCCCGGTAAACAGCTTGGCCACGTGCCTGCTGTCCCTTGCCCACTGTAGATGAGGACCCTGCCACCTCTTCCTCTGTCCTCCTAATTGAGGACCTCAACCTGACCACCTCGGCATCTAACTTAGCGCACCATTTCACAGACTGATCCATTACTGCCCAAGTCCTGCGCACATGGGGGGGGGGATGAGGTGTTGTGCATGCATGCAAGGGGTGTTGTGCACACATGCACAGGGGGAGGGCATTGCATTATGGGTGTGAGCACGCATACATGTGCTATTGCACACATACACTTTTGGCAGATGGAGCCATATCTGAGAGCATGCGAGGTGTTACCTTATGTCAGCTCCAGCGCGCATGCACGTGCTACTGATTTTCAGCCTTTTGAAGGGTGAGGGAAGCCAACCTCCCAGGCTTCAGGAAAGCCTCCAGCACCTGTGGATGGCGAAAAACAGGCCCAATGGGCCTATTGGAAGTTAGTACCTGAAGTTCGGAAACAAACTTCCAATAGGGCCGTTGGGCCATTTTTTGCCCTCCACAGGCTCCAGAGGCTTTCCTCAGTGAGGTCTGTGTGCATGCATGGGGGGGGTGCGGGTGCAGGGGGTTGTGCATGCATGCACAGGAGTTTGTGCACACCTGCGGGGGATAGGACATTGTATCATGGGTGTGGGCACACATGCATGCATGCGCTATTGCACGTGCACATTTTGGCACGTGGAGCCATATCTGAGAGCACGTGAGGTGTTGCCCTATGTCAGTTCCAGCACGCATGCGCGTGCTGTCCAAATGATTTTCGGCCTTCTGGAGGGCGGGGAAGGCCTTTTTTGTCCTCCCCATGCTTCAGGAAAGCCTCTGGAGCCTGTGGATGTATGGGAGGAGGGCATGGCATTATTGGGTGTGGGCACGCATGCGCTATTGCACGCGCACGTGCACACTTTTGGCACCTGAGCAGAAAAACATTCGTCATCACTGCCCTAGAACCACATAAAAAGCCATCCACTCACCAGACTATCCCAGAACTAATTGCTGTGTCACTTTACTTCTGATGCCTAAATAAATTGAGACCTCCTTTCCAGTGGTGGGTTGCTAATTTTTTCACAACCAGTTCAGGCTCGCTCCCTCATATGCATGCACAGAAGCGTCTGGGCAGGTGGGTAGAACTCCCAGCCCTGCTACTACCAGTTTGACCAAACTGGGCTGAACCGGGAGCAACCCACCATTGCTCCTTTCCAATTGCAACTTACCTCCTGTATCTTTCTCTGGGTTTGGAACTGGACCAGATTTTGTTTCCAACAGTACAAATCCAGGCAATTAGATTAATTTATGGTTCAGTTAACCATGTACTAACTAGTATGTTGGGCCAAGCCAGCTAGTGTTAAGTTTTATTGGTTTTACATCATGTATAAGTTTACCAACAGCAAACAGTGTGCAACTAATTTAAATTTAAACTGATAGCATGCTAATAATTTAACATAATAAAATAGTTGACGTGTCTCAGCTGAAGATTTGAATTGGAATATCTGCGTCTCTAATTAAATCATAGGGTCTACTTTACATTTAAATTTAAATTAAAGTTAAGTTTAAATTTGTTTTTCTTATTTTCTTATATACTATATCTGGGCTACAAAACTTCAGGAGACTGTTATACAGCAGGAAAGCAAGAATTAATATTGGTACTGTTGAGTGATTCCAAGTAAACAAAACAGCCTTTATTGTGTCTTGTAAAATTTTTTGGAATAATGGTGTGATAGTTATATTTATTACATTCCAACCCAACATAGTATTTTTTCTCTAAAATTAAAACATCTTATTTCTGAAACACTCATTTTCAGGTTGCAGTACTACAAATGTTTGTTTAGAAACCAGTCTCTTAGAAATTAATTAGCTTTTCTTCCAGATAAATTAGAATGACAGGGTTCAGTTAAATGATATGTTTAAAATTTTGTACAGTATATTTACTCATCTCATTTCTATGCATATTTACTCAAACTCTCCAAAAAACAATTAATGGCAAACAACCTTATGTTCCACTTTGCCTTTTTTAGTATACAATTTTGAAAGCTATATTTGTGAGTAAATCTTATGACTGCAATCTTATTTACTTTGTGAGATTATTTTATAAGTGAATATATAACTGACACAGGCTATTTCATAGAGATTGTAAGGACTGTAATCTTTCTCTCAAATTTTCCTGGAAGCAAGTCCCTCAAAGAGATTCAGGGTTAGTGTTTGGACCTATAGTCAACATTATACATTATTTAGGTAAAAATAAGTCTTGGTGCCATTTCAAGAAAACGTTATAGAAAACGTTCTATAACGTTTTATAGATGGTATTTAGACTCCAAGAAATTATCATGAATGTATCTTAATGTTTAACCAAAATGTTTAATGTCATGTTGGAGATCTGGGAAAAAATATGGGCTAAATTGTGAAGGTTAAATTTATACAGTTACAGAATTTAAGGGAGAACTTTTATAAAATGTTTTATAGATGGTATTTAGATCCTAAGAAATTATTATGAATGTATCTTAATGTTTAATCAAAATGTTGGAGGTGTGGATGTTTAGATGCTACATTTTTTCATATATGGTGGGCTTGCAATAAGGCTTAAAAAATATTATGTAGCTTTTAGGTAAGAATGAACAGACTGACATGGTAATAAGCAAGGAGAATAATATGAAGAGAACGAATAACATATGGGTTGTTTGGAATTATTAGAGTGGCGTATAGTGGAAGTCTGGGGGGTTGGCTGGAATGGGAGGTGGGGGAGGGTTAGGGTGGGGAGGGAAATATATTTGTATGAATTAGTTTAAAAAGATGGGTAATGTTATTTTATGAGGAATTTATACTATGTTGGGTGGGAGGAGGGGGTTACAGAATTTGTATCTGAAATACATGATATGTAGGGGGGGAAAGGGGGGGGAATTTGTCTGTACAAAACTTTTTCAATTAAAAAAAAAGTCTTGGTGCCATTCAAATGCCCCTAATTATAGGTTAAAAAATTAAGTATTGCAACAATAAAAACACAGTTGTGACATCTTAAGAACTAGCCAATTGATTATTCTAAAAGGAATATTTTGGGGCTGAATTCAAAGTTTTTTGCTTTCAAGCAAAGTGTTCATAGGATTTGCTTTTTGTTAAGTTTTTAGATGAAATGTTTAATATGGGCAGGTCACAAACAAGGACAAAACTAAGTTTCTCATTCTTATGTCTCTGGGTGTTTTTTGTTTTTTTCAGTTAACATACAGTTATAGTAAAGAAGGAGTACTCTGTTCTAGACTAGGATTACGTTGAAAACAAGACTCTGGTGCAATTCTACGAAGAGGTCTTGGGGATGACATGAATCAAAGCTAGAAGGGTTTGACTTGGATCTCAGCGTGTCCGAGACCGTCCGCTATCTTGTAAGAAATGTTGCAAGACGAGTCTCAGATTTCCCTTTTCCCCAGCGAGCGGCACTGCTATGCAGTGAGTGTAGTGGCAGAGGAGGGCGGCGCTCCCCGTGGCTCCCGGTGCAATTCCAGCCGGAAGGAGCTGCCGGCTGGGCGAAGGCGGGCGAGTGTCTGAGTGGTGGCAAAGCATCACGTGAGCATCCCGCGCCGGTCTGGGCTCTTGGTGGTGTCTCCCACCTTTGGCCGCTGCCCAGAGTTTTATTTATTTTATTAAATTTATACCCCGCCCTTCTCCAAAATGGACCCAGGGCGGTGCACAGGAATATTAAAATACATACAAAAACATAAAAAATTTAAAAAAATTATTTGATGAAGATCCTGCGCTAAAACCAAATTAAAATCCCCAAAATTTAAAACTATCTAAAAGTCATAATGGAGGTTACGTTAGGCCGGCTAGATGGAACAAATGTGTTTTTAGGCACTTGCGGAAGAGGCGGAGGTCAGAGATGGTGCGAAGTTCTGGGGGTAGGTCGTTCCAAAGGGCTGGGCCCGCCACAGAGAAGGCCCTTCCCCTGGGTGTCGCCAATCGGCATTTTCCGGCCGACGGCACCCTGAGAAGACCCTCTCTGTGGGAGCGTATCGGTCTTAGGGATGTATGGGGCAGGAGACGGTCTCGCATGTAACTAGGTCCCGAGCCATGGAGCGCTTTGAAGATGGTCGTCAGAACCTTGAAGCGCACCCGAAAGACCACAGGAAGCCAGTGCAGCTCGTGCAGGATTGGTGTTATATGGGAGTGTCTGGGCGCTCCCGTGATCACCCGCGCGGCTGCATTCTGGACTAACTGCAGCTTTCGAGTGCACCTCAAGGGAAGCCCCATGTAGAGAGCATTACAGTAGTCGAGTCGAGACGTCACGAATGCTTGAGTGACTGTGCGCAGGGCATCCCGGTCCAGTAAGGGGCGCAATTGGCGCATCAGGCGTACCTGATGGAACGCCCCCCTGGCTATGGCCGCCACATGGTCTTCCATGGACAGCCGGGAATCCAGGAGGACACCCAAATTGCGCGCCATCTCCACGGGGGCCGGTGTTTCGCCCTAAATGGCCAGAGTTGGAGTAATCTGGCTGAACCGGGGTGCCGGAAGCCACAGCCACTCAGTCTTGGACGGGTTGAGCCGGAGTTTGTTACTACCCATACAGATCCGTACGGCCTCCAAACACCGGGACATCACCTCGGCGGCATCGTTGGGGTGGTCTGGGGTGGATATGTACAGCTGAGTATCATCAGCGTACAGATGATATCCCACCCCAAAACCACAGATGATCTCGCCCAGCGGCTTCATATATGTGTTGAATAGTAGGGGCGAGAGGACCGACCCCTGAGGAACCCCACATACGAGGGGTCTCGAGGCCGACCTCTGCCCCCCTGCCAACACATATTGCGACCGACCAGAGAGGTAGGACGAGAACCACCGCAAAACGGTGCCTCCCAGCCCCAACCCCCCCAGTCGGCGCAGCAGGATACCATGGTCGATGGTATCAAAAGCCGCTGAGAGGTCTAATAGGACTAGGATAGAGAAATATCCTCTATCCCGCGCCCTCCAGAGATCATCAACCAACGCGACCAATGCCGTCTCGGTGCTGTGACCGGGTCGGAAGCCGGACTGGCACGGGTCTAGATAATCAACTTCCTCCAAGTGTCGCGGAAACTGTTGAGCCACCACACTCTCTACAACCTTCACTAAAAAGTGAAGGTTGGAGACCGGACGATAGTTCTCTAATAATGCTGGATCCAGGGACGGCTTCTTGAGGAGGGGCCTTACTACCGCCTCTTTCAAGATGGCAGGCAAGGACCCCTCACTCAAAGATGCGTTGACAATGCCCTGGAGCCAGCCTCGTGTCGTCTCCCAGGATGCTAGTACAAGCCAGGAGGGACACGGGTCCAATAAACATGTGGTAGCTCTAAGTCTCTTTGACAACTTGTCCATATCCTCGGTAGTAACAAAGTCAAACTCCTCCCAAGATGGTGTCTCAAGAACAGCCTCGGACTGTTCGACTGGACCACTGTCATTGGAGGGTAGTTCATTCCGAATCCGAGTGATTTTCTCCTGCAGATAAATCCCAAATTCCTCTGCTCGACCCTGCAAAGGGGCTTCCCGCGGCCTCTGTTGAAGGAGGGAGCGGGTCACCCCAAACAGGGCGGCAGGGCGGTTATCTGCGGATGCAATAAGGGTGGCACAATACTCGCGTTTGGCCACCCTTATCGCCACTAAGTAAGTCCTAATATGGGCTCTCACTAGTGTTCGGTCGGCTTCGGAGCGAGAGGATCTCCATCTGCTCTCTAGGCGTCTCTTTTGGCACTTCATCTCCCTCAGCTCCTCAGTGAACCAAGGAGCCTGGGTGATTCGTCGCCGCAAGAGAGGCCGCAAGGGCGCGACTCGGTCCAAGGCCCCCGAGGCCGCACTTAACCATGCGGCCACTAAGTCCTCAGTCGAGTCGTGGGGCAAGTCCACAGGAATTGGCCCAAGCTCCCTCTGGAACTTTACCGGGTCCATCAGGAGCCTGGGGCGGAACCATATAGGAATATCAGGCTCCGCCTCCCCGCGGTGAGGTGCGGCGATCGGAAGTCCAGCTGAAGGAGAGCGTGATCTGCCCATGACAGGGGTGTGATGGCTAGATCCCCTATTCCCAGATCACGACTCCACTGTCCCGAGATGAAGATGAGATCCAGGGTGTGTCCACCCTCGTGGGTAGGGCCTAAAACTACCTGGGTCAGGTCCATGGCTGTCATGGAAGCCATGAACTCCTGAGCTGCACCAGAGGTTTCGGCTACCGATAGCAGGTTGAAGTCCCCCATGACCAAAAGTCTGGGGGTCTCAACCGCCGCCTCGGCTATCACCTCTAGGAGCTCAGGCAGGGCTGTTGTTGCATAGCGAGGAGCCAGGTATGCAACTAACACGCCCAACTGCCTCCCTAGGCCCCACTTCACGAGGAGGGACTCACACCCGGTCGTCTGAGGGATCGTGGTCTCCTTCGGCTCAAGACCTTCCCTAACCATAATCGCCACCACCCCCCACCCCTCCACCAGTTGCAAGTGCGAATAGCTGCTATTGTTGGAAGTCATGTCCCACCAGACTGGCATCCAAGGTACAGTACAGTACAATATCTTTCGGGGCAATCTGTAGTTTCGGATTTCCTCCTTATATATTTTTTGGGGGGATTTCCTGCTGGGGCGTTGAGAGACACCACTAACCCTACCCCCGTGCACCAGAGGGATTCTGCTAGGTCCCACTGGGGGGGACAGGGGGACGGACGGGGACTTCTGCCATTTAGATTTAATTCATTCGCCCAATACGCAGACTTGCGGTTCCCGTCTGTGGAATTTACGCCTATAATTTTAGAAGAAAGCGAGGGATGAGTATACGAGTGCTTTACTGCTCAGTTTTGTTGATTGAGGAAGGAAAGTCTAGGTGAGCAACTTAATTCCGGTCAAGGGAAGCGGAGACCTGGCTGATAGGCTTTCAATGTCCTCTTTTCCCAGTTCTTCTCACTGGCTATTGAAGCCATAAAATGATGGAGTCGTTCCAAAGTCATCCAAAAAGGATTTTGTTATTGTATCATAGCAAACACACAAAACACCGTGCAGCGAAGGGCTTGTAGAAAGGCTTGTCTTTTCTTTGTCAGTAGGTGACATTGCGAAGGAGGTTGAGAGGAGGAGGGAAAAGAGTGGACGCGGCGGGGGCTTGCTCTGGCCTCTTGGGATCCGTGCTTGCGGACGAGCCGAAGCTTCCGAGCCAAACGATTAGTGCTGAAAACACATATGACGGAGGTTGTTTTGGACGATGCTTAGTTTAACTCTCGCGGCCTCGCATTTGACTACAGCGCCTTACATTGGCAAATGCTAACTTTATCCTCATTTTTTTTGTGTGAGCAAATTCGAAACAAACTCAGCTCCGGGATTTACCGTCGGATTGCCTGCAAGGGAAAGAAAACTTGCTGAAATCCTAATAGTTGGCGACAGGCTGAAACATCATAATTTAGCTTATAGAATCTTATGAATCGAGTCTGTGTAGTTAGTTGATGGCCGTGGTCCCCAAACCCTTCAGCTCATCCTTCATGCAGTTTTTTGATTATTATCCGCAGATAACCGCCCTGCCACCCTGTTTAGACTAACCCGCTCCCTTCTTCAACAGGGGCCGCGGGAAGCTCCTCTGCAGGGCAGAGCAGAGGAATTTGGAGATTACCTGCAGGATAAAATCGCTCGGATCCGGGACGAGTTGGCCTCCAATGAGATAGATCTGGGTGGACCGTCTGAGGCGGGTCTTGAGACTGTTTTATGGGACGAGTTCGACTTTGTTACTTCCGAAGACATGGACAGGTTGCCGAGGCGGCTGAATGCCACCACATGTTTATTGGACCCGTGTCCCTCCTGGCTGGTGCTGGCCTCCTGGGAGGTTACACGAGGCTGGCTCCAGGAAATAGTGAAGACTTCCTTGAGTGAGGGGTTCTTGCCGGCCGCCTTGAAAGAGGCGGTGGTGAGACCCCTCCTCAAGAAGCCTTCCCTGGACCCAGCGTTGTTAAGTAATTATCGTCCGGTCTCCAACCTTCACTTCCTTGCAGAGGTTGTTGAGAGTGTGGTGGCACAGCAGTTCCCTCGACACCTGGAGGAAACTGCTTATCTAGACCCGCGCCAGTCCAGCTTCCGATCCGGGCATATCACCAAGATGGCATTGGTTGCGTTGGTGGATGATCTCTGGAGGGCCCGAGATAGAGGTTACTCCTCTATCTTGGTCCTATTAGATCTCTCAGTGACTTTTTATACCATCGACCATGGTATCCTATTGCACCGACAGGGGGGGGTTGGGATTGGGGGGCACTGTATTACAATGGTTCTCCTCCTACCTTTCCGGTCGGTCGCAATTCGTGTTGACAGGAGGGCAGAGGTCGATGTCGAGGCCCCTAACGTGTGGGTTGCCTCAGGGATCGGTCCTCTCGCCCCTCCTGTTCAACACCTATATGAAGCCGCTGGGTGAGATCATCCGTGGTTGTGGGGTAGAGTACCATCAGTACGCTGATGATACTCAGCTGTACATATCTACTCCCAACCACCACAACGATGCCGTCGAAGTGATGTCCCAATGTCTGGAAGCCGTGCGGGTCTGGATGGGGATTAACAAACTTCAGCTCAACCCGTTCAAGACCGAGTGGCTGTGGTTCCCAGCGTCCCGGTACAACCAGCTGACTCCATTGCTGGTCATCGGGGGAGAGTCACTAACCCCCGTGGAAAAAGCTCGCAACTTAGGCGTCCTCCTGGATTCACGGCTATCCTTGGACCACCATGTGACGGCCGTGACCAGGGGGGCCTTTTACCAGGTTCACCTGGTACGCCATTTGTGCCCTTCTTTTAACGGGGATGCCCTCCGCACTGTCACTCAAGCGCTCGTTACGTCCCGCCTAGACTATTGTAATGCTGTCTACATGGGGCTCCCCTTGAGGTGCTTCCAGAGGCTCCAATTAGTGCAGTGCGGCCGTGCGGGGGATTTTGGGAGCCTCACGATGCTCCCATGTAACACCTCTCCTACGCGAGCTGCACTGGCTGCTGGTGGCCTTCCGGGTGCGCTTCAAGATGCTTGTTACCATCTTTAAATCGCTCCATGGCACGGGGCCTAGTTACTGCCACACACCTCCCACTGACCGATCCGCTCCCACAGGGAGGGCCTCCTCAGGGTGCCAACCGCCGGTCAATGCCAATTGGCAGTGCCCAGGGGAAGGGCCTTCTCTGTAGCAGGTCCAGTCCTCTGGAATGACCTACCCCCCGAACTCCGCACTATCACGGACCTTCCCCTCTTTCGCCGCTCACTTAAGACATACTTCTTCCACCAAGCCGGTCTAGCTTAAAGCTCAGATGCGACATAATTTTAGCAATTAGTAATTGGATTTATAATTTTATTAATGGGAAATATTTTTAGCACAGGTTACCTAATTTAATTCATTTTAATATTATCATTGTATTTATTGTTATTTGTTGGTGTGATTTTTAATTTCCTGTACACCACCCTGAGTCCATCTTGATGGAGATAGGAGCGGTATATAAATCGAATAATAAATAAAATAAATAAATAAATTCTACTTTAAACCTTACTTTGGATCCAACCCCCTCTTTTGTCAGCAGAGTGAAAGTTTGAATTCCACCCCTCATTATTTTAAATTTCAGCAAGAATATATTGTAGTGGTATTCAATGTTAGCAACTTTAAAACTTGTAAACTTCAACTCCCAGAATTCCCCAGCCAACATTTCCAAGGTTGAATACCCCTGTTATAATGTATACTTTTTTATAATCATTAGTATTACATATGTTCATAGCAAATTGATATGAAGAACGAAATTATTGTCCTGGCCAGTATACTTCCAACTGAATTAAAGGACTTGCCAAGACGAATTCCTAAGAATTCTGCACGATATCATTTCTTCCTCTACAAGCATTCACATGAAGGAGACTACTTAGAATCCATAGGTAAGTAAATACTTTTAGGCAATCATATACCTTATTTTTCAGAGTATAGGATGCATTCCCTTCCCCCCCACAAAGGAGGTGTAAATTTGGGACTGTCTTATACACCAAATGTAGCCCCGCACACCCACTGGCCATTTTGAGCCTCTGCACATCGCATTTTAGACCTGTTCCTGGCTGCAGGGATTGCCACAGACCATCGCTGCCTCCATGCCTCGCGCTTTTGGCCGCTGTGCTGTGCGCTTTTGGCCTCCACCCATCACGTTTTCAGCCTCTGAATGCTCCATTTTAGACCCGTTCCAGGCTGCGAAGATTGCCACAGCACATCACATTTCTGCAGAGCACATTGCCACTTCCGCACATCGCATTTTTGGCCTCTGCATGCCCCGCTTTTTGGCTTTGTGCGTCGCATATTTGGCAGTGGGGATCGGTGGGGGTGACACACAGAGGCAAAAAATAGGGCATGTGTAGGCCGAAAATGTGATGCATGGAGGCCTAAAATGCAATGCACGGAGGTGGCGATCAGCAGCGATGTGCTGTGGCGATACCCGCAGCCTTGAAGAGATCTGAAATGGAGCATTTGGAGGCTGAAAACGCGAGGCACAGAGGCGGCAATGATCTGTGGCAATCCCTGGAACATTCTGAAACAGCTGATTGTGGGTATTCTGGGAGGGCAATCCACCTGTCAATCAGCTGGTCCCTTTATGACTTCTGGACTTCAACTCCCAGAATTGAAGTCCCAAGAATTCTGGGAGTTTAAGTCCACAAGTCAAAAAAGGGCCATCATTCCCCACCCCTGGCCTAGGAAAAAGATCAAAGAATAAGAAGCTATGTCTTTCCCTGCCCTGCATGATAGCCACATGATCCCCTTCCTTAACTCAGAAGTACTACAACAGAAGCCCGCAGCTACTAAGCACACCCAAGGTAAAGACTCTTCAGAAGGTGCCAGCAAGATTGATGTGCATGTCTACTCCTGCTGTGAAATATCTTTTGAGCTTCCAGCCCAAATTCTGTACAGGTAATCCTTGAATTATGACAGTTCACTTTGCAACCATTCGAAGTTACAACATCCCTGCCAAACTTATGTATTTTGGAGCCTCACAGTGGTCATTTGTACTTACAACCACACAGACGTTGCAACATGCTCCTTTGGTGCCAAACCTGAGAGCCCCATGCTGCCCATACTTGCCTCCTGCATGGCCTTGGGTGCCAGAGCCCTTGTCAATGAAGAGGTGCTGGGTCAGCCTCTCCCTTTCACTGCTAATCCCCAGCCCCTCTCAAAAGCAGGCACGGCCCTGTCACTTGCTGGAGTCCTGAACCTGCCTGGATTTCACAAGTTGCACTACTGCAGGCTACCTGGATATATTTTCCTTCCATACAGGTTTCATTTTGCCCTATCTACAGCTTCATTTAGCTCCAGTAAAATTGTAGGCCTCAAAAGATTAATATACTCATCTCTGTTTTTTAATTATATTTTATCTTGATTGGGATTTCAATTCTAAGATATTTGTTAGGATTTTAATATTTTAATGCTGGAAGCTACCCAGAATCACCGCCCCGAGTCCCTTTGGGGAGAGGGGGCGGTTTATAAATATAATAAATTATTATTATTATTACAAGATGAGAAAGAAAAAGAAAAGAAAAGAAAAAAGAGAAAGACCTTGAAAAAGATGATGTGTGCTACCTGTTTTGAGTTTGGCTACTTAGCATTTCCTAATCTTGTGATAAATATTTACAAGTTTTATTTTAAAAAATGGAATAACAAATCACTACTTGAAATACTTTGCAGTTTTTATCTACTCTATGCCTGGTTATATGTGCAGTATACGAGAAAGGATGCTTTATTCTAGCTGCAAGAGTCCTCTCCTAGAAATTGCACAAAGACAGCTGTGGATACAAATCATTAGAAAGGTAAGGCCGCAATTCCAGACACTCTGCTTCTTGACAGACCCCTGAGATAAAGATCTCTGCAAATGATATCTCTTTTTCACAAGAAGAGGAAGAATTTGAAACAATATTCAGTAGATTTATTACTGAATCCAAATGACTTCTGAAGAGAATAAAAATGGTTACTACCATATGCCACAAACATTTGCCCTGGAATATTAAGCTGCTATATTCACCTCACTGTGAGATAACATTTTCAGTATATGGTATCAAATTATTAAACAACTCAGACAATAGTAGGATAATTCAACAATGCTATACTTGATACCATTCTCAAATTTTGTTCCATTGTAATACGTTAGGATGTAATACGTTAGGGTAAGAGATGCAGGGGGAAAAACTTTTAAGCATATAAAATATTGTCCCTGACGTCATCCATGCAATTTTGTTTTTCTCCCAACAAACAAATCAGAAATAGCAAAGATGGTCTATGATTTATCAGTACATTTTGAAAATGTGGAGGTGAGGGTCCTGTAATATAAAAAAAGATTGGAGACCATGAGCTACCCACCCAACATAAGTCAGATAAGTAAGTCTGATTGGAGTAGTTTTTAGTCATCAATGTTGGTCAGAGTTTGACAGACAGGTACATGCCTAATGTTCATACAGCTTTCTGAAAGAAGTTTGCCACTACAACCATAGCCTCCCCCCCCCCCCGAATTTCTAATCCAGCCTACATCTCCTATCAAGTTTCTGCTAGTGTCTCATTCAGTAATCTGATCTATACCTATTAGCTGAACTAGACATTATTTGACAACACTTTCAACATGGAGGGAGAAAATCCTTTAGAGCAGGTCATGGAGTTATTGTACTTTCCTTCATTAGGAGGTGGCTTAATTATATAAGATAATAAAATTTAAAGATACTATACGGAATTGAGTATCTTTAAACTCATTTTAAGTAGCTGATTTTAGTAGTTTGTGTCAGCGTTCCAACTAACTCATTGCAATTCAGAAAGTCCATCAAAGTAAGATTTTAATAGAGAAGTCATATTGTTACATCTGGGGGAAACCTGAATCTGAAATCTCACATCACATGGCCCAATCAATCCCGTCTCAGCTGCTGCCAAACTTCATTCACTCCCCTCCAGGTGTCAGCAGCCCAACCTGGATCTTACGTGAAAGAATATAATGATTTATTCCCTTCCCAATGTGGCAGCCCTGTCAAGTCTGACCAAAGATGGATCCAAGCTGACAGGCTGCCTCCCCTCAAGCTATGAGAATGTCCTGAAAAGTGACAGGCGGTTAGGGACAAGGGTCTAAACTCTCTCTAACCACTTCTCCCCCACCAAAATGGGGGGGGGGGGGGGGGGCTTTGGCTTATCAGAGAATTTTTTGTGAAACTGCTTCACCAATCTATCTGCTTTCACATCGCAGCTTTTCACCCAACTAGCCTCAAAGGGTATCCCTTCCAATGAATTAAATACTGTAATAATAATAATAATAATAATAATAATTTTAATTTATGGACCGCTCTCTCCCCCTGAAGGGACTCGGGCGGTGCACAGGGGATCTAAAAATGCATATATAAAAACATAGACATAAATACAATTTAAAAAGAAATTAAACTTAACCCTGCGCTAAAATCCCAGATTAGCTAAAATTAAACCCCTAAAAAGCCCTAATAAAACAATTCAATTACCCCAAGCCGGCCAGGCAGAAGAAATGAGTTTTTAGTTTTTGACGGAAGGAGTAGAGGTCCGTAGTTGTTCTAATTTCGGGGGGAAGGTTGTTCCAGAGGGTCGGGCCCGCCACAGAGAAGGCCCTTCCCCTGGGCATCGCCCGCTGGCATAGCCTGGTGGACGGCACCCGGAGAAGTCCCTCTCTGTGGGAGCGAATCAGCTGCAGGGATGTATGGGGCAGAATGCGATTCCGCAGATAGCTAGGTCCCGTGCCATGGAGCGCTTTGAAGATGATAACCAACACCTTGAAGTGCACCCGAAAGACGACAGGCAGCCAATGCAGCTCGCGCAGGAGCGGTGTTACATGGGAAAACCTAGAGGTTCCCATAATTGCCCGCGCGGCTGCATTCTGGACAAGCTGTAATCTTCGGGTGCACCTCAAGGGGAGCCCCATGTAGAGAGCATTACAGTAGTCCAGTCGGGATGTCACGAGTGCATGAGTGACTGTGCAAAGGGCATCCTGGTCCAATAGGGGGCGCAACTGGCGGACCAGGCGGACCTGGTAAAACGCCCTCCTGGCTACGGCCGTCACTTGATCTTCCATGGACAGCCGTGCATCAAGGAGGACGCCCAAGTTGCGTGCCCCATCCACAGGGGTGAGGTGTTCGCCCTCTATATCCAGTGATGGAGTCAACTGGTTGTACCGGGATGCCGGGAACCACAGCCACTCGGTCTTGGACGGGTTGAGTCTGAGTCTGTTCCTTCCCATCCAGGCCCGCACAGCTTCCAGGCACTGGCACATCACCTCTATGGCATCGTTGGGGTGGTTTGGGGTAGATATATACAGCTGCGTATCATCAGCGTAGAGGTGGTACTCTACTGCGCATGCGCGAGATGGCGGTCGGCTTCTGAGTCCTGTGTTGGTCGCAGGGGCTCAAAGCCTGCTAGGCTAAAATGCCCGGCCCGTAGGATGGTCGAAAAGGGCCGGGCCCAGTGAGCTGACCACTCTGGCGGTTGTTAGAGGCCAGGAGGGTCTCCCAGGGTGGCCAGGTGGCTCAAACGGCGGTCGGGGGCGAGAGGAGGCCGGCTGGACATGCTACGGAGCGCCGGGCCAGGCGCCGAATGCCGAGCAGCGTCCGAATGTTGTGGAGGGCTGTGAGTTCGGATGGCGAGCGGCGAGGGCGAGCGGCACGGAGGCCTGGGTGCTGGGATGGCTGGACTGATACCATCTAGGAGTGCCACTGGCGGTATTGGCGGTCGGCGGTTGGAGGCTGGAATGGCAGGACAGCTGAGCCGGGGGGCGCCTGAGCTGAGTAGCCGGTTGCTGGGCCGAGAGATCGGGCTGGGCGGCCAGGCGGCCTGAAGAACAACTAGGCCGGTAGGCCGCAAATCACCTAGGCCATAAAACAGCTAGGCCACAGCTGAGAAGCCGACCAGCAGCCAAGGAACAACAACGCTGGCCTGGGAAGGCTGAAACAACTGAGCCGGTGTCATGGCCGAGAGGTGCAGGTTGGTAAGGGAGGCCGTGGGCTGATCGAGACTGCTAGGCCTAAAATCAAAATCATCGATGGCCTTGAGTTGAGATGCCGGGTGCTGGGAGCTAGAGGAGGTCGTTTAAAATCCAGGCCTCAGTATGGAAGAACAAAGGCCGAGGCCTTCTCACCAGACTCACCTTGCATGGACCACTTATTACTATCAACTTGCTCCATTACCCTGACTTTAAGAACTATTTTAAGAACTACTTTAAGAACTATTTTAAGAACTTTTTAGAGCCAGATACCATACTCTCCTGGAATTATGTGAACTTTGGAAAGAATCTTATTATATTTAACATCTATTGTATAATATTTTAGCAGCCAAGATGCCCATACAATCAATTCGCGACCTATTTCATATCTATTTTATACCTATTTATACTGATTTTACAGCTATTTATATCTATTTATGTACTCTAGAGCTGACCTGATTCGACTGCGAGAATCCCCTTACTCGCAGGTATGGCCCTCCACTCAGGACCGACCCTGAGGCACCCCACAAGTGAGGGGTCTCGAGGTCGACCTCTGCCCTCCTGCCAACACAAATTGCAATCGACCGGAGAGGTAGGAGGAGAACCACCGTAACACTGTGCCCCTCACCCCCAACCCCTCCAGCCGATGCAATAGGATACCATGGTCGATGGTATCAAAAGCCGTGAGTGGTCTAATAGGACCAGGATGGAGGAACAGCCCCCATCTCTGGCCCTCCAGAGATCATCCACCAACACGACCAATGCCGTCTCGGTGCTGTGCCCGGGCCGGAAGCCGGACTGGCGCGGGTCCAGATAATCAATTTCCTCCAGATGACGGGGGAACTGTTGTGCCACCACACTCTCTACAACCTTCACCAGAAAGTGAAGGTTGGAGACCGGACGGTAATTTACCAACAATGCTGGGTCCAGAGAGGGCTTCTTGAGGAGGGGTCTCACCACCGCCTCTTTCAAGACGGTAGGCAAGGACCCTTCACTCAGGGAAGCGTTGACCACCTCCTGGAGCCAGCTTCGTGTAACCTCCCAGGATGCCAGTACAAGCCAGGAGGGACACGGGTCCAATAAACATGTGGTAGCTCGCAGTCGCCCACGTAACCTGTCCATATCTTCGGAAGTAACAGAGTCAAACTCTTCCCACAAAACTGTCTCAAGATCTGCCTCGGGGTATCCCACTGGGCCACTTTCAATGGAGGCCAACTCGCTCCGAATCTGAGCGATTTTATCCTGCAGATATTCCCCAAATTCCTCTGCTCTACCCTGCAAAGGGGCTTCCCGTATCCTCTGTTGAAGGAGGGAGCGGGTCACCCTAAACAGGGCGATGAGAGTGGCACAATGATGACGTTTGGCCACTCTCAATGCCACAAGGTAAGTCCGTAAATGGGCTCTCACCTGTGTTCGGTCAGATTCAGACCGTGTGGATCTCCATCTCCTCTCTAGTGGCGCTTCATCACCCTCAGCTCCTCGGTAAACCTGTGCATTCTCCAAAGTTGGTGGAGACAGCGATTACACACGGGTTAACTCAGCCAGTAACCAATAGGACTACCAAAGTGATGTCATCGTCTCTGGGGAGTGTCTTCCCACTTTTTTGGACTCAGTTCGATCGGTGCTGGCGGTGCTAATTGCGCTCACAAATTATTTCTTAAAATCTATAATTGGCTGTTCAAATTTGTTTCAATTGGCTTCTCTTCCAAAATTTCTTCTTCCAAAAGGATTTCCTATATCTGAATTTCTAGTAATGGGCAGGAGCGTGGCCAATCGCTCCTCTTGGAGCCAGGGCTTTTAATTGTCCCCAGGGGTTTTATTACACAGGACTATCGGAGAATTTTTTTAGAGGCTTCTGCCTCTAGTATTCTGCGGCTTGCAGAGGCTTTACTGGACTCAGTGCTGATCAACACTGGCCATTGGAGGCCCTGCTTAGTGCTGCCACTTTGGCTGGTTTCTTCACCTCCAAACATCGCCAAATGCTTTCGAGCGCTGCCAAACGCCGCTAATACTGCTGCAGCCACCTGGAAAGCACCACCGCTACATGCCACAGGCCTTTCTGAGCGCTGCCACCGTTGCCAAGCCGCCGCTGTAGCCGCTTCACCTCTGCAGCCTCTCCTCGGGGCCCTCATCGCCCTCGCTTCTTCAGCGGCCTTAGCTATCTCTAGGCGCACGACCCATATGCTCTGCAGCCTCAGTGGCCATTTTGTTTGGGCACGAAAAGCTCTGGTGGCCATTTTGACTCCCTCATCGGTTGTCAGAGTTGTGAGTACTGGCCATGGCTTCTTCTCCAGCCCATGAGCCACAAGTTCCCCCACCTACCGAGGCCCCTGCCCCCACCACCGATTCTCCTTCATCCAGGACCCATAAACGCAAATCGGCCCCTGAAGTTTCCCCCACTGAGGCTTCTTCTAAAGCTTCCAGGCCTAGTTGCAAAACAGCAGCCAATCCACCTTCTCAGGAAGATGGCAGGGCCTCTCAGCTTCCTCCCAAAAAAGCCAGGGGCAAGACCAAGCACACAGTCCCATCTGTTTCAGCCCCAGAGGCCTGTTCCACACAGTGCTCCTCCTGACATATCTTCTGATTCGGAGGATGATATTTCTCCTGCGGCCTCCATTATCCAGCCTGAGGAGGCCAGGGCCACGGGTGATCTGACTGGTAGTGGGGATGAATCTGAGGGTGGCAGGACCATTACCCCTGATGGAGAACCCTTGTACCAGGAGGATGCCTCTCTTTCTTTCCATCACCATTTTTACTCTCCTGACATGGCTACTATCATATCTGATGCCATTGAGCGAGGCATAGCAGCAGGACTGAAGCACAGGTTTTCTAACCATTCTACTCCTTGCAGGTCTTCCTCTTCTTCAGATACCAAACGCAGGAATGGTGATCTCTCGGTTTCATCATCGCAGCCAACAATCGGTTTTCAGAGAGAAGGAACGTCCTACACTAGATTCAGACCTATCTGAGGATGAGGGTCTTCCCCCACCCCCAGACCCACCTACCTTTGTTGGTCTCTTTAAACCTACTGTCTTCCAGTCTCTTCTATTTAAGGGCAAGAGGATTGCTGGCATCCCTTCACCCAAGACAGCCAGGGATCTGGAGTGGACAAGACAGATACCACCGACCCCCTCTTCATCCAGTCTAAGTTGGAAAAGGAGGTGATTCCATCGCCCAGACTCTTCATAGATGTAATGAAGAGCCAATGGGCTTCACTAGGTAGAGGTCCCCTTCCTAACACCTTGGAGAAGCGCCTGTATAATGTGGGACCGGAACTCACCAAGACTCTTGAGGTACCTTCTATTGACTTACCCATTGTTAGCTTTTTCTCTCCTAATGCAGCCTCAGCAGCTCCTGAGGAAGCCCTTTGCCCTGAGGACAAAAGAATGGAGCAGACTCTAGTCAAGGGCCATCAGGCCTCAGCCTGGGCCATCAAGGCAGCTACATCTGCTTCTTTCTTTAGTCACTCTGCTCTCTTATGGCTAAAACAACTTCAAGAGAGACTTCTGGCCAGGGATTCTAGGGTTCACAGAGACATTAACAAACTGAAGGCTGTCCTAGAATACACCGCAGATGCCTCCTTGGACGCTGCCCGTTTCGCGTCCAAGGCTATAGCATCCTCTATGGAGTGCATCTGCCACCCTGCTGGTTCCTCTGGCTAAAGCAATGGCAGGCTGAAGCCTGTGCCAAATGAAGACTAGCCTCCTCTCCCTATTCTTCATCTCTCCTCTTTGGTCCTCCCTTGGAGCCTCTACTAGTAGTGTCCAAGGATAAACAGAAAATCCTACAGCCGGCTACCAAGAAACAGGAGGGTCGGAATCAACCTTTTTATCGCAGGCAGCCCTTTTGTGGACAGGATGGGGGTTCCTCCAACTCCCGTCCACAACGCCAGGCTCCTCCCAGACAGCCCCTTTTTCTCCAATAGATCAGGTAGGAACAACCAGAGATTCCAGCCCAGAAAGTCATTCAAGTACAATACCAACTGCCCCTATAAGAGGCAGAAGTGACTGCCTGGAGGATCTCCCTACCGGGGACCGTCTGGCAGGTTTCTCGGATCATTGGGACGACATCACCAACGAGGCATGGGCCAGGTTCACCATCAGATTCGGCCTTCTCTTGGACTTGCACTCCAACCCTCCCAACCACTTTGTCACGTGCCCGATCTCCAGGGACCCTCACAAGAGGCCCCTAGTAGAGCAGGCCATCTATCATCTACTCCATATTTGGGCCATTCAACCTTTGCCTCCAGGCCAGATGAGACAGGGGTTTTACTCTCGTCTTTTTACCAAGCCAAAGTCTTCGGGGGGGTGGAGGGCAATCCTCAATCTCAAATTCCTCAACAGATTCATTTGATACAGGAGATTCAAAATGCACTCTCTCCTTTCCATCCTGGAGAGTGTGTGCAAAAGCGATCTCCTCACCTCTGTGGATCCCACAGAGGTTTATCTTCACGTCCCTATTCACAAACAGCACAGAAAATATCTCAGGCTTGCCTACATGGGCAACCATTTTCAATATTGGGCAGTCCCCTTCGGGCTGTCTTCAGCCCCAAGGGTATTCATCAAGCTTCTTGCAGTCGTAGCAGCACACCTGCGAACCAGGCCCATAAGGATAATGTACTACCTGGGCGACATTCTCCTGTTGTCCAGGTCACACAATCAAGCTCTTCTGGATCTTCAGGACACCCTTCTGGTACTCCAGAAGGTGGGATTCTCCATAAATCATGAGAAGATCATCTGGTTCCCACCTCGTGGCTAGTACACTGGGGCCCTCATAGACTCTTCTCAGGGGAAGGTCTTCCTGTCCTAGAAATGCCAAGGCAGAGTTGGCCAGGGAAGCGCAGAGGAAGCAACTGGTCCCTCTTCTCCAGATGTTTCAATTGCTGGGGGAGATGGTCTCATGCTTCTCCATTGTTCCGTGGGCGTGGCTCCACAGCCACTGCCTTCAGTGGTTTCTTCTGCCATATCAGAAGACAAACAGCAGCTGCTCCCTAGTGAAGGCCAGGGTAAACCCAGAGGTTCTCCAATCTCTGGACTGGTGGATCTCCCCAGCGATATCTCAGTGGTCCCGCTTCAAGGAACCTCCTCATCTAGTAGTTACAACGGAGGGAAGCTTGACGGGATGGGGCGCTCACCTGCAAGACCAGGTAGCTCAGGGTCTCTGGTCCAATTCCGACCTTTCCCACAGTATGAATTGGCTAGAGTTGAGGGCCATCCATCTAGCCCTCCTTCATTTCCAATCATCTCTCCTCAACACACACGTGCTGATTTGGACAGACAATACAACGGCCAATGCGCATGTCAACCGCCAAGGGGGGGATGAAGGCTGTATCATGGATTCTGCCTTTTGCTTAGGGATCTGGAAGGAAGCCCATCTTCTCTCTCTCCATGCTGAACACACCTCAGACACCAACAACACCCAGGCAGACTGGTTGAGCCGCACAACAATTGACCCTGCGGAGTGCAGCCTGAACCATCGCATCTTCAGACAACTGTTTTCCAAGTACGGGACTTCAGTACTGGACCTATTCACAACAGCATCCAACAAGCAGTTGCCCAGGTACATGTCCCGTTACATGACACCAGGCGCGGAAGGGACGGATGCCATGGTCTCCTGTATGCCTTCCCTCCCTTCCCCCTGATACAGAAGGTGATCCGGAAAGTGATAGAGGAAGGTGCGGATCTCATCCTAATCGCCCCCCATTGGCCATCCTGTTCCTGGTATGTGGACCTGGTCAATCTCAGTGGGTCCAACATGGCGTCTCCCCATTATCAAGTCCCTCCATTCACCATCCCAACCTGCACTGGCTCTGCCTAACTGCATGGAGACTGAGTGAGCGGTCTTGAGGGGCAGCTAATCTTTCTGAAAATGTAATTCGGACCATTCAGGCTTCTCACCACCCATCCACTAATAGGATCTATGAATCTATGTGGCAGGTTTTAATTACATGGTGCCAGTCACAAAATGTCATTGCTCTGCGGGCTTCAGTAGTCCGGTCTTCGAGTTCTTGCAACAGAGGCTCAACAAGGAGCTTTCACCTAACACACTGTGGTGACAGGTGGCTGCGCTCTCCTCAGTTCTCTCTCTTCACTAGGATGAGCCTCTTTCATTGCACTCTCACATCCGACGCTTCTTTAAGGGCTACGCTGGCTGGGGGATTCTGGGAGTTGAAGTCCACCCATCTTAAAAGAGCCAACTTTGCAGATCCCTGCAATAAGGGGATTAAGGCCTTTCCATCAATGGTCGGACGATGGATCTGGTCTGCCATGTCCAGAGCTTACCTGGCAGACCATCTCACTCCTCCATCGAACATCATGGTGCATTCCACACGCAGTGTGGCAACGTCGGCGGCATGGACAACTCAAGCCTTGGTGGAGGAGATATGCAGAGTGGCTACCTGGACTATTCCAACTCCATTTATCCACCATTATAGGGTGGATAGGTATGCCTCAGCAGATGCGGCTTTCGGTCAGTGGGTCCTTCAACAGGTGCTTCCCTCTTCCAGCTCCTAACACAGTCTTATTCCCACCTGGGGACCGGCCTAGCTTTGGTACGTCCCATGCATGACCGCTGTCTCCACCAACTCTGGAGAATGGGGCATTGGTTCTTACTTGATACGCCCCTTCTCTGGGCAGGTGGAGGCAGCAGTCATCCCCGCCCTTTCCAGCTCTGGCCTAGTTTGCAGAGGAAAGTTGAGGCGACATGCTACACCAACAAGGATTGAGAGCAATTGAATAGTGCACAGCAGTCTCCTTCATCAAGAAAAGTGGGAAGACACTCCCCAGAGACGATGACATCACTTTGATAGACTCAGTCCTATTGGTTACTGGCTGAGTTAACCCATGCATGACCACTGCCTCTACCTGCCCAGAGACGGGGCTTAGCAGGTAAGAACTAATGCCCCATTCTAGAATCCAATATTATCTTCGCTTCATAATGTATTTCTCCTTGTACTATAACCAGCCTGGGAGCTGGTTGATATTTTGGTCTTGTCTCCAAGCTAGGTGCTAGTTTCAGCAAGCTGCTATGAAACACCGGATGCACCTTCCCTAACAAGCAGGGAAGGTTAAACTGTACAGTTACTGAATTTATTACTTTCACTATGGGGAATTTTGGACCTTGTTTCTTAGTAGGTAATCTTAGCCGAAGGTACTTAGTGGATAGACCTGGTCTCCCACTTTAAAGGGACCTTAAAGAGATCGGTGTTTGCCTGCCACTTGTATTTCTCTGTGGCTTGGGTGAGGGCTCGTTTGGTATTTTCCCACCACTGTTTTAACAAGTCTATCCTTTCAGTTATGGTCATTGAGGATGGAGGTTCTCTGGGTAACTCAGGCATGGGCACAAAGTCCATTCCGCTAGTGATTTGGAAAGGGATTAGCCCAGTGCTGTTGTGGACCACATTGTTGTACGCTACTTCCATGAACGGCAGCAAATCCACCCAGTTGTCTTGTTGATAATCCACATAGCATCTCACGTACTGCTCCACCATTGTGTTCACTTGTTCCATGGCTCTGTTCATACTCGAATGAAAAACCAAGCTCAGTCCTTGAGAGGAGTCAATGGATCATAGAAACTCCTTCCAGAACTTTGCTGTGAATTAGACTCCCTGGTTGGAAATGACTCGGTGAGGCACTCCATGCAGTCTATAGATACTCTTGATGAACATTCTCACCAGTTTTTTAGCCAAGGGTAATCAGGAACAAGCAATGAAATGAGCTTGCTTAGGGAATAGATCTATCACTGTCTAAATGACGGTGTTCCCTCTGCTCTCAGGAGTTCAGTTATAAAATCCATGGCAATCTCCCATAGTTGGTTGAGATCAGCTATCGATTGAAGTAAGCCAGGGTTTTTTTCTGGTCTTGTTTTCATGGTCGCACAAGCGGAACAGCTTTTTTTTATAGTCCTCCACGTCTGTTTTCATTTTTAGCCACCAAAATTGTCTCCTTGTGAAGGGTTTTTAAAAACCAAAGTGACCAGCCAACCGGGAGTCATGAATGCACTCTAGTATCTGTAGCCTTAGGCTGGCTGGGACCAGTGATGGGTTTTAAATTTTTTAGAACCTACTCTATAGGTGTGGCCTATTTTGTGGGCGTGGCTTGGCAGTCATGTGACAGGGTGGGAGTGGCCACCTTTTAAAATGTGAAACTCATTTAACAACGCTCTTGCTTAGCAACCAAAATTTTGGACTCAATTGTGATGATAAATTCTTTCTTCCTTCCTTCCTTCCTTCCTTTCTTTCTTTCTTTCTTTCTTTCTTTCTTCCTTCCTTCCTTCCTTCCTTCCTTCCTTCCTTCCTTCCTTCCTTCCTTCCTTTCCTTTCCTTTCCTTCCCGTTGGGTCACTGGCAGCGGCGGGCCAGATTTACTTCCAGGTACGCCGGTGGAACCCCCTCTTACTGGTTCTCTAAATTTCACCAACCGGCTCTCACGAGTAGATGCGAGCCTGCAGAAACCCACCACTGGCTGGGACATATAGTTTAGATCCCTAACACATCTGCCTTGCTTGCCCTTAATCTGGGCAACCTGAGAATTCAGACTTAAGGGCTGTGGTCATCAGGTCTCCTTTTGGGTTGTCTCAATTCCGGGCTTGGCTTCTAGTAGTGACTTGAGCTGCTGGTTGTGAAGAGGGTATGGCTGCATGCACTATTTCCTCCCGTTGGCTGTTGAATTGGGATTTTGTTTTTTTCTCCAGCAATGCGTTTTAGCACAAAGTTGAACTGCTTGAAGTATTGCACCCAGAGGACTTGTTAAGGGAACAACTTCCTAGGAGTCTTTAATGCCTCTAGGTCAGTGATGGCAAACCTTTTTGGCACCGAGTGCCCAAGCCAAATGCATGTGCATGTGTGAGTAAGAAACCTGAAGAGCAGCTGGCCAGTGTGCACATGCCTGGTTTTTGGCCTTTTTCCAGGCTATTTCCAGGCAGTTTCCCCAGCTGTTTTCCAGGCAATTTTTCGGGCCATTTTCAGGCTATTTTTGAAGCGTTTTTGGGGTATTTCTGGGCCGTTTTCTGGGCCATTTCCAAGCAGTTTTCAAGCCATTTGGGGGGGAGGTCATTTTTCAGGCTGTTTTCAGCCATTTCGCAGTGCTCCAGCACCTGCAAAGACCAGCTAGCAAGCACACGAGTATACTAGGAACTAGAAGAACAGCTGGCAATGGTGTGCATGCCCACAAAGAGGGCTCTGTGTGCCACCTCTGGCACTCATGCCATAAATTGGCCATCATGGCTCAAGGTTTCTGTGGTCTGTCCAGATCTCAAATGGCATGCTGCTGCTTTCTAAAAAGTGTCACCAAGAGAGGAGAGCCCATTTCTCCCATATGGCCCATCACTATTCTGTGTCTATACATTTTTTGAACATGGAGGTGAAAGGCTGCAGTTGGTCCTGAGGATTTTCTTGGACAAGCACTACGATGACTGTGACATCACTGGCATTGGCCTGCACTGCAAATGGCAATTGGGAGTCAGGGTGTCGTAGGATTGGTCCCTTAAAATAATCCCTTTAACTTTTCAAATGCCTGTTGACAGTCAAGGGTCCAGTTTAAGTGTTGATTGAGCCAGGGCTTTGGGCCAATTTCCTTCATCTTTAATAGCAGCATAAGCAGAGCTATCTCAGTGAACGCGGGAATGAACTGCTGGTCGAAATTTGCAAAGCCTAGGAAGCTTTGAAGTTGCTTGTAGGAGCGAGGGGGCTGCCAATCCAGTACTGCCTTAACTTTTCCTTGGTTCATTTCAACTCCTCATTTGACACTCAGTAGTCCAGGTAGTTTAGAGAGGTCTTTTGGAACTTGCATTTTGATAGCTTCGCGTAGAGCTTAAAACCTGTCGTACTAATTTGACAGGTTTCTCCAGTTTTGCTAAAGGTAAGAATATCAGCCAAATACACTAAAATTCCTTTGCATAGATACTCATACAGCACCTTGTTAATGAGTTGCATGAACACAGCAGGGTCTCACTTTTGTCCAAACGACATGACTTTAAACTGGAAGCTGCCTAATAGGCAATTGAATGCTGTTTTTCATTCATCACCTCTTTGATCAACAAACGGTAGTGACTTATTTATTGATCAGCTCAAAAACATAACACACATATTAAAAAAAATATTACACAACGGAACTCATAGCTTTCTGTCTAGATGGTCTCTGGTGATGAGCCGAAAGGCAGAAAAGGAGAGCAGTATGCTTCCTCCCTTAATTGGGGCTTAACAGGGTGTTGTGACACAAATATGTGTGTGTGTGTGTTACGTTTTTGAGCTGATCAATAAATAAGTCAGGGAGACTAGTATAGATCTATTTCGAGCTTTTTAGCTCTCATAAGCTAGCCATACCGTTACTGGGATTTGAACCGGGGATATATAATATATATATATACATATATAAATATATATCGGCTCATCACCAGAGACCATCTAGACAGTGAAGGAATCATTCTTGTTATTTAGGTTGCCATATAATCAGCTGGAGCCATTCAGGCTGCTGAAGACAGACCCCAATACATGTAAACAATGGCTCTGCACTGGAGGCTGCTCTACCTGGCACGTACTAGATGGCTAATGGGCAATTGGAGTATAACAAAGGAAATTCCTCATCAGATAATTAACATTGATCACGCGCTGACCATGCAGATAACACAGGGAAAAGACAGGATACTAATAGGCAGAAGGGATCGGGCACAAACAGAGAAGGAGTTGGATTCAGCCAATAAGAAAAGGTGTGTGTATTTCCTTGTTCCTTGGATGCATAATAAAAGAGAGCTTTGGATTTGTATCTGGGCTCTCACCCCGCAAAATTTGAATCTGCTGCCTTCTTTCGTGAGACGCCACAATTGGTGACCCACCGACGTGATCTCTACCTAAGACGTGATCTCTACCTAAGAAATGATCTCTACCTAAGCAGTGATTTGACTCAAGACGTGATAAGGTAATGGGACACACTGCAGTGATTTGACTCAAGAAGGATTTTTATTCGAGAAGCACCCTACTTATCGTCTGGAATAGACTTCGGGCCCGCAGTATCATTGCTGGTCAAAGATACTCCCTCGTAAGTATGGGAAACAGGATGTCGTCTGCTCAAGAGCTCCATGTGAAGGAGTTGTGCCAGCTTCTCAAAAACTTTTTCTTTAAAAGCAAGAGTGCAGGAGAAAGTAGTAGTAATTTGTTAGAATGGGACATTAGAGAGTTATTGGAAGCCGTGTGGGCTCAATGTCCATGGTATTGTTGAACGGAAAAAGGTTCGGATTTCCCAGCTGGGAGAAAGTCACCAGCTGAGTGAATGAAGTTAGGATCGAAGCCAGCTGCGTTTGAAAGCAGGTTGTCTTTATTATATCAGGAAAGTGAGACCAACAGTGATGTGGGTCAGCATTCCTGGGTGAGCTGACCCCTGACATATAGTGAATGTACATTTTTATACCATTTTCCTCTTTGAAGTCCTTTTGTTCTCTTTGTGTTATTGTTTTATTACTTTTTGTGTGTGACTTTGCTAATGGTTCTAATCCTGTCTTGTGCTTTCTTATTCCTCTGCCCTAAAGTACTTCCCATGGGGCAGGGATGAGCCCTAGTGTCTTCTACTGTATTTCCTATTTTTACATTTTCGCCCGGAGCTAATGAGTCTTTGTTGTCACTCTGACCTTTTTGCCATTCTATAGGTAAAGTCTTCCTGTGCTCCCTGGGTCTTTTGTATTATTTTGTACTCTGCAACTACTTCTAATGGCCCTGATATCCTGGCAATTATTCTCAGGAAGTTTCATTCAGAATGTATGCTGGCTTTGTTATTCTAGCGACTTCCAGTTTGGCTATGGGCTGTATTGGTCTTCCTAACACAACACTGTCCTGGTGAAGTTCCCTTCCCACAATCCTACCTTTTTTTTTTTTTTAGTTGATGGCAACTATGTGTGTTCTTTCATCTTTTCTGTTTCTGGTGTAATGTCTGAGTATACTTGGTATGCGTGGCCAATCTGAATCATCATGAGGGCTGCCTGGTATCTGGTGGTATCTGGCAGGGGAGGAGCAGGTCGGCAAGTCCTTAAACAGGCCAGACAGGGAGGAATGCAATGACAGAGACAACACATGAGGGCTCCTATGACACAAACAGCGACAATTCCTGTCAGAAGAACTTTGAGCCAATGGAAGTCCGGCAGCCAGGAAAAGAGCCAGGAAAAATCAAGGGACGTTTGGTTATGGCCAATATTTTGGGCCAGTTCTTTCAGGTGATGGATGTCTTTTTCTACAATTTCCGAGCTTTGGGCTAAGTTGAAACAGCAGAGCCCTCTGAATTCCTCGCAGCCATGGTTATGTTTTAATAGTAAGAAATCTATTGCTGCACGATTCTCCAGGGTTGCTTCTCTAACTTGCCTTAGTTCTCGGTTTAAGGCATCCAGAGCATGGGAAGTCGAATTTAAACTTTTCGCTAGGGTACATGCCAGGCTATTTAAATTTCTGGAATTCCGCACTGCTAGTCCTGGCACTCCCACTTGTGATATAGCCAATGAAACGTATTCAGCTTTTGTTAGCAGTGACACTTTGGAATCACAGTCTGAGTCTAAAGAATGAAAAACTCTTCTGTGTCGCCTCTGTAGGGAGGGCATTAACATGGTTAATTTGCCCAGAGTGCATGGTCCCCCTGTGGAGTTAGCAGGTAAGTATGAGTAGGCTTGCAGACCACATAGCATGAACCAGCCATGGGGTAGCCTCATATAGCTATAGGAGTAGGAAATGTGTTCCGTGTGGTTGCATCTAAGCTCCGTGTTGTTTAGGTTGATGCACTGTTTGCCCTCCTGTGCTTGGCATCCTTCAATTCTAAAACACCATGATGAAGTGGTGACAGCAGCTACATGAAGGGTGTACATGTCTAGATCCTTAGTTCTGGAGATGTTTCCCCAGTCATAAATGGTTGAATATGATGGTGTGATGTGGAAGTGTCTAAACGTGGTGTAGTTGTGGATGGCTTGAGGTCCTACTGCTACTCCCATTAAACATGTCTTGAGGATGTCTTTTACTGATCTCCCTCCTTCTAAACAGAAATCAGTGGTGTTGAGTACCTCTTTTGCTAGGTATTCCCTGATGTTACCCTTCTCTGGGATGAGATTTGGTTCCAGGAATGCTGTTACTTGGGTTACAGTTAACAATATTCAACAAAATTTACATAAAACATTTACAATGGGTTTCTTTCCCCCCATAGTGTAGTTAAGTCCCCTCCTTCTTTCTCCCCTTCCCCTTTTTTTTTGAGTTGATAAGGATCGGACAAGGGAAGAGAAGATAAGTAGAGAGAAGGGAGGAAAAAAATTGAGAAAATATAGGAAGAAGAGTCCAACCCAAAACAAAACAAAACAAAAAAAGTCTCGTTAGATTTCAAAGTTCTTTGGCGTCCAAAAATGCTTCCAGAGTCAACTGTTGAGTTTCCGGGTTCTTCTTTAGTTTGATAGGTGAGATCTCAGGGCTAAGGTCCACAACTGCTGGCTTGGCATGTGTCCAGTGGATCCAGCAGTCTTTTTCTGCTATTTTAATGGCTGTTTGCGTAGTTAGTAAGATTTGGTAGGGTCCTGTCCATCTGGGTTGCAGTGGCGAGGTTCTTGTAAAGAATTTTATCCACACCCAGTCACCCGGCTCGAAGGGATGTAGGTTCTCCTCCAGAGGCAGCATCTGGGTCAAGGCACTCTGTGTCCACAGGACCTGTAGTCTCTTATGTAGGGCTGTAAGATAAGAAGAGAGAACCATATCCCCTCTATCTAAGCTCAGTGATTCTGGGTCTAGGTCTTTTAGAGTGTCTGGCGGGCACCCAAAAAGTATCTCGAATGGAGAGATCCCTATATCTCGCCGTGGCCTTGTTCTGATGTAAAATAGGGCAATGGGCAGTACCTTTGGCCATGAGAGGTGTGTCTCCTGACAGAGCTTGCCCAGTAGGGTGGTTTTGTGATTAATGAGGCTGTGGCCCCAGTATCCACTAAGCATTCATATTCTTTCCCACCTATGTAGAGCGAAATCATAGGTTCCCCTTCCGGGCCATTCCTTAAGGGAATTGCAAGCCCTTGGAAGGTGACTATGAACTCGTGGTCTTCCTGCTCTAGTCATTGGGCAGGTGGATCGTTTTCCCTTCCTTCCTCCCAATGAGTCCTTTCTGGCTGATTACGTTCGCTGTGGCGGAATGGGTTGTTCCGGGGCAAGGGGGCTATTGGTGGCTCCCTATGATGGTTATTCCTTTGCTCGCTACGGTGAAGAGGGTTGTCTCTTTTTTTTAAAATCTCTGGTCGGCCCTAGATACTGGTCCAGGTGGGGGTGTTGATAACAGCTATGACTAAAATGCCCCCATTCCCCACATTTGAATCAATGTCGGCATTTAAATGGGGGGCATTCTAGGTTGTTGCAACATCGGCATAGGTTTTTTTTATCA
This sequence comes from Rhabdophis nuchalis, assembly GCA_039707465.1. NCBI lineage: Eukaryota > Metazoa > Chordata > Lepidosauria > Squamata > Natricidae > Rhabdophis > Rhabdophis nuchalis. The sequence continues at coordinate 70,412,965 of CM077648.1, forward strand.
GGAAACCGCCGTTGCATTTGCCTTGCATTGTTATGTATGGCAGTAAATATTTGTAACTCTTCTTGTCTCTCTGTTCTCCTTTTCCTGTCCCTCTCTCTTTCCTTCTCTATTTTTTTTCTTTCCTTTTCTTCCTCTCTGAGTTTGTCCCTCTGGTCATAGACGAAGTTTGCGATTCTGCGTAACTCCGAAATTTCTAGGGTAGACCAGTTGGACACTATTTTATGGAAGTGTTCCTTAATATCCCGGGAAGATTGGTCAACGAAGGCTGAGGCAAGTATCCTCTGGTCCTTCTGGCAGCTCAAGTCTAGGTGGGCATATGTCGTAGCTGCCTCCGAAAGCCAGACCCAGAAGGCATCCGGGTTCTCTTGGTCTTTTTGAAACTCTGACCAATTTAGAGGTTTTTTCCCAATTTCCTCTAGAGCTTCCATTAGGTTTTCCTTTGCTCTGGTATACGTGATCCAGTGATTATTATCATTATAATCCCAGTCAGGGCGGTGCAGCGGCCAGGCGACCCTTGCCGGGGCAACTTGACCTGGGGCAACTATAACTGGTTTTTTGGCAATTTGTTCAGTTTGCTCAAACAGTTTTAGTTGTTCATCTTTAGTGAGGAAGACATGCAGTAATTGAGTCATGTCTCCCCATGAAGGGTTATGACTCTCTACTATTGCTTTCAGGGTTCGAATCACTGTTTGGGGATCTGCCCTGAAGGTTGGTGCATCTCTTTTCCAAATTACCAGGTCTGAGGCAGAAAAAGGGGTGTGTGTTAACACGTATTCAAATTGGCCTCTCTGTCTTCCTGATACGGGTTTGCTTATCAATGGGGCCATAATTCTAGCCTCATTCTTATCTTCCATATCGGTTGATTCCTTTTCAGTTATCAAATGTTTAATTCTGGCTAGCTCAGCCCAGCAGTACCAATAGGGTATGTGGCTGGGTTTTATTCTTGATCTAAGTGCTTTCAGGGTTTGAAAATCAAAAGTACCGCTGTCAGGCCAAATTTGTTTCCCAGTGTCATCTCTCAGCAAAGCCCATTTTTCACACAATTTCCTTGCTCTCTTTTTACTCATGCCTGCCAAGATAGGCATGTGCCTAGAATCCCAGGCTTCAAGGAAATCTCCGAGGGCATTTTGTGGTACTCACGAGCTAACACTTCCCATGATCCTTGAAATGTAAGGCTCACTTTGGCTTAGCCGGGTGACCACCCACCGTAAGTTTCAGAAAAAAAAAAGATTCTGGGAAGGACTTCGATTCCCACGAAGTATTTCGGCCCCTTCCTCGGGAATCACCTGGGTTTTGCTGATCAAAAAGGTAATCCGTGAGGACCTCTACCCCTCAGCAGTAGTACCAGGCTCCTCTTACTCTTTTCCACACACAAAAGGGCTTTTGCTGTTTCTGGCACACTGGGATTCCCTTATTTCTTTTATTACGCCCTTTCGTTCACCTCATTCGCTCGGCTTCCGGTCCTTTAACAGAAAGTCTCACGTTCGGCAACCCCCCCCTTGCTTTCCCGATTCTGTCGGTCACGGCTCGTTAGAGCTAGCGACAGGCGGGGGGCGGCTAGAGGTTGTTCGAAGAAGTGAGATCAGGCTGTTTTTGGGTGGAATCCCACACACACACATATACATGCACACACACTTCCGTTTTCCTTGATTCTAGGAATTTTAGTTAAATTTAAAGTGGTACTTACTTGCTTTCAAGCAGCTGTTGAGTTCAAGGCTCAAAAACTCCCTTTACTACCCGATGCCTCCCGGGCAGGGTCTGTGGATTTTTCCCTGGACAAAGATGGTCCGGGCCAGCTGGGTTGAATCTTCCGGGCCCTGTCCGGTGGCTGGGTTGGCTGGGAGTCCCTTCGTGATAGTCGCCAATTGTTGAACAGAAAAAGGTTCGGATTTCCCAGCTGGGAGAAAGTCACCAGCTGAGTGAATGAAGTTAAGATCGAAGCGAGCTGTGTTTGAAAGCAGGTTGTCTTTATTATATCAGGAAAGTGAGACCAACAGTGATGTGGGTCAGCATTCCTGGGTGAGCTGACCCCTGACATATAGTGAATGTACATTTTTATACCATTTTCCTCTTTGAAGTCCTTTTGTTCTCTTTGTGTTAGTTTTATTACTTTTTGTGTGTGACTTTGCTAATGGTTCTAATCCTGTCTTGAGCTTTCTTATTCCTCTGCCCTAAAGTACTTCCTATGGGGCAGGGATGAGCCCTAGTGTCTTCTACTGTATTTCCTATTTTTACATTTTCGCCCGGAGCTAATGAGTCTTTGTTGTCACTCTGACCTTTTTGCCATTCTATAGGTAAAGTCTTCCTGTGCTCCCTGGGTCTTTTGTATTATTTTGTACTCTGCAACTACTTCTAATGGCCCTGATATCCTGGCAATTATACTCAGGAAGTTTCATTCAGAATGTATGCTGGCTTTGTTATTCTAGTGACTTCCAGTTTGGCTATGGGCTGTATTGGTCTTCCTAACACAACACTGTCCTGGTGAAGTTCCCTTCCCACAGTATCCAGAGAGAGGTTCGTTAAAATTAGAAGATTGGATTCACATAGGTCAGTGCCTCCATGAGGAGCATCTTCCCCTATGGAAGACAATTAAGGAAGCAATTGAAGTTAAGGAGACTCCTAAACTCGAGAATCCAATAACATTTCTTACTTTGCTTCCTGAGGAAGGATTTTCTCTTCCTCCATCATCCTTTCAGTTGACTCTGCCGGTAGCAGATATTTTACAGCTAGCTGAGCTTAGCTCTCAGACTGCTAATTCACAGGTTACTCCTTATCAGGAGTCCGTTAATGCAGTCAGAGCAAGCCTTCAGAAAAAGCAGCAAAAAGAAACTGGAATGGAATTTGCAGAGGGTTTCCAAGCTTTTCCAGTAAAACAAATAGTTAATCCACAAAGGCAAACTTTACATCGTGAACCTAAATTTGGCTCTCAAGTTTTGGCAGAACATCAATTAACCACAGAACCTCCACCTGCTTACTATCAAGAAAAAATTCTTCCCCCGACATCGTTTCCTATGGGGCTTCCAGTTCCTTACGGAAAGGTTAATTCTTTTAAACAGTCAGAGGAACAATTGGCAAAAGAGGAGGGTGATAAGGATTTGTTTTCTATCTGTTCACCTAAAGTGACTCCTTCTCTCACTTCCCTCCCCCCACCAACTCTGAAGGAATGTGTGTCTCTTTCTAGCAGATCTCAGCAAGTCAAGCAAAAAATTACTGAGTGTAATCCTGACTTTGTTAACAATTTGCAGGATGCTTTAAAACAGCAGATAGACCTTTCTGAAGCTCAGATAAAATTATTGAGGAAATTAGCAAAAGAAAATGCTACTTCTGAGTATCGAAAGGTAATTATGGGTCTTGGGAATGATCCTGATTTGGTAGATATTCCTAAAGCATGTCAAGATAAAGAAACAGCCTCTTTTGAATTTCCAACTCCAAAGGGGGTGATGGCTGTAGCCTGCCGGATGCAGATTCAAAGTCTTTGCTATGCAGATTCAAAATTAAAAGCAAAAAATCAGAAGTTATTCCGTTGGTGGAATTCTTCTTTGTGTGAGATTTAGGTTGCAGACTTGAAATTTTGGTAAACGTTACCCATTGACTTTAGTAAATCATTGCATGGATGATGCTTAATTAGAACCCCAAAGGACAATACTTAATTGATTTTCAGAAATGCAAAATGATTTCTTGCTCAGGAAAATACACTGTATATAACTTTTTCTTGCCTGCAAATTTATTTGATTTGGTGACCAAAGGAAAACAGTCTGGTGATTTCATTGGGATGTTTTTCTTCTTTTTGAAAACCTTTGTCACAGCTGAAAAGATTAACTAGATTTTTAGCATACCATTTGTAACTTATCAGCTACCTCTTTTGTTGTATTTTAGGAAGACAAAAGACCATGTTTTAAAATGTTGTTTTTTAGGCTATTGGCTGAATCAGCTGAATCATGGCTTTGGGACAGAGAAACTGGATTGATTTGATTAATATTATTGTTTCTTTTCCAAAATCTAATTTTCAATTTTATTTTCAGCATAACATAAGTTTGCTTTAACTGACTACATGGATTGTATTTTATATCATTTGCCTAACAATCTTGGTTTGTGTGTTTAATGACTTCTTTTCATGCTTGAGTTTCTTTGCTTTTGAATTTTTTTTACTGTTTTCAGATGAAGAGAACAAGAGGAGTAATTGCTTACAAGAACTCTCATGTTAATACCTGAAAAGTTTCCTAGCTTGCAATACAGTTGTTCCTGTAATGTTCAGAATTGTTTGCTGATATTTTAACTTTCTAAATCTTTTTTCAACAGGCTTTTAACTAAACCTTTGGCTCTCATTACATGTGTTAACCTATTTTTAATTCATTACATGTGTTAACTTATTTTTAATTTTCTAGGTGCTTATGGATTCTAACCTTATGGCTTTGTTTTAAATTTGCAGTTACTATTCCAAGACTGAAAGTATTTCTATTTTGTTTTTTACATATATAGCCTCAGGCTCCAGTTAATCAGAGACAAAGATTTGTTATCAGCATGATCTTTTGTTTCAACTCCTGTCTCTGTGGAGCATTCCTCATGTCTTTGTGTAGAGGGTGGCTACCTGCCCCCCCTTTTTCTTTGCCAAGTTGTTTTTTGGCAATATGATTTAAGGATTTCTAAGTCAGCAAACTCTTTAGATTGATCTCTTTATTTGTATAGTTTGATATTTCTGTGTAAAAGTTTCTACTGGCTTCCTACATGTGCCAGGCTTTGAAACCAAGAGTACAAGCTGGACACAGCAGGGAAATAATATTTCAAATATTGATTCATATTGATTCATATACTCATTCATTAGTTAACTTTTTTTAAAGCAACAGGTATGCAGATCAGATGCTGCGGTTCATGTTTATGGATTTTTTTTTAGATTTATTTTTTACATCATTTTTAAATTTTAAATCAGAATGCCAGAGGGTTAGCACAAACTTGCCATATTCCAATCAACCTGGCCAAGGCAATTGTTTCATCTTGTGCCCAATGTTCTGGGACATTTCCCTCTGGGGACACAGAAGTTAATCCTCATTTTTTGGCCTCTAATCCACTATGGCAAATTGATTTCACCTATGTCCCTCTCTGGCTCATTTGTTTTCAGCCATTACTGCCTTGCCTAAAACTTTTTCTTTAAAGCCTGATAATGGCCTAGCCTATTTTTTATTGGCTTTTTGTAATTTTGTATGAATTGGAACAATTTGGATTAAATATAGCCCCAGAAAAGGTACAGGTTCATCAACCTTTTCTTTATTTAGAGCATAAATTATTATCATAGTACCATTTCCTATTCAGGAATGGGAAAATTGGGTATCAATTTCTATGCCCTTACAGGTTACATTATCTGATTGGCCAGGCATTATTAATTATCATTTTCCACTTGATCCTCGCCTCTCTATGCTTCCAAATGTATGCCAATGGAGGAAAGGCAAGAATCAGGTGTTTGGCGTACCAAAATAACCCCACCTCAAACATTTGCTCAAAGGGCCGAATTGGCTGCAGTTATTTTGGCTTTACAATCCTTTTCTGATAAAGTACTAAATATTATTGTACATAGTTTGTATATTTGTCAAATGGTCCATACTTTACCTTTTTCTTATATTTCTCCTCAAACTGATCCTAATTTGTTATCTTTATTTTTTACTTTACAGTCATTTCTTCAGAAACGGAGACACAGATTGTATGTTGCTCACATTCGAAGTCATCAACCATTTCCAGGACAAATTGTCTGCCTGGGGGGGTTAACCCTCGGGGCATAAAAACAGGTCAAATTTATCAAATGGATATAACTCACTATCCAACCTTTGCTCCGTGGAAATACATTCATGTTACAATTGACACCTTTTCTGGTTATATCTTTGCTTCTCAACGGGGAGAAGCAACCAAACATGTTATTAATCACTGTATAAAAACTTTTGCGGTAATGGGTAAGCCATTGGAATTTAAAACCGACAATGGGTCTGCCTATACTAGCAGTGCTTTTGCAGAATTTTGTAGTCAATGGCAAATTCTTCATAAATTTGGTATTCCCTATAATTCAACCAGGCAGGCCATTGTGGAGCGAGCTAATCGCACCTTAAAATTTGCCTTGGACAAACATAAAACTAAAAAAGGAGGGAATGCTCCGTCCCTCCCTGACCTACAAAATATATTACCGTATTTATTCGAGTAAAACGCGCAAAATTTTCTACCAAAAAAAGAACTCAAAGTTTGGGTGCGCGTTATAAACGAGGGTGCGCGTTATAAACGAGGGTGTGCGTTATAAACGATTTTTATCATGGCCGCACGTGTTCAACAACGTTTGTCACTTACAATGCTTGGTCTGAGCCGAGAAAAAGTGAAACAAAATTTTATACCGATTTTAAATCGAAAATTAGGGGGTGCGTGTTATACACGTGTGCGCGTTATACTCGAATAAATACGGTAAATATTACATTATATACATTTAATTTTTTTACATACATTTGCAGATGGTCAGGTTATAGGCCAGAGAAATCCAGAGGGGGGAGTCTGGGAGTATAACATATATATGGAGGATGTGGAAACAATATCAAAGTTATTAGATGTTACTGATCGTTGGATTTGTATTTTGCATGTTTATGTTTGGAAACCATTGTTGCATGTGCAAGTAAGTCACAAGAGAAACAAGCTGTTATCATTAATATGTGGTTTTTATGTGGAAGAAGGACATATCGACAGGTACCATTCAAATGGCATGGCGTTTGCACATTGGGATTGATTGCTCCTTGTATTTATGTGCTAAAAACTTTACCTGATGCTCGGACTAGAAACAGAAGAGCCATTGGGGAACCTCCATTACCAGCTGAAGGAAATCTGCGTATTCAAATTTCTTGAAAGATTTTACAGAATCTGGGAGTTGCCATGAACTGTCGAGATCTGCATGCTTTAAATCACTGGACAATTGTTATGCTTAATGAGACTGTACTATTTTTTAAATTAATTACCAACTTTCACAAGTTTGAGAACTGACATTACAAAATCGTTATGCATTGGACATTGTGTTAGCTGCAAAAGGGGTGTTTGTGCATTGATTCATAGCCATTGCTGCAGTTTTGTGACTGATTATTCTACCAACATATCTCAAACGATTGAACATATGGAACAAATGATAAAAGACAATCCCTTATTAACTGACGATACAAGTTTTGATCCCTGGAAGTGGAAGTGGTCATGGCTTCCAGACTTTGGATGGATTCAACAAATTCTCCCAATTGTTATTACTATCATTGTGCTGCTTGTATTATTGTACTGCTGTATTAAGTGTATGCCTAATCTCTGTGCTTTGTGTAAGAAGGCTGTTCCTCGTATGCCAAGGCGGACAGAGGATGAAGCCATGAAATAAAAAAGGAGGGGATGAAGGAATCATTCTTGTTATTTAGGTTGCCATATAATCAGCTGGAGCCATTCAGGCTGCTGAAGACAGACCCCAATAAATGTAAACAATGGCTCTGCACTGGAGGCTGCTCTACCTGGCATGTACTAGATGGCTAATGGGCAACTGGAGTATAACAAAGGAAATTCCTCATCAGATAATTAACATTGATCACGCGCTGACCATGCAGATAACACAGGGAAAAGACAGGATACTGATAGGCAGAAGGGATCCGGCACAAACAGAGCAGGAGTTGGATTCAGCCAATAAGAAAAGGTGTGTGTATTTCCTTGTTCCTTGGATGCATAATAAAAGAGAGCTTTGGATTTGTATCTGGGCTCTCACCCCGCGAAATTTGAATCTGCTGCCTTCTTTCGTGAGACGCCACAGACAGAAAGCCATGAGTTCCGTTGTGTAATTTATTTATTTTTTTATATGTGTGTTAGGTTTTTTGAGCTGATCAATAAATAAGACAGGGAGACTAGTATAGATCTATTTCGAGCTTTTTAGCTCTCCCTGATTTATTTATTGATCAGCTCAAAAAACCTAACATACATACATACATACATACATACATACATACATACATACATACATACATACATACATACATACATATGCTGGATGGAGCCTTTTTCAAAATTACTTGAATTCTTATCTCCTCCTTTCATGACAGATTGAAATAGATGATGGAGATGAACTAACTGATGAATTTCTCTATAAAGAAGTCTATCCCAAACAACATGCACACAAAGAAAGTTTTGCTAAGCCAAAAGGGCCTGTGGGAAAACGAGGAATCCGAAGGCTGATCCTCTGATCCAGTTGAAACTGAAACACCTACTGACTAGGCATCTATTGGGTAGAAAAGCAAAGCATTATAACAGGAGTGGAAGAGTATGAATGTGTATACATCTTTGTAAGAAACTGCAAGCATTCTGCATTTTTCAATGGAAAATAAGTTACTTTCTATTATAAGGTCCGAAAACTGTGCTTGTAGCATATTTGTTGTAAACAAAATAAAACCTTGAAGAATATCCTGACCTAGGAACATTAAAAGGTAATAAAGAGATAGAAAAGGAACCAGAAAACTTATTTAAAGTGGAGACAGGAGGGGAACAGAAAAGGAAAGTAAATGAACAATAATAATAATAATAATAATAATAATAATAATAATAATAATAATAATAATAATAATAATAATAATAATTTATTATTTCTAGACCGCCCCCTCTCCCCATGGGGACTCGGGGCGGTGCACAGGTAGCATAAAAGCAATATATAAACAACAACAATAAATATAACAACAAAATTTAAAAACCAATTAAATAAACCCTGTGCTAAAATCCCAATTAAACTAAAACCTATTCTATAAAATCCCAAGGCAAGGAGGCTATCCCAGGCCGGCCAGACGGAAAAAGTAAGTTTTTAATTTAAGACGGAAGGAGCGGAGGTCCGTAGTTGTCCTAATGTCGGGGGGAAGGTCGTTCCAGAGGGCCGGGCCCGCCACAGAGAGCGCCCTTCCCCTGGGTGTCGCCCGCTGACACAGTCTAGTGGACGGCACCCGGAGAAGCCCCTCTCTGTGGGAGCGAATCGGCCGTGAGGACGTATGAGGCAGGATCCGATCCTGCAGATAGCTAGGTCCCGAGCCATGGAGCGCTTTAAAGATGATGATTAGCACCTTGAAGCGCACCCGGAAGACGACAGGCAGCCAGTGCAGCTCGCGCAAGAGCGGTGTTACATGGGTAGACCTTGCGGTCCCCATAATTGCTCGCGCGGCTGCATTCTGGACTAGCTGAAGCCTCCGGGTGCACCTCAGGGGCAGCCCCATGTAGAGAGAGTTACAATAGTCCAGTCGGGATGTCACGAGAGCATGAGTGACTGTGCGAAGGGCGTCCCGATCCAATAGGGGGCGCAATTGGCGAACCAGGCGAACCTGGTAAAACGCCCTCCTGGCCACGGCTGTCACCTGATCTTCCATGGACAGCCGGGCATCCAGGAGGACACCCAAATTGCGCACCCCATCCACAGGGGCAAGATGTTCGCCCCCTATGGCCAGCGATGGAGTAAGCTGGTTGAATCGGGCAGCCGGAAACCACAGCCACTCGGTCTTGGTCGGGTTGAGCCTGAGTCCGTTACTTCCCATCCAGATCCGTACAGCTTCCAGGCACTGGCACATCACCGCTACGGCATCGTTGGGGTGGTTTGGGGTAGAAATGTACAGCTGGGTGTCATCAGCGTACAGATGGTATTCTACCCCAAAACCACGGATGATCTCACCCAGCGGCTTCATGTATGTGTTGAACAGGAGGGGCGAGAGGACCGACCCCTGAGGCACCCCACATGTGAGGGGTCTCGCGGTCGACCTCTGCCCCCCTGTCAACACAAATTGTGATCGGCCAGAGAGGTAGGAGGAGAACCACCGTAAAACGGTGCCTCCCACCCCCAACCCCCCCAGCCGATGCAATAGGATACCATGGTCGATGGTATCGAAAGCCGCCGAGAGGTCTAATAGGACCAGGATGGAGGAACAACCCCCATCTCTGGCCCTCCAGAGATCATCAACCAACGCGACCAATGCCGTCTCGGTGCTATGCCCGGGCCGGAAGCCGGACTGGCGCGGATCTAGATAGTCTACTTCCTCCAGGTGACGGGGAAACTGTTGTGCCACCACACTCTCGACAACCTTCGCCAAAAAGGGAAGGTTGGAGACGGGACGATAGTTGTTCAAAGAAGCTGGATCCAAGGAGGGCTTCTTAAGGAGGGGCCTCACCATCGCTTCTTTTAGGGAAGCAGACAAGGCACCCTCACTCAAGGAAGCGTTGACCACCTCCTGGAGCCAGCCTCGTGTCACCTCCCAGGATGCCAGTACAAGCCAGGAGGGACACGGGTCCAATAAACATGTGGTGGCTCGCAGTCGCCCACGTAACCTGTCCATATCCTCGGAAGTAACGGAGTCATATTCCTCCCAAACAAGATCTCTCTCGTGGCATCCCACTGGGCCATGAATGGGGGCTAACTCGTTCTGTATCTGAGCGATTTTCTCCTGCAGAAAAGTCACAAATTCCTCTGCTCTACCCTGTAGCGGGGCTTCCCGCACCCTCTGTTGAAGGAGGGAGCGGGTCACCCTAAACAGGGCGGCAGGGCGGTTTTCTGCGGATGCTATGAGAGTAGCGCAATGATGACGTTTGGCTACTCTCAGCGCCACAATGTAAGTCAGTAAATGGGCTCTTACCTGTGTCCGGTCAGATTCAGAACAAGGAATTAACAAGGTAGAAATGGAAAATAACACTGAATGGGGCACAAAGAGAGCAGAGAGGAAAAAAGAGAAACGACATCCGAAAAAGAAATTAGCAAAAATAAAGAGAAATAAAGGGAGATGGGAAAGAGAAACCTGGGGGGAGAGATACTCAAAAATATATTGAAAAGTGAGAGGAAAGATACAGAAGAAAAGATGTAAGACACACAAAAAGAAGAAAAAGAGAAAAGAAAATTTAGAAATAGGACAATAGATGATATGATCCAGTAGAAATATTTTTAACAAGGTAAAAATATGTTTTAATTAAAATGTGTGGGAATTATATTAAGAAACTTAAAGCTGTTAAATAATGTTATGTTGACTATATAAAACTTGAAGTTTGAAACTTGAATATTCATATTGTTAATAGAAAATAGATGGAAAAGAAATGATGAATTGTTTATTTTTAAAGAGAAAGAAAAATTATATTGTTTGTACATGTTAAAAAACTAGAAATTGGAAAATAGGAGAAGAAAAGTACCATATTTTTCGGAGTATAAGACGCACCTTTTTCCCTCAAAAAAGGTGAAAATCTGGGTGCGTCTTATACATTGAATACAGCATTTCTTTTGCCTTCTGAAACCTGCCCCCTTTGCAAAAATGGCCATACATAGCCGTTAGGAGGCTTCCAGAGTGCTCCTGGGGGATGGAGAGGGCAAAAATGAGCCTGTTTGTTTGCTCATTTTTACCCCCAGAAGCAGTCTATAAGTCTAAAGGTTATGCATGCACTTTTTTTGACAAAAAACTGGCCTGTTTTTGCGAAAAATGGGTTGTTTTTTGCTTGTTCCCCCCCACACTCAGGAACACTCTACAAACCTCCAAAGACTATGCATGCCCTTTTTTGACCAAAAACGGGCCCGTTTTTACAAAAAACGGGCAATTTTTGGGAGGTCTGCAGAGTGCAAAACCTTTTTTTTAAAAATTTGCCTCTTCAAAATCTTGGTGCATCTTATACTCCGAAAAATATGGCAATACAGCTAAATTTGTAAATATAATGTAAAATGAATTATGTTTTGGGGGAATGTTAAAGGGGGAATTCGGACAACACACTATTCACAAAATAATTTTTATTATGTAACAAAAATAAATAAAAAACTTTTTTAAAAAAAGAATATTGTCGTAAAAATCAACAGTTACTTTTATAATAGACACATGGCTATTCTTCAATCTCTCTTAGTGACTTCATAAAATGTACTTTAATCATTTACCTTGTGTTTCTTAAGTAGACTAGGTATCTAAAAATGGTAAAGAATAAGTCTTGCTTCTTTTCATAATTTCTTTGCTCCTATTCCGCAGGCTTGTATGTATGTTTTGTACCACAGCCTAAAATGCTTAGAGCAAGTTCCAGTTAATTAGAATGTACAAGACTAGTTGACTTGCCTAATCGTTAGATTTTATTGTTATAGAGCTTCTGCCAAATATGTAAATGGACGTTGGGTTTTTAGTGGGAATTTTAGCGCAGGTTCTTATTTAATTCTTTTTTATCTATTTATTGTATTGTTTTATTATTTGTTGTTTTAATCTCCTGTGCACCGCCCTGAGTCCATTTCGATGGAGAAGGCGCGGTATATAAATAACATAAAATAAAATAAAATAAAATTTGCTATAGGAATGCAACTCTAGATTTTCATATAACTGAGTAACAATGCATTTATTATTTCTTCTGAAAGAGCAATTTTTTTCAAAAATTCTGACCCACAAATTTCATTTTTGCTTGAGGAAGAAAATGCTATTCATTATGATGATTCTGTCACTAATATGCTATTAAAGAACACAGTATAGACTTTCCTATTCTCAGTAAATAAATTTAATTTCTTTACAAAAATTGCTACTTTCTCACGGTTAGTACCAATACTATTAAGAAGCAGGAAAAAATGTGAGTCCTAAACAGGGATGAAATTTATTTGTTTGTTTGTTTATATTTATTTATTTGTCAACAAGCACAAGGAAATGTATGAAAACACATGAAAAAATGGCACAAATAAATGGATATAAATAATCAAAACATAGCCATAAACACATAAAGAGTACATATAAATGGGTAGGACAGTGACAATAGGCACACTGGTGCACTTATGCACACCCCCTTAGGGACTTCTTATAAAATGCATATAGTCCACATCTTAAGGTAAAAGGTATGAGGGTTAGAGGTATGAAGGTTACCAGAGAGAAAACTACGTAAAAAAAGGTTGACAACTCTGAATGCCTTTTTGGCAATATTGTTACAGTGAGCTCTGGGACTTAAGTCTTTTGAAATGAGTACTCCTAGGTCAATTTGACCAGATCAGACCAGATTGGCTGAACTGGTAGGGACGATTTGAATCACTTCACCGAACTGATAAAAACCACTCCTGGTTGGCCCCGCCCATGGTTGCCCAGTCACCTGCCACCTCTTTCAGCTGCTCGCTCAGCCCTTCCAGCCACTTGACCTGCCCACCCAATCCAAACGGCAGCAGCTATGCCGTGAATGGAGGGAGAAACATTGGGATTCTCTCTGCCACATTAAATGTTAAATGCTGCAGAGAAAATCTGAATGTTTCTCCCTCCATTCACAGTGGAGCTGCTGCAGCCTGTCCCTTTAAGGTAGTCCCCGAGAGGGAGGGGGCCGCGGGGGACAATAAAGGGAGCAGCAGATCTACTGTGAATGGAGGGAGAAAATGGGCATTGGTTCTTACCTGACATGCTCATTCTCTGTGAAGTGGAAACAGCAGCCAGACTGGGTTGCTCTGACCAGTAACCAATTGGACTGAGTCTACACTTGTGATGTAATCGAGCCCTGGTGACTCCTCCCAGTTTAGATGAAGTGGACTGTAGACTCAAGCGAGAATGGTGAAAACCAAAAAAATAATTGCACAGATTCTGCACACAAAAAAGATCAGTTCAAAGTACTGCTCATTAGGGTAGGGCTGGCTGCTGTTTCCACTTCACAATGAGCCTATCAGGTAAGAACCAACGCCCATTCTCCTATGATCGTGGAAACAGCAGCCAGACTGGGACATATCAAAGGATGGTCTGTCCACAAGGGAGGGGACAAAAGAAAAGGAACGTTAAAGCACATGTACTTGTTGCCAGACTCTGCACCCAAAGGCTGCATCCGCCAACGCAAACTTGTCTAGTTTGTAGTGTCGTATGAAAACCATGGGAGACGTCCATGAAGCTGCCCGGCAAACCTCTTCCAAAGTAGCCTGCATAGGCCATGCTGCCATGGTTGCCGTACTCCGGGTAGAATGAGCTGTAACATTCTGTGGAACCTGCAAGGACTGAAGTTCATATGTCAATTTAAGACATGCCATGATCCACTGCCCCAGACTCGATGGAGAAGCCTTGGTCCCCAAGGTATGCCTGGCAAAAGGAGACAAAAAGAGATTCGAAATGATGGAACGAAGCCGTGGGGTCGATATAAATCTTAAGGGCCTGGCGTACATCAAGGGTGTGCCATCTATTCTCCCTCTTGTGACGAGGAGCCGGACAGATGTCAGGTAAAGTCAGCTCTTGGCCGCTATGGAATTGGCTGTTGACTTTAGGCAAGAAAGTTGGATCAAGTCACAAAACAACACGATCAGGGTGGAATATGCACAGATCATGCCTCATAGACAGGGCAGCCAAATCTGAAACAAAGTCTTGAATGATAGTAGTTTTAATGATGTGGATCTCAACGGTTCAAATGGAGTGGAAGTGAGAGCATCCAGGACCTGTGGCAAACCCCAAGTAGGGAATCCATGAATGACAGGAGGCCGGAGGTTTGCGGCTCCCCAGAGAAATCTGATCAAGGGATGCATGGAAATATGTTCAGAGGAAGAGCTGCCTAGAACAGAAGACAAAGTGGCCACCTGTCACCGTAATGTGTTTGGGGTGAGACCATGAACAAGCCCTTTCTGTAAGAAGTCCAGCACTTGGGAGATAGAAGCCCTTAGTGGATCGATAGAGAGGTGAGTACACCAGAGAGCAAACGCTTGCCATGTGGTATCATAAATATGATTCATAGAACTCCTACGAGATGCCTGATATATAGCGATGATGTTGAGGGAGATGTAATTTGTTAAGGCACGCGGCTCAATCACCATGTGGTTAATTGCAGCCACTGGGGGTCGGGATGAAGGATTGACCTTTGATGAAGAGACAGTAGGGACCGTAATTTGCGCCATGGAGGGGAAATGGAGTGTCACGAGGTCGGCAAACCAAGACCGGTGTGGCCAGCAGGGCACCAGGAGTAAAAGTTCTGCCTCCTGTTCCAACATCTTTTGTACTAGCCTCTGGATGAGAGGGAGTGGTGGAAATGCATACAGGAGAGCGAGGCCTGAGGTACCCCAGAGCCATAGGGAAGCTGACCTGTTCAAAGGTGCGCTCCCTATTGAGAGGGACATCAAAGAAATTGCCCCTGGCATCAGGTTCTATGGAGGAAGAAGAGGCTGAAGAGGGCAACTCTTCATCTGAGTCATCCAAGGATGGGCAAAGACCCATGTGTGACAACTTCGAGGGGGGGGTCTGAGGAGATGGCCTGATCCCCCCTGGGAAGGGAGAGGCCTGGATTCCTTGGCTCAGCTGTTGCTTTTGGGCCCACTGAAATTCCTTCTCTAGGGCCTTCTGCCTTCATTCCTCAGCTTTGATAGAGGATTTGGAAATTTTGGGGGGTTTCCCTGAGTCAGGAGCCTCCTTAGCCACCCTTTTGCGGCAGCTCCTTACTCCCAATGGCCCTGCCTCTTCTAGGCTTTTATCTGCCACCATAGGTTGCTCAGCCATGCTACTAGATGCCAGCCCCAAATCAAGAAGATAAATTGGCAACGGTGTCACCCCTCTTGTAGCCAGTTGCTCCTTAACTTCAGCGGTCACTTCCACGATCCCCTCCAGTTGCTGGGCACTCAAAAGGGAGGCTGCTGTCCTTCACATGCTTTTTCAAGCCGCCAAAATGGCCGTGATCTTCGTGGGCTTTGGCAAGCCACAAGATGGCCACCGTCGCTGTTTATGGCCGATCACCTCGCAGAATGGACGCCAGTCTGCTCCGATGGTGCTGTGCGCGAAAGGGCTGGTCACGCAGCTCTCCGATGCCTCCAAATGCCCAGGAATACGGAGCACTTCTTTCAAAAGCCCCGGAGCCATAGCTCGTGAGCTGGGTGGTCTGACTGAGATTGAAGGTGTCCCGGAGCATACTCGTGGTCACAGGCAGTCAGATGGCTGAGAAGAAGAAGCCTCAAAAGCAGATTTGAATTTCCCGCTCAATAGAGCAGGAGAAAAAAATAATTCAATGAGAAAAAAAATTGGAAAAAATTGCCAATTAGCGCTAAATATCTCAAATTTGGAGGAGAGATCAATTCTCACAGCTAGTCCAGGTTGGACAGTCTAAACTGGGAAGAGTCACAAGGGCTCGATGACATCACAAGTGTAGACTCAGTCTAATTGGTTACTGGACAGAGCAACCCAATCTGGCTGCTGTTTCCATGATCATAGGAGAAGTTTGGCTTCTCTCTGCCACAGCATTCACTATGCGCCCTTCTTGTGCTCATACACATATTTTTTCCTACCAGGTTCTGTAGGCATGGCTTGGGGGGGGGGGTTGTCCTGTGACTGCATAGGCATGAGTGACATTGAGTTGGCCATGCCCACGCAGTCACAGGGCCCCACCACTACCAAACCACACCCACAGAACTGGTAGAGTAAAAATTTGAATGTCAACCCTTGGCTTAATGCATTTCTAGTATCTTAAGAAAATTAAAACATTCCCATTGTTTCCAAGTGTCTCAAATTGTGAAACTAATTGTGATTACTTTCTGAGTTCAAACAAATCATTTGATTTTATAGAACATTGTTTCTGTGAGTTGACCTAATCAATCTTGTTAGTGTCTTCCAGATGAAGGAACATACATGCCCATTAGAAATTGAAGTCCCAAACTTATTAAAGAGGGCCAAATTCACAAAGTATCCATTCAAAATAAAAACATTGATTAATGTAGTCTTAATGTATGAATTGTTTATAGGAAGTAATACTCCTACATCCATTGGCTTTTGCTTCCTTGTAAAAATGCAGGTTTTATATTTATTAAATTAGCATTTTATATGCAATGAATGTGGGAAATGTGTAAGCTATATGTTTCTAGAGATTAATTTGTTAATTTCAATTTCTTTTCGCCTTGTCCCTATATAAAATGTATATCAATAAATTCAGTAAATTGATTAATAAATAAGATTTAATTTGAATGAAGAGAGAATCATTTGTGAATCACCACTGTTGCTATCCCTAATTTTAAACACATCGTTGGTGATAAAATAGATTTTTAATTAATTTATAAAACCACGTATTTCTGTAGAAAGCAAACTGCCATTATTTCTGCAGTTTTTCACAATATATGCTGTGGATTGCAACACTACAGTTTCAATGACAATAAGGTCTATTATTATTTAATAATAGTGACAGGATTGTTTATTTTTCTTATAACATACCTAATACTTTAGAGATTTTTGCCCATAATAATTATTCAAAAACAGCATCAACTGGAACAAAGCGAAGTGTAGTAACTGATCCAAAGCAAATAAAGATTGCCTTGCAAAGCAAAAATACTTGTCTACCTGAAAATAAGCAGCTTAGAATGCATTACAGTGGCAGAGTTCCAACCCATGCCCTAATAACCAATTTCATTGTAATTTTATTACAATATTATTACAATGACAATAAAGATTATTATAATTATTATTAATTAAATCATGAGCTTCCCCATCCCCATTGCCTATGGCAACTTGAGACCTGGTCAGGAATGTTTCGCGAGTTGACATTCAGTTTATTTCCTAATAATTGTGCATGTGACTTCGCCAATAAATTGATGAGTTAGTGACTGTATTTCTATTGTATACTTTAAAAATGCATAAGGTGGTATAAGAAGGAATGTCAGACCCCTTACGTGATCTGCCATTCAATTGGGAGGAGGGGGCCCCCGGAGTTAAATTACTAGCAGTACCTACAACAATTGAGATTTACAACTGGTTTCCTGTTGCCGGAAGGATGGAGGTCCCAGCACCTCTGTAGGAATGTTTATGATAGCCATGCGGGATATCTTACTCTAAATGTCAAACTAGAGATAGTTATAGGAATGTATGGTTTATTCGGCTCTTAGGGCAGAAGAGTCAAGAAAACATTTTCACACTTGTGTATTGGCCAGAATCTGCATTCTGACAAAGGGGAGGGGTCATTATCAGCTAAATCCCACTTGCATAGCCTAAAGTGTTTCAGATGCTGCTTTTCTCTAATGGTTACCATTCTGCTTAATTAAAAGTTCCTTTTGAAATAATCCATTTCAAGAGTCTTTACTTTCTTAAGTTAGGAGAGGAGCCATTGTGTAGATGATTGGGTAGTCATTATGAATACTGTTAAATAATTAAATAGGTAAGTGCTTAAGGATGTGAATGAGGAAAACAATACCTGCCCGCATGTCAGGGCTCATTTCTTCGAGTACTCAAGAAAGACCACACTTAAACATAGTTTGGAATGAATAAGGTTACTTTTACTGAATACAGAAGATCAACGAACCAAGGTAAAGCAGGAAGTGACTAGTTTAGGCGCGAAGAGTGATTATTAAAGCTTAAGCCCACCCCAATAGCCCTAACCCCCCCCCCCCCAGCAGTGTCCAATGCACTTTCGTCTGACATCAGGTGGGCAATACGTCCAACGCCATCATCAGCATGGAATGTGATACCGTTAGAACAGAGATAACACCGGCCCGTACCATCTTCCACCAGCACTCATAGTTGACCCCGAGTTCCCACCCTCCCCGTTTCCATGGCAGCCAAGCAGCATAGTGAAGACAGAGCGAAGGCTGATATCCGGACCTCCTCCAGAAGTAGGCAGGACCTCCGGACCTCCTTCAGAAGTAGGGAATTTAGTTCTGCAAAACAGACAAGAAAAGACAAAGAACAACATAGAAGAGAGAGGGAAGGGGTTATGGTTTCTGTGGATATTTGGCATAAAATTGACGTATAAGCTTCGGGGCTTTCAGATGCTGTTTATCCACCCATTCATTATGTGAAGGAGGAAAGTCTTTCCACATCACTAGAAACTGAGTTTTATTTCTATGTATTCTGGAGTCCAAAATGTCTCGAATTTCATAATGCTGGTGACCGTCTATCATCAGTGGTGCAGGGGCATCAGGCTGAAGCTTGCGAAGATGAGATGAGCGCTCAGGTTTCAGTAGGTGAACATGGAACACTGGGTACAAACGACGGTAGGTTTTCGGTAGATCCAGACGAACGGAAACCGAACTGATTATCTTAGTTATAGTGAATGGACCAACAAACTTAGGGCCCAATTTCTTGCATTTTTGCGGACTGTCCAAATGCTTAGTAGAGACGAACACCCTATCTCCAACCTTGTAAGCTGGTGGAGATGCTCGTTTTCTATCGGCATATAACTTATGCGATTGATGCGCATCCTCTAAAGTTTTCCTTATGACCGGCCACACCGAAGACAATTTAGTGGACCAATCTGCTAGAGAGGGAATTGCGGGTGAGTCGTGTGGCAACTCAGGTATGGGTACAAAGTCCTGACCATAAATGATTTTAAATGGGGTCATACCTGTACTTGAATGAACAGAGTTATTATAAGCCACTTCGGCATGTATCAGAAGGTCAGCCCAGTCGTCCTGTTGAAAGTTTATGAAACAACGTAGGTATTGTTCTAATACAGAATTGGCCCTCTCACAAGCCCCATTCGTCTGCGGGTGGTAGGAGGAGCTTAAGCCCTGGGAGGAGCCAATCAATTTCAAAAATTCCTTCCAAAAGTGCGACGTAAATTGACTACCTCTATCCGATATGATACGCTTAGGAACACCGTGCAAATGATAAATATGATTCAGGAACAGTTTAGCCAACGACTTGGAAGACGGAAGTTTGGGACAAGGTACAAAGTGAACTTGCTTGGAGAAAAGATCCGTAACTACCCAGATCACAGTATAGCCCTGGCTGCTTGGAAGGTCAACAATAAAGTCCATCGAAATCTCCTTCCAAGGAGCCTCTGGCTTTGCTACAGCTTGGAGGAGACCATGGGGTTTCCCTGGTGCACGCTTAGAAGCAGCACAAATAGGACAGCTGGCGATATAAGACTCAACGTCTCTTTTGAGGCAAGGCCACCAAAACTGGCGTTTAACCAGATGTATAGTTTTAACGAAACCGAAGTGTCCGGCCAGTCGCGAGTTGTGTGCCCGTTGCAACACAAAAGGCCGTATGGTAGCAGGGACATAAATCTTTGATCCAATCCAAGGTAGATCATCCCTGATAGTGCAGTCAGTCGAATGTGCAGAATACCATTCATCAGTAAGTAGTTCTGATTTAATCCTAGCAATCAGTTCAATAGGTGGGTCAGCCTGGACAGCGGACTGACCCCTGGTCGAAACGGGAGAGGCCATCAACGTAAGTGGCATCACGGGTTGCACAACCGTGAGTTTAGAAACGTCATATTGGGGCAGTCTGGAAAGTGCATCAGCCATGAAATTCTTTCCTCCAGGAATGTATTTGAGACTGAAGTTGAAACGATGGAAGTAATGTGCCCAACGTAGTTGTTTTGGGGACAATTTGCGGGATGATGTGAGAGCTTCCAGGTTCTTGTGGTCAGTCCAAACCTCAAACGGATGAGGGGCCCCTTCAAGAAAATGACGCCAGGTCATGAGGGCCCAACGGACAGCAAATGCTTCTTTTTCCCAAATAGCCCATCTGCGTTCAGTATTGGACAATTTACGAGAAGTGTAGGCACAAGGTTGCAGCTGGCCATGTTGGTTTAGTTGCAATAGGACAGCCCCTACAGCTACATCGCTGGCGTCAGCCTGAACAACGAACGGGGAGTTGACGTCAGGATGCTTCAGGACAGGCTCAGCTGCAAATAAGCGTTTAAGTTTTTCAAATGCGGCCTGGCACTCCATGGTCCAGTTTAGGGGAGTGCCAGGTCGAGGTTTGCCTTCTCCCTTTGTCTTGAGCAGATTTGTGATGGGTAACGCAATGCTAGCGAACGAAGGTATAAACTGGCGGTAAAAGTTAGCAAAACCCAAAAAACTTTGCAGTTGTTTAGAGTGCGGGGGGGCGCCCACTCTGTGACAGCTTTCACCTTTGCAGGATCCATTTCGATCCCCTCTGAGGAAATGCGATAACCCAAATAATCAATTTTTTCCTGGTTAAACTCACATTTCGATAATTTAGCATAAAGTTCGGCAGCGCGGAGTTTTTGCAAGACGGAACGGACAAGTTTAACATGTTCATCACGTGTTTGTGTGTACACGACTATGTCATCAAGATAAACGATCACGCCCTTGTACAGGTGCTCGTGGAGAACTTCATTGATCAGTTGCATGAATACAGAAAGAGCTCCTTGTAGACCAAAAGGTAAAACCTTAAACTGGAAGCAACCTAACGGGCAGTTGAAGGCAGTTTTCCATTCGTCACCCTCTTTAATTCTTACTCTATAGTAAGCTTCCCTCAAATCAAGTTTAGTAAAATTTTTGCCTGTAGCAAGGTGAGCCAGCATGTCTTTCATTAGCGGGAGTGGGTAGACATTGTGCTCGCAAATCGCATTAAGGTAAGAGTAGTTTTGAACCAAACGAAGAGTGCCATCTTTCTTCTCTCTAAACATCACTGGCGCGGCCACTCGTGGTCTGGCGGGCTCAATGAAACCCCTGTTTAGATTTTTGTCGATGAATTTGTGAAGCTCATCCATTTCACGGGGTGTCATAGAGTAAAGGCGAGGCTTAGGGAGTTGCACTCCTGGGAGAAAATCGATCGAGCAATCCGTGGCTTGATGAGGAGGAAGAGAATCGCAAGACTTTTCACTGAAAGCATCTTTAAGATCCCAATATTCTTCAGGAATCTTCACCCGGAATGATCTCAGGTGTTGGCAGGGCTATTGTGGAACCCGCAGGCTCTTTAATTGGTGTTAGATCAAGGGGTTTCTCATCAGTGGGACCTGGGATTGCAGAGGGATGTTCAGGTAGTATTAAAGGGATACGCACCCATCCTTCCTTCCAGTTAATTAGAGGATTCCATTTACGTAGCCAGTTAATCCCTAAAATAACAGCATTATCAGCAATGGGGGCCACAATAAAGTTAATGGTTTCATTATGAGTCTCACCAATAGAAACCTGAATTGGTTCAGTAACATAAGATGCAGGATTTCCCCCGGCTACAGAGCCATCCATTTGGCAGAATGCGATCGGCACCTTTAAATTTTTTAAATGAAAACCCATGTCTTGAACAAGTTCCTGACTGATTAGACAGCGTGAGCAACCGGAGTCTATTAGAGCCTGTACGTTGCAATTGCGGCCACTAGATGGGGCTAAAAGTTTTAAGGGAATATAAAGGGGCCCAGAGCGGGGACTTACCCAGTTATCGTCGGAGGAGGCGGAGTCCCTCTCCCAATCATCGACTTGCTCGTTGTGTTGATCACCGCCAGAGAGGTCCAGTGGCTCCATTCCACTCATCGCCGGTTTATTGCGCACGCTCGGAGCTTTAGTAGGCCTTCTAGCCTCAGTAGAAGAATGTGGGCGTGGTGATTGTTTCAATCTGCAGTTGTTAGCCCAGTGCCCCTCCTTCCCGCAGTGAAAACAAGCGCCGGGACGTGTTGAAGTTGATTTACCCCCTCCCATTTGCTTATGGAGATCTTTATCTAAGGTTCGGGGCCTGGGACTTTCACTGTGCCTTTTTTTTTCAAAATGGGTTGGAGGTTCCGAATGGGTCTAATCGAGCTCCACATCGCCAGCGAGCTGAAACCAACCCTCTAAGGAATCTGGCCTGTGTCGGTTAACGCATGTCTGATAGATGGCCTGGTTCAGCCCCTCCGTGTAGACATCCATCAAAGCCCTGTTACTCCACCCTATCATATAGACCGAAAGTTCTTGAAAAATTTGCGTATATTCCTGAACAGACATATCTCCCTGGCGCAGGTTTCTCATTTTGATTCTTGCTTTTCTCTCAATGCGGGGGTCTTCAAATCATCTTCTAAGGGCCGTCATAAAATTTTCAAAGTCCCGCAACAGGGGTGAGTGACTATTATGCAGAGAAACCAGCCATCTAGCAGCTTTGTTCTCCAGAGCCAATGATACAATTCTAATTTTATCATCTTCAAAATCATCCGCATATTGTTTAACAAAATTGCTAACATGAAGCAAAAAGAACCCTAAATCCTCAGGGTTTCTATCAAACTTAATGCCCAAGGGAGGGAGTTTTGCCGGCCGGCGAGGGGGAGGGGTTGGAATTCCTCTTTGTGAATCTCTGAGGGGTTCCGCAGGGGGGGGAGGGGTTGCTCCTCTGGTTTCTCGGGCAGTGGTTGCTTCTTGTTGTTTTAACTCTTCACTCTCCAGAGAGTGCCCCCCCCCAGAGTTTATCCAGGGTCTCCCTCTTGTCTGCCTGACAGAGTAAATCATTTGCCATCTGCCTTAAATCCTTCTCCTCCCTTAGGAGTTCCTTTATAGAGGGGTTTGGTTGGGGACGGCGGCGTCTGGTGGTGGTCACCCCCGAGCCTATGTCTCCCGTTAGCCCCACTCCCTCTGACCAGCGATGCTGTTGTAATGCTTCTTCGGGCTTTGGCTCTATATTTAGGCTTGCTAAAAAGTCCATCACTGACCTCGAATCCTCCTTTTGAACTGCGATATTGGAAGCGGCCTCTCCCGTGGCAGCTCCTAGCAGCTCCTCTTTGGTAGGTTCCGACATCAGGTTGTGATTTGTAGTGTCTTCCTGCTTAAATGTTAGGGCTCATTTCTTCGAGTACTCAAGAAAGACCACACTTAAACATAGTTTGGAATGAATAAGGTTACTTTTACTGAATACAGAAGATCAACGAACCAAGGTAAAGCAGGAAGTGACTAGTTTAGGCGCGAAGAGTGATTATTAAAGCTTAAGCCCACCCCAATAGCCCTAAACCCCCCCCCCAGCAGTGTCCAATGCACTTTCGTCTCTGACATCAAGTGGGCAATACATCCAACGCCATCATCAGCATGGAATGTGATACCGTTAGAACAGAGATAACACCGGCCCGTACCATCTTCCACCAGCACTCATAGTTGACCCCGAGTTCCCACCCTCCCCATTTCCATGGCAGCCAAGCAGCATAGTGAAGACAGAGCGAAGGCTGACACCGCTACATTAATATATCCAATATTAATCATGTAAAATCTATAAATGCAAGATTTTATGATGTAGTATGCTTATAGATATTGGAAGAAGATATCCTTTCTGCCAAATTCTTAATTCATAAGAAAAATTAAAACTCTTCTAAGATCTATACATACGGTTTGAGACCTCTCAGAACTGGAGCTTTTTCCTCAAAACAGACCGCATCATCAAATACTTAAACTTTCCTTTCCCAATTTTCTCACTTCAGATTCAAGTTTTCTTGACCTTTACTTAGTTCAAATGGTGAGGATAATAATCCTTGCGTTAGTCCTTACAATAAACTTTTACTGGGATCCTTTTAATAAATTTTGAGATAATCCATAAATAACAAAGTTCTCTCCTACTTTAGCATCAAACTTAAATGAAACTTTTGCTAGGCTAAAATGAAGCAAATAAAGACAGTTTCCTCCAAGCTATCAATTCAAAGCAAATCTTGCAATACTGAAGAGTATTCATAGATTCTCTAGCCTCACCATTTTCTTCATTCTTAGCAATGAGAAATGAAATTACATAAAATTATAGCAGAGGTGGGTTCCTACCGATACAGTATGGTTTGGCCGAATAGGTGGACATGTGACCGTACCGGTTCTATCCTCGGAGGCACCATCTTGATTTTCTGTTCTGCACATATGCAGAGAAATCTTCATTGAAAAAATGTATTTTCCCCCTTTCTAAATGTTGTACACAAGTGCAAAACTTTTCAGGCACCAAACTTATAGTAATGGCGGCAGGAACACACCCCTGGATTATAGTATTATTCTCTTAACAAGAATAAAACTCTCAAGGTGACATTAATATAGGATACCCCCAGTTTAAGAAATTTGCTAAGGGAAAACAAGCCTACTAGAAGACACAATGTTTTTGAAAATAAAATAAATTTTGTTTAGAAGATATAATAGAAGCATATATGATTTTGACCGGACACAGGTAAGAGCCCATTTACGGACTTACATTGTGGCGCTGAGAGTGGCCAAACGCCATCATTGCGCCACTCTCATAGCATCCGCAGATAACCGCCCTGCCGCCCTGTTTAGGGTGACCCGCTCCCTCCTTCAACAGAGGGTGCGGGAAGCCCCGTTACAGGGTAGAGCAGAGGAATTTGTGTCTTATCTGCAGGAGAAAACCACTCAGATACAGAATGAGTTAGCCCCCATTGCTGGTCCAGTGGAATGCCGCGAGGCGGATCTTGTTTGGGAGGAGTTTGACTCCGTTGCTTCCGATGATATGGACAGGTTACGTGGGCGACTGCGAGCCACCACATGTTTATTGGACCCGTGTCCCTCCTGGCTTGTACTGGCATCCTGGGAGGTGACACGAGGCTGGCTCCAAGAGGTTATCAACGCATCCTTGAGTGAGGGTTCCTTGCCTGCTTCCCTAAAAGAGGCTATGGTGAGGCCCCTCCTTAAGAAGCCCTCTTTGGATCCAGCTCTTTTAAACAACTACCGTCCAGTCTCCAACCTTCCCTTTTTGGCGAAGGTTGTTGAGAGTGTGGTGGCACAACAGTTTCCCCGTCACCTGGAGGAAGTTGATTATCTAGACCCGCGCCAGTCCGGCTTTCGGGCCGGGCATAGCACCGAGACGGCACTGGTCGCGTTGGTCGATGATCTCTGGAGGGCCAGAGATGGGGGTTGTTCCTCCATCCTGGTCCTATTAGACCTCTCAGCGGCTTTCGATACCATCGACCATGGTATCCTATTGCATCGGCTGGGGGGGTTGGGGGTGGGAGGCACCGTGTTACGGTGGTTCTCCTCCTACCTCTCTGGCCGATCGCAATTTGTGTTGGCAGGAGGGCAGAGGTCGACCTCGAGACCCCTCACATGTGGGGTGCCTCAGGGGTCGGCCCTCTCGCCCCTCCTGTTCAACACATATATGAAGCCGCTGGGCGAGATCATCCGTGGTTTTGGGGTAGAGTATCATCTCTACGCTGATGATACTCAGCTGTATATATCTACCCCAAACCACCCCAACGATGCCGTAGCGGTGATGTGCCAGTGCCTGGAAGCCGTGCGGATCTGGATGGGAAGTAACGGACTCAGGCTCAACCCGACCAAGACCGAGTGGCTGTGGTTTCCGGCTGCCCGATTCAACCAGATGATTCCATCTCTGGCCATAGGGGGCGAACATCTTGCCCCTGTGGATGGGGCGCGCAACTTGGGTGTCCTCCTGGATATCCGGCTGTCCATGGAAGATCAAGTGACAGCCGTGGCCAGGAGGGCGTTTTACCAGGTCCGCCTGGTACGCCAGTTGCGCCCCCTATTGGATCGGGACGCCCTTCGCACAGTCACTCATGCTCTCGTGACATCCCGACTGGATTATTGCAACTCTCTCTACATGGGGCTCCCCTTGAGGTGCACCCGGAGGCTTCAGTTGGTCCAGAACGCAGCCGCGCGAGCAATTATGGGCACCTCTAGGTTTGCCCACGTAACACCACTCTTACGCGAGCTGCACTGGCTACCTGTCGTCTTCCGGGTGCGCTTCAAGGTGTTAATTATCATCTTCAAAGCGCTCCATGGCTCGGGACCTAGTTACCTGCGGGATCGGATCCTGCCTCATACATCCTCACGGCCGATTCGCTCCCACAGAGAGGGACTTCTCCGGGTGCCGTCCACTAGACTTTGTCAGCGGGCGACGCCCAGGGGAAGGGCCTTCTCTGTGGCGGGCCCAGCCCTCTGGAACGACCTTCCCCCCGATATTAGGACAACCACGGACCTCCGCTCCTTCCGCTTAAAATTAAAGACACACTTTTTTTGCCTGGCCGGCCTTGGGTAGTCTCTTTTTAGGTTAGGGGTTTTAGGGGTAATTTTTAGTTTAGTTTATGGGTTTTAGCGCAGGAATAATTTAATTCACTTTTAATTTTGTAGTTTGTATTCTGTATTTTGTTATTTGTATTTTTAATTGCCTGTGCCCCGCCTCGAGTCCCCTTGGGGAGAGAGAGCAGGATATAAAATTAAATTATTATTATTATTATTATTTTAAAAAAGACAAGATTATATGATCTTTGGTATTACTGAATATATTTTTATTACTATATTTATGAATAGACCCTAATTTATAAATAGATAAATGAGCACAAACCTTATTGTGTTCATTTAAAAATACTGAATAACCATCATAGAGGAACACATATATTCAAGACAGGATATAAGAACAGGTTTGTTTAAACACCAAGCTAAGATTCAGAACTGACCTTATTCAATCAACATTTTTTTTAAATGTTCTTTGACCTGAAACAGAAGAAATATAAAATTCATGCTCGCAAAATTAAAAAGTGGGTATATATATTTATTTACAAAGACATACATACATACACACATACCATACATACATACACATACACACACACACCGTGTTTCCCCTGAAAATACGACTTCCGAAAGTAAATCCTAGCTTGATTTTTTAAATATGCGCCCAATATAAGCCCTATCCCCCAAATCTGAATCTGAAAGTTTTCAGGTTTTCCCCACCCAAAAGAAAGCTCAAGCCCCTGCCCAGCACTCATATGTCCATCACATGATCCAAGCAAGCAAGCAAGATGACCTTAACTTTCTCAGAAATAGTGTTATTTTGACTATATATCATACACACTCTATATAATCCCCCCTCCCACCGTAGAAAATGTGGCAAGCCTGAAGGTCCAAATGTAAAATATGGCTTCCAGGTCTGACAGGCCATCCCCCTCAGCAGAAAAATGTATTATGTAATGAGAGTAATGCAGGGGGTTAATATACAACTAACCATCTCTCCTCACCCACCCAGGGGGACCCTTTGCCTTGTCATGATATTTGTCATGGAATTGGTTAACCAATTTGTCTGCTTTCACATCCTAACTCTTTACCCAGGTAGCTTCAGACAAAGGGTACCCTTTCCAATGAACTAAATACTGTAAATGGCCCCTTTAGTCTAGAATCTAAAGTTTTCTTCACTTCATAATGAGTTTCTCCTTGTACCACTATAGGAGGAGAATGTGGCTGGGTCTGAGGTCTTAATCCAGACCCAAGGGCTGGTTTTAGTAGGTTACAATGAAAAACAGGATGTACTTTTCCTAGAATGCTGGGGAGACTAAGTTGAACTGTCACTAGATTAATTAGTTTCACTATTGGGAAATGACTCAAAAACTTAGGTCCTAGTTTTTTGCTAGGCAGCCTCAACTGTATGTATTATGTTGATAGGAAACTCCCACACAGAAGGGGGGTTGAAGTGAGGGGTGCTGATCTGCCTGCTTTTTATACTCTTCAGCAGGTTCTGCCAGCGCTTTCTTAGTATTTTCCCACCCCTTTTTCAGAGAATCCATCCACAAAGACATTGAAGAGGGGCGTTCTCTAGGCAGTTCAGGCATGGGGACAAATTCCATGCCACTGGTAACTTGGAAAGGAGTCAATCTGGTGCTGCTATGCAAGCTGCTATGTTGTAAGCCTCTTCTGCAAACGGTAACAGGTCTGACCAATTTTTTTGTTGGTAATCCACATAGTAACATATATATTGTTCCACCATTGCATTCGCTCATTCCACTGCACCATTCGTACTCTGATGAAAAGTCGAACTAAGTCCTTGTGTGGATCCGATGGATCTCAGGAATTCCCTCCAGAATTTGGCTGTAAATTGGACTCCTCGGTCAGAGATGATTTGCCAGGGTACTCTGTGCAGTCGGTAGGTGTGTTTGAGAATAGCATAGCTAGCTTCATTGCTGAAGGCAGTCCAGAGCAACAGTAAAGTGGGCTTGCTTGGAAAATAAATCAATTATTGTCCAAATTATGGTGTTACCCCCACTTTCTGGGAGCTCAACTATAAAGTCCATTTCTTCCCAAAAAATAGAAATAGAAATAATAGAAATAGAATAGAATTCTTTATTAGCCAAATGTGATTGGACACACAAGGAATTTGTCTTTGGTGCATATGCTTTCAGTGTACATAAGGAGAATAACATACATTCATAAAGAATAAAAAGATACAACACATGGTGATAGTCAAGGTTACTAATAAGCTACATAAGTGGCTGTCAGTTTGTCTTGGCTGGGGTCAGTTGACCGCCTGGTTTGACTTCTAGTAGTAACATGTGTCACCAGTTGTGCGGGAGGAGTGATGGCGTGGACCACTTCCTCCCAGCAGCTGTCAAATTGCGGCTTTCTTGACAAGGGATCTACTAACAGGTTTTTTTCCTGCCAGGATGTACTTTAGTTTGAATTTGAATCGTCTGAAGTACTGTGCCCAGCGGACTAGTTTTCTGGGGGTTTGCAGAGCTTTGAGGTTTTTGTGATCAGTCCAGACCTTGAAAGGCACTTCCCCCCCCTCAGGAAATGTCTCCATGAGAGCAGGGCCCAGCAGACTGTGTAAGCTTTCTTCTCCCAAATGGCCCATCGTCTCTCGGTGGCAGTGCTTTTTGAACACATAGGCACAAGACAGGAGTTGTCCTATTGGATCCCTTTGCAGGAGCATTGTTGCCACGGCTATGCCACTGGCATCTGCTTAAGAACATAAGAATAGCCTTGCTGGAAGAGGCCACAGCCCATCCAGTCCAGCATTCTGTCTCACACAGTGGCTCACCATTTGCTTCAGGGTATTCCCAAGCAGATGTCTTCACTACTTGTATTATGAATTGTTGCTGTGGATCCAGATACTGAAAAATTAAGTCAAAAAAGAGCCTTTTTAACTTTTCAAAGGCTTTTTGAGAGTCCATTGTCCAAGCAAGCCACTGGCTTGGCTTCAGCTTCATCAATGGGGATCTTGTTTTCAACAGTTGTTAGGGGCAGGGCAACCTCCACAAAAGCTGGGATAAATTGCCTGTCAAAGTTAGCAAACCCCAGGAAGCTCTGAAGTTATCTGTGAATCCATGGGGGCTGCTGGTTGAGCACTGCTTTTACTTTTCCCGGGTCCATTTCAACCCCTCTGCTGGATACCCAGTAGCCTAGGTAATCTAGGGAAGTCTTGTGGAAGTCACACTTTGACAGCTTTGCGCAAAGCTTGGTGGTAAGTTTTTTCATACTTGCCATACCAGATTTACATGTTCTTCAAAGGTTTTGCTGAATATAAGAATGTAATCTAGATAAATGAGGACCCCTTTGTAAAGGTGCTCATGCAGCACTTCATTAATTAATTGCATGAAGACTATGGGGGCTCCTTGAAAACCAAAAAGCATGACTTTAAATTGGAAGCTATCGAGCAGGCAATTGAATGCAGTTTTCCATCCACCTCCCTCTCAGATTCTTATGGAGTAATATGCTTCTCTTAAATCCAACTTGCTGAACACCTTGCCCTTGGACAAGTGATTCAGCATGTCCTTCATGAGGGAAGGTAGATGTTCTCCATGCACATGGCATTAATTCCACGAAAATCAATGCAGTCTCATTCCCCCATCTTTTTTTTTTCTTTGAAGAGGACCAGGGCTGCTACTTTGCAGGCTGGTCCCACACTAGGTTGGCGTTGATGTATTTTCTCAGTCCCTCCATTTGTTTAGGGGTCATGGAGTACATCTTAGATTTGGGTAGTTTAGCCACTGGTATAAATTCTATCGTGTAATTGGTCAGGTGATGAGGGGGGAGGAAGTTGCAGTCTTTTTCAGTGAAAACCCCTGCTAGGTCTCAGTACTCTTTTGGTACTTGCTGACTGCCGTGTAGCTCATCAGGGGCTGCAGGCCGTAGGGGTCGTGGTCTCTAGATAATGGTCCGGTCTTATGGGTGGCAGGGGTCCAATGCCATTGGTTAATTTTCTATAACCATCCTCCCATTTGATGGTTGGACCCCACTTGTCTAGCCATGCAAGCCCTAATATGATCAACTCAGTCATTTTGGGGGATATGACAAATTGGATGAGCTCTCAGTGGCGGCCCATCTCCAGCCTGATGAGTTTGGTGACTAAAGTAGCAGGGGCCCTGCCAATTAGCATGCCATCAATATGATCAAAGCAGATGAGGTGAGCAAGGGGTCTCGTATGTATGCCTAACTGCGCAACTATGGGGAGGCTGATTAGGCATTGAGTGCAGCCTGTGTCAATAACAGCCTCTACGTCCCCGTTGAATCCCATCTCTGGTACTACTATTTTGGTTTTGATAGTGAAGGGCGGTTGACTGCACTTACCATTGGGTTGTCATTACCGCTATTTTCACCCGCAGGGGCTGGAGAAACTTCACCGTCTGGAGTTCCCTCGACTTCATTGGGAAAAAGTGGAACCTCTGCAGTCTGCTTGGCAAGTCGTCCTTTATCAGGCGGTGTCCTGGCTGTGGCTGGAGGTTGAGCTTGGGGAACCGGACTGGGTCCAACCACTCTGAAGCCCAGTGCCTGTGTTGGCGACACCGGTACCTGTTGACAGTCCTGGATGGTGTGGAGGTCAGCGCCTCAGCTTTCTTCACCTGGGCCCAGCATCCCAGGGGTCTCCTGGCTGGCTTTTCCATGGTTGGCTTCCTGTGGGGGTGGATTTCCAGGTCTAAAATGACAGCTATGTTATACCACGTCTGTATGTGGTCCGGTACTCCCCTGATGCCACAGGCTTGTCTGAGATTTGGGTCCAGGGCCTCCTTAAAAATATGCACTAGGAGGCGTTCTGGCCAGTCCTTTAGTTTTCCAGCCAGCCTCTGAAATTCCCAAATTAGTTCTTTTACTGGTCAGCTGGCTTGTTTCAATTCCTTAATCTGAGCCTCAGCTTCCCCTTAATTTAATTTAATTTAATTTAATATTTAAATTTCTATACCGCCCTTCCCCCTTCCGGGACTCAGGGCGGTATACAGGCAGCAGTAAAATCACAAATAAAAACATAGAAAACAATTAAAAACCTATTAAAATACATTAGATAATGAGTAGCCTGTCTAAAACCTGTTAAAATCCCTACTAAAACCATATAAAACTAAAACGTTTAAAACTATGCCAATTTAAAAACTATGCCAGGCCGGCCGCTCGAAATAAGGGGGTCTTCAAAGCCCGACGGAAGAGGCATAGGTCTGTGATTGTCCGTAGGTCAGGGGGTAGGTCATTCCAGAGGGCGGGGACTGCCACAGAGAAGGCTCTCCCCCTGGGGGTCGCCAGCCGACATTGCCTGGCCGACGGCACCCTGAGGAGGCCCTCTCTGTGGGAGCGAACTGGACGGTGGGAGGTATTTGGTAGCAGGAGGCGGTCTTGCAGATAGCCAGGTCCCTTGCCATGGAGCGCTTTAAAGGCGGTTACTAATACCTTGAAGCGGAAAGCCACAGGCAGCCAGTACAGGAGAGGTGTCACGTGGGAGCATCTAGACGCTCCCAGAATCCCCCGCGCGGCCGCATTCTGAACTAGCTGGAGCCTCCGGGTGGACCTCAAGGGAAGCCCCATGTAGAGAGCATTACAATAGTCCAGGCGGGAGATGACGAGGGCTTGAGTGACCGTGCGTAAAGCGTCACGATCCAGAAAGGGACGCAACTGGCATTATCAGGCAGACCTGATAAAAAGCCCCCCTGGCCACGGCCGTCATGTGGTCTTCTAGAGACAGCCAAGAATCCAGGAGGAAACCCAAGTTGCGTGTCCTCTCTGCAGGGGCCAATGACTCGCCCCCAATAGCCAGAAATGGTACCAACTGGCTATATTGTGACGCCGGAAGCCACAGCCACTCGGTCTTGGATGGGTTGAGTCGGAGCCTGTTTCTCCCCATCCAGACTCGCACGGCCTCCAGACATCGGGACATATCTTCAACGGCATCATTGGAGTGGTCCAGGGTAGAGATGTACAGCTGAGTATCATCAGCGTACTGATGGAACTCTACCCCGAAACCACGGATGATCTCACCCAGCAGCTTCATGTAGATGTTAAACAGGAGAGGCGAGAGGACCAACCCCTTGATAGGCAATGTTGCTCAATCTACTCCGCATCAGCCAGACGAACTTGTCGGCATCTTCTACCTCAGGGGCTTTTTCATTATGGAGCTCAGCTATCCATTTTGACACCTCCCCTTCGTTCATGTCATTCGAGATGGCAGAAATCAATTCCCAATGAGTATTGATTCCCATATTGGTCGATTTGGGCCCAGACTCAGTTGAGAAGGTAGGCTAGTTTCCCAGGGGTCACCCAGAACTGTGGAGGAGAAATGGCTGATGGGGCCTGTTGCTGGACCTGCACAGGTTGCTGATCGGGCACTTCTATGGGGCAACGACTGGCGACTGGAAAGGGCCAAGCAGTTGGAAAGGCATTGGTTGCTGGATTGGAGCCGGCGTCCACTGGAACTGCACCCACCCTTGGCCTGATTGGAATGCCCACCCAGGTGGGATCTTGCTTGCTGGGGGTAGTCCAAAGACTGGTTGTGGAGATGGAGTAGGGAGACCCCAGAAGCCCTGTTGTGGACCCAGCATCCCTCAACCAGGCTGATTTAGCAAGCCCAGTGGTTGGATCATCTGCATTCCAACCACTGGGCTTGCTGGAGCCACGGAGCTTGACTGGAGCCACAGCTGGTCTGGTACAAGGTGTGAGGTTGTGGACCGAGCCACTCTGTGCCGAATGGAAAGAAGCTGAGGCTCCACTCCATTATGCTGCAATTTCTTGGCGGGAAGGTGATCGTAGGCTATACCAAGGTCCACCTGGACTGCTTGGTGCCAAGGGGTTGAGTAGTGTGCTCACACCGAGTTGGCCAAACTGCTCCAGGAGACCGGCCAGCAATTGGCTGGGCAACGGTGGCAGAAATCCCCATTCCCCAAAATGTGTCTGTTCTGGCACTCTCCACTTGAAGGTCAAGGCTTGTCCCGCACACACTTGTGGTTCCAATAGCTTCTCCTGGAGGAGGGTAATTCCCGTGCCTTTGCTTTGCAGGCTGAAAACTTTGCTCAGGTGCTGGCTCCTTGCATCGGGCTCCTAGCTGGAGTTCCTTTTCTGCGGCTCCTGCTGCCTCTACCACAGCTTGGGAAGGGTAATACATAGTCTCAACATGAGTCGCTGAGTCTAATGGCTTCCAGGTCTGACAGAAATTTCTGAAGGCCTCTGACAGTGAAAAGGAGGCCAAGTGAGGTGAGTCAGTGGACAACATCCCTCCCCCCAAAAATAAGACCTGGTGCCTTTTTAGTGGAAAAAAATATAAGATAGTGTGTTATTTTTTGGGAAAGATGATAAACAAACAAACAAACAAACAAACATACATACATACATACATACATACATACATACATACATACATACAGTACGTGTGTGTCGCATCACCATATTTAAAATTGGTACCCTTTCAATATCTGGCCTCCGGTTCTTCTTCTCATGCAGACATGGGGAAGCAATTGAATACATATGTTCAATTGAGTTGATATTCCAATTGCTGATTTTTTTATCAACATAATCTTCAATAGTTTTTTCTTCATCTTCAATTTCCTCTTTGATCGACAGCTGAATGGAGCAGCAAAGTATTAAAATAGTATTACTTAATAATATAGGAATTCCATAAGGAAGGAAGAAAAATAGATTGTTCTTGTGAATTGATTAAATGGAATAAAGCAAGCTGAGATTTTATGGTAGGATTTATCGTGGATGAATCTGCATTGGATAATATACTGGGGTCAAGGGGTGTTAAGGGATGGGTTATGCTTTGATATGTATGTTGGGTGCCTAAATATTTCATTCTTTGCTTGACTTTCGCTGCAGTCTTATCATAATCAGTAAAAGTAACCTTAAACTTTCAAAATGGGTTTAAGCGTGGTCTTTCTTGAATTATGATGGAAGCAGTCCTGACAGATGGGGCAATGGTAGAGGTCATGTTTATATCACCCTATTTATAGGTCATCTTGTACATTCATTCCAAGAAGAGCTGTTGAGTGCCCCTACCCTATGAGGTTAAAGGAGTAGGAACCCCTATATTATCGAATGCAAATAAGTAACTAAAATAAACTAAATAAAGTTTTCAGATTTCCATGTTATGTTTTGCTTAGATCCTGATAAAACTTTTTCTATCCTATTTTTCACAATATTATAGGCTCCCATCTTCTGGAGGAATATTTTTAAGTTAAATGGACAGGTATATTTCAATAACATTAAGCATTAGCTGCCTTATCTGAACTTGCATATTTTTATCTTACTTAGAATAGAATAAGCTTAAAGGGACCTTGGAGGTCTTCTACTCCAGCCCCCTGCTCAAGCAGAAGAACCTATACCAATTTAGATAAGCAACTGCTAGACTCTTCTTAAAAACCTTTAGACATGAAGCACCCACAATTTCTGAACGCAAGCTGTTCCACTGGTTAATTGTGCTCATTTTGTGAGACCGTTTCTCTTTAATTCCAGGTTGCTTCTATCTTTGATTAGTTTCCAACCATTTAACATCTTCATAATTTTTATTGATAAGAAATTATTATCTTCAAATTAAGATAATGCCCACAGTTTCCTGATTCATATTCAGATACATCTTTCTTCAGTTTCCAAAAGGAATCAAGAAACTGCTTTATTCTATGACTTGATACTTCTGGTATTACCAAAGAATCAACAGAAACACACTGTCACACTGGTTCTTATACCTGCATGGATCTAACTTTAAAATAAACCAGTATAAGGGCAAAAGTTTTTTTTTTTAATTCCCCAATATTGGCATTACAAATATTTCACTTCAATCCCTGTTTTAACTACAACTTGTTAAATAAGGTACAAGCAAATCATAATACAACTTAGGACAATATGTGAATTTGGCAAATGTTAGCTTCTACCAAAATCTGTCAAACCCACTGAAGCAGTAGATCAGCCTTTCTTAGCCTTGTGCCCTCCAAAGATGCTGAACTTCAGCTGGCATGGCACTGAAACTGACACATGAAACTATATATATAAACATACCAGTAACTGGGGGTCCCGATTTTCATCCATAGGACTAAGCCCAGTTATTATTTCGAGTAATACCTGGAAATAGGTGAAAACTAATAAGTGAAATAGATGTCACAGGTTTTCACCAAATATCACTGTACAACAATCAATGAAAAAAGTTACTATTTTATTTCACTGAGAGATACTCAACTACCTTAGCAACAAAGTGAGTGAACTTTGATACAATTCCATAAAGACTTAGTTTATAACTACTGATCAAAAGTGTATCTATGAATATATGAAAAAACTGCATTTTCAAAATCTCTGTATGGCTATCAACAGACCCAGGATTACATCAGAAACCTTTTCAAATTCTACATTTCATAGAGGGGGATTTGAAGCCTTTTCATGATAAAACCAATATTTAAATAAGTAAATATCTGATACCTGCCTGAAAAAGAAATATTATTTGACTACTGTATCCCCTCTGACCCCTAGGAGTCAGCCTCTTAGGAAAAACTCTGGCTTATGATAAAATAATGGGAATTCATTAAAGCCCATTCATGACGTTCTTAGTCATGAAGAAAAATGAAGTCTGTCTTCAAAAGCAAGGCAATTCAACAACAATTCAGACACTGGTATTAAAGGAAACCTGGAGTTAAATTTAGTTGTGCACTGGAGCATCCCAAAGTTGGAAAACAAAGTGCA
Organism: Rhabdophis nuchalis; assembly: GCA_039707465.1. Lineage (NCBI taxonomy): Eukaryota > Metazoa > Chordata > Lepidosauria > Squamata > Natricidae > Rhabdophis > Rhabdophis nuchalis. The sequence goes on from CM077648.1 coordinate 70,449,221, forward strand.
GTTTTTAAGCTAACAATAATTTCTCATTAGGCAAGATGGTTTAAGAAACAGAAAGGGAAAGGAAGGGAAAACAACCCTCATTTACTGACATTTTAAAAAAATAGCAACTTACCACGCCAAAACTGAAGATATCCGATTTAGGAGTTATCTCCCCTCTTAATGCCTCTGGAGCCATATAAGCTGCTGTCCCAACTATTCTATCTGTTAGAATAGTGTGTGTAAATCTTACCGATGCTCTTGCAAGCCCAAAGTCAGAAAGTTTTGGTACAAATGTTTCTGTTAGTAAGATATTTGCACTGGGGGAAAAATAGTAAGCTAAAAGTTATTTTTTGTCCTCTCCCTGAAAGAGAGCCAATATATCAAACAGAAAAAACAGCTGGTTGAATCCAAATGTTGGGGAACCTTTCTGGAATTCATTTCACAAGGAACTCAAATGAAAGGGGTAGATCTTATAGCTTTTTTATCCTACTGCCACCCTTTAGAATGCTTTTCACAGAAATTAATTTTACATGTTCTACCTTTTAACATCTCGATGAATGTGGTTATTTTCATGCAAGAAGGCAATTCCATTTGATGTCCCAAACGCAATGTTGCATCTTGTGTCCCATGGTATTGGTGAAGAGTTGTCCTTTATAAACAGCGAGAGTAGAAAAATCTCAGTACTTTATTGGGGTCACTTATTTTATTCAATAAAATTAAACTAACAAAAGAAGAAAAACAAAATTGAGAACATTCCATTCCCAAGAACAAGCAACACTGACCAATTAAATAACTTTTGATTTTCAAGATAAGCTGCTGCTTATAAATTTGGATTTATTTTCTCATGTCAGTGATTCCATGAATTGAAAGGCCATATTTAGCAATTTGGAAAGGAAGTATATTTTTATCTCATGTTTATGTATTATATATATTATATAATTTAATATATATCATAAATAATATAATTATATATTATAAACTCCAATATTTGGAAACTAGTCACTAGTCAAAGAAAACTGGTCATGTTATAATGATCTTTTTGACTACAGAATTTATGAATTACAATACGGGTAGTCCTCAAATTACAACTACAATTGAGCCCAAAGTTTATGTTGATAAGTGAAATATTTGTTAAGTTTGCCCCATTTTACAACCTTTCCTGCCTCAGTAGTTAGGTGAATCACTGCAGTTGTTAAGTTAGAAACCCGGTAGTTAAATGAATCTGGCTTTCCCATTTGCTTGTCAGAAGGTCACAAAAGTTGATCACATAATCTTGGGACACGACAATGGTGATAAATATGAACCAGTTGCCAACCATCTGAATTTTGATCACATGACCATGGTGTTGCTGGAATGATCGTAACTGTGAAAAATGGTCATGTCATTTTTTTTAGTGCCATTGTAACCAGCGGTGGGATTCACTTTCCCTACTGGTTCACAAATGTGTGTGCGTGCACTGCATCTGCGCACCACCTTCGGCACATGCACAGTACTTGCACATTAGCGGAGCAGCTGCCGCTACCAATTCGCCAAAACCGGAGACAATACCACCTCTGATTTTCACTTTGAACAGTCACTAAACAAACTGTTGTAAATCGAGGGCTACCTGTATTTTATATCCAGTAAAAGAACATTTGGAATTGCATTAAGTCTACTTTAGGAAAAACAGTAAAATATACTTTAGCATTACATGAATAATATGGCTAAGATATGTACCTTTCTCACTAATTCCAATAACACTAAATAAAGAGCAGAATTCTAGTTTTTTTATGTCTCAACTCATTAAAGTACATGTTTTGAAAAATAAAAGCTAAATTCACCATGGATTATGAACCATTTTTCCCCAACTTTAAGCTAAGAACATCTTGCTCCTATTCAAGTATAACAATCTCTAATTAATTTTAAAGATAGCAAAACATCTGATATACTCCTTCTAACTGTACTAAATGAAGAGTAATAGTTTAACATTATGTCTGCAAAGGCTACAGATTTTTCTGAAATCTTGAACTGATTCATAAAACATTTATTAGGAATTCAAACAGGAATTACTCTTATGTAGGGAAATGTTATAATATTAAACAAGTTTTCCTCCAAAATAATTAATCGAGAAATAGCTGACAATGTACTAGAAAAGCAATCTTAATAAACAGAAGTATGATTTCTAATTTTCATTAAGTTTTAAAAAATTAATTATTAAAAAGCATGATCCTACATTAATGGTAAATTTCATACCTTTAGACCTGAATACTAAAGAAATGACTTACCAGGCAAGCTAATCTATCAAGCAAGGAGCCTTTGGGCATATAATCATATACTAAGCAAGGCTGATTAAAATCATTTGAGAAACCAAGCAATTCTACTAAGTTCTCATGTTGGCACCTGTAGACAAAAGTAGATAGTTTTATATTGTTGGGGCTTTTCTGTTTTTCAATATGTACCATTCTGAAAAACATAAGGGATTTAAGCTACCATATTTTTCGGAGTATAAGACGCACCTTTTTCCCTCAAAAAAGGTGAAAATCTGGGTGCGTCTTATACACTGAACACAGCATTTTTGGCCTCCTGAAACCCTTTGCAAAAATAGCCATGCATAACCTTTAGGAGGCTTCCAGTGCCCCTGGAAGCTGAGGAGGGCAAAAATGAGGGGAAAATGGAGCAGGTTTTTTTTTTTTTTGCTCGTTCCCAACCCCCCTCCAGTCCCCAGGAGCACTCTACAAGCCTCCTAAAGGCTATGCATGCCTCTTTTTTTGACAAAAAATGGGCCCGTTTTTACGGGGGGGGAAGGGCCATTTTTTTTTATTGAAAAAGTTTTTCAACCAATAAATTTTCCCCCCTTCTTTTTTACCCCCCCCTTCCCCCAAGATAAAAAACATACATCAGGTACAATTATATCCCTTTCCCCCCCCTCTTTCAACCAGAAATACATGAATCAAATATCAGTATAGTTCCCTCCCATATCCTCCCTAACCCTCCCCACCCCGTGACTTCCGCTATATGCAACCCTAGTAATTCCAAACACAATATATGTTATTCATTCCCTTCATATTCTACCCCCTGCTGACTACCTTATTCATCTAATCCCCATCAGCTAAAAACTACACAATATTTTCTAGTCTGATATTTGTTTTCGATATAATCAATCCACTTTTTCCACTCCTGTGCATAAGTCTCTTGCATCTGGCCCTTTAAAAAAGCTGAAATTTTCGCCATTTCAGCAAATCCAACCATCTTCTGCGTCCATTGGTCTATAGTAGGCAAAACATCTTTCTTCCAGTGCTGGGCAACCAACAGTCTAGCTGCTGTCACCATATACAAAATCAGTTTTGTTTCCGCCAATGTAAAATCCCTAACTATACCCAATAAAAACAGTTGTGGAGTAAATTGTATTTTTTTCTTCAGAACATTTTGCATAACCCACCAAATTTTTATCCAGAAAGCCTTAACTTTCTTGCAAGTCCACCATATATGATAATATGTAGCATCTAAACACTCGCATCTCCAACATTTTGGTTGAACATTAGGGTACATACATGATAATTTCTTAGGATCTAAATGCCATCTGTAAAACATTTTATAAAAATTCTCCCGCAAATTCTGTGACTGTGTAAATTTAACATTCTGAACCCATATTTTTTTCCACATATCCATCATAACTGGTTCAGCAAAATTCTGGGCCCATTTAATCATACAATCTTTAACCAATTCAGTTTCTGAATCCCTTTCTAACAAAACATTCTAAACTCTCTTAATATGCATTGGGCCGGTGTCCTTTATCGGTCTGACGAGTTCTAGTTCATGCTCCATTAAACCAGTTTTTTGATCTTCTTTCCATCTCATCTGTAATTGGTTATACTGTAACCAAGTTAAATTAATCCCTTCTGCCAACAGTGTGTCCAAAGTCTTCAGCTGCCATCTGCCCCTTTCAGCAAAAAGCACATCTTTGTATAAAAAACCCCCGAGTGACTTAACATTTGTATTCCACATGGTATCCGCAAGATCCAGCCAAAGCGGAATCTTATAATCCCACTTAGATCGGTGCTTCTTCCAGATTCTCATCAAGGCACTTCTAAATATGTGACTATTAAACACTTTATCCACTTTGTGTTCATAAAATAAGTATGCATGCCAGCCCAAATCGAGATCGTGGCTTTCTATATTCAGCAGTTCAGTTTTTGTTTTTCTAAACCAATCAGTTATTTGTGTCAATGCAGCTGCTTCGTAATACAATTGAAGGTTTGGAAGTTTAAGCCCACCTCTTTCGCGAGTATCTTGCATAATTTTCAATTTCACTCTCGGTTTTTTCTCATTCCAAACAAATTTATTCAACGTTTTTTGCCATTCTAACAGTTGCTTGTCAGATTTAAGCACCGGTATCATTTGAAACAAAAAGATAAATCTAGGTAAGACATTCATTTTAATTGCTGATATTCTTCCAAGCAGAGATAACTGTAATTTTTTCCAGGTTTGCAAATCTTTTTGTATCTTTTGCTACAGCACCTCGTAGTTATTTTGGAATAGTTTTATGTTTGAGTCTGCGACTTGTATTCCGAAATATTTAACCTTTGACACTATTTCAAAACCTGCCATCCTTTCAAGTTTCTTTTTTTGAATATCTGTTAGGTTTTTAGCAAGCATTTTAGTCTTTTTATAATTCAGTCTGAATCCGGATACCAAACCATATTCCTCTATGATGTCTTTCATCTGAATTATTGATTTCATCGGTCATGTTAGGGTAACAACCAGATCATCTGCAAATGCCCTAGTTTTATAATCCTCTTGCCTTATAGCTATTCCACTCAAGAAATTCGAGTCCTGTATTGTATTCAACAAGACTTCCAAAGTTAAGATAAATAACAATGGGGATAATGGACAACCCTGTCTTGTACCTTTATGTATGTTAAAGTTCTTTGACAAACTTCCATTAATAATAAGTTGTGCAGATTGTTCTTGATATATTGCTCCAATCGCCTGTATAAACCGAGCCCCCAAATCCATTTTTTCCAAAGCCTTGATTATAAAATTCCAATTCACTCTATCAAAGGCCTTTTCCGCATCCAGAAAAACCAGCACTGCAGGGATCTGTTTATTCTTATCTAGATAGTCCAATAAATATATAATTTGCCTGACATTCTCCTTCATGTATCTTCCTTCGATAAATCCTGCTTGGTCGTGATGAATTACCTCTTGAATAACTGGCATCAATCTGTTGGCTAATACTTTTGCAAAAATTTTATAATCCGTATTTAGAAGAGATATTGGTCTGTAATCTTCTGGTTTCTTAGAGCCTGCTTCTTCTTTCGGTATCAATGATACAAAAGCCGCTTTCCATGAGGAAGGTATTTTACCACCTTGCTGTATGTTACAAAATAAATCTTTAAGATGTTCAATCATTTCTGCTTATAAAGTTTTATAATAAACTGCAGTTAAACCATCGATCCCTGGAGCTTTAGCTGGTTTCAATTGCTTTATAGCAAAGCTAATCTCCTCGATAGTTATTAATTGATCCAGGTTTGCCTTTTGGTCCAAGGAGACTTTTGTAAGCCTTTATGAAAATGGAAAGGGCCATTTTTAGGTGGTCTGCGGAGTGCAAAACCTTTTTAAAAAATCTCCCTCTTCAAAATCTTGGTGCGTCTTATACTCCGGGGCGTTCCGAAAAATACGGTACTTCTAGCTTTGACTATAAATTGACTATGTATCATAGAAACTGATTAAATGTCTTCAGTGACTGATCTCATATTTTTTACACAAAATATTCTGTGTTAATTTCTATGGATAGACCTGAAAATATTCCTTTCCAAATACAGTGGTACCTCGGTTCACGAACACCTCTGTTCACGAACAACTCGGTTCACAAACAGAAAAGTTCATAAAAATATGCTCCGGTTCACAAACTCCGCTTCGGTTCACGAACAGAAAAGTTCATAAAAATATGGTCTGGTTCACGAACTCCGCTTCTGTTCACGAACTCCGCCTCGGTTCACGAACAGAAAAGTTCATAAAAATATGGTCTGGTTCACGAACTCCGCTTCTGTTCACGAACTCCGCCTCGGTTCACGAACTCCGCCTCAGTTCACAACCAATTTGGTTCGCAACCAGAGTCAGTTCAAGAATTAAAACCAAAAGAAAGATCAGAACGGATTAACTGGATTTACATTAAACCCTATGGGAAACTGTGCCTCGGTTCACAACCAATTCGGTTCGCGACCAGAGTCAGTTCACGAATTAAGTTCGTGAACCGAGGTACCACTGTATCTGATAGTCAATGTTTTGATTATTGAACACCAAATTAGACATAATACTTTAAGTTTTCAACTCTACCAGTACCCACCAATGTTAGTTGATCAGATTTGTAGGGGAGAAATAAAAGCTGAATAATCTTGCTTCTACTTTGAGCCTCCCAATTTTGAGAGCAATTTATTTTGAAATCTTGCATGACAGTTGTAAAGATATTAATGCCATCTGTCCATTTGGCCTGAGTTAGAGCTATAACTGATCTGACTAGATACAAAATAATGGTTTATTTAAACAACCCTAAAAATTGGAATCTCAACAATATTTGTATATATAAAATAAAAAACAAATGTTTATTTTAACACATGAATGACCTAAAAATGCCATGAAACTTCAAAGGTTTAAAGAGAGTACATTTCATTGCAATTAGTGGAAACTACTTTTTAGTTCATATAGTCAGAATAGATCACAGTAATTATTTAAAGAAATCTCCCTAAACTTCAAAACTTTGTATGTAAAAATAATTGGGAAATATCTTTTGCAAATGAACAGTTCAGATCAAAACAGATGACTTCTAAAGATGTCATGAGCACAAATTATGTTCATTTCTACAGAAATTTTCTCTCATGTTAGAACTGAAACTAAAGTTCCCTTCACCTACCTTTAAAAAAAAAAAAATTCTAAAAATTTTAAAAACTATGGCCCTGCACAATGCTAGTCTCTTTCCCAAAAGAGATGGCCATTCTATGTGTATAGCTATACTAGTGATATTAAAGTACATGGAAATTAAAAAGGAATTTTAAAATTGCAACTTAAGTATTTTGATTGCTATAACAACATTTTCCTAAGTTACTTGTACCTTCTTAAATTTTACAATTTGCAACTAGAAAAAATATCTTATATTTCTACATATTTTCTAAGATTTCAACTTTAGCTGAAGCAAATTTTAAATACCTAGCAATTTATTGCACGTGTATATTGCAACAATATTTAACAACACTTACTACTTACTTTGCCATAATCTTTATTTCCTGCTCAAATTGCTTTTTCAGGTCTTCAATACTTATATCAGCCAACTGCAATAAATTAAAAATAAATAATAATAATTTATTAAATTTCTAAACCGCCCCCTCTCCCCAAAGGGACTCGGGGCGGTGTACAGGAAAATTAAGAACATCTAAAAACATAACAATACATACATAATTAAAACCAAATTAAATCATTAACCCTGTACTAAAATTTATAAAACATTAAAAGTATCCCATTAAAACCTGATTAAACAATTTAAGCTGCAGACTGGGGCGAGGAGCATAGATTAGGCCAAGCCGGCCTGATGGAACAGATAGGTCTTTACTTTTAAGCGGAAGGAGCGGAGGTCCGTAGTAGTTCTAATATCGGGGGGTAGGTCGTTCCAAAGGGTCGGGCCCATCACAGAGAAGGCCCTTCCCCTGGGCGTCGCCCACTGGCATTGCCTAGCGGATGGCACTCGGAGAAGTCCCTTTCTGTGGGAGCAAATCGGCCGAAGGGATGTATGGGGCAGGATACAATCCCGCAAATAACTAGGTCCTGTGCCATGGAGCGCTTTAAAGATGGTGACCAGCACTTTGAAACGCACCCGAAAGGCCACAGGCAGCCAGTGCAGCTCGCGCAGGAGTGGTGTTACATGGGAGTATCTAGTGACTCCCATAACTGCCCGCGCGACCGCATTCTGGACCAGCTGTAGTCTCTGGGTGCATCTCAAGGGGAGCCCCGTGTAGAGAGCATTACAGTAGTCTAGACGGGACGTCACAAGTGCATGAGTGACTGTGCGAAGGGTGTCCCGGTCCAATAGGGGACGCAAATGGCGCACCAGCCGAACCTGATAAAACGCCCCCCTGGCCACGGCTGTCACATGGTCCTCCATCGACAGCCGGGTATCCAGGAGGACGCCTAAGTTGTGTGCCCAATCCACAGGGGTTGATGTTCGCCCCATATGGCCAGTGATGGAGTCAACTGGTTGAACCGGGGCGCCGGTAACCACAGCCACTCAGTCTTGAACGAGTTGAGCTTGAGTCTGTTCCTTCCCATCCAGATCTGCATGGCTTCCAGACACCGGGACATCACCTCGACGGCATCGTTGGGGTGGTTTGGGGTAGAGATGTACAGCTGAGTATCATCAGCGTACAGATGGTAATCTACCCCAAAACCACGGATGATCTCACCCAGCAGCTTCATATATGCATTAAACAGGAGTGGCGAGAGTACCGACCCCTGAGGAACCCCACAGGTGAGAGGTCTTGAGGTCGACCTCTGCCCCCCTGCCAATACAAAGTGCGATCGACCGGAGAGGTAGGAGGAGAACCACCGTAAAACAGTGCCCCTCACCCCCAACCCCCCAGTCGATGCAATAGGATACCATGGTCGATGGTATCAAAAGCCGCCGAGAGGTCTAATAGGACCAGGATGGAGGAAAAAAACCCATCTCTGGCCCTACATCTACCAAATGTACATGTGATTGATAGAAAAGATATATAGTATTTATTTTTGCAGAGCCCTATTATGGTTGGTTCACACATGCTATGCCTTGATTTCATTACTTAAGAGAAAGTAAATAAACTGCAATTACCTGGGTTCATATCCTACATTGGCCAGAAATATGGCCTATTAACTATGATATCTCGTTTAAATAGGAAATCAAAGGGAACCACTCTAGCTAATGATGGACTTCTAAAAATGCTTTATAATTCAGCATGTTATTTGAGTTCTGTTAATTGTGGATGATTTAAATATCCATTTATATATTTCAATATAGTGTGAACAAAACAAATCAATTATGCTCTCAGCACCAGTAATTACCTGAATTTCTACTTGTGCTAGCCTTGTTTTGTTAAGCCCAAAATATTTGTAGAACAGTACATTGAAGAATTTTGTCATAAGTAATGTTTTCTACACAGGATTATTAAAATCTGTTAGTAACTCAAAAATTTCTGAAGCATAATTATTTGAAATAATTTTCCTGCTTGACTTGCTAAAGAATTTTGCTCTTCCTCTGATTCACTAGGTACTATAAATGTAGTGTGAAAGGTAGTATAAAATAGTTATTACTGCATGATTTTCTGGTCTCCTTTTATTATGTAATTTTTTAAATTAACTAGGCAACAAAGAATACTATTAGGGATGTGGTAGCTCAGTGGCTAATATCCTGAGCTTGTCGATCAGAAAGGTCGGCAGTTTGGTGGTTTGAATCCCTAGCACCATGTAAGCACCTGTTACTTGTCCCAGCATCTGCCAACCTAGCAGTTCAAAAGCATGTAAAAATGCAAGTAGAAAAATAGGGACCACCTTTGGTGGGAAGGTAACAGCATTTCGTGCACCTTTGGCATTTAGTCATGCCGGCAACAGAAATGTCTTCAAACAGTGCCGGCTCTTCAGCTTTGAAACAGAGATGAGCACCGCCCCCTAGAATCGGGAACAACTAGCACATATATGCGAGGGGAACCTTTACCTATTAGCAAAACAATTGAAAACTTACAGCTGTAAGTTTTTTCACTGCCACTGTTTGGCCGTTGATGCATCCTTTGTAAACCACTCCAAAGCCTCCTTCACCAATCTTGTTGCCACCAGCTGACAGAGCTTGGTCATCAAAGTTATTTGTGATACTTTTCAGCTCATAAAACAAGAAGCTTTTCAATCCTGGGCAGAAGCAGGGAGTCAGGAAGAACAAGTTGAGTGCAAATCACAAAACCATTTTAAACATGGAAATCTTATAATCCAAACTCTACATTAATTTATTTACATATTGGGAAAGACAGGAAGTTCTCCGACTGGATAGACGTGGTGGGTGTGGGCTCTTAAGAGTCTCACATGAACCCTGTCTGACAAACCATCTCCATAATTAAACTGAGTTGCGAATTGACTGAACATGACAACAGAAGGATAACTAAACATGGGTTAAATATATATGAAACATAGATATATATAGAACTTTTAAGATGATGAATAAAGTGAGATGTTTATTGCTTGTTATTTTACATAATAGATTAAGGGAATTGTAATGAACATTGAACAGTGAGGTTTGCCACTTATAGACAATTTAAGGGTAATCTAATCCAAGATACGGAAAAATGGAGAGGGAACATGGAATATATCTACAATGGGAAACTATTGAGATTTAAAGACAGAATCACAAATTGGGAGCGCGTAAGGATGTATAATTATATAAAGATAATGATGAGAATAGCTGGAAATTGTAACCAGGTCTACATCTCAACCAAAATTAGGCTGGGGTGGTGGTGGTTTAAAAGCACAATGACTATATATGTATACATACATTTTTGTTCTATTCTTTTTTAAAGAAAGGAGGAGAATATATGTTAAAATTAAATATGTATATCGAAAAGGAACTATAAATACCATCAACATAAAATGGAACTTGCTCAGAAGCTGAAATACATCAAGTAAATGAGATGAAGAGTGGGAAGAAAAGGGAAGAAGAGAGGAATAGGAGAGAGGGCAAGGAGGGGAGAAAAGGAGGAGAGAAATGAGGAGTGGAAAGGGGGGGAGAAGGAGAGAGGAAGGGGAAGTAGAGTAGGGAAGAATGACAGGGAAGAAAGGAGGTAGGGAGGGGGAGAAGAGAGAGGGAGAAGAAAATGATGGATAAGGACAAATATGGTGTATGGAGAGCAGAAGAGCTAATAATTGTGTTTGGAAGTTGATGGTAAGATGAATCGATGTAAACATTTAATAATACAAAATGATGCTGGCTATGTAATAGTATACATGTGATTGTATGTTATGAAAATGAAAAATAAATTTTTTTACCATTAATTTATTTACATATTGTAAATCACATGTCCCAGTGCTATGCCATATAGTAATCTAAATATAATAAACAGTATTATTACTAGGGTTCAGAGATTTTCCAATAACTATTATAATGACCCCATTTCCAAAGGAAGCCTATCATATATTGCATTACAATAATCCAACCAATCAGTGATCAATGTACAGCAATGTGGATCAAATCAAAGTTTCTAGAGTGTTTGGAATAAAATATCTGAATGATGTTCGGCAAACACAATTAGTTTAATATACTGATGTAGATTTTCAAGGCTGATATCTGTTGGACTTCAAGGTTTAGTTACTGTGTTCTAGACCAGAGGTCACCAACTGGTGGTCTGAGAGAAAGTTTTGGTGGTCCAAGGTGCATCCAGGTGGAGGAGCTGCTCCAGGATGACCAATGGGCCAGTTCTGTGACTAGCGCTCTGAAATACGGGATTGGCCAGGCAACTTATGATGGCGCTGGAAATCTCAGCCATAGAGGGAGGTAAGTGAAACTTGTAACTTTGCAGGAGATGCAGTGTGCAAGGAGTAGCACAGCCCTCACTGGTTGGAACGAGGTAATGGTGCTACTGCGGCAAGGGGGAGTTGCGGCGCAGGCGGGCCGAAGCAATGAGTGTCAGCAATCCACGGCTCTTTCATCTCCCTGCTGTGGTTTCCTGTTGGCTGAACCCACCACTGGCTGGTCCGGCCCTCGCCCTCCCCTCCCACTCACTCCTCATCTGGCCTAAGAAGGGAAGGGCAGGGGATGGATATTCGCTCCATATTCCAGAGCGGGAGCGAAGCTTCATCTCTTGCTGGATCTCACAGGCGTTTCTTCCAGCCTCCCGACTGGGAGACATGCAACTTCCTCTCCATCCAAGTCAATGGCTGGCCCATCAGATATGAGAGGGATGGAGGGATTGAGGGAGGGATGGAGGGAGGGATGGAGGGAGGGAGGGAGGGAGACGAGAGATTCCGCTGCTTTATTTTCGGTGGGAAATGGGTCCAAATGGCTCTTCGGGTGTTTAAGGTTGCAGAAACAGGCGAACAAGCTAAGTGTCTGAAGGAGCCCATCCCGTCACTGGGAGTCCAGTTGCCCCAATGAATGGAGCACTGGATTCATATTCCTGGTCCGCAGGATTTAAAATTATGAATTTAGTGGTCCCTGAGATCTGAAAGGTAGGTGACCCTTGATCTTGACAACATATTTCTTGAAGTTTTGCAAGCAACCAAGGCTGACATTGTAGGATTAGTGGAAATTTCCTTTGTTCTTAGGTATGATATCTTTCCAGCTTAAAGATTTGGTGGTTTATTAGGTTACTAATAAATAATTAAAGGCTTTTGTAAAATTTTACATTAACTTTAGCCAGAGCCATTTAGCCTTTGACTGCTAGAAGTAACATTTCATAACATCTGACAGCAAGAGCTTGGGTAGGGGGGAAGGGTTTGTCCACCACAAACAGTCCATAGGCTCCTATAGACCAAATATCTCCTATATACTACAAATGTTTCCTATATAGTCGAACAAGTTGTGCCTTTGACACTTGCAAGCAAACCTGTTACTGGGTTTTTAAAAAAGTACCTGGTATTTAGTTTAACAGTGATTAGGGGTATTTACACAAGGGTCCCGGAGACAAATAATTTATAGCATAGTAAAAAAAATAACACCCAGAAGTAGTCAGCTTTTATGATAATGATATAGAATCAAATAATTAATGGGAGTATTGTGGGATAGTTTTGCTTTGTACATGTGTGACAGTCATGCAACTTTGTAACCAATAAGCAATTCCCTTAAATTTTGTTTCCTGTAGTAAATTGTATAAAAATAACTGTGCCTGATTAATGGAGTGCTCCTTGAATATAAACTCCAGAGGCATCCTCTTCTGCTTCTGTACAGAAATAAAAGAGTTTTGCCTCTCCTCAATTCCTATGTGGACACTGAATTCTTCACACCACGTTCTTGTAGTCAGCCAGCCTTCTGGCCAAAAGCATTTTCAGAAACAAGATGGTTTGCTACACAGACCACAGGCAACTAAGCAGATCTGTGCCATGTGCCCTGACTGCTGATTGACAAATATTACAATGTCAAGCCATAATACCCAAAATCCCCCTAAGAAACAGCCTTGTTTCATGTTGTCAGGAGCTGTAAGTTTGTATATCTACCAGCTTGTCATCATCTGAAACCAACCCCTATACTGGAATGGGCTAGCAAGGGTAGAGTACAGGGTCTTATTTTCTTTTGACCCCAAAATAAGCACTTAGCCTTATTTTTGGGGAGGTCTTATTATTTATTTATTTTATTTTATATTGAAAAAGTTTTATTGAGTTTTACAATTTTTTCAAATAGGATAGGGTAAGGTGTGATAAGGAAATATTTTGAGAACTTTCACGTCGAGATCGTAGGCCCCCTCCGGGGCTTCTTGACAAAACATAGATAATACATATTTCAATAGTACTACAAAGTGAAGAGAAGTGCATACATCATTGTAAATTCTATGCTAGCAATCGTATACAAACATCCAAACAAAAGTTATACTGTATTAAAAAAGTCATTTTTTAGATCTAAGTCTCTTAGCAATTGAATCTTCTTGTTCTCCTCCCTGGTCCCCAGTGGGCGAGGCCGTGGCCCCCTCTGCCCCCCACTTAGCCTTATTTTTGGGGAGGTCTTATTATTTTTGAAGTGCGGGAGGCGGCGACCATGGTCACCTCATGGCTGCTGCTGTGTTACAATATTTTCAGGAGAGGACTTATTTTTGGGAAAACAGGGTAAAAGATGAGTTAAAGTTTGGAAAGAATAACAGTCTACCTGTATCATTAAGGTGTCTGCTGTTGTTTGCTGAACTCAGATCACAACTATTTGATGTTAGGTGACCTTCATTTGGCTCCAAGGATAGCCATTCAGGTGGTATTTTCTTGCCTTCTACAAGAGGTCTTTTTTTATGTAGGAGTACAGTTTCTGGTAAGGATAGAGACAGGATCATATTTTCATCATGCTTACAGAAACTGCCATTAAATTAAATCATATGAATGTCAGGAAATGCATTCATCCTAGAACACTTTAAAAAAGGTGTAAGGAATGAATTATACTTGACTAATCACTTAGTCTCTTAAGCATACTATGGAACTAATATAAAGTTATAATGTGCGTCACCTAGAATGGTATGAAAACTTGGGGCTGGTTAAATTGTGAATGATGGCCTTCACCACAGTTTACAACCACAATGTTTCATAATATGTGTCTCTCATAATCTGAAAGATTCCTCAATTATAAACTTGAAAATTTTGCCATCATTTCTACCCTGAATAAAAGAGACTTTTAATATATAATATAAAACAGAAAAATAATAGTCCTTTCACATACACAAAAAGCTATTTTCTTTTCCTAACTACTGATATTTAGTTCTATGTGAGTTTCTTCAAATCCAGATGAAAAAAATTAAAGTCCTGAAAATACTATCCATTTCATTTAAAAATCGTCTATTACCATACTTTTAGGAGTATAAGATGCTCCAAAGTATAAGAAACACCTAGCTTTTGGAGAGGAAAACAAAGAGGAAAATTCTACCTCTGCCTCCCAGCAATTTGCCTCCGTACAGCAAACAACAAACAATATAGAGGATATACACTGTTACTGGTGTTACATTTCAGACTATACTCATACAGATGCTGCTAAAATTGATGTAGTTTTCTGGAAGTATACATCATTCTCTGCTATTTAAAATAAGATACAATAGCACTGGGCCTCTTCAGATCAAGCATTTATTTTAAAAAGCTTCTTCATTTTGTTAAGTTGTCTAGAACAATAATATAGCAGTCTTTAAAAAATAAGTCTAATAAATTGAACATTCTATAGCCATTTATAGTTATTGACTTACCTCCTTGCATCAAACAGCAAAAACCCTGTTTCAGTTTAGCCTGATTAGAAGAAAAAAAAAATCTGCCTCTGCTTCCCAACAATCTGCTTCCTTGCAGCAAAGTTTCACTTTCAATTTTAGTTTCGGCACTGGCCTCCCAATAATCAGCTTTTTCAGGCTGCAGGGATTGTCATAGCCCCGCGATGGCAAACCTATGGCACGTGTGCCACAGGTGGCATGCAATGCCATTTCTTAGGGCAGTGGTCGGCAAACCGCGGCTCGCGAGCCACACGTGGCTCTTTGGCCCCTTGAGTGTGGCTCTTTCGCTGCGCCACCTCACATTCCTTATCTTCCGGCCGCGGTCCCACTCCATGGAAAACATAGGCGCGCTCCGTACAAGTACAGCCCGGAGCAGGAGCAAAACCCCTCTCCCAAAAGGCTCTTCCTCGCTCAGAGGGCTTTGGAAGGAAACTTTTGCAGGCTGTAGGTGTGCGCGTGCGCCTATGTTTTCCGGGAAGAAGAGGAACGCGAGGGGGATCCCCCCCCGCAGATGGGCTCCAGACCTGCGGAGCCTCATCCTTCTTTTTAGCCAGGCTAAATATCTTCGGCTGCTGCACAAGCCCTCGGGCACGCGTGCCTTCTTCTCTTTGATAGCCGCCTGGTTAAAAAGAAGGACGAAGCTCCGCTGGTCTGGAGCACCTCCGCGGGGGGCGGGGGGAGGGATCCCCCTCGCATTCCTTGTCTTCCCAGATCAGCTGGTAAGGGGACAGAAAAGGTTGTTCTCCTGTCCCAGGTTTCCGCTTCCTTTGCACTCTTTGCACTCACTCACTCACTTAATCACTCTGTGTGTGTGTGTGTGTGTGTGTGTGTGTGTCCCCCTCCCAACCCGCGGATGGGCTCCAGACCAGCGGAGCCTCGTCCTTTTTTTTAAACAGGCGATCTTTCCTAAGACATTTTACATAAAAAAGAACCTTAATTGCTGGCTCAACAAAAGAAGCTTCCAGCTTCTTTTGTTGAGCCAGCAATTAAGGTTCTTTTTTATGTAAAATGTCTTAGGAAAGATCGCCTGTTTAAAAAAAAGGACGAGGCTCCGCTGGTCTGGAGCCCATCCGCGGGTTGGGAGGGGGAGACACACACACACACACACACAGTGATTAAGTGAGTGAGTGAGTGCAAAGACAGACAGACACACAGACAAAGAAGGGAGGGGAGAGACAAAGATAGAGAGGGAGTGAGGGGAGAGAGACACAGAGATAGAGAGGGAGGGAGGGGAGAGAGACAGATACAGAGAGACAAACACAGAAAGAGAATGACAGAAAGAGACAGGGAGGGAGGGAGGGAGGGAGGGAGAGAGGGAGAGATAAAGAGCCACAGAGAGAGAGAGACAGGCAGACAGACGCAGAGAGAGAGAGAGAAAGAGAGAAACAGAAAGAGAGAGAAAGAGAAAGA
Organism: Rhabdophis nuchalis; assembly: GCA_039707465.1. Lineage (NCBI taxonomy): Eukaryota > Metazoa > Chordata > Lepidosauria > Squamata > Natricidae > Rhabdophis > Rhabdophis nuchalis. The sequence goes on from CM077648.1 coordinate 70,465,534, forward strand.
AGGGAAGAAAGAAAAGAAAGAAAAAGAAAGTGGGAGACAAGATGAAAGAAAGATAACTTATGACCACAATTGAGCCCAAAATTTTGGTTGCTAAGCAAGACCGTTGTTAAGTGAGTTTCACCACATTTTCCAAATTGGCCACGCCCACCCAGTCACATGACCGCTGAGCCACTCCCACAAAATAGGCCACACCTTCTGGCTCTCAAAATAAATTTCAATCATTGTATTGTAGATATTTGGCTCTGTTGACTAATGAGTTTGCCGACCACTGTCTTAGGGCATACAAGACATTGCCCTGTCAGCTTCGGCCTTCTTTTAAGGCCGTTTTTTGCCCTCCAGAGTCTTCAGGACGCTTCCCTGAAGGCTCCGGAGGACAAAAAACGGCTTTACGAGCAAACCTGAAGTTCGTACCCGAACTTCCAATTTGCCCATAGGGCTGGTTTTTCATGCTCCATAGACTTCAGGGAAGCTCCTGAAACCTCCGGAGGGCCTCGGGGGGGGGGGCTGTTTTCACCCTCTCCAGGCTCCTAGAAAGCCTCTGGACCCTGGAGAGGGTGAAAAAAGCACACCTAAAGCGGGGGGAACACTGGTCGTACATGCATGTGCACTGGGATCATGTCTTGTGTGGTCCCACCCGCACAAGACCCCCTCACACTCCCTCCACTTTTTGCATGCAATCCAAAAAAGGTTAGCCATCACTGTCATAGCCTATTGCTGCCTCTGCAAGCCCCATTTTCCCCATTTGCTGCAAGGAGGTAAATTGCTGGGAGACACAGACCAAAGGGCGGGGCCGGTGGGTGGGCGGGACGATATTCGGTGTATAAGGCACACCCATGTTTTCACCCTCTTTGCGAGGGGGGGGAAGGTGCATCTTATACTCCGAAAAATACGGAATACAGAAGCATAACCTATCAATAAATGTAATAAACAAAGTTTTTTTTAATGTAAATTTTAATTGTATCCTTAGTATATTCAGTATACTTAGTATAAAGTAGCCTCACTTTGTGGTAGTTATTCAATTATGCTAGCCAAGAATTTTTGACTACAAATATGTGTAATTGATAAAATCTGTGAGAACTTGTGCTTTACACAAAGAAGGCTAATCAGGGTTTACCTGTACTATCTCTTCCACTGTCAAATCATGTTCTAGGTCATCTTTTAAGAGGATAGAGATTTATGTGTACTCTCTACAGAAGTTTCAGGCAAAGATTGCTAATAATGTTTGGTTCACTACAGTTTAACCATGGTTTAAAAATGACAATGGCTAGGTTTCATATTAGCAATAAGCCAGAACAAAACATGTTCCATTATAGTTTAATTGTATGAAATCAACATTTTCAAGAAAACAAAGTGCTTGTGTGAAAGATAAAGTGTAGATCAAAATTACCTGGAATCAAAAGACTCGCTGGTGCCAAGAACTGATTTCTGATGAGGAGGTCCACCAAATCTCTAATTGTACAATTTAATGTTCCCCAATCATAAAGTAATTCACAGGTGGGACTTTTTCCTACTTGTTTTAATGCTTCAAATCGCCTTTAAGATATATACATATGTTAAAGAATTAGCTATTATTTATTTTAAAAATGTGACATGTTTAACCATTTTAGTTGCACTTTTGGTATTAAGTTTTTAGTCCAAGCCTGAACAGCTAAACATTAAATATTCTGCCAGCTATAAAGTACTAGTATACATGAACCTACTGTCTTCAATAATTAATATAACAGTGCGAAGCATGCACTCAGCAAACCGGTAGGACTGCCTGTAGGAACCCACCATGTTGTTGGACAACCCCAAACTGTAGACACCTAAGTCTTATTTTGGACACTCAATCTTTCAGTGAAAACCTACAGGCAATACAATATCAACGTGATCCAATACAGCTTCTCACATCTCTAGTCTAGATATACGAGCAGGAGAAAACTCAGACAGGGTCCATCTCAAAGGTTGACTTCCTCACCTTAGCAATGTCCCAACAGCAGCTGTTCTGACAATTTTTTTGGTCCCTCATTCCAACTACTAATCACTTCACAGTGGGCATGCTTGAGCATCCACTAGTTCTATTGCCTTCATTTTCAATGACCAAATTAATTAGCAGGCTAACTCTAGCCAAAATCAAGGGTTTGGGTGACTATATAAATTTATTAAAAACTTAAATAAATATGTAACAATGCTTCCCCTTGGGTTTCCATATCTCACCTTATTTGCATTTGGTTGTATCGTTTTGCACCAGATGAATCAGTTATATCAGCAGCTAATTTCTTCCACCCTTCTTGTGGATCAATGAAATCTGCCAGCTGTCTCATCATTCCAGAGCCAAGGGAACGTACATAAGTAGAAGGTGTTATGGAATTTGTCATTTTTGAATCCTGACAAATGCAAATGAAGTTGCTTTTAAGCACTCTTTTTTTAATAATCCAAGATTATACACTAACCCCAAGGCTGTAATGCATGTTTCATTTGTATTTTAATTTTACAAGTTTTTCCATAGTACTGGTTATAATGCAGTATTTGATTATTATGTCCCTTCAAGTTTTGAATTATTTTAGCAGCTTCTTTTCAAAACATTCAATCATCCCTCACACATATTCTCCTGCCAAATAAATGTGAACTGATCCCTTAACAGATAACAAATACAGGTAGTCCTCGACTTACAACAAAATTGAGCCCAAAATTTATGTTGCTAAGTGAGACATTTGTTAAGTTAGTTTTGCCCATTTACAACCTTTCTTGCCACAGTTGTTACATGAAACATCGCAGTTGTTAAGTTAGTAACAATTGTTAAATGAATCTGGCTTCCCCATTGACTTTTGCTTGTTAGAAGTTTGCAAAAGCTGATCACATGACCACAGAATACTGCAATCATCATAAATATGAACCAGTTTCCAACCAGTTGATCACATGACCATGCAACAGTCATAACTGTGAAAAATGGCCATAAGTCACTTTTTTAGTGCCTTGTAACTTTGAAGTCACTAAATGAATTGTTGTAAATTGAGGATTACCCGCACAAGGCAATTTCTTATTACCCTGTAATACTCTAGCCTTAACCCTCAACTACATATATTCATCCATAGCATTTACTTCGCACACATAACAGGATACACTGCAAAACTGTTTAGTGAGCAGAGCTGCTATCATAAAAAGTGAAATGCATATAATCTAAGTAACGAATCTACAATACCCCCCCCCCAAAACCCCAACTTCCTGTGCACGTTTGTAAAGGGGACAAAGCTGAGAACTTATTTTAAAGAGGAGGGGCTTTAGGAAACTTCTTAAAAGAGTCGTAAAGCTTTGGGCAGGGAAGGTCGGAAGAGAAAGTGCAAAAAACAAAAGAGATCACTTCCCAGGGTTTACATCAATTCTTAATTTAGTTTACTTAATTTTATGCTATTTTTCACGTTATGCCAAACTGTAAAGAAAACGCAGTTTTTAAAAAAAAAATATCAATATGATGTTTAATTAAATTGCCATCCACTAGCAAGAATTATGTAGCTGGCTCCCCGCCCAATCACAGAACTGCTGCCGAAAGTCTTTTTCTGAGAGGCGACACAGTAGAGGTTCTCTCAGAGCCCAGCCTACGCCATAGGGTGGTTGTTGTAAAGAAAAATGAGTCGTAAATCCCCCGCCTTCAACTCCGGATGAAAAGGTACAATCAAAATTTAGTAAGTAAATACTTACTTATAACATAAGAAAGCGCCGCACTTTGGGTATTTGCGCTCCAACCCACCGAAGTAGAAAAAAAAACAGCCCCATCTCCTAGCCTCAACATCCGGTTGCTCAAGACAGGAACTTCCTTACTTATCGCTTCCCCTTAATCCGGGTTTCGTGCACTCTCTCTCGAAACGAGTCCGTGCATGCGTTTACGCTTTCTCTCAGCAGGCTTGGCCCATTGGGACGGGTGTTGGAGAAGTAATTGCTTGGTACCATTAATGAAACGCGAAGAAGAGACATTCTGCTTTTCTCTTTTTCTACCCCGGTTATTGGCCACAGTGAACCTGTAATGAGCTATCTTCTGCAACTTAATCGGCCGCTCCAATAGTCTAATTTGCTAGTGTTTGATTGTGGTACGGCCCTATCTGCCTGACTCCCCCTTATTTTCTCTGTTCGGTGGCGGGTTGAAAAGCTCGATGCATATCTCGTCCGGGAAGAAGCTTCATTACTCTTTATTTACGTGATACATCAACAGAGGCCGTAGGATTGTGTGCACCGAGTACGGAGCCCAAAGGCGTCGGGTTATTTCTGGCAGCTCTACAGATCGGTCTTGAGAGTTATAGGAAACCTTCCTTTGATGCCAGTCGCTGTGCTCTCAGTTCATATGCTAAGGTTAGAATAATCTCCACGTGGATAGCCGGAGGACTAACTGCTTGCTTTTTAAAAGAATATTTTTATTATACATTTTCCTTTATTATACATCACATTTCCAGTTTTGCAACAAGAGTGTACTGACTGTGTCAAGTTTTTTTTAAGCATACATAGTATACACCCTGATTATAATCATTATTCTCGTAGACATACAATGTAGTCTCCTTTCATAGTTATAACCATTATTTTCATAGTTTTTTCATCTTTTTGTAAAGGCGTGCCAAAATTGTGCATGCGCAAACCCACAATGGAATACACCCCACCCACCTGTGTATGTGCGTGCAACCCACCCACCCCCATGCAGGGGTGTGTGTTTCACCCTCACCAGGCTCCAGAGACTTTCCTAAAGCCTGGGGAGTGTGAAAAACGGCTTCCCCCCTCTCCCTGCTGTCCCAGAGGCCCTCCGGAAGGTGGAAACAGATCATTTCCGAACTTCTTTTCTTACTAGATATACGACTGGGGAAATACTATAAAAGAGTCACATAACTAACATTACATGTAATAACAGCAGATAGAATTACATATGCACAAAACTGAAAAAACAAAACTTTACCTATAGATGAAAAGGTAATAAAGAAAATATTAGAATGTGCCAAATTGGACAGGAACGATGGAACTTAAGGATAAAGAGGAAACAGTGCATTACTTTGCATGGGACTTCTGGGAACAAACTTCCAGTTAGGCCGTTGGGCCTGTCTTTTGCCTTCCCCAGGCTATGGAGGCTTTCCTGAAGCCTGGGGAGGGCAAAAAAAGACTCAACTGGAAGTTCGGAAACAGGCCGTTGGGCCTGTTTTTCACCCTCTCCAGGCTCCAGCTTTCCTGAAGCCTGGGGAGGACAAAAATGGCCTCCCCTGGCATTCTGAAGGGCTGAAAACCAGCCGGCTGGCGTGTTTGAGCTGAGGGCTGGCATGCAGGTAAATATGGCTCTGTGTGCCACAGGTTCGCCATCACAGCTCTGTACATTTATCACTATACATTTTAATCTTTAGTCACATAGAGTCGAATAGTAATATTGCTTGCAATGTATATTCTTATATATAGCTATTTAACTGTATTTCTATTTTGTTAATCTTTCTTATTAAGTTACTAACCTCTGCATCTGTTATCTAACCATTTGTACAATAAGTCCCATGTTAAGTAATATTCTGTTTCCTCTTTATCCTTAAGTTCCATCGTTCTTTTCCAATTCAGCACATTCTAATATTGTCTTTTTTACCTTTTCATCTATAGGTATAGTTTGTTTTTTTCAGTTTTGTGCTTATGTGATTTTAAGCTGCTGTTATTACATGTAATATTAAGTATGTGATTCTTTTATAGTATTTACCCAGTAGTATACCTAGTAAGAATAGATCTGGTTTTAGATCTATTTATTGTGCTGTCATCTCTTCTAACCACTTTTTTATCTTTGACCGATTTTTTTTGCCGTTGGACACGTCCACCACATATGATAGTAGGATCCCTGTACCTGTTTACATTTCCAGCACTCTGGTGACATATTTGGGAACATTTTTACCATTGTTGCTGGTGGCAAGTGCCATCTATAAAACATTTTGTACAGGTTTTCTTTGTATGCTGATGGCATCGTTAATTCATAAATTCTTTCCCACAATTGTTGCCAATTATCTAATTCTATAGTATAAAAAAAATTGCCCATACTATCATGGTTTCTTTTACATATTCTTCTTTCATTTTAAAATTCAATATGTAATTATAGATTTACTTTATTAACTTTTCAACTGTCCCTAACAGTATCTTGTCCAGTTCTTGGGGTTTCTTATAAAATCAATATATTTCTGTATCTTTCTTATGTCTCATTTGTATTTGGATATGTGGTCACCTTCCAAATCAATTCCCTGATTTTTTTAGTTCTTGTTTTGATTTTAAGTCCCCTTGTTCGTTTACCTTTGTACCTTACAATTGTATCCAGATCTAAAACATTAGGGTATGTTAGCGCTCCCTTAGTGGATAGCCAGACCGGTATTTTCATATAGTGATTTTGTTTGATTATTTTCCCATACTGACAACAGAGGATTTCTAATATAATGCCTTTGGAAGTACCTATGTGGTTTACTTTCCCCGTACCATACAAATGCATGCCACCCCAATTGTAAATCGTGTCCTTCCATCGTTGAGATCTTTTGTTCTTCAAATTTATTCACACCTTCACCCATGTGAGCACTGAATTGTGGTAATGCAGATTCCAGTCCAGTAGCTCAAGCCCTCCCTTGTTTTTGCTATCTTGTAGCATTTTCACTTTGATTCTTGGTTTTTTTGCCTTGCCAGATGAACTTTAACATCCGTCCATTTAATTCCTCAAAAAATCTTTTTCCTAATTTTATCAAAATTACTTGAAATAAAAATAACAATTTCAGTACAATATTCATTTTGTTGTGGCTATCCTTCTGACCAGTGACAGCTGTAGATTTTTCCATTTGTCCAGATCTGTCTTTAATTGCTGTATTAATTCTGTTGTATTCTGTTATGGATGTACAGCTTGCTGTTAGCCAAATTCCCAGGTATTTAACTTTTTAAGTTATCTGCATGTCCATTTTCCATCAGTTCGATTTTCTGTTTATTTGTAAGATTCTATGTCAATATCTTGGTCTTTTTCTTGTTTGTTTTAAGTCCTGCCACCACAGCAAACTCTATTTTCTTCATTAATTTGGGTCCTGTTTTTAGGGGTTCCTCCAAAATAAATACTAGGTTGTCTGCAAAAGCTTGTAGTTTATATTGTTCTTTTTTTATCTTAAAACCAGGGGTGAAATCCTCCTGGTTCAGGCCAGTTCGCCTGAACCAGTAGGGACGATTACGCCATGGTTCTCCAAACCAGGGTAAAAATCCTGGTAAAAATCCTAAAAGTTACCAGGGTAAAAATCCTAAAAGTTACTTGCCCGTTCACTCGCTCACTGCTTCCGGCTGCTCGGCGTTTCGCTTCCACCCCACCCACCTCCTATATAAGGTCCCTTTGCTGATGCGGCCTAGCTACTCGGTTTGCTGGCGCCTGCTCAATCAGAAGCCTCAATCAAAAGTCTTGCCTAGAACTTCTAAGAAGCCTCGCTTCTTAGAAGTTCTTCTAAGAAGCCTCGCCAACAGCCACTCACTCAAAAAGGTAAGCATTGCTGGTTGTGGCTTAGTGTGCCCCTTCCGGGGGTCCCCTGCCTGGCTTGGCTAAACTGCCTGGCTAACTACCAACTTTCCCCTCAGCCTCCAGCTTCACTCTTCAGACTGAATCCCGAGTTGCTGCTCGCAGAACGCCTGCCTTGCTTTTCGCCTGCTGCTTCTGAATCCCTCGGCTGCATCCTGCAATCCATCTCATCAGCTAGCAACTGAATCTGCCTGCAATCCATCTCACCGGCTAGCAACTGAATCTGCCTGCCTGCCTGCCTTGTGCCTTCAATTGGGCAAGTAAGGTGTTTTTTTTTTTACTTTTTAAAAAAAAGTTACTTGGGGTTTCTATGGAATTAATTTTTTTAGGAAATAATAGCCATTTAAAATTTATAAAGTTTTAGCTTGTATATTTTTAGATTTGTGCAGCTTTCTGAGATTTTGTGTGCTTCTGTAGTGTTTCACACTCACTATACAAACACACAAAATCACACCAAGCTGTATGTGATATTTTGTGCTTGTGATAGTTGGTTTTGTGAGTTCTCTGTCACTGTGAGTTCCCTGCTTGCTGTTGCAGGGGACGTTTTGTGTGCTTTTATACACTGTGTGAAAGTTGCACAAAGGCATTGTGTTTTTGTTAAGTATGAATTTTGGTTTTGAGCTCTTTGTGACTGTGAGTTTCCTGCTTGTGGCAAAAATTGCTTTTTGAGCTCTTTGTGGCTCTTTGAGTTTTCTGCTTGTGGCAGGGGTCCTTTTGTGTGAAGTGCAGGTGCTTCTGCATTGTGTGTGAGCCAGTTGTGTTGCTTTTGTGTTGTTTTGAAAACTAGTGTTTTGTGTGCTTTTGCATTGCTCCCATCACTGGTCCTCAGCTAATAAAGCTCTTTTTCTTCCTTTTGCAGTAGCAGCCTTTACCAGCAAGGATGAAAAGGCAACAAACCTTAGTCGGTTTCTTGGCCAAGAAACCAAAACTGTCACAACAACCATCAGAATTGACCTTGGATAATCCAAAACCATCCAAAGCACCCCAAGCACTACCTGTCAGATCTGCTTCCATCATAAATCAGGAAAGACCACGCTCAAACTCATTTGTAAAGTTTAAAGTTACTTTTACTGAATATAATAAGACTGCAGCGAAAGACAAGCAAGGAATGAAACATTTAGGTGCACAACACACGTATCAAAGCATAACCCCACAGCTTCTTGACCCCAGCATATTGTCCAATGCAAAGCCGTTCACGACATCAGGTGTACTTCCTGCCCAGGGTCATCATCAGAATGGAATGCAGACCGTTAGCCGAGGTGATAACAGACTGTGGGCACACCCCTCTCTCCTGCTCACTTGTATCCTAGCAACCCCCCCCCCCCCCGTTTCAATATGACAGCCGAAGCAAGCAAAAAGCAGAGGCTGACATCCGGCCCTCCTCCAGAAAAGCGACGTTAGTCCTGGAATAAAACACAAACACACAAAAACACCGAGAGGGACAGACAAACAGAAAATACACACACAAAAGAACAACAGTGGTTAAGGCTTGTCAGGATATTTAGCATAAAACTTCTTAAGCACTTTAGGGGCTCGAACGTGGCTTTTATCCACCCACTCGGTATGGGAGGGAGGGAAATCCTTCCACGACACTAAGTATTGAACTTTATTTCTCCATACTCTAGAATCCAAAATGTCTTTCATTTCGTAATGGGGTTCACCAGCAACTAGTAACGGTGGTGGGGGTTCAGATTGTGGTTGCCGAAGATAAGATGTGTGTTCAGGCTTCAATAGATGGACATGGAAAATAGGATAAAGCCAACGATACGTTTTTGGCAAATCTAATTTGACTGACACGGAACTGATGATCTTAATAATGGGGAAAGGTCCAACATATTTCGGACCCAGTTTCTTACATTTTTGAGGGCTCTCCAAAAATCTGGTAGAAAGGTAAACACGGTCACCAACTTTATAATCAGGAGGGGCAATTCGTTTTTTATCAGCATACAATTTATGAGATTGATGAGCATCATCCAGCGTTTTCCGCGCCACAGGCCAAAATGACGCCATCTTACTACTCCAATCCACGAGTGAGAGAACGGTAGGAGACTCGTGAGGCAACTCGGGAATAGGCATAAAGTCTTGACCATAGATCACTTTAAAGGGATTCATACAGGTGCTGCTATGAACGGAATTGTTATATGCCACCTCAGCATGGATTAACAGGTTGGCCCAATCATCTTGTTGGTAATTAATGAAACACCGCAGATATTGCTCCAAAACGGAATTTGCCCTTTCACAAGCCCCGTTCGTCTGAGGGTGGTGGGAGGAGCTTAACCCCTGGGAGGAGCCAATCATCTTCAAGAACTCCTTCCAAAATCGAGAAGTGAACTGAACTCCTCTATCAGAAATAATACGGCGAGGAACTCCGTGTAGTCGATAAATGTGATTCAGGAACAATTTTGCTAAGGCCTTAGCCGACGGGATTCCTGAGCACGGAACAAAATGAACTTGCTTCGAAAATAGATCAGTAACTACCCATATAACAGTGAAACCACGGCTATTTGGAAGATCCACAATGAAGTCCATAGATATCTCCTTCCAAGGAGACTCCGGGCCGCTACAGACTGGAGGAGACCTTGAGGTTTGCCAGGGGGGCATTAACATGCAGCACAAACTGGGCAACTAGCAATGTAAGACTCAACATCTTTCTTCATACAAGGCCACCAGAATTGACGTTTAAGTAAGTGTAGGGTCTTCACGAAACCAAAATGACCAGCTAGATGAGAATCGTGCGCCCTCTGGAGTACGAAAGTCCAAAGTTTAGCAGGGACGTAAAGTTTAGAACCCACCCAGGGTAAGTCATCCCGCAAAGTACAGTCTCCACAATGTGCAGCAAACTACTCGTCAGCCTGAAGTTCTTCTTTAATTTTAGACATTAATTTGGGAAGGGTTTCGGCCTGTAGAGTAAAATGGCTGCGAGTGGTCACCGGAGCAGCTAAGTCACACACCGGGATGACAGGCTGGATCACTGTAAGCTTAGAACAATTGTATTGAGGAAGGCGTGATAACACATCCGCCATAAAGTTTCTTCCTCCAGGAATATATTTCATGGAAAAATTAAAACAACTGAAATATTGAGACCACCGGACTTGTTTAGAAGAAAGTTTGTGAGGAGTCCGGAGAGATTCCAAATTTTTATGATCAGTCCATACTTCGAACGGGTGAGATGTTCCCTCTAAGAAATGCCGCCAAGTCATGAGGGCCCACCGCACTGTGAAAGCTTCCTTTTCCCAAATAGCCCATCTTCTTTCAGTATCCAAGAGTTTACGAGAGGTATAAGCGCAAGGTTGCAATTCTCCGTTGGAGTTGTATTGGAGTAGAACTGTTCCAACTGCCACATCGCTGGCATCAGCCTGTACGACAAAAGGCGCATCCATGTCCGGGTGTTTCAAAATTGGCTCTGCTGCAAATAAGCGTTTGAGTTTCTTGAAGGCCGCTTGACATTCCATAGACCAGTTCAGGGGTTTACTAGGTCGTGGGTTTTTTTTGTTTTGTTTTTTAATTTTTTATTGGATCATTAAAAAGCAAAAGCTTACAGAATAAGACATTAAATGATACAAAGTGATTGCAGAGAGTATTACAATATAACTAGAGTTATAACACTATAGCTAACATTTACCACTTATTAATTTAATACATATCTCCAATAAGAAAGGCGGGGGGAAAATTATATGAAAGAAACCAGGACAAAGTGAAGGAGTGTAATCAAAGCATATAGAGATTCTAAATCAGCAATGTTCAGTCCGCTTCTTTAACTTCCTTTGTAGCCAAGCGTACTAGCGATCCCAGCACAGATAGAATAGCGAATCTTGTTTGTCTCTCAATAGGCTGGTAAGCTTGTCTGCTTCTGCACAGTCCATAATTTTAGCGATTAATATTGACTCTGATGGAATGTCACTGGATTTCCATTTTTGGGCAAAAGCAATTCTAGCTGCAATAATGATGTGGAGAGTTAAGTACCAATTAGATTTGTTTAAATTATCTGGTTTCATGCCTAGTAAGAACACTTCCGGAATCAACTTAATTCTACAGCCAGTAATTTCGAAAAGCCAATTTCGGATTCTGGTCCAATATATTTCTGCTCGAGGGCAAGTCCACCAAGTATGGAAATAAGTTCCCAGAGCTACCTTACATTTCCAACAAATCGGAGAGGTCTCTGGGAACATCTTCGATAGTCTAGCCAGAGGAAGATGCCACCTATATAACATTTTGTATATGTTTTCCTTATATGCAATTGACATTGTTAATTTTAGAGTTTTTTTCCAAATTTCTTCCCATTTCTCGAGATCAATTGAGTGTTCCAAATTTCTCCCCCAGGCAATTATTGAATCCTTAATCACTTCCTCTCCGATCCAACGCTCTAATAGGAATTTATAAAATTTGGACAAGCTCATCGTTCCCTGTAAACATTTTGTCTAATTCTTGCAGAGAGTTATAGATTCCCCCCTTATTTCTATCCTTATCTACTCTAGATTGAATCAAATTGTAGGACCACCAGTCTAGGTCACAGCCTAAGGCTGTCAATTCACTTCGGGATTTCAATCTCCCTGCAGAGTCCAACAGTTCTTGGTAAGTTAGGGGTGTAGTTCTGTTATAAAGAGTTGGGTACATCATCGCTTCTAGAGGCGATAACCACCTCGGGGCCATCAAATAAAATGCATTTCTGACTCGTTCCCAAGTACTCATCAAAATTCTACGGAGGTAGTGATCCATGAAGTGTTTATATTTTTTGGGGTTCTCCTGACTCAAAAAGAAATGCCACCCCCGTTGCAAATTATGGCCCTCAAGTATGAGGATTCTCCTCCTCCTTAACAAAGCCCAATCTCTAACCCAGGATAGAATGGCTGCTTGATAATAAAAATCCCACTTTGGTAGACCAAAACCTCCCCTAGCTGAAGATTCCTGGAGCATTTTCAGTTTTATCCTGGGTTTCTTATTCTGCCAAATAAATCTGCGTACGCAGTGGTCCAGAGACTGAAAAAACTTGGTATCTAATAGGGCTGGAGCGGTCTGGAAGAGAAAGACCCATTTAGGTAGGATATATGTCTTGACTGCTGCCATCCTGCCTAATAACGATAATTGTAGTCCCTTCCAGTTTTCTAGCCTCTCTCTAGTTTGGGTGAGGAGTTTTGAGTAATTGTCTTCTTTAATAGTGGAACACTTAGGGGAGAGCCAAATACCTAAGTATTTCACTTTTTTGGCTATCTGAATTTCTAATGTTTCTTCCAACTGCACCTTTTTAGTCATCGACAAATTTTTAGCTAAGATCTTAGTTTTTTCTTTATTTATTTTTAGCCCTGTACCTTCCCATATGCCTCCAGCTCTTGCAGTAAAATTGGTCCCGATTCCAATGGATCTTCCAGCACAAATATCAGGTCATCAGCAAAGGCTTGCAATTTATATTCCTCCTTTCTACACCTTGGTCCTTTAATTCCTTGATTTCTTCTAATCACATCCAGTAATGGTTCAAGTGTTAAAATAAATAATAACGGAGATAAGGGGCACCCTTGTCTAGTGCCTTTTCCTATATGTATCTTTTGGGACTCCTCACCATTAACAAGTATTTTCGCTACCTGTTTTGAATATATAGTTTGAATTGCCTTGATAAACTTCTCTCCAAATTCCATTTTATTTAGTTGTGCAAACAAAAATCTCCAACTCTGTCAAAAGCTTTTTGTGCGTCTACGAAAACCAGAGCTGCCTCCCTATTGGAGTTACACTCATAATATTCCAATATGTTTAATATAATTCTCACATTGTCTTTAAGTTGTCTATGAGGTAGGAAGCCATTCTGGTCTCCGTGAATGTACTCGTTAAGAAAGGATTTTAATCTCTTTGCTAAAATTGCGGAGAATAATTTGTAATCTGCATTAAGCAGGGAAATCGGCCTATAATTGCTTATCAGGGATGGATCTGTGCCTTCCTTTAGTATTAGTGTAATATAAGCTTCAGACCATGAGACTGGCATTTGACCAAGGGACAGCACTTCGTTACATACTTCAGTCAGGAATTTACCTAAGGTCTTAAAAAGAATTTTATACAATTCTACCGGCAGACCATCTGTGCCTGGGGTCTTCCCCCCTTTTTGTTCCCCTAAAACCAACTCTACCTCCTTCAGAGTAATCTCTGCATTCAATATTTCTTTGATAGCGAGGGGCACTTTCTGGGGGTCAGCTTTGTCTAAATAATCTCTGATATCCTGATCTTGTTCTTCCCCTGCTGTATATAAATTTACAAAAAAATCTTGTATTATTTTCCCTTTCCCTTCCTTATCTGCAATATACTTTCCGGCTTGGTTTCTCAGACTAATTATCCTATTTCTCTCCTGTTGTTTCTTCAACCTATAAGTGAGCCATCTTCCCGCTTTATTAGCATGTTCAAAGTGCCTTTGTTTTGCCCATCTGATTTTAGTTGCCACTTCCTCCTGATCTAGCAAATTTAACTGGTGTCGAACCATTTTTTTTCCCTCCAGTATCTTTGGGTCTCCTGAGTCCACTAGCAATTTTGCCTCTACCCTTTCCAGCTCTTGAGCTAACTTCCTTCGTTTTAATCTCTCGGCCTTCCCTTTCCCAATCATGTGGGATGTTACTAACCCTCTAATCACTGCCTTCGCCGTATCCCAAATAGTCTGAAGGCTAGTGTCTTCTTTCTTATTGGTTCCAAAGAAGAACTCCATCTCCTCCTTTAATTTTTGGAGTAGATCTTTATCTTTTAATATCCCCGCATCCATCTTCCATCTCTTTGTTCTTCGCACTCCCCTCCATACTATCCTCAAAGGATTATGATCTGCCCAGTCATTTACCCCTATCACTATATCTGATACCTGGTTTCCTAGATCTACTGACATCCAACTCATATCAATCCTGCTTGAACAATGATGCCTGTGGGAGAAAAAAGTGCACTGTTTATTTCCCGGATTCCTTTCTCTCCAAACATCGCGTAGCCCAAATTCCTCTCTAATTCGTTCACAAATTTTTGGTAGTAAATTCTTCCTTTTCCCAACTTTACCACTCTTTGAGATATAATCCAAATTTTGGTCTACTATAGCATTAAAGTCCCCGAGCAGGCAAATATGGTCATAATTTACCTCTATTAACTTCTGATATAGCTAGGTCGTGGTTTTTCATCACCCTTTGTTTTAAGTAAGTTCATAATTGGTAGAGCAATACTGGCAAAGGAGGGGATAAATTGGCAGTAAAAATTTGCAAACCCCAAGAAACTTTGCAATTGTTTACGAGTGCGAGGCGGGGCCCACTCAGTCACTGCCTTTACTTTAGCAGGATCCATCTCAATACCTCCTGACGAAATGCGGTATCCGAGATAATCGATCTTGCTTTGATGAATTTCACACTTTGAGGGTTTAGCATATAGTTCCGCCGCCCTCAGTTTGTGCAAAACAGAACGGACAAGCTTCACGTGTTCTTCACGTGTTTCCGTGTAAATAAGGATATCATCAAGATATACGATAACGCCTTTATACAGGTGCTGATGCAAGACTTTATTTATCAGTTGCATGAAAACCGCTGGTGCACCCTGTAGGCCAAATGGGAGAACTTTAAATTGAAAACAACCTAGCAGGCAATTAAAAGCAGTTTTCCATTCATCTCCTTCTTTAATCCTAATCCTATAGTAAGCTTCTCTAAGATCCAGTTTCGTAAAAATTTTGCCTTTCACTAGATTGGCGAGCATATCTTTCATGAGGGGGAGGGGGAGGGGTAGACATTTTCAGCGCAGATTGTGTTCAAGTTCCTGTAATCCACCACTAGGCGGAGTTGACCGTCTTTCTTCTCCCTGAACATAACAGGAGCCGCGACTCGAGGTCTAGCAGGTTCAATAAAACCTCTTGCCAAATTTTTGTCAATGAACTTACGCAATTCCACCATTTCTCCTGGTGTCATGGAGTAAATGCGTGGTTTAGGTAGTTGCACCCCTGGGAGGAAATCAATGGTGCAGTCTGTGGAGTGGTGGGGTGGAAGCTTGTCAGAAGATTTTTCACTAAAAACGTCTTTCAAATCCCAATATTCAGTAGGAATCTTTTTTCCCCCTGGTATTTGTTCCAAAACGGTTGCCACTTGGTCAGTCTACACGTTCTCATTGGGGTTGGGGGCCCCTAAAGCCAGATCCACATCTAGGGGGGGCGTACTTAGGGGGATACGTATCCAACCCTCTTTCCAATCTATGATAGGGTTCCATTTCCGCAACCACGTTAATCCCAAAATAATTGGGTTGTCTGCAATAGGAGCAACAATGAAATGAATGGTTTCCCTATGGTGATCACCAATCAACAACTCAAGTGGTTCTGTAACAAACTGAGCTGGACCTCCCCCGGCTACCGATCCATCCATTTGACAGAATGCGATCGGCACTTTTAAAGTCTTAAGGCGAATTCCTAGTTGTTGCACTAGATCTTGGCTTATAAGGCATCGTGAACATCCAGAATCCAAAAGGGCTAGTAATTCTAAGAAATGTCCACTAGAGGGCGTTTTTAGTTTAAGGGGGATAGTCATGGGGCCCGACCGGGAACTCACCCAATGCTTGTCCGATTCCTCGTCAGAGGCGGCCTCCTCCCAGTCATTCGGATCCTGTCCTGGTTCATAATAGTTGGTAGTAAGGTCCAGTGGCTCCATTCCCGACATCGCTGGCCTGGTACGTGGATCAGTCTTTCTGGTGCCTTTATTTATCTCAAAAGGTAGCTTGGGGCGGGGCTTTGATCCCATTCTGCAAGCATTAGCCCAATGCGCCTCCTTCCCACATTTGAAGCAAGTAGTACCACGTTGTTTGTTGGAGGGTCCTCCCCTCCCTTCTCTTGGGCTATCATGACATGGTGTAGCAAATGGTGATGCTCTAACTTCTCTTTGTATTGAATGAACACTGGCTTTTCTAAGTAAATCAATCTCTACTTCAGCAGATAAATCGTACCAACCCTCGAGGGTATGAGGATTCCATCTGTTGATACAGTTCTGATATAGATCAGGGTGCAAGCCTTCAGTGAAACTGTCGATAAGAGCTTCCTCACTCCAACCTCTCATGTAAACAGATAATTCACGAAATCGTTGAGAATAATCTTGCACTGGTTGATTTCCCTGACGTAATGTCTTCATTTCTAAGCGGGCTTTACGTTCTTTGAGGGGGTCCTCGAAACACCTTCTCAGGGTGAACATAAATCTGTCGAAATCTCTCATCAGAGGGGAGTTATCATTGTGCAAAGCTACCATCCAATCAGAAGCCCTGCCCTCCAGTGCCAGACAAACAATCCTAATTTTGCTATCATCATCTGGCAAATCAAACGCGGCTTGCCTCACAAAATTGCTGACATATAGCAGAAAACACCCTAATTCCTTAGGATCACCACCAAATTTCACTCCCAATGGAGGGACAGTAGTCATCCTGCGGGCCAGGGGGCTTGCTTCCCTTCTACGGCGTGGGGGGGGGGGGAGAAACCGGCCTTGCTGTCGCTGGGCGCGGTGTGTGTTCCTCTTTCTGGGTAGGGGTCCCTTCAAATTGGGGTTTTACTTCCTCCCTCCTTGGCAACAACCAATCCCGAGGGTCGAGAGCCCCTTTTTCTTGATTTCTCTGCTGCGTTTCATCTCATCAGCTTCAGCAATTAATTTCTGCGCTTGTTGCCTTAGAAGAAATTCCTCTTCTGGCACTTCCCAGAAAGCAGGCGGGGGCCGTCTGCGTCTAGTATTTACTCCCCAAGGGGCTTCTTCAAAAATTCCTTTTCTTCCCCCTCCAAGCAAACATCCATTAAGAGTTCAGTAACTGACCTTGCATCTTTGGGTTTTGATTCCTGGACTTCTGTAGTGAGGAGGGAGGCTGTATCGGGCGCGATGGCTCCCAGTAATTCTTTTTTCTCAGCGTCTGACATCCTTTGAAGTTTTTGGGTTTTATCTCACTCGCTGCCGAAGCTGTTAACTCAGAGACGAGTGTATTTGGTTTCCTTGCTTTTTGTCAGACCTGCTTCCATCATAAATCAGGAAAGACCACGCTCAAACTCATTTGGAAAGTTTAAGGTTACTTTTACTGAATATAATAAGACTGCAGCGAAAGCAAGGAATGAAACATTTAGGCGCGCAACACATGTATCAAAGCATAATCCCACCCTTAACTCTTTGACCCCAGCATATTGTCCAATGCAAAGCCGGTCACAACATCAGGTGTACTTCCTGTCCAGGATCATCATCAGAATGGAATGCAGACCATTAGCTGAGATGATAACAGACTGTGGCCACATCTCTCTCTCTCCTGCTCACTTGTAACCCAGCAACACCACACACACACACACACCTGTTTCAATATGACAGATGAAGCAAAAAGCGGAGGCTGACATCACTCCTCCACTGGCCAGAGACAAAAATTAAATCCAGTGTGTGTCCTCCATCGTGAGTGGGGCCCTGAACTACTTGGGTCAGGTCCATGGCCGTCATGGAGGCCATAAACTCCCGAGCTGCCTCGGATGACTCGCCTACCAATGGCAGGTTGAAGTCCCCCATGACTAATAGTCTGGGCATATCAACCGCCACCTCGGCAACCACCTCAAGGAGCTTGGGCAGGGCTGCTGTTACATAGCGGGGAGCCAGGTACACAATCAGCAACCCCAACTGCCTCCCTAGGCCACACTTCACGTAGAGGGACTCACAACTGGTAGTCTGTGGTACAGTGGTCTCTCTCGGCTCAAGACCTTCCCTAACAATAATCGCCACCCCCCCCCCCCGCCTAGAGCCCGTGGCTGATGAAATGCTCGGTAGCCTGGTGGGCACATTTCCACGAGGGGTAATCCTCCCTCGTGGCCCAAAACAATGGTTTTGTCTTCATCCTTTTCTTATCAGCTTGGACTTTAAAAGCAGCCCTAGCTTCGGTCACAGCTTTTCTTACTACTGCCCTGGTGTTTTGTTGTTGCATCCACTCTTTAAAGGCGTGTATATAGTTGGTTCTTCTACTGGTAGTTCTGGCATTGGGGTGAAGTCCTGGCCCGAGGCCACTCTAAATGGGTTGAATCCAGTGCTGGAATGCACAGAATATGTGTGGAATGGGCCATGATCTGCAGCAGAAGTAAGAAAGGATGAATACTGGTGGAAATTAGCCCCTAAGGCAGCTGAAATAGAGTTCCCTTACCCCAATTCCCAGATAGAGGGAAGGGTCTCAAGCAATCTGGCAAGGGTGGATTGGAGGTGGGACTGGAAACGAGCCAGGCTCCCAAAGCCCCAGATGGAATCCCTGGGGAGTGCAATAGGGCAACTGAGGGAGGATTTTGACTGGGCCACCCTTCAGGCTGAGGGGCCATCAAGCTGCCCAAAAGAGAGGGGAGGGACATCTGATCCTGTTGAAGGGAGAAGACGCAGACTGGAGTGCAGCCCCACTCCCCCACGTGATAGAAGGAGAAGGAGCCCAAAATGGCAACCAGTGCCTCTCACATGCAGCAGGCAAGCTACCAAGAGCAGGCAACCTCCTCCCTCTCTCCGAACTAGGGGTGAAGAAGATGACCATATCAGGCGCAAGCATACAGAGGCTGACAGGAGGTTGGAGGAGTAGGGCTGAATGACCCACCCCAATTCAGGGGAAAGTTTGACGGAGACTCAGACCAGCTAGCTCTATTCCTTGATTCAGCTGATAACCACCTAGAACACTATGGGCACCTCTACCCATCCCCCAGAACCATGGTGAATGCCATCGCAGAGAGTTTAGAGGGAGAAGCAAAGGAATGGCTAGCAGCTCTCCACAAGAGGAAAGCCCCGCAACTGCAAGACATAGATGGCTTTCTGCAACTGCTAGAGGCCAGGTTTGAGGAGGGGAAGGAGGACACATATGCAGAAGAGGAACTCAGCAACCTAAAGCAGAGGGGCCACCCCATCAAAGAATCCGTGAATTTAGGAGGGTCATAGGAAGGCTACCCCCTTTGCCAGAGTGGCTGCTGGTGCATTTTTTCAGAACAAGCCTGGAGAAGCAAATTGCCTAGGCAACCGCATACTGTGAGATCCCAAATCAACTCTCTGAGTGGTTCTGAGTAGCAACAAAAGTCGACGGCGGTGCGCCAATCACATGAGAAAGCAACCAGACACAAAAGACAGAGGCCAACCTGACCCAAAACCACCCAGCCAGCGGGGAACCACAGCACCAAAACCAAGGCCAGACCCACTGTCCAGGGCGCGACCAGAACGAGGCCCAAACAGACCACTAACACGTCCAGGAAACCCTTCCAGGCTGCAGAGGCCCCTTCCCCCTCAGGTGAAAGTGGTGGAACCCCAGACAACGACAATGCGAAAATGGAGGTCGCGCCTTGAGGAATGGGAGGAGGCCCGGGGGTCGTTTTTGCCCCTGGGGGATGCTGCCAGCCCTCACTGACCATCGCAGAGGGCTGGCCCAGCAAGACGACGTGCTGGCCGTCATGCCAGGCCGCTCGGACCTAGAGGGCGAGCCGAGGATGTGATGGCAGAGCGAGCGGGGTGAGGAGCGATGAGCGCGGCCCGAATCGGCCCTCTCGGCCTAGAGCATCCCGGCGCGGCGGAAGGGAAGTAGGCAGGCCTGCAAAGCCGGGACGCAGAAGAACTAAAAGGATCCGGCCGGAAAACAGCTAAATGGCCAGACCGAGCCGAGCCGGGCCGGGAGGACTTTATTCCGACCCGACCCAAGTGTTTTCCTTACCAACCCGACCCAGGAGTGGAGTTGCGGGAGCTGCGGGAGAAATGGAGATGGACGGTTGGACGGCTGGAGGTGATGGACGGTAGATGAAGCTGGAAGGAGAGAGCATGTGAGAGGAGAGATTGGAAAAGAGAGACGTGAAGAGAGGAGAGGAGGAAAGAAAGAGGGGAAGGAGAGAAGGAGTTGGAGATGGAGTGGAGATGGAGATGGAATGGAGATGGAGACGGAGATGGAGATGGGGATGGAATGGAGATGGATTGGAGATGGAAATGGAGATGGAGATGGAGAAAAAGAAGGAGGAGGAGAAGGAGAAGGAGAAAGAAGGACTGGATCGATGAAAGAGAAGGAAGTTAGAGCGAATGGACAGTAGAAGGAGTGTTGATAGAAGCCAAGCAGCCGGGCCGGGAAACAGTGGAGCAATGGCTGAGGAGGACCCAGGAAGATCTGGAGTGAGTGCACTGGACAGGAGGAGGTAACACGGGCCAGCACATGGCAGCATTTTCCATCAGGCCGCACGATAGACCAGCCAGTCGTGCGGCACTAAATGCAGACTTAGGCCTATGTGGCTGAAGAAAACAGTCGGGTGGGGTTCATGCAGGGACTAAACTGCGATCTGCCCTTATGCAGGACCCCAGACTAACAGACTAATTGACAACTGACTTTTTCCCTCCTGCCCCCCAAGGAGTATTTCTTATTACATCTATTGCACTTTATTTATAATCTGTCACTTTATAGCTGTTTTTTCCCTGGACTCTGTTCGGACTTGCAACTATCCCCCCGGGTCTGGACGGCCATTGGGGTTCCAAAAATGTATTCAAGACGTGATCTCCTTTGCCTGCGAGAATCTCCCCTCTCGCAGGCCTGGCCCCCTTGTCTAACACGGGCCCACCTCGAGGATGGACTAATTGCTCCTGAGAGGTGGGCAAGGCGCGAACTGAGGGGTTTTTAAAGTAAATTTTTAATTCGACTTTTAGGGGGTTCCAGGGAGGAGGGGAGGGATAGTCCAGTTAGGAGGCAGGACAGAACTAGGCCGGCCGGCAGAAGTGAGGAAACGGAGGAAGGGGAGGGGGGGTCGTTTCCACTGAGGTTTTGCCTATCAGTTCGGTTCTGGGGAGGGGCAGGGGCGGTGGGAGACGGATGGGGTTGTAGGACTGTGGCTGCTGGTTACAGGCGGTCACGCGCTCCAACCCCCCGTGCTCCCATCGCAGACTAGGTGGGCAAGGACCACAGAGCCGGGGCCCTAGGCTGATGTTATGCAACGCCAGGTCTGTGGTGAACAAAGCCCCCCTCATTCGTGACCTTGTGTCAGAGGGGGACCCGGACCTGGTGGGTATAACTGAAACCTGGTTGGGCCTCAAGGGGGGTTTACCCCTCATAGATATGTGCCCACCAGGCTACCGAGCCTTCCATCAGCCTAGGACCCTGGGAAGGGGTGGGGGGGTGGCGATTATGGTTAGGGAGGGTCTTCAGCCGAAGGAGACCACGATCCCTCAGACGACCGGGTGTGAGTCCCTCCTTGTGAAGTGGGGCCTAGGGAGGCAGTTGGGCGTGTTAGTTGTATACCTGGCTCCTCGCTATGCAACAACAGCCCTGCCTGAGCTCCTAGAGATGATAGCCGAGGCGGCGGTTGAGACCCCCAGACTATTGGTCATGGGGGACTTCAACCTGCCGTCAGTAGGCGAGACCTCTGGAGTAGCTCGGGAGTTCATGGCTTCCATGACAGCCATGGACCTGACCCAGGTAGTTTTAGGCCCTACTCACGAGGGTGGACACACCCTGGACTTAATCTTCGTCTCGGGACAGTGGAGTAGTGATCTGGGAATAGGGAATTTAGCCATCACACCCCTGTCATAGACAGATCACGCTCTCCTTCGGCTAGACTTTCCAATCGCCGCACCTCACCGCTGGGAGGCGGAGCCGAATATTCCTATATGGTTCCACCCCAGGCTCCTGATGGACCCGGAAAGGTTCCAGAGGGAGCTTGGGCCAATGTCTGTGGACTTGCCCCACAACTCGACTGAGGACCTGGTGGCCGCATGGTTAAGTGCGGCCTTGGGGGCCTTGGACCGAGTCGCGCCCTTGCGGCCTCTCTTGCAGCGACGAATCACCCAGGCTCCTTGGTTCACCGAGGAGCTGAGGGAGATGAAACGCCACAAGAGACACCTAGAGAGCAGATGGAGATCCTCTCGCTCCGAAGCCAACCGAACACTAGTGAGAGCCCATATTAGGACTTACTTAGTGGCGGTAAGGGTGGCCAAACGTGAGTATTGTGCCACCCTTATTGCATCCACAGATAACCACCCTGCCGCCCTGTTTGGGGTGACCCGCTCCCTCCTCCACCAGAGGCCGCGGGAAGCCCCTCTACAGGGACGAGCAGAGGAATTTGGGATTTATCTGCAGGATAAAATCACTCGGATTCGGAATGAGTTACCCTCCATCGAGAGTGGTCCAGTCGGACTGTCCGAGGCTGCTCTTGAGATACCATCCTGGGAGGAGTTTGACTTTGTTACTACCGAAAATATGGACAGGTTGTCAAAGAGGCTTAAGGCTACCACATGCTTATTGGACCCGTGCTTCGAGGCACTCCCATATAACACCAATCCTGCACGAGCTGCACTGGCTTCCTGTGGTCTTTCGGGTGCGCTTCAAGGTTTTGACGACCATCTTCAAAGCGCTCCATGGCTCGGGACCTAGTTATATGCGAGACCGTCTCCTGCCCCATACATCCCTTAGACCGATACGCTCCCACAAAGAGGGCCTTCTCAGGGTGCCGTCGGCCGGACAATGCCAACTGGCGACACCCAGGGGAAGGGCCTTCTCTGTGGCGGGCCCTGCCCTGTGGAACAACCTACCCCCAGAACTTCATACCATCACCGACCTCCGCCTCTTCCGCCAGTGTTTAAAAACACACCTCTTTCATCAAGCCGGCCTAACATAACCTCCGCTGGGACTAGTTTAGATAGTTTTATTTCGATTTTAATTGGTTTTTAGCGCAGGACAGGCATATAATAGGTTTTTTAAATTTTGTATTACGATTTTGTATGTATTTTAAATTCCTGTGCGCCGCCCTGGGTCCTTTTGGAGAAGGGCGGGATATAAATCTAATAAATAAATAAATAATAATAAATAAATAAATAAAATAAATAACCAGTCGCCCGAATCAGCGAGGATGAGAGAGAAAAATGACCCAATTGTGAGTGAACCAACTCACCACTTCCTTTTTCCAATACGCCTCACAGCCCCCAAAACAGGAAACCAGGTGGATTTTCAAGCCCTAATAGACTCAGGCTGCACAAGATGCTTGATCAAACTAACCACAGTCCTGAAACTGGGGATCAGAGCAAAAAGACTGGCCCACCCGATCCGGTTCGAGCAGGTCGACAGGTCCCTAATGGGAGGAGCCTATGCCACCCATCTAACTGAACCAGTGAGGCTAGAGCTAGCAAATCACTGGTAAGTAATTTGATTCATAATAGCCGCCAAAATGACAGACGCAGTCATACTGGGACTCTCCTGGCTAGACAAGTGGGGACCGACCATCTGGTGGTAAAGGGCTACCCACAGACTTAGGATATCAAGGAGCCCCAACCCCTCCCACACTAGCAAGCATGCTGGAAACCCCCCAAAAGAGCCCAAAAGAACAACTGGCAACCACATCTGACAAAACCCCAGAGGCCAAACTGATTCCGATGGAATATCAGGACCTTGCAGAAGTATTCAGTGAGGCTGAGTGCAATATTCAGGCTCCCCACCAGGAGACGGACTGTGCCATTGAAATCATCTTCAGGGCAAAACTACCCAAGCTCAAACTGTACCCCATGATGCCCCAGAAAATTCAAGAGATGCGCAAATACATAGACAAAAATCTAGCAAGGGGGGTTCATTGAGCCAGCCAAGCCAAGGGTTGCGGCACCAGTCCTCTTCAAAGAAAAAAAAGAAGGAACTATGAGATTGTGTGTGGACTTTCAAGGGATAAATGCCATGTGTGTACACAACCTATACCCCCTCCCCCTCATGAAGGACATGCTATCTCATCTGGCCAAGGGAAAAGTCTTCACCAAAGTAGATCTCAGAGAAGCATACAACTGAGTACGTATAAGAGAGGGAGATGAGTGGAAAGCAGCGTTCAATGCGGCCACGGGGGTCTTGGACCGGGTCACGCCCTTGCGGCCTCTCACGTGGCATCGACTCACCCAGGCTCCTTGGTTCTCCGAGGAGCTGAGGGGGATGAAACGCCACAAGAGAGTAGGTGGAGATCCTCTCGGTACAAATCTGATCGAGCACTGCTAAGAGCCCACTTGGGGACTTACCTAGTGGCGATGAGGGTGGCCAAATGTGAGTATTGTGCCACCCTCATTGCATCCCCAGATAACCACCCTGCGGCCCTGTTTGGGGTGACCCGCTCCCTCCTTCAACAGAGGCCGCGGTAAGCCCCTTTACAGGGCAGAGCAGAGGAATTTGGAGAGTATCTGCAGGATAAAATCGCTCAGATCCGAAGCGAGCTGCTCCCCACAGATAGTAGTCTAGAGGGATTTTCCAATGCAGGTCTTGAGACAATTTTATGGGAGGATTTTGACTCTGTTACTGCCGATGATATGGACAGATTGGCGAGGAGACTAAAGGCCACCACATGTTTATTGGACCCGTGTCCCTCCTGGCTTGTACTGGCATCCTGGGAGGTTACACGAGGCTGGCTCCAGGATAGAGTGAATGCTTCCTTGAATGAGGGGTTCCTGCCTACTGCCTTGAAAGAGGCGGTGGTGAGACCCCTCCTCAAGAAGCCTTCCCTGGACCCAGCATTATTGGTAAATTATCGTCCGGTCTCCAACCTTCACTTTTTAGCGAAGGTTGTAGAGTGTGGTGGCACAGCAGTTTCCCTGCCATCTGGAGGAAATTGATTAGCTAGACCCGCGCCAGTCCGGCTTTCGACCCGGTCATAGCAACGAGACGGCATTGGTCGCGTTGGTGGATGATCTCTGGAGGGCGCAGGATAGAGGTTTTTCCTCTATCCTGGTCCTGTTAGATCTCTCAGCGGCTTTTGATACCATCAACCATGGTATCCTATTGTGCCGACTAGGGGGGTTGGGGGTGGGAGGCACCGTTTTACGGTGGTTCTCCTACCTCTCTGGTCAGTCGCAATTCGTGTTGGCAGGAGGGCAGAGGTCGACCTCAAGGCCCCTCATATGTGGGGCCCCTCTCAAATTTATTATTATCTTGTTTATTCCTCACATTTATTTCTCAAGTATTCTATCTAATTGATTTCCTTGGTGTCCATTATTCTCCTGTTGTACCATGCATACCATTTATTCCAGCTTTGGGCATAGGTTGAGTTTTATTTATCTTTTAAAATATATGTTAATTTGTCCAATTCTGCGCAGTTGAAGATTTTGGCTATAATTAGGTGCTCTGATGGTGGGTTGGTATCTTTCCAGTGCTGCGCAATAGCCATCCTAGTCGCTGTTATTATATGTGAGAAGAGGTACCAATCCTGATTTTGAATTTCACTTGGTTTAATGCCTAGCAAATACAGATCGGGTTTAAGAGGGAAGTTCATACCTGTTATTTCCAAAAGCCAGATTTGTATTTTTTTCCAGAGTTGAATGATTATTGGGCAGGTCCACCATTGGTGAAAGAATGTACCCCTGGCCATTTTACATTTCCAACATCTATCTGATGAGTTTGGGTACATATTTGCAATTCGAGCAGGTGGTAGGTACCACCTGTATAGCATTTTATACAAGTTTTCCTTAAATGAAGAGGCCAGGGTCATTTTCATAGTTTTGCCCCAAATTGTTTGCCATTCTTCTAGTTTAATATTCCTCCCTATATTCCTCCCCCAGGCAATCATGGCATCTTTAATTATCTCTTCTCCAACATCTCTTTGCAGTAGATGTTAAGCTCCCAAGAGAAACTTCAAATGATTCACGGCCTCACGTAAAAGTTCAAAGAAATGTCCATTTATTGAATGTAACATCATGGCGAGCCTCGGTTGCAGCCAGGACTGGCAATAATTGGATGGCTTCTGCACTTTACCCCCTTATGCCCCCTCCCCTCTGCTTGTCATAAATCACGTTCCCCAATTAGCATTGAAAATAATTGCATGCATGCACAGTCACAGGCTGTCTTGAGATTCCTTTCCTGCTACAGGAATGTCAAGAATTTTCAGTTCGTTAAGGCAAACAGATAAGGTCCATGGCAACATCGGGATGTTGACAGCCGGCTCCCCTTACTTCTCGAAAGCAACCTATGGGAAACAAAACAATCTGAATGCAGGTGTATGACTTAGGGATGTGTCCCCCTCCCCCCGGCTTGCTTGGGTTTTCTGCATGGAATTTTGCTATAAGGCGGTCAGCTTGGATGTTTCTATATTTCACCCACGATGCCTCCGATAGGGGATAACCCTTCCACTTGATTAGGTATTGGAGTTGCCTTCTGTGCCACCTCGAATCAAGAATTTGTTGGACTTCATAATGGGTTTGGCCCCCTATGACCATAGGGCCTGGGGGCGCACGGGGCAGTGGTCTCAGAGTGGAACCGATCACGGGTTTCAAAAGGCTACTATGAAACGATTGGTGTGTCTTCCCCAGCAATCGAGGCAGTTTCAATATCACTGTGACTGGGTTGATGATCTTTATTATGGGGAATGGCCCCACAAATTTTGGCCCCAGTTTTTTTCTCGGCAGTCTTAGTCTCAAGTATTTTGTGGAGAGGTAAACCTTCTCTCCTACCTGGAACTGCCGTTGCGGAGCCCGGTGTTTATCTGCCTGTTTCTTGTAGGTTTGTATCGCTTTGGCTAGGGCTTTCTTAACATTTTCCCAAGCTGCTTTCAGCATCGACATCCAATCAGTCAAGCTGACTGAGGAGGGGGGGTCTCTTGGATACTCAGGCATTGGGACGAAGTCCATGCCGCTCACTACTTTGAACGGCATGAGTCCTGTGCTGCTGTGAACAGCATTATTGTATGCAACCTCAACGAAAGATAAAAGGTCTGCCCAATTAGACTGCTGATAGTTCACGTAGCACCTCAGGTACTGCTCTATCATGGCGTTCAGTCTTTCTGCTGCCCCATTAGTGCTCGGATGAAAAGCTGAACTAAGACCCTGAGATGATCCAATGGACCGCAGGAACTCCCTCCAAAATTTAGCCATGAACTGGACCCCTCTGTCTGAGATGATTCTTCGAGGTACTCCATGCAGTCGGTAGATATGCTTCACAAACAGTTTAGCCAGCTTGTGAGCCGAGGGTAGTCCGCTACAGGGAATGAAGTGTGCCTGCTTGGAGAACAGGTCTATTACAGTCCAAATCACTGTGTTCCCCCTACTTTTTGGCAACTCTACTATAAAGTCCATTGCAATCTCCTCCCATTGCCTCGTTGGTTCTGCCACTGTTTGCAGTAGTCCCGGGGGGTTTCCTGGTCGTATTTTCATTGTGGCACAGACTGTGCAACTTTTTACATAGCTATCCACATCTTTCTTCATTCCAGGCCACCAGAATTGCCTCCAGGCTAGGTGTAAAATCTTTAGGAACCCAAAATGGCCTGCCAATTTGGCGTCGTGGCTCCTCTGGAGAGCTAGGATACATAGAGATTCTGGAACATAGAGTTTCGTCCCCTTCCAGGCGAGGTCATCCCTCTTCGTCAAGATGTGTTGGTTGTTTTGGAACCAAGGGTCTGTTAGCAGCTCAGTTTTGAGTCTTGTGGTTAGATCGCTTGTGGTTTGACCCCGTCGGTCATGGTGTTGCCGCCTGGTGGTTACTTGGGCAGTTGGTTGAGTAGAAGGAATAATGGCATCCACTACGTGCTCCCGTTCGCATTTGTACTGAGGCATGCGGGAGAGGGCATTTTTATTTATTTTTTTATTTTATTAAATTTATACCCCGCCCTTCTCCTTGTTAGGACCCAGGGCGGCGCACAGGCATTATTAAAACCACAAAATACGATATCAATTAAAATATATTAAATTACTAGACCCGTGCTAAAAACCCATGTTAAAACCATACCAAATTGGTTTATTTTTAAAAAGTCAGAAGTAGGGACTATCCTAGGCCGGCTTGTTGGAATAGATACGTCTTAAGACATGGCGGAAGAGGCGGAGGTCCGAGATCGGGGGGTAGGTCGTTCCAGAGGGCCGGGCCCGCCACAGAGAAGGCCCTTCCCCTGGGTGTCGCCAACCGGCATTGCCCCGCTGACGGCACCCGGAGAAGACCCTCTCTGTGGGAGCGGATCGGACGAAGGGATGTATGGGACAGGAGGCGGTCTCGTATATAGCTAGGCCCCGAGCCATGGAGCGATTTAAAGATGGTCGTCAGCACCTTGAAGCGCACTCGAAAGGCCACAGGCAGCCAGTGCAGCTCGCGCAGGAGAGGTGTTACGTGGGTTTGCCTTGAGGCACCCATAATCACCCGCGCGGCCGCATTCTGTACTAACTGTAGCTTTCGAGTGCACCTCAAGGGGAGCCCCATGTAGAGAGCATTACAGTAATCCAGCCGGGATGTCACAAGCGCTTGAGTGACTGTGCGAAGGGCTCCCCGGTCCAGTAAGGGGCGCAACTTGCGTATCAGGCGTACCTGATAGAACGCCCCCCTGGCCACGGCCGTCACATGGTCCTCCATGGACAGCCGGGAATCCAGGAGGACGCCCAAGTTGCGCGCCCTCTCCACGGGGGCCAGTTGTTCGCCCCCAATGGCCAGTGTTGGACTTATCTGGCTGAACCGGGGTGCCGGAAACCACAGCCACTCAGTCTTGGAGGGATTGAGTTTGAGTTTGTTACTACCCATCCAGATCCGTACAGCCTCCAGACACCGGGACAGCATCTCGACGGCATCGTTGGGGTGGTTTGGGGTGGATATGTACAACTGAGTGTCATCAGCGTACAGATGGTATTTCACCCCAAAACCATGGATGATCTCACCCAGCGGCTTCATGTAGGTGTTAAACAGGAGTGGTGAGAGGACCGACCCCTGAGGGACCCCACATGTGAGTGGCCTCAGGGACGACCTCTGCCCTCCTGCCAACACCCATTGCAACCGACCAGAGAGGTAGGACGAGAACCACCGTAGGACGGTGCCTCTCAGCCCCAACCCCCCCAATCGGTGCAATAAGATACCATGGTCGATGGTATCAAAAGCCGCTGAGAGGTCTAATAGGACAAGGATAGAGGAACAACCTCTATCCCGTGCCCTCCAGAGATCATCCACCAATGCGACCAATGCCGTTTCGGTGCTGTGACCGGGCCGGAAGCCGGACTGGCGCGGGTCTAGATAATCAACTTCCTCCAGATGTCGGGGAAACTGTTGGGCCACCACACTCTCAACAACCTTCACTAAAAAGTGAAGGTTGGAGACGGGACGATAGTTCTCTAATAAAGCTGGATCCAGGGATGGTTTCTTGAGGAGGGGCCTCACCACCGCCAGCCGACGGCAGATTAAAGTCTCCCATGACTATAAGTCTGGGGGTCTCCACCGCCATCGCGGCGATCACCTCGAGTAGCTCGGGCAGGGCTGCTGTTACATAGCGGGGAGCCAGGTATACAACTAGCAAGCCCAACTGCCTCCCTAGGCCCCATTTCATGAAGAGGGACTCACAGCCGGTCGTCTGAGGCACAGTGGTCTCCCTCGGCTCCAGACTTTCCTTAACAATAACCGCCACCCCCCCCACCCCTGCCTAGGGCCCTAGGCTGATGAAATGCACGGTAGCCTGGTGGGCACATTTCCACGAGGGGTAAACCCCCCTCGGGGCCCAACCAGGTTTCCGTGATTCCCACCAAGTCCGGGTCCCCCTCTGACACAAGGTCATTAATGAGGGGGGCTTTGTTCACCACGGACCTGGCGTTACAGAACATCAGCCTAGGGCCCCGGCTCTGTAGTCCCTGACCGCCTAGCCCACGAGTGGAGCACAGGGGGTTGTGGCAGGCGACCGCTTTTAGCCAGCGACCGCGCGTCCCCAACCCACGATGGACATCCTGTCTCCCACCGCCCCTGCCCCTCCCCAAGACCAATCGAATGGGACGGCCCTCAACAGAGACGACCCCCAGTCCCCCTTCCCTAGTGGACTCCTACTTTAACCTTCTTCCGCCGGCCGGCCCTATGTCTTGACCTCCCTCTGACTGAATAAACCCTCCCCCCCACCCCAGAACCCCTTAAAAGCCTAATTAAAATTTTATTTAAAAAACCCCTGAGCTTTCAAACCTGTCATTTCCTCAAATTCTTTCAAATGTTTATTTATCTTCTTCAAATCTTTCTCTATATCTTTCAAAATAATCAAGGTATCATCCGCGTACAAATTTATCTTATATCCCTTATACCCTTCCAATTCTTCATCTTTTTCTATCATTTTAGTCAATACTTCCATAACCAATAAAAATAATATTGGAGACAAGGGACATCCTTGTCTCGTACCTGCTTCCAATTTGATCTCTTCCGTCATTATTCCATTCACCTTCACTCTTGCACTACTTTTTTGATACAATTTCGAAATAACATGTATAAATCTATTACCAAAACCTAATGCCTCAATAATTACTTTAATAGTTTCCCATTGTACAGAATCAAAGGCTTTAAAAATATCTAGTGATACTATACCTATTTTATCACCATTATGTTCAGCTACATCTATAATATTTAATACTCTTCTAATAATATCACTCATATATCTACCTTTAACAAAACCTACTTGATTATAGCTTATATATTTATCTATAAATCTACTTAATCTATTGCTTATAATAGCAGTAAATATTTTTGCATCCTGATTAATTAAAGAAATGGGTCGATAGGACTCAATCCTCTCCAAATCTTTATCTGGTTTGGGAATTATGGATATTACCGTTCTATTCCATGACATCGGAACTTCTCCACCATGTAAAATTCCATTAAATAATTTTTGCAATTTTGGTATTATTATTTCCTTAAAGTCTTTATAAAACTCAGCAGGTAATCCATCTTCACCTGGAGCCTTCCCTAATTTTATCTCTTGTATTATTTCATTAATCTCATCTTGTGTTATATCTCCTTCCATCAAGTCCTTTGATCTATTTTCACAACATATTTTTCAAGATGACTTTTCAATTTTTCCAAATCAATTGATTTTTTTGAATATAATTTTTGAAAAAAAGTCCTAACCACTTCACATTTCTCCAATTTCTTATAACATCTTGTGCCTTTTTCATCTATCAGAGAACCAATTTCTCTCTTCTCACTTTTATTTTTCGCCATCCTTGCTAATAACCTAGAGTTTTTATTACTGAATTCAAAGAAATCCCTATTTAAATATCTTATATTTTTTTAACCAATTCTATATCCTCTTCTATCAATTTATTTTTTAATAAATTCAACTCCCCCAAACATTCTTTATCTTTCGTAAGTAAAAATTGATTCTCCAATGCCTTAATCTGTCTTATATCCTGTTCCATTTTACTTCTATATTTTCTATATTTCCTGCTTGACAACTTAATACTTTCTCCTCTAAATACTGCTTTCATCGCATCCCAAACAATTTCAAATTTAACCTCTCCGTTATCATTCAATCTCCAGCTTTCTTCCCATTTTTTAAGTATCCATATTTTATCCTCCTCATTTTTATACAATTTCTCATCGTATCTCCAACCTCTTACTTTTTTTTCAAGATTAAAATCAATTTCCATCGTAACTTCTGCATGATCAGAATCCTTGAAAATTCCCACATCTATTTTATCTATATTATTCAGCAAATCTTTAGAAACAAAAATATAATCAATTCTTGAGTACGTATTATATATCTTAGAGCAAAAAGTATACACTCTTTCAGTACCTTTCAGCTCCCTCCAAACATCTACCACACTATTTCGAAGCATCCATTTATTTAGAATTTCCCCTTTATTTGTTTCTCTATAGCAAGTTGGATTAGTACTATCTATTTTATCTCTAATTAAATTAAAATCCCCAGCCACAATCACTTTCCCTACGCTTTCAATTTCCAAAATTTTAGTTATTTTTTCAAGAAATTCTTTTTGTTTTTCATTCGGTAAATATAAATTAACAAGTGTCACTTTTTGCTCATTGATATTTCCCACAATTATTAAATATCTTCCTTCATCATCCCCAATTACTTGTTTTTTTTCCAGAGTATACCCTATCTGATATCAATGTTGCAACTCCTCTAGCTTTTGAAGTTCCAAAAGATTTTTCGTAGATTTGCATACCCTTTATATTCATTCTATTTAAATCTTCAGACTTTTGATGAGTTTCTTGCAAAAATAATATATCTGGTAAATCCCTTTTAATTTTAAGCTCCAATCTCCTCCTTTTAATTTGATTCCCTGTTCCCTTCACGTTCCATGTCATTATTTTTATAAACCGCATTTAAACTGTAACTTTTTTAATCCTAACCCCTCCTCTTCCTTTCCGTGCCCAAATCCCAACACCAAATAAGGAAAACAAAAAAAAACATAAAACACAACAAACAAGTAACAATCTATCTTCAAAGTAAATTGGTCAAAATCTGAATTATTAATGGATAAAAATAGTAAGGAGTGGGAGAATATGCAAGAACAATTTGGGATAAGAATTAAAAATACATTGAAATATTTGGGAATAACACTTTCACTTAAAGTTAGGGAATTGAAAAAACTTAATTATGATGTGATGCTGAATAAAGTAGAGAAGAAGATAGATAAATATAAAAAGATAAAGTTGTCTTGGTTTGGTAGAATTGCAATGTGTAAGATGATGTTGTTACCAAAGTTTAATTTTTTATTTGAGATGTTACCATTAAATTTGACAGAGAAAGATATGGAAGGATATCAGAAGAAATTGGATAAATTTTGTAATGGTGGGAAAAGACCTAGATTATTGAAGAAAATGTGGTATCAAAATCAAAAGGAAGGTGGATTGGGAATTCCCAATCTACTTAATTATCATCGGGCCTATGGTATTCGAACGGTGGTAAAAATACTCAAAGGCGGAGATGGTCATTGGAGAGATTTAGAGTTAAAAGATATTAAGAGATTTGGCCCTACATGGTTTTTAGATAAAGCAAAATCAAAAAAGGTAATTAACAGCTATTGGTTAAAGGGATTGAGTAAAATTTGGAATAAATTTGTTAAAATTTTAATTCCGGATATAACCTTTTTGGGGAAGACAATTGGAAATTGGCCGATCAAAACCAATATAAGTCGCGATAAAGTAATTGAAGATGAAAACATAGAAATTATAATAGATTGGTTAAAAAGCTTTAGGAAATGAAAGTAGAAAAAAGAAATAATTGAAAAATTGGGGTTAAATTGGTTTGAAAAAATACAGATAGAAAAATGGACTATGAAAGTAAGGGGGAAATGTAAGATAAGTAGAAATAAAACTGAATTTGAAAACCTAGT
This sequence comes from Rhabdophis nuchalis, assembly GCA_039707465.1. NCBI lineage: Eukaryota > Metazoa > Chordata > Lepidosauria > Squamata > Natricidae > Rhabdophis > Rhabdophis nuchalis. The sequence continues at coordinate 70,499,032 of CM077648.1, forward strand.
ATCTCAAATTATCAAAGACGAAATTGGGTTAAAGGGACTCGTTAGTAAGATATATAAGATTATAAATTTTGATGGAAAACCACAAATGGCAATGAAGATGAATTGGGAGGAAGAACTCAAGATTAAAATATTAGATTTGGATTGGAATGTGAATTGGAAGAGTCAAATTATGAGGATTTTATCTATAAGGATTAAAGAGCATAATTTTAAGGTTGTTTGGAAATGGTATTTGACTCCATTAAGATTATCATTGATGGATAAAAAAATCAGTAATAAATGTTGGAGATGTAATACGGAATTGGGAACTTATGAACATATGTGGTATAAATGTGATAAAGTTAAAAAGTTTTGGCAACAATTGGAGAAAACTATATTTGAAATGATGAAGAAAAGAATAACATTGAGATCAGAAACTATATTACTGTTGATAATTAAGGAATCAGAATTAACAAAATATTAGAAAGAATTGATTAGAATTATGATTATAATGGGCAGAATTATAATAGCTAGATATTGGAAATTAGAGGTGAATTTTAAAATGACATGTGATATTAAATTTAGAGAGGGTGTTTATAAAAGAGACATTTTCTGGAAAACTTGGGAGCCATTTGTGGACTATGGGCTTGGAAATTTGGATGCTTCGATACCTGTACCCAGAGAACGCGGATTTTGGAGATTGTGAAGATATATCCGAAGAACCAAATCTTCCTTTCTTATGTATAGCACAGGGTGAAATATTGTACTGTATTGTATATGTAATTTCTGTTGTAGCGTTTAAAAAATAAAAAAAAATTTTTTTTTAAAAAATAAAAAAAACCTGAGCTTGCATTTTTTCCACCTCTCTGGATTAATTAACCCATCCTTGAGGTGGGCCCGAGATAAACCAAGGGGCCAAACCTGCGAGAGGGGGGACTCTCGCAGGTAGAGGAGGTCGGACCTTGAATAAAAACCCATCCCGTGGCTCCATTGCTGGCTTTAAAGGGAGGAAACGCCTAGATAAAGTGCTAGTACAAGTGCAAGTCAAGTCAAAACAGGGAAAATAGGTCATAATCAGTCAGTCAGTTCTTCCTCGGGTAGAGGCTTTCCACGGGGTGGCTGGAACTGTTGTTCCTTTAGGCTGACCTTTCTTCGCTCTCGCCCCCCCTCCCCGTAGATGTTTTGCCGGGGAGTCCTGGGGGGGGAGGGTTCCCTCCACTGTTCTACCAGGCCTCCACAGGGCCTCACCGCGTCGCAGGCTCGCCACTCCACGCCAGGGCCTCAGCCAGGGCCTCCACCACTCCAACAGGCCTCTGCTGGGGCCTCCGACGCTCCATCGGTCCGCCGCGCCTCCCATCCCTCTGCGGCTGCCAACCTCACCAGCCATCCCCTGTGGAGGCCTTCACCCGGCCTCGCTGCTCCACGGGGGCCTCCGCCGGGTTCAAGATGGTCCACGCAGCTCTGCCGCTGCTCCGCCGCCGCTCCGCCATTCTACCACCAGCTTTCCGGCGTTCCGGCGCTCCCTCCAGCGCTCCGCTGCCGCTCCGCCACTCCGCCGGGGGCCTCCAGCCTCCGCCGACCTCTGCTGGGGCCTCCGGCCTTTTGGCGCTCTCCGCCGCTGCTCCGCCGGGGCCTCCGGCCTCCAGCAAGGCCTCCGGGTCTTCCGGCGCTCTCCGGCGCCGCTCCACCACTCCATCGGGGGCCTCCGGCCTCCACCGGCTTCTGCCAGGGCCTCCGGCCTTCCGGCGCTCCCTCTGCCGCCGCTCTATTACTCCACCAGGGCCTCCAGCCTCCGGCAGGGCCTTCGGCATTCCGGCCTGCCGCCGTTTTCTTCCGGCGTTTTCCTCCAGGCTCCCCCGCGCCTCCCGTCTCAGCCGTCACACTTACCGGCGTTGGAAAGGCCTCAGTGTGACGGCTGGGTCTTCAACTTGCTGGGCCGGCCCTTACCGATCACCCCAAAGGGGCCGGCCGCATCCTCCGGAGCCAAATGGGCCTCCGGTCACCATCGCCTCAAAGCTCCGCCGCCATTCCTTCGCGCATGCTCACGAATAGCATCAGCTAGAAAGTTCCTCTGCCCTGGAATGTGCTTTAGTACGAAGTCGAAACGGTTGAAATATTGAGCCCATCGGACTTGTTTGGGTGATAGTTTCCGTGGGTTTCTGAGAGCTTCCAGATTTTTGTGGTCGGTCCAAACTTCAAACGGTTTCTGGCTCCCTTCTAGCAGGTGTCTCCAGGTTAGTAGTGCCCATCCCACTACAAAAGCCTCCTTTTCCCATGTGGCCCATCGTCTCCCCGTGTCTGTGAGTTTGCGGGAGGTATAGGCACAGGTAAATTTCCTTGGTTGTTTCTTTGGAGTAGTACTGCTCCTACGGCCATGTCGCTTGCATCTGCCTGGATCATGAAAGGTTGCTCAGGGTCAGGATGCTTCAGTACCGGCTCCTTTGCAAACATTTCTTTCAGTGTTTCGAATGCCTCTTGGCAGGTTAGGCTCCACTGTAGGGGTTGTCCTGGATGAGGTTTCATTCCTGGGCTCCCTGTCTTCAGGAGGTCTGTCAGGGTTTTGGCAATCTTCGCAAAGGAAGGAATGAACTGCCTGTAGAAGTTTGCGAACCCTAGGAAACTTTGTAGCTGTCTGCGGGTGCGAGGGGGTTGCCAGCTTAGGACGGCTTGCACTTTGGCTGGGTCCATCTCTATTCCTTCATTTGACACTCGGTAGCCTAGGTAGTCTAGTCGCTCACGGTGGAATTCACATTTTGATAGTTTGACATACAGGTTGGCTGCCAGAAGTTTTTCCAGTACTTGGCGAACCAGGGGTATGTGGTCATCGACGGTCTCAGTGTAGATAAGGATGTCATCTAGGTAGATGAGGACCCCCTTGTAGAGGTGCTCATGCAGCACCTCGTTTATTAACTGCATGAACACTGCTGGGGCTCCCTGTAGTCCAAACGGCATCACTTTGAATTGGAAACTTCCTAAAGGGCAGTTGAACGCTGTTTTCCATTCATCTCCTTCCCTGATCCGTATTCGGTAGTATGCTTCTCTGAGGTCTAATTTGGTAAAGACTTTTCCCTTGGCCAAGTGAGATAGCATATCTTTCATGAGGGGGAGCGGGTATAGGTTGTGTACACACACCGCGTTTATCCCCCACCAGACACATAGTTCCATCTTTCTTCTCTTTGAAGAGGACTGGTGCCGCAACCCGTGGCTTGGCTGGCTCGATGAACCCTTGTGCTAGGTTTTTGTCTATGTATTCATGCATTTCTTGCATCTCTCGAGGCGTCATGGCATACAGCTTGGGTTTGGGTAGTTTTGCCCCAGGGATGATTTCAATGGCACAATCTGTTTCGCGGTGGGCGGTGGGCAGGATGTCGCATTCTGTCTCACTGAACACTTCTGCGAGGTCCTGGTATTCCACTGGAATCAGTTCAGCCTTTGGGGTTTTGTCAGATGTGGTTGCCAGTTGTTCTCATGGGCTCTCTTGGGGGGCTCCCAATGTGAGTGGTATTTTTGCTTGCCCATGAGGGAGGGGTTGAGGGCCAGGTGATATCCTAAGCCTGCGGGTGCCCCCTTGCCACCAGATGGTCGGTCCCCACTTGCCTAGCCAGGAAAGTCCAAGTATGACTGCCTCTGTCATTTTGGGGGCTATTATGAATCGAATTATTTCCCAGTGATCTGCCAAGTCTAGTCTCACTGGTTCAGTTAGGTGAGTGGCATAGGCTCCTCCCATTAGGGAACCGTCAACCTGCTCGAACCGAATCGGGTGGTTCAGTCTTTTCCCTCTGATCCCCAGTTTCTGAACTGTGGTTAAGTTGATCAAGCACCTAGTGCAGCCTGAGTCTACAAGGGCTTGAAAATCCCCCTGTTTTCCCGTTTTCGGGGTTGTGAGGCGTATTGGGAAAAGGAAAGGGTAAATTGATTCGCTCACCATTGGGTTGTTTTCTCCCTCGTCCTTGCTGTCATAGGGTTCAATTGACTGGTCATCATTGCCTGGGGTTTCACCGCTTTCGCCTGGGAGGGAGGAGATCCCTGCAGCTTGAAGAGCCCTCCTGGATGTGTTGATGGCCTGTCGGGGCCCTCGTTCTTGTCGGGCCCTGGGTGGTAGGTCCGGCCTTGGTTTCGGGGCTGGGGTTGGGCATGCAGCTACCATGTGGCCCATCCCCCCTCATCTGTAACACCTCACGGAACTTCGAGGGAGGGCTGGTCTCAGGTCTCGCTATGGTGCCATTTCTTTCTTTTGGCGGGATGGTTTCAGATTAGGTTGACCCCTCTCCTTTGTGTCTGGTTCCTTCCTTGTGTCGTTGGCACATAGCCCACTGTCGACTTTTGTTGCCACTCGGAACCACTCAGAGAGTTGGTTTGGGATGTCACGATATGCAGTTACTTGGGCAATACGTTTATCCAGGCTTATTCTGAAAAAATGCACCAGCAACCGTTCTGGTAGGGGGGGTTGTCTTCCAACTATCCTCCTGAATTCACAGATGTGCTCTTTGATGGGGCGGCCTCTTTGCTTTAGGTTGCTGAGTTCCTCCTCTGCATATGGGTCCTACTCCCCCTCTTCAAACCTGGCCTCTAGCACTTGCAGGAAGTCATCTATGTCTTGTAGTTGGGGGCTCTCCGCTTATGGAGGGCTGCTAGCCATTCTTTTGCTTCCCCCTCGAAACCCTCTGGAATGGCATTCACCATGGTTCTGGGGGATGGGTAGAGGTGCCCATAGCATTCTATCAGCTGAATCAAGGAATAGAGCTAGTTGGTCTGAATCACCATCAAACTTTCCCCTGAATCGGGGTGGATCGTTTAGTTCCCTCCCTCCTCTGTTTTCCTCCCGGCCCCTGTATGCTCGTGCCTGATACGGCCGGTCATCTTCTTCAGTTCTAGGAGGGGGAGAGGGAGGGAGTTGCCTGCTCTTGGCAGCATGCTTGCTTCTGGGGCTGCACTCCAGCCTGCGTCTCCTCCCTTCAGCAGGATCAGATATGCCTCCTCTCTCTTTCGGATGGCAGGCTGGCCTCTCGTCATGAAGGGTGGCTTGATCAAAATCCTCCCTCAGTTTCTCTACTGCACCCCCCAGGGATCCCATCTGGGGCCGTGGGCACCTGGCTTGTTCCCAGTCCCACATCCAGTCCACCCTTGCCAGTTCGCTGGAGACTCCCCCTCTTTTTTGGGAATCAGGGTAAGGGAACTCGAGTTCGGCTGCTTTAGGATCTAGATTCCAGTACTTATCTTTTCTTGCTTCTGCTGCTGGGAAAGGCTTTACAGGCTGGACATCTGGAGCTCCGCTGTTCAGGGGGGTTGGCTGGCCTCCAGCTGAAATGAGGCTTTTTTCTGCCATGGCCTGATCTCCTCCCTCTTTATCAGGCATTGCCTGGGGGAGGCGGGACTCAGGTAGCCCGGAAATCTTGATAGATTTCTTTAAAAAGTCCTGGCTGTCTGTCAAGCTCCCAAGAGAAACTTCAAATGATTCACGGCCTCACGTAAAAGTTCAAAGAAATGTCCATTTATTGAATGTAACATCATGGCGAGCCTCGGTTGCAGCCAGGACTGGCAATAATTGGATGGCTTCTGCACTTTACCCCCTTATTTCCCCTCCCCTCTGCTTGTCATAAATCACGTTCCCCAATTAGCATTGAAAATAATTGCATGCATGCACAGTCACAGGCTGTCTTGAGATTCCTTTCCTGCTACAGGAATGTCAAGAATTTTCAGTTCGTTAAGGCAAACAGATAAGGTCCATTGCAACATCAGGATGTTGACATCAGCAATTTGTATGCCTTTGAGATAAATTTTGTTGGTGTATCCCAAAGAATTTTATCAATATCTTTTTTTTATATTGAAAAAGTTTTATTGGTTTTTACAATTTTCCAAAAGGATAGGGTAAGGAATACAGAAACATTTTGAGAACTTTCGCGTCGGGATCATTGGCCCTTCCAGGGCTTCATAATAAAATATTAAGAAAACATTTTTCAAAAATACTACGAGGTGAAAATAAGTGCCTACATCCTAAATTCTCAATTCAATGCTGGCAGTCATGTACAAACATCCAGGTAAAAAGGTTATACTATGTTAATAAAAAAAGCAAAGTTATTTTTTTGATCTAAGTCTCTTGGCAATTGTGTCTTCTTTTTCTCCTTCCTGGCCCCCAGTGGGCGGGGCCATGCCCCCCCCTGCCCCTCCTAAATCTTCCCCCAGGACAGAGGAATGTTTTTTAAGAAAGGCTTCCGCCTCAACAACTGTTTTAATCCTAACTCTCCCTCCTTCCCAGAACACCAACATCCCTTCCAGCATCGCCCACTTAAACCAAGTCCCGTGGTCAAACAATTTTTTGGATAAGAAGGAATACCTCCTTCTCATCTCTCTAATCTTTTTTGGGATCTGCTTCAAGATGGCGACTTCCTTTTGTTGGTAAATTAGCGCCCCCCCTCTCTGTGCCTTCAAAATTCCCTCTCTGGTTGACCTTCTAACAAATTTGATATGTATCTCTCTGGGTACTTCATTTATCCTGGCATATGTCGAGTTTATTCTGTAGACTAGGTCAATGTCCCCCCTGATCTCATCTTTAGGTTTATGTAAATAGTCTGCTAAAATTGTGCTCATGAGTTCAGGAAGACATTCACCAGGTTCTTCAGAAATGTTCTGAAATCTTAAAAAATATGACATCCTTTCAAAATCCATCCTAGACACATGCCCAGTCAGTTCTCCAACCTCACTGTTAACATTTTTAAGCTCTCCCTTTGCCCCTTCCAGCTCCTCAGTCTTCTGTGTATTCTCCAGCACTTGTTTCCGTGTTTCCAAAAGATCCTTCTTGAAGCTGCTATTATCTTCTCTCAAAGCTTTAATTTCCTGCACCAAAGCTTGTAACACTGATTCCATTGATGTCATTCTTTGTTCCAAACCTGCCAATTCTGATTTTGATGCCATGGTAAGCTGTTAAAGTCAGTGCCACTAAGATGGCGTTTTTTGGGTGGGGCCGTTGAAGCAGGTCAGGAGAAAACAGTTCAAATCAGGGTTGTAAAAAGTTTAGGACCCAGAAGAGAAACACTTTTCACAGTCAGTAATTATAGCAGAGAAGGCACTCCAGGGAAGGAATCAATTAATCCAGAAATTTCTTCATTAATAGAGAGAGGGAGTCCAAATCACAAAGAGATGTTGGTAATTTTCCATAAGAAAAAATAGTCATTCAGGAACAAAGGGCAGCCATCTTCCACCGCCCAGTCTGAGAGCCAGCAGGAGAAAGTAGCAAAAGAAAAATTGTTTCAAGCCAGCCGGACTTAGATACATTGTAAAGAAACAAGCTGCAAAACACTTCCACTTGCTTCAAAGCAATCCGGATGCGAAATGTCCGCTTCCTCGCAACGAGGAGCCATTTCAAGCGCCGCTTTAAATCCGAGGGAGGGTTTAACAAACAAACACCCCCCTCCACGTTCTTTCAGTCCAGGCTGCCAGCACAATAAAAGTTAAAATCACTCACTCTCCACCATGCCACCGAAGCCCCGGAAAGCCTTCCGACCCGAACACTCAGCTCTCTTCAAATTCATTGTACGTTGCCGTCCTCCATTGGCGAAGGGAAAACCCCCCGCAGCATGTCTTCTTTCACCTAAACCGAAGACAAGGGCCGTTTCCCAGCCGCCGCCAGGATAAACCAGCCCAGGCAAGCCAGTTTTACGGAGGGACCCCCCAAAAAAGGGGTACCCCGCCACATTAGGGGCAGAAAAAAGAACAAAACGGCGGACGAACCCCAAGGTTCGTCCGTCGCCGCCAGGAACAGGAACAGGAAGTCAATTTGTATGCCTTGGAGATAAATTTTGTTGATGTATCCCAAAGAATTTTATCAATATCTTGATTTGTCGTATATATTCCAAATTTATTTATTTATTTAATTCGATTTGTAAACCACACCAATCTCCGTCGAGACGGACTGTTGTTTGTCTTTGTTAAATTTAGATTTTGCCTGGGCATATGACCACCAATCCACCTTCCAACCCCTTAGCTGTAGGTCTGTCTATGTTCTAATGTTACCAACTTCATCATTGTTTATTAACTCTTCTTCAATAACAATCTAAAACAATCTAAAATTTGCTAAAATTCTGCCCCATTTTGTTAAACTACATTCATCAACATTCCTATATGATTAAATAAAAGTCTTATTGTTTATGTCCAACCTCATACTCATGCATTCCTACACATACATAGATACATAAATATATATCATTAAACTAGAACATTATTATTAATTACTCTTATTTGTAGGTAATTATTTACTAACTAACAATCCTTCAATGATAATCTAAAACAATCTATCTACTTATTAATCATCAAAGGATAGCAACTTTCATTATCAGCCAGTGTCTTTCCAGTAGCGAGTTGGACTTATCTCTGTTGCCATTTGCGGCCCCAGTCTCTTTTTATTCTTCTTTTCAGGTTTCTTATAAACTTCTTTTTGCACTTTATTGTCCAGCATGTCTCTCAAATAATACCGCTGCCCAGTTTCTTTCTTTGCACGTTGTTTGTCTTTGAATATTAGACGTATTTCTGGAGAGATTTCTCCTCTTACATCCATCTTCAATTCTTTTTTTCTCCCTCTTTTCCTTGATGACCAAAATGAGGCTCACATTCCTCTAGAGTTTCCTTCATTTATTTTCTTCCACATTGGATCCATTAGTAAAGTTCTCTATTATCATATCTTTATCTTCAACTAAAATGAATATCTCTTTATCTTCAACATTTTCTTCTTTCTCTTTAGTTGTTGGAGCCTCCAACTGCTCATGGTTTGATGTGACAGACAAAAGTTTATCCATATTTTTTTTATCAATTCTTCTTCCATATTGTTTCAGAAAATTTAAGGTTCCAGCCAAAGCCTTCTGATTTTCTAAAGTATCCTCTTCTAGATATGTAACCATGTTAGCAAATCCAAAAAGTGATGAAATTTGGTTCTCACTGCCACCCTGGTCTCAGGCCTATTTTATCTTTTGATTGGGTTACTTTGATCCTGTTGTTTTGTGTCTTCCCCCAAAAAATATTACTGTCAGTTATCCAAGAGCACCTGTTAAAAACAATTCATGCTCTGAAAGTTTCAATAAACAATTTCACCGCCTTCAACCAGCTGCTTCAAATAAGAAAAAAATAGGTTGTTTCATAAAGACCAGCCTCTGACCTCCCAATGGCAGTGTTGCAGATTTTCACTTTTTAATATATCCTTCTTCTTTATTGTTAAAAAAAAGTAAAAAGTATAATTCTTATTGGTTTTTAAAAATAAGGGAGACCGTTTCCGGCTTCCGGATGCGACGGACGTGTTCTGGACACGTCCGCCGCTCGTTTTCTCCAGTGGGCGCCTTCGGGGACAGGGGGGCTCTTGTAGGGAGCCTCCACCGTACGGATGGCCGGCGGGCAACCCCCCACCTTGACGGTGGTCGGGGGGCCGTTCCCACTTCGCCCCAGGAGCCGGAGGACAGAATGCAGGGGGAAGAGTCCTCTCGCTGAAGGAGCGCCGGAACAGCAGCAATTTGAACAGCGGGCTGAAAAGCCGGAGTGGAGGAACGTACCAAGGCTCCGTAGCGACTGAGTGGCTTGTGAGTTTATTTTTTTTGACTTTGATGCTTTCAACTTTTTAAAAGGAAGAATAGAGGGGGGAGTTTGCAAAAAAAAACAACCTCAGAAATAAGCGGCGCTTTAAAATGCTCCCCGGGCTCATGGAGGGAGAGAAAGTAACATCCGACTTTTAACTATCTGAAAATGAAAGTACTACCATATATGGAATTGCTGTGGAAACCTTGTATCTGAATCTTGTTACAGCAGAAATGGATTTTTACTAATTCTTCACGACCGCTAAAGAGGCGGGAAAATGGCACCTCTTTGTTCTCAGCAAGAAACATTTTTTTCTTGATATGTGAGCATTCCTTCAACTTTACAGGACTGTAAGATTTATATACACGCCAACTCAAGTGACTCTCGGGGTTTCTCCCATTGTGTGCCCTTCTTTTTCCTACTGAATTGGATTGTAAAATTTTCTCTCTGGACTTTATGCAACACATTTTTGAATTTGGATATAGACTTTGCCTTTTCTCCGATCTCATGGACTGCTCGCCCACCAGACGCCATCTTTACCCACAAGAACTAAAACTTTAACTATGGCATCGAGGAAGCCTCCGCCTGGCATATCTTTGTCTGCTCCAGCTTCTGTAAAAGCCAGTCCGCTTCTGTAAAAGCCAGTCCACAACAAACAAAAATCACCACAATGCTACAAAAAGAAGCGGCGGGAGAGGACACCAAACAATCATCAATAGAGGAAATTCTTCAAAACATAATGAAAGAAATAAAAGAAATTCGGAGAGACATGATAAGTTCAAGATTGGAGCTTCTGGAGACACAGAGAGCATTAACGGAAAATAAACAAAAAATTGATGGGTTGGAGGGTGGGGCAGTTGAGATGAGCGGAGAGATGAGGGAAGCACAAAAAGAAATTACTGGTTATATGTCTAGAATGGATTTTGAAAGAATGTCTTACTTTTTAAGGTTTCACAATGTTCCTGAGTCAGATTCAGAAAATGTAAAAGATTTAATGAGCTCAATGCTAGCAGAGTATACTAAAAAGAGTAAAGAATATATTTGGGGGGATATTGACCTGATTTACAGAATTAATTTAGCATATGTCAGAATAAATGATGTACCCAGAGAGATACATATTAAATTTGTAAGAAGGTCAACAAGGGATGAGATTCTGAGAGCACAGAGAGATGGCCCTTTGATATACCAGCAGAAAGAGATCTCTATTTTGAAGCAGATCCCGAAAAAGATTCGAGAGATAAGAAGGAAATATTCCTTCTTATCCAAAAAATTGTATTAAAAAGGGGTGTGGTTCAAATGGTCGATGTCTGAAGGAATGTTGGTGTTCTGGGAGGGGGGGAGAGTAAGAATTAAAACAGTTGAAGAGGCGGAAGCCTTTCTTAAAAAACATTCCTCAATCCTGGAGGATGAAAATGGAGCGGGAGGAGCCATGGCTCCGCCCACTGGCGGGCAGGAAGAAGAAGACACAATAGCAAAAAGACTCAGATCACAAAAATGATTTTTTCTTTTATACATTGTAATTCCTAAACGGATGCTAACAGGAACAAATGATTGATTGCGTGAAATTTATGATTTGATATGTATGTATCTCTTTCCACCTTATATTGAAAGAATTTTGTATGAAGTCTCGGAGGCGGCCATCACCTCCGACATGGAAGCCCTAAAATATTTCTACTATATCCTATACACCCCTTTTCCTTTTTATAAATTTGTAAAACCAATAAAATTGTTGTTACAAAAATAAGCAGTAAGTCATAGGAAGAATTTTAGAATTTTAAAAATAATCCCAAATTCAAGATTTTAAGTAACAAAAAATAAAAGGAAAAGAAATAGTCCAATCACTTTCAAAGAAAAAAAAACCTTGTTACTGACGCTTCAATCCACAATTACAGAATAATAAGAAAAAAGAAAGAAACCTCCCAGTTCAGAGCATATTAGATTGATTCCGCCACTTATTTCAAGATTAAAAGCTTTAGTTTTACTAAGAAAAAAAAATCTTTAAGCAAAATGTTTCAAAAGAAAAAAAAATACCTTCCCTGTCTTGCACTTTCCCTTTCAGCTTGCTTCCTTCCGGAGCCGCCCCGTCTTTGTCAGCCCTGGGGGCTGCCTGTTTGCCGCCTTGCAGAAGCTCTTCCCTTGGGTCAAATGGGTTTTGTGGTACCCCTGCGACCAGCAAGGCTTGGTCTTCCTCGTCCTACAGGACGGTTTAGGTCCGAATGGACCAGGGGGCGGCAAAAGTATCAACGGAGGTCTCAGAGCGCTGAGACCCTGCGTTGTATCGACGTGGCGCGGCTCCGCCCTTCCAAAGATTAGTAGTATTTTTATAAGCATAAACATCATAATATATGTGGAGATACAATAGCAATTGACACTAAAAATGAAATTCAAAAAATTCTTTTGAAGTTTGACAAAGATTTCGGTGAGCCCATTCTCTGGATTTAAACTAATAAAAGTTAAGGCGTTAATAAACCTTGTTATGCCTTCACCAACTTAAAATAGCATGAAACTGCCTTGGTCCAACTAATCATTCCTTTCACGGAATGACATCCAAGACAACATCCGAATTAGTCATCGACCAAGCAAGCATATTATTGCAAGACTCCGCCTCCTTGTTACATTGGTTCCTCCAGTCACTAAGATCTTCCCAAAATCCTTTCCATTCGCTACCAAAGTGACAGGGGAAACCAGCCTTCCGTTGTCGGAAGAATCCACTTCTCCGAGTTTTCTGAACTCCCGGAGAAATGGCACCTCCGGCGATTGGCTTGTGCGGTCAGCTGCAGCCAATGAGATGCGAGAAAAGCTTTTCTCATTGTAGTGGGCACCCGACGCTGGAGTCCCAATTAGCAGGGATACTCGTGGTTCCCCGGATTGATTTTTGCAGGGCCCGAACACTCAGCCGACAGAACGTCCCGCTTCTCCGGGTTGCCTTATCTGACATCTTCCGCTTCCTTTCGTGTTACTATGCAAAGCTTCGGCTTGCACCGATTTTCTCAGGAAGCCTCGAGAGCCGAGACGAGCTTCTGAGCACCGCGGGTTCCTCTTCAATGTTGTTTCTTCACCCTTTGTAGGAATACCTGGATTCCTGCGTCGCCGGAGCTCTTCTCTTAGGCAGTGAGTCACTAAGCCTTCTTTTGCGTAGCGGGGAGGAGAAAGCGGGAGAAAGCGGGGAGGGGAAGTTGTTCTTTAGCGATATGAGCCTTCTCACTTTTCGAAGGGGAAAGGGGACCTGCCTACAGCGCCCTTTCCGCAGCATCTCCTGTCACTTCCTACAGACCGAAAAGGTCTATTAACTGAGCGCAGGGGAGTCGCAAAGCCAAGCCTGCTGCCGTTTTCTGCTTCGGGAAGTAGCCGTCGCAATGCTGGTTTGCAAAATAGCGGCTTGACTCTGAAATGTGGAGGCTCCCATCCCAAATGCATTTACCTGGCTGTAAACTCTGGCATCGGGATGCTACCATAACCTTTGGTATGGGTACTAAACACATAGAGAATTGTTCAGAGAAATAAATCCCACGACTCTATTTCATGCTGCCCCATCGTTGTTAGCATATTTGTAATGGCTATCATCTGGTCTGGATGGAGAAATGTGAAATCCGGGACGGAAAGATAATGGGTAGTTACTGAAATTTAATTAACGCGGAACATCAAGAATGCGCTCTCCTCGGGCTAACAGCCAAAGTTCAGAATCCGCAAGGCAATTAAATAACTTTATGTGCTGTGTTTATAGTTCTTATGGGGATCTTTTTTGGGTGGGGGATGCCTCGATCTTTAAGAGGCGCTAAGCCTCTGCTGTGTGGGAGGGAGCTCTGTCTAAATTGCTGAGTGGGGCTTTGGGTTTCTGCCCTTAGGGCTGCAGAAGGTTGGTTGGGCTTGGGCTATGACCCAGTGAGAGAGAAGTTAAATGGATTTATTTCTTGGTACACATAGAGCTGAATTGTAGCAGATATCAGAAACAAGAGGTATAAAAAACACCTTAATTTTTGTTCAATATGCCCAATTTTGGCTTTGGAGAACTCTGAAGAGAGTTCTGAAAAACCAGCCACAACTATTGAGCCCATTGTGTGGACTGCAGGTTCCAGTTAGTTGTAACCAACTGAAGCCAGATCCCAAAAAAATTGACTTCTGATTGCTGTGTTGCTATGCTATCTACATAGCCAGCTGATGCTCCTTACCAACACATGAACGTACAATCTGCCAGAAGAAATGCAAACATCTAGAATGGAACATAGCATAAAAAATTTACAAAGCTATTTATTGTATTGAGGTCAGGGCATATGTATAATTAAAAAATCTTCACACTAAGAAACTGTATTTATCTCTTAGGACTGTAGCAAGCTGCTACACTATAATCAAAGGATGAAATATTTAAAAACCACAAACCTAGTGGCAATCTCTGGGGAATATATATTATTTTTACTCCTAGCAAGAAAAGCCCCATCTGTCTTTCTAGCAGTCATTGACTATAGATGGGTGTGGGTTTTGGTATGTCCAGATGTGTGAGTTCAGGTGTTGTCTGTTACTTGGGTGACAACTTCCTTTTCCCTCAAGAGTATGCTTTCTACATTACCTTCACTCAAATATCAGTGTTTCAAATACCTTAGTTTCTGTAGTAGCCTGCCCTATTAGAAAGGACAGTTCTTGGGGGATTTCCCTAACTCTATGTCTAGCATCTTCTAAGATTGAGCCTTTTCTCCCCCAATTGTGATAATAATCTTCTTGAATGGCTATAAAGTTTGCCACAGGGATCTAAACCAGTGGTCGGCAAACTCATTAGTCAAAGGAGCCAAATATCAACAATACCACGATTGAAATTTCTTTTGAGAGCCAGAAGGTGTGGCCTGTTTTGTGGGAGTGGCTCAGTGGTCATGTGACCAGGTGGGCATGGCCAACTTGGAAAATGTTGTGAAATTCACTTAACAACGGTCTTACCTAGCAACCATGTGCACGGAAAAGATAGGTGCGCGCATGCCCCACCCGATTACAGTCTCGGAGACTTTGTAGCGGTTGGAATTTGCACTGTAATTCCGCGGGACCTGCACGCGCCTATCTTTTCCACGGTGTGGAAAAGCGGCGAGTTTCTCCACGGCCCCTGATCACTCCAGACGCCATCGGGGAAGACGAGGAACGTGAGGGAGACCTCGCAGATGGCCTCGCCAGCAGCACAGAGACTCGCCGCTGCTTCACGCAGTATTCTGTGAACAGAGACAGTGACAGACAGACAGAGAGAGGCACAGAGAGAGAGAGAGGGAGGAAGGGAGGGAGGGAATCAGAGAGAGACTGAAGAGCCACATTCAAGGGGCCAAAGAGCCGCACGCGGCTCGTGAGCCGCCGTTTGCCGACCACCGATCTAAACCATTAGAGTAACCATATCTCTTGAATGCCTGGGGAAATTTGGGTGGGGGCGTGGAGGAATGATTTTTCTATTCAGGCTGTCATCAGTTTTTAGTAGAAGTTTCATCTTGAGTCCTTGGTCAAAAAGCTGGCTTTAATCCCATAGCTGGTGAAAATAAAATTTCCCTCCATTTGATATGTTTAAATGCCATCAACTAGAGAGCTGAAACAAGAGTTGTACAAACTGTCATTAAAAAAAGTGAAATTACCACATTTTCCATGCATTAAGATTAAAAATGTGTAAGGCAAACAGATACTATATTTGTTTTATATCTTGAACTGTAGACTGACTCTTGGAGACTGCCTTTCCCCCACCTCCACTCCATGTTGTAACTTTATCTCTAACTAGGTAGTTAGAATGATAGTATTCTGCTGAAGGGTTTGAAAACATAAAAGAGCATTGCTTTCTGGACAAGCTTTTAAGATAAAGGTAAAGATTCCCCCCACATACATGCATGCTAGTCGTGATTCCCCCCATACATGCGTGCTAGTCATTTCTGGCTCTAAGGGCAGTGCTCATCTCCGTTTCTAAGCCAAGGAGCCGTTGCTTTCCAAAGACATCTCTGTGGTCATGTGGCAGGCATGACTAAATGCCAAAGGCACATGGAGCACTGTTACCTTCCCACCAAAGTGGTCCCTATTTTTCTATTTGCATTTTTTTCTTGCTTTCGAACTGCTAGGTTGGCAGAAGCTGGGACAAGTAACAGGAGCTCACTCCGTTACACAACGCTGGAGATTCGAACCGCTGAACTGCCGACCTTCTGATTGACAAGCTCAGCTTCTGAGCTGCTGAGCCTAATTAAAACTGCTTTCAGAACAGAGATTTCTCTATTTCACAATTAAACACTGAATTAAAAGCTTAAAACAATTACAGCTTGTAATTGTTTTAAGCTTTTAATTCAGGGCTTTTTAACATTGTGTATGTTAAAAGGCCTTGCCTCTGTAAACCTAAATCGGCATACTGTGCATCAGTACTGGAAATCAGATCCATTGAATATATTCTAAGTGAGCTTTGCATAAGATTCCATTGCAATCACATTTATACTTTATCATCTATAAAGTTTTTCTTTGCATTATGTTCATTCAGTCTTAGCTACCTGGATAAACTTTAACATCAGCTGGGGGGCTGTAAAGGGAAAATAGCTGAGCTATTAAGATTGGAGTCAGATGTGGCTAAGAGCTACAGAAGAGTCTGAATTTTTCTAAAATCTTGTGGCAAAACTGAAAAAGTAATTGTGCAGTTACAGTTTAAGTGTTTTTTTAAAACCCTGAAAGAAAACAATATTTTAATTGTTATTCTAGGGTAGAGTTTTGAATTGTGATCTTCAAACTGGGATAAGATTCATTACCATCATAAAATACGTTTGTATTTTTATTTCTTGGTGAAAAATCACATTAGTGTTCTGATTAAAGTGCAATTTGGTCTGTCTCCCCCTATTGTCTTAGACTATACATTCATTTATGTTGCTTCACTTAATTCAAAGTTCTGTATCTTGCTAAGAATTCTAAAAGAATCAGGGCTCCATCAGAGCTACTTATGTTTAATATGACTTCTATGTTGGTAGTAGACAGTTCATCAAGAACAATAAAAATATGTAGCAGATACAACTATCCATACTGAAACTCTTGTTGGGCAATTGATAAAAATATCAAGGCCCAGCAGCCGCAGGAGCCCCTTGATGGTGCCTCTGCGTTCTACCTGCATATAGAGGTCGTCCACTGCCATCGCGGCAGTGGGGAAGATGCACACCCTGCCTGCTCCGCTCTCGCCAGCCAAGGAGCTCCTGCGGGGTGTTTGTTTGCTTGCTGGCCACCTCTGAAGAGGGAGCTGCCCTCAGGCTGCCTGGGCCCCTGCCACAGGGGGAGAGAGAAGGGTGTGTGTGTCTCCCTGACAGGATCTGGGTTGGAGTTGCCTTATTTTGCATAGCTCTTCCAACTCTTGGCTTTGCCTGCCAGCCTCCACTCCCCCTTGACAGCCCAAGTGGTCGGATTCACACAACATGTGGAGTTGGGCAGGCGAGCACAGATAGATAGATGGAGAGAGGGAGGGAGGGAGGGAGGGAGGGAGAGGGAAATGGAAAGAGAGAGAGAGAGATGTCAGGGTTCCAAGTAACACCCCCAACAAAATAAGACTCCAAAGCTTGAAGTTCCTCAAAGTTCCATTTTGTTAGAGATGTCATATTGGCACATCTGGGAAAACCCAAATCTGAAAGCTTCCAGATTTTCCCCATCCAAAAGAAAATTCAAGCACCTACCAAGCACTCACATGTCCATCACATGGTCTAATCAATTTACTATCTCAACAGGAGATGCCTCCCAGACACACCCCTCCAGGTGCAGGGCAGAATGTCCTTTTGACTCTCTGAGAAGGATTTTATTATGACTATATACCTCCCCAGCTCCATACAACCCTCCCTCCCAGTTTCCCACAGACTAAATGTGGCAGGCCCGAAGATCCAATGCCCAAGATGGCTTTCATTCCTGACAAGATAGATGAGAGAGACAGAGACAGAGAAAGACACACACGCACACACCACAGAAAAGAAAACATTGGGAGCCACTAAACCTGGGTACGTGTGGCTGGGGGGACATCATGTGACACCCAGGTTTTGTGGCCCCCGATGTTTTGTTTTCCGTGGGAAATGGGTCCAAATGACTTTTTGAGTGTTTAAGGTTGCAGACCCCTGGTCTACTGATTAAGGCATGAGACTAGAAATTGAGAGCCCTTGAGTTCTAGTCCTGCCTTAGCCATGAAAGCCAATTGGATGACTTTGGGCCAATCATTCTATCTCAGCCCAACCCACCTCATATGATTGTTGTTATGGGAGAAATAGGAAGAAAGATATGTTCACCACCTTAAGTTATTTATAAAAATAAAGTCAGGATACAAATAAAATACACTGATTCCCATTTAAGTAATGAGACTGAAGTGTGATTGCTGAATTTTTGCAGCAATCTTGCATTATGAAAAACACAAGCATCTTCAAGATATTTTTGGAAACATTTTAGGAGACTCATTTTAAGACTGCAATGATCCATCTTTGGAAAGACAGATTCTGTGTGATCAAACTATTTTGGATTGGGATCTCCTCACTTCATTACAGATAGTATTGAAAGGAGTGCTGGTATGGTTCATATTCTTTTAGAAAAGAGTCTATGAATGAAATCTTTCTTTTTTGGAGGATGTTTGCAATTTAGTTTGAGTTTATTGTCTCTTGCTTGGTTGTTGATGGGTGCTGTCTTAATGCTTTGATATAATTATTATACAATTTTATTTTTTCATCTTGTTACTTGACAGTTGGACAGTTTCTGGAAAATTGCTTTCTTTCTGTAATCCCTAATATCTGTCTTTTTTTTACCCCCAATTGTAATATGGATGTGGTTATGCTAATATAATTGTTTTAAGAATTAAAAGTGGATAATGGTTATGAAACTCCTTTCTTTGTGAGAAAATAATCTTGGATACTTACCTATTTGTTTTCAGAATTTATCACCGATGGTTGCAAATGTTGGTAAGGCTAAGATCTTTACAATGTTGCCTAAATCAGAATGGCCATAAGGCTTAAGTAGATCACAACACCATGGATGAACCCCTGCTTACTAATATTGTTAACTGGACTAATGGATCTTTATAGAAATTTAAATAATAAATAATAAATAAATTTGATACAAGAAGGCATTTTTTAATATTAATCATGATAGGACTGCTTTCATACATTCATATGTCTTGTTTATTGAAAAATTCTTGAATATACATGTTCTCTGTGTCAGAAGACCACAGGAAAATTAAAAACAAAACAAAATAATAAAAGGAGCCCACACACATCTGAATCAGCCTTCTTCTTTCTTACATTATCTGCCTTAGAATAATTAATATGTTTGTAAATTGCTTATAATTTCTAAAGTGAATTTAAGTTTGGTCTGAAGTACTTTTTTTGTTTTCACAGATGTTTCCTGAAATATGTTACTTATGTAATTTTGTAGTGCTTTCTCTTGCTTCATTTATCAAAATTATCATAGGTCTTTCTTTGCTGTGAGATCCTTCAGCATGTGAATTTCAGATGGTAAATATAGTTTGCACTTAGGGCTGATGAAATGATATCTTTGTTTCTTAGGCATGTAGAGCAGGGGTCCCCAACCTTTTTTGCACCAGGGACCGGTTTCATTTTAAAGAAAATTCTGCGGACCGGCTGGCCTAGAGGGGGAGGGGGGAGGGAGAACAGGCAGCGCATGCGCACGTGGGGGGGGGGGGAGTCGGCTCACTTGGCCGTCTAGGGCAGTGGTGAGCAAACTTATTAGTCAATAGAGCCAAATATCAACAGTACCACTACTGAAATTTCTTTTGAGAGCCAAAAGGTGTGGCCTTTTTTGTGGGAGTGGCTCAGTTGTCATATGACCCGTGGCCAACTTGGAAAATGTGGTGAAACTCACTTAACAGTCTTGCTTAGCAACCAAAATTTTGGGCTCAATTGTGGTCATAAGTTCTTTCTTTCTTTCTTTCTTTCTTTCTTTCTTTCTTTCTTTCTTTCTTTCTTTCTTTCTTTCTTTCTTTCTTTCTTTCTTTCTTTCTTTCTTTCTTTCTTCCATTTCTGGCCGGTCTTTGGTCTTCTGAAGATGGTAAAAAGGGTTTAATGGGCACTCGTTATATATAAAGGCAGCCCATGACTCTTTGGGATGCTGGTTTGAATCCAGGAAATGACTCAGAGGATGTGATTCCTTTGAAATAACCACTGGGAGAAAAATTGATCTTTAACCTGGTTAACCAAACAGGTAGCTTGAGGTGGAAGGAAATAGGAAAATAGATTTCTTCCTTTCCTTTCCTTTCCTTTCCATTCCTTTCCTTCCATTGCCTCCCTCCCCCTTCCTCCCTTCTTTCCTTCCTTCCCTCCTACCCTCCATCCCTCTTTCTTTTTCTTTCTTTCTTTCCTTCCTTCCTTCTTTCACTCCTCCCTTCCTCCTCCCTCCCCCTTCTTTCCTTCACTCCCTCCCTCCCACCCTCCATTCATCTTTTTTTCCCTATTTTTCTTTCTTTCTCTTTCTCTGTTTTTTGTCTCTCTCTCTCTCTCTCTCTCTCTCTCTCTCTCTCTCTCTCTCTCTCTCTCTCTCTCTCTCTGTATCTGTTTCTCTCTCCCCCCCCCACCCATCTGTCACTCTGTGTGTGTGTGTGTCTGTGTGTGTGTCTGTTTCCCTCTCTCTTTCTGTCTCTCTAAGTCTGCCTCTCTGTGTGTCTGCCATTCTCTCCCTCCCTCCACCCGGGGAAGCAGCAGAGGGGTCAGCATGTCGGTTGCGGAGGTTATCCCGCAGCGAGCGAACGGAGGACCCGAGCTGCGGCTAGTGCAGGCAAGGAGGAGGGAGCAGCGCCCTGGGCGGAGGATGGGCGAGCGCGCCTCCACCACCTCCTTCCGATGGCCACCGCGGTGCACTGCATTTTCCAGGGCTTCCTGGAGGGGCCAGCATGTCGACTGGGGAGGTTATCCCGCAGCGGGTGGGCGAAGGACCCAAGCTGCGTGCTGCCGAAGCCGTCCGGAGCTGGTCGTGCGGCGCCCGGATGGCTTTGGCGGCACGCAGCTTGGGTCCTTCGCCCGCCCGCTGCGGGATAACCTCCCCAGTCGACATGCTGGCCCCTCCAGGAAGCCCTGGAAAGTGCAAAGCGCTGCGGTGGCCGTCGGAAGGAGGTGGTGGAGGCGCGCTCGCCCATCCTCTGCCCAGGGGGCTGCTCCCTCCTCCTCGCCGGCCCTGCGGCCCGGTTCCTATGAAGCTGCGGACCGGCATTGGTCCGCGGACCGAGGGTTGGGGACCCCTGATGTAGAGGAAAAGAATAATATAGAGTTCACACTTATTTATTTTAGTAAAATGTAATTCTATAAATTCCTTTGTGCTCTTTCCATATGTCTAGACAGCTTGGGCTAAATGCCAGCAAACTGCCCAGTGTGCCTGAAAGAACCAAATAACTGTTCGCTTACACTAGGAATACATTTTCTTTTTTTAATTTACTAGAAGCTGTTTGCTGGTTTGCTTTGAGAAGCAAATGGCTAACAAATCTAGACCTCCATGGGTTTCTCTTGTGCTTTCAAAAGGCTTGTTCTGAACTTATACCCCGCTGGGAGGTTATTAAAGATCAAATATTACCATTGCTTAGCATACCGATTCAATACTCGGCTGTTCCGGGTTGAGCTTCGGCTGTCGCGGGCAGGCTTTTATGAGCTTGCCGATCCGGCAGCCTGTAGAGGCGTTTTTATAAGATCGTAAATGTCTTGGATACTCATAAATCCTTAGGAATTTATGGGAGAACTCACGCTGTCGGGTTGAGCCACTTGCGTAGCTCTCCAGAAGGTTTTTATAGCCTCTGGAGGGCAGGCAAGGAGAGCCCCCCCTCTCAGCGGCTTTAGTTCCAGGCTGCCGGACCCCTTCGCTAAGGATTTAGCGAAGCAAGACACCCGTAAACAACTCTTTAAAATACGCTCCAGGCAATCCATCAAGAAGGACTACATTCCAAGCGTTCGTACTTCAAAGGAAACTAAACGCAAGTAATTAAAGTCTGTGAACTGATTTACGACACAGCTCTTAGAACAAAGGATTCAAGATGGCGTTAATTACTAGATGAAATGAAACGAAAGTTAGTTGCTTTGTCTATTTACTGAATTGTGGATTTTGGTCTCTGCTTAACCCTTGGCTGATAGCGGACAGCTGGAGGCGGAAAGGGGGAGCAACTCATAAAGCCAAACGTACTATTTGATTTATTGATTTATTTGGATATTCTGAAGAGTATTTTTCTTGGGAAGTTTAAAACATGGCAACGGAACAGGCTGGTGCAGTAACTACCCAGGACTTTAAAGAATTGATGAATTTCATAGCTAATGAAAGTAAAGAACTCAAAAGAGTGGTTCAGGATAAACATGATCAACTGGATAAAAACATGCAAGCTATGGCTAAGAGCCTGTCTGAAGTTATCATTAAGGTTGATACTAAAATTCACCAATTGGCTTTAGATGTGGAAGTCAAAGCAAAGGAAACGGATCTGAAATTTGTGGAAATGGAGGGAAACATGCGCAAGACAGATAATGAGGTTATTATGTTACAACTTAGGTCAATGGAGCATGCCATTAGGCTGAGAGGTCTTAGAGAGAATTCTAGAGAAGATTTAAGAAAAGCTTGTGCTGATGCTCTGGCTATATTATTAAAAGTGGATCCTGGAGAAATTTATGCTAAAATTGATAAAATCTACAGAGTAAATTCACGTATAGCATTACAAAGGCAATTATCGAGAGATGTTGTGATATATTTTATTGAGAGAAATTTTAGAAACGATATTGTGCAGAAGTCTTATTATTCCTCTATTCGTGTAGATGGACATCTGATCAGTGTTTTTAAGGAGTTACCTCCGGCGGTGTTAAAGCTTAGAAGGGATTTTGGATTTTTGGTAGCTGAGCTGAAGAAAAGAGAGATACCGTTTAGGTGGGATGCCCCAATGGGTGTTATATTTAGATATGAGGGGGTGAGGTATCGCCTGAACACTATAGACAAGGCAAGAGATTTTTATGATGGAATATTGAAGGCAAGTGCAATGCCCCCACGTACATCTACACCAACACCAGCAGATTTGGATGCCTTAGAGCAGAGGCTGTTTGAGAAAGAGACAGAAGAACAGATAAAGCAGACGCAAAAAGAGAGGGAAGCCCAGGGTGCTGCAAGCGGATCTCAAGTGGATTCTTCTCGATTTCTTCTAAGCTCCTCTGTGGAGGAACCGTCTAAGACACTTAGTGAAATGCCTTTACTTGAGCCAGTGGAACAACGTGTTACTAGATCTACGACTAGACAAATGCAGGAGTCTCAGAGGCAGGGGCAACCCCAACAACAAGGTACCAAGAAGAACAAAGGTAAAGGCAAGAAGGAAACTGAAGCTGTGGGAGGAGCAGAGCCGAAGACTAGTCTGGTGGAGAGAGATCTTCAGCAAATGCTCTCAATGTTTCAGACTAGGCCAAAAGATGCTTAAACTATTATCCTGGAATGTGAATGGATTGAACTCTCCACAAAAAAGGGAAAAAATATTTTATTATTTGAAGCAATTTAATAATGATGTGGTCTGCCTTCAAGAAACTCATATTAGGCTGCAAGATCAGAAGCACTTAATGAATCCAAGATTGGGAACACTTTATGCAGCCTCTAGTTTGGTAAAGAAAAATGGAGTGGTGATATATATAAATAAAAGATTTTCAGCTAAAATTATAGAGGCGGATGATAGTGGCAGATATATAGCAATTGAACTTGATACAGATTTTGGCTCTATTTTGGTGGTAGGAATATATGCACCTAATCAGCAACAAGAAAGCTTTTATAGGATTCTTCACTCAAAAATTTTGGACTGGAACTTTAAGAGTATTTTAATTATGGGAGATTGGAATGGAGTCATCTCTCCAAGGATAGACAAGAGAACAATGACTAAGGTTACCACTAAATTACCACAGGTTTTTTTTGATTTAAAAGATGACTTGGAACTAAAAGACGTTTGGAGGATACAACATCCAGGCGAGATGGACTTTTCATTTTATTCAGATAGGCATAAATCTTTTTCAAGGATTGATTTTTTTTTTGTTAACACCGGATTTACTTCCTAAAGCTAAGAAAACTAAGATATTCCCCAGGACGTTAACTGATCATAGCCCGGTGTGGTTAGAGATTGAATTAGGGAAGAGGTTAAGAAGGTCATGGAGAGTAAATGAAAATTTATTTAGATATGAAAGAAATGTTGATGAACTTAAAAAACATATGAAGGAATTTTTTAGCTTTAATATGAATAAAGGTACTCCTATTGAAATAGTATGGGATGCAAGTAAAGCTTATATGCGTGGGGTCCTGATACATATGAATTTTAAACATAAACGAAGCAGACAGAAAAAGAGGATGGAATTGGAAAATGAAATTTAAAAAAAGGAACAGTTACTTATAGTAACTCCAAAAGATGTGACACTCCAGATGGCGATAAAGCTGTTGAAAGATCAATTCCAAATGCTTATATCAGAACAAACAGCAACTAACTTACAATTTGCCAAACATAATACTTTTGCCAATGCTAATAAACCTGGTAGGTGGTTTATTTTATTATTTACACCTTGAGAAAGAATACGAGTAATAGAATTATTGATAGAATTGAATATGGAGGGAAAACGGTATATCAACAGGATTTGATTAAAAAATCATTTGTGGATTATTACACCAAGTTATATTTACAGGACAATATACAGAATAACTCAATAGAGGACTTTCTGGAAGGAAAAAGGGTTACTAAAATATCTGTGCTTCAAAAGGCAAATTTGGAACGTTTGATAACTGCAGATGAGATTATTTTAGCTATAAACCAACTTAAATTAGACAAGGCTCCAGGGACTGATGGCTTGACAGCAATCTACTATAAAACTTTACAATTGGAAATGATTGAATATCTTACAGAATTATTTTCCAATATTCAGCAAGGAGGTAAAATACCTCTCTCATGGAAAGCGGCTTTTATATCATTGATACCTAAAGATAAAGACGGCCCTAAGAAACCAGAGGATTACAGACTGATATCTCTTCTAAATACAGATTATAAAATATATGCTAAAGTACTTGCCAACAGATTGATGCCAGTTATCCAAGAGGTTATTCACTATGACCAAGCAGGATTTATTGAAGGCAGACATATGAAGGAGAATGTAAGGCAACTTATAGATTTAATTGACTATCTTGATAAGAATAAACAGGTCTCTGCAGTGCTGGTCTTTTTGGATGCGGAGAAAGCCTTCGATCGTTTGAACTGGAATTTTCTAACCAAGACGTTGGAAAAGATGGATATGGGACCACGATTTCGACAAGCGATTGGAGCTATTTATCAGCAACAAAATGCACAACTTATTATCAATGGAAATTTGTCTACAACTTTTGAGATACAAAAAGGTACAAGACAAGGATGCCCATTATCTCCATTGTTATTTATTTTAACTCTGGAAGTCTTGTTGAATACAATTCGGGACTCAAATTCTTTAAGTGGTATAATTATTAGGCAAAAGGAATACAGAACTAGGGCATTTGCTGATGATCTGGTTGTTACCCTTTCACATCCTTTGAACTCAATAATCCAGATGAAAAATATCATTGTAGAATTTGGCATGGTGTCTGGGTTTAAACTGAATCAAAATAAAATGAAAATGATGGTTAAAAATATGCCAGAGATTCAGAGAAAGAGACTTGTAAGTCTGGCAGGGTTCGAAATCGTTTCTAAAGTCAAATATTTAGGAATACAAATTGCAGAGGTAAATACAAAACTTTTTTCAAATAACTGAAATGTTGTGGCAAAAGATACAGAAGGATCTTCAAGTTTGGAAAAAGCTACAACTATCTTTGCTTGGAAGGATTTCAGCAATTAAAATGAATATTCTACCTAGATTTATTTTCTTATTTCAGATGATACCGGTGCTTAAATCAGATAAAATTTTGTCAGAATGGCAAGCAACATTAAACAAATTTGTTTGGAAGGAGAAAAAACCGAGAGTAAAGATGAAGATTATGCAAGATACTCGTGAAAGAGGTGGCCTTAGACTCCCAAACCTTCGACTGTATTATGAAGCGGCGGCATTGACGTGTGTGGCAGATTGGTTTGGGAAAACAAAAGTTGAATTATTGAATATAGAAGGTCATGACCTTGTTCTGGGTTGGCATGCATATTTGTTTTATGAAGATAAGGTGGATAAAGTGTTTAATAACCACGTTCTCCGAAGTGCCTTGATGAGAATATGGAAGAAGCATCGGCCTAATTGGGATTATAAAATACCGCTTTTGTTGGATCTTGCAGACATCATGTGGATTACAAATATTAAGTCACTCGGGGGGTGTTTATATAAAGTTGTGCTTATTTTTGATGGGGTTGAATGGCAGTTGAAAACTATGGAACAACTGTTGGACGTAGGAATTACTTTAAATTGGTTACATTACATACAGTTACAGAAGAGATGGAAAGTGGACTGCAGGGTCGGCTTTATGGATAAAGAAGCTGAACTGATCAAGCAGATAAAAGAGACTGGTCCAAAACATGTTAAAAGAATATACAATGTATTGTTAGAAAGAGACTCAGAAAGCGAATTGGTGAAGGATTGTATGATTAAATGGGCTCAGAATCTTGACGAACCGGTTATGATGGATACGTGGGGAAAAATATGGGTTCAGAATGTTAAATTTACGCAGTCACAGAATTTAAGGGAGAATTTTTATAAAATGTTTTACAGGTGGTATTTAGATCCCAAGAAGTTATCATGTATGTACCCAAATGTTCATGTTGGAGATGCGGGTGTTTCGATGCTACTTTTTTTCATGTATGGTGGACTTGCAATAAGGTTAAAGCTTTTTGGATAAAAATATGGTGGGTTGTGCAAAATGTATTTAAGAAAAGAATACAATTTATCCCGCAAATGTTTTTATTGGGTATAATTAAGGATTTTACTAAAGGGGAAACAAAATTGATTCTGTATATGGTCACAGCAGCGAGGTTGTTGATTGCTCAACACTGGAAAAAAGATTTCTTACCGACAATTGATCAATGTATTCAGAAAGTGGCGGGGTTTGCGGAAATGGCAAAAATTTCAGCTTTCTTAAAAGATCAGAAACAGGAGAATTATGCACAGGAATGGGCAAAGTGGATTGATTATATACAGAATAGATACCAGACCAGGAAGTATTATGTAGCCTTTAGGTAAGAATGTTTAGATTGATAGGGTGATAAGCAAGGGATACAATGTGAATAGAGCAAATATTATATGGGATGTTTGGAATTATTAGAGTGGTGTATAGCGGAAGTCAGGGGGGTGGGTTTGAATGGGAGGTGGGGGAGGGTTAGGGTGGAGGGTGGGGAAATATAATATGTATAATTAATTTAGAAGATGGGATTAATGGGATACGGTCACGTTAAGAGAAACTTATATTATGATTTATATATGTTTAATTAATTTAGAAGAGGGGGTTAATGGGATATTGTTATTTTAAGAGAAATTTATATTATGATTGTTGGAACGTGAGGGGTCACAACATTGGAATGAGAAATTTATTTTAAGACAGGGGGGGGTATAGTATTTGTATGTGATTTATATTATATGTCGGGGGGTAAAAAGGGGGGGAAATTTGTTTGAATAAAACTTTTTCAATAAAAAAAAAATACTCGGCTGTTGAGAGAGCAGTCTCACAGAACCTGGAGACGAACATATAAACAGCTACATTGTAAAACTCACATCTTTGATCATGTTACCACTAAGCGAAAAATGTGCAATTTAATTATATGGAAGAAGATTTTCAAATTATTCCAACCCTTCATTTTAAAATTAGGCACTTTCTGCTCCATTCTCAAAAAGAATTAAAATGTTGCAGACCATTGGCTTATTGCTAATGATCAGTGGATATGTTGGTATATGTTGTCCAGTTGTCCTTTGAACTAACAACAGTAGTGTCAATAACTATTAATTTGTTGGAAGAAACAATCTAAGAACTCAAAAACCTAGCTCAAATGCTAATATTCTCAACAGAAATCTGAAGCTTGAGTTTGAGATTGGTTTATGGGTCTTGGCTTCTTTGGGAATAACAATCAGCTCTGTCTGACTTTGTTATTGAAATTAATCTTGTTGGAAAGAGGAGTCAGACAGATTCAGCTGAATACTAAAGTGCTGGTTGAAAAGTTAAGGTTTTCCTGGAATTTGGTGTATATTTTTATGAAAATATAAATAGCAAGTATTGTTATTTGTAACTACAAAATGATTGATTTCTGCTTTACTATACTTACTGTTATGTTTGCAGGAACTCAGTTCGAGACATGCTAGTCATCAGAACAGGGTTTATTGGAACAGAACATCTAACTATATACAAGTTCAAAAAGCGTGGTTTCTCTGCTGGCTTCCCTGCTTGACAGCTATTTATATTAGCTTTTCAAGCGGGAAACTTCAGCCAGACAAAAAGTCTGAATCCGGCCAGCCGCGTCTTGGCCAATCAGACGCGACTGGCTGTTAACAAGCAACCGGGTCAATTATAGTTCACTAGACTGAATGGCTTGGTCATAGGTTGAGGATATAACACTTACTACATCCTTTTAGCTTCAGCTAGTTGTGAGTAATTAATAATTGGTGCTTTAAAGTGATAAAGGCACAACTACTTAAAATGTAATACCCAACTATGATGATGATGATGATGATGATGATGATGATGATGATCAGTTAGGACTATCTTGGATCTTCTGTCATGTAAGCTGCTAAAAACCTATTAATGGATATTCTACTACTGTAAAATGTGAGATAGAGGTTTTCTGGTTTTTTAAAAAAGAAATTGACTGTATGAGATTGGGAAATTAGACTCAGAACTAACATGTATTATATCTATCTATCTATCTATCTATCTATCTATCTATCTATCTATCTATCTATCTATCTATCTATCTATCTATCTATAGATATAGATAGATATCTACACACACATACACATATATAAACAAGGGAGACAGCATATATATGTGTGTGTGTGTGTGTTAGGTTTATGAGCTGATCAATAAATAAATCAGGGAGACTAGTATAGGGTGTTGTGGAACAATTATATATATATATATATGTGTGTGTGTGTGTGTTATTTTTATGAGCTGATCAATAAATAAATCAGGGAGACTAGTATAGATCTATTTCAAGTTTTTTAGCTCTCATCAGCTAGCCATACCCTTACTGGGATTTGAACTGGGGCTGTATTGCATATCAGGCAAGAGCCTTTAGCCATTCAGCCAGCCAGGTTCTCTTATGGCTGGCTGAATAGCTGAATGAACTCATGGCTTTCTGTCTAGATGGTCTCTGGGTTGAGTCGAAAGGCAGAGAAGGATGACAGTTTGTCTCCTCCCTTAAAGGGGCCCATAACAGGAGTTGTGAAAATATTCTCTCATATATATATATATGTATATATATATATTTGTGTCACAACACCCTGGTAAGCCCCAATTAAGGGAGGAAGCATACTGCTTTCCTTTTCTGCCTTTTGGCTCATCACCAGAGACCATCTAGACAGAAAGCTATTAGTTTCGTTGTGTCTTTTTTTTTTACATGTGTGTTAGGTTTTTGAGCTGATAAATAAATAAATAAGGGAGACTAGGAAAAGCTCCAAGCGTTTGCAGATGACCTGGTATTTATTATGGAAAAACCAGTGCGGTCTGGTGTGAGGCTAATGGAAGTACTGGGATAATACGGGGGGAAAGCCTGTTTGAGGGTAAATAAAGAAAAAAACTAAGCTGTTATTGAAAAAAATTACAAACGGGCAGAAAAATGAATTGGTTGAGAGAATAAACGTTCAAATAGCAAAAAAAGTGAGATATTTAGGAATATAATTAACAGTGAGTTGCATAACACTCAAAGCAGATAATTACAATAAACTATTTGACCAAATTAAGGCGGATTTAGAACAGTAGAAAAATTTACAGCTCTCCTTCATGGGGAGAATAGCAATAGTCAAAATGAACATCCTACCCAAAATACTTTTTTTATTTCAAAACATACCAATAAGATTGGAGAAATAATATTTCAGAAATTTAAACAAAATGGTATCGAAATTTATTTGGCAAGGAAAGAGACCCAGAATTAAATTGAAACTCTTACAGAATTCCAAGGAAAGAGGAGGATTCAGACTGCCCAATTGGGAAAGCGGCAGCATTAATATGGGTAAAAGATTGGATAGGATTTAAAAATAGAAGACTATTAGCATTGGAAGGTCAGGTTATGCAAACAGGGTGGCATGCCTTCCTATGGGATGGAAAAAATAAAGCCCACCAATACTTCCAGAGGCACCATATAAGACGAGCTCTACTTGATGTGTAGTTGAGGATTAAACAACAAAACTACATGGAAACCCCAAACTGGTTATCGATGTTGGAGATGTTCA
This sequence comes from Rhabdophis nuchalis, assembly GCA_039707465.1. NCBI lineage: Eukaryota > Metazoa > Chordata > Lepidosauria > Squamata > Natricidae > Rhabdophis > Rhabdophis nuchalis. The sequence goes on from CM077648.1 coordinate 70,528,873, forward strand.
TACATACAAATTTTATTAATTTAGGGAAAGTAATTACTTATAAGGAGATACTAAATGAAACAGGTGAACTAAAATCTAGAAGAGAATTATATGAGAAAGGAATAGAACTGAAATGGTGGGTTTACTTATAAATCCAATCCCGATACGTAAAAGACAAAAAAGAATGGGGTATTAAGAAAGAATAGAACCGATGTAAGGGTTCCTCTCCTAACTTAAGAAAATGAAGACTCTTGAAATGGAGTATTTCAAAAGGAACCTTTTATTAAGAAGAATGGAAACCATTAAGTTTAAAGCAAACCATTAAGTCCCCTTAGTAAGTAGCATTAGAATTAAACTGGTAGAAACTCCTCCCATTAGTTAGAATGCAGATTTTAGCCAGTACACAAGTATGAGGATGTTTCCTTTATCAACTGCCCTCAGAGCTGAATAAACATATCCTGTTTCCCTGAAAATAAGACCTCCCTGGATAATAAGCCCAATCGGGCTTTTGAGTGCATGCGCTAAAATAAGCCCTCCCATGAAAACAAGTACTCCCTGAAAATATTGCAATACAGAAGCAGCCATGATGTGACCATGCTCTCTGCCTCCTGAACCTCAAAAATAATAAGACCTCCTCAAAAATGCCAAGCGCTTATTTCAGGGGTCAAAAGAAAATAAGGATCATTCCCATGGCTATCTTCCATTAGACATTAAAGTGAAAAGCCTCACATGACGTTCATAAACATTCCCCCAAAAGGTGAGGGGATCTCAAGGCACTTGGATCGGGACGCCCTTCGCACAGTCACTCATGCTCTCGTGACATCCCGACTGGACTATTGTAACTCTCTCTACATGGGGCTTCCCTTGAGGTGCACCCGGAGACTGCAGATGGTCCAGAACGCAGCCGCGCGGGCAATCCTGGGTACCTCTAGGTTTACCCATGTAACACCTCTCCTGCGCGAGCTGCACTGGCTGCCTGTCGTCTTCCGGGTGCGCTTCAAGGTACTAATTATCATCTTTAAAGCGCTCCATGGCTCGGGACCTAGCTACTTGCGGGATCGGATCCTGCCCCATACTTCCTCACGGCCGATTCGCTCCCACAGAGAGGGACTTCTCCGGGTGCCGTCCACTAGACTTTGTCAGCGGGCGACGCCCAGGGGAAGGGCTCTCTCTGTGGCGGGCCCTGCCCTCTGGAATGACCTTCCCCCCGACATTAGAACGACCACGGACCTCCGCTCCTTCCGTCTGAAATTAAAAACATATTTTTTCTGCTTGGCCGGTCTGGGGTAGTCTCTCTCTATGGGGTTTTAGTTGTATAGTGGGAATTTTAGCTTAGATTGGGTATTTTAGCACAGGTACTATTTAATTTGTTTTTAAGATGTTTTTGATTGTATATTTATGGTTTTAGTTTCCCTGTGCACCGCTCCGAGTCCCTACGGGGAGAGGAGCGGTCAAGAAATTAAACTATTATTATTATTATTATTATTATTATTATTATTATTATTATTATTATTATTATTATTATTATTATTATTATTATTATTATTATTATTATTATTATTATTACTTCGGCACCAGGAAACAAGTTGTAAAATATCAGTTGTCACAGGCACTGCTAATAAATCAACTCCAAGGCCCCCCTCCTCCCAATTGAACGGCAGCATCACTTTTAGGGATCTGACACCGGTAGTAAAAAAATTTGAATCCCACCACTGTAGACAAATAATCAGGTCCAGAGGCTCATTGCTATCACTTTAAAGTAACAGAACTATTACGAGAGTCAGGCATTTGATATGGAAGAAACATAAACTTGGGTTAACATTTGTATTGCATGGACTAATGATAGGGAAGGGACAATGAGCAAAAGGTTGCCAAGAAGACCGATGAATGAAATCTACAATATATGATTTCTTTCCACAAACCATTTTGTTTAGGGATGGTGGGCATACTTGGAATTTTGAAAGCATGTCATGATTGCTATCATACATTAACTGTCCTGAGGGATTTCATCAGACACAATATATTTCATTTATCAGAAAGTAATCTGGAAAGATTGTTCTCAGCATTATCTTTCAGCTTTCCAGAGTCACTTTTGCATTTCTGTTTTCATCTTTGTTCTGAATATGTAGGTTTGTTTCCAAGCAAAATACCTGTTCTTTAGTCATGCAACCTTTCTGAAAATAGGTAGAGAGTCTGTTTAAACATATTCCTTTCAGAATCTGGCTTCCTGCTTTTCATTTAGTTGTATTTTCTTTGAAGATTTTTTTTAAAAAAATTAAGGGACATGCTTACAAGTACTTTAGCACCTATTCTCCCTACTCATGATAGTTACAAGTATCACTGGACTCTTAGTTTTCCAATGTAGAATAAGATTTTGGAAAGAACAATTAGTTACCTTATTTGAGTTTAAGGTAGAAACAGATGTAATGAATATAGTGATGGGAAGTTCATCAATGGAAAAGCCAAGGATTTGTCAGAAGTTTTCAACTTGAAAGGAATGACTGGTCAATATTTTGCCAATATGAGTAATGAAAGTAAAATCTAAAGAGATAGTAAAAGTGCACAACACTAAGTTCCGAGGGATCCTTGGTGCTCTCTGAGCTTGATTGTTTTCAACTACTGGAATACAGTGGCTGACATGGGGGCAGGGGGAGGGGCAGGACTAAGCAGATTTGACCTTGTTAAAACTTGGATGGGAGATCACCAAGAAATCCAAAGGTTATAGATTAGATTGGGATATAAAACAATATCCTAAAGACCATGGCATCCTTTATCTTGTTGTCAGTAAGAAAAATAAATAAACATGTCTATGTGGTCACCAGAGAGCTTTTAATCATGGAAGACTTTACCTTTCCACGTTTTTCTCTCCACTTATACTTCCTGGTATTACTAGGCCTGTTTTATGTATTACTACTGAGGCAGGGCATAAAGTGATTTTTAGACATAAGAGTGAGATGAGTCAGGGTCAGACTAAATGATCATTTTACTTTTATGCTTTGTAAAGTACAAAAAGCATCTTTGAGACAGGAAGCTCCAACTCAGGAAATGTCAAACCGCAAACACCTGCTTGTAAATAGGTCGAGTTAGTCGGAAGGCCCCTTGCAAGGCAGACAAAGGACTTAACCGCAAAAAGTCAGAGTGAAAGTAATGTTTCCTGTATGCTTAGCAATAAGGAGTTAACCAATAAGAAAATAGCCATGATGAAAGTTGTTTTTACTGATCTATAAAACTGTGTATTCCTTTTGGACAATTCGTTCAGAATCTTGCATGCTGGCTTTTGACTAGCTTTCTGAACCATGGCAGCCATAATAAACTTTTCCTGATTTTGAGAAGTCCAAGTCTCTGTTATGTCTCTTAGATAGTGAGTCCGACACAGGCTAGTCATCATAAACGGTTTATTTGCTTCCAACAGGATTCAGACATCCAACTATTTACAAATACCAAAAGTGCAGAAAAAGGCAGGTGCTTCCTCGCTTGACAGCTATTTATACAAGCGGGAAACCAATTAGCAAGGCAGATAACCCAAATCTGGCCAGTCGCGTCTTAACCAATCAGACGCGACTGGCTGTTACTATTTTAACAAGTGAACGAGGTCATGCAAAGTTTACCTGACTTAGTGGCTTGGTCATAAGTCGAGGATTCTACACCCCTTTCCCCCCAGTCAGTGCGCATGCGTGTTCGTCAATTGTCAATCCAAATGGCTGCGTACGCGTAGTCAGCCAAGTAGGCGGGGCGGTGTCGGATCCGCCCAGAACACCTCAGTTGCAATGGAGAGCTCGACGGGGTAAGTAGCTCTGTGAAAGCGCCTCCCCACGGGGAGTGGAGCTCCAGGATGCGTCACTGCGGCCTGCCCTCGGAGGTAGAGGCGGTGGCGGCGGAGTCAGCGGAACAGGTAAGTTCAAGCGTGGGGGCGTGGCGACCGGGATGGAGGAGTGTTGTGGCTGCTGGTAGGCAGTGGCTTGGTAGGGTGGGCCTCTGATTGGCGAGGCCCGCGTGTCCATGTCGGATTGAGCCAGTGCGCCTTGTGATGGGCAGAAGGGGGTGTCTGATAAGGGGAGGCCTGAAACTGGGAAGGCCTCTGGTAACTTCTGCAGCAACTCGGGTTGAGTGGAGTGAGGTGGCCCAACGGTGGCCAATGGGTAGGTCCGGCTTGGTGTGGTGAAGGCCGGTGAGGGCAGGTGGCGCCTCAGTTGATCCAGGTGGCGCTGCCATTCAGTTCCATCGAGTAGGCCGACCCTGTAGGAACAGGGGCCGGTTAGGTTGAGGATGGAGGCGGGAACCCAACGCGGATCCCCGGAAAAATTCCTCGCCCAAACCAGGTCCCCCACATTCAAGAGGTGGGGAGGGGGAACCCCCAGGTTGCTCGGCTGCACCCCATCGTAGTCGGGGTGCAGTCTGTCCAAGGTGGTCCGCAGGCGTCGACCCATCAAGAGCTCAGCGGGGCTCTTCCCTGTGGCCGGGCAAGGAGTGGAATGCTGACCCATGACGTAAGCAGCCACCCTTGCTGGCCAGTCTCCCTTATCAAACCGGGCCAAAGCCTCCTTGGCCGAGCGGACAGCCCTTTCCACACGGCCATTGGAGGCCAGGTGATAGGGAGCTACTGGCGCATGGCGGATCCCTTGTGAGGCCAGGAATTCCTGGAAGGTGGAGGAGTGGAACTGCGGCCAGTTGTCGGACACCAAGGTGTCCGGCAACCCGTGCGTCGCGAAGAGGCGACGCAAAGCCCCGACAGTGCTCTCCGCAGTGGTGGAGGCCATAAGGACCACCTCCACCCAGCGGGAGGACGCGTCCACCACCACCAAGAAGGACTAACTGCGGAAGGGACCCGCAAAATCAATATGCACCCGGGACCATGGGCTCTTAGGGATGTCCCATTCCCTTGGAGGAGACGCAGGCGGAGATGGGGGGATGATTGACAGTTGGGACAGGCAGCGACCCATGTGGCGACTTCTGCGTCCATGCATGGCCACCAGACATAGCTCCTGGCCAATGCCTTCATTCGAGCTATGCCTGGGTTGTTAGCATGGAGCGACTGAAGCACCTGGCGTCGCAAAGGGGGGGAATGATGACCCGGTCCCCCCAGCACAAGCACCCACAATGGAGTGAAAGCTCCATTTGGTGTGTCTTGTAGGGCCGAAACTCCGAAGGCCACTCACACAGAACCCATCTGGAGACCTGGGAGAGGACAGGGTGGGCCTGGGTCTGGGCCGCCACATCCGAAGACAATAAGGGCAGGTCGGAGTCTGCCATGACCAAGACAGATAGGGCTGGCACCGGTGCTGGGTCCACCTCGGGGAGGGGGCAGCGGCTGAGGGCATCGGCATGCCCTATTTGCTTGCCTGGACGGTAAAGCAGCGTATGCTCATACGCTGCTAAGAATTCCGTCCACCGGGTCATCCTGGGAGATAGGATGGGGGGGGTCAGACGGTCACTGGCCAACAGCCCAAGGAGTGGCTTGTGGTCAGTGACAACGGAAAAGGTCCGGCCATAGAGGTAGGTGTGAAACTTTTTAATCCCGGACACTACAGCCAGAGCCTCCTTGTCTATCTGGCTGTAGTTCCGCTCCGGGGGGGACATCGTCCGGGAATAAAAAGCGATGGGGGCCTCTGAGCCATTGGGGAGGACGTGGCTCAGGACAGCCCCCAGGCCATAGGGGGAGGCATCGCATGCTAGCATCAGAGGGAGCCTGTCATTATATTGCACTAGGACAGCCTCTGACGTCAGCATAGCTTTGATAGCCGCGAACGCATGCGCTTCACGGCTGCCCCAGCGTCAGGCCACGGATCGGTCGAGCAACCGATGCAGCGGCTCGGCGAGCGATGCCTTATGGGGGATGAATGGCGCGTAAAAGTTCAAAAGGCCGAGGAATGCCTGCAGCTCCGCTTTAGAGGCAGGTGTGGGGGCGTTCCTGATTGCCTCGACCTTTGAGGGGGTGGGGTGAATTCCCTGGGCATCAATCATGAAGCCCAGGAATTTGACCCACGGCGCAGCAAATGTACATTTGCTGCGCTTTAATTTTAAGCCCGCGCCCCTGAAAATCGTGAGGACCTTCCGCAATATTTTGGCGAGTTCTGATAGGCTGGAAGCAGCTATCAGGACATTGTCAAAATATGGAACAACGCCAGGGAGTCCATGGAGCAAGCGCTCCATGAGGCTCTGGAAGATCCCCGGGGCCACGGAAACGGCAAATTGTAAATGGCGACAACGAAAAGCCCCTCGGTGGGTGACGATGGTCTGTGCCTCTGCAGCCTCGTCATCCACCGGGAGCTGTTGATAGGCCTGCGCCATATCCAGCTTCGTGAAGATGCAGCCCTGCCCTAAAGAGTGGAGCAGGTCCTGCACCACCGGAACCGGGTATGGATTCACCTGAAGCCCGCGGTTGATTGTGGATTTATAGTCGGTGCATATGCGGACGGACCTGTCGGGCTTAATGGGGACCACAATTGGGGTCTCCCATTTCACCTGATCGACGGCCTCGAGCACGCCCTGCGCCACTAAGCGATCCAGCTCCACTTCGACCTTGGGCTTCAGAGCGAACGGCAGCCTGCGGGCCTTTAGACGGATGGGAGCAACCTGAGGGTCTAGGTTCAGAGAGACAGGGGTGCCCCTATAGGTGCCGAGTCGGCTATCAAAAACATCACTGAACTTGAGTCCCTTCGGGGAGAGAGAGCGGGATATAAATAAAATTTATTATAAATTTATTATTATTATTATTTCAGCACGTCGTCGACTGGGGAGCCGGCCGGCACATTGTGCACCCCCTGGACTGACAGCCCCAGAGCTGCAAACCAGTCAAGGCCGACGATCGCGGCCAGGGGGCTGGCTACCACCAAAACGGGCAGAGACCCATGGAAGGGGCCATAGTCCACCCGCACAACCCATTGTCCCAGGGTGATTGAGGAGCCTTGATAGTCCTTAAGGACCGTTAGGGCAGGAGAGAGATCCCGTTTAGTTAGGGTAGGGCACAGCTTTGTGAGCTGAGCCCACGAAAGAAGGGACCTGGAAGACCCTGAATTTACTTCCATGGTAACCCCCACCCCCTCCAGACAAACCAACATCGTAAGTCGCGTACTGTCCGAAAGATCGTAGCAGACGGCTGGAGGCGCTTCCGAGAGGGCGAAGCAGTCGGTTGGTTGAGGCGGGTGACGCTTTGCGCGCTTCTGCGGCACGGGTTGGCGAGGCTGAGGAGGCTGGTTGGCCGAAGAAGGCGCGGCGGGTGGAGCAGATGCAGGTGTCGCGGCTTGGCAAACGGCTGCCAGGTGGCCTTTTCGGCTGCAACGGCGGCACACGGAGGCCCTGAAGGGGCACTCAGGCCTCAGATGGTCTCCCCCACAGCCCAGGCAAGGAGTGTGACCGGGGTGGGTGGCAGGAGGGCGATTGGCCTTGCAGCCGGTCACACGCAGGCAGGCCACCTGGTCTTCGGCGTCCAAATCGTCCAAGGGAGCAAGTTTGTCCACCAGACAGGCCCTTGGAGAGGGGAAGAGAGGAGGGTGAGCGCGGCCCATGTCGGCAGTGGAGATCTCCGACAGTTCGGCAGCGCAGGGCTCCTCCACAGCCTGTTCTAGGATTAGGACAGTCTTTGCGAGCAGGCGGCATTCGAGGCAGACATCCCGGATGCTGCAGACGAACTGCTCGAGAAGAGATTCCTCCAAAAAGGCGGCGGGGAATTCGCAGGGGATTGCGGTGGCCCGGAGCACTTGGAGGAATTCGGCGATGGATTGCATCGGTTGTTGGACGCACTGCCGGAAGGCATAGTGATGCGCTATCCGGGATGGCACCGGCGCGTAGTGTGCTCGAAGGTGGGCGAGAAGGTCGTCCCAGGGCACTTCGTGCACAGCGGCAGGCGCGGCGATCGTTCGCGCCGTTGCAAAGAGCTCCGGTCCCCCGCACCCGAGGAATAAGCTCAGCTTCCTCGCGGGGGACAATTCGCCGAAGTCATTTGCGATCAGGAAGCATTCAAAGCGGGCCGGGAACAAAGCCCATTGCTCTTTGGTGGCGTCGAACGGCGCGAAAGGCGGCATAGTCGTCATGACGAGGTTGTAGTGCGCGAGACGAGCAGAAGCGAAATGTTGACGGCAGGGAAGCGAGCAGACTAGTCCTGGTCCCCTCGTCGCCAGTGTTATGTCTCTTAGATAGTGAGTCCAACACAGGCTAGTCATCATAAACGGTTTATTTGCTTCCAATAGGATTCAGACATCCAACTATTTACAAATACCAAAAGTGCAGAAAAAGGCAGGTGCTTCCAATTAGCAAGGCAGATAACCCAAATCCGGCCAGTCGCGTCTTAACCAATCAGACGCGACTGCCTGTTACTATTATAACAAGTGAACGAGGTCATGCAAAGTTTACCAGACTTAATGGCTTGGTCGTAAGTCGAGGATTCTACAGTCTCGTTTTTTCCTGCAACATAATGGTGACGTCCGACGGGACTTGGAGCGATATTTCGCTGAGGACGGCACGACCAACTGGGGCCCAATTGAGGCCATCTAGCCAACCTCCAGGCGCCACAAAGCAATTCTCTGGGAGGAGGCAGATGGCCCCCCTCGGGCATTTGTTGGACACGACCGATCCAAGACCGGACCAGGATCAGGACAAGTCAATAAATAACGCCTAGGACAAGTCAATAAATAACGCCGGCTGAAAGAAAAATAAAATGCCTGCAGGCAAGTATTGAGGGAATTGTTGTAGCCCCACTCGGTTGAGAGTGGAAGAGGGGGCCTGATCACCTCCCTGGGCCCGGGATAGCGTCCACTTCCTAACCAAACCGGCGTATCCTAATGAGGCTCTAGAATTGTGTGGGGGTTAAGTCACCGCAGTTCCTGAAGGTGACCGTGATATTCCGGCACCCCAGGTCGGTGACAGTGTCTTAGAAATAGAACATGGGTGGTGAAGGAAGCGTTTGTCAAACGCCTCTTCAATACATGTTACTCTTATTTTAAAGAGAAAAATAAGAAGAAAAAGAGAGTCTCAATGAAACATTTAGTTCCTGTGCTGTTTTAACTTGTGTGTTTGTCTTTGTTGATGTGTGTAAGTGTTTTTTGTTTTTGTCTTACAAAAAAGGAAAGAGAGAGAGTCTCTGACATCAATGACCTCCACCTATGTATCTTTGATATGAAATGGTTGACACTGAAGAAGTAGGAGACAAAAGGGAGAATCAAATATTGGTTAGAGAAAACGAACGGTCCCATTAGGTGGGGCCAGGAGGAAGGAAGCCAAAAAAGGTTACCAAAGGGACAGATCAAGCAGACCACAAACCTGGTCCAAGGGAGCAGTTGAGACAAAAACTCAAATTGCCCCTAAGGGAATTTTTATTGCCAGGAGTTGAGGGGAAGCAGCGTAAGATGTGAGTGTATGCACCATTCTCAATGGCTAATTTATATAATTGGAAAAATCAAATTCCTAATTATAGAGGAAATCCAGATGAGATGCATGTCATTTTTGCATCCATTTTTCTGAACTCACCAGTCTACTTGGGCAGACATACAAAGTCTGATGGAAATTTTATAAACCCCAGAGAAAAGAAGCCTGGTGAAGGGAACCATGAATAAGCCTTTGCAGAAGGATCATGCAGAAAAATCCAGACTGGACATGGTTTCTTTTTTTTTTTATATTGAAAAAGTTTTATTGGTTTTACATTTTTTAACAGGATAGGGTAAAGGTTACAAAGAAATTTTGAGAGCATTCACGTTAGAGTCGTCGGACCTTCCGAGACCTCAAAATACACAATAAAAAAGTTAACATAGAAAACATTTTTCATACCACTACAAGATGAAAGCAAGTACATTTACCTAAATTCTCCGTTCCATGCTGTCAGACATTTACAAAAAGTCCAGATAGAAATATTATGCAAAATTGTTCAAGAAAAATCAAGGCAAAGTTATTTTTTTGATCTAAGTCCTTTGGCTATTGTATCTTCTTTCTCTCCTCCCCGTGGCCCCCTCCGTCCCCCCTGGATCTTCCCCCAGGACAGAGGAATATTTTTTAAGAAAGGCTTCCGCCTCAGCAACTGTTTTAATCCTCACTCTTCCTCCTTCCCAGAACACCAGCATCCCTTCAGATGTCATCCACTTGAACCAAATCCCGTGATCAAACAAGGTTTTAGACAAGAAGGAAAAATTCCTTCTTGCATCTCTAATTTTTCTAGGGATCTGCTTCAAGATAGTGACCGTTTTTTGTTGGTGAGTTAGAGGTTTCTCTCTCTGCGCTTTCAGGATTTCCTCTCTGGTTGACCTTCTAACAAATTTCACATGTATCTCTCTAGGCACTTCATTTATCCTGGCATATGCAGAATTAATTCTATAGGCTAGGTCAATGTCCCCCCTGATCTCATCCTTAGGTTTATGTAAATAGTCTGCTAAAATTGTACTCATAAGATCAGGCAGGCATTCACCAGATTCCTCAAGAACATTCTGAAATCTCAAAAAATATGTCATTCTTTCCATATCTATCCTAGACACATGCCCATTTATTTCCCCCACCTCATTAGAAACATTTTTAATCTCTCCCTTAGCCCCCTCCAACCCCCCTTCCAGTTCTTCATTCTTCTGTGTGTTCTCCAACACTTGCTTCCGGGTATCCAGTAGCTCCTTTTTGAAAATAATATTTTCAGCCCTCTGGGCCTTTATTTCTGATATCAAAGTTTGCATAGAGGTTTCAAGAGAAGCCATCCTTTGTTCCAAATTTACAAGTGCTGCTTCTTGTGCCATGGTTAAAAGTTAGTCACTGCCACCAAGATGGCGTTTTCCGGGTGGGGCTGGTGGGGCAGATCAGGAGCTCAGTTCAGTTCAGGGCTGTGAAGTTGCAAACAATTCAGAAACCAAAAGAGACACAGTTTCCCAGGTCAGCAAATAGTAATAACGAAGGTATTCCAGAGAAGAAATCACAAATCCATCAAAATAAATTTTTTTTCAAAAATCCAGAGAGAGTCCTGCTTTCAAAGAGACGCTGGAAATTTTCCTTAGTTGAAATAGTCAGGCAGGGACAAAGAAAAGCCACTTCCACCGCCCATCTCAGAGCCAGAGGGAGAGAGTAGCAAAATAAGAATTTTTTTTAACCAGCCAGACCTAGAAACAATGTTGCAAAGAATCGCATTCCACTTTCCCTTGTTAAAGACCGTCCAGAGTGAAAGTTTCCACTTTCTCTTTGCAGAGAAGCCATTTTAACGTGCCGCTTAAATCCGAGGTTTTTTTTTTTAGAAATAAACACCCCCCTCCCAGTCCGTTCAGCCTGGCTGGCAGCAAGGGAAAAAAAAAGGTGTTCTTTTAAACTCACTCTCCCTCGCAGCTGAAGCCTCGGTGATCCGCCCGGTCTCTCCGTTCAGCCCTCTCCATTAAAGCGAATGGCGCCGACAGCCGTTGGCGAAGGAAAAAAAAAACCGCAGCATGTTCCTCTCCACCTAGGTCGCAGAGAGGAGCGCTCTTCCCACCGCCGTGACGAGGGACGCTCCCTCTGAGCCGACCCTACGGGAAACCTCCGGTAACCGGAGAGTTTCGCCCCCGTGGGGGGGCAGAAAAGGCAACAAAGCGGCGAGCGAGCCCTAGGCTCGCCCGTCACCGCTGGAGCCGGATACCGGAAGCCAGACTGGACATGGTTTCTGAAGGAACCAGATTGGGAGCCTTAGTCCATTCAGCTGCAAAACTATTGGACCTTAGTTTTGTTAGGACTCAAACAAAAGTTCAGAACTTAGGGAAGGTCTATCAAAATCAACAGAAACAGGATGAAGATCCAAGGGAATTGCTAGAATGCATTTATTAAACCTTTGGGCAAAATACCAAATTAGATCCTGAGGTTGAAGAAAATAAGAGAATGGTCAATTTGATCTTCATTGGTCACTCTGCAGATGACATTAGGGCAAAAATTTACAGAAGACGAGAAGGGGGGCCACGAAAGGCAACTCTGAACTTGTGGAATTAGCATACAAAATGTATATTAATTGGGCTCAAAACCTCAGAGAAGAAGGAACTTCAAAAGGCAAGAGGAAACACATTTTTTCCTCGCCAAAGCTCTTAGACAGAGTGGGAGGCCAGGGGACCTGCCAGAAGAATTGTACGAGGAGGGATCAGTAGTTAGAATCCCATGCTTGGTTAGAGGACCAGCAGAAGGGAAGATGGTTAATGTCTACACAGACAGATAATATATAGTTTTACATGTTCATGGGGCTAATTGGGAAATGGATGCAAAATTTTGCCCTTCTAGCTAAACTATCCTATGAATCCACAAAGGGGGGTGAAAAAGAACCCTTTGTTTGGACAAAGGAACAAAAACAGGCATTAGAAAATTTAAAGTAAGAATAACTTACCAACTTTGAGAAAACTTTTCAATTTGTAAGCGGACAGAAAAGATAACAAAACTCTGGAAGTCCGGGCTCAAGAAAAGGGAAGTGGCAACAAACCACATTGCCTTAAAATCCTTAATGCAATCGCTCTTCTGATCAAGGAACAAAGAGCATTAATGTTCAAGTAGCAAAAGTTGTGAGCTTTAATACAAGCACTAAAAAGGGCATATAATGAAAGTAAAAACATTTGGACTGATTCTAAATATGCAATCCTCACTTTATAAGTCTGTGCTGAAAGAAGACTCTTAATAGTAGAGAAAAGGAAGAACAACTAGTGTGCTTGCCCAGAGGAATTAAAGATTCCATATGAGGGAATCTGCGCAATCTCTCCAAGCTGGATGGTCGGATCCAGCAGGAGAGGGAAAAACAGCTGACAGAGAAGCAAGGCTGTCAGCAACCCGAGATGATCTGAGTTACCCTGACATGACAGCTTATGCAGCATTGGAAATGTGAAGGGGACTGAGCCCCAAATACTCTAAAGCAGGGGAACTCCAGGCAACTAGATTTGAAGTGACTAGAATCCTATTCAAGGACAAAGTGTGTCTTGAAACTCACCTTAAATGTGTGGATGCCTTACCTTTGGCACTCTGGTCTGTGAGATGTACTCCACGGAAAGGAATTAAGCTATCTCCTTTTGAAATGATGTTTGGGAGACCCCCCAGTTATAAGTGCTAACTTGAAAAATCATATATAGCACCTAGATCAAATAGGAGCCTCATGGGTGAATCAAATGGTGGGAGAATTAAACAAGCAAAAGAAATCCAACAATATTGTGTGTCCTTCAGCCCACCATTTCTGAGCACCTCTAGTCCAGGGGTGGGTTCCTACCGGTTCGCCCCAGCTCACACGAGTCGGATCGTAAAATTTAGCGATCCGGGGTGATCCGGTTGGACCGGGGACCCGGAAGTAAGTAACTTCCGGAACACATGGCTTGCTCAGTCCATTAAATTTCCCGCCGCCCACATGTGAAAGGCCCTGGCAGCTTCATAGACAGGCCATTTAAATTTCGTGCAGCGGCATCTTCTCCCCCCAGCGGCGCAAAATTTAAAAGGCCCAGGCTGCCGGCGCCTTTCACTCTTGGCACGGATGCGCAAAGCCATCCCAACCCACTCCAGCCCCGCCAAGAGTAAAAGCCCCGGGAAGCTTCAAATTTAAAAAGCCCGGGCCTTTTACACTTGGCGCGTCTGCAGGGGGTTGGGGGGGGGGCTTGCGCAGCTAGCGCCACCACCACCACCACCACCACCAAAAGCCTCAATCCAGAGGCTTCAGCATAGCGATCCCAAAGAAAGGGCAGGCTGCAGGAAAATTCCCCCCCCCCTTTTCCTGCCGATCTTTATTGGGATCGCAGCACCAGAAACTCATTCCCAAAAGCCTCAATCCAGAGGCTTCAGCCTAGCGATCCTGGGAGGGGGCATCTGTGCTGCGATCCCAAAGAAAGGGCAGGCTGCAGGAAAATCTCCTCCCCTTTTCCTGCCGATCTTTATTGGGATCGCAGCACCAGAAACTCATCCCAAAAGCCTCAATCCAGAGGCTTCACCCTAGCGATCCTGGGAGGAGGCGTCTGTGCTGCGATCCCAAAGAAAGAAAGTGTGTGTGTGTGTCTGTGTGTGTGTGAGAGAGAGAGAGAGAGAGAGAGAGAGAGAGAGATATCCTACCCAACCTCGGAGAGTTATCCAGGGCTGACAGCAATGTTCTCTCAATCTCCCCTGCTTCTCTCTCTCACACACAAACACATACAGCTCCCTCTGCCCCCACCCCACCCCAAGACAGCCCATTCCTTCACTAACCTGCTTACCTGCTCCATTCTCAACTATGTCAGTGGCAAGAAAAGTAGTCTGTGGGACTACTTCGCGAGATTTTTTTTTTTTTTTTTTTGCGAGAAATTGGAAGGTATGAATTTCTGGTATTTTTTTACCATGGTCGCACTGACTAATTTTCTTGTCCTTAACACACAGCGGAGAATGGAGCTGGAAAGCAGGTTAGTGAAGAGATGTGGCTGTCTTGGGGAGGGGGGAGGGCTTGGCATGGATGGCCTGGCTGAAGGGCCTTCAGGTAAGCCGGTGCGGGGCATTGGGGCAGCTCCACAGCCCGTGCCTTGCTTCGTCCTCCACCCCCAGCCCCCCCCCCCCCCCGCCTTGCTCCATTCTTTGCAACACGCAACCTCACAGTAACAAGAATTGCAGGCAATTCCCACAACTGCCTGATTCTCAACCAGCCGGCTACATGGTAGGAGGGAGCTTCCTGTCCACTTGAAAGAAAGGTGGGCTGCATAAAGGGGCATGGCAGGGCTTCCTGCCCCTCACCCCCTTTATGGATGCAACTTGGGGGTGGCATGTGGGGCGGGGTGGGGCATGGAAGAAGCAAGACAGAGCATTGACTGAGCTGGAAGTCAGGTAATACGTTATCTTGGTCTTCAAATCAGAGCTGGGAGTAATACAATTCAACTTCCTACTCACTGCAGGATTTACAACATCATCTCTACTGAGCAAACATGAACTTCTTGGACAAACCAAATCTCATTCCTTGCTTTTGCTTTTCATTTTTCCTACCCAGATGCAGGGGTCTATATTTCTTCTGGTTAAATTCTACTCATTTCAATCATTACCCAAATCTCTTTAGAGTTTAAAAATATTCTTTCTCCTGCAGAGAGAAAACCTATATCTCTCAGCTTTGCATCATTTATAGACTTGATAAGCAACTTCTGAACTATCTCATCAAAATCACTGATAGAAATGCTGAATGATGGCCATTAACAAATACTCTGGGTGTGGTTTCTCAGCCAACTGTGCTACCTAATCTATATTGTATAATTTTACTAAGGGGGGACTATTACAAACAACTTGAAACTTAGCCAAAGTCTACATTCACTATGTCTAAATGTTTTCTTATGTCTCCCCCTTCCCACCTGCCACCTGCAAGTTGTGCCCCAAAATAGTAAAACCTCCCTAAAAATAACACCAAATGCTTATTTCGGGGTTCAAAAAAATATAAGACGGTGTTATTTTCGTGGAAATACAGTAGGATTTATTGGTTTTAGTTCATAGAAT
Source organism: Rhabdophis nuchalis (assembly GCA_039707465.1). NCBI lineage: Eukaryota > Metazoa > Chordata > Lepidosauria > Squamata > Natricidae > Rhabdophis > Rhabdophis nuchalis. The sequence goes on from CM077648.1 coordinate 70,544,233, forward strand.
ATATCTACGAATATAATTGGAAGGGATGTGTGTGTGAGAGAGAAAAAGAGAGAAAATAAGAGAGGAAGGAAGGAAGGGGGAGAGATACACACAAGAAAGGCAGGAAGGAAAGAAGGAAGGAATGGAGGGAGAATGAGAAAAAAGAGAAAGAGAAAGAAAGAAGGAAAGAGAAAGGAAGAAAAAAAGAAAAAAGAAAGTGGGACAGAGACAAAAGAAAGAAAGAAAGAAAAAGGAAGAGAGAGATGGAAGGAAGGAAGGAAAGAAAGAAAGAATTAATTAATTTATTACATTTATAAATTTAATTTAATTTATTACATTTATAAACCGCCCCCTCTCCCCAAAGGGACTCGGGGCGGTGTACAGGAAAATTAAAAACCATCTAAAAACATACCATACATAACAAAATTAAAAGCGAATTAAATTAGCCTGTACTAAAATTTTAAGAACAATTAAAATTATAGCCCATTAAAACCAGATAAAACAATTTGAAAATACAGACTGGGGTCTGTAGCATAAATGGGGTGAGAAGCATAAATTAGGCCAAGCTGGCCTGATGGAACAGATGAGTTTTTAATTTTTGGCGGAAAGCGCGGAGGTCTGTAGTCATTCTAATATCCAGGGGTAGGTCGTTCCAGAGGGTCGGGCCCATCACAGAGAAGGCCCTTCCCCTGGGCGTCGCCCGCTGGCATTGGCTGGTGGACGGCACCCGGAGAAGTCCCTCTCTGTGTGAGCGAATCGGCCGAAGGGATGTATGGGGCAGGATACGATCCCGCAAATAACTAGGTCCTGTGCCATGGAGCGCTTTAAAGATGATAGTCAACACCTTGAAACACACCCGAAAGGCCACAGGCAGCCAGTGCAGCTCGCGCAGGAGTGGTGTAACATGGGAGTATCTTGTAGCTCCCATAACTGCCCACGTGGCCGCGTTCTGGACCAGCTGTAGCCTTCTAGTGCATCTCAAGGGGAGCCCCATGTAGAGAGCATTGCAATAGTCCAGTCGAGACGTCATCACAAGCGCATGAGTGACCGTGCGAAGGGCGTCCCGGTCCAATAGGGGATGCAACTGGCACACCAGGCGAACCTGGTAAAATGCTCCCCTGGCCACGGCTGTCACATGATCTTCTATTGACAGCCGAGAGTCCAGGAGGACGCCTAAGTTGCATGCCCGCTCCACGGGGGCTAGGTGTTCACCCCCTATGGCCAGTGATGGCGTCAACTGCTTGAACCGGGGCGCCGGTAGCCACAGCCACTCAGTCTTGGACGGGTTGAGCTTGAGTCTGTTCCTTCCCATCCAGATTCGCACGGCTTCCAGACACCGGGACATCACTTCGACGGCATCGTTGGGGTGGTTTGGGGTAGAGATGTACAGGTGGATGTCAAGACCTGTTTCTTCGATTGCTTAAGAAAGACCACACTTAGACATTGTTTGAAAATGAATAAGGTTACTTTTACTAAGGATCGTAAGTGAACAGATCAATTGAAGCAGAGAATGAATACTTTAAGCGCCAACATAGCGTATTAACCTTTAAGCCCAACCCAATTCCCAACTCCCCCCAAAGCAGTGTCCAATATGCATTCATCTCCGACATCAGGTGGGCAGGTCATCACCAGCCTGGAATGTGAGACCGTTAGGCGAAGAGATAACACCGTCCATCACCGTTTTCCACCAGCACAACATTTGAATCCCAGCACCCCACCCTCTCCGTTTCCATGGCAGCAAAGCAGATAGCGAAGGCTGACAGTGGGTGTCATCCGCATACAGATGGTAATCTACCCCAAACCCACGTATGATCTTGCCCAGTGGCTTCATATATGTATTGAACAAGAGGGGCGAGAGGACCGACCCCTGAGGCACCCCACAAGTGAGAGGTCTCGAAGTTGACCTCTGCCCCCCTGCCAATACAAATTGCGACCGACCGGAGAGGTAGGAGGAGAACCACCATAAAACGGTGCCCCTCACCCCCAACCCCTCCAGCCGGTGCAATAGGATACCATGGTCGATGGTATCAAAAGCCGCCGAGAGGTCTAATAGGACCAGGATGGAGGAACAACCCCCATCTCTGGCCCTCCAGAGATCATCCACCAACGCGACCAATGCCGTCTCCGTGCTGTGACCGGGCCGGAAGCCGGACTGGCGCGGGTCCAGATAATCAATTTCCTCCAGATGACGTGGAAACTGTTGTGCCACCACACTCTCTACAACCTTCGCCAAGAAGTGAAGTTTGGAGACCGGACGGTAATTTACTAACAATGCTGGGTCCAGGGAAGGCTTCTTGAGGAGAGGCCTCACCACCGCCTCTTTCAAGACGGTAGGCAAGAACCCCTCACTCAAAGAAGCCCTCACTATTTCCTGGAGCCAGCCTCGTGAAACCTCCCAAGATGCCAGTACAAGCCAGGAGGGACACGGGTCCAATAAACATGTGGTGGCCCTCAGTCTCCTACGCAACTTGTCCATATCATCGGAAGTAACAGAGTCAAACTCCTCCCAGAATGGTGCCTCAAGACCCGTTTCCGACGCCTCTTCTGGACCACTTTCGGTGGAGACCAACTCGCTCCGGATCTGAGCGATTTTGTCCTGCAGATACTCCCCAAATTCCTCTGCTCTGCCCTGTAGAGGGGCTTTGTTGAAGGAGGGAGCAGGTTACCCCGAGCAGGGCGGCAGGGCGGTTATCTGCGGACGTGATAAGAGTGGCACAATACTGATGCTTGGCCACTCTTAACACCACAAGGTAAGTCCTCAAATGGGCTCTCACCTGTGTTCGGTCAGATTCAGAGCATGTAGATCTCCACCTACTTTCTAGGCGTCTCTTGTGGTGCTTCATCACCCTCAACTCCTCGGAGAACCAAGGAGCCTGGGTGGTTCGCTGCTGCAAGAGAGGCCGCAGAGGCGCGACCCGGTCCAAGGCCCCAGTGGCCGCACTATTCCATGCGGCCACTAGGTCCTCCATCTGGGCGCGGGTCAGGGCTACAGGTAGTGGCCCAAGCTCCGTCTGGAACCTTTTGGGTTCCATCAGGCGCCTGGGGCGGAACCATCTTGGAAATGCCGGTTCCGCCTCCCCGCAGTGGGGAGTAGTGGTTGGAAAGTTGAGCCAGAGAAGTGAGTGATCTGACCATGACAGGGGTGTGATGACTAAATCCCCTTCTCCCAGACCACTCCTCCACTGGCCAGAGACAAAAATGAGATCCAGTGTGTGTCCTCCTTCGTGTGTGGGGCCCTGAATTACTTGGGTCAGGTCCATGGCCGTCATGGAGGCCATGAACTCCCGAGCTATCTCGCATGTCTTGCCTACCGATGGCAAGTTAAAGTCCCCCATGACCAACAGTCTGGGGGTCTCAACCGCCATCTCGGCGATCACCTCGAGGAGCTCGGGCAGGGCTGCTGATATGTAGCGAGGAGCCAGGTACAAAATCAGCATGCCCAGCTGCCTCCCTGGGCCCCACTTCACGCAAAGGGACTCGCAACCGGTTATCTGTGGCACAGTGGTCTCTCTCGGCTCAAGACCTTCCCTTACAATGACCACTACCCCTCCACCCCTGCCTAGGGCCCGTGACTGATGAAATGCGCAGTAACCTGGCGGGCACATTTCCACGAGAGGCAGTCCTCCCTCGTGGCCCAACCAGGTCTCCATAATTCCTGCCAGGTCCGGCTCCCCTTCCGACACAAGGTCGTTGATGAGGGGGGCTTTGTTGACAACGGACCTGGCATTGCATAACATCAGTCTCAAGCCCTGGCTCTGTAAACCCTGACCACCTAGATTGCGGGGGTTGGGACATGTGGCCGCCTGTCAGGCCTGCTCCTTCCATTACCCAAGAAAGACCACACTTAAGCACATTTCAAATGATTAAGGTTACTTTTACTGAATAAGAAATGACAGCAGCGAAGGTTAAGCAAGGAGTGATTACTTTAGGGGCGAAGCATACATATCAAAGCATAACCCCACCCCAACAACCCATGACCCCACAGTAATAATAATAATAATAATAATATATTTATTTTATATACCGCGTCCTCTCCCCAAGGGGACTCGGAGCAGTGCACAGGGAAAACTAAAACACATAAAATATATACATGAATAAATACAATACCTAAAAATAGATTAAACCAATCGTCCCTGCACTAAAATCCCCATTAAAACTAATCGTTCCCTAAAAACCCTAAAGGAAGAGACTACCCTAGGCCGGCCAAGCAGAAAAAGTGTGTTTTTAATTTTTGGCGGAAGGAGCGGAGGTCTGTGGTTGTTCTAATGTCGGGGGGAAGGTCGTTCCAGAGGGCTGGGCCCGCCACAGAGAAGGCCCTTCCCCTGGGCGTCGCCCGCTGACAAAGTCTAGTGGACGGCACCCGGAGAAGTCCCTCTCTGTGGGAGCGAATCAGCCGTGAGGATGTATGGGGCAGGATCCGATCCCGCAGGTAGCTAGGTCCCGAGCCATGAAGCGCTTTGAAGATGACCACTAGCACCTTGAAGCGCACCCGAAAGACGACAGGCAGCCAGTGCAGCTCGCGCAAGAGCGGTGTTATGTGGGTGTACCTTGCGGTCCCCATTATAGCTCGCGCGGCTGCATTCTGGACCAGCTGAAGTCTCTGGGTGCACCTCAGGGGGAGCCCCATGTAGAGAGAGTTACAATAGTCCAGTCGGGATGCCACGAGGGCATGAGTGACTGTGCAAAGGGCATCCCGATCCAATAAGGGGCGCAACTGGCGTACCAGGCGAACCTGGTAGAACGCCCTCCTGGCCACGGCTGTCACTTGATGTTCCATGGACAGCCGGGTATCCAGGAGGACACCCAAGTTGCGCGCCCCATCCACAGGGGCAAGATGTTTGCCCCCTATGGCCAGCGATGGAGTGAGCTGGTTGAATCGGGCAGCCGGAAACCACAGCCACTCTGTCTTGGTCGGGTTGAGCCTGAGTCTGTTCTTCGATTGCTTAAGAAAGACCACACTTAGACATTGTTTGAAAATGAATAAGGTTACTTTTACTAAGGATCGTAAGTGAACAGATCAATTGAAGCAGAGAATGAATACTTTAAGCGCCAACATAGCGTATTAACCTTTAAGCCCAACCCAATTCCCAACTCCCCCCAAAGCAGTGTCCAATATGCATTCATCTCCGACATCAGGTGGGCAGGTCATCACCAGCCTGGAATGTGAGACCGTTAGGCGAAGAGATAACACCGTCCATCACCGTTTTCCACCAGCACAACATTTGAATCCCAGCACCCCACCCTCTCCGTTTCCATGGCAGCAAAGCAGATAGCGAAGGCTGACAGTGGGTGTCATCCGCATACAGATGGTAATCTACCCCAAACCCACGTATGATCTTGCCCAGTGGCTTCATATATGTATTGAACAAGAGGGGCGAGAGGACCGACCCCTGAGGCACCCCACAAGTGAGAGGTCTCGAAGTTGACCTCTGCCCCCCTGCCAATACAAATTGCGACCGACCGGAGAGGTAGGAGGAGAACCACCATAAAACGGTGCCCCTCACCCCCAACCCCTCCAGCCGGTGCAATAGGATACCATGGTCGATGGTATCAAAAGCCGCCGAGAGGTCTAATAGGACCAGGATGGAGGAACAACCCCCATCTCTGGCCCTCCAGAGATCATCCACCAACGCGACCAATGCCGTCTCCGTGCTGTGACCGGGCCGGAAGCCGGACTGGCGCGGGTCCAGATAATCAATTTCCTCCAGATGACGTGGAAACTGTTGTGCCACCACACTCTCTACAACCTTCGCCAAGAAGTGAAGTTTGGAGACCGGACGGTAATTTACTAACAATGCTGGGTCCAGGGAAGGCTTCTTGAGGAGAGGCCTCACCACCGCCTCTTTCAAGACGGTAGGCAAGAACCCCTCACTCAAAGAAGCCCTCACTATTTCCTGGAGCCAGCCTCGTGAAACCTCCCAAGATGCCAGTACAAGCCAGGAGGGACACGGGTCCAATAAACATGTGGTGGCCCTCAGTCTCCTACGCAACTTGTCCATATCATCGGAAGTAACAGAGTCAAACTCCTCCCAGAATGGTGCCTCAAGACCCGTTTCCGACGCCTCTTCTGGACCACTTTCGGTGGAGACCAACTCGCTCCGGATCTGAGCGATTTTGTCCTGCAGATACTCCCCAAATTCCTCTGCTCTGCCCTGTAGAGGGGCTTTGTTGAAGGAGGGAGCAGGTTACCCCGAGCAGGGCGGCAGGGCGGTTATCTGCGGACGTGATAAGAGTGGCACAATACTGATGCTTGGCCACTCTTAACACCACAAGGTAAGTCCTCAAATGGGCTCTCACCTGTGTTCGGTCAGATTCAGAGCATGTAGATCTCCACCTACTTTCTAGGCGTCTCTTGTGGTGCTTCATCACCCTCAACTCCTCGGAGAACCAAGGAGCCTGGGTGGTTCGCTGCTGCAAGAGAGGCCGCAGAGGCGCGACCCGGTCCAAGGCCCCAGTGGCCGCACTATTCCATGCGGCCACTAGGTCCTCCATCTGGGCGCGGGTCAGGGCTACAGGTAGTGGCCCAAGCTCCGTCTGGAACCTTTTGGGTTCCATCAGGCGCCTGGGGCGGAACCATCTTGGAAATGCCGGTTCCGCCTCCCCGCAGTGGGGAGTAGTGGTTGGAAAGTTGAGCCAGAGAAGTGAGTGATCTGACCATGACAGGGGTGTGATGACTAAATCCCCTTCTCCCAGACCACTCCTCCACTGGCCAGAGACAAAAATGAGATCCAGTGTGTGTCCTCCTTCGTGTGTGGGGCCCTGAATTACTTGGGTCAGGTCCATGGCCGTCATGGAGGCCATGAACTCCCGAGCTATCTCGCATGTCTTGCCTACCGATGGCAAGTTAAAGTCCCCCATGACCAACAGTCTGGGGGTCTCAACCGCCATCTCGGCGATCACCTCGAGGAGCTCGGGCAGGGCTGCTGATATGTAGCGAGGAGCCAGGTACAAAATCAGCATGCCCAGCTGCCTCCCTGGGCCCCACTTCACGCAAAGGGACTCGCAACCGGTTATCTGTGGCACAGTGGTCTCTCTCGGCTCAAGACCTTCCCTTACAATGACCACTACCCCTCCACCCCTGCCTAGGGCCCGTGACTGATGAAATGCGCAGTAACCTGGCGGGCACATTTCCACGAGAGGCAGTCCTCCCTCGTGGCCCAACCAGGTCTCCATAATTCCTGCCAGGTCCGGCTCCCCTTCCGACACAAGGTCGTTGATGAGGGGGGCTTTGTTGACAACGGACCTGGCATTGCATAACATCAGTCTCAAGCCCTGGCTCTGTAAACCCTGACCACCTAGATTGCGGGGGTTGGGACATGTGGCCGCCTGTCAGGCCTGCTCCTTCCATTACCCAAGAAAGACCACACTTAAGCACATTTCAAATGATTAAGGTTACTTTTACTGAATAAGAAATGACAGCAGCGAAGGTTAAGCAAGGAGTGATTACTTTAGGGGCGAAGCATACATATCAAAGCATAACCCCACCCCAACAACCCATGACCCCACAGTAATAATAATAATAATAATAATATATTTATTTTATATACCGCGTCCTCTCCCCAAGGGGACTCGGAGCAGTGCACAGGGAAAACTAAAACACATAAAATATATACATGAATAAATACAATACCTAAAAATAGATTAAACCAATCGTCCCTGCACTAAAATCCCCATTAAAACTAATCGTTCCCTAAAAACCCTAAAGGAAGAGACTACCCTAGGCCGGCCAAGCAGAAAAAGTGTGTTTTTAATTTTTGGCGGAAGGAGCGGAGGTCTGTGGTTGTTCTAATGTCGGGGGGAAGGTCGTTCCAGAGGGCTGGGCCCGCCACAGAGAAGGCCCTTCCCCTGGGCGTCGCCCGCTGACAAAGTCTAGTGGACGGCACCCGGAGAAGTCCCTCTCTGTGGGAGCGAATCAGCCGTGAGGATGTATGGGGCAGGATCCGATCCCGCAGGTAGCTAGGTCCCGAGCCATGAAGCGCTTTGAAGATGACCACTAGCACCTTGAAGCGCACCCGAAAGACGACAGGCAGCCAGTGCAGCTCGCGCAAGAGCGGTGTTATGTGGGTGTACCTTGCGGTCCCCATTATAGCTCGCGCGGCTGCATTCTGGACCAGCTGAAGTCTCTGGGTGCACCTCAGGGGGAGCCCCATGTAGAGAGAGTTACAATAGTCCAGTCGGGATGCCACGAGGGCATGAGTGACTGTGCAAAGGGCATCCCGATCCAATAAGGGGCGCAACTGGCGTACCAGGCGAACCTGGTAGAACGCCCTCCTGGCCACGGCTGTCACTTGATGTTCCATGGACAGCCGGGTATCCAGGAGGACACCCAAGTTGCGCGCCCCATCCACAGGGGCAAGATGTTTGCCCCCTATGGCCAGCGATGGAGTGAGCTGGTTGAATCGGGCAGCCGGAAACCACAGCCACTCTGTCTTGGTCGGGTTGAGCCTGAGTCTGTTCTTCGATTGCTTAAGAAAGACCACACTTAGACATTGTTTGAAAATGAATAAGGTTACTTTTACTAAGGATCGTAAGTGAACAGATCAATTGAAGCAGAGAATGAATACTTTAAGCGCCAACATAGCGTATTAACCTTTAAGCCCAACCCAATTCCCAACTCCCCCCAAAGCAGTGTCCAATATGCATTCATCTCCGACATCAGGTGGGCAGGTCATCACCAGCCTGGAATGTGAGACCGTTAGGCGAAGAGATAACACCGTCCATCACCGTTTTCCACCAGCACAACATTTGAATCCCAGCACCCCACCCTCTCCGTTTCCATGGCAGCAAAGCAGATAGCGAAGGCTGACAGTGGGTGTCATCCGCATACAGATGGTAATCTACCCCAAACCCACGTATGATCTTGCCCAGTGGCTTCATATATGTATTGAACAAGAGGGGCGAGAGGACCGACCCCTGAGGCACCCCACAAGTGAGAGGTCTCGAAGTTGACCTCTGCCCCCCTGCCAATACAAATTGCGACCGACCGGAGAGGTAGGAGGAGAACCACCATAAAACGGTGCCCCTCACCCCCAACCCCTCCAGCCGGTGCAATAGGATACCATGGTCGATGGTATCAAAAGCCGCCGAGAGGTCTAATAGGACCAGGATGGAGGAACAACCCCCATCTCTGGCCCTCCAGAGATCATCCACCAACGCGACCAATGCCGTCTCCGTGCTGTGACCGGGCCGGAAGCCGGACTGGCGCGGGTCCAGATAATCAATTTCCTCCAGATGACGTGGAAACTGTTGTGCCACCACACTCTCTACAACCTTCGCCAAGAAGTGAAGTTTGGAGACCGGACGGTAATTTACTAACAATGCTGGGTCCAGGGAAGGCTTCTTGAGGAGAGGCCTCACCACCGCCTCTTTCAAGACGGTAGGCAAGAACCCCTCACTCAAAGAAGCCCTCACTATTTCCTGGAGCCAGCCTCGTGAAACCTCCCAAGATGCCAGTACAAGCCAGGAGGGACACGGGTCCAATAAACATGTGGTGGCCCTCAGTCTCCTACGCAACTTGTCCATATCATCGGAAGTAACAGAGTCAAACTCCTCCCAGAATGGTGCCTCAAGACCCGTTTCCGACGCCTCTTCTGGACCACTTTCGGTGGAGACCAACTCGCTCCGGATCTGAGCGATTTTGTCCTGCAGATACTCCCCAAATTCCTCTGCTCTGCCCTGTAGAGGGGCTTTGTTGAAGGAGGGAGCAGGTTACCCCGAGCAGGGCGGCAGGGCGGTTATCTGCGGACGTGATAAGAGTGGCACAATACTGATGCTTGGCCACTCTTAACACCACAAGGTAAGTCCTCAAATGGGCTCTCACCTGTGTTCGGTCAGATTCAGAGCATGTAGATCTCCACCTACTTTCTAGGCGTCTCTTGTGGTGCTTCATCACCCTCAACTCCTCGGAGAACCAAGGAGCCTGGGTGGTTCGCTGCTGCAAGAGAGGCCGCAGAGGCGCGACCCGGTCCAAGGCCCCAGTGGCCGCACTATTCCATGCGGCCACTAGGTCCTCCATCTGGGCGCGGGTCAGGGCTACAGGTAGTGGCCCAAGCTCCGTCTGGAACCTTTTGGGTTCCATCAGGCGCCTGGGGCGGAACCATCTTGGAAATGCCGGTTCCGCCTCCCCGCAGTGGGGAGTAGTGGTTGGAAAGTTGAGCCAGAGAAGTGAGTGATCTGACCATGACAGGGGTGTGATGACTAAATCCCCTTCTCCCAGACCACTCCTCCACTGGCCAGAGACAAAAATGAGATCCAGTGTGTGTCCTCCTTCGTGTGTGGGGCCCTGAATTACTTGGGTCAGGTCCATGGCCGTCATGGAGGCCATGAACTCCCGAGCTATCTCGCATGTCTTGCCTACCGATGGCAAGTTAAAGTCCCCCATGACCAACAGTCTGGGGGTCTCAACCGCCATCTCGGCGATCACCTCGAGGAGCTCGGGCAGGGCTGCTGATATGTAGCGAGGAGCCAGGTACAAAATCAGCATGCCCAGCTGCCTCCCTGGGCCCCACTTCACGCAAAGGGACTCGCAACCGGTTATCTGTGGCACAGTGGTCTCTCTCGGCTCAAGACCTTCCCTTACAATGACCACTACCCCTCCACCCCTGCCTAGGGCCCGTGACTGATGAAATGCGCAGTAACCTGGCGGGCACATTTCCACGAGAGGCAGTCCTCCCTCGTGGCCCAACCAGGTCTCCATAATTCCTGCCAGGTCCGGCTCCCCTTCCGACACAAGGTCGTTGATGAGGGGGGCTTTGTTGACAACGGACCTGGCATTGCATAACATCAGTCTCAAGCCCTGGCTCTGTAAACCCTGACCACCTAGATTGCGGGGGTTGGGACATGTGGCCGCCTGTCAGGCCTGCTCCTTCCATTACCCAAGAAAGACCACACTTAAGCACATTTCAAATGATTAAGGTTACTTTTACTGAATAAGAAATGACAGCAGCGAAGGTTAAGCAAGGAGTGATTACTTTAGGGGCGAAGCATACATATCAAAGCATAACCCCACCCCAACAACCCATGACCCCACAGTAATAATAATAATAATAATAATATATTTATTTTATATACCGCGTCCTCTCCCCAAGGGGACTCGGAGCAGTGCACAGGGAAAACTAAAACACATAAAATATATACATGAATAAATACAATACCTAAAAATAGATTAAACCAATCGTCCCTGCACTAAAATCCCCATTAAAACTAATCGTTCCCTAAAAACCCTAAAGGAAGAGACTACCCTAGGCCGGCCAAGCAGAAAAAGTGTGTTTTTAATTTTTGGCGGAAGGAGCGGAGGTCTGTGGTTGTTCTAATGTCGGGGGGAAGGTCGTTCCAGAGGGCTGGGCCCGCCACAGAGAAGGCCCTTCCCCTGGGCGTCGCCCGCTGACAAAGTCTAGTGGACGGCACCCGGAGAAGTCCCTCTCTGTGGGAGCGAATCAGCCGTGAGGATGTATGGGGCAGGATCCGATCCCGCAGGTAGCTAGGTCCCGAGCCATGAAGCGCTTTGAAGATGACCACTAGCACCTTGAAGCGCACCCGAAAGACGACAGGCAGCCAGTGCAGCTCGCGCAAGAGCGGTGTTATGTGGGTGTACCTTGCGGTCCCCATTATAGCTCGCGCGGCTGCATTCTGGACCAGCTGAAGTCTCTGGGTGCACCTCAGGGGGAGCCCCATGTAGAGAGAGTTACAATAGTCCAGTCGGGATGCCACGAGGGCATGAGTGACTGTGCAAAGGGCATCCCGATCCAATAAGGGGCGCAACTGGCGTACCAGGCGAACCTGGTAGAACGCCCTCCTGGCCACGGCTGTCACTTGATGTTCCATGGACAGCCGGGTATCCAGGAGGACACCCAAGTTGCGCGCCCCATCCACAGGGGCAAGATGTTTGCCCCCTATGGCCAGCGATGGAGTGAGCTGGTTGAATCGGGCAGCCGGAAACCACAGCCACTCTGTCTTGGTCGGGTTGAGCCTGAGTCTGTTCTTCGATTGCTTAAGAAAGACCACACTTAGACATTGTTTGAAAATGAATAAGGTTACTTTTACTAAGGATCGTAAGTGAACAGATCAATTGAAGCAGAGAATGAATACTTTAAGCGCCAACATAGCGTATTAACCTTTAAGCCCAACCCAATTCCCAACTCCCCCCAAAGCAGTGTCCAATATGCATTCATCTCCGACATCAGGTGGGCAGGTCATCACCAGCCTGGAATGTGAGACCGTTAGGCGAAGAGATAACACCGTCCATCACCGTTTTCCACCAGCACAACATTTGAATCCCAGCACCCCACCCTCTCCGTTTCCATGGCAGCAAAGCAGATAGCGAAGGCTGACAGTGGGTGTCATCCGCATACAGATGGTAATCTACCCCAAACCCACGTATGATCTTGCCCAGTGGCTTCATATATGTATTGAACAAGAGGGGCGAGAGGACCGACCCCTGAGGCACCCCACAAGTGAGAGGTCTCGAAGTTGACCTCTGCCCCCCTGCCAATACAAATTGCGACCGACCGGAGAGGTAGGAGGAGAACCACCATAAAACGGTGCCCCTCACCCCCAACCCCTCCAGCCGGTGCAATAGGATACCATGGTCGATGGTATCAAAAGCCGCCGAGAGGTCTAATAGGACCAGGATGGAGGAACAACCCCCATCTCTGGCCCTCCAGAGATCATCCACCAACGCGACCAATGCCGTCTCCGTGCTGTGACCGGGCCGGAAGCCGGACTGGCGCGGGTCCAGATAATCAATTTCCTCCAGATGACGTGGAAACTGTTGTGCCACCACACTCTCTACAACCTTCGCCAAGAAGTGAAGTTTGGAGACCGGACGGTAATTTACTAACAATGCTGGGTCCAGGGAAGGCTTCTTGAGGAGAGGCCTCACCACCGCCTCTTTCAAGACGGTAGGCAAGAACCCCTCACTCAAAGAAGCCCTCACTATTTCCTGGAGCCAGCCTCGTGAAACCTCCCAAGATGCCAGTACAAGCCAGGAGGGACACGGGTCCAATAAACATGTGGTGGCCCTCAGTCTCCTACGCAACTTGTCCATATCATCGGAAGTAACAGAGTCAAACTCCTCCCAGAATGGTGCCTCAAGACCCGTTTCCGACGCCTCTTCTGGACCACTTTCGGTGGAGACCAACTCGCTCCGGATCTGAGCGATTTTGTCCTGCAGATACTCCCCAAATTCCTCTGCTCTGCCCTGTAGAGGGGCTTTGTTGAAGGAGGGAGCAGGTTACCCCGAGCAGGGCGGCAGGGCGGTTATCTGCGGACGTGATAAGAGTGGCACAATACTGATGCTTGGCCACTCTTAACACCACAAGGTAAGTCCTCAAATGGGCTCTCACCTGTGTTCGGTCAGATTCAGAGCATGTAGATCTCCACCTACTTTCTAGGCGTCTCTTGTGGTGCTTCATCACCCTCAACTCCTCGGAGAACCAAGGAGCCTGGGTGGTTCGCTGCTGCAAGAGAGGCCGCAGAGGCGCGACCCGGTCCAAGGCCCCAGTGGCCGCACTATTCCATGCGGCCACTAGGTCCTCCATCTGGGCGCGGGTCAGGGCTACAGGTAGTGGCCCAAGCTCCGTCTGGAACCTTTTGGGTTCCATCAGGCGCCTGGGGCGGAACCATCTTGGAAATGCCGGTTCCGCCTCCCCGCAGTGGGGAGTAGTGGTTGGAAAGTTGAGCCAGAGAAGTGAGTGATCTGACCATGACAGGGGTGTGATGACTAAATCCCCTTCTCCCAGACCACTCCTCCACTGGCCAGAGACAAAAATGAGATCCAGTGTGTGTCCTCCTTCGTGTGTGGGGCCCTGAATTACTTGGGTCAGGTCCATGGCCGTCATGGAGGCCATGAACTCCCGAGCTATCTCGCATGTCTTGCCTACCGATGGCAAGTTAAAGTCCCCCATGACCAACAGTCTGGGGGTCTCAACCGCCATCTCGGCGATCACCTCGAGGAGCTCGGGCAGGGCTGCTGATATGTAGCGAGGAGCCAGGTACAAAATCAGCATGCCCAGCTGCCTCCCTGGGCCCCACTTCACGCAAAGGGACTCGCAACCGGTTATCTGTGGCACAGTGGTCTCTCTCGGCTCAAGACCTTCCCTTACAATGACCACTACCCCTCCACCCCTGCCTAGGGCCCGTGACTGATGAAATGCGCAGTAACCTGGCGGGCACATTTCCACGAGAGGCAGTCCTCCCTCGTGGCCCAACCAGGTCTCCATAATTCCTGCCAGGTCCGGCTCCCCTTCCGACACAAGGTCGTTGATGAGGGGGGCTTTGTTGACAACGGACCTGGCATTGCATAACATCAGTCTCAAGCCCTGGCTCTGTAAACCCTGACCACCTAGATTGCGGGGGTTGGGACATGTGGCCGCCTGTCAGGCCTGCTCCTTCCATTACCCAAGAAAGACCACACTTAAGCACATTTCAAATGATTAAGGTTACTTTTACTGAATAAGAAATGACAGCAGCGAAGGTTAAGCAAGGAGTGATTACTTTAGGGGCGAAGCATACATATCAAAGCATAACCCCACCCCAACAACCCATGACCCCACAGTAATAATAATAATAATAATAATATATTTATTTTATATACCGCGTCCTCTCCCCAAGGGGACTCGGAGCAGTGCACAGGGAAAACTAAAACACATAAAATATATACATGAATAAATACAATACCTAAAAATAGATTAAACCAATCGTCCCTGCACTAAAATCCCCATTAAAACTAATCGTTCCCTAAAAACCCTAAAGGAAGAGACTACCCTAGGCCGGCCAAGCAGAAAAAGTGTGTTTTTAATTTTTGGCGGAAGGAGCGGAGGTCTGTGGTTGTTCTAATGTCGGGGGGAAGGTCGTTCCAGAGGGCTGGGCCCGCCACAGAGAAGGCCCTTCCCCTGGGCGTCGCCCGCTGACAAAGTCTAGTGGACGGCACCCGGAGAAGTCCCTCTCTGTGGGAGCGAATCAGCCGTGAGGATGTATGGGGCAGGATCCGATCCCGCAGGTAGCTAGGTCCCGAGCCATGAAGCGCTTTGAAGATGACCACTAGCACCTTGAAGCGCACCCGAAAGACGACAGGCAGCCAGTGCAGCTCGCGCAAGAGCGGTGTTATGTGGGTGTACCTTGCGGTCCCCATTATAGCTCGCGCGGCTGCATTCTGGACCAGCTGAAGTCTCTGGGTGCACCTCAGGGGGAGCCCCATGTAGAGAGAGTTACAATAGTCCAGTCGGGATGCCACGAGGGCATGAGTGACTGTGCAAAGGGCATCCCGATCCAATAAGGGGCGCAACTGGCGTACCAGGCGAACCTGGTAGAACGCCCTCCTGGCCACGGCTGTCACTTGATGTTCCATGGACAGCCGGGTATCCAGGAGGACACCCAAGTTGCGCGCCCCATCCACAGGGGCAAGATGTTTGCCCCCTATGGCCAGCGATGGAGTGAGCTGGTTGAATCGGGCAGCCGGAAACCACAGCCACTCTGTCTTGGTCGGGTTGAGCCTGAGTCTGTTACTTCCCATCCAGATCCGCACGGCTTCCAGGCACTGGCACATCACTGCTACGGCATCGTTGGGGTGGTTTGGGGTAGATATATACAGCTGCGTATCATCAGCGTAGAGATGATACTCTACCCCAAAACCACGGATGATCTCGCCCAGCGGCTTCATATATGTGTTGAACAGGAGAGGCGAGAGGACCGACCCCTGAGGCACCCCACATGTGAGGGGTCTCGAGGTCGACCTCTGCTCTCCTGTCAACACAAATTGCGATCGACCAGAGAGGTAGGAGGAGAACCACCGTAAGACGGTGCCTCCCACCCCCAACCCCCCCAGCCGATGCAATAGGATACCATGGTCGATGGTATCGAAAGCCGCTGAGAGGTCTAATAGGACCAGGATGGAGGAACAACCCCCATCTCTGGCCCTCCAGAGATCATCTACCAACGTGACCAATGCCGTCTCGGTGCTATGCCCGGGCCGGAAGCCGGACTGGCGCGGGTCTAGATAATCAACTTCCTCCAGGTGACGGGGAAACTGTTGTGCCACCACACTCTCAACAACCTTCGCCAAAAAGGGAAGGTTGGAGACGGGACGATAGTTGGCTAATAAAGCTGGATCCAAAGAGGGCTTCAGGAGGGGCCTCACCATGGCCTCTTTAAGGGAGGCAGGCAAGAAACCCTCACTTAGAGAAGCGTTGACAACCTCTTGGAGCCAGCCTCGTGTCACCTCCCAGGATGCCAGTACAAGCCAGGAGGGACACGGATCCAGTAAACATGTGGTGGCTCGCAGTCGCCCACGTAACCTGTCCATATCCTCGGAAGTAACAGAGTCAAATTCCTCCAAACCAAGATCCGCCTCGTGGCATCCCACTGGGCCATCAATGGAGACTAACTCATTCTGTATCTGAGCGATTTTCTCCTGCAGATAAATCACAAATTCCTCTGCTCTACCCTGTAATGGGGCTTCCCGCACCCTCTGTTGAAGGAGGGAACGGGTCACCCTAAACAGGGCGGCAGGGCGGTTATCTGCGGATGCTATGAGAGTGGCGCAATGATGGCGTTTGGCCACTCTCAGCGCCACAATGTAAGTCCGTAAATGGTCCGTAATGTCCAATGTAATGTCAGGCACAATGTCAGATGGGCAACACGTCCACAGCGGTCATCACAATGGACTGCTATACCGTTGGGCCTGGCGATATCACCCCCTAGCTCCATCTTCCTCCAGCACACATAATGATCACACCCCCACCCTTCCCGTTTCCATGGCAGCCGAAGCAGGCAGTAAAGCGGAGGCTGACATCCGGCCCTCCTCCAGAAGAAAAGGAGCTTAGTCCTGGAAAACAGACGAAAAAGACAGGAACACACATCACCATACACATAAAATGAAACGATAGAGGTTAAGGCTTATTAGGGTATTTAGCATAAAACTGTCTTAGTAACTTCGGGGCCTTAATGTGATGTTTATCCACCCACTCGGTATGGGATGGAGGAAAATCCTTCCAAACTACAAGATACTGTACTTTGTTTCTATGCACTCTGGAATCCAAAATGTCCCGAACTTCGTAATGTTGTTCTCCGTCAACTAATACGGGGGTGGGAGAGCCAGAGTGCGGTTGGCGAAGGTGTGACAAGCGTTCCGGTTTTAGCAAGTGGACATGGAAAATTGGGTAAAGGCGTCGATAGGTTTTTGGTAGGTCTAGTTTAGCTGAAACAGAGCTGATAATTTTAGTGATCGTAAAAGGGCCCACAAATTTCGGACTCAACTTCTTGCATTTCTGAGGACTATCCAAATACCTAGTAGAGACGTACACCCGATCACCCACTTTGTACTGTGGAGGTACCGTTCGCTTCTTATTGGCATAAAGCTTATGTGACTGGTGAGCATCATCCAATGTCTTTCGTATAATGGGCCAAACAGTAGACAGTTTTCGACTCCAATCCGAGAGTGAAAGAATTGTGGGAGGGTCGTGAGGAAGCTCGGGGATTGGTACAAAATCCTGACCATAAATTATTTTGAACGGGGTCATGCCAGTACTACTATGAACTGAGTTGTTGTACGCTACCTCAGCATGAATCAAGAGGTCAGCCCAGTCATCCTGCTGGTAATTTATAAAACAACGTAAATACTGTTCCAGAACCGAATTGGCCCTTTCACAAGATCCATTAGTCTGCGGATGGTGGGAGGAGCTTAAACCTTGGGCAGAGCCAATCAATCTCAAAAATTCCTTCCAAAATTGCGAAGTAAATTGAACTCCCCTATCCGAGATAATACGCTTCGGGACTCCATGCAAGCGATAAATATGAGTCAGAAATAGCTTTGCTACAGTCTTAGCTGATGGGATTTTCGAGCAAGGAACAAAGTGAACTTGTTTGGAGAACAAATCTGTAACTACCCATATAACAGTAAAACCTTGGCTACTTGGAAGGTCAACAATAAAGTCCATAGATATCTCCTTCCAAGGAGCCTCCGGCCGCGCTACGGATTGGAGAAGACCGTGAGATTTTCCAGGAGAACGTTTTGAAGCGGCACAGACTGGGCAACTGGCAATATAGGATTCAATGTCTTTTTTGAGCGAAGGCCACCAAAACTGGCGTTTAGGTGCATAGTCTTTACAAAACCAAAATGTCCAGCCAGTCTTGAATCATGAGGTCTTTGTAAGACAAATGGTCGAAGTGTTGCGGGGATATAAATCTTAGAGCCAATCCACGGCAAATCATTCCTCAAAGTGCAATCCCCAGAGTGTGTGGAATACCATTTGTCAGTGACGAGTTCCACTTTTATTTTAGATAACAATTCTGGTGGTGGTTCAGCTTGTAGAACTGAGTGGCTTCTAGTTACAACTGGGGTCGCCATGCTATATAGTGGAACCACAGGCTGAATGACCGTGAGTTTATTGAGGTAGCCGGGACAGGGCGTCAGCCATAAAGTTCTTTCCGCCTGGAATGTATTTGAGAGTAAAGTTAAAACGACTGAAATATTGGGACCAGCGCACTTGCTTCGGGGAAAGTTTACGAGGCGTCTTTAAAGATTCTAAATTTTTGTGATCAGTCCATACCTCAAACGGGTGAGATGCACCCTCTAGAAAGTGACGCCAAGTCATTAGTGCCCATCGAATGGCAAATGCCTCTTTTTCCCAGATAGTCCATCTTCTTTCAGTGTCGGACAACTTACGAGAGGTGTAAGCGCAGGGTTGTAAATGACCGTCTAGGTTGTATTGTAATAGGACAGCTCCAACAGCCACATCACTCGCATCCGCTTGGATCACGAAAGGCGCATTAACGTCTGGGTGCTTAAGGACTGGTTCCGCTGCAAACAGACATTTCAGCTTCTCAAAGGCGGCCTGGCATTCCATAGTCCAGTTCAAGGGTGAGCCCGGTCGTGGTTTACTTTCTCCTTTCGTTTTAATAAGGTTTGTGATAGGCAAAGCAATACTAGCAAAAGAAGGGATAAACTGGCAGTAAAAGTTGGCAAATCCCAAAAAACTTTGTAATTGTTTACGGGTACGAGGGGGGCCCCATTCCGTTACAGCTTTCACTTTTCCAGGATCCATCTCAACTCCTTCTGTAGAGATGCGATACCCAAGATAATCAATTTTTTCTTGGTGAAATTCACACTTAGAAAGTTTAGCGTAAAGTTCAGCGGCTCTTAGTTTGCGTAAAACAGAGCAGACTAGCTTCACGTGTTCTTTATGTGTTTCCGTGTAAATAACGATATCAAGATATACGATAACGCCCTTGTACAGCTGTTGATGTAATACCTTGTTTATCAGTTGCATGAAAACTGATGGCGCCCCCTGGAGGCCAAATGGTAAAACCTTAAATTGAAAGCACCCTAAAGGGCAGTTAAATGCAGTCTTCCACTCGTCTCCTTCTTTAATATGTATTCTATAATAAGCTTCTCTGAGATCTAGTTTGGTGAAGATTTTACCTGTAGCCAAATGCGCCAACATATCTTTCATGAGTGGAAGGGGGTAGACGTTTTCCGCGCAGATGGCATTCAGAAACCTGTAGTCTACGACCAGATGAAGAGTTCCATCTTTCTTCTCTCTAAACATTACAGGGGCTGCCACTCATGGTCTAGCAGGTTCAATGAAACCCCTCTCTAAGTTTTTGTCAATAAATTTGCGAAGTTCAGCCATTTCCCCTGGTGTCATAGAATAAATACGAGGTTTGGGAAGTTGCACCCCAGGGAGGAAATCAATGGAACAGTCTGTAGTTCAGTGGGGGGGAAGTGTATCAGAGGATTGTTCGCTAAAAACGTCCTTAAGGTCCCAATATTCTTTGGGAATTTTTTCCTCCCCCGGGTATTACTTCCAGCATGGGAACAATCTGGCCCGTGTTTAGGGGTTCCTGGAGTGGCACTGGCTCTATATGGTTTTCCATGGCGAGGGGTTGTGGTGTGGGTTGGGCCTCTGGACTAGGAGGCATAGGTAAAGGAATGCGAACCCAACCTTCTTTCCAGTTAATCATAGGGTTCCATTTCCGTAGGCAATTCAGGCCCAAGATAATTGGGTTTTCTGCAATGGGGGCCACAATAAAGTTAAAGAATCCTGGTGGTGGTCGCCAATAGATACCTGAATTGGTTCTGTTACAAATAGTGCTGGAGTACCACCTGCTACGGTACCATCCATTTGGCAGAAAGGTATCGGAACTTTTAAATTTTTAAGATGAAAACCCATTTGCTGTACTAAATCTTGGCTGATAAGGCATCGTGAACAGCCAGAATCCAAAAGGGCTAGTACTTCACAGTTGCGGGCACTAGAGGGAGCCAGAATACGTAAAGGTATGGTAAGGGGCCCTGAACGGGGACTCACCCAGTTCTCGTCCGTTGAGTCTGTGTCTTTCTCCCAGTCATCTGGCTCCTCCCTCTGCTGCTGCTGGCCGGTAGTGAGATCCAGTGGTTCCGCTCCATGCATCGCTTGCTTTACGCGCATGCTTGGCTTTTTCGCTGGTTTTCTCACCTCGGTTGATGACAGCGGGCGGGGTTTTTCTTTCATTCTGCAGTTATTCGCCCAATGCCCCTCCCTTCCACAGCGGAAGCAAGCATTAGAGCGAGGCTTACCAGCCATTCCTCCTTTACTTTCTCTTTGGTAGTCACACCCAAAAGTTGGAGGGGGGGGGAATTTTTTCTCTCTTTCATTTTCAATCTCAGACAGGGATTTTCTTCTAGCCAGGTCAATCTCCACAACAGTGGCAAGTTCAAACCAGTCCTCGAGTGTTTCAGGACTGCGCCTGTTGATACAGCTTTGGTATATAGTGGGGTTCAAGCCTTCAGTATAATTATCGATAAGAGCCTCCATGCTCCAACCCCTCATATAAACAGTGAGCTCACAAAAGCGCTGGGTATAGTCCTGCACAGGTCTGTTTCCCTGGCGCAAATCTTTCATTTCTAGCCGTGCCTTCCTATGAAGGAGAGGGTCTTCGAACCGCCTTCTTAGAGCGGTCATAAATCTGTCGAAGTTTCTCATTAATGGGGAATTATCATTATGCAATGAAACAATCCAATTGGCCGCCTTTCCCTCAAGGGCCAGAGAAACAATTCTTATTTTAGACTCATCTGGTAAATCGCCAGCAGCTTGCTTTACAAAATTGCTGACTTGCAGCAAGAAAAATCCCAGCTCTTTAGAGTTCCATCCAAACTTAATCCCCAGGGGGAGAAGTCTTGACATTCTGCGTGGTGTGGGGCTTGGTTCTCTTTGTTGATCCGCTCTTGGGGCACTCCCCCTAGGTGTTTCAATGTGTGGCGGGGCCCCCTCTGTTGGGGTAGGCTCCTTTTCCAGGGGGGGGATTTTCTGCTCCTCTTCCCTCTCTCCCCAATCTGACGGGCTAGGATCCCTCCCCCACTTTCGCTCTCTGGCATGCTTTTTGTCATCCGCTTGATGGATTAGTGTTCTTGCCATCTCTCTTAAGTGGTTTTCTTCCTCTAACTGTTCCCATAAGGGGGGCGGAGTGGGCTTGTCTGCGTCTGGTGGTTGTAACCCTGGGGGCAATTCCTTCAGAGGCAGCTCCCTTCATCCCCACTCCCTCGGACCAGCGATTGCGAACTGGTTTTTCCTCAGGTTTTGGCTCCAGGCTAATATCAGTCATCAATTCCGTTACTGACCTTGTTTCTTCTTTCAGGGCAGTCAGGTCGAGTGCTGTCGCCCCCAGAGTTTCTTCTTTCTCGGGGTCCGACATCTGGCCTCGGTTTTATTGTTTTATTACACTCACTACTGGATTTGTTTGCTCAGAGCTGAGTGTGAAGCAACTCCTTGCTTTTTGTCAGGCCTGCTCCTTCCATTATCCAAGAAAGACCACACTTAAGCACATTTCAAATGATTAAGGTTACTTTTACTGAATAAGAAATGACAGCAGCGAAAGTTAAGCAAGGAGTGATTACTTTAGGCGCGAAGCGTACATATCAAAGCATAACTCTACCCCAACAACCCATGACCCCACAGTAATGTCCAATGTAATGTCAGGCACAATGTCAGATGGGCAACATGTCCACAGCGGTCATCACAATGGAATGCTATACCGTTGGGCCTGGTGATATCACCCCCTAGCTCCATCTTCCTCCAGCACACATAATGATCACACCCCCACCCTTCCCGTTTCCATGGCAGCCGAAGCAGGCAGTAAAGCGGAGGCTGACACCGCCCGTTTAACCCAGCGGCCACGTTCTCCCAACCGGTGATGAGATCTCTGTCTACCATCGCACCTGCCCCTCCCCATGACCGTTTGAATGGGAAGACCCTCTGGAGCATCCCTCTTCTGGAGCATCCCTCCTCCCACTCCTCTTAACAGACCTTCTCACTTCCTTATTGCTTCCGCCCGTCGGCTTGCCAATGATCCCACCCCCAGCCTGACTAACCCCTTCCCCCTCCCTGGGACCCCCTAAAATACGAATCATAAATTTATTTAAAAACCCCCTAAGACTGCGCCTCGCCCACCTCTCTGGATTAATAAATCCCTCATCAAGGTGGGCCCTCGTAAGAGTGGAGGGCCAAATCTGCGAGAGGGGGGACTCCCGCAGTAGGAAAAGGTCTGCCCTTGAGTACATAACGGGTCAAATTCATAGCAGGACATCAATTGGTTTCAGGGGGTGATTAAAAGATGTTAAAATAGGTGATTAATAGGTGTTAAAATTAATATCCAATAAGTATATAATCCGGCTCAGAAAAATTCAAGTCTCGGGTAATACATAGTCAGATAGTCAAATAAGGTGCAATGTCTAAGGATCTAAGGGCGGCAAGGAACGGGCTTCGGCCTGGATCTTCTTAGGCCTTGGCCCTGCTGTTATAGGCCTCCCGGCCTCGCGGCTGCTCGGCTTCCGGTAGCTCCACTCACCCAGCGCAATCCCGGTGGAATCCTCTGACTGAGGGGCCCAGCCTGGATCATCTCGGCCACGGCCCTGCTCTTCCGGTCCTGGGTCGTCCAAGGCCCCCGGCCCAGTTCTTATTGGGCCTTCCGGCCTCGGCGTCCCGGCTTCCGTGCTCCGTTGTACAGCCTACCCAGTCTCCAGCGTTCCTGGCCCTGGCCTCCTGGCCTCTAGTGTGCCGCTCTCTGTTCCCTTGCCTCCGGCAATCCTAGCCTCGGCATCTCGGCCTCCCGCGCTCCGATCTACCCAGCCTCTCGGCCTCCGGCGCTCCCGGCCGCCGGCACTCCTATCCCGGCCGCTGGCGCTCCTATCAGATCTTCCTGATGCTCCTGGCGCTCCTGGCCTCAATTCCACAGCCTCCAGCGCTCCGTGTCCCATTCTGCCCAGGCCCGGGCTCTGGCGCTCCGCTCACTCCACTCACTCCGCTACACCGCTCCGAACGCCGCTCCGAACGCTGCCCGACACCTCCAGCTGGCCAGCACCTCCGAACGCTGCCCAATACCTCCAGCTGGCTGGCACCTCCCGCCGGCACATGCCTCGTTCTGGGCCGTCTGCCCACCCTGGAAGGCCATTCAGGCCTCGATGGAATGCCAGGGTGGGTACCTACTGGGCCCGACCCTCAGCATTGGTAAAACAGGCCGGGCAACATCCCCTTTTGGCCAATGAGCCCCGCGGCCCGCGCGGAGCTCAATGGCAGACTGCCATAAAGCGAACTTATGACCACAATTGAGCCCAAAATTTTGGTTGCGAAGCAAGAGCGTTGTTAAGTGAGTTTCACCACATTTCCAAGTTGGCCACACCCACCCAGTCACACGACCACCAAGCCACTCCCACCTGGTCACATGACTGCCAAGCCACTCCCACAAAACAGGCCACAACTACAGAATAGGTTCTACAAATTTTGAAACCCACCACTGCTCTAGTCATAATATTCAGGTGGAAGATAAGTATAGGTAAAACACTAGAAAGGAGAAGAATCTGAAACCCAAGGGGAAGGGTTAGGGTATACTGTGTATACTCATATACTGTGGTCAGGTGTTCTCCACTTGCAGTAAGAGTGTTGGAATCCAAGATTTGGATCCACTGAACTTGAGTTAAGCCAGCTGCTGCTGAGCCTTGGGGAGCAAACCAGGATGAAACCCATCCTTTAGTGGTATGCATGAAGAACCGCCCCCTATAAATGCCCTACCGGCAATGGGCAGGCTACATATGGGGCAGAAGAGGCCCTACTGAAATCACCCCTGGAAGCTGATTTCTCAATGTACGGCCGAAGATTTGGAGGAGGAAGACAATGTTCCATTTGTTAGATATAAGATGTATTAGAAAGTTTGAGCACCTGTCAGGAAATGGCAAGCCAAGTATTTGTAGTCATAACTGCATTATCTCTTGCCTTAGTGAATGCTCTTATTGTGATTTACTTTTGGAATCT
This sequence comes from Rhabdophis nuchalis, assembly GCA_039707465.1. Classification (NCBI taxonomy): domain Eukaryota; kingdom Metazoa; phylum Chordata; class Lepidosauria; order Squamata; family Natricidae; genus Rhabdophis; species Rhabdophis nuchalis. Next base: position 70,568,490 of record CM077648.1, read on the forward strand.
TCCCCCCTCCCCAGAAAGACAGGTGTTGTACCTAAAATCATTGATTGTGACAGAGAGCATTACGAAACCCCTGGAAATATGTTTGAGGAAACCAGGGAGTGGGTTCTCTGTGGTGCTGTGTTAGTCCTAGGTTTGTGGACATTGTATGTTACAAACAAGGGGTGGTTTTGTGGAACACCTAAGATTGATATTGCTCTTTCCCAAGTCACATATAACCCCTGCCTTCTCCCTAACGTGGTGATTCTGTAGGTTAAGAGAATTGTGTTTGGAGAAGTTCTGCTAAGAGACAATTTTGAGCTTGTTGTGGCTTTGGCTGCTGTTGGCAATAAGTCTGCTGAGTGATTACATCCTGAACGGTAATTCCCAGTGTTGTGAAAATGCCCAAGTAACCCCCTTTGCTCTTGAGGAAGGATCTGGGGATGTTGAAAAACTCAGGGAACAGGAAAGGAAAACCATTGGAGCAAATCCGTTCCCGCCAGAGACATATTATTAATCGGTGGGGTCGCATCCCTGGACCTAAGCCAAAGCCAACACCTAAAGTCAAACGTTTGACTGTCCCAGTAAACAGTGGGATAGAACAAAGAGGGAATGAACCCCTACAGCAGTTGAGAAAGGGAGACTATCTATTAAGAATTTTGGAGTGGGGTCAAAGCCTTATCAACCAGACTGACCCTGCATTGGGACAAAAGTGCTGGTTGTGTTTGTCTGCTGGCCCTTCATCCTATAATGCAATTCTAGTTGAGTCTGATCTTTGGGGGGAAAAGACCAGGGCCAAAGTAGTTCTTGAAAATGGTGGTAAGGGAAGAATCAAAGCAGCAGAAGTCAAACTGCAAAGTGACTTTCATCGGGCAATTAAAAGACTGGGAACAAGCTGCCTTCCCATTGTTGGCCCCATAGCTGTTGGTGTGGAAATTATAGGGATACCCTCCTTTTGTGTCAGGAGACACCAGAGATCAAACGTACCTGTGGGCTCATTAACAGATGAGCAATGTCCCTCATAAATTTACCTTACCCCTAGTAAGAAACTTATGGTTGTAAAATTAACAGGTGGTATTTCCCCCTCTGCTCACCACCTGTTCCAACAGAAGGTCACCTTCTAATTACCCACAAATGTCTTAAGGATGAAATGGGGTGGATGGCATGCAACATGGGAAAAGAGCCCACAACCCTTCCAGCTACCACGACTCCCTATGGGACTCACCATTAGATCTCCCTCAGGAGACAAGTTCCCGGTATCTTCTTGAGGGTCAGGTTCTCAGAGATAAGCAAAAAGACCATGCACTCAAAGTCCCGTTGCAGCCGTTGGCAGGCATGACAATAGCGGGAACTCTGGGGGTCTGGGCAAATGAATAGAACCAACGGACCCATGCCTTCTCCATGAACATAGGTGTGTGTGTAGGAGAAAGTGAAATTTTCTTCTTATGTGGGAAAATGTAAATTTACTGGACAGGGACATGCACTCTAGTACATCTTTTTCCTAAAATGGGTGCTGTCAGTGGAGAACATAACATCCCTGTTCCCCTCTTAGCCCATGTTCAGAAAAGAGTGCCTATCCTAATCCCACTGTTAGCAATCTTGGGAATAGGAACAGCAGTTGGAACAGGTGTAGGAGGAATGACACACTCCATAATACAATTCAGGCAGTTGTCAGAGGAGTTTCAAGAAAGTCTAAATCAAATTGCTGGTACCTTGGTTGAAGTCCAAGACCAAATAGACTCCCTGGCAGCAGTGGTTTTACAAAACCGGCGTGCCATAGACCTCTTAACTGCTGAGAAAGGTGAAATGTGTGTGTTTTTGGGTGAAGACTGCTGTTTCTACATGAATAAATCAGGTGCTGTCAGAGAAGTAGCTAAGGATTTGCAAGAACAAGCGTCCAAAATTGGACAGCGATTACAAACAACAGACACATGGTTCTCATGGTTGCCTGGGACTGGTTGGATTCGACAAATACTCTTTCTGTTGTTATGTGGAATTGCAAGTTTGATATTCCTGCCTTGCGTAGTACCCCTACTCCAGAAATATGGGTTGAAAAGGAATTAGTTTTGACAGAAAGACTTTTTGACCCTAGAACTGCTTCACGACCTTGTGACGAAGATGAGATTTCCGATGCAGACACATATGTTCAACTTGCACACTGGGGGCTGGAGAAAGTGCCTTCAGAGAATAAGCCCTAAAAGTTATTTCATATGTATAACATGTCTCTTTCTTCTCACTGATATGTTTGCATTGCTAACATGTACTCCTGAGAAAATTAACCTTGCCATAGGCCATGCCAAGTATTGCATGTTTGCATTGTTGTCTTAAAAGTTTTGTAATAGGCTAGACTCAATTGTAGCTGAAAATAGAGTCTAGAAGGGGGGGAAATGAGGCAGGGCATAAAGTGATTTTTAGACATAAGAGTGAGATGAGTCAGGGTCAGACTAAATGATCGTTTTACTTTTATGCTTTGTAAAGTACAAAAAGCATCTTTGAGACAGGAAGCTCCAACTCAGGAAATGTCAAACCGCAAACACCTGCTTGTAAATAGGTCGAGTTAGTCGGAAGGCCCCTTGCAAGGCAGACAAAGGACTTAACCCCAAAAAGTCAGAGTGAAAGTAATGTTTCCTGTATGCTTAGCAATAAGGAGTTAACCAATAAGAAAATAGCTATGATGAAAGTTGTTTTTACTGATCTATAAAACTGTGTATTCCTTTTGGACAATTCGTTCAGAATCTTGCATGCTGGCTTTTGACTAGCTTTCTGAACCATGGCAGCCATAATAAACTTTTCCTGATTTTGAGAAGTCCAAGTCTCGTTTTTTCCTGCAACACTACCACAAAATGTTATGTATATCACTAAAGCTTGCTTTTTTAATGAGACAGTAACTGCATTCTCTGAATATTATCCTATTGCTAGATTTCATTTTTGTTTATAATATATTTTGAACATTATTTTACTATTATCTTGGTGGGCTTTCCAACTTTCTTTCTTTTATAATGAACTAATTAGAAAATAATTTGAGGGCGAAGGAAAGCAAAATATTTCCTTCAAATAAAAAATAATTTTCTATTGTGATGGAATAAATTAGAAGGGTAATGCGTGGTAATATGAAATATAGATTAAAGTTAATGTGCCCCTGCTACATTCATACAGGTAGTCTTGCAAAGCCTTTTGCTGCAGATCTCATCTAGGACTCCATTTACAGAAAACAGAGGCCTAAAGTACCATGACATCAGGCAAGATCAGTAGTGCAAAATCTCATGTGATCTTGCGGTACTTTAGGACTCCATTCTCTGCAAGTGCACTGAATACCTGAAGCACCAAACAGGCCAAGAAATGGAAGGCTCCCTAGATCTTTGTAAGGGCTAGTGCCTGTAGAGACCGGTGAGGGAGGGGAATAGGCAGGACAAATGTTGCAGTGCCTCTGCAGTCATTCGTAAGTGTGAACGATTGCCGAAATTTGTAATTTCGGCACTATGCCGTCAGTACTTGGGAAGGGTTAGGTAGTAACTTTGAATGGTCGTTAAGTGAACTGTTGTAACTCGGGAATTACCTGTACTAAGCCTAAGTATGAAAGGAAACATTGCTCTGCTTAATTTGGATTTAATGAGGCCATACTCTTGGAAATTTGGAAGTCTGTATAAAATGGCTGTGGGCAGCAGAATTTATACCTCTAGACTTCCTAGTCTTTTAGCTCTTCTTTCGAATTCTGTGCTGTTCAGATTTTCCAAATATGTTATGACATATGCTTTTGAAGACCACAATCAGCTTCATCAGATATATTGAATTAAAAAAAAAAAGAAAAACACTGTTAGTTGGGAAGAATAGAAATAATAAAATAAATCAGAAAAATATTTATATTGAAAAAGTTTTATTGGTTTTTACCATTTTCAAAAAGGGTAGGGTAAGGGATACAGAAACATATTAAGAACTTTCGCGTCGGGATCATTGGCCCTTCTAGGGCTTCATAATAAAACATTAAAAGAACATTTTTCCAAAAGTACTACAAGGTGAAAATAAGTACAAGATTCCTAAATTCTCCATTCTATGCTAGCAGTCGTATACAAACATCCAGACATAAGGTTATGCAATATTAATAATAATTTTTTAAAAAAAGCAAAGTTATTTTTTCGATCTAAGTCTCTTGGCAATTGTATCTTCTTTTTCTCCTCCCTGGCCCCCAGCGGGCGGGGCCGTGGCCCCCTCCGTCCCCCCTGGATCTTCCCCCAGGATAGAGGAATGTTTTTTAAGAAAGGCTTCCGCCTCAGCAACTGTTTTAATCCTTACTCTTCCTTCATCCCAGAACACCAACATCCCTTCCGGCATCGCCCACTTAAACCAGATCCCGTGGTCAAACAATTTTCTGGATAAGAAGGAATACCTCCTTCTCACCTCCCTAATCTTTTTTGGGATCTGCTTCAAGATGGCGACTTCCTTTTGTTGGTAAATTAACGGCCCCCCTCTCTGCGCCTTCAAAATTCCCTCTCTCGTTGACCTTCTAACAAATTTAATATGTATCTCTCTGGGTACTTCATTTATCCTGGCATATGCTGAATTTATTCTGTAGACTAGGTCAATGTCCCCCCTGATCTCATCTTTAGGTTTCTATAAATAGTCTGCTACCGGGGCTGTAATGAATCTAAGGCAGAAGCCTAGCACTCCAGCCTAATCGGTTCTACCCTGTTTCATCAGCTAATCCAGGAGTATTTAGTATAGATAATTGTTTCCACAACTTCCTGTAAGGGCCTCAATTAAGGGAGGAGACATGCTGTTTCCTTACAGCCCCGGTTCGAATCCCAGTGGGGTGTGGCCAACTGATGAGAGCTAATAAGCTCGAAATAGATCTATCTTGGTCTCTCAAATTTAAATTTATTGATCAGCTCATAAAAACTAACACACACACACACACACACACACACATACACACACATATATGTGTGTGTGTGTGTGCTAGTTTTATGAGTGTCTGTGAGTCACAAGCCTGCCTGATGATGACAAGTGAGATCTTGTCGAAACGTTGCAACAACTTTTCTATGCCTTATACACAGGAAAATCCCCGAAGCCAGCTATGCCAGCATACCTACACCCGTGAAAATCTACGAAAACAAACAATATATATTTGTTTGTTTTCGTAGATTTTCACGGGTAGATTTCGTAGATTTTCACTTCATATATATGTGAAGTGGATATTTTGTTACAGCTTCCTGTTAGGCCTTTTTTTTTTAAAGGGAGGAGACAAACTTGTCAACCTTCTCTGCCCTTCGACTCAGCCTACAGACCATCCAGACAGAGACCTATTAAATTGCTGCTGTCTTTTTAGATATGTGTTAAATTTTTTTAAGGGATGATTAATAATTAATTAAGAGACCAGGATGGATCCATTTCGGGCTCCTTAGCCCTCGTCAGCTGGCCATACTTTCCCTACAGGGATTTGAACTGGTGCTTTCCAGCATTCGAAGCAGGCTTCCCTATGCCTTGAGCTAACCAGCTTCCCTGATTACATCATCCTTTCTACAGGACTTATTGATGAAGTGGATATTTTGTTACAGCTTCCTGTTAGGCCTATTTTTTTTTATTTTTTTTTAAGGGAGGAGACAAACTTGCCAACCTTCTGAAATGGATCCATCCTGGTCTCTTAATTAATTATTAATCATCCCTTAAAATTTTTTAACACATATCTAAAAAGACAGCAGCAATTTAATAGGTCTCTGTCTGGATGGTCTCTAGGTTGAGTCGAAGGGCAGAGAAGGTTGACAAGTTTGTCTCCTCCCTTAAAAAAAAATAGGCCTAACAGGAAGCTGTAACAAAATATCCACTTCATCAATAAGCCCTGTAGAAAGGATGATGTAATCAGGGAAGCTGGTTAGCTCAAGGCATAGGGAAGCCTGCTTCGAATGCTGGAAAGCACCAGTTCAAATCCCTGTAGGGAAAGTATGGCCAGCTGACGAGGGCTAAGGAGCCCGAAATGGATCCATCCTGGTCTCTTAATTAATTATTAATCATCCCTTAAAATTTTTTACACACACACACACACACACACACACACACACACATATATATAATTGTTTCTCAACAACCTGTTATTAGGCCCCAATTAAGGGAGGAGACATACTGTTTCCTTTCCTGCCTTTCGACTCACCAGAGATCATCTAGACAGCAAGCCAAGAATTACGTTGTGTGATTTTTTAGATGTGTGTGTTAGTTTTATGAGCTGATCAATAAATTAAATTAGAGAGAGACCAGGATAGATCTATTTCGAGCTTATTAGCTCTCATCAGCTGGCCATACCCCTTACTGGGATTCGAACCGGGGCTGTAATGAATCTAAGGCAGAAGCCTAGCACTCCAGCCTAATCGGTTCTACCCTGTTTCATCAGATAATGTTGCATGCTAAGCAAGTAGCCTATGAGCTGATTTATTGATCAGCTCATAAAACTAACACACACACACACACACACACACACACACACACACACAGCATTGCTTGCTTCGGGTATTTTCCCATGTATAAGGCATGGAAATGTTATTGCAACGTTTCGACAAGATCTCACTTGTCATCGTCAGGCTTTGGTCTGTGACTGTGACTGCGAAGGCATGGCCCTTTTTAAAATCTTGGTGGGGGTGGTGGAGTACTGACTATTGTTGTGAGTGTGTTGATTGGCTGTGCAGCTGCATCATGACTGGCAGATTGATGCTGATTGGTCTCATTTGTATGTTTCTCCTTATTTTGAATTTCAACGGCTTGGGTGGAGGGTGGGGCTTGTCTGCTGGTCAGTGCTGGTTTCCAGATGTCTGGTAGGCGGGAGGTGTCATCACGTTTGTTCATACTGTTAGATTGCTTCTCTATTTCAATGGCTTCTCTGATTATTCTCCTGTTCAGTTGTTCAGCCTTGGAGATCATTTTAGTTCCTTGAAAGTCAATGTCATGTCCTGTAGTTTTGAAATGCTGATAAAGAGATGAGGTATTAAGTTGATTTTTTTATGCATTTTTATGCTCTGCCATACGTGCACTTATCCTTCTGTTGGTTTGTCCTATATAAGTGGCAGGGCAGATTTTACATGGAATTTTGTAGACCTCTTGGCTTTCTAGCTGGATCTTGTCTTTGGGGTTCCTTAGGATATTGGTTATTTTTTGGTCGGTGTTGAAGGCTGTCTTTATGTTGTGCTTGTGGAGAATTTTGCTGATTTTGTCTGTGGTACCTTTAATGTATGGGATGAGGGCAATGCCATTTTCCTGTTCTTTGTCTTGGTTCTTGGGGGGTGTCTCTTTTTGGATTAGTTTGGTGATTGTTTTTCTTCTGAATCCGTTGGATATTAGTGTATTTGTGAGGAACTGTAATTCGGTTTTCAGGTGGTCTTTGTCAGCTAGGCATTTGGTTCTGTGTATGAGGGTTTTGGCTACAGAGTTTATCTGTGCAGGGTGGTGATGGGATTGTGCATTTGGGTAGCGGTTGGTGTGTGTTTTTTTCCGGTAGATGGTGTGTCCCAGGGAGCCATTAGGTTTTTTGTAGATTAGGACGTCTAGAAAAGGAAGTTGGTTGTTAGCTTCTATTTCCATGGTGAATTGTATTTTGGGGTGTAGGGAGTTGAGGTGTGTGAGGAAGTTGTCCAGTTTTTCTTTCCCGTGAGGCCAAATTATGAAAGTGTCATCTACATACCTGAGCCAGAGTTTGGGTTTGTGTTCAGATTTGTCTATGGCGTTGGTTTCAAAATGTTCCATGTATAAGTTTGCGATGACCGGTGAGAGGGGTGATCCCATGGGTGCTCCTTCTATCTGTTTGTATCTTTGTCCATTATGGATGAAGTATGTGTTGGTTAGACAGTGGTTGGTCAGATCCAGGATGTGCTTAGGGGGGTTGTATTTGTTCTGGATGGCTGTCCTGCACAGATAAACTCTGTAGCCAAAACCCTCATACACAGAACCAAACGCCTAGCTGACAAAGACCACCCTGCTAGGCCCCAATTAAGGGAGGAAGCATAGAGACCATCTAGACAGAAAGCCATGAATTCCGTTGGGTAATTTTTTTTATATATGTGTGTTACGTTTTTGAGCTAGTCTCCCTGACTTATTTATTGATCAGCTCAAAAACGTAACTCACACACACACACACACACACACAAAATATATATATGCAATTCCTGAAACCGTTCTTCATATGTTTCATAATCATAAACATCTTTGTTGTTCTTCTCTATACTCTTTCTAGAGTCTCAATATCTTTTTTACATCATAGTGACCAAAACTGGATGCAATATTCCAAGTGTGGTCTGAACAAGGCATTATATGGTATTAATATAATACCTTGATTCACTTGATCTTGATTCTATCTCTCTGTTAATGCAGCCTAGGACTGCCTTGGCTTTTTTGGCAGCTGCAATGCACTGCTGAATCATATTTAAGTGATTGTCTACTAGGACTCCAAGATCTCCTTCAGTTACTACTATTGAACCAAGTGCCACCTATTTTATGCCTGTGAATTTGGTTTTTCTTGCCTAAATGTAGAACTTTACTTTTCTCACCACTGAATTTCATCTTGTTAGATAGTGCCCAGTGTTCAAGTCTGTCAAGATCATTCTGTAGGTTAATCCTATCTTCTGGAGTGTTGGCTATTACTGCCAGCTTGGTGTCATCTGCAAATTTAATGAGTTCCCCTTCTAAATCATTGATGAAGATATTGGAGAGTTCTAAACATAAAACAAAGCCTTTAGGAGACCCCCTGTATACGGGGGTGGCAATGGACCCGCAGTACTTTCCACTCGCACCTGCAGCAGCAGTGCCTGCCACTCCTTGCTGCCTTCGGAGGCAAGCTTGGGTGGCTCCAGTCCAATCAGTGCCTGGGCTGGTGGAGCAACCGCGTGGCTCACCTGCGCTAGCTGTTTCCCTGGTGCCAGACTGGTGGTTGCGGGCACTCCACCAGCCCAGGCACAGCTAGGAGCCCTGAAGCCTCAGCTTGAAGGCCCACGCCCGGGTTGGAGGAGCACCCATAACCAGGGAGACCACCAGCAGGTGGGCCGTGCTTGGTTGGGCGGAGTGGTTGCGAGACTTTAGGCCTGGAGCGGGCCAGCATGGCTGCCTCACCGAGATGAGTGCTTGCCTCCGAAGGCGGCAGGGGGGCAGCAGTTGCTCCTAGGAAGCACTGCTGCCACTGGATCCCCAACAGCCTCTTACCATGTGCCACAGTATGCTTTAGCTACTGGATGGAGCCGGACAACTTCTGTGAGGTGGATGTGGGGCCTCCCAATGCCCAGCACCCCCAATGCCCAGCACTCGCACCCGCTCCTCCCACCCGCAGCACTTAGTGGCACCCCAGCACTATAAAATAGCCCCGCCACTAAGGGCGATGGGGAGTGCCTCAACAAGCAAAGGACATGCTGGCCGCCTCCTCTCTCACCACATGGGCTCTCTGGTCTCTGCCAAGACTGGCTTTTTTCCTGCCCTCCTGCAGTGTCTGTCTGCACTGGGGGTTGCTTTCCCTATTTTTTCTGTTAAAAATCACCCTTCCCTTTGCCAGGTTTATATCTCACATGTACATGGATAAATGGATAAAATAGAAATGGATAAAAATGCAACTAGTAGCTTTCTTCCCATAGCAAAGAGAAGCCCGTGAAGAACTTTAATATAACAGTTGAATGCCCTACATTCACTCCATATCCATTTTTTAAAGAAGTGATACATGGAAATCAATAGTGCACATAACACTTTTTCTTATACATATTATTTTATTTTTTCCACTTTTCTCTTTAGATTTTACTTGTTTCTCACAATTTTAATAGAATCATGTGATTTTAAATAACTAGAAATTTGTGTGAGAGAGGAGTTGCTTATCTAAATAAACCCTTCCCTGTAAGTGGTTAAACATTGTCATGCTTGTTCTTATGAAATTTTAAGGTATTTCAGAATGTTCTCCTTGCTTCTACATCCTGATTTTGACAGTGTGACATGCCTTGACGAGAAATAGAAGGATTTATGCAGAAGTAGCTACTCTGACTGCTTTAAATGTCATAATATTTTGACACATTTTGTATGAATCCACAATTGGGTGTAATATCTTTTGACGACACAAGCTCACAACTCTACATTTTTATAAACTTTTTTAAAATTTTCAATTAATTTTGATACACATATCCACTTACAGGAATCTTAGCGGGGTGTGTGTGATTTTTCAACATACTATATATACCATACTCTGGCACCCACCCTCCCATAATTTGTCTTCTTGCTTTCTGACAGAGGAAGGTATTCAGAATGAAAAATGCATATTGTAAAAGAAAACAGATATATGAATTTGCATTGTGAAAGAAAACATATCTATATTTGTAAATGTGAATTCCATTTAAGCCTGAAAATAAATTGGCATATAAAGTGCTGGTGCTGAAGGCAAAGTCATCTTCATGAGTTTTGCCCAGTTCTTATGATATAGACCAGTGGTTCCCAAACTTTTTCAGTCCACCGCCCCCTTGGTGCTACAAACTGATCCTCGTTGCCCCCCACCCAGAATTCAAATTTTTTTACAACCAGTTTTGTGGGCGTGGCTTGGTGGGCGTGGCTAGGGGGTCATGTGACTGGGCGCTTTGCACGATGGAAGGCAGATAATAACAGTAAAGTTCAAAACTTTAACAATTAATTGCATATTTATTCAAAATTCAATTTAAAAACCTTTGTAGTTAATGTTAATTCAACAAAATTGTCGAACATGATGCAGTGATACCAGGTTTTCAAAGTCTAATATTCATTTATCAAGAATCTTACTAACTAGTAACTTAGTAAAGTCAATAAAATTTAGTAACTACTTCACTGTTCAGTAAATTCTTAATGTGATGGATGGGCTTGATGAAGTGATACCAGTTTCCCAATGTCTGGTTTTAAGTCACCTAGCAGGAGTCTTAAATCACCACATTCAGTAATCTGGAGTCGATTTCTTTGCTTGGAGAGAAGTTGGATGATCATACTGAAGCCATGTTCCACCAAGTATGATGTTGGAAATGCAACAAGGAGCTTCTTAACCACTGTCCATAGTGCAGGATAGTGATCAGAAATTTCTTTCTGTAACCAAAACTTGAACTTTGGCTTCAGCTCAATGTCATTTTACAGCTCTATGAGTTTTTCCTCCACTATCCCATCTTCCTCAAAATCTGAAAATGGATTTATCATCCAATCTGGAATTTCCATCAAAAGAAGATCCTGATATCACTCAGACATATCTTTATGCAGCATGTCCAAATGGTCACAAAACACTTGAAGATCATCATCTTGTATCCCACCTTTCTCTTCTAGCTCAGACAAGCTCGGAAATTGGTATAGCTTGCAACGGGCTATATTGCGCTTGAAGAGAGTTAGCTTTGAAATAAATGTAGAGATGACAGATTTGGCCCTAATATGATTGACCTCAATTCCTTGCAACTGCAAATTCAATTCATTGAACTTTGCAAATAGTTCTGATAAATAGGCAGTCATGTTCAATGTTCCTCTATTCCCCCCACCCCGAAACCAGACACTTCTGCTGTGTAGACACATACACACACACGCACACACCCCAAAAGTGTCTGGTTTGGGGGGGGGGGGATAGAGGAACATTTGGATATACATTTTGAATTAACCTGGGAAGAAAATTGCAATGTTTGCCTGTTATTAAATAATAAATTCACAGCTTATACATTTGAATTAGATGTTTTTTAATTCACGTTTAACCTATACTTGATATACTTGTATTCAATACATAAGGTGCTAATTATGTCATTGGAAGAGAAAACTGCATTAGTGATATACATGTCAATGTGTTGCTTTGTACTAAAAATGTTTAGCTTAAAGAAGTTATAAGGAATCACAAATATTTTTTTTATTTTTATTTTTTTCTAATTTATAGACTGCTTCCTCTCCCCTAGGGGACTCGGAGCGGTGCACAGGGAAGTTAAAAATACAATAAATATACATAAATAATTAGATAAAAGGCAAATTAAACAATTATCCCTGTGCTAAAATCCCCCAATTAAATTACTAAAATCCCCTAAACCATAAAAAGGGACTACCCTAGGCCGGCCAAGCAGAAAAGATGTGTTTTTAATTTTAGACGGAAGGAGCGGAGGTCCATGGTTGTTCTAATGTCGGGGGGAAGGTCGTTCCAGAGGGCTGGGCCCGCCACAGAGAAGGCCCTTCCCCTGGGTGTCCCCGCTGACAAAGTCTAGTGGACGGCACCCGGAGAAGTCCCTCTCTGTGGGAGCGAATCGGCCGTGAGGATGTATGGGGCAGGATCCGATCCCGCAGATAGCTAGGTCCCGAGCCATGGAGCGCTTTGAAGATGACAACTAGCACCTTGAAGCGCACCTGAAAGACGACAGGCAGCCAGTGCAGCTCGCGCAAGAGCGGTGTTACGTGGGTAAACCTTGAGGTTCCCATTATTGCTCGCGCGGCTGCATTCTGGACCAGCTGAAGTCTCCGGGTGCACCTCAAGGGGAGCCCCATGTAGAGAGAGTTACAATAGTCCAGTCGGGATGTCACGAGAGCATGAGTGACTGTGCGAAGGGCATCCCGATCCAATAGGGGGCGCAACTGGCGTACCAGGCGAACCTGGTAAAACGCCCTCCTGGCCACGGCTGTCACTTGATCTTCCATGGACAGCCGAGTATCCAGGAGGACACCCAAGTTGCGCGCCCCATCCACAGGGGCAAGATGTTCGCCCCCTATGGCCAGCGATGGAATCAGCTGGTTGAATCGGGCAGCCGGAAACCACAGCCACTCGGTCTTGGTCGGGTTGAGCCTGAGTCCGTTACTTCCCATCCAGATCCGCACGGCTTCCAGGCACTGGCACATCATCGCTACGGCATCGTTGGGGTGGTTTGGGGTAGATATATACAGCTGTGTATCATCAGCGTAGAGGTGATACTCTACCCCAAAACCACGGATGATCTCGCCCAGCGGCTTCATATATGTGTTGAACAGGAGAGGCGAGAGGACCGACCCCTGAGGCACCCCACATGTGAGGGGTCGAGGTCGACCTCTGCTCTCCTGTCAACACAAATTGCGATCGGCCAGAGAGGTAGGAGGAGAACCACCGTAAAACGGTGCCTCCCACCCCCAACACCCCCAGCCGATGCAATAGGATACCATGGTCGATGGTATCGAAAGCCGCCGAGAGGTCTAATAGGACCAGGATGGAGGAACAACCCCCATCTCTGGCCCTCCAGAGATCATCTACCAACACGACCAATGCCGTCTCGGTGCTATGCCCGGGCGGAAAGCCGGACTGGCGCGGGTCTAGATAATCAACTTCCTCCAGGTGACGGGGAAACTGTTGTGCCACCACACTCTCAACAACCTTCGCCAAAAAGGGAAGGTTGGAGACGGGACGATAGTTGGTTAATAAAGCTGGGTCCAAAGAGGGCTTCTTCAGGAGGGGCCTCACCATGGCCTCTTTAAGGGAGGCAGGCAAGGAACCCTCACTTAAGGAAGCGTTGACAACCTCTTGGAGCCAGCCTCGTGTCACCTCCCAGGATGCCAGTACAAGCCAGGAGGGACACGGGTCCAATAAACATGTGGTGGCTCGCAGTCGCCCACGTAACCTGTCCATATCATCGGAAGTAACGGAGTCAAACTCCTCCCAAACAAGATCCGCCTCGTGCAATCCCACTGGGCCATCAATGGGGGCTAACTCGTTCTGTATCTGAGCGATTTTCTCCTGCAGATAAATCACAAATTCCTCTGCTCTACCCTGTAGTGGGGCTTCCCGCACCCTCTGTTGAAGGAGGGAGCGGGTCACCCTAAACAGGGCGGCAGGGCGGTTATCTGCGGATGCTATGAGAGTGGCACAATGATGGCGTTTGGCCACTCTCAGCGCCACAATGTAAGTCCGTAAATGGGCTCTTACCTGTGTCCGGTCAGATTCAGATCGGGTAGACCTCCATCTTCTCTCTAGGCATTTCTTGTGGCGTTTCATTACCCTCAGCTCCTCGGTAAACCAAGGAGCCAGGGTGGCTCACCGCCGCAAGAGAGGCCGCAAGGGCGCGACCCGATCCAAGGCTCCCGCGGTCGCAGTATTCCATGCGGCCACAAGGTCCTCCATCGGGGCGCGGGTCAGGGGTACAGGAAGTGGCCCAAGCGCCGCCTGGAACCCATCAGGGTCCATCAGGCGCCTGGGGCGGAACCAGATCGGTGACTCAGGTTCCGCCTCCCCGCGGAGGGTAGTAGCGGTTGGAAAGTCGAGCCGGAGAAGTGAGTGGTCTGACCATGACAAGGGCGTGATAACTATATCCCCTATACCCAGATCACTCTTCCATTGGCCAGAGACAAAGATGAGATCCGGTGTATGTCCACCCTCGTGGGTGGGGCCTTGAATTAATTGGGTCAGGTCCATGGCCGTCATGGAAGCCATGGAAGCCATGAACTCCCGAGCTACCTCGGATGATTCGCCCACCGATGGCAGGTTAAAGTCCCCCATGACTAAAAGTCTGGGGGTCTCAACTGCCACCGTAGCGATCACCTCCAGGAGCTCGGGCAGGGCTGCTGCTACATAGCGGGGAGCCAGGTATACAACCAGCAAGCCCAACTGCCTCCCTAGGCCCCACTTCACGCAGAGGGACTCACAACCGGTGGTCTGTGGCACAATGGTCTCTCTCGGCTCAAGACCTTCCTTTACAATAACCGCTACCCCACCACCCCTGCCTAGGGCCCGGGGCTGATGAAAAGCGCGGTAACCTGGTGGGCACATTTCAACGAGGGGGAGTCCACCCTCGTGGCCCAACCAGGTCTCCGCTATTCCTGCCAGGTCCGGCTCCCCCTCTGACACAAGGTCATGGATGAGGGGGGCTTTGTTGACAACGGACCTGGCATTGCAAAACATCAGCCTCAGGCCCTGGCTCTGTATTCCCTGACCACCTAGCCTGCGGGGGTTGTGACACCTGACCGTTTGTAACCAACGGCTACGTGTCCCCAACCGGGAGGATGGAACTTGCCTCCCCTCGGACCTGCCTCTCCCCACGACCTTCTGAATGGAAATGCCCTCCATCGGGACGACTCGTGTTCCCCCCCCTCACGGATCCTTCCACTTCCCTCCATCGCCTGCTGGCCTGGCCCTCTCTTTCTGACTGTTTATACCCTCCCCCCTCCCTGGTACCCCCTAAAATAGACAATAATTTATAAGCTAAAAACCCCCTAAGGCCGCGCTTCGCCCACCTCTCCAGATTAACAAATCCTTCATCAAGGCGGGCCCTCGTTAAAGCGGAGGGCCAAACCTGCGAGAGCGGGGACTCTCGCAGTCGCAGTAAATCAGTTTTAGAGTACAGCATAAATTACAAAAATTACAAAAATGGGTCATGGATAAAATCGATATTAAAAGCATCGTTGGCACAGTTAAGATATGAAATTTCATGATAGATGACATATAATAGATGGAATTAAAATACATGATAGGTGACACATAGAAAGATGGATATAAAGTGCACCAGTGCATCGGTAAGGGATGAGTTTAGGATCTTAATACGGCTGCTTCAATCCATAGGCCTTAAAGAATATAGGTCTATAAGGTCTTACAAGGTCTTACAAGGGCCACAGGGGAAAAGGTCTCAAAGGTCTTCAGGTTGCGTTCAATGACTTAGCTCTCTTAAAGTCAGCTCAGGTCACAAGTCAGGCGCCATCGGCGCTGGGGGGGAGTCCATTCTCCCAGATGGAAATTCCTCTCGTAGCCAGGAGAGGCTGTTAAGGCCCAGTCCTGCCATACCACCACCCTCTGGCCCAGCCCGGCCCAAGTAGGCCGGAGATACCATCCTCCTACTCTCCGGCCCCGGGCCTGTTTTCAATGGCCTCCCCCGACCGGCCGATCGCCAGGGCCGTGGGGTAACATCACCTCCTCTCCCGGCTGGAGGTTCACCAGCGTCTTCTGGCCACCACCGGCCCAGCCAAGTGCCCGACGGCCCGGTCAGCGTCCACCGCCACCACGAGGACGCCGGGAACGCCCACCTCCGATCCGGTGCTCCCACCACCGTCTCCGCCGTCGTCCCCATGGCAAGCCTCCACTCGGCGCTCCCACCGCCGTCTCGCAACCATCTGAGGCCGTCTTTCGGCCTCCCCGACCAGCCCGGTATCCAGCGACCCGGCCGGCGTCCACCGCTGCCTCGAGCACACCGGCCTTCCTCCTTGGCGCTCTCACCGCCACTCCACCACCGCCGCCTTTGCCACCAGTCTTCGTTCGGCGCTCCCACCGCCGTCCTCCTCCTGCAGTCCACCGCAGCCATCCTTCGGCTGCCTCAGACCCTCCGGGGATCCCGGGCTTCTCCGGCGCGGCCGGCGCCCATCGCCATCACGCGGAAGCCAAAGACGCCGCCCTCCGCCCCGGCGCTCTCACCGCCACCAGCGCCGGCGCCGTCTCCGCTCCCGCAGCTCCCGCAGCAGCCTCAAACCTCACCCTGAGGTGCCAGGGTGAGTCCCTAATCGATCCCAGCCCTCGGAAAAAGTCTAGGAGGGCTGGGGCACACAGAACAGGCCAGCGAGCTCCATGGCCCATCCGGAGCTCTAAAACGATGCAGCCATCTTCGCGCAAGCGCAGTCTTCTCGCAGTCTTCTCGCAGTCTTCTCATTGGTGTAAATATTACACCAATGCAAACAATGTGCCCACAAGGGTAGCCAGGGCAGTACTGGGGCGAGCGAATGATGGAGGATCAGGCAGCAACTGCCCTTTTTGTGATTTAGAAAAAAAGTATCTTGCAGCATTCCTCAAATAAATGGACGTGGAAACAGTCCTGATTAAACTTTTGGGAGAGAAATGGATTTTGGGGGCCAAAAGTATGAGTAAATTCAGTAAAAGATATTCTGAATTTATTAAAATAAAGAACATCATTTTACAAAATTCATCTCAGGTTTTCAAAAGACTTAAAATGAACTTACATATACTATGTGCGATAGGACCAGAATTTTGCTTATAGTTATGAATTCTTTGAAAAGATTATAAAGATCTTAGCTAGAACAAACCAAGAGAGGAAGATATTTCTGGAAGGCTAGCCAGGGCAGCGCTGCTTGCTCGCCCACTTGCCCCCCCGCCCCCGCCTGCCAGCGAAACAGCAGCGGCTCGCCTCCCTGCCCACTGCCCCTGTCTTCTTCCTCTTCCTCCTCCTCCTCTTTTTCCTCCTCCTGCCTCTCCCTCTTCTTTCTCCTCTTCCATTTGCTTCCTCCACCTCTTTCTTCCTCCTCCTCCTCCTCTTCATCTTCCCTTTGCTACCTCCTCCTCCTCTTTCTTTCTCCTCCTCCTCTTCCCTTTCCTTCCTCCTCCTCCTGCCCCTTCCTTCCCCTCTTCCTTCTCCCTGCTCCTCTTCCCCCTCCTCCCCCCTCTTCTTTCTTCCTCCCTCCTCCTCTTTCTCCTCCTCCTTCCTCCCCCACAATAAAAAAAGGGGAGAAGGGCAGGGCTGTTATTCACAACCTCAACTAGGGAGAGCTCTTCCCCGCGCCTTCTCCCCGCCCCCCCAACAAAGTGCATGATCTCCCCATCCACCAAGTTTTTTTTAAAGAAACTTTTCACAAGCCAAGCTGGAGACGGGTGATTGAAGCAGCGCGCGCGCCTCTCCTGGGAGGAAGGCAGTGATTGGAGGGGAGGGTGGTGACGTTGCTTAAAGGGAAATCTGCAGCTGTTTCCAGGGAAGCTACCAACCTAGATAGGTTGCAGCAATTTACGATCTTTTTTTCCTCGCCCTCAGCGCCCCCCATTGCCTCCTAGCACCCCCCTGCAGCCATTTTGCCTCCTAGCGCCCCCCTAAGTCGTGCCACCACCCCTTGAGGGGCGGTCCAACCCACTTTGGGAATCACTGCTCTAGCCGAATGGATGGAGTCGCTCAAGAGGGGTTGGGAAAACACCAAGAAAGCTCTAGCAGAGATAGCATAAGCATACCAAAACCAAGCAGATAAACACTGATCTCTTCAACCTCCCTTTCACATGGGAGATCGAGTTTACCTGTCCACCAAATACATTAGGTTGAAATTGCCCAGCAAAAAGCTAGGATCTAAGTTCTTAGGGCTGTTTCCAATTGGAATGGGACTGTTCTCAATAAGGGTGGAGATAGCATCCATGTATGGGTAAGACCTATCCGCACTCTGATTGGACTGAGTCTGATTAATAATTAATTAAGGGTGCTATATAACCCCCTCAGGAGCAGATTCCACCCAGTTTCCGACTCAGTCCAACTCTGGGACTGGTCCGGTATCATCATCCTCTGAGGTACTTTCTCTGAAGAATGGATATCTAGGCCAGCCACCCCTATATATATGCCCACCTGCGACGTGGTGACTTGACCAGCTGGGGACTTGTCCCATAACGCTAGGTCCGCTCCCCCGACGAGATCAAGATCTGAAGGTTTCCTTACTGAGGACTCCAGGGGTGGCTCATCTAGAGGCCTTTGAGGGGGCGGCCAGAATCGCAGCTCAGCTGTGAGGCCTTTGTTTGAGACCCCTGGGGAGCTAAGCACGCTGCCTCAGGTGCTTTCAGGGCTCTGGTAAGTGGCCGCACCTATCAGTGGCTGTCAGGCCTTCGGGCCTTGAGGGAGGCCACTCCTGTCACCGAGGGCCTCCCGTGCGCTCGTCGCCTGGATGCAAGATGGCAGCCTGACAGGACAGAACGCGCCAAATGCCAGGGGCCTCCCACACGCCCCTTCACAGGCTGCCGGGGCTGTCGCCCTTTTGAGGCCTGTGTGGTGACTGCGCACGAGGCCGGGGGCCTCCTAAGCGCCTATAACTGCCCAGGGACTGGATGGCAGGCCGTTATGTCGGCCACGGATACCGCCTATGACCTCCCCCACATGCCCGGGCCGGCTATGGAGACCACTGAGTTTTCAGGCCCCTATAAGGGCTGCGCCGGCCGTCAGGGGCCTCACGCACGCGCAGGGGGCCGCTACGGCGTGGCGGAGCCTTTAAAGGCTTATGGCACCGTCTGGAGCTGGCAGAGGCCGTGCTTACCGCCTGGGCCTCCCTCGTCTGCTGGCTGCCGGTCAGGGCTGTTAGGCCCTTGCTGAGATGCTCCACCGGCCTGGGGCCTTCCGCGTCCTCCCATGGGCGGCTGATGACGGGGCCAGCCCGTCAGGCCCTCTCTAGGACCGCGCCGGCCGCCTGGAGACCTCAATGCGCGCGCGCGCACGCGCGGTCCTTGCCGGCAGCTTTGGGATAGCGAGGGCTCTGTATGGGCCGTCAGGCCCTGAACGGAGCATTTGCCGGCAGCCCAGGGCCTCCTGCGCGCCCGTGCGCGCTTGGGTCTTCCTGCAGCCCCCTGTTCGGGCCCTGAGATTTCCTTTCTGACCCACCCCGTCTCGGCTGGGGAAAGGGGCGTGTGCCTTCAGCGAGGGCTCCTCTGAATTGCGGACACCGTTTTAGGGGCGCGAATGCGGCTGCCAGGGCGTGGGGCTCGCCTGGAACGGCCCACACGGTATGTTTCTTAAGACTGGTACCTGGCTCGTCTTATAGCACCGTTTTGCACCTTCTGCAGATGCTGTCCTCATTTACTGACGGAAGTCCCACTTAGCGATGAAACTGCCGCAACTCTCAGGAGCCCTCTGGGTGGTGACCTGGATGTTCGGCCTTATGGCCAGCTGATCCCTGCACCTAAGTCCGCCATTTCTAGGCCTGGGTCATGGACAGGCAGCCCTCGGAACCGGCTCCTCCTTCCTTACCCCCTCTCCTTCTCGTGATCGAGGTGGGGTCTCAGTCCTCCTCCGGGGACCATCATTGGCAAGATCTGGAGGCTCCAATGTCACGGGCCGCAGGCCTCTTTTCGACCCTTCCCCCGGCCCCAATGGCGTCTGTTCCCGGGAGACCGGGCTATACGCCAGTTCAGTCTCTTGGACTTGTGGCGCTCTCAGGACATTGGGGGGGGTCCCTCCCGCCAGCCCCTCGGGGCCCAGCGGCGACATCCTTTCCGCCCTGGGTATTCTGGCCTTCGTCCGGCCCTACGGCTCGCCACTCTGGCATGTTCCCCCATGGCAAACCGGCTGGAAGGGAAGGTTAGTGCAGTCGCAAGAGGTGACATGTCTGCGTCTGCTGTCCATTTTCCCAGGGGGCACCAGCGAGTCCCCCTCACTTTCAAGGGCCTCAGTGGCCTCCTGTTCGTTCTGCCGTCTCCCTCGGCTAGCGATGGGATGGAGCTCCTGTCCACAGGCACGGAGAAGGGGTGCTCCCTACCTCCAGCTTTCGGGTGCTGCGTAGCTCCTGGTGGTTCCATCGACTCGGCCAAGAGTCTTCCATCCCATCACCGTGGTCCCATTCTCAAGGGCCGCAATCGCCACCATGCTGGGCCAGGTTTTCTTCACAGTGGATCGGCTCCCTGACGCGGCTAGGCAGTCGCGAGGGGTGACATGGTAGGTCAAACCAGCTTGGGGATTTCTTTCCCAGATCTGGCGCAAGGCAGGTCGGCAATGTCCATAGTTACCTGGACTCAAGTACGTGTCCGGTTTTGTGCTGGTCCTCCTCTTCTGTAACAGTGAGGAGCATTCTGGAGTTGGAACCACGAACACTCCAACTAGGGTCGTTAGTGTTCGATGCACAAGTGGCGGGTCAGCCTGTGTGGGCCTTTTTCCCTTGCCACCATGGCCGGGGCTCCCGGCCCCAGAGGCCATCGGCTCATGGTCTTGGAGATGGATCTACATCCTGGCCTTTATCACCGCCCCGAGTCCCTTTGGGGAGAGGGGGCGGTTTATAAATATAATAAATCATTATCATTATCATTATCATTATCATTATCATTATCATTATCATTATCATTATCATTATCATTATCATTATTATTTATCCCTCTAGGCTGACCGCTTCTCATTGGCGGATTTCGCGCGGGCGGATTTCACTCGGCGTGGCTGGGGTGAACCCTGCTGCACAGGGACCACGTTCCTCTGGCCTTCTGGGACTCTATCGGCCCCTCGTTCATCTTGCCTCCCCTGCGTACGCCTGGTTATTTGCAAGGCTCCGTGTTCTGGGTCCATTCCCTCCCCCTCTCCGCCGTTCCGTTCCTCCCATTGGGTGACTTTCGTCAGGAATGGTGAAAGGATTGCGTCGCTGCTTTGCCTTATGTGTCGCCATCGGGCTTTCTGGCTCTCCAAGTGCTCCTTCGGGGGTCGTTGGGGGGGCTTGGAGGCATGGTGACTTCTGTGGTCCTTCTGGCATTTGCCCCGCTTGCGCTGAGGGATGGTTCTTTTCCTGCCATCCGGGTCTACAGGCTCCCATTGGTATTTCGCTGGCACCATCCGATACGGCCTATTTGCCTGCCCTTGTGGTTCAACAGGGACGATCTCTCTGGTGCTGCCATCGCTTCCCCTGGACTGAGGGTCCTTCGGGACGAATCTGAGATCTTGATCGTCTCCGTATGCCCTTCGCTGGTGGGCGGTGCCCTTGGGGGAGGGGCTCAGTGCCTTGCCTTGGAAACGAATGGGTCCTCTCGTTCCCAGCACCCTATGGTCCGCAGCTTCCGGCCTCGGGTCTCGCACCTTTTCCCCGGGCTGGACATAGGTTCCCTATTTGAGGCTGGTCTTTGCCTTTCGTTGCCTTTGCCAGTCCACCCTTTTCATTTTTGAACCGGCTCTTTGGCTTGTCCTCGCCTGACGGTGATGTTTTGCGGGGTGATGGGTCGACCCGCTTTCTCTCGGGGCTTCAGTCTTGCTCGGTGGGACCAGCTCGGTTCCTCGTCCACGCGAACTGGTCGTCGTGAGTTCTTACCCATTCTCTATGACACGGGCTGCCTCATGGGCTCTCTGGTACAGACACGAGTGTTCCCTGATTTCTCGCTGAGCCTCAGGGGCTCCTCGGAGAGCCTTTGCATATGTGGATCGGGCGTCGCCTTCTTGGGGTCTTCATTGGCCGCGCGACTTCCTTCTTCCATTCTGTCACGGCTCTTGTCGCCCTTCCACCACTTTCCTTGGCTCTGGGGGTCTTCACGGCGGCGTGGGTCCTTGGCTCCGTGGGGTCATCAGTAGTTCCTCTACGGTCTGTCGGGTCTGCTCTATCAAACTCGGTTGCTTCTTCGACCCATGTCTGCTCTATCAAACTCAGTTGCTTCTTCGACCCGTGTCAGGATGGGGTCGCTTTCGTGGCTTGACGAGGCGGTGGTGTGGCCTCGCCCCACCATTCCCTTTGGCGTGCACGGTGCACTAGCTTGTCTTAGCGGCTGCTGAATATAGTGGAAGCGTGCGGCATGCTCTCCATTCTATGCCATGTCTGCTGGTCTGTTCTCGATCTCCACCCTTATTGAGAAAGGGCGTTGGTACTTACCTGATACGCCTCTTCTAATAAGTGGGGAGATAGCATCCGGCCCTTCCCTTATCTCGTCCTGACCAGCTTGGCGGTTTTTTTTTGTCGTGTTGTGTCTTGCTTACTGTTGGTTGCTTCTTTTTCTTTCGGCTGATTTGGTGTGATGATACCGGTGAGTCTGATTTTATTTTCCTTCGTCGAAAACTGGGTGGAGTCTGCTCCTGAGGGGATTATATAGCACCCTTAATTAATTATTAATCAGACTCAGTCCAATCAGAGTGCGGATAGGTCTTACCCATACATGGATGCTATCTCCCCCCTTATTAGAAGAGGCGTATCAGGTAAGTACCAACACCCTTTCGCCTCGTACCTTTGGCCATGCCTGCTTCGCCACCAGGGTTCTACCTCCAGTCATTGACTCCTAATGTTTCTGCTCAGCTGAGACGCCCCCAGCTGTTTGCCATGGCCAATGGGCCCCAGCTCCTCCATTCCAGGCCCTTCACACGGCCCATTTGCCAAAATACGGTTCACCCCACGCTTTTGGGCACAAGGGACAATTTGCTGCTAGCCAATCGGCAGCCAGAAGCCAGGGCACGATCAATGCAGGGGCTAGGAGGCTTTGCAGGAGGTGCTGCAGCCTCAGGCGCTTGTTAGGAGAAAGGAAGGGAATGGGTGGAAACTCCCCTGTACTATACCTGATCATGCCTCCCTGACAATGGGAAAAGAAGAGGAGGCCTAAATAACCCAGCTTCATCCAAAGGAGTTTTTGTTTTGGGTGAGTATCTTAGCCTTAGAAGGAGAGAGGGAAGGAGGAAGGGAAGGGAGAAAGAGAGAGGGGGGAGAAGGGAGACAAGAAAGGAGGGAAGGAAGGAAGGAAGGAAAGAAAGGGAAAGGGAATGAGATGGAGGGAGGGAAAGAAAAAGGAAGGCTGCCATGCAATGGAAAGAGGAGATAGCCCTCAACTTACAACCACAATTGAACCCAAAATTTTGGTTGCTAAACAAGTATGTGAAAAGGAGACCACCAGGAGATCTCACAGATAGCAAACACGGCTAATTTGGAAAGCAAAGCAGGATGTTGTTTGTATGTGGAAAGGAGACCACCAGGAGTTCTC
The DNA here is from genome assembly GCA_039707465.1 of Rhabdophis nuchalis. Classification (NCBI taxonomy): domain Eukaryota; kingdom Metazoa; phylum Chordata; class Lepidosauria; order Squamata; family Natricidae; genus Rhabdophis; species Rhabdophis nuchalis. Next base: position 70,591,780 of record CM077648.1, read on the forward strand.
ACAGATAGCAAACACAGCTAATTTGCAAAGCAAAGAGTTGGTGAATATGTCTTGTACTCCTCAGGTCATCAATGAGGTCATCAAGGCTTACCAGGTCTGAGGGAGATCTCCTAGTGTTCTCCTTTCCACATGCCAACAACATCCTGCTTTGCTTTCCAAATTAGCCGTTTACTATCTGTGATGTCTCCTGGTGGTCTCCTTTCCACATACCAACAACATCCTGCTTTGCTTTCCAAATTAGCCATGTTTGCTATCTGTGAGATCTCCTGGTGGTCTCCTTTCCTCATACCAACCACATCCTGTTGCATTTTCTAAATACTTTAACAATGCTCTTATTTAGCAACCAAAATATTTGGTTCAATTGTGGTCGTAAATACAGGGTTATCTCTTCCTTCCTCTGCATGGCAGCCTTCCTTCCCTCCCTCCATCTCATTCCCTTCCTTCCTGTCTTTCTCCCTTCCCTTTCTTGTCTCCCTCCTCCCTCTCTTTCTCCCCCTTCCTCTCTTTCTCCCCCACCCTCTCCTTCTCCCTTCCTTTGTGCCCCAAAGCCTGGGGTGAACCTTAATGTGGTGAATGGGCCATGGCGAAAGGCCTGGGATGGGCAGCTCCATGGTGAACAGCTAGGGGCATTTCAGCCAAGAAGAAACATTGGAAGACAATGGCTGGAAGTGGAACCCTGGTGGCAAAGCTGGCGCGGCCAAAGGTATGAGGTGAACTGTTCCAGATGCTTTCCAATAGTGAAAGTGACTAACACAGTAACAGTTCAATTTAGCCTCCCACACCTATTAGGGTGAAGTGCAGCCAGTCTTCCACAGCAGCTTATTGAAGCTTGCTGTTAGTTCCAGTCTGAGACCACAAGATCACCCAGCGCGTAAACCGATGGTAGTGTACGGAGGAACCCATTCGCCAAAATTAAGAAAATTTAGATTCTAAATTGCATAGGGGTCAGTTGCAGTATTTGATCCATTGGAAAGGATACTCTTTATCTGAAGCTACCACGTTTCCCCCAAAATAAGACAGAATCTTATTTTCTTTTGACTCTCTAAATAAGGGCTTGGCCTTATTTTCGGGGAGGTCTTATTATTTTTCAGGTGCAGGAGGCAGCAAGCCCACCTGCCCCACCCTCCTTGCCTGCAGCCATACTGACCCATCCTAGCCTTCGCCTGCCTTGCTTGCTGGCTGCCAAACAGCTGACTGTGCTGCTCTGGCCTCGCAGGGGCTCTTCCTGGCAGAACACACACATACACACACTCCCCCTCCAAGGCAGCCACATCCCTTCACTAACTTGCTTTCCAGCTCCATTCTCCACTCCATGTGCAGGAAAAGAAAAGTAGACTGTATGCGTATGGTAAAAAAAACCCAGAAAATACCTTCCAAATTCTTGCAAAAAAAAAAAAATCTCACGAAGTTGGAAGTATTCCCACAAACTACTTTTGTTACCCTGCACGTAGCAGTGGAGAATGGAGCAGGAAAGCAGGTTAGTGGAAGGATGTGGCTGTCTTGGAGGAGGGGTGTTAGGGATATCTCTCACACACACCCACACACCATCCTTTCCTTGGGAGCTCTGCATAGATGCAGAGAAGGCTTCGGATAGAGCATTTGGGGGATGTGCATCTGCGCTGAGATCACAATTGCCAGGAAAAGGGGGGGATTTTGCCTCTTAACCTGAGTCTGTGCTGAGCTGCAGAACAGCGTAAGAGGAAGAAAAACTCTCCTCTCCCCATTTTCCAGCCGTTTGCAAAAATGCTCCATTCTGGACTTCTTGTGCTTCGTCTGCCGCTTACTGTACTGGTGGGCTTCTTCGGAAGCACGGAAGGCCTCGGGGGGGGCTTCTGCCATAGGAGCGGCTCGCTGGGAGCCCCAGCCTGGCGGCAGCCGGGGAACACCCCCCCAGCCTCGCTCTAGGAGCTGGAGAGCAAAAAGGGGGGGCCGATTTCGCCTCTTCGCTGGATGGAACTCGGGAGCTTTGCAGAATAAGAAGAGTAGCTGAAACGCCAGAGGTGAAAGACTCTCCCCAATCTCTTGAATTGCAGATGAAGGATAAGCGATAAATCACTGTAAGTGCTAGTTCAATCAACTTGGAATGCAGATTGGAGGGGGGAGTTCTCAATCCCCCCTTGGACGGAAGCAGCAGTTAACTGATTCCTCTCCATTCAAATGGAGAGAGGAAGGATTAACTTGGTATTTGAACAAACTATGTGAAAGAATTGTATCGTATCGCATTTGCAACTGTTTCTTATGGAGCTCTTTTAAAAAGAAAGTAATTGGAACTTTTACTTTTCTTCCTGTCAGAGGACGGGGCAAGATGGCTTCTCTTTGTTCTCTGCTTATAACTCCGCTACAGCGCTGAAGCTTTTCCCTCCTTAATTACTTAATTACCAAAGAAGGATTATAAACTCTTTACTTCAGACATTCCTACCAGAGGCTCTCAAGTCTCTCCCAATACGTGGACTCCTGATTGTGGACTGTAAGGTTTCCTTTTTTTAAAGTGAACTCTTAAGACTCTTAAGACTGAACTCCCACTCGGACTCTCTGATACCTCGGACTGTTTTGGTCGTCCATTTCTCCGGCGCCATTTCTTTGTCAGCTAAGAAACTGAGAGTGACACAATGGCTTTTAGAAAGCCTCCAACGGGAAAGTCAGCTTCTGCCCCATCCTCTGCCTTCTCCAGCCCGACTACACAGTCGAAGATTTCTACATTTTTACAGAAAGAACCTGCTGGAGAAGGCTCAAAGGATCCATTGGTTGTAGAAATGTTTTGGGAAATAATGAAAAATATGAATAGCATGAATGAAAATATGAATGAAATGAGGAAAGAGATGTCAGAATTAACACTAGAGCTTAGGGAAACGCAACAAAATACAACGGAAAATAAACAAAAAATTGAAAAGCTAGAGAAGGAGGCGGCTGAGATAGGGGAAGAGGTGAAGGAGGTTCGGAGGGAGGGTTCAGAATTGGGAGCAAACATGACCAAAATTGAATTTGAAAGAATGTCTTTTTTTCTCAGGTTCCAGAATATACCAGTCAGAAAACAAAGATCTTAAAGACCTTATGAGTACAATATTAGCAGAATACCTTAAAAGAGAGAAAGATCAACTCTGGTGGGATATGGACCTGGTTTATAGAATTAATTCAACTTATGCCAGGATAAATAACGTACCAAGAGAAGTTCATGTTAAATTTCTTAGGAGATCCCCAAGGGATGAGATATTGAGGGCTCAACGGGATGGAATTTTACAATGCCAGGATAAAGAAGCAATCATTTTGAAACAGATTCCCAAAAAAAATTAGAGAAATAAGGAGGAAGTATTCTTTCTTGTCTAAGAAATTATATAAAAAGGGAATATGGTTCAAGTGGTTATTACCACAGGGAATGTTGATTTTCTGGGAGGGAGGCCGAGTAAAAATCAAAACACTAAGTGAGGCGGAGGCTTTTATTAAAAAACATTCCCCCCAGCTGGGAGGTGAAGACGGGGGAACGGAAACGACGGCTCCGCCCAGGGACAGAGAAGAGGAGTCAATTGCAAAAAGACTCAGATCGCAAAAATGAGTTTATTTGAAATACTATTGTAATTGTTGATACAAGATAAAATGGCAAAAAAAAGATGATTGAATATATAGACTATACAATGTAATCTTTTTATATGTTTATCCTTTACCTTTAAAATTGTAAACTTATGAAGTTTTGGGAAAGCCGCCACCAACGGCAGGGAAGCTACCAAAATGTTACCTTTACCCTACACCTTTTTCCCTTGTAAAAGCTTTGCAAACCAATAAAATACTTTTTCAAAAAAAAATGCTCCATTCTGAGCCTTAAATCCTGGAATATGCTGAAGGCTCAAAATGGGGTGTTTTTGCAAATAGCTTGAAAATGTGGAGGATATTCCTGCCTCTCACCTTGTTCTGAAGGTCAGCACAGACTGAAAACAGGATAACAGACAAAATCCCCCCTCCCGATTTTCAAGCCGTTTGCAAAAATGTCTCATTCTGATCCTTCAATGCTGCAATCCTGGATAACATGAAGCCTTGGAATGGGGCATTTTTGCAAACCGCTTTAAAATGGGGAGGGGGGTTTTTATTTCTTATCCTGTTCTCAGTCTGTGCTGACCTTCAGAACAGGGTGAGAGGCAGGAATATCCTCCACATTTTCAAGCAATTTGCAAAAGTGCCCTATTTCGAGCCTCCAACGTGAATATGCAGGTGAGAAGCGACCTCCTGTAAGTATGGAAATAAAAACACTGAGAACATCGGAACAAGCTCTGCGAGGAGATGCTGCTGCCGAAGTGCAGGAAATCTCCCCCCACCGCCTCCTGCACATCGTCCTTTCAAAGAAGAGTTTCACCAGGACGAAGAGGTGTGTGAAGCTCCCAAAAGTCAACCTAATTAATTTATGAGCCTCGAGACAAAGTTCAAAACAAATTGCATCATTTATTAGGATTGACATTCTGGCTTGAGCTCCGGTGGAGCCAAAACTGCTTTCACTTCATTGCGTTTGAACTTTACCCCTGTATCTCCCTCCCCTCTGCCTGGTAATAAATCACGTTAGCCAATTAGCAATTAGTAATTGAATCTATCCATGCACATTACAGGCCAGCTTGGAATTTCCCTCTAACCACAAAAATGCCTGGAATTCTCATTTCTCTAAGTCAACTCGATAAAAAGTCATGGTGATGTTTTTGCGAGTTGATGTCCAGCTCCCATCATTTCCCGAAAGCAACCTATGGGAAACAAAACAATTTGAACACAGGTGTATAACTAAGGGATGTGTTCTCCCCCCAGGCTTGCTTGGGTTTTCTGCATGGAATTTTGCTATAAGGCGATCAGCCTGGATGTTTCTACTTTTCACCCACGATGCCTCTGATAAGGGATAACCCTTCCACTTGATTAGATATTGGAGTTGTCTCCTGTGCCATCTTGAATCAAGGATTTGTTGAACTTCATAATGGGTTTGGCCCCCTATGACCATAGGGCCTTGGGGCGCTTGGAGTAGCGGTCGAAGGGTGGATCCTATCACGGGTTTCAAAAGGCTGCTATGAAACAATTGGTGTATCTTCCCCAGCAATCGAGGCAGTTTTAATTGTACTGTGACTGGGTTGATCATCTTTGGGGTGGTCCCACAAATTTTGGGCCCAGTTTCTTGCTAGGCAGTTTTAATCTCAAGTATTTTGTAGAGAGGTAAACCTTCTCTCCCACCCGGAACCCACAAAGGGACTCAGGGCGGCGCACAGGAACTTAAAACCCAAAAATACAAACAATAAAAATTCTACAAAATTTAAAACTACAATTAAACAGTTTAACCCGTGCTAAAAGGAGGAAACAATTAATTTAAAACCCAGCTCTAATAAAATATGGTTGTAGTAGCTATGCCAGGCCGGCCATATGGAAGAAATAGGTTTTTAAAGTCCGGTGGAAGAGGCGAAGGTCGGTGATAGTCCGGAGGTCTGGGGGGAGGTCATTCCAAAGGGCGGGACCTGCCACAGAGAAGGCTCTTCCCCTGGGCGTCGCCAGCCAGCATTGTCCAGCGGATGGCACCCTAAGGAGGCCCTCCCTGTGGGAGCAGACAAGTCGAGTGGAGGTATGCGGTAGAAGGCGATCCTGCAAGTAACCAGGCCCACTTGAGCTCGTCAGGATCTCCTAGCTGGGGGCAGAGTCAGCCTGCAATACTGCATTTTAACCACTGCACCACCAGGGCTCCTTTATTATCACTGTTACCGCTGTAATAAATACAGGTAGTCCTTGACTTACAATGGTTCATTTAGTGACCATTCAAAGTTATAATAGCATTGAAAAAAGTGACCTATGACCATTTTTCACATTTATGACCTTTGCAGAATCCCCATGGTCATGTGATTTACATTCAGATGCTTGATAGCTGCAATGTCCTGGGATGATGTGATCACCTTGTGCGACCTTCTGACAAGAAAGTCAATGGGGAAGCCATATTCACTTAACAACTATATGACTAACTTAACAACTGAAGTGATTCAATTAATAAATGTGACAAGAAAAGTCAAAAATGAGGCAAAACTCATTTAACAAATGTCCCATTTAACAACAATAATGTTGGGCTCAATTGTAGTCATAAGTTGAGGATTACCTGTATATGCATTTCAAACCCAGAATGTCTAGCTGTAAATGAAAATTAAGACTTAGGACTTCCAGGGTGGAGTCACACTGATGTGGAGCAGAAGAACAGGGCTGTGTTCTTTCCGCCCAGTTTTTCGTTCCAGGAGGGTTGCAAAGGCAGAGCTGGGTCTCGGAGGGACCAGCGCCAGAGAGGGGAAGCTCAGAGGATAACAGAGAGAGGTGCAATCCCCTGTTATAGTAGGAGAAACCTCTCAAATCCGGTGTGGGAGAGACTGGCCTTTATGGCCAGATCCGGAGGCATGACAGCCCTTTAAATGGAGAAGAAAGTGAGAAGAGGGAAACAGCTGAAAGTATCGGTGGATTTTGAGGAGTTGGAATGAAGTAGTGGTGTGATTCTCAAAAAGTGTGAACTTATAGCTTGATGGGTGAGTGAGTCTCCAAGGAGGAAAACAAAATGGCACTTTAGTGGTGGGAGCAGAATCTTAAGAAAACAGGGTTAACATTCAGAGAAGGAATGGAGGAAATGTACTGACAGCTTGAGCATGCTGGAGAATTACCACAGGCAGAAGGAACATGAGCTGAGATTGTGGTTAGACTGGGACTAAACATTGTGGACTGCAGAAAAGGAAAGAACAAGTTATAAGAAGCCTCTGCCTGGGAAGAAGACAGTGGAAATTTGATCTGGCAGGGGAAGCGCTAAATAGATAGAAGGCAACATCCTGGACTTTAAGGGAGGAGAAGCTGATGCAACAGTAAAAACAAGGAAAAAGAACTTTCTAAGTTTCCGGAAATCTCTGCAATCTAAGTAACCTGGTATAAGTATATAAAATCCTGTATAGATATTATTTACTGTTAATTTAAAACTAGAATTGGAACTTTACATAGCATACCTTAAAGATCTTCATATTTTATACTCTGTGACATATATATTCTCATATATGCTTTCGTAGATTTCACGGGTGTAGGTATGCTGGCATTGCTTGCTTCGGGTATTTTCCCGTGTATAAGGCATGGAAATGTTATTGCAACATTTCGACAAGATCTCACTTGTCATCGTCGTAGGTCTTGGTGAGCAGAAAGGTTTCCTCCCTGTAGAGGTAAGATATTTGCTTTCGTAGATTTTCACGGATGTAGGTATGCTGGCATTGCTTGCTTCGGGTATTTTCCCGTGTATAAGGCATGGAAATGTTATTGCAACGTTTCGACAAGATCACACTTGTCATCGTCAGACCAAAGCCTGACGATGACAAATGAGATCTTGTCGAAACGTTGCAATAACATTTCCATGCCTTATACACGGGAAAATACCTGAAGCAAGCAATGCCAGCATATACATACCTGTTATTATTAGGCCCCAATTAAGGGAGGAGACATACTGTTTCCCTTACTGCCTATCGGCTCATCACTAGAGACCATCCAGACAGCAAGCCAAGAATTACGTTGTATAATATTTTTAGATATGTGTGTTAGTTTTATGAGCTGATCAATAAATTAAATTAGAGAGAGACCAGATGGATCTATTTCGAGCTTATTAGCTCTCATCAGCTGGCCATACCCCTTACTGGGATTCGAACCTGTAAACAATTGCAAAGTTTTTTGGGATTTGCCAATTTTTACCGCCAGTTTATCCCGTCATTTGCGAGTATTGCTCTGCCTATCACGAACCTGTTAAAGACGAAGGGTGATGACAAGCCGCGGCCGAGTAAACCTTTGAACTGGACTATGGAATGCCAGGCAGCTTTCAAAAAACTTAAATGTCTATTTGCTGCAGAACCAATTTTAAAGCACCCTGACATAGAAACACCTTTCATCGTCCAAGCCGATGCCAGTAATGTAGCTGTTGGCATGGTTTTATTGCAATACAACTCTGACGGGGATTTGCAATCCTGCGCTTACACCTCTCGTAAACTCTCCGACACTGAAAGAAAATGGGCTGTTTGGAAAAAGGAAGCATTTGCTGTGCATTGGGCACTTATGACCTGGCGCCATTTTTTGGAGGGGGTGATTCACCCATTTGAATTATGGACTGATCATAAGAATTTGGAAGCCTTGCAAATGCCCCACAAGCTCTCTCCAAAGCAGGTCCGTTGGTCTCAACACTTCAGTCATTTTAATTTTACCCTCAAGTATATTCCGGGAGGGAAGAACTTTATGGCTTTGTCGTGGCTTCCCCAATATAATAGCTCAAAGTTGACTGCCGTACACCCCGTAATTCCTGTGTGTAACCTGGCTGCTCCTGTTGTAACTAGGAGCCATTCGATACTACAGGCTGAGACCCCCCCCCCCCCCCGAATTGGTTTCTAAGATTATGGAAGAACTTCAATCTGATGAATGGTTTGAAAGAAAGAGAAAGAGAAAGAAAGAAAGAATTTATGACCACAATTGAGCCTAAAAGTTTGGTTGCTAACCAAGACCATTGTTAAGTGAGTTTCACATTTTCCAAGTTGGCCACGCCCACCCAGTCACATGACTGCTGAGCCACTCCCACAAAACAGGTCACACCTTCCGGCTCTCAAAAGAAATTTCAATCATGGTATTATTGATATTTGGCTCTGTTGACTAATGAGTTTGCCCACCACTGGTATAGGTAATTGTTTCACAACAACCTGTTATTATTAGGCCCCAATTAAGGGAGGAGACCCAATAAGGGGAACTGGCTTGGCTTAAGTGCTAGGTAGGTAGGTTGAGGGATAAAGAGAGAAGGAGAGCTACAGTAGGTAGGTAGGTATAGAGAGGGAGAGGGAGAAGTACGGTAGGTAGGTAGGTAGGTAGGTAGGTAGGTAGGTAGGTAGGTAGGTAGGTAGGTAGAGGGATATATATAGAGAGGGAGAAATACAGTAGGTAGTAGGTAAGTGGGTAGGTAGGTAGGTAGGTAGGTAGGCAGGCAGGCAGAGGGATAGAGAGAGAGGGAGAAATACAGTAGGTAGGTAGGTAGGTAGGTAGGTAGGTAGGTAGGTAGGTAGGCAGGCAGGCAGGCAGGCAGGCAGGCAGGCAGAGGGATAGATAGGGAGAGGGAGAAATACTGTAGGTAGATGGGTAGGTAGAGGGATAGAGAGGGAGAGGGAGAAATACAGTAGGTAGGTAGGTAGGTAGGTAGGTAGGTAGAGGGATAGAGAGAGAGGGAGAAGTACAGTAGGTAGGTAGGTAGGTAGGTAGGTAGGTAGGTAGGTAGGTAGGTAGGTAGAGGGATAGAGAGGGAGAGGGAGAAATACAGTAGGTAGGTAGGTAGAGGGATAGAGGGAGAAATATAGTAGGTAGGTAGGTTTAACCAGACTGGGCCACAGCAACGCATAGCCGGGTACAGCTAGTATTGAAATAAATTTAGAAAATGGTTTGAATAAATAATTAAGAAGCAAATAGACATAAAACCAGAATTATTTTTATTGGGAATATTTACAGGGAAGTATGATAAAAAAACAGTATCTAATTTTACATATCACAATGGCAACGAGAATTTTGTATGCGCAAAAATGGAAGAATAATATCATTCCATCAGAGGAAGAGGTGATAAGGAAAGTCTTCGAGTGTGCAGAGATGGATAGACTCACAAAAGAGATCAAAGATAAAGGAGAAACAGATTATTATATGGTATGGAATAAATGGTATAAATGGTTAGAGGACAGGTGAAAAGCTTAAGGAAAGATTAAATGAAGAAGACATAGGTGTTAGAAATCTATATAAATAAAAATGTAACTATGAGTTTGTTCAAAACCGCTAATCTCCAAAAGTACTGCACCGATTGCTTCCAAATTTTCACACAATGTTCCTTTCAAATACAGCACCAATGATATATATATAGATTGTATAGATGTCACACATGTGCCAGGTACATGCAGCGGAAATGTAAAAAATTGTTTAAAAGGTAGGTAGATGGATAGAGAGAGAGCAGTGGGCCACAGATATTATGTCATCCTTCATGACATAAAATACTGAGGGAGAAATACAGTAGGTAGGTAGGTAGGTGGATAGAGAGAGGGAGAAATACAGTAGGTAGGTAGGTAGGTAGGTAGGTAGGTAGGTAGGTAGGTAGAGGGATAGAGAGAGAGGGAGAAATACAGTAGGTAGCTAGGTAGCTAGGTAGAGGGAGAGAGGAAGAAATACAGTAGGTAGGTATGTTGGGGGTTATACGGTGGTTGTGTGTACGTGTTTTTGTGTGCAAGTATAGATCTACACACAGATTGGTTGGCCATTTAACCAGATTGGGCCACAGCAACGCATGGCCAGGAATGGCTAGTGTGTAATAAATATGTATAAATGGAAATGACATACAGCGAATAACTAACTCAAGAAATGAATATATATGTATGAATAAAAACTCTGGAATTATATGTATAGACAATGACATATTGGAGTAGGGGGGAATGCACATATAATGGATATATACTGATATGGAAATGTTGTATAGAAGGAAACTGTAAAAGTTTTTTTTTTCTTTTAAAAAAGTATGTAATAATTTTTTAAAAAAACAAATCTATATGTCTGTATTCTTTGAAATGTTTTGAATTCCTTTTTAAGCCGAGAATATTTACATTGCAACATTTAGACAAAATATATTGCAATTCACAAAGATATCAGCATTTTTCCTAGAGTTTTATGCTAAGTATACTGAAATCATATGCTGATTATTGGAGACACATAGGCACTGTTGCTTAAAAAAACTGTAAAAAAGAAAAGGGCTTCCCTTAACACAGGGGTCCCCAACCTTTTTTGCACCAGGGACCGGTTTCATTTTAAAGAAAATTCTGCGGACCGGCTGGCCTAGAGGAGGAGGGGGGAGGGGGAACATGTGCACATGGGGGGGGGGAGTCGGCTCACTTGGCCCTCTAGGGCCTCCAATGGCGCGAACGGCCGCGCCTGCGCATGTGCACGCGGGGCGGGGGAGTCGGCTCACTTGGCCCTCTAGGGCAGTGGTGGGCAAACTTATTAGTCAATAGAGCCAAATATCAGCAGTACCACTACTGAAATTTCTTTGCAGAGCCAAAAGGTGTGGCCTATTTTGTGGGAGTGGCTGAGTGTTCATGTGACCCGGTGGGCATGGCCAACTTGGAAAATGAGGTGTGTCTGTCATTCTCTCCCTCCCCTCCCCCCAGGGAAGCAGCAGAGGGACTGGCATGTTGGCTGGGGAGGTTACGGCTGCCTCATCCCGCAGCGAGCGAGCGGGCGGGCGGAGGACCCGAGCCTAGGGCTACCTTAAGCGCTGCCGAGGCCGTCCGGGCGCCACACGGGACTGGAAGGAAGGTGGGCATGCGGCACCCGGATGGCCTTGGCGGCGCTTAAGGTAAACGCAGCTCGGGTCCTCCGCCCGCCCGCTCGCTGTGGGATGAGGCAGCCGTAACCTCCTCAGCTGACATGCCGGCCCCTCTGGGTAGCCCCGGAAAGTGCGCCGTGGTGGCCGTCAGAAGGAGCTGGTGGAGGTGCGCTCGGCCATCCTCTGCCCAGGGGGCTGTTCCCTCCTCCTCCTCTCCAGCCCTGCGGCCCGGTTCCTATCAAGCGGTTCCTATCAAGACCGGGGGTTGCCTTAACAGCCATGTCAATAATTCTTCCCACTTTGAAAGTTCGAGTTGATTTAACACTGGCAGATACCCAAGCAAGTCTAAATTATTTTCTTGTTCTTGTTAGCTGAGTTTATACAGTATTAATAGCTGAATGTGTGCTACATTGAATCTTACAATGAGGTCTGTTGTTCAGCTAGATGGAAATGTTTATTCAGGTAAATGTTTTAAGTGCTTTTTAAGCCTCCGTACTATATCTTAGATATCTCTTTCTTTATTCATATATTCAGATACTCAGAATTTGTAATTCATTTATAGCACCAAGATTAGATGCTATTAAGTTCTGTGTACCAGACTGTAATGACTATTTCATCTGAAGGCAGTGTGACTGCAGAGGATAGAAGCTTCCAGCACTGTTTCAGCCAAGTATATCTGAATGCAAGGAATCTGTAATACCTTTTTCCATTGATGCCTTCATGGGTATTCCAATTCTTGTTTTTACACCAGTTAATTTTATTTAGCTTATTTCCTGACATATTCTTTGACTGCTCTTCTCCAGAATCCAAAAATGTCCAATAATTGCATCGCTCTAAACTTAATATTTCTCTTTGAAATGCAGGGTATTAGCATCATTCATGATCGGTCTGTAGAGTTGCCTACTGCTTAAGGAATTAGGAACTGCCTAGAGGTCAAGTAGAAAAAGCCTCTAATTTGTAGCCTTGAGGGTTTTTTCTACCCAACGCTGGAGTTAGGGGGTTCAGGTTCATGAAATTATGTTCATTAATGTGCACGTGGTAATAGATACCTCCCTGTAAACATTCTCTCATTTCTGCTCTCTTAAATGCCCTCAGTTCCAGAAAATACTTGCCAGACTTTGGAGCAAAGAAACCTCGGTTCTTCTCTCTTAAGACGCGGTCCTTGGGAGATTGCCTGTTTTTCATGTCTGGAGCCGAAAATAGAGATATTTCCTTCCGTTTTGACTTCAAAGTGGTTACCCGCCCCATTCCACTGCATATTTAAAGGTAGCCGCCTAAGAAAGGCTCTCAAGAAAGTGGCAGACATAGAAGTGTTAGAAAGGCTGGAGGGAGGGGGGAGTTCGACTCGGCTCCTATTCTTTCAAGGGCCGCAATGGCTGCAGGAAGGTACGAACTTTTCTCTTGACCTTTCCTTGCGTTCCCTTCCTAAAGCGAATGCTCGAGAGGCGTGTGATGAACGTGCCGCTTTTGGGCCGTCCCTTCATTTTAATCTGAAGCAGCACTGAAGAGGCAGAGAAGTTAGTATGAAAGGTGGCGGAAGTTAGTATGGAAGGTTCAGAAGGTCCATGCCGGGGAGGAGCAGAATGGCTGGCCATTGTGCTTGTAAAAGGAAACACCGTTGAGTTATGTGAGAGAGGCATGCGCCTCTCTCACAGGCGCGCGCCTCTCTCACAGGCGCACGCCTCTCTAGTGCCCCCAGGGGGGCTGCGGAGAGCTGAGCTCTCTGAGGCGGACTGTACGCAGGAGCGGGAAGTGAGTCCTTGGGTAAAAGTCGTGCGCGAGGCTGATTGAGCTCAGGAGCAAGTGCTGCGCCTCTCTCATGGGAAGGCGGAGTCGTGGCTGCCGTGGACTAGAGCCTTTGCAGAAGCCAGGTAAAGCAAAAAGGCGATGGCGGCGGTGAGGTGGGGGAATATGTTTTATTTTTCCCCCTGGTTGAGCTGGAATATAACCCTGAAGGCGTGAGAGAGCTGCCTTACCTCCCCCCCAAGGAAGTTTGGCCATCCTCCCTGGAGCTGAAATGCTTTTATCTATTGTACAAGTCAGGGCCGGGAGCTGGAGGGGAAGACTTTACCCTCGAAAGTGCCAGTTATCCTAAGAAAACTAGAGTTATGTGCGAGTTTTGGATAGAAGAAAAATTTATATCAAACCATCTCTCTCACAGAGAGGATCGGGGCGGCATACAAATAAAATATTAAAACGTAAAAACAGTTTAAAACTTTAAGAAAGAGACAAGGATGATTGCAAATCAATGCAGGGGAGAGCGTTCAGGGGACTAACTAAATGTAAGTAACGTATGGAATGGTAGTGTAAGTAATGTATGGAAGCCATTCATTTTTGCTTCTCAATTCCAAATCATTCTGAGATCAAGTGATAGCGTAAAATTTGTTCTGTGTATACTTGCCAGAGTGGGCAACCCTCTAATAAGAGATGGATCATGTTTTTTGGTAGGGTAGAAGTGGGTGGGGGGCAGATAGACAACTTCCTGATGTTCCCTTCCTCAGAATGCTGTGAACTCTGGGCTTCATAGTTTCAGCTGCTGCTGCTGCTGCTGCTGTGTTGGATTGAGGTGCATTTCCCTTGCTCTTATAGACATGGCAGATGGAAATCTTTAATTCAGCAAACCTGCCTACTGGTGAGTGCTACTTATCAGGCTCTGGGGCTTTGAACCAACGTGCTGTAAACTTCTCCCTGTCTTAAGTTATTTAAATGTCTTCTAAAAATATTTTTAAGAAAAAAAATCAGGTTTTGGAAGGAGAATCCTTGAGTTAGAAAATACTACATTTACATTTCTGTAGAATGTAACTAAAGGACATTGCATTGTTTTGTTTTTTGAGGACTGGGGTCTTCTAAAATTTATAGTAGCATATCTTTCTTTTAGAATTGAACTATTGGCATAGTTTCTAAACTGGCATACTTTTTTTTTTTTTGACAAAAGACTTTTATTGGTTTTACAAATTATAGTAGGGGAAAGGGTGTAGAGGGTATATTGTATACATTTTAGAGCTTCCATGTCAGAAATGGTGGTTACATCCGGGTCCTCATACATCATATTGTTAAGTGAATAGTGGCAAGAGATAGATATATATCACATTTTAAAATTCATACATTCAATCTTTTTTGCAATAACATCCGTTTCAGGAATTACAGTAATTCAAAATTAATTATTTTTGAGATCTGAGTCTCTTTGCTATTATATCTTCTTCCTCCCTCCCCCCAGTGGGCAGCGCCGTGGCTTCTCCCATTCCTTCTTCTTCATCTCCCAGGATTGAGGAGTGTTTTTTAAGAAAGGCCTCCGCCTCTTCTGTTGTTTTAATTCTAATCCTGCCTCCATCCCAGAATACCAACATTCCTTCAGGCATTAACCATTTGAACCAGATTCCATTTTTATATAATTTTTTTGACAAGAAGGAATATTTCCTTCTCGCTTCTCTAATTTTTTTGGGAATCTGCTTCAATATGAAAATGTCTTTTTGTTCATACTTCAAAGGCCTCTCCCGTTGCACCCTCAGTATCTCGTCCCTTGTGGACCTTCTTAAAAATTTAATATGAATCTCTCTGGGTACTAGCATATGCAGAGTTAATTCTGTAAATTAAATCTATCTCCCCCCAAAGGTATTCTTTATTTTTTTTAATATAATCTGCTAAAATCTCACTCATCAAATCTCTAAGATTTTCCCCTTCTCTCTCAGGGATGTTCTGAAACCTAAGGAAGAAAGACATTCTTTCAAATTCAAACTTAGACATATGTCTAGAAAATTCTGCTGATTCTTTTTTTTTCTTTTGAAAAAGTTTTATTGGTTTTAACAATTTATGTTAGGAAAAGGGGTAAATAAGGTAATGAATAATATTTGGAGCTTCCACATCGGATCTGATGACCGCCTCCGAGTCTTCATACATATTCAATTAAAAAGAAATTATCAAGGGGAAGGGGTACATACATTTTAAAATCATAAGTTTTCATATTATTTTATACATTCAATTACTTTGTACTATTGACGTCCGTACAGGAATTACTAAAAAAAAATAACAAATTATTTTTGCGATCTGAGCCTCTTTGCTATAGTCTCTTCCTCCTCCCCCCCCCACCAGGCGGACCCGTGGCTCCTCCCGTTCCCATCTCATCGGCATCCAGGATTGAGGATTTTTTTTTAAAAAAATCATGCGCCTCTTCAACTGTTTTAATTCTAACTCTTCCTCCCTCCCAGAATACCAGCATCCCTTCTGGCATCAACCACTTGAACCACACCCCCTTTTTGAATAATTTTTTAGTTAAGAAGGAATAATTCCTTCTTATATCTCTTATTTTCTTTGGGATCTGCTTCAATATGGCCACCTCGTTTTGCTGATACATCAAAGGGCCCCCTCTCTGCGCTCTCAGTATCTCCTCTCTCGTTGACCTTCTTAAAAATTTAATACGTATCTCTCTGGGTACCTCATTTATTCTGGCAAATGCTGAGTTAATTCTATAAATCAAATCAATGTCCCCCCAAATAAATTCCTTATCTTTCTTAATATAATCCGCTAACATAGTAGCCATCAGCTCTCTCAGATTCTCATTGGGTAATTCAGGAACATTCTGGAATCTTTTAAAAAAAGACATGCGTTCAAAATCAATTTTAGACATTTGACCAGTAATATCTGTAAGTTCTTTCTTAAAGTCTTTTATCTCTTCCTTCACCTCAACCACCCCTCCTTCCAGCCCCACAATTTTTTGTTTATTATTTGTTATTTCTCTTTGCGCCTCCAGCAATTCCAGTCTTGTGCTTAAATTGTCTTTCTGGATTTGTTGCATTTCATTCATTATTCTTTGAAACATCTCCTCTACGTTTAATGGCTGAGGGCTTGGTGACTTAGGATCCTCTACCTCTGTTTCCTTCTGTAACATTGCTGAAATCTTTGGTTGTGAGGATGGGCTGGGTCTTGTAGATGCTGGAGCAGAACTTGGTTTCCCAGATGGAGGTTTCCTCGATGCCATAATTAAAGTTTTTGGTATTAATGCGTAGAGAGGAAGAAAGGGGGGAAATGGTGCTGTTGGGCGGACAGTCTGTGAAGTCCGAGACAAAAGCAGCTGGAGTTCAAATTGAGTTTACAATGTCCAGAGAGAGAAAAGAAAAAAAAAAAGAAAAATTTTCCAAGCAAAACAGAAAGTTTCACAAAAGGAGAAGACACCAAAAGACACCAGAGCAGGTCCTTTTCTTATATATTTTAAAATTAGTCTAGATCTGTTAAAATAGAGGAATGCTTATTTTCAAAAGTTCCATCCTGAGAACAAAGAGAACGCCATCTTCCGCCTTGCCGGCAGGGTAGCAAAAGAGAAAGTAGAAACAGTCAGTTTAAAATGTAGCAAGGCTCCGGATACATTGTTTAACAGCAAATCCCTTAGTTAAGGAGAAACTTCCTTTTTCAATAAATCCGACGGAAGTCACTTTCACTTTCTTCGCAGCGCGGGACTCTTTATGCAATGCTGCTTTGTTCCAGGGGGGTTGTTCCCAACTCCCCCCTATCTTCTCTTTCCATCAGATTGAATGTAAAAAAAAGTCCAAATAAGGCACATACCATTATTTTTATAATCCGAAGCCTCGGCGCAGCCATACAGCCCGGAGTTTCAGCTCCTTCTTACATCCTCCATGTTCCGGCGTCTTCAGCGAAGGGGAAACTCCCCCTGCGAAAGTTCCCCAGCCCCTAGGGCGAAGCAGGAGCGCCCCCCCCAACCGCCGTCAAGATGGGGGCCCTCTCCGCAAGCCGCCCGTGCAGAGGGGGGGATTTTAAACCTCCCCCCCCACGCCCAAGGCAACACAGCGGCGGACGCGAAGATCCGCGTCCGTCCCCGTCCGAAGCCGGAAACGATCTCCTCTGCTGATTCTTTTTGAAGTTCCTTTATCTCTCCTTTCATCTCAGCTGTCCCCTCCTTCAACTCTCCAATTTCTTGATCGTGGGTTGTTATAGATCTTTGTGTTCCCAACAATTCTATTCTTATGTTCATAAGGTCTTTCCGCATTTCTTGTATTTCTTTCATTATATCATGTAGCGTTGGTTCTTGAATATCCTCTCCAGCCGCCTCTTTTTGTAACATTGTTGTGATTTTCCCTTGCTGTAAAACCCGGCTGGCTCTGGCAGACGATGGAGCAGAAAAAGACTTTGCAGCTGGTGGGTTTTTTGGAGGCATTTGTGATTTGTAGTTTTAAAGTTTTGCAATAAAAATGGGGTCAAGGAGTAAGCAGTCAGTGAAATCCGAGATATCGGAAATAAACTTAATCAATTTTTTAGTCTTGTTCTTTTTTAATATCCAGAAAGTTAATTGTCCTGTAAATCCGTAATAAAAAAGAAGAGTCCACGTATTGGGAAGGACACCAAGGGCTTCTTGAGAAGGCTTAGAAATAAAATTTCCCTTGATTTTTAACAAGTTGGAGGAATGCAGTCCTGAGTCAGTAAAAGTAAAAGGAACAAAGAAAACGCCATTTTGCCGCCTCAGCACAGGAAAGGAGAAGAAAGTAAAAGTTTCCGTTTTTTAACGAGATTCAGATACAATGTTGCTAGCTGTAAATTCACTAGTTGAAACAAAGTTTCATTCAGATGGTTATAAACGGATGGTATTAATCCTCAATCTCCAAAATCTGGAGAACATTTTAAGCAGCCGCTTTTTACAAGGGGGGGTTTCTGCAATTAAACTCCCCCCTCTATTTTTCTTTCTGTAAAAGATTGAATGAAAATAAGCTCAAAACTCACAATCCACATTTTTTTTAAAGGAAGTCCCCGGCGTATTTCTCCAAGTCCGGCATTTCAGCCCAACTCTTTTATTTCTGTGGTTTCCCAGCTGGCGTTGGTGAGGGGGATACCCCCCTCACTTTCAGCTCTTCGGTTCCTAGAGCAAAGTGGGAAAAGGCA
Source organism: Rhabdophis nuchalis (assembly GCA_039707465.1). Taxonomy (NCBI): domain Eukaryota; kingdom Metazoa; phylum Chordata; class Lepidosauria; order Squamata; family Natricidae; genus Rhabdophis; species Rhabdophis nuchalis. The sequence continues at coordinate 70,610,000 of CM077648.1, forward strand.
CCCCGCCGATCGCCATCAATACGGGAGCCCCCACAGCCGCTCATGCGGCAGAGAGTTAACACAAACTCTCTGAGCCCCCCGGGGGGGCTAGCCAAAGAAGCAAGCGGCAGACGCGCCTGAAAACGCGTCTGTCACCTTCGGAAGCTGGAAGTCAAGTGGAAACTGGCATACTTTTAAACGCTTTAGTTTTATATGGTTTTAGTAGGGATTTTAACAGGTTTTAGACAGGCTATTCATTATTTAATGTATTTTAATAGGTTTTTTATTGCTTTCTATGTTTTTATAGGTGATTTTACTGCTGCCTGTACACCGCCCTGAGTCCCGGAAGGGAGAAGGGCGGTATAGAAATTTAAATATTAAATTAAATTAAATTAAATTATTATTTAATTTTTGTGTAAGAGTGCTTTCTTCTGCATAGTTTATGTTGAATGAATATAGGTGACATTTACCCTGTTATATATCTAAATGCTTTAAATCAAATTACTTTTTAATCCAATTACATGCCTAATAAGTGTTCATTCATCAGTGAATGAATTGATGTAAGCTCCTTCAGGGGAGAGAGAGAGAGAGGTGTCACAAATTAGTGTTACTGCTATTCTAAAGAACAGAAAAGTAAAATATCATTTTCTTTATTTCTTTTCTTTCAATTAATAATTTAGTAATTAGTAATAAACAATTAAATGCAAACATAACTGTGGCTAGAAAAACTCATTAATGTAACTAGGTATGATTAATTTCATTGCATTCAATAACATTTAAATATTCCAAGTATAAAATCAGTAAATAACTCCAAATCTATTGAAATAGTTACTGGTAACAGAATTTTGACCAGGAGCCAAGAACTGAATTCCAATATTGCCATTTTGCTTGTCATTCAAATTAAAAAAGCACAATATTGTAAGATTTCTCTCTTTGTGTCTGTGAATATTCATAACAAGTATAAATTTATAAAATCAGATTTTAAAACAATACAAAAATTTGTAGCTACGTATGCAGAAATAGTATTGGCAAACATCCTCATTTGATAAATAGTACACCCCTGTATTACAATATGTATTTATTTGAAAATAAGCACAGTCTTACTGAATGAGATTTAATTCTCAGCAGTACCTATTGGAAGAGGGTAACAGCAAATAATATCTATATTGTTTTCAAAACACATATAGACATATTAAATTAAGTCAAGCTCAACTCTAAAATGATCTTATTAGAAGTGAATAAAAAGTATTCACTTCTAATTAAGTGATATCAGTTTACTGTTTCCAATTCAGAGGATCAAATAAACTTTTTTTAAAATGTCATTTTTAAGGAAACAAATAATTATGTAAATAGATAATCCTAAAAATGTCCAATCAGAAATAGGACATTAAAATAATGCCATTGCACTACAGCTTAAATTAATGTAACATTTTTAGAAGGCTCGAGGAAGCTTTTTGAGTTATGCATTTCAAAGAAAAATAGTTCAAATGAGTATATAATTAGCATTTATTTTACTTAAGTGGGTCTCCCAAAGAAGAGTTTCAAACATGACTAGGCAAAGCATTTAATATTCTGAACTGTGTCTGCATTATTAAAAGAGGGTGTGTCTAACAATGAAAAGATGAGTGGAGCCAAAAGAGAGTGGTTTTGAAACCAATGAAAAAGTACTTTGCTAATCAGTTGTTCTGAAAAGTATGTCACACATTCTCCTTTTTCTGTGCTAAGTTTGCACTGAAAAACACACATTACATTAGCAGCTTCTATTATTTATTGTAAAATATTCTAAGTCAAAATATTTCCAAAATATGTAGCTCAGCCCTCATTATGTATCAGTGTCATCACTATTATCCCTATCATCATTAAGTTTGTGTTAGCCATACTTTGATTTTATTATTATTACTTAGTTTAATTTTATATAAGGTAGTTTTACCTTCATTTGCCCATTGGTTGATTTTGTTCTCATTCACTTTTATTTTCAGTCCATATGGCCTTGGCTTTAAAACAGTGTTTCTTTATGATTGAGAACTGCAGCTATATGTGCTTGACAGTTGTAGGTTCCAGAATTTGCCTGAATGAAGTCAAGTAACAAGACCATCCCTCATAGTCAATTTAGGTGTCCTCCTGGATACCCGGCTGTCCATGGAAGATCAAGTGACAGCCGTGGCCACGACCTTCCCCCCGATATTAAAACGACTACGGACCTCCGCTCCTTCCGTCTGAAATTAAAAACACACTTTTTCCGCTTGGCCGGCCTAGGCTAGTCTCTCTTTCTATGGGGTTTTAAATTTATTTATAGCTGTTGGGTATTTTAGTTTAACGGGTTTTAGCACAGGAATAGATTTAATCTGTTTTTATATTATGTATTTATATTTCTATATTTATTGTTTTTACTTTCCCTGTGCACCGCCCCGAGTCCCTGTGGCGAGAGGGAGCGGTTCTACAAATTAAATTTGAATGAATGAATGAATGAATAGTCAGAAAGAAGTATAAAGCACTAACCCTTTTTGAATGCTGGTAAATGCGGGGTTTGTTTCAAAAGCTATATTTAGCACTGTCTAGCATTCTTTTCATAGTGGGTGAGTGTGCTCAGATCATGAATTTTGAAAGCCAACTATGTGGTTGTGATGCTGCTACCACAGCAATTTGATGCCCAGTTGTTTTTAGGTGCAAATCAATCCTGTGCTTTCCATGTTAAACGACAGAAACCAATATAATTCTGCATTAAGCAGCAATATTCCCATGAACAATGCAGAGTATTGTGAGGCAACATTGTGACTTTTCCCAAGTGTTTTGCTTCTTGAATATGTGACCAAAAGCATATTAGGGGAGTTTTGAAAATTGGTTAGATGGGCAGTAGTTTAGAAGAGTACATACTAAATATTTAGGGAGATCTCAATCCCAATATACTTTCTGTAATGTATGGGCTAGTCTATGTGGAATATTGAATAGCTTTATTGACCCTAAAGTTTGGTTTGAAAAGTTTAATTTTAAAATAAAACTTATTTTAACAGAATTGCTTGAATACAACTACTATATGCTTGGTAAGTTTTCACTTTTTAGGCTAATTTAGTTGAAACAATTGCTCATCTCAGGGACACCACAAAGTCCCTGATTGATCCAAGGGAAGTTCTTCTAACTGGCGATAAACAGGCAGCCCCTAGGCTAACGAAGTTGGGATGGCTCCCAAAGTAAGGAAGTGAAAGGAGAAAGTGTGTCCATCTGGTGAGGTAATTTTTTTTACTTCAAGAAAGACTGTCCAAAGAATCCTTTTTTTAAGCTAAATTAAATCCTTAAGTAAAAGAATCAAGTGGCAAAATTAACCTGTATTGGATTGCTTTGGAAAGTGATTTTTTCTGTAACTATACTTTGTAGATTGAAATGCTCGCAGCATTGTTTTTTTTCTTCTCCTCTTAAAGTGAACGGATCAAATCTTCTGTTTTTTGTTACTTTATTTTTTGACTTATGAATTAAAACCTTCTTTATTTTGACAAAGGTTTTAACATTGCTTCTTACTACTTGTTATTAAACTACATTTAAGAACTTCATTTCCTTTAAGCCTTAGAAAAACAGCAAAGAGTGAAAGGAAGCAACACTGCCACTCAGAGGCTAGAGGCTGGAGTTTTTGAAACAATGTACTTTCACTTTTTTTTCTGTTTGATCTCATTGACTTTGTAACTGAAAGGTCTGTAATTTGTTTACAGAAACTGATAAAGAGCTAAGGGGACAAATTGTTTACACAGGTGCTCTTTGACAATTATTCTGGCAACAATTCTGGAGTGAGAGAGAAAGGGGGGAAAATAGACCCCCCTTTTTTGAGACTAACTCAAAATAAAAATCCAAAAGCTAGAGTGGCAGTGGCTATTAGTTTTCCTTTTTTCTTTTCTCTCTCTTTGGAAATAGGGATCAATACTCAGAAGAGGAAACTTTACAATTCATTTCATTTCATTTCATTTTATTATATTTATATCCCGCCCTTCTCCACAGAGGACCCAGGGCGGCGCACAGGAAATTTAAAAAACATACACAATAGAAGATAGACAAATAATTTAAAATATATATTAAATAATCCCCAATCCTGTGCTAAAAACCAATTATTAAAAACCCAATTTAAAACTTTTCTAAAAGTCCCCATGGGAGGTTAGGCTAGGCCGGCTTGATGGAAAAAATATGTCTTTAAACATTTGCGGAAGAGGCGGAGGTCGGTGATAGTCCGGAGTTCAGGGGGTAGGTCGTTCCAAAGGGCAGGGCCCGCCACAGAGAAGGCTCTTCCCCTGGGTGTCGCCAGTCGGCATTGTCCGGCCGACGGCACCCTGAGAAGGCCCTCTCTGTGGGAGCGGATCGGTCTAAGGGATGTATGGGGCAGGAGACGGTCTCGCATATAACTAGGCCCCGAGCCATGGAGCGCTTTAAAGATGGTCGTCAGAACCTTGAAGCGCACCCGAAAGACCACAGGAAGCCAATGCAGCTCGCGCAGGATTGGTGTTATATGGGAGCTTCTGGTGGCTCCCGTAATTACCCGCGCGGCTGCGTTTTGGACTAGCTGTAGCTTTCGAGTGCACCTCAAGGGAAGCCCCATGTAGAGAGCATTACAGTAGTCGAGACGGGACGTCACGAGAGCTTGAGTGACTGTGCAAAGGGCAGCCCGGTCCAGTAAGGGGCGCAATTGGCGTATCAGGCGTACCTGATGAAACGCCCCCCTGGCCACGGCCGTCACATGGTCCTCCAAGGACAGCCGGGAATCCAGGAGGACACCCAAATTGCGCGCCCTCTCCACGGGGGCCAGTGTTTCGCCCCCAATGGCCAGAGTTGGAGTAATCTGGCTGAACCGGGGTGCCGGAAACCACAGCCACTCAGTCTTGGCAGGGTTGAGCTTGAGTTTGTTACCACCCATCCAGATCCGTACGGCTTCCAAACACCGGGACAGCACTTCGGCGGCATCGTTGGGGTGGTCTGGGGTGGATATGTACAGCTGGGTGTCGTCAGCGTACAGATGGTACTCCACCCCAAAACCACGGATGATCTCACCCAGCGGCTTCATATATGTGTTAAACAGGAGGGGCGAGAGGACCGACCCCTGAGGAACCCCACATAAGAGGGGTCTCGAGGTCGACCTCTGCCCTCCCGTCAACACATATTGCGACCGACCAGAGAGGTAGGATGAGAACCACCGCAAAACGGTGCCTCCCAGCCCCAACCCCCCCAGTCGGTGCAATAGGATACCATGGTCGATGGTATCAAAAGCCGCCGAGAGGTCTAATAGGACTAGGATAGAGGAATACCCTCTATCCCGCGCCCTCCAGAGATCATCAACCAACGCGACCAATGCCGTCTCGGTACTGTGACCGGGTCGGAAGCCGGACTGGCGCGGGTCTAGATAATCAACTTCCTCCAGGTGTTGTGGAAACTGTTGGGCTACCACACTCTCAACAACCTTCACCAGAAAGTGAAGGTTGGAGACTGGACGATAGTTCTCTAATAAAGCTGGGTCCAGGGACGGCTTCTTGAGGAGGGGCCTCACTACCGCCTCTTTCAAGACGGCAGGCAAGGACCCCTCACTCAAAGATGCGTTGACAATGCCCTGGAGCCAGCCTCGTGTCGTCTCCCAGGATGCCAGTACAAGCCAGGAGGGACACGGGTCCAATAAACATGTGGTTGCTCTAAGTTTCCTTGACAGCCTGTCCATATCCTCGGTGGTAACAAAGTCAAACTCCTCCCAAGCAGGAACCTCAAGACTAGCCTCGGACAGTCCCACAGGACCACTGTCGATGGAGGGTAGCTCATTCCGAATCCGAGTGATTTTCTCCTGCAGATAAATCCCAAATTCCTCTGCTCGCCCTTGTAGAGGGGCTTCCCGCGGCCTCTGGTGAAGGAGGGAGCGGGTCACCCCAAACAGGGCGGCAGGGCGGTTATCTGCGGATGCAATTAGGGTGGCACAATACTCACGTTTGGCCACCCTTATCGCCACTAAGTAAGCCCTAATATGGGTTCTCACTAGTGTTCGGTCGGCTTCGGAGCGAGAGGATCTCCATCTGCTCTCTAGGCGTCTCTTGTGGTGTTTCATCCCCCGAAGCTCCTCAGTAAACCAGGGAGCCTGGGTGATTCGTCGCCGCAAGAGAGGCCGCAAGGGCGCGACTCGGTCCAAGGCCCCCGTGGCCGCACTTAACCATGCGGCCACTAGGTCCTCAGTCGAGTCGCGGGGCAGGATCACAGGAATTGGCCCAAGCTCCCTCTGGAACCTTTCCGGGTCCATTAGAAGCCTGGGGCGGAACCATCTAGGAGTGTCCGGTTCCGCCTCCCCGCGGTGAGGTGGAGCGATTGGAAAGTCCACAATTGCAAAACATATTGGCTGGAATCCAAAATTTACTGGAAAAAAATGGGAGAATTGAGAAGAAGTTGGAAAAACTAGAATCTTTTTCAGCAAAAGATGATGGGAATGGAGCCCCAAAAATGGAAAGGAAGAATGAAGATAAAGACAAGAAAATCGATGATTTTACTAATGGAGCAAATGTGGGTAAAAGTGGAAAAAGGGGAGTATGGAAAAGGGAATTTGATGAACTGGAGCTCTACCCAGATCCCAAGACACAGAAGAAGAAAAAAGAAAAATGATGGATTTAAGGAGAGGAATTTTATCAGAAGCACGATTGATAACCAAAGACAAGCTAATCTTAATAGCAGATGGAGGGCAACGAGACTACCACGGGACAGGACCTAGCTATCTGCGGGATCGCATTCGGCCCCATACATCCCTGCGGCCGATTCGCTCCCACAGAGAGGGAGATGGAGGGCAATGAGACTACCACGGCACGGGACCTAGCTATCTGCGGGATCACATTCTGCCCCATACATCCCTGCGGCCGATTCGCTCCCACAGAGAGGGACTTCTCCGGGTGCCATCCACTAGGCTATGCCAGCGGGCGACGCCCAGGGGAAGGGCCTTCTCTGTGGTGGGCCCGACCCTCTGGAAAGACCTTCCCCCCGAAATCAGAACAACCACGGACCTTCGCTCCTTCCGACAGAAACTAAAAACACACTTCTTCTGCTTGGCCGGCCTAGGGTAATTTAAATTGTTTTAAATTGTTTTAAGGGTTTTTAGGGATAGTTTTAGTTTTATAGGAGTTTTTAGCGCAGGGCCAGTTTAATTTGTTTTTAACTTTGTATTCCGTTATGGTTTTAATTGTATTTTTAATTCCCTGTGCCCCTCCTCTAGTCCCTTCGGGGAGAGAGAACGGGTTATAAATTAAAAATTATTATTATTATTATTATTATTATTATTATTATTATTATTATTATTATTATTATTATTATTACCTGAGAGATGCTACAAGCAACAAAGTGTGGAGAGAAGTCCATAAAAACCTTATTAAGGAAATAAATAGAAGATTAATACAACAAACGGCAAAAGAAAGAAGACTGTATTGTTATTAGAAAGACACAGGTTGATAATGAAAGTTGATAATAAAAAAACTAGTTAATTTTTTGTAATTAATAAGTAGTAATTTAGTAATTTTTAGATTGTTTTAGATTATTATGTTAAATAGATAATTGATAATGGTGACAAGGTATAAAAATGTGTTGGTTTGATGAGAGGAAGTTGGGAAATAAATATTAATGTTTTTTGTTAACAAATAATTAACTACAACAACAATAATGAAATGACAATGAATATAGTTTAATAAATATATATAGATACTGGCTTAGTAAAAGAAATATGGATATAAACTGTAAACAGTGATTTGGAAAAAAAATCTAGAAATTTTATTAAATAATTTTTATTCAGAAATTGCCATAAAAGGGTAATGTTATTGGGTTTGATGAGAGGAAGTTGGATATAAATAGTAAATGATTTCCTGTTAACAAATAGCCAATTATAACAATAATGAAATGATAAGGGATATTGTTTAATAATATATATATGCACTGGTTTTGGTAAAAGAAATTGGAACGACCTACCCCCCGACCTTCGCACTACCTCGGACCTCTGCCTCTTCCGCCAACGTCTTAAGACGTACTTATTCCAACAAGCCGGCCTAGGATAGCCCCCCGCTCCTGACTTTTTAAATATAAATTATAATTTGGTTACGGTTTTAATAATGGGTTTTAGCACGGGTTAATTAATTTAATATATTTTTAATTGATGTATATTGTATTTATGGTTTTATATAATGCCTGTGCACCGCCTTGGCTCCTAACAAGGAGAAGGGCGGGGTATAAATTATATATAAAATAATATAAAAAATTTGGATACAAATTTTAAACAGTGAGTTGGGGGGGGGAAAGGCTAAACTTTATTAATTAACCTTTATTTAGAATATGTCATGAAGGTGTGATGTTATTGGGGGATTTTTGAAATAGCTAATGATATTCAATGTCTGGTTGTGTTTTTAAGTATGAACTATTTCAGGCAAAAGTACGCTTAAATAATTGTAGTCAAAGGAGAATTGTGGTACACTGGTAGTAAGTTATATAAAGATTATTGATTTAAAATAAATAACCTAATATGAACTATAAGTAATGACTGTGGAAGAAATGCACAAAAGGTATCTGTAACGAATTGACACGCTTTCTACAAGATGTAATTAAGGATGATTCTTTTTTTGTGTTTTTCTTAGGTTAAAATTAAAAAAATGGTGAAAGGAGAACTCTACCAAATGTATTTTTTTGAAATGGTCCAAGAAGTAAATCTAAATCTTCCTTGGAGAGGAATCAACCCACAGAAGAGTCAATACACATTCTTTTCAAACCCCCATAATTCATGGTTCAGGATTGACATGGTATGGGTGGACCCAGAAATGGAGAAGGATGTAGAGGAGGTAGAAATAACATTGAACATGTGGGCAGACCATAGCCCATTAACAATCAAATGGAAAGGAGAAACAAAAAGGAAAAAGAGATGGATCATGAATCAGAGGGTTGTAAAAGAAAAGAACTATGTACAGTATGTGGAAAAAGAATTAGCGTTTTTTCTAAGGGAAAATTGGAATGAACAGACAACCATTCAAAACCTATGGCATACAACTAAAACCTATGTGTGAGGCATTACGATAGCATATACAATAAGAAGAAACAAAGATAAAAAGAAACGATATACAGAGCTCCAGGAGAAACTGGGGAAATTAGAATATAAACTCCAGAAAGAACCTCAAAAGAAGCAAAAGAAGAGAAAGAAATAATTAAACATAGATTAAATTTAATTACACAAGAAGAAGTAGCTCAGAAAATTAGATCAAGTAGGCAAAATTATTTTGAAAATGCCAATAAACCGGGGAGATGGCTAGCCTATAAACTAAAAAAAGAAAAAATAATAATACAGTAACTAGAGGATGAAGAAGGGTTGATAGAAGAAAAAAAAAGTATAGCAGTAAGATACTTTCAAACATTATACTGCTGAGATAAAATAGAAAAGGAGGATATTAAAAGATATCTTCAGAGGAGGAATCCAACCTACTGGACACAACAAAAGAAACATTAAATGAGAGAATAACGAGGTTAGAATTAAAAAGGGCACTCCAAAAACCAAAAATTTTTACAAAACTCTGGACCCAGATGGAATTCCAGCAGAATTTTATAAAGAATTGCAAAAATCATTAGAGAACATATTATTAGAAATGTATATTGGACTTCTTGTTCCTGTTCCTGGTGGCGACGGACGAGCCTTGGGGTTCGTCTGCCGTTTTGTTCTTTTTTCTGCCCCAAACGGGGTGGGGTGCCCCTTTTTTGGGGGGACCCTCCGTAGGACTGGCTTGCCTGGACTGGTTCTGCCCAGCGGCGGCTGGGGAACGGTCCTTGTCTTCGGTCTAGGTGGAAGAAGACATGCTGCGGGGGGCTTGGTTCCCTTCGCCAACGGAGGACAGTAACAACTAATTGATTTGGAGAGAATGGAACGTTCGGGCCGGATGGCTTTGCCGGGGCTTTGAATGCGAGGTGGAGAGTAAGTGACTTTAACTTTGTTGCTGGCGGCTTTGATTTAGAGAAACATGGAGGGGGGTGTTTGTTTGCTAAACCCCCCCTCGGATTTATAACAGCGACGCGCAGAAATGGCTCCTGGAATGCAGGGAGCGGATATTTTGCATCCGGACTTTTGCGGAACAAGTGAAAGTCTTTCGCAGCTTGTTTTCATACAATGTATCTAAGTCCGGCTTTATTGAAACAATTTTCTTTGCTATTTTCTCCGGCTGGCTGCCAGAGTGGGTGGTGGAAGATGGCTGCCCTTTGTTCCTGAATGACTATTTTTTATGGAAAATCACCAACATTCCTTTGTGACTTGGACTGCCTCCCTCTATTAACGGAGGATTTTCTGGATTAATTGATTCCTTCCCTGGAGTGCCTCTCTTTGTTTTAATAATTGATAGTGGAAAGTGTTTTGCTCTCTGGACATTATAACTTTTTTACAACTTCTCTGAACTTTTCTCCCTGGATTTGCTCCAGCGGCCGCACCCAAAAAACGCCATCTTAGTGGCACTGACTTAAACAGCTCACCATGGCTTCAAAAAAACAACCAGGAAATCCAGGATTGGAAGAAAGAATGACAGCTATGGAGACAGTGTTAAACTCCTTGGTGCTGGAAATCAGACAATTAAGAAAAGATCACTGCAGCTCTAAACTTGAACTTTTGGAGACACAGAAAAAATTAATGCAGAATACACAGAAGACCGAGGAGTTGGAAGTGGGGCTGGCTGGGGCAAAGGGAGAACTTAAAAATATTAATACTGAAATTGGAGATTTGTCTGGTCATATGTCTAGGATGGATTTTGAGAGGATGTCATATTTTTTAAGATTTCAGAATATTTCTGAGGAATCTGGTGAATGCCTTCCTGATCTCATGAGTACAATTTTAGCAGACTATTTACACAAACCTAAAGAGGAGATCAGGGGGGACATTGACCTAGTCTACAGAATAAATTCAGCATATGCCAGGATAAATGAAGTACCCAGAGAGATACATAGTAAATTTGTTAGAAGGTCGACTAGGGAGGGAATTTTGAAGGCTCAGAGGGAGGGTCCGTTAATTTACCAACAAAAGGAAATCGCTATCCTGAAGCAGATCCCAAAAAAGATTTGAGAGGTGAGGAGGAAGTATTCCTTCTTATCAAAAAAATTGTTTGAACACGGGATTTGGTTTAAGTGGACGATGCCAGAAGGGATGTTGGTGTTCTGGGAAGGAGGAAGAGTAAGGATTAAAACAGTTGCTGAGGCGGAAGCCTTTCTTAAAAAACACACCTCTATCCTGGGGGAAGATCCGGGAGGGGCAGAGGGGGCCACGGCCCCGCCCACTGGGGGCCAGGAAGGAGAACAAGAAGACACAATTGCTAAGAGACTTAGATCTAAAAAATGACTTTTATTTTTATTTTTATTAATACAGCATAATTTTTTTCTGGATGTTTGTACAACACTGCCAGCATAGAATTTAGAATTTATTGTATGCATTTTTTTTCCACCTTGTAGTATTATTGAAAAATGTATTACCAAGCCTTTGCAGACAATCTAGCATTTATCATAGAGGAACCCCTAGAAACTGGATTAAAACTATTACAAGATATAGACCAATTCGGTAAAGTGGCAGGGCTTAAAATAAATAAAGAGAAAACTAAAATATTAACTAAGAATCTAAGCAAAAGACAAAATGAAGAACTGGAGAAGAAACTGGGAATTTTGAGGGCCAAGAAAATTAAATATTTGGGAATATGGTTATCGGCAAAATGTATTATGATAAAAGAAGATAACTACAACAAATTGCTATGACCGATACAAAAAGATTTGGATAATTGGACTAAACTACAGATATCACTAATTGGCAGAATCTCAACAATTAAAATGAATGTACTACCCAAACTGCTTTATCTTTTTCAAACAATACTGATTAAATTAGGGAATTTTTTTTCCGAACAACTAAATAAAATGGTATCCAAATGTATCTGGTCAGGGGAAAAACTGCGTATTAAATACAAACTTCTACAAGATAGTAGAAACAAAGGGGGCTTTGGCCTTCCAGATCGGGAGCTTTATTATCAGGCGGCAGCCCTAACATGGCTAAAGGACTAGATTCAACCTAAAAATAAAAGAATCCTTATGCTAGAAGGCCACGATCTCCAACTAGGCTGGCACGGCTTCCTATGGGAGGGAAAGAATAAATCTCATTCCTACTTCCAGAGACATATAGTAAGGGATGCCCTGTTTAGGGTTTGGGGGGGGGGGGGGAACAAAAAACCACTACCTGAAAATCCCAATCTGATTATCAACGATGGAGGCAATGACACATCCAAATACAATAGATCTCAGTAAAATGGTAAGATATGCAGAGCTCTTAGTGTTCAATATAACCAATTTAATCTATTCACATTATTGCTGTTGTATAAAAATGTTTCCAGGATCTTAAACCATGGTTTAAATTAAATTAAAATTAAATTAAAATTTTAATCAACCATTGAGAGTAAAAGGAGAAAAATCAAATGGGAAGCGTGCAATTATAGTTCATATTTTCACATGATTAACATACAAATGCTCAAGCATTTTTCCTAAATTATACTATGGGTTAAAGTATAATCTGCATATAGTCTATCCCAAAAATATGTTTATTTTTTCTTTCCCCATTACAGCATGGTTAACATGCAGAACTTCACTTTTGTTTTCTTCTTCAGAATTAAAACACTCCATATGATCGGAAAAACATTTTATCACTTTGAAAAAGTAACCTAGAATAAAGCACAAGTATAGGGGCAGAAAAGTATGACATCTGTGTGTTTTAAAGTAATAGCTATGCTTTTTATTGCAATATTTTACTTTTGAACTAAGTTTTTAGAGCTCTTAATTGATGATCTATATCTGAACATCTTGATACTGTCCCACTGACCTGCGTCTTTTTGAAATGGAGCCAAAAGTTAGCAATTGTACATCTGGCTTCCAACGAAGTTCAACATCAGATGATGATTCTGGGTGCGCCTTAGAAGAATATGTCTGGGTTCCTCCAGGTCTTAGACCAGAACAGGTAAGGACAAATATTAATCAGCTTATGTTTCAACTGTATATTCAGAAAGTAATTTTGCACTTAGGTTACCTTGATCTTCATTTTTTTCATATAAATAGTGGCCAAAAAAAGCAATATCCTTAAAATCTGTTTTTATTATTTAGGCTTTCTATGGTAGCATTGTCATGATTAAAAATGATAAGTAAACTTTGAAGTAAGCTAAGAAGAAAACACAATCTTCCCTAGCAACCAATAACCAGCTAAGCAGGGATTAACACCATGCAAACAGTAAAGCAGAAAACAGTACCCTAATCAAAGAATTGTTATGGAGGAAACCATACCCCCATCAAAAGTGGGCAAACTATTGTATATAAACAGGGTGCAAACCCCATACTTAATTGGGTAATGAAACCAAACTCAGGACAAACCAAAATGTCAAGAGTGATTTGCTTCTTTGCTTTCAGCTTCACAACAAATGGGAAGCGTGTGGTTGGAATGTTGGGGAGGGAATGGAATAATGCTAAGACTCTATCTGTAGATTGTGAGACGCTGCCAGCCCAAGGTCATACAATGCAGGTGCTTGAACTATCCAGACTGTTCCCATAATAAAAGAAGCGGATTTAAGTTGAACACAGTGAACTGAGGAGTGATTGCTAAAGAGAAAAGCAAGTTAAGTATGTGGGATTCTATATGGGAAAACCAGAGCTGGTTTCACTTCTGTGCCAATGTAGTGTATTCAATACATTTTTACTTTTGGGAAGCACAATATCCCAGGAGTTCTCTTTTTGGATTCTTCTAGCTGGATAGCTGATATTAAATCAGCTCTTTAAACTACTGCTTAACTGGAATCTTCCAGGAGAACTGCAATAACGAGATGTCAACAGCCGACAAGACAGATGGCAGGGCAAAGTTGGGAGAATCCCCCCTCCTGGAGGCACCAACAGTAGATTGGAAGCTAGCCAATCTGGGCACACTCTAAACTGGAACTCAAAAAGTTGGAGCAGCCATCTATACATGGAGAAGAGGTGGTTTCAGAAGCTTTCTGCTCTAAGAAAAAGGAGCCATGGGCAGGCAGCGTGGGAAAGATAGCAGAGACAGAGTAACCACAGATCCCTCCAGGAGTTACATTGATCCGAGAAAGCAGGTGGAAAGGTGGGAGAGCTGCCAAGTGGGAAGAGCTAGCATATTTCCTGACACAGGTGTGGAATTATTTGAAGTGGTATGGAACAATGCATCCCGATGAGCCTTCCCATGTAAATGTTGTCACTGACTCTGGGAGGAGATGACACAGTGTGGCTTTGTGTCATTTCACAGTGAGGATGCACCAGAGCTGATGAACTTGAATGCTCTTATGCAAGAGATGTGGTACAGGTTTGAGGAGCCCTTGGAAACCCTGCAAGCAGAGGCCAGGATCCACTCCATTCTGCAAAGGAAGTGACCAGTCATGGAATACATTCCAGAATTTTCCAGCTTGGTGGCCCGCCTGAAGGGATGGCCTGAGCCCCTACTGGTCTACCAATTCCAGGATGGTCTGAACCAAGAACTGTACCACAACTGCTTGCCCCAAGGGGTACCTAATGAGCTTTGGGCATAGTACCAACTGGCCACCAACATGGAGCTAGACCTGATGGAGAACCAGCAGCATGCTGTGCATGAGTGTCACCCCCACTGGACAACCAGTGGGAGTGTTCCACAATCCTTGGGGAAAAAGGAAGTGCTCCCCAGATCCCCAAAAAGAAGCCCTGCTATCTTGGGAGCCTGTTCCCAGTGCAGGAAGAAAGGCCACCGAGAGGCTGACTGCCCCACCCCACATCCAGCATCTGTGTTGCGAGCCTTGGCTCACAACACAGATGAAGAAGAAGCCTCTGGCAACGCCGAAGGAAAAGATGTGGGTAGCACAGCAGTAGAGGTCTCTCCACAGTCCAGCAAAGGAGGGAACTCTGACCCCTGACAAACCAGGCATGGTCTTCTACGACAGCAAAGAGGAAGTCAACCTAATGGTAAGTGACACCGTCATTCCAATAACTACCAGAGTGGAGATACTGGTGCCCTGCTCGAGAGGGCACCACCATGGCCCTATTAGATTCAGGTTGCATTCGGTGCGTAATCAGCTTGCCAACAATGGATAAGTTGGGGCTCAAGAAACTGAGGTGACCCATGGGATTTTGGGGAGAGGAGTGCCAGCGACCTACCTGACAGAGCCAGTGAGCTTAAGGCCTGGGAACCACATGGAGACTATCCACATCTTTCGTGAGCTCTGGAATGACTGAGGCCATGATTCTAGGGCTAGCCTGGATAAAGAAATGGAACTCAGCAGTGGGTTAAGAGAACAAGTGATGCATGAGAAAGAACATGGCTAAGCAACAGGAGATAGGGACAGCACCAGTTGCCAGAGATGAGCTGGCGGTTGGGAAAGTGAAAGCAAGACCTGCAAACCATATTTTCTTTTTTGGATTTTAGGCCTGCCACACTTTCTACTGTGGGAAAAGTGGGAAGGGGAATTATATGGAGTTGGATGGTGTGTAGCCATAATAATATTCTTTCTCAGAAAGTCAAGGTTGCTTTTGTCCCTGCACCTGGGCGGATGTAGATGGGAGGAATCTGCCTTCGTGGCAGTGAAGGATTGGACCATGTGATGGACTTGTGAGTGTTGGGGAAGAGTCTTGAACTTTCAACTGGGTGGGAAAACCTGGAAACACTCAGATTCAGGTTTCCCAGATGTGCCAACATGACATCTCATAAAGTGGAACTTTGAGGAAACACAAGCCTTGGAGTTTTATTTTGTTGGGGGTGGTGCCGCCATACTTGTTAGGGCAGCCCCCGATACCGCCGGGCTTGGCCCAGTCCCTGTTACTGGTGGGCTTGCCTTCAGTGCAGCCGATACTGCCATGCTCAGCCAAAGGGCAGCAGGGGAGGTGTGGATATGACGAGGTGATAGCTGGAGCACTCTCAAAGCTCTATACTTGCCTTTTCATGGCAACAGCATTCCACCTTCGCGAGAGCGCCTCATGGCCTGCCCGATGCCAAGGCTTCCAGCTCAAGGCCTGTCCAACACCATGAGGCCCTTGGCTCATGGCCTGCTCGACACCTCATGGCTTCTAGCTCATGACCTGCCCGACACCTCATGGCTTCTGGCTCATGGCCTGCCTGACGCCTCATGACTTTTGGCTTATGGCCGGTCCAATGAGACCTTCAGCTCATGGCCTGCCATTTGCAGTCTGTCTGGCAGCAAGCATTCTCGCCTCCAACGAGGTGCTTCAGAATCAGAGAGAGAGAAGAAGAGGGGGAGAGGGAGGGGGCAGAGAGATATACAAAGAGAGGGAGAGAGAGGGGGTGAGAGAGGTCACCGGTTGTGACTCCCTCCACTAGTCACAACTGCCAATGTGCAAAATCTGCCAGTACATGATTTATTGAGCTTTTTTACTCCTGGTAGGCCAACTATGGATAAATGCAAGAAAAGAAAAGTCAGAAAAAATAGAACCTTTAATGGTGCATGGGCACAGTAATTTGCTTTCACTGCTGATGACATTGGTTTACCAGTATGTTTAATATGTGGTGAGAAAATGGCAAACAACAAAAAGTGGAATGTTGCAAGACATTTCTAGAATAAACACTCAGCCTTTGCTGAAAAATATCCGGAAGGAGATGAGAGGAAAAAAGCCATTTCAGAACTCATGTGAAAGGTTGACCTGAGCAAAAATCATTTGAAGAAGTGGATGAAGTCAGCAAATTGAACTACACATGCTAGTTTTGTGGCCACCCAGGAAATAGGCACGGGAAGCTGTTCACAGATTGAGAATATATGAAAGAATCTTTTCTTAAGATTTCAGAACATGTATTCTTGGGCTTAAAAAACAAGCAAACATGGGGGGAAGCCATCTGTGAGGCTGTCTTGGATTATCTAAGAACCAAAGAAATAAAAACCACCCACCTGGTGTCAGTGTCTACTGATGGGGCACTGAATATGACAGGAGTGAAAAAGGGCTTTGTGGCTTTAGTGCAGAAGTCGCTGGGAAGGACGCTGCTGATATTTCACTGCATCCTGCACCAAGAGACATTGTGTGCCCAAACATTCCCTCTGGAATGAATAATGAATGCTATCATTCAGATTGTCAATAGAATTGTCAGGTCTGCCTCTAACAATAACCAAGAAAGAATCCACTCAACTCCATTTGTAAGAATTAAGAGTACTTTTACTGGTTATGAAAAGATAGCAGCAAGGTAAAGCAAGGTCTGAGACCTGAGCGCGCGAAAACATACATATCAATATATGCGCAACCAACCCTCTGTCCAATTAATTTTTGGGTTCCATTTCCGCAACCAGGGCAAGCCCAATATGAGGGGGTTATCCATTCCAGGTGCAACAATGAAACTTAAGGTTTCCACATATCAATAGGTTCAGTTACAAACTGTGCGGGAGCCCCCCCTGCTATGGACCCATCTAGTTGGCAAAAGGCGATGGGTACTTTTAAAGTCTGTTCCACTATGTTAGGGCTAATAATGCAACGTGTGCATCCCGAGTCCAAAAGAGCTAATAGTTTTGATTCAGCACCAGTAGAGGGCACTTTAAGTTCTACTGGAATGGTCATGGAGCTGGAACGGGAACTTACCAGACGGTCGTCGTCATCGGAGTCGGTTTCACTTTCATCCACTGGGTAATCGGCTCCCTCCGCCTCCATTCCTGAGGGACGGACTTCTATTGGCGCCACTCCCCTCATGGCGGCGTTTCTCCTTGTCCCAGGATGTTTATCAGTCTTCTTTCTCTCCCCTGGCGTCTGAGGTTGGGGGCTCGGCTTCATTCAGCAATTTGCAGCCCAGTGCCCCTCCTTCCCAAAACAGAAACATGCAGTGGACCGGGGCTTGCTTACAGACCAATTTTTTCCTTCTCTCGGGGTATCTCTGTGGAAGGGCTGGGGGGAGGGGTTTCTCCTTTTCGCTCTCTTCAAGGCATTTGTTTCTGGCTAGATCAATTTCAACATCTGCTGCCAGCTCATACCAGCCCTAGAGAGTGCGGGGGTTCTGCCTGTTCACATAATTCTGAAATATTTCCCGACTCAACCCTTCCTTATAGCTGTCTATCAGGGCTTCTTCAGACCATCCTCTCATATAAATCAACAATTCACTGAACTTTTGGGTGTATTCTTCGACTGGATTTTTCCCTTGTTGAAGGGTTTTCATTTCCGTATCTCTGGGCTAAGGCAAGTCAGGGACCGCTTCCATTTCTGGTCCACATAAAGAGAGAACAGCACTATGAAATTTAAAGACATACTGGACTCTAGACACCACCAAGGAAAGTTACAGTACCTTGTGCTGTGGAAAGACTGCCCAGCATTGGATGCCAAGTGGGTAGTGGCTAGGGATGACAGAATAATTAGTAAAGCAATTTCATTCCAAATACCCAGAACAACCAATGTGAGAGAAAATCTTGTACAATGATTAATTGTTCATGCTTATGTATTCCAGATGCATCTTTCTTTCAGGGGTGTCAGCATATCAAGAGTGCTTGAACTATCCAGGAGATCGTTTCCGGCTTTGGACGCGGACGGGCATGTTTTCTACACGTCCGCCGCTGTGTTTCCTTAGCGGGTGCCTTCGGGTGCAGGGGGGGACATGAAGAGTCCCCCCCGTAAGGGTGGCCTGCGGTGAGGCCCCCATCTCGACGGCGGTCAGGGGGGGCTGTTCCCGCTTCGCCCCAGGAGCCGAGGAACGGAGTGTGGGGGGAGTGCTTCCCTTTCGCTGAAGGAGCTGGAATCATGGAGGATTTTTTTTAACAAGCAGAAATGCCGGGGCTGAATGGCTGCACCAAGGCTCCGGATCAGAAGAAATAGTAATGTGACTGACTTATTTGAAATTTCTACATTCAACTTTTGAAAGAGAGAAATAGGGGGGAGTTGGGAGAAATAACCCCCCTGGAAAGAAAAGCGGCATTAGAGAACTAATCCTGCGAAGCGGAGAGAGTGAAAGTGACATCCGATGGATTAATTGAAAAAGGAAATGTATTGCCAAATAAGGAATTGCTGTTAAACAATGTATCCTGAGCCTTGCTACATTTAAAATAGACTGTTTTTAAACTTTTACTTTCTTCACCGCTGCCAGGAAGGCGGAAAGATGGCGTTTCTTTGTTCCCAGATGGAACTTTTCCTTCCATTCTAACAAACTAAATGAGATTAAATTTAATATATATATAAAAGGCTTGCTCTAGTGACTTTCAGTGTTCTCTTCCGATGTGAAACCTTCTGTTTTTGTTTGGAAAATTATACTTCACTTTTCTCTCTGGAAATTGCAAACTTAATTTGAACTACCATTGCTTTTGTCTCGGACTTCACGGACTGCCCACCCTACAGCGCCATTTTTTTTCTTTTTTTATATTAACATCTAAAACTTTAATTATGGCATCGAGAAAGCCTCCTTCTGGGAAATCAAGCTCTGCCCCAGCATCTACAAAGCCCAGTCCAATCTCACAACCAAAAATTACAGCTTTACTTCAGAGGGAAACAGAAGCAGAGGACCCCAAGCCAACAACTACAGAGGAGATGTTTCAAAAAAATAATGAATGAAATACAACAAATCCGGAAAGACAATTTAAGTACAAGACTGGAACTTTTGGAGGCACAAAGAGAAATAACAAATAATAAGCAAAAGATTGAGGGGCTGGAGGCGGGGGCAGCTGGGATGGGGGAAGAGATAAAAAATTTTAAGAAGGAAATTACAGATATTACTGGCCAGATGTCTAGAATTGATTTTGAACGTATGTTTTTCTTTTTAAGATTTCAGAATATTCCAGAAGTAGATAATGAAAATTTACGAGATTTAATGGCTACAATTTTAGTGGATTATACTAAGAAAAATAAGGAACTTATTTGGGGGAACATTGATTTGATTTACAGAATTAATTCAGCATATGCCAGAATAAATGATGTACCCAGAGAGATACATATTAAATTTATAAGAAGGTCAACAAGGGATGAGATACTGAAAGCACAAAGAGGGGGGCCTTTGATATATCAGCAAAACGAGGTGGCCATACTGAAGCAGATCCCTAAAAAAATACGAGATTTAAGAAGGAAATATTCCTTCCTATCGAAAAAATTACATAAAAAGGGGGTGTGGTTCAAGTGGTTGATGCCCGAAGGGATGCTGGTATTCTGGGAGGGAGGAAGAGTTAGAATGAAAACAGTGGAAGAGGCGGAAAATTTTCTTTAAAAACATTCCTCAATCCTGGATGATGACGATATGGGAACGGGAGGGGCCATGGCTCCGCCTACTGGAGGGGTGGAGGAGAAAGAAACAATGACAAAAAGGCTCAGATCACAAAAATAATTTCCCCCCCTCTTTTTTATGTATGGTAATTCCTGTATGGATGTTAATAGAAACAAAGTAATTGAATGTATGAAATTTTACTTTTGATTATGGAACTTATGATTTAAAATGTATGTACCCCTTCCTATTTTTATTATTTTTTAATGGAACTTACTCAAGAAGACTCGGAGGCAGTCACCAACCCCGATGTGGAAGCTCTAAAATATTGTTATAACACCTTACCTACCCCTTTCCTTTTATAAAATGTTAAAACTAATAAAAAATTATTTTTAAAAAAAAAGTGCTTGAACTATCCAGACTGTTCCCATAATAAAAGAAGTGGATTTAATTGGACTGAGGGGGGATGGCCAAAGGGAAAAGCAAAAAACTAGAGCTGGTTTTGCTTCTTCTGTGACAATGTAGTATATTCAATAAAGTTTTACTTTTGGGAAGCACAGTGTCCCAGGGGTTTTCTTTTGGGATTTTCTAGCTGGACAGCTGGCACAAGAGTTCCACGTACTCTTTTCGGTTGGAAATTTGCCCTAAACATTAAAATACAAAATAATATTCAATCTAGCATTAATATGGCTTAACAGAAAAAGTCAATTTCTAAATATTACATGTAAGATGCAGCATGCATATAAAATTA
Source organism: Rhabdophis nuchalis (assembly GCA_039707465.1). Lineage (NCBI taxonomy): Eukaryota > Metazoa > Chordata > Lepidosauria > Squamata > Natricidae > Rhabdophis > Rhabdophis nuchalis. Next base: position 70,630,888 of record CM077648.1, read on the forward strand.
TTTACTTAAGATACCTGAACATGTGTTTCTTTGGAACATGTTTGTTTTGTGCTGTGCATTTTATAAATGTCCTCCTATTTGAAATGCTGTGAATTGTTCTCCAAACTTTCTTTAATTTAAATGTAATTATCTGCCTACTTATCAATTTACTATATGCATTAATATTAGAGCAGTACTGACACCGAAAACTCAGTGTAGTCCTCCAAGTAAAATGGATCCAGAAAATATTTATTAAAGACATTTTATTTGTATAACTTTAGAAATAACTTGCCTATTTATCATTTCATAATTTAAAGAACAATAAGGCAAATGGAAAAAAACTTTCTCTTTGAAACATTTTTTTCCAATACTATTTGGGCAGGGAATAGAGAATAGATTTCATTGTAATCACAAACAGCAATAGCTTATCTGCTTGCATTATGTGGTAAATAATGGTTTTATTTAACAACTGCAAAGTTTAAATGGAATGAATGAACTTAATAAGCAAGAAAGTACAGGAGACCCTACAGAATTTAGAGAACAAGTCAGACTTGTTGATGTATCTAATGTTTTGTGATCAAATGCAGTGTGTGTATGGAATTTAACAGACCTGCTAACTATCCTGAAGGCGGTGGAAGTGAGATGTGCATAATTTATGGCAGCTGTAATTGCCACTGAAAATTGCATTCCAGGGAAGTAATTCAACAGCTGGATGCCAATAATCTTGGGTAATTTAGTTTTGCTGAGTTAGCTTATTTCTTCTTTCTAAAAAAGGAATGTAAATTCTGCTAAAGATGCAAAGAAAAAAGTAAAAAGTAAAACAGACCTAGCATAACCTATAAATAAAAAAATAAAATAGCAGATAAAGAATACTTACAAGGAAATGCATGAATTGTATGAATAAGATATGTGTCTGGCTTCTAATTTAGGTTCAGCTTTACTTTGCTTGCCTGTCAGAGGAGAAGGTCCCATATGTTAACAGTCCTGGAGAAAAATATCGAATTAAGCAGCTTCTCTATCAGCTATCACCCCATGACAATGAGGTAGGTATAGATAATCATGTTTGCTCTGCTAGGATGTGACAGAGGGACACATTACATTTTTTTTGGCAACAAATCTATGGTTTCTCAAATACAGTCTGACTTCCAAAACAATGACAAGATGTAACTAATTACAGTGACTCATGCCATGATAAATTCCAGATTAAATACTGAAACATTATGGACTTTAAAAGTCTCCAGTTGGTAAGTAATACAGTTCAGTAATTCTGACTGCGCATTTTGCTTCATGCAGAAGATCTTGACTGATTTCCAAAAGTTAAGCAGGATCATATCTAATTAGTTTTTGAATGAAGTTTTTGAATTTCCACCAGGAAATTCCAGGATTTTAAGTTAAACTAGGAAGTTGAAAAAAGTACAAGATCACAAGGACACCACTTCTATACTGTTGGTTGACACAGCCATCTGGTAAGCAGGAATCAAGTCTCTTGAATGAAGACCTCCAAGGTCTCTTCTAACCCTATCCTATCCTATCTCCCAAATCTTTAAATTTCATAGCAGTTAATAATTGGTTTTTTAAACTTGCTTATTGTATTATTTTAGGGTTTTTTAATGTTTGTAAAGAGCCCCTTATTAATAAATAATAAAAATAAAGAAATAGAGAGTGGAAAGGCTGTTAGGAAAGATATATTCATCAGTATCTAAAACATTATCTGCAAATTACATCTATATTTAGCTCTTAAACTCTTAAAGAACATTTCAAACATCCCCTTGTGCCTCCTGGTGTAATTTAGTGTGGGTTTTTTAAAAGTATAATCATCTTGATTTATAACTATTTTTTATCAGTATTTTATTTTTTCTTGCTATTTGATGAATACGTTTAAATCATCATGAATTATTTATATAAATTGAATATTTTTTTAAAAAGTATCTAATAAGAGATACATCAGTTAGATAGATCAAAATCCTAGTTTTTATCATCATACATTCTGGAATGCAAGAGGTAGGCAGATATTTAACATATAGCTCAATTCTTTGAAAACTACCGTATTTTTCAGAGTATAAGGCGCACCTTTTTCCCTCAAAAAAGAGGGTAAAAATCTGGATGCGTCTTATACACTGAATACAGCATTTTTGGCCTCCTGAAACCCCCCCCCCCCTTTGCAAAAATGGCCGTGCATAGCCTTTAGGCGGCTTGTAGAGTGCTCCTGGGGCCTGGGGAGGGAAAAATTGCTCATTTTTGCCCCCCCAGCCCCCACAAGTACTCTGCAAGCCGCCTATGCATGTCCTTTTTTTGACAAAAAACAGGCCTGTTTTCATGAAAAATGGGCCATTTTTGGAAGATCTGCAGTGTAAAAACTTTTTTAATTTGCCTCTTTAAAATCTTGGTGCATCTTATACTCCAAAAAATACGGTATTTGAAAAAAATGTACATAATTCAGTAATACAATTAGATTCAAACAGCAAAGTTTAATTTGGACAGGCTGGATTTAGAAAATAATTTTGTAATTAAAGCCATCAGTGACCTCATGCCTGCTGTGAATGGAAACTGCACCAAAACCCTGTTGTGCCACTTCTCTTCACTTCCGTCTCATAAAGCATGAAAGGAATAATCTGCTTCTCCACTTTATACTTGTATAAGGTGACCAGATTTTAACATTGGTAAAGTGGGACACCATTGACGGGGGGGGGGGGGTTCTCTCTTTCCCTGGGCGGAGGAAGGCCTTTAAGGCTGAAAGATGCTCAAGCATGAGAAGGTGGCAGCACCTTCATCGGGGTCGATGTTCCCCAACGTGGTACCCACCCAATACTCCCCGAGATCACGGCACCAGCACTGTGAGCCAAGGCACCCTGAAGGCCTAGCTGGCAATCTTGGGAGCTGTAGCACCATTATACCTAGGCACAGCTGGACGGCACCGGCCCAGGGAAGAATGCTCGGGGCTACCCCCACCTCACCCTCTACCGGCCCCCGCCATGATGCTCACCACCCGGCATCTTACCGCGATCACATTGACGAAGGTGGTCTTGCCCGAGCCCCACCAGGGTCAGCTCCATCTCCTCCTTCCAGAAGAGCACCCAGAACCAGTCCAGCAGCTTCGTGAAGAGTGCCAACATCCTGCCTTCGACTCCCGGCCCCAATCGTTCAACATAGCCAGGCCTGGCGCCTTTATTCTCCCCCCCCGAAAGATCCGGCCTTGCCGCTACAGCCGCCGGGGTCTAGAGCTCGCCTCGCTCCAGTTGCTCAGCTGCCACTGATGGGTGGGGTCAGTCAGCAGCTCTCCGGCCGGGGTGGAGCCGCTGATCTTGATGGTCTCTGGCGCCCAACCCAGCAGTGGCCTCTAGAGAAGTGGAGGACTCTGCACCGAGGTGAGGACCTCAATTCCTTCAGCTGAGGCCTAGGACGCAGTCGGTCTCAGATCTACTTTGCTTTGCAGTAGAAGCTCAAGATCCGGCTGAGCCAATGGCTGAGGCAGGCTGGCATTCATCTGACACACGCCAGCGAGTCACATTTCAGAGGGTTGTGTGAAGCCGACCATGTGATTAATGTATGGTTTACCGGGCGTACAGGGAACCTTCGGAAATTAGCTTAATTGAATAAATCACAGTTAAATTAAATCAAGGGTAAATCTGTTGTGCAAAAACACAGTCATTCGGGCAGCACTCGCTAAGGCTCAGAATTGTTGCACAAATCCATTTCTGATTCAGAGAAATGTTCCTGTTGTAAGAGTAATATCCTGGCGAAATAGCCACATGGCCACTGAAAACCGTATATTCCCTTCCTGTTCTCCCACCGTTCCCTAGCTTGTTATGCATTCTTTCAAAAAATTGGGACTTTTAAAAAACGTCGCGGGATGTGGGACAAATTGTTAAAAATCGGGACTGTCGCGCCAAAAGCGGGACGTCTGGTCACCTTATACTTGTATGCTATAGAAATTTATCTTACATCCATAAATTAGTAAGCCCAAATGCAGAAAAACCTTAATCTTCAAAATATGTCATTATGCAGGGTAGAAATGCATAGATAGCAATAACACTTCATAATAATAATAATAATAATAATCATCATCATCATCATCTTTATTGTCATTGTAATAAGATTGTAATAAAATTACAATGAGATTGGTTCATGTCATTGTAGCAGCTACAATTGTGTTTTTTTTGTTTTTTTTTCTCAAAAGAATTTTATTGGTTTTACAAATTATAATGAGGGAAAAGGGTATATAGGGTTTACAATATATATTTTAGAGCTTCCATGTCAGAAATGGTGGTTACATCCGGGTCTTCATAGAACATATTGTTAAGTAGATGGTGGTAAGATAATAATAATAATAATAATAATAATAATAATAATAATAATAATAATAATAATAATAATAATAATAATTATTATTATTATTATTATTAATAATAATAATAATAATAATAATAATAATAATAATAATAATAATAATAATAATAATAATAATAATAATAATAATTTATGGCCCGCTCTCTCTCCCCGAAGGGACTCGAGGCAGTGTACAGGGGATTTAAAAATACATATATAAAAACACAAGCATAAATACAATTGAAAACGAATTAAACTTAACCCTGCGCTAAAATCCCAGACCAACTAAAATTAGACCCCTAAAAAACTCTAATAGAGCAATTCAGTTACCCCAAGCCGGCCAGGCAGAAAAAATGAGTTTTTAGTTTTATATATATCACATTTTAAAATTCGTACATTCAATCTTTGGTTTTACATTAACATCCGTTTCAGGAATTACAGTAATTCAAAGTTAATTATTTTTGAGATCTGAGTCTCTTTGCTATTATGTCTTCTTCCTCCCCCCTCCCCCCCCATGGGCAGGGCCGTGGCTCCTCCCATTCCTTCTTCTTCATCTCCCAGGATTGAGGAATGTTTTTTGAGACAGGCCTCCGCCTCCCCTGTTGTTTTATTTTATTTTTATTTTTTATTATTAAATTTATATAACCTCACCCTCTCCCCGAAGGGACCCGGGGCGGTGCACAGGAAGTTAAAACAAACAGTACAAAATATAAATAATTAAAATCGAATTAAATAGGTTATCCCTGTGCTAAAATTTAGAAAGTTAAAACATAATCCATTTAAAAACCCAATTAAAACAATTTATAATACAGACTGAAGGCTAGGTAAATAACTTAGGCCAAACCGGCCTGATGGAACAAAAGTGTCTTTAATTTCTGGCGGAAGGTGCGGAGGTCCGTGGTTGTTCTGAGGTCGGGGGGTAGGTCGTTCCAGAGGGTTGGGCCCACCACAGAGAAGGCCCTTCCCCTGGGCGTCGCCCGCTGGCATTGCCTGGTGGACGGCACCCGGAGAAGTCCCTCTCTGTGGGAGCGAATCGGCCGCAGGGATGTATGAGGTAGGATGCGGTCTCGCAGGTAGCTTGGTCCCGTGCCATGGAGCGCTTTAAAGATGGTAATCAACACCTTGAAGCTCACCCGAAAGACTACAGGTAACCAGTGCAGCTCGCGCAGGAGCGGTGTTACATGGGAATATCTAGACCAGTGGTTCCCAAAGTGGGCGGTAACGCCCCCCAGGAGGCGGTCGCCTGCGTTAGGGGGGCGCTAGGAGGCCAAACGGCTGCAGGAGTGCACTAGGAGGCAACGGGGGCGCTGAGGGCGAGGAAGAAACTTGCCGATCGGAAGATGGGCTGTTAAAGCTTATCGGCGTGGGCAGAAGGACGACATCGTTAAAACAAACCTGGAAATAGCAGGTTTCCCTTTAAGCAACGTCACCACCCTCCCCTCCAATCACTGCCTTCCTCCCAGGAGAGGCGTGTGCGCGCGCTGCTTCAATCTCCTGTCCCCGACCAGCTCCAGCGTCCCCTCTTCCCTCCACAAAAGCCCCTGCCAGGCCAGCAAAGATCCCATCCAGACCAGGCGGCGCTGGTCCCCTGCGCCCCCACAGCTCCCTTGCTCTGAGCTGCGCTTTGGAGCGGGCAGCGATCCCTCGAAAGCCCCCAGGTTGGTCCTCCTCCTCACCCAGATCCAGCGCGGCGCTCGCCGCCCGGCCTTTGTCCCTACTGGCCCCAAGGAAGCTGCTGCTCCAGTCCCAAAGTGAACCAGAGGGAGCTGGAAGAGAGCTCGGAGGTCCTCTAGTCAGCCAGCAGGGACAAAGGCCAGACGGGGAGCGCCGCTCTGGATCCAGGCGAGGAGGAGGACCAACTTGGGGGCTTTCGAGGGATCGCTGCCCACTCCAAAGCGCAGCTCAGAGCAAGGGAGCCACTGCGAGGGCGCGGACGGCACAGGGGGTCCCAGTGCCACCTGGTCCAGATGGGATCTTTGCTGGCCTGGCAGGGGCTTTTGCGGAGGGAGGAGGGGACCCCAGAGCCGGTCGGGGATGGAGATTGAAGCAGCGCGCATGCGCGCACGCCTCTCCTGTGAGGAAGGAAGCCTCTGCTCCAGCCCCAAAGTGAACCGGAGGGAGCTGGAAGAGAGCTCGGAGGTCCTCTAGTCCAGCCCCTGCTCAAGCAGGACTAGAGCCTCCGCTAGTCCAGATCAGGGGCTGCCTCCTTCCTTCTGAAAAGTCTCCGGGGATGGAGCTCCAGTGCGGCTGCTTTTGGCCCCTCCATGCATCTGGGGAAGTGGTGCGGAAGATCCGGCGCATGTCTTGCAACCTCCCCGCGTGAGAGGCAAGGGGTGCGGGGCGGCTTTGGAGGGAGAGCCCGGCTGGAGCGCAGTGGTGGGCGGGGCGGGCAGAACCAGGCAGGTGCGGCAGCCGAGTCCTCCTGAAGCAGCGCCAGCCAGCATGTCCCTTAAGAAGAGCCCCAAGGGCAAGGGCTGCAGTGCTGCACCCACCCCGCCCCCTGCCCACTGCCAACAACACGCCCCTGCCTCCTCCTCCTCCTCAGCAGGCAGCCCGGGGCGCGGCCACGGCGGCAACCACGAGCGCCACTTGGCCAGGACAGGGGGGCCAGCGCCCACCCAACCCAACTACCACTTGGCGGGCGGGCGGAGGGCTGATGTTAACTCCCCTTCTGTTTCTTCTTCTGGGGGGGGGCATTGCCTTGCCTTGACAGCCGCCTCGTTTCCAATGAGGTGGGGGGGAGAAATCCATGTTTTTCCTCCATCTCCATGGATCTCCCCCAATTGGAAATGAGGTGGCTGTGAAAGGAAGGGAGCGCCCCCCGCGTGTCTTCAAACAGCCGGAGGAGGAATAGGAGGGGAGTTCCACGCGGGGCTTTTCAAACAACCAAACTCCCCCCCCCGTTCCTCCTCCTGCTGTTTCAAGAAGACACGCGGGGGGTGCTCCCTTCCCTTTCACGGCCACCTCATTTCCAATGGGGGATCCATGGAGATGGAGGAAAAACATGGATTTCCCCCCCCCATTGGAAACGGGGCGATTCCAGCAGCTGCGTTTTGCCTTGAAACTTGCTTTCCTAGCAATCCAAAGGGGACATTCTTCCAGCGGCATCTCAGGTGCTCCCACCCTTAGCTGGGAGGGAGTAAGGATGGCTGGGCACAGTTTGGCTCTTCCCGGTTCCCATCAGATCATTGGGGGCCTCGCGTGCCTATTTTGCAAGAGAGAAAGTTGCTGGGAGAATGTCCCCTTCGGGTTGCTGGGGCAGCAAGTTTCAAAGCAAATCGCAGCTGCTGGAATCGGTGCGCCTGCAACTTAATGCGAGAAGCCTGCATTACCAGTTGCAGCAGCAACAGAAACAGCAGATGCCACCCCCACCCCCAATGTCCAGCATCCTCCTTGGAAGGCTCGCAGCCGTCTTGGGAGGCGACTGCCGGCAGAGCCTCCGGGTGGAAGGTGAATGAAGGGTGCAGTGGTGGGAGAGGCTGGCCATCCCTGAAGCCAGCTCTCGAAGAAGGAGGCAGAAATGAGGCCTGGGGCTCACTTCCCTGCCTCCTGCCTCTGAGAGCTGCGGGCAGCAGGGAAAATGAGTCTTCTTTGCTAGCCTCCCAGCTGGCAAAACAGAAATTTTCACCAACTGGAAAGTATGTGTGAGAGAGGGGTGGGGTGGGGGGGAGAGAGAGAGAGAGAGGAAGGGAGGGAGGGAGGGAGGGAGGGAGGAAGGAAGGAAGGAAGAAAGGAAGGGTGGGAGAATGACACAAGAAAGGAAAAAAGGAAGGAAAGAAAAGGAAGGAAGAGGAAGAAAAAGGAAGGAAAAAAAGGAAGGAAGGAAGGAAGAGGGGGAGAGTGACACAAGGAAGGAAGGAAAGAAAGAAAGAGGGGGAGAGTGACACAAGAAAGAAGGAAGGGGAAGAGAAAGGAAGAAAGAAAGAAAAAAAGAAAGAAAGTCAGGGAGAGTGACACAGGGAAAGAAAGAAAGAAAGAAAAAAAGAAAGAGGGGGAGAGTGAAAAGAAAGAAAGAAGGAAGGAAGGAAAGAATGAATGAATGAAAAAAAGAATTTATTATCACAATTGAGCCCAAAATTTTAGTTGCTAAGCAAGAGCGTTGTTAAATGAGTTTCACGACATTTTACAAGGTGGCCACTCCCACACGGTCACATGACTGCCAAGCCACGCCCACAAAATAGGCCACATCTACAGAATAGGTTCTAAAAAAATTTGAAACCCACCACTGGTGGGGGGCACTGAGGATCAGTTTGTAGCACCAAGGGGGCGGTGGACTGAAAAAGTTTGGGAACCACTGATCTAGACGTTCCCAAGATCGCCCACGCGGCCGCATTCTGGACCAGCTGCAGTCTTCGGGTGCACGCCAAGGGGAGCCCCATGTAGAGAGCATTACAGTAGTCTAGCCGGGATGTCACAAGCGCATGAGTTTAATTCTAATCCTGCCTCCATCCCAGAATACCAACATTCCTTCAGGCATTAACCATTTGAACCAGATTCCGTTTTTATATAATTTTTTTGACAAGAAGGAATACTTCCTTCTCGCTTCTCTGATTTTTTTTGGAATCTGCTTCAGTATGGAAATGTCTTTTTGCTCATACTTCAAAGGCCTCTCTTGTTGCGCCCTCAGTATCTCATCCCATGTGGACCTTCTTAAAAATGTAATATGAATCTCTCTGGGTAATTCATTTATTCTAGCATATAATAATAATAATAATAATAATAATAATAATAATAATAATAATAATAATAATAATAATAATAATAATAATAATAATAATAATAATAATATTTTATTTATAAACCGCCTCCTCTCCCCAAAGGGACTCGGAGCGGTGCACAGGGAAATTAAAAAACCAATATTGAATACATGAATAGATAAATAGATAAAATACAAATTAAACAAAATTATCCCTGCGCTAAAATCCCCTGTATTAAAATTACGCTAAAATCCCCTAAAACTCTATTAAAAGACGGAAGACTAACCTAGACCGGCCAAGCAGAAGAAGTGTGTTTTCAGTTTTTGACGGAAGGAGCGGAGGTGCGTAGTTGTTCTAATTTCGGGGGGAAGGTCGTTCCAGAGGGCTGGGGCCCGCCACAGAGAAGGCCCTTCCCCTGGGCGTCGCCTGCTGGCATAGCCTAGTGGACGGCACCCGGTGAAGTCCCTCTCTGTGGGAGCGAATCGGCCGCAGGGATGTATGGGGCAGGATCCGATCCCGCAGATAACTAGGTCCCGTGCCATGGAGCGCTTTAAAGATGGTAACTAACACCTTGAAGCGCACCCAAAAGACGACAGGCAGCCAATGCAGCTCGCGCAAGAGCGGTGTTATGTGGGTAAACCTAGAGGTTCCCATTATTGCTCGCATGGCTGCATTCTGGACAAGCTGAAGTCTTCGGGTGCACCTCAAGGGGAGCCCCATGTAGAGAGAATTGCAGTAGTCCAGTCGGGATGTCACGAGGGCGTGAGTGACTGTGCAAAGGGCATCCCAATCCAATAGGGGATGCAACTGGCGTACCATGCGAACCTGGTAAAATGCCCTCCTGGCCACGGCTGTCACTTGATCTTCCATGGACAGCCGGGTATCCAGGAGGACACCCAAGTTGCGTGCCCCATCCACAGGGGTAAGGTGTTCATTCCCTATGGCCAGTGATGGAGTCAACTGATTGTACCGGGATGCCGGGAACCACAGCCACTCGGTCTTGGACGGGTTGAGTCTGAGTCTGTTACTTCCCATCCAGGCCCGCACGGCTTCAAGGCACTGGCACATCACCGCTACGGCATCGTTGGGGTGGTTTGGGGTAGATATATACAGCTGCGTATCGTCAGCGTAGAGGTGGTACTCTACCCCAAAACCACGGATGATCTCACCCAGCGGCTTCATTTATGTGTTGAACAGGAGAGGCGAGAGGACCGACCCCTGAGGCACCCCACATGAGGGGTCTCGAGGTCGACCTCTGCTCTCCTGCCAACACAAATTGCGATCGACCAGAGAGGTAGGAGGAGAACCACTGCAGTACGGTGCCCCTCACCCCCAACCCCTCCAGCCGATGCAATAGGATACCATGGTCGATGGTATCGAAAGCCGCTGAGAGGTCTAATAGGACCAGGATGGAGGAACAACCCCCATCTCTGGCCCTCCAGAGATCATCTACCAACGCGACCAATGCCATCTCGGTGCTGTGCCCGGGCCAGAAGCCGGACTGGCGCGGGTCCAGATAATCAACTTCCTCCAGGTGACGGGGAAACTGTTGTGCCACCACACTCTCTACAACCTTCGCCAGAAAGTGAAGGTTGGAGACCGGACGGTAATTAATCAATAATGCTGAGACCAGAGAGGGCTTCTTCAGGAGGGGCCTCACCATAGCCTCTTTAACGGAGGCAGGCAAGAAACCCTCACTCAGAGAAGCGTTGACAACCTCCTGGAGCCAGCCTCGTGTAACCTCCCAGGATGCCAGTACAAGCCAGGAGGGACACGGGTCCAATAAACATGTGGTGGCTCGCAGTCGCCCACGTAACCTGTCCATATCTTCGGAAGTAACAGAGTCAAACTCTTCCCACAAAACTGTCTCAGGACCTGCCTCGGGGCATCCCACTGGACCATCGATGGAGACTAACTCGCTCTGAATCTGAGCGATTTTATCCTGCAGATAAATCCCAAATTCCTCTGCTCTACCCTGTAATGGGGTTTCCCGCACCCTCTGTTGAAGGAGGGAGCGGGTCACCCTAAACAAGGCGGTAGGGCGGTTATCTGCGGATGCGATGAGAGTGGCACAGTGATGACGTTTGGCCACTCTCAGCGCCACAAGGTAAGTCCGTAAATGGGCTCTCACCTGTGTTCGGTCAGATTCAGACCGAGTAGATCTCCATCTCCTCTCTAGGCATCTCTTGTGGCGTTTCATCACCCTTAGCTCCTCGGTAAACCAAGGGGCCAGGGTGGTTCGCCGCTACAAGAGAGGCCGCAAGGCGCGACCCGATCCAAGGCTCCCGTGGCTGCAGTATTCCATGCGGCCACGAGGTCCTCCATTGGGGCGCAGGTCAGGGATACAGGAAGTGGCCCAAGCGCCGTCTGGAACCTGTCAGGGTCCATCAGGCGCCTGGGACGGAACCAAATAGGTGACTCAGGTTCCGCCTCCCCGCGGTGGGGTGTAGCGATTGGAAAGTCGAGCCGGAGAAGTGAGTGGTCTGACCATGACAGGGGTGTGATGACTATATCTCCTATACCCAGATCACTCTTCCATTGGCCAGAGACAAAGATTAGATCCGGCGTATGTCCACCCTCGTGGGTGGGGCCCTGAATTACTTGGTATATGCTGAGTTAATTCTATAAATTAAATCTATTTCCCCACAAAGGTATTCTTTATTTTTTTAATGTAATCTACTAAAATCTCACTCATCAAATCTCTGAGATCTTCCCCTTCTCTCTCAGGGATATTCTGAAACCTAAGGAAGAAAGACATTCTTTCAAATTCAAACTTAGACATATGTCCAGAAAATTCTGCAGTTTCTTTTTGCAGTTCCTTTATCTCTCCTTTCATCTCTGCTGCCCCCTCCTTCAACTCTCCAATCTTCTGTTCATTAGTTGTTGTAGTTCTTTGTGTCTCCAGCAATTCTATTCTTAGGTTCATAAGGTCTTTCCGCATTTCTTGTATTTCTTTCATTATATCATGGAGCGTTGGTTCTTGAATATCTTCTCCTGCCGCCTCTTTAAGCCAGGCCGGCTAGATGAAACAGAAACTCAAAACCCACCTGTTTCATCTAGCCGGCCTGGCTTAACTTCATGCTTCCCGCCCCAGTCTGTAATTTTAAATTATTTTATTCGGTTTTATGGGTTTAGTTTTAATTTTTATAAATTTGTACAGAGGACTATTTAATTTGATTTTAGCTTATATGTATTGTTATGGTTTTGATCATTTTAATTTATACCTGTACACCGCCCCGAGTCCCTTCGGGGAGAGGGGGCGGTCTAGAAATCTAATTAAATAAATAAATTTCTGTAACATTGTGGTGATTTTCCCTTGCTGTAAAACCGGGCTGGCTCTGGCTGAAGATGGGGCGGAAAAGGACTTTGCAGCTGGTGGCTTTTTTGGAGGCATTTGTAATTTTGAGGTTTTGCAATGAAAATGGCGTCAAGGAGTAAGCAGTCGGTGAAATCCGAGATATCGGGAATAAACTAAGTCAATGTTTTAATCTTGTTTTTTATAATGTCCAGAGAGCTAATTGTCCTGTAAATCCGTAATAAAAAAAAGAAAGGTCCACGTATTGGGAAGGACACCAAGGGCTTCTTGAGAAGGCTTTAAAAATGATTTTTTCCTTGATTTTTAACAAGTTGAAGGAATGTAATCATGAGTCAGTAAAAGTTTTCCGCTACGAACAAAGAGAACGCCATCTTCCCGCCTCAGCACAGGAAAGGAGAAAAAAGTAAGTTTCCGTTTTTTAACGAGGTTCAGATACAATGTTGCTAGCTGTAGCAGCTACAATTGTTGAGACAGATTATTACATTGTGGTAAAAGTATAAGGAGAAAATTAGCTGTGTATGCAATTTTTTAATGTCTAAATCTGACATTTTTTAGTTTCCAAAAAGTTATATGTACACCTATTCATGCATATCAATTCCAAATAGAACAGGTGTAGATTCTAAACATATTATTGGCTTTTCTTGAAGGTGAGATACTGCCAGTCTTTCAGTGAAGAAGAGAAGAAAGAACTTCAAATATTTAGTGCACAACGTAAAAAAGAAGCACTGGGGCGAGGCTCAGTCAAATTACTTCCTAGAGCAATAATGCATACACTTTGTGAACAGGTAACTGCAATTGTTAAAATAGAAGTTTGTAATTCTGTAATTCTGGTACTGATGAACATGTAATAAAACACATTTAAATAAAACATGAGTTCAGCCCTTTTAGGTTGAAAATTAATCAAACACCATTTGTTGGCTTATAATACTTATTTTGTTTTTTCCAATATAACAATATGTATAAAATATTAATCAAGATAAATCTGATAAATAGCAAGGTAAAATCATGGGGACAATAAAGATTTGATTAGAGGATGTTGATGAATCAGTATAAGTGTGCATGCATGCTTAACACAATGGAATGCTCAAAGGAAGTGTCTAAGAAATTATGTTACTGACAGTTAATATGAGTCAGTAATCTTGTATCAAGGAACATCATATAATAGTAACATGTGTCCTGGTTTGTCCTTTCCTTATAGAAGTTAGGTTCCTTTCTTCTGATAAGTTGTATATGTATGAAAATTAAAATGCATGTGGGTAGGTTTATCTAGATGGATACATGGGAAAAAATGCTTAAATCCCTGTTTTTATTTCCAGTGTGGTACAAAAATAAATGGAGGTGAAGTTGCAGTATTTGCTTCAAGAGCTGGGCCTGGATCATGCTGGCACCCATCCTGTTTTGTATGTTTTACATGCAATGAACTTCTTGTTGACCTAATCTATTTCTTCCAAGATGGAAAAATTCATTGTGGTAGACACCATGCTGAACTGCTCAAGCCACGATGTTCAGCATGTGATGAGGTAAATCTGTAATGGCTCCTATCCTAGCTTAAGAAAGTAAAAAACCCTGAAGCTGATTTCTTCAAAAGGAACCTTTTATTAAGCAGAATGGTAATCCATTAAAGGCAAAACAGCATCTAAAAGCCTTTAGGCTATGCAAGTGGGGTTTTACTGATAATGACCCCTCACCTTTGTCCGAATGCAAATTGTAACCAATACACAAGTGTGAAACTGTTCCCTTAACTCTCCTGCCATCAGAATGAACCCTACATCCCATGACTATCTCTAGTTTGACATTATAGTAAGATATCCCACATACCTATTATAAACATTCCTCCCAGAGGTGTTGACCTCCATTTTTCCGGCGACAGGAAACCAGTCATAAAACTCATAAAACTCTAGAACCATGTTTCTATTTTCAGATTGTCCATTGGTACAAGGATGGTAACTGGAGCTCAGAGCTTGGGTGGTGCCAAGTAATTTTAAATATGCCCCTCCCCCCAATTTTGAGGTGAATTGAACTCCTCTATCAGAGATGATCCTCTACGGGGCTCCGTGAAGGCGATAAATATTTTGTCAGGAATAGCTTGGCTAAACTTTTGGCATTTGGGATCTTTTGGCACGGTATAAAGTGTGTCTGTTTTGAAAACAAGTCTGTTACGACCCAAATGACAGTATTCCTTGCACTTTCTGGTAGTTCGACAATAAAGTCCATTAGCAATCTCCTTCCAGGGTGCTGAAGGCTCGCCTATCTTCTGTAACAGTCCTGGCATTTTTCCTTGACGTCTTTTAGCTGCCACACAAACTGGACAGCTGGCTACATAGCTCTCTATGTCCTTTTTTAGTGATGGCCGCCAAAATTGTCTTTTAATTAGGTGTAAAGTTTTTACAAAATCAAAATGTCCCACCAATCTGGAGTCGTGGCATCTTTCCATTAAGTACAATCTTTGGCTAGCTGGAACATATAATTTCCCTCCCACCCAAGCTAAGTTATCTTTCATCAGACAGCTGTCTTTGTGGTTCAAAAACCATTCACTGGTGGTTAAAGCTTGTTTAAAAGTTTGGGTGGTATCATTGTCCTTCAAAGTGTTTTCGCTTATTTTCCCTGAGATCTGGTGGTTATTTTAGCGGCTTATTGACTGCTTTGTATCATTGATTACCTCTGCCTTCACACTGTTGTATTGCGGTTTTCTGGATAATGCATCCGCCAGAATACACCCCCCCCCCCGGGAGGTATTTGAGCATAAATTGAAACCAGTTAGATTTAAATTTTAGATTTTTTTCCATTTCTATACCGCTCCTATCTCCCCAATGGGACTCAGGGCGGTGCACAGGAAAATTTAAAAGAATACAAACATACAAACTGTAATAAATACAAACACAACGCTAAAATATAATTAAATTAAATATGGCCTGTGCTAAAAATATAATTAAAACTGATAAAAAGTTAAAATCCACTAACTAAGTCTGTAAAAATTACCTCTGGATCTAAGCTAGGCCGGCTAGATGAAAAAAGCGGGTCTTGAGTAATCGGCGAAAGAGACGAAGGTACGTGGTGATACGAAGTTCGGGGGGTAGGTTGTTCCAGAGGGCTGGGCCCGCCACAGAGAAGGCCCTTCCCCTGTGGGCCGCCTGCCGGCATTGCCCGGCAGACAGCACCCTGAGAAGGCCCTCCCTGTGGGAGCGGATCGGCCGAAGGGAGGTGTGTGGTAGGAGGCGGTCCCGCAAATAGCTAGGCCCCGTGCCATGGAGCATTTTAAAGATGGTTACCAACACCTTGAAGCGCACCCAGAAAGCCACAGGTAGCCAGTGCAGCTCGGCAGGAGAGGTGTTACATGGGAATGCCGTGAGGCTCCCAAGATCCCCCGCGCGGCCGCATTCTGTACCAACTGGAGCCTCCGGGTGCACCTCAAGGGGAGCCCCATGTAGAGAGCATTGCAGTAGTCTAGGCGGGACGTAACGAGTGCTTGAGTGACAGTGCGGAGCGCGTCCCGGTCGAGAAAGGGGCGCAACTGGCGTACCAGGTGAACCTGGTAAAAAGCCCCCTTGGCCACGGCCGTCACATGGTCATCCATGGATAGCCGTGAGTCCAGGAGGACGCCTAAGTTGCGAGCCCTTTCCACGGGGGCTAATGACTCGCCCCTGATGACCAGTGATGGGGTCAACTGGCTTATACCGGGACGTCGGAAACCACAGCCACTCAGTCTTGGACGGGTTGAGTCGAAGTTTGTTACTCCCCATCCAGACCCGCACGGCCTCCAAACACCGGGACATCACTTCAACGGCATTGTTGGGGTGGTTAGGGGTAGATATGTACAGCTGAGTATCATCAACGTACTGATGGTACTCTACCCCAAAACCACGGATGATCTCGCCCAGCGGCTTCATATAGGTGTTGAACAGGAGCGGCGAGAGGACTGACCCCTGGGGCACCCCACACATGAGGGGCCTCGACGTCGACCTCTGCCCTCCTGTCAACACGAATTGCGACCGACTGGAGAGGTAGGAGGAGAACCACCGCAACACGGTGCCTCCCAACCCCAGCCCCTCCAGTCGGTGCAATAGGATACCATGGTCGATGGTATCAAAAGCCGCTGAGAGATCTAATAGGACCAGGATAGAGGAGCAACCTCTATCTCGGGCCCTCCAGAGATCATCGACCAACGCGACCAATGCCGTCTCTGTGCTATGCCCACGTCGGAAGCCGGACTGGCGCGGGTCTAGATAGTTTCCTCCAGGTGCCGGGGGAACTGCTGTCCCACCACACTCTCAACAACCTTCGCAAGAAAGTGAAGGTTGGAGACCGGACGATAATTTACTAACAACGCTGGGTCCAGGGAAGGCTTCTTGAGGAGGAGTCTCACCATCGCCTCTTTCAAGGTGGCCGGCAAGAACCCCTCACTCAAAGAAGCATTCACTATTTCCTGGAGCCAGCCTCGTGTAACCTCCCAGGAGGCCAGTACAAGCCAGGAGGGACACGGGTCCAATAAACATGTGGTAGCATTCAGTCGCCTCGGCAACCTGTCCATGTCATCTGAAGTAACAAGGTCGAACTCTTCCCATAATACGGTCTCAACAGTTTCCCCGTCACCTGGAGGAAGTTGATTATCTAGACCCGCACCAGTCCGGCTTTCGGCCCGGGCATAGCACTGAGACGGCATTGGTCGAGTTGGTCTCTACTTCCTTCAACATCACCTCATAATTAATTTTTTTCAATTCTCTAACTTTAAGTGAAAGTGTTATCCCCAAATATTTCAATGTATTCTTAACTCTTATCCCAAATTGTTCTTGCATATTTTCCCACTCCTTACCATCTTTATTCATTAATAATTCAGATTTTAACCAATTTACCTTTAAACCTGTCATTTCTTCAAATTCTATCAAATGTTTATTTATCCTCTTTAAATCTTTCTCTATATCTTTCAAAATAATCAAGGTATCATCCGCATACAAATTTATCTTATATCCCTTGTACCCTTCCAATTCTTCATCTGCTTCTATCAATTTAATCAAAACCTCCATAACTAACAAGAATAATGTTGGGGACAAGGGACATCCTTGTCTCGTACCTGCTTCCAATTTAATCTCTCCCGTCATTGTTCCATTCACCTTTACCTTTGCACTACTTTTTTGATACAATTTTGAAATAACATGTATAAATTTATTACCAAAGCCTAATGCCTCAATAATTACCTTAATAGTATCCCATTGTACAGAATCAAAGGCTTTAAAAATATCTAACGATATTATACCTATTTCATCACCATTATTTTCAGCTACATCTATAATGTTCAATACGCTTCTAATTATATCACTCATATATCTACCTTTAACAAACCCTACTTGATTATAACTTATATATTTATCTATAAAACTATTTAATCTATTACTTATAATAGCTGTAAATATTTTTGCATCTTGGTTGATTAAAGAAATGGGTCGGTAGGACTCGATCCTCTCAAGGTCTTTATCAGGTTTAGGAATTATAGATATTACTGTCTTATTCCATGACATCCGGACTTCTCCACCATGTAAAATTCCATTAAATAGTTTTTGCAGTTTTGGTATTATTAGTTCTTTAAAATCTTTATAGAATTCAGCAGGTAATCCATCTTCTCCTGGGGTCTTCCCTAATTTTAACTCTTGTATTATTTCGTTGATCTCCTCCTGTGTTATGTCTCCTTCCATCAAGTCTTTATATGTTTGATCTGTTTTCATAGCATATTTTCCAAGATGATTCTTCAATTTTTCTAAATCAATTGATTTCTTTAAATATAATTTTTGAAAAAAATTCCTAGCTACTTCACATTTCTCCAATCTCTTATAACACCTTGTACCTTTTTCGTCTATCAGAGAACCAATTTCTCTCTTTTGAGTTTTATTTTTCGCCATCTTTGCCAATAACCTAGAATTTTTGTTACTAAATTCAAAAAAATCCCT
This sequence comes from Rhabdophis nuchalis, assembly GCA_039707465.1. Lineage (NCBI taxonomy): Eukaryota > Metazoa > Chordata > Lepidosauria > Squamata > Natricidae > Rhabdophis > Rhabdophis nuchalis. Next base: position 70,649,145 of record CM077648.1, read on the forward strand.
ATTTAAATATCTTAAATTTTTTTTAACCAATTCAATATCTTCTATCAATTTAGTTTTTAATAAGGTCAATTCCTCCAAACATTTTTTATCTTTCGTAAGTGAGAATTGGTTCTCCAATATCTTAATTTGTCTTGTATCCTGATCTATTTTAGTTTTATATTCTCTATATTTCCTGCTTGACAATTTAATACTTTCTCCTCTAAATATTGCTTTCATCGTATCCCAAACAATTTCAAATTTAACCTCTCCATTATCATTCAATCCCCAACTTTCTTCCCATTTTTTGAATATCCATATTTTATCCTCCTCCTTTTTATACAATTTTTCATCATATCTCCAACCTCTTTCCTTTTTCTCAAAATTAAAATCTATTTCCATCGTAACTTCTGCATGGTCAGAATCCTTAAAAATTCCCACATCTACTCTATCTACTTTATTCAGCAAATCTTTAGAGACAAAAATATAATCAATCCTTGAATAAGTATTATGTACCTTAGAGCAAAAGGTATACACCCTTTCAGAACCTTTCAACTCCCTCCAAACATCTACCACACTGTTTCGAAACATCCATTTATTTAAAATTTCCCCTTTATTTGTTTGTCTAAAGCGGGTGGGATTATTACTATCAATTCTATCCCTAATTAAATTAAAATCCCCCGCCACAATTACTTTCCCTACACTTTCTGTTTCCAAAATCTTAGTAATTTTATCAAGAAATCCCTTTTGTTTTTCATTCGGTAGATATAAATTAACCAATGTCACTTTTTGCTCATTAATATTCCCTATAATTATTAAATATCTTCCTTCCTCATCTCTAATTACTTGTTTGGAGCTTAAAATTAAAAGGGACTCACCAGACATATTATTTTTGCAGGAAACTCACCAAAAATCTGAGGATTTTAATAGAATGAATATTAAAGGTATGCAAATTTATGAAAAATCTTTTGGGACTTCCAAAGCTAGAGGAGTTGCGATATTGATATCAAATAGGGTATACTTTGGGAGGCACCATTTTACGGTGGTTCTCCTCCTACCTCTCTGGCCGATCGCAATTTGTGTTGACAGGAGAGCAGAGGTCGACCTCGAAACCCCTCACATGTGGGGTGCCTCAGGGGTCGGTCCTCTCGCCTCTCCTGTTCAACACATATATGAAGCCGCTGGGTGAGATCATCCGTGGATTTGGGGTAGAGTACCACCTGTACGCTGATGATACACAGCTGTACATTTCTACCCCAAACCACCCCAACGATGCCGTAGCAGTGATGTGCCAGTGCCTGGAAGCCATGCGGATCTGGATGGGAAGTAACGGACTCAGGCTCAACCCGACCAAGACCGAGTGGCTGTGGTTTCCGGCTGCCCGATTCAACCAGCTGACTCCATCGCTGGCCATAGGGGGCGAACATCTTGCCCCTGTGGATGGGGCGCGCAACTTGGGTGTCCTCCTGGATGCCCGGCTGTCCATGGAAGATCAAGTGACAGCCGTGGCCAGGAGGGCGTTTTACCAGGTTCGCCTGGTTCGCCAGTTGCGCCCCCTATTGGATCGGGACGCCCTTCGCACAGTCACTCATGCTCTCGTGACATCCCGACTGGACTATTGTAACTCTCTCTACATGGGGCTCCCCTTGAGGTGCACCCGGAGACTTCAGCTGGTCCAAAATGCAGCCGCACGAGCAATTATGGGAACCTCAAGGTTTACCCACATAACACCGCTCTTGCGCGAGCTGCACTGGCTGCCTGTCGTCTTCCGGGTGCGCTTCAAGGTGTTAGTCATCATCTTTAAAGCGCTCCATGGCTCGGGACCTAGCTATCTGCGGGATCGGATCCTGCCTCATACATCCTCACGGCCGATTCGCTCCCACAGAGAGGGACTTCTCCGGGTGCCGTCCACTAGACTCTGTCAGCGGGCGACGCCCAGGGGAAGGGGTCTCTCTGTGGCGGGCCCAGCCCTCTGGACCTTCCCCCCCGACATCAGAACAACCACGGACTTCCGCTCCTTCCGTCTGAAACTAAAAACTCATCTTTTCCGTTTGGCCGGCCTTGGGTAGCCTCTCTCTACAGGGTCTAGCTGTTTTAATTGGGTATTTTAGCAGGTTAAGGGGATTTTAGCACAGGCCCAGATTTAATTTGTTTTTAATTGTATTTGTATATTTATTGTATTGTGGTTTTAGTTTTCCCTGTGCACCGCTCCGAGTCCCTACGGGGAGAGGAGCGGTCTATAAATTAAATCATTCATTCATTCATTCAAGACCTGCCTCGGACGGTCCGCCTAGGCTAATCTCATTGGAGGCCAGCTCGTTCTGGATCTGAGCGATTTTATCCTGCAGATAATGTCCAAATTCCTCTGCTCTGCCCTGCAAAGGAGCTTCCCGCGGCCTCTGTTGAAGGAGGGAGCGGGTTACTCTAAACAGGGCGGCAGGGTGGTTATCTGCGGATGCGATAAGAGTGGCGAGGTAGTTACATTTCGCCGCTTTTATTGCCACTAGGTAGGTCCTCAAATGGGACCTTGCCCGTGTTCGATCAGATTCGGACCGTGTCGACCTCCAAATGTTCTCTAGGCGTCTCTTATGGTGCTTCATCACCCTCAGCTCCTCGGAAAACCAAGGGGCCAGGGTGGATCGGCGCCGCGTGAGAGGCCGCAAGGGCGCGACCCGGTCCAAGGCCCCCATGGCCGCACTATTCCACTAGGTCCTCAGTCGAGTCGAGGGTCAGGGTCACAGGTACTGTGTACCCACAGGTACACAGTTAAAGTACTGAGCCCATCCTATTTGTTTTGGGGAGAGTTTCGTTGGGCTCTTTAAGGCTTCCAAATTTTTATGATCCGTCCAGACTTCAAAAGGGATCTTGCTTTCCTCTAGGACACTGATGGCGAACCTTTTTTGGCTCACATGCCAAAAGCGTGGGGAGCGCAGGGGGTTTGTGTGTGGGCGTGCCACCCCCATAATGCTATGTGCATGACCCCAGCATGCATGCACTCTCAACCAGTGCTCCCCCCCATTTTTGGTGTGCTTTTTTGGTCCTCCCCAGGCTCCAGAGGCTTTATAGGAGCCTGAGGAAGGTGAAAACAGCTGCCGCTGCCTCCCCCACAAAGTCCTCTGGAGGCTTCAGGAGCTTCCCTGAAGCCTCCGGAGTGTGAAAAACTGGCCCTACGGGCAAACTGGAAGTTCGGGAACAGACTTCTGGTTTGCTCGTAGGGCTGGTTTTAGCCCTCCGGAGTGTTCAAGAGCCCTTAGGAGGGCGGAAAATGGTCTCAAAAGAAGGCCGAAGTCAGCTGGCCAGCATGCACATGTATGCTGACCAGCATCAGGCAACGCCTTGCAGGCCCTGACAAATGGCTGTGCCATAGGTTCGCCATCACTGCTCTAGGAAATGCCTCCAGGTTAAAAGAGCCCACCAAACTGCATAAGCCTCTTTCTCCCAAATGGCCCACCTTTGCTCAGATTCACTCAATTGTTTGGATGTGTAAGCACATTGTTGTAATTGGTCTTTCTCATTTTTCTGAAGCAGTACCGCTCCTATTGCTACATCGCTGGCATCCGCTTGTATGATGAACGGTTTCTCTGTGTCTGGGTGCTTTAGAATTGGCTCTGCTGAAAACAGCCGTTTAAGTTTTTCAAATGCAGCTTGGCATTCCATTGTCCAATTCAAAGGCTGCTTTGGTTTTGGGTTTCTCTCCTCTCGTTTTTAAGAGCTTGGTGATGGGGAGAGCAATTTGGGCGAATGTGGGGATAAACTGGCGGTAAAAGTTGGCAAATCCCAAGAAACTTTGTAACTGTTTACATGTTCTTGGTGGGTCCCAGTCAAGTATGGCCTGAATCTTTCAAGGGTCCATTTCTATGGCCTGGTATGAAATGCGGTATCCTAAGTAATCGATTTTATCTTTGTGGAATTCGCATTTGGAGAGTTTAGCATAGAGTTTGGCAGAGTGAAGCTTGTTCAGAACCCCACAGACATGTTTTGCCTTGGTCTCAGAGTAAAGCAAGATGTCATCAATATAGACTATGCAGCCCTTATATAAATATTCCTGCAACACTTCATTTATTAATTGCATAAACACCACAGGGGCTCCGTGTAGCCCAAATGGTAGCACATTGAATTGATAGCATCCGATGGTTAAATGCCATCTTCCATTCATCCCCTTCCTTAATTCTTTTTTTTTGGAAATTTATTTATTTATTTTTTAGTAAAACAAAAATACAAAAAGGAAAAGTCAGCATTCTACATTATATTCTTTGGAAAGTACAGTGGTACCTCGGTTCACGAATGCCTCTGTTCACGACCAATTCGGTTTACGAACAGAAATTTTCCTCAAAATGTGCTTCGGTTCACGAACTCTGCTTCGGTTCACAAACAGGAACCGCGGCCATTTTTAATGTATTCCTGGCTGTCACATGGTTGTGACTTCCTGTAGGAAGATCGTAGAGAGAAGAAAACACAGAAAAAAGCCCCAGCACGCACACTGTGAGTACTTTCAGTGACTTTTTTTTATTTTTGTTATGCTTTTAGCATATGGAAAACTGTGCCTCGGTTCACGAACAATTCGGTTCGCGACCAGAGTCAGTTCACGAATTAAGTTCGTGAACCGAGGTACCACTGTATGTCGACTGGTTACACATAACTCTTGTGCATTTCTAGAATCATTATTCATGAATAATCTCATTTTATAGATTTTAAATAAAAAAATTCATTATATATCTTAATATCATTACACCAGAATTCTCCTCTAATATTCCATATTTGGTCTATCTTCTTCTTCAAACATGTCTTACTTAAACATAACCACATAATGGCACCCATTGTCTGTTCCAAACATACATGCATATATGCGTACACCTGTATCAATATATCATCTATAATTATTACAATGCTCTTATTATAACTCATTATTTATTAGCTAGTGATTCTTCAGTAATATCTAAAACAGTCTTAAGTTTGCTAAAATTCTCCCCATTTTATTAAATTACATCCATCAACATTCCTACGAGATAACAGTCTTATTATTTATATCCAATCTCATACTCATACATTTCTACACATACAAAGATACATAGATATATATCATTAAACTATAACATTATTATTAGTTACTCTTATTGTAAATAATTATTGACTAACTTATAATCCTTCAACGATATTCTAAAACAATCTAACTAGTTATTAATCATCAAAGGATAACAACTTTCCTTATCAGCCAGTGTCTTTCCAGTAGCGAATTGGACTTATCTCTCTTGCCATTTGTGGCCCCCGTCTCTTTTTGTTCTTCTTTCCAGGTTTTTTATAAACTTCTTTTCGCACTTTATTGTCCAGTATAACTCTCAAATAATATCGCTGCCCAGTTTCTATTTTTACATATTGTTTGTCTTTGAATATCAGACGTATTTCTGGAGAGATTTCTCCTTTTTCACCCATCTTCAATTCCCCTCCCCCCCTCTTTTCCTTGATAACTAAAATGAGGCTCACATTCCTCAAATTCTATTTTAGGAATTTCCTTCTTTATCTTTTCTCCCACATTTAATCCATTGGTAAAGTTCTCTAATCCTCTCCTTAATTCTGATATGGTAGTAAGCCTCCCTTAAATCCAGCTTTGTAAAAATTCTTCCTTTTGTGAGGTGTGCTAGCATGTCCTTCATGAGGGGGAGGGGGTACATATTCGCCACACTGATGGAGTTCAGAGTTGTAAAATCAATGCATAAGTGTTTGGAGCCATCTTTTTTCTCTGTAAACAACACTGAGGCTGCATTTTTTGGCTGGGCTGGTTCAATGAAACCCCTTGCTAGGTTTTTCTCAATGAATGTTCTCAGTTCTTCCAGCTCCCTTGGAGACATGCTAATCATCTTGGGTTTAGGGAGTTTGGCCCTGGGTAGAATTTCTATCACACAATCAGTGGAGCGGTGGGGGGGGGGGGGGGGAGAAGCTTATCAGAGGCTTTTTTGCTAAAAACTTCAGCCAAGTCCTTGTATTCTTTGGGTATGCTCTGGGATGGCACATTGTAGGCGGACATTGCTGTTTCTTGGTGCCCTGACCCCACAGTTTCTTTTTGTGGATTTGTAACAGAGGATACATGCATCTGCACTCTTATGGTGTCTTGCTTCCAATTAATTTGGGGGTTCCATTTTTCCAGCCGTGCAAGACCCAAAACTAGTGGCCATTTCATGCCCGGCGCCACTATAAATGTGAGTGTTTCTTTGTGGCTTCCGATGCCAATCTTTAGGGGCTCAGTGGCAAATGAAGCTGGCTCCCCCCCTGCTATTGACCCATCTAGTTGGCAAAATGATATGGGGCTCTTCAGCTTCCTCATATTAATCCTCAACTCCCTTACCAGGGCTGGGCTGATCAAACAGCGGGTGCACCCTGAGTCCACCAAAGCAGGGATTTCTACCCACTTCTCCCCGTTGGGGATAAACAGTCTTAGAGCGAGGGTGAGCGATATTATATGTTTGCTTACCAGTGGTTCATCATCTGGATCACTCCTGGATGAGTAACACAAGCAAAGGAGAGGAGTTTCAGTTTCAGTTTTAATTTCACAGCAGGAAGCAGCTTTATTACAGAACAGTTGAGCTAAGCCACAGCCAGGCTCCTTTCTGTCTCCTTGCTCACACAGCAAATACTGTTTCACTTTCCAAGCAACTTTCTGATGCTAAGGAGTTCTACTCCCCCTCCCCACCTGAAAAGAAATATGTTCCACACTGATGATAAGGAGTTCTACTCCCCCTCTCTACCTCAAAAGAAATCTGTTCCAAATGCAAAACACAAGCAGAGGAGTTTCACTTTCACTTTCACAGCAGGAAGCAGCTTCACTACAGAACAGTTGAGCTAAGCCATGCACAGGTTCCTTTCTGTCTCCTCCTTGCTCACACAGCAAATACTGTTTCACTTTCCAAACACCCCTCAACTCTCTCACACACTGGCAGGACACTAGCCAGATGAATACCAATGGATGCTGGTAGGCAGAGGCAGATTCCCCGCCCCCTTATTTTTCTCCTCAGTTCAGACAGGTCTGTTCATTCTACTGTAACACCAGTTAAAGGGAAAAGAAGCAAAAATGCAGAAAAATATTTACAGATGTGATTAGGAAAAGGGAAGTTGCACACAAGTATCATCAAACTCATCCCCAAGTCAACCTGTAAAAAAGTATACATCTAATAACCCCTACATTAATCAGTCGCACATGAGATCAATGCCTTGGACTAATGAGTATTTACCCTGTGCCTGGTGTCGTGCTCTAAAGTAGCAGGATGAGAGTCCTGGGATGTGCTGCAGTGGTGGTAAAGTCCACCTCCCTCCCCTTCAGCCCTACCCTGAACCTTAGGGATATCTCTGTTGGGAGACAGAAAGTTGTGCAGCGGAATGTGCAGCTAGAGAAATGTTGCTAGTAAACACACAAATAGTAAACCAGACACTGTTAGCTTTACTGGTGTTGTAAAACTATACTACTGCTTCACAAGCAGTGACAGAATAAAGTTAGTCAAACAAAATTCTTAACAAATAGTAGTTTGCTTACAGTCAGTAATCCACAATACTTCCTTCTTCCTTCTTCAAACAGTTAGTCACAGCACACAGTCAGTTATCAAGCAGAGGCAGCAATTAGCAGAGATATCAGCAAATCCACCAGAGACAGAGCATGCGTTTTGCTGGCTTCCTCTTATAGTGGAGATAATTACACTTCCTAATTGCATTCCAACATCCTTAAAGCCACAATGACCATTTGTCATCATGGTATTATATATTGCCTACCCAACTCTAGCAGTCTACGCCTAACAGAATCTTTACACCGCCTTCTCACTCACCAACATCCAAGGGCAAAGCACTTTCTTTCTGCTGTCCAGAAGTACAATGGATGCTTCCAAATGACATCTTTTGGAGCCAGAGAGGTGAAGGAGGGAAATTTTACGCCAACATTCAAAGTGTAGGGGCAGGTCTACCACAGGATCGGGAGTATCATGGCAGGGCCTCAGCAGCAGCCTTCATTTCTCCAGATATACTTTGTTGGTGATGATGACAATGAGACGGACATCTGGAATCTACTCAGGCGTTAATCCACAATGAATTAGCCAACTGCAGAAGTTGCTGCGTGAACAAAGGTATATTCTGGAATTTAAAGCTGCTATTGATACTGTTCCTAAGAGCCACAAGGACTTCCAGGTGGTGATTAACACCAATAGGAAGCCTTCTGGAGAGCACCAAAGTCGTTTCAATGCCCCCATGACTACAGAAGTGGCTGTTCTCATTGTCGGCCAGGATTTTGAAAAGAGAGATATTGTTCTCCACAGCAGAGACAACAGATTGTTACAAATCAGTGAGACGCACTGGGCCTATGATGCTCTCCAGTACCCTCTGATGTTCTGCCATGGAGAAGATGGCTATTACATCATTATACCTCAATGTGAACCAAACACCAAGATTCCTCTCAAGAAGACCGTGTCTGCTGCCGCCTTTTACAGCTACAGGATAATGGAGCATGATGGCGAAGAATGCTACCTACTGCTGTTCCAGTTCCGAGCCAAGCATGGGTATCCAACCTACTAATATAACATATAATTTATATCGTATCGACTATAACCGGCATAGTGGCCCAGTGGTGAAGACTCTCATCTCCCACTCAGAAGGTTGAGAATTCAAATCTAGGTACTGACAGATGTTTCTCTCTTAAAGCACGAAGAAATAATATCTGCTGCGAACTCTGGGCCCGACCATGACAGCCGGTCTCTTTCATGCCGGATTCAAGGGGTTCCTCCTGCAGCATTGGGAGATTGCTCTTCTCCCCGTCACCCACAGAGTATCCCCTCTATAACGCTTCACCCTCCAGGGTCTAGCTTCACCTCTGCTGGCCTCTAAAACACAAAAAATCAGACAGAAAGAATGGAGCCCCGTTCTTCTGCACCGCACCACACCACACTGTAACGTTACCCCTGGAAGACCCTGCTTGTATTAATTTTCATTATTTTCAACAAGGGAAATTATTATTATTATTTTATTAGAAGATTTTATGAAGATTACAGACAATTTCTCCCCCCTCCCCCGACCTCTTCCCCCCTCCCCCCTCCCCAGACTTCCCAGAACAAGCACAGGGTATAACATTCACAAGCATAAAACTAAAATATCTTAACAAAATAATACATACATATTATCCCTAGTTCTTTAAATCCTTATAGCTCAAAACATCATAAACATAAACTACTTAAAAATATTTCATTCATATGCTATATAAACCTTATTTGGATACTTTTTTTTGCATATAATCGATCCATCTTCTCCATTCTAATATATATCTTTCATTTGAGTGGTCTTTAATATACGATGAAATTTTTGCCATCTCAGCCAAATGCACAACTTTTAAGGTCCATTCCACTGTAGTAGGTGGATCTTGCCAATACTGTGCCACCAGCAACCTGGCAGCTGTTATCAAGTTCAAAATCAACTTAGTTTCTATTGCTGTGAAATCCGTAACAATTCCAAGCAGGAAAAACTGTGGTGTAAATTTAATTTTTTCCCTTAAAATATGTTGAATGATCCACCATATCTTTACCCAGAAAGTCTTAATTTTTTTACAGGTCCACCATATGTGAAAATATGTGACATCTTCACACTCACATCTCCAACATTTGGGTTGTACATGCAAGATAGATTTTTTGGGTCTAGGTGCCATCTGTAAAACATTTTATAGAAATTCTCTCTTAAGTTTTGGGTTTGTGTGAATCTTACATTTCTAACCCATATCTTCTCCCATGTATCCAACATTATTGGTTCACCTATATTTTGTGCCCATTTTATCATGCAGTCTTTAACTAAGTCAGTTTCTGAGTCTATTTCCACCAGTACACTGTACAACTTTTTTATGTGCCTTTGACCTTTGTCTCTTATCTGCTTTATCAAATTCTCATCCTGCTGCAAAATACCAATGTTTTGGTCTTCTCTCCATCTTGCCTGCAGCTGTGCATACTGGAACCAAGTCCTGATAATTCCTTCTTCTCTTAATTGCTCCCTAGATTTTAATTGTAGTTTAACTCCTTCTTTGTAAAGGAGTTCCTTATAGGTAATCCTCTCTTGCTTTAACTCCACATTTGTATTCTCTATCGCATGCCCGGGTACTGTCCATATTGGTAACTTATCATTTAATTTGTATTTATACTTCTTCCAGACCCGCAATAGCATTTCTTAGTATATGACTTTTAAAGGTCTTATCTATTTTCTTGTCATACACTAAATAAGCATGCCAGCCGTAGAACAGATAATATCCTTCAATATTCAGTAATTTTTCCTCCGTTAAATTGATCCAATCCGTAATTGCTGAGAGGGCCGCAGCTTCATAGTACAATCTTAAATTAGGCATCTTAAGACCACCTCTTTCTCGGGTATCTTGCATTATCTTTTGATTAACTCGGGGTTTCTTCCCCGCCCACACAAACTTGTTTATACCCTTCTGCCATTCCTTCAGGTTTTCATCTTTTTTAAATATAGATATCATTTGGAAAAGAAATAAAAATTTTGGTAAAACATTCATTTTTACAGCTGCTATCCTTCCCAGCAAAGACAGTTGTAACTTTTTCCATTTTTCCATCTCTATCTGAATTTTTTTCCATAACAGTTCATAATTATGCTGATATAATTTCGTGTTTACAGACATAATATGAACCCCTAAGTATTTAACCTTTGTAACTATTTCATATTTTTAGCTATTATCTTTGTTTTGGCTGAATTTATTCTAAAACCAGACACTTTCCCATATGAGCAGATTTTTTCCATCAAAGCTATAATCGATTTTACCAGTTGGGTTAAGGCAGTGCTCCTCAATTATTTTCTGTCATGCCCCCCCTAGGAAGAAGAAAACATTTCGCGCCCCCCCGCGCGACTGTAAATAGTATCATTTGTCTATAAAATTGTTATAAGTACACCTCTGCATAACACTGTATCCTTATTAACGTATAAGAGAATAAAAAAAGAAAGAAATGTGGATCAATTTACAACAAAGAATAGCTTTATTAACTGTAGCAGAAAAGATTTAAAGTGCATTAGAAATTTAAAAAAAATTAAATCCTTAATTAAACTAAACTGCCGAGGTCAAACGCGCCCCCCTTTACGGAGCCTCGCGCCCCCCCTGGGGGGCCCGCCCCACTATTTGAGAAGCACTGGGTTAAGGTAACAACCAGGTCATCCGTGAACGCTCGTAGCTTATACTCATGCTGTCTTATTTTAATTTCCTTTATTGCATCCATCCTTCGTATTTTATTTAGTAACATTTCCAACATCAAAATAAACAATAGCGGTGACAAGGGACAACTTTGCCTTGTTCCCTTCTCTACATTAAAATTTTCTGTCAAACCACCATTGATTACTATTTGCGCTGTTTGTTTTTGATATATTGCCTTGATGGATTTTGTAAAATATTCTCCAAATTGCATCTTTTCTATTAATTTTAATAAAAATTGCCAATTCAGTCTATCAAAAGCTTTTTCGGCATCTAAAAAAACCAACACCGCGGGGACCTGCTTGTTACCTCCCAAATATTCTACTAACAATTTGTCTTACATTACTTTTCATTTGTCTACCATTTATAAAGCCAGTTTGGTCTTGATGAATCACTTGTTGCATGGTTGTCATTAATCTATTTGCTAAAATTTTAGCAAAAATCTTATAATCTGTATTTAATAGTAAAATCGGCCTATAATTTTTAGGATCTGCATGATCTTGCCCATCTTTGGGGATCAACGAGATAAATGCTGTCTTCCAGGTTGGAGTTACATCTCCCGCCTGTTGTATATTATTAAATAATTCCTTCAGTGGTTCCACTTACAGGAGGTTACACCCTCCTGTAAACTTTTATAATATATAGCTGACAAACCATCCGTACCAGGAACTTTGCCCATTTTCAATTGCGTAATAGCAGACAAAATTTCCTCAGAAGTTATCAGTTGGTCTAAGCTTTCTCTCTGTTCACTAGAAATTGTAAAAATGCTCTCTCCCTGCAGATATCTATCTATATCTATATCTTGAATTTTATCACCAGTATACAACTTGGAATAAAACTCTAGAAATAATTTTTTAATCAGTTCATATTCAAAAACAACTTTACCTTTATAATTATTTTTTTCTATTGTCCTTAATTTTTGCTTTTTTCTCAGCAGATATGCTAACCATCTGCCTGATTTATTGGCGTTACAAAAAGTATTATGTTTTGCATACTGTAAATTAGTTGCTACTTGGTCTGCCATTAGCATATTAAATTGGGCCTTCAGTAAATTAATTACCTCTTTAGCTTTCTTGACCATTGGATTGGCTATTAAGACCCGTTCCTGTTTACTAATCTCATCTTCTAGTTCTTTTCTCTTCTCCACTTGTTTTTTCCTGTATTTATTATTCAAGTGTATCAAAACACCTTGCATATATGCTTTGCTTGCATCCCATACCATTTCCATAGATTTACCTTTCTGCATGTTCATAACAAAAACTCTTTCATAAATTTTTTACACTCTTTTAAATTTTCTTCATACCTAAACAAATTGTCATTTAATCTCCAGGACCTCCCAGGCCCTTTCCCATTCCCCAATTCCAGCCAAACTAGACTGTGATCTGACATCGTTCTTCAACAAATCTTCGTATACTTTACCCTAGTTAAGAGGTTATTAGTAATTAATATAAAGTCAATCCTTGAAAAAGATTGATGTCTATCCGAGACATCATCCACCATTTCAATATCTTCTGCCAAACACCTAAATGCCAATAATATGTCCTCTCTGATTTCCTGGTTCCGAATTGCAATCTCTTGAGATAGACTGTATTTTTTCATTAGTTTCAGCAATTTGTCCATTAGTCTCATCAATTTTTTCATTAATTTCATTGATTTTCACACTAAACACCACTGCCATTTTTTTATTTGAAGCTTCCAGGGCTAATTGTAACATAGCCAACGTTAAAGTCTGTGGCTCTGTTGGAAGGGCTACAGCTTGCAATCTAGAGTGCGTTGGGGAACTTCCTGCACTTCCAATCCCTTTCACAGGAACAGTCTTAACAGGTTTTGAGGCCATTTCAAATTTAAACTTATTCTTTTTCTTATAATCTTGTAATCAGAAGCCAAAAAGAGAAAAGTCCTTCAAATTTCAACAATTCAGCAATTTCCAAGTTATAAAGTCCTCCTCCTTCCACTGAAAAGCTTTACAAACTAGAGGCTAATTAGAAAGTGAAGCTTTCTTGTTTTGAAAAAGTGTTATTGGTTTTAACAATTTATATATTGGGAAAGGGATAGATAAGGTAATAGATAATATTTGAAGCTTCCACATCGGGTCTGATGACCGCCTCCGAGTCTTCATACATATTCAATTAAAAAGAAATCATTAAAGGGAAGGGGTACATACATTTTAAAATCATAAATTTTCATATTATTTCATACATTCAATTACTTTATACTATTGACATCCGTACAGGAATTACTAAAGATAATATAACAAATTATTTTTGCGATCTGAGCCTCTTTGCTATGGTCTCTTCCTCCTCCCCCCCACCAGCAGGCGGACCCGTGGCCCCTCCTGTTCCCATCTCATCGTCATCCAGAATTGAGGAATGTTTTTTAAGAAAATTATGCGCCTCTTCAACTGTTTTGATTCTGACTCTTCCTCCCTCCCAGAATACCAGCATCCCTTCAGGCATCAACCACTTGAACCACACCCCCTTTTTGAATAATTTTTTAGTTAAGAAGGAATAATTCCTTCTTATATCTCTTATTTTCTTTGGGATCTGCTTCAATATGGCCACCTCGTTTTGCTGATACATCAAAGGGCCCCCTCTTTGCGCTCTCAGTATCTCCTCTCTCGTTGACCTTCTTATAAATTTAATATGTATCTCTCTGGGTACCTCATTTATTCTGACAAATGCTGAGTTAATTCTATAAATCAAATCAATGTCCCCCCAAATAAATTCCTTATCTTTCTTAATATAATCCGCTAACATAGTAGCCATCAGCTCTCTCAGATTCTCATTGGGTAATTCAGGAACATTCTGGAATCTTAAGAAAAAAGACATGCGTTCAAAATCAATTTTAGACATTTGACCAGTAATATCTGTAAGTTCTTTCTTAAAGTCTTTTATCTCTTCCTTCATCTCAACCGCCCCCCCTTCCAGCCCCACAATTTTTTGTTTATTATTTGTTATTTCTCTTTGCGCCTCCAATAATTCCAATCTTGTGCTTAAATTGTCTTTCCAGATTTGTTGCATTTCATTCATTATTCTTTGAAACATCTCCTCTACATTTAATGGCTGAGGGCTTGGTGACTTAGGATCCTCTACTTCTGTTTCCTTCTGTAACATTGCTGAAATCTTTGGTTGTGAGGATGGGCTGGGTCTTGTAGATGCTGGAGCAGAGCTTGGTTTCCCAGATGGGGGTTTCCTCGATGCCATAATTAAAGTTTTAGGTGTTAGTGCGTAGAGAGGAAGAAAGGGAAGAAAAAATGGCACTGTTGGGCGGGCAGTCTGTGAAGTCCGAGACAAAAGCAGCTGGAGTTCAAATTGAGTTTATAACGTCCAGAGAGAAAAAGGAAAAAAAAAGAAAAATTTTCCAAACAAAACAGAAAGTTTCACAAAGGGAGAAAACACCGAGAGACACCAGAGCAGGTCCTTTTCTTATATATTTTAAAATCAGTCTAATTTTGTTAAAATAGAGGAATGCTTGTTTAAAAAAAAAAAATTCCATCCTGAGAACAAAGAGAACGCCATCTTTCCGCCTTGCTGGCAGAGTGGGAAAAGAGAAAGTAGGAACAGTCAATTTAAAATGTAGCAAGGCGCCAGATACATTGTTTAACAGCAAATCCCTTGGTTAAGAAGAAACTTCCTTTTTCAATAAATCCGACGGAAGTCACTTTCGCTCTTTCCGCAGCGCGGAACTCTTTATACAAGCCGCTTTAATTCCAGGGGGGTTGTTTCCAACTCCCCCCTATCTTCTCTTTCCATCAGATTGAATGTAAAAAAAAAATCCAAATAAGGCACATACCATTATTTTTTAATCCGGAGCCTCGGCGCAGCCATACAGCCCCGGAGTTTCAGCTTCTTCTTACATCCTCCATGTTCCAGCGTCTTCAGCGAAGGGGAAACTCCCCCCGCGAAAGTTCCCCAGCCCCTAGGGCGAAGCAGGAGCAGCCCCCTGACTGCCGTCGAGATGGGGGCCCTCTCTGCAAGCCGCCCGTGCAGAGGGGGGGGATTTTAAACCTCCCCCCCCCGCGCCCAAGGGCGCAGCTGAGGCAACACAGTGGCGGATGCGAGGATCCGCGTCTGTCCGCGTCCGAAGCCGGAAACGATCTCCAAAAGTGAAGCTTTCTTGACTTCCACTTTCCCCCGCGCTTTCAAACCTCATTCGCCATTTTGTTGCAGCTTCTAGTTGCTTACATCCGAAGGAGGTTACAAGTTTAGGAGTTAAATGTAAATACTTGCAGTTTGAACTCTCCAGGCTTGTCCTGTCTGCTTCCATTCATTCTTATGTAAAATCCTTCCTTTTGGTCCCAGCAGAATTGGTCGCGGCTTCTGGCTCCGCTTTTGCGGAATCGTCCCTGGTCCGGAGGAGATTGACAGGCTGCTAGGGAGCTCGCACCTCTTGTGTCCCAGGATTCCTCTTGGGGCACTTTGGAGGCTCTACCTTCGCCTGTCGGCTCTGCTCTCTCCCCTTTTCCCGGGGAGAGGGTTTTCAAACCGCCAGACAGCTGTTTTCTGGCTGTTCTGGCGGCTTTTGCAGTGCCGGGGATCGGGCACCCATAAAAGAGCGTCGGCGAAGCTCGCGGAGCCAACCGGAAGTGACAAGGGAAATTATTTTAAAGATCCTTTGAAATCTCTGAACTGAATACCTTATTTACACAGATAATCCTTGAATTATGACTGTAACAGAGCTGGTTTTAAGTCATAACAGTTGTAAAATGGGTCATCATGTGACCAACCTGGTTTTGCAAATTTTTTGAAGTGGTTTTGTGAATACAGTGGTCATAAAACAAATGACATTGTCATTAAGCAAATGCTGTGGTCATTAAGTAAAGCCATTATTCAGTATGGCACATTATGTCCAAAACTCAGAATTAAATGCCATTTTTGGCAAAACCATTGTAAAATGCAATCACATCAGCCATGGGTTCCTACCAGTTCAGACTGGTTTGGCCAAACTGGTAGTGGTTTGGCAGCCTGGGTTGCTGAAACTGGCAACGACCCAGGCCTGCCATGCCTCTGAACCAGTTCCCCCATCACTCACTCTGCCCACCCAGCCCATCCACTTTTCCCCACTCATCTCCCGGGAGGCTTAGCTGCCTAAGCTGCCTTGCCTACCTAAGCTGCCATGTGGTGCCTGCCTTGCATCCCAACTGAGCTGCCTCCTCCTGCCTACGGGTAAGTCTTGTTAGTCCCCGCTTCCCAGAGCTTCCTGCGCTCCCTCCACTGTTATCACCAGGCTGGCAATTGTACTTTTCCCCACCTCTTCCAGGAGTCCCCATGAGCCCCATTTGTGCTCCTGGAAGGTTTCAGGATGCCTGCTAGGCCCAAAACAGGGTTTGGAGGGGTGCCCCCCACACCTGTTTTGGCTCCCAGGAGGTCTGCTGGGCCCAAAACAGGGTGTTTGGGGGGGGGTGCCTAGCAAGCCTCCCTACAGTCCCACAGGAGCAAAAACAAGCTGAGTGGGGGGGCTTCAAGGGAAAAAGAAAGAAATGCTCACTGTTTGGGGATCCCAAAGTGCATGGAGCTTGAGTCTGAGAGCTTACTGAAAGTGCTGCTAGTTACGCTTGCTCAGGTAAGCTAATAAATAGTGGAGCTCTAAGAATGCAAGATGATCAGTGGGCATGTTCTCAGTTTCAAAACATCTGGCTTTTCTTCCTCCTACCAAAGACCACCTGGGGTTCTTCACAGGAAGGGAGGGAAGAAGGAAGAGGGAGGGAGAGGAGAAAGAAAGAGGGTGGGAAAGGAGAAAAGAAAGAAAGGGAGGGAAGGGAGAAAGAAAGAAGGAAAGAAAAGAGGGTGGGAAGGGAGAAAAAAAGGGAAGGAAGGGAGAAAGAAAGAGGAAGGGGAGAAATAAAGAGGAAGCGGAGAAAGGGAAGGAAGAAAGAAAAGGAGGGAAGGGAAAATGAATGAGATATGGGCGGATGGATGGATGGATGGAAGGAGGGAGGGAGAAAAAAAGGAAAGGAAGAAAGCACCACAAACCTAGGACTAGACAGTTTCAGAGGATGCTTTGAAACAGCACAGCAATCCAGGTGTGAAGCTCCCAAGAGAAAACCTAATTAATTTACGACCCTCGAAACAAAGTTAAAAAAAACATCAATTTGCCTCTGGTGGAGACAAAACTGAAAATCATTTAATGGCATCTGAACTTTACCCCTGTGTCCCCGCCCTTCTGCCTAGATCATAAATTACATCAGTCAAGAAGAAATTGTTTGAATCTAGGCATGCGCATTCATAGGCCAGCTTGAGATTCCATTCTGACCACAGGTATGCCTGGAATCCTCTTTTTTCTATGGCAGCTCGATAGTAGTCATGGTGATATTTTGTGAGCTGACATCTGGCTCCCCTCACTTCCTGAAAGCCACCTATGGGAAACAAAACAGTTTGAGTACATGTGGGATGCGTTCCTCCCCTAGGTTTGCTCTGATTTTCTGCATGGAATTTTGCTATAAGGCAATCAGCCTGGATGTTTCTATGCTTCACCCAAGATGCCTCTGATAAGGGGTAACCCTTCTACTTAATTAGGTATTGGAATTGTCTCCTGCGTCACCTCGAATCAAGGACTCGTTGAACTTCATAATGGGTTTGGCCCCCTATGACCATAGGGCCTGGGGGCGCCTGGGGTAGCGGTCGCAGGGTGGATCCGTGCACGGGTTTCAAAAGGCTGCTATGAAACGATTCGTGTATCTTCCCCAGCAATCGAGGCAGTTTTAATTACACTGACTGGGTTGATGATGTTTACTATGGGGAATGGTCCCACAAATTTCGGGCCCAGTTTCTTGCTAGGCAGTTTTAATCTCAAGTATTTTGTGGAGAGGTAAACCTTCTCTCCTACCCAGAACGGTTGTTGCAGAGTCCAGTGTTTATCTGCCTGTTTCTTGTAGGTTTGTGCTGCTTTAGCCAGTACTTTCTTGACATTTTCCCAAGTTGGTTTCAGCATCGACATCCAATCACTCAAGCTGACTGAGGAGGGAGGGTTCCTTGGATATTCAGGCATTGGGACAAAGTCCATGCCGCTCACTACTTTGAACAGCATGAGTCCTGTACTACTGTGAACAGTATTATTGTACGCGACCTCAATAAAAGATAAAAGGCCTGCCCAATTCGTGTAGCACCTCAGGTACTGCTCTATCATGGTGTTCAGTCTCTCTTCTGCCCCATTAGTGCTCGGATGAAAAGCTGAACTAAGACCCTGAGATAACCCAATGGACTGTAGAAACTCCCTCCAGAACTTAGCTGTGAACTGGACCCTTCTGTCTGAGTTGATTCTTTGAGGTACTCCATGCAGTAGGTAGATATGCTTCACAAACAGTTTAGCCAGCTTGTGAGCTGTGGGTAGTCTGCTACACGGTATGAAGTGTGCCTGTTTGGAGAACAGATCTATTACAGTCCAAATCACAGTGTTTCACTTTTTGGCAACTCGACTATAAAGTCCATTGCGATCTCCTCCCACGGCTTCGTTGGCTCAGCTACAACTTTTCATGTACCTATCCACATTTTTCTTTATACTAGGCCACCAGAATTGCCTCTGGGCTAAGTGTAAAGTCTTTAGGAACCCAAAGTGGCCTGGCAGTTTAGCGTCATGGCTCCTCTGGAGAACTAGGGTACATAGGGATTCTGGGACATAGAGTTTTGTCTCCTTCCATACAAGGTCATCTCTTTTCATTAAGATGTGTTGGTTGTTTTGGAACCAGGGGTCTGCTAGTAGTTCAGTTTTTAGCTTCGAGGTTAGGTCGCTTGCAGGTTGGTTTTGCCGGTCACGGTGTTGCCATCTGGTGGTCGCTTCGGTAGCTATTTGGGTAGAGGGAATGATGGCATCTACCACCTGCTCCTGTTCACATTTGTACTTGGGCATGTGGGAGAGGGCGTCAGCTAGAAAGTTCCTCTGCCCTGGAATGTGCTTTAGTACAAAGTCGATGTGGTTGAAATATTGAGCCCATCGGACTTGTTTGGGTGATAGTTTCCGTGGGGTCCTGAGAGCTTCCAGACTTTTGAAATCGGTCCAGACTTTAAATGGCTTCTGGCCTCCTTCCAACAGGTGTATCCAGGCTAGCAGTGCCCATCTCACTGCGAAAGCCTCCTTTTCCCAGGCAGCCCATCGTCTCTCTGTGTCTGTGAGCTTGCAGGAGGTGCAGGTGCAGGGTTGTAAGTTTCCTTGGTTGTTTCTTTGGAGTAGCACTGCTCCCACTGCTACGTCACTGGCATCTGCCTGGATCACGAAAGGTTGTTTGGTGTCAGGATGCTTCAGTACCGGCTCCTTTGCAAACATTTCTTTTAGTGTTTAGAACGCCTTTTGGCAGGTTAGGTCCCACTGTAGGGGTTGTCCTGGACAAGGTTTTGTTCCTGGGCTCCCTGTCTTCAGGAGGTCCGTCAGGGGTTTGGCAATCTTCGCAAAGGAGGGGATGAATTGCCTGTAGAAGTTTGCGAACCCTAGGAAGCTTTGTAGCTGTCTGCTGGTGCGAGGGGGTTGCCAGCTTAGGACGGCTTGCACTTTGGCTGGGTCCATCTCTATTCCCTCATTTGACACTCGGTAACCCAGGTAGTCTAACCGTGCATGGTGGAATTCGCATTTTGTTACCATTTTGATAAAGGTTGGCTCCCAGACGTTTTTCCAGTACTTGGCAGACCAGGGGTACATGGTCATCAGTGGTCTCATGTAGATAAGGATGTCATCTAGGTAGACGAGGATCCCCTTGTAGAGGTACTCATGCAACACCTCATTTATTAACTGCATGAATACCGCTGGGGGCCCTGCAGTCCAAAAGGCATCATTTTGAATTGGAAGCTCCCTAGGGGACTGTTGAACGCTGTTTTCCACTCATCTCCCTCTGATAGGTACTCGGTAGTATGCATTTCTGAGGTCTAGTCTCGTGAAGACTTTTCCCTTGGCCAAGTGAGATAGCATATTTTTCATGAGGGGGAGGGAGTGTAGGTTGTGTACGCACACTGCATTTATACCTTGAAAGTGCACACACGACCTCATAGTTCCATCTTTTTTCTCTTTGAAGGACTGGTGCAGCGACCCGTGGTTTGGCTGGCTCAATGAACCCCGTTGCTAGGTTTTTGTCTATGTATTTGCGCATCTCTTGCATTTCTCTGGGCATCATTGCATACAGTTTGCGCTTGGGTAATTTTGCCCCGGGGATGATTTTGATGGCACAATCTGTCTCCCTGTGGGGAGGCATAACATCACACTCGGCCTCGCTGAATACTTCTGCGAGGTCCTGACATTCCATCGGAATCAGTTCGGCCTCTGGGGTTTTGTCAAATGTGGTTGCCAATTGTTCTCATGGGCTCTCCTGGGGGGTTCCTAGCGTGGGTGACATTCCTGCTTGCTGGTGGGGGAGGGGATGAGGGCCCCTTGATATCCTAAGTCTGCGGGTACCCTCTTGCCACCAGATGGTTGGTCCCCACTTGTCTAGTTAGGAAAGTCCCAGTATGACTGTGTCTGTCATTTTGGGGGCTATTATGAATTGAATTACTTCCCAGTGATCCACTAGTTCTAGTCTCACTGGTTCAGTTAGGTAGGTAGCATAGGCTCCTCCCATTAGAGACCTGTCAACCTGCTTGAACCGGATTGGGTGGGCCAATCTGGAATCCCATCTGGGGCTTTGGGAGCCTGGCTTGTTTCTAGTCCCACATCCAGCCCACCCTTGCCAGTTCACTTGAGACCTTCCCTTTTACCTGGGAATTGGGGTAAGGAAACTCAAGTTCAGCTGCTTTAGGGGCTAATTTCCACCAGTACTCATCTTTCCTTGCTTCTGCCACTGAGAAAGGCATCACAAGTTGTAATTCTGGAGCTCTGCTGTTCAGGGTGGCTGGCTGACCTCCTGCAGCTGAAATGAGGCTTTCTTCCGATAATCCACCTTCTGCCATGGTGGCCTCATTTTCCCTCCAAGCACTCCAAATATCAGGCAGCGACCGGAGGGCTTGGGATTCAGGTAACCTGGAAATCTTGATGGATTTTAAAAGACAGTTTTGGCTCTCTGTGAAGCTCCCAAGAGAAAACCTAATTTATTTACGAGCCTCGAGAAAAAGTTCAAAAAACATCCATTTATTAGGATCAACATCTTGGCTTGAACCTCTGGTGGAGCCAAAGCTGAAAATCATTTAATGGCATCTGTGTCCCCTCCCTTCTGCCTAGGTCATACATTACATCAGCCAAGAAGAAATTGTATATGAATCTAGGCACGCGCATTCACAGGCCAGCTTGAGATTCCATTCTGACCACAGGTATGCCTGGAATCCTCTTTTCTCTATGGCAGCTTGATGGTAGTCATGGTAATGTTTTGCGACCTGACACCAGGGCTAGAAGGAACCTCAGAGGTCATCTAGTCCAACACCCTTCAATGCACGGAGACGGCATTGGTCACGTTGGTCGTGTTGGTGGATGATCTCTGGAGGGCTCGGGATAGAGGTCATTCCTCTATCCTGGTCCTATTAGATCTCTCGGCGGCTTTCGATACCATCGACCATGGTATCCTATTGCACCGGCTGGAGGGGTTAGAATAGAATAGAATTTAGAATAGCATTTTATTTGTAAACCGCGTCCTCTCCCCAAGGGGACTCGGAGCGGTGCACAGGGAAATTAAAATAGCTATAGAAAATACAGAAATAAAATAAGTAAAAACAAATTAAACTAAAATTATCCCTGCGCTAAAATCCCCAATTATAAATTAACTAAAATCCCTTAACACCCTATTAGACAGAGATTAACCTAGGCCGGCCAAGCAGAAAAAGTGTGTTTTAAGTTTTTGACGGAAGGAGCGGAGGTCCGTAGTTGTTCTAATTTCGGGGGGAAGGTCGTTCCAGAGCGCTGGGCCTGCCACAGAGAAGGCCCTTCCCCTGGGCGTCGCCCGCTGGCATAGCCTAGTCGACGGCACCCGGAGAAGTCCCTCTCTGTGGGAGCGAATCGGCCGCAAGGATGTATGGGGCAGGATCCAATCCCGCAGATACTAGGTCCCGTGCCATGGAGCGCTTTAAAGATGATAACTAACACCTTGAAGCGCACCCAAAAGACGACAGGCAGCCAGTGCAGCTCGCGCAAGAGCGGTGTTATGTGGGTAAACCTAGAGGTTCCCATTATTGCTCACGCGGCTGCATTCTGAACGAGCTGAAGTCTTCGGGTGCACCTCAGGGGGAGCCCCATGTAGAGAGAATTACAGTAGTCCAGTTGGGATGTCACGAGGGCATGAGTGACTGTGCAAAGGGCATCCCGATCCAATAGGGGGCGCAACTGGCGTACCAGGCGAACCTGGTAAAACGCCCTCCTGGCCACGGCTGTCACTTGATCTTCCATGGACAGCCGGGTCTCCAGGAGGACAGCCGGGTATCCAGGAGTTGCGCACCCCATCCACAGGGGTAAGATGTTCGTCCCCTATGGCCAGTGATGGAGTCAACTGGTTGAATCGGGATGCCGGAAACCACAGCCACTCGGTCTTGGACGGGTTGAGTCTGAGTCTGTTACTTCCCATCCAGGCCCGCACGGCTTCCAGGCACTGGCACATCACCGCTACGGCATCGTTGGGGTGGTTTGGGGTAGATATATACAACTGCATGTCATCAGCGTAGAGGTGGTACTCTACCCCAAAACCACGGATGATCTCACCCAGCGGCTTCATATATGTGTTGAACAGGCTTCATATATGTGTTGGGGTTGAGAGGCAGCGTTCTACGGTGGTTCTCCTCCTTCCTCTCCGACCGGTCGCAATTTGTGTCGGCAGGGGGGCAGAGGTCGACATCGAGGCCCCTCACATGTGGGGTGCCTCAGGGGTCGGTCCTCTCGCCCCTCCTGTTTAACATCTACATGAAGCCGCTGGGCGAGATCATCCGTGGTTTTGGGGTAGAGTTCCATCATACGCTGATGACACCCAGCTGTACATCTCTACCCCTAACCACCCCAACTATGCCGTCGAAGTGATGTCCCAGTGTCTGGAGGCCGTGCGTGTCTGGATGGGGAGGAACAAACTCCGACTCAACTCGTCCAAGACCGAGTGGCTGTGGTTCCCGGCGTCACGATATAGTCAGCTGGTTCCATCTCTGACTATCGGGGGCGAGTCATTGGCCCCCGCGGATAGGGCTCACAATCTGGGCGTCCTCCTGGATTCCTGGCTGTCATTAGATGACCATGTGGCAGCCGTGACCAGGGGGGCCTTTTATCAGGTGCACCTGATACGTCAGTTGCGCCCCTGTTTATATCGTGACGCCTTACACACGGTCACTCAAGCGCTCACCTCCCGCCTGGACTATTGCAACGCTCTCTACATGGGGCTTCCCTTGAGGTGCACCCGGAGGCTCCAGCTAGTCCAGAATGCGGCCGCGCTGGGGATCCTGGGAGTGTCTCGATACTCCCATGTAACACCTCTCCTGCGCGAGCTGCACTGGCTGCCTGTGGCCTTCCGGGTGCGCTTCAAGGTGCTAGTAACCATCTTCAAAGCGCTCCATGGCACGGCACCTGGTTACCTGCGAGACCTCTTTCTACCACATACCTCCCTTAGACCTGTCCGCTCCCACAGAGTGGGCCTCCTCAGGGTGCCATCCGCCGGACAATGCTGACGGGTGGCCCCCAGGGGGAGAGCCTTATCTGTGGCGGGGCCTGCCCTCTGGAACAACCTACCCCCCGACCTTCGGATCATCACGGACCTACGCCTCTTCCGCTGGGCACTAAAGACACACCTATTTCAAGAGGCCGGCCTGGATTAGTTTTAATGGATATAGTTTTAATTGATCTTTACCCTTTTTAATCTAAATTTTAGCACAGACCTTAATTTAATTTATTTTTAACTGTTTTGTACTGTATTGTTTTATATTTTTTATATTTCTGTGCACCGCCCTGAGTCCCTTAGGGGAGATAGAGCGGTATACAAATTTGACAAATAAAATAAAATAATAAATAAATAAATAATAAACAAACACCCTGCTCCAGCAGGAAAACCAATATCATCTTGGTTATTTTGGTGCCTCTAACACAGAGGAGAAATTCCCAGAAATTCCCAGGCATTGCCAACCTCTCCCTCCTAGTAAAAAAAAACCTAGAGCAAAAACCTAATGTAGTATTAAAAAGAATAGAAAAGGCGGACTGCTGTGTATTGTTTTATGGACTGTTAAATTGGCAAAATAGACGGCTAAATTGGCTACTCCCACCCGGTCACACGACTGCCAAGCCACTCCCCCAATCACATGACTGCTAAACCACACCCATAAAATAAGCCACATCCGTAGAACTGGTAGTAAAATTTTTTGAAACCCACCGAGTCAAATAACCATAAGATGTTGCATACAGCTTTACCTCGTAATGGGGTTCACCTGCAACTAATAATGGTGGCGGGGGATCAGATTGCGACTGACGAAGAGAAGATGTGTGCTCAGGTCTCAATAGATGGACATGGAAAATTGGGTAAAGCCGACAATAAGTTTTTGGCAAATCCAGTTTGACTGATACGGAACTGATGATCTTAACAATGGGGAAAGGTTCAACAAATTTCGGGCCCAGCTTCTTACATTTCTGAGGGCTCTCCAAAAATCTAGTAGAAAGGTAGACACGGTCACCAACTTTACAATCTGGAGGGGCAACTCGTTTTTTATCATCATACAATTTATGAGATTGGTGAGCATCATCCAGCGTTTTCCATGCCACCGGCCAAAACGACGCCATCTTACTATACCAATCCAAGAGTGAGAGAACGGCAGGAGTCTCGTGAGGCAGCTTGGCATTCCATAGACCATTTCAGAGGTCTACTAGGCTGTGGTTTATTTTCACCCTTTGTTTTTAGTAGGTTCGTAATTGGCAGAGCAATACTTGCAAAAGAGGGGATAAATTGGCAGTAAAAGTTTGCAAAACCCAAGAAACTTTGTAATTGTTTACGGGTGCGAGGCAGGGCCCACTCAGTCACAGCTTTTACTTGAGCCGGGTCCATCTCAATACCCCGACGAAATCCGATATCCTAGATAGTCGATTTTGCTTTGATGAAAATCACACTTGGAAAGTTTAGCATATAGTTCCGCCGCCCTCAGTTTGCGCAAAACAGAATGGACAAGCTTTACATGTTCTTCACGTGTTTCTGTGTAAATAAGGATATCATCAAGATATACGATAACGCCTTTGTATAGGTGCTGATGTAAGACCTTATTTATCAGTTGCATGAAAACAGCTGGTGCACCTTGTAGGCCAAACGGCAGAACTTTAAATTGAAAACAACCTAACAGGCAATTAAAAGCAGTTTTCCATTCATCTCTTTCTTTAATCCTAATCCTATAGTACGCTTCTCTGAGATCCAGTTTTGTAAAAATTTTACCTCTCGCTAGATGGGTGAGCATATCTTTCATGAGGGGGAGGGCGTAGACATTTTCAGTGCAGATCGTGTTCAAGTTCCCGTAATCCACCACTAGGCGGAGTTGATCGTCTTTCTTCTCTGAACATAACAGGAGCCGCGACTCGAGGTCTAGCTGGTTCAATAAAGCCTCTTGCCAAATTTTTGTCAATGAACTTGTGCAATTCCACCATTTCCCCTGGTGTCATGGAATAAATGCGTGGTTTAGGTAGTTGCACCCCTGGGAGGAAATCAATGGTGCAGTCTGTGGAGCGGTGGGGTGGAAGCTTGTCAGAAGATTTTTCACTAAAAACATCTTTCAAATCCAAATATTCTTTAGGAATCTTTTCTTCCCCTGGTATCTGTTCCAAAACGGTTGCCACTTGGTCAGTCGACACACTTTCATTGGGTTCGGGGGTCCCTGGCGCTGGAGCCACATGTAGGGGGGGCGTACTTAGGGGATACGTATCCAACCCTCTTTCCAATCTATGACAAGGGTTCCATTTCCGCAACCACGTTAATCCCAAAATAATTGGGTTATCCGCAATAGGACCAACAATGAAATGAATGGTTTCCCTATGGTGATCGCCAATCACCAACTCAAGAGGTTCTATAACAAATTGAGCTGGACCTCCCCCCGCAACCGATCCATCCATTTGACAGAATGCGATCAGCACTTTTAAAGTCTTAAGGCGAATTCCTAGTTGTTGTACTAGATCTTGGCTTATAAGGCATCGTGAACATCCAGAATCCAGAAGTGCTAGTAATTCTGAGAAATGTCCACTACAGGGCGTTTTTAGCTTAAGGGGAATAGTCATGGGGCCTGACCGGGAACTCACCCAATGCTTGTCCGATTCCTCGTCAGAGGCGGCCTCCTTCTCCCAGTCATTCGGATCCTGGCCTGGTTCATAATAGTTAGTAGTAAGGTCCAGTGGCTCCATCCCTGACATCACTGGCCTGGTACATGGATCAGTTTTTCTGGTGCCTTTATTTATCTCAGAAGATGGCTTGGGGCGGGGCTTCGATCCCATTCTGCAAGCATTAGCCCAATGCCCCTCCTTCCCACATTTGAAGCAAGCAGTACCGCGTTGTTTGTTGGAGGGTCCTCCCTTCTCTTGGGCTATCACGACGTGGTGTAGCAAATGGCGATGCTTTAACTTCTCTTTGCACTGAATGAACATTGGCTTTTCTAATTAAATCAATCTCTACTTCAGCAGATAAATCGTACCAACCCTCGAGGGTATGAGGATTCCGTCTGTTGATACAGCTCTGATATAGATCAGGGTGCAAGCCTTCAGTGAAACTGTCGATAAGAGCTTCCTCACTCCAACCTCTCATGTAAACAGATAATTCACGAAATCATTGAGAATAATCTTGAACTGGTTGATTTCCCTGACGTAATGTCTTCATTTCTAAGCGGGCTTTACGTTCCATGTGGGGGTCCTCGAAACGCCTTCTCAGGGCGAACATAAATCTGTCGAAATTTCTCATCAGAGGGGAGTTATCATTGTGCAAAGCTACCATCCAATCAGAAGCCCTGCCCTCCAGTGCCAGACAAACAATCCTAATTTTGCTATCATCATCTGGCAAATCAAACGCAGCTTGCCTCACAAAATTGCTGACATGTAGTAGGAAACATCCCAATTCCTTAGCATCCCCTCCAAATTTCACTCCCAATGGAGGGACAGTAGCCATTCTGCGGGCCGGGAGGCTTGCTTCCCTTCTACGGCGTGGAGGGGGGGGGGAACCAGCCTTGCTGTTGCTGGGCGCAGTGTGTGTTCCTCTTTCTGGGTAGGGGTCCCTCCAAATTGGGGTTTTACTTCCTCCTTGGCAACAACCAATCCCGAGGGTCAAGGGCCCCTTTTCCCTTGATTTCTCTGCTGCGTTTCATCTCATCAGCTTCTGCAATTAATTTCCGCGCTTGCTGTCTTAGAAGAAATTTATCTCCTGGAACTTCCAGAAAGCGGGGGGGGGGGCGTCTGCATCTAGTATTTACTCCCCAAGGGGTTTCTTCAAAAATTCCTTTTCTGCCCACTCCCTTGGACCATCAGTGACGAACTGATTTATCTTCAGATTTATCTTCACCCCCCAGGCTAACATCCATTAAGAGTTCAGTGACTGACCTGGTTTCTTTGGGTTTTGATTCCTGGATATCTGTACTGAGGGCGGAGGCTGTATCGGGCGCAGTTGCTCCCAGTAATTCTTCTTTCTCAGCGTCTGACATTCTTTGAAGTTTTAGGTTTTATCTCACTCGCTGCTGAAGCGATTAGCTCAGAGACGAGTGTAAACTGATTCCTTGCTTTTTGTCAGATCTGCTTCCATCATAAATCAGGAAAGACCACGCTCAAACTCATTTGGAAAGTTTAAGGTTACTTTTACTGAATATAATAAGACTGCAGCGAAAGTCAAGCAAGGAATGAAACATTTAGGCGCGTAAGATATGTATCAAAGCATAACCCAGCCCTTAGTCTCTTGACCCCAGTATACTGTCCAATGCAGTCGGTCACGATGTCAGGTGCAATCCCTGCCCCGCAGCATCATCACAGTGGAATGCAAAACCGTTAGCTTAGGTGATAACAGACTGTGGCCATCTCTCACTCCTGCTTGCTTAATATCCAGACAGCCCCTCCCTCCCCATTTCAAAATGACAGCCGAAGCGAAGCAAAAGCGGAAGTGCAATAATATGACTGTGAAGGAATTCGGACTGTTGGAACTTTGAAGCCAGGTTACAAACCCCCTTTTCAGATAGATTGTAATGTTGAATGGTAACTAAGCTCATAAGTTGAGGACTACCAGTAAACTGTTTTATCTCTACTGTTTTATTGTTTAAGGATAAGTCATTGTCCCCCCAAGAATGAGAAATAAGAGAAACTCCTAAAACCTAAACTATTTTCTCCCCACCTACCCTAGATCATTTTTGCTGATGAATGTACAGAAGCAGAAGGTTGTCATTGGCACATGAAACACTTTTGTTGCCTTGAGTGTGAAATCATCCTTGGAGGACAGAGGTATATTATGAAGGATGGACGCCCATTCTGCTGTGGCTGCTTTGAGTCTCTCTATGCTGAATATTGTGAGACTTGTGGGGAACATATAGG
Organism: Rhabdophis nuchalis; assembly: GCA_039707465.1. NCBI lineage: Eukaryota > Metazoa > Chordata > Lepidosauria > Squamata > Natricidae > Rhabdophis > Rhabdophis nuchalis. The sequence continues at coordinate 70,677,724 of CM077648.1, forward strand.
TAAGCTTGAATCTTGACTGGCAAAAAATATTTGTTGAAGCTAGTTACAAAATCATGTTTTCAACCTGATGAACAAGTTAAATGACCTTCTTTTGAATGGCTATCATGACTCAATTGATAATTGGCTTTTAGCTTATTTGTAGAAGCTGAGGTCCTGAAGCCTATTGTTTTAAAATTATTATCCAGATGAGAACATCATTTCAGGCCCACAGAATTGCTTCCTGTTTATGTCAACGTTATACTTCAACAAAAACTTCAAAGAAAATAAGACTAATTCTGTAAATGCAGGCTGTCAACAAATTGTTTTAATAGACATTTTAGAATGGTGGTATAGTTTTTCATTTTCATTTTCATTATTATTACTGTTTTTATTTACTGTGGATAGCCTAGTCATGATAGATGGTTAGTTATACAAATTGAATTAATAAATAAAAATTAATTCTATTCTAATTGGACAGGCTTTTTTTAGCCATGTTACATTAATGTAATTTGACTAGTATACTATTCTGATTCATGTCTATGCTCACAACTATTTATTAATTATTTTATTTAGTTCTCTCTGGATATTAGTTACCGAAGGCTAAACATTAATCGTTTATTTTACTATTAGTTTAAAAACAAAATGATAGATGAATATTTGTAGACTGCTTTACTTATTCATAATGGAAATAGAGCTTTATTCCATGGCATGTAGTTTTAGTTTACAATTTTTTTGCTCTGGTATAATGTAAGTAGACTCAATGTCAAGTCTGAGTAAATAATATATGAACTAAATAAAATAATGTATTAATGTGTGTTATTATTTAAGTTATTTTATCTAATGAGAAAGAAAAGTATCTTAGAAAACAAATTTATATACAAATCTTGTCTTAACAGGGGTTGATCACGCTCAAATGACTTACAATGGACAACACTGGCATGCTACAGAAACTTGCTTTTCTTGTGCTCATTGCAAAGTTTCACTACTTGGTTGCCCTTTTCTTCCCAAGCAAGGGCATACTTTTTGTTCTAAATCATGCAGTCTGGGAGAGAATGTTCATGCTTCAGATTCTTCTGATTCTGCTTTCCAGTCTGTTCGCTCGAGAGACTCCAGAAGAAGCATTCATATGGGAAAAAGCAGTCAATCAGCAGATCAGTGCAGGCAATCTCTCCTGTTGTCTCCAGCAATGAATTACAAATTCCCTGGTCTTTCAAGCATAGCAGATGATACTCTTTCGCAGAAACTGTATTACTTAAGCCTTTCAAGGCAAGAAGTAAACTTTGTTGACAAAGAACTCTGGAAACTAAGGGGATGATCCAAAAGAATGGGCTGAGCATGAAGATAATATGATTCAGCTGCTCCTCAAATTTGTTGATAAAAAACTATTACAGCACCCAGTGGAAGCCAATGCTAGATCAAATAATCAGTGGATTTGTGAAAATGTGGCTAAATGGAGATCAGAACTGAAGAGAAATAATCAAAGCTTAGCAAGCAAAAAATACCAGGCAAATATGTATTGGGCACAATCCCAAAATGGCCTGGATGATTCTGCATATGGTAGCCACCCAGGACCTGCTAGTAATAGGAAAATCCAAGAATTAGACATGGAACATTGCACAAGATACAAAAATAACCAAAAGCAGAGGTATAATGATTCATTGGAATGTTTGTCAAATCTGAAACAAGAGCAATGTGTTCGAGACTCAATGGATTTCCTTGCTTTATCTAACATCACAAGTAAAGCAGCTAAAACTATTATTTATGGTTCATTCACTAAGCATTTGTGATACATGTACAATTAATTTTCAAATCATAAAGCTTGAGTCTTACCAGTTTACGTTAACTTTTACTTTCTTTTTATGCATGCTCTTTTGAAAGCCTGTCCAGGGCCTCAAGTATTTTATAATGGAATTTAAGTGCTTATGAATTTACCTTTTGCTTATTCATCACCTTGTACAAGTTCTTGACTTAAGGTCATTGGTGACCTTCAAAGTTACAATAGCAGTAAAAAAAAGTAGCTTACATCCATTTCCTGCATTTAATAATAATTGCAGTGTCTTGGTGTTCATGTGATTAAAATTTGAGCACTTGGCAACCAGCATGTATATACTATGGTTGCAACATCCTGGGGTCATGTGACCATTTGCAGACTTCTCAGGGGATTATGACGAAGCCAGTGGAGGAAATCGGATTATTTGCATCACTTAATGATGTGGTTGTCTCAATTGTGGTTGTCAATTAATAACTACCTGTGAAAGAGTCACTTGAGATGGGCAGAAATTTGATAATTACGTAAATTAACAAAATCATGTTCTCCAACAGGGATCAGAGTAAGATGGCAATGGAGTAGAAGCTTCCCTCTTGAACCCCTTTTGTATGATTAGATCAACGAACATTTTTAGTTGGACACTTTATGGATATAATTGCTTTGAACTGGAAGTCAGATGGTCAGAATCCAAGAGTATCATTTTGTGCAGTTATCCGGAAGACTTTTTTTTAACCTATAGCACAAGTGTCAAACTCGATTTCATTGAGGTCATAAGGGTTTTGTTTGACCCTGAGGGGCCGGGGTGGAGGTGGCCAGGGTGGGCATGGCCAGCTTGACATCACTTGTGTCAGGGTGCCTGAGTGCTCTGCCAGTGAAAGCGGAGCTCGGGAGAGACATGGGCGTCCCTCCCAAGCTCCGTTTTCACTGACAGAGGCCACATGGGCCAGATCTAAGCATGCCGTGGGTCGGATTTGGCCCCCAGGCCTTGAGTTTGACACCCCCGATCTATACCATCAAGAAAGTAGACAGCGTCCTTTGTTATATCAGTTCTGCTACTTGAAGGCTCTTGCTCTTCATTGTTGGTTCAGATGGTCAGGGAGGGGATAAGCAACAGAATCCTAGTGATAGTCAACATCTGATTGTGGAAGGAAAATCATGCCTATGTTGAAAGAGGTGCAGTTTCCTTAAGAGACCTGCTTTGAAACCAGCAATTTCAAATATCACTAATAAGTTATTTCAATTTTTTTTGGTCAATTTTGTTTAACATCTATAGCTATTGGGGAAGGCAACTCATTTTATTTGAAAATATGCATGCAGTTGATTGCATCACCAAGTTGTGATTGAAATAATTCCAAAATCTGATACATTATACTGTTGTTTTGTTCCCCTTACATTGTGTTTGATGAAGGAAAATTTGAATAGACAATTCACACATTCCACATTCAAAATCCAAATGTGGCTTTTAAATTTAAATTTAAATTACATTTTTAGAATTTAACTAGATGAAATTTTCCAACCAAAATTACTTTTTTCTTTTCTTTTCATTCTTTCATTAATTTAGGTGCTTCAATTGATGAAATCAAACCAAGACCTTCTCTGTACTCCTTTGAAACCTATGAGGAGCTAGAGGCAGATGATTGTGAAAAAATGAGCAACATGGGAACTTTGAATTCATCAATGCTTCATAGAAGCATTGAGTCTTTGAAAAGTGTAAGTTCTGAATTATGTCAGGCTGAGACACTGCCAGAAGAAAAGTCAATGCATGTGCCAGTACTGAGAAAATCCAAATCACAGACTAGGCCTCAGCAAGTAAAATTTTCAGATGATGTCATTGATAATGGAAACTATGAAAATCTTGATATTCATCAACCTCCTATGAGCGAAAGGACCCATAGACGTGTTTATCAGTTTGAAAACCGTGGAAAGAGACATCATCGAAGCAGCAGAAAGTCTCAATCTGACAATGCACTTCATCTGTTTGCAGAAAGAAAACCTTTTCCAAAAGAAAGGCTTAATTTTTATTCCCCTCAGGAGTATGATGCATTTATTCAGAATAAAAATCCTCAGGCGGTTCAGGCATATACACCCACGTTTTTCAGCCAATATAATCATATTGCGCCTGACTATGCGATGGGAAAACCAAGAAATCAGTTTTTTGGATTTTTGGGGAAGGACGAAGAAGCTTGGTGCTCCTCTTCATCATCTTCAGATACTGAAGAGGAAGGATATTTCTTAGGACAACCCATTCCACAGCCAAGATCTGTGAGATATTGCTGCTATGCAGATTTTGTTTCTAGTCCAAGTGCTGAACTTCCTACTACCCAATTTAGACGGATAACAAAATCTGAAAAAAGCAAAGCACACAAAGGCAAAACCTGTATAATTTCCTAAAATGTACTGATGTACTGCCTATAAACTTTGTCTACATTGGGTTTCAAATCTTGTGTATCTAAATAATCTCAGCAAAGTCTGTAACATGGAAATTTTTTCTTTGTGTTCTTTGTCAAGGGTTTGAAAGCAGTTTAAGGTACTATATCAAAAAATAATAAACCTTTGATATTGATTAGCTTGTTTAGAATAATTCTCGTTTGCATAAAACTTGAGATTCAGGGAAAATAAACATTAGAAATTATCCCTGCCTATATGAAGAGTATATGAATGCCAGGCTCGGGACAGTCTTTCTTGTTTATGGATATTATTGTGAAGTTCCCCAAGAGATGGCCTAATTAATTGATGAGCCTTGAGACAGAGTTCAAACAAAAACCATTCATTTATTAGGATCAACATAGCATTTACTTCTGTGGAGCCTAAACTGGCTTCCGCTTAATTGCGTTTGAACTTTACCCCTCTATCTGCCCCCTTCTGTCCTGCGCCATAAATCATATTCGCCAACTAGATTGTAGACATATGAGACCGAAGGTATGCATGGAATCCTCCCTCCAGTGCCAGCCTGATAATAGTCATAACGCTTTACAAGTTGACATCTGGCTCCCCTCACTTCCCGAAAGCGACCTGTGTGACACAAAGCAATTTGAGTACAGGTATATAATTTAGGAATGCATTCCTCCCCCAGGTTTGCTTGGATTTTCTGCATGGAATTTTGCTATAAGGCTATCAGCCTGGATATTCCTACTTTTTACCCAAGATGCCTCTGATAAGGGGGGTAGCCCTTCCACTTGATTAAGTATTGGAGTTGTCTCCTGTGCCACCTCAAATCAAGGACTTGTTGAACTTCATAATGGGTTTGGCCCTCTATGACCATAGGGCCCGGGGACGCCCAGGGTAGTGGTCACAGAGTGGATCTGAATCATGGGTTTTAAGAGGCTACTATGAAAGGGCGGGTGTATCTTCCCTAGCAATCGAGGCAGTTTCAATTGCACTGTGACTGGGTCGATGATCTTTACTATGGGGAATGGTCCCATAAACTTTGGCCCCAGTTTCTTGCTAGGCAGTTTTAATCTCAAGTATTTAGTGGAGAGGTAAACCTTCTCTCCCACCTGGAATGGCCGTTGCGGAGCCCGGTGTTTATCTGCCTGTTTCTTATAGGTGTCAGTCTAAAAAGAGCTAATAGTTTTGATTGAGCACCAGTAGAGGGCACTTTAAGTTCTACTGGAATGGTCATGGGGCCGGAACGGGAACTCACCAGCTGGTCGTCGTCACTGGAGTCTGTTTCACTTTCATCCGACGGGTAATAAGCTCCCGCCTTCTCCATTGCTGGGGGGTGGACTTCTGCTGGCTCCATTCCCCTCATGGCGGCGTCTCTCCATTTCCCAGGATGTTTATCAATCTTCTTCCTTTCCCCTGTCGCCTGAGGTCGGGGGCCTGGCTTCACTTGGCAATTTGCAGCCCAGTGCCCCTCCTTCCCACAACGGAAACATGCAGTGACGGGGGCTTGCTTGCAGACCAGCTTTCCCCCCCTCTCGGGATTCCTCTGCGGGGGGAGGGGGGTTCTCTCTTTCTCGCTCTCTTCAAGCCACTTGTTCCTAGCTAGATCAATTTCAACATACGCTGCCAGCTCATACCAGCCCTGAAGGGTACGGGAGGCCCGCCTATTCACACAATTCTGATATATTTCTGACTCAAGCCCTCCCTATAGCTGTCTGTTAAGGCCTCTTCAGACCACCCCCTCATGTGAACCGACAGTTCATGGAATTCTTGTGTGTATTCTTCGACTGGGTTTTTCCTTGCTGAAGGGTTTTCATTTTAAGTCTGGCCTTTCACTCAACGAGAGGGTCTTCAAAGCGTCTCCTCAGGGCAGCCATAACTCTATCAAAGTTTCTCAGTAGGAGGGAATCATTGTTGTGCAAAGACACCATCCAATCTGCTGCCTTTCTCTCTAATACTAGGGTAACGACCTTTACCGTTGCCTCTTCATTTGGGAGGTCGGGTTCAAACTGTCTCATAAAGTTGCAGAGTTTGACCAAAAAGAATCCCAGGTTTTTCGGGTCCCCCTCCGTATTTCATCCCCAAGGGGGGGACTTTTGCCATCCGGCATCTGCGGGGTGCCCCATCCCCCCTTGGGGGCTCTCACCGCTGCTGCTCCTGCTGCCACTACTGCTGGCTGGGCCCCATCATCTTGGTCAGCTCCGCCATCTGCCCCTAGGGCCCCCCCGGGAGTGTTTCATCTTCAGCTGTTCTCACCTCGTTCACGGGATTCAGCTTCTCTTTCGCATCTGCTCTCTCTGAAACGCCTTTTTCCCACGCTTCCTGAAACAGCTCCATGGCCTGGTTCATCAGGAGATTTTCTTCTTCAGCTTCTTGCCATGCAGCTGGTGGTCACCTACATCTGCTGGTTGTAACTCCAGGCAGAATATCTTCAAGTTCACGCTTTTGTCCCACTCCCATCGACCACCTGGGGTGGATCGATCTTTCTTCCAAATTTAATTCCGCCAAAAGTTCCGTTTCTGGGATGCATGACGATCCAGCGGCCCCCAGGTCCTCCTCCTGATCGTCGCAGGGGCTAGACATCTCTTAGAAGTTTTAGTTATATTGCGTTCCCTTCTGAAGGTGTTAGCTCAGAGATGAGTGCGAAGTGAGACCTTGCTTAATGTCAGGTCTGCCTCTTAACGATAACCCAGAAAGAATCCACTCAACTCCATTTATAAGAATTATTTTCACTTTCACTTTTATTAAATTTGTATACCGCCCTTCTCCCTTGTGGGACTCAGGGTGGTGAACAGGCATAATAAAACAGTAAAACATCCGATACAAAAATACATTAAAATACATTAAAACTAATTAAATTAAAGAGTACTTTTACTGGTTATGAAAAGATAGAGGTGAGGTAAAGCAAAGTCTGAGACCCAAGCGTGTGAAATCATACATATCAATATGTGTCCTTTCCCCAACAACCCCCACCCCATTGTCCAATGCACAATCCCCTTAGGTGTCATGTGGGTTGCATCTCCAGGAGCATCATCAGGATGGTATGCAAGACCATTGACCTTGACCACCGTACGGCTTCAGCCAGTGGTATGCAAAGTAGATGGTGAGAAGATACTCCCTTCTCCAAATCACCCTCCTGCACCATATCATTGGGTCCCATTCCCAATTACCAAAGCCCCTCCCTCCCCATTTCAATGGCAGCCGAAGCAAGCAACAAAGCGGAGGCTGACATCAGGTTTGTGCCACTTTAGCCAGTGCTTTTTTGACATTTTCAGCACCGACATCCAATCAGTCAAGCTGACTGAGGAGAGGGTGTCCCTTGGATACTCAGGCATTGGGACAAAGTCCATGCCGCTCACTACTTTGAACAGCATGAGTCCTGTGCTACTGTGAACGGCATTATTATACGCGACCTCAGCAAAAGATAAGAGGTCTGCTCAATTGGACTGCTGATAGTCCACATAGCACTTCAGGTACTGCTCTACCATGGCATTCAATCTCTCTGCCCCATTGGTGCTCAGATGAAAAGCTGAACTGAGACCCTGAGATGACCCAATGGACCACAGGAACTTAGCCGTGAATTGGACCCCTCTGTCTGAAATAATTCTTTGAGGAACTCCATGAAATCGGTAGATATGCTTCAGGAAAAGTTTAGCCAGCTTGTGAGCCGAGGGTAGTCTGCTACAGGGTATGAAGTGTGCCTGTTTGGAGAACAGGTCTATTACACTGTTTCCCCCACTTTTTGGCAACTCTACTATAAAGTCCATTGCGATCTCCTCCCAAGCCTCGTTGGCTCTGCTACTGTTTGCAGCAGTCCGGGGGGTTTCCCCAGTCATCTCTTCTCTGTGCCTGTAACCTTGTGGGAGGTGTAGGCACAGGGTTGTAAGTTTCCTTGGTTGTTTCTTTGGAATAGCATGGCTCCCACTGCCATGTCGCTGCTGTCTGCCTGGATCACGAAAGGTTGCTTGGGGTCAGGATGCTTCAGCACTGGCTCCTTTGCAAACATTTTTTTTTAGTGTTTCGAATGCTTCTTGGCAGGTTAGGTCCCACTGTAGGGGTTATCCCGGGGTTTCATTCCTGAGCTCAGTTTGGCCTCTGGGGTTTTGTCGGATATGGTTGCCAGTTGTTCTCGTGGGCTCTTTGGGGAGGGTTCCTGTGTGGGTGGTGTTTCTTCTTGCTGGTGTGGAAGGGGTTGGGGGCCTCTTGATATCCTAAGTTGGTCCCCATTTGTCTAACCAGGAGAATCCCAGTATGACTGTGTCTGTCATTTTGGGGGCTATTATGAATGGGATGGGTAGAGGTGCCCATAGTGTTCTAGGTGGATACCAGCTGAATCAAGGAATAGGGCTAGCTGATCTGAGTCTCCGTCAAACTTTCCCCTGAATTGGGGCGGGTCATTCAGCCCTACTCCTCCAACCTCCTGTTGGCCTCTATATGCTTGTGCCTGATATGGCTGGCTGTTTTCCTCACCTTTAGTTCGGAGGGAGGGGGTTGCCTGCTCTTGGCAGCCTGCCTGCTGCATGGGAGAAGGCACTGGTTACAGTTTTGGGCTCCTCCTCCTTCTATTGGGTGGAGGAGGGGGGCTGCACTCCAGTCTGCATCTCCTCCCTTAAACAGGATCAGATATCCCTCCCCTCTCTTTTGGGCGGCATGATGGCCCCTCATCAGCAAGGGTGGTCCAATCAAAATCCTCCCTCTGTTGCTCTATTGCACTCTCCAGGGATTCCGTTTGCATTTTTGGGTGCCTGGCTTGTGCCCAGTCCCACCTCCAGTCCACCCTTGCCAGCTTGCTTGAGACCCTCCCTGTATCTGGGGACTAGGGTAAGGAACTCTGCTTCAGCTGCCTTAGGGGCTAATTTCCACCAGTACTCATCCTTTCTTGCTTCTGCTTCTCGGAAAGGCATCGCTGCTTGGCATTGCCACATACCCCCAGCTGCTATCAGTCTTTTTCTTTAGATTTTCCCTCCAAGCACCCCAAATATTGAAGGAGAGGCTGGAATTCAGGAAACCCAGAAATCTTGATAGATTTTTAAAAGTGAGTTTAGGCTCTCTGTGAAGTTCTTAAGAGATGACCTAATTAATTTACAAACCTTGAGACAGAGTTCAAACAAAACCATTCATTTATTAGGATCAACATCTTAGCATTTACTTCTGTGGAGCCTAAACTGGCTTCCGCTTAATTGCGTTTGAATTTTACCCCTCTATCTCCCACTTTCTGTCCTGCATCATAAATCATATTCGCCAACTAGATTGTAGAAATATGAGACCGAAAGTATGCATGGCATCCTCCCTCCAGTGCCAGCCTGATAATAGTCATGGCAACACTTTACAAATTGACATTTATACTAAATCAGAGATGAGTCTGTACTTTGGATTTTATTGGATTCTTGTTCCCATCAACTCGGTTAACATGGTTATAGGGATGATGGAAACTTTCCACACAGTTTTCCACACATAGAGTAGATGGGCAGTATGAAAAATTAGGATTTTATATAGATCCTGGCCTAATTTCAAAAATTTGTTTTGAAGGGACAAATTCAATATTTTATAAAAGGAATATATTTTCCAAAGGATCAATTCAAGCTTCTGGCAAAAATAAGCTGTCCAATTTAATGTGTCTCTTCAAATAGAAAAATGGTGGTCCTATTCATGGCATGAAACTTTAGAGAGACTATTACTCTCTGTGGGAATATGACCATAGACAGTAACAATTGCCCATTTAATGTTATGTGCAAATAATTTGATTTTTGCATTTTCTTTATCTTATATGTTTAATATAACCTAACCATTTTGATACCAAGCAACAATTATCTGGTTCTGTGCTGGACATTAAATTGCTTATCAAATTGACTATTCTTTTATTTTCATGGCAGTGAATATCAGGCAAATTTTGCTTAATATAATCTTAATCTATGGTTTGTAAGAACTAAAGTGATGTGAACTAATAATCCCTGTTTTCAAAATTAATAAGATGTCACTGAATTTGCTTAAATTAAAAACTTATGAAAATATGTGAGAATCTATATTCGGAAAAGTATCTCAAGTTTCAAATGTAATATGCACAGCAATTAAGAGTTAATTGATTTTAGTTTTATGTATTCATAACTTAACAGTACAATTAATGTATATATTGTAAAATTAAGATTTATCTGACTATTTTTATATTCCTGAATTGCAAGGCATTAGTTTAAAATAGACAAATAATTTTGTTAGAAGATTTAACATCAGTTTGGTTTAGGCAGGAGTTTGTTAAATATCCATACATTTATAGTGAAATGTTTAATTTTTGATAGTAAAGCTCTGTTTGCACGGTGGAGCTATGTAAATAAAGTTTCAGTGATGGTTCACAATATTAAAGAATTATTTATGGGTCAATAAACTTTAAATTGTGTAAATTAAACAAGTAAAACTGGCATGTATAAATTGAATTAAACATTATACCTTGTTAAATTTTAATGCTAGGTTCTAAACCTAAAATAGTTTACATTGGTTTGTTATTTCTTTGCTGATGAGCCTTTCTGAAGAGTGAGTTAATCTCACCCTACCTTGATAGATTATTATATTGTCCAATATATTCTTCTAACAACCAAAAAAGTAAATGTTTTTTCACAATCAGCCAAATGTTATTTCTAAGATCAACTAAATAAAATTATACCATGCTTTCTACTAAGAATGGTTAATGGTCCACTGAATTCAAATCTACATTTGTAGCTTCTTTGCTTAGTGGGATATGGATTTGTTTATTGAACCTATCTTAAGTAGCTTCAGGTTCCATCAGCATGCAAATGATATAATTTTCTACTGGCTTTTGCTGAATTTTATTTGCTATTTAGTCAGTGAGATAAATTATTTAACTCAGTTTCTAATAACTGGCTTTCTGTAATTGTAATTTTTCATAATTTATAAATTTGGTTTATTTCCATATTTTTTCAATATCTGTGTGTAGGTTAGAACATTGAAATGTAATACTGTTCTAGCTGCTTTCAGTTAAAGGTTTCACAGTCTCTTTCACTGGTCATAGTAGTTGAGGCAAACTGAGGGACAGATTGAAGCGTTCAGCATGCCTGTATGTTTATTCATTTTATGGGGTGAAACAACAAACATAGGCCACCATGTTTTGTTCCATTCCTATAAACACAAGAAGTATTGCTTCCAAATCATCCATCTGTTTAAACAGAGGAAACTGTTATTGTTTGTTACTTTAGGATTAAATAATCTTACACCTAACCATGGGTAAACAACACTTGAATTTACAGGACCAAAGTTGTTCTGTACATTACCTGTGGAAATACACTTGAACAGTGACAACTATAATAAATAATCCTGCTGCCCATGAGGCAGTTAATCTATATAAATAAAAATGTAAAATAGTTTGTACAAAACCGCTAATCTCAAAAACTACTGGACCGATTTACATCAAATTTTCACACAATGTTCCCAAGGACTTCCGATAATATAATACGTACTTATTTTGTGGCTAGCACACGTGTGTCATGTGCAAGGTACACAAATGTAAAATGTACCCATTGATTAGGTTTTCACCTCCCTGTAGCTCCGCCCATTCGGCTGCTTTCCAACTGTCGTTTCTTCAGCAACCAAATAAGCCTCCAAAATTCCACAGTGTATGGAGGCCTAAAAAGGCCAAAACACAGAGGATAGCAAATTTCCAGGTGGCCCATAGAGAGAGAGAGAGGGGGGGGGGGGAGAAATAATAAAAGAGGGACTAGGGGAGACATGATAGCAGCCTTCCAATATCTCAGGGATTGCCACAAAGAAGACGAAGTCAAGCTATTCTCCAAAGCACCAGAGGGGAGAACAAGAAGCAATGGGTGGAAACTAATCAAGGAGAGAAGCAACTTAGAACTGAGGAGGAATTTCCTGACAGTTAGAACAATTAACCAGTGGAACAGCTTGTCTCCAGAAGTTGTGAATGCCCCAACATTGCAAGTCTTTAAGATGTTGGATAGCCATTTGTCTGAAATGGTATAGGGCTTCCTGCCTAGGCAGGGAGTTGGACTAGATGACCTCCAAGGTCCCTTCCACCTTTGCTATTGTATTACAGTAGGTAGGTAGATAGGGGGATAGATAGAGAGGGAGAATTACAGTAGGTAGGTAGATACAGGGAGAAAGGAAGAAATACAGTAGGTAGGTAAGTAGAGGGATAGACAGGGAGAAATACAGTAGGTAGGTTAGGTAGGTAGAGGGATAGATAGAGAGGGAGAAATACAGTAGGTAGGTAGAGGGATAGAGAGGGAGAAATACAGTAGGTAGGTATTTTATTTTATTTATTTATTTATCGTATTTATATCCCGCACCCATCTTCCACAGAGGGACCTGGGGCGGCGCACAGGAAAATTTAAAAACCAAAACCAAATATACAAAAACTCTTAAAAACTATATTAAACCCAACCCTGTGCTAAAACATAATTAAAACCCCCAAATTAAAGCTTTGATCAGCTAATAGTCAGTTTGGTATCGGGAAGTTCATGCCAGGCCGGCTAGCTGGAAAAAATGCGTTTTTAAGCGCTGGCGGAACAGGCGGAGGTCCGAGATGACACGGAGTTCGGGAGGCAGGTCGTTCCAGAGAGTTGGGCCCACCATAGAGAAGGCCCTTCCCCTGGGCGTTGCCAACCAGCATTGCCCGGGCGACGGCACCCGGAGAAGACCCTCTCTGTGGGAGCGAATCGGTCGTAGGGACGTATGAGGCAGCAGACGGTCTCGCAGGTAACTAGGCCCCGTGCCATGGAGCACCTTGAAGATGGTCAGCAGAACCTTGTAACGCACCCAAAAGGTCACAGGTAGCCAGTGCAGCTCGCGCAGGAGAGGTGTTATATGGGATTGCCTTGAGGCTCCCATGATCACTGGTGCGGCCGCGTTCTGAACTAACTGTAACCTTCGAGTGCATCTCAAGGGGAGCCCCATGTAGAGAGCGTTACAGTAGTCCAGACGGGAAGTCACGAGTGCTTGAGTGACTGTGTGAAGGGCATCCCGGTCAAGTAAGGGGCGCAATTGACGGACCAGGCGAACCTGGTAAAATGCCCCCCTGGCCACAGCTGTCACATGGTCCTCCAAGGACAGCCGGGAATCCAGGAGGACCCCTAAATTGCACACCCTTTCCACGGGGGCCAATAATTCGCCCCCCATGGCCAGCGATGGAATCACCTGGCTAAACCAGGGCGCCGGAAACCACAGCCACTCGGTCTTGGACAGGTTGAGTTTGAGTTTATTACTGCCCATCCAGATCCGTACGGCCTCCAAACACCGGGACATCACCTCGACGGCATCGTTGGGGTGGTTTGGGGTAGAAATGTACAGCTGAGTATCATCAGCGTACAGATGGTACTCTATCCCAAAACCACGGATGATCTCACCCAGCGGCTTCATATACGTGTTGAACAGGAGTGGAGAGAGGACCGACCTCTGCGGCACCCCACATGTGAGGGGCCTTGAAGTCGACCTCTGCCCTCCTGTCAACACGAATTGCGACCGACCAGAGAGGTAGGACGAGAACCACCGTAAAACGGTGCCTCCCACCCCCAACCTCCCCAATCGGCACAATAGGATACCATGGTCGATGGTATCAAAAGCCACTGAGAGATCTAACAGGACCAGGATAGAGGAACAACCTCTATCCCACGCCCCCCAGAGATCATCTACCAATGCGACCAATGCCGTCTCGGTGCTGTGACCGGGTCGAAAGCCGGACTGGCGCGGGTCTAGATAATCAATTTCCTCCAGGTGGCGGGGAAACTGCTGTGCCACCACACTCTCCACAACCTTCGCTAGAAAGTGGAAGTTGGAGACCGGACGGTAATTTACCAACAATGCTGGGTCCAGGGAAGGCTTCTTGAGGAGGGGTCTCACCACCGCCTCTTTCAGGGCGGTAGGCAGGAACCCCTCACTCAAAGAGACGTTCACTATATCCTGGAGCCAGCCTCGTGTAACCTCCCAGGATGCCAGTACAAGCCAGGAGGGACACAGGTCGAATAAACATGTGGTGGCCTTTAGTCTCCTTGACAACCTGTCCATATCATCGGCAGTGACAAAGTCAAAGTCCTCTCATAAAATTGTCTCAAGACCTGCATCGGATAATCAGTCTAAACTACTATCTGTGGGGGGCAACTCTCTCCGAATCTGAGCGATTCTATCCTGCAGATACTCTCCAAATTCCTCTGCTCTGCCCTGTAAAGGGGCTTCCTGCGGCCTCTGATGAAGGAGGGAGCGGGTCACCCCAAACAGGGCCGCAGGGCGTTTATCTGCGGATGCGATAAGGGTGGCACAATATTCACGTTTGGCCACCCTTATCGCCACTAGGTAAGTCCTCAAGTGGGCTCTTACCAGTGCTAGATCAGATTCGGACCGAGAGGATCTCCACCTACTCTCTAGGCGTCTCTTGTGGCATTTCATCTCCCTCAGCTCCTCGGAAAACCAAGGAGCCTGGGTGAGTTGACGCCACGTGAGAGGCCGCAAGGGCGCGACCCGGTCCAAGGCCCCCATGGCCGCATTGTACCATGCAGCCATTAGGTCCTCAGTCGAGTCGCGGGTCAAGGATACAGGTAATGGCCCAAGCTCCATCTGGAACCTTTCGGGATCCATCAGGCGCCTGGGGCGGAACCATCTTGGCATCTCAGGTTCCGCCTCCCCGCGGTGGGGTGAGGCGATTGGAACGTCCAGCCGAAGGAAAGAGTGATCTGTCCATGACAAGGGTGAGATGACTAAATCCCCGGTTCCTAGATCACTCCTCCACTGGCCAGAGACAAAAATGAGATCCAGCGTGTGTCCTCCATCGTGGGTGGGGCCCTGAACTAATTGGGTCAGGTTCATGGCCGTCATGGAAGCCATGAACTCCCGAGCTGCCTCGGATGTTTCGCCTACCGATGGCAAGTTAAAGTCCCCCGTGACTAATAGTCTGGGGGTCTCAACTGCCATCTCGGCGATCACCTCAAGGAGCTCGGGCAGGGCTGCTATTACATAGCGGGGAGCCAGGTATACAATCAGCAAGCCCAACTGCCTCCCTAGGGCCCACTTCACGTAGAGGGCCTCACAGCCGGTAGTCTGTGGTACAGTGGTCTCCCTCGGCTCGAGACCTTCCTTAACGATAATCGCCACCCCCCACCCCTGCCCAGGGTCCGTGGCTGATGAAATGCGCAGTAGCCGATGGGCACATTTCCACGAGGGGTAATCCCCCCTCGAGGCCCAAGGTAGGTAGGTAAATAGGGGGATAGAGAGGGAGAAATACAGTAGGTAGGTAGGTGTATAGATAGATAGGGAGAAATATAGTAGGTAGGTAGGTAGAGGAATAGAGAGAGGGGGAGAAATACAATAGGTGGGTAGGTAGAGGGATAGAGAGGGAGAAATACAATAGGTAGGTAGGTAGGTAGGTAGGTAGAGGGAGAAAGGAAGAAATACGGTCGGTAGGTAGAGGGATAGATAGAGAGGGAGAAATACAGTAGGTAGGTAGGTTGGGGGTTATATGGTGGTTGTGTGTATGTGTGCAGGTGTAGAGCTACACACAGATTGGTTGGCCATTTAACCAGACTGGGCCACAGCAACGCGTGGCCGGGTATAGCTAGTCATTTTTATAGAGTATGTGAATGGAACCAGCCTTTTTGCAATTCTGAGAAGAATCCTTTCAAGTAGCCTACTCTCTAATTGTAACATATGAATATAACAAAGTGATGTTGGATAAAGCTTAGCGACTGAACTGCAATTATTAGCTTACCTACTCTTCTACCCCACAATTATGGGAAGTATCTTGTCTGAATTACTGTACCATTTGTGAAATGATGAATCACACACTTCTTATACCTTGAAAACATTTGTTGCTGCCTTCACTAGACCTGTTTCTAAAAATAATATCCCATAGTGTAGTGGAAATTACAGAAACTGCAAAAGAGAATAAGAATATATATTTTCCATTAAAGACAAATATTGTTTATACAACTGTACAAAGCTTTAAAAAAATGCGAATTTTGATCCTAACGCTGAAGAAGTTTAATTATACAGGCTATTTCAAGTTACAAAACCATTAAGCTTAATGGAACTGTCCTAACAATGGTTTCCAATCAAATTTATGTAACTACTCTAATTAAGGATAACACATATGTAAAATTTATATAAATACAGATGCACATTTATTTTATATACATTCATCAATATCAATAAAATTACAAAATGATCTGTCATACTCAGCAACCTGTTTCAATAATTGGAGCAGCTTTCAGTTAAGGATCTTCAAAATATGGCTGACATGAACTGAACTTTATATATTCAATATATTTTCCAAACTGAATCAACTAAATAAATGATATTGCTGTTTTGCAATTAATTTAAATTTATGAAAGATCAAATGCAAGATGAACAAATTTAGAAGATTAGCATCCATGAATCAGGTAGCCTTTATATATGAGTAACCCATAATTTTCTTACGTTTCTTCAAATTCTTGACTCGTAGAATCATATTCTGCAATGAACTGTTTAAGTTCTTCAACACATCGCTCACCAATCTCATGCAAATTTTGTCTCAAAGAAAACTGAACAGGTTTTTCTAATGCAGGGTCTTTTTCAATCAGCATCTTCACAACAGCACCAAAAGTTTCACAATCCTGTCGGTATACCTAAAAAATGAGTTTTAGAAATGCATGCAATGAAATACATTATAGGATCTACCTCAAACTGAACTAAAGCTAGATTTATAGATCTTATTAAAATGGTATATATTTATATTTCCATTTTCTGGAATGAAGACAGATGTGTTTATGTGTAGGAGATGGAGATAGAACCTGGGGATGGAAATAAAAGAGGGAACAGCCTAGATTCCCCCCACATAGCCACAAGCAGGCTAAGTCCAACTCTCCCTTGAATTCAGTTGACACTTAACTAACTCCAAGGAGGTACTAACCATTAGTTGAGAAAATTCCTGTTCATAGGCTGTTTAATAATAAACCATTTTAATTAGATCGTCATGTGTGGACCTGGTTTTCATGCCTCTCATTATGCATGTTTTCTAAGATTTCAAAAAAAGTGTTAAGATATTTAAATTTCAACAGCTGGAGTAGTGAATGGTTGGACAATGAGTAAGAACACACAGCTAATTGGTTAAAGAGAGCTGGCCACTGCATAAGGGAATCTCAGTTGTAATTAGTTGTTGTGAGAGTAAAGGGGGAGTTTTGTTGTTTCCCACCTTTTGTCCTATGTGCCCTGTATGCGCTATGATTTACCTGATGATGTTCCTGCTGTGTTGATTTACCTAACGATGCTGCTGTTTGCCTCTCTTTTTACTGTAAATATATTTATTTACCATATTTTTTCGCACTGTAAGACGCACCGGACCATAAGACCCGCATAGAGCTTTAGTTTTAGAGGAGGGAAATAAGAAAAAAACGACCGTTGACTTTCCTGAACGGTCCTTCTATGTGTGCTGCGAAGGGGAATCCAAAGCATGGGTTTAACATAGCCCTCTAGCCTAGAGACGACTGAGTTATTTGAATAGATGGCCACACCTCCTCCTTCCGCACATGCTCAGTTTATTCATACGAAGGGAAGCCGTCTAAGAGTCCAATAGTTCAGAACGACAATGAGCCAAGTCCGGTGATCCGTCACAGTCAGGTAGGAAGGAGCCGAACAGCCGAAGCCGAACGGGTGGGGTTGGATTCCCCTTCGCAGCACACATAGAAGGACCGTTCAGGTAAGTCAACGGTAGTTCTCCTGTGTGCTGCTTTGGGGAATCCAAAGCATGGGACATGCCAAAGCTGTAGACGTCAGTGGCGGGAACGAGGCTGTTCAGGAGCTGCAGGTGTGGCCACAACTCTCTGGAGCACTCTCCGCCCAAAGGCAGCCTCGGCCGAGGCATAAGAGTCAATCCGGTAATGTCGTATAAACGGTGAAGGGGACGACCATGTCGCTGCCCTGCAAATGTCCTCTACAGATGCCTGCGCCGCCCAAGCCGCGGACGTAGCAGCGCTCCTGGTGGAATGCGGAACGATGCGTCTTGGAGGGGGACGAGAACGGCTGTCATAGGCAAGGGCAATACAAGCCTTAATCCAGCGCCCTATCGTGTTAGCTGACACCTTCTGACCCATGGAAGTCGGCTGGAACGACACGAATAAGGCCTCTGAACGTCGGAAGGAAGCCGTGTGTTTAATATATCTACGAAGCGCCCTACGGACGTCCAAGTGATGCCATTGGCGCTCCTGTGGACGGGACGGGTGCGGACAAAAGTCCGGGAGGACGAGTTCCTGCGCCCTGTGTAATGGCGTGTTGACCTTCGGGATGAAGGCAGGATCCAGACGCAGCACAACCTTGTTCGGATGGAAATTACAAAGGTCGTCGCGAACTGATAACGCGGCCAGTTCCGAAACCCTCCTCGCGGACGTCACAGCAACCAGGAACGCCGTTTTCAGAGTAAGCAGCCGAAGGCTGACCGTTCGAAGGGGTTCGAACGGAGCCGCGGTGAGGGCTTGGAGCACGAGTGGAAGATCCCATGTGGGATAGCGGTGCACGACGGGCGGGCTGATGTTAGAAGCGCCCCGTATAAAGCTACGAATCCTGGGGTGACGAGCCAGGGACCGAGACCCACCGCAGATCAGTACCGTGGACAGGGCCGCCGTCTGCCGACGGAGCGTGTTGGGAGCAAGTCCTTTGTCCAAGCCCGTTTGGAGGAAATCAAGTACTTGTGGAATGGTTGCCCGTAAGGGGTCCACATGCGCCGTGCGACACCAGGAACAAAAGGCGCGCCAGGTGGCCTCGTATATGCGAAGTGTGGACGGGCGTCTGGCCGCTTGTATCGTTACGATGACCTTGTCCGAAAAATGTTGTTTCAGAAGGATAGCCCGCTCACATGCCACACGGCTAGTTGCAGGAGTTGAGGGTCCGGGTGGACTAGAGGCCCCTGGGATAGGGCAATCTGGTCGTCCGGTATGCGCCATGGAGGGGACACGGACAGATGTACCAGATCCGCGTACCACGGGCGCCTGGGCCACATTGGGGGACGAGGAGGACCTCCGCCCTTTCCACCAGGATCTTTTGAATGACGACAGGTACTAGAGGCAGCGGAGGAAAGGCATACAGCAGCGTCTCTGGCCATGGACTGCGGAGAGCGTCTGTGGCCTCCGCCCCTGGTGTCCTGAACCTGGAGAAGAACCTTTCCAGCTGCGCATTGTGAGGCTGCGCAAAGAGGTCCACTTGTGGATGGCCGAACCTGTTCGATAATTCCCGGAGGAGAGAGGGGTGCAGTTGCCACTCCCCCTGATCGACCGTGGCCCTGCTCAGCCAGTCTGCCTGTGTGTTGGAGGCACCCGAGATGTGCTCCGCCTTGATGGACAGCAGGTTCCTCTCCGCCCAGTGAAAAAGGAGTTCGGACTCCTGTAGAAGAGCCCTGGAGTGGGTTCCCCGCTGGCGGTTCACATGGGCCTTGGATGCCACATTGTCCGTCAAGACCAGAACGTGAGAAGCTGACACCGTCGGGTGGAACTTGCGAAGGGCCAGGCGAATGGCGCGGAGCTCCAGCCAGTTTATGCTGTTGCGCAGTTCCTGGGGTGACCACCTGCCCTGCGCCACCAGACCCTCGGAATGGGCTCCCCAGCCGAAGAGGCTCGCGTCGGTCGTCACCACGATCCGTTCCGGCTCCTTGAATAAACACCCGTTGGTGAGGCTGGAGGACGTCCACCAACGTAGAGATCGCAGTACCTTGGGTGGAAGACGTGTCTTGGCGTTGGAGTGGCTGGTGTGATTCCGCTAGTATGGAAGCAAGAACCACTGCAGTTGACGTGCGTGGAACCGGGCCCATGGAACGACATCTATACAAGAGACCATCTTCCCGAGAAGTTTCGATAGGGAAGCCAGAGACGGGGACTTCAGACGAAGAATCTGTGAGGCCAAGGTCTGGATGCTTCGACGCCTGTCCTGGGAGAGAGAGACGATGCAATTGACAGAGTCGAGGATTGTGCCCAGGTGAAGCAGGGACCTGGTCGGGTGTAGGTGGCTCTTCGGAAGGTTCAAGACGAACCCGTGACTTGAAGGGACTCCATGGTGGTTTGTAGGTCCTGACGAGCGAGGTGGTGGGACGACGAAAGGACCAAGATGTCGTCTAGGTAACAATTGACTCTCACTGGCACCGCTCGTAGGGCAGCCGCCACTACTGCCAGCAACTTGATGAAGGTGCGTGGAGCCGAGGAGAGGCCGAACGGGAGGGCCCGATTCTGATAGTGCCGTCCCGCGTACTGGAATCTGAGAAACCTCCGATGGGCTGGATGAATGGGCACGTGGAGGTAGGCCTCCTTGATATCTATAGACGTCATGTAATCTCCTTGACGTATAGACAACAAGATGCTCTTTAGAGACTGCATCTTGAATTTGCGATACTTCAGGTAATAATTGAGCCGTTTCAAATCGAGAATAGCTCGCCATCTCCCCGAGCCCTTTGGAACAAGGAATAGGATGGAGTAAAACCCCAATCCAGTCTGACCCTGAGGCACCTGCTCGATGGCATCGATGTCCAAGAGATGGTTGATTTCGGCGTCCATGAGTCGCCGCTTGGACGGACACCTGGGTACCAAGCACCTGATGAAGCGTCTCGGGGGGAGAGAGAGGAATTCTAGTGTGAGACCCTGGGTCACAGTTTGAAGTGCCCAGGCGTCCGAGGTGGTCTCGGTCCATTGGCGAGCGAAAGCTGAAAGTCGGCCGCCAATAGAACCGACCCCGGGGGAGTCACCGGTAACGGCGAAAGGAACGGTTGCCGGATCCTCGAAAGGGTCGTCTGTGTATCGCCTGACCGGGCGGCTGCCTGTTCCAATCCCGGTTTGCGGGCCTGTCCTGACCCCTGTCCTGAGCTGGGGCGTACGGTCTAGCATAGGATTGGTGGTAGGGTGCTGTTGAGAACCCCGAGTCGCCCCCCCGAAAGGACTGCCTCCGAGGGAAGGGCTGATGCCTACGCTCAGATCGCCTAGCCACTGAAGGAAGGACCTTCCGCTTATCCCTAGTTTCAACTAGAATAGGATCCAAGGCCGCTCCAAAGAGAGACCCCCCTTTGAACGGGGTAGAGGCCAGGCGCCACTTTGAACGGACGTCCGCCTGCCAGTGGCGGAGCCAAAGAAGCCTGCGGGAAGCCACATTAGATGCCACCGCCCTGGAGGCGAACTTGGCCGCCGTGAGGGTGGCATCCGCAGAGAATTCCAGGGCCGCCACCAGTTTGTTGACATCCTGGTGTAGGCGGAAATCCTCTGGGGCCAATCTGTCTTGCAATTGCCGAAGCCATAGAAGTGAAGTCCTATTGAAGAAAGAGGCTGCGGTTGCAGCCTTCAATGCCCAGGCCGAAGCCTGATGCGTTTTGCGAATAACAATCTCCGCCTTGCGGTCTTCAGCTTTGAGGCCCTCAGAAATCTCTGAAGGGATCAATGCAGGGGAGGCCAAGGCCGCCACTGGCGGATCAACCGTTGGGAATTGGAGAAGGTTGTCCAGGTCCGTGGCTGAGGCGTAGTTTCCTGTCCCCATTGCTGGGGGGAGAAATAGCCGTGGGTTGTTCCCATTGCTTCTGGATGAGGTCCATGAATAGTTTGGGACAGGGGACCAAATCCTGCTCCTGGATCTGTTCCGCAAAAACACGATCCGCGGCCTCCAAGCCTACATCGGTGCCAGGTTGGGACGAGGCCCCTCCCATGTGAGCCGTGGCCTTGGCCTTAAACAATAAAGATTTAAACAAGGCCGGACTAAACAGGCCAGAGTGAATAGCAGATCCCTGCGCTAACCCTTCATCCTCAGACAGATCGTATTCAGGAAGCTCCCCTTCCTCTACTAACTCCAGGCCTTCACTCAGTAGGGAATGGCTGGGGGAGGCAGGATCGACCAGGGAAACAGAGGGATCCCTAGTCAAGGCCGGGGTCGTAGGCCTATGGGTCCTGCGCAATAGCTCAGCATCCACGCCCTGAGAAATGGCCGCAGCAATCATGCTGCGGATGCCAGGGGAAAGTTCTTCCCCCGAACCCTCAGAGACTCGAAGGCCCGCGGCCGTAGGTGTAAATGAGGCCGAAGGCCTTGATCTGGAAGGCCCAGGGCCAGCTAAAGCCCCGGTAGGCCCTGCGTTCCCCAAAGGAACTGGAGGAAGGCCTTCATTTTGGGCCTGCAATACCGGCGGGGCATCCGGGGACCACCCCCGCACGGGAGGAGAGGCGATGGGCAACTCCGGGTTAGACCCCTCGGGCAAAAGAGAAGGCGGGCCCTGGGAGCTACGCGCGCGGCCGTGCTCGATTTCCCCCTATCCGGACGTTTTGCGGCCTTCCCGGAGGCCGCGGCCGAAGCACGCGGTGGCAGGGAAGAGGCCCTAGTTGTAGCTCTACTCGCCCTAAAGGTGGACGGGAGGGGAGGAGAGGGAGAAGGACAAGGGCTTCCTCCGGCGGCAGATTGCTCAGCCATAAGGTGGTTTGAAAGGGCTCAATCACAAACCGCAGTACAATTCAAATGAGGCCAAAAGCCAGCCGAAGCAAGGCCGAACAGTCTCGAGCTGAGGGTGAGCAGGCGAACCAACTCCTCCGACGGCAGGCGCAACAATGAGGCAGCAACGGCGGCAAAGCCGAGTCGCGCATGCGCGGTTCCAATCGGCGCGAAAGTCCTGCAGCCAATGGCGGCGGCGCGCTAGAAACGGTGGCAATTTCAAAAGAGCGCCCAAAATGGCTGCGCCCAACCTCGCGCCCGAAGACCGAAACTCCGCCACAACCACAGCGCGCTGGACTCTTTCCCCAGCCGCCTAAGCTGGCCGCTTGCATCGCGGCATCCGAGCCAAGCCTCCAACCGCAGCCGCGTTAAGGCGAAAATCTGCGGATCGCGCTCCAAAATCCGCAGCCTGGTCGCCTGGGAACTCCCGAACTTGAAGGTGGCGAACCAACCTCCTGACGCGGGAACAAACTGCAGGCGGCGTACCAGCCTGCCACGGAGCCAGATTCGGGAGCCCCCCCCCGAGGCCGCTGGAGCCGCAAGGGGAACGCGGGGGACGGAGAAACACAAATAAATTCAAACACTTACATTTCAAGGATAACGAAACAATCCAACCAAAGGCACAAAATTTTTTTACGAAAATAAGAAAAAAACTCAAATACAAACGAAATCCTCTGAGAGGGGAATCAAACGTATCTCTTAAGGCTGGACTGAGTTAATAAACTGAGCATGTGCGGAAGGAGGAGGTGTGGCCATCTATTCAAATAACTCAGTCGTCTCTAGGCTAGAGGGCTATGTTAAACCCATGCTTTGGATTCCCCAAAGCAGCACACAGGAGAACACCTGCCTCTGCCTCCCAGCATCCATTTGCTATTCATCTGGCTAGCATCCTTGCC
Source organism: Rhabdophis nuchalis (assembly GCA_039707465.1). Classification (NCBI taxonomy): domain Eukaryota; kingdom Metazoa; phylum Chordata; class Lepidosauria; order Squamata; family Natricidae; genus Rhabdophis; species Rhabdophis nuchalis. The sequence goes on from CM077648.1 coordinate 70,701,178, forward strand.
GCAAGCAGCCTGCCTCCTCCGTGTTGGCTGCCTTCGGTGATCCCACCGCCTACAATAACTTACTGGCAGTATTCCAGGAGGTTGATCCAACCGCCGATCAGCTGCTCGGCAGCAAAGGCTCCAGTGTTCCCCGGCAGCAGCAACAGGTGGTGGTAGCAAATACCCCTACACCAACTCCTCCCTCTCCCCAATATTCGCTCTATAAGATGCACAGATATTTCCACCCACTTTTTTCCAGGGGGGGGGGGAGGAGTGTGTCTTATAGTGAGAAAAATAGTTTATAAAATCACAAATTCTTGTCTGGTGAGGTGCACTGGTTTGCGCTTGGGATGCAAGATACTGTCATCACATAAAGCAGGGGTAGTCAAGCATTTTATACTTCTGCCCACTTTTGTATCTCTGTTAGTAGTAAAATTTTCTAGCCGCCCACCAGTTCCACAGTAATGGTGATTTATAAAGTAGGGAAGTCAATTAAATTAAAAAAGGAAAGTGCTTCAGTATCGGACAAAACTCCTACCGCCCACCATGAAAGCTGAAACGCCCACTAGTGGGTGGTAGGGACCAGGTTGACTACCACTGACATAAAGTCTTGTAAGTCACAGAGCCAGGTTAGATCCAGGACCGACTTTCCTAAGGACATCTACTCATCCTAACAGACCATATAGGGTGAATATGCTCTGAAACCATTCCATTAACCATTTAACTGTTAAGCAGCATGCCTGTCAGGTCCCATAGACTCCTATAGGGACACTGTCATTCTGGTGGGAGAGGGAAAACTTAGGGATCTGTATAGGAGGTTTCTGTTTCTATTTCTTGTTTTGCTTTGCTGAAACTTTTAGGACCTTGGGAGGGGAAAAGGAATGTGCCTGGAGCAGCTGCCTTATTTCATCTCAGGAGAGGAGCAGCAGCATTTCCTTGGAGATCAGCGTTTATCACCTTTTCGTCTGAGTTTCCCATAACAACTTCACACACTGGGATTGACTCGATTATGTATTGGACTTTGGGAGGGGCTCTGTCTGTAATGGTTTAATCTAAAGTTTCAAGTGGGAAAAGTTACTTCCTACTGAAATCTCTTGCTGTCACAATTTTCCAATAAAAGTTTTCTTTTGAAATGGCTTTCGTTTCAAGAGTTCTGCTCTCTTGAGAAGACTGGCAAGGCAGGACCGTATAGGTTCATTTTCCATGGCTATCCCTGCCTTGCAGAACACTCTTCTCCCTGAAATTTGGCAGGCCTCTAATTCCACCCCCTCCCCCAAATGCTGGGATAGAATGACATGATTGCATTTGGAAGCTAGACTTAATGCCAGGGTTTTTTGTTTGTTTTCATGTTTATGGTTTTAAGAGTTTTAATGTAGTTTTTATGTTATTTTAATTCTTGATTAAGAGCTACTGAGTGTTTGGTTGGATATGGGCAGCTATATAAATATTTTAAATAAATATGTAAACTTCTTCAGAGATGCCAATTAATTCAAATTCCAAACATTCACCAAAATAATACAAAAGGAGATAATGGCACAGATGGGGAATCTATCTGATATGCAAGAACATTTTTTGAAAGAGTTGCATAGAATTCTTGTGTAAAATAGATAATAATCAAGAGTTATTATTTTATTCCATTTTGAATGGGAGGAGAGATGAGTGAGGTTTGTAAATAATAGAAAGCAGATAGAGAAACCAATGTATAGGAGAAGAACCATTTATTAAAAATTCTAATTTTAAACCTGAATAATACAGATACTCCTTAATTTACTACAGTTCACTTAGTGACTGTTCAAAGTTACAACAGCACTGAAAGTGATTTATGACAGTTTTTTAAAGTTACAACTGTTGCAGCATTCCCATGATCATGTGATCAAAATTCAGATGCTTGGCAACTGGTTCATACTTATGATCATTGCTATGTCCCAAGATCATGTGATCATCTTTTGCAATCTTCTGACAAGCAAAGTCAACGTGAAAGCCAAATTGAGTTAACAACCAGGATACTAACTTATCAACTACAGTGATTGACTTAACAACTGGAATTTTGGCCTCACTTAGTGGCGTAGTGATTAGAGTGCAGTACTGCAGGCTACTTCTGATTATCAGCGGCTGCCAGCAGTTTGGTAGATCGAATCTCACCAGGCTCAAGGTTGACTCAGCCTTCCATCCATCTGAGGTGGGTAAAATGAGGACCCAGATTGTTAGGGGCAATATGCTCTCTGTAAACAACTTAGAGAGGACTGTAAAGCAGTATGAAGTGGTATATAAGTCTAAGTGCTATTGCTATTATGGTCTTAATATGAGGACTACCTGTATTGTGTAGATCAATCGGTATAACTGAGACTAACAAAGAAACTATTATAGTTGTGCTGGAACTGAATATTGCCTTTCCACAACTGTCTCACTGAAATGAAATTATATGCAACCCTTCTATATTATAGTAAAACTCTAGCAATATATTCATATATGCATTACTACCTCAAGAAATTGGTCACAGGATATCCACAACATTTAAAGGACCTGTTCCTCCTTATATAAACCAAAAGTATGATGGCATAAATCATAGTTAGACATGACTCTTTCAACTTAAAATGTCTTTACTGATTGTAAAATATAAAAAGGCAAAAATAAACATTTAAAAATACAACAAAGAATAATTCAATTTTCATTATAGGAAGGACTCACCCTCCAGTAATTACAATAAAAATAACAAAGTATCTGAAAACTGTTTCCTCTAAATCTCTTCCATAGTACAATTGTTCTCCATCAAAAACAGGAAGGATGGGACTTCCTTCCGGTTGGCCGGAGGTGACGGACGGGTCCTCGACTCGTCCGCCGCTTGGTTGCTCCGGCGGCGCCTTCGGGGGCAGGGGGCTCTTGCTAAAGAGCCCCCACCGCACGGGCGGCTCGCGGTGAGTCCCCCCATCCCGACGGCGGTCGGGGGGGTGGCTCCCGCCTTGTCCTAGGCGCCGGAGAACGAGTCGCGGGAGGGGGGGAGTTCCTCTTTCATCCCCTTCGCCGATGGAAAGCCTAAACAGCTGCTGCAATTGAAGACGGGCAGAAAGCCGGGGCTGTAGGCAACACCGAGGCTCCGTTATTACTACAAAGTGGATCGTGAGTGATTTATAACTAATGCTTTCAACTTTCGCTTTAAAAGAAGAAGGAGGAGGGAGTTTGTAAAACCCCTCCTCGGAAAGGAAAAAAAAGCGGCGTTTTAAAATGTTCCCCAGGCTTGGGGAGGTGGAGAAATCAACATCTGATTTTTAAACAACAAATGGAAGTCTTTTACTTTAAGATTGATACGGAAACTTTGTATCTCCGTCTTGCAACAATTGATATGCACTTTCACTAGCTCTCCGCGGCTTCCAGAGGGGCGGGGAAGATGGCGTTCCTTTGTTCTCAGTAAGAATATTTATCTTTAAAATGTGCTGACACTCCCTTGTCTTTATGGGACTGAACTTTTCACCACTGGATTAAGGCAATGGACTTTTAGGATTCCTCCCAGATGTGCCTTCTTTTTTTTTCTTATTTGACTGTTCTTAAAGATTGTTTTCTCTCTGGATTTTAAGCAAAGTGTATTCTAAATTTGGATTTTGACTCTTGTTCTCTCCTCGCCTCACGGACTACCTCTCCAACAGACGCCATATTAGTGATAAGAACTTAATACTTTCATTATGGCTTCAAAAAAGCAGCCACACCAACCTAAGATTACTTCAATGTTATCCAAAGAAACGGAGGTGGAAGCTACACAGTTATCAGCAATAGAGGAAACTCTTCAAAGCATTATGAAATAATTAAAAGAGATCCGGAAAGACAATGTCAGCTCAAAATTGGAACTTTTGGAGACACAGAAGGCACTAATGGAAAACAAACAAAGAATTGATGAACTGGAGGGGGGGGGCGTCCGAGATGAGAGGAGAAAAAAGTAATTCTCAAAAAGAAATAGTGGATTTAGCTGGTCATATGTCTAGGATGGATTTTGAAAGGATGTCTTACTTTTAAGGTTTCAAAATATTTCTGAAACTGCCTCTGAAGATTTAAAAGATTTAATGTGTACAATGTTAGCAGATTACACTAAAAAGAGCAAAGAAGATATTTGGGGGGACATCGATCTGATTTATAGAATTAACTCAGCATATGCCAGAATAAATGAAGTACCCAGAGAGATACATATTAAATTTGTAAGAAGGTCAATGAGGGATGGGATCCTGAGAGCACAGAGAGACGGTCCCTTGATATATCAGCAGAACGAAATTGCCATTTTGAAACAGATCCCGAAAAAGATTAGAGAAATAAGAAGGAAATATTCCTTCTTATCAAAAAGATTATATAAAAAGGGGGTCTGGTTCAAGTGGTTGATGCCCGAGGGAATGTTAGTGTTCTGGGAGGGGGGGAGAGTAAGAATTAAAACAATTGCAGAGGCGGAAGCCTTTCTTAAAAAATATTCCCCAATCCTGGAGGATGAAAATGGGGGAACGTGAGGGGCCACATCTCCGCCCACTGGAGGTCAGGGAGAGGAAGACACAATTGCTAAAAGACGCAGATCTCACAAATGACTTTTTTCTATATAGTATAACCTTTGTTTGGATGTTTATAGAAACAAGTGATTGATTGCATGAATATAAAATGATATATTTGTATCTCTTTCCACTTTTTTGCAACGCCAGGTCCGTTGTCAACAAAGCCCCCCTCATTAGTGACCTTGTGTCAGAGGGGGAGCCGGACCTGGTAGGAATTGCGGAGACCTGGTTGGGCCACGAGGGAGGACATCCCCTCGTTGAAATGTGCCCACCAGGCTACCGCGCATTTCATCAGCCGCGGGCCCTAGGCAGGGGTGGTGGGGTAGCGGTCATTATTAAGGAAGGCCTTGAGCCGAGAGAGACCATTGTGCCTCAGACTTCCGGCTGTGAGTCCCTCTGCGTGAAGTGGGGCCTAGGGAGGCAGTTGGGCTTGCTGGTTGTATACCTGGCTCCCCGCTATGTAGCAGCAGCCCTGCCCGAGCTCCTGGAGGTGATCGCTACGGTGGCAGTGGAGACCCCCAGACTTATAGTCATGGGGGACTTTAACCTGCCATCGTTGGGCGAATCATCCGTGGTAGCTCGGGAGTTCATGGCTTCCATGACGGCCATGGACCTGACCCAAGTAATTCAGGGCCCCACCCACGAGGGTGGACATACGCCGGACCTCATCTTCGTCTCGGGCCAATGGAAAAGTGATCTGGGTACAGGGGATATAGTCATCACACCCTTGTCATGGTCAGACCACTCACTTCTCCGGCTCGACTTTCCGACCGCTGCTCCCCTCCGCGGGGAGGCGGAACCAGAGTCACCAATCTGGTACCGCCCCAGGCGCTTGATGGACCCGGATGGGTTCCAGACAGCGCTTGGGCCATTTCCTGTATCCCTGACCCGCGCCCCGATGGAGGACCTCACGGCCGCATGGAATAGTGCGGCCGTGGGAGCCTTAGATCGGGTCGCGCCCTTGCGGCCTCTCTTGCGGCGGCGAACCACCCTGGCTCCTTGGTTCACTGAGGAGCTGCGGGTGATGAAACGCCGCAAGAGATGCCTAGAGAGAAGATGGAGGGCTAGCCGCTCTGAATCTGACCGGACACAGGTAAGAGCCCATTTACGGACTTACATTGTGGCGCTGAGGGTGGCCAAACGTCATCATTGTGCCACTCTCATAGCATCCGCAGAAAACCGCCCTGCCGCCCTGTTTAGGGTGACCCGCTCCCTCCTTCAACAGAGGGAGCGGGAAGCCCCGCTACAGGGTAGAGCAGAGGAATTTGTGATTTTTCTGCAGGAGAAAACCGCCCAGATACAGAGTGAGCTAACCCCCATTCATGGCCCAGTGGGATGCCACGGGGGAGATCTTGTTTGGGAGGAGTTTGACTCCGTTACTTCCGAGGATATGGACAGGCTATGTGGGCGACTGCGAGCCACCACATGTTTATTGGATCCGTGCCCCTCCTGGCTTGTACTGGCATCCTGGGAGGTGACACGAGGCTGGCTCCAAGAGGTTGTCAACGCATCCTTGAGTGAGGGTTCCTTGCCTGCCTCCCTAAAAGAGGCCATGGTGAGGCCCCTCCTCAAGAAGCCCTCTTTGGACCCAGCTCTTTTGAACAACTACCGTCCAGTCTCCAACCTTCCCTTCTTGGCGAAGGTTGTTGAGAGTGTGGTGGCACAACAGTTTCCCCGTCACCTGGAGGAAGTTGACTATCTAGATCCGCGCCAGTCCGGCTTTCGGCCCGGGCATAGCACCGAGACGGCATTGGTCGCGTTGGTAGATGATCTCTGGAGGGCCAGAGATGGGGGATGTTCATCCATCCTGGTCCTATTAGACCTCTCGGCGGCTTTCGATACCATCGACCATGGTATCCTATTGCATCGGCTGGGGGGGTTGGGGGTGGGAGGCACCGTTTTACGGTGGTTCTCCTCCTACCTCTCTGGCCGATCGCAATTTGTGCGGGCAGGAGAGCAGAGGTCGACCCCGAGACCCCTCACATGCGGGGTGCCTCAGGGGTCGGTCCTCTCGCCTCTCCTGTTTAACGCATACATGAAGCCGCTGGGCGAGATCATCCGTGGTTTTGGGGTAGAGTACCACCTGTACGCTGATGACACCCAGCTGTACATATCTACCCCAAACCACCCCAACGATGCCGTAGCGGTGATGTGCCAGTGCCTGGAAGCCGTGCGGATCTGGATGGGAAGTAACGGACTTAGGCTCAACCCGACCAAGACCGAGTGGCTGTGGTTTCCGGCTGCCCGATTCAACCAGCTCTCTCCAACGCTGGCCATAGGGGGCGAACATCTTGCCCCTGTGGATGGGGCGCGCAACTTGGGTGTCCTCCTGGATACCCGGCTGTCCATGGAAGATCAAGTGACAGCCGTGGCCAGGAGGGCGTTTTACCAGGTTCGCCTGGTACGCCAGTTGCGCCCCCTATTGGATCGGGACGCCCTTCGCACAGTCACTCATGCTCTCGTGACATCCCGACTGGATTATTGCAACTCTCTCTACATGGGGCTCCCCTTGAGGTGTACCCGGAGGCTTCAGTTGGTCCAGAATGCAGCCGCGCGAGCAATTATGGGCACCTCTAGGTTTGCCCATGTAACACCGCTGTTGCGCGAGCTGCACTGGCTACCTGTCGTCTTCCGGGTGCGCTTCAAGGTGTTAGTTACCATCTTCAAAGCGCTCCATGGCTCGGGACCTAGCTACCTGCGGGATCGGATCCTGCCCCATACATCCTCACGGCCGATTCGCTCCCACAGAGAGGGACTTCTCCGGGTGCCGTCCACTAGACTTTGTCAGCGGGCGACGCCCAGGGGAAGGGCCTTCTCTGTGGCGGGCCCAGCCCTCTGGAATGACCTTCCCCCCGATATCAGGACAACCACGGACCTCCGCTCCTTCCGCTTAAAATTAAAGACGCACTTTTTTCGTCTGGCCGGCCTTGGGTAGTCTCTTTTTAGGTCAGGGTTTTTTAGGGGTAATTTTTAGTTTAGTTATGGGTTTTAGCGCAGGATCTATTTAATCTATTTTTAACTCTGTATTTTGTATTTGTTTGTGGTTTATTTGTATTTTTAATTGCCTGTGCCCCGCCTCGAGTCCCCTTGGGGAGAGAGAGCGGGATATAAATTAAAATTATTATTATTATTATTATTATTATTATTATTATTATTATTATTATTATTATTATTATTAAATGAAAAATGTATTGTATTTCCTTTTTTTTTCTGCATGACGCCTCGGAGGGGGCCGACACCTCCGACATAGATGTCCTCAAAATATCTTTTTAACACCTTATACCCTTTTCCTGTTTTTAAAAATTTGTAAAAACCAATAAAACTTTTTTTTCATTAAAAAAAAAAACCAGGAAGGATGCAGGTTTATCTTAAAACTGTTTGCTTAGTATTATTTGCTAACTAGAAACACATTTGCCAATTCTGGTTTTATATTTATAGATTTATAGGGAAGGAGTTTTAATTTAGACACATGTAAAGAAGATAGTGGGTTAAGCTTGGGTGGAGTTCACTGTGCAGCCCTGGAACTATATCCCATTTTTTTACTGGAGACAGAAATGGATGTTTTAAACATCCATTCCAAAATTCTAATAAAATTCTACAAACTGCATTTTCTTCCAGAAAAAAAAACTACGTAGCAAAGCAACTCAACTATCAGACTACGAAAGAAAGAAAGAAAGAAAGAAAGAAAGAAAGAAAGAAAGAAAGAAAGAAAGAAAGAAAGAAAGAAAGAAAAATGAATACTTATTCAAAATTTGTCATGGATAGTTTAACCTATATTTCTTAATTTTACACAACTGCAAAGATGTAATTTACATTGAGAAATAGGAAGAAAAACTGACAGGTATATTTGACATTATAGAAAACAACAAAATGTAAAAACAGCATGAAATAATTAAATATCAATTGAGTATTATGAAACTTTTCAAGGCCTATTTTTAAATAGCTAAAAGCAGTTTGTTTCTTTGCTAATGATTTATATGTATGGGATGCAAGATAGTAATCATTATAGATACCTTGATCTTACATGGAAGAATTAATATGGTATATTCTTTCTTAGTTTCTTACTGCTAACATTATATACACAAATTTATAAGCTTAATTTAATTTAACTAGCTAGCCAGGATTCATGGCCAATCTCTAAGTCAGAATTAGAAATTTCCACATAATAGAATGCTATAGTTTACCCAATGCTATGGTTTACCCGAACAGGAAGATAAAAGTTAGTGAGAATAAAAAAAGGAAGAAAGCGAAGATTAAAAAGACTGCTCTAGTTCAGCAAGGCAATAAATCACTACAATGTTTCCTCTACAACACGGGTGTCAAACTTGTGACATCATGTGACATATTGTGATGTTTTTCCCTTTGTGGAGAGTGGCCGTGGCCTGCATGTGATTCATACAGCCCGTGGGCTGCATGTTTGATACACCTGCTCTACAATAATAATAACCATCCATGAATAGACAGATATGCTGTATACTCTAAAATGTAATCTTGGCATTTAATTATTCTAATTTTAGTTATGGATTTGCATTTTATAAAGTAACGAAGTGGTATCAAAGCATGTTTAAAAATTAAGAATATTTTATTTTTCTCTCTCCTTACTATTTTTTCCAAAAGTGTTTTTCCCCATTTCTTCAAAATGTTAGTTTCTTTTCTAAGCTGCTTTTCTCAATATGCTGCTCTTTAGCCATACTGGCGATGTTTCAAAAGTTGCGGTCTCAATATATCATATTGAGCAGCATATTGGGAAAGATCCAGAATAATCATTTTTACTAAAACCTAAAATAGTTGTGGATGCAAGCAGTTGTTGCTACAACTTAATAAAAGGGATTAAACGTAGTACTCTAGATCTATATTGCTTCATTCTATAGATGACTAGCAAGAGTAGCTACCTCCAGTCTCAGGCTATTTTTAAACTCTTTTGTTATCATGTAAAAACATAATCCTATTTCATAAGAAATTTACTCTACTTTCCCAGTCACAAATATTGAAATTAAAAAATGTAAGATGATTTAAAAATGGAAGGTGAGCTAAAAATTTAATTAGAGATGTGAATCAATTTCATTGTAATTTTAGTACAATGACAATAAAGATTATTATTATTAAGAAATGTGTTTTGCTCTCAGCATTTACTCAATTGTACCACAAAAGTTAATAGATGTTCACAAATCCATAAGACAATTATTGAATAGTATTCCAAAATATAGTAATGACAAAGTTGCAAATTAAAGTGAAAATACAACCTTATACTTCCTAAAATGAACACTTATTAGGACAGTGAAACAAGCTAACCTCACGAAGCATTCCTTTGTATTCTAATCTAATGAATGTGTGATTTTGATTTGAGAACAAAAAAACCCCAAAAAGCAATTAAATCCTTTTTGTAGTAAACGAAGGTGCCAGATTTATTTTAGAAATTTAAATCATTCTAATAAATTTGCTATTTATTTCATCTTAAACTATGTTGTTTAGATCAGTTAAACTTTTAGTGAAATTGTACAGCAAAGTTAATTTGGAGAAAAAAAACACCTCACAAATATTCATAAAAGCAAAGTGTGACTTACTTGTTCAATTTCCTTTGTCTTTTGAGCAATTGCCTTTGAGCGACTAACATGATGGTTGTCTTCAAATAATTGATTGCTGTCTGTTATACTAGCACCTGTTTCTTCATGGTGGTCTATAAATAATGGATCTGAGGATGTTGCCTTTAAAAATGAAGAATAATTTTATGTGGCTAAAACCCATTATATGAAATATTGTTAAGTTAAATAATTGCCATTAGTTATCTGCATTCTTGTATTTCAAGCAATCCTTACAGTTCACATTATAAAAACAATCAAATTTATTCTACGTATGAAATATGTATGTACACTTACATTTTGTTTTATTTATTTATTTATTTATTTATTTATTTATTTATTATTTATTTATTATTATTTAAATTTCTATACCGCCCTTCTTCCTTCCGGGACTCAGGGCGGTGTACAGGCAGCAATAAAATCAATGATAAAAAATACATGAAATATATATTTAAAAATGTATTAAATAATAAGCCTGTACTAAAACCATTAATAAAACCTACTAAAACCGGACTGGCACGGGTCCAGATAGACAGTTTCCTCCAGGTGCTGAGGCAGTTGTCGCACCACCACACTCTCGACAACCTTCGTGAGGAATTGGAGGTTGGAGACTGGATGATAGTTGTCCAACACAGCCGGGTCCAGGGAGGGCTTCTTGAGGAGGGGTCTCACCACTGCCTCTTTCAAGGCGGCTGGCAAAACCCCCTCAAAGAAGCGTTGACAATTCCCTGGAGCCAGCCTCGTGTAACCTCCCGGGGGGCCAGTACCAACCAGGAGGGACATGGGTCCAGTAAACATGTGGTGGCGTTCAGCCGCCCCAGCATCCTGTCCATGTCATCAGGAGTCACAGGATCGAACTCTTCCCAGATAACAGTCTCAAGACCTGCCTCCGTCGGCCTGTCTGAATTAGTCCAATCGGAGGCCAACCCGTCCCGGATCTGATCGATTTTATCATGCAGATAACACCCAAATTCCTCCGCTCGACCCTGCAAGGGGGCATCCCGCGCCCTCTGGTGAAGAAGGGAGCGGGTCACCCTAAACAGGGCGGCAGGCCGGTTATCTGCAGATGCGATAAGAGCGGAGAAATGATTACGTTTCGCTGCTTTTATCGCCACTAGGTAGGTCTTCAAATGCGACCTTACCAGTGTCCGGTCAGACTCAGAGCGGGTGGCCCTCCAACCGCTCTCTAGGCATCTCTTCCGACGCTTCATCACTCTTAGCTCCTCAGAGAACCAGGGAGCCAAGATGGTTCGGCGCCGGGTGAGAGGCCGCAAAGGCACGACCCGGTCCAGGGCCCCCGTGGCCGCACTATTCCAAGCAGCCACTAGGTCCTCAGTCGAGTCGTGGGTCAGGTTCTTAGGTATTGGCCCAAGCTCCAGCTGGAACCTCTCAGGGTTCATCAGGCACCTGGGGCGGAACCATCTCACCTCTTCCGGTTCCGCCTCCCCGTGGTGGGATGTAGCGGTTAGAAAGCCCAGCCGAAGGAGAAAGTGATCTGACCATGACAGGGGTTCAATAGCTATTTCCCCTAAACCAAGATCACTCAACCACTGGCCGGAGGCAAAAACTAGGTCCAGCGTGTGTCCCCCAGTATGGGTGGCGTCATGAATTAATTGGGTCAGGTCCATGGCTGTCATGGAGGCCATGAACTCCCGTGTCGTCTCAGATGCCTCGCCTATCGATGGCAGGTTGAAATCCCCCATGACCAACAGCCTGGGGGTGTCAACCGCCATCTCGGCTATCACACTGAGAAGCTCGGGTAGGGCTGCTGATATGTAGCAGGGAGCCAGGTACACTGGCAAGCCCAGCTGCCTCCCATGACCCCACTTCACACAGAGAGACTCACAGCCGGCTGTCTGTGGCACAGTGGTCTCCCTCGGGTCCAGACCCTCCTTTATAACAACGGTCACCCCCCCACCCTGACCCTGGACTCACGGCTGGTGAAATGTGTGGTAACCCGGTGGGCACATCTCAACGAGGGGCACCCCCCCTCTTGGCCCAACCAGGTCTCCGTGATACCTGCCAGGTCCGCCCCCCACTCCAAAACCAGATCATGAATGAGGGGGGGCTTTATTAGCCACAGACCTGGCATTGCACAACATCAGCCGAAGGCCCAGGCCCTGACATCCAGATCCCCCTGGGTTGCAAGAGGAGCCATGAGGGCCGGAGCGCACCACCGTTCGCAAACAGCGGGTGTGCCCTCCCCTTATATGATATGGCCCTCGGCTCTCGCCATACCTGCCCCTCCCACACACAGTCTTGATAGAATAGCCCTCTGTTAAGCAGACCCTCACCCCTCCCCACTCTTAGGCACTACACCCTCCCCGTCGGGACCGCCAGCTGGCCTGGAAATATTCCCCGGTGGGTTTTCTCCCTCACCCACCACCCTAATTTTAGTTTGACCTCCCCCCTCCCTGGAGCCCCTTAAGACCCAGATTAATAATTTGGTTAAAAATCCCCTTAACTTCCGCTTTGTCAAAATATCTAGTTTACCCAAATCATTGGGCAAACAGTACATATTTCAGATCTGATGTGTTGTGATAGCAACCAGATGTATTACACTGGAAAGTTTGGTCTAGTGATTGAAAACCAGTCTAGAAACTTGAAGACCAGGAGTTCTAATCCCACCTTAGCCACAAAAGTTAAATGGATGACCTTGGACTAGTCACTCTCTCTCAGATCAACTTATTTCACAGGGTTGCTCTTGTGGAGAAAACAGTAGGAAAAAGTATTAGTTATCTTAGCTGTCATTAGTTATTTATAAAAATAATAAAGATGGGATATAAATAAATAAATACATTTTAAGATATTACCTTTCAGATTTTAAATGTGCATAAAGCAAAGAGTACAAATGAAGTGAAATCAAATTATATTGAGGAGTACATACAGTTTTAGTAATAAAGTTATTGTGGGAGAAAAATGAGAAATTTGAAAAGAATACGAGGTCCATATTTCCAATCTTTTCAACAAAAGCTGTGCAATCCTTACTGCCTAACCTTCAAGCACATTTTTTCCTCTTTAGAAAACAGCTTTGCATTTTGGTGGCAACCTGGATCTTGAACTAACTGTGATTTTTTTTCAATCTTTCTGAGAATCAAATTTGAAATAAATGCCAAATGTCTAATCATACACCAAAGAAACATTTTACTCAGATAATTAAGCAAGATTATTCAAGAAAAAAATGATAGGAGATCATTTTTGGTAAGTAAGGATAAGAAGAATAACAGATCTGGGGATGAAAATAAAAAAAGTACATTCAATATCAAAGACACTGTTCCACCTTCTGTTTCTCATTAAACATAGTCCAAAACAATAGGTAGCCCTTGTTTTACAGCCATAATTGAGATTGAAATCTGTCATAAACCAGTCTGTTTGTAAAACAAGATGTCATGTGACTGCAGCAACTTATGATAGTAATCATGATGTTTGCGGTTGTAACCATTAACTAAAATCATGGGTCATGAACTGAGTATCTACCCAAATCCAAGCCTCAGTAAGGTAAGGAACTGCTTCCAATTTTCCCATCTCCTGAACACCCCCCCCCCATCTGACTTTTGGCTAACCTCCTGCACTAATCTTTCACTTTTGCACCCAGCTACCAAAACAGAAGTGGCTCACTGTCTTTGCTGTCTTCTTTTTATACTCTTTTTGCTGCCTTTGCTGCCTCCTATTTGGACCCAATTTCCCCCCACAATTGGTCTTTGAGCTTGAATTGCTCCTATAGTTGTAAGTGCCAAACTTCTATGTGGCCTGTAGTCACGTGATCAAAATCTGTGAGCTTGGAATCTTGTTTATACTTACAAACGGTTGCAGTACCCCGTGACCATCCCTTGCAAACCTCCCTGTTGGACTTCCCCAGAACAGTCAATGGGGAAGCTGACAAGAAAGGTTGAAGATTATTAGAGTAAGTCTCTTCCACTGATTCATTCTGCCCCAGCCATTCTGCACTCATGTCACACCAACCACATACAATTTTTTGCACTGCACCCCTTGGCATCCCCCTTGCATCCCTCCCAACTGTGCATTTCCTTAGATTGCCTGCATTACCTCTTTTGCACTCTCCCTGCCCTTCATTGTACCTTCCTACACCTGCACACACCACCCTCTTGTTCCCTTCGGTATTTAGCACCAGCCACTTACCTGCCTAGTGGCCTGACATTTGTAATTTTTTGTTAGCTTCACCACCAATTTCGATTGTGGGAAGCTGGCAGGAAGTTGCCTCAACTGATCGTGAGATTTGATTAACAATGGCATTCGGAAGTGCAAGGACTGCCATTGTTAAGTAATTACATTTTGACATTGCTTAGCCAATAGAAATTGTGGTCCCAATTGCCATTGTAAGTTAAGTATTACCTGTATATATTAAACAAACCTGCATGATTGGTTAACCTGGAAAATATTATATTATCCAATTGATTAAAAACTAGGACTTTCAAATCTGCCATTTGGGTTGTGTGGGAATAGATGATTATTTGTTCAGCTCATACATGACAGTTTATCTCAGTACAGGTAGTACAATAATTAAATAATTACTGATACCACTATTTACTGTTGCAGTAAATGGCTACTTTCTTACTTTTAACTCCTTATAACATTGTTACAGCCTGTCTTTTTTATATTTCAATGCTAGTTAATTTTTCTTCATTAGAATTTTAACTAAGGGTAATATTTGATAAATCTCATAATGAATTCTATTGCATCTTTAGGAATATATAACTATTTTTTGAATTTTGTGGATCATACCAACATGATACACTTCCTAAAAATGTGTACTTGTTATTTCTTTTTTTAAAAAGTTAGGATGGAAGAAATTCTGGCTATATGTAATCAATAAATATTGGCTTTACAGAAATATTAAAATTCTGTATAACTAAATTATTAGTTCATACTATATCAGGGGTGGTGATTAATTTTTCGGAAGGGCCACATGAGAAATTGGGACTATTATGGAGGGCCGCCACTACCCCCCTGCCCTGCACCGCTCCTGCTGCCTTGTCCTGCATTGCTGATACCGCACCCCCACAGGCTGTATTGAATCACCCGCTGCTGCTGCTCCCGAGCCCTGCGACACACAGTTCTCGCCGTCCGAGGTCGCCCAGCAGGCGCACCGGGCAGAACAGCCGGGCTGCTCGGACGGCGAGAACTGCATGTCGCAGGGCTCGGGAGCAGCAGCTGCAGAAGCCACCGAGGGGCACTTTCTAGGGCTGCCTGCCTCACGTGCTGGGAGGGAGGTGGGCGTGCGGCGCCCAGACGGCCTCCGCAGCGTTTAGATAGCCACAGCCTTGGGTCCTCTCCCCGCCCGCACGCTTGCACGCCCGCCCGCTCACTCGCTGACATGTATAAAATGCCCAGGTATGGACTACAGACTTGTACAAGTTAAGTTGGTAGTTATAGAATTATCAAATTTAGTAATATGGTGAGGTTAGCAATTAGGAAACATCATCCATTCAACACATTCCCCCCCCCCCCCCCAAGATGGTGGCACGCTTAGATGCTGTGGCTTTGAGCTCCTGGTGTCACAGTAGAATTAGGCAAAAACTAGTCTATACCCGCAGGGAGCTATTAAAGATTGGATCTTCTAGTCGACTAGATATTACCAGCGACTTCCAGCAGTCTCATAATATACTGAGTGACATAGTAAGACTTCCAGGCTCTCCATGGATCGTTCTTTGGCCTAGGAGGCGGTGAAGAGAGCGGAAGCAGAAGCGGGGAAGCAGAGCTGGTTTGCTAGTTTGGTTACGGAAGCAGCTTCACAGACCAGCATTACCAAGCATTTTCCTAACCAACTCTAGATCCTTTGTCCACAAAACTGATGAACTAGAGCTATGGATGGCAGCGAATAAGCTCATTCGTGACTGCTGTTTGATGATCATCACAGAGACCTGGCTTCATCCACTTGTACCGGATGCATCTGTGGAGCTAACTAACCGCATCACACACTGCTTTGACAGAAACAACAACTCTGGTAAAAGCAAAGGTGGAGGACTGTGTATTTACACACATAATAACTGGTGTACTAACAGTAGAGTTGTTTACACACACTGTTCTGCAGACTTGGAATTCTTAACTGTCATTTGTCAGCCATTTTATTTACCTAGAAAGATTTCTGTTATAGTTATTGCTGCTGTCTATATTCCACCTGATGCAAATGTTAGCACAGCGCTCTCTAAGTTACATGATGCCATCGAGAGGCAGCAGCAAACTTACCCTGAGGGCCCTTTTATCGTGGCTGGGGATTTTAATCAAGCCAGTCTAAAGTCTATTCTCCCTAAGTTTGTACAGTATGTGCAGTGTACCACCAGAGGTAAGAATATTCTAGACCAGTGGTCGCAAACCGCGGCTCGTGAGCCAGGAGTGGCTCTTTGGCCCCTCGATTACGGCTCTACCTCCAACTAGCCACGGGCAGACTCCGGAAGCCGCACGCCCACCTCCCTCCTCCCGCAGCGAGCGGGTGGAGGACCCAAGGCTGCGGCTATCTAAACGCCGAGGAGGCCGTCTAGCCACGGCACTCCCACCTCCCTCCAAGCCCATCTGGCGGGCAGCCCTGGAAAATGCCCCTCAATGGCCTTTGCAGGCGGCTGTTGCTGCTGCTGCTGCTCCCGAGCCCTGCAACACGCAGTTCTCGCCGTCCGAGGTCGCCCGGCAGGCGCACCGGGCAGGACAGCCGGGCTGCTTGGACGGCGAGAACTGCGTGTCGCAGGGCTCGGGAGCAGCAGCAGCAACAGCCGCCTGCAGAAGCCACCGAGGGGCACTTTCTAGGGCTGCCTGCCTCACGTGCTGGGAGGGAGGTGGGCGTGCGGCGCCCAGACGACCTCCGCAGCATTTAGATAGCCACAGCCTTGGGTCCTCTCCCTGCCCGCATGCTTGCACGCCCGCCCGCTCACTCGCTGACATGCTGGGCTTTCTGCTGCTTCCCGGGGAGGCGGGGGGAAGAGAGGGAGAGACTGACATACACACACAGAGAGAGACAGAGAGAGAGGGAGGGAGAGAGGGAATCAGAGAGACAGACACACACACACACACATGCAGAGTGACAGATGGGTGGAGGGAGGAGAGAGAGACAGAGAGACAAAAAGAGAGAAAGAGAAAGAAAAATAGAAAGAAAAAAATAGGGAGAGAGAGAGAGAGAGAAAGAAAGAACTTATGACCACAATTGAGCCCAAAATTTTGGTTGCTAAGCAGGACCGTCATTAAATGAGTTTCACCACATTTTCCAAGTTGGCCACACCCACCCGGTCACATGACCGCTGAGCCACTCCCATAGAACAGGCCACACCTTTTGGCTCTCAAAAGAAATTTCAGTCGTGGTACTGTTGATATTTGGCTCTATTGACTAATGAGTTTGCCCACCACTACTCTAGACCATATGTACTCAAACTTAAGAGGCATATAGAGCAATCCCCCTCTCTCATCTGGGTACCTCTGACCACATCTCTCTGCTGCTGTGCCCAAAGTATATCCCCATCAGGAAAAGGATACGACCAGTCTTGAAAACTATCAAAATATGGCCAGAGGGAGCACTCTGACAGTTACAGGACTGCTTTGAGACTACCAAGTGGAGTATATTTGAACATTTGGAGCTGCAAGAATTCACTGACACTGTACTCTCATACATTAAAACATGTACAGATAATGTAACAGTGAATAAGCGTATCAGAGTTTACAGCAATTGTAAACCGTGGATGTCAGCAGAGGTATAATCACTGCTGAGAGCCCGAAACTCTGCCTTCAAAGCAGGAAACAAAGACAAATATAATGAAGCCAGGGAAATCTTGAGAAGAGGCATTAACTAAACAGGAATACAAGCAAAAGGTAGAGAAGTATCTGGAAGATAATAACTCAAGACAGGTGTGGCAGGGACTACAACACCTAACCAACTATAAGGGCAATACAAAAAAAAATAGCCAATGCTGATGCCCTGCTAGTAGAGGAGCTAAATAGCTTCTTCGCCCGCTTTGAGGTAAAAAGATCAATCTCTCTGGCTTTAGCCCAAAGGCCCTCTAACATCCAGCCACTCACCCTGGATGAACATCAAGTGAGAGCTGAGCTGAAGGCTGTAAATTCCAACAAAGCTGCAGGTCCAGACGGGGTGTTGGGGAAAGTGGTAAAAACCTGTACTGACCAATTAGCAAGGGTTCTGACCAGGATTTTTAACCTCTCCCTGCAACAGGCTAGAGTCCCATCATGCTTGAAAGCAGCCACCATTATCCCAGTTCCAAAGACAGCAGCCATAAAAAGCTTGAATGACTATAGACCCATTGCACTGACATCTATAGTGATGAAGTGCTTTGAGAGACTGGTCCTACAACACCTCAGGTCCTGTCTTCCACCAAATTTTGATCAACACCAGTTTGCGTATAGAAACAACAGGTCGACAGGGGATGCCATCACCATTGCTCTACATATCGCACTGAGCCACCTTGAGAAATCTGGGAATTACATCAGAATGCTTTTTATAGACTATAGCTCGGCCTTTAACACCATCTTACCAGGCATTCTCATTGAAAAGTTGACTGACCTGAATTTCCCTCCCCTTACTTGTGAATGGATCAAAGACTTCCTGACCGATCGTCCACAAACAGTAAGGGTTGGGTCCTTTACATCGTCCATGCTGAAGCTCAGCACAGGCTCCCCTCAGGGCTGTGTGCTCACCCCTACCTCTACTCACTGTTTACATATGACTGCATATCCTCTGATCCATCCAACATCATAATAAAGTTTGCAGATGACACAATGGTGGTGGGTCTCATAACTGGAGGGGACGAATCAGCATACAGGGAAGAAGTCCAGAAGGTATCCGCATGGTGCTCAAGAAACAACTTACATCTAAATACTAGCAAGACAAAGGAGATGGTGCTAGATTTCCGGAAGTACAGAGAGGAACCTGCCCCACTGTATATTGAGGGGGGCTGTGTGGAGAGGGTTTCCTCTTTTAAATTCTTAGGAGTGCTTATTAGCCAAGATCTCACCTGGAAAAACAACACGTCTCTGGTGATTGGAAAAGCCCAACAGAGACTTCATTTCCTTAGAGTCCTGCGGAAAAATCAGGTGGAACAACGGCTGATGATCTCTTTCTATCGGTCTACCATAAAAAGTGTCCTCACATATTGTATCACATATTGTATTGTGGTATGCTGGTTTAACAGTTGCGGAGAGGAAGGCACTACAGAGAGTGATCAATTCGGCACAAGAAACCATTGGGTGCCCTCTGACATCACTGAATAACATCGCCAGATCTCGCTGCTTTAGCAGAACAAAGAAGATTCTCAAAGATGATTCACACCTTGGTTGGTATCTGTTATAATTTTGCACCAGTGAAGTTGAAACCAATTTCATTGTAATTTTAGTACAATGATAATAAAGATTATTATTTACTTTATTCATAAAACATGAAACTCAGCCAGCTGAACATTCAAAGATGCATTGCAAATACTACTGATTGGTGCCAATGGCTGATACAGTTTGCTGCCAGCATCCTAGGTAACAAGATTATTATTATTCACTTTATTCATAAAACATGAAACTCAGCCAACTGAACATTTAAAAATGCATATTACAAATACTATTGACTGGTGCTAATTGTTGATACAGTTTGCTGCCAGCATCCTAGGTATCAACCAAATATCTTTGTAGAATATAAGATGTGCCAAGTAGTGCTGTTTTTTGCAGTTCTGCTGGTGTTATTGCAGGAAGCTGCAATTTGCTGAGATATTTATTAAAATTCTTGGACATGGTGCCAAGTGCTCCGATGACAATGGGTGTCACTGTGACATGCTTCATCCATAGCCGTGTGGTTTCGATGGCCAAGTCGCAATATTTCATGATTTTTTCTAGTTTTTTTTCTTCGACTCTGGCATCTCCAGGAACAGCAATATCAATGAACTGTACACTTCGGCCCTCTACAACCGTGATATCTGGTGTGTTGTGCTCCAAATGACGCTCTGTTTGTATTCGAAAGTCCCACAAGATCTTCATTCTCTCATTCTCGATAACCTTTTCTACTTTGTGTTCCCATGACTTTCTGGATACAGGTAAACCATATTTTTTACATAATGACCAGTGGATTAATTTAGCAACTCGGTCATGTCTAGCTTTGTAATCAGTTTGTGCGATTTTGCTGCATTCACATATTTGTTATTGCAAAGTCGGCAGTTTGGGTTGTCAGTGGATTTTTGAATCTTCGCTTTCATGGCATTAGTTTGTAGTGCTTGTTCTTGAGCGGCCAGTATTAAACCTTCCGTTTCTTTCTTGATAGTTCCCATCTTAAGCCATGTCCATGTCAAGTTGTCATCACATTTTCCTTCAATGTTTTTCAAGTGCTGTCCATGCAAAGCCTTGGTCTTCCATCTATTTAATCTGTCATCCAGCTGTTTTTCCTTATATTCTGCCTTTGTTTCTGTTGTTTTTATGCTGTTCTCCATTTTTACAGCCTGCAGCAATTTTTCTGTACTTTGGTTCACATAATCATTCCAACTTCGTTTTTCTTCTTCTCCAATTTGATGGATTTGCAATAGCCCCCTGCCCCCTATTTTTCTGGGCAGGTACAACCTGTCAATGTCACTTCGTGGATGTAAAGCATGGTATATATTCAAAAGTTTGCGTGTTTTCCGGTCCAGGTTTTCCAGTTCAGACAGAGTCCAGTTGATGATTCCAGCTGAATAGCGTATCACTGGAACTGCCCATGTATTAATGGCTTTAATTCTGTTTCCGGCATTCAGCTTTGAATTTAATATTTTGCGGACCCTCCTGATGTATTCCTTTTGTGTTGACTCTTTGACTTTTTCATTCAAGATCTTACCTGCTTCCAATATGCCTAGGTACTTGTAACCATCATCCTTTGCTATTGCTTTCACTATATTTCCATTTCCCAGTTCTATTCCTTCTGTTTTTTCCATTTTTCCTCGCTGCATGGATAATATAGCACATTTTTCAAGTCCAAAGTTCATTTTGATGTCACTGCTGAACAGTTGAACTGTGTTGAGTATTGATTTAAGTTCAGTGGGGCTTTTCGCATACATTTTTAAGTCATCCATGTATAGTAGATGGTTTATCTTGCCGTGTTGTCTTGAGATTTGGTATCCCAGTTTGGTGTTCCGTAGGATTATTGTCAGGGGAACTAATGCAATGTTGAACAGTAGTGGTGAAAGTGAATCTCCTTGGAAGATTCCTCGTCTGATGTTGACTTCACCAATGTTCTCCCCATTTGTTGTTAGAACTGTTTTCCATTTTTGCATATTTGCTTTCAAAAATGTACAGATATTTTTGCTAATTCCAAAGTTTTCCAGACAGGTGTTAATCCAGCTGTGGGGTAACGAGTCAAATGCCTTCTTGTAATCAATCCAAGCCATATTTAAATTTGTTTTCCTTCATTTTGCATTTTTTAGTACCATTTTGTCTATGAGCAGCTGATCTTTTTGTTCCTCTTGATTTTTTATAATTTCCTTTTTGTTCTACTGGATACAAACTGTTTTCTATCAGGTGATTGAATATTGAATTTGCCAGTATCCTTGTAAAAAGTTTGAAAGTTGTTGGCAGACAAGTAATTGGGCGATAGTTGTTTGGTTCTGTGCCTTTTTCTGGATCTTTCATTATCAAGTAAGTTTGTCCAGCTGTTAGCCATTCTTCGCTTGTTGCATTTTGAAGCATTTGATCAAATTGAGTGGCCAAGGCTGGTCAGATGTTTTAGCCAGTATCCATGCAGTTCATCCAGCCAGGTGCATTCCAGTTCTTGACCTTCTTTGCTTGTTTTGTCAGCTTTTATTACAATATTTTGCATCTTGTTTTGTATTGTTTGTTGTTGAATATTTTTTCTTTACATGGGTGAATATAAGTTTGGGTTCAACTTTCATCAAGGGACCGGTAGAAGAGGTGGTGTGTCAGCCTTCGCTTTCCTGCATGCTTGGCTGCCATAGAAACGGGGAGGGTGGGGGGATGTTGTTATTAAGTGTGCTGGAGGAGGATGGGGCTAGGAGGTGATATCTCTAAGCGTAACGGTATCACATTCCATTCTGATGACAGCTCTGGACGTGTTACCCATCTGACAACGAAGAAGACACTGTATTGGACATTGGGGTGGGGGTCATGGGTGATTGGGGTTTGGCTTATGCTTTGATATGTATGCTTCGCGCCTAAAGTAGCCACTTCTGGCTTAACCTTTGATGCTGTCTTTTCCTTATTCAGTAAAAGTAACCTTAATCATCTTGAATATGCTTAAGTGTGTTCTTTCTTGAATGGAGGTAGGAGCAATCCTGACAGAAAGCCAGAAGTCACTTCACACTTATCTCTGAATTAACAATTTCAGCAGTAAGTGTCATAAAACAATAAAACCGAGGACAAATGTCGGAGCCAAAGAAAGAAGAGTTGCTGGGGGCAACATCCCTCGACCAGACGTGCCTGACAGAAGACACAAGGTCAGTAATGGAATTATTGGCTGATGTTACTCTGGACTCGAAACCCGAAGATACATCAGTTCGCCATCGCTGGTCCGAGGGAGTGGGGTTGAAGGAAGTCGCCCTTAAAGAAATTGCCCCTGGGGTAACCACCACCCGACGCAGACGGGCTCACTCCCCCTCCGTGTGGGATCACTGGGAGGAAGAGAACCATTTAAGAGAGGCCGCTAGATCATTACTCCGCCAAGCTGATGATATACAGAGTTTAAGAGAACAGAAGTGGGGGAGGGACCCTAGCCCTTCAGAATGGGAACAGAAGGACCCTGGGCGAAAGCCACCCCCCCGGGCGAAGGAGAAAGAACAGCCACCCCCACGCGGTGAAACATCAAGAGAAAGCAGCCTAGGAATTGTTCAACAGAGAGAACCAAGTCCCGCACCACGTAGAAAAAGATTCCCCCCCCTGGGAATTAAGTTTGGAGGGGACCCCAAAGAGCTGGGATTTTTTCTACTGCAAGTTAGCAACTTCGTAAAAGAATTTGCTTCTGATCTACCAAGTGATGAATCTAAGATAAGAATTATTACTCTGTCTCTCGAGGGGAGGGCAGCAGAATGGGTAGTTTCCCTTCATAATGGGCGTTCACCATTAATGAGAGACTTCGACAGATTTATGACCGCTCTAAGAAGACGGTTCGAAGACCCTCTCCTCCATAGAAAAGCAAGGCTTGAAATGAAAACATTACGCCAGAGGAACAGACCAGTTCAAGAATATAGTCAACGTTTTCATCAGCTGGCATTTATATGAGGGGGTGGAGCATTGAGGCCCTTATTGATGAATACACTGGAGGCCTGAACCCCACTTTATATCAAAGTTGTATAAACAGAAATTCGCCCGAAACCCTAGATTGGTTTGATTTAGCCGCTGATGTTGAGATAGATCTGCTGTGTAACAATCCACTGCCTGAGATCGAAAGGGAAAGAAAGAATTCCCCCCCCACCCGGTTTTGGTCGTGATTACCAGAAGGGAATTAGAAAAGGGAAACCGATTTCTCCCCGATCAAGTACTTGTTTCCGTTGTGGAAGGGAGGGCCATTGGGCAAATGATTGCAAAGTGAAAGAAGCACCCCGACTGCAGCCGTCCGCCGAAGTGAAAAAACGCGCGAAAACCCCGAGCATGCGTATGAAGCAAGCGATGCGCGGAGCTGAACCCCTTGATCTCACCAACGATCATCACCAGCAGAGGGTGCTAGACGACTGGGAGAAGGACACGGACTCGAATGACGAGAATTGGGTGAGTCCCCTCTCAGGGCCCCTTAATATTCCTTTGCATCTCTTGGCTCCATCTAGTGGCCACAATTGTAAAGTACTTGCACTTTTAGATTCTGGTTGCTCACGATGCCTTATCAGCCAAGAATTAGTACAGCATATGGGGTTTCATCTAAACAATCTAAAAGTTCCCATAGCTTTTTGCCAAATGGATGGTACCGTAGCGGGGGGTAACCCAGCACAGTTTGTAACAGAACCAATTCAGATGTCGATTGGTGACCACCATCAGGAATTCATTAACTTTATTGTTGCCCCAATTGCTGATAACCCTGTCATATTGGGCTTAAATTGGCTATGGAAATGGAACCCACTAATAGACTGGAAAGAAGGTTGGGTTCGCATCACTTCACCTATGCCACCTGATCCGGAAGCGGACCCAGTTCCGCAAGCTCCCAACATACATTCTCTGGATAAGCCCCTACCTATCCAGGAACCTGTCCACATAAGCCAAATTGCTCCTATATTGGAAGTTATACCGGGGAGGAAAAAATTCCTAAGGAATACTGGGACCTAAAAGACGTTTTTAGTGAAAAATCTTCTGACACACTCCCCCCCCCCCCCCACAGGGACACTGACTGTTCTATTGATTTTCTCCCTGGAGTACAACTTCCCAAACCACGGATTTACTCTATGACACCTCGTGAAATGGTTGAACTTCGCAAATTTATTGATAAGAATTTGGAAAGAGGTTTCATTGAACCTGCTAGACCACGAGTGGCAGCCCCTGTGATGTTTAGAGAGAAAAAAGATGGTTCTCTTCGTCTTGTGACGGACTACAGGTTTCTGAACACTATATGCGAACACAACGTCTACCCCTTACCTCTCATGAAAGACATGTTGGCTCATTTAGCCACGGGCAAAATCTTCACTAAACTTGACCTCAGGGAGGCGTATTACAGGATAAGGATTAAGGAAGGCGATGAGTGGAAGACTGCATTTAACTGCCCTTTAGGGTGCTTTCAATTTAAAGTGTTACCTTTTGGCCTACAGGGGGCGCCATCAGTTTTTATGCAACTAATCAACGAAGTATTGCATGAGCACCTGTACAAGGGCGTTATCGTTTATCTTGATGATATCGTCATATACACAAAAACACGTGAGGAACACGTAAAACTGGTCCGTTCTGTTTTGAATAAACTAAGAGCAGCAGAACTTTATGCTAAACTTTCTAAGTGTGAATTTAATCAACATAAAATAGACTACCTGGGATATCGTATCTCAGCGGAGGGTATTGAGATGGACCCCGGGAAAGTCAAAGCTGTTACAGAGTGGGCTCCTCCTCGTACTCGTAAACAATTACAAAGTTTTTTGGGGTTTGCTAACTTTTACCGCCAATTTATACCTTCTTTTGCTAGTATCGCTCTACCTATCACAAACCTCCTCAAGACCAATGGAGAAGCCAAGCCTCGGCCAAGTTCTCCCCTCAACTGGACCATGGAGTGCCAGGCCGCTTTTGAAAAATTGAAGCGCTTATTTGCAGCAGAACCTGTGCTTAAACACCCAGATGTTAATACTCCTTTCGTCATCCAAGCAGATGCTAGCGACGTGGCTGTGGGAGCTGTCTTGTTACAATATAACCAGCAAGGTCTACTACAACCCTGCGCTTACACCTCTAGTAAGTTATCTGATACCGAGAGAAGGTGGGCAATCTGGGAGAAGGAAGCGTTTGCTGTTCGTTGGGCACTTATGTCTTGGCGACATTTTCTGGAGGGTGCCCCTCACCCATTTGAGGTCTGGACTGATCACAAGAATTTGGAGTACCTCACAACTTCTCGTAAACTATCTCCGAAGCAAGTACGCTGGTCTCAATATTTCAATCGTTTCAACTTTACTTTGAAATATATCCCCGGGGGTAAAAACTTTATGGCTGACGCCTTGTCCAGACTTCCTCAATATGACACTTCTAAACTTTCGGTGGTTCAGCCGGTTCTTCCACTATATAGCATGGCTAACCCGGTGGTCACCAGGAGTCATTCCGTCCTGCAAACTGACCCCCCACCTGAATTGCTCTCTAGAATTAAGACTGAACTTCTCACCGATGAATGGTACTCCGCCCACTCGGCTGATTGTACTGTAAGGGATGATCTACCTTGGATTGGATCCAAAATTTATGTGCCTGCAACGCTTCGGCCATTTGTCCTGCAGAGGGCACATGATTCCAGATTGGCTGGTCATTTCGGATTTGTGAAGACTATGCATTTGGTTAAGCGCCAGTTCTGGTGGCCCTCGCTGAAAAAGGACATTGAGTCTTATATCGCTAGTTGCCCAACATGTGCCGCTTCGAAACGTCCTCCCGGCAAACCTCATGGTCTTCTCCAATTCGTAGCGCGGCCGGAGGCTCCTTGGAAGGAGATATCTATGGACTTTATTGTTGACCTTCCAAATAGCCAAGGTTTTACGGTTATATGGGTTGTTACAGATTTATTCTCCAAGTAAGTTCACTTTGTACCATGTTCAAAGATTCCATCGGCTAAGACTTTGGCAAAACTATTTCTGACTCATATTTATCGCTTGCATGGTGTTCCGAAGCGCATCATCTCTGATCGAGGCGTTCAGTTCACTTCGAAATTTTGGAAGGAATTTGACACTGATTGGCTCCGCCCAGGGCTTAAGCTCCTCCCACCACCCGCAGACTAATGGGGCTTGTGAGAGGGCTAACTCAGTTCTAGAGCAGTATTTGCGCTGCTTTATAAACTTCCAGCAGGATGACTGGGCTGATCTCCTTATTCATGCTGAGGTAGCTTATAACAATTCAGTTCATAGTAGTACTGGTATGACCCCATTCAAAGTAATTTATGGTCAGGACTTTGTACCCATCCCTGAGCTTCCTCATGAACTTCCTACGATTCTTTCCCTCTCAGAGTGGACTGGGAAGCTGTCGGCTGTTTGGCCTATTATCCGCAAAACTTTGGATGATGCGCATGAATCGCATAAGCTGTATGCAAATAAGAAACGAGCAGTACCTCCGAAGTACAAAGTTGGTGATCGAGTTTATGTTTCTACTAAATATTTGGATAGTCCTCAGAAATGCAAGAAGTTAGGTCCTAAATTTGTAGGTCCTTTTACAATCACCAAGATAATAAGTTCTGTTTCCATTAAGCTGGATCTCCCTAAATCCTATCGACGCCTTTACCCAATTTCCCATGTCCACCTATTAAAACCTGAACGCTTTTCACATTTTCGCAAGCCATACCCTGGTTCTCCTAAGTCTGTGTTGGTTGACGGGGAACAACACTATGAGGTTCGAGACATTTTGGATTCCAGAATGCATAGGAACAAAGTACAGTACCTAGTAGTTTGGAAGGACTTCCCCACCTCCCATAATGAATGGGTTGATAAATGCCACGTTAAGGCCCCGAAGTTACTGAGACAATTTTATGCCAAGTATCCCAATAAGCCTTGAACTCTATTTTGTTTTCGTTGTGTGTCTTATTATGTGGTCTTGTCTTTTTCGTCTCTTTTACAGGGTTGAACACTTTCTTTCTGGAGGAGGGCCGGATGTCAGCCTTCGCTTTCCTGCATGCTTGGCTGCCATAGAAACGGGGAGGGTGGGGGGGTGTTGTTATTAAGTGTGCTGGAGGAGGATGGGGCTAGGAGGTGATATCTCTAAGTGTAACGGTATCACATTCCATTCTGATGACAGCTCTGGACGTGTTACCCATCTGACAACGAAGAAGACACTGTATTGGACGTTGGGGTGGGGGTCATGGGTGATTGGGGTTTGGCTTATACTTTGATATGTATGCTTCGCGCCTAAAGTAGCCACTTCTGGCTTAACCTTTGATGCTGTCTTTTCCTTATTCAGTAAAAGTAACCTTAATCATCTTGAATATGCTTAAGTGTGTTCTTTCTTGAATGGAGGTAGGAGCAATCATGACATGTTGGTTTCTTCTGAACTGGACATTTTCACGATATTGTTTTATTCGTCCTTTGTATCTTTATTATTATTATTATTATTATTATTATTATTTATTATTATTATTTATTAAATTTATACCCCGCCCTTCTCCTAAAAAAGGCGCACAGGCATCATTAAAAACATACACAGTACAAAACATACACAGTACAAAAATCCAAAATTTTAAAAACTAATTAAATATTTCCCTGTGCTAAAATACTAATGCTCTAAAATTTAAAAATATCCCTATAAAATCAGAAACGGGGTTATGCTAGGCCGGCTTGTTGGAATAAGTAGGTTTTAAGACGTTGGCGGAGAAGGCGGAGGTCCACGATGGTGCGTAGATCGGGGGGGAAGGTCATTCCAGAGGGCAGGGCCCGCCACAAAGAAGGCTCTTTCCCTGGGCACCGCCAACCGGCATTGCCCGGCCGACGGTACCCTAAGGCCCTCTCTGTGGGAGCGGATCGGTCGAAGGGATGTATGGGGCAAGAGGCGGTAGCGAATATAGCTAGGCCCCAAGCCATGGAGCGCTATGAAGATGGTCGTCAGCACCTTGAAGCGTACCCGAAAGGCCACAGGTAGCCAGTGCAGCTCGCACAGGAGAGGTGTTATGTGGGCCTGCCTTGCGGCACCCATAATTACCTGCGCAGCCGCATTCTGGACTAGCTGTAACCTTCGAGTGCACCTCAAGGGGAGCCCCATGTAGGGAGCGTTACAGTAGTCCAGCCGAGATGTCACCAATGCCTGAGTGACTGTGCGAAGAGCTCCCCGGTCCAGTAAGGGGCGCAACTGGTGTATCAAGCGTACCTGATAAAACGCCCCCCTGGCCACGGCCGACACATGGTTCTCCATGGTCAGCCGGGAATCCAGGAGGACACCCAAATTGCGCGCCCTCTCCACGGGGGCTAGTTGGACACCCCCAATGGCCAGTGTTGGATTAATCTGGCTGTACCGGGGTGCTGGAAACCACAGCCACTCGGTCTTGGATGGGTTGAGTCTGAGTTTGTTGCTACCCATCCAGCCCCGTACGGCCTCCAGACACCGGGACAGCACCTCGACGGCATCGTTGGGGTGGTTTGGGGTGGATATGTACAGCTGAGTATCGTCAGCGTACAGATGGTATTCCACCCCAAAACCACGGATGATCTCGCCCAGCGGCTTCATATAGGTGTTGAACAGAAGTGGCGAGAGAACCGACCCTTGCGGAACCCCACATGTGAGGGACCTCGGGGTCGACCTCTGCCCTCCTGCCAACACCCATTGCGACCGACCAGAGAGATAGGACGAGAACCACCGCAAAACGGTGCCTCCCACCCCCAACCCCCCAGTCGGTGCAATAAGATACCATGGTCGATGGTATCGAAAGCCGCTGAGAGGTCTAATAGGACTAGGATAGAGGAACAACCTCTATCCCGAGCCCTCCAGAGATCATCCACCAACGCGACCAATGCTGTCTCGGTACTGTGACCGGGCCGGAAGCCGGACTGGCGCGGGTCTAGATAATCAACTTCCTCCAGGTGTCGAGGAAACTGTTGGGCCACCACACTCTCGACAACCTTCGCTAAAAAAGGAAGGTTGGAGACTGGACGATAGTTTTCTAATAATGCTGGGTCCAGGGACGGCTTCTTGAGGAGGGGCCTCACTACCGCCTCTTTCAAGACGGCAGGCAAGGACCCCTCACTCAAAGATGCGTTCACAATGCCCTGGAGCCAGCCTCGTGTCACCTCCCAGGATGCCAGTACAAGCCAGGAGGGGCACGGGTCCACTAAACATGTGGTAGCCCTAAGGTTCCTCAACCACTGTCCATATCCTCGGTAGCAACAAAGTCAAACTCCTCCCAAGATGTTGTCACAAGACCGGCATTGGACAGGTCGACTGGGCCACTTTCAGTGGAGGGCAACTTGTTCCGAATCTGAGTGATTTTGTCCTGCAGATAAGCTCCAAATTCCTCTGCTCGCCCTTGCAAAGGGGCTTCCCGCGGCCTCTGATGAAGGAGGGAGCGGGTCATCCCGAACAGGGCGGCAGGGCGGTTATCTGCGGACGCAATCAGGGTGGCACAATACTCCCGTTTGGCCACTCTTATCGCCACTAAGTAAGCCCTAATATGGTCTCTCACTAGTGTTCGGTCAGCTTCGGATCGAGAAGATCTCCATCTACTCTCTAGGCGTCTTTTGCGGCGTTTCATCTCCCGCAGCCCCTCAGTAAACCAGGGGGCCCGGGTGAGTCGACGCTGCGTGAGAGGCCGCAAGGGCGCAACTCGGTCCAAGGCCCCGCGGCTGCACTATACCATGCGGCCGCTAGGTCCTCAGTCGAGTCGCGGGGCAAGGACACAGGTATTGGCCCAAGCTCCCTCTGGAACCCTTCTGGAACCCTTCTTTCAATTTTCTTTGCTGTTGCTATCGCACGTTGTTTTAGTTCTTCCATAATTTCTGTTATTGTTTTTTCCTCCAGGTTGTATTTTTTGTGTAAACTATTTTTCAGCTTTTTGTTCTTTAGTTTTCCTTCTTTCAATTGCTTTAGATTGCTGATATCCCCTCGTAGTTTTTTTATTTTATTTTCAAGTTGAATTTTCCACTTTGGTGTTCTAGTGGGTTTCTTTTTTGGCATTTTACAACCTAGTTCTGCGGTTTTTTTTACAACCTAGTTCGGCTGTGCTATACATTAATTGGTTGGTTTCATATAGTGTGCTGGATGGGATGAAAGTTAAAATGTTGTTCACGGCAGTTAACAGATCTTATGCACTTCGCGAATGATAGGGAGTCTTTTTCTTTCTACATTTTCTTTGATGTGGTTTTCAATTTTTTCTTTCAGCATTTTTGCTAGATCACTTAGCTCTACACTTTCAAGTTGTTGAATAGGAGAGTCTTCATCCTAACAACTGAGCCCTATAGCCCATTTTTTGACAGATGTCCAGGCGCCATAGTATCTGACATGGTCCTTGTTGACCCGGGCGACGAAAGATCCAAAGTGGATTTTTGTTCGTTTCTCATCATTAGTGATGGTAGGCTGCCTGGGTTGGTTCTCAGTGCTGAGCCACTATTGATTCAAGGATGATAATATCATAACTGTAGAAACCGCACCAGGTAGCTGTTCAGGCCCAGCCACAGCAGGACAGTGGCCTACCTTCCTGTTTGATGGTAGGAAGGAAGGTTCAGGAATGGGGGGGGGAGGATAAATGAGGCCTACCTTCCTGCTTGATGGTAGGAAGGAAGGTTCAGGATTGGGGGGGGGGGAAATGAGGCCTACCTTCCTGTTTGATGGTAGGAAGGCTCAGGAATGGGGGGGGGGAGAAATGAGGCCTACCTTCCTGTTTGATGGTAGGAAGGAAGGATCAGGAATGGGGGGGGGAGGATAAATGAGGCCTACCTTCCTGCTTGATGGTAGGAAGGAAGGTTCAGGATTGGGGGGGGGGGGGGAAATGAGGCCTACCTTCCTGTTTGATGGTAGGAAGGTTCAGGAATGGGGGGGGGAGAAATGAGGCCTACCTTCCTGTTTGATGGTAGGAAGGAAGGATCAGGAATGGGGGGGGGAGAGGAGAAATGAGGCCTACCTTCCTGTTTGATGGTAGGAAGGCAGGCTCAGGAATGGGGGGGGGAGAAATGAGGCCTACCTTCCTGTTTGATGGTAGGAAGGAAGGTTCAGGAATGGGGGGGGGAGGAGAAATGAGGCCTACCTTCCTGTTTGATGGTAGGAAGGCAGGCTCAGGAATGGGCGGGGAGGAGAAATGAGGCCTACCTTCCTGTTTGATGGTAGGAAGGTTCAGGAATGGGGGGGGGAGGACAAATGAGGCCTACCTTCCTGTTTGATGGTAGGAAGGATTATTATTATTATCATTATCATCATCATCATCATCATCATCATCATTTGTTTTCTGTTCAACCTATTTCACATGATTGCAAGACCAGCACTGATGAAACTGAGCTACATGAGGAAAGGCAGAATATAAATGAGTGAATAAAATAAATGACCATGTACAAATGTCTATTAGCGTATTTTTACTCACGTCATACTCTGAAATTTCAGGTACACTGCTTGCCTCTACTTTCTCTGCCTTTTCAGCTGCCCATCGGCTTGCAGCCTCTGCAAGTTCCTTTTCCGATAATCTGTTGCTTTTGTCCAAAGTCTGATGAAAAAAAATCCTAACGTGTAAATGAAATTGTATACAATAAGATAAAAACATGTTAGTGAACAATTTAAGAATCTTGAAGCAGACTAAAGTAGTACTTTGCTGCAGTACTACTCAAGTAGTATTGCAGCAAAAGCTATGCACTGAATAAAGAAAATTTAAATTCTTCCAGGAGAACTCTTCCAACAAAAATTGTTCTGCAGAAAACTGAGAAACTTTCCAAAGGTTTGAGGGGTTAAGTAAAAACTATTATTGGCTATAATGACTACTGCTACAAAAAAGAAGATACCAACCACATCTACCTGGACATCCTCCCCAGCGGCAACCAGGAAATCCACAGAAGACCTCTCAGTAGCGGGCAAAGCACCCCCTATGTCTCAAGCCCTACAAGACACTCTACAGGGGATTCAAGCCATTCTTGCTAAGAACCAAGAGACAATAGCTAAAGCACTAGAAAACCTGACGGAAAAGGTGGATACATTAATGATGGAGATGCGGCAGATTCATAGTAAATTCGAAGAAGTCCATATACACCTAGTAAACCATGAAGAGAGACTGCTAACAGTGGAAGATAAAATGATAAAGACAGAACATAAAATAGAGTGTAATGAGAATCGCCATCTTATGACAGAAAAAAAAGCTGCAAGGTGAGATTTTATTTTTGGAAATGGACAGCTCCAGATATTTTATACGTTTTCAAAATGTGATAGACGATAAAAAAGAAAAAAAATTGAAGAGGTGATGGAAGAAATCATTGCGGGTATCCTTAAAATCGATTGTTCTGAAGCAGCTAGATATATTGATGAAGTCTTCCACATCTACACATCTTACGCTCGACGCCACAATCTCCCTCGCGAGGTACACGTAAAACTAACTAAGAAATCCATACGGGAGGAAATCCTCAGGAAAACCAGAGAGCAAACCTACACATATAGAGGGAATGAACTCACAATCCTGCCTCAAGTGCCGAGAAATGTGAGGGAATGCAGGAGGAAGTATGATTTCCTCACCACACGTCTCAGGAAGCAGGGAATTCGATACAGATGGCGTCTCCCGGAGGGCTTAACGTTTACTTGGCAGGATCAACATATCAAACTGAAAAAATCATGTATAAAAAAGAAAATGTTGCAAGAACATGAAATGAGAGGAGGCATGGGACTCTCAAACTGGGAGCGCTATTACTATGCCTCAACCCTAGTCTGGGTCAGGGATTGGGTCACTTTAGCAAAAAGATGGATTTTAACAATCAAAGGCTATGACCTATCTCAAGGTTGGCACTCATTCCTATGGCTCCAAAAAAATAGGCAACCTAAAAGTTTTGTCACTCACCACATTAGGGGAACTCTCTATAAGACATGGGGTAAAATCAAAGAACAGCTGTATACTCAAACTCCAAGGTGGTTAGCCCCAATTGAAGCAGTAACATACCCGACTGTCCATAACCCAAGGAGAAATTTAACATATGGGGACCTGATGGATGAAACTGGTAACATTAGGACACAGGCTGATTTACAATCAAGGGGTTGGAAGATGGACTGGTGGTCATATGCCCAGGCAAAATCTAAATTTAATAAAGACAAACAGGAATTTGGAATATACATTTATCAATATATATATTGATAAAATTCTTTGGGGTACACCAACCAAATTTATCTCTAAGGCCTACAATTTGCTGCTGCAGAGACATGTCGGAGAAGAGATAATCAAAGATGCCATGATTGCCTGGGGGAGGAATATAGGGAGGAATATTAAATTAGAGGAATGGCAAACAATTTGGGGTAAAACCATGAAAATGACCCTAATTTAAGGAAAATTTATATAAAATGTTATACAGGTGATCTCTAGCACCTGCTCGAATTGCAAATATGTTCCCAAACTCATCAGATAGATGTTGGAAATGTAAGACGGCCAGGGGTACATTTTTTCACCAATGGTGGACTTGTCCAATAATCACCCAACTCTAGAAAAAAATACAAATTTGGCTTTTGGAAATAACAGGCATGAATTTTCCTCTCAAACCCCACCTGTATTTGCTAGGCATCAAACCAAGTGAAATTCAAAATCAAGATTGGTACCTCTTCTCGCACGTAATAACAGCGACCAGGATGGCTATTGCACAACATTGGAAAGACACTAACCTACCACCAGAGCACCTAATTATAGCCAAAATTTTCAACTGTGCAAAATCGGACAAATTAACATATATCTTAAAAGATAGACAAGACTCAACCTTTTTCAAATGTTGGAATAAATGGTATGCATGGTACAACAGGAGAGTAATGAATACCAAGGAAAGCAACTAAATAGACTATCTAAGAAACAAATGTGAGGAATAAATATACAAGAGGATAGTAAATTTGAGAGAGAGAAAAAAATCTTTGTATAACTATAAATAATAACTGGGATTAAATAATAATAAATTAGACTGGGATAAACTCAATTCTCAATTTAGGGGACTAGACATTTCCCCGGTATGTTTATGTATGTCTTTCCAGTTACCCTTACCCTATATTTGTTGACTGTGTGGTTTTATATGGCAAATATTAATAGATATATTTTATAAAAAAGAAAAAGAAACTTTCCAAAACAAACTAAAGACACAGGTTTACCAAGACACAGAAGAGACTAACTGAAAACCCCATTGCACTCTAGCCTAATGTAACACTTTAAAATATATGCACAAAATCAGAATCAACAGAGAAGCATGTAGCAAAAACATTCTCCATTCAAATTATTTTTACTGCTAAAGATTTAGAACAATTTAAATAATAAACTTACTTTTGCGGGTGGTAGTGCTGTAGCTCCTGAAGGAGATACATCTCTTGAAGTCTTCAAACTCTGAGTTGAAGATCTCTCTTTATGTAAAGAGAATACAAAAATATGAGCACAAAAACATTTTAGCTTGTAGTACTAAGTCTATGGTTACACTGAAAATATGTTAGGAAACAACTAACTTTGTGTGCATTGAATATGGATTAGACTAGTGGTTCTCAAAACATTTTGGTCTGAGCAGCTGTTTAACATTTTTAAAAATGATTGAGGTTCATCTTTTTAAGTGATTGAAAGAACATGTGTTTACATGAGTTATATCTATCAATATCTGTTGCATCAGAAATTAAAAAAAATTAAATGTTTTCCTGAGAATTAAGTTTGGTTTCTCTTTCACTTTGTGACCAGCATAAAGTTTGATATATTTGGCACTTTATATACTGCATCTACTGAACAGCTCGAAGAACCTCTGCCTTTTCATTGCAACTTAAAGAGTACAATAATCTAGACCAGAGGTGTCAAACTGCCCGCCCACAGTCTGGATGTATAACACACAGGTGCCCATCCCAACTCGGCAAAAAAGCATTGTGAAACATCCCAATGTCAATGTGACACTGCGAGTTTGGCTCCCGTTATCTAGACTGAATAAGCATTGCCCACAAAGTCAGACTTTTGCTGAAGGGGATTCTTTGCAGACTATTTCCCTAATTCTTATCCAGTTTTCCAGATGTGTGCCTCATGTTTTTATATTTAAAATCTTTGCTGCTTTGTGGAAACCCCCCCTCCCACCCACAAATGATGTTCTCATTTTCTCTCAGCACTATCAGGTTCCTTCCCTTCATATTTTCCTCAAGTATATATCTCACAGAGCACATCATGATTCACCTTATATGTTATTCCTTTCATTGAACTGCTTTGGACTTTAGTTGTTTTGCAAACAACTAAAAAAACCAAAAGCTTTCCTCCAAAGCAGCAAAAAGAAATAAAAAGTCATGGGTAGATCAAGACAATCAGTAATTTTTCTTCTCTATATTGCTGCCCTAGTTTTAGAATGCTTACACCTAATCCTTTTTCATCCTCCATTCACTGGCTATACATAGCCTTTTGCCCTTTTTCTACTTTGCAACTAGAAGCAAGGAAAGCAAGAAGCTAGAACAAGCTTTAGTGAGTCATACAGTAGTTGTTTGGCCCACTGTTTTACCCACGTTTTGATTCTTAGTTTATGGGTAGAAATGGGAGAGAAGGGATACATATTCAAACATTAATTATAACAGAATACTTTTAATAAAACTGCTAGAATTCTCAATTTGAACCATACAGTAATAGTTTTTAGCTATGATATTGTTTAACAATTTAGATGGAATATAAGGTATGTGAATTTATAAAGGTTTAAATATAACCATGATGAAGAATAACATATAAAGTTCAGAGTTCTTCTCAGAAAAAGTTAGGAAAGGATGTTTGTAGTATGGTGGGACTCATGTTCCTGACACGAGTAAGTTGTGGAGCAT
Organism: Rhabdophis nuchalis; assembly: GCA_039707465.1. NCBI lineage: Eukaryota > Metazoa > Chordata > Lepidosauria > Squamata > Natricidae > Rhabdophis > Rhabdophis nuchalis. The sequence goes on from CM077648.1 coordinate 70,737,275, forward strand.
TCTATTCAGAGAAATATTGTTCTGGGGAAAGAAATGGAATACACTGTCCACCTAACAGAAGTGTAATACATAATTTAAAAAATGTATGATAATCTAGAAGAACACTTACTTTAAAAAGGATATTTATATTTTTAATGTTCCTGAATTAACCACTAGCCAATTAGGTTGAAATTATATGTAATTATGCAACAGATGATTAAGTAAATTATACTTGTGAAGCAATTATGTACAAACTCAATTCAAATAAAGCTGTCACAAAGTTATATCTTTGCTTTGAGAGTCATATTATTTCATTGCTTATCTTTAGTATTTTCCTAAATAAAATCAAGTGACTACATTGTATTACTTCTAGGAACAATTTCACTGCAGATTATAAAAACATGTTCACATAATTCTTATTATATTCCTAACTCAAGGCAGGTTCATTATACAGAGACTGCTTCCTATATATCCAAAGACAGAACTACTGCTCAAGAGATGTGTGTAGTAACATCCTTTAAGTGGAAAATTACTTTCATCAATTAATGTTGGCTTCTGTTTTCCCAGCATCATCTCCTTCATCATCCAGATGACTTTCCCCATTTTCTTGGAAGTAGTTTTGGAGACCAAGAAATGGCAGGGATAAAGAAGAATGTATAAATGGAAAGCATTTTGGAAAGATGATCAAAGGCCTGGAGACTAAATCATATGAAAAACAGCTGGCTAGTCTAAAGAAAAGAAGAATTAGGGGTGGCATAATAGCAGTATTCGAGAGGCTGCCACAAGGAAGAGGATGACCAAATTATTCTCCAAAGACCAGAGGGCAGGACAAGAAATAATGGTTGGAAACTAAACTAAGAGAGAAGCAACCTGAAATTAAAGAGAAATTTCCTAACAGTGAGAACAATTAACCAGTAGAACAGCTTGCCTGGAGGTTTTTAAGAAGAGACTGGACAGTCACTTGTCTGAGATGGTATAGTTTCTCCTGCTTGAGCAGGGGGCTGGACTAGAAGACCTCCAAGGTCCCTTCCTGATCTTATCTGATCTATTCTATTCTATTCTAGCATGCTTTCATGTTCAGATAGATAAGGACTCATCAACATGCTTACAGATAAGGATTTATTTATTTATTTATTTATTTATTTAAATTTATATCCCGCCCTTCTCCACAAAGGACCCAGGGCGGCGCACAGGAAAATTTAAAAACATACAAAATACAATAAATATAATTTAAAAAACTATTAAATAAACCTATCCTGCGCTAAAACCAAAATTTAAAAACCCAATTTAAAACTACCTAAAAGTCCCCATGGGAGGTTAGGCTAGGCCGGCTTGTTGGAACAAATATGTCTTAAGACATTGGCGGAAGAGGCGGAGGTCGGTGATGGTACGTAATTCAGGGGGTAGGTCATTCCAAAGGGCTGGGCCCGCCACAGAGAAGGCTCTTCCCCTGGGTGTCGCCAGTCGGCATTGTCCGGCCGACGGCACCCTGAGAAGGCCCTCTCTGTGGGAGCGTATCGGTCTAAGGGATGTATGGGGCAGGAAGCGGTCTCGCATATAACTAGGCCCCGAGCCATGGAGCGCTTTAAAGATAGTTGTCAAAACCTTGAAGCGCACTCGAAAAACCGCAGGAAGCCAATGCAGCTCGCGCAGGATCGGTGTTATGTGGGAGCATCTAGTGGCTCCCATAATCACCCGCGCGGCTGCGTTTTGGACTAGCTGTAGCTTTCGAGTGCACCTCAAGGGAAGCCCCATGTAGAGAGCATTACAGTAGTCGAGTCGGGACGTCACGAGAGCTTGAGTGACTGTGCGAAGGGCAGCCCGGTCCAGTAAGGGGCGCAATTGGGGCATCAGGCGTACCTGATGAAACGCCCCCCTGGCCACGGCCGCCACATGGTCCTCCATGGACAGCCGGGAATCCAGGAGGACACCCAAATTGCGCGCCCTCTCCACGGGGGCCAGTGTTTCGCCCCCAATGGCCAGAGTTGGTGTAATCTGGCTGAACCGGGGTGCCGGAAACCACAGCCACTCAGTCTTGGCAGGGTTGAGCTTGAGTTTGTTACCACCCATCCAGATCCGTACGGCCTCCAAACACCGGGACAGCACTTCGGCGGCATCGTTGGGGTGGTTTGGGGTGGATATGTACAGCTGGGTGTCATCAGCGTACAGGTGGTACTCCACCCCAAAACCACGGATGATATCACCCAGCGGCTTCATATATGTGTTGAAAAGGAGGAGCGAGAGGACCGACCCCTGAGGAACCCCACATAAGAGAGGCCTCGAGGTCGACCTCTGCCCTCCCGTCAACACATATTGCGACCGACCAGAGAGGTAGGATGAGAACCACCGCAAAACGGTGCCTCCCAACCCCAACCCCCCCAGTCGGTGCAATAGGATACCATGGTCGATGGTATCAAAAGCCGCCGAGAGGTCTAATAGGACTAGGATAGAGGAATAACCTCTATCCCGCGCCCTCCAGAGATCATCAACCAACGCGACCAATGCCGTCTCGGTGCTGTGACCGGGTCGGAAGCCGGACTGGCGCGGGTCTAGATAATCAACTTTCTCCAGGTGTTGCGGAAACTGTTGGGCTACCACACTCTCGACAACCTTCACCAAAAAGTGAAGGTTGGAGACCGGACGATAGTTCTCTAATAAAGCTGGGTCCAGGGACGGCTTCTTGAGGAGGGGCCTCACTACCGCCTCTTTCAAGACGGCAGGCAAGGACCCCTCACTCAAAGATGCGTTGACAATGCCCTGGAGCCAGCCTCGTGTCGTCTCCCAGGATGCCAGTACAAGCCAGGAGGGACACGGGTCCAATAAACATGTGGTCGCCCTAAGTTTCCTTGACAACCTGTCCATATCCTCGGTGGTAACAAAGTCAAACTCCTCCCAAGAAGGAACCTCAAGACTAGTCTCGGACAGTCCCACAGGACCACTGTCGATGGAGGGTAGCTCATTCCGAATCCGAGTGATTTTCTCCTGCAGATAAATCCCAAATTCCTCTGCTCGCCCTTGCAGAGGGGCTTCCCGCGGCCTCTGATGAAGGAGGGAGCGGGTCACCCCAAACAGGGCGGCAGGGCGGTTATCTGCGGATGCAATAAGGGTGGCACAATACTCACGTTTGGCCACCCTTATCGCCACTAAGTAAGCCCTAATATGGGTTCTCACTAGTGTTCGGTCGGCTTCGGAGCGAGAGGATCTCCATCTGCTCTCTAGGCATCTCTTGTGGCGTTTCATCCCCCGAAGCTCCTCGGTAAACCAAGGAGCCTGGGTGATTCGCCGCCGCAAGAGAGGCCGCAAGGGCGCGACTCGGTCCAAGGCCCCCGCGGCCGCACTTAACCATGCGGCCACTAGGTCCTCAGTCGAGTCGCGGGGCAGGGTCACAGGAATTGGCCCAAGCTCCCTCTGGAACCTTTCCGGGTCCATTAGAAGCCTGGGGCGGAACCATATAGGAATATCCGGTTCCGCCTCCCCGCGGTGAGGTGTAGCGATTGGAAAGTCCAGCCGAAGGAGAGCGTGATCTGTCCATGACAAGGGAGTGATGGCTAGGTCCCCTATTCCCAGATCACAACTCCACTGTCCCGAGACAAAGATGAAATCCAGTGTGTTTCCTCCCTCGTGAGTGGGGCCTAGAACTACCTGGGTCAGGTCCATGGCCGTCATGGAGGCCATGAACTCCCGAGCTGCTCCAGAGGCTTCGCCTGCCGACGGCAAGTTAAAGTCCCCCATGACTACCAGTCTGGGGGTCTCAACTGCCGCCTCGGCTATCACCTCTAGGAGCTCGGGCAGGGCTGTTGTTGCATAGCGAGGAGCCAGGTATACAACTAACACGCCCAACTGCCTCCCTAGGCCCCATCTCACGCAGAGAGATTCACACCCGGTTGTCTGAGGGACTGTGGTCTCCTTCATCAACATGCTTACAGGGCTATCTTTAAATTATTAAACCTGTGGCTTAAGTAGCATAAGAAAATGTGTAGTGACATACATAATAAGAAAATATGAAATGTTGAGTGAGATAAATTTTTAAAGCAGGTCTTATTTACTTTGTAAACAAAGATATAATATAAAAAAATCTCAATGAAATGACAATTCACAATAAAATATTATATACCAACAAAATATGTGTACTGAAATGATATATGGACAAGATAAATAACTTGAAACCACTTGCTTTTCCTCTCCTTCCTATGTGCCTTATGTCCTTTAAGATTAAACGGTTTTCTTGTTTGTTTGCTCATTACTATGCAAAATTGCTACTTGAAATATTCTTTCACATTCTTTCATGTAAATTGTAATTCAACCCTTGGTTTTGAATGCTGTAGATTTTGTTTGCAAGGATAGCCATTCCAGCTCATGGCTTTGGGTTCTCTTGTTTGAATGGTTAATCCTACATTACCTTGCAGGGAACTATTTCTTTTATGTAAAGATGACATACTTCTGTTATGTTGGGACTGATGGAAGGTGTAGGCTTTGCTTCTATCAGGCGAATAACTTCTGCTGCTGACACTGGAGCCAGATCTGCTGTGAGGAGATTCTCTCCGGCCAATCGGTGATTCTCTGAAGTAAGGGGACTCCCTTTTATGTGGAGAGCGATCTCTTGCATACTGTGGATATATAGGTTTCCGTCGTATGCCATCTCTTTCAAAATAATTGCAATAAACAAATAAAAACATTCATTTATTCAGCAAGAACGCCAAGTAAAGACCAATCTTCTGAATTTCCTTAGAGAAGGTTCTCAATTCTCTGACAAGGAAGACATACAATGAAAATCAGAATTTTTAAAATAAAAAAAACCCAAATGATTTAATCACTTGAACAGGAAAAAAACAAAGTGTATAATGGAAAGTGTTACAAGATAGGAGGCAAGTTCAAATTTTGAGCTGTCTCAAAAATAAGTACTGTTCCTTTGCTAATTCATTTTTTAATATATTTTTTAATGTTTTAAAATATTTTCCCATTAGGAAAAAAAGACCATACATATTTATAAAATCTTTTTTTATATTTTCTTGGATAGTAGTAACAAATTGTCTAAAACCATTTACTAAACAATAAGCAGCAGAACATTTCCTGATGCAGCTCTATGTTTTTATCAATTATTATGTTTTACCCTTATGGAGGTCATTGTTCAGGGGGAAAAAATGAGGTTTCCTTTGTTTCAAACTATTTCATACTTTTATGTAATGATCAATTGAAGTCCAATGAAAACAAAACTGTACTCACTAGAAAACTAAATAGTCAAAGTTAACATTGCATCTGACCATTAAATGAAAGCACAATATACTAGAGAAAAATACATAAGGATAATAAACAAAACTTCAAACTGTAAACATTCTCAAAGTTGTTGAGGGTCTTGTATTTAAATGTCTGCTCCCCCTTCTGTCCCCCCCTGGCTGGATAGATCTCTTGTAGCACATGACACTTTAACATCTTTTAACATCTTTTACCGTCTGCTCTATAGTTTGCCATTTTATTGTCCATCATTTTACTCTTCTTACTGGTTTTTAACAGCTAGCGTTTCTCCTTTTAGAGCCGATGAGGCCGTCTGGATGCCGTCGTACTCGAGGTCAGACCTCCTCTGCCTGCGAGAGCATCCACTCTCGCAGGCTTGGCCCCCTAATCTAACACGGGCCCACCTCGAGGATGGACTTATTGTTCCTGAGAGGTGGGCAAAGCGCAAACTTAGGGGGTTCCTTGTTAAATTTTTAATTTGGTTTTTAGGGGGTTCCAGGGAGGAGGGAGGGGATAGTCAGGTGGAGAGACGTCAAACTATAGGGCCGGCTGGCGGAAGTAGGGCAACGGAGGAGGGAGGGGGGGTCGTTTCCACTGAGGTATTTGCCATCAATACGGTCTTGGGGAGGGGCAGGGGTGGTGGGAGAGGGGATGGACACTATCAGTTGGAGGACCGTGGCCGATGGTTACAGGTGGTCACGTGCTCCAACCCCCCTTGTCCCCATCGCAGACTAGGTGGGCAAGAACCACAGACCCGGGCCCCTAGACTGATGCTATGCAACGCCAGGTCCGTGGTACAAAAAGCCCCCCTCATCCATGACCTTGTGTCAGAGGGGGACCCGGACCTGGTAGGTATTACGGAAACCTGGTTGGGCCACGAGGGAGGACATCCCCTCGTAGAAATGTGCCCACCAGGATACCGAGCCTTCCATCAGCCTAAGGCCCTAGGGAGGGGTGGGGGAGTGGCGATTATGGTTAGGGAAGGTCTTGAGCCAAAGGAGACCACGATCCCTCAGACGACCGGGTGCGAGTCCCTCCTTGTGAAGTGGGGCCTAGGGAGGCAGTTGGGCGTGTTAGTTGTATACCTGGCTCCTCGCTATGCAACAACAGCCCTGCCCGAGCTCCTAGAGGTGATAGCCGAGGCGGCGGTTGAGACCCCCAGACTTTTAGTCATGGGGGACTTTAACCTGCCGTCAGTAGGCGAAACCTCTGGGGTAGCTCGGGAGTTCATGGCTTCCATGACAGCCATGGACCTGACCCAGGTAGTTGTAGGCCCTACCCACGAGGACGGACACACCCTGGATCTCATCTTCGTCTCGGGACAGTGGAGTCGTGATCTGGGAATAGGGGATTTAGTCATCACACCCGTCATGGACAGATCACGCTCTCCTTCGGCTCGACTTTCTGATCGCTGCACCTCACTGCAGGGAGGCAGAACCGGACATTCCTATATGGTTCCGCCCCAGGCTCCTGATGGATCCGATAAGGTTCCAAAGGGAGCTTGGGCCAATTCCTGTGGACTTGCCCCACGACTCGACTGAGGACCTAGTGACCGCATGGTTAAGTGCGGCCACGGGGGCCTTGGACCAGGTCGCGCCCTTGCGGCCTCTCTTGCGGCGTTGAACCACCTGGGCTCCTTGGTTTACCGAGGGGCTCAGGGAGATGAAGCGCCACAAGAGACGCCTAGAGAGCAGATGGAGATCATCTCACTCCGAAGCCGACCAAACACTAGTGAGAGACCATATTAGGACTTACTTAGTGGCGATAAGAGTGGCCAAACGTGAGTATTGTGCCACTCTTATTGCATCCGGGGATAACCGCCCTGCCGCCCTGTTTGGGGTGACCCGCTCCCTCCTTCAACAGAGGCCACGGGAAGCCCCTTTACAGGGTCGAGCAGAGGAATTTGGGATTTATCTGCAGGAGAAAATCACTCGGATTTGGAGCGAGTTACCTTCCATCGACAGTGGTCCAGTTGAGCGTGCCGAGGCTGTTCTTGAGACACCATCATGGGAGGAGTTTGATTTTGTTACTACCGAGGATATGGACAAGTTGTCAAAGAGACTTAGGGCCACCACATGTTTATTGGACCCGTGTCCCTCCTGGCTTGTACTGGCATCCTGGGAGACGACACAAGGCTGGCTCCAGGGCATTGTCAACGCATCTTTGAGTGAGGGGTCCTTGCCTGCCGTCTTGAAAGAGGCGGTAGTAAGGCCCCCTCCTCAAGAAGCCGTCCCTGGATCCAGCATTATTAGAGAACTATCGTCCCGTCTCCAACCTTCACTTTTTAGTGAAGGTTGTTGAGAGTGTGGTGGCTCAACAGTTTCCGCGACACTTGGAGGAAGTTGATTATCTAGACCCGCGCCAGTCCGGCTTCCGACCCGGTCACAGCACCGAGACGGCATTGGTCGCGTTGGTTGATGATCTCTGGAGGGCGCGGGATAGAGGATTTTCCTCTATCCTAGTCCTATTAGACCACTCAGCGGCTTTTGATACCATCGACCATGGTATCCTATTGCGCCGACTGGGGGGGTTGGGGCTGGGAGGCACCGTTTTGCCGTGGTTCTCGTCCTACCTCTCTGGTCGGTCGCAATGTGTGTTGGCAGGGGGGCAGAGGTCGACTTCGAGGCCCCTATGTGGGGTACCTCAGGGGTCGGTCCTCTTGCCCCTACTGTTCAACACATACATGAAGCCGCTGGGTGAGATCATCCGTGGTTTTGGGGTGGGATATCATCTGTACGCTGATGATACTCAGCTGTACATATCCACTCCAGACCACCCCAACGATGCCGTCGAGGTTATGTCCCGGTGTTTGGAGGCCGTACGGATCTGGATGGGTAGTAACAAACTCAAGCTCAACCCGTCCAAGACTGAGTGGCTGTGGCTTCCGGCACCCCGATTCAGCCAGATTATTCCAACTCTGGCCATTGGGGGCGAAACACCGGCCCCCGTGGAGAGGGCGCGCAATTTGGGTGTCCTCCTGGATTCCCGGCTGTCTATGGAGGACCATGTGGCAGCCGTGGCCAGGGGGGCGTTCCATCAGTTACCCCTGATGCGCCAATTGCGCCCCTTACTGGATCAGGGTGCCTTACGCACAGTCACTCAAGCACTCGTCACGTCTCGACTCGACTACTGTAATGCTCTCTACATGGGGCTTCCCTTGAGGTGCACCCGAAAGCTACAGTTAGTCCAGAACGCAGCCGCGCGGGTGATTACGGGAGCGCCTAGACTCTCCCACATAACACCTATCCTGCGCCAGCTGCACTGGCTTCCTGTGGTCTTTCGGGTGCGCTTCAAGGTTCTAACGACCATCTTTAAAGCGCTCCATGGCTTGGGGCCTAGTTATATGCGAGACCGCCTCCTGCCCCATACATCCCTTAGACCGATACGCTCCCACAGAGAGGGCCTCCTCAGGGTGCCGTCGGCCGGACAATGCCGACTGGCGACACCCAGGGGGAGAGCCTTCTCTGTGGCGGGACCAGCCCTTTGGAACGACTTGCCCCCTGAACTCCGTACCATCTCTGACCTCCGCCTCTTCCGCAAGTGTCTGAAGACACATTTATTCCAACTAGCCGGCCTAGCGTAGTCTCTAATACTGACTTGTAGATAGTTTTTAAAATGAGGATTTTAATTCGGTTTTAGCACAGGTTTGGAGTTGAATAAGTTTTTTAAAAATAGTTTTATATGTTTGTATGTTTTTAATGTTCCTGTGCACCGCCCTGGGTCCGTTTGGAGAAGGGCGGGGTATAAATTCAATAAATATATAAATAAATAAATAAAGTTAATAAGTGTGTAAACCCATACCAAGTAGATACAGATTAGGGCTTTTCATTACAGATAGGAAATAGGTGAAGGGGTACTTTTCAATGTATTGAAGAGTTCTCACCCACTATCTAGGCCAGGGGTCAGCAAACTTAAACACTCAAAGAGCCATTTGGACCCACAGGAAAAAACCCACTGGGAGCCACAAAATCCTTTGCGTGCCTGACTACTGTATTTTTCAGAGTATAAAGCGCACCTTCCCAGCTTGGGTGCGTCTTATACACTGAATACAGCATTTTTGGCCTCCTGAAACCCTGCCCCCTTTGCAAAAATGGCAGTGCATAGCCTGCTCCTGGGGGATGGGGAGGGCAAAAATGAGTAAAAAACAGGCCATTTTTTGCTTGTTTTTGCACACACACACACACCCAGCACTTTATAAGCCTCCTAAAGGCTATGTACCGTATTTTTCGGAGTATAAGACGCACCTTTTACCCCCCCAAAAAAGGGTAAAAATCTGGGTGCGTCTTATACTCCGAAAGTAGCTCCACCCACCCGCTCCGTGCATCGCATTTTTGGGTGTTTCTCTGTGGCAGGGAGCCTGACTTTTAATGGAGCCTGATTCTCAAAGCAGCCCGGGGAATGGCGTTCAAAGCCTTCTCAATGAAAGCATTTTGGGGCGGCAGCACCACGATCCCCTCTCGATTAAAAAAAGGGCGTGTGCAGAGGCCAAACAAGTGCATCGTGTTTCAGGTGGCATGCAGTTCCAGCATGTGCTGCCACCTGAAAATGCTTTTATTCCTAGTTCCCTGGTGCACATCGCAGAGCCACGTGCCCTCCTCATCCTCTAGACTTGTTTTCTGTTTTCTCTTGGCCAGCACCAGTGGCCTTTGTAAAGTGATTGCATTGTTTAATGACAGCAATTCTGGTAGTCCCTGATTGCCATAGTTAAGCAAGTCATTAATGCCCGTGTTATCACAAGTCATTAAACAAGGACTTTGTGTGATTGTGACTTCTGAATTCCTGTAGGCTTCCTTATTGACTTTGCTTGTGAAAAACTGGCAGGGAAGGTCAGAAATTGTAATCATGTAACATGTGGACAGTGTGATGGTTTTAATTCCAGAATTGTTAAGTGTACAGATTGTGATCATTTGACTGCAGAGGTAATGTGATGGTCATAACTTTAAGGATTGCTCATAACTACCACTCATTCAGCAGTGAAAAAAGCCACAGAACGAGAGCCCATGAAGTTGACCCATATCCCAAAACAGTACGGACTTCGGCTTGGGAACCATATAAGATACCCACTTTAGGCTTGGGAACCTAGGATAAGTTGCCCAATTGTCGGCTTGGGAACCAGACAGATACCCACCCAACACTTTGGAACCTCGAAGAAGAAACCAAACTACCGCAGTCATTTTCGGCCAACTTTGCTCCAATTTATCTAGATGGAGATCACTCATGAAAATGTTTTATTTTGTTTAACAGAGCACAAGTTGTACAAAATGGCCAAGTTTTGTTTCTCTCAACAAAATATTGCCAGAGATATTATGTCTCAAATTTGCTGAAACCTCAAGAGTCATACTGTAGAAGGTTGTGGTATGTGGTCAAATAAATGACCATATCTCTGCAAGTATTGCATTGGCAAACTTTACCAATGTTCATTGGGGACGTGTGTGCATGTTCACACCTGTTCATCAAAATCCATGATGGTTGAGCAGGGAGCCCTAGACCACTTGACATGGAATGACCCTTTCCATTTTTTATTCTAGACTTCAGAACTTTATGTAGCTAAATTAAAAAACAATACCTATAATCAGGTGGCCGACTATCAGAATGGTCTTCTCTTGACCATCTATAACCTGGATCATCCTACAACAGAATATTTCAACATAAAGAAAACATTAGTTTCAAGAAGCTAATAGCAATAAGATTCTGTAAAACACCATTGAACATTTCTTAAAATAATTTCTTCAAAAAGTATTGGTTAAAGAAATTTAACATGACACTAAAAAGTAGACTATGTATGTATTTTAAAGGGAAAAAGAAATATTCATTGTGAACAAATAATAAATGCAAAAATAAGAGGCTGATTTATCATATTGCTGAACAAGAAATAGCCAATCGAAAACCGTGATGGTCGAGCAGGGAGTGACCACCATAAAACAGACTGGTGATTGCTATGCATCCAATGTTATTGTTTGTCTTCAGACAATATTTGTGAATGAATTCTCTTCCTCTTCTAAAGCCCAATGCTCCTTCTTATGTTTTCTCCAGAGAGATGGAAGCTTTAAGCATTCATCTTCAAGATTTCAAAAGCACAGTTGCTTTAGTACATTATGTTCACAGAGTTACAATATAAAGTTTAAATATCCAAATTATTTTTAAGTGCTATTAATGTAACCCAGAGTTGTATCTAACAATTGTGGAACATTTAGCTTCCAGCCTCATGCTTATCAAAAAAGGGAAACTCACAATTCTATGAGGTAGTCCACTTCTTCGTTCGGGGGCAAAACCTCTACCTTCATCATAGTCTCTGTAGCCTACATGAGCATGGCCATATTCATATCTACTATAGCCTCCTTCACCAGGTCTTTCTGTAAGGGGTGGTTTCTTGGATGCAAAACTGACTACTCGATGGTAGTCATCCTAAAATTATATACAATACTAATCATTAAAAATTATAAATAATAAAAATAATCTCAAATATTAATATGGATATTGACATTTTAATAAACCCAGTAAATCAAGATAAAATCCTGTTTTAGTTCATGTTTCTTGTTAAAGAGCAGATGAAATAGCCTGAATATATCAAGTTTGAAAATGTGTATTTAACTGAACAATATATTATACTAGGCTCATAAAAAAAATGAACAAATACTCCAACTACCATATTTTTCAGAGTATATGACGCACCTTTCCCCCCAAAAAAGAGGGTGAAAATCTGGGTGTCTTATACATTGAATACAGCATTTTTGGCCTCCTGAAACCCCGTCCCACGCATCGCAAAAATGGATATGTAGAGGGTTTGGGAGGCTGGCAAAATGCTCCTGGGAGCTGGGAAGGGTAAAAACAAGTGAAATGGGCCTGTTTTTCATAAACACAGAGGTGTTTTTGCCCTCCCAAGCCTCCAGGAGCACTTTGCAGGTCTCTCAAACTCTCTGCATGCCCAGTTTTTCACAAAAAACAAAAAATATTTTTCTGTGCAAAATAACTTTAGGCATCATCCAGAATAAACAGGCTTTCTAATGGAATACAAAAAATGGTGGTACAAATTTGAGATTGCTCCCTGAGCTATCCAATGAAATAAAAAAATCTGCATTTGAAAAGAGAAAATGATTAGTTTATGCAGTTAAAAAAAACAAACGAAAAATAATGGCCTGGGCTTGTAACAACCCTCTCCCCAGGGGTAGGATTCAGCCGGTTTGGATTGGTTCGGGCAAACTGGATGCTAATTTTACATCTGGTTCGCCAAACCAGTAGTTCCAAGGACTGGCTGGCCCCATCCCCTCCTCCCTTCCCAGGAGTCTCCATGTGGCCCGTTTTGGATGCCAGAAAAGTTCAGGGCCCATGCAGAGGCTCTGGGAGGGCAAAAACCGGGCCTCCTGGAAGTCTGGAAACATTTCCGGTCTCTGGAGGGCCTCCAGAGCCCAGGGGAGGCCTTCACCCTCCCTGAGGCTCGAAGAAAGCCTCCAGAGCACAAAAAACGGGCCAGTCAGAAGTTCCAGAAGTCTGGAAATAGGCCCATTTCCAGCCTCTGGAGGGCCTCCAGAGTCCAAGGGAGGCCATTTTCACCTTCCTGGAGGCTCGAGGAAAGCCTCCGTAGCCTGGGAGGGAGAAAATGCCGCCCCCCCCCCCCGTGGTGCAGGAAGACGAGTAGGGCACAACCACCCAGAAACCGGGCAGGTTGCTAAATATTTTGAAACCCACCCCTGAACTTCCCGTTTTTCTTTATTCCGCTCCAGACGCTTAGGAAACCTGTATTTGTCCAGCTTAGGGATGCCTACGTTTACACTGGTAAAACAGATTACAGTGTGCAGTAGTATTTTGAGGCAGATGGAAACAGTGCCTTGGAGAAAGAAAGCTTGTTGTTGTTGTTGTTTTAAAAAAAAGCAAAGCAAAGCAAAAAAAGCCAAATTCAGCTCATGTACATTAGAATTCAACAAATAAGTCATGGATAAGACACACCAGTTAACAATTTTTGGTAATGACAATAGGTCAGTTTGCTCTAGTGTTTAAGGCAGCATTCAAGGTCCACCTTAGCCATTAAAGCCAACTGGAAGCCATCTTTGTATTGAGCCTCAAGTCTGCCACATATTCAAACATATGGGGGAAATTGGGAGGGGGGATTGTATGGAGCATGGGAGATGTGTAGCCATAATAATATTCCTTCTCAGAGAGTCAAGATCGTTTTGCCCCTGCACCTGGACTGATGTGGATGGAGGAATCTTCCTTCATGGCAGTGACTGATTGGACCATGTGAGGAACTTGTGGGTGTTGGAGCAAGGTCTTGAACTTTCAACTGGGTGGGGAAAACCTGGAAGCTTTCAGATTTGGGTTTTCCCACATGTGCCAGCATGGCTTCTTTGAGGAATCTCTAGCCTCTGATTCTTATTTAATTGAGGGTGCTATCTGGAACCCTGACAGTTTTTATTATGGGGAAAATAGGAGGAAGGTATCTGTTGGATATGTCTCCTGCCTTAAATTATTTGTAATAATAAAGGTGGGATACAAATAAATAATTACCACAGTGTATGAGGAGAAGCAAAGTGAGCAAGGCCACATCATGATCATGGATGGAGTTAGGATTTCTGTTCCTGTGTAAGAAGTGGTGGGAGAGGGGGATGCTATACTGATTTTTATCCACAGATATGGAAGGGAATGCTGTGAACTGAAAAAAAAGGCTTTGGGGGGGGGAAAAGGCGGACACAGATTGGATATAAAGGATTTGTTTCTCTTTCTCGCTTGTCCATTCTAGGATAAGTAAGAGACTCACATAATCAAGATAAAAGCTCTATTAAAAAGCATTTTACAAAGCCCAACATAGGTATTTAAGAAGGACATATTAGGAATGAAACCAAGTTTTATAAAACATAGCATTAATTGTGAACCATTGTAGGCCTCCTAATTGAATGTCTATCCATGTGTGTACTGTAATCCACATAAGTTTGAGATCATAAATTTAAATTCCTAATCAACAGCTAAAAAGGTTAAAAAGAGAAACCCATAACTATTAGCAATTGGCTTACATCAGGACGTGGAGGAAGTCTTTCTCGTGGTAATCTTTCATATTCATACCGCTCAGACCACATTTCATCCCTTCTATATGACACTAAAAATAAACATGTTATCAGTTAAAGATATATGTTTAACTATTTATTAACATGAACTAAACAAAACACTCCTGTGCATTAATATGCAAAATTTGGAACTATTTTGAAATATACCAAGGCTGAGATATTTAGCATTTTTCCTTCAGAAACTTATTCATGATCAAAAATAGAGAAATATTCTCTGGTACATTATTTTAAAAATTATTTTATTTATATAATTTTGAGCTATGTTACTCAGGTTCTATTCTTTTAATAATAATAATTAAAAAAACACCACCAGATATCACAGTTGTCAAAACCCAAAATGTATGCTTTATTGATATACCAGAGTCAAAGAAAAAGAACTGGAAAATATCATGAAATATTACAACCTGGCCATCGAAACTACACAGTTATGGATGAAACATGTAACAGTGATACCCATTATGGTATACTTGGTACCATGCCCAAGAATTTTGCAAAATATATTTAAAAATTGCAGCTTCTGGAAATAACACCAGCGGAACTGCAAAAAATGTGCTACTCATAACACAGTACATTTTAAGAAGGTACTTGGTTGATACCTAGGATGCTGGCAATAACCCGTACCAACCATTAGCACCAGCCAATGGTATTTATGATGCATGCTTGGATGTTCAGTTGACTGAGTTTCATGTTTAATGAATAAAATAAATAACAACAACATCTGCCAGACTATCCCACCTTCTTTACACGGATGATCTGAAGCTGTATGGAAAAACACCATCTGAAATAGAATTACTGCTCAACACGTTCATATATATAGCCAAGATATTGCCAAGTTTGTCCAATCCAAATGGAATTTGGATTGGACAAACTCACTATCAAACAAGGAAAAATAGTGAAAACTGAAGGAATCAAGATGGCCCATGAAAATAAGAGTCTGGATGAAGATGATTATTACAAATACCTGGGTATCTTACTAGCTGACAACATCAAGCAAGCAAACAAGAAAAAGATTAGAGATGAATACATCAAGAGAGTGAAAAAGATCTTAAAATTCAAACTCAATGGAGGAAATACCATCAAGGCAATCAACACCTGGGCAACACCAGTCATTAGATACACAGCTGGAATAGTGGACTCAAACAGAATTAAAAGCAATGGATAGGAAAACCACAAAAATAATGACAATGAATCATGCCATTCATCCTCAGAGTGACATTGACAGAGTCTACTTACCAAGGCAAATATGTGGGTGTGGAATGTTGTAAGTACACCAGATAGTTGAAGAAGAAAAAAGGGCTTTGGAAGAATATCTGAAGGACAATGAAGAAGATGCTCTGAAGTTAGTATGCAAGGAAGGCATGCTGACTACTGGAGAGACCAAGCTGGCCTACAAGAAAGTCCAAATGAAGAACAGAATGGAGGCATTGGAAGACAAAACACTACATGGCCAGTACATTAAAAAAAATAGTAGGTAAAGTAGATAATAACAAAACCTGTCAATGGCTAAGAGCAGGAAAGTTAAAGATAGAGACTGAGGGATTAATTCTGGCTGCATAAGACCAAGCCTTAAGGACAAATGTATACAAAGCCAGAATTGAGAAGACAGCAACAAATAGTAAGTGCTGCCTATGCAAAGAAGCTGAAGAAACAGTGGACCACCTAGAAAGTTGCTTCAAGAAGATTGCACAAACTGACTGCAAGCAGTGGCATGGCAAAGTAGCAACAATGGTCATAGAAAATGAAGAAGTTAAATTGCTCTAGGACTTCAGAATCTAGACAGATAGGCACCTGTAACATAATCCCCAGACTTAACAATTGTCAATAAGAAAGACAAAAATGTCTGACTAGCGGATGTAATAATGTCTGGAGACAGCAGAATAGAAGAGAAAGAACTGGAGATAACAAAATACAAAGACCTACAAATAGAAATAGAACGACTATGGCAAAAGCAAGCAAGGGTACTAAGAGTAATAGTAATAGGCGCCTTGGGTGAAGTCCAACTGGAGCCCCACTTGAACACCATAGGCATTGACAAATTTGCCATCTGTCAATTGAAGAAGGTGACTTTACTTGGAACTGATTCAATTCTGCAATATCTGTTACACCATCAAACATCCAGATGTCCTATCCCAGGTCCTTGGTAAAGACTCAATAGGTAGACAAGTGCCAAACCCAGACTGAATATCTGGCTGACTGTGCAATGTATAATATTAATATTAATTATTATTATTATTCAGATTCCTGAACCTTCCTTCCTACCATCAAACAGGAAGGTAGGCCTCATTTCTGCCCCCCCCCCATTCCTGAACCTTCCTTCCTACCATCAAACAGGAAGGTAGGCCTCATTCCCCCCCCCATTCCTGAACCTTCCTTCCTACCATCAAACAGGCAGTTGAGCCTCATTTCTCCCCCCCCCCCACATTCCTGAACCTTCCTTCCTACCATCAAACAGGAAGGTAGGCCTCATCTGTCAAAAAATGGGCTACAGGGCTCAGTTGTTACTGCCAGGGAACCAGGGCATGCAACTGCAAACCGACTGGAACCAAAGCGCAAAACTTGGACAACTGAAGAAAATCAACAAATCCTCAAATATTACTACCAGGCAGAGCCAACAGCCAGGGGATTTTAAAAAAGAATGATGCAGCTGTGGAAGGAACAACATCCGGAAAGTGGTGTAACTGAACAAAGACTAATGGATCAAAGGCGCTTCATCATCCGTAATAAAGTTTTCACAGAAGTGGAAATGCAACATCTAGAAATATTGGCTAAAAAGAAAACAACAAGTGATGATGAACAAGCTGAAGAAATTGCTCCAACACCTAAAAAAATTGAAAAGCCAGTGGAAGAAGCAAACATACAGGATGAAGACTCTCCTATGCAACAACTTGAAAGTGTAGAGCTAAGTGATCTAGCAAAAATGCTGAAAGAAAAAATTGAAAACCACATCAAAGAAAATGTAGAAAGAAAAAGACTACCTATCATTCGCGAAGTGCATAGCAAACAAGTGAAAGATCTGTTAACTGCCGTGAACAACATTTTAACTTTCATCCCATCCAGCACACTATATGAAACCAACCAATTAATGTATAGCACAGCCGCTGTTATAACTGCAGAACTAGGTTGTAAAATGCCAAAAAAGAAACCCACTGGAACACCAAAGTGGAAAATTCAACTTGAAAATAAAATAAAAAAACTACGAGGGGATATCAGCAATCTGAAGCAATTGAAAGAAGGAAAACTAAAGAACAAAAAGCTGAAAAATAGTTTACACAAAAAATACAACCTGGAGGAAAAAACAATAACAGAAATTATGGAAGAACTAAAACAATGTGCGATAGCAACAGCAAGGAAAATTGAAAGATACAAAGGACGAATAAAACAATATTGTGAAAATGTCCAGTTCAGAAGAAACCAACACCTCTTCTACCGATCCCTTGATGAAAGTTGAATCCAAACTTATATTCACCCATGTAAAGAAAAAACTTTGAACTTTTGGAAAGAACTGTGGAAAAACCCAGTAGAACACAACAACACTGCCTCCTGGATCAAAGATATTCAACAACAAACAATACAAAACAAGATGCAAAATATTGTAATAAAAGCTGACAAAACAAGCAAAGAAGGTCAAGAACTGGAGTGCACCTGGCTGGATAAACTGCATGGATACTGGCTAAAACATCTGACCAGCCTACATCATCGCATGGCCACTCAATTTGATCAAATGCTTCAAAATGCCACTAGATGCTCCCACATAACACCTATCCTGCGCGAGCTGCATTGGCTTCCTGTGGCCTTTCGGGTGCGCTTCAAGGTTTTGACGACCATCTTTAAAGCGCTCCATGGCTCGGGGCCTAGTTATATGCGAGACCGCCTCCTGCCCCATACATCCCTTAGACCGATACGCTCCCAAAGAGAGGGCCTTCTCAGGGTGCCGTCGGCTGGACAATGCCGACTGGCGACACCCAGGGGAAGAGCCTTCTCTGTGGCGGGTCCAGCCCTCTGGAATGACCTACCCCCTGAACTACGTACCATCACCGACCTCTGCCTGTTCCGCCAATGTCTTAAGACATATTTGTTTCAACAAGCCAGCCTAGCCTAACCTCCCATGGGGACTTTTAGGTAGTTTATAAATTGGGTTTTAAAATGTGGTTTTTAGCGCAGGATAGGATTATTTAATAGTTTTTTAAATTATATTTATTGTATTTTGTATGCTTTTTAAATTTCCTGTGCGCCGCCCTGGGTCCTCTGTGGAGAAGGGCGGGATATAAATTTAATATAAATAAATAAAATAAAAAAATAAAATGCAACAAGCGAAGAATGGCTAACAGCTGGACAAACTTACTTGATAATGAAAGATCCAGAAAAAGGCACAGAACCAAACAACTATCGCCCAATTACTTGTCTGCCAACAACGTTCAAACTTTTTACAAGGATACTGGCAAATTCAATATTCAATCACCTGATAGAAAACAGTTTGTATCCAGTAGAACAAAAAGGAAATTATAAAAAATCAAGAGGAACAAAAAGATCAGCTGCTCATAGACAAAATGGTACTAAAAAATGCAAAACGAAGGAAAACAAATTTAAATATGGCTTGGATTGATTACAAGAAGGCATTTGACTCGTTACCCCACAGCTGGATTAACACCTGTCTGGAAAACTTTGGAATTAGCAAAAATATCTGTACATTTTTGAAAGCAAATATGCAAAAATGGAAAACAGTTCTAACAACAAATGGGGAGAACATTGGTGAAGTCAACATCAGACGAGGAATCTTCCAAGGAGATTCACTTTCACCACTACTGTTCAACATTGCATTAGTTCCCCTGACAATAATCCTACGGAACACCAAACTGGGATACCAAATCTCAAGACAACACGGCAAGATAAACCATCTACTATACATGGATGACTTAAAAATGTATGCGAAAAGCCCCACTGAACTTAAATCAATACTCAACACAGTTCAACTGTTCAGCAGTGACATCAAAATGAACTTTGGACTTGAAAAATGTGCTATATTATCCATGCAGCGAGGAAAAATGGAAAAAACAGAAGGAATAGAACTGGGAAATGGAAATATAGTGAAAGCAATAGCAAAGGATGATGGTTACAAGTACCTAGGCATATTGGAAGCAGGTAAGATCTTGAATGAAAAAGTCAAAGAGTCAACACAAAAGGAATACATCAGGAGGGTCCGCAAAATATTAAATTCAAAGCTGAATGCCGGAAACAGAATTAAAGCCATTAATACATGGGCAGTTCCAGTGATACGCTATTCAGCTGGAATCATCAACTGGACTCTGTCTGAACTGGAAAACCTGGACCGGAAAACACGCAAACTTTTGAATATATACCATGCTTTACATCCACGAAGTGACATTGACAGGTTGTACCTGCCCAGAAAAATAGGGGGCAGGGGGCTATTGCAAATCCATCAAATTGGAGAAGAAGAAAAACGAAGTTGGAATGATTATGTGAACCAAAGTACAGAAAAATTGCTGCAGGCTGTAAAAATGGAGAACAGCATAAAAACAACAGAAACAAAGGCAGAATATAAGGAAAAACAGCTGGATGACAGATTAAATAGATGGAAGACCAAGGCTTTGCATGGACAGCACTTGAAAAACATTGAAGGAAAATGTGATGACAACTTGACATGGACATGGCTTAAGATGGGAACTATCAAGAAAGAAACGGAAGGTTTAATACTGGCCGCTCAAGAACAAGCACTACAAACTAATGCCATGAAAGCGAAGATTCAAAAATCCACTGACAACCCAAACTGCCGACTTTGCAATAACAAAGTCGAAACTGTTTCACATTTAATATGTGAATGCAGCAAAATCGTACAAACTGATTACAAAGCTAGACATGACCGAGTTGCTAAATTAATCCACTGGTCATTATGTAAAAAATATGTATCCAGAAAGTCATGGGAACACAAAGTAGAAAAGGTTATCGAGAATGAGAGGATGAAGATCTTGTGGGACTTTCGAATACAAACAGAGCGTCATTTGGAGCACAACACACCAGATATCACGGTTGTAGAGGGCCGAAGTGTACAGTTCATTGATATCGCTGTACCTGGAGATGCCAGAGTCGAAGAAAAAGAACTAGAAAAAATCATGAAATATTGCGACTTGGCCATCGAAACCACACGGCTATGGATGAAGCATGTCACAGTGACACCCATTGTCATCGGAGCACTTGGCACCATGTCCAAGAATTTTAATAAATATCTCAGCAAATTGCAGCTTCCTGCAATAACACCAGCAGAACTGCAAAAAACGGTACTACTTGGCACATCTTATATTCTACAAAGATATTTGGTTGATACCTAGGATGCTGGCAGCAAACTGTATCAACAATTAGCACCAGTCAATAGTATTTGTAATATGCATTTTTAAATGTTCAGTTGGCTGAGTTTCATGTTTTATGAATAAAGTGAATAATAATAATAATCTTGTTACCTAGGTTGCTGGCAGCAAACTGTATCAGCCATTGGCACCAATCAGTAGTATTTGCAATGCATTTTTGAATGTTCAGCTGGCCGAGTTTAATGTTTTATGAATAAAGTAAATAATAATCTTTATTATCATTGTACTAAAATTACAATGAAATTGGTTTTAACTTCACTGGTGCAAAATTATAACAGATACCAACCAGGGTGTGAATCATCTTTGAGAATCTTCTTTGTTCTGCTAAAGCAGCGAGATCTGGCGATGTTATTCAGTGATGTCAGAGGGCACCCAATGGTTTTTTGTGCCGAATTGATCACTCTCTGTAGTGCCTTCCTCTCCGCAACTGTTAAACCAGCATACCACAATACAATATGTGATACAATATGTGAGGACACTTTTTATGGTGGACCGATAGAAAGAGATCATCAGCCGTTGTTCCACCTGATTTTTCCGCAGGACTCTAAGGAAATGAAGTCTCTGTTGGGCTTTTCCAATCACCAGAGACGTGTTGTTTTTCCAGGTGAGATCTTGGCTAATAAGCACTCCTAAGAATTTAAAAGAGGAAACCCTCTCCACACAGCCCCCCTCAATATACAGTGGGGCAGGTTCCTCTCTGTACTTCCGGAAATCTAGCACCATCTCCTTTGTCTTGCTAGTATTTAGATGTAAGTTGTTTCTTGAGCACCATGCGGATACCTTCTGGACTTCTTCCCTGTATGCTGATTCGTTCCCTCCAGTTATGAGACCCACCACCATTGTGTCATCTGCAAACTTTATTATGATGTTGGATGGATCAGAGGATATGCAGTCATATGTAAACAGTGAGTAGAGGTAGGGGCTGAGCACACATCCCTGAGGGGAGCCTGTGCTGAGCTTCAGCATGGACGATGTAAAGGACCCAACCCTTACTGTTTGTGGACGATCGGTCAGGAAGTCTTTGATCCATTCACAAGTAAGGGGAGGGAAATTCAGGTCAGTCAACTTTTCAATGAGAATGCCTGGTAAGATGGTGTTAAAGGCCGAGCTATAGTCTATAAAAAGCATTCTGATATAATTCCCAGATTTCTCAAGGTGGCTCAGTGCGATATGTAGAGCAATGGTGATGGCATCCCCTGCCGACCTGTTGTTTCTATACGCAAACTGGTGTTGATCAAAATTTGGTGGAAGACAGGACCTGAGGTGTTGTAGGACCAGTCTCTCAAAGCACTTCATCACTATAGATGTCAGTGCAATGGGTCTATAGTCATTCAAGCTTTTTATGGCTGCTGTCTTTGGAACTGGGATAATGGTGGCTGCTTTCAAGCATGATGGGACTCTAGCCTGTTGCAGGGAGAGGTTAAAAATCCTGGTCAGAACCCTTGCTAATTGGTCAGCACAGGTTTTTACCACTTTCCCCAACACCCCGTCTGGACCTGCAACTTTGTTGGAATTTACAGCCTTCAGCTCAGCTCTCACTTGATGTTCATCCAGGGTGAGTGGCTGGATGTTAGAGGGCCTTTGGGCTAAAGCCACAGAGACTGATCTTTTTACCTCAAAGCGGGCGAAGAAGCTATTTAGCTCCTTTACTAGCAGGGCATCAGCATTAGCTTTTTTTTTTTGGTATTGCCCTTATAGTTGGTTAGGTGTTGTAGTCCCTGCCACACCTGTCTTGAGTTATTATCTTCCAGATACTTCTCTACCTTTTGCTTGTATTCCTGTTTAGTTAATGCCTCTTCTCAAGATTTCCCTGGCTTCATTATATTTGTCTTTGTTTCCTGCTTTGAAGGCAGAGTTTCGGGCTCTCAGCAGTGATTATACCTCTGCTGACTCCACGGTTTACAATTGCTGTAAACTCTGATACGCTTATTCACTGTTACATTATCTGTACATATTTTAATGTATGAGAGTACAGTGTCAGTGAATTCTTGCAGCTCCAAATGTTCAAATATACTCCACTTGGTAGTCTCAAAGCAGTCCTGTAACTGTCAGAGTGCTCCCTCTGGCCATATTTTGACAGTTTTCAAGACTGGTCGTATCCTTTTCCTGATGGGGATATACTTTGGGCACAGCAGCAGAGAGATGTGGTCAGAGGTACCCAGATGAGAGAGGGGGATTGCTCTATATGCCTCTTACGTTTGAGTACATATGGTCTAGAGTAGTGGTGGGCAAACGCATTAGTCAATAGAGCCAAATATCAACAGTACCACGACTGAAATTTCTTTTGAGAGCCAAAAGGTGTGGCCTGTTCTATGGGAGTGGCTCAGCGGTCATGTGACCGGGTGGGTGTGGCCAACTTGGAAAATGTGGTGAAACTCATTTAATGACGGTCCTGCTTAGCAACCAAAATTTTGGGCTCAATTGTGGTCATAAGTTCGTTCGTTCTTTCTTTCTTTCTTTCTCTCTCTCTCCCCCTCTTTTTTTTCTTTCTATTTTTCTTTCTCTTTCTCTCTTTCTTTTTGTCTCTCTGTCTCTCTCTCCTCCCTCCACCCATCTGTCACTCTGCATGTGTGTGTGTGTGTGTGTGTCTGTCTCTCTGATTCCCCTCTCCCTCCCTCTGTCTCTCTCTGTTAGTCTCTCCCTCCCTCCCCCTCTGTCTCTGTCTGTCTCTGTGTGTGTATGTCAGTCTCTCCCTCCCTCTCTTCCCCCCGCCTCCCCGGGAAGCAGCGGAAAGCCCAGCATGTCAGCGAGTGAGCGGGCGGGCGTGCAAGCGTGCGGGCGGGGAGAGGACCCAAGGCTGCGGCTATCTAAACGCAGCGGAGACCGTCCGGGCGCCGCACGCCCACCTCCCTCCCAGCACGTGAGGCAGGCAGCCCTAGAAAGTGCCCCTCGGTGGCTTCTGCAGGCGGCTGTTGCTGCTGCTGCTCCCGAGCCCTGCGACACGCAGTTCTCGCTGTCCGAGCAGCCCGGCTGTCCTGCCTGATGCGCCTGCCGGGCAACCTCGGACGGCGAGAACTGCGTGTCGCAGGGCTCGGCAGCAGCAGCAGCAGCAACAACAGCCGCCTGCAAAGGCCATTGAGGGGCATTTTCCAGGGCTGCCCGCCAGATGGGCTTGGAGGGAGGTGGGAGTGCCGTGGCCGGACTTGGCCATCGAAACCACATGGCTATGGATGAAGCATGTCACAGTGACACCCATTGTCATCGGGGCACTTGGCACCATGTCCAAGAATTTTAATAAATATCTCAGCAAATTGCAGCTTCCTGCAATAACACCAGCAGAACCGCAAAAAACAGCACTACTTGGCACATCTTATATTCTACAAAGATACTTGGTTGATACCTAGGATCCTGGCAGCAAACTGTATCAACAATTAGCACCAGTCAATAGTATTTGTAACATGCATTTTTAAATGTTCAGTTGGCTGAGTTTCATGTTTTATGAATAAAGTATATATAATAACAACAACAACAACAACAACCCCTCTGAGGAGCTTTACCTTGTCGTGGTGGAAGGGCTTGCGTGCTTTAGTGATCCTAAGGGCTATGCTGTACAGGTGCAACCATATCAGACAGGTCTTAGGTGAAGGGCCAGACAAAATTTGCTCCACAACGAATTCAAACATTGTGAATATGAAAAAAATGAAATTTATGCCAGCTGAACTGTCGCTTGGATTAACAAGGATTCCGTTGGATGCTATGTCTCCTGGGCATTCTGTGCAAAATGAGCTACAGGGCTCAGCTCCCTCTGCTAGGCAACCAGGGCATGGAGCTGACAAGCTACTGGAAGAAAAAGCAAAAAAGTGAAAAATCTGGACTAGGGAAGAAAACATCTCTATTATGGAAGCTTACTATGAATCTGAGCCTGCAAAACATGGATTTCAAAAACAAATGTATCAGATTTGGAAGGTGAACCACATGGACAGTGTTATCAGTGAACAAAGGCTAATGGACCAACAATATGTAATTCTAAGCCACAAATTTCTCACTACAGCAGAATTAATAGGAATCAAAGAAAAAGTAACTAATGGTCTGAGTATACCAACAAAGAAGAGTAACATCAAGAATGATTTGCAGACTCAAAAGCAAACTCAGGAAGAAAGGGAGGAAGAGGCTGCTGAAGTGGATGAAGATAAAGAACAAGGAAGCACTGAAGAACAAACACCAACAGATAGTGCTCAATTAGCTGAGAAAATAAAGCATCAAATGGAAGATGCTGAAAGAACACGTTTGCCAAAGCTGAACCAAGTGAACCAGAAAGAATTGAGAAAGGTACTAAAAAAGGTCAATGAGGCTTTGCAAACCATTCAAACCACTACATTAGCTGAAACAAACCAGCTGATGTATGCAACAGCCTTCATAACCACCAAACAATTGGGTTTGAAAATACAAAAGAACCTAAGAGGCAAGAATTGGAAGCCTAAGTGGAAAATTCGGTTGGAATTGAAGATCAAAAAATTTCTTGGAGACCTGAGCAACTTGAAGAATCTAAGGCAAGGTCAGCTAAAGAACAAGCAGGTCAAAAGCAGCCTGGAAGCAAGATACGATTTAGAGCAGGGGTCCCCAACCCCCCGGTCCGCGGACCGGTGCCGGTCCGCGGCTTCATAAGAACCGGGCCGCAGGGCCGGAGAGGAGGAGGAGGGAGCAGCCCCCTGGGCAGAGGATGGCCGAGAGCGCCTTCAACAGCTCCTTCCGACGGGGTGACGGCGCACTTTCCGGGGCTTCCCGGAGGGGCCAGCATGTCAGTGAGGAGGTTACGGCTGCCTCATCCCGGGCGGGCGGGCGGGCGGAGGAGCCGAGCTGCGGCTACCTTAAGCACCATCCGGGCGCGCACGCCCACCTCTCTTCCAGCGGCGTGTGACGCCCGGATGGCCTCGGCGACACTTAGCAGCAGCTCGGGTCCTCCGTCCGCTCGCTCGCCCGGTGCGGGATAACCTCCCCTCTGCTGCTTGGGGGGGGGGGGGGAGGGAGAGAATGACAGACACACAGAGCGACAAACTTAGAGAGGCAGAAATAGAGAGAGAAGGGGAGAGAGGTAATCTCTCACACACACACAGAGTGACAGAGGTGGGTGGAGGGAGGAGAGCGACAGATACACAGAGAGAGAGAAACAGAGAAAGAGAAAGAAAGAAAAATAGAAAAAGATGAATGGTGGGAGGGAGGGAGTGAAGGAAAGAAGGGGGAGGGAGGAGGAAGGGAGGGGTGAAAGAAGGAAGAAAGAAGGAAGGAAGGAAGGAAGGAGAGGGAGGGAGGGAAGGAAGGAAGGAAGGAAAGGGATGGAGGGTAGGAGGGAGGGAGGGAAGGAAGGAAGGAAGGAAGGAAGGAAAGGGATGGAGGGTAGGAGGGAGGGAAGGAAGGAAGGAAAGGGATGGAGGGTAGGAGGGAAGGAAGGAAGGAAAGAAAGGGATGGAGGGTAGGAGGGAGGGTAGGAGGGAAGGAAGGAAGGAAGGAAAGGGATGGAGGGTAGGAGGGAGGGAAGGAAGGAAGGAAGAAAAGGGATGGAGGGTAGGAGGGAGGGAAGGAAGGAAGGAAGGAAGGAAAGGGATGGAGGGTAGGAGGGAGGGAAGGAAGGAAAGGGGTGGAGGGTAGGAGGGAGGGAGGGAAGGAAGGAAGGAAAGGGATGGAGGGTAGGAGGGAGGGAGGGAAGGAAGGAAGGAAGGAAGGAAGGAAGGAAAGGGATGGAGGGTAGGAGGGAGGGAGGGAAGGAAGGAAGGAAGGAAGGAAAGGGATGGAGGGTAGGAGGGAAGGAAGGAAGGAAGGAAGGAAAGGGATGGAGGGTAGGAGGGAGGGAAGGAAGGAAGGAAGGGAAAGGGATGGAGGGTAGGAGGGAGGGAAGGAAGGAAGGAAGGAAGGAAGGAAAGGGATGGAGGGTAGGAGGGAAGGAAGGAAGGAAGGAAAGGGATGGAGGGTAGGAGGGAGGGAGGGAGGGAAGGAAGGAAGGAAGGAAGGAAAGGGATGGAGGGTAGGAGGGAGGGAGGGAGGAAGGAAGGGAAAGGGATGGAGGGTAGGAGGGAGGGAGGGAGGGAGGGAGGGAAGGAAGGAAGGAAGGAAGGAAGGAAGGAAGGAAGGAAGGAAGGAAAGGGATGGAGGGTAGGAGGGAGGGAAGGAAGGAAGGAAGGAAGGAAGGAAGGAAGGAAAGGGATGGAGGGTAGGAGGAGGGAGGGAAGGAAGGAAGGAAGGAAGGAAGGAAGGGAAGGAAAAGATGGAGGGTAGGAGGGAGGGAGGGAAGGAAGGAAGGAAGGAAAGGGATGGAGGGTAGGAGGGAGGGAAGGAAGGAAGGAAGGAAGGAAGGAAGGAAGGAAAGGGATGGAGGGTAGGAGGGAGGGAAGGAAGGAAGGAAGGAAGGGAAAGGGATGGAGGGTAGGAGGGAGGGAGGGAGGGAGGGAAGGAAGGAAGGAAGGAAAGGGATGGAGGGTAGGAGGGAGGGAGGGAAGGAAGGAAGGAAAGGGATGGAGGGTAGGAGGGAGGGGAGGGAGGAAGGAAGGAAGGAAAGGAAAGGGATGGAGGGTAGGAGGGGGGAGGGAAGGAAGGAAGGAAGGAAGGGAAAGGGATGGAGGGTAGGGAGGGAGGGAGGGAGGAAGGAAGGAAGGAAGGAAAGGGATGGAGGGTAGGAGGAGGGGAAGGAAGGAAGGAAGGAAGGGAAGGAAGGAAGGAAGGAAGGAAAGGATGGAGGGTAGGAGGGAGGGAGGGAAGGAAGGAAAGGATGGAGGGTAGGAGGGAGGAGGGAGGGAAGGAAGGAAGGAAGGAAAGGGATGGAGGGTAGGAGGGAGGGAAGGAAGGGAGGAAGGGGGAGGGAGGGAGGCAATGGAAGGAAGGAAGGAAGGAAAGGAAAGGAAATAATCTATTTTCCTATTTCCTTCCACCTCAAGCTACCTTTTAGGTTAACCAGGTTAAAGATCTATTTAAAGATCTATTTAAAGATCCCCCCCCCCCGCATGCGCATGGGCCGCCTGTTCCCCCTCCCCTCCTCCTCCTCTAGGCCAGCCGGTCCGCAGAATTTTTTTTTTAATGAAACCGGTCCCTGGGGCAAAAAAGGTTGGGGACCCCTGATTTAGAGAATAAGGAGATTGCAGCAGTAATTGAAGAGCTGAAGCAGAGGGTTGATGCCGTTGCTGAAAAGATTAAAAGGTATGAAAACCGAGTAACTGAGTTCAAAGAAAACTCACAGTTCAGAGCAAATCAGCACCACTTTTATAAGAGCTTAGAAAGTGGAGGTGGAGTAACAACAAATGAGAAGCCTGATAAAGAGAAAGCTCTGAAATTCTGGAAGAATTTGTGGGGAAACAACAAGAAGCACAACAGAGGGAGAAGGCAGAGCTACTCGTACCGGCACAACCGGAGGTCTCTAAGCTGCAGGTACCCCGGTGGAACTTTCGTCTCCCCTGTGGTTCGATAGGAACCTAAGCTGTCCTGGAGGGACGGTGACCAGGAAGCAAGCTTCACTGGACCCAGGGATGTCGCAAGATCTCTGTTTTGACACGAAGGAAAGCTTCTGAAGGGCGACGAAAGGGACCCCCCCTTCTGCAGGGGGGGTGGGAATAAGGCAACGGGAGAGTTTCCAAGCTGAAAGGAACTTTAAAGTGAAAGTGTAAAACACGGGGAAGGTATGCTATCTTGCGTTTGAAACACTTCGCAAAGAAACTTTTTCTTTTTTACTAAAGCTTTGTATTTTGAAATAAGCGGCAGACTTAACCTAATTGACAGATTTCTCCTGTTAATAGAACTCTTTGAAATGGCGGACTGAATCGTAAGAACAAAGAACAAAGCCATTTCTGCTCACGCTGAAAGAGAATGGACTATGGCTGATTTATTTACCATCTTTTCCTTCTAATCTACTTTATTTAAAATCTGGAAATTTTGATTATTTCTACAATTTTAAGGAAGATTTGTGAAACTTTATTGTGCATTTTTAAAACTTAAACAAGGACTATACTTTTATTTTACTTTGTTTCTGTTCCTCCTCTAACAAAGAAGTTCCTAAGCTACTTTGTTACTTTCTGTTGCCTCTGGAAATTGTTAATGGATTGTTGATGGGTACTTAAGAGCAGTTTAGCTCTCGGATACACTAAAGAAAGCCAACGAATAGGAGGCAACTAGTTCTATTCTTTTATCTTGCGGATTTGTCAATATGTCCACACATATAGATATATACATTACAGAAAATCAGGAGCTTTTGGCTGAAATTTTGAATGAAATAAAAAGATTAGACGACATATTTGATAGAAAGTCATTTACTATTTTAAGCGAAGACCAATTGAAGATTCCAGAAATTAAAAAAAGAAAAGAAAAAGAGGAAAGTGAAAAAGACAATGAACTTAATTTAATTGAAGAGGACAATGATGATGCAAACCCACTAAATCATGGGGAAAGAGTAGAGGAAGGGACAACATCTGAAGCTTATCAGGAGGTTATCAAGAATTGGGATCTCAGCTTGACCGGCAAGAAGAAGAAAGAGAAAAGAAAAAAAAAGGAGAAATCTTCCCAGGAACAAACTTGACATTTAAAAGCAAACAAGAAAAGGAGAGGTCAGTGTTATGATGGGACAGTTATATCGGATTATAAAATGCCAAAAGAAGTTGACAAAGGACCTGGAAAAGGAAATAAAAAGAGACTGAAATCACAAATTATAGAAGTTTAGTTTAGTTTAGTTTATTGCTTTTTTATACCGCCCTACTCCCAAAGGACTCAGTACAGCCAAAATAAAAACAAATATATAAAAGTTAAAAGAAAGCTTTTAAAAGACATAATTAAAATATTGGCCGAAACATGGGAAAAAAACCAAACTAACCCTGATTAAAATAATAAAAATTTAAATTTAAAAATCCTGTTTTATGCCAGCCCGGCTTGTTGAAAGAGAAAGGTTTTGAGACCACAGCGGAAGGTGCGTAAGTCAGGGATAGTTCTTAATTCCGGGGGCAATTCATTCCAGAGGGCAGGTGCTCCCACAGAGAAGGCTCTCCCCCTGGGTGTCGCCAGTCGACATTGTCTAGCCGACGGCACCATGAGGAGACCCTCTCTATGGGAGCGTACGGGCCGGTGGGAGGCTTTTGGTGGCAGAAGGCGATCTCGTAGGTACCCAGGTCCTAAGCCATAGAGTGCTTTAAAGATGGTAACCAACACCTTGAATCGCACCCGGAAAACCACCAGAAGCCAGTGCAGCTCACGCAGGAGGGGTGTTACATGGGAGCGTCATGACGCCCCCATAATTACCCATGCGGCCGCATCCTGAACCAGTTGAAGCCTCCGGGTGCTCTTCAAGGGGAGCCCCATGTAGAGAGCATTGCAGTAGTCCAGACGGGAAGAGACAAGGGCGTGAGTGACTGTGCGTAGGGCATCCCGATCTAGGAAGGGATGCAACTGGTAAATCAGACGAACCTGATAAAAAAAAACCTGGCGACAGCCGTCATATGATCTTCCAAGGACAGCCGTGCATCCAGGAGGACACCCAAGTTGCGAACCCTTCCTGTGGGGGCTAAGGTCTCACCCCCCCATAGCCAGCGATGGAACCAGCTGACTGTAACAGGACGCCGGGAACCACAGCCATTGGGTCTTGGAGGGGTTGAGCCCGAGCCTGTTCCTCCCCATCCAGATCCGCATGGCCTCCAGGCACTGGGACATCACGTCAAGGGCAACATTGGGGTGGTCTGGGGACAAAATGTACAGTTGCGTATCATCAGCGTACTGATGTAACTTTACCCCAAAACCCCGGATGATCTCGCCCAGCAGCTTCACATAAATGTTGAACAGAAGGGGCGAGAGGCAAATTTAATCCACCACTGGAAAGACACTGGTTGAAAAGGGAAATTATTATCCCTTGATGAGTAATAACCAGCCAGGCTGTGTGTAAAATATCATCAAAGGATTATTAGTTAATTGACTGTAAATAACAATTATAGACACTTACAATAAGATTAATTTACAAAAATGTCTTGGTTGATAAATTCTGCAATGGTGGGAAAAGACCTAGATTAATGAAGAAAATGTGGTATCAAAATCAAAAGGAAGGTGGATTGGGAATTCCCAATCTACTTAATTATTATAGGGCCTATAATATTCGAACTGTAATAAAAATACTTAAAGGAGGAGACGGACATTGGGGAGATCTAGAGTTAAAGGATATTAAGAGATTTGGCCCTACATGGTTTTTAGATAAAATAAAAACAAAAAAGGCAATTAACAGTTATTGGTTAAAGGGATTGAGTAAAATTTGGAATAAATTTGTTAAAATATTGATTCCGGATATATCTTTCTTGGGGAAGACACTTGGAAGTTGGCCGATTAAAACAAATATAAGTCGAGATAAAGTAGTTGAGGATGAAAATATAGGAAGTATAGTAAATTGGTTAAGAGCATTAGAAATTGAGAGCAGAAAAAAAGAAATAATTGAAAAATTGGAGTTGAATTGGTTTGAAAAAATACAGGTAGAAAAATGGTCTATGGAAGTAAGAGGAACATGTAAAATAGGCAGAAGTAAAACTGAATTTGAAAGTTTAGTATCTCAAATCATCAAGGATGAAATTGGGTTAAAGGGACTCGTTAGTAAGATATATAAGATTATAAACTTTGATGGAAATCCACAAATGGTAATGAAGACGAATTGGGAGGAAGAACTTAAGGTTAAAATATTAGACTCGGATTGGAATGTGAATTGGAAAAGTCGAATTATGAGGATTATGTCTATAAGGATTAAAGAGCACAACTTTAAGGTTGTTTGGAAATGGTATTGGACTCCATTAAGGTTATCATTGATAGACAAAAAAATTAGTAATAAATGTTGGAGATGTAATATGGAAATGGGAACTTATGAACATATGTGGTGTAAATGTGAAAAAATTAAAAAGTTTTGGCAACAATTGGAGGAAATGATGTTTGAAATGATGAAGAAAAGAATAATTTTGAGATCAGAAACTATATTATTACTGATAATTAAGGAATTAGAATTAACAAAATATGAGAAAGAACTGATTAGAATTATGATTATAATGGGTAGAATTATAATAGCAAGATATTGGAAAATAGAGGTAAATATTAAAATAGAAGAATGGTATTGTGAAATGTGGAAATTAGCCTTAAATGATAAAATGACTTGTGATATTAAATTCAGAGAGGGGGTCTATAAAAAAGACATTTTCTGGAAGACTTGGAACCCATTTGTGGACTATGCACTTGGAACTTTGGATGCCTCGACAACTGTACCCAGGGAACGCGGATTTTGGAGATCTTAAAGACAATTGAAGATATCCAAAGAACCAACTCTTCCTTTCGTTTTGTATAGCACCGGGTGGATTATTGATTATTGTTTAAAAAAAAAGTAAATTTTATGTGTAGATGCATAATTTGTTGAAAATTATAATAAAAATAATAATTAAAAAAAAAGTCTTGGTTAATGATATACATTTACTAATCTATAGATGTAAGATGCTATTAGATACTATTGAAGAACTATAGAGTAATGGAAAAATGATAGTTAATATTGATAAAATTGGAATTGTTATACTGAGATGATTAATTATTAATCAATTACTTAGATGGTTATAATGTTGTTGGAAAATTATTATTTAATTAATAACTACTTATAAAGCTCAAGATTGTTTCACATTATATTACTATGGAATTTAAATTGGTATGACGAGACTAAATAAGGGATGTTAATGGTTAGCCAGGCTTTAAAGACACTCTTAAAGAAGAAATAGATCGATGTTAAAATATTTGATAAGAACTGTGGATATTGATATTAAGCTACATGATAAATTGTTAGATCTAAAACTCATGAGATTACTCTTAAAAAATAATTATTTCAGAGAGGCATAGAATTTACAAACACCCGGTTAAAATACCCTTTAAAGGACATTATCTAGAGTGAACTTTTTTTTTTAATCTATTTTTTATTTTTATTCTTTCTCTTTGTTGGCCTTATAAATAGAAAGCCATTATATAATCATGCTGTATATAAAAGGACGTTAAAATAATTAGTAAGATTAGGGTTGAGATATAAGAATTGTAATAATTGACATGAAAAATAAGTGATAACATTGGAAGAAACTTATAGAAACCTGTGATGAATTGATACATTCTTAAAAATTGATAACTTGTTATGGGAATAGCTTTTTGATGATTTTTTTTTTTTCTCTGTGAAGTTTGTATTATTTGTGTTTATGTTAAGAAAATTTAAAAAATATTATTAAAAAAAAGAAGCACAACAGAAATGTAAAGTGGATCAAACAGATTGAGGATTCTATTAAAGTGCATAAAATGGAAGATGTGAAAATAACAAAAGAAATGGTGCAAAGGCAGTCAAGAAAAGTGAAGAACTGGAGTGCACCTGGACCAGATGAGTTACATGGCTTCTGGTTAAAGGCACTTACAAGTGTGCCCAAAAGATTGGCAGCCCAAATGAGCCAGATATTATATTGAAAAAGTTTTATTGGGTTTTTACATTTTTTCCAAAAGGGAAAGGTAAGGGATACAGAAACATTTTGAGAACTTTTGTGTCGGGATCATTGGCCCTTCCAGGGCTTCACAATAAAACATTAAGAAAGACATTTTTCAGAAGTACTACGAGATGAAAATAAGTGCATACATCCTAAATTCTCAATTCTATGCTGGCAGTCATATACAAACATCCAGATAACAAGGTTAAAGTATATTAATAAAAAAACAAGCAAAATCATTTTTTTGATCTAAGTCTCTTGGCAATTGTATCTTCTTTTTCTCCTTCCTGGCCTCCAGCGGGCGGGGCCGTGGCCTCCCCCGTCCCCCCTGAATCTTCCCCCAGGACTGAGGAATGTTTCTTAAAAAAGGCTTCCGCCTCAACAACTGTTTTAATCCTAACTCTCCCTCCTTCCCAGAACACCAGCATCCCTTCCGGCATCGCCCACTTAAACCAAATCCCATGGTCAAACAATTTTTTGGATAAGAAGGAATACCTCCTTCTCATCTCTCTAATCTTTTTTGGGATCTGCTTCAAGATGACGACTTCCTTTTGTTGGTAAATTAATGGGCCCCCTCTCTGCGCCTTCAAAATTCCCTCTCTGGTTGACCTTCTAACAAATTTAATGTGTATCTCTCTGGGTACTTCATTTATCCTGGCATATGCTGAATTTATTCTGTAGACTAGGTCAATGTCCCCCCTGATCTCATCTTTAGGTTTCTGTAAATAGTCTGCTAAAATTGTACTCATGAGTTCAGGAAGACATTCACCAGCCTGTTCAGAAATGTTCTGAAATCTTAAAAAATATGACATCCTTTCAAAATCCATCCTAGACATATGCCCAGTTAGTTCTCCAACCTCACTATTAACATTTTTAAGCTCTCCCTTTGCCCCAGCCAGCCTCCCTTCCAACTCCTCAGTCTTCTGTGTGTTCTCCAGCACTTGCTTCCGTGTTTCCAAAAGATCCTTCTTGAAGCTGCAATTATCTTCTCTCAAAGCTTTAATTTCTTGCACCAAAGCTTGTAACACTGTCTCCAAAGAAGACATCCTTTGTTCCAAACCTGCCAATTCTGATTTTTGTGCCATGGTAAACTGTTAAAGTCAGTGCCACTAAGATGGCATTTTTTGGGTGGGGCCATTGAAGCAAATCAGGAGGAGGAAAGTCCAAATCAGGTTTAAAAAGTTCAATATCCAGAGAAAAAACAGCTTTCACAATCAATAGTTGTAGCAGAGAAGGCACTCCAGAGATGGGATCAATTAGTGCAGAAATTTCTTCATTAATAGAGAGAGGAAGTCCCAGTCACAAAGGGATGTTGGTAATTTTCCATAAGTGAAATAGTCATTCAAGAACAAAGGGAAGCCATCTTCCACTGCCCAAACTGAAAGCCAGCAGGAGAAAGTAGCAAAGGAAAAATTGTTTCAAGCCAGCCGGACTTAGATACATTGTGAAAAAACAAACCGCAAATCACTTTCGCTTGTTAAAGCAGTCCAGATAAGAAATGTCCACTTCCTCTCAAGCCATTTCCAAGCGCCGCTTTAATTCCGAGGGGGGGGGTTAAACAAACACCCCCCTCCACATTCTTTCAGTCCAGGCTGCCAGCAAAAATAACTTTAAAGTCACTCACTCTCCACCTCGCCGCCAAAGCCTCGGAAAGCCTTCCGACCCGAACACTCAGCTCTCTTCAAATTCATTGTACGTTGCCGTCCTCCCTTGGCGAAGGGAAGACCCCCCGCAGCATGTCTTCCTTCGCCTAAACCGAAGACAAGGGCCGTTTCCCAGCCGCCGCCAGGATAAACCAGCCCAGGCAAGCCAGTTTTACGGAGGGACCCCCCAAAAAAGGGGTACCCCGCCCCGTTAGGGGCAGAAAAAAGAACAAAACGGCGGACGAACCCCAAGGTTCGTCCGTCGCCACCGGGAACAGGAACAGGAAGACCAAATGAACCAGATCTTAAAAACACCTGAAAATAATGAATGGATGACAACTGGAAGGACATTTTTGATCCAAAAAGAAAAAGAAAAAGGAAAGGACCCTGGAAACTATAGGCCAATCACCTGTTTGCCAACAACATACAAGCTCCTTACTGGTATCATTGCAAACCAAGTTTATGGATACTTGGAAAGAAATAACTTGCTTCCTGTGGAACAGAAAGGATGCTGCAAAAATTCAAGAGGAACAAAGGACCAACTGCTGATTGACAAGCTAATCCTAAAGAATTCAAAGAAAAGACGAACCAATCTATTCATGGCTTGGGATAGACTATAAGAAAGTGTTTGATTCAGTTCCCCATAGCTGGATCAAGAAATGCCTGGAAATCTTTGGCATCAGCAGCAACATACAAAAATTCATGGAAACTTCAATGAATCTCTGGAAAACAAACTTATGGCTAATGAAGAAGAACTGGGTGAAGTTGAAATTAAACAAGGCATTTTCCAGGGTGATTCCCTTTCACCCCTTCTCTTTCTACTCTCAATGCTACCACTAACAATCATTTTGAAGATGATGAACTGTGGATACAAACTTGCAAAGAAAGGACTGAAAATTTCGCACTTGATGTACGTGGAAGATTTGAAGCTGTTTGATAAAACAAAAGCTGAACTGAATTTATTAATTGAAAGTACAAAAGAATTTAGCCAAGACATTGGTATGCAGTTTGGAATTGACAAATGTGCAACAATGGCAACCAAAGCAGGCAAGGT
Source organism: Rhabdophis nuchalis (assembly GCA_039707465.1). NCBI lineage: Eukaryota > Metazoa > Chordata > Lepidosauria > Squamata > Natricidae > Rhabdophis > Rhabdophis nuchalis. The sequence continues at coordinate 70,773,047 of CM077648.1, forward strand.
CATAGAAGATGGAATGGAACTTGAGAATGAAGAAATGATAAAGGCAGTAAAACCAGAAGAAGGCTACAAATACTTGGGGATTTTAGAGGCCTCTGACTTAATGTTAATTCCTTAATAAAGTCAAGGAATTAACTTCAACCAAGTACATTCGACGAATCCGCAAGATATTAAAGTCCAAATTGAGTGGAGGAAACATCATAAAAGCCATAAATATCTGGCCTATACCTGTGATTCGATACTCTGCAAGAATAATTGACTGGACCCAGATGGAGTTGGATAATTTGGACAGAAAAACAAGGAAGCTTATGACAATGAATCATGCTTTGCACCCTAAAAGTGATGTTGACCGATTATATCTACCAAGAGCAGAAGGTGGTCGAGGACTCCTACAAGTAAAGCAGACTGTGGAAGAATAAAGACACAGCTTGAATGATTACATCATTCAAATTTCCCGAAGATGAGGAAACTAGTAAAAAAGAAGCTGAAAGGGAGAATTGAGAAAGTCCAAACACTCCATGAGGCATGGAGGCTGCTCACAAAAACAATAACAGAGGCCCAATTGGAATGTATACCTAAAAGGAAAAAGGGCACCGCCAGGTTTAAGAGGACTCCAATGTGGCTTACAGGAGCTGTTCGGGAAGTGATCAAAAGCAAGAAAAGCTCATTTCAAAGATGGAAGGCTTCTCTAAATTAGGACAACAGGCAGAAACATAAATTCTGGCAGAACAAATGCAAGGCAACAATCAGAAAAGCAAAGCAAGACTTTGAGGAGCGTTTAGTTAAAAACACTCAAAGAAATAACAAGGACATTAGAAGTAAGAACCCAACTGGGAAGGCCATTGGACCATTAGATGACAATGGAAGGCAAGGGATTATTAAGGAGGAAACAGAGATTGCAGAGAGACTCAATGAATTCTTTGCTTCAGTATTCACTGAAGAAGACAGAGATCACATGCCTAAAACAGAGCCTATCTTTGTAGGGAGGGAAACTGAGGAATTAACTCAGATAGAAATAACCAGGGAGGAGGTCCTTGCATGTCTTGTTAAACTAAACATTAACACCAGGACCAGATGGCATCCATCCACGAGTTCTCAAGGAACTTAAAGATGAAATTGCTGATGTCCTTGCCAAAATATATAATCTTTCCCTCAAATCAGGCCTTGTGCCGGATGACTGGAAGGTAGCGAATATAACACCTATCTTCAAAAAAGGATCCAGAGGTGATCCAGGAAATTACCGACCGGTCAGCTTGACAAGTGTCCCAGGTAAAGTGATGGAAACCATCTTAAAAGATAAAATTAATAGGCACGTAGAAGAGAAGGTGCTGCTGAAGGAGAGCCAACATGCTTTTGCAAGGGCAAATCATGCCTCACTAATTTGCTGGAATTTTTTGAGTGTCAACAAGCACGTGGACAAGGGAGATCCAGCTGACATTGTTTATCTGGACTTTCAGAAGGCCTTTGACAAGGTCCCGCAACAAAGGCTCTTAAATAAACTTGCCAGTCATGGAATAAAGGGACAGGCCTTGTCTTGAATTAGCAACTGGATAAGGGACAGGAAACAGAGAATAGTATTAAATGGACACTTCTCCAGGTGGAGGGAGGTAAAGAGTGGGGTCCCCCAAGGTTCAGTACTGGGACCCCGGCTCTTCAACCTTTTCATAAATGATCTAGAATGACCATTGTCCTACCTGAAGGGTCCATCTCTGTGCACTTCCGCAGTGGCCAAGGAAGGGTTAATTTACGTCTCACTGCCCATGGGCTGGATTGAAAGCTTCTTAGTCCCGCCTTTCTTCCCACAATCCTCAGTTTCAATGAAGGAAGCAACATCATAACGGACCAAGACCTCGACACCTCCACAGATAACCTGCAATCAACAGGTACATACAACACAAAGAGAGAGAGAGAGGGAGGGACTTGGCCACTGCGGAAGTGCACAGAGATGGACCCTTCAGGTAGGACAATGGTCAATCTCCTGTGCACTTCCTTCAGTGGCCAAGGAAGGGACATGCCCAAGCAATAATGTCACTGGGCGGGTGTCACGGCAGGTCGGCCCGTGTCAGGAATCAGTAGCGACAACGCTGTGCAGAACGCGGCGGCCAAAGGCGGCGTCAGCTGAGGCGTACTTGTCAAGCTTGTAATGTCTGGCAAACAAGGAGGGCGTCGCCCACGTGGCAGCCCTGCAAATCTCTTCTAGTGGGGCCTGGGAGGCCCAGGCCGCAGTGGTTGCTGCGCTTCTGGTAGAATGGGCTGTCAATCCCACCGGCTTCGGCTTGCCCTGTTGTTCATATGCAAGGGAAATGCAAGCCTTGAGCCAGCGAGCAATGGTAGAAGAAGACACTTTGAGGCCCATAGTGGCGGGCAAAAATGAGATAAACAGGTTCTCCGACCGACAAAAGGAGGCGGTGCGCTTGATGTAATATTTCAAGGCTCTTCTCACGTCCAACGTGTGCCAGCGTCGTTCCCTAGGATGCGTTGGGAGCGGGCAAAAATTGGGAAGGACGATCTCCTGAGCCCTGTGAAAATGCGAGTTGATCTTGGGCACAAAGCTGGGATCAAGTCGAAGAACGACCCTGTCGCTGTGAACCACGCATAGCTCCGCCCAAACAGAAAGAGCAGCCAACTCCGACACCCGCCTTGCCGAGGTGATAGCGACAAGGAAGGCCGTTTTGAGCGAGAGGTGGCGGAGGGACGAAGCGGCAAGTGGTTCGAAGGGTGGATCAGACAGGGCACAGAGGACAGTGGAAAGATCCCATGACGGAAACCTGTGAACTGTAGGGGGTCGGAGGTTGGAAGCACCTTTAAGGAAGGCCCGAACGTTGGGGTGCCGAGAAAGAGGCAGTCCCGAATCCGTCGAGATGACCGTTGCAAGAGCTGCCACCTGACGTTTCAAGGTGTTGGGTGCGAGACCTTTGTCAAGGCCGGATTGGAGGAAGTCCAAGATGCGAGAGACCGAAGCCGAGAGAGGGGACAGGCGGCGAGACTCGCACCATGCCGAAAACGCTGACCAGGTAGCCCCGTAATTCTGGTGGTAGACGGGCGCCTGGCTGCCTGAATGGTGCGGATGACCCGCTCCGACAGGTGAGCGCGAGCTAAGAGTTCCCGTTCAACCGCCAGGCGGTCAAGTTGAGCCAGTGGGGCTCGGGGTGAAGAACGGCCCCCTGGCGGAGTATGATCAGGTTCCGCGGAATCTGCCATGGAGGGCTGGTCGACAGGTTGCGAAGGTCGGCAAACCAGGACCTGCGAGGCCAGTAGGGAGCTAGCAGGAGAACGTCCGCCCGCTCCTGAAGTATCTTCCTGATGACACGAGGCAGGAGCGGAATCGGGGGGAACGCATAGATGAGCCCCGGAGGCCACGGACTGTGGAGGGCATCCATCCCCTCCGCCTGAGGGTAGAGGTATCTGGCGAAGAAACGGGGCAACTGGGAGTTGGTCGGCGTGGCAAAGAGATCCACCAATGGAGTGCCGAACCGATGACAAAGGAGCTGGAACACGTCCAGGTGAAGTTGCCATTCGGATGGGTCGAGAGTGGTTCGGCTTAGCCAATCCGCCCGAACATTGTCCACACCTGAAATGTGCTCCGCTCTGATGGAACCTAGGTGACATTCGGCCCATCTGCCCAGCGCCTCCGCCTCCGTCATCAAGGTGCTGGACCTGGTGCCTCCCTGGTGATTGATATGCGCCTTTGTCGCGATATTGTCCGTGCGCACAAGAAGGTGTTGACCCTCGACCACTGACTGGAGCCGACGTAAGGCGAGGCGAACCGCCCGCAACTCGAGCCAATTGATGTTGGCGAGTTCGCGGGACGTCCATCTGCCCTGGACCATCCTGTGCTCGAGATGCGCCCCCCACCCGAACAGGCTGGCATCCGACGTGAGGATCAGGCGGTCGGGTTCCTGAAAGAGGGAGCCCTTCAGCAGGGCCGGGGAGAGCCACCAGTGCAGGGAGTGGCGTACCTTCGGGGGTAGCCGCACACGTAAGTTGGAGTTGCTGGCATTGGCCCTCTGCGAAGGAAGAAGAAACCATTGAAGTTCCCTCGCGTGAAGGCGGGCCCAGGGAACTATTGATAGACAGGAAATCATCTTTCCCAGCAGTTGGGAGAGAAGAATGATCGGGACGGACCTGGATGTTAGGACCTTGCGGGCTGTCTCTTGCAAGCTGGTCATGCGGTCTGGAGAGAGGCGCACTTATGCACGAGCAAGTATTGATCAGCGTTCCCAGGTGAAGCACCTCTGTTGATGGCGTGAGGTGGCTCTTCTCCCGGTTGATGGTGAACCCGTGATATTGGAGGGAGTCCATAGTGGTCCGCAGGTCCCTGAGTGCCTGAGCCCGTGAAGGTGATTGGATCAAGATATCGTCTAAATAACATTGTAGGCGAATGGGGCACTTCCTGAGGTCCGCTGCCACCGCGGCCAGTAGTTTGGTGAACACTCTCGGGGCTGATGATAATCCGAACGGAAGAGCCCGGTACTGGTAGTGGCGGCCGGCATAGTAGAAACGGAGGAACTTCCGGTGGACTGGGCAGATGTGAACGTGGAGGTAGGCCTCCTTCAGGTCTATGGAGGTCAGCAGGTCCCACGGGCGGAGGCAGCCCAAGATCGAGTGGAGTGACTGCATCTTGAACCTCTTGTAGGCGATGTGGAAGTTGAGGTCCTTTAGATCCAAGATGGCTCGCCACCCGCCGGAGCTTTTGGGCACGAGGAAGAGGATGGAGTAATAGCCTCTTCTCACCTGTGCTGGGGGAACAGGTTCCACTGCTCTGATTTCTAACAAATGCCGGATCTCTGCCTCCATGAGCCCTCTCTTGGTGGCACACCTGGGGGTGGGGCATCGGATAAATCGACGGGGGGGAGGAGAAACGAACTCTAAGGTTAGACCGACTCGAATCGTTTGCAATACCCACGCATCTGACGTGGTCGCCTCCCAGCGATCTGCAAACAGCTGAAGTCGGCCCCCTATGGGTGCTATTGGGTGGTGGTCACTTGTTGCGGCGGAAAGGCCGATTGGCCTGTCCACCACCACGAAAGGGGCGCCGGCTATAGGACTGCTGGCGGTACCTGTCCCGAAATGGCTGTCTATCCTGGGGGCGGTCAGGGCCCTGGGAGAAGTTGCAGTAAAAGGAAGAGGAGGAGTGGAAGGGGCCGCTTGGGAGGTGGTAGCCCGAAAGAATTGCTTGCGGAAGGAGGAAGGCCTTCGGTCCTGTTTACGGGACACAGAGGGCATGACCTTCCTTTTGTCCTTGTTCTCTATGAGAACAGAGTCAAGGGCGTCACCAAAAAGTTTGTCCCCCTTAAAGGGGGCGGAGGCCAGCTTCCACTTAGAGCGCATGTCTGCGTTCCAGTGGCGCAGCCAGACCAGGCGGCGCGAGGTGATATTGGAGGCCATGGCACGCGGAGCAAACTTCGCGGCGTTAAGTGAGGCGTCGGCGGTGAACTGCACCCCTGCCATGATCTTGTTGACATCTTGGCGCAGGCAGAAGTCGCCCTGGGGGGGCCGTTTGAGCAATTGACGGAGCCAAGCAATGGTTGCCCTACTGAAAAAAGAGGCGGAAGCTGATGCCTTGATGGCCCAGGCAGTGGCCTGATGGGTCTTGTGGCAAGAGCATTCGGCTCGCTTATCCTCGGCCTTAAGCCCCTCTAGAAGGTCTGGAGGTAGGATGGAATTAGAGGTCATAGCCGCGACCGGTGGGTCGACCTCGGGCAATTTGAGGATATCTTCCATGGAAGGATCCATGGAATAAAAACGCTTGTCGTTGGCGCTAGGGGTAGTCCAGGAGGCAGGCTGGGTCCACTGGCGTTGCACCACCGATTTGAACAGCTTAGGGGCCGGGATCAAATCCTGAGCTTGGATTTCATCATCAAAAAGACCCCCACTGGGATCATCAGGGTCTGAAGACTCCTGAGGCTCGGCTGGGGCTTGGGTGGCGGGCGGCTTAGTGTCCATGTGTGTGATGACCTTGGCCTTATATAACATGGATTTAAACATCGAGGGAGGAAAAAGCCCAGAAAAGGCAGGCTTGTCTGCCTTCCTGCCCTCGTCATCAGACAGTTCTGGTTCAGCCAAGTCCCCAAGTTCTGACACTGACTCAGCGGTCACGACGGAGGGCTGTGGCGAAGAAGCCCTGGTGGGCCTGGCTCTGCAACTGGAGGGCCGGGTGGTAACAGTGGCCTTCTCCTTCATGCCCTGAGCTATGCCCTCCGATATGGCGGAGGCGATCACCTCCCGCATTTCAACGGATAGGGCGGGGCCACGGTCCTCAACGGGACGAGCCCTGGGCTCGGGATCCTTAGAGGAAGAAGGCCCAGGGTTGTCAAGGGGAACCTGGACAGATGAGGCCTCATCTCCCATGTCCTCGCATTCAAAGAGGTCAGTGCCCTTCCCAATAGAGGGGGATGGGGACCTGAAATAGGAATGGTCTGAGGAAATGTCCCCATGACCCTGGTCATCGTTGTTTGGGTGCTGGGCAGAGTCAGGGTCAGCTACCCGGTGGACCTGGGCAACTGTGATCGTTTGCCTTTGGGCCCTATCAAAGCTCCATTCCAGGGCCCTTTGGCTCCTGGCCTCAGCCCTGTCCTGAGCTGAAGGGGCCCTCCTAGCATAAGGGCCTCTAGCAATCCCTCTGATAGCCTCCCTCGCTGCTCTCCCAGCCCTCCTGGTAAAGGTCCTGTCCTCTCTAGGTGGAGGATCCTGGGCCTGGATCTCCATAATCGCGTCCTCCTCACCATTAGGATGAGCAGTGGCCATGAGGAAACGCTGCAACGCGGACCTGACTGGAAGGAGGGAATTGCGGGACCCAGGGGAAACCCAGGAGGAAGGCAGGCAGGAACGATGAGCCCGAGGGGGGTACGAGAGAGAGAGAGGAAGAGCGAGGGAGAGGTAGATGGGGCTCGTGGAGGCCGGCAGAAGCGAGTCCTCCGAAAATGCCCGTTTGCACTTGCCCAGGGTCCTGCGCTGGCCGAAGAAGACAATCGTTCTCTAGCGAGGCTGGAGCAGCAATGAGGCAGCCGTTGGTAAAGGCGGGAGCTTTTCGCGCCAAAAACAGCCTTCTGCGCAGGTCCAAAATGGCCACTCCTAAATGCGACGGCGGCGCGGGCGGCCTCGGCTTCATCGGGACGACGGTCCTCAGCTTGATGGCCTCCCAGAGCCGGACGGGCCGCCGAAGCCTCGGAAACGACCCGCCGGTGAAGAGGGGGCTTCGCGGCGATCCCACGCTGGGGCAAGAAGCCCGGGAGGCGGAGAGGCGCGCAGCTCTCGAGCGAGATATCTGGCCTCTCCCGGCAAGGCAAGCAGCTGGTAAGTCCTCTTGCTGTGTTTCCCTCAAGCGAAGCAACGCTCGATGAAGGGTCCAAAGGAGGAAAGTGAAATGAACTTAAAAGGCCAAGTCAAAAAAACTGACAGGAAGAACTCAAATTAATAAAGAGGAATAAATCAAATTTAAGGGAAGAAGGCAAGAAAAAATAAAAACAGATTAAAGTAAAGGACTAAGAAGCAGTAAAGGTATTAATTGCAATATTTCCCAAGGAGAGGGAAATTTTGCGTCCGAACTGGACTGGACTGAAACTGGGGATTGTGGGAAGAAAGGCGGGACTAAGAAGCTTTCAATCCAGTCCATGGGCAGTGAGACGTAAATTAACCCTTCCTTGGCCACTGAAGGAAGTGCACAGGAAATGTAGGAGTAAACAGCAAGGTAGCCAAATTCGCCGACGATACTAAATTATACAGGGTAGTAAAAACTGAGAGAGAGTGTGAGGAGCTCCAGAGGGATCTCTTGTCACTGGGGGAGTGGGCAAACCAGTGGCAAATGAGCTTCAACATTAGTAAGTACAGAGTGATGCACGTTGGGGCAAAAAACCCAACTACATCTATAAACTGATGGGGTCTGACCTCCTTGCAACTAACGAGGAAAGGGACCTTGGTGTCCTGGTGGACAGCTCAATGAAGGTGTCAACCCAGTGTGCCGCAGCAGTGAAAAAAGCAAACTCATTGCTAGGGATCATTAGGAAGGGTATAGAAAATAAGTCAGCAAGTGTCATTTTGCCTCTTTATAAATCTATGGTGAGGCCCCATCTGGAGTATTAGTTATTAGAGAAATTTTTATATTGAGTTTTATGGTAATTTTAACGGGAAGATTTTAGCACAGGGTGTTAGTTTAATATAGTTTTAAATATTTATGTAATTTATTGTGATATATTGTGGTTTTTATATTTTCTGTGCACCACCCCGAGTCCCTTCGGGGAGAGGGGGTGGTTAATAAGTCGAATTAAAGTAAAGTAAAGTAAAGTATTGTGTACAGTTCTGGTCACCATACCTTCAGAAGGATATTATGGAAATGGAAAAGGTGCAGAGGAGGGCAACCAGAATGATTAGGGGGCTGGAACATCTTCCTTACCATCTGTGGCTGCAACGGCTGGGCCTCTTCACTCTAGAACGACGGCGCCTGAGAGGTGACCTGATTAAAGTCTATAAAATCATGCATGGTGTGGACAAAGTAGAAAAGGAAAAACTGTTTTCCCTATCGCACAACACTAGAACTAGGGGGCACTCCATGAAACTTTTGGAAGCTAGACCTCAAACAAATAAGAGGAAGTACTTTTTCACAAAGAGGATCACTGGTCTATGGAACTCCCTGCCAGAAGAAGTGGTGACAGTTGTCAGCCTCGACACCTTTAAGAAAGTATTAGACGAGTACATAGAGAACAAGGGTATCCATGGCTATCATGATGGATGCCTAAGGACACCCTCCAGGTTGGAGAGATAGGCAGGATATTTCTCAATGCCATTTGCAGGGAATCATAAGCAGGTGAAGACATCTGCTTGGGAAGATCCTGAAGCAAATAGTGAGCCACTGTGTGAGACAGAATGCTGGACTGGATGGGCTGTGGGCTGTTCCAGCAAGGCTGTTCTTATGTTCTTATGTACATCCAGAAAAGTGAAGAACCAATGATTAAGGAAGTAAATAAAAGAGGCCTTTTAAAGACAACTAAGTCAAAAGCTGAATATAAGAAAGAAGTAATTGAGAAACGAGCTGAAAATTGGAAAAGCAAAGCTATGCATAGCCAATACTTGAAAAGTATTGAAGGCAAAGCTGACCAAAAATTAACTTGGAACTGATCAAGATCAGGGGTACTGAAAAAAGAAAGAGAAGGCTTTATTTTGGCAGCTCAAGAACAAGACTTAGCCACAAACTGCATGAAGGCAAAAATTCAACATGTTACCACCAACAGCAAATGTCGCCTCTGTAATGAGAAAGATGAGACAGTCGACCACCTGATCAGTGGGTGCAGCAAAATTTCAGAAACTGACTACCTACAACGCCACGACCGCGTTGCTAAGATCATTCTGGAAATTGTGCCAGAAATTTGGATTTGAGTACAGCAAAACCCACTGGGAACATCAGGTTGAGAAAGTTTTAGAGAATGAGAAAGTCAAGATCTTGTGGGACTTCAGAATTCAGACTGACAGGCACTTGGCCTACAACACACCTGACATAACAATCATTGAAAAGAAAAAAGTATGGTTCATTGACATTGCAATATTTGGTGATGCACGAATTGAAAATAAGCAGCAAGAAAAAAATCACAAAGTACCGGGACTTGCAAATTGAAGTTGGCCGACTGTGGAAAAAGAAATTGTGTGTTGTCCCGATTGTAATTAGAGCCCTTGGAGCAAAACCTAAAGGGCTACCTCACTATTTAGAAATTCTAAATTTACCAGATTTGAACATTTTGACTCTACAAAAAACCACCATACTTGGAACAGCTTATATCCTCCGACTTTACCTTGACAGTTCCTAGGTCCTTGGTTAGGACTTGAGCTGTTGAGCTACCAACCAGCCTCAAGGGCTGTGAATCTCACCAAAGATTAAACTAATAATCTATATAAATAAAAATGTAACTATGAGTTTGTTCAAAACCGCTAATCTCTGAAAGTACTGCACCGATTGCTTCCAAATTTTCACACAACGTTCCTTACAAGTGCAGCACCAAGGATACGTACAGATTGTGTGGATGGCACACCGGTGCCAGGTACATGCCACACAAATGTAAAACTGCAGCTCTGCTGTGTATTTTCCTCACTCGCTCACTCACCCCCTCTGCCTCCTTCCGCCCCTCCCACCTCACCGCCCTTGCGCCGCCTCGCCCTCCGATTCCTTCCGCCACTCCCACCTCGCCGCTGGCAATGCCCACACCACCTCGCCCTCTGGCTCCTTCTGCCCCCCCCTTGCCACTTCCACCACGCCCTCTGGATCCTTCCAGCCCTCCCACCTCGCCAACGCCACCGGTGCCTCGCCCTCCGGCTCCTTCCACACACCCCACCTCGCCGCTGGCAATGCCCACGCCGCCAATGTCTCGCCCTCTGGCTCCTTCCACCCGTCCCACATCACCAATGCCGCTCTCCGGCTCCTTCCGGCCCTCCCACCTCGCCGACGCCTCGCCCTCTGGCTCCTTCCGCCCCTCCCACCTCGCTGCTGGCAATGCCCACACCGCCGATGTCTCCCCCTCCGGCTCCTTCCGCTCCTCCCACCTCGCCAATGCCGCCGACGCCTCCCCCTCCGGCTCTCCTTCTGGCCCTCCCACCTCACTGCTGGCAGTGCCCACGCCGCCAATGTCTCGCCCTCCGGCTCCTTCCGCCCCTCCCACCGCGCCAATGCCACCGACGCCACGCCCTCCGGCTCCTTCCGGCCCTCCCACTTCACTGACGCCACCGACGCCTCACCCTCCAGCTCCTTCTGCCTCTCCCACCTCGCCACTGGCAACGCCCACCCAGCCAATGCCTCGCCCTCCAGCTCCCCTCCCACCTTGCCGCTTCCACTGTCTTCGCTCGGATCCGGGACGAACTGGCCTCCACTGAGATAGATCAGAGCGGACCGTCCGAGGCGGGTCTTGAGACCGTTTTATGGGACGAGTTCGACTTTGTAGCTTCCGAAGACATGGACAGGCTGCCGAGACGGCTGAATTCCACCACGTTTATTGGACCCGTGTCAAATAACTAGGCACGGGGCCTAGTTATTTGCGGGACCGTCTCCTGCCGCATACCTCCCTTCGTCCGATCCGCTCCCATAGGAAGAGCCTCCTCAGGGTACCATCTGCCGGCCAATGCCGGCTAGCGGTGCCCAGGGGGAGGGTTTTCTCAGTGGCTGGGCCATCCCTCTGGAACGACCTACCCCCCGAACTTCGGACCATCACAGACCTTCCCCTCTTTCGTCGCTCACTTAAGACTTATTTGTTCCATCAAGCCGGCCTAGCTTAGCCAATGAGTAAATGTATTTTAGAATTTTAATTGGGATTTTTAGCACAGGCTTTTAGTTTAATTTATTCTTAATTCTTCTGTATTTATTGTTATTTATCAATTTTAATTTCCTGTGCACCGCCCTGAGTCCATTTCGATGGAGAAGGGCGGTTCTATAAATCTAAATAAATTAAATTAAATTAATTCTGATCAACATTCCCCCCCCCCCCCCCCCCGCTGCTGCAGCCACTCTCTTCCCCCCCCCCCACCCAAGATCTATTGTTAACTTAAAGCTATTTATACTGATATAGGTATTTCATTAGATAGGTAGGTACTTAGGTACAGGGACACATACAAAGGGAGTAGTTATTTAGGTAGGTACAGGGATATAGAGAGATAGAAATATAGTGGGTAGGTAATTACAGGAATTCAAAGACATAGAGGGAGGAATGCATTAGGTAGGTAGGTAAGTAGGTAGGTAGGTAGGTAGGTACGTACAGGGAGAGGGGGGGGAGAAATACAGTAGGTAGGTAGAGGGATATATAGAGAGAGGAATTAATACAGTAGGTAGATAGGTAGTGTAAGAGAGGGAGGGGAAACCGAGGCAGAGAAGGAAGTGGGTTGCTGAGGGGGTCTATGATTGGAAACTTTTTCATTAACCAAACTTGGCCACAGCAACGTGTGGCGGGTACAGCTAGTAATAATAATAATAGAGAACTAGTAGACAACTTTGATTCTGTAACGAAATTTTCCCTTGTGGTCATTGCAGCAGCACAGAATTTTGCCACTGCATGTTTTAGTCCCGGAAGAGATGGCCTACATAAAAATTGTCTACCCTCCCTGGTAAGTAAGGGGAGAATATACATTGATCTATAAACTCTGTACAGTACAATAAAATGTCTCATATCTTCGATTTCTCCTTTACCACATATACATACTCATTCCACTATTGGGGTCTTCTTATAGCTGCACTGGAAGAGTGCTGAGGGGAGGATGCTAAATCTGGTTCTGAAGAATACTATTCTATGTTTCGGGAGAGGCATCCTATTTAGTTTTAAGTGGAACTCCATGTCTTTTATTTTATTAATAACTACTTGCTTAGCTTAATCAAAGCCTAGGGATATTAAGAATATCAGGGAGAGCCCATAAGAGCCGAGTTTGTGGTCTATCACAGGTTTCCAGGGAGAGGGGAAATTATCAGTCAACAATAACGGGGTCAGTCCCTCTAGAAATAAATGCATTTTTAGCCAATAGATAATCATCAGTTTCCAGGCTCTTATCTGAATTTGCGTTATACCTGTTTCAATCCTTAACTGATCGTTTAGTGTTCCTTTGGGAGAAGCTGAAATCGCTTGCAGGAATTTTGTTTATATGATTTCTAGTGGGCCTTCGTGAAAATTCCTGTGCCCCATATAGACTTGTTTTGGCCTCAAAAAGCTTTAAGGCAGCAGGCACTAATTGACCTCTGCCTGTGTAGAATAAATGTTGAATGGCATTTGAGGACCTATGGGCTGATTGCAACGCATAATCCAGATGAGCCTTCCATGTAGCTTGTGAGTGGAAAACCACCCTAAGGTATTTAAATGTCCTAACCTGTTGTAAATTTTGTCCTCCTATTCTCCAGGAGTATTGAATAGGTCTTTTAGCAAAAACTAAAAATTATGATTTGTCAAAATTAAGAACCAACCAATTCTGTCTGTAGTATCCTAATGTTGCGCTAATTGCTCTCTTCAGTCCAATGGGAGTTTGTGAAATAATAGCAGCATTGTCGGCATATAGGACTATCAGAATGTTACGCTGTGCTAATTTAGGAGGATGTAGATCAGGATTGTGCAAAATGGTTGATATAAAAATCAAAAAGGGAGATAGATAGAATACAACCCTGCCATTCCCCTTTTTGTACCCTTACTGGGCCGGTGAAAGTCCCTCAAGGATTACACCTCACATTCAAAATGGAGTTAGCATACATTCACCATTCACTGACCTAGGAAGTATCCCTAAGGTGCCAAGCCATGTGATGCTCTGCCTGCCCCCCAGCTCCTGTGGCTTGGCACATTCGGGATACTCCCTAGGCTGCTGGAAGACTGCCCATAACCATAGAACACACTCCTAGAGCGGCTGCTCCTAGAAGAATCGGAAGCCGAGTTCTGGACTTTGGAAGCCGGAGAAGTTTTACTTGGAGCTTGGCGGCAGCGATGCCCTAATCCTGCAAGGAGAGCTGGCCAAGGGCATGGTGAGGCTGAGAGGTGTGGAAGCTGGGGGCAGAGCAGGCGCTCGAGCAACCCCCCTCTCCAGCCAGGCAGAGCTCCATGCATTGACCTAGGGGGTATCCTGAATGTGCCAAGCCGCAGGAGCTGGGGGGCGGGCACAGCGCCACATGGCTTGGCGCCTTAGGGATACTCCCTAGATCAGTGAATGGTGAATTCACTTCCCTAAAAATAAGACCTCCCCAGATAATAAGCCCAATCGGGCTTTTGGGTGCATGTGCTAAAATAAGCTCTTCACTGAAATTAAGCCCTTTCTGAAAATAGTGCACCACAGCAGCAGGAATGAGGTGACCATGCTCGCTGCTTCCTGCACCTCCAAAATAATAAGACTTCCTTGAAAATAGGGCCAAGTGCTTATTTGGGGGGGGGGGGGGTATCAAAAGAAAATAAGACCCTGTCTTATTTTTGGGGAAACACGGTAGATAAACCATTGTTTGAAAGACGAAGCCTCTGTGTATTGTATTTTGCTCCTGGGTTGTCTCAAATCGATAGTCACACTGTGTACATTCTGACACTTTGCTTAACAACCAATTTGCCAATCCTAATTGTGGTGCTAAACAACTATCTGTATTGGAGACAAAATATTTCTAAATGACATTTTCAGTATTCAGAAGTGAAAGTTATTTTCCTACCCCTTCTTATAATTCTCATATCTCAAAAATCTGCCCTCTTGAATTAAAAGATTCACTTGAACAAAATTCAATTAAAGGAACAAAATTCTTTCTCAGCTCCCATCCTAGCCACAAACTATTATTAACAAGCAATGATCAAGCCATAAAACTAGAATTTAGAAAAATAAAAATCAATGTAAACAGCATAATTTATAAGTCATTCTACTTCCATTGTCAAAAAAGACATTTTAAAAAATCTACTTACTTCTGTGCTTCTTTCAACTATGCTTTAATCCCAATCCAACTAGTTCCTGCATATTAAAAAAAAATGTTAGAAAAAAGGCCAGTAATTAAAACTTCCAAATGAATAATGAAATAAAATTTACTGGGATAAACACAAAGATGCAAGGAACCTTGTGCTGCACCCAAATCAGCCATACTTTTCAGTCAAGAGTTCAATATCTTTTTCAACTGATTTGTGGAGAATACTCCATAGCTTTCTATTCCACCCATTCATTTCCCATGCAAACAATTATAGTGTATAAACACAGCTACTTAGCATGTTTAAAAAGTGGATTATTTTGCTAAAGCTCAAAATTTAACCACCTCCCTACAGTAATCAAACTCTGATGCAATCTATTCATACAATCCAAAAACGCTTTTGTAGCTTGTGACTTCCTGCCAGATTCCCCATTGACTTTGCTTGTTGGAAGCCAGCAGCGAAGGTTGCAAATGGTGATTGTGAGACATTGTGATCATTGTAAATGTATGTTGGTCTTGAGGCAACCAAATCACATGACCAGAAGGATGCTGCAATTTCAAGGACCAATCATAAATCTCCTTTTTTAGTGCTATTGTAACTTCTGGGTAAGTGAAAATACTTGTAATAAAGACAGGCTTTGTATCACTTCAGTGATGACTGGCTGTGCTATGAAAATGTAAATAGTCATCATGGAAATGTTGCCCTTGATTCAAATACACAGAAAACAGTGAACTGTGGATACTTACGGTACATCTAAATTTGTTTGTGCATCTGATTTTACCTTTGATTCTTGATGTATGTAGCTTCTTTAGTAGTATAGGACCAGAAAAATGGTGAGAAGTAAAGAATTAGAATTTGTACTCCTCTTTTCATGTTCCCATTATACTTTAATTCTTAAATCAAAATACTGAAATTAAAAATACTGTTTTAAAAGAGTCTTGCAACAACAATGAAAAATAATAAAACACAAACTGTAATGCAGCGGTTAAAGTGTTGGATTTGGGAGAACCATTCAAGTCCATCTTTAACTATGACAGCTCCCTGGATGACTTTGGGACAGACATAATCTCACAGCCAATGTACTCAGAGTACTCACAAATTGAAGGAGCACAGAATTTATGTCTATTACTTTAGCTTCTGAAAAAGAATTACGGATAGAAATCTAGTACTATAACTAAAATGTAATTTTAAAAAAAGGTTTTACCTGCTTAATAGCATGTGGTAGGATGTGGAAATAGCAGTTAGGAATAATCTATTTATTGGCTGCTGGAATTAGACACCGTTCCTTGAGAGAAAAAAATCTCAAAGTGAGCACCGCATTGCTTAGTCAATGAGTAATGAGTTAGCTTTATCCACTTTTAGGGGGGAGCTTATTATTGCACCACGAGGTTTGGAGTACCATACTAAATTTCCTCATTAGCGAAGAAAATATACAGTACTACGGGTGAAAAGAAACACACACGGCAGAAACTTACATTACAGGGAACTAGCCTACATGCTTGAATCGCTAATTCTCAACAAGGAAAGTTGCGCGAAGCAGCTTTCTTGAAGTTTTATCCAAAGCCTGATGAAGGGGAAAAGTGGGGCAGAACTCCAAATCCTAAACAGAGCTCCACGTGAAAGCCAATCCGACTGAGCGAGCCGACACCCCTTTCAAAAGAACGAGCCTAGGCCAACCTCTTCCGGACCAACACGGCTCTTACCCCTCTAGTCCATCCACAGGGCGCTCTAACAAAGCACGAGGAAGCCCATGCATAAGCGGGAAAAGAAGCCTCCGGAGGTCACGCTGAGCGGACGTCACAGCCCGTCGCTCGAGACAGGAAAGCAGAAATAAGATTTCCACGAATGCCAGGGCCGCTAACCATTCGCGTACAATTAGGCCGGTCCGAAGCCCAAGCAAGTCACCCGCCGCAAATCATAGTGTCGGATGCACAGCCGTGTGACCCGGGGCTTCCGGCGCGCCGGTTACGTCACCGTTAAAGCGACAGCACCTTCTTTTTTCTCCCGAGTCCCGCCCCCAGTTAGAGGCACAAGCACCGCCGGGCAAGTGGTGGTCGTCTTTGCTGGCGCTGCTGTAGCAGTGGATAGCAGGACGGCTAAGCCTCACCGATGCAAACTTCCTTCCCCTACGCGTATAAATGAGGAGGGCGCTCTGCTTCCTCCACCTGCGCTTTCCCGAAAGCTTCCCCCCATTGCGCGCGTCATTAGCAGAGCGTCGAGCGGAGGCTGCTAAGAGGCGGCTGTTTTGGTGGAGACACGGCGGAATAAAGGAAGGGAGAGCGATGGTCCACTTCGGCCCGACTGAGTGACGTGAAGGGCACGGTCAGTGCCTCAGTTGTTTTTCATTCTTGTCACATGGCCTCATCCTATCGGAAAATAAGTGGACGGGTTCCTTTAGAGTAGACTAACTTCTGGGTCAACGAGTGCTTTCCAATTTTGTTAAGGACCATACGTTGCCTCTAGTTGCTGTTTAACGGCCATCTGTATTCTTTTTATTACTGATTAGAAGAAATAAGGTATCTCCAAAAGAATTAAGGATGATTCAAAGTCTGCAGTTCTGTGCATTCATTTCTCGAGCTACTTTTCAGGTTGCACGAGTTTTTTTGTGCCCTCTCTTTTTCCCCTTCAAAATAATAGATAAGTTATTGGAACATTTAAAATCCTTTGATAAGTAGTATTGGATTTGGGTATGTATACCTTTCCTAACAGTATAATTTTCCAAATGAACTAGGAATAAAGGGAGGATAGCATGGAGGCACCTGCAGGATAAAAGTGTGACAATGCAGTTTCTTCCTCTTTCATGCAAGGGTGAGATGTTGCAACACATGTACAAAAGAGCTGGGGCCAATGATGGGATTGAGCCAATTCACACTGGTTTGGTAGAACTGATAGCTAATTTTTTTGTTGAGTTTGGCAAATCAGTTAGACGTGTTCTGGAAAATCTATGTTTTCTGGAACATGTCCTGTTTTTGTTTAACTTCTTTCCAGGTGGGGAAAGAAAGAAAGAAAACCCTCCCCAAAGGTCCAAGAGAAGAGCTTCAATCACATCATTAGGGTGGAAACTGTTTTACTTTACAGCAGGTGGCGGGGACAGAGTGGGACCCAAAATGCCCAAAGCATCAGCAGAACGTCAGAGGGTCAGGGAGGGTGCTGAAATGAGCATTCATCCTGCTTGCAGCACGCATGCCAGCTGCCCCTTCCCGGCCAGAGGTGGAATGCCACCGCATTTAACTTCCCTCCGGTGGGCCTGGGCAACTGCTAGAAAGGGACGGGCCCATTTCAGTGCATGGCGCCCAGATGTTCTTGATTGCCCCAAGCATTTCTTTGCCTACTTAATTTCCAGATCTGTTGCGTTTTTCCATCACATTTCTTGCTATCGTGTGCTGGAAAAGAAAACTTTGTGGGACTGAAAAAAGGTTCAATCAATTCCAATTTCTCATTAAAAAAAATCTCACAAATTTAGAATTGGTTGAACTTTTTTTTTTAGTCTTGTTTCCCTGCATATCCAGGAAAAAATTACGGAGAAATGTGATACACCTGGAAATCAGGTAGGCAAAAAAAAGGCTTGGAGGAAGTGATAGCATCTGGGCGGTGGTGGGTGGGGCAAGCTCTGTGGCACGGCACGGTGCTGCAATGGAGAAATAGGCAATGCAGCAGGCAACACAAGGGAAGGAGGAGGCCACTTTCCCTCTTTCTTCTTTCTGTTCCTCCTTCCCTTGGGCCAGCTGCTCTATTTCCCTTTTCTCCATTGCAGCGTTGCACCCAGGATCCACTTTGATAGTGGGTGGTGGTGGTAATTTAACAACCAATTCATCCAGGGTCAGGTTGGCCATCATGGAAGGCGTAGCTCATCCCGCATGTGCAGCAGAGCTTTACCCACATCAAAACCTTCCCTGCCAATGTTCATGTGATTAAATATATTTCAGAATTACAAAACTCTTCATTTTGTCTGAGGTTTGAAAATGCAGGAGTTCCCAAATAAAAACATTCTGTTTATCTTCATTTCTGTTTTGTCAACCTAGCAAGCAAAAATAGATTAATAATTTTCAAAACAATGGACAAGCTCATTTATTTCAAACGCCTAATACATTCATCAAAAAAAAGATGATTGTTTAATCAAGGTCAAGAAATAAATTTTAATTCCCTTATACACACAGATAAACTTCTTCATTGTCTTTTTCTTCATCATCTTGCCTCCTCCTGCTCACAGATAATGTGACCACCAAATCCCACATGAACCGCCAGGGGGGCACATACTCCAAGGCCGTTACACAGGAGGCAGAGAAGCTAGGTCTGTGGGCAGAGACTCATCTCCTATCCATCCATGCAGAACGCATCTCAGAAACAACCAACACTCAGGCGGACTGGCTCAGCAAGCCCACCAGATGGAATTGTGGCTTCACCCAGATCTCTTTCAACAGCTATCCGACAGATTCAGCCACCCATGAGTAGACCTGTTCACTCAACTGGAGAATGCTGATCTGGCGGCCAGTAACTTCTGTAACACTTGCCTCACTAACGGGTGTGTTGGTGTAAATAAGTACAGTATGTCGTCCAAGTACAAAAGAACCACCCGGTATAAATGCTCATGCAGGACATCATTAACCAACTGCATGATCACAGATGGTGCGCCTTGCAACCCAAACAGCATTACCTGGAACTGGTAGCTTTCCAGGGGACAATTGAAAGTTGTTTTCCATTCGTCCCCTGGTTAGATACACACCTGGTAGTAGGCCTCCCACAGGTCAAGCTTTGTAAAAATGCGGCCCTTCGCCAATGTGGCCATTAAGTCCTTTATCACTGGTAGAGAGTAGAGATGTTCCACATACATCCCATTCAGACCCTGGAAATCAACACACAGATATAACACACATTCCCAATCATTTTTCTCCTGAAAGAGGACTAGAGCGGCCATTCTTGACCTGCTAGGTTTGATGAATCCCCTGGCCAGGTTTTTATCGATATATCGACGTAACTTTTCAAGCTCTTTCAGAGTCACCAAGTACATATGAGATTTTGGCAGTTTAGCCCCAGGTATCAACTCAATTGCACAATCAGTAGGCCTATGTGGTGGCAAGACCTCGCATTCTTTTTCATTGAAGATGTCTGCCAAATCCTGGTATATACTCGGATACTCCAGGTCTGGAGGGGTGTTCCCCAAATGAGCCTCCTTTCCGCCTTTTTGGCAGAGGGTTCAAACCTAGCTCCATCCGTAACTTCCTGAAACCACCCTCCTACCAAATGTTAGGTTCTCATTTGTCCAGCCAGGCCAATTCTAAAATGACAGGTTCAATCATCTTTTCAACTACAATAAAGCGTATACTTTCTCAATGGGCCCCTATCTCTAATTTTACTGGTTCGGTGAAGTGAGCATCCCCACCCCAGCATCGAGCCATCAATTTGTTCAATTTAATAGGTTGGTGTATCCTCACCACCCTGATCCCAAATTTGTCAACCACAGCTTGACGTACTAGACATCTGGTACATCCTGAATCAACTAGTGCCTCATACTGCCCAGCCTTGGAGATATGGGGATTTCGGATGGTCCCCGGGATCACAAAAGGATGGATGGGAGTGCTCACCATTGGATCCTCCTGATCCTCACCATCACTATCACAAGATGCCACTGGCAATCGGGCCATTCTGGGTGACACTTTGGTTGGTGTCTGATCGTCTGTTTGCTGCACCTGGTCTGCCCCTCTTGACCGCTCTAAAGTTGGACAGTGCCTTTGTCTTTTCCTCCAGTAAATGGTGATTTTGGTCCCGGTGTATGGAGTGCTGGAGCTGGACACTCTGCCACTCAGTGTCCTACCTGACTACACCTTAAACAATAGAGTGGTGGCCTTCTAGCCTGGTCAGGGGTGTCTGGGACTGCCACTTCAGGCCATACTAACTTTGAAGGTGCTGGTCTGTCCACAGTCTGCCTTGGCAGTCTAATACCTCCATCCCTTGTGGTCTGAACTCTTGCAGTTCAGTATCCAGTTCTATAACTGCCCAGAACCAATTGTGTAAACGGGATGGCAAACCCCGGTACACACCTGCTTAACGCAGGTCCTGGTCCAGGCCCAGGTGAAATTGGTGGACCAAAAGTCGCTCCGGCCAAGATCTCAGTCTTCTGGTGATCTTTCGGAATTCCTGAACATAATCCTTTATTGACCTATCCTGCTGCTTAAGTGACAGGAGCTCCCCCTCCACTATTTGGGCTCATGACCCGTCCTCAAGCCGTGCACAAAGTGCCTCAAGGAAAAGTTCCATATCAGCCAACTCTCTAGCATCGTCACTATGGAGGCCAACTACCCAGTCCGCTGCCTCTCCATTTAGCACAGCAGTAATGTCACTACCCTTGCCCATTGAGAAAAATAGTAAAGTCCATACATGTCCATATGACTGATGATTTGACTGAAGAAAAGGGCCACACAGTCAGAGCTTCCATCATGTATCGGTGGTGGACCCCAGGCAGCTCCTGCACTCGATCAGCTGGCCTCTCTGACCCACAGCTGTTTTCCCTCCCTGCTTTGCAGCTGACTCCACTTGCTCACCGGCTCGCCTCGTTGTTCTCCACTGGTTGGCTTTGCTGTCTGCAGTCGGTTTGCCTCTCTGCTCACCTCACTTTGATGGGCCTCCAGTCTCTTGGGTAGGCCTCTCATGTGCAGCTGGGCTTCTCTCAGGCCTCTCATGTGCAGCTGGGCTTCTGTTATTTTTAATTTCTCCATTCTTCCTCTCCTTTTCCTTTCTCTAGTCTTTTTTTCTTTTTATATGACTTATCCTTCCCTCTCTACCTCTTCTACCATTTTATTTTATTTTAGTAGCAACTTTTCGCCGGTAATTTGACTATGCCTCCTCCATTGTCACCATCTTGGATTGGTAAGTGGCGTTCAATGATATGAAAAGCTGACCCTACACTTATGGCAATACACTAGGAAGAAGAAGATTCAATAGTTTGCAGAGTCCATTGAGTCTCCTTTGTCTGGTGTTGGCATAATTGATCTCTTCCATCCTGTTGGCTGCTGTTGTTTTCCAGATTTGTTGATATTTATTTTTATTTTATTTTATTATTCAGATTTATATATCGCCCTATTCTCCCTAGTGGGACTCAGGGCGATGCACAGAAAGAATAAAAACCCACAACAAATAGACACAATATAAAATAGAATTAAATAATTAAGTCTGTGCTAAAAGTAGTTAAAACAATTAAAATCTTAAATTTAAAATTGAACCATTAATCTATGCCAGGCCAGCCAGACGGAAAAAGTGCGTTTTAAGCACCCGGCGGAAGAGGCTTAGGTCCGTGATGGTGCGCAAGTCGGGGGACAGGTCGTTCCAGAGGGCCGGACCTGCCACACAGAATATTTGGCTATATTGCAGAATATATATATATATATTGCAGATATATTTGGCTATATTGCAGAATTAATTAAGCTAGAATTCTCAGCTCAAGGTCTATGTGAATAGGATTATTATTTTCTTGCATAAATTGAAAGGAATGTAGAAAGTAGGAAGGAAATTTGTTCCCCAAAGATAAACATTTGAAAAAGTAACAAAGTGGCACATAGCCTAACCATCTCTTTTCTGCAATGATATTTGTTTTAATTGTTAAACACTATTTGTTCAGGGTAAGTAAGATTATTCTGAAATTACCCTGTATATTTTAAATAAGTTTGAGGCTTCCTTTTCACATAACATTTTCTTTTTTATTTCTAGAAAAAAATGAGTGGAGGATTAGCACCAAGCAAAAGCACAGTTTATGTATCTAATTTGCCTTTTTCATTGACAAACAATGATTTGTACAGAGTAAGTGTACTTTAAAATTAAACATTAGAATTGACTACCTGATTGTATGAATAATCATTGAACATTTATATTTACTTCTGTGTTTTGTGAGGAATTTACTTTCCTGTTTTTATAGCTAACCTAAATAACTATATTTTTCTGTCTTTTCAGATTTTTTCAAAATATGGGAAAGTAGTTAAGTAAGTATAAATATCGAATTGTATGTAGCTTATTCTTCAATGTTGTATCTAGTAATACCAAAAACCCCGATTTAACAAGATCTTTTCTTGTATGTAATTTTTGTGTTTATTTGTAACTAGCCGTTCCCAGCCACGCGTTGCTGTGGCCCAGTCTGGTTAAATGGCCAACCAATCTGTGTGTAGATCTACACCTGCACACACAAACACGCACACACAACCACCGTATAACCCCCAACCTACCTACCTACCCTCTCTCTCTATATCCCTCTACCTTCCTACCTACTGTATTTCGCCCTCTCCCTCTCTATCTTCCTACCTACCTACCGACCTACTGTATTTCTCCCTCTCTATTCCTCTACCTACCTACCTACCTACCTACCTACCTACTGCATTTCTCCCTCCCTCTCTATATCCCTATAGCTGCCTACCTACCTACCTACTGTATTTCTCCTTGAATCTTATGGACAGAGTATTTTATGTCGTAAAGGATGACATCATACCTGTGACCCACTGCTCTCTCTGTATCCATCTTTCATTGCGTGTACCTGGCACAAGTGTGACATCTACACAATCTATATATATCATTGGTGCTGTACTTGAAAGGAACGTTGTGTGAAAATTTGGAAGCGATCGGTGCAGTACTTTCGGAGATTAGCAGTTTTGAACAAACTCTTGTTACATTTTTATTTATATATAGAATAGAATAGAATAGAATAGAATAGAATAGAATAGAATAGAATAGAATGTTACTGCCACACCTGGTATGAAATTTCTATAACAATATTCTGTTCATAGGTTGTGTTTTTCTGGGAGGGGGGAATTCTTCAAAAGTGCTTATTTTACCATTTCTGTGCTAGGGTGTTTATATTACATTTAGGGGTTATGTTGTAAAAATACAGTGCCATGCTACATATATATCCAGATGCAAGTGGGCAGGCAGATACTAGCCAAATGAACAAACGGGCACCCCACCATGCAGAAACAAAATTATAACCAATTGGCTGACAAGAAATTGGACCACGTCTCAGTAACAACAGCCAGCTACTCAAACTATCAAACAAGCCAAAACCAGATCATGACTCAGAAGCAGCCACATAAACAACTCTAATGCTAATCTGCATCACACAGATGGTAATTAATTATAGCCCAGCAACAACAGCCAGTCCGAAATCAGATCATGACTCAGAAATATCCCAACAAACAACATTCAGACTAATTTGCATCGCCTAAAAAACAACAGTATTTGAAGACCTGTATTCTGACAGATGAGCACAAGTCAAAATGAACTCCTCAAATTGTGACAAAATGTTTGAAACCAAATTGCCAAACTCGGCACTCAAACCAACAATCTAGATACTAGCCAATCAACCAGACATCATATAGTAGTATAGACCAGAGGGCAACAGTGGTGATAGATGTAGTGGTGCCAAATGACAAACATCAGGAAGAGAAGAGAAGTTGGAAAAATTCCCCAGGCCTGAAGGAGGAATTAGAAATGATGTTGAAAGTAAAGGCCCAAGTGACCCCAGTGATATTAAGAACATTCAGGCCCATGACTCCTATGCCAGAAGAGTGTCTCCAACAGATCCCAGGAACAATTTCAGAGTTCTGTCCAAAAGAGTGCAGAGCTAGGAATAACTAAGATACTGCAAAGAACTCTCAAACTCCTAGTCCTCCGAGAGAGGATCTCAGATTGAGGAAGAAAATAATGCTTATTCATAGCTTTCTGGAATCTTATCATAAAAATGGCTTTTTAAGACCTCAGTTCTTTAGGTTAAGTGTTGTACAGTATCATCTAACATAGCAAACAAATAGAAGTGTTATAGGTAATTACCTATCTATATCACTTAAATTTGTTTCCTGCATTTACTTGCAAAATGCTGCTAGATACTGTACCTCCATTTTCTAAAATTAAGGTATCATCTACTCAGCATTTCAGAAGCTGGAAGAGAGAAACCGAATGGTATCTCATCTGCTTATTGATGACAACTCACCCAGATCGCTGTATCTCTGTATTTACACTTTCCCAGAAACCTATAAGTATTTTATCACAGCTGATACAAATAAATAGAATCTGACCCAGAATGATTAAAAATAATAGATTGGATTATGTTCCAAAGAGCAAGTGGTTCCCATCCTTGTAAGTATCTTACTTCTTTAGAATGTACAAACTGAAAGACATGTATAACAGGAATCAGACTTGTCTGAATCGCTCTCTCCCTCCCTCTCCCTCTTTTTCTCTCAAGTCTGAACAGAAAGAATATTCCACAATTTAATACAATGATCCATAAATTTTCTGAATTTCTGTCACTACTTAAGCAGTTTAAGAAGTTATTTTATTGACCATCATTGCCACAGAACAAATCTTCAGATGTAAAGTATATCTGATCTTGGTCACTTTACAGTTTGTTCTCTTCCTT
This sequence comes from Rhabdophis nuchalis, assembly GCA_039707465.1. Taxonomy (NCBI): domain Eukaryota; kingdom Metazoa; phylum Chordata; class Lepidosauria; order Squamata; family Natricidae; genus Rhabdophis; species Rhabdophis nuchalis. The sequence goes on from CM077648.1 coordinate 70,797,806, forward strand.
GCACAGCAGGAATGCAAAATCTTTGGTACTTCATAAATGGTTAAAGTATCTCGTAGCAGCCTAGCTAGCAAAATTAGTGAAGAATGAAATTGATAGTTGCACTTCACCAATATCTGTATTGTCAAAGTTTCCCTATGGCTTGGCTTTGGATATTTAGGAACAATTGTTCTTATATCTAAACCATTTTTTGGTTCCTGAAATAAATAAACTTAGAGAAGATTGTTGCCCAAATCTTCTACACTATTGAAGCATTTGGTAGATCCATTATTTTAGAAGCTTTGGTGGAAATGATCAGAGACAATGCCCAATATAAATTATAGTTTTTTCATCCACATCAGTTCTAAAACCAAATCCAGATAATAGATTATTCTGTGTCTACTATCTATGACTTTAAATAGCATGTCATATTAGCAATCACATCCTGAATTACACTGAATAACGTGTATGCTGAAGTTTCTCAAGTCCAAAATATTGGAATACCAAGTATCTTCAAGGACAGAGGTATTACATCAGGCAGGAAACAGGCTGATTTTTATATCAATAGAATTTCAGTTCATTACATTTCAGCAATGCTAGGTTGAAACAACTGGAATAAGAATCTATCTAACAGATTTAGAATTTTAATAAGCAGTACCATTATGGATTTTTATTTTAATCTTATTTGAGAGGAAAAACTGAAACAGCATGTTTTAATGAGAAAGGATCTTGACACATACTGCTCTGACAATATACTTGTTGTGCTCTTAGTATTATGCAAATGTGTAATGTGGAGCTCTACAAATAGTTCATGAATGAACCTGATTGATTTATTGTCAGGTCTCTGTTTTTAGAAACACTTTTCATATATCATGATTCTCAATAAAGTATTTTTCAAGTTTAGTAATTTTTTTCTCTATTGTCCTTTATTGGAAATGATTTGAATTTCAATTACTGTATTTTTCGGAGTATAAGACACACCTTTTTTCCTCTAAAAAGAGGCTGAAAATCTGGGTGTGTCTTATACACCGAATACAGCATTTTTTTGCCTCCTGAAGCCCCGCCCCCTTCACCAAAATGGCTGTGCAGAACCTTATGGAGCCTTTGCAGAGAGCTCCTGGGGATTGCGGAGGGCAGAAATGAGCAAAAAATGGGCTGTTTTTTGCCCTGCCCAACCCCCAGCAGCACTCTATAAACCCTCCATAAGGCTATGCATGCTTTTTTGTTTTACCAAAAATGGCCCGTTTTCACAAAAAAACAGGCCATTTTTTGCTCGTTTTTGCCCCCCCACCCCCCGAAGCACTCTGCAAGCCCCCCCAAGGCTATTCATGCCTTTTATTTGAAAAAAATGGGCACGTTTTCGCAAAAAAAGGGCCATTTGGGGGAGGTTTGCAGAATGCAAAAACTTTTTTTTTCCTTTCGGAAAGCTGTTTAGTTAGAGTGGTTGATGAGAATTACATTGATCAAGTGCTGCCAGCAGAAACAAAGTTTTAGGTGCTACAGCAATTTCCTTCTCCAGCACATGGGTAAATACACCTGGAAACATCTACCTACCTACCTACTCTCTCTCTCTCCCTACCCATCTATTGTATTTCTTTCTCTACTTCTCTCTCTCTATCCCTCTACCTACCTACCTATCTACACTCTACCTACCTACCTACCTACCTACCTACTGTATTTCTCTATTTCTCTCTCTCTCTCTATCCCTTTATCTACCTACCTACCTAAGTACTCTCTCTCCCTACGTACCTACTGTATTTCTGTCTCTCTATTTCTTTCTCAGTATCCCTCTACCTACCTATCTACCTACCTATCTACACACTCTCTTCCTTTAGAGAGTTTAGAGACCTACCTACCTACTGTATTTCTCTCTCTATCCCTTTATCTACCTATCTACCTACCTAACTACTCTCTCTCTCTCCCTACCTACCTACTGTATTTCTCTCTCTTTCTCTCCCCCTCTATCCTTTTATCTACCTACCTACTTAAAAAAAAAAATTCCTCTTCAAAACCTGGGTGCGTCTTACACTCCGAAAAATACGGTAGTAGTTTTTTATGGATGTTCTCATGCTGTGTTTACTTTGATACTCTGCCCTTTTGCTGGAATTTGAAATAAATAATATAGGCAACCTGAATAACTGTAAGGCTTGCCTCTCTTGTTGTAATAGTATGTGAACATATCAGCATTTTTTTTCTAGAGTTACAATTATGAAAGACAAAGACACACGAAGAAGTAAAGGAGTTGCATTTATTTTGTTCTTGGATAAAGAGTCAGCACAGAACTGTTCTCGGGCACTTAATAATAAACAAGTAAGTTACAAGGGTATATTATTAAGTAACTTTTGAGGCATTCTGAAAGCTAAAATTGTATTTGTTTTTATTTTTAGCTATTTGGAAGAGTAATAAAAGCAAGTATTGCTATTGATAATGGAAGAGCTGCAGAATTCATCAGAAGGAGAAATTACTATGACAAGTCAAAATGCTATGAATGTGGAGTGAGTAAATGTTGATGTTCCAAAGAGACACTTCTTTTTGTCATTTTCTTATGCTAATGTCATTCATTGAAACTGTACACACTTGGGTTATCAGTTGGTACAGTCAGTTCAGATAATTTTTTTAACTATGTACAATGCTACATTTTCTAAAAGTAATTATAAATGAATACAAATCTACTATTTACAAGATAAATTTATGAAGAAGTAAAAAGTAATGTTCTCCAAGTTCACCTTGTTCAATATTATTCCTTTCTCTTAAGGAAATAGGACATTTAAGTTATGCATGTCCGAAAAATATGCTAGGAGAGCGTGAACCTCCCAAAAAGAAAGACAAAAAGAAAAGGAAGAAAGTAATTGAACCAGAAGAAGAAATGTAAGTAAAATATGTACAACGCATATTCCTATTCTCATTTACTGATTTAAGTGCCTGCTCTATACAATTTATATATGGGTTTTTCTGTTTCCTTTGTGCTGTTCAGAGAAGAAGAAGAAAGTGAAGATGAGGGTGAAGATCCTGCTCTTGATAGTCTCAGTCAAGCTATAGCTTTCCAGGTATTAAAATAAATATTTAATGCAGTATTCTCTTCTTTTTTTAAAGCAATTTAAGGCCCTCAGAATTTACAGTTAATGATTGTTCTAATTTTTTCTTCTGATATACCATATTTTTCAGAGTATAAGACGCACCTTTTTTCCTTTAAAAAGAGGCTGAAAATCTGGGTGCATCTTATACACTGAATACAGCATTTTTTGCCTCCTGAAGCTCTGCCCCTTTCACCAAAATAGCTGTGCATAGCCTTATAGAGCAGGGGTCCCCAACCCCCGGTCCGCGGACTGGTGCCGGTCCGCAGCTTCATACGAACCGGGCTGCAGGGCCGGCGAGGAGGAGGGAGCAGCCCCCTGGGCAGAGGATGGCCGAGCGCGCCTCCACCAGCTCCTTCCGACGGCCACCATGGTGCACTGCATTTTCCGGGGCTTCCTGGAGGGGCTGGCATGTCAGCTGGGGAGGTTATCCCGCAACGGGCGGGCGAAGGACCTGAGCTCCGGCTACCTTAAGTGCCGCCAAAGCCATCTGGGTGCCACACGCCCACCTCCCTTCCAGCCCCGTGCGGCGCCTGGACGGCTTCGGCGGCGCACACGGGGCTGGAAGGGAGGTGGGCGTGCGGCGCCCGGATGGCTTCGGCTGCACTTAAGGTAGCCAGAGCTCGGGTCCTCCGCTCGCTCGCTGCGGGATAACCTCCGCAGCCGACATGCCGACCCCTCTGCTGCTTCCCCGGGGTGAGGGAGGGAGAGAATGACAGACACACAGAGAGGCAGACTTAGAGAGACAGAAAGAGAGAGAGAGGGAAACAGACACACACACACACACAGAGTGACAGATGGGTGGAGGGAGGAGAGAGAGACAGATACACAGAGAGAGAGAGAGACAAAAAAACAGAGAAAGAGAAAGAAAGAAAAATAGAAAAAGAAAGATGAATGGAGGGTGGGAGAGAGGGAGTGAAGGAAAGAAGGGGGAGGGAGGAGGAAGGGAGGGGTGAAAGAAGGAAGGAAAGAAAGAAAAAGAAAGAAAGAAAGAGGGATGGAGGGTAGGAGGGAGGGAAGGAAAGAAGGGAGAAAGGGGGAGGGAGGCAATGGAAGGGAAAAAAAGGAAAGGAAAGGAAGAAATCTATTTCCTTCCACCTCAAGCTACCTGTTTGGTTAACCAGGTTAAAGATCTATTTTTCTCCTAGTGGTCATTTCAAAGGAATCACATCCTCTGAGTCATTTCCTGGATTCAAACCAGCATCCCAAAGAGTCATGGGCTTCCTTTATATATACCGAGTGCCCATAAATCAATTTTTACCATCTTCAGAAGACCAAAGACCAGCCAGAAATGGAAGAAAGAAAGAAAGAAAGAAAGAAAGAAAGAAAGAAAGAAAGAAAGAAAGAAAGAAAGAAAGAAAACTTATGACCACAATTGAGCCCACAATTTTGGTTGCTAAGCAAGACTGTTAAGTGAGTTTCACCACATTTTCCAAGTTGGCCACGCCCACCGGGTCACATGACAACTGAGCCACTCCCACAGCCCCCAACAGCGCTCTATAAGCCTCCATAAGGCTATGCAGGCTATTTTTTTGACCAAAAATGGCCCTTTTTTGCAAAAAACGGGCTGTTTTTTAACTCATTTTTGGCCATCCCCCCCCCAGGAGCACTCTGCAAGCCCCCCACCCCACCCCAAGGCTATTCATGCCTTTTATTTGGGAAAAAAGCATGTTTTCACGAAAAACGGGCCATTTTAGGGAGGTGCAAAAGCTTTTCCCCCCCCTTTCGGAAAGCTGTTTACATAGAGTGATTGATGAGAATTACATTGACCAAGTGCTGTGCCAGCAGAAACAAAGTTTTAGGTGCTACAGTGATTTCCTTCTCTAGCACATGGATAAATACACCTGGAAACATCTACCTCTCTCTCTCTCTCTCTCTCTCTCCCTCTCCCTCTCCCTCCCTACTGTATTTCTCTCTCTTTCTCTCCCTCTCTATCCTTCTATCTACCTACCCACTTAAAAAAAAAATTGCCTCTTCAAAACCTGGGTGCGTGTTATACTCTGAAAAATACAGTAATAATTGCTAAGATTCTCATAAGAGGTTTTATTCATTCAGCTGAATGTGTCTCTGCATATACATTATATCATGATTCATAACATACTTGTTTTCTAAGAAAATGGATGCATTTTTATAAATACAGCCTCTCAGGCCACCAATTGGTATACATTGTTATTTGCTTCTATTTACAGGTGAATTAAGCATATTGAGTTTCCCCCTTTGGGAAATGGCACGCTTTAATTAGGGTTTTGGAACATGGTTCCACATAATGTTTTAAGAAGAGGAAGAAGACTCCAGAGTGGCAACCTGTGAAGCTCTGGTGTACTCTATGCCAAAGAGGCAGTGCTGGAAAATAATGGTGGCCCCCAAAATATTCACACTATGGACCCCATTTGGACATTATCACTTAGAGGTGTACTCACTTTTGTTGCCAGCAGTTTAGAAATTAATGGCTCTGTGTTGTGTTATTTTGAAGGGACAGCACATTTACACTGTTATGCAAGCTGTATACTCACTACTTTACATTGTAGCCAAGTGTCATTTCTTCAGTATTGTCACATGAAAAGATATACTTAAGCATTTACAAAATGTGAAGGGTTGTATTCACTTCTGTGATATACTGTATGAACATATATCACAAGGATACATGTACATATATCACAAGGAACTATATTGGTAGTTCATTGTTTAGGTATTATTTTCTGCTTGATTGTTTTAATCTGGTATTAATCCCTGTTTATGAGTACAGTGGTTTGCATGGTTAGGACACTGGCTTAACAAACTGCAAGTTTGTGTTTGAGACCATGGGACAAGGTAATTTCCTGTCCTTTGCTCTAGCCTAGCTCTTGCTGGGGACATGAAAGAAGTCCCCAACTGGGGATCCCCTGGATAACAATGATATCACCAGCTAATCCTTTCAACCTGGAAGTGCCTTGATGCCTCCAACACCAGTGCAATGAAAATCTCTGGTTATCTGGGTATTGGCTGCAGGAAAGGATGCATTGTAATATTTCTGTTTACACAGACTTTTTATTGTCTCTTTTTTATTAGTGTTTTTTCAATTTTTTTTACACAATTATCATCTTTACAACATTTCCACATCCGTATACCACTATTATATCATTTTTATCTGTACATGTATGCATATACTTCTTTTATACATTTTCATCTACTAATATATTAATTCATCTACAATCCATCTTATATGTATACATATATATATCTGTACTTATATTTCTTCTATACATATTAGTATACCAATGTGCTAATTTCTATACAATACATTTTATATCTATATCGGTGGACATATATTCCTCTTATACCTATTGTTCTGTTAGTGTACTATTTTATATGCAATATATCTTACATTTTTCCCTCATCTTATTTATATATGTAGTTTTAATTATTTTCTTAATCTTTCTTCCCCTAATGCTTCCTTATTCTTTACATCTTTCCTCTAGCCATTTATACCATAAATTACATACTAAGTAGTAATCAGATTCTCCTTTTTCTTTTATTTCTTTTGTGAGTCTGTCCATCTCAGCACACTCTTAATACTTTTTATCACATTTTCCTCTGATGGTATATTTTTTGTTCTTCCAATTTTATGTGCATATGATTCTTGCTGCGGTTATGATATGTAATCTATATAAATAAAAATGTAAAATAGTTTGTGCAAAGCCACTAATCTCAGACAGTACTGCACCAATCAGCACCAAATTTTCACACAATGTTCCCAAGGACTTCCGATGCAATCATACATACATTTTGTGTGGCTGGCACACGTGTGTTATGTGCAAGCAGCACAAACATAAAAGGTATGCACTTCTCAGGCTTTCACCTCCCTGTAGCTCCTCCCATCCGACTGCTTCTTATGATGCGTCACACACACGCCCCTCACATTTCCAACAGTCGTTTCCTTAGCAACCGAATAAGCTTCCAACGTTCCCACACTGCATGGATGTCTAATAGGCCCAAAACTAGGAATGGAGGGGGGGGAGGTGACACACTCCCAGATGGCCCATTTTTAGTCCCAGAAGGCTGTATGGATACCTACTAGGCCCAAAACTAGGCATAGGGGGTGACGCACTCCCAGGTGGCCCATTTTTGGTCCCAGGAGGCTGTATGGATGAGTTTTACATCCATCTTGTATCTCGTCTGAATCTGCATATATGGCCACCAGTCAGTCTATTCCCTGATTTTTTTAGTTCTTGTTTCGTTTATAATTTCTCCTGATTGTCCAATACATCTTCATATCTTACTGTTTTGTTTATATCTAATACATTTGGGTAGATTAATGCTTCCATAGTCCATAATCAAATTGGTATTTTGTTGTAATGATTTTTTTTAAAAAAAATTTGGCCGTGTTTATAAGAGAGCATTTCTAATTTGGTGTCTTTGAAAGTAACTGTGTATTTTGTTTTTCCCATCCCAAATGAAAGCATGCCAGCCTAATTGTAGGTTGTGTCCTCCTATTGCTAAAATTCTTTTATTCTTTAGGTTTATCCAATCTTTTATCCAAGTGAGATAATAATATTATTGGGAGCCTGGTAATAAAGCTCCCAATCTGGGAGTCCAAAGCCTCCTTTCTCTCTACTGTCCTATAATAATTTTAATTTGATACATGGTTTCTCCTGTAGCTAAATGAATTGGGTTGTTAATTTATTTAGGTCTGTAAAAAGAAATCCCTAGATTTATTGGTAGTACTTGGAATAAAAATAGAAGTTTCAGCAATACATTCATTTTGACTGCAGCTATTCTTCCTAAAAGTGAAAGTTGCAATTTTTTCCAATTTTCCACATCTTTTTTAATTTGTTATAGTCTTATTATAGTTATCTTCTTTAATCGTTGAACATTTTCCTGTTAGCCAAATTTTCAACTATTTCAACATTTTTGTTATCTGCATATATATCCATTATTTCCTCCAATTCTGTTTCTTGTGTTTTAGTAAGATTTTTTGTTATTATCTTTGTTTTGCTCTTGTTAACTTTAAGTCCTGCTACTTTGCCAAATTCTTCTATTTTTTATATTAATTTAGACCCTGTTTCTAATGGCACTTCTAGGATAAATACTAGATTCTCCGCAAACACTTGGACTTTATATTCTTCTTTTTAAACTTTTAGTCATTTTATTTCTTGTTCCTGTCTAATTTCCAATAATAGTACCTCTAAAGTTAAAATGAATAATAGGGGCGATAAAGGGCATGCTTATCTTACACATTTCAAAATATTAAATTTTTCTGTGACATCTCCATTTATTAGTACTTTTGCCGTTTGAATGTTGCCGTTTGGACGCCTTTTGGCCGTTCAAAAAGATCAGTGCAACTTGTTTTCCGGGATGTGCTAGTGTGTTTGTAATTATTTCCATATTATTTTTCATTTGTCTTTTAGATAGAAATCCATTTTGGTCTGCGTGAATAATTTCATTTAGTATTTTTTTTAGTCGTTCCAAAATTATGGATGTGAATATTTTGTAGTCTGCTTCCAATAATGAAATGGGTCTGTAATTTTTTATCTGTTGATGATCCGAAACTTATTTTGGTATAAGTGTGATATATGCCACACAGTCCATGTTTTTGTTAGTTTAGCCTCTGCAAGTGCTTCATTGTACAGATCCAGAATTACTGTTTCTATTGGTTCCTGTATGTTCTTATAAAGTTCAACTTGTATTCCATCTGGGCTCGGTGTCTTGTTATTTTTTTGTCTCTTCACTGCCTCATTGTTATTTTCCCATTTAACGTTTCTCTTTTCAACTCCCCAATTTTTATTAAATTCATCTTGTCTATATATTGTTCAATGTTACCTCCTATGTTTTCGTGACTGAATACATTTTTAAGGAAACTTTGTATTATATATTTTTTCTTCCCTATGGTGTTTTATATTTCCATTTTCATCTTGTAATTGATGTATTATTCTTTTCTCTTTTTCTTTTTTTAGTTTGTAGGCTAACCATCTCCCTGGCTTGTTTGCCTTTTCAAAAAAAATAGTTTAGCTATTTTAATTTTTTGAGTCATTTCTTCTTGTGCATTCAAATTAAGTTTATGTTTTATCATGTCACTTTTATTGGGTTGTGATCTGCGTAGGTGTTAATCATTATATCAATCTCTTCTGTATCTTTTCTCAGTCCCAGTGTCATCCAAACCATATCTGCCCTTGACCATGATTTATGTGGGTTGGAGTAAAAAATGTATTGTTTGTTCTCTGTATTATTTCTCTCCATGCATCTTGTAAACTCAGTTCCTGCACCATCTCAAAAAAATGTAGTTGGTAATATTCTTTTTTTCTTCTTGTTTCTTTTATTGAGTTTATAATCTTTTTTAGTACCTACTATTGCATTGAAGTCACTATTAAGCATATATTTTCATATTCTATTTCTGTTATTTTTTATGAACTTTTCGGTAGGATTGTATTTGTTTTTTGTTTTTTGCATTTATTGCCATGAGAAGTATTATTTTTGTTTTGTTTCTATCTCAATCATTAGAATTCTTGCTTCCTTGTCTGCATAAATTTGTTTGGGTTTTAATCATTCTTTGATATATATTGCAATTCCTCTTTTCTTTTATTGTATTAGTGCTATATAAAGTTTTCCTATTTTTGAATTTTCTAGTAGTTTACTGTACTGTTTTTTGAAGTGTACTTTTTGAAGGCACACAATATCCATATTCAATCTTTGTAGTTTTACCAAGGTTTGTTTTCTTTTCTCTTTTGAATAGTGTATAAATGTGTCCATTGATGGCTGATATGTCAAGTGTCAAACTTCCAGGAATTCCCAAGCTTTTGGCAATTTAGCTTGGTCTAATATGCTTACAATTGCCCAGCTGAGTCTATCCGTGTGTTGTGAAATTAAGGAGTTTTGATTGTGTCTTCTGACTGCTAGTTGGTGCTTGTGGATATGCTCTCCTAATGTTTTGCCTTTCCTGTCTGTCCTACAAAGTGACTGTTACAGTCCTTACAGTTATATGTTGTAGGTAAGTCCTGTTCTTTGTTCTTGGGCTACTGGGTCATTTAGTTTACTTACGATGTTTTGGAGAGCTTCAGTTTTGTAGGTTATGGTGATGCTGTATGTTTATAATAATCTCTTGGTTGTTTCTGAGATATTTTGATGTGTGATAATATTATCCTTTGTGCTGTTGGTAGTTCTGTAGTGGGTTGAGCAGGTCAGGCATTTTTCATTTAAAGATAGTTGAATGTGTATCCATTTTGTTGGAAGATGAATAGGCAGTCTTTTGGCTTTTTTAGTGTTGTGGGTTGCTGGAGTGCATTTGTGTTCATTTGAATAATGTTTTTACACAGTTCCTGTTGTGAGGTTTGGTTCCCTCCTACTTGACCACTCCCTCCTACTTGCCTGTGGCTGCAACACCTTCCCAGGGCACACACACTTTTCTCCCGGACAGAGAAATGACGGCAATTGGAAGCTTTGTCTGCTTGCAAATGAAGCACTTTGAAACAGAGTGATTAGGTAATTGTGCCATTTCAAAACACCCTATTTGCAAGCAGACAAAGCTTCCAGTCTCCCTCATGGCAAAAAGTGTGTGGCGGATCCAGAGGCATGAGGGGAGGGGTGGCAGGTGATCCCAACATGCCAGCCATTCTGTCCCACCATCTCTCAGCTTGGCTTCATCGGAGCAGGTACCCCCACATGGCATCAAAATTGCCTGCTTCTCCCCTCTGCCACCGCACAAGCCTCCTGTGAGCTAGGCAGCCACACAGCACATCCAGATCGCCTGCTTCCCCCCCATTTCCTCTGTGCTGGGGTGTATCTGTACTGCAGCATGAGGCTGGCGGGCTGTGGCTGTCAAGCCTGAATTTGATCAGGTTGTGGAATTGTTTGACATCTGGGTTGTGCTAACATGACTTCAGTTTGACACAGTGGGAATAGGCAAGGGGGGACAGCTGAGGATGGAACCTTCAGCCAAAACAACATGGTTGGGTTGATGAGTCAGCCACATTCCAACAGCTGTTTAGCTAAAGGAGGTGGAGTGACATTACCAAGCAACCAGCTGTCATCCCGATTGGACAATGTGGCATATTGCTTTGGAAAAATAAGAAACTATTATTTATATTGGGGTGAAAAGCCCAGGAACTTTAGTACTGGCTTTTCACCAGTTTGTGCCAAGAGGATATGCCTAAATAAATTTGTTCTTTGCCAGTGTGCTCACAGAAAAAAAGTGACAACAAAAATCTAATCCCATCCCATTGTGATGTGACTTATGTACAGCCATTGTGGTTTGGTTCATGTTACCTGTGAACATTGTCACACAGGTGACAATCAGTTAAAACACAATATTCTATTATGGAAAATTGCATGATGACTTGAGGAAACAAGGCATTGTTGTTTTGTCTTTCCTTTAATAATTAATTTGTAATTTAATAGCTCAAAATAATTGAAATTATAGAGGTGAAGCAAACAACTGTGCCTATTTTGGCAAGTGTATGTTAAAGAATTTAATATAATTTTATTTCACATTTTTGTGTTTTATGCAATTACCTTGCAGCAAGCCAAAATTGAAGAAGAACAGCAAAGTTCAACTCAAAATGCTGGTGAGCCCTCCACATCTGATTCAAGACGACCACGCATCAAAAAAAGTGCATATTTTAGTGATGAGGAAGAACTTAGTGACTGATATAAATACTATGTAAATATACTTTATGAAATAAGATTACTGTTGTAACCATGATCTCACTCTTGTAATTAAAATATAACCTTTTTTGAATTTTTTTCTATTTTTTTCCTTTTAAAACAAACATTTCATCATTCATTAATCAGTGTGTCATCTGAGTACAAAGTTTTTTGTGTCATAATAGTTGTAGCTTACCACCAAATTCTTTATTTTTATTTTAACATTACAGATTAACATATCTCCTGTTACAACATTTCTCTTCCTAAATTATTTACTTTTATACTTTTTATCCATATTCATTTTCTAACCAATGATAAAATAACCCTCATATTTTATAATAATCAGATTCTTCCTTTCCTTTAATTTGCTAGTGTTAATCTACTCATTTCTGCACAATCTAATATTTTCTTAATTATATTTTCATCTTTAGGGATTTCTTCAACTTTCCAATTTTGTGCAAATACAATTCTAACCGCAGTTATTACATGAATAACCAAATATACATTTTCTTTACTATATTTCTCTGTTAAAATACCCAACAAGAATAGTTCAGGTTTTAAGTGATGTTGCTGCATCATCTTCTCCAATTACATTTGAATTCCTGCCCAGTATTTTTTCACTTTATACATGTCCACCACATTGTGATAATAGGATCCCAGCGTTTGGTGGCACTTCCAACATTTGGTTGATTTGACTTTAAACATTTTTGCCAGTCTTTCAGGTGACATGCCATCTATAAAACATTTTGTACAAATTCTCTTTGTATGCAGTTGCCATTGTTAGTTTATAATTTCATTCACATAGTTGCTGCTATTTATCTAACTCTATCGAATATCCAAAAATTTTGCCCATGCTATCATTGTTTCTTTTACCTGTTCTTCTTCTAGTTTAACATGCAGAAAATAGCTATACAATTTTTAATCATTCACTCTTCTGTTCCTGTAAGTCTCTCATCCAATTCTGTCATCTCTATGTAGAAACCATATAATTTAGCATCTTTTTCATGTCTACATTGTATCTGCAATTGTGTATGCCAATGTCAATCCCTTGTTCTTCTAATTCTTGTTTCTTTTTTAAGTTTCCCCTTTTCTGTCAAAATATATTTACATCTAACAATGTTTCCCATATTAATAATATTTGTATGTATTAACACTTCCATTGTTGAAAGACAAGCTGGTATCTTCAAATATTTCAAAAAATACAGTAAATCAATTGACATCCACATCATGTCTATCTGGACCACAACAAGAGTCTGTTTGAATAAAATGTGTACTGTTTTCTATCCTGGTATCTTTCTCGCCAAGCATCTTGAATACATAGTTCTTCCACCATTGTAAAAAAAAGTTTTGGGAGTATTTTTCTAAGCTTCTTATTTGTCTTTGTAGTTTTATAGTCCAATTCTTGATCTACAATTGCATTAAAATCATCTATGATACACCTATGATACCACCTTTTCATACACAAATTCTATTATTTTTCTGTGTAATTTACCATAAAAATCATCTTGATTGTCATTTGGAGCACATATCGCCACTAAGTATTTTTTTGTATTTCAACATTATCTCGACCATTAAAATCCTCCCTTATCTTCAAAAATTTGGATTTTATTTTCTCTTTAATGTATAGTGCAACAACTCTCTTACTTTGATGTGTAAGCCCAGTTTCCCCATCTTTGAATGTTCCCCCCAAAATTGTGTTGCTTTCTGATATGAACTACTTGTAAACAAATTATGTCAAATTTTAATTTCACCAATTTATTAAAAGTTATTTTCCTCTTAATTTCCTAATTCAATCCATTTATATTTATTGATATTGGTTTTATTTCTATTTATTTCACACTGGGGGGGGGGGGGAGCGGAGCTGCAGCCGGTGCAGCTAGAGTGTGTTTGCAGTAGTGCCTCCCAGTTTTGTTTTGTTTTGTCGATTTTTAGCACTCCAATTAGATTCTTTTTTATTTAATTAACATTTTTCTGTGGAGGTAATAGCGTAGAACATGACACAACCAAAAACTTTTGTTTGCTGCTAAGAACTAAAAAGGCATGGGGAAAAGAAAGAAATGCCATGGCACCAGCCCAGGATCTTTTCCTCCAGTGAAAACAGCAAAACAGCCAAGAATTGTGGAGCTTCTTGTTGGCAAGAGACCTGTAAGTAAAACTAACCTCCCCCCCATTCCCAACAATCTGGAGAGATTAGAATGAGATCTGCAAAAAGATGTGGCAAAACAGCATTTACTAGACTTTTCTGATCTGGTGAGGGGAACAAACTGAAAGCCAGCACTTCTCACAAAGAACTAGCCCAATAACTTCCTATTTGGAGGCTGAGCTAAAAGCTAAAAAGGCGACCAATAAACAGATAATTCAGAGTACAGAGAATTTACCCTGAGAAAATTCAACTGAGTTTATGGCAAAACAATGCCTTCTCACAGCACAAAGGGTGGTCTCAATATTCGAACAATTAATTGCCATCGAACACGATGTAGAGACATTGAAAAAAGACTTAGCTGTTTTTCTTCAAGTTCAATATTGGGCCCCAGATACCTCCACTAAAGTTCTTGCAGAAGAACTGGATAACTCCCATACGCAGAAGAGCAAAGTGCCAGAGAAACAGTAAAAGAGTCAGAAAAAAGGTGGCAGAAAAAAAACAGCCCCTCCCCAGACAAGGCAACGAGAGAGAAAGGTATCAATAAAGTCAGGAAAGCATCTGTCCCCCAATCACAAAGATCACACCGCTCACTACAAACCCAACAGATTGCTTTTAGAATGAGCAGACTTAATTGTGGACGTTGGAATTCCAGAAGTGCAATATTAAATTCCCTAAGCCAGCTTCTTCACTGTCACAGGGATATGATGGATCTCCGTGCTCTGGAGTGGTTACCTGAAGTCCCAAATTGGAAGCGGATACTCCTGTCTTTCAAACAGCCCACCATACCACAGATGCTATTCAAGATGAAGGCATATCTAGCCTCCTTTCAAATCTTTCCCATTAGAGTCTTTGGTGAGGAAAGGGTTACTCCGTTAATTGCTAACATGCGAGATCCAAAGGTGGCTGCCTCCTCCTTATTTTCAACCTTGGGAAAGGGAGAGAAAGGCAGTGGGAGTCAACCAGCCTTGCCCAGGGAAGAGATACTTAACAGCACAGAAGCTGGTCTCATTAATGCTTTTGGTGCTCTCCCAAGGAAAGAACGAGACAATATATTATACAAATTAGAAAATTTAAAGAAATCCTTATTGGTCACAATGGACACAGCAGAGCCACTCATAGATCTGGTTTCCCCAATAATTGAGCCTCTCACTTCTCCTCCAGAGGACAAGAGATTGCATGAATACAAGATCATGGAAAATAGAAATCAAGACCCAAAGGGGTTATCAGAGAGCCCAGTAGAGATGGAGATGCACTCATCCCTGTGTGAATATCCCATGGCACCTTCAGCACCAATCCAAGAGACTGAGAGTCAACCCACGTTGGAGCCTCCATCTCAAAGAATGAAATGCGATGTAATAGTGCCTTGTCCTACACCCAGAGAAGAGGCATCGGAATGGCAAGCTCTGTTAGCTGGTGCTAATACCTCTTACTCTGAACAAGTCCCTCAAGAGTCTACACATGACTTAGATCAGTGGTTCCCAAAGTGGGCGGTAACGCCCCCCAGGGGGCGGTGGCCTGCGTTAGGGGGGCGCTAGGAGGCCAAACGGCTGCAGGGGGGCACTAGGAGGCAACGGGGGCGCTGAGGGTGAGGAAGAAACTTGCCGATCGGAAGATGGGCTGTTAAAGCTTATCGGCGTGGGCAGAAGGACGACATCGTTAAAACAAACCTGGAAATAGCGGGTTTCCCTTTAAGCAACGTCACCACCCTCCCCTCCAATCACCGCCTTCCTCCCAGGAGAGGCGTGTGCGTGCGCTGCTTCAATCTCCTGTCCCCGACCAGCTCCAGCGTCCCCTCCTCCCTCCACAAAAGCCCCTGCCAGGCCAGCAAAGATCCCATCCAGACCAGGCGGCGCTGGTCCCCTGCGCCCCCACAGCTCCCTTGCTTTGAGCTGCGCTTTGGAGCGGGCAGCGATCCCTCGAAAGCCCCCAGGTTGGTCCTCCTCCTCACCCGGATCCAGCGCGGCGCTCGCCGCCCGGCCTTTGTCCCTACTGGCCCCAAGGAAGCTGCTGCTCCAGTCCCAAAGTGAACCAGAGGGAGCTGGAAGAGAGCTCGGAGGTCCTCTAGTCTGCCAGCAGGGACAAAGGGCAGGTGGGGAGCGCCGCTGTGAGGGCACGGAGGGCACGGGGTCCCAGCGCCACCTGGTCCAGATGGGATCTTTGCTGGCCTGGCAGGGGCTTTTGCAGAGGGAGGAGGGGACCCCAGAGCCGGTCGGGGATGGAGATTGAAGCAGCGCGCATGCGCGCACGCCTCTCCTGTGAGGAAGGAAGCCTCTGCTCCAGCCCCAAAGTGAGGGAGCTGGAAGAGAGTTCGGAGGTCCTCTAGTCCAGCCCCTGCTCAAGCAGGACTAGAGCCTCTGCTAGTCCAGATCAGGGGCTGCCTCCTTCCTTCTGAAAAGTCTCCGGGGATGGAGCTCCAGTGCGGCCGCTTTTGGCCCCTCCATGCATCTGGGGAAGCGGTGCGGAAGATCCGGCGCATGTCTTGCAACTTCCCCACGTGAGAGGCAAGGGGTGCGGGGCGGCTTTGGGGGGAGAGCCTGGCTGGAGTGCGGTGGTGGGCGGGGCGGGCAGAACCAGGCAGGTGCGGCAGCCGAGCCACCCTGAAGCAGCGCCAGCCAGCATGTCCCTTAAGAAGAGCCCCAAGGGCAAGGGCTGCAGTGCTGCACCCACCCCACCCTTGCCCACTGCCAACAACACACCCCTGCCTCCTCCTCCTCCTCAGCAGGCAGCCCGGGGCGCGGGCACAGCGGCAACCACGAGCGCCACTTGGCCAGGACAGGGGGCCCAGCGCCCACCCAACCCAACTACCGCTTGGCGGGCGGGCGGAGGGCTGACGCTAACTCCCCTTCTGTTTCTTCTTCTGGGGGGGGGCATTGCCTTGCTTTGACAGACGCCTCGTTTCCAATGAGGTGGGGGGGAGAAATCCATGTTTTTCCTCCATCTCCATGGATCTCCCCCAATTGGAAATGAGGTGGCTGTGAAAGGAAGGGAGCGCCCCCCGCGTGTCTTCAAACAGCCGGAGGAGGAATAGGAGGGGAGTTCCATATGGGGCTTTT
Source organism: Rhabdophis nuchalis (assembly GCA_039707465.1). NCBI lineage: Eukaryota > Metazoa > Chordata > Lepidosauria > Squamata > Natricidae > Rhabdophis > Rhabdophis nuchalis. Next base: position 70,814,668 of record CM077648.1, read on the forward strand.
CAAACAACCAAACTCCCCCCCCCGTTCCTCCTCCTGCTGTTTCAAGAAGACACGCGGGGGGGGGGGGGGTGCTCCCTTCCCTTTCACAGCCACCTCATTTCCAATGGGGGATCCATGGAGATGGAGGAAAAACATGGATTCCCCCCCCCCCCCATTGGAAACGGGGCGATTCCAGCAGCTGCGTTTTGCCTTGAAACTTGCTTTCCTAGCAATCCAAAGGGGACATTCTTCCAGCGGCATCTCAGGTGCTCCCACCCTTAGCTGGGAGGGAGTAAGGATGGCTGGGCACAGTTTGGCTCTTCACGGTTCCCATCAGATCATTGGGGGCCTCGCACACCTGTTTTGCAAGAGAGAAAGTTGCTGGGAGAATGTCCCCTTCGGGTTGCTGGGGCAGCAAGTTTCAAAGCAAAACGCAGCTGCTGGAATCGGTGCGCCTGCAACTTAATGCGAGAAGCCTGCATTACCAGTTGCAGCAGCAGCAGAAACAGCAGATGCCACCCCACCCCCAATGTCCAGCATCCTCCTTGGAAGGCTCGCAGCCGTCTTGGGAGGCGACTGCCGGCAGAGCCTCCGGGTGGAAGGTGAATGAAGGGTGCAGTGGTGGGAGAGGCTGGCCATCCCTGAAGCCAGCTCTCGAAGAAGGAGGCAGAAATGAGGCCTAGGGCTTACTTCCCTGCCTCCTGCCTCTGAGAGCTGCGGGCAGCAGGGAAAATGAGTCTTCTTTGCTAGCCTCCCAGCTGGCAAAACAGAAATTTTCACCAACTGGAAAGTATGTGTGAGAGAGGGGGGGGGGAGAGAGAGAGAGAGGAAGGGAGGGAGGGAGGGAGGGAGGGAGGGAGGGAGGAAGGAAGGAAGGAAGGAAGGAAGGGAGAATGACACAAGAAAGGAAAAAAGGAAGGAAAGGAAAGGAAGGAAGGAAGAGGAAGAAAAAGGAAGAAAAAAAGGAAGGAAGGAAGGAAGAGGGGGAGAGTGACACAAGGAAGGAAGGAAAGAAAGAAAGGGGGAGAGTGACACAAGGAAGAAGGAAGGGGAAGAGAAAGGAAGAAAAAAAGAAAAAGTCAGGGAGAGTGACACAGGGAAGGAAAGAAAGAAAAAAAGAAAGAGGGGGAGAGTGAAAAGAAAGAAGGAAGGAAGGAAGGAAAGAATGAAAAAGAAAGAATTTATTATCACAATTGAGCCCAAAATTTTAGTTGCTAAGCAAGAGCGTTGTTAAATGAGTTTCACTACATTTTACAAGGTGGCCACTCCCACACGGTCACATGACTGCCAAGCCACGCCCACAAAATAGGCCACACCTACAGAATAGGTTCTAAAAAATTTTGAAACCCACCACTGGTGGGGGGCACTGAGGATCAGTTTGTAGCAACAAGGGGGCGGTGGACTGAAAAAGTTTGGGAACCACTGACTTAGATGGTACCTTCCTACTTTTAAAGAAGGCCAACTCGATGTGCGATGACACCTCTACTCATGGTAACAACCAGACAACTTCCCTCTGTATAAATCAAGTATCCTGATGAGGAAAAGATCTGCAAAAGATGATCCATTTTCCCTCATAACCTGGAATATAGACCAAAGACCAATTATTTTTTGACTATATATCACAATTTGACATCCTCTTCCTGCAGGAAACCTGGGCCTCCACAGAGATTCAATTAGATGGTTATTGAGTTAATTCAATCCCGGCTGACCCAAGCAAGGTGGGGGGGGAGAGCTAAAGGGGGTATTGCGACATTAATTAATACATCCTTGCAATTTAAATGTGTACCGCTGCCACCTTTCCAGTCATGGGTTGTAACTACATTACTCTTATTTAAACAGGTGGAGATTTTACTTTTTAATATCTACATCCCTCCACTTAATAAGAATAATGTGATTAACAAGATTTGGGACAGCATAGAAGACTTTATTCTTGACTGTTCAGCCAAACACCCTAAAGCTGCAATAATCATAGGGGACGACGGGACTTAAATGCTAGAATGGGACCAAATGATCAAGCATTATTTAAGCAATTCAAGATCCACTATGAGCTAAATGTAACAGGAGAATCTTCTCATTCCAGACAATTTAAAGACCCTAAAGCTAATCGGGCAGGTTTGTGTGTAAGACAAATGACTGTACATTTAGATCTTTGTATCCTTAATGGATCCCCATGGGGTGACTATCCAGCAGAATACACTTATCGGGGAGCAGGAAGAAAATCCACAGTTGATTACTGGATAGTACCATATGAACTCCTGAATTTCTTACTGAAGATGGAGATAGACTCACGATTGGAAAGTGATCATAATACAGCACTCCTTACCCTCACATTGCACCAGAAATCTCTAAGGGCAGGCACAGCCTACTTTCCCAGTTTAGAGAGTCAAAATACCCAGGTAAAAATTATATTGGAACGAGAAAAGCACTAAGGAAGTGACCAAATGGATGATAGCCCCTGAAACCATAGAGCTACACACATCTCTATTAAGGAATAAGTGTGGAGGATCTTACTTAGAGAGGTTTGAAACCTTACTTTTAAATTTGAATTCAGTTCTCAGTAACAGATCACCAGCTCACTCCAAAAGGCCGGTTTCAAAGAATAAAAAATGGTTTGATAGAGATTGTGTGCAACTAAAAAGGATATATAATATGGAGTACAAGAAAAGTAAAAATGCCCCTTTTGAGGATCACACTCACTACTTAAAGCAGCTGAAAGCACAATATAAGAACCTTCTAAAAGAAAAGAAAAGTGCAGCTCTGAAGGAGTCTTGGCACAGACTAATTACGGCAGTCAGGACAAAAAATACACCACTTTATTGGTACATCACTAGGGGATTGGGGAAACCTCCCCTACCCCCAACAAATCAGGTTCCGATCCATACCTGGGAAGAACATTTTAGGGAGTTTTACACAGATCCTAACAATGTAACCAAGGAGAGCCAAACTAGTTTGGACAAAACTCCTTACTGCCCCCCTGTTACCCCTGAAGAAATATTCCGGTTGATCTGACCCCTAAAGGCTAATAAGGCACCGGGGGCTGATAATGTCCTGCTAGAAATAATCAAAAAGAATGCCAGTTGGTGGGCTCCACTTTTAGCTTCACTGTTTACATTTATAGATAAAACAGGCCATATGCCAAGAGACTGGGGAGTAGCAATTATCATACCAATACATAAAAAAGGTAATAGAAATGACCCAGGCAATTATAGACCCATTAGTCTTCTGAGTGTTATTAGTAAATTGTATGCCAAACACCTAAACAATAAACTTCAGGACTGGCTAATTTCAGGGGTGAACAGGCCGGATTTAGAGAAGGAAGATCTACGGTGGATCATATCTTGGTACTCCACCACTTAGTAAAAAATACATATATTAAAAAAAATCCTCCCTTTTTGTGGCCTTCCTTGATTTTAAGCAGGCCTTTGATTCAATATCCAGGATTACTCTCTGGGATAAATTAAAATGCACCACTATCGATAAACACCTCCTCTTCCTCATACAAAAATTGTATGCCAATTCCACCTTGAGAGTGAGATGCAATCCCCAAGGGAGTTTAACCGGCCCAGTAAGGGTACAAAAAGGGGTACGGCAGGGTTGCATCCTGTCCCCCTCCCTCTTTAACTTCTATATTAATCCCATGATTGATCTCTTACAGAACCCTGATTTCCATCCTCCTAACCTAGCACAACGTAAAGTTCCAATTCTCTTATATGCTGATGATGCCGCTATTACCTTTAACAATTTCTGGACCATTGTATTTACTTACATACTTAATGCTTTTGCACCCAGGTAAACCAGCAAGTGACCTGAACAAACTGAGAACATGTATGCTATTTTCCACTTGTAACGCTAACATTTTTAAAATTATATCTTAAAGTTAGTACTTTTTAACATATGGTTAAATGTAATGTGTATTGCTGGTCTTTGACCGTAATAAAGATTTATACTTATACACACTGTTATTTCAATTTTTTGTTATATGTTTTACATTTATATCATTTATATAGCATTCCATCTGATTGACTGCAGATAACATACACGAGCAAGTAAAACTAAAATATATTTGAAAAATTAAAATAGTATGAAAAAAAATCCACATTGAATGTCCTGCAGCTATGATTTGAAGATTCTGCTGAAATGGGAGTTATGTTAGGCCATCCTCAACACAAGTAGGATAGGAGCCAATTGTTCCTTTGGTGGTAATGTATTCCACAATTTGGAATCTAGAGAGGTTTGCTCAGGTAAGTAGTGGATTTTATTGTTTCTGTGTAGGAAAAACTGTTTGAGTCAAGGTGATGTTGCTCAGAAATATATATATATATATCCTGCCTTGAATGTGAATGAATTGTTCTTCACCAAAAGAAAGAGGCCAGTTGTATCAAGTTTTATTTTCAAACTGTTGAAAATCATAATACTTCCTTGTTAACTTTGTTGTATTATATGTTCTTTACATCCAAAATCATGAAATGTAATGAATGCTGTGTTCTTAAGTACAATATATCATATTTGGCCAAAAAAATAATTATGACTTTGAGCACTATCTTAATAAATGAATATTATGGTTTTACATTAAAAATGTCATCTTGCTGATTCTGCTGTGTTTAGACCATAACATATTATCAGAATATACATTATTTTTTCATTGTGATCTTATCTTGCCAGATTTGAGTAATTAAACATTAGGATAGAAAACTTCTTATATTCAATTTGTTCCTTGGTGACTTAACTGCAGAATTTGAAAACAGGACAAATGAAAAAAAAAACTTTCCAAAGATCTGCTTGGTTGAACTACAGTTGATTTAGCAATAGACTTTGTAGGTTTTTGACATCCCTTATTATGGTGCTCAGATTATCATTTTTTTTTTTATATTGAAAAAGTTTTATTGGTTTTACATTTTTCTATAGGGTAGGGTAAGGGATACAAAGAAATTTTGAGAGCATTCACGTCAGAGTCGTCGGCCCTTCCGAGACCTCAAAATACACAATAAAAAGATAACAAAAAAAGCATTTTTCATAACACTACAAGGTAAAAGCAAGTACATATACCTAAATTCTCAATTCCATGCTGTCAGACATTTACAAAAAATCCAGATATTATGCAAAATTGTTCAGAAAAATCAAGGCAAAGTTATTTTTTCGATCTAAGTCTCTTGGCTATTGTATCTTCTTTTTCTCCTCCCTGGCCCCGAGCGGGCGGGGCCCTGGCCCCCTCCGTCCCCCCTGGATCTTCCCCCAGGGCAGAGGAATATTTTTTAAGAAAGGCTTCCGCCTCAGCAACTGTTTTAATCCTCACTCTTCCTCCTTCCCAGAACACCAGCATCCCTTCGGGTGTCACCCACTTGAACCAAATCCCATGATCAAACAATGTTTTAGACAAGAAGGAAAATTTCCTCCTTGCTTCTCGAATCTTTCTAGGAATCTGCTTCAAGATAGTGACCGTTTTTTGTTGGTAAATTAAAGGGTTCTCTCTCTGCGCCCTCAGGATTTCCTCTCTGGTTGACCTTCTAACAAATTTCACATGTATCTCTCTAGGCACTTCATTTATCCTGGCATATGCTGAGTTAATTCTATAGGCTAGGTCAATGTCCCCCCTGATCTCATCTTTAGGTTTTAGTAAATAGTCTGCTAAAATTGTGCTCATAAGATCAGGGAGGCATTCACCAGATTCCTCAAGAACGTTCTGAAATCTCAAAAAATATGTCATTCTTTCCATATCAATCCTAGACACATGCTCATCTATTTCCCCAACCTCTTTAGTAACATTTTTAATCTCTCCCTTAACCCCCACAGATTATCATTTTTTAAATTTCATTTTGGTGGGTTTATTTGTAGGAGGTGATTGTATATGATATTTGTAATTGTTAGCTTCTGAAAGCCTTCAGGAATGAACAGCATAAATAAAACAAACAAACAAACAAAACAGGAATCTGAAGAAAAACAGTGATCTGTAATACTTACCAGTTATTGTGAGTGCTTTCATCTTTGGTCTTGGCAAATCAACAGATATGTAGGCATGGCTTTATAGAGCTTTATGGTTAGTGCCACATATAAAATGTAAAACTTGGAGTTATTGTGTTGAGGAATGGCTTCGGTAGCATATGAAGCTTTGGTGAGGGGAAAAATTAAACAGTATGGGTATATTTAATACACATACATAGAAGATCTTCCATATTTATTTTCTCTGGTTATTATCAAACATAAGATATTTTAGTACTTCATAAATGTTGGCAATGGGGAAAACTCATTATATTGAAGCTGCTCTGGTGTCATACATAATGTTTAACAACAGGGAAATTGTGAGCATCCTAGATCAAGCCAAGTCCAAAAACATTAGATAATTCCTGGAAGCCTGCCATTCAGAGATATTGGCCATCAACAGGCACCTAGAGATAAAAAACATCTACACACCATTCAAAAGAGACATTCAGACTTCCTGTTCCGGCTTCTGGCGGCGACGGATGAACCTTGGGGTTCGTCCGCCGTTTTGCTCTTTTTCCTGCCCCTAACGGGGCGGGGTGCCCCCCTTTTTCTTTTTTGGGGGGACCTTCCGTAGGGCTGGCTTGCCTGGACTGGTTCTGCTGGCGGCAGCTGGAGAAACGGTTCTTGTCTTCGGTCCAGGTGGAAGAAGACATGCTGCGGGGGGCTTGGTTCCCTTCGCCAACGGAGGACGGCAGTAAATAATGGATTCGGAGAGAACGGAGCGCTCAGGTCGGATGGCTTTGCCGGGGCTTGAGATGCAGGGCGGAGAGTAAGTGACTTTAAAACTTTTTCTTGCTGGCGGCTTGGACTGGAAGAGACGTGGAGAGGGGTGTTTGTTAACCCCCCCCCTCGGATTTATAACAGCGGCGTTTAGAAATGGCTCCTCGTTGCGAGGAAGCGGATATTTCTCATCCGGACTTTTGCGGAACGAGTGAAAGTGATTTGCGGCTTGTTTCTATACAATGTATCTAACTCCGGCTTTATTGAAACAATTTCTTTTTTTTACTCTCTCCTGCTGGCTGCCTGGCTGGGCGGTGGAAGATGACTCCTCTTTGTTCCTGAATGACTTATTTTTTTTATGGAAAATCACCAACATCTTTTTGTAATTTGGACTGTCTCTCTTTACTAATGGAAAAAATTTTTTGGGAATAAATGGTTCCTTCCCTGGAATACCTTCTCTTTTTTTAACAATTGACTGTGGAACTGTTTCTTCTCTGGGCTCTACAGCTTGTTACAACTCTGAGCTGAACTTTTTTTCTCCTGACTGGCTCCAGCAGCCGCACCCAAAAAACGCCATTTCAGTGGCACTGATTATAATAGCTTATCATGGCTTCAAAACAACCAGAGAATTCGGGACTGGAACAAAGAATGACGGCGATGGAGGAAGCATTAAACTCCTTGGTGCTGGAAATTAAAGCGATGAGGAGAGACCAGTGTAGCTCTAAGCTTGAACTTTTGGAAACACAAAAAAAATTGATGGAGAACACGCAGAAGACCGAGGAGCTGGAAGTGGGGTTGGCTGGGGCGAAGGGAGAACTTAAAAATGTCAACACTGAAATTGCAGATTCGTCTGGTCATATGTCTGGGATGGATTTTGAAAGAATGTCATATTTTTTAAGATTTCAGAATATTTTGGAGGAAACTGGTGAAACTGATCTCATGAGTACAATTTTAGCAGACTATTTACATAAACCTAAAGAGGAGATCAGGGGGGACATTGACCTAGTCTATAGAATTAATTCAACATATGCCAGGTTAAATGAAGTACCCAGAGAGATACATATTAAATTTGTTAGAAGGTCGACCAGGGAGGGAATTTTGAAGGCGCAAAGAGACAGGCCTTTAATTTACCAACAAAAGGAAGTCGCCATCTTGAAACAGATCCCAAAAAAGATTAGAGAGGTGAGGAGGAAGTATCCCTTCTTATCTAAAAAATTATTTAACCACGGGATTTGGTTTAAGTGGGCGATGCCAGAAGGGATGTTGGTGTTCTGGGATGAAGGAAGAGTAAGGATTAAAACAGTTGTTGAGGCGGGAGCCTTTCTTAAAAAACATTCCTCTATCCTGGGGGAAGATCCAGGGGGGACGGAGGGGGCCACGGCCCCGCCCGCTGGGGGCCAGGAAGGAGAACAAGAAGATACAATTGCCAAGAGACTTAGGTCTAAAAAATGACTTTGCTTTTTATTAATACAGTATAACTTTTTATCTGGATGTTTGTACACGATTGCCAGCATAGAATTTAGAATTTATGATGTGTGCATTTGTTTTCACCTTGCAGTATTATTGGAAAATGTATTATCAATGTCTTATTATGAAGCCCCGGAGGGGCCGACGACCTCGACGTGAAAGTTCTCAAAATATTTTTGTATTTTACCCTACCCCTACCCTACCTTAAAAAATTTGTAAAAACCAATAAAACTTTTTCAATATAAAAAAAAGAGACATTCAAACAGACAAAAAGGAAACAATACCTCCTCACCAGTTATCAACATGAGCAAAGATTAATACCAAGATCAACATTAGATCAACAATCAAGAAGTAAACAATTCCGCAATCAAGGAAAGACAAACAAGCTAACAGTAAACAGCCTAATGAAGGAACCACCAACACCACTCCCATCAACACTGACTGTATATAAAATGAGACAAGCCCCACTGCCTACTAGCATTATGATGCTACCTAATTTGATAATGAAACAAGAAAGCAACCAAGCTCAGAGAGGACCAAAGATCATTGCACAGTTCAATCCTGAACTACAACTATTCTATCAGGGATACAATTCCCACAGTCTTTGACTATGCTGGCTGTGAATTTGCAAATGATCCTACAAAAGGAAGTAGGTTGAGGAAACTTGTCCATGTTTATAGAAGAAGTTCACTGGATTACTGTATTGACAAACCATTCTAGAACCTCGGTGTACTTTCCAATGTGAGACAATTTAGATTCCCCAAAGATAATATGAATATCTGAAAAATACATATTTCTGTGATCGAAGACTGATTTCTGTGATTGAAGACTGATACAGAGATGCTGTGACAGTTGTAACTTCAAGCATGGATCATGTCACTTTTTCCTAGGCTGTTCTATGAACTGTTGCTAAATGGCATAAATAAAGGACTACCTAGGCAGTGCAATAGCTCAGTGGATAAGATTCTGAACTCTGTTGTGTGGTGCCTTGAAACTGGGCACCACACAAGAGAGAGCTCCCATTAAGAAGAGACTAGACAGTCACTTATCTGAGATTGTATAGGTTCTGCTTTGAGCTGGTGGCTGGACTAGGTCCCTTCCAACTCTTGTATTCTATTGCTCACCAGCTCCTGCCAATCTAGCAATTTGAAAACATGCAAATGCAAGTAGATAAATAGATACCACTTCAACAGGAAAGGTTTACTGTGTCCGGGACTTGACTTCCGGCTTCCGACGGCGACAGACGCGTTTTCGGGCACGCCTGCCGCTTGCTTCTTTGGCTAGCCCGCCCCCCCTGGGGGGGCTCAGAGAGTTTGAGTTAACTCTCTGCCGCACGAGCGGCTGTGGGGGGGCCCATATCGATGGCGATCGGCGAGGTGCTTTTTCCCGCTTTGCTCTAGGAGCTGAAGAGGTGAAAGCCGGGGGGGGGGGATCCTCCTTGCCAACGCCAGCTGGAAAACGCAGAAATAAAGGAGACGGGCTGAAATGCCGGATTTGGAGGAGTACACCGGGGACTTCCTTTCAAAAAAATGTGGACTGTGAGTTTTGGATTTATTATTCATTCAATCTTCTGCAGAAAGAAAAATAGAGGGGGGAGTTTAACTGTAGAAACCCCCCCTTGAAAAAAGCGGCTGCTTAAAATGCTCTCCAGACGTAGGAGAGTGAGAATTAATACCATTCTATACCATCTAAAAGAAACTGTGTTTCAACTAATGAATTGCAGCTAGCAACATTCTTTAACGAGGTATCTGAACCTCGTTAAAGAACGGAAACTTTTACTTTTTTCTCCTTTCCTGTGTTGAGGCAGCAAAATGGCGTTCTCTTTGTTTCTAGCGGAAAACTTTTACTGATTCATGACTACATTCCTCCAACTTGTTAAAAATCAAGGAAAAATTTATTTTTAAAGCCTTCTCAAGAAGCCCTTGGTGTCCTTCCCTATACGTGGACCTTTCTTTTTTTTATTACGGATTTACAGGACAATTAGCTCGCTGGACATTATAAAAAACAAGATTAAAACATTGACTTAGTTTATTCCTGATATCTCGTATTTCACTGACTGCTTGCTCCTTGATGCCATTTTTATTGCAAAATCTTAAAACTACAAATCACAAATGCCTCCAAAAAAGCCACCAGCTGCAAAGTCCTTTTCCACTCCATCTTCAGCCAGAGCTAGCCCGGTTTTACAGCAAGGAAAAATCACCACAATGTTACAGAAAGAGGCGGCAGGAGAAGATATTCAAGAACCAATGCTCCATGATATAATGAACGAAATACAAGAAATGCAGAAAGACCTCATGAACGTAAGAATAGAATTGCTGGAGACACAAAGAACTACAACAACTAACGAACAGAAGATTGGAGAGTTGAAGGAGGGGGCAGCCGAGATGAAAGGAGAGATAAAGGAACTGCAAAAAGAAACTGCAGAATTTTCTGGACATATGTCTAAGTTTGAATTTGAAAGAATGTCTTTCTTCCTTAGGTTTCAGAATATCCCTGAGAAAGAGGGGGAAGATCTCAGAGATTTGATGAGTGAGATTTTAGCAGACTACATTAAAAAAAATAAAGAACACCTTTGGGGGGAAATAGATTTAATTTTATTTATTTATTTATAAAATTTATATAACCGCACCCTCTCCCCGAAGGGACCCGGGGCGGTGCACAGGAAGTTTAAAACAAACACAATACAAAATATAAATAATTAATATTGAATTAAATAGATTATCCCTGTGCTAAAATTTAAATAGTTAAAACATAATCCCTTAAAAACCCAATTAAAACAATTTATAATACAGACTGAAGGCTAGGTAAATAACTTAGGCCAAACCGGCCTGATGGAACAGGAGTGTCTTTAATTTCTGGCGGAAGGTGCGGAGGTCCGTGGTTGTTCTGAGGTCAGGGGGTAGGTCATTCCAGAGGGTTGGGCCCACCACAGAGAAGGCCCTTCCCCTGGGCGTCGCCCGCTGGCATTGCCTAGTGGACGGCACCCGGAGAAGTCCCTCTCTGTGGGAGCGAATCGGCCGCAGGGATGTATGAGGTAGGATGCGGTCTCGCAGATAGCTTGGTCCCGTGCCATGGAGCGCTTTAAAGATGGTGATCAACACCTTGAAGCGCACCCGAAAGACCACAGGTAACCAGTGTAGCTCGCGCAGGAGCGGTGTTACATGGGAATATCTAGACGTTCCCAAGATCGCCCGCGCGGCCGCATTCTGGACCAGCTGCAGTCTTCGGGTGCACGCCAAGGGGAGCCCCATGTAGAGAGCATTACAGTAGTCCGGCCGGGATGTCACAAGTGCGTGAGTGACTGTGCGGAGGGCGTCCTGGTCCAATAAGGGACGCAACTGCTGCACCAGGCGTACCTGGTGGAAAGCCCCCCTGGCCACGGCTGTCACGTGATCTTGCATAGACAGCCGGGTATCCAGGAGGACACCTAGGTTGCGTGCCCGATCCATGGGGGCCAGATGTTCGCACCCAATGGCCAGTGATGGAATCAACTGGTTGAACCGGGGCGCCGGAAACCACAGCCACTCGGTCTTGGACGGGTTGAGTTTGAGTCTGTTGCTTCCCATCCAGATCCGTACGGCTTCCAGACATCGGGACATCACTTCAAGGGCATCGTTGGGGTGGTTTGGGGTAGAAAAATACAGCTGCGTATCATCAGCGTAGATGTGGCACTCTACCCAAAAACCACGGATGATCTCACCCAGCAGCTTCATGTATGTGTTGAACAGGAGCGGCGAGAGGACCGACCCCTGAGGCACCCCACAAGTGAGGGGTCTTGAGGCCGACCTCTGCCCTCCTGTCAACACAAATTGCGATCGGCCGGAAAGGTAGGAGGAGAACCACAGTAAAACAGTGCCCCTCACCCCCAACCCCTCCAGCCGATGCAATAAGATACCATGGTCGATGGTATCGAAAGCCGCCGAGAGATCTAACAGGACCAGGATGGAGGAGCAACCCCCATCTCTGGCACTCCAGAGATCATCCACCAACGCGACCAATGCCGTCTCAGTGCTGTGCCTGGCCCGGAAGCCGGACTGGTGCGGGTCCAGATAATCAACTTCCTCCAGGTGACGGGGAAACTGTTGTGCCACCACACTCTCAACAACCTTCGCTAGAAAATGAAGGTTGGAGACTGGACGATAGTTTTCCAACAGAGCTGGGTCCAGGGAAGGCTTCTTGAGGAGGGGTCTCACCATCGCCTCTTTAAGGGAGGCCGGCAAGAACCCCTTACTCAGAGAAGCGTTGACTAACTCCTGGAGCCAGCCTCGTGTCACCTCCCAGGATGCCAGTACAAGCCAGGAGAGACACGGGTCCAATAAACATGTGGTGGAATTATAGAATTAACTCAGCATATGCTAGAATAAATGAAGTACCCAGAGAGATTCATATTAAATTTTTAAGAAGGTCCACACGGGACGAGATACTGAGGGCGCAACGAGAGAGGCCTTTGAAGTATGAGCAAAAAGACATTTCCATATTGAAGCAGATTCCAAAAAAAAATTAGAGAAGCGAGAAGGAAATATTCCTTCTTGTCAAAAAAATTATATAAAAACGGAATTTGGTTCAAATGGTTAATGCCTGAAGGAATGTTGGTATTCTGGGATGGAGGTAGGATTAGAATTAAAACAACAGGGGAGGCGGAAGCCTTTCTCAAAAAACACTCCTCAATCCTGGGAGACGAAGAAGAAGGAACGGGAGGAGCCATGGCCCTGCCCACGGGGGGGAGGGAGGAAGAAGACATAATAGCAAAGAGACTCAGATCTCAAAACTTTAAATTACTGTAATTCCTGAAACGGATGTTAATGTAAAACTAAAGATTGAATGTACGAATTTTAAAATGTGATATATATATATATCTTACCACTATTTACTTAACAATATGCTGTATGAAGACCCGGATGTAACCACCATTTCTGACATGGAAGCTCTAAAATATGTATTGTAAACCCTATATACCCTTTTCCCTCATTATAATTTGTAAAACTAATAAAATTATTTTGGCAAAAAAAAGAGGAAAGGTTTACTGTGTCCTGTATTTTCATGCTAGCCACATAATGGTGGAAATGTCTTTCAGGCAATGCAAGCTCCCTCAGCTGAGAATTGAAGATCAGCACTGTCCCAGTAAGATGGTCACTATTGGACAGGAGAAAAGTTTAAACCTTTAAAAGATTACCTGCATTTTATTTTGTATATATAAGAAACAAACCTCATTATTTGTTTGTTTTATTTATTTAAAATGAGTGACGGCACAGTGGTTAGAGTGCAGTACTGCAGGCTATTTCTTTTTAATTGTAAAAGGTTTTATTGGTTTTTACAAATTTTATAATAGGAAAAGGGTCTGTAGGATATAGGTAAGATATTGTGGGGACATCCATGTCGGAGGTGTTGGTCGCCTCCGAGGCTTCACATAAAAAGCATATAAAACATACATTTTCTTTTCAAGCTAAGTGGAGAGATACATATATACGTCATATCACGAATTGAATGCAATCAATCATTTGTTTCCATAGACATCCGTTTAAAAGTTATACTATATAAAGGAAAGTCATTTTTGTGATCTGAGTCTTTTAGCTATTGTGTCCTCTTCTCCCTTCCCGTCAGTGGGCGGAGCCATGGCCCCTCCCGTTCCCCCATTTTCGTCCTCCAGGATTGAGGAGTGTTTTTTAAGAAAGGCTTCTGCCTCTTCAATTGTTTTAATTCTTACTCTACCCCCCTCCCAGAACACTAACATTCCTTCAGGCATCAACCACTTGAACCACACCCCCTTTTTATATAATTTTTTGGATAAGAAGGAATATTTCCTTCTTATCTCTCGAATCTTCTTCGGGATCTGTTTCAGAATGGCAATTTCTTTCTGCTGGTATATCATAGGACCATCTCTCTGTGCTCTCAGGATCTCATCCCTTGTCGACCTTCTTACAAATTTAATATGTATCTCTCTGGGTACCTCATTTATTCTGGCATATGCTGAGTTAATTCTACAAATCATATCAATGTCCCCCCAGATATATTCTTTACTCTTTTTGATATAATCTGCTAAAATCGTGCTCATTAAATCTTTCAAATTTTCAGAGTCTAATTCAGGAACATTTTGAAACCTTAAAAAGTAAGACATTCTTTCAAAATCAATTCTAGACATATGACCAGTAAGATCTACTATTTCTTTTTGAGAATTCCTTATCTCCCCCCTTATCTCAGCTGCCCCCCCTCCAGTCCATCAATTTTTTGCTTATTTTCCATTAGTGTTTTCTGTGTCTCTAAAAGTTCCAATCTTGAGCTGACCATATCTTTCCGAATTTCTCTTATTTCTTTCATTATGTTTTGAAGAGTTTCCTCTATTGTTGATTGCTGAGTAGTATCCCCCACTGTTTCTTTTTGTAACATTGAGGTAATCTTGGGCTGTTGTGGCTGCTTTTTTGAAGCCATAATGAAAAAGTTAAGTTCTTGTCACTAATATGGTGTCTGATGGAGGAGCAATCCGTGATGTGAGAGAGAGGCAAAAGTCAGTTTCCAAATTCAAAGTACAGCTTGCATAAAATCCAGAGAGAAAACAATTGTCCAATCAAATCATATAACAAAAAGAAGAGGGCACACTTGGGAGAAGAACCTAAGAATAATTTGTGTTAATTTCTATGTAAAACTTCTTTGTTCTCAGCAAAAACTTTTTTCTTTGTGATGTGCTGACACTCCTTCATTTCTATAGGACTGGAAATTTTACTGCAGGCTATTTCTGCTGACTGCTGGCTGCCTGCAATTCAGCAGTTCAAATCTAAGTGCTATTGCTAAAAGGCTTATAAATGCTGTTTGTCCTAAGAAACACAAAATAGGGAGTTTTTCAACAATAAAACCCAAAAGACTGTTTGCTTAAATGATTTATGATTGCCAATCTCACAATATTGACTCTGGTGGTGTGTAAACTTAATCCCCTGACTATGATGTGTAACATTAAAACAATAATAATAACAAAAATAAACTTCAAGATGGTGGTGCGCTTAGGTGCTGCGGCTTTGAGCTCCTGGTATTACAGTAGAGTTAGGCAAAAACTAGTCTATACCCGCAGGGAGTTATTAAGTTATTATTAAAGATTGGATCTTCTAGTCGACTCGATATTACCAGTGACTTCCAGCAGTCTCATAATATACCGAGTGACATAGTAAAACTGCCAGGCTCTCCATGGATCGTTGTTTGGCCTAGGAGGCAGCGAAGATTGCCGAAGCAGAAGCGGGGATGCAGAGCAGGTTTGCTAGTTCGATTACGGAAGCAGCCTCACAGACCAGCATTACCAAGCATTTCCTAACCAGCTCTAGATCCTTTGTCCACAAAACTGATGAACTAGAGCTATGGATGGCAGCGAATAAGCTCATTCGTGACTGCTGTGTGATGATCATCACAGAGACCTGGCTTCATCCACTTGCATCAGAAGCGTCTGTGGAACTAACTAACCGCACCACACACCGCTTTGACAGAAACAACAACTCTGGTAAAAGCAAAGGTGGAGGACTGTGTATTTACACACATAATAACTGGTGTACTAACAGTAGAGTTGCTTATACACACTGTTCTGCAGACGTGGAATTCTCAACTGTCATTTGTCGGCCATTTTATTTACCTAGAGTGATTTCTGTTATAGATATCACTGCTGTCTATATTCCACCTGATGCAAATGTTAGCACAACGCTCAAACCAATTTCATTGTAATTTTATTACAATGACAATAAATATTATTATTATTATTATTATTATTATTATTATTATTATTATTATTATTATTATTATTATTATTATTATTATTTACTTTATTCATAAAATATGAAACTCAGCCAACTGAAATTACAAATACTATTGACTGGTGCTAATTGTTGATGCAGTTTGCTGCCAGTATCCTAGGTATCAACCAAGTATCTTCGTAGAATATAACATCATCATCATCATCATCATCATCATCATCATCATCATCATCATCATCATCATCATCATCATCATCATCATCATCATCATCATCATTATTATTATTATTATTATTATTATTATTATTATTATCCCAATTATTGGGATTTATTTATTCCCTATTTATTCCCTATTCCTTCAAATTGGTAGAAATATATCAACATTTTTTTATTCCTGTACAAAGTGCAATCCATTTGGTTCAGGATGTTCAGGTTTAAGTCCCCATGTCTTATCAAGATTGTTCAGCAAGCAAACTATTGAGGCATGCATCATATCCCTAATTGATGTTATGGTGATTACTTTCAAATGTTAAAATAAGAAGAAAAAAATTCTTGCATTTCCTCTTTCCTATTTTCCTTGCTTCAGCTACTTCAATCTCAAAGGTTGCAGATAGTACATAAAACATAAATATAACAATAACATAGTCTAGTATAATAATGCACCTGATAGACTAGAAAATTAACTATTCTGAAGCAATGACTGAATATAATCAAATTCCAAAATATGAAGAGTAAAGAAGATAATATTTTTCATACAATTTTATTCAAAAGGCTGAAAAATACAAAAGAAAAAAAAGCAAAGACAAAAACACCAGACAAAATCATTAAAAATGTGAACTGACAAGTAAGGAAAATGATCTTGACCAAGATATACTATATAACATCTATTACCAAAGCCAGTTTGGTTTAATGATTAAGGCATCAGACTAGAAAGCAAGAGATTATGAGTTTTAGTCCTGCCTTAGACATAAAAGCAGATGGGTAACTTTGAACCAGTTACTTGGTATCTTAGCCCAACTCACATGGTTGTTGTTATGGGGGAAATAAGAAGAAAAAGGAATATTAGGTATGTTTTCCACTTTGAGTTATTTATAAAAATAATAAGGGAGCAAAAAAGAAAATCTAAAGAACAACAAAAACTTAGTAAGGCAGAAATCATACTGTAAGTCAATAAGCAGGATATATGTGGAACATAGATGCCTCCCCAATTCACAAGAGTAAAGAAGAGGAGGACAATCAGACTTACAATATTCTATTGTTATAACAACTTTCTATAAAAGTAGTTTTAGTTTTCCTATGATTCCTGGCCTACCTTAATTGATGGGGACTGACATAGATCCAGCCCTACTAGGTAGCCATTGAGGAAGTCATAAGAGTAGGATCTTGGAACCAAAAAAAGAAAAAGAAAAGAAAAAAGATTTGATAAAACATAGACTTAATTCGACACAGGAAAAAACGGCTCAGAAAATTAAAATAGCTAAGGATATTTTTTTTTAATGCAAATAAGTCGGGGAGATGGCTAGCTTACAAGTTAAAAAACAGAAAAGGAGAAGAGAATAATACATCAATTACAAGATGAGAATGGAAATATACAACACCGGAGAGAAGATAAAAAATATATAATACATTTTTTGGGGGAAATCTATACAGTGAAGAAAACACACCACAAGAAAACATTGAACAATACTTAGATAAAATGAACAATAAAAGAGAAATGTTAAATGGAAAAATAACTATGGAACTATCAGAGATGGTGAAGAGACAAAATAATAAAACCCTGGGTCCAGATGGACTCCCTGCAGAACTTTATAAGACTATACAGGAACGAATAGAAGCTGAATCTGTACAATAAAGCACTTGCAGAGGCCAAATTATCAAAAAAAATGGACTGAAGCATAAATTATACCAAAGGAAGATTCAGACCACCAACAGATAAAGAATTACAAACCTATTTCATTATTACATACAGAATACAAAATATTTACATACATAATTTCGGAAGGGCAAAAAAAATACTAAATGAAATTATTCACTGAGACCAAAATGGATTTCTACCAAAAAGACAAGTGAAAAATAATATGAGAATAATTACAAATGCACCAGAATATTATGAAGCACATCCCTTCATTGATTTTTTTGGATGCCCAAAGGCCTTTGACAACTTGAATTGGGAGTTCATTAGTACACAATTTAAAAACATGCAATTCAGAGAGAAATTTGTGAAGATGGTGGAAACATTCGATTCAAACAGCAAAAGTACTAATAAATGGAGTTGCCACAGAAAAATTTAATATTTTGAAAAGTGTAAGACAAGGATGCCCCCTATCACCCCTATTATTCATTTTAACTTTAGAGGTACTATTATTGGAAATCAGACAGGAACAAGAAATAAAATGACTAAAAATTTAAAAAGAAAAATATAAAGTCCAAGTGTTTGCGGAGAATCTAGTATTTATCCTAGAAGAACCATTAGAAAGAGAGTCTAAATTAATACAAAAATAGAAGAATTTGGCAAAGTAGCAGAACTTAAAGTTAACAAGAGCAAAACAAAGATAATAACAAAAAATCTTACTAAAAAACAAGAAACAGAGTTGGAGGAATGAAGATAACAAAAAAGTTGAAATATTTAGGAATTTGGCTAACAGGAAAATGTTCAACGATCAAAGAAGATAACTATAATAAGACTATAACAAATTTAAAAAGATTTGGAAAATTGGAAAGAACTGCAACTTCCACTTATAGGAAGAATAGTCAAAATGAATGTATTGCTGAAACTTCTGTTTTTATTCCAAGTACTACCAATAAATCTAGGGATTTTTTTTTTACAGACCTAAATAAATTACCAACACAATTCATTTGGCTACAGGAGAAACCACGTATCAAATTAAAATTATTACAGGACAATAGAGAGCTTTGGGCTCCCAGATGGGGAGCTTTATTACCAGGCAGCCGCTCTCACTTGGATAAAAGATTGGATAAATCTAAAGAATAAAAGAATTTTAACAATAGGAGGACACAACCTACAATTAGGCTGGCATGCTTTCATTTGGGATGGGAAAAACAAAATACACAGTAACTTTCAAAGATACCAAATTAGAAATGCTCTATTATAAACACGGCCAAAAAAAATAAAAAAAATCATTACAACAAAATACCAATTTGATTATGGACTATGGAAGCATTAATCTACCCAAATGTATTAGATATAAACAAAACAGTAAGATATGAAGATGTATTGGACAATCAGGAGAAATTATAAATGAAACAAGAACTAAAAAAATCAGGGAATAGACTGACTGTTGGCCATATATGCAGATTCAGACGAGATACAAGATGGATGTAAAACTATATGGATTTTATAAAGAACCACAAGAATTAGACAAAAGTTTACAAGGAACAGAAGAAAAAATGATTAGAAAAATATACAATTATCTATTGCGATTTAAAATGGAAGAAGTAGTAAGGGAACCTGGGCAGCAAATGTTGTCTACAACGTAGAATTAGAGAAATGGGAAAAGCTCTGGGGGGAAAACCTACAAAGTAACAATGGCAACAACATATAAAGAAAACTTATACAAAATGTTCTACAGATGACATCTACCACCAGCAAGAATAACAAAAATGTTCCTGAACTGTTCACCAGATTGTTGGAAATGTAGCCAGGCCCATGGATGTGCGCTGATGTACGCTGAGGTTTATGGCTGGTGAGGCACTGACACAGTGGTGTCAGACTTGTGGACTTCAACTCACAGAATTCCACAGTCAGGCATGCTCAGTTCCGATTTGAAGAGATAGCATTTGTTTTTCTCCTTTGAGAAAGAAGTTTCCTTCTTTCTTTTTCTTCTCCTTTCCCCTCCATCTTCCCTCCCTCCCCCTCAAACACACACACACATTGGATTGGACTATCTCTCCTACCCCCTTCCCTCTCTCACTCACTCTCTCAAACACACACACACACACACACGTTGGATTGAATATCTTTTCCAGTGGCTTGAAAGCAGCTCCTCTGCCATCCCCTCCCCCATTCCCCTGCTGCTTTCCCCAAACACTTCCACCATTGTAAATGCAGCCTGCTGTCTGGATGGGAAATGCCTGAAACGCAATAAAGCCCACCCACTTGCCTCCTGCTGGCAGGCTGGGGTGAGAGAAGAGGCAAAGAAGCTGGAGGGGAGCCAATCCACCAGCGAGGAGACCACAGGAGGAGGCAGGAAGCCAGGCAAAGAGCCATGCTGTAGCACACACAGTTTCCCCCAGCCCCGGAAGGATCCACTATGTAAAAGGCCAGCCCAGCTTCACTGATTACAGGTTTGAAAAGGCAATGTGGCTCTGCCTGCAATCAAACTACACTTGGGGAGGGAGAGCACAAGTGAGTCAGGGTCCTTCTCTCCAGCCTTTGCCCAAAGCCCTGCACGGCACCAGGAGGATGAAGATTGAATTCCTCCCACTCCCTCCGACCCACACATACCTTTTCCAGCTGTTTCAGAGAGGACTTTAACTCTGCTCTTGCCTCGGGTCCTCTGAAGAAGCTGCACCCAAACGAGCGCCCCCTACTATGAAGCAGAAGAACTGCATGCCTCACTTAGTCTGAATTTTTAGGCGTTTTATGATCGCTCAGCACAAGAAACACATTCCATACATAGTGATCATAAAATGCCTAAAAAGTCAGACTAGGTGAGGCACACACTTCTCCTGCCTCATAGTAGAGGGTGCTTTTTAGAGGCTTTTTTAAACAGTTAAGCAGAGTCATCAATGATGAGGCAGCTCTCTGGAAGCCTCCATAAGGGTATGCGCATGGCCATTTTGGTGAAGGGGCAAAGTTTCGGGAGGCAGAAAATGCTGTATTCGATGTATAAGATGCACCCAGATTTTCAGCCTCTTTTTAGAGGAAAAAAGATGCATGTTATACTCCGAAAAATATGGTATTACTTGGTATGGAATATATGGTATAAATGGCTAGAGTAAAGATGTAAAGAATAAGGAAGTATTAAGGGAAGAAAGATTAAGAAATCAGAAAATAATTACAAAGCCGCATAAATAAATAAGATATAAAATATAAAATGGATATAAAATAGTACACTAACAGATTAATATTTATAAAAGAAGTCTATGTACACATGCATAGGTATAAGATGTATATAAATTGGTACATTAGTAGATTAATATGTATAAAAGTATAAGTACACATATATGGATATAAGATGTATTGTAAATAAATTAGTACACTAATAGACAAATATGTATAGAAGAAGTATAAGTATGGATAAAAATGCATTGTGGATGAGCTCAAAAGGCAGCCCCATGTATAACTAACTAGCTTATGACCCAGTGTTGTCCTGGTATTTATAGACGTTGAAGTGTTTTTCTGACAGGGAGCCATTGAGAGGGGTGTTTCTTCCCCCTGCTCCCATGCCTATCATCTCTGCCTTCTCCCTTCTCCCTCCCATGTGCTCCTCTTTCCCGCCCTGTCTACGATCCTGGCACTTTGCCCTGAAGTGTTTGACAGGTAGCCATTGAACCTTTCTTGAGCTTTTCTTCCCCTTATTCCCATGCCCATCATCCCTGCCCTCTCCCATTCCTCTCACATGCCCTCCTTTTCTGCCCTGTCTACGATCCTGGCACATTGCCCCAAATCCATCCTCATTGGTCCACTGGAGGGCGAACGTCATGGCTAGCTTTCCAGAGGAAGCTGCAAAGGAACTGACATCACAAAAAAAAATTGCTCTAGGGCACCACACTTTCTCTACTTAATGGCCCAGGCATTCCAGAGTTATGCTGGACACACACACACACACCAGGGGTGTCTCCCTCCCCAGTAATTGTTTCCAGAGGTTAAGTCATATGTGTACCAAGTTTGGTTATAATTGCTTGAGGCACTCCAGAGTTATGCTGGAACACACCCACACATCACGGGTGTCTTACCCCACAGTATTTTTTTTTTGAGAGAGTAAGTCATCTGTGTACAAAATTTGGTTAAAATTGCTCGAGGCGTTCCAGACTTAAGCTGGAACACACACACACACACATGGTATGCTAGGGGTGCTCAAGGTGTTCCAGAGTTATGCTGGAACACACACACACACACACACGCACACACACAAGCACCAGGGGTTGTCTTACCCCCACAGTATTTGTTTCCAGAGAGTAAGTCATCTGTGTACCAGGTTTGGTTGAAATTTCTCAAGCCATTCCAGAGTTATGCTGGAACACAGACCTACAGTACACACATACACCCCAGGGGTGTCTTACCCCCACAGAATCTGTTTCCGGGGGGGTAAGCCAGCTGTGTACCAAGTTTGGTTGAAATTGCTCCAGCCATTCCAGAGTTATGCGGGAACAAATATACATACGTACGTACATACATACATCCTTTTTATATATATATTAAAATAAAATAAAAATTTATATATATAAATTTTTGAATCCCTAGTGTCGCGTAACGGAATTAGCTCCTGTTAGAGGAGATGAGAAAGGATGAGACAGACTCAGGCTTCAGTAACAACAGCTCTTTATTAGTGACTCAGATAACCAGCAAAGACCCTGTGTCAGTTTGTGAAGCATCTCTATGAATACCATCAAACTGCCATAGAGAGAGGGGAATTTCAAACATACCTGTGGTCAAAAAGGAATCTCAAACTGGCCTGTGAATGCGCATGTCTAAACTACCATCTCACATTGGCTGTGATTTATGACGAAGGCCGAGGGAAGGACAGTAATGCGGACAAAGTTCAGAAGCAGATAAAGAAAGTAAAAAAGATGGCTGCAATGAAGAAACGCCAGGATGTTAATTCTAATAACTGATTGGATTTCTTTTTAACCTTGTCTCGAGGCTTGTAAATTTGTTAGGTTTTCTTCTGGGAACTTGACAGCCAGCCATCTTTTGCTTTTAAATATCGGAGGTGCCGAGGGGGAACTCAGAAAACCATGGCAGAACGCCAGCTGTCTGAAGGGAACTGGAAAGCAGCCATCAAACATCAAAGCCAAGACCAGAGAAGCAAGAAGAGATAAGTAACTCTAAAATCAGCTAAAGCTGAGCCCCCCTTCTTCACCCATTAGAAGGAAGATGAAGCCAGTTTCTCTCCCACATAGCAGGCAAGCATAAAGAGGCCGACAGGAGGAGGGAAGGGCACTGCTGATTGAACCGCCCCAGTTCAGAGGAAAGTTTGATGGGGACTCAGACCAGTTAGCTCTATTCCTTTACTCAACTGAGGCCCACCTGGAATGCAATGGACACCTCTACTCATCCCCCAGAGCCATAGTGAATGCTATTGCAGAGGGACTGGAAGGAGAAGAAAGGAAATGGCTAGCAACCCTCCACAAGAGGAGAGCCCCCCCAATTGCAAGGTGTAGAGGATTTCCTCCGACTGCTAGAGGCCAGATTTAAGGGGGTGGAGGAGTTTCAGTTTCAGTTTATTCAGATTTGTATATCGCCCTTTCTCCCTTGCAGGACTCAGGGCGGTGAACAGGCAATAATAAAACAACAATAAAAACATCAAATACAATAAATAAGCTAAAAATGAATTAAACCACTAAGCCTGTTCTAAAATCCCCAATAGAAACACCTAATAAAAACAGATTAAAAGACTACGCCAGGCCGACCGCACGAAATAGATGGGTTTTCAAGGCCCGGTGGAAGAGGCGCAGGTCCGTGGTTGTACGTAGATCAGGGGGTAGGTCATTCCAGAGGGCAGGAGCTACCATAGAGAAGGCTCTCTCCCTAGGGGTCGCCAGCCAACATTGACTGGCCGACGGCACCCTGAGGAGGCCCTCTCTGTGGGAGCGGACTGGTCAGTGGGAGGTATTTGGTAGGAGGCGGTCTTGCAGGTACCCCGGTCCCTTGCCATGGAGCGCTTTAAAGGTTGTTACTAGCACCTTGAAGCGCACCCGGAAAGCCACAGGCAGCCAGTGTAGCTCGCGCAGGAGAGGTGTTACATGGGAGCATCTAGAGGCCCCCAAAATCCCCCGCGCGGCCGCATTCTGAACTAGCTGGAGCCTCCGGGTGCACCTCAAGGGAAGTCCCATGTAGAGAGCGTTGCAATAGTCCAGGCGGGAGATGACGAGGGCTTGAGTGACCGTGCATCACGATCCAGAAAGGGGTGCAACTGGCGTATCAGGCAAACCTGATAAAAAGCCCCCCTGGCCACGGCTGTCATATGATCGTCTAAGGACAGCAGAGTATCCAGGAGGACACCCAAGTTGCGAGTCCTGTCCGTGGGGGCTAATGACTCGCCCCTGATAGCCAGAGATGGAGCCAACTGGCTATGTCGTGATGCCGAAAACCACAACCACTCGGTCTTGGACGGGTTGAGTTGAAGCCTGTTTCTCCCCATCCAGACTCGCACGGCCTCCAGGCACCGGGAAATCACTTCAGCGGCATCGTTGGGGTGGTCCGGGGTGGAGATGTAAAGCTGGGTGTCTAGAAATTTAATTAAATAAATAAATTAAATAATCCGCGTACTGATAAAACTCCACCCCGAAACCACGGATGATCTCACCCAACGCCTTCATATAGATGTTGAACAGGAGAGGCGAGAGGACCGACCCCTATGGTACCCCACAAGTGAGGCACCTCGACGTCGACCTCCGCCCTCCTGCCAATACAAATTGTGACCAATTGGAGAGGTAGGAGGAGAACCACCGCAAAACGGTGCCTCCCAGCCCCAACCCCTCCAGCCGGTGCAACAAGATACCATGGTCGATGGTATCGAAAGCTGCTGAGAAGTCTAACAGGACCAGGATAGAGGAACAACCTCTATCCCGCGCCCTCCAGAGATCATCCACCAACGCGACCAATGCCGTTTCTGTGCTGTGCCCAGGCCGGAAGCCGGACTGGCCCAAGTCCAGATAGACAGTTTCCTCCAGGTGCTGAGGGAGCTGTTGCGCCACCACACTCTCAACAACCTTCGCAAGAAAGGGAAGGTTGGAGACAGGACGTTAGTTGGCCAACACAGCCGGGTCCAGGGAGGGCTTCTTGAGGAGGGGCCTCACCACCGCCTCTTTCTTTTTTTTGTAAAGTAATTTTATTGGTTTTACAATTTTATAAGGATAAGGGTATATAGGGTTAAAATAGAAATTTTTTAGAGCTTTCATGTCAGAGATGGTGGTCATTTCCGACGTTACATATAAAAAGAATTTCAATAAAAAGTAAAAAGAAATACATACATATTGTATCTTAAATCCATGCATTCAATCATTTGTTTTGTTAACATCTAATACGGAATTACAGTTACATAAAAAAGAAAAAATCACTTTAATGATCAGAGTCTCTTACTTTAATTCTTTTCTTCCCTCCCGCCAGTGGGCAGAGCCACAGCGCCTCCTGCTCCATCATCTTAGTCTACCAGGATTAAGGGTTATTTTTTAAGAGAAGCTTCCGCCTCTGCCATTTGTTTTAAATTTTATTCTATCCCCTTCCCGAAACAGCAACATTCCTTCAGGCATTAACCCTTTGGAGCACCCCCCTTTTTTGCACAATTTTTTAAAGAGGAGAAATACTTCTCGGGTTTTTCTAGGGGTCTGCTTCAAACTGGCAACTTCTTTTAGTTGATGCAACAAAAGCCTCTTTCTCTGTGCTCCCAGGATCCCATCCCTTGTTAACCTTCTTACCAATTTTTTATCTGTCTCTCTGGATGTATCATTTGTTCTGGCATATGTTAAAATTGTATATTCTTTACTTTTTTTGGTACATTCTGCTAAAGTTATTTTTGTTAAATCTTTTAAGTTATCTGAGTCAAAAGCATTATGAAACCTCAAAAAGCTCATTCTATTTTCAAAATCAATTCTAGACAGCCGTCTGTAAATTTTTGTTGTTGTTCCCTTCTCTCTTCATTCATCTCGACCGTCCTACCCTCCAACCCATTAGTTTTTTGTTTGTCATCTGTTATTATTCTTTGTGTCTCCAACAGTTCCAGTCTTGTGCTTGTCATGTCTTTCCGAATCTGCTTTATTTCCTGCAATATGCTTTGAAACATTCCATGTATTTTGTAGAAGCAGTGGCGGAGATGTTTTTTCCATTCGGAGGCTTTCTTGTTGGCATGATTTTTATTGTTAAAGATGGCGACTGGTGGGTGAATAGTCTTGCGAGCTCCAAGGAAGGGCAAATTCTTTTAAGTTCCAAACAGATGTTATATAAACTCCAGAGAGGCAATTGTAAAATCCAGTCCAAGAAAGAAGGGTACAATGGGAGAGACACTGAGAGTCACTTGAGTTGACTGTAGATGTAAATTTCTTGATCTTGTAGTGTTGAAGAAATGTTCAAATTTCAAAGTAAATTTTCCATTGGGAGCAAAGAAGCGCCATTTTTCCGCCGCTTTGGCTTTAGTGAAGAAATAATAAAAACTCCTTTTAACCTTTAATGAGTCCCGGATACAAAGTTTCCAAGTGTAATTCCATATATGGTAATACTTTCACTTTTAGCTAATAGAAAGTCGGATGTTACTTTCTCTCTCTCCCCGTGCCCGGGAAGCATTTTAAAACGCCGCTTTTTTTCCGAGAGGGGATTTTCTGCAAATTCCCCCCTTTATTTTCCCTTTTCAGAAGTTGAATGCATATAAAAACACTTACAGTCCACATTAAGCATCAGTATGATCCTCCAGCTCCGGCACTTCTGCCCGTTTGTTAAAAGTCTGTGGTTCCGACATTCCTTCGGCAAGAGGGCATTTCCCTCCCGCAATCTGCTCTCCTGTTCCTGGGGCGAAGTGGGAACAGCCCCCCCGACTGCTGTCGAGGTGGGGGTTGCGCCGCCGGCCGCCCTTACAGGGGGGGGGCTCCCTACAAGAGCCCCCCAGCCCCCGAAGGCGCCGACTGGAGAAGCCAAGCGGCGGAGGTGTCCAGAACACCTCCGTCGTGTCCGGAAGGCGGAAGCGAAGTCACCACCGCCTCTTTCAAGGCGGCCGGTAAAAAACCCTCACTCAAAGAAGCGTTGACAATTCCCTGGAGCCAGCCTCGTTTAACCTCCCAGGAGGCCAGTACCAACCAGGAGGGACACAGGTCCAATAAACATGTGGTGGTGTTCAGCCGCCCCAGCATCCTGTCCATGTCCTCGGGAGTCACAGGATCGAACTCTTCCCAGATAGTGGACTCAAGACCTGCCTCCGTCGACCTGTCTGAACTAGTCCAATTGGGAGGCTAACCCGTCCCAGATCTGAACGATTTTATCATGCAGATAACACCCAAATTCCTCTGCACAACCCTGAGAGGGAGCATCCCGCGCCCTCTGATGGAGGAGGGAGCGGGACACCCTAAACAAGGCGGCAGGTCGGTTTCCTGCAGATGCGATAAGAGTGGAGAAATAGTTCCATTTCGCCGCTTTTATCGCCACTAGGTAGGTCCTTAAATGGGACCTTACCAGTGTCCAGTCAGATTCGGAGCGGGTGGTCCTCCAAACGCCCTCTAGGCATCTCTTCTGACGCTTCATCACCCTCAGATCCTCGGAAAACCAAGGGGCCAAGGTAGATCGGCACTGGGTGAGAGGCAGCAAAGGCACGACCCGGTCCAGGGCCCCCACGGTCGCACTATTCCAGTCGAGCCACTAGGTCCTCAGTTGAGGACCTGTATGCGGAAGATGAGCTCAGCAACCTAAAGCAAAGGGGCCGCCCCATTAAAGAGCACATCTGTGAATTTAGGAGATTCATTGGACAGCTACCCCCTTTACCAGAGTGTCTTGTTAGTGTATTTTTTCAGAACAAGTCTGGACCAGCAGATTGCCCAAGTAACTGCCTACCGCAACATCCCACTCTCTTGAGTGGTTCTGAGTAGCAATAAAGTTGACAGCGCTCTGATTTGCCAACGACATGAGAAAGCAACCTGACACAAAAGAGAGGGGTCAACCTGATGTGAAACCACCCAGCCAACGGGGAACCACAGCACCACAGCAGGCCCTAAGACCAGCCCTCCCTCAAGGTCCGCTGAAATGTTACAGATGCAAGGGAATGGGCCATATGGCATCCATGTGCACGACCCCAACTCCAATGCCGAGGCCAGGATTACTACCCAGGACATGACTGGAACGCTGCCACAAACGGGCTACCCACACATCCTGGAAGGCCTTCCAAGCTGCAGAGGTCACTCCCCAACCAGATGAAGGGGGGGGGGAACCCAAGGCAACAATGACTAGTCACCAGAACCTTATGAGAGTGACAACGAGGGCGAAAATGACCCAATGGTGAGAGGACCAATTCACCCTTTCCTTTTCCCAATATGCCTCACAGCCCCAAAGACAGAAACCAGGAGGATTTTCAAGCCCTAATAGAGTCAGGCTGCTCTAGGTGCTTGATCAACCTGACCACAGTTCTGAAACTGAGCATCAGAGCAAAAAGATTGGCTCACCCAATTCAGTTCGAACAAGTCGACGGGTCCCTAATGGGGGGAGCCTATGCCACCCACCTGACCAAACCAGTGAGACTAGAGCTAGTGGATCACTGGGAAGTACCGTGTTTCCCTGAAAGTAAGACAGGTCTTACATATTTTTTAACAAACAAAATATGCCTGTGGTCTTATAATTGGGCGGGGACTTATTAGTTTGGGGTTACAAGAGCAGCTTTTCTGCTCCCTACTCGTGTGACTTCCAGGTTCATGATACCCTTTACCTGTGGAGTCTGGACATCTCTGCTGCTGCCACCGCCGCCACATGGCTTTTTCTGCGGCTTCCAAAGCAGAGATGTTCCAGCAGTTGCCGCTCTGGGAGTACACTCTATGGTTCACATACATACATCCCAGAGCGGCAACTGCCAGAAGAAAGCCATACAGCAGGCAGCAGCAGCAACGGAACTGCCCTGACTCTATAGGTAAAGGGCATCATGAGCTTTGGAGTTGCCCGAGCAGGGAGCTGAAAAGCCGCTTGCGCAACCCTGCTCTCCAGCCATGCAGAGCTAGGGGCTTTCCAAGGGCACCGAGCCATGGGAGCCAGAGAGCAGAGGGCAGAGAATAGGCGCTCCTGCGGCTTGGCACCTTCAGGATACCGTTAGGTCGCTGAGTGGTGCTCTAACTGGCCAGAGGGGGGTCTCCAGGGGGCTTATTTTTGGGAGGTGGCTAGTATTGTTGCCCACCCAAAATATGCGGCATGGCCTTAGTTTCAGGCCATGTCATATTTTTTGGGAAACACAGTAATCTGATTCATAATAGCCCCCAAAATGACAGATGCAATCATACTGTGACTCTCCTGGCTGGACAAGTGGGGACCAACCATCTGGTGGCAAGGGGGTACCCGCAGGCTTAGGATAGAAAAGCAGGGAACTAAAGCAGGGAACCTCCCAAAGGAGCACACCAGAACATATGGGAGCCACATCTGACGAAACCCCAGAGACTGGACAGATCCCAGGGGAATATCAGGACCTCGCAGAAGTATTTAGCGAGACTGAGTGTGATGTTCTGCCTCCTCACCGTGAGATGGACTGTGCCATCGAAATCATCCCCGAGGCAAAACTACCCAAGTCCAAGTTGTACACCATGACGCCCCGGGAAATGCAAGAGATGCGCAAATACATAGACAAAAACCTAGCATGAGGCTTCATCGAGCCAGCCAAGCCACAGGTTGCGGCACCAGTCCTCTTCAAAGAGAAAAAAGATGGAACTATGAGGCTGTGTGTGGACTTTCGAGGGATAAATGCCATGTGCGTACACAACCTATACCCCCTCCCCCTCATGAAAGATATGCTGTCTCACTTGGTCAAGGGAAGTCTTCACCAAATTAGACCTCAGAGAGGCAAACTACCAAATACAGATCAGGGAAGGAGATGAGTGGAAAACAGCGTTCAACTGCCCTTTAGGGAGCTTCCAATTCAAAATGATGCCTTTCGGACTACAGGGAGCCCTAGCAGTGTTCATGCAGTTAATAAATGAGGTGCTGCATTAGCACCTCTACAAGGGGGTCCTTGTCTACCTAGATGATATCCTTTTCTACACTGAGACCATTGATGACCACATACCCCTGGTCTGCCAAGTACTGGAAAAACCTCTGGCAGCCAAACTCTATGTCAAGCTATCAAAATGTGAATTTCAACCGTGAGCGACTAGACTACCTAGGCTACCGAATAGCAAATGAGGGAATAGAGATGGACCCAGCCAAAGTGCAAGCCGTCCTAAGCTGGCAACCCCCTCACACCCACAGACAGCTACAAAGCTTCCTAGGATGCTTGAATTTCTACAGGCAATTCATCCCCTTCTTTGCGAAGATTGCCAAACCCCTGACAGACCTCTGAAGACAGGGAGCCCAGGAACGAAACCTCATCTGGGACAATTCCTACAGTGGGACCTAACCTGCCAAGAGGCGTTCGAAACACTAAAAGAAATGTTTGCAGAGGAGCTGATACTGAAGCATCCTGACCTTGAGCAATCTTTTGTGATCTAGGCAGATGCTAGCAATGTGGCAGTGGGAGTGGTGCTACTCCAAAGAAACAACCAAGGAAACTTACAATCTTGCACCTACACCTCCCACAAGCTCACAGACACAGAGAGACGATGGGCCTCATGGGAAAAGGAGGCTTTCGCAGTGAGATGCACACTGCTAACCAGGAGACACTTGTTGGAAGGGGCCCAGAAACCGTTTGGAGCCTGGACCGACCACAAAAATTTGGAAGCTCTCAGGACCCCACAGAAACTATCACCCAAACAAGTCTGATGGGCTCAATATTTCAACCACTTCAACTTCGAACTAAAGCACATTCCAGGGCAGAGGAACTTTCTACTTGATGCCCTCTCCCACATGCCCCAGTACAAATGCAAACAGGAGCAGGTAGTAGACATCATTCCCTCGGCCCAAATATTTCCCTAAGCAACCACCAGACGGCAATGCCGTGACCAGCAAAACCAACCTGCAAGCGACCTAACCACGAGACTCAAAACTGAACTGCCAGCAGTCCCTTGGTTCTAAAACAACCAACACATCTTGACGAAAAGAGATGACCTTGCATGGAAGGGGACGAAACTCTATGTTCCAGAATCATTATGTACCCTAGTTCGCAAGGAGCCATGACGCCATACCGGCAGGCCACTTTGGGTTCCTAAAGACTTTGCACTTAGCCTAGAGGCAATTCTGGTGACCTGGCATAAAGAAAGATGTGGATAGTTATGTGAAAAGTTGCACCATCTGCGCCACAATGAAGAGATGACTGGGAATACCCCCGACTGCTGCAAACGGTAACCAAGCCAACGAGACCATGGGAGGAGATCGCAATGGAGTTTATAGTCAAGTTGCCAAAAAGTGGGGGAAACACGGTGATTTGGACTGCAATAGATCTGTTCTCCACAGACACACTTCATTTATTTATTTATTTTATTAAATTTATATCCCGCCCTTCTCCTACAAAAGGACCCAGGGCGGCACACAGGTAAATTAAAACACAACGTACATAAATAGATCAATTAATAAAAACCAATTAAATTAAATTACCCAGTGCTAAAACATTTTAAAATTCTCTAATTAAAATTTATAACTAAAAAGTCCAGATTGGGTGTTTATCCTAGGCCGGCTTGTTGGAATAAATGCGTTTTCAGACGCCAGCGGAAAAGGTGGAGGTCTGTGGTGGTACGGAGTTCAGGGGGCAGGTCGTTCCAGAGGGTTGGGCCCGCCACAGAGAAGGCCCTTCCCCTGGGTGTCGCCAACCGGCATTGCCCGGCCGACGGCACCCGGAGAAGACCCTCTCCCTGGGAGCCGATCGGTCGGAGGGATGTATGGGGCAGGATACGGTCTCGCATGTAACTAGGCCCCGAGCCATGGAGGGCTTTAAAGATGGTCATTAACACCTTGAAGCGCACCCGAAAGGCCACAGGTAGCCAGTGCAGCTCGCGCAGGAGAGGTGTTACGTGGGACTGCCTTGTGGCTCCCATGACCACCCTGCGTTCTGGACTAGCTGTAACCTCTGAGTGCACCTCAAGGGGAGCCCCATGTAGAGAGCGTTACAATAGTCCAGCCTAGATGTGAAATGTGAAATGTTTATTTATATACCGCTCCCTCTCGAGGGATGTCATGAGTGCTTGAGTGACTGTGCGGAGGGCAGCCCGATCCAGTAAGGGGCGCAATTGGCGAACCAAGCGTACCTGGTCCTCCATGGACAGCCGGGAATCCAGGAGGCCACCCAAATTGCGCGCCCTCCTCACAGGGGCCAATATTTCGCCCCCAATGGCCAGTGTTGGACTTAACTAGCTGAACCGAGGTGCCGGAAACCACAGCCACTCAGTCTTGGCAGGGTTGAGCTTGAGTTTATTACTACCCATCCAGACCAGTACGGCCTCCAAACAACGGGACATCACCTCAACGGCATCGTTGGGGTGGTTTGGGGTAGATATGTACAGCTGGGTGTCGTCAGCATACAGATGGTATTCTACCCCAAAACCACGGATGAGCTCGCCCAGCGGCTTAGTGAGGAGGGCCTAGTGGCTACATGGAATAGTGCGGCCACCGGGGCCTTGGACCGGGTTGCGCCTTTGCGGCCTCTCTTGCGGCAGCGAACCACCCAGGCTCCCTGGTTTACCGAGGAGCTGAGGGCGATGAAGCGCCACAAGAGACGCCTAGAGAGCAGGTGGAGATCGTCACGCTCTGAATCTGACCGAACACAGGTGAGAGCCCATTTACGGACTTACCTTGTGGCGTTAAGAGTGGCCAAGCGTCAGTATTGTGCCACTCTTATTGCGTCCACGGATAACCGCCCTGCCGCCCTATTTGGGGTAACCCGCTCCCTCCTTCAACAGAGGCCGCGGGAAGCCCCTTTGCAGGGTAGAGCAGAGGAATTTGGGGAGTATCTGCAGGACAAAATCGCTCAGATTCGGAGCGAGATGGTCCCCACTAGTGATCCGGAGGGGACGTCGGAGGCGGGTCTTGAGGTTCCATTCTGGGAGGAGTTTGACTCTGTTACTTCCGACGATATGGACAGGTTGCGTAGGCGACTGCGAGCTACCACATGTTTACTGGACCCGTGTCCCTCCTGGCTTGTACTGGCATCCTGGGAGGTTACACGAGACTGGCTCCAGGAGGTTGTCAACGCTTCTCTTAGCGAGGATTTCTTGCCTGCCTCCCTTAAAGAGGTGATGGTGAGACCCCTCTTGAAGAAGCCCTCTCTGGACCCAGCTTTATTAGTCAACTATCGTCCCATCTCCAACCTTTGCTTTCTGGCGAAGGTTGTTGAGAGTGTGGTGGCACAACAGTTTCCACGCCACTTGGAGGAAATTGATTATCTGGACCCGCGCCAGTCCGGCTTCCGGCCCGGTCACAGCACGGAGACGGCATTGGTCGCGTTGGTGGATGATCTCTGGAGGGCCAGAGATGGGGGTTGTTCCTCCATCCTGGTCCTATTAGACCTCTCGGCGGCTTTTGATACCATCGACCATGGTATCCTATTGCATCGACTGGAGGGGTTGGGGGTGAGGGGCACTGTTTTGCGGTGGTTCTCCTCCTACCTCTCTGGTTGAGCGCAATTTGTGTTGGCAGGGGGACAGAGGTCGACCTCGAGGCCGCTCACTTGTGGGGTGCCACAAGGGTCGGTCCTCTCGCCCCTCCTGTTCAATGCATATATGAAGCCGCTGGGCGAGATCATACGTGGGTTTAGGGTAGATTACCATCTGTACGCGGATGACACCCAGCTGTACATCTCTACCCCAAACCACCCCAACGATGCCGTCGAAGTGATGTCCCGGTGTCTGGAAGCCGTACGGATCTGGATGGGAAGTAACAGACTCAAGCTCAACCCGTCCAAGACTGAGTGGCTGTGGCTACCGGCGCCCCGGTTCAACCAGTTGATTCCATCACTGGCCATTGGGGGCGAACATCTGGCCCCCGTGGATCGGGTACGCAATTTGGGCGTCCTTCTAGATGCCCGGCTGTCAATGGATGACCATTTGACAGCCGTGGCAAGGGGGGCGTTTTACCAGGTTCGCCTGGTGTGCCAATTGCGTCCCCTATTGGACCGGGACGCCCTTCGCACAGTCACTTATGCGCTTGTAACGTCCCGTCTAGACTACTGCAACGCTCTCTACATGGGGCTCCCCTTGAGATGCACCCGAAGGCTGCAGTTGGTTCAGAATGCGGCCGCGCGGGCAGTTTCAGGAGTCTCTAGATACTCCCACGTAACACCTCTCCTGCGCGAGCTGCACTGGCTGCCTGTGGCTTTTCGGGTGCGTTTCAAGGTGTTGATTATCATCTTCAAAGCGCTCCATGGTGGTTTTCCGGTTCCGGCTCCTGCGGCGACGGGCCTAGCGCTCACTCACCGCTTTGTTTCTTCTTCTGCCCCCCAACGGGGGCGAGACTCCTCTTGTTTGAGGGTCTCCCGTAGGGCCGGCTCGTCGGGGGGCACCCCCCTCCCACGGCGGTGGAGGAAGTGGCTCCCAGCGCGGCTCAGGTGAGGGAGAACATGCTAGCGGGGGGTTCTCCCTTCGCCTAAGGAAGACGGCGCCATTCATAACAATGAGGAGGGCTGATCGGCTCAGTCGGAAGGACTCCCGAGGCTTCAGCTGCGAGGAGTGAGTTTTTAAAAAACTTTTTTTTCTGCTGCCAGCCAGGCTGAACGGACTGGGAGGGGGGTGTTTATTTTAAAAAAAAAAAACCCTCGGATTTAAGCGGCACGTTAAAATGGCTTCTCTGCAAAGATAAAGCGGAAACTTTCACTCCGGACGGTCTTTAACAAGGGAAAGTGGAATGTGACTTTCTGCAACATTGTTTCTAGGTCTGGCTGAGTAAAAAGAAATTCTTATTTTGCTACTCTCTCCCTCTGGCTCTGAGATGGGCGGTGGAAGTGGCTTCTCTTTGTGCCTGCCTGACTATTTCAACTAAGGAAAATTTCCAGCGTCTCTTTGAAAGCAGGACTCTCTCTGGATTTTTGAAAAAAAAATTTTCTTGATGGATTTGTGATCTCTTCTTTGGAATACCTTCGTTATTACTATTTGCTGATTTGGGAAATTGTGTCTCTTTTGGTTTCTGAATTGTTTGCAACTTCACAGCCCTGAATTGAACTGAGCTCCTGATCTGCCCCACCAGCCCCACCCGGAAAACGCCATATTGGTGGCACTGACTCTAACTTTTAACCATGGCACAAGAAGCAGCACTTGTAAATTTGGAACAAAGGATGGCTTCTCTTGAAACCTCTATGCAAACTTTGATATCAGAAATAAAGGCCCAGAGGGCTGAAAATAGTACTTTCAAAAAGGAGCTATTGGATACCCGGAAGCAAGTGTTGGAGAATACACAGAAGAATGAAGAATTGGAAGGAGGGCTGGAGGGGGCTAAGGGAGAGATTAAAAATGTTTCTAATGAGGTGGGGGAAATAAATGGGCATGTGTCTAGGATAGATATGGAAAGAATGACATATTTTTTGAGATTTCAGAATGTTCTTGAGGAGTCTGGTGAATGCCTGCCTGATCTTATGAGTACAATTTTAGCAGACTATTTACAAAAACCTAAGGATGAGATCAGGGGGGACATTGACCTAGCCTATAGAATTAATTCTGCATATGCCAGGATGAATGAAGTGCCTAGAGAGATACATGTGAAATTTGTTAGAAGGTCAACCAGAGAGGAAATCCTGAAAGCGCAGAGAGAGAAACCTTTAACTTATCAACGAGAAACGGTCACTATCTTGAAGCAGATCCCTAGAAAAATTAGAGATTCAAGAAGGAAATTTTCCTTCTTGTCTAAAACCTTGTTTGATCACGGGATTTGGTTCAAGTGGATGACACCTGAAGGGATGCTGGTGTTCTGGGAAGGAGGAAGAGTGAGGATTAAAACAGTTGCTGAGGCGGAAGCCTTTCTTAAAAAACATTCCTCTGCCCTGGGGGAAGATCCAGGGGGGACGGAGGGGGCCACGGCCCCGCCCGCGGGGGGCCAGGGAGGAGAGAAAGAAGATACAATAGCCAAAAGACTTAGATCAAAAAAATAACTTTGCCTTGATTTTTCTTGAACAATTTTGCATAATACTTCTATCCGGACTTTTTGTAAATGTCTGACAGCATGAAAGGGAGAATTTAGGTAAATGTACTTGCTTTCATCTTGTAGTGGTATGGAAAATGTTTTCTATGTTAACTTTTTTAATGTGTATTTTGAGGTCTCGGTAGGTCCGACGACTCTGACGTGAATGCTCTCAAAATTTCTTTGTAACCATTACTCTATCCTGTTAAAAAATGTAAAACCAATAAAACTTTTTCAATATAAAAAAAAAAAGCGCTCCATGGCACAGGACCTAGTTATTTGCGGGATCGCATCCTGCCCCATACATCCCTTCGGCCGATTCGCTCACACAGAGAGGGACTTCTCTGGGTGCCGTCCACCAGGCTGTGCCAGCGGGCGACGTCCAGGGGAAGGGCCTTCTCCGTGGCGGGCCCGACCCTCTGGAACGACCTTCCCCCTGACATTAGAACGACCACGGATCTCCGCTCCTTCCGCCAGAAACTCAAAACCCACTTGTTTCATCTGGCCGGTCTGGCCTAATTCCAGCTTTCCCACCTCAGTCTGCATTTTTAAATTTTCTGATTTGGTTTTAGGGTTAAGTTTTTAATTTTTATAAATTTGTACAGGGGTCTATTTAATTCGATTTTAGTTTTATGTATTATTTATTGTAATGGTTTTAATTTTTACCTGTACACCGCCACGAGTCCCTTTGGGGAGAGGGGGCGATCTAGAAGTCCAATAAATTCAATTCAATTCAATTCAATTCATATAGGTGTTCAACAGGAGGGGCGAGAGGATCGATCCCTGAGGAACCCCGCATATCAGGGGTCTCGGGGCTGACCTCTGCCCTCCTGCCAACACACATTGCGACCGACCAGAGAGGTAGGATGAGAACCACCGTAACACAGTGCCTCTCACCCCCAACCCCCCCCCCAGTCAGTATAATAAGATACCATGGTTGATGGTATCAAAAGCCGCTGAGAGGTCTAATAGGACCAGGATAGAGGAACATCCTCTATCCCGTGCCCTCCAGAGATCATCCACCAACGCGACCAATGCTGTCTCGGTGCTGTGACCGGGACAGAAGCCGGACTGGCGTGGGTCTAGATAATCAATTTCCTCCAGGTGCCGAGGAAACTGTTGAGCCACAACACTCTCTACAACCTTCGCTAAAAAGTGAAGGTTGGAGACCGGACGGTAGTTATCCAATAATGCTGGGTCCAGGGAAGGCTTCTTTTTTTTTATTTATTTATTGAAAAAGTTTTATTCAAACAGGTTTTCCCCCTTTTTGCCCCCCCAGCATATAATATAAATCACATACAAATAGTATACCCCTCCCCTCCCCCCATCTTAGGATAAATTTCTCATTCATATATTATACCCCCTCGCCTCCCGGCAAACATAGTATAAATTTCTCTTAATATATCAATCTCCCCTTAACACCATCTTCTAATTTAATTAAACATATATAAATCATGGTATAACCGTATCCCATTATTCCCATCGCTATATTAGTTATCCACATATATTTCCCCACCCTCAACCCTAACCCTCCCCCACCTCAATCCCACCCCCCTGACTTCCGCTATACACCACTCTAATAATTCCAAGCATCCCAAATATTATTTACTCTGTTCACCTATCAATCTAAACATTCTTACCTAAAGGCTACATGGTATTTCCTAGTCTGGTATTTATTCTGTATATAATCAATCCATTTTGCCCATTCCTGTGCATAATTCTCCTGCTTCTGATCTTTTAAGAAAGCTGAAATTTTTGCCATTTCCGCAAACCCCGCCACTTTCTGAATCCATTGATCAATTGTCGGTAAAAAATCTTTCTTCCAATGTTGAGCAATCAACAATCTAGCTGCTGTAACCATATACAAAAACAATTTTGTTTCCCCTTTAGTAAAATCCTTAGTTATACCCAATAGAAACATTTGCGGAGTAAATTGTATTCTTTTCTTAAATACATTTTGCATAACCCACCATATTTTTATCCAAAAGGCTTTAACCTTATTGCAAGTCCACCATACGTGAAAAAAAGTAGCATCTAAGCACCCGCACCTCCAACATTTTGGTTGAGTATTAGGATACATACATGATAATTTCTTAGGATCCAAATACCATCTATAAAACATTTTATAAAAGTTCTCCCTTAAATTTTGTGACTGCGTGAATTTAACATTCTGGACCCATATTTTTTCCCACGTATCCAACATAACCGATTCATCGAAGTTCTGAGCCCATTTAATCATGCAATCCTTGACCAATTCACTTTCTGAGTCCCTTTCTAACAATACATTATATATTCTTTTAACATGTTTTGGGCCAGTCTCTTTTATCTGCTTGATCAGTTCCACTTCTTTATCCATAAAGCCGACCCTGCAATCTTCTTTCCATCTCTTCTGTAACTGTATGTAATGTAACCAATTTAAAGTAATTCCTACGTCCAACAGTTGTTCCAGAGTTTTCAACTGCCATTCGACCCCGTCGAAAATAAGCACATCTTTATATAAACACCCCCCGAGTGACTTATTATTTGTAATCCACATGGTGTCTGCAAGATCCAACCAAAGCGGTATTTTATAATCCCAATTGGGCCGGTGCTTCTTCCATATTCTCATCAAGGCACTTCGGAGAACGTGATTGTTAAACGCTTTATCCACCTTATCTTCATAAAAAAGATATGCATGCCATCCCAAAACAAGGTCATGACCTTCTATATTCAATAGTTCAGTTTTTGTTTTCCCAAACCAATCTGCCATATACGTCAATGCCACCGCTTCATAATACAATCGAAGGTTTGGGAGTCTAAGGCCACCTCTTTCACGAGTATCTTGCATAATCTTCATCTTTACTCTCGGTTTTTTCTCCTTCCAAACAAATTTATTTAATGTTGCTTGCCATTCTAACAAAATTTTATCTGATTTAAGCACCGGTATCATCTGGAATAAGAAAATGAATCTAGGTAGAATATTCATTTTAATTGCTGAGATCCTTCCAAGCAAAGATAGTTGTAGCTTTTTCCAAACTTGAAGGTCCTTCTGTATCTTTTGCCACAACACTTCATAATTATTTGAAAAAAGTTTTGTATTTAATTCTGCAATTTGTATTCCTAAGTATTTGACTTTAGAAACTATTTCGAAACCTGCCAAGCTTGCAAGTCTCTTTCTTTGAGTCTCTGGCATATTTTTAACCATCATTTTCGTTTTATTTTGATTCAGTCTAAACCCAGACACCATGCCAAATTCTGCTATGATATTTTTCATCTGAATTATTGAGTTCAACGGATGTGAGAGGGTAACAACCAGATCATCAGCAAATGCCCTAGTTCTGTATTCCTTTTGCCTAATAATTATACCACTTAAAGAGTTTGAGTCCCGAATTGTATTCAACAAGACTTCCAGAGTTAAAATAAATAACAATGGAGATAACGGGCAACCTTGTCTTGTACCTTTTTGTATCTCGAAAATTGTAGACAGATTTCCATTGATAATAAGTTGTGCATTTTGTTCCTGGTAAATTGCTCCAATCGCTTGTCGAAATCGTGGTCCCATATCCATCTTTTCCAAAGTCTTGGTTAGAAAATTCCAGTTCACTCGATCGAAGGCTTTCTCCGCATCCAAGAAGACCAGCACTGCAGAGATCTGCTTATTCTTATCAAGATAGTCAATTAAATCTATAAGTTGCCTTACATTCTCCTTCATGTGTCTACCTTCAATAAATCCTGCTTGGTCATAGTGAATAACCTCTTGGATAACTGGCATCAATCTGTTGGCGAGTACTTTAGCAAATATTTTATAATCTGTGTTTAGAAGAGATATCGGTCTGTAATCCTCTGGTTTCTTAGGGCCGTCTTTGTCTTTGGGTATCAATGATATAAAAGCCGCTTTCCATGAAAAAGGTATTTTACCTCCTTGCTGTATATTGCAAAATAGTTCTGTAAGATATTCAATCATTTCCAATTGTAAAGTTTTATAGTAGATTGCAGTCAAACCATCAGTCCCTGCAGCCTTGGCTAATTTAAGTTGGTTTATAGCTAGAGTAATCTCGTCCACAGTTATCAAACGTTCCAAATTTGCCTTTTGAAGCACAGATATTTTAGCAACCCTTTTTCCTTCCAGAAAATCATCTATTGACTTA
Organism: Rhabdophis nuchalis; assembly: GCA_039707465.1. Lineage (NCBI taxonomy): Eukaryota > Metazoa > Chordata > Lepidosauria > Squamata > Natricidae > Rhabdophis > Rhabdophis nuchalis. Next base: position 70,854,555 of record CM077648.1, read on the forward strand.
TTCTGTATATTATCCTGTAAATATAACTTAGTGTAATAGTCCACAAATGATTTTTAATCAAATCCTGTTGATATACCGTTTTCCCTCCATATTCAATTCTATTAATAATTCTCTTATTCGTATTATTTCTCAAGGTGTAGCCCAACCACCTACCAGGTTTGTTAGCATTAGCAAATGTGTTATGTTTGGCAAATTGTAAGTTGGTTGCTGTTTGTTCTGATATAAGCATTTGAAATTGATCTTTCAGCAGCTTTATCGCCATCTGAAGTGCCGCATCTTTTGGGGTTGCTATAAGTAACTGCTCCTTTTTTTAAATTTCATTTTCCAATTCCATTCTCTTTTTCTGTCTGCTTTGTTTATGTTTAAAATTCATATGTATCAGGACCCCATGCATATAAGCTTTACTTGCATCCCATACTATTTCAATAGGAGTACCTTTATTCATATTAAAACAAAAAAATTCCTTCATGTGTTTTTTAAGTTCATCAACATTTTTTTCATATCTAAATAAATTTTCATTTACTCTCCATGACCTTCTTAACCTCTTCCCTAGTTCAATCTCTAACCACACCGGGCTATGATCAGTTAGTGTCCTGGGGAATATCTTAGTTTTCTTAGCTTTAGGAAGTAAATCCGGTGTTAACAAAAAAAAATCAATCCTTGAGAAAGATTTATGCCTATCTGAATAAAAAGAAAAATCCATCTCATTTGGATGTTGTATCCTCCAGATGCCTTTTAGTTCCAAGTCATCTTGTAAATAAAAAAAAAACCTGTGGTAATTTGGTAGTAACTTTAGTCATTGTTCTCTTGTCTATCCTTGGAGAGATCACTCCATTCCAATCTCCCATAATTAAAATACTCTTAAAATTCCAATCCAAAATTTTTAAGTGAAGCATCCTATAAAAGCTTTCTTGTTGTTGATTAGGTGCATATATTCCTACCACCAAAATAGGACCAAAATCTGTATCAAGTTCAATTGCTATATATCTACCACTATCATCCGCCTCTATAATTTTAGCTGAGAATCTTTTGTTTATATATATCACCACTCCATTTTTCTTTACCAAACTAGAGGCTGCATAAAATGTTCCCAATCTTGGATTCATTAAATACTTCTGATCCTGCAGCCTAATATGAGTTTGTTGAAGGCAGACCAAATCATTATTAAATTGCTTCAAATAATAAAATATTTTTTCCCTTTTTGTGGAGAATTCAATCCATTCACATTCCAGGATAATAGTTTAAACATCTTTTGGCCTTGTCTGAAACATTGAGAGCATTTGCTGAAGATCTCTCTCCACCAGACTAATCTTCGGCTCTGCTCCTCCCACAGCTTCAATTTCCTTCTTACCTTTGCCTTTATCCCTCTTGGTACATTGTTCTTGGGGCTTCCCCTGCTTCTGAGACTCCTGCATTTGTCTAGTCGTAGATCTAGTAACACGTTGTTCCACTGGCTTAAGTAATGGCATTTCAATGAGTGTCTTGAACGGTCCCTCCAAAGAGGAACTTAGAAGAAGTCCAGAAGGATCCACTTGGAATCCACTTGCAGCACCCTGGGCTTTCCTCTCTTTTTGCGTCTGCTTTATCTGTTCTTCTGTCTCTTTCTCAAACAGCCTCTGCTCTAAAAGATCCAGATCTGCTGGTGTTGGTGTAGATGTAAGTGGGGGCGTTGCACTTGCCTTCAGTATTCCATAATAAAAATCTCTTGCCTTGTCTATAGTATTCAAACGATACCTCACCCCTTCATATCTGAATATAACACCCATTGGAGCATCCCACCTATACTGTATCTCTCTTTTCTTCAACTCCACTACCAAAAATCCAAAATCCCTTCTAAGCCTTAACATTGCTGGTGGTAGCTCCTTAAAAACACCAATCAGATTTCCATCTATATGAAGAGAAGAGTAATAAGACTTCTGCACAATATCATTTCTAAAATTTCTCTCAGTAAAATATATCACAACATCTCTCGGTAATTGCCTTTGTAATGCTATACGTGAGTTTGCTCTGTAAGTTTTATCAATCTTAGCAGAAATTTCATCAGGATCCACTTTTAATAATATAGCCAAAGCATCAGCACAAACTTTTCTTAAATCTTCTCTAGGGTTTTCTCGTAACCCCCTCAGTCTAATGGCATACTCCATTGACCTAAGTTGTATCATAATAACCTCACTGTCCAACCTCCGCATATTCCCCTCCATTTCCACAAATTTCAGATCCGTTTCCTTTGCTTTGACTTCCACCTCTGAGGCCAATTGTTCAATTTTATTATCAATTTTAATTATAACTTCAGACAAACCCTTGGCCATTGCTTGCATATTTTTATCCGACTGATCATATTTATCCTGGACCATTCTTTTGAGTTCTTTACTTTCATTGGCTATGAAATTCATCAAATCCTTAAAATCCTGGGGAGTTACTGCACCAGCTTGTTCCGTTGCCATGTTTTTAAGCTTTCCCAAGGAAAATGCTCTTCAAAGTGTCAAAGGAGCCCAACAGACCGGAGCTTGAGGCAGCTGAAAAGGGGGGCTCTCCTTGTCCGCACCCCAGAGGCCATAAAACTTATGGAGAGCTTCACAAGTGGCTCTACCCGACAGCGCGATCTCTCTCCTAAATTCCTGAGGAGTTTGGAGTGTCCAAGGGGTTTACGATCTATTAAAAAACGCCTCTACAGGCTGCTGAGTTGGCAAGCTCAAAAAGGCTTGCCCGCGACAACCCAGGGAAGGCTTCTTGAAGAGGGGTCTCACCACGGTAGGCAAATACCCCTCACTCAAGGAAGCGTTGACAATATCCTGGAGCCAGCTTCGCATAACCTCCCAGGATGCCAGTACAAGCCAGGAGGGACACGGGTCCAATAAACATGTGGTGGCCTTGAGTCTCCTCGACAACCTGTCCATACCCTGTAGTGGACTACCCTCGGCACAAAAGCTGGCTAAACTGTTTGTGAAGTATATCTACCAACTGCATGGAGTACCTCGAAGAATCATCTCAGACAGAGGGGTCCAGTTCATGGCTTAGTTCTGGAGGGAGTTCCTGCGGTCCATTGGGTCATCTCAGGGTCTTAGTTCAGCTTTTCATCCGAGCACTAATTGGGCAGCAGAGAGGTTGAATGCCATGATAGAGCAGTACCTGAGGTGCTACGTGAAATATCAGCAGTCTAATTGGGCAGACCTTTTATCTTTTGCTGAGGTCGCGTACAATAATTTATTTATTTATTTATTTTTCACATTTGTAACCCGCACCCATCTCACCATAAAGGGACTCGGGATGGCGAACAGAGATTTAAAATAAAGATACATAAATACAAAATATTATTAAATAATAACTAAATTAAATCAATACCCTGCTTAAAATAAAATTTAAATTCAAAAACCCATAAATTAAAATTTTGATTTGTTATAAAAACAATGGGTGTGGAGTAGATCATGCTAGGCCGGCCAGGTGAAAATAGTAAGTTTTTAAGTGCCGGCGAAACAAGTGGAGGTCTGTGATGGAACGGAGATCGGGAGGTAGGCCATTCCAGAGGGTAGGGCCCACCACAGAGAAGGCCCTTCCCCTGGGAGCCGCCAACCGGCATTGCCCGGTCGACGGCACCTGGAAAAGACCCTCTCCCTGGGAGCGAGTCGGTCGAAGGGATGTATGGGGTAGTAGACGGTCTCAAAGGTAGCTAGGCCCCGTACCATGGAGCACCTTGAATATGGTCATCAAAACCTTGTAACACACCCGGCAGGTCACAGGTAGCCAGTGCAGCTCGCGCAGGAGTGGTGTTATGTGGGAATGTCTTGAGATTCCCATGATCACCCGCGCGGCTGCATTCTGGACCAACTGTAACCTCCGAGTGCATCTCAAGGGGAGCCCCATGTAGAGAGTGTTACAGTAGTCCAGACGAGAAGTCACAAGTGCTTGAGTGACTGTGCGAAGGGCCTCCCGGTCCAGTAAGGGGCGCAATTGTCGGACCAGGCGAACCTGGTAAAATGCCCCCCTGGCCACGGCTGCCACCTGATCCTCCAGGGACAACCGGGAATCCAGGAGGACTCCTAAATTGCGCACTCTATCCACGGGGACCAAATTTTCACCCCCCATGGCCAGCGATGGTGTCAACTGGCTAAACCGGGAAGCCGGGAACCACAGCCACTCAGTCTTGGATGGGTTGAGTTTGAGTTTGTTATTGCCCATCCAGATCCGTACGGCCTCTAAACACCAGGACATCACCTCAACCGCATCGTTGGGGTGGCCTGGGGTAGAGATGTACAACTGGGTATCATCAGCGTACAGATGGTATTCTACCCCAAAACCACGGATGATCTCACCCAGCGGCTTCATATACGTGTTGAATAGGAGTGGCGAGAGGACCGACCCCTGGGGTACCCCATATGAGAGGGGCGTAGAAGTCGACCTCTGCCCCCCCGTCAACACGTATTGCAACCGATCAGAGAGGAAGGAAGAGAACCACCGCAAAATGGTGCCACCCACCCCCAACCCCTCTAGTCGGTGCAAAAGGATACCATGGTCGATGGTATCAAAAGCCGCTGAGAGATCTAACAAGACCAGGATAAAGGAACAATCCCTATCCCGGGCCCTCCAGAGATCATCTACCAATGCGACCAATGCCGTCTCGGTGCTGTGACCGGGTCGAAAGCCGGACTGGCGCGGGTCTAGATAATCAGTTTCCTCCAGATGATGGGGAAACTGCTGAGCAACCACACTCTCTACAACCTTCGCTAGAAAGTGAAGGTTGGAGACCGGACGATAATTAGCCAATAATGCTGGGTCCAGGGAAGGCTTCTTGAGGAGGGGTCTCACCACCGCCTCTTTCAAGACGGTAGGTAAGAACCCCTCACCCAAAGAAGTGTTCACAATGGCCTGGAGCCAGCCTCGTGTCTCCTCCCAGGATGCCAGTACAAGCCAGGAGGGACAAGGGTCTAATAAACATGTGGTGGCCTTCAGTCTCCTCGCCAACCTGTCCATGTCCTTGGCAGTAACAAAGTCAAAGTCTTCCCATAAAATAGTCTCAAGGCCTGCATCGGATACTTCCTCCGGACCACTATCTGTGGAGGGCAACTCGTTCCGAATCTGAGTGATTTTATCCTGCAGATATTCTCCAAATTCCTCGGCTCGGCCTTGCAAGGAGGACTCACGTGGCCTCTGTTGAAGGAGGAAGCGGGTCACCCCAAACAGGGCCGCCGGGCGGTTCTCTGCGGATGTGATGAGGGTGGCACAATACTCGCGTTTGGCCACCCTCATTGTCACTAAATAAGTCCTCAAATGGGCTCTTACCAGTGTTCGATCAGATTCGGATCGAGAGGATCTCTATCTACTCTCTAGGCGTCTCTTGCGGCGTTTCATCTCCCTCAGCTCCTCGGAAAACCAAGGAGCCCAGGTGAGATGATACCGCATGAGAAGCCGCAAAGGCGCGACGCGGTCTAAGGCCCCAGCGGCCGCACTATACCATGCTGCCACTAGGTCCTCAGCCGCGGCACGAGTCAAGGATACAGGTATTGGCCCAAGCCCCCTTCTGGAACTTTTCAGGGTCCATCAGGCGCCTTGGGCGGAACCATCTGGGTGTCTCTGGCTCCGCCTCCCCGCAGTGAGATGAGGCGATTGGAAAGTCCAGCCGAAGGAGAGAGTGATCTGTCCATGACAAGGGTGAGATGATTAAGTCCCCGGTTCCAAGATCACTTCTCCACTGGCCAGAGACGAAAATAAGATCCAGCGTGTGTCCTTCATTGTGAGTGGGGGCCTGAACTAATAGGGTCAGGTCCATGGCCGTCATGGAAGCCATGAACTCCCGAGCTGCCTCAGAAGCCTCGCCCGCCGATGGCAAGTTAAAGTCCCCCATGACTAGAAGTCTAAGGGTCTCCACTACCATCCCGGCGACCAACTCGAGTAGCTCGGGGAGGGCTGTTGTTACATAGCGGGGAGCCAGGTATATAATCAACAAGCCCAACTGCCTCCCTAGGCCCCATTTCACAAAGAGGGACTCACAGCCGGTAGTCTGAGGTACAGTGATCCCCCTCGGCTCTAGACTCTCCTTAATAATAATCGCCACTCCTCCACCCCTGCCTAGGGCCCGAGGCTGATGAAATGCTCGGAATCCCGGTGGGCACATTTCCACGAGAGGTAAACCTCCCTCGGGGCCCAACCAGGTTTCCGTAATTCCCACCAGGTCTGGGTCCCCCTCTGACACTAGGTCATTTATGAGGGGGGCTTTATTTACCACGGACCTGGCATTGCAGAGCATCAGCCTGGGGCCCTGGCTCTGTAAACCTTGACCGCCTAGTCCCCGAGGGGAGCACAGGGGGATGGGGCAAGCGACCACTTGTAACCAGCGGCCATGATCCCCCAACTTAAGATGGACACCCTGTCTCCCACCGCCCCCCCCCTCCCCAGGACTGTATGGATGGGAAATCCCTCCGCGGGAATGACCCCCCCTCCCTCCTCGATAGACCAATCCTTAATCCTAATCCTAATTTCGCTGGTCGGCCCTATGTCCAGACCCCCTACTGACTGATTAGGCTTTCCCCCCACCCTGGGACCCATTAAAAGACGAATTAAAAATTTGGACAAAAACCCCCTAAGTTTGCCCTTCGTCCATCTCTCCGGAACTATAAGTCCTTCATCGAGATGGGCCCTAGTTAGATTAGAGGGCCATGCCTGCGAGAGGGGAGATTCTCGCAGGCGAAGGAGATCTTGTCTCGAATAAATGATAGGGTAAGATAAGGTTGTGAGGGGGTTCATTTTTGGCCAGGGAGGGAAATTTCATAAGCACGACTTTGATTAATTAGAAAGGGTAGAGTGAGGTGTAAATCTGATGCCATAGAAAATCCATTTGGTAGGGAAGAATTAAGATCTGTCCGAGAGACTGATGAGGGGGGAATAGAAGATGACATAATGAACACAACATCCTTCAGTCAGCGTGGGTGTAGTGTGGTCAATTGATGTGTTGCACAGTTCGGTGGTTAACGTCTAGACCCGCGCTGTCTCGATTTATGCCTTCCCTGCCGTAATGGACTCACTGCACGGATCTTCCTGGGCTCTCCTTGGTTACTTGGATCCTAGAATTCTCGACCTCACGGCCCGGTTGTCCAGCCCATTTCTCCAACCTTTCAGTTCCTTCTTCTTTCTCTATATTCTTTACTGTATTCTCCATCTTCAGAATTCTCCAATTCTTTTCATCCTTTCTTTCCTTTCTCTCTTCCTTCTTTCAATTCCTTCCAACTTTCTTTGGAACTTTCATTTTCCATCCCCCCCTCTCTTTTTTCCTCTTCTTCCTCACATATCCCTTCTCCATTTCACCTCCTCTATGATCCAACCACGTTCATCTCCGTTCCAACTCCTCCATGCTCATCCATGTTCATCTTCATTCCAACCCCTCTAAGCTCCTCCACATTCTTATAACATACTGATTTTCCTCCATTTCAAACTGCTCCCACCATTTCTTGCTGCTTTTTTCCAACTTTTATCTCCTTTCTCTCTTCTTTCTTTCATTCCTTTCATCTTTCTTCGGATACGTTCTTTATCCAACCCCCCCCTCTCTTTCTCTTATTCTTCTTACTTTCCTTCTCAAATTTTAGCTCCTCACTGCTCCTCCTTTGCTCTTTCTTCGGAAAAACGTTCTTTCTCCATCCCCTCTCTCTCTCTTTTTCTCTTAATTCCTTTTACTTTCCATCTCCATTTCAAATCTTCTCTGCTCCTCCTTTCATCTTTATTCAGAAACGTTCTTTCTCCATCCCCTCTCTCTGTCTCTTACTCATTGTTCCTCTACTTTCCTTCTCAATTTCAGTTCTTCTCTGCTCTTTATTTCAACTTTCTTGGAAACGTTCTTTCTCCAATGCCTCTCTCTCTCTCTCTCTCTTTCTCTTATTCCTCTTTCTTTCCTTCTCCATTTCAGCTCATCTCAGCTCCTCTTTACATCTTTCTTTGAAAACGTTCTTTCTCCAACGCCTCTCTCTTTCTCTTTCTCTTATTCCTCTTTCTTTCCTTCTCCATTTCAGCTCCTCTCTGCACCTCCTTACATCTTTCTTTGGAAACATTCTTTCTCCAACGCCTCTCTCTCTCTCTCTCTCTCTTATTCCTTTTTCTTTCCTTTTTCTTTCCTCCATTTCAGCTCCTCTCTGCACCTCCTTACATCTTCCTTTGGAAATGTTCTTTCTCCAACGCCTCTCTCTCTCTCTTTCTCTTATTCCTCTTTCTTTCCTTCTCCATTTCAGCTCCTCTCTGCACCTCCTTACATCCTTCTTTGGAAACGTTCTTTCTCCAACGCCTCTCTCTCTCTCTTTCTCTTATTCCTCTTTCTTTCCTTCTCCATTTCAGCTCCTCTCTGCACCTCCTTACATCTTTCTTTGGGAACGTTCTTTCTCCATCCCCACTCTCTCTCTCATCCACTTATTCCTCTTACTTTCCTTCTCTGATTCAGCTTCTTCCAGCTTGTCCATGATCTTCAGACATACCAGGTTTCTTCAATTTTAAACTGCTCCCATCATTTCTAGCCGCTTGAGTCGAGTGGGGGCCGCACGGTCCGATTGTGTATTGTAACGGACCCCCAACGGCCTGGAAACCCTGCCTAGCTTCTCCACTGACGCTTCCAGGCCGCGCCAAGCCGACCTGGGCCCCTCCCATCTCTTGGATGTTTTTCGCCTCGCCGCCACACCTCCAGCTCCAAAAATAGTCCCCATGTGGCAGCTGGCATATCGACGTGCTGGGCCAGCCCTCCTAGATGTTTAATGAGGGCTGGTGATGTCCTCCTGGGCCAAAACGGCCCTCGACCACTTCGCGGTGCTCAAAGATCGGTCTCCATACTTGCGCATGCGCAAAACTATCTGTGAATAATGCTGTTCACAGTAGCACAAGACTCACGCCGTTCAAAGTAGTGGACTTTGTCCCAATGCCTGAGTATTCAAGGGACCCTCCCTCTTCAGTCAGCTTGACTGATTGGATGTCGATGCTGAAAGCAACTTGGGAAAATGTCAAGAAAGCGCTGGATTCCGGGTGGGAGAGAAGGTTTACCTCTCCACAAAATACTTGAGATTAAAACTGCCTGGCAAGAAACTGGCCCGAAATTTGTGGGACCATTCCCCATAGTAAAGATCACAGTGCAATTGAAACTGCCTCGATTGGTGGGGAAGACACACCAAATCATTTCATAGCAGCCTCTTGAAACCCGTGATTGGATCCACCCTGTGGCCGCTATCCCAGGAGCCCCCGGGTCCTAGGCCAAACTCATTATGAAGTTCAACGAATCCTTGATTCGAGGTGACACAGGAGACAACTCCAATACCTAATCAAGTGGAAGGGTTACCCCTTATCAGAGGCATCAGTATGAAAAGTAGAAACATCCAGGCTCATTGCCTTATAGCAAAATTCCATGCAGAAAATCCAGGCAAGCCTGGGGGAAGGAATGCATCCCTAAGTTATACACCTGCACTCAAATTGTTTTGTTTCCCATAGGTTGCTTTCAGGAAGTGAGGGAAGCCGGTTGTCAGTTTGTGAAGCATCTCTTTGAATACCATCAAACTGCCGTAGAGAGAGGGGAATTCCAAACATACCTGTGGTCAAAAAGGAATCTCAAATTGGCCTATGAATGCGCATGTCTAAACTACCATGTCACATTGGCTGTGATTTATGACGAAGGCTGAGGGGAGGACAGTAATGCGGGCAAAGTTCAGAAGCAGATAAAGAAAGTAAAAAAGATGGCTGCAACGAAGAAGGATGTTAATCCTAATAAATGATTGGATTTCTTTTGAACCATGTCTCGAGGCTTGTAAATTTGTTAGGTTTTCTTCTGGGAACTTGACACCCTGCTTGGCAGCAGCCCTTTTATAGGGCTCAGACAGGGCCGTCGACCAATCAGGTTTGAATGAATTCCTGCAGGTAGCAGAGAACCTGTTTGGAAACTACTTACAATGCGATTTACATAAGAATCAGACTCTAAGTACTTAACACCCCCCCCTTCTTGGTTGGTCTCATCCAACTTGTGATGTAGTCAGGTAGGTAGGTGGGCTTTTTGGAGGCGCGGCTCGACCTGCGCACTTCAGTTGTCACCGAATCTTTGGTCAGGTCGGACTGACCTGTTGCTTCAGCTTATGTGCATGGTGGAACCTCCTGGAAGTTTTCACAGGTCGCAGCTGGAGTTCCTTGAGCCGGCTCGCTCGAAATTCACAGCGCTTCTGCACCTTTTCCAGATAAGTCCTCCGGCACATTCGGGTTTGAGATTTCCATTGCTGGAGTGAGGTTTTACTCCATGCTGTCAGGGCTGTGGCTAACTCATTCAGGAGTTACCTCTGGTTGTCTAAGTCTGGATTTGGAGAGGTGGCTACGGAGTTGGTCAATGTGCCTCCTTCAAATGTGACCGTCCTCAAGCTCCACCTGGTATGAGTGAGGTCCAGTAATCCCTGTGACCGTGGCAGGAACAGAGAGTGATCCTGTGGCATAGTTATGGGCATAGACTCGTTCTCCTATGCTAAATTTCCTTATTTTGCTACTTGAATCATGGGGTGTTATGGCAGAGTAATTTGGGTGCAGTTGGTCTAAGTGCGACCTTAGCTGGCGACCCATTAGAAACTCGGAAGGGCTTCTCCCGATGGTAGCACTCGGGGTTATATGTTGGATTAGTAAGAATTGGTCAACCTATGTTTGCCAATCACCCGGCCCCATCCTGGATAGGGCTTCTTTAGCAGATTGCACCATTCTCTCTGCCTGTCCATTACTGGCTGGACGGAATAGAGCGATCAGGATGTGCCTTATTCCCTGTGCTGCTAGGAGGGTCTTGAATTGTCATGAATTGAGGTCCGTTGTCGAAGACCAAGATATCGGGTAGGCCGTGCATGGACAAAAGTCTCCGTAGTGCTTTAATGACCGCTTCTGCCATGGTCAAGGTCATTAGGACTACCTCTAGCCATTTCGAATTTTTGTCCACAATTACCATGAATGTCTGGCCATGAACAGGGCCAGTGAAATCAATGTGCAGCCTAGACCATGGTGCTTGAGGTCACTCCCACTCCTTAGCGGGTGCCTCTGGGGGGGTTGGTCTGGATTCCTGGCATGGTGTGCAGTTGGCCACCCATTCCTCAATCTCTTTATCCATGTTAAGCCACCATACATAACTCCTAGCCAATGCTTTCATCCGGATAATTCTGGGATGTCCTTCATGCAGTGCATTTAATACCGCAATTCTTAGTTTCTCAGGAATAACTACCCAATCCTCCCACAACAAACAACCATTTACAATGGACAGTTTGTCCCTCTTACAATAAAACATTTTAAATTCTGGTCCAACCGGTCCCTTGGGCCACCCCCTCCACACCCAGTTCAAAACTGTGTGGTGGGCGACCTTGCTGGAGGAAACAAGGCCAGCTTCTAGGCAGTCAATCAGTAGGACTGGCATCTTGGGGGTTGAGTCAGCAAGACATTCCGGTAAGGGACACTGGCTGAGGGCATCAGCATGTCTCAGCGTGGTGCCTGGTCTGTGGACGAGGTGGTAACTGTACGCAGCTAGAAAAATAGTCCATTGGGTCATCCACGGTGACAGGGATGCAGGTGTTGGTCAGTCCCCAGCCAAAAGTCCCAAGAGTAGCTTGTGGTCCATGATGATCTTGAAGTCATGGGCGTTTAAATATTTGTGGAAACGCTTGACTCCAGCAACAGCAGCCAGAGCCTCCCGGTCCAATTGACTGTAGTTCCTCTTGGCCGATGAGAGAGTCCTGGAATAGTAGGCGATGGATGCCTTGGTTCCATTGGCCATGCAATAGCTGAGGATGGCTCTGATGCTGAAGGTGAGGCATCGCAAGTCAGTACAAGTGGCAAGGTCTGGTTGTACTGAAGCAGGAACGTGTCCGCTGAAAGGAGTTTCTCGACCGCAGTAAATGTGTCATCCTCAGCTTTTCCCCATTTCCATGTAGATTTCTTCCCCAGGAGACGATGCAATGGTTCAGCAACCATGGCTTTCTGCTTTAGGAAAACACTGTAGAAATTAAGCAGTCCGAGTAACGCTTGGAGCTCGATCTGGTTTTGTGGTGTGGGAGCCTCTTGAATGGCTTTAATTTTTTTGTTTGTGGGGTAAATCTGTGAGCCGTCAATGAGGTACCCTAGTGTTGCGGCAAAAACCAGGCACACCACAGACTGGTTCTAACGAAGGAACGAGAGACCACGAAGGTAGTAGAGAAACAGGATTTATTGACATGTCAAGAGTTCAGAGTGCTCTCACACTAAAGACTGAACTGCCTGGGCAACGCCCAGGGAGTTAGTTTTATACCTTCGTCCTTAATACAGAAACACATATGGATAAAAGCAGAAGTTAACTTTGGAATAGTACAGAAACAGAAGTTAATAGCAAAAATTAATACGTGTCCTATAAATGCATAGTCATTTGTTTAATGCCAGCTATAGTTCCCATATAGGGTTTACACCTCCCCTTCTCCCCCAGTTACTTCCTCTTTCCATCCAGCAATATTTGTAATACTTTGAGAACTTTTAAGAACAGAGAAGTACACCCACACATCTTTCCCAAGCTGTCCAAAGGGCAAGCGGGCAAATCTCCCAAGGGGTCAGGGTTGACCCAGGGTCCAGGAATTGGGGTCCCTGGCCCCTCTGCCACACTAGGAACTTGACCTTTGGCACGTTAATTTGGCACTTTTCCTTTTTTAAACAGAGGCCCTTTTCACTGATTCTGGTCAAAACAGTTCTAACTCTTTTAACTAGTTGTTCCTTATTTGTGGCGGGTATCAATATATCATCAAAATAGGGACAATTCCTGGTATCCCCTGCAAAAGTCGTTCCATGACGCTTTGGAACAGTCCAGGGGCAATACTTGATTTGATTTGATTTGATTAGATTTCTAGACCACCCCCTCTCCCCGAGGGGACTCGGGGCGGTGTACAGGTAAAAAAATTAAAAAGAGACATCAACATTACATATAAACTAAAATCCAATTAAATAATCCCCTGTACAAATTTATAAAAATTAAAAACTTGACCTTAAAACCTAATCACATAAATTAAAATTACAAACTGAGGCGGGAAGCATGGAATTAGCCCAGGCCGGCTAGTTGAAACAGGTGGGTTTTGAGTTTCTGGCGGAAGGAGCGGAGGTCCGTGGTCGTTCTAATGTCAGGGGGAAGGTCATTCCAGGGGGTCGGGCCCATCACAGAGAAGGCCCTTCCCCTGGGCGTCGCCCGCTGGCATTGCCTAGTGGACGGCACCCGGAGAAATCCCTCTCTGTGAGAGCGAATCGGCCGAAGGGATGTATGGGGCAGGATGCGATCCCGCAAATAACTAACTCTGAATTGTAGGCGGGTGCATTTAAAGGCATCCCTATGTGTCACAATGGTTTGGGCCTCCGCTGTGGCACCATCTACAGGCAACTGCTTGTATGCCTGTGCCATATCTAGTTTTGCAAAATCTTTGCCGGGCCTCAATGAATGCAGTAAATGCTGTGCAATAGGTACAGGGTAAGTGCTCTGTTTCATGCTTTGTTTATTGTATACTTATAGTCTGCGCACATGCGGACTGGCCCGTCTGGCTTGACCGGGGTCACTATAGGGGTCTCCCATCGGGCACGATCTACCAGCTTTAGGATTCCCATGCCAATTAATTTGTCCAATTCTAAGTCAATTTTGTGTCAGAGAGAGAAAGGCACTCTCCTGGGTTTCATTCTAATCGGAGCCACGTTGGGGTCCAGATTGAATGATATGGTGGTCTCCATGTATTTACCAAGACCGGTGCCAAAGACATTCGCGAACTCCCTAAAGAGTTCTTTGGTGCTGTTGTCTCGGAGGGCGTTGATTCTGGTTACTTCAAGGCCCAGGGGTTTGAACCAGTCCAGTTCTAGGAGGCTTGGCAATGTGCTTCTCACTACCGTTATGGGAAGTAGTCCACTGAATGCCTTGTATTGCACCCAGAAGATGCCCTGACCAAAAGCTGGGACTCGGTTTCCTTGATAGTCACTCAGACGGATGTCTGGAACTCGCAGTTTGTGCCTTCTCAGGTTGGGGATGATTTTCTTGAGGGTGGCCCAGGACATGATGGTCAGCAATGACCCTGTGTCAACCTCCATGGAGCATGGCGATCTTTCTAGGAGGATGGTGACCTTCAGCTTTGCGGTGTGGCTGATGCTGGTTTAGCTGATGGTCGTGTGGTGTGTCGCTCCGGGGGCTCCCTCCTTCTGTTTGGGTCTTGGCTGCCATGTTCCCCGTCTCTGCGGCTTTGAGTGCATTAGTAGATATCGTGGCTGTCAGATGGCTGCTGGGAACTCGCTTCTGCACACTCTGGCAATGTGTCCTTTCCATTCGCAGTGCTGGCAGCGCTGGCAGACAGTGTCCCTGAAAAGGCAACCCAATCACTGATGATTGCTTCCGCAGGGTGGAAACTGCGATTTGAATTTCTGCACCGATTCCTTGCGATCATTGCACATGCAATATACGTCGTCATCACTGTCTGAGGCCTCGGGCTCTGCGGTCTCGTGATGCATGCCTGTGGTTTTGCGCGCGCTCTTTGGGCTGTTCTGTTTCTGTAGCGTTTCTGTTGACTTGGTTGAGGATTCAGTAGCCCTGGCTTCATCAGGGGTTAGTCTTCACGAGCAGCCTCCTCTGCAAATGAGTGTCTCAAACACTGCAAATTATGCGGTCAAGGAGGAGCTCATCCAGATCCCTGAATTCACAATACGCTGCGGCTTTTCAGAGTGCAGCAACATACTGGTTTATCGATTCGCCTTCCCTCTGGTTCCAGAGGTTGAATTTGTGCCTCCGGACATATTTAGATGGTTTCGGAGCATAGTGCGTCCTCAGCGTCTGTTGGAGAACTGACCAAGCGACCAAATGGAGTGGTGTTGGCTCGGAGAGATCTTTCGCCATCTCAAACACCTCAGGTCTGCAGTAACTTAAAAACATGGCTTTCTTCTGGCCTTCAGAAAGGCCGAGGAGGTCATTTACTTCGAGGAAGCAGTCAACCTCCTCATATAGGACTCCCAGTGTTCGGTGGCTGGATCAAATGGAGCTGGTGGGGCATGCATCATCATCTTGCTTGTAGCTAATTCAAATCTGCCGCTCTAAGATGGTTGCTCACTGCTGTGCTTCGCTTCAGGCTGGATTACGTGCTGGATTGTTTCTGGTCTCGTGCCTACTTGCCTTTCAATCCCATCCTCGTCATCAGTGTTAAATCGTGGGAATGGATGAGGCAGACTCAGGCTTCAGTAACAACAGCTCTTTATTAGTGACTCAGATAACCAGCAAAGACCCTGCCTGGCAGCAGCCCTTTTATAGGGCTCAGGCAGGGCCATCGACCAATCAGGTTTGAATGAATTCCTGCAGGTAGCAAAGGACCTGAATGGAAACTACTTTCAATGCTATTTACATAAGAATCACTCCAAGTACTTAACACCCATCCCCTCTTAGTTGGTCTCATCCAACTTGTGACTAGTCACGTAGGTAAGTGATCTTTGCCTAGATGTGATAAAGCTGATTCTAGAACCATAGCCTCAAAAACCTCCCAAGAAACACAGGGCATTACATCTTTTCATTCTATTCATTTAGCTTCCTATTTGAAGCTAATACAAATCATTCTATCAAAAATTTTCAGCCAGATAATGGCAACTTACCACCAATTGTCTCTTCTTAACTATTCTTCCCTAAAAAGGCTCAAGATACTTTTAATAAGACAGCTATCTGATTTACAGAGACATACATCATTATCCTAATTGTGACAATAGGCTCAAATTTAACTTTGTATACTTGTCTGGTATATTCATTTCCATTTCCATTGTTTGACACTTCAGATCAATCCCATAGGCTCTATGTATATGAAACGTTTTTTGATCTATCAAGCACCAAAGGTAAGGAGGTAGTATATCTATCCATCACCAGGAAGTAATGAAAATGACCCCAAGACTAGGTGAAAGTCAGACTGGGTCATTATGGTTTAAAACAACCCATAGTTATGATGATCATGTATTCTCAAGCTACTTCTGACTTCAAAAAAGGTTTAAATGAATCAGAACTAGCAATCTAATCAAATCCATCCTCGCCCTCTTCAAATTCAAGTGCTGTAGTTCAGAAGGGGATATTGCTCTACCACTAAGAGAAAAGTACAATAGCTGCATGCTCAATCTGTCATTTAGGCCTAACCTTACAAATACAGTTTTGCATCTGGCGACCTGTGAAACAACATTCTTCACAACAAACAATGTCTTGCAATGCACATTTGCCTTCCACCTCATTGCTTTCAGGTTGTGAATGACCTATAATTCAGCCAGGCAGATCATCTTGAGAAATACCTTGTATTTGCTGTCCAGTCAGGTTTTGGTGATACAGTGGTACCTCGGTTTACGAACTTAATTCGTGAACTGACTCTGTTCGCGATCCGAATTGGTCGTGAAGCGAGGCACAATTTCCCATAGGGTTCAATGTAAATCCGGTTAATCCGTTCTGACCTTGTTTTTTGGTCGTGATTCTTGAACTGACTCTATTCGCGAACCGAATTGGTCGTGAACAGAGGCACAGTTTCCCATAGGGTTCAATGTAAATCCGGTTAATCCGTTCTGACCTTGTTTTTTGGTCGTCCGCAGCTCCGGTTCGTGAAGCGAAACGGGGTTCGTGAATCCGAGCATTTTTACGAACTTTTCTGTTCGTGAAGCGAGGCGGAGTTCGTGAAGCGAGACGGAGTTCGTGAAGCGGAGCATTTTTTTACGAACTTTTCCGTTCGTGAAGCGAAACGGTGTTTGTGAACCGGAGCACATTTTTTGGAAAATTTCTGTTCGTAAACCGAATTGGTCGTGAACAGAGGCGTTCGTGAACCGAGGTACCACTGTACATGTCAGCACTGCTCCCTTGTCTACAATTTAATTAATTAGACCACAATTATTATTATTTTATTATAAATAAATTTGGCAATCAAAATATCAGTCTGAGCACAAGGAACCCAGCTACCAGAACGCTTAGCTCAAAATATGAGATATGGGGCCTAAAATAAATATTGTATCCAAAATTACCCATCTCTCTTTCCCTCTCCCCCAAAAATGTGCTCTCATCTGCCAGCATACTTTATTCATCTGTCACTACTTTTATTCTCCCTTGTGAGGCATTTATACATAGAGATGCTTCTGTAAAAAACAGGTGTCTGATCATTCCTGCAGTTCAAGCCAAAATGGCCATGGACAGTGCCTAGTGACTGAAGCGGGGAGGTGGGGTACATGTTTGCAGCAGACTAAAGTGACCGATAGGAATGCAGCAGATTCTAATTCCTGGCTGCATCTGTAACCAAAAGATTGGCAAAGCATGACAGATCTCTATCCATAACACCACCGAAGAGGGAAAACATTGGTACAGATTAAAGGCTGATTTAAAACTGCCTTAGATAGGCCTGGGGATAAGACAAAGTTGTCATGAGGTTTAAAAAAAGCACATACCATGAACTATGTTAATGTCATGGTTAATGGCAAATGTGAAAGAATCCTCAATTGATCCAGGAAAATGTTAATATATCTACTAAAAATTGAAATGATTAAATATAGCACACTGATGCTCCAATAATCACTTTCTGTAATAAATCTAAATAATAATGGCACATCTACCAATATTTAGTTAGTTAGTTAGTTTGTCAAACATGTACAAGATAATGGTATAAGTATAAACATGGACCTGAATAAAGGAAATGAGTACAAATAAATGGGAACAGGATATGGACAGTACGCACGCTGGTGCGCTTATGCACGCCCCCTTTACGGACCTCTTAGGAATGAGGTAAGGTTCATAGTAGACAGTTTTAAGGTTGAAACTGTGGGGATTTGAGGATGTAACAATGGTGTCAGGTAGAGCAGTGATTCTTAACCTTTTTGAAAGAATCACCCCCTTGAGCCATTGAGGAAATTATCATCATCCCCCTCCTCCAACATAACCTCTCAATCACAACACAGGGAAATAATTCTTCAATTTATGCAAATACATTTTTTGTTTTCTTTAAAATTGTCATCAGGACACATCGATGCAAATAATATATTTCAAGTCTTTTTCCCATATCTCAACTGTGTGAAAAATTCTGATGCCACCCATCACTTTACTCCCAAACTTCGTGATACATGTATTTCATTATCTTATTTATTCAAGACACTTAAATGCAATGACCACTGAAAACAAAATTCAATTGTAAGAAAATGAAATGCCCGAAAAAAACAAGAAGAATTTGAAAACGAAGCCACTCAGCATGCAAAGTTTCGAAAGAAGCGCTCATCCCTCCATCACTGCCCATTCTGGCCAATGGTGCGCCACTGTATGGGTAGATTGATAGAGTAAGGTGACCAGACGTCCCGTTTTTGGCGGGACAGTCCCAATTTTTGACAATTTGTCCTGCGTTCCACGGCGTTTTAAAAAACTCCCGATTTTTAGAAAGAATGCATGACAAGCTAGGGCAGTGGTCGGCAAACCGCGGCTCGCGAGCCACAAGCAGCTCTTTGGCCCCTCGAGTGCAGCTCTTCCTCCACCCTCGTCGACGGTGGGACTCCTTGGGCTCCGGGGATGTGCTCCGGCTGCCCCATGGCCAAGGAGGCAGCCGTAGCCTCCCCAGCCAGCATGCCGGTCACTCATCTGCTTCCCAGGGGCTGAAGAGGCTCCACGGGGGGGGGGGAGGGAACTGGTAGCCAGGGCGGGCGAGCAGGGCGCTGCGGTGACGTCCAGCAACATTCCCTGCCCGCCCTCTCTGCTGGCTCACCCACCGGCGGTCAGTTCCCTCCCTCCTTCTCTCCCCCCCCCCCCCGCAGAGCCCCTTCAGCCCCTGGGAAGCAGACAAGTGGCCGGCATGCTGGCTGGGGAGGCTACAGCTGCCTCTTTCGCCTTGGGACAGCCCGAGCACTTCCCAGGGGCTGAAGAGGCTCCCGGGGAGGGGTGGGGGGGGGAGAGACAGACAGACAGGCAGAGACAGGTATAAGAGATTCTATTGTGAGCAGAGGAGTGGAATATAAAATATTACGTTTTACATTCTATGATTTCAAGGAATATGGAAAGGAATGTGATGTTCTCCCCTTGCTTACATGATTAAAATTGTTCAATGCAGATCAGTTAATTCACCACAATCATATTCCGTTGTTTACATTCTTAAATCATCATTCACTGCAAGTTGACCCTGTCTTAGCCACGAACTGACAGCTGTACCAGAGCTGGATCTGCGCACATGCCTTGAAGGGACATAGTTTCAGGCATTCGGGGGCCCAATTATATAAACATAGCTGAACTCAGCATCCTTACCAATATAAACATGGAACAGGGTTACTCCGGGTTTATATAAAATCCAACGGTATGATTTTGGGTTGTTAGCTGGGAGACGCTAACCCAAATGAGCGACTGCGTTAAATTGAAAATTAGGGCAACCGTTCGCTAAAAGGCTTGGCTTAGGAAACGTTATGGCTTCACGACGGGGGGAGGGGGGGCAGAAACCCATCTCCGGCAAGGCGAGCGCGTCTTTGCGCAAAAGAGGTGCTTTGAGCCCCAAAAGGGCGCCTTCTCGTCAGCGTCTGAGGAAGGCGAAAGGCATTCCCCTTTGCTCCGGCCGCCGTCTGGGACGCCTCGGCCTGGCTGTGGGCTGACGCTGGTTGGCGACGGGAGGAACACGTGAGTGAGAAGAAAGGGGGAGCACAAGGTCGGGTTGAGCAAGGGGGCGGCGGCAGCAGGAGTTTCCCCGACATCTGGAGGTGTCGGCGGCCACGCTTTGGAGCGAGCGGCAGGCGGTAGCTGTTCGCCGCAGCAATAGCGGCTGCAGCGGCTCCTCCTCCTGCTGCTGCTTCGCTGAGTCCCTCCGCCTGAGTGCCAGCCGTCGCCTCTCCGAGCCTTCGGTCGCTCCTCCTTATTGACAAGAACACAAAGGGCCGCGCCGGTCTGGAGACGCGTCTATAGCCGGCATGGGAGACAAGAAGAGCCCCACAAGGTGAGAAGAGCGGAAAGACGAGAGGGAGGCCAAACAAGTAGACAGGCAGACAGACAGGCAAAGGGCCTTCGCGGGCAGGCTGGTCAGGAGACGGCAGACGGCTGCGAGGCCGGCGTCCCCGCTTCTTTTTATCACCCTCCCCCTCTCCCTCCTCCTCTGCCAAAGTCTTTGGCGCCCCCCAACGTAGCAGAAGTGATGGCGGTGAGAAGGAGGAGGAGAAGGAAAAAAGAGGGAGGAGGAGGAGACGTGGTGGGAAGCGGCGGCGGCAGACAAGGAGAAGCGAGGCCCTAAGGGGAAGCAGGGAAGGAAGGGGAAGGGCGGCCGCGGCGATGCCTTGTTTTGTGTCTTAAATTTCCTTACGTTTTCCTTCGTCCTCCCTCTCCCCTCCCCCCGCTTTTTTGAGTAGGCCGAAGCGGCAACCGAAACCTTCCTCCGACGAAGGCTATTGGGACTGCAGCGTGTGCACCTTCCGGAACAGCGCCGAGGCCTTCAAGTGCATGATGTGCGATGTGAGAAAGGGCACCTCCACCCGGTGAGTGAGCGGGCAAGAAGCCTGACCTGACAGCCACTTCCCTAGGCAAAGCGGGGGCGGGGGGAAGACGGCTCGAGTCAGGAAAGGTGGATCAATAGGGGAGCTGCCACCACCCTAGCCGTGGGGCAGGCGTATCGATTGCTCTCTTCTATGAGAAGTGTAACAGCTCCATTTGCACCCTCCCCCTTCTTTACTTCAATAAACATCCCACTCGGGCTGAAACAGAAGTCCCCTGTGGTGAACTTAAAACTTGCGAATAAGATGCTCTTTCTGTCTGCTTCCCACCCCTCTGGATATGTAGGAAGATGGGAAGTGCTGGCTGTTGGTTTTTAATCCTGATAAACTAAAGTATTTCTCATGCTTTGAAATGCTGAAACTGACCAAATATTAATAGCAAGCAGTTTCACAAATTGAGAATAGATTTTATGTCATCAGTTGAAAATAAAACAAAAATGGGCCAGAGTTTGTTTTAATTGAGACAACTCTGTTGTTATACTGTGCTTTGTATACCCAAACATGTGCACACATGGACAAGTCCATGGACTGTCTTTTGTGATATTAGCAAGCACATATATACTGTTGATCAAAATAAAAGTACTCTCTATTACATTTGAAAATATTAACAATGATAATGTAGACAATAAGAATATATTTTTCTGTCCCTGTATTCCAGAACTTTTAAAAATTATTTGATTATCCAAAATCTGTTATTATAAAGAGAGAGGGAAATGAGGAAATATGTGATGGAGATACATATTTATGAAAGTTGAGTGAGTGGTGGCTGCTGAGGTTATGAACATTTCAAGTTTCTGTGGGATGTTTAAAAAAGTGAAAAACATGGTTATTGCTAATTTGGGAGGCAAAGGTGGAGCAGGAGGTTTGCTATTCCACAACCTGGAACAACAGCAGTCTCTCCTGATGCAGTTGTCAATAGGATTGCCTAGTCAGTAACAATAAGTATTTGCTGAGCTACTCCCTGCTTCTTTACATGATTATACACGTGTGAAAATATAACCAAGATAATATTTTCATATTGCACTTATCTCCTACGCCCCACTGTTACTTTAAGTAGTTACTGATGAACTTACAGTTTTCTTTAATTTCTTTCAACAATTTACAATAGCAATACATGCTTTCTTTCAAACAACCATCCCTCACAGCTACTTCTTAACAGAGTTAGAGATCATATTTTGCTCCAGGTACAGTTGTAACTTAGAACAGTACTTAGCACTTAATTCAAAGAATTAAACAGAAGTGATCTACTTAAATATATAAAGCAAGTGATCCGTGTGTAGAATGGTTCAGTTCTGTTTTCTGTCACTGGGGTCTCACAATGATTAATACTGAGAACATGACCTATTTGTACCCCATATTGTTATTTGTTATTTCCTTGGCACTCTTAGATTTTGAATATTCAGACCAAGCCAGTAGACATGCATGCACACATGTATTTGTGACATTTTAAAAAAATTATCAGCAATATTTTCTGCCCAGTTCGATTACGGAAATACTTGTTATTAATCTATTGTAGTTAAAATATTTTATAATATTTTACAGCAATAGAAATTAAGTTGATTTTGAACTTGATAACAGCTGCCAGGTTGCTGGTGGCACAGTATTGGAAGAAGCAAGATCCACCTACCACAGAGGAATGGACTTTAAAAGTTGTGCACCTGGCTGAGATGGCAAAAATTTCATCGTATCTTAAAGATCATTCAAATGAAAGATATATATTAGAATGGAGAAGATGGATCGATTATATGCAAAAAAAATATTCAAATAAGGTTTATATAGCATATGAATGAAATATTTTTTTAAGTAGTTTATGTCTATGATGTTTTGAGTTATAGTTAGAGAATTAGGGATAATGTGTATGTATCTTAGTTTTATGTTCGCGAAAGTTATACCCTGTGCTTGTTCTGGGAAGTCTGGGGAGGGGGGAGGGAGGAAGAGGTTGGGGGGAGGGGGGGAGAAACTGTTTGTAATCTTTATAAAATCTTCTAATAAAAAAAAATATTTTATAACTTGCAGCATTATAAATACATTTCAGACTTTGAAAAAGTGTGGGTGCTGTCACAAAATAGTTATCAAAAGTTCATGTGCATTAACATATTAGTTGTTATAATGTTCATGCTAGTGCCCATAAAAGAAGTAGCAAAACTTAAAAGTCAAATCATTTGTCCAAGAAAGTGAGTACAGAATAAAGCCAAAATGGTTCTGAGCTCCAAAGCCATTTGGTTGAATTCAGATTTCCGTTTAAAATAATTCTCACTTTCTTTGTCTAGTCTTTGTCTAGTCTTTATCTTTTTTACTATGTAAATTTTGATCAAATACCTTAATTAATTTCATTTTTACCCTCCCTAATCAAAGTTGCAGTTGGTACATAAACTGCTAACTAGTGCAAAGTAAAAGAATTACATATCTGTCAGGGTTCCAAGTAACATACCCATAGCAAACACAACTCTGAGGCAGGTAGATTCCTCAAAGAATAAGTTTATTGGATATGTCATATTGGCACAAGCTGGTGAAAACCGACTCTGATTATTCCCGTGGTTTTCACCTAATTAAAAGTAAAGGTTTTTCACTTTCTCAAAACAGTCACATGGTCCAATCACAATACTGTCCAGTTGCTAGGTGCACTTGGTATTTTCCCACGCTTCGTTCAGTGATTCCATTTAATGATATGGATGAGGGGGGGTCAATGTACTCCCTCAATTCTGTCATTCTGGATTTAGCCGGCTCTATGAATCCCCGGGCTAAGTTGTCAATGTACTCCCTCAATTCTGTCATTTCTTTTGGTGTCATGGAGTACCTCTTCAGCTTGGGCAGTTTAGCTCCTGGCACAAACTCTATGATGCAGTCTGTGTGGCGGTGATGGGGGAGTGACTTGCTCACTCTCCCATTCACTCACTGAATGCCCTTGCCAAATCTCAGTACTCCTTAGGTATCTGGGGGCTCCCTGGCAGTGGCTCAGTGGCAGCAGTTTTCTCACTTTGGTTGGTGGCACTTAATCACTGGTTGGGTCCTCCCTTCATGGGGTTAGGAGGGGGAAGGGGACCTAGTTGCAGTCTCAGCTTCCAGTAGGCCTCTTCCCATGAGATGGTGGGCATCCAGCCATGCCAGGCCTGGGATGACAGCTTCCATATTCTTTGGTGCCACCACGAATAGGATAGGTTTCCAGTGGTGACCCATCTCTACCCTTATAGCCTTGGTGACTAGCATGGAAGGTGTCCCCCCCTATTAGCACCCATTGATTTGCTTGAAGCATATGGAGTTGGTTAGGGGTCTCATCCTGATCCCTAGCTTTTGGACAAGAGGAAGTATTATCAGGCACTGGGTGCACCCCGTATCTATAATGGCTTATGTTTCTCCCTCCTGTTTTCGGCACAACTAGCTTTGACTTGATAGCGAATGGACAGATAGCTTCATTTACCATCGGGTTGTCCTTGCTGTCATCATTGCTATCCCTGGTTGCCAGCAGTGAGCCTCCTTGAGCTGGAGTTCCCTCTACCCGTTCAGGGGGGAGGGCTTGGCGGGTGAATTTTCTTCTCTCCAGGGTCTTCTATGGTGGCTTTTTTGGTTTGGTTGATGCAGGGATCTTTGCTTGTGGGACAGGAGTTGGGGCCACGCACTCGGACACGTGGTAGCCCTATTGATCGCTTTGGAAGCACTTGATTGATACCGTTGAGGCCCCTTTTGTTCTGTCCTCTGCTTGGCTGGTGCTACTTCTCTGGCTGAGCTTTCTCTTGGGCTTTTTCTCTGGAGTTTCCTTCTGGTACTGGTTTAACTCTTAAGTCCATTGCCACAGTTATTTGGTACCAATCATGGATGCTGTCTGGGACTCCCTGGGAGATGTAGGTGTAGTGTAGTTCTTTGTCCAGGCCCTCTTGGACAATGAACCAGGACCAGGAGACACTCAACCAATGTTGCAGTTTTCCGACAATTCTGCAAAATTCTCTAATGTATTCTTTGGCCGAGTGACCCCCTTGCTTGATGACTTTAATTTCTGCCCCTGCTCCTTGGGCTTGGGCTTAATTTTTGAACCTATTCCTCAATTTCTGCAGGAAGTCGTTGGCGTGTCTTCGTTGTGCAGTTGGGTCACCCACTCTGCTGGCTCCCCATTTAGGTTCTATGTGGTGGCTTGGATGATTTCTTCTTTGTTGGCATAGGGTCCCCTTGATGGCTAATTTGTGTCTACACCCAGTTTAGGTTGAAAGCCAACTTGTGTGGACTCCCATCAAAGGCCGCTGTAAAATTGGAGGCTGGCTGGGGTGGCGGTGGCGGTGGTGGAGGCTGAGTGGGAGCAGGATTCATTGCATTTGGACCCAGCCATGCCCCGGGTGGTAAGCCCAGACAGTTGGTAATTGCCAAGCTAGTGGTAACTGGGGCTGCTCAGGAGGGCTAGCTTGCCCCCTGCACTGTGGAGGAACCTGCTGTGGTCCTGAGCTCAACCAAATTGTGGGAAGTGACAGCAAGCTGGCGGCATGGAGCACCCCTATTGTTGACCTGTCCTGCATGGTGAGATACAGCCTTCCTAATCTAATACACACAAAGTCTAATACACAGAACAGAAGTAATAACATCTGGTTAATGGCCTGACCTTGACTCTGTAGTTTGAAGAGGTCTGAGAAAATTTGAGAATATTAAATAGTGGGGTTTTTCTTTTCTTTCCTTTTGAAGTTACAAAAAGAACTAATTTGCAAATGTAACTAAATCTTACTAAAATTGACTATTGGATTATGGATTGGAAAGACTGGAAGAATTTAGTGGAGTAACCTGGATTAATTTGGACTTGGACTATTAATGTTATTTAATAGAAAAATCTAAGGCAAAAGAAGAAAAGGTCAGAAGAAAAGAGAGAAAAATGAAATAAGACTTTAAAATTTGGATAATTGGGGGATTATAAGGCTGTAAATTATTATGAAATAAAATATGGGGTTTTGGAGATATAACTATGGAATTGATGTAACTTGATTAAATAGAAGCTTCTTAAATATTGAGATATTGGAATGATAGAAATATACTTTTTATAACTGTATCACATTACTATAGAATGGATCTAGAGCTAAATGAAAAAATATTGTGCATGTTAAAAAGTCTGCATGAATCTTTAAGAAATGACAAAGAGAGAAAGGAATTGTTTAAAGATACAGAAATGAATGTAGAAGCTATTCAAAAACGAGGGGAAAGAGGAACACGATATTCAAGAAATAGATGAGAAACTAGAAAAAGCAGGAGAAGGGGAGATAAAAATGAGAAGCAAGAAGCTAGGAACAAAGAGAAGAGACTAATAAGTAGAAGACAGATCACAATTTATAATGGTATACAGAGAAAAACCCCTTTAAAAAACAAAAACAAAAGGAAGCTTTGTGGATGGGTGTTCAAAAAACACAGCAGAAAGAGGCAAAAAGTACCAAGAAGTTCAAGCTCAACCCGTCCAAGACCGAGTGGCTGTGGTTTCCAGCGCCCCGGTTTAGCCAGGTAAGTCCAACACTGGCCATTGGGGACGAATTATTGGCCCCAGTGGAGAGGGCACGCAATTTGGGTGTCCTCCTGCACTCCCTGCTGTCCTTGGAGGATCATGTGACAGCTGTGGCCAGGAGAGCTTTTTACCAGGTTCGCCTGGTTCGCCAGTTGCGCCCCTTACTAGACCGGGACTCCCTTCGCACAGTCACTCAAGCACTAGTCACATCCCGTCTGGACTACTGTAATGCTCTCTACATGGGGCTCCCCTTGAGGCGCACCCGAAGGTTACAACTAGTTCAGAATGC
The DNA here is from genome assembly GCA_039707465.1 of Rhabdophis nuchalis. Taxonomy (NCBI): domain Eukaryota; kingdom Metazoa; phylum Chordata; class Lepidosauria; order Squamata; family Natricidae; genus Rhabdophis; species Rhabdophis nuchalis. The sequence goes on from CM077648.1 coordinate 70,880,759, forward strand.
GGCCGTGCGGGTGATTATGGGGACCTCATGGCGTTCCCATATAACACTTGCCCTGTGCGAGCTGCACTGGCTGCCTGTGGCCTTCCGGGTGCGCTTCAAGGTGTTGATTACCATCTTTAAAGCGTTCCATGGCTCGGGGCCTAGCTATATGCGAGACCGTCTCCTGCCCCATACATCCCTTCGACCGATCCGCTCCCGTAGAGAGGGTCTTCTCCGGGTGCCGTCGGCCGGGCAATGCCGGTTGGCGACGCCCAGGGGAAGGGCCTTCTCTGTGGCGGGCCCTACCCTCTTGAACGACCTACCTCCTGATCTCCGCACCACCTCGGACCTCCGCCTTTTCCGCCAGCATTTAAAAATGCACCTGTTTCAGCAAGCCGGCTTAGGGTAAATCCACCCAATAAATGACTGAGGGTTAGTTGCACAAATTTTTAATCAGAGGGTTTTTAAACAACATTTTTAGCGCAGCAGTATCAAGTTTAATAGGGTTTTAGGGTGTTTGATATTTTGTATTGTACATTGTGTTTTTAAATGCCTGTGCGGCACCCTGGGTCCCATCGGAGATAGCTGCGGGATATAAATGTAATAAAATCTAAATCCTGCGAAAGGAAGAAAAGTATCTCAGACTTCCCTAAGGAATAAAAGGTAAATATTGGAGATAGGCGATTCATTTCTTAGGGGTTCAGAAACTATAGTCAGCAGACCAAGCAGTCAATCTAGGGCAGGAGTCCTTTGTTTGTGGCAGCGGTTCTCAACCTGTGGGTTGCGACCCCTTTGGGGGTTGAACGAACTTTTCATAGGGGTCACTAAACTTTAAACTTTAGACTCCGCCTTGCATTTCTCAAAATCCCCTGCAGATTGGCTCTGAAGCCATCACTGCCCGCGCACAGCCGCAGTCTCCACGCCGCAGAAAACAGGTGGGCGCGTGCACCAGTTACAATTACAGCCTCGGAGGCTTCGTAATGGCTCATCTGGGCTTCTGTAGAAGCTGCCTTCCTAAGCTCTCCGAAGCCCTCCGAGGGAGGGAGGGGCTTAGATCCTACTCGGGGCTGTAATTGTGCAGGGGGCGCACCTATGTTTTCCACGCCGCTGCCAGGTACTTTTAACTATATCTAAATCCACAACCAGACCTGTCATCAAGAGCCAAGCTCAGGGGCCCGAATTCCTGAAATGCCACCCTGAGAACCATCAATGAAAGTAAATAAGCAAGGGCAACAATGGAAAGGAAGAAAGAGTAAAAATGAGGGAGTAAAGGAGGGGAATTAAGAGTAGGAGAGGGGAAGAAGGAGAAGAGAGGAGGAGGGGGGGAAAGATAGGGGAAGAAGAAGGGAAGAAAGAGAGGAGAAAAGAAGGCAGAGAAGGGAGGTAGAGAAGATAGAAGGAGCAAGGTTGTTGCAAAATAAAATGGGGTGGCAAGAAAGTGACCCAAACTGTATTCTATATATTTGTAAGAAAATAACGATAAAGATTAATGATAAATAGATAAATGTTAATAGTAATTATGAGTGTACATTTGTGAATGAACTTGAAAGAGAAAATAAACTGTTTAAAAAAAATTAAAAATAAACAATGCACAACGTTTGCCCAACAAATTAAGGTTAATCTTACCATCACCATCAAGATTAAGAGCACTCCTGCAAACAACCCCAAACCAGGTTGAAGATCCATCCAGGGTAAGCAAGTTTGTGAATGCAGCTGCAGGCAACTTAGTTAAGGAGGCTGTGGGAATAAAGCCACTGTCTGTATGTGTATGTGTGTGTATAGCAGCTGAGGTTGTCCAGCCACCAGGATGTGGTTCTTTACAGACCCAAAATTTAGGAGCAGACAAGATGTTGGAAAAAGTGCAAAGAAGAGCAACCAAGAGGATTAGGGGACTGGAGGCTCAAACCTATGAAGAATAGTTGCAGGAACTGGGTATGTCTGGTTGAGACTTAAGGGTGATGTGATAGGAGTCCTCCAATATCTGAGGGGCTGCCCCAAAGAAGAGGGGAGTAAAAGTAAAGTCTTAACACTTAGGCAAGAAAACCCCAAAGTATAAATATAGACTGGGTCAAACCAGCAGTGTGCAGTGGCAGCCAAAAAAGCCAATGCAATCCTAAACTGCATTAACAGAGGGATACAATCAAGATGAAGGGAGGTACTAACACCACTCTATACCAGTGTGAGTGAGTGAGTGAGAGACACACACACACACACACACACACACACACACACACACAGAGTGACAGAGATGGGGGAGGGAGGAAGAGACCGACAGAGAGACACACACACAGAGTGAGTGATTAAGTGAGTGAGTGAGTGAGAGACTGCTTTAATTATGTTCAATTTATAACAAAAATACATCCTGCATATCAGATATTTACATTACGATTCATAACAGTAGCAAAAGTACTGTTATATTAGAGTAGCAACGAAAATAATTTTATGGTTGGAGGTCACCACAATGTGAGGAACTGTATTAACGGTCGCGGCATTAGGAAGATTGAGAACCACTGGTCTATGGACTGGCAATGGTATGTGGCATGCCAGCAGCTGGGCCACGCAAACAAGTGAAGCCCCAAGAAGAGACTGGATTGCCATCTGTCAGAAATGGTGTAGGGTCTGCTTGGGAAGGGGGTTGGACTAGATGACCTACAAGGTCCCTTCCAACTCTGTTAATCTGTTAATACCACTGAAAAAGAAAACACTAAATCCAAGAAAAAAACCAGCATGGTTGCACAAAGATCTCTGATAAACTCAAAGACAAAAAGGATAAGTAAAAAAAATGGAAAGAGGGACAAATAACTAAGGCAGAATATCAGCATAGCCTGAATCTGCAAAAATGAAGTCAGAAAAGGAATGGCTCAAAATGAACAAAGGCTTGCAAAAAAAGTTAAATACAATTTTTAAAGTTTCAATATATAAATAAAAAAAATCAAGTCCACTAAAAAGTGAAGATGGCAAGGAAGTAACAGTTCAAGAGAAAGCAAAGCTGTTCAGCTCAGTCTTTGGAACAGTCTTCACATGCAGATATTATCTCTACTGTAATGCTCTCTACATGGGGCTCCCCTTGAGGTGTACCCGGAGACTCCAGCTAGTGCAGAATGCGGCCGCGTGGGGGATTTTGGGAGTGTCTTGTTACTCCCATGTAACACCTCTCCTGCGCAAGCTGCACTGGCTGCCTGTGGTCTTCTGGGTGCGCTTCAAGGTATTAGTAACCATCTTTAAAGCGCTCCATGGCACGGGTCCTGGTTACTTGAGAGACTGCCTCCTGCCACATACCTCCCTTCGACCTGTCCGCTCCCACAGAGTGGGCCTCCTCAGGGTGCCGTCAGCCGGTCAATGCCGGCTGGCGACTCCCAGGGGAAGGGCCTTCTCTGTGGCAGACCCGGCCCTCTGGAATGACCTGCCCCCCGATACTTTTTATTTTATTTTTTATTTTATTTTATTTAAATTTATATCCCGCTTTTCTCCACAGAGGACACAGGGCGGCGTACAGGAAATTTAAAAACACACAAATACGAAGATAAATATATAATTTAAAATAAATATTAAACATTCCCATCCTGTACTAAAACCAAATTTAAAATACCCAATTTAAAAACTTCCTAAAAGTCCCCACGGGAGGTTAGGCTAGGCCGGCTTGTTGGAACAAATATGTCTTTAGACATTGGCGGAAGAGGCGGAGGTCGGTGATGGTACGTAATTCAGGGGGTAGGTCATTCCAAAGGGCTGGGCCCGCCACAGAGAAGGCTCTTCCCCTGGGTGTCGCCAGTCGGCATTGTCCGGCCGACGGCACCCTGAGAAGGCCCTCTCTGTGGGAGCGTATCGGTCTAAGGGATGTATGGGGCAGGAAGCGGTCTCGCATGTAACTAGGCCCCGAGCCATGGAGCGCTTTAAAGATGGTCGTCAAAACCTTGAAGCACACCCGAAAGGTCACAGGAAGCCAATGCAGCTCGCGCAGGATCGGTGTTATGTGGGAGCATCTAGTGGCCCCCATAATCACCCGCGCGGCTGCGTTTTGGACTAGCTGTAGCTTTCGGGTGCACCTCAAGGGAAGCCCCATGTAGAGAGCATTACAGTAGTCGAGTCGAGATGTCACGAGAGCTTGAGTGACTGTGCGAAGGGCAGCCCGGTCCAGTAAGGGGCGCAATTGGCGCATCAGGCGTACCTGATGAAACGTCCCCCTGGCCACGGCCGCCACATGGTCCTCCAAGGACAGCCGGGAATCCAGGAGGACACCCAAATTGCGCGCCCTCTCCACGGGGGCCAGTGTTTCGCCCCCAATGGCCAGAGTTGGAGTAGTCTGGCTGAACCGGGGTGCCGGAAACCACAGCCACTCAGTCTTGGCAGGGTTGAGCTTGAGTTTGTTACCACCCATCCAGATCCGTACGGCTTCCAAACACCGGGACAGCATCCGTACCATCACGGACCTACGCCTCTTCCGTCGGATGTTAAAAGCACATTTCTTTCACCTAGCCAGCCTGACATAGACTAAGGGTATAATTTTAAATTTTGATATTTATTGGTTTTAATTTTTACATTCTCCAAATTTTAGCACAGATTTAATAATTTAATTGTCTTTTATATTTTGTATGTGCTGTTGGGTTTTTAAATAAATAAATCTCAGAAACATTGTAGCATATCTTTGAAAAATCTTGGAGCACTGCGGAACCTACCACAGGATTGGAAAAGAATTAATATAGTTCCAATCTTCAAAAATAAAAGAGGGGGGGGGAACAGACAGAGGAAGCTACAAACCAATCAGTCTAACATCAATACCTGGGAAGATACTGGAAAAAATGATCAAAAAACATATTTGAACACCTAGAAACAAAGTTATAACTACTGTATTTTTGGGAGTATAAGACACACCTTTTTCCCTCAAAAAAAGAGGGTGAAAATCTGGGTGTATCTTATACACTGAATACAGCACCCCGCCCCCTTTACCAAAATGGCCGTGCATAGCCTTTAGGGGGCTTCCAGAGTGCTTCTGGGGGCTGGGAAGAGCAGAAATGAGCGAAAAATGGGCTGTTCTTCAATTTTGCCCCCCCCCCCAGCACTCTACAAGCCTTCTAAAGGCTATTGATGCTCTTTTTTGGGACAAAAAATGGGACTGTTTTTACGAAAAACAGGCCGTTTTTGAGAGGTCTGCAGAGTGCAAAAACTTTTTTTTTAATTTGCCTCTTCAAAATCTTGGTGCGTCTTATACTCCGGTGAGTCTTGTACTCCAAAAATATGGTAGTAGCCAGAACGGGTTTGCTAAAAAGATTGGTTATGCATGATCTGTTATTTCATTCTTTGACAAAAGTGATTAAATTAGTAGACCAGCGAAATGCTATGGACATAGTATATTTAGATTTCAGCAAGGCAAAGTGACTTGACAAATTGAACCATAACCTATTTCTTGGTAAGCTACAAAAATGTGGGAGAGGCACATCACCACCAGATGGATTTGTAACTGGCTGACAAACGGTACTCAATGAGTAATCGTTAACCGTACTACATTACATAGAGGCCAGGAAGCAGTTGGGTACCACAAGGTTTCATCTTAGATCCAGTACGTTTCAATATCTTCATAAGTGACTTAGATGAGGGAATAGAAGGGGAACTCATTAAGTTTGAGGTGCACCCGAAGACTACAGCTAGTCCAGAATGCGGCCGCGCGGGCAATTTTGGGAGCTCCTAGATACTCCCACGTAACACCGCTCCTGCGTGAGCTGCACTGGCTGCCTGTGGCCTTTCGGGTGCGCTTCAAGGTGTTGATTACCATCTTTAAAGCGCTCCATGACACAGGACCTAGTTATTTGCGGGATCGTATCCTGCCCCATACATCCCTCCGGCTGATTCGCTCCCACAGAGAGGGACTTCTCCGGGTGCCGTCCACTAGGCAATGCCAGTGAGCGGCGCCCAGGGGAAGGGCCTTCTCTGTGGTGGGCCCAACCCTTTGGAATGACCTAACCCCCGAAATTAGAACTACCACGGACCTCCGCTCCTTCCACCAAAAATTAAAGACCACTTTTTCCATCAGGCCAGCCTAGCCTAATTCATGCTGCTTGCCCCAGTCTGAAGCTTAAATTGTTTTAATCGGGTTTTAATGGGAAATAGTTTTAAAGTTTTTTACAAAATTTTAGTACCGGGTTAACTATTTAATTTGGTTTTAAGTATTTATGTATTGTTATGTTTTAGATGTTTTTAATTTCCTGTACACTGCCCCGAGTCCCTTCGGGAAGAGAATGTATATACAAACATTTCTTTAAAAAACAAATTAAACCTAAACCTATGCAGCAGCAGCCAAAAAAAGCTAATACAATCCTTGTGTGAAGCTCCCAAAAGTCAACCTAATTAATTTACGAGCCTCGAGACAAAGTTCAAAACAAATCCCATCATTTATTAGGATCGACATTCTGGCTTGAGCTCCGGTGGAGCCAAAACTGCTTTCACTTCATTGCATTTGAACTTTACCCCTGTATCTCCCTCCCCTCTGCCTGGTAATAAATCACGCTGGCCAATTAACAATTAATAATTGAATCTATCCATGCGCATTACAGGCCAGCTTGGAATTTCCCTCTAACCACAAAAGTGCCTGGAATTCTCATTTCTCTATGTCAACTCGATAAAAAGTCATGGTGATATTTTTGCGAGTTGACCCCTTGATTGTATAAACAGAGGCATAGAATCAAAATCACATGAAATATTAGTACTACTTTATAACGCTTTATTAGGGCCACACCTGGAATAGTGCATCTAGTTTTGGTCACACTACAAAAAAGATATTGAGACTTTGGTAAAAGTGCAAAAAGAGAACTAAGATGATTAAAGGCCTGTACACTAAAACATATGAAGAACGGTTGTAGGATTTGGGCTTGGCTAGTCTAGAGAAAAGAAGGATTAGGGGTGACATGATAGTAGTATTCCAGTATTTGAGAGTTTCCCACAAAGAATGGGGTGGGGGTCAACTTATTTTCCAAAGCACCAGCAAGCAGGACAAGAAACAATGGGAGCTAATCAAGGAGAGAAGCAACCTGAAATTAAGGAAACTTCTTAACTGTGAGGACAACAAACTAGTAGAACAGCTTGCTCTCAGAAGTTGTGCGTGTTTCATCACTGGATGTTTTAAGAAGACTGGAGAGTCACTTGTCTGAAATGGTAGGGTCTTCTGCTTGAGAAGAGTGTTGGACTAGAAGATCTCCAAGATCTCTTCCAGCTAGAATAGAATAGAATAGAATTCTTTATTGGCCAAGTGTGATTGGACACACAAGGAATTTGTCTTTGGTATATATGCTCTCAGTGTACATAAAAATACACTGTATACAATGAACATTCTTTGTTATGCTTTTTTGATGACGTTTTTGATGTTAGGTGTCCATTTTAGGTCTTGAGATATGATAGAACCTAGAAATTTGAAGGACTCTACTGTTGATACTGTGTGGTCTAGTATTGTAAGAGGTGGTTTTATGGTAGGGTTTCTCCTAAAGTCTACCACCATTTCTATGGTTTTGAATGTGTTCAGTTCCAGATTGTTCACACCACGAGGCTAGTTGTTCAACCTCCCATCTCTATGCAGATTTATGGTTGTCTTGAATGAGACCAATCACTGTTGTATCATCTACAAACTTCAATAGTTTAACAGATGGATCGTTTGAGATGCAATCATTGGTATATCAAGAGAAGAGGAGAGAGCACACAGCCATGGGGGGCTCCTGTGCTTATTGCACAGGTATCTGATGGATTTTGCCTAGCTTCACCTGCTGCTTCCTGTCTTTTAGGAAGCTTGTGATCCACTTACAAGTCTGTTCAGGTACTGCTAACTGATTTAGTTTAGTTAGAAGAATGTCCGGTATGATATTCTGATTGATTGGTTGATTGATTGACTGATTGTTGAGAACTGTGGTAAAGTATACTTCTTGTTCCAAAAGTAAACTTGAAAATGTCTTTTCATTTATTCATATTAGTAATATGTAACTAATTTGGTTAAACTGTGATTAGACTATAGTGATTTATAGTCTGATGGAATACTTACTTGATTGTTGTTTTCCCGTTCCCCCCCCATCTCATGCCTTTTTGTACCTATAGATTTTATTTCCTTGGATTAAAAATATAATTTTGCATTAAAACATATAATAGCAAAAAGGCACAGCTTCCTTCTGTTTTTAGAATGTTCAAAAGATTTGTCAATTTTTTGGACTTTGAGCAGGAATATTCTGAACTTCTTTGCTACTCTTAACTAGGGCTGTAATGAAGGAACAAGTTCTTGACAGAAGAGCTAAGGACTTCTAGATGAAAAGCTAGGCTGTATTTGGTTTTGTTTTACCTGACAGAATGAAATTGTAATATTATCTTTCATAGAGAATTATAATTTTTGATATTCAAGGAATACAGCAAAGTTAATGGACATGCTATGTTTGATGTGTAGTCCTGTGATATTGCTAGAATCAATTATCATTTTTCTGAATTAAAATATGAAGATTATTCATATTTATTGCATGTTGAAAATGGACACTATACATTGCAGTAGGCATATATCATGAAAAAATATTTTAATGCCCCTTTTCTAAGATGAAATATATGGAAATATAATAATATCTTCCAAAATAAAGTATATACATATTCTGACAATTAGAGGTAATTGTGTATAGCTAGTCCTCAATTTAGTGGTCACAGAACCAGAACCTCTTTCATTAGCAATGTGAAGGACTTCAGTCTTCATTCCCTGGGAATGGGGTCTGAGATAGCTCAGGAATTCATGCTTACCATGATAGCCATGGGCCTGTCCCAGATTACACTGGTCTACAAGGAGAAAGTCTCGGAAATAAAAGTAGCTTAATTTTACAAGAATGGGGTCACTAATAAAGGAAAATTAACTCCTGAGTATTTATTGGCTAATTCAAAATTAGGAGGGGGATGTGCGATTATGCTCCATATTTTTCTGGAAAATGTGATACAGTAGTGAGAGTGGTGCCACACCAACCAATATAAATTTATTTTTTTATTGATACCAATAACATAACTTTCCATTCATTTATTGGTTTTTCTTATAACATTTTCATGCTTTTTGCATGAAAAACTGACAAGCATTAACATCAGATTAAACAACAAGGTTCCATCTTTATTCTGTATCTAAACTGCACTTTTTGGCTTCTCTCTTGTGAACTGCAGTAGGATCATCCCTTGGGAAGATTCCAGCAGTAATAATCAAGCATGGATGGACTCCATTTCCCCTAGTATCTTTTTTCCAAGCCTGCAATATCCTGGTGGAATCTCTCCCCATGCTCTTCCCTCACTGCTCCACAGTTCAAAAGGAAATAGTCTAAATGCGAGGGTAAGAAGTGAATTTTCAGTGACATGTTTGCACCAAGTGCTTTAATAGGACCTAAGCAAATTTTCAAATGTTTTTCATTGTCATCTGCCTTGCTATTTTCAAAGTGAAGATATTTATACACTTCAGTGTGGTATCATTTTCATTGTTTTACCATATTTTGTCGAGACATTATGAGGCATCATGATCATTAGACACTACCCTCTATTGTAGGCAAATATAGCACCGCCCCGAGTCCTACCCGGAGAGGGGGTGGTATAAAAGACTAAATAAATAAATAAATACTCACCTTTTTATTGGGAAATATCTTGAAAACTTTAGCCAGCCAGCACCTTTCTCACCTGTTTTCTAATCCATTTAATCAAAATATGTAGAATGAACTTATTGTCAACTCTGAAGCGAATCTGGCTGAAGCCATTTTGTGTTGCCTCACAGTTGCCATGAAGCCTGAGAGAGAAAGGTGAGGGGGAAAGTAGATAGCCCATCTTACAGTCAAAATAAAAAGTTCTTAATCCTAGTGGAGATAGCATCCAGGAATGGATTGACCTCATCTTTGCTCACTGATTGGACTGAGTCTGTCAGAGCTGTTAAGACACTCCCCTGTTGCTAGGGCTTCCCAGCTTTCAACTCGGACTCACTCAGCGTGTAATCCTTCTCCAAACTACATATACAAATTATTGGACTATCTCAGAAATTGGACTATTATTTTACTATTATTCAACTTCTGTGAGTACTGCCAGTTGACTCTCCTAGGTAGAGTCACTGGTTTTCCCTCGATGGCAGAACTTCGGCTCAAGCCCTGAAGGACTTCTGTCAAACAAGAACTGACATCTAGCTATTGCTTGCCACAAGAGTCTTGGGCTCTGTTTTTCACCTCATAAGTGGTTTCCAAACTGCAGGAGCTTATTGCTCCACTTCAGAATCCAATCCAGCTAACTTCATACAGGCTTCTCTGATCTCCCCACAGGGTGCGGTCCGCCAATAGAAGCTTCATGCCACTTTGAATTTGCCCAACATTTGGCTACAAGCAGTGGCAGCCATTTTAAAAGCTTCAAGCTCTTTTTACTGTTTGAAAGTTTTGACAGCTTAGCAGTGAATAGCAGTCATGAGCGTGGCTCAGTGCCACTATCCCGAGGCTGCACAGGGCGTTGGAATTCCCAATTCAGTGCACAAGTGTAAATAGGGGGAAAACTGTAAAACTTAAAGCCTTAACAACCAGAGCAGCCTGAGAGCCATGCTGGCTAGCAGCTTCGTGGCACACTCATCACCAATTAGCAGACCACTGTTACAGTCCACTTCAGAACACTGTTTCTGTGCACCTCTCTACCATTATTCTTAAAGATTAGAGCCCAGGATGTATCCTGAGGGCACCACTGCAGCGCCAGAACCAGCAGTTGGAGTGACAGGGGCAGAGACCTTGGGGAGGCAGGCTGAGCCACAATCAGCCGTTAATATATCTTCTGCACTGCCTGTAAAGTCATGATCCTCCAGCTCTCTTAAGAAGCGCAGTTCCAAGTCAGCCAGAAAAGCTGGGCACCCCCATAAAAGCTCTAAGGCTGCCCAGAAAGATGAGAGTATGAGGCAGAAGGCTCTGGAGAGAATCTGCTAGAGCTGACAGCAGACAATCTCTCCTGTCAGAAGTAAGGGATGACACAAGTCCAAGCCCACTAGATACACTGCAGCTATCACCAGAGGAAGCGAGAGAGCAGGAATTTCCCCAATGCTCCATTTTGCCTAGCAACAATGTAGCACTATAGGGATCAATGGCTGATCTGCACATCCGTATAGCCTCTTCTAGCCAGGCCAGTGGGATGGCCAGAGCCATTCTGGAGGCCACTTTCACTCCCACAGCAGCTAGCTTTCACCCTGAGGTGGGATTTTTAGCCTCTGTTCAAGGCAACATGCAGAACATAATATCAGAGGCTATAAGACAACAACTCTTTTTTCAGAACTGACCACTGAAGCTGAGGTCATCCCATCACCTCAGCTATTTATAGATGTAGTCCAACGACAGTGGTCTTTTCTTGGGACACCAATCAATCAATGGACGATGGAAAATAGATCTCCCACTCCTCCAGGAACATCTGCCCTCTTCAATACCATCTGACTTTTATACAGCTCTATACCATCTGACTGTATATATGCACACTATACTATCTGACTGCACTTTATTTCTCTCCTCTACTCTAATTCCAACTTGCAATACACCAACTTAGGCGCCCTCTCTGTAAGGCCAGGGCCGCTTTAAATATGCTGCTATCTTACTCGAGGACAGACCTCCTCTGTCTGCGAGAGTCTCCCCTCTCGCAGTTGTGGCCCCCTTATTTATCTGGGGCCCACCTCAAGTATGGGTTGTTGGATCCTGAGAGGTGGGCAAGACGTAAGCTCAGGGGGTTTCTGGGTAAATTTTTAATTCGACTTTTAGGGGGTTCCAGGGAGGAGGGGAGGGTTAGTCAGGCGGTTAGTCAGACGGGGGGACAACAAGCTATAGGGCCGGCCAGCGGAAGCAGGGAATCAGAGGAAGGGGGTGGGGGGGTTGTTCCCATAGAGGTATTTTCCATTAGATCGGTTTTGGGGAGGGGCAGGGGCGGGGGGAGACGGGGTGGACATTACCTGTTGGAGGACCGTGGCCGCTGTTACGGGCGGTCACGTGCTCCAACCCCCCATGCCCCCATCGCAGACTAGGGGGGCAAGAACCACAGACCCGGGGCCCTAGGCTGATGTTATGCAACGCCAGGTCCGTGGTACAAAAAGCCCCCCTCATCCATGACCTTGTGTCAGAGGGGGACCCGGACCTGGTGAGTATCACGGAAACCTGGTTGGACCACGAGGGAGGATTACCCCTCGTGGAAATGTGCCCACCAGGCTACCGAGCCTTCCATCAGCCTAGGGCCCTAGGGAGGGGGGGTGGCAATTATGATTAGGGAAGGTATTGAGCTGAAGGAGACCACGATCCCTCAGATGACTGGGTGTGAGTCCCTCCTCATGAAGTGGGGCCTAGGGAGGCAGTTGGGCGTGTTAGTTGTATACCTGGCTCCTCGCTATGCAACAACAGCCCTGCCCGAGCTCCTAGAGGTGATAGCCGGGGCGGCGGTTGAGACCCCCAGACTTTTGGTCATGGGGGACTTCAACCTGCCGTTGGTAGGCGAAACCTCTGGTGCAGCTCAGGAGTTCATGGCTTCCATGACAGCCATGGACCTGACCCAGGTAGTTTTAGGCCCTACCCACGAGGGTGGACACACCCTGGACCTTATCTTCATCTCGGGACAGTGGAGTCGTGATCTGGGAATCGGGGATTTAGCCATCACACCCCTGTCATGGACAGATCACGCTCTCCTTCGGCTGGACTTTCCGATCGCCGCTCCTCATCGCGGGGAGGCAGAGCCTGATATTCCTATATGTTTCCGCCCCAGGCTCCTGATGGACCCGGTAAGGTTCCAGAGGGAGCTTGGGCCAATTCCTGTGGACTTGCCCCGCGACTCGACTGAGGACCTAGTGGCCGCATGGTTAAGTGACGAACCACCCAGGCTCCTTGGTTCATCGAGGAGCTTAGGGAGATGAAACGCCACAAGAGACGCCTAGAGAGCAGATGGAGATCTTCTCACTCCGAAGCGGACCGAACACTAGTTAGAACCTTTATTAGTTCATACTTAGTGGCGGTAAGGGTGGCCAAGCGTGAGTATTGTACCACCCTTATTGCATCCGCAAATAACCGCCCTGCCGCCCTGTTTGGGGTGACCCGCTCCCTCTTTCAACAGAGGCCGCGGGAAGCCCCTCTACAGGGTCGAGCAGAGGAATTTGGGATTTATCTGCAGGAGAAAATCACTTGGATTCGGAATGAGTTACCCTCCATCGACAGCGGTCCAGTCGGACGCTCCGAGGCTGTTCTTGAGACACCATCTTGGGAGGAGTTTGACTTTGTTACTACCGAGGATATGGACAAGCTGTCTAAGAGACTTAAGGCTACCACATGTTTATTGGACCCGTGTCCCTCCTGGCTTATACTGGCATCCTGGGAGACGACACGAGGCTCGCTCCAGGGCATTGTCAACGCATCTTTGAGTGAGGGGTCCTTGCCTGCCGTCTTGAAAGAGGCGGTAGTAAGGCCCCTCCTCAAGAAGCCGTCCCTGGATCCAGCATTATTAGAGAACTATTGTCCGGTCTCCAACCTTCACTTTTTAGTGAAGGTTGTAGAGAGTGTGGTGGCCCAACAGTTTCCACGACACTTGGAGGAAGTTGATTATCTAGACCTGCGCCAGTCCGGCTTCCGACCCGGTCACAGCACCGACACGGCATTGGTCGCGTTGGTTGATGATCTCTGGAGGGCGCGGGATAGAGGATATTCCTCTATCCTAGTCCTATTAGACCTCTCAGCGGCTTTTGATACCATCGACCATGGTATCCTATTGTGCCGACTGGGGGGGTTGGGGTTGGGAGGCACTGTTTTGCGGTGGTTCTCGTCCTACCTCTCTGGTCGGTCGCAATATGTGTTGACAGGGGGGCAGAGGTCGGCCTCGAGACCCCTCGTATGTGGGGTTCCTCAGGGGTCGGTCCTCTCGCCCCTACTATTCAACACATATATGAAGCCTTCTCTTTGGCGGGCCCAGCCCTTTGGAATGACCTGCCCCCTGAACTTCGCACCATCTCCGACCTCCGCCTCTTCCGCAAGTGCTTAAAGACACATCTGTTCCATCTAGCCGGCCTAGCGTATCCTCCATAATGACTTTTAGATAGTTCTAAATTTTGGGGATTTTAATTTGGTTTTAGCGCAGGATTTTCATTAATAAGTTTTTTAAATTTGTTATATGGTTTTTTATGTATTTTAATATGCCTGTGCGCCGCCTTGGGTCTGTTTTGAGAAGGGCGGGGTATAAATTTAATAAAATCAAAATCAAATCAATCCATCGTCTGTTGACAAAAGATTTTATAACATAGCTCTGGATTTATCTAAAAGCATCCAAATTCCTAAAGTGGATGTGCCAGTGGCAGTCTTGCATACCTTAGCCACTATGCCGGGAGAGACAGAGGAGAACCTCAAACCGGAGGACAAAAGGGCAGAACCAACACTACAATGGGCCCACCAGGCAGTGTCATGGGTGGTATGTACAGCAACGATCACATCCTTTTCCAACAGAGCTTCATCGCTTGGGCTCCACCAGATGCAAGAGAGAATCTTGGCGGCCAATGTCAGATCACACCAGGTTCTGAATAAGCTGGTAGCTGCAATTCAATTCTTGGCAGATGCCACACTTAACGCCACAAAATTTGCTTCTTGATCCATCGGCTTGAAGGTGGTGACCCAGCGCCTGCTCTGGCTAAATCAATGGCAGGCTGATATCTGTCACAAGTGGCATCTGGCCTCCGCACACTTCAAAGAGAAGCATCTCTTTGGAGAAATTCTGGATCCCTTCCTTATCAAGGCCAGAGACAAGGAAGATCTTGCCATCCATTAACAGGAAAGGGCCTTTTCATCTGTCCCCATACTTCCACCGGCCTTCCTTTCGGGGCCCAAGCTCAGGACCTGGGGCTGTCTGCCCACAGGGGGACTTCCTTCCCAGACAACCTCAATACCTGGACAGACCCTGGGGAGGGGGCAGTGACGAGGAGGGGCGCAAGTAGGTGTGGTTGGGGAACCCACAACTCACCTAAAATGCCTGTATTTGCCTTCAGACCCAAAGCAGGAAAGGTAGCTAATGCGAGCTACCGCAGCTGATAAGCCAGACAGAGCACGGAAATCAACGTGATGAACATCTGGGTGAGATAATAAGAGTGCTTGAAAGTGCAACATTCCTGTAAATTAACTTTTTAACCTCCAGTTAAAGCTTTTTAAAGAGGGAGTGGCAGAAGAAAGTGGGGGAGCAGACGTTACAAAGCTCTCCTTCTCTCGGGTCAGCAGCAAATGGACAGAGCCGATAGAAGAAAGGAAGAGACAGATTTTGAGAACTGCTTAAGGATGTTAGAAAGCTCTTGATGTTTAACTTTCACTCTATGCCTTTGATTTTCTTGGTAACTTTCGAGAATTGCTGAGATTTGCTTTCGAAGCCAGGAACTTAAAAGAAAATATGTTGAATTAATTGTCTACATTACTGTCTAATAGTAAATGGTGCCCGGTAAAAGCTGCCTAAGAAGAGTTGACCTTGTACCATTGTGGATAACAACGAACAGATAAAAGTCCTCTAACAGAAAGAAAGAAGACCAGCTGTGTAAACATTGCCTTCCCTTACCTGGTTACATTGTAATGGGCTGCTGAGAATGTCTTCCTGATAGTGTGTCTTTCCCCCTTTTTCCAAGGGGGGGAAAAAGATATTTGGATAACCCAAACAATCATACTAAAGGTTCCTTTTTTCCTGTTCATTTGGTTACTTTGGGTCATTTTTTACCTACTCAATTTTTATCTTTTCCCTTATAATCTCCTTTTTTTAACCTCTTGCATTGAGGTGTGGATTACCATTGTGGAATTAATTTTGTGGCTCCCCCCCATTTTTTTCTCTCCTGGGGGGGGTGAGTGCTTTTTCACCAATATTCTTTTACATGTTTATTTTTCTCCTTGTTTCCTTTTTCCCCCTCCTTTTTTTTACCTTCTGTATCCATTATAAAGCGAATGGAACCTGAAGACAAAGCCCAAGAACAGGGGTTGGTTTATTGGAGGCCAGTGCTTGGGCCGGTGTGAGCGCCTCCACAATTACAATTAATCTACTAATCTATTCTTTGGATTACAAAACGTGATTACAATGTAAATACAATAATGTCAGAATAAATACCAAGATAAAGAAAATAACATATGCATCTGCAATAGCCACCCCACCCGGTTCAACGACACGTAAAGCAGCAGGTTAAGGAACACAACAAGACAAAGCTATTTTGGAGCTAAAAATATGTTACAAAACATACATGTGAATATAAAGGAGCATATATAGACAGAGTAGAAGAGAAAGCGGGCCAAGTGGAAGACGAATTGAAAGAAGTCAAGGAAATGATGGGAAAAAACGATCAGAGACTGCAGAAGGTGGAAGAAAAGGCAGAGATATCAGAGAAAAATGTGGAGGAGATGGATTATAGGCTGACAGCATTTGATAAAAAGCAAGATGGAGCCATTGTTTTGTGGGGATGGAAAGATCCAAATTCTATCTAAGATTCCAGAACATAGAAGAGGAGAAAGGAGAGAATTTGGCAGAGAAGATTGCAGAAATTCTCTCAGCGGCTACAGAAATGAGTAAGGAATATATCTTAGGTGGAATGGATGAGACTTTTAGATTATATACAAGATATGCAATGAGAAACAACTTGCCCAGAGAGGTACATGCAAGGTTTGTCAAAAAACCTCTAAAAAATGAAATATTGCAAGCAGCAAGAAGTACCACAATAAAATACAAGTCTAGAGAGATAGTGGTATTGAAGCAAGTTCCAAGGAAGGTATAAATAAGGATAAATAAGAAAGGAATACCACTTTCTGACTAAGAGTCTGATTAAAAAAGGAGTGAGTTTTAGATGGCTTGTTCCAGAAGGGATTTTGGTAAACTGGCATGAACAAAGGTACAGACTAGATACACTAGAGAAAGCATAATTATTTTATGAACAACATATAGCAGCACAGGAGGGAATACTGATAAGAGAAGAGGAAAGAGCTAAACGCCAGGAAGCTAAGGGGAAAGATCAAAGGGAGATGGAGAAAGAACAGAAAGAGAAACCGCTAAGAGAAGGAGCAAGGGCCAAAGAGACAAAGGAGCAGATGGAGCTAAGAACGATGAGATCAACTAAACCTATAAACCAATGACATGGAGGCAGAAATAAAAGTAATCTCCATTAATATAAATGGATGAAACTCAGCAACAAAAAGAACAACATTCAACAAATTAGAGAAATTGAAATTGGATATTATATGCCCACAGGAAGTACATATTAGAAAGCAACACAGAAAATTTTTGGAACAGGTAAAACCAGGCTGACCAAAGCAAAAAGGGAATATAATTATATATTAGAAAGACAATATAATCAAATAAAATTTTTGAAGACAGTAAGGGGAGAATACGGATGGTGGAGATAACAATGAACATGAGAAAGATAGTATTAGTGGCAATATATGCCCCAAATGACAAACAAGAAGAATTCTTTGGGAAACTACACAAAAAGATAACAGAATATGAATATGAAGATATACACTATATTGCCAAAAGTATTCGCTCACCCATCCAAATAATCATTATGAGGTGTGCCAATCACTTCCATGGTCACAGGTGTATAAAATCAAGTACCTAGGCATGCAGACTGTTTTTACAAACATTTGTGAAAGAATGGGTCTCTCTCAACAGCTAAGTGACGTCCAGCGTGGAACTGTAATAGGATGCCATCTGTGCAACAAATCCAGTCATGAAATTTCCTCGCTCCTAAATATTCCATAGTTAACTGTCAGCTGTATTATAAGAACGTGGAAGTTTTGGGGAATGACATCAACTCAGCCACAAAGTGGTAGGCCACGTAAACAAACGGAGCGGGGTCAGCGGATGCTGAGGCGCATTGTGCGAAGAGGTCGCTAATTTTCCGCAGAATCAATCGCTACAGACCTCCAAACATCTTGTGGCCTTCAGATTAGCTCAAGAACAGTGTGCAGAGAGCTTCATGGAATGGGTTTCCATGGCTGAATAACTGCATCTAAGCCATACATCACCAAGTGCAATGCAAAGCATCTTTGGGATGAATTAGAGCAGAGACTGAGAACCAGGCCTTTTCGTCCAACATCAGTGTGTGACCTGACAAATGCGCTTCTGGAAGACAGGTCAAAAATTCCCATAAACACACTCCTAAACCTTGTGGACAGCCTTCCCAGAAGAGTTGAAGCTGTTATAGCTGCAAAGTGGGGACCGACGTCATATTGGACCCTATGCATTAGGAATGGGATGTCACTTAAGTTCATATGTGAGTAAAGGCATGTGAGCGAATACTTTTGGCAATATAGTGTATGTATACAGTGGTACCTCGGTTCACGAACTTAATTCGTGAACTGACTCTGTTCGCGATCCGAATTGCTCGTGAAGCGAGGCACAATTTTCTATAGGGTTCAATGTAAATCCGGTTAATCCGTTCCGACCTTGTTTTTTGGTCGTGATTCTTGAACTGACTCTGTTTGCGAACAGAATTGGTCGTGAACAGAGGCAGTTTCCCATAGGGTTCAATGTAAATCCGGTTAATCCGTTCTGACCTTGTTTTTAGGTTATAGAAGCACCCAAAATATGAAAA
Organism: Rhabdophis nuchalis; assembly: GCA_039707465.1. Lineage (NCBI taxonomy): Eukaryota > Metazoa > Chordata > Lepidosauria > Squamata > Natricidae > Rhabdophis > Rhabdophis nuchalis. The sequence continues at coordinate 70,899,288 of CM077648.1, forward strand.
AAATTACAAGACACATTTGTACAGTTCTCACCTTGTACTGTATTTTGGTTTTTGAAGCACCCAAAATATGAAAAAAATTACACATTTGTACAGTTCTGCCCTGGTTTTTAGGTTATAGAAGCACCTAAAATATGCAAAAATTACACATTTGTACAGTTCTGACCTGATTTTTAGGTTATAGAAGCACCCAAAATATGAAACAAATTACAGGACACATTTGTACAGTTCTGCCCTGGTTTTTAGGTTATAGAAGCACCCAAAATATGCAAAAATTACACATTTGTACAGTTCTGCCCTGGTTTTTAGGTTATAGAAGCACCCAAAATATGCAAAAATTACACATTTGTACAGTTCTGACCTGGTTTTTAGGTTATAGAAGCACCCAAAATATGAAGCAAATTACAGGACACATTTGTACAGTTCTGACCTGGTTTTTAGGTTATGGAAGCACCCAAAATATGCAAAAATTACACATTTGTACAGTTCTGCCCTGGTTTTTAGGTTATAGAAGCACCCAAAATATGAAACAAATTACAGGACACATTTGTACAGTATGGTAATGTACAGTATACAGTAAAGAGAGAACACCAAGCTTGCTTGAGATGACTTCTGGCATGGATGAAGGCAGGTGGGAGGCGGTTATTGTTTGTAGGGAGAGTCCCCCTCCATAAGGACATCAAGACAAGTCCTCCTCCATAAGGACATCAAGGATCTTCTTCAGGGCTTTCCTCTCTCCTTTGTCTCTTAGCTGCAGGCTCAGTTTTGCTGAAAAATCTGTCCAATGTCACTTGTCTTTTCCTGCGCTGCAAAACCTTCCGGAAATGAGAGACCACATTATCATCCATGAGATTTAACACTCTGTTCGTGACAGTTATGTTGGGGTGGTGCTTTTCAAAAAAATCATGGCACTCATGCCATTTTACCATAATGGCTTTTATGGCATCACTGGTAACCTCCTCTCTCTCTTCCTCCTCCTCTGTTGAATTCTCCTCAAGAAGTGCCTTTCGCTGCTCACTGTGGAGTTCAGAAAGTTCCTCAGTGGTCAGCTCCTCCCTATGTTCCTCAACAAGGTCTTCCACATCAGCACCGTCAACGTCCAGACCCATACTCTTGCCCATGGACACAATTTCGTCCACTACCTCTGTGTCAGACCCTTCTAGGTCTATGTCATGTTCCTGTTCCTGTTCAGTGGCACATTCTGGCCACAGTTTCCTCCAGGCTGAAGTTAGGGTTCGGGGAGTGACCTCTTGCCAGGCTTTGTCAATGAGGTTAATGCAGTGGACAACATTGAAATGTTTCTTCCAGAACTCTTTTAAAGTCAAGGACGTCTCCTCAGTGACATAGCACCTAGTGAAGAGCGCCTTTGTGTACAGCTTTTTGAAGTTGCAGATGACTTGCTGGTCCATTGGTTGCAGAAGTGGTGTTGTGTTGGGGGGGAGGAACTTGACCCTGATGAAGTCATACTCAGCATCCATATCATCCAGCAAGACTGGAGGGTGTGCTGGGGCATTGTCCATTAGAAGAAGGCACCTTTGAGGCAGCTGGTTATCAGAGAGATACTTTTTGACGGTGGGTGCGAACACCTTGTGCAGCCATTCCATGAACAATTGCCTTGTCACCAAAGCTTTGGCATTGGATCTCCACATAACGGGCAGTCTGGCCTTGTTGACATTTTGTTGCCTAAATGCACGAGGGGTCTGTGAATGGTAAACCAGTAGTGGTTTAATTTTCAGATCGCCGCTTGCGTTGGCACACAGCAAAAGGGTCAATCTGTCCTTCATGGGCTTGTGCCCTGGTAGTGCCTTTTCCTCCTGCGTGATATAGGTTCTGTTTGGCATTTTTTTCCAGAAGAGCCCTGTTTCATCACAGTTGAAGACTTGTTGAGCGACGTATCCTTCTGTCGCCATGAATTCTGCAAATTCTACCTTGTAGGCTTCTGCTGCGGCCTTGTCAGAGCTGGAAGCCTCACCATGTCTAATCACACTGTGGATGCCACTTCTCCTGCGGAATTTTTCAAACCACCCCCTACTGGCTTTAAATTCGTCACTTGTGGCACTTGTAGAGGGGCTTCTTTGCACTAAATCACTGTGCAATCTCCTGGCTTTCTCACAGATCATAGTTTCACTAACGCTATCACCTGCCAGCTGTTTCTCATTCACCCACACCAACAAAAGTTTTTCCACCTCTTCCAGCACTTGCGTCCTCTGCTTGCTTAATCTTGTTACGCCTTTTGCAACATCAGCTACTTTGATGGCGGCTTTGTTTTTCAAAATAGTCGAGATTGTTGACTTTGGCATCTTGTACTCCGAGGCCAGATCAGTCACACGAATGCCACGGTCATGCTTTTCTACAATTTCCTTCTTCAGCTCAATGGTTATTTTCTTCCCAGCCTTGCTGTCACTTTCATTGCTCCTCCGCACTTTCTTTCCACCATGCTTGCGCTGCACATCCTTGTCACCTGCATTCCCAGGTTGCACATCATCTCCTGCATTCCCAGGTTGCACATCATCTCCTGCATTTCCAGGTTGCACATCATCTCCTGCATTCCCAGGTTGCACATCAAGTCCTGCATTCCTAGGTTGCACATCATCTGCATTCCCAGGTTGCACATCACCACTTGCAATTCCAGGTTGCACATCATCTCCTGCATTCCCAGGTTGCACATCATCTCCTGCATTCCCAGGTTGCACATCAAGTCCTGCATTCCCAGGTTGCACATCACCACTTGCAATTCCAGGTTGCACATCAAGTCCTGCATTCCCAGCTTGCACATCATCTCCTGCATCCCCAGCTTGCACATCAAGTCCTGCATTCCCAGGTTGCACATCACCACTTGCAATTCCAGGTTGCACATCAAGTCCTGCATTCCCAGCTTGCACAACATCACCACTTGCATTCCCAGTTTGCACATTGTCACCTGCATTGCTGCTCCGCACTTTCTTCCTTCCACCACGCTTCCTGGGAGCCATTTTGCAGTCAGCTTCTCTGTGTCGTTTTCTGTGTCTCTCCACGAACGTTCGTACAGGAAGGAAGTCGCAACCATGTGACAAAAAGGAAATACGTTCGTAGATAAAATGTCCGTGACTCCGGTTCGTGAAGCGAGGCGGGCTTCGTGAATCCGAGCATTTTTACGAACTTTTCTGTTCGTGATGCGAGGGCGGAGTTCGTGAAGCGAGGCGGAGTTCGTGAAGCGAGGCGGAGTTTGTGAAGCGGAGCGTATTTTTACGAACTTTTCCGTTCGTGAACCGAAACGGTGTTCATGAACCGGGGCACATTTTTTGGGAAATTTTTGGTCGTAATCCGAATTGGTCGTGAACAGAGGCGTTCGTGAACCGAGGTACCACTGTATTAGGAGACTTTAATGCAATTGTAAATAATGGAATAGACCATAAATCCACAAAGATGAACAAGAAGCCAAGAAAAACCCTACCCAAAACATTTTTCACAATAGTGGAAATAATTAAATTTGCAAGATGTTTGGAGAATAAGACACCTGAAAGAAAGACAATATACATTCTACTCAAACAGACATTTGTCATGGTCAACAATTGATATGATATGGATGTCAACAGAGCTAACACTCAAAACAATTAAGATAGACATAGATACAAGCACATGGGCAGATCATAAGCCAATAACGATGACTTTGAAGTAAAAAAAATACGATGGAATTGCAAAATAAATTGAACCTGATACAAAATGAAGACGGCAAATAAAATGTTCCGGCTTCTGGCGGCGACGGATGAACCTTGGGGTTCGTCCGCCGTTTTGCTCTTTTTTCTGCCCCTAACGGGGCGGGGTGCCCCCCCTTTTTTTCTGGGGGGGACCCTCCGTAGGGCTGGCTTGCCTGGACTGGTTCTGCCGGCGGCAGCTGGGGAACGGTCCTTGTCTTTGGTCCAGGTGGAAGAAGACATGCTGCGGGGGGCTTGGTTCCCTTCGCCAACGGAGGACGGCAACAAATAATGGATTCGGAGAGAACGGAGCGCTCGAGTCGGATGGCTTTGCTGGGGCTTGAGATGCGAGGCGGAGAGTAAGTGACTTTAAAACTTTTTTTGCTGGCGGCTTGGACTGAGAGAGACGTGGAGGGGGGTGTTTGTTAAACCCCCCCTCGGATTTACAACAGCGGCGTTTAGAAATGGCTCCTCGTTGCGAGGAAGCGGATATTTTTCATCCGGACTTTTGCGGAACAAGTGAAAGTGCTTCGCGGCTTGTTTCTATACAATGTATCTAAGTCCGGCTTTATTGAAACAATTTCTTTTTTCACTCTCTCCTGCTGGCTGCCTGGCTGGGCGGTGGAAGATGGCTCCTCTTTGTTCCTGAATGACTATTTCTTTATGGAAAATCACCAACATTTCTTTGTAATTTGGACTGTCTCTCTTTATTAATGGAAATTTTTTTTGGAATAATTGGTTCCTTCCCTGGAATACCTTCTCTTTTTTAACAATTGACTGTGGAAACTGTTTCTCTTCTGGACTCTACAACTTGTTACAACTTTGAGCTGAACTTTTTTCTCCTGACTTGCTCCAGCAGCTGCACCCAAAAAACGCCATCTTAGTGGCACTGATTATAATAGCTCATCATAGCTTTAAAAAAACAACCAGAGAATTCGGGATTGGAACAAAGAATGACGGCGATGGAGGAAGCATTAAACTCCTTGGTGCTGGAAATTAAAGCGATGAGGAAAGACCAGTGTAGCTCTAAGCTTGAACTTTTGGAAACACAAAAAAAATTGATGGAGAACACACAGAAGACCGAGGAGCTGGAAGTGGGGTTGGCTGGGGCAAAGGGAGAACTTAAAAATGTCAACACTGAAATTGGAGATTTGTCTGGTCATATGTCTAGGATGGATTTTGAAAGAATGTCATATTTTTTAAGATTTCAGAACATTTTGGAGGAAACTGGTGAATGCCTTCCTGATCTCATGAGTACAATTTTAGCAGACTATTTACACAAACCTAAAGAGGAGATCAGGGGGGACATTGACCTAGTCTATAGAATTAACTCAACATATGCCAGGTTAAATGAAGTACCCAGAGAGATACATATTAAATTTGTTAGAAGGTCGACCAGGGAGGGAATTCTGAAGGCGCAGAGAGACGGGCCTTTAATTTACCAACAAAAGGAGGTCGCCATCTTGAAGCAGATCCCAAAAAAGATTAGAGAGGTGAGGAGGAAGTATTCCTTCTTATCTAAAAAATTGTTTAACCACGGGATTTGGTTTAAGTGGGCGATGCCAGAAGGGATGTTGGTGTTCTGGGAAGGAGGAAGAGTAAGGATTAAAACAGTTGCTGAGGCGGAAGCCTTTCTTAAAAAACATTCCTCTATCCTGGGGGAAGATCCAGGAGGGGCAGAGGGGCCCCCGCCCCCGCCCACTGGGGGCCAGGGAGGAGAACAAGAAGACACAATTGCCAAGAGACTTAGATCTAAAAAATGACTGCTTTTTATTAACATAGTATAATTCTTTGTCTGGATGTTTGTACATGATTGCCAGCATATAATTTAGAATGTATGATTTACGCATTTATCTTCACCTTGTTGTATTAATGAACAATGTATTATCAATGTCTTACCACGCAGCCCGGATTGGCCAATGACTTCGACGTGAAAGTTCTCAAAAAAAAATTTCTATCACCTTACCCTACCCTATCCCAAAAATTTGTAAAACCAATAAAACTTTTTGCAATATAAAAAAAAAAAATCGGCAAAACAAAACTATTTTCAAATTACAAATAAACCAGGATGTTGGCTGGCTTACAAGATGAAAAAGGAAAGAGAAAAAAAAGCTGATAAACCAATTGGTGGATGAAGAAGGGAATTTACAACATTCAAATGGAGAAAAGAAAAAAATAATTGGAAATAAATAATACATTAGAAAGATATTTTGAATGTTAAATAGATTAATAATGGTGTAATGAATGATTGATTCATATCCAAATTGAAATACTCAGTAACTACTTGGTTTAGCAATGGGAAAATATTACTGGAGTTTGAATATGTGATATATAAGTATTGTATATTTTATGGATGATAGGTAATATTGTTGATAATTGAAAGAAATGATGCACAACATGAATTAATGGAAAATTCTTTTATTCTGTAAGAACAATAGAAAGAGATAGGTGATTTTATAAAGATTTATTGTTACTAAATAGATAAGTAAGGATTTAAGGAAACAAGGTCTGTTTGAAATGAATATTAATTGTAATTGAATGCATCAATGCTCAATGACAGTGATGTATTTAGCTATGTTTGATGGATAACCAGTAATTATATATGTAATTGTAAAGACTGATGCACAAAAGCTTGTAACGAAATAACATGTTATATGAAATTAAGAAAGGTTGTATGTTTTGTTTGTCTTTGTATGTTTAAAAAAATAATAATAATAATTGAGAACTACTACAACAAGCTGTATCAACATGAAAGGAAAAATAAGACAATTCTTAGGGAAAACTAGAATAACCAAAATCCCAGAAAAAATTAAGAAGGCAGTAGAAGAAAGAATTACAATGATGAAGGTAACAGAAGGCATCAAAAGGCAAAAGAAGAGGAAACTACCAGGACCAGATGGATTACCGGCAGAACTGTGTCAAACACTACAAGAAGTATTAAGCAATGACTTATTAAGGGAGGCAATATGCCAGAAACATGGATGGAGGCATATATAACGCTTATACTAAAAGAAGAGTCAGATCCACATCAAGTAAAGGAACTATAGACCTATTTCACTATTAAATGTGGATTATAAAATGTTTGCATCAGTAATGGCAGAAAGGATGAAAAGACACTTAAATGAATTTATACACATAGACCAAAATGGATTTCTCCCTAAGAGACAGATCTGAGACAATATGCGAATTGTATTGAACATGCTAGAGTACTATGAAAAGCAAATGGCATTGTTGTTTCTGGATGCTCAAAAGGCTTTTGATAATGTGAACTGGCAATTCATGATAATGCAACTTCAAATTATGGGATTTGGTGAGGGATTCATAAATATGATTAAAACGATATCTAATAACCAATCGGCAAAGGTAATGGTAAATGATGATAGGACAGGAAAGATAGCGATCACGAAGGGAACTAGACAAGGATGTCCACTATCGCCATTATTAGGTTTAGGTTTAGGTTTATTAGTTTTTTATACTGCCCTACTCCCAAAGGACTCAGGGCGGTGTACAGCCAAAGTAAAACAGATATAGAAAAGTTAAAAGACAGTTTTACAAGCATATTAAACAATTTGGCCTCTCTTAAAATTAAAAAAACCAAGCAAACCTCGATTAAAATGAATAAAAAATCATATTTAAAAATTCATTTTTATGCCAGTCCTGCTTGTTGGAAAAAAAAGGTTTTGAGAGCACGGCGGAAGGTGTGTAAGTCAGAGATAGTTCTTAATTCCGGGGGCAATTTGTTCCAGAGGACAGGTGCTCCCATGGAGAAGGCTCTCCCCCTGGGGGGTTGCCAGTCGACATTGTTTAGCTGACGGCACCATGAGGAGACCCTCTCTATGGAAGCGTACTGGCCGGTGGGAGGCTCTCGGTGGCAGAAGGCGATCTCGTAAGTACCCAGGTCCTAAGTCAAGGAGTGCTTTAAAGATAGTAACCAACACCTTGAATCACACCCAGAAAACCACCGGAAGCCAGTGTAGCTCACGCAGGAGGGTGTTATATGGGAGCGTTGCGTCACCCCCCATAATTACCCGCGCAGCCGCATTCTGGACCAGTTGGAGCCTCCGGGTGCTCTTCAAGGGGAGCCCCATGTAGAGAGCATTGCAGTAGTCCAGATGGGAAGAGACGAGGGTGTGAGTGACTGTGCGCAGGGCATCCCGATCCAGGAAGGGGCGCAACTGGTAGATCAGGCCCCCCTGGTGACAGCCGTTGACAGCCGTCATAATGATCTTCCAAGGACAGCCATGCATCCAGGAGGACACCCAAGTTGCGAACCCTTCCTGTGAGGACTAAGGTCTCACCCCCCCCCCATAGCCAGCGATGGAAGCAGCTGACTGTAACGGGATGCCGGGAACCACAGCCATTCGGTCTTGGAAGGATTGAGCCTGAGCCTGTTCCTCCCCATCCAGATCTGCACGGCCTTCAGGCACTGGGACATCACATCAAGGGCAACATTGGGGTGGTCTGGGGATGAAACATACAGCTGTGTATCATCAGCGTACTGATGGAACTTTACCCCCAAACCCCGGATGATCTCGCCCAGCGGCTTCACATAAATGTTGAACAGAAGGGGCGAGAGGACCGACCTCTGGGGTACTATACAAGGGAGGCATCTTGAGGACGACCTCTGCCCCCCCAACACAAACTGCGAACGGTCAGAGAGGAAGGAGGAGAACCACCGAAGTACAGTGCCCCCCACCCCTAACCCCTCGAACCATGATACCATGGTTGATGGTATCAAAAGCCGCTGAGAGGTCTAATAGGACCAGGACAGAGGAACAACCCCTGTCCCGAGCCCTCCAGAGATCATCAACCAATGTGACCAATGCCGTTTCCGTGCTGTACCCAGGCCTGAAACCCGATTCGTACAAATCAAGATAGACAGCTTCATTCTGAAACCCGACTGGTACGAATCAAGATAGACAGTTTCATCCAGGTACTTGGGAAGCTGTCGCGCCACCACACTCTCAACAACCTTTGCCACAAAGCGAAGGTTGGAGACTGGACAATAATTTGCCAAAAGCCCCAGGTCCAGGGAAGGCTTCTTGAGGAGGGGCATCACCATCGCCTCTTTCAAAGCGGTGGGGAATAAAACCTCTCTCAAAGAAGCATTGATGATACCCTGGAGTCAGCCTTGTGTAATCTCCCAGGTGGCCAGCACCAACCAGGAGGGACACAGGTCCAATAAACATGTGGCAGCACTAAGCCTACCCAAAATCCTGTCTACATCCTCGGAAGTCATAGGGTCAAACTCCTCCCAGATAACATTCTCAACTCCTCCCAAATAACATTCTCATCACCCCATCTAGCCCTACCCAGTCAGAGTCCAGCTCTTCCTGAATCTGAGTGATTTTGCCTTGCAGGTATTGTACAAAATCCTCAGCTTTACCCTGCCACGGGTCCTCCCACACTTCCATATGTAAGAGGGAGTGGGTCGCCCTAAACAGGGCAGCTGGGCGATTATCTGCACACGCAACAAGAGCGGGAAAAAAATTAAACTGCCACTTTTATCGCCACTAGGTAGGTCTTGATATAAGACCTCACCAGTGTCCGATCAGATTCGGAACGGCTGGCCCTCCAACTGCTCTCTAGGCGTCTTTTCCAGTGCTTCATCTCCCTCAGCTCCTCAGAAAACCAAGGAGCCAACCGAGTTCGGCATCAGATCAGAGGCCACAAAGACACAACACGGTCCAGAGCCCCAGCAGCCACCCTGTCCCATGCGGCCACCAGTTCTCCAGCCGAGTCGTGAGCCATAGCCTCGGAATGGCCCAAGCTCCGTCAGGAACCTATCAGGGTCCATCAGGTGCCTGGGGTGGAATCACCTAGTCAGTTCCGCCTCCCTGCGGGTGGGGTGGTACTGGATTGGAAGTCCACCCGAAGGAGCGAGTGATCTGACCATGACAAGGGTTCAGTAGCTATATCCCCTCTTCCCACATCCTTCAACCACTGACCAGAGACAAAAATCAAATCCAGAGTGTGTCCCCCAATGTGTGTGGGGCCTTGAACTAATTGGGTCAGGTCCATGGCTGTCATGGAGGCCATGAACTCCCGAGCTGCCTCTGACGCTTCGCCGACAGATGGCATGTTGAAATCCCCAATGACTATAAGCCTGAGGGTACTAACCGTCACCCCAGCAATCATGTCGAGCAGCTCGGGCAGGGCCGCCGCCACGTAGCCGGGAGCCAGGTACATGGTCAGCAAGCCCATCTGTACCCCACGACCCCACTTCACAAGGAGGGACTCACATCCTACTGTCTGAGGTACAGTGGCCTTCCTCGGGCACATATCCTCCTTTATAACAACCGCCACCCCCCCTTACCCTGAGCCCTAGGCTGATGAAATGTGCGGAAGCCTGGTGGGCACAATTCCATGAGGGCAACCCCCCCTCCTGCCCCAACCAGGTCTCCATAATACCTGCCAGATCCACTCCCCCCTCCTGCACAAGATCACAAATGAGAGGGGCTTTCTTTAATACGGACCTGGCATTGCACAACATCAGATGCAGGCCCAGGACCTGAGGATCTGGACAACCTGGGGAGCATTGGGTGCCGGAGGGTGCACCGGCTGGAAGACCATCGAATGTGCGCTCCCCAAACATGATATGACCCCCTGCTACCACCATACCTGCCCCTCCCACCTACAGTACTGATGGAGCAACCTTTACTAATCTGGAGCTTAGCCCCTCCCTGACCTCTAGCCCTGCACCTCCAATGCCGCAGCCCCCAGCTGGGCCCAGCTCTGACCCTGGTGGATTTCTCCTCAAACCCATCCGGTTCATATAGATAACACCCTCCCTACTACCCCTTAAAAATCTACTAAAAATCCCTTTTTAAAAACCCAAATGTTCCTCCATGTTCGATGCCACCTCTCGGGATTCCAAAATCCATCATCAAGGAAGTTCGTGGATAGTCTGGATGGCCAATCTTGAGAGAGGGGGGACCCCCTCAAGGCATATAGTTCAGCAGCCGTTTATGATAACATAGTCTAAAACACCTGAGAGGGAGCTCAACCGGCTAATATAATAAGTCCAGGAAGACAATGTGCCAGAGCGATGAAAACAGAAGCCCTCCCTCCTGCCCTCTCACTGCAGTGGGGGGGGGGGATCCTTAGGCCGAGGTCCTCATAGGCCGCTCTCTCACACCGGCCATGTTGGGAGATCTAAAGTCCCAGTTCTTCAGCCAGGACAGGCAAGTTCATCAGCCCAGCAACATTGTCCCTGTTACCTCCTTATTTATACTGACACTATAGATTTTGAATAGAGAAATATGACAAAATAAAAAGGTAAAAGGTATGAAGTTCAAGAAAGAAGAGGATAAATTACAAGTGTTTGCGGATGATTTGGTGTTTATTATGGAGGATCTAATAGAAACGGCCAAAATTAGTTAAAATAATAGAAGAATATGGAGAAATAGTGGGCTTGAAGATTAATAAAGATAAAACAAAAATTCTGGTGAAAAATATGATCGAAAAATAGAAAAGAGTTGACGGGGAAACTGGACATACACATGGTGAAAAAAGTGAAATATTTGGGTATTCAATTGACATCAAGGTGTGTAACACTAAAGGAGGATAACTATTATAAGGTGAGAAAACAAATAGAAATAGATTTGGAAAGATGGAAAAACCTACAATTACCATTGATGGGAAGAATAGCAGTAGTAGTAAAGATGAATATATTGCTAAGATTGCTATAACCTATTCCAAACAATACTGATAAAACCAGAGAAAAAAATATTTGAAAGTATGAATAAGATAGAGGGGAGATATATAGGGTAGGGGGGGGGGGAAGCAAGAATTAATCTAAAAATGTTGCAAGATGCAAGGATTCGATGTGGATTAGGATTACCAAAATGGGAATTGTACTATCAAGCAGCAGGATTATCTTGGATGAAAGAATGGATTTTGACATTGGTGGGTCATGATTTACAAATGGGTTGGCATGCTTTTTTGTGGTATGATAAAAGTAGGGCACATGGCTATTTTCAAAGACATTATGTAAGAATGGATTATTAACAATATGGGAAAGGGTGAAAGGGAACAGAAGAAAGAATAATCAAGGAATTATATAGCTAGCTATTAAGAACTATGCTAGAAGAAGAAATGGTTAAAGATACAATGCTAACTTGGGCAACGAATTTTGGCCCTACGATTGAACTAGAAAAGTGGCAAAAACTATATGAAAGGAATTATAAATTGACCATGTCAACAGCTTACAGCTTACTGCAAAACTTATACAAAATGTTTTACAGATGGCACATGCCACCTGGAAAATTAGCAAAGATGTTTAAAGACAAATCAGCGAAATGTTACAAATATCAATAAGTAATATTGCTGGGGCGGCTGAACGCCACCACATGTTTATTGGACCCGTGTCCCTCCTGGTTGGTACTGGCCTCCCGGGAGGTTACACGAGGCTGGCTCCAGGGAATTGTCAGCGCTTCTTTGAGTGAGGGGTTTCTGCCAGCCGCCTTGAAAGAGGCAGTGGTGAGGCCCCTCCTCAAGAAGCCCTCCCTGGACCCGGCTGTGTTGGCCAACTACCATCCAGTCTCCAACCTCCGATTCCTTGCGAAGGTTGTTGAGAGTGTGGTGGCGCGACAACTCCCTCAGCACCTGGAGGAAACTGTCAGCCTTCGCTTTCCTGCATGCTTGGCTGCCATAGAAACGGGGAGGGAGGGGGGATGTTGCTATTAAGTGAGCTGGTGGAAGGTGGGGTTAGGTGGGGATATCTCTACAAGTAACGGTATCACATTCCATTCTGATGACACCTCTGGACGTGCTACCCATCTGACAATGAAGAAGAAACTGTATTGGACACTGGGGTGGGGTCATGGGTGATTGGGGTTTGGCTAATTCTTTGATATGTATGCTTCGCGCCTAAAGTAGCCACTTCTGGCTTAACCTTTGATGCTGACTTTTCCTTATTCAGTAAAAGTAACCTTAATCATCTTGAATATGCTTAAGTGTGGTCTTTCTTGAATTATGATAAGAGCAGTCATGACAAAAAGCCAGAAGTCACTTCACACTTATCTCTGAAGTAACACTTTCAGCAGTAAGTGTAATAAAACCATAAAACCGAGGACAAATGTCGGAACCAACGAATGAAGAGTTGCTGGGGGCAACATCCCTTGACCAGACGTGCTTGACGGAAGACACAAGGTCAGTAATGGAATTATTGGCTGATGTTACGCTGGACTCGAAACCCGAAGATGCATCAGTTCTCCTGTGAGCTGCTTGGAGAGTCCAACGATGGGTTAATTCTGCCTGATTGCCCTGGACTGGATTGATTTTCTTGAAGCCACGCCTCTTCCTGTGTGCTTGCCAGAATTTCAATCCAGTCTGAGCCCAATTGGACACGTTCTGTTGGTTCTCCTAAAGAAATATCTAACAGGACCTAGTTGGACTCTCCAAAGCTCTTTTAAATTTAGGTTTACAGATTGTAGGTGAGTTTACTCCTGAAGCTCACAGAAAAAGAGATTCCCGACGCGTCCTGGGTTCGCCCGGGCGCGCGCGGGCTCTGCTTACTGGCCCCAGGCTCGGAGTGCCTAGGGAGCCTGGCAGCGCTTCGGTCAGTGGCCAGAGTGCCCTGCCGCCTAGCGCTGACCTGCTGGAGCGTCGGAGCCATTCCCCCGGCATCAGGAAGCCGGTCTTTGTTCCAGCGGCTTCGCGCCGCTCATTCAAACGGTGCCCGCCATTTTTGGTCTCTGCAGCCATTGGCGGGCGCTTCTCACAGCAAAAGGAAGGCGGGGGCGGCTAAATTAGGCGCGAAAGCTGCCGGAAGCCCCAGATCCGTTGCTGAGCAGCTGCTTTCCGGGCGCCTTTTCTTGCTGCTTTGCGGAGGCGCGAAGAGGAATTTCTGCTGCTGCATCTGCCGGCTCCAGCTTGAGGCTTAGGAAACGCTCCTGTCCGGCCACGATCCGGCAGGCTCTCCTTTGCTTCTGAGCAATCCCTGCTCATTGGAGGGTGCTTTTTTCAGTCTCCCAGGAGCTGATCTACCGCTCTCTCGTTGCTACTTCTGCTCCTGCTGCTCCGTGATCGTCCTGCTGTGAGCCCTTTGTTGTCTTCAGGTGGTGAGTTAACAACCCCGGGATGTCTGAAAGAGCTGCCCAAGATCAGGAACAGCCAGGGCCATCCACCAGCAGGGGGCTCGTTAGGCAGGCCAGCAAGGCTGCCTCTGAGGCCCTTAGCAAGACCGGGGGCAAGAAGCAGGACAAGGCACAGGATAGGGCTGCCTCCAGGCGCCAAAAAGCCCTTGACAAAGAATTTGACAAGGCCCAACGTAAAGCCAAAGACAATTCCAAAGATATCACTGAAGTGATTGTTCAAGAAGCACAAGTGGCTGAATTTGAGGATGCTCCCTTGCTTGGCAGAGATGTTGCAGAGGAAGAGGAAGAACAGGAATTCTCCTCGGATGACTCCCCAGAACCTTCCTTGGGGGGTGATGATGACCTATTTCAGGAGGAGGGCACCCCTATTTCTAGGCCAGTTTCTCCTCCCCCAGTTCATTCTAGGCCTCGTAAGAGGGCCAGGCCAGTTGAAGATCAGGGGCCTGCAATTTCGGCTGAAATGCAGGCAATCATTGATAGGGCCATCTCCCAGGGGATTGCTGATGGCTTAAAGCATAAGAGCAAGCAAGCCAAGGGGCCTAGTACCTCCAAGGTAGTGGAGCGCCAGGCCTTTCGCAGGTCTCCCTCTCCCCATTCGTCCCTGGATAGTGGAGACTCCTCTGTGGAGGATGACCTGGCTCCTGAGCAGGAGTTCTCTGGGGATGAGCAAGCGGCCCCGGAGAAGCCCGCCTTCAAAGGCCTTTTCCGCAGTTCCACCTTTAAAGTCATTCTAGGCAAAGCCAAGGTTTCCACCCGCATGAAAGTCACAGCTCCCGCACCGACCCCAGAGGTGGTCTCCGATAACGATGAAGGCCTTTTTGAGGAACCTGAGGAGACTCAGGAGATAGTGCCAGTGCCCAAAATGTTTCTCAATCTGGTTCAACGCCAGTGGGCCCAGCCGGGCACTGCAGCATCGCACAGTAATATAGACAAACAGCTTTATACAGTAGACGCCCCACTGGAGGACCTGCTTAAGCTGCCTCCTGTGGACCCGCCGGTACAAGCTCTCACCTCTACATCTGTCCTACCTCCAGATCTCCTGGAGGGCCTTAAGGCGGAGGACAAAAGGTCAGAGAAGGCCTGCCACAAGACCCACATGGCGGCTGCGTGGGCAATTAAGACTGCCACCTCGGCCTCCTTTATGTCTAGGGCCACACTCAAGTGGCTTCGACAGCTCCTTGCCAAGGTACCGGCGGGCGACTCCAAAACTAGACAGGAGTTGCGTAAGATCATGGCAGGTGTTTCATACACCGCCGATGCCACCCTCAGTTCCGCCAAGTTCGCTTCCAGGGCCTTGGCTTCTAATGTAACATCTAGGAGGCTCCTTTGGCTTCGTCACTGGAACGTTGACATGCGCTCCAAATGGAAGATCGCTTCCGCCCCCTATAAAGGGGAGAAGCTCTTCGGGGAGGTCCTTGACCCGGTGCTAGTGGAGAACAAGGACAAAAAGAAAGTCATGCCCTCAGTCTCCAAGAAATCCGATCGCAAGGGCCCTGCTTCCTTTCGGAAGCAGCCCTTTCGTGCCTCTGAGCCCTCCACCAGTTCAGGCCAGTACCACCGGCCCTACCATCAGGGAGCAGATAGAGGTCAGGACAGACATTCATTCCGTGACAGGGGTCGCTCATCTTATTCCAAACGCCCCTTCCGAGGTGGGTCCGGCTCCCGGCCCTTCCGCAAGTTTAAGTGACCCGCAGAGGACGGCTCCCATAGGGGGTCGCCTTCAATTGTTTCAGGCGGCCTGGGAGCAGTCCACGTCCGATCAGTGGGTCCTTCAGACCATTCGGATGGGTGTCACCCTGGAGTTCACCTCCCTTCCTCCCAGGCGATTCATTCGCTGCCCCACCCCCTCCTCTCCCCTCAGAAGGTCCCTCATGGAGCAGGAGATAGCCCACCTGAGACAGATAAACGCTATAGAACCGGTGCCAGCGGAACACCATGGGTCAGGCTTTTACTCGATTCTGTTCCTGGTACCCAAGAGCTCGGGAGGCTGGAGGGGAATCCTAGATCTCAAACACCTGAATCAGCATCTAGCATACAAACGCTTCAAGATGCAGTCCCTCCAGTCCATCCTGAGTTGCATTCGACCGGGGGATCTCTTAACATCCATAGATCTCCAGGAGGCTTACCTCCATGTCCCGGTTCGAAAGGCGCATCGCAGGTTCCTCAGGTTTTATTACGCAGGCAACCACTACCAATACAGGGCCCTTCCCTTCGGCCTGTCCTCCACCCCGAGGACGTTCACGAAGGTTCTGGCGGCAGTCCTGGCATCGCTCAGGGCGCGGCCGGTTCGTCTCCAAGCATACCTAGACGACATAGTAGTTCAATCGTCAAGCCACCGCCAGGCGATCAGGGACCTACGGCTGACCATGCGAACCCTCGAACAGCACGGGTTCTCCATCAACCTCAAGAAGAGCCACCTGACTCCCACTACCAGGATAACTCATCTGGGGGCAGTCATCGACACCATCACCTGCCAGGTCTATCTGTCCCAGGACCGTGTGACAAGTCTGCTCCGCCTTGTACAGAGAGTGAGGGCTTCCAGGACTGCGCCCATCGTCCTCTTGTCGCAACTCCTCGGCAAGATGGTCTCCTGCTTCTCCATAGTACCCTGGGCGAGGCTGCACTCTCGGCACCTACAGTGGAGCCTGTTACCCTACCAAAGGGCCAAGGACAGCAACTCTCCCAGGCCGGTTCCGGTTCCCAGCCAGGTTCGATCGTCCCTGAAGTGGTGGAGGGCGGCGTCCTTGGCCAAGGGCTGTCTCTTCCGCGAGCCGGACCGAGTGGTCATCACCACCGACGCCAGTCTCTTCGGGTGGGGAGCCCACCTGGACAACCAAGTCGCTCAAGGGACGTGGTCGCAGGAGGAGCTCAAGCACAGCATAAACTGGCTGGAGCTGAGAGCGGCTCGCCTCGCCCTTCTTCATTTCCATCTAACCATTCAGAACCGGCATGTTCTTCTACTCACAGACAATGTGTCTGCCAAGGCCCACATCAACCGACAAGGGGGCACTCGCTCCAGGTCATTGATGGAGGAGGCCGAACACTTGGGTCTCTGGGCAGAGGTCAACCTGGCCTCCATCAAGGCGGAACACATTTCGGGGGAGAGCAACGTCCAGGCGGACTGGCTGAGCAGGGCCACCATCGACAACTCAAGAGTGGCAGTTGCATCCGGACCTGTTCCTCGAGATATCACGGAGGTTCGGCCTGCCAGCAGTCGACCTGTTCGCCTCTGCGGCAAATACGCATCTCCCGAGATACTTCACCAGGTACAGATGTCATGGGGCGGAGGACACCAATGCCCTCATGTGCCGATGGCCCCCGGGTCTTCTATACGCATTCCCGCCTCTCCCCCTGCTACCCGGTCTGATACGGAAGATCCTCACAGAGCAGGCGGAGGTGATCGTCGTCGCTCCCTACTGGCCCAGGAGGTCTTGGTTCGCGGACCTGGTGAGTCTGTCTGTCAGCAGGCCGTGGAGGATCCCTCCGGAAGAGGTGACGCTGACCCAGGGCTCCATTTCACACCCAGAGCCACAGTGGATGCAGTTAACCGTTTGGCGTGTGAGCGGCAGCTCCTAGAACGAGCCAATTTCTCCGAGGGCGTCATACGTACCATTCAGGCTTCACGTCGACCCTCGACCACCAGAATCTATGATGCCACCTGGTCGACCTTCGTCACCTGGTGCGACCAACGCCACCTCAACCCCGTTTCAGCCTCCATCTCAGAGGTCCTGGACTTCCTTCAGCGGGGGCTTGAACAAGGGCTGGCGGCTAACACTCTCCGCCGTCAGGTGGCCGCACTTTCCACCGTGCTTACCTTTGGGTCCTACTCGTCCTTGTCTAGACATCCTAGTGTGAAGAGTTTCCTGCGTGGGGCCACCAACCTTCGCCCCCCGGTCATTCACAGGTATCCGACATGGGACTTGCACATCGTCCTCAGGGCCCTAATCGACCCGCCCTTCGAGCCGTTGCGAAGGTGCGACCTTAACCGCCTCACGCTCAAGACGGTGTTCCTTGTGGCCATCACGTCCGCCCGTAGGATTTCGGAGCTAGCAGCGTTGTCGGTCAGGGAGGACCTCTGCGCTATCCATGAGGACAGGGTAGTCCTCCGACTCGATCCCACCTTCGTTCCGAAGGTCAACTCCATGTTCCACCGTGGCCAAGAGGTTATCTTACCTGACTTTTGCCCACGGCCAGCACATCCCAGGGAGCGCCGATGGCATAAGTTGGACGTACGACGTGCGCTCAAGACATACGTAAGACGGACAGCTAATTTCCGGCGTTCGGAAGCCTTGTTCGTCACCTTCCAGCCTCGCAACATGGGTAAGAAGGCCAGCTCAGCCACCATTGGCAGGTGGCTGCGATCCTGCATCGCCTCGGCCTATGCTCAGCAAGCTCAACGGGTGCCTCCGAACATCACGGCACACTCGACCAGGAGCGCGGCAACTTCAGCGGCCTGGGCTACTCAAGCATCACTTGGCGAGATCTGCAGGGCGGCCACCTGGGCCTCCCCGTCCCAGTTCGTCCGCAATTACAAGTTGGACAAGTTTGCTTCATCTGAGGCGGCCTTTGGTCGCAGAGTTTTGCAGCTGGTTCACTTAGCGACGGAATCTACCGGTGACTCTACTTCCCGCCCTGGGAACGTTTAGCTTGGGCACTTCCCATCGTTGGACTCTCCAAGCAGCTCACAGGACAAGTGTCGTTGGCTTACCTGAACGATCTTCTCTGTGAGCTGCGAGGAGAGTCCAAACCCGCCCTTGCTCTAGCCGTAGATTCCTACTCCTTGGTTGTTTGTACTGTTTTTTACCTATTTACTATCTTGACAGACTGTTACCTTGCACCAGAAGTATTGGACACCTTGAGACCAACAAGAACGGACTACTGGTCCACGCCTATATTGAAATTCTGGCAAGCACACAGGAAGAGGCGTGGCTTCAAGAAAATCAATCCAGTCCAGGGCAATCAGGCAGAATTAACCCATCGTTGGACTCTCCTCGTAGCTCACAGAGAAGATCGTTCAGGTAAGCCAACGACACTTCGCCACCGTTGGTCCGAGGGAGTGGGGCTGAAGGAAGTCGCCCTTAAAGAAATTCCCCCTGGGGTAACTACCACCCGACGCAGACGGGCTCATTCCCCTTCCGTGCAGGATCAGTGGGAGGAGGAGACTCATTTAAGAGAGGCCGCTAAAGCTTTACTCCGCCAAGCTGATGATTTACAGAATTTAAGAGAACAAAGGTTGGGGAGGGATCGTAGCTCAGAATGGCAACAGAAAGACACTGGGCGGAAGCCACCCTCCCCCCGAGAGAAAGACAAAGAGCAGGCACCCCCCCCCCGTGGTGAAACACAGAGGGAAAGCGGCCCGGGGGTAGGTCAACAGAGGGAACCAAGCCCCGCGCCTCGTAGAAAAAGACTTCCCCCCCTGGGAATTAAGTTCGGAGGAGAACCCAAAGAGCTGGGGTTTTTTCTGCTTCAAGTTAGCAGTTTTGTAAATGAATTTGCAGCCGATCTACCCAATGATGAATCTAAAATAAGAATTGTCACTCTGGCTCTGGAGGGAAGGGCAGGAGAATGGGTGGTAGCCCTTCATAATGAGCGTTCACCTTTAATGAGAGACTTCGACAGTTTTATGACCGCTCTAAGAAGACGGTTCGAAGACCCTCTCCTCCATAGAAAGGCAAGGCTTGAAATGAAAACGTTACGCCAAGGGAACAGACCAGTTCAAGAATATAGTCAACGTTTTCGCCAGCTAGCATGTTATATGAGGGGTTGGAGTGTTGAGGCTCTTATTGATGAATACACTGAAGGCCTGAACCCCACTTTGTATCAGAGCTGTGTGAACAGAAAGTCGCCCGAATCCTTAGAGGCTTGGTTTAATCTAGCCGCTGATGTGGAGATAGATCTGTTGCGTAATAATCCGCTACCTGACATCAACAAAGACAGAAAAAAAGATTTTACCCGCCCACAAGGGTTTGAGCTTCAGTACCAAAGGGGATTTGGAAAGGGAAAGCCTATTTCTCCTCGATCAAATGCTTGTTTCCGCTGTGGAAAGGAAGGCCATTGGGCAAATGATTGCAAAATGAAAGAAACACCCCGCCAGCAGCCATACGCGGAAGTGAAAAAACGCGCGAAAACCCCGGGCATGCGTATGAAGCAAGCGATGCGCGGAGCTGAACCACTCGATCTCACCACCGATCATCACCAGCAGAGGGTGCCAGATGACTGGGAGAAGGACACAGACTCCAATGACGAGAATTGGGTGAGTTCCACTTCCGGGCCCTTTGTTATTCCTTTGCATCTTTTGGCTCCATCTAGTGGCCGCAATTGTAAAATGCTTGCACTTTTGGATTCTGGCTGTTCAAGATGCCTTATCAGCCAAGAATTGGTGCAGCATATGGGGTTTCATCTAAAAAATTTAAAAGTTCCCATAGCCTTTTGCCAAATGGATGGAACCGTTGCGGGCGGTAACTCTGCACAATTTGTTACAGAGCCCATTCAGATGTCCATTGGGGATCACCATCAGGAATTCATTAACTTTATTGTTGTGCCAATTGCTGATAACCCTGTTATTTTAGGCTTAAATTGGCTACGAAAATGGAACCCACTAGTGGACTGGAGAGAAGGTTGGATTCGCATCCCTTTACCTATGCCACCTAGTGCAGAGACACAACCCCCTGGTCCACAACTCCCCAACATTCAGTCTCTGGTTGAACCTCTACCTATTTCGGAAGCTGCTAACGTGGGTCATGATGTTTGTTTACTTGAGGTTATACCTGGGGAGGACAAAATCCCTAAGGAATACTGGGACCTAAAAGATGTGTTTAGTGAGAAATCTTCAGACACATTACCCCCCCACAGGGACACTGACTGTTCTATTGACTTTCTCCCTGGTGTACAACTTCCCAAGCCACGGATTTATTCTATGACACCTCGTGAAATGATTGAACTTCGCAAATTTATTGATAAGAACTTGGAAAGAGGTTTTATTGAACCTGCTAGACCACGAGTGGCGGCTCCTGTGATGTTTAGAGAAAAAAAGGATGGGTCACTTCGTCTTGTGACGGAATACAGATTTTTGAACACGATATGCGAACACAACGTATATCCCTTACCTCTTATGAAAGACATGTTAGCTCATTTGGCCACGGGCAAAATCTTCACTAAACTTGACCTCAGTGAGGCGTATTACAGAATAAGAATTAAGGAAGGCGATGAATGGAAAACAGCGTTTAACTGCCCGTTAGGATGTTTTCAGTTTAAAGTGTTGCCTTTTGGCCTACAAGGGGCGCCATCGGTTTTTATGCAACTAATCAAAGTATTGCCTGAACACCTGTACAAGGGCGTTATCGTTTATCTTGATGATATCGTCGTATACACACAAACACGGGATGAACACGTGAAACTAGTTTGTTCTGTTTTGAACAAACTAAGAGCTGCTGAATTGTATGCTAAACTCTCCAAGTGTGAATTTCATCAGCATAAGATAGACTATCTGGGGTATCGTATCTCAGCAGAGGGTATTGAAATGGACCCTAACAAAGTCAAAGCTGTTACAGAGTGGGCCCCTCCTCGCACTCGTAAACAATTACAGAGTTTTTTGGAGATTTTTTGCTAATTTTTATCGCCAATTTATACCTTCTTTCGCTAGTATTGCTCTACCTATTACAAACCTGCTCAAAACCAACGGTGAGACAAAACCTCGACCTGGCTCTCCTCTCAACTGGACCATGGAATGTCAGGCCGCTTTTGAAAAACTTAAGCGTTTATTTGCAGCGGAACCTGTGCTTAAACATCCGGATGTTAATCTTCCCTTCGTCATTCAAGCAGATGCTAGCGACGTGGCTGTTGGAGCTGTCTTATTGCAACGCAACCAACAAGGTTTCCTTCAACCCTGTGCTTATACTTCTCGTAAGTTATCCAATACTGAGAGGCGATGGGCGATCTGGGAGAAGGAAGCTTTTGCTGTTCGTTGGGCACTCATGTCTTGGCGGCACTTTCTTGAAGGTGCGCCTCACCCATTTGAGGTATGGACTGATCATAAGAATTTGGAATACCTCACAACTTCTCGTAAACTTTCTCCGAAACAAGTACGCTGGTCTCAGTATTTTAACCGCTTCAACTTTATTTTGAAATATATTCCAGGGGGGAAAAACTTTATGGCTGACGCCTTATCCAGACTGCCTCAATATGACACTTCTAAGCTTTCAGTGATTCAGCCAGTTCTGCCCCTGTACAGCATGGCTAACCCGGTGGTAACGAGAAGCCATTCTGATCTGCAAACCGACCCGTTACCGGACTTGGTTTCTAAAATTAAGACTGAACTTCTCACCGATGAATGGTACTCCGCCCACTCAGCAGATTGTACTGTAAGAGATGATCTCCCTTGGATTGGGTCCAAAATTTATGTACCTGCAACACTTCGGCCGTTTGTGTTACAGAGAGCACATGACTCCAGATTGGCGGGTCATTTTGGTTTTGTAAAGACTATACATTTAGTTAAACGCCAGTTCTGGTGGCCCTCATTGGAAAAGGATGTTGAATCTTACATCGCTAGCTGCCCTACATGTGCTGCTTCAAAACGTACTCCTGGCAAACCTCACGGTCTTCTCCAGTCCGTAGCGCGGCCGGAGGCTCCTTGGAAGGAGATATCTATGGACTTCATTGTCGACCTTCCAAGTAGCCAAGGATTTACAGTTATATGGGTTGTTACAGATTTATTCTCCAAGCAAGTTCACTTTGTACCGTGTTCCAAGATCCCATCAGCTAAGACTCTGGCAAAGTTATTCCTGACTCATATATATCGTCTGCATGGGGTTCCGAAACGCATCATCTCCGATCGAGGCGTCCAGTTTACTTCGAAATTTTGGAAGGAATTTCTGATGCTGATTGGCTCCGCCCAGGATTTAAGCTCCTCCCACCACCCGCAAACGAATGGGGCTTGTGAGAGGGCTAACTCGGTTCTAGAGCAGTATTTGCGCTGCTTTATAAACTTCCAACAAGATGATTGGGCTGATCTTCTTATACATGCTGAGGTGGCCTATAATAATTCAGTTCATAGTAGCACTGGCATGACCCCATTCAAAGTAATTTATGGTCAGGACTTTGTACCCATTCCTGAGCTTCCTCATGAACTTCCTACAATTCTTTCCCTCTCAGAGTGGTCTGGGAAGCTGTCGACTGTTTGGCCTATTATTCGTAAAACGTTGGATGAGGCTCATGAATCGCATAAGCTGTATGCAGATAAAAAGCGAGCCGTACCTCCGTCATACAAAGTTGGTGATCAAGTTTATGTGTCTACTAAACATTTGGATAGTCCTCAAAAATGCAAGAAGTTAGGCCCTAAGTTTGTTGGTCCTTTTACGATTACGAAGATCATAAGTTCTGTTTCAGTTAAGTTGGATCTCCCTAAATCCTATCGACGCCTTTATCCAATTTTCCATGCCCACTTATTGAAACCCGCACACTTTTCACATCTTCGCACGCCATATCCTGGTTCTCCTAAGTCTGTGCTGGTTGATGGGGACCTTTTGGATTCCAGAAGGCATAGAAACAAAGTACAGTACTTAGTTGTTTGGAAGCATTTCCCCACCTCCCATAACAAATGGGTTGATAAATGCCATATTAAGGCCCCCAAGCTTCTGAGGCAATTTTATGCCAAGTATCCCAATAAGCCTTAAAGTCTATTTTGTTTTTATGTGTGTCTTAATGTGTGGTATTGTGCTTTTCGTCTCTTTTACAGGGTTGAACATTTTCTTTCTGGAGGAGGGCCGGATGTCAGCCTTCGCTTTCCTGCATGCTTGGCTGCCATAGAAACGGGGAGGGAGGGGGGATGTTGCTATTAAGTGAGCTGGTGGAAGGTGGGGTTAGGTGGGGATATCTCTACAAGTAACGGTATCACATTCCATTCTGATGACACCTCTGGACGTGCTACCCATCTGACAATGAAGAAGAAACTGTATTGGACACTGGGGTGGGGTCATGGGTGATTGGGGTTTGGCTAATTCTTTGATATGTATGCTTCGCGCCTAAAGTAGCCACTTCTGGCTTAACCTTTGATGCTGACTTTTCCTTATTCAGTAAAAGTAACCTTAATCATCTTGAATATGCTTAAGTGTGGTCTTTCTTGAATTATGGTAAGAGCAGTCATGACAGAAACTGTCTATCTGGACCCGCGCCAGTCCGGATTCCGGCCTGGGCACAGCACAGAGACGGCATTGGTCGCGTTGGTGGATGATCTCTGGAGGGCTCGGGATAGAGGTTGTTCCTCTATCCTGGTCCTGTTAGACCTCTCAGCGGCTTTCGATACCATCGACCATGGTATCATGTTGCGCCGGCTGGAAGGGCTGGGGGTGGGGAGCACCGTTTTATGGTGGTTCTCCTCCTACCTCTCCGACCGGTCGCAATTTGTGTTGGCAGGAGGGCAGAGGTCGACGTCGAGGTGCCTCACTTGTGGGGTACCACAGGGGTCGGTCCTCTCGCCTCTCCTGTTCAACATTTATATGATGGGTGAGATCATCCGTGGTTTCGGGGTAGAATTCCACCAGTACGCTGACGACACTCAGCTGTACATCTCTACCCCGGACCACTCCAATGATGCCGCGGAAGTGATGTCCGGTGTCTGGAGGCCATGCGAGTCTGGATGGGGAGAAACAGGCTCCGACTCAATCCGTCCAAGACCGAGTGGCTGTGGCTTCCGGTGTCACGATAGAGCCAGTTGGTGCCAGCTCTGGCTATTGGGGGCGAGTCATTGGCCCCCACAGAGAGGGCTCGCAACTTGGGCGTCCTCCTGGATTCTCGACTGTCTCTAGAAGATCATATGACAGCCGTGGCCAAGGGGGCTTTTTATCAGGTCTGCCTGATACGCCAGTTGCACCCCTTTCTGGATCGTGACGCCCTACACACAGTCACTCAAGCCCTCGTCATCTCCCGCCTGGACTATTGCAACACTCTCTACATGGGGCTGCCCTTGAGATGCACCCAGAGGCTCCAGTTGGTTCAGAATGCAGCTGCGCAGAGGATTTTGGGAGTGGGAGTCTCAAGATACTCCCATGTAACACCTCTCCTGCGCGAGCTGCACTGGCTGCCTGTGGCCTTCCAGGTGCGCTTCAAGGTACTAGTGACCATCTTTAAAGTGCTCCATGGCATAGGTCCCGGTTATTTGCGGGACTGCCTCCTACCACATACCTCCATTCGACCTGCCCGCTCCCACAGGGAGGGCCTCCTGAGGTTGCTGTCTGCCGGTCAATGCCGGCTGGCGACTCCCAGGGGAAGAGCCTTCTCTGTGGCAGGCCCCGCCCTCTGGAATGACCTGCCCCCCGACCTTCGTACAATCACGGACCTATGCCTCTTTCGCCAGGCATTAAAAACACACTTTTTTCATGTGGCCAGCCTGGCAGTTTTTATTATTGATTTTTAGTCAGAGTTTTAATTATGAATTTTAGCACGGGTCTCAAAATTGATTTAATCTATTTTTAACTATGTTTGACTGGATTTATTATCTCTGTTTTCATTATTCCTGTGCACCGCCCTGAGTCCCATTGGGGAGAGAAGGGGGTATAGAAATGTAATTAAAGTAAAGTAAAGTATGTAGGGAAGATTTTATGATTGGCTAGAGAAAGCAAGTAGAAAAGAAAGTAGGGAGAAGGTAAAGTACCCAGAGGATGCACTATTAAATGGAAAAGCGGGAGAAGAAGGGGAAAACAGAAAAGAAAATATTAAACATATAAGTATATATTCAAGATCGGAAACATAACTAGGGTAGACTAGCTAAGGTAAGGGAATAAGAAATGATACTAAATTATATTTGGGTTGACGGAAATACCATCCCAAGTAAACATAAACTGAGTTTTAAAATATACAACAACAATAATAGAAAAAGAAAGGGGAAGAGGAGGAGAGTATGAAAGGAAAATGAAAGGTAAGGAGAGGAGGATGGAAGGGAGAGAAAGAGAAGGAGAGAGGGTTTGAAGGGGAAGAAAAAGCTGAAATAGGTGAAAGGGAAGGGAAGAAGGAAGAGGAAGGAGAGGAGGAAGGAAGAAAGTAGAGGAGGGAGGGAGGGAGAAAAGAAATGGAAAACGAGGTATTACAAAAGGTGGAAGGGATGGTAAAGAAAGCAACCCAAAGTGTACATTATAACTATAATGTAAATATAAATATATAATGTAAATATATAATTTATAAATATTATATATATATATATATATATATATATATATATATATATATATATATATATATATATATATATATATAATTTATAAATATATAATTTATAAATATAAAATGTATAAAAATGATAAATGTAAAGAAGAATAACTATTATGTGAATGTATACTTAAAATGGTAAGAGAATAAAAAAATAAATAATTCTTTGGAAAAAAAATACCTGGACAGACGAAACTGAGGTAGATAGGCTAGGCGGCCCTTTCAGGGCACAGGAGGTTGTTCCTTTCATCGCCCCAAGTAGCTGCACCTCCAACCCTCCAATCAGGGGGGTCACCTGATTAAATTTGCTGACCACTGGGAGGACATTACATCTGATGCTTGGTCCAGGGAGACTGTGAAGTCGGGCCTATCCCTGGAATTCCTCTTCATGCCCTGAGGTTCTTCATTGCCCTGTGTCCAAGAGGACAATTATGAATTCAGTGATACAACATCTGCTGAACATTCAGGCCATCCAGCTGGTCCCAGAGGGGCAACAAGGGCAAGGGTTCTATTTGATCCTGTTTGCAATTCCTAAGACCTCGGGGGTGGAGAGCTATTCTAGATCTCGAAACTAAATCCCCATCTTGTATACCATCGGTTCAAGATGCAGTCTTTTCATAGTATTCTGGGGGGCATTTGGCAGGACAACTTCCTCTCATCCATTGATCTCACTAAGGCCTATTTACATATACCTATCTGGCCTCAGCACCGGCAATACCTCCAGTTTCATTATGAGGGGCACCATTATCAATATAAGGCAATGCCATTTGGCCTTTCTTCGGCACAAGGGTGTTTACAAAAATTATGTCGGCATTGGTGGTGCATCTTAGGGCCACGTGTGTGCAGTGCTACCTAGATGGTATTCTTATCCAGTCCTCCTCAGCCCTTCAGGCTACGGTGGACCTGAAAATCACTGTCTGGTCACTACAACACCACGGGTTCTCCATTAATATTGAGAAGAGTAATTTCACTGCCATCAATCACCTGCTCCATGTAGGAGTAATCATTGATACCTTAGCATACAGAGAATATCCCAGGAGAGACAGACCAACCTCAAAGACTTGGCAGTTAACAGGGAGTGGACTGTGTCCTTAGCCTTGCTCTCGCAGCTCCTGGGCAAGATAGCATTTCCATCGTTCCCTGGGCATGCCATTTCAGAGGATAAGCAGCAACAACTCACCAGCCAGAGTCCAAGTTCCGTTGTAGGTCATCATTGAGCCGAAGGAGACCAAGATCCCTCAGACGACCGGGTGTGAGTCCCTCCTCGTGAAGTGGGGCCTAGGGAGGCAGTTGGGCGTGTTAGTTGTATACCTGGCTCCTCGCTATGCAACAACAGCCCTGCCTGAGTTCCTAGAGGTGATAGCCGAGGCGGCGGTTGAGACCCCCAGACTTTTGGTCATGGGAGACTTCAACCTGCCGTTGGTAGGCGAAACCTCTGGTGCAGCTCGGGAGTTCATGGCTTCCATGACAGCCATGGACCTGACCCAGGTAGTTTTAGGCCCTACCCACAAGGGTGGACACACCCTTGTGGGTAGGACCTTATCTTCGTCTCGGGACAGTGGAGTCGTGATCTGGGAATTGGGGATTTAGCCATCACACCCGTCATGGACAGATCACGCTTTCCTTCGGCTGGACTTTCCGATCGCCGCACCTCACTGCGGGGAGGCGGAGGCGGAGCCTGATATTCCTATATGTTTCCGCCCCAGGCTCCTAATGGACCCGGTAAGGTTCCAGAGGGAGCTTGGGCCAATTCCTGTGGACTTGCCCTGCGACTCGACTGAGGACCTAGTGGCCGCATGGTTAAGTGCGGCCACGGGAGCCTTGGACTGAGTCGCGCCCTTGCGGCCTCTCTTGCGGCGAAGAACCACCCAGGCTCCTTGGTTTACCAAGGAGCTTAGGGAGATGAAACGCCACAAGAGACGCCTAGAGAGCAGATGGAGATCCTCTCGCTCCGAAGCCGACCAAACACTAGTGAGAACCTATATTAGGACTTACTTAGTGGCGATAAGGGTGGCCAAGCGTGAATATTGTGCCACCCTTATTTGATCCGCAGATAACCGCCCTGCCGCCCTGTTTGGGGTGACCCGCTCCCTCCTTCATCAGAGGCCGCGGGAAGCCCCTTTGCAGGGTCGAGCAGAGGAATTTGCGATTTATCTGCAGGAGAAAATCACTCGGATTCGGAATGAGCTACCCTCCATCTAGAGTGGTCCAGTCGGACTGTCCGAGGCTGTTCTTGTGACACCATTCTGGGAGGAGTTTGACTTTGTTACTATCGAGGATATGGGCAGGTTGTCAAAGAGACTTAAGGCTACCACATGTTTATTGGACCCGTGTCCCTCCTGGCTTGTACTGGCATCCTGGGAGACGACACGAGGCTGGCTCCAGGGCATTGTCAACGCATCTCTGATTGAGGGATCCTTGCCTGCCATCTTGAAAGAGGCGGTAGTAAGGCCCCTCCTCAAGAAGCCGTCCCTGGATCCAGCATTGTTAAAGAACTATCGTCCGGTCTCCAACCTTCACTTTTTAGTGAAGGTTGTTGAGAGTGTGGTGGCCCAACAGTTTCCGCGACACTTGGAGGAAATTGATTATCTAGACCCGTGCCAGTCCGGCTTCCGA
This sequence comes from Rhabdophis nuchalis, assembly GCA_039707465.1. Taxonomy (NCBI): domain Eukaryota; kingdom Metazoa; phylum Chordata; class Lepidosauria; order Squamata; family Natricidae; genus Rhabdophis; species Rhabdophis nuchalis. Next base: position 70,927,873 of record CM077648.1, read on the forward strand.
CCCGGTCACAGCACCGAGACGGCATTGGTTGCGTTGGTAGATGATCTCTGGAGGGCGCGGGATAGAGGATATTCCTCTATCCTAGTCCTGTTAGACCTCTCAGCGGCTTTTGATACTATCGACCATGGTATCCTATTGCACCGACTGGGGGGGCTGGGGCAGGGAGGCACCGTTTTACGGTGGTTCTCGTCCTACCTCTCTGGTCGGTCGCAATATGTGTTGACAGGGGGGCAGAGGTCGGCCTCGAGACCCCTCTTATGTGGGGTTCCTCAGGGGTCGGTCCTCTCGCCCCTACTATTCAACACATATATGAAGCCGCTGGGCGAGATCATCCGTGGTTTTGGGGTGGGATATCATCTGTATGCTGATGATACTCAGCTGTACATATCCACCCCAGACCACCCCAACGATGCCGCCGAGGTGATGTCCCGGTGTTTGGAAGCCGTACAGATCTGGATGGGTAGTAACAAACTCAAGCTCAACCCGTCCAGGACTGAGTGGCTGTGGCTCCCGGCACCCCAGTTCAGCCAGATTACTCCAACTCTGGCCTTTGGGGGCGAAACACCGGCCCCCGTGGAGAGGGTGCGCAATTTGGGTGTCCTCCTGGATTCCCGGCTGTCCATGGAGTACCATGTGGCGGCCGTGGCCAGGGGGGCTTTTCATCAGGTACGCCTGATGCGCCAATTGCGCCCCTTACTGGACAGGGCTGCCCTGCGCACAGTCACTCAAACACTTGTGACATCCCGACTTGACTACTGTAATGCTGTCTACATGGGGCTTCCCTTGAGGTGCACTCGAAAGCTACAGTTAGTCCAGAATGCAGCCGCGCGGGTGATTACGGCAGCGCCTAGACACTCCCATATAACACCAATCCTGCGCCAGCTGCACTGGCTTCCTGTGGTCTTTTGGGTGCACTTCAAGGTTTTGACGACCATCTTTAAAGCGCTCCATGGCTCGGGACCTAGTTATATGCGAGACCGCCTCCTGCCCCATACATCCCTTAGACCGATACGCTCCCACAGAGAGGGCCTTCTCAGGGTGCCGTCGGCTGTACAATGCCGACTGGCGACACCCAGGGGAAGAGCCTTCTCTGTGGCGGGCCCTGCCCTTTGGAACGACCTACCCCCTGAACTTCACACCATCTCCGACCTCCGCCTCTTTCGCCAGTTTCCGGAGGCTAAAACATATGAGGAACGGTTGCAGGAACTGGGAATGTCTAGTTGAATGAAAAGAAGGACCAGGGGAGACATGATAGCAGTCTTCCAATATCTCAGGGGTTGCCCCAAAGAAGAGGGAGTCAAGCTATTTTCCAAGGCACCTGAGGGAAGAACAAGAAGCAATAGGTGGAAACTAATCAAGGAGAGAAGCAAGTTAGAACAGAGGAGAAATTTCCTGACAGTGAGAACAATGAATCAGTGGAACAGAAGTTGCCTCCAGAGGTTGTGAATGCTCCAACACTGGAGGTCTTTAAGAAGATCTTAAGACCTAGTTATATGCGAGACCGCCTCCTGCCCCATACATCCCTTAGACCGATACGCTCCCACAGAGAGGGCCTTCTCAGGGTGCCGTCGGCCGGACAATGCCGACTGGCGACACCCAGGGGAAGAGCCTTCTCTGTGGCGGGCCCTGCCCTTTGGAACGACCTACCCCCTGAACTTCGCACCATCTCCGACCTCCGCCTCTTCCGCCAGTGTTTAAAGACACATTTGTTCCATTTAGCCGGCCTAGCGTAACCTCCACAAATGACTATTTTAGACAGTTTTAAATTTGGGGATTTTAATTTGTTTTTAGCGCAGGATGGCATTTTTAAATTTTTTACTTGATTTTGTATTGTATTTTAAATTCCTGTGCGCCGCCCTGGGTCCTTTTGGAGAAGGGCGGGGGATAAATTTAATAAAATAAAAATAAAATAAAATCTGATCCCTCCATTGGTGGATGTCCCCGGCCATTTTTAAAGGCTGTCTATTCAAGGAACCCAAGCATCTGACAGTAACCATAGATGTCAGCCTCTTCAGTTGGGGGACCCACCTTCAATAACAGATGGCCCAAGGACAGTGGGTCAGAGGGACCGAGACAGAAGCATCAAATGTCTGGAGTTATGGGTGGCACACTTGATCTTGTAGCAGTTCCAACCATCAGTCTCCGGCAGGCACATCCTTGTTCTGATGGACAGTGTGGCCACCAAAGCCCACATCAATTGTTAGGGGGGGACTTGTTCCAGGTCTCTTATGCAGGAGGCAAAACAGCTAGGCCTCTGGATGGAGAGGCACTTTCTATCCATTGTAGCTGAGCATATTACAGGGGTGACGAACATGCAGGCAAACTGGCTCAGCAGAGCTTCAATTGACCATGTGGAGTTGCACCTGCACCCGTCACTATTCCGAGAACTCAGGGACTGTTTCGGCCTCCCAGTAGTAGATCTCTTTGCCACCCCAAACAATGCTCAGCTATAGAAATTTTATGCCAGGTATCTGGCTCCAGGGTTGGAGGGGATTGATGCTCTCTGTTGTCATTTGCCTTCAGGACTGCTGTATGTCTTCCCTCCTCTTCCCCTTATCTCAAGTGTGATACACAAGTTAATATCAGAGAGGTCTTGCTTCTTGCCCCCACTGACCCAGACAGTCATGGTTTGCCAACCTAGTGAACCTGTCATTGGCTCCGCCCCGGAAGATCCTTCAGGACAGAATCTCATTCAGCCAGGGGCCATTGGTTCATCCGGAACCACAGTGGCTCCCAACCGACCCCCTGGCACTTGAGTGGAGTGTTCTGACGGAGGACAATTTCTCCTCCAGGGTCATTCAGGCCTCTAGGAGGCCCTCCACAGACTGCATATATAATTTCACCTTGAGATCCTTTTGCAACTGGTCTGAAGGAAAGGGTCTTTCCCTTTCAAGCCCAGGCCCACAGCGGAGCCCACCTCACTGCTGTTGGATAGCAAGCTCACCCCCATGGCTAATCCTCCAGGTTGGTGAGGCTCTCCCTGGACATACCACCCTGGGGCTGTCTGAGCTCCCAGCTACTGGCCTCTGGCTTGGCTGCCGCCTCAACCTCCTCCTTCTCACCCAGTTGCACATCCTGCTATGAAAACCACCTTCAATGGTTTCACCTAGATGACCACATGGCAGACTACCTGAGTGACTGGGTGATGGTCTGCCCTTTGACAGCGAACCTGGAGAGGGAGGCAGCTGAATGGGTGACCAAGCTCTATGACAAGGACGCGCCAGAGCTGGGGAACATTGACACCTTCTTTCAAGAGTTGAGGTCTAGGTTCAAGAATGACTCAAACCCTGCAAGCTGAAGCCAAGATCTACAAACTAAAGCAGAGGGGCCAACTTGCCAAAGAATATGTCTGAGAGTTCTGACGAGTAGCTGGGAGACTGCAGCAGCAGCTGGAGAGGCTACTGGTCTACTTAAAAGAGGGCCTGGACTGTAAGCTGCTGAATGCCTGTTTTTACCAAGAGGTCCCTCATCAGATCCATAAGTGGTACCAAATGACAATAGTAATGGACCTCGACCTCAAACGATGCAAGTGGCACAGCCATAAAGTCAGAGCCAAACACCCAACCAGAGAAGCAACAGCTGGGGATACTTTCAGCCCCCAGTCAATTCACAGACTCCTCCAGCAGAGCTTCAGAACTGCCCATCAAATGTTTTCGCTGCAGCCAGCAAGTCCACTGGGCTGCTGAGTGCCTCACTCCCACTCCCCAACCTAGGATGAATTCACCAAAGTCTGTCAAAGTCTGTGAAGAACCACCCCCCCAAAAAAAATCAAGAGAAATTTGCCTATCAGGCTGTCCAGGTCTTTTCCCCCCACCCAAGTGAAGGGGAAAGAACTCTGGCTGGGGACATATGGCAGCTGGTGCCCTATGACAGTGAGGGCACAGACAACCCGATAGTAAGCGAAGGCATCCACCCCTTTGAAAAACATAGCACCACAATCCAGAGCTGATTGGGATGTAGAGGCCATAATAGACAGGTGCACCTGCTGCCTAATCAGCTTAAAACTCTCCTGAAGCTGAGAATCAGGGTGAGGACCCTGACCTGACCCATAAGATTTGAGCAAGTCAATGGATTACTGATAGGGGATCCCCTGTCATGCTCTTCACCAAACTGGTGAGGGTAGAGATGGGCAGGCACTGGGAAAATATCCAGTTTGTGGTGGCGCCAAAAATGACCAAAGTGGTGATTCTGGGACTGTCCGGGCTGGACAAATGGCCCCTACCATCTGGTGGGAAGGAGGAGAGAGAAAGCTAAGGCTAGGGATAGGCTCTCTCTCCCCCTCCCAGCAGCCCGGAGAAGGGAGCAGTCCAATGGCTGGAGGACACTAAGTGGAGCAATAAAGCGAAAGCCATTTTAAAGGCTTCCAGGGTTGGGGCATTCACAGCTTGCCTCCAGAAGTTGTGAATGCCCCAACCCTGGAAGCCTTTAAAAAGATGTTAGATAGCCATTTGTCTGAAATGGTATAAGGTTCCTGCCCACGCAGGGGGTTGGACTAGAAGACCTACAAGGTCCCTTCCAACTCTGCTATTGTATTGTATTGTATTGTAAATTCATACCTGAACAGCCTGCAGATATCCCCCTGATTACCAAGGAATACAGAGACCTTGTAGTAGCTTTCAGCGAGGCAATTTAAAGTCATATCCTTTGGGATGCAGCCTCCCCCCCCCCCCCAGTATTTATATAAATTAATGGGGTGCTGCATGAACACTTATAAAAGGAGGTCCTCATATACTTTGATGACATTCTCATTTTCACTGAGATACTGGAAGAGCACATCAAGCTGCTGTGCCAGGTGCTCAAGAAACTCCTAGCGCTTAACCTGTAAGCCAAATTGTCTAAGTGCAAGCCTAACAAGCTACCACCAGGCAGCAAGCACAAAGGTGAAAAACTGAGCGAGGGGGTTTGACTCAACAGTTAAAAACAGAGCTACCCACTGATCCTGGAACAACAAGGAGCTACTAACCCTCAGAGACAGACTGTCCTGAAAGGGCTCTAAACTGTATGTCCCCAACAACCTGCTTCTCCAAGTACTGTAAGAAAGCCATGTGCCAAGCAGGCAGGCCATTTCAGCTTCCTGAAAATCCTGCACTTGGTCAGGAGGCAATTTTGGTGGCCAAAGATGAAAGGGACATTGATGACTATGTTAAAAGCTGCGCTATATGTGCCACAATGAAGGGAAGCCCCCAGGACTGCTCCAACAAGTAGCTGATCCTGCCTGGCTGTGGGAAGAAATAGCTACGGATTTTATAGTAGAGCTTCCTGAGAGTGGGGGAAATATGGTCATCTGGACAGTGATTGACTTTTTCTCTAAGCAAGCCCACTTTGTAGCCTGCTTCAGTCTCCCATCAGTCCACAAGCTAGCCAAACTATTTGTAAAGCACATTTATAGGCTGTATGGAGTTCCCAAGAGAATTATCTCTGACCAGGGGTACAATTTACAGCCAAATTTTGAAAGGAGTTTATAAGGCCCATTGGCTTCTCCCAGGGCTTAGCTCTGTATTCCATCTGAGCACTAACAGAACTACGGAACGATGAATGCAATGGTAGAACAATACTTAAGATGCAGTGTTAATTATCAACAAACTAATTGGGGAGACCTCCTATCATTTGCTGAGATAGTATACAACAATGCAGTGCATAACAGCACCTGACTCACCCCTTTCCAAATCACCAGTGGCATGGAATTCATCCCTTTGCCGGAACTCTCTAGTGAGTCACCCTGCTCCATGACATTAAATTAGTGGATGGAGTCATTGAGGACAGCATGGGATAATGTAAAACCAGCAGTTCAGTAGGCTGCAAAAACCCCAAAGGAATGCTTTATTTTTGTATATATGTATATTTATATTTTATATTCCCTGTGCGCCGCCCCGAGTCCCTATGTGGTGAGATGGGTACGATAATTATAATTATATATATACCTTGCACCTTTATATATATATAACATAGGACTTCCCTTCGAATAGGGAGCAAGGTTTACCTCTCCACCAAGTATTTAAAACTAAAACTACCTGCAAAAACCTAGGACCCAAATTCATAGGTCTCTTCCCCATCATGAAGAATATTAATCCTGTCATGGTGGAGTTGAAGCTTTCCTGCTTGCATCCAGTCTTCCATAGCAGCTTGTTAAAGCCAGCAATCAGGTCTCAGCTGAAGCCATTAGACCGGGCAGCCCCAAAGCCAATCATAGTACAGGGATAAACATATTACAAAATAAAATGAATTCTAGACTCCAGACTGTACAAAGGAAGACTCCAATACCTAGTGGGTACCCATTGTCCAAAGCCACTTGGGTGAAGGGCTGGGCTTTAAGAGCAGATATATTGAATTAAGCAATAAGTACCCTCAAAAGCCAAAGGCACCTCCAGGGAAAGGGAGAGGTGGATGATTGAAAAACTAATTTCTCTCCATTTGAATTTTTCAGGAAAAATCTCCAATTAAAGGGGGGAGGTCCGACTGTCAATTCTGAAGCAAACCTGACTGAAGCCATCTTGTGCTGACTCACAGTTGCCACAAAACCTGAGAGAGGAAGGTGAGGGGGAAGTAGATAGCCCAGCTTACAGTCAAAATAAAAAGTTTTCCTATAGGAACCAAGGTCATCGTAACAGGTGGCTGGTGAAGGAGAAGACCCTGCCAGCTATATTCATTGGACAATGTGACTGATGACACTGGGAAGTGGGGACGTTTTACTCTTTTGATTAGGTGAAAACCGTAAGAACTTTCAGAGTTGGTTTTCACTGTGTATGCCAATATGATGTATCCAATAAACATGTCCTTTGAGGAATCTACCTGCCTTGGAGTTCTGATTTTATGGGTGCATTACTCGGAATGCTGACATACATTTTATCTCGGAGGTCGATAATTTTCCCAAAATTTATAGACCAGTGTTATCAAGAGCCTGACATGGGACAGTGGCCTCACATACACTGGATCTGGTGTTCTTATCAAATTAGTGGCCATGTGATATTTAATTGGGGTAGCTTTGGTGTGTCCCTTTTCATGGTTAGATCATACCTTGATTATTCAGTTCTTTGGCACTGCTGTCCATTGCAGGGAGACAGACCCATTAGATTGTCCGTCCCTGCTGACTGAAGGGTCCAGAGAGATTTCAGAGATTGGTTGGGATTGTTCCTGCTGATCTGCACAGTCCATATGAAGCCTTGGTTGCCTCTTGGAATAATTGGCAGCTGAGGCATTGAATTGGTTTGCAATTCTGTGAATTCTCTCTTGTGTTTCTCTTGGATTTCATCACTTCCTGTGATTTGCAGAGGAATTAAGAAAAATGGAAGTGAGAAAAGAGACATCTTAGAACTCCATTAGCAAATAACTGGGGACAAACCTGATCAAAGATGGGTTAGAGTGCTATTAATGGTGGTAAGGATAGCAAATGCGAGTACATCTCCACTTTTGCTGCTTTTAAGAGTACAGTTTGTACTACTATTGCCATCTTGTAGCCCTGGGTAAACGAGTATCCATTGAACCTTTTGTAGGGTTGTGTGGAGGAATTTGGTTAGCATATGTCAGATAACATCATGTGCATCTACATATAGTTGGATATTGGCCTTATTGCAGGTCTGGAGACATTCTGAAGGTAGCATCTTGCTTGATTATCTGGAAATAATTTGAATGTATTAGGACTGACCTCGGCCACTTATTCCCCTGATCCATGTCCCGCATGGCTTATGAAACCAGCCCGGACAGTGTCAGGCAAGCAAACTTGAGTGGTGGTGAATGCTTGGGGAGGGGGGTTTCTTTACCTCTTAAGGAGGCCTTGATATGCCCTCTCCTCAAGAAGACACTGTTGAACCTTATAGATTGGACAATTTCCATCCAGTATACAGGGATTTTATCTATACAATCTATAATTGTTCCACCACACCCTGTTAGGGTCCCAATTAAGGGAGGAGACATACTGTTTCCTTTTCTGCCTTTCGGCTCATCACCAGAGACCATCTAGACAGAAAGCCATTAATTTATCAGTGTACTTCTGAATGCAATTGAAGGTAATGGTTTAAAGCCCTTCATGACTTAGGACTGGGTTACTTGAGGGACTATCCTTGTCAGGAGGATGAACACAGTTCAGATTCCATCAGTTAAGGATGCAGGTTGATGGGGCTCTGAAGGTGTGTCTTTTCTGTCTTAGTGCCCCTCCTCACAAACATTCTTCCTCTGGATATTAGGATGGACTGAACCTTACTGACCTTTTATAAGACTCAGTACATCTGTTTCTCAGGCCGATTGTTGTGACTTCCGGCAAGATGGAGGACTGGTAGGACGTATGTTTCTCTCTGCTCGCTCCTTTATCTCCTAATTTAGCCTAATATCTGTCTTTTTTACTCCCCCAACACTTTTGGGGGAGTTACAAATGCTCAACATTCATCTTCAATGGTTTTAGCCTCCTTTTAAATTGGGCTGCTATTTTATATTTTTATAATTTATATTTTTGGCCTTGCTAGCTAATCTACTCAGCCAACACTTAGATAACATTGTTTGTTGGGTCTAATTGTCGGGCTTTTCACCGCTTCATTGCTTTCATTTCCAGCCAGTAACTCAGTAACTTTGATCTGTCCGAACTATTTTGAAACATTCTCTTAGAGGCTGTATATAACTGGAGTACTCTTTTGCTGCAACCCCAGACCTCCAACTCTATCAACTGTCTGTTCAACTGCCTTAGAGGCCTCACTACACAGCTATAATTCCTTTACGAGAGATCATTTGGCTGCTTTTGACATGCGTAAACACAAATGCTGCCGTTCCTTGTCTCCTGTGGACTCTAGGTTGGAAACTAGCTTCGATCATACAATCAGCCCCTTATCTAAGGTTAAAAAGACAGACCTGCCAAAACTGTTGGATAGGGATTTGAACATCTCGGCTGCATCACTGGAGGAGTTCTTTCGCACTTTGCCATCTCCTGAGACTTGTGCCCCTACGGTGGAGCCGGACTGCCCCGTTGCGGCCCCCCCCCACGACGTGCCTTCTCTATTGGTGTGCACGACACCAACAGAGGCAGGCCCTCGGACTTTATGAACTACCTTAAAAAAATCCAGATCTTTTTATTCCAGGAAATGTGGGAGGTCAATGATATTTTCTTGTGTGGTTATGAGGTTACATCTATGCCCGCTCTTCCCTCTTCCCGTAGCGGTCGGCCTAAGGGCGGACTTGCAATAGGTATCTCCCTGAACCTGCATGTGAATGTAGTTTATTTGGACTCCCACCCGCCTTATGCTCTCATATGTGTGATATCTGTTGGGAAGGTTTCTCTTTTGGTGTTTAATGTCTACCTCCCTCCGGGGGGCTCCTACAAGGACCTGGATGCCCGGTGGAATGGTCTGGAAGAATACCTTAAGGCTACTATACTCAGTTTTCCTCACTGTTTGTTAAACAGAAGGCCAATTAGTAAACCTATTTACTCCATTTCAACTCCCACATGGGAACTCTTCTTACATTGAGTCTTCTATGAGGAAGACCTGCCATGCTCTACGGTATCCGATTTCCTCCCTGACCACCTCCCCGAATGGCCTCCTGTGAATGTCGCCACTACCATGAAGCTAATTGGGCAACTTAAATCTGGAAAAGCCCCTGGTCTTGACCTTATCCCTGCTGAGGCCACTCAAGCCCACAAGGTTTGGTGGGCCACTGTCCTTACGGAGGCTTTCAATGCGATTGAACAAACAGGCATTATCCCTAAGATCTGGAAGAATGCCATCATTATTCCAATCCACAAGAAAAGCTCCCCTTCCAATCCAGGCAACTTTAGAAATATCAGCTTACTGTCAGTACTGGGGAAACTCTACGGCCGATTCCTCCTATCCAAATTGGAGCACTGGGTCGAGGAGACAGGCCTTCTCAGACATGAGCAGGCGGGGTTTAGAGCAGATCATTCTACCATCGACCATGCCCTGATCATCTAGCCTTAAAATACTCTACCCCAGGAAAGGCCATATGTCAGGTCTGCTTCACCGATAACCAAGAAAGAAACCTCTCGACTCCATTATTAGTGGAATTAAAAGTACTTTTACTGGTTAAGGAATGAATAGCATAGATGCTAAGCAAGGTCTTACGCATTTAGGAGCGAAAGCATACATATCAATATATGTCCAACCCCCTTCCCCCGAATAACCCCCTTCCATGGTCCAATGTGTAAAGCCGCTAGGTGTCATGTGGCTTCATCTTCAAAAGCATCATCAGGTTGGCATGTAAGACCGTTGACCTTGACCATAAGATGACCCAACCACTGGTATGCGAAATAGAACAACAAATGGAGCCTCAATGTCAGGGTGCTTCAACACTGGCTCGGCTGCAAAGAGTCTTTTTAGTTTTTCAAAAGCGGCCTGACATTCCATAGTCCAGTTGAGAGGTTTGCTTGGCCGTGATTTGAGATCCCCCTTGGTCTTCAATAGGTTAGTAATTGGCAAGGGAATACTAGCAAAAGAGGGGATAAATTGGCGATAAAAGTTAGCGAATCCCAAGAAACTTTGTAATTGGTAATCCATGTTGGTCTGGTGAAATTCACATTTAGAAAGTTTTGCATACAGTTCCGCAGACCTTAACTTTTTAAGAACGGAGCGTACTAGCTTAACATGTTCCTCACGTGTTTGCGTGTAAATAAGGATGTCATCCATATATACAATAACGCCCTTGTACAGGTGCTGATGTAATACTTGATTAATCAATTGCATAAAAACTGCAGGCGCCCCCTGCAGGCCAAACGGTAAAACTTTGAATTGAAAGCACCCTAAAGGACAATTAAAAGCGGACTTCCATTCATCCCCTTCCTTGATTCTAATCCTGTAATAGGCTTCTCTAAGGTTCAATTTTGTAAAAATTTTACCTTTGCCAAGATGTGCCAACATATCCTTCATAAGGGGGAGGGGGTAAACATTTTCTGCACAAATGGAATTCAAATTCCTGTAATCAATTACTAATCTTAAATCACCATCTTTCTTCTCTCTAAACATCACTGGAGCTGCCACCCGTGGCCTAGCCGGTTCAATAAAACCCCTTGCCAGGTTTTTGTCGATGAACTTGCGAAGTTCTATCATCTCCCGGGGTGTCATTGAATAGATGTGTGGTTTCGGGAGTTGCACCCCCGGGAGGAAGTCAATGGTGCAGTCCGTCTTCCGGTGGGGGGGCAAAGAATCAGAGGATTTTATACTGAACACATCTTTGAGGTCCTAATATTCCTGTGGAATTTTCTCCTCTCCCTCAATATGTTCACAGGCCACTCCCTCCATCGCAGGAACGTTTTCCGTTGGGGGTACTTCACTAACTTCCGGGGGGGGTGTTGCCGTGCATATGCGCAGCCAACCCTCGGTCCAATTTATCCTTGGGTTCCATTTACGCATCCAAGGCAAACCCAGAATAAGGGAATGATTCATGTTGGGGGCAATTATAAAACTTAAATTTTCTTGGTGACTTCCCATCCACAGTCTGTCCTGAACTGGGCGGGAGCCCCTCCAGCTATGGACCCATCCAATTGAGAAAATGCGATGGGTACTTTTAAAGTTTTTACTCTTAACCCCATTTGTTCAACTACGTTTGGGCTAATAATGCAACGCATGCAGCCTAAGTCTAAAACAGCTAGTAGTTCAGACTGTGCACCAGTAAAGGGCACTTTAAGTTGTACTGGCACAGTCATCAGACCCGATACGGAACTCACCAAACGGTCTGCGTCATCAGAATCAGAATCGCTTCCATCCGCCAGGTTATAGGATTCTTCTTTCCTCCCCGGAGGACGGAATTCTTCTGGTTCTACTGCACACATGGCGGGCTCTCTCCGCTTGCCAGTAGTCTTATCTATTTTCTTCCTTTCCCTGTTGCTTGAGGGCGGGGTCCTGGCTTCACTCGGCAATGAACAGCCCAGTGGCCCTCCCTTCCACATTTGAAACATGCAGATGACCGAGGCTTGCTTCCGGACCAAGTTTTCCCTCCCCTTGGAGTTGATTTGTGGGTGGGAGGAGGGGGGCTTTTTTCCGGTTCACGCACTTCAAGATATTTATTCCTGAGTAAGTCCATTTCCACGTCAGCGGTCAATTCAAATCAACCCTGTAGGGTTTGCGGAATGCGTCTGTTTACACAGCTTTTATATATCTCCTCATTCAGCCCCTCCTTGTACCGATCAATTAAGGCCTCCTCAGACCACCCTCTCATGTACACCGAAAGCTCCTGAAACTCCTGTGTGTAGTCTCCTACGGGGTTTTTTCCCTGACGGAGGGTCATCATTTTCATTCTGGCTTTCTGTTCAATGAGAGGGTCATCAAAACGCCGTCTCAAGGCAGTCATAAATCTACCAAAGTCTCTTATTATGGGGAAGTTGTTTTTATGCAAAGATACCATCCAATCTGCCGCCTTGCCATCTAATGAGAGCGTAACTATTCTCACTTTGGCATCATCATTAATGAGGTCTTGTCCCCACTGCCTCATATAATTGCAGTCTTGGACTAAGAAAAATCCCAGGCCTTTGGCATCTCCCCCGTATCTTACCCCAAGGGAGGGTGCCTTTGCCATCCGGCATCTACGGGCTGCCTCATCCCCCCATGGGACGGCTCCTACCGCTGCTGCTGCTGTTGCTGCTGCTGGCTGTGTTTGCTGGGCCCCTTCATCTTGGTCTGGTCTGGCTTCTGCCCCCAAAACCCCCCCTGGGCGATCCTCCTTCTCCCTTCTCACCTTTGGCTCATGGAATGTTATGTCTCTTTCATACTTGCTTTCTCTGGAGCGGCGTCTTTCCCAGGCCTCCTGGAACATTTGCATTGCTTGGCCCATCAAATAATCCTCTTCCTCTTCTTCCTGGCAGGAGGGTGGGGGTCCTCTGTGTCTAAGTGTTGTATCTCCTGATGGTATTTCCTCCAGAATTTCCTTTTGTCCAAATCCTTCGACCAATGGGGAACGGATTTTTCTTCCAAATTCAGTCCTGCAAAAAGTTCCGTTTCAGGAAGACATGATGATTCCGCAGCTGCCATGTTTTCCTCTTGATCGCTGCCCGGGGAGGACATCTCTTTGAAGTTTAGAAAAAAATTTTTTTGTTTTTGTTACACTCCTTTCAGAAGGTGTTAGCTCTGAGATGAGTGTGTAAGGTGAGACCTTGCTTAATGTCAGGTCTGCTTCACCGATAACCAAGAAAGAAACCTCTCGACTCCATTATTAGTGGAATTAAAAGTACTTTTACTGGTTAAGGAATGAATAGCATAGATGCTAAGCAAGGTCTGACGCATTTAGGCGTGAAAGCATACATATCAATATATGTCCAACCCCCTTCCCCCGAATAACCCCCTTCCATGGTCCAATGTGTAAAGCCGCTAGGTGTCATGTGGCTTCATCTTCAAAAGCATCATCAGGTTGGCATGTAAGACCGTTGACCTTGACCATGAGATGACCCAACCACTGGGTGGTAACAGTAGATGGCACCAGAGTATTTCCTTCTGCAACTCACCCTCCTGCACCATACAGTCCCAAACCCAAATGCAAAGCCCCTCCCTCCCCGTTTCATATGGCAGCCAGAGCGAACAGGAAAGCGAAGGCTGATACCATCTTTGTGTTGCCTTTATAGATCTAAAGGCTGCCTTTGACAGCATACCCAGACACAAATTGTGGGACAAGCTTTCCTCCTGGGGCATTGACAAAAGACTACTTTGGCTCATTTCCCAACTGCATGAGGGGACGGAGGCAAAAGTGCGCCTTACCCCCCCCCCAGGGGACCTTTCCAATGCCATTCCCGTTAACAAAGGAGTCAGACAGGGATGTATACTGGCACCCCTACTCTTTAACCTATACATCAGTGATTGGAGAAGGGCGTTAATGAATCAACTGGATTACATTCATGCCCCTAGACTAGCTGACTATAGGTGCCTGCTCTTGCTTTATGCAGATGACGCGGCAATCCTTTCTTTTTCCCGGGTGGGTCTGCTTAGGGCCCTTAAAATTCTGTCCAATTATTGCAGCGACAACCATCTGCATATCAACCATTCCAAGTCCAAGATCATGATCTTTTCAAGGAACAGAAAACTCTTATCAATGGAAGCTTAACGGCATACCAGTGGAACAGGTCCATAGATTTCAATACCTAGGCATTTTTTTCCAATCTAATGCCAAGTGGCTTGCACAGGTTGAGTCCCTTCGCAACAAGGCCAAGATCTCCTTGCATGCTGTTCTGCACTTTTTCTACTCGGAGGGCGCCCACCATATTCCCTCAGTACTAAAAGTATACAGGACAAAGGTGATAGCTGCCATTTCATATGGCACTCCTCTTTGGGTCCCAGCAAACATTTCCCATCTTGAGTCTGTCCAAAGCCAGTTCCTACACCGCTTAATGGGAATTCCCCCCCTTGTGTGAGCAATGCTGCAATCCATTTGGAATTGGGCATACCATCGCTCGACACCATTTTGTGGAAGCGTACAATTGGCTGCTGGCTGGCCCTATGGGCCAGACTCCCAGACTATTATTTAGGACAGTGCTTATGACGGGATGACTTCCACAGCCCTTGGGCGCACAATATCCACACCAAACTCTTGAAAATAGACATCTCCCCCATTGAAGCCTTTATACTTGGCCCCGCCGCTGCCAAATCGCTGATATTCCAATGTTTGGATGACATTGAAAGGCAACAGAATTTGGCACTTGGTGTAGGAATTTGTTCTCCATTCTCTCTCGACATTATTCCCCTGACGCACTCCCCTAAATATCTCTCTGAGCTATCCTCCATCAAATACAGGCTGGCATTCCTAAAGGCATGCTTTAATGTGATCCCCTCGAATGCCCTAGATAGCAGACTTTCGGGGGGTGCAAAGCCCACCAACTGCTCATGTGACGGTTGATCCTTGGAATCGTTAGCTCACATTGCATTCACATGCCCCTACTACCAGGAGAAAAGATTACTACTCATCTCCCCTATTTGCCAAAGATTTTCCGGATTAACTGGAAATCAGAGTCTTTGCCTTCTTCTCCAGGACACTGACCCGAGGACCACATTTTTGCACATTTTTTGCTGCAGTCCTAGCTTGTAAGAACCGTGGGAAGGATCGGGTTGGTCCCACTGGCTGAGGCCAGTTGTGCCGATTGTCTGCAGCGTACCGCTCGGTGGCCGCATCCCCATGTGTTTTGTTTATCTTGTCTTTTGGTCTATGACCGCAATCAAGTTTTTTATCTTTCTCAGGCCTGGGTACATGAAAGGATCCATCTCCTGTATATGTTCATTTTTGTTGCCTATCTAATTTCCTTGGTTGCTATAGATTTTAGTTTTTATATTTATTATTACTGAATACTTATTTTCTAGAAAATTTTAATTTTTTGCCTATAAAACATGTAATATAAAATATTTCTCTGATCAAGCGCCATTGTTAGTGATTTCACAAACATATTTATTTAGTTTTTAGGGCAACAATACAAATTTGCCACTACAAATAATAAGCAAAAGATTGAGGGGTTGGAGGGAGGGGCAGTTGGGATGAAGGAAGAGATAAAAGATTTTAATATCATGCGCTTGTGACATCCCGGATAGACTACTGTAATGCTCTCTACATGGGGCTTCCCTTGAGGTGCACCCGAAGACTGCAGTTAGTCCAGAACGCAGCCGCGCGGGCAATTATGGGAGCTCCTAGATGCTGCCATTTAACACCGTTCTTGCGCGAGCTGCACTGGCTGCCTGTGGTCTTTCGGGTGCGCTTCAAGGTGTTGATTATCATCTTTAAAGCGCTCCATGGCACGGGACCTAGTTATCTTCGGGATCGCATCCTGCCCCATACATCCCTTCGGCCGATTCGCTCCCACAGAGAGGGACTTCTCCGGGTGCCGTCCACCAGGCAATGCCAGCGGACGACGCCCAGGGGAAGGGCCTTCTCTGTGGTGGGCCCAACTCTCTGGAACGACTTACCCCCCGAACTGAGAACGACCATGGACCTCCGCTCCTTCCGTCAGAATCTGAAAACCTATTTTTTCCAACAGGCCGGCCTGGCCTAACTTACATCACCCAGCCTATAGTCTGCACTTAAATTGTTTTAAATTGGTTTTTAGGGATATTGTTTTAATATATTTAAATTTTTTAGCACAGGGTTAATTTAATCTGGTTTATATATTTTGTATTTTGTTATATTTTATATATGTTTTAAATTGCCTGTGCACCGCCCCGAGTCCCTTCGGGGAAAGGGTGCGGTATATAAATTTAATAAACTAAACTAAACTAAACTAAACTAAAAAAGAACTTACAGATATTACTGGTCATATGTCTAGAATCGATTTTGAACGTATGTCTTTCTTTTTAAGATTTCAAAATGTTCCAGAGTCAGATACAGAGAATTTAAAAGATTTAATGGCTACGATATTAGCGGATTATACTAAAAAAAATAAAGAACACATCTGGGGGGACAATGATATGATTTACAGAATCAATTCAGCATATGCCAGGATAAATAATGTACCCAGAGAGATACACATTAAATTTTTAAGAAGGTCAACAAGGGATGAGATCCTGAGAGCACAAAGAGAAGGGCCCTTGATATATCAGCAGAATGAGATAGCCATATTGAAGCAAATCCCGAAAAAAATCCGAATTATAAGAAGGAAATATTCCTTCTTATCTAAAAAATTACACAACAAGGGGCTTTGGTTTAAATGGCTGATGCCTGAAGGAATGTTGGTGTTCTGGGAGGGAGGAAGAGTTAGAATGAAAACAGAAGAGACGGAGGCCTTTCTTAAAAAGCACTCCTCAATCCTAGATGATGAAGATGTGGGAACGGGAGGGGCCGCAGCTCTGCCTACTGGTGGGGTGGAAGAAGAAGAAACAATAGCAAAGAGACTCAGATCACAAAAATGATTTTTTTCTTTTTTCTTTTATGTATGGTAATTCCAGTAAGGATGTTAATAGAAACAAAATAATTGAATGTATGAAATTTTTGATTATGAAATGTATGATTTGAAATGTATGTACCCCTTCCTATTTCTTTATTTTCCAATGAATTTGATATCGTAAGAAGACTCGGAGGCGGTCACCAACCCCGATATGGAAGCTCTAAAAAATTGTCAAAATACCCTATTTACCCCTTTCCTTTTATAAAATTGTAAAACCAATAAAAATTAATTTAAAAAAATAATAATAATACAAATTTGCCACTGAATTCTTTTGTACTTTTTAAAACTTAAACTTGAATACTGCCTTGAAATTTCCTAATGTTCTTCCATCCAGGTACAGTTATTACTGAATCAATTTATTCCCAGCTTTTTAAGATCAGCCAACTTTAGCTAAGAGTTGCTACCTAGTTTGGAAATATATATATGTATAATGTTGTTCTGATTTAAGTAGGATATCCTTGATTCCTTTTCTTTTATAAATAATAGTAATTATTCTTACTCCTAAACACTGCATTAACAATGCATTGTATGCAGTTTTATATGTCTGCTTGGAATGTCGGTAGTTATATACCTCTAGAAGTAGAGGCTAATTGAGTTAATTGAAGCTTCCTTGGAATAGGTTTCCAAGCATGGGAATATGCTCTATTAACACAAAAATATTTATAGCAGAACTGAAAACAAAAGCAATGGTAAATATACCATATTATTCTAGATGTTGGTTGCTCATATTAGTCAGAAATATGTACTTATGGAGGATTGTACAGATAGACACATCAGATCTGTAGACCTTTCTTTCTCTACATTCTAATCACTATTTCATTGTACCACTGAAAGTCAGGTAACGTTCCAAGCTAGATGATATAATGTTTTGGCATTATTTTAGAAAATAATGTCTAGCAAGATATAGCAGGAAAAATAGCAACTCTAAATATATCCACACATTGATGTTGTATACCGTTATTTATTCAAATATTAGTGTGTAAAAATAATGTAAAAATTACTATACTAATGCTACTTGATTGAAATTTCTTATATATATACAAACAGGAAACCTCGACCTGTCTCTCAGCTGGTTGCGCAACAGGTTACCCAGCAATTTGTGTCCCCTACACAATCAAAAAAAGAAAAAAAAGACAAAGTAGAAAAAGAAAAAAATGAAAAAGAAACTACTACCAAAAAGAACAGTCATAAGAAAACCAGGTAAAATTTATGCTGTTTGGGGTTGTTCAAAATACATAAATAAATAAATTATCATCTTCTTGTAAAATTCTTAGAAAATGTTAATAAAAGCCAAATATGTTAATCAAACACAGAAAATAAATAAAATGTGGGAAATAAAAAAGGAGATCTGTAAACTTTCCTGTATTGTTCTATCTCTGTGGTTTTTAAATTATGTATGTTACACAGGGACACACAGGATATTTTGTATTTTCAGGGAAAACATACAATACCCAAGATCTATCAAACACTGCAGAAACTAGCAGAAACTAGCAGAAACTTACCTAGAGATAAGTCAGGGTTCTGGCCTTAGAGGTGCCATGAAAACCACTAAGACACTAAGTGCTCTGTAATCCAAAACTCTGGGAACCTATGGACTATACTAAATAAAACTATATTTATGCCTATCTGAAATTTAACTCACTATATATATTTATGTTTGTAAATTAGGGCTCTTCAAACTATGGCCTATGGGCCAGATCCGGCCCGCCAACACAATGTATCTAGCATGCGCAGTGGTGCGATTCAGTCCCACCCACTGCTCCACCCCCTACCTGGCCACTCCCATCCACTCCTTGCATGGTTGGCTTTTCCTGACTAATGGGGGTCTTGGGAAGAGGTGCCTCACCTGCCACAGCTGCCAAAGGGCGTGGGGGATGACCAGGGACTCTGGAGCTGACCCTCCAAGAAACAAGCATGGCAGCGGCGGCACTTGCATCAGCAGCAGGCAGAGGGGCGGGTGAGGCACATGATGCGGATCATGCGTCTGCTCCATCCCATGTGTTAGGCACATGGTTGCCCAATGCATCTAGCCTGTGGGACCGCATTCCTCTCCCCTGTGCCTCTGCCTTCGATTACTGCTCTGAAGACAAGGTGAGTAGGGTGTGGGGCGGTTGCTGCCTACTCCCTCCCATCTCTTTTGGTTTGCGGTTGGAGATCAGTCCACCACTTATCATCTCCTTGGCTCTCTCACAGGTCTTGCCCTTGGCCTGTGTGTGAAGTGTGTTCCCCTCATGGACCCGACTTTAACGGTGGGTGCATGAGAGGAGTGCTTTGCCAGTAGACTTTGCAGGAAATGGGGGAAAGTGCGGCATTTCCCTGTCCACTACCAGACCCAACATGTGGCACCCGGAAGCATTGCAGGGGAGGCAGGGGAGGAAGTGGCGCCCACCCCAAGGCTGGAGTAGGAGGGCCTTTGAGCCCCAAGTACCAGTTTGGGTCATGCCCTGCTGACTCGCACACTCGCGTGGAAGGAAGCCTGGCTACTCACGAGCTGCACCTCCCTGGAATTTGGCTGCAACCTTCCCTCTCCATTGGGGGAGACGGTTGTCATCCTTTAGGAGCAGGCAGCCGAGCAGCAGAAGGATTGGGCAGCAAAGTGGGGGACGAGCTCAGAACAGAGATGCAGTGGGGGAGGGGGCTGCAAGACAGAAGGCTGCCTTCAGTCTAGGGAAGGGACCGCAGGAGGAGCTGTGTCACTCGGGCAGTGCCCCAAAAGCACTGTGGAGCTCACACAGGTCCATTAGGCCAGTGCCATCGTTGAGGCAAAGCGGCCAGCTAGAAAGGCTGAGTAGAGGTGGTAAAAGCGTGCCTATTCCCAGCAGGCAAAATGCAGCCACCGCGAGCAGGGAAAGCTCAATTCCCATCGGTGCTCTGGCTGCCCAAGCCCAGCCTAGATTGCATTCTCCCCCCCAATCTCGGCTGGCCCTGGGAAGCCAGGGCTCCGATGGAGATCTGGCTTTCCCCACTCGCAGTGGCTGCAGCCTAATGGACCTGTGCAAGCTGCTGAAAGCCTTGGTTGTGTGTGCGGGTAATGTGCCTTTCTAACTGGCCTCTTTGCTTCCTTCAGGCTGCGCGAGTCTGCCGAGCGGTGGCAGAGTTGCTACCTAGGAGCTGCCGGGGTAGAAACCCACGATTGATGTGCCTCCTTCACCGGGGCTGTTCAACAGGGAGAGTCCCACCCTGTCCTGCGAGGCAGCAGCTCCACAGCACTTTCGGGGCACTGCCCAAGTGACACAGCTCTTTCAGACGGAGCCCCGAGGCTGCAGTCCCTTCCCTGGACTGAAGGCAGCCTTCTGCGTTGCAGCCCCCCTGCCGCATCTCTGTTCCGAGCTTGTGTGTCTGTTGATAAAGTGGGGCTGGCGAGACGCGAGGGAGTTAGGGAGTTTGCGCCACAACAGCCGCTGTCTTCTCTGTGTTTCCTCCCCACTTAGCTGCCCATCTTTCTTCCACTTGGCTGCCCTGAAGGAAGACAGCCATCTCCGCCACTGGAAGGCGGGAAGGGCTGGCTTGCCAGCGGATCAGAGCTGCTGGGGCTTCCTCGGCACCCACTCCAAGTATCCCTGTCCGGTCAGATTTTGCCTGCCAGATGTGCGGAGACCTTGCCCAAGCCTGTTGTGCACATTCGGCACATGCAGAGGAAGGTCCAGCCAGCAAGATTCAGAAAGCGGATTGAGACTGCAGAGATGGGAATGGAATGGAATTCAGCAATCCCCCTCCCCCATTTGCTCTTCTTGAAGACTTTTCTTTCC
Source organism: Rhabdophis nuchalis (assembly GCA_039707465.1). Taxonomy (NCBI): domain Eukaryota; kingdom Metazoa; phylum Chordata; class Lepidosauria; order Squamata; family Natricidae; genus Rhabdophis; species Rhabdophis nuchalis. The sequence goes on from CM077648.1 coordinate 70,948,462, forward strand.
TTAGAGAGAGACAGAGAGACAGAATGGCATGGCATGGCATGGAATTCAGCAAGATTTCTCTCCTTCGTCCTCCATTTGCTCTTCTAGGAGACTTTTCTTTCCTGACAGAGATATGAGAAAGAGAGAGAATGGAATGGAATTCAGCAATGTTTCTCTTCCCCACCCCCATTTGCTCTTCTAGCACAGAAAGAGAGGGTGGGAGGGAGAGAGAGATTGATTGTAACCTCCGTGGGGCTTAGAAGAATTGCTGCAAAACTAAGTTTTCTGAAGAGGATCACTAGACTCATAAAACAACTTAAAAATGACCCCCCCAGGAGGAAAACAAATTAAAGTTTAATTTGTGTGTATTATTTAATGGACTGCTAAATTGGCAAAATGGACTGCTAAATTGACCACACCCACCCACCCACGCCCACCCAGTCACATGGCCACCCAGTCACGTCCACCTAGCCAGTCCGTGCCCACCCCCAATAGTCTGAGGGACTGTGAAGTAGCCCCTTGTTCAAAATGTTTGTGGACCTGTGTGTAAATATTGGGCCTTGCTAGTTTATATGTTTAGTTAGGATATTCCACAGTGATTAAAAAAAAAACATTTGATGAGTCATCTCCTATCTCATGGCTTCACAAAGTGAACTAAGCCATAAACCAAGGTGAGTAAATCATACCACAATAAAGTTCCATTATAAGGCATTATATAACCTCATTCCCAGTTTGTTCCAGAGCACAAAATGTGGTGCATGAGTTACGTAAATTATGTTTCAGAAGCTTTGACTCAGGCTCTCCATTTTCCAAATATACTTTAACTAAAATATTCTTACATTTTTGCTACGAATAAACTGGATTTGCCTCGTGCCATCCCATTCAGAGCTTCAATAATATAGGCATGAGACTGTCCATCATTAAATAATTTTTTTGGGGATGAATTAAGTAAATTATTTATAAAAGGTAAATATGTCTTTAGTAAAGATCATTTAACTTTTATTAGATTTAATATGTTTGGTTGATTTCTATTATTATTTCAGAAGATTTTCTTGTAAATAAGCTTTCAGTATTTCCAGCCTCCTAGATTTCTCTAAACCCCATTTAATAGCATGTAATAAACTTTTTTCCTCTTTTCTCCTAATACAAAATTCAGAAGCATTAAGTGAAACAAAATACTTTTTAAAAAAGTATAGAATTTGTTGCTGGAAAATTACTAGCTACTGCTTACCTTTATGCCCATTATTTTCTTTTTCTCGATGCTCATATACTTTGTGCTATAACTATGTTTAATGCATTTAAAAATCAAATCAGCAAGCTGCCGTTTTCAAGTTTGGAATACCTAAATGAACATATGACATTGTATTGCAGATTCAAATAAATTTCTGAAGTCGATAGCTCATAGTGTTTTTGTTCGGCTAAAATAAAACTGATTAATTAATCCACGATTTTCTTTAGCACAATGAAAAAAACAAAGAGTGCCAAATCAAAATAGTGAAACAGCAATGAGGACATGAACACCTCTAATAATTACATTAATACATTACATTATATTGAACAATGTTTTTATGGAATTTACAAACTTAATGATAATATTTCTGACCTAACATTGATTTTGTGAACAATAGCACTAGAAATTCATGTCTTATCATGCTTTGTAGTTGGATATTTGCTGTATGATATCAATTTTTACATGATCTCAAATGTGATGCTGACCAGATGTTTTAGACCTAGTTTCCTTTAATTCCATCTAACACAGAAATTTCCACAATGGCTGTGAATGAAAATATGTTAATAACTTCTTGAAGAGCAGATGGACCACTACATTTTTCAGTATAGACAGAACCATTCAATCAAGGATTACAGATACTACTACCCACTTACAACCACAATTGGGCCTGAAATCTCAGTCATTGAGTAAAGTAGTTGTTAAGTGAGACACTATATAACTGTTTCACTCAATGACTATAATCCCAGCTCTTCTAGTTGTGCTCGTAAAGCAGGGAAACCTACTTTTTAAAAAAAATTGCCTCTTCAAAACCTGGATGCGTCTTATACTCCGGTGCGTCTTATACTCAGAAAAATATGGTACATATCAAATGTTTACCCAGCACCCCTTCCCCCAATTCCCCAACTCAGTGTCCAATCTGCAACTCCCTAAGGTGTCATGTGAGGTGCATCTTCAAAAAGCCTCATCAAGTTGGTATGCGAGACGGTTGACCTTGACCAAGTCCAAACACATGCCACCAATATGCACAGAAGATGGTGAGAACAAAACTCCTTTCTTCATACTCCTCCAGCACCAGTAATTCCCCCTCTGAAATATCTCAAGCCCCCTCCCTCCCTGTTTCCATGGCAGCTGATAGCAAGCAAGGAAAGTAGAGGCTGATAGAAATCTTTTGCATTTCCCTTTATTGGGACATAACCCCCCTCTTCATTTTTCCCTATACAACTGTCAAACCCAATGAAGCTTTTTGTCTGTTTTTTTATTTTCCACCGTTTCTACCACTTCTTTATCCCCCCCTTCTTTCTTCACTTCCTCAATATCTATTTACTTGCGCATGCGCGACATGGCGGTCGCGCTCTGAGAATCGGAGAAGCCCAGGGGGTTGTTTTCACCCCAGGAAGATGTCGCCAGCCCTCACTTACCATCGCGGAGGGCTGGTTTGACAAGCCGAACCTCCCGTCGTCGCTCTGAGCCGCCCGGAGTTGAAGGGCGAGCTGTGTGGGCGACGGGAGAGCATAGAGATCGGCTCGGCCTGTTTGCGGCCTAGAGCGTCCCGGCGCGGCCGGAAGGAGAGAGGCAGGCCGCAAAGCCGGGACGCGGATTACAAACTACGGGCGGCGAGAGGGGCCCAGGCCAGGAGAGTTGCCACCGGGCCGCACGACTAGTGGCAGGTCGTGCAGTCATACCCTGGTTCTGGGCCCGAAATACCCACCACCCACTGGCATGGACTGCTCTTAAGAGAGGAAGGATGGAAGAAAGCAGAAGGTGGATGAGAGAAGGTGCGGAGGTATGGAAGGACGGAGGCGTTGGAGGAGTTGGAGGAAGCAGAAGGAGGAGGAGGAGGTGAAAGAGAGAGATGGAGAGGGAGAGAGAAGGAGAGAGATGGAAGGAGAGAGAGATGAAAGATGGAGTGAGATGGACGGAGAGAGACGGAGAGAGATGGATGGAGATGGCGAAGAGATGGAGATGGGAAGGAGCTGGAGACAATGGAAATGGAAGAAGGATGATGGTGAGATGAAAAAGAGCTGGTGATGGAGGAAGGAGATGGCGGAGGTTGATGATGTTGAAGGAGAAGGAGAAGGTCGGAGAAGAAGGAGTATGGAGTATGGATTGGTTGAATGTGGTATGTTGGCTTGAGCAGCCCGGCGTGAAACACCTGCAGCCGGTTGGGGAATGGTGGATTTGGCCGAGGACGATCCAGGAAGATCTCAAAGACCTTGGAATGAGTGTGCGGGATTGGGAGGAGGTAAATTGAGCCATTTGAGGGCTACATCTTCATCAGGCCACATGATAGATTAACTAGTCATGCGGCACTAAATGCGAACTATGCCCATTTGGCCGGAAAAAAGACAGATGGATGGGGCCTGCAATGGGACTGGACTCGATCGCCCCATCCATAAGACTCTGTCTGACTTTACCCCCCATCCCGGAAACTATTTCTGCACTAATTCACTTTACTTTCGGACTTGTGTTTGCCTTCCTGGACTTGAACTACCTCTGGGGCTTTCACCATGTACTCTAGGCGCGACCTCCTTGGCCTGCGGGAGTCTCCCCTCTCGCAGGCCTGGCCCTCCTGTCTAACACGGGCCCACCTCGATGACGGATTGATTATTCCTGAGAGGTGGGCGAAGCGCAAGTTGAGGGTTTTTTTGGGGAGGTTTTTAATTCGGCTTTTAGGGGGTTCCAGGGAGGAGGGGAAAAATAGTCCTGGGAGGGGACAGCAAATGGGGCCGGCAGGCGGAAGTAGGGTAACGGAGGAAGGGGAGGGGGGGTCATTCCTACGGTGGCTTTTTCCATCGACTCGGTCTTGGGGAGGGGCAGGGGCGGAGGGAGACGGAATGGTCATCATCGGTTGGAAGACCGTGGCCGCTGGATTCAGACGGTCACGTGCTCCAACTCTCCGCTCTCCCATCGCAGACTAGGTGGGCAGGAATCACAGACCCGGGGCCCTAGGCTGATGTTATGCAACGCCAGGTCCGTGATTCAGAAAGCCCCCCTCATTCATAACCTTGTGTCAGAGGGGGACCCGGACCTGGTGGGTATAACGGAAACCTAGTTGGGCCACGAAGGGGGTTTACCCCTCGTGGAAATGTGCCCACCAGGTTACCGCGCCGTCCATCAGCCTAGGGCCCTAGGGAGGGGTGGGGGAGTGGAGATTATGGTTAAGGAAGGTCTTGAGCCGAGGGAGACCACAGTCCCTCAGACAACCGGGTGTGAATCTCTCTGCGTGAGATGGGGCCTAGGGAGACAGTTGGGCGTGTTAGTTGTATACCTGGCTCCTCGCTATGCAACAACAGCCCTGCCCGAGCTCCTAGAGGTGATAGCCGAGGCGGCAGTTGAGACCCCCAGACTGGTAGTCATGGGGGACTTTAACTTGCCCTCGGCGGGCGAAGCCTCTGGTGCAGCTCGAAAGTTCATGGCCTCCATGACGGCCATGGACCTGACCCAGGTAGTTTTAGGCCCCACTCACGAGGGGGGAAACACGCTGGATCTGATCTTTGTCTCGGGACAGTGGAGCTGTGATCTGGGAATAGGGGACCTAGCCATCACTCCCTTGTCATGGACAGATCACGCTCTCCTTCAGCTGGACTTTCCAATCGCTACACCTCACCGCGGGGAGGCGGAACCGGATACTCCTAGATGGTTCCGCCCCAGGCTCCTAATGGACCCGGAAAGGTTCCAGAGGGAGCTTGGGCCAATGCCTGTGACCTGCCTCGCGACTCGACTGAGGACCTAGTGGCCGCATGGTTAAGTGCGGCCGCAGGGGCCTTGGACCGAGTCGCGCCCTTGCGGCCTCTCTTGCGGCGACGAATCACCCAGGCTCCCTGGTTTACTGAGGAGCTTCGGGAGATGAAGCGCCACAAGAGACGCCTAGAGAGCAGATGGAGATCCTCTCGCTCCGAAGCAGACCGAACACTAGTGAGAACCCATATTAGGGCTTACTTAGTGGCGATAAGGGTGGCCAAACGTGAGTATTGTGCCACCCTTATTGCATCCGCAGATAACCGCCCTGCTGCCCTGTTTGGGGTGACCCGCTCCCTCCTTCATCAGAGGCCGCGGGAAGCCCCTCTGCAAGGGCGAGCAGAGGAATTTGGGATTTATCTGCAGGAGAAAATCACTCAGATTCGGAATGAGCTACCCTCCATCGACAGTGGCCCGGTGGGACTGTCCGAGACTAGTCTTGAGGTTCCTTCTTGGGAGGAGTTTGACTTTGTTACCACTGAGGATATGGACAGGCTGTCAAGGAAACTTAGGGCGACCACATGTTTATTGGACCCGTGTCCCTCCTGGCTTGTACTGGCATCCTGGGAGACGACACGAGGCTGGCTCCAGGACATTGTCAACGCATCTTTGAGTGAGGGGTCCTTACCTGCCGTCTTGAAAGAGGCGGTAGTGAGGCCCCTCCTCAAGAAGGCGTCCCTGGACCCAGCTTTATTAGAGAACTATCGTCCGGTCTCCAACCTTCACTTTCTGGTGAAGGTTGTTGAGAGTGTGGTAGCCCAACAGTTCCCGTGACACCTTGAGGAAGTTGATTATCTAGACCCGCGCCAGTCCGGCTTCCGACCCGGTCACAGCACCGAGACGGCATTGGTCGCGTTGGTCGATGATCTCTGGAGGGTGCGGGATAGAGGTTATTCCTCTATCCTAGTCCTATTAGACCTCTCGGCGGCTTTTGATACCATCGACCATGGTATCCTATTGCACCGACTGGGGGGGGTTGGGGCTGCACCGTTCTGCAGTGGTTCTTGTCCTACCTCTCTGGTCGGTCGCAATATGGACCTCGAGGCCTCTCTTATGTGGGGTTCCTCAGGGGTTGGTCCTCTCGCCCCTCCTGTTTAACACATATATGAAGCCGCTGGGTGAGATCATCCGTGGTTTTGGGGTGGAGTACCACCTGTACGCTGATGACACTCAGCTGTACATATCCACCCCAAACCACCCCAACGATGCCGCCGAAGTGCTGTCCCGGTGTTTGGAAGCCGTACGGATCTGGATGGGTGGTAACAAACTCAAGCTCAACCCTGCCAAGACTGAGTGGCTGTGGTTTCCGGCACCCCGGTTCAGCCAGATTACTCCAACTCTGGCCATTGGGGGCGAAACACTGGCCCCCGTGGAGAGGGCGCGCAATTTGGGTGTCCTCCTGGATTCCCGGCTGTCCTTGGAGGACCATGTGGCGGCCGTGGCCAGGGGGGCGTTTCATCAGGTACGCCTGATGCGCCAATTGCGCCCCTTACTGGACCGGGCTGCCCTTCGCACAGTCACTCAAGCTCTCGTGACGTCCCGACTCGACTACTGTAATGCTCTCTACATGGGGCTTCCCTTGAGGTGCACCCGAAAGCTACAGCTAGTCCAGAACGCAGCCGCGCGGGTGATTATGGGAGCCACTAGATGCTCCCACATAACACCGATCCTGCGCGAGCTGCATTGGCTTCCTGTGGCCTTTCGAGTGCGCTTCAAGGTTTTGATGACCATCTTTAAAGCGCTCCATGGCTCGGGGCCTAGTTATATGCGAGACCGCCTCCTGCCCCATACATCCCTTAGACCGATACGCTCCCACAGAGAGGGCCTTCTCAGGGTGCCATCGGCCGGACAATGCCGACTGGCGACACCCAGGGGAAGAGCCTTCTCTGTGGCGGGCCCTGCCCTTTGGAACGACCTACCCCCTGAACTTCACACCATCTCCGACCTCCGCCTCTTTCGCCAGTTTCCGGAGGCTAAAACATATGAGGAACGGTTGCAGGAACTGGGAATGTCTAGTTGAATGAAAAGAAGGACCAGGGGAGACATGATAGCAGTCTTCCAATATCTCAGGGGTTGCCCCAAAGAAGAGGGAGTCAAGCTATTTTCCAAGGCACCTGAGGGCAGAACAAGAAGCAATAGGTGGAAACTAATCAAGGAGAGAAGCAAGTTAGAACAGAGGAGAAATTTCCTGACAGTGAGAACAATGAATCAGTGAAACAGAAGTTGCCTCCAGAGGTTGTGAATGCCATGTATGGAATTCTCCTCTCTATGGCAGTTTGATAGTAGTCATAGAGATGCTTTACAAAGTGACCCTTTGTAAAGAGTTATCAAATTGATTCTTAACTTATTACCGCATTTTTCGGAATATGAGACGCACCTGAGTATAAGACACACCCAGTTTTGAAGAGGCAATTTTTTTAAAAAAGTAGGTAGGTAGGTAGGTAGAGGGAGAGAGAGAGGGAGAGGGTAGGTAGGTAGAGGGAGGGAGGGAGAGAGAGAGAAATACAGTAGATAGGAAGAGAGAGAGTGTAGCTAGGTAGGCAGAGGGATAGAGAGTGAGAAATAGAGATAGAGGGAAATACAGTAGATAGGTAGGAAGAGAGAGTGTAGATAGGTAGGTAGACGGATAGAGAGAGAGAAATAGAGAGAGAGAAATACAGTAGATAGGTAGAGTGAGATGTTTCCAGGTGTATTTACCCATGTTCTGGAGAAGGAAATCACTGACCACCTTTGGAACAAATCTTTGTTTCTGCAGGCACAGGACTTGACCAACGTAATTCTCATCAATCACTCTAACCAAACAGCTTTCCAAAAGGGAAAAAAACCCCTTTTTGCAGTTTGCAAACCTCCCCCAAATAGCCCGTTTTTTTGCGAAAATGGGGCCATTTTTTTCCAATAAAAAGCATGAATAGCCTTGGGAGGGCTTGCAGAGTGCTCCTCAGGGGGTGGGGTGAAAAATGAGCAAAACCCTGGCCCATTTATCGCGAAAATGGGCCATTTTTTGGTCAGAAAAATAGCATGCATAGCCTTATGGAGGCTTATAGAGTGCTGCTGGCGGGGGGGGGCAAAAACGCCCTATTCTCAGGTGTACTGCTACGAGTGTCCATGCAAAGGGTTAACATCAGCTCCGCTGCCCTCGACTGAATTGAATTTGTTTAGACACGCCTTCCTTCCCATCATCCTCCAGTTCTTTCAATTCAGTCCAAGCCCTAAGACGGATTTTAGGCAGCTTAGCTGAATATTAATTCCTTTCTTAAACTTTACTGCCTGTTTTTTTGTTAATTCCTTCCTTACCTTGCACAGTTTAGATTTAGTTGAGTTAGGTTTGTTATTTTGTTGATTTTTTCCTCGTCTGCCAGTCGGGAGGTATTGCCTTGCCCGGGGGGGGGGGCCAGACGCTCCCGGGAGCGGCGCGCCTTTTCCCTTCCGCGAGGGGGAAAGTGAAGTGGCCTTGAGAACGTCGCCTTTCCCCCTCCTCTTCGCCTGTCCTCACTGGCGGTCCGCCGGCTGCGGAATCGTCGTCGGAGCCTCGCCGCCCAGAAAAGCCAGGTCGGTTCGCCGCGATCGCACCGCATGGAGCGCGCTGGGCGCCGCCATTTTGGGTCGCGCCGCCCAGCCTATCAGGGAGCGGGAATTTCCTGCCGGCGCCGGAGTAGCCGCGCTTTTTGCCGCATTCTCCCTTCGGCAGCAGCGGCAGGTGGAAGCAATTTCAGCGGCTCCCCAGGGCAAGTGCGGGCCTAGCGTTTCTAGTCCTCCCAACTATTTACCTCGTGGGCTCTTCTCAGACGCCTCCTCCGGTCTCTTCCTTCGGATCTTAGCTCCGGTCTCTTCCTTCGGCTCTTCCCTCCAGTACTCCAACGTTTGGCAAGTCTCCCTCTCTGCTCTCCCGCGGCTCCCCCTGTTCTAGCCTCATGGCCTCCAGGGCTGATGATGCCATCACTGTGCTCCCTGAGCAAGGGGCTCCAGCTTGGGAAGACAGGCCCCTGATTAGAAAAGCGGGGAGGGCAGCCCGCGAGGCAATCAGGGATATCAGCAGGGGGCCCTATGCCAGGAGAGATGACCTAGCTCAGGAGAGGGTGGAGGCCAGACGCCAGAAGGCCCTAGAGCGCCAGTTCGACAAGGCGCAGAGGCAGGTAGTGGCTGTGGCCCAGGTCCACCGGGCCCAGTCCCCGGTATTGGGTGATAGGGGCCGTTCCACCCAACCCCAGACCCAATCCCAGAACAGGGCAGATCGGGAGATTTCCCTTGATAGATCCTCCCTAGCCTCCAGATCTATTTCTCCCTCCATTGGAGGGGGCACAGATCTATTCGATTGTGACACGGAGGAGGACCAGAGGTCCTCGGTTTCTGCTCCTGCCGCTCTTCCGGAGGTTCCCCCAGTTGCTTCCTTGGGGTCAGGGGGGAGGCCGGTGGAAGACCAAGGCCCGTCTCTCTCGGCTGAGATGAGACAGATTATCAACTCTGCCATCTCCCAGGGCATTGCCCAGGGGTTGAAGGAGAGGGACACGGGGGCAGCTCAGGACCAGGGGCCTAGGCCCCGTCGTACTAGATCAGCTTCTCCCCGCCCCTCAGTGGTTAGCGCAGAGTCAATTTCGGAGGTTGATGACCTTGCGGAACCTGAATTGTCAGATGATGAGGGCATGGCACCTGACAAGCCGGCCTTTTCCGGTCTGTTCCAGCCTTCGTATTTTAAATCCATCCTTCACAAGGCTAAGGTCATCACCCACATGAATGTGGCTTCTACGTCTGCATCGCAGGCGTCTCACCCTCCGGCTCTCGCGGATCCAGAGGATCCGAGTGGGGGCCTATTTGATGAATCTGAACAACCGCAGGATTTGGTGCCTGCGCCCAAATTGTTCCAAAAGGTAATGCAACGCCAATGGGTGCAACCTGCCACCTGGAATACTCCGGGGGCTAATGATAAGAAGCTTTATGCCGTTGCCCCTGACATGGAGGAGTTGCTAAAACTCCCGGAGGTTGACCCACCAGTTTCGGCCTTGACCTCCAATTCCATCCTACCGCCTGACCTGCTGGATGGCCTTAAGGCTGAGGACAAGCGTGCGGAGCGAGCTTGCCACAAGGCCCACCATGCTGCGGCCTGGGCCATTAAGGCCTCTACTTCGGCCTCCTTCTTCGGTAGGGCCTCCATCGCCTGGCTCCGCCAGCTCCTTAAGAAGGTTCCCCAGGGGGATGCCAGGCTTCGCCAGGACATTAACAAGATCATGCTGGCGGTGGAATACACCGCGGACGCCTCCCTAAACGCAGCAAAGTTCGCCTCTAGAGCCATGGCAGCCAACGTTACCTCACGCCGCCTTTTGTGGCTTAGACATTGGAATGCTGACATGCGTTCCAAATGGAAGCTGGCTTCGGCCCCCTTTAAGGGCACGAAATTGTTTGGGGAGGCCCTTGAGTCGGTGTTAGTTGAGAACAAGGATAAGAAAAAAGTCATGCCGTCAGTGTCCCGCAAACCGGACCGTAGACCTTTCTCCTTCCGTCGCCAGACTCCCAGGTCAGCTGAGGGCTCATCCCTCTCCGCTCCTGCCCCTTCTACCTACCAGAGGGGCTATAATCGGGGCAATGACCGTCCTCAGGACCGACAACCCTTTAGGGACAGGAACCGGTATCAACCCTATGCCAAGCGTCCCTTTCGAGGGGGTCACTCCAACCGACCCTTTCGTCGCAACAAGTGACCATCGCATGGTCGCCCCGATAGGAGGCCGACTCCAACTGTTTGCAGATCGCTGGGAGGCGACCACGTCAGATGCGTGGGTATTGCAGACTGTTCGACTCGGCCTCACCTTAGAGTTCGTTTCGCCCCCTCCCCGTCAGTTTAGCCGATGCCCCATTCCCAGGTGTCCATCCAAGCGGGGGCTCATGGAGGCGGAGATCCGCCACCTCCTCGACATCAGGGCGATAGAGCTAGTCCCCAAGGATCGGGAGGGGATGGGGTTCTACTCCATCTTGTTCCTCGTTCCCAAGAGTATGGGAGGGGTCAGAGCCATCTTAGATCTGAAGGCATTAAATTACCACATAGCCTACAAGAAATTCAAAATGCAGTCCCTACAGTCCATCTTGGGATGCCTTCGGCCCGGAGACCTGATGTCGTCCATCGATCTGAAGGAAGCCTACCTTCATGTCCCCATCCGCCTCGCCCACCGCCGCTTCCTCCGCTTCACCTACGCGGGCCGCCACTACCAGTATCGCGCACTACCCTTCGGCCTATCATCCGCCCCGAGGGTCTTCACCAAGTTGCTGGCGGCGGTCGCAGCCGACCTCAGGAGGTGGCCAATAAGACTCCAATGCTATCTGGACGATGTCTTGCTCCAGGCCTCGTCGCGGCAGCAAGCTCTACGGGATCTCAGTGTAACCCTGGACTCTCTCCAATTCAATTCAATTCAATTTATTCAATTTATATCCCGCCCTTCTCCGTGAGGACCCAGGGCGGCGCACAGGAATTTAAAACAATATACAAAATAGTACCAATTATAATTTAAAAACTTATTAAATGACAAAGCCTGCGCTAAAACCAGATTAAATCCCCCATTTAAATTGTAAACTATCCCTCCCTCCTCCCTGGAACCCCCTAAAAGCCAAATTAAGAATTTTGTTCAAACACCCCTAGAACTGCGACCCGCCCACCTCTCTTGATACAGAATCCCTCATCAAGGTGGGGCCCTCGTTGACGCGGAGGGCCATACCTGCGAGTGGGGGACTCCCGCAGTAGAAAAGGTCTGCCTTAGAGTACTTCATGGTGAATGTCATAAATATGATATATATAAATATGTATAAATATATATAAAATATAAGGTCAGAGGAGCTGTTAGACAGGGCATTAAAATTCTAGATGTTATTGAATATTAAAATAGATGTTAAAATATGTATAGTACAAATTAAACTCAGGAGACGTCTAGACCGGCTCTAAAAAGTACATAAGTAGTTCATAAATTCATAAAAAAAATCATGCATGGTTCAAAGATAGTTAATCATGGTTCATAAATAGTTAGTTTGTCATCGAAGGTGGGAGAGTTAGTTCATATAGATGTATCAGACTGGGGGTAGAGGGTGGCTTTGGCCTTCCAGTTGTAAATTAGTCCCGGCCTGTAGTCCTCAAGGACTCCTCCAGTCCCACAATACCAGGGGTCTTAAGGGTCTCAGCTGAAGAGTTCTAATAGCTGAGGCCAGTTTTCCTCGGCCTGGAGCCTCCACTGCCCACCTTTGTCCCCGGTGGCATCTCCTTCGGCCCCAACGCCTCCAACGCTCCTGGTATCTTTCGGCCTGCCAGGCCCAGATCTCCTTAGGCCCGGCCCGGCCCAGCCAGGCCTTGCGGCCTCGATGTTACCCTGCCGGCCCATGCCAGTCCAGTTGGTCCCCAGCTAGCCAGGTCCGGCTCTGTCTGGCCTCCCCAGGTCTTTACAGTCGCTGGCCTCCGATGTCCACTCCAGCGCTGGTCACTTCTCCACCCACTGGCCGTCCCGGCTCCGCTCGTCAGCTCCTACCGGCACCGCTCTTCTCCTCCTCTCCTCCACGCCGCGCGGCTCCACTCCGCTCTGTTCCTCCATTCCTCTCCTTCTCTCCTTCTCTCCTTCTCTCCTTCTCGCTTCCGCGCCACGCGCCGCTCCACTCAAGCCTCGGAGCAGCGCGGCGTTTTGGAGCCTCCCCGGCGTTTTGGAGCCTCCGGCCAGCTTCCCTCCGATGGCCCATGCAGAGCCGCCGGATCACCCTGGAAGCTCGTCCTGGCCTCAAAAGGCAGCCAGGGTGAGCGTCTCACTGGGCCTGGCCCTAAAAGTTGGCAAACGGGCCAGGCGACATGTCCTAGCTGCCCACAACTCCCGCGGCCCTCATAGCGCTCGGTGGCAGACCGCCATCTTCGCGCATGCGCAGTTCATAGAGTGATGAACTGTTCTCCACTACCACGGGTTCACAGTCAACACCGACAAGAGTCACCTGTCTCCCGCTCTTCGGATGCTACACCTGGGGGCAGTGATAGACACTTCATCGTGTCTCGTATCCCTCTCACCGGTACGGGTGACCAGTCTTCGGGCCTTGGTTCGCCAGGTGTTGTCGACTTTGATGGTTCCAGTTGTTGTGTTGTCACGGCTGCTGGGGAAAATGATTTCATGCCTTGCCATCGTCCCCTGGGCACGACTGCATGCGAGGGAGTTGCAGTGGTTCCTCCTCCCCGCCCAGAGAGCCAACGACAGCGACTCCAGGGCCAGGATTCGGTTGCCCGCGAGGGTGCTGAGGTCCCTGAGGTGGTGGCTGACTCCATCCCTGGAAAAGGGCTCTCTGTTCCGGGAGCCAAACCGTCTCATTCTCACGACCGACGCGAGCCTGTTCGGCTGGGGCGCACACCTCGGCGACTCCATGGTACAGGGCAGATGGTCCCACAGAGAACTTCAGCACAACATCAACTGGCTGGAATTACGAGCGGTCCGCCTTGCCTTACGACGTCTTCGGCCAGAGGTCCAGAGCCGTCACGTGTTAGTCCGGACGGACAACGTAGCAGCGAAGGCGCACATCAACCATCAGGGCGGCACCAGGTCCTCGGCGCTGATGACGGAGGCCGAGGCATTGGGCAGATGGGCCGAGCGACACCTAGGCTCCATCCGCGCAGAGCACATCTCGGGGGTGGACAACACCAGAGCGGACTGGCTGAGCAGGGCCACCCTCGACCCATCGGAATGGAAGCTTCACCCGAACATCTTCCAACAGATTTGCATCAGGTTCGGGGTTCCCCTGGTCGACATGTTTGCTTCACCACACAACGCCCAGCTTCCCCGCTATTTCACCCGCTACCGGTCTCCCTGGGCGGAGGGGATGGACGCTCTCAACTCCCCGTGGCCCAGGGGGTTGCTATATCTGTTCCCACCGACACCCCTGCTGCCGCGGGTCGTCAGGAAGATCCTCGTGGAACAGGCCGATGTTGTTCTAGTCGCACCCTATTGGCCACGTCGGACCTGGTTCGCGGACCTGTGCAGCCTGTCCATCGAACCACCGTGGAGGATCCCGGAGGGTATCATCTCCCTCAGCCAGGGGGCAGTCTACCATCCGGAGCCACAGTGGCTCAATCTGACCGCCTGGCGCTTGAGAGGGAGCTCCTGAGCCAGGCACGCTTCTCCGACCAGGTCATCACCACCATCCAGGCCGCGCGGCGCCCGCCTACCACCAGAATCTATGGAGCCACCTGGTTGGCCTTTTCCACTTGGTGCACCCGCAAACGCCTTACTCCCCTCACGGCTTCTCTTCCCCATATCCTGGACTTTCTACAGGAAGGGCTGAACAAAGGCCTGGCGCCAGCTATCCTTCGTCGCCAAGTGGCAGCCTTGTCTACTGTCCTGTCGGCGGGGGACCTCCAGCCTCTCAGTCGCCATCCTAGCGTGCGAGCCTTCCTGAAGGGGGCTTCGAATCTTCGCCCCCCCATCATTCATCGTTATCCTTCATGGGATCTGGCCACAGTCCTCTGTGCCTTGTCTGAACCACATTTCGAACCTCTGCATTCGGCTTCTATTCGGCACCTGTCATTCAAAGCAGCTTTTCTGGTCGCTATCACTTCCGCTCGCAGGGTGTCCGAGCTGGCGGCACTCTCGATCCGCGAAGACCTATGTCGGTTTCACACCGACAGAGTGGTTCTCAGGCTCGACCCATTGTTCCTGCCAAAGATCAATTCCGTTTTCCATCGCACGCAGGAAATCGTCCTCCCAAATTTCTGTCCTCACCCCGCTCACCCCAGGGAACGGCGCTGGCACTCGTTGGATGTTCGCCGTGTACTGAAGCATTACCTCACACGTACGTCTTCCTTCCGTCGTTCAGAAACCTTGTTCCTCTCATTCCAGCCGGCCTCGATGGGTCGGGGTGTGTCGTCCTCCACCATTGCAAATGGATCAAGGCCTGCATATCGCTTGCTTACGAGCACCAGGGACGACCGAAACCTTCCGGCCTCACGGCGCACTCCACCAGAAGTGCCTCCACCACAGCGGCATGGGCCTCCCAGGTGCCCATAGAGGAGATTTGCAGAGCGGCCACTTGGGCGACACCCTCCTTGTTCGTTTGACACTACAAGCTTGATAAATATGCCTCGGCGGACGCCGCTTTTGGCCGTCGAGTTTTGCAGAGCGTTGTGTCCCAGGACACTCGATGATCCTGGGATTGCCCGCCCTAGGACGTTTTTGCTTGGGCATGTCCCTTTGCATGGACACTCGTAGCAGTACACCTGAGAATGACCATTGGTCTTACCTGAAGGGTCGTTCTAGGTGTACTGCGTAGAGTGTCCATTCCCACCCCTTGTTAACTGTTTTTCTTTTTCCTCCATTGAGGTTTGTTAGATGTTTATTGACTGTTTCTCCTTCTACGGCCGAACTTCATTGAAAGAACTGGAGGATGATGGGAAGGAAGGCATGTCTAAACAAATTCAATTCAGTCGAGGGCAGCGGAGCTGATGTTAACCCTTTGCATGGACACTCTACGCAGTACACCTAGAACGACCCTTCAGGTAAGACCAATGGTCATTTTTTGCTCATTTCTGCCCTCCCCAGCCCCCAGGAGCTCTCTGGAAGCTTCCATAAGGGTATGCGTGTGGCCATTTTGGTGAAGGGGCGGGGTTTCAGGAGGCAAAAAAATGCTGTATTCCATGTATAAGACGCACCCAGATTTTCAGCCTCTTTTTAGAGGAAAAAAGGTGCGTCTTATACTCCAAAAAATACAGTAATCCTTTCTCTTCTTTGTTTTTAGCTTCTTGCATCTCATTTTGATTTTTCCCTTCCACTGCTGCTTCTAATTTCTCATCTATTTCCTTAATATCATGCTGCTCTTTTCCCCCAATTGTTTTTTTAATGTATAAAGTTTTTTATTTTTTTCATTTTCATAACATAAAACCACATGTATACTATTACATAGCCAACATCGTATTACATTATTAAATGTTTACATCAATTCATCTTACCATTAACTCCCAAAAATAATTAAACAAGTATTGGCTCTACTGCTCTCTA
Source organism: Rhabdophis nuchalis (assembly GCA_039707465.1). NCBI lineage: Eukaryota > Metazoa > Chordata > Lepidosauria > Squamata > Natricidae > Rhabdophis > Rhabdophis nuchalis. Next base: position 70,964,398 of record CM077648.1, read on the forward strand.
TACACCACATTTGTACTTTATCCATCACTTTCTTCTCCCTCTCTCCTCCACCTCCCTACCTCCTTTCTTCCCTCTGTCATCCTACTCTTCTCTACTTCCCCTTCCTCTCCTCCTCTCTCCTCTTTCTGCTCCTTTCTCTTCTCCTCCCCCCAGCCCTCTCTCCTCTCCCTCTCTTCTTCCCTTACCTCTCTCCTCTACTTCACACTCTTCATCTCATTTACTTGGTGTATTTCAGCTTCTGAGCAAGCTCCATTTTATGTTGATGGTATTTATAATTCCTTTTCTTTTCTTTTTTTTATAATATTTTTTTTATTTTTTTTAACATAAACACAAATAATACAAACTTCACAACAAGAAAAGCCAATATCACTAAGTCATTTTTCCTTACCAACTATCAATTTTTAAGAATGTATCATTTTATCACAGGTTTCTATAATGTTCTTCAAAGTTTATCATTTATTTTTCATATCAATTATTACAATTCTTATATCTCAATCCCAATCTTACTAGTTGTTTTAACTAGAGGGGGGAAAAAAAAAACAATATCGGCAGATAAATATATTTAAATAAGTTTAAAAAGGAAAAACCCACTCTGGATAATGTCCTATAAAGCACATTCTAGTTGGGTATCCATAAATTATGTGCCCCTCTGGAATATTTATTATTCATAAGTAATCTCATTTTATTAATTTTAAATCTAACAATTTTATCATGTAATTTAATATCAATATCCACAGTTCTTCTCAAGTATTTTAACCTCAATCTATTTCTTCTTTAATAATCTCTTTAAATCCTGGCTAGCTATTAGTATCCCTTATTTAATCCCATCATATCCTATAGATTCCATATAATTATCTAAAATTTTATAGGTGGCTGTTAATTAATTGATCATTTACCAAGAGTATTCTATAACCATCTAAATAGCATAACTTCCCCTCTAAAGATAAGCAGCTATATCATTAACTAAAACATTTATTATAATTAGTCTTATTGTAAGCATCTATAATTATTATTAACAATCAATTAACTAATAATCCTTAATGATAATTTAAACACAGCCTAATTAGTTATTACTCATAAAAGGATAGAAATTTCTCTTTTCAGCCGTTATCTTTCCAACAGTGGATTAAATTTGTCTCTTTTATGGTTCATATTCTCCATCTCTTTTTTTCCCCTTCCCAGGTTCTTTATAAACTTCCATTGGCACATTGTGATCCAATATAGCTATCCAATCATGACGCTGACTAACTCCTTTTCTCATATATTGTTTATTTTTAAATGTCAAGTTTATTCCTGATGTGGTTTCTCCTTTCCTTTTCTTTTTTCTTTTCTTTTTCTTTTTCCTTTTCTTTTTCTTTTTCCTTTTCTTTTTTCTTCCTTTTGCCAGTCAGGTTGAAATTCAAATTTCTTATAAGGTCTTGATGTTATCCCCTTTCCCGTACTTTCCCCTTCATTTAATAGATTTACATCATCGTTATCCTCAGTTGAATCCAGTCCATTCGCTTTCCTTTTCTTCTTTAATTTCTTCACTTGATATAATAAATAACTTTCTATCGAATATTGCATGATATTTTTTCATTTCATTCAAAATTTCAGCCAGAAGCTCCTGATTTTCTGCAGTATATATGTCTATATGCGTAGACATTTTGGCGAATTCACAAAATAAAGGAAAGTAGATCCAATTACCTTGTTAATGGTTAGTTTGTCTCTATTAGTTTGTCTCTATTCAGTGTTTCCAAGAATTTATCTGCTCATATATGTTCACCCACGATTTTTCCGAGAGCGACACAATGTAGCAGAGTAGTTTAAATAGCTTAAAAATGTTTCAATCTTTTTTGCTAGAAGAGGAACAGAAGCAGAAAGAAGTAGAAATATAGTCCTTGATTAAGTTTGAAAATGTGCAATAGAGTATCCAAATAATTGTAAGATTGTAAAAATAATGCAAGTTTCAAAGTTTTAAGTAAAATGGAATAAAAAAGAAGAAGATTAGAAAAATCAATCATAATCCAATCCCTTTCAGCACGAATGGAAATGGCTATGTCCTATGTTCTTACGGTTCAATCCGCCATTTTAAAGCCTTCTGTTGACAGGAGCAATCTCACAATTCAATTAAAATCCACAGCTTATCTTTAGGTTCAAAGCTTTAGTAATAAAGAAAAGTTTCTTAGCAAGGTGTTTCAAATACAAAACAAAATACCTTCCCGATGTTGTACTCTCTCTTTTAAGCAATTCCTTTCGTTCTGGAGATTCTCCCTCTGCCTAGTTCCGCTCCCCAAAAAGCGAGGGGGGATGTCTTTCGTCTCCCTTCAGAGACTTTTGCTTCGTGTCGGGCAGGGATCTTGCGGGGTCTCTGCACCCAGCGAAGACTTGTCTCCTATTCACCTCCCCTCCAGGGAGGCTTAAGTTCTTATTGAACCACGGGGGGGACAAAATCCAGCCGGGTCCCAGCAGCTTAGGGAACCCGGCTGTGTCAGCGCGGAAGGCTCCGCCTTTTTCTAATTCCTTTTCAATATACATATTTAATTTTAACATATATCTTCTTCCTTGTTCTTTTTTTTAAAAGATAGGGGGGGGAAAAGAATACATATACAATGCAATAGCAGAGTTGGAAGGGACCTTGAAGGTCTTCTAGTCCAACCCCCTGCCTAGGCAGGAAGCCCTATACCATTTCAGACAAATGGCTATCCAACATCTTCTTAAAGACTTGCAGTGTTGGGGCATTCACTTCTTGAGGCAAGCTGTTCCACTGATTAATTGTTCTAACTGTCAGGAAATTTGTCCTCAGTTCTAAGTTGCTTCTCTCCTTGATTAGTTTCCACCTATTGCTTCTTGTTCTACCCTCAGGTGCCTTGGAGAATAGGCAGGAAGCCCTATACCATTTCAGACAAATGGCTATCCAACATCTTCTTAAAGACTTGCAGTGTTGGGGCATTCACAACTTCTTGAGGCAAGCTGTTCCACTGATTAATTGTTCTAACTGTCAGGAAATTTGTCCTCAGTTCTAAGTTGCTTCTCTCCTTGATTAGTTTCCACCTATTGCTTCTTGTTCTACCCTCAGGTGCCTTGGAGAATAGTTTGATTCCCTCTTCTTTGTGGCAACCCCTGAGATATTGGAACACTGCTCCCCTAATCCTTTTTATTTAACTAGACATACCCAGTTCCTGCAACCTTTCTTCATATGTTTTAGTCTCCAGTCCCCTAATCATCTTTGTTGTATATAGTAATTGTGTTTTTAACACACACACACACACACACACACATATGTCCAGGTCTATATCTCAGCCTATTTTTGGCTGAGATATAGACCTGGTTACTCAGCTATTCTCATCATATTTATATAATTATGCATCCTTACATGCTCCAAATTTGTGATTCTTTAAATCTCAGTAATTTCCCATTGTAAGTATATTTCATGTTCCCTCTTCATTTTTCCATATCTTGGCTTAGGTTACCCTTAATTGTCTTTAAATAACAATCCTTACTGTTCAATGTTCATTACAATTCCCTTAATCTACTATATAGAATGACAAGCGATACACATCTCACTTTGTTCATCATCTTAGAACTTCTATGTATGTCCATGTTTCGTATATTTTGACCCACGCTTAATTGTCCTTCCATTGTTATAATCAATTAGCAACTCAGTTTAATTATCATGTATAAAAGTTAATCATTCTGCTTTACAATCTCCCCATAACAGTTTCATATTTGTCCAAATCCCATATATTTTGACCTTTATTTAATTATCTTTCCATTATCATATTCAAACAGTTAGCAACTCAATTTTACTGTCATATTTAGGAGTAAACCGCATATCTCAGTTTTATATTTCCCCATATAACAATTTCTAATAGTCTGATTTTTTCCTAGCAAGTCTTTTGCCCCACTTCTCTATTCCTGCCTTCTCTCTTTTCTTTGTTTTGACACGTCCACCCTCTTCAATTTTCCCCAAGCCACTGTCAAACCCAAAGAAATTTGTTATATTTCCCTTTGCTGGGGCGTAACCCCATTTTCAGTTTTCCCTATGCCACTGTCAAACTCAGTGAGATCTTTTGTCTGCTTTTTATTTCCTTTTGTTGGGACATATCCCCCCTTTTCAATTTTCCTTGTATCACTGTTGAACCCAATGAAGTTTTTTGTCTGCTTTTTGTTTCCCACCCTTTCTACCCCTTCATTATCCCTTCCCCCTGCTTCCTTCCTTTCTTCCTTGAGTTCCTGCTTCTCTGAGGTCAGAAATAGCTATTTAGACTTGATTTTAATGATTTATGCATAGTTTTTTTTAATAATTTCACGTAGTTCTTCAAATTCCCACCTTTCCATAATGTCCAGTTGTAAAGTTACAGTTAATTATACACTTTTACTTCAGAGTTCTGGTCCACCTTAAATTTAGCTAGTTCAACTGATGTGGAGAAGAAGAGTGGTGGGAGCCACCTTAGTCTTTTGTTGTTCCTTAAAGTCCAGTTCCAAAATTGCAGTTAGTTATACAGTTCTTATTTCAAAGTTCTGGTCCACTTTAAATTTAGCTAATTCAGCTAATGTGAAGTGGAAGAGAAGGGTGAGCCATCTTGATCTTTTTCAAAGAAAAAAAGCTTCATATTTTCCCAGTTCTTGATTTTATTATTATTTTTCCCTTGTTACCTTCTACCTCTCGTTGGTTATAGTTACTCAAAATATATTAATTGGAACAAACTTACATACAGCCAAACTCGGGTAAGTTTCTCTTCACCTCCTGCTTTTCCAAATTCTGATTTATGACAGTTGGTTAAATAAATCTTCCTGCACAGGCAAGATTAGATTGTCAGTTATCAATGAGAAAATAGTGCCTTTAAAAAAAATCCCTTGTTACGTTCCACCTCTTGTTAATTAGAGTTGCTTAAGATATATTAGTTACAAGAAATTGGGACCAAGCAAATCTCCTTGGTATGTTTGGATTCTATATCAAAACCAAAACCAAATTTAGAGTTTGTATTTGAGTGGGTTTGTCACTTTCCAAGTTTTGATTTATGACTGTCGGTTAATAAAATCTTCTTACCGGTCTTTCATCTCGACCTGCATGCTCCTGTTCAGTTGCTTTGGCTGGAAGCCAGCTTCTGGTGCAGCCATGCTGCCATCCCTACTCCAATTCAGAGAGCTGTTGCCTCCCTCTGGATCTGATGAGATGCTGCCCCTTCTTCGCCCTCCCCCTCCGGGGGGTCTGATCCCAAAAGGATCTTGGAATTGCTTTGTCAGACAGGGTTCATGTGAGGCTCTTCAGAGCTCACACCCCACATCTGTTCAGCTGGAGAACTTCCAGTCGAATCCTTTCCCTCAATTGTTGAGTGACTTCCACATTCATTTCTGTGTCTTTAAACAATCCCCTTGTCTCCTTATTGTTCTTTATAGTTTCATGCACACTTTTTAACATCAAGAATATTTCTTCATATGCCTCTATTTTCCCCTGTAGAACCATTTTATAACAATTTAATAAAAATTACTCAATATATTTCTATAATCCAAAGTTTCAATATTTTAAAACTATTTAAATAAAATTTAATCAATCCCATAATTATACCTCCAAAAGCCCTAAATTTATGATATTTAAAACTCTTTAGTCATTTACAGCCTTTTTTCAATTATATAGCTTCCCAATTGTCCAAATTTTAAAGTCTTATTTAACTTTCCTTCTTTTCTCTTTTCTTCTATCACCTTTCTTCTTTTGTCTCATAGAATGTTCTGTTAAATAATGTTAATAGTCAAAATCCAAATTAGTCCACTATATTCCTCCAATCTTTCATATCAATAATCCAATAGCCAATTTTAATAAAATTTAGCTATTTGCAAGTTAGTTCCTTTTAGAAAATTCAGAAGGGAAAAAACAGATTAAGTATTCTCAAATTACACAAATTGTCTTCTAACATAAAGTCAAGGTCAGGCTGTCTTCCAGATGTTGTTACTTCTATTTTGTGTATTAGACTTTGCATGTTTTGAGTTCACTTTCACTGAGTATACCGTGGCTATAGTGCTGTATTACTTCTCTTCTTCCAATAGATGGTTCTCTTATTCCCAAATCCAACGTTAAACAATATATCAAAAACAGCTGATTATCAGATAGATCCAGAGGGTTTAGAAATACAAATAAACAAGACAGTTTCTCCCAAAAATCATCTTTCAAATTGTTTAAACTTTTTTCAGGCTTTCCGTGTTTTAAAGCTTCCCTTGGTCTTCTTTCACCTCTTGATTTTCAGTTGTTGTTGTTTTCCTCTTTGTGTATTTAATCGCTGCTTTCTTAGCTTTGGAAGTTCTCATTTAAAATTCTTGTACTTAAACCAGGTCTGTAGAGTAAACGTTGGAATTATCTCACCCAGTTTCAATGCTCTGTCCACAAACTGCTCCAGGACAAATCTTACAGTCCCGGTTGTCCCAGCTTTGTGATTGCTAAAAATGGCTGTCATCCCTGCTGCCGTTCGGGAGAGCTTGCATCGGACCTAATGAGGAAATTGCGAGTTCCTCGTGGTCAGCAAAGCTCCTCTCCTTCCTTCACTGTCCCTACAAGGTGGCTATCACCCCATAGGGTTTCCCGACAGTGGTTACTGACTGGATTTTGCAAGGCTCGGCAGAGCCTGCTATTTGTCAGTCGCTGCAACGTCAACCAGAAGTCCAGGTCAATGTTGATAGATGTGAATAATGCAGTCATGTCAAATGAGACCATTATTTCCTCTTCATATATTTTGATGTTTTTATTTAATTGAAGGAATTGCTCAGGTGAGTTTATAGAATAAGCCAAATTGTTGATGAGATGGTGAAGTCTTTTTCTTAAAGCTTTTGCTAGTTTGTAGGTTGGATAGACTTGCAATCAACAAGAGAACCAAACAGCTGCTCTGAATTTGAATATAGCTCCAAACAAACAACCAATCAAACGACCAATTGACCACACTGGCACACAAGTCATTTATAAGCTAGGGAGAATAGGACAAGAAAATCCTGTGGATAATGTCACTCAGTCTGGTAATGAAAACATTCAGAAACTAAAGTGAAAAAAACTTGAATAGCAAACCACTGCCAAAATCTAAAAGCCAAACTGCAAGTATTTTCTATTTTTTCACAGTAATGTTTTCTCCAAAGGAGAGTAAAACCTGGCATTCACTAGTGTTTTCCAGAGTGAAATGTGCTACCAAGCATAAGCATTCTGAAAGGGTCAGAACCCTAGCGCTACCATTTTTGCCAGGTTGAATTCTGTTATCCCAGTAGGCCAAGGCATTTCTTCTCCCCTCCATGCAAGGAGAGAAAATTATCTTGTGCTGGGGGAATATACCTCAAATCTGATGAAAATACTAGTGAATGTCAGCATTCTCAGCCATTTTCCTCTTTGGAAGGATGGAAATGCCAGCATTTGCTGGTGCTTTTCCCTCTGAAACAGGACTGAAACAGATATTCAGTGCTGTTCTTGCCAGATCTGAGCTCCTTTTCTCCAGCATATGGGAGGATTTCCTCTCCCTTCATGGAAAGGATGGGAAATCCTTCAGTGGGCTGGAGGAATGAACCTCAAATCTAACATCCCCACCACTTGCAAAATTTCCTACTGGATTCTCCATTGCCTTTTGGGAAAAAATGAACAGAAAATATTACACATGGATCACAGGACACTTGTCAACTGGTAACAAATGCCCAAACTGCAGTCATGAGGCAGGGGAGGGAAAATATGTTGCTTTATAATGGCTGGAAGCTTCTATTCCAAGGTTGTTATGACTGTTAAACAATGGTATAAATTGAGGATTACCATGTTTTTTGCACTATAAGACGCACCGGATAGCTTTAGAGGAGGAAAACAAGAAAAAAAATCTGCCTCAGCCTCCTAGCATTAATCTGGCTAGCGTCCTTGCAGCAAACAGCCGGTCAGCTTCAGCATGTTATGGCAGCCCCAGCACATGGCTTGTCAGGGCTACATTCCATTGCGCCCACCACCAGTCAACTGAACTGAGCTGCTGGCATTACTGGGGAACACCGGAGCCTTTGCTACTTAGCAGTTATTGGTGGTCGCATTGGCCTCCAAGAATACCACCAACCAGCTGTTCTAGGTGGCGGGGATTGCCGCCACCTATCACTGCTGCTGCCATTGGGTGGCAGCAATCAGTGGTGAATGGTGGTGGCAATCAGCGGTAATCCCCACCACCTTGAACAGCTGATTGGCAGTATTCTGGGAGGCTGACCCAACCATCAATCAGCTGCTCGGCAGTGAAGGCTCCAGTGTTCCCTGGCGGCAGCGAACAGCAACGGCAATGACAGGCAGCGGTAAATGCCACTGCTGCACAACCCCCCTCCCCCACCGCAATATTCACTCTATAAGACGTGCAGACATTTCCACCCACTTTGGGGGGGGGGGAGTGTGTCTTATAGTCCGAAAAATAAGGTACCTATAATTTACCTCTGCCTGGACCCAACCACATCCTCTCCCAGGAGGGACAGATCTAATATACTGAATGCTATCTTATGCCTGTCTAACAGGCTAAAATTGCTACCTAGTAACCAAGTTGAACCATACTTCTGTCAGCTTCACAGGATGCCAATCCAGAGTTCAGATCAGAACAGATCTGAACTACTTTATCTGTCAAATGCTTCAAATATTCCTCATAGTAGTTTTGCATATGTTCCTCTGATCTCTCCTTTCCTAGAGAAATTGTGTTCCATAGTATTGGTGAGTAGGATGGTTAAGGCATCATGTTAGAAACCAGGAGACTGTGAATTCTAATCCCACTTTGGGTCAGTCACACTCTCAGCCAACTAACCTCACAAGGTTATTGTTATATGGAAGATAGGAGGAAGGAGTATTTTGTATGTTTGTCTCTTGAGTTATTTATATAAATAATAAAGGTGAAATATAAATAAACAGATAGATTATGAGGTTAGAATCATAGGTCAGGGCACAACACAGGCTGCTATATTTGCTAAATATTTGGGAATCAGGCCTAACAAAAACATTTGCTTGACATAATTCAAAGGTTCAATAAATTTTAAAAGGTCATGATAATGAATTGTATCATAATACAGACGATACAAGCATTCTTTGTGGTTCCAGAAAAATCTTTAAAGACTGGAACATTTTCTGAGTTTCCTCTTTCATTTGATTATTTATATTATTTTAGGCCCAGATTGAAAAATGTGGATCGAAGTAGTGCTCAACATTTGGAAGTTACTGTTGGTGATCTGACAGTCATTATTACAGACTTTAAGGAAAAAACTAAGTCGTCACCTGCTTCAAGTGCAGCTTCTGCAGACCAGCACAGTCAGAGTGGTTCTAGTTCTGACAATACAGAGAGAGGAATGTCCAGGTCATCTTCACCTAGAGGAGAAGCCTCATCACTGAATGGAGAATCTCATTAAAGTTTATTTACTTCAGTATATTTAGTCTTTCGTTTCAAAAAATTACATATATACAACTTCTGCCAATAGTTACCACATTTTCATGACTTATTATCACCATGCATGTTTATGTTTACTCAGATATGATTTATGCAGTTTTTTGCAAGCAGTGCTGCAGTGCAATTAAATTGCACTGCAATCTACAAAACATTTTTAGATCAACTTTTTAATCTTCATATACAATGGTGCCATGAAAATGTGGTTTGAATATGCTTGATGCAGTGTTACTGGCAAGTCCTTTCCCTCTTTTACTTTAGTGAATTTTAACAGAACTTTTGGATTCTATGCTATTGGCATGTACTGAATGAATTTAAAAAGCTGCCTAAATATGTATTATTTGAGAATTGTGAATCATAGTTATATATGTATGCAAGTCAAAGATCAACTTAATCAACTATTGCTGCAAAAAGACTTTTCATAATGATTATCTTTAAAACACCTGCTGGTACTTGGTGTGGTTGAATAGGAAAATGTTATTATATATAACATTTGTATGAATTTTTGCCAATGTCCAACACATTTTACTGGATTATTGTAACTGAATAATGTTGCTAGCTTCTCCAATATTTTCCTCATACATTTAGAACATTTATTGTTAATGTTTACAAGCAAAAAAGTAAATCTGTTACAAACATTGTTTAGCTTTATAATTCAAATATAGTACTGCCTTGTCCTTATACACTGGTATTCTCTGTTATAGAACATAAATTTATTCTGAAATTATTAGTCATCTTCTGTTTTTTTAATTCTATATCTTAAAACGATTGCTGATAACTTTAAAATCCCAAACATGATGCCATCATAATTGATATTTTCTATTTACTTTCTCCAAGATTTGCTCAGTGCTATAGTGATATATCTGTTAAGCAGGAAGCTGGGATCCAAAGAGGCTTTTAAGTTTGTATATGAGTTAGTGGTTTATTTTGTTTTGTTTGTGTGTATTTTTTTTAGCCATAGTTCTTTGCACCACACCAGAGAGCATTCCCAAAGATCTCCCAAGATTGAAAATGGGTAGTGCAGGGGACTGCAGTTGGAGGAGGTGAACTTTAAAAGTAATGGTGCCTATGTATGTATGTGCATATGGGTGTGAAAAGAACCTGTGCAGTCTTTAGGATTCAGGCCAGTGATATTAAATGTTGCACCAGAGTAAATAAGTAAGCAAATGCTATATGTATTACATTTGTTCCTGTATCAGTCTTTTGCATTTTTTTGAAATAACTTTTATTAAATAATATAGAGTAAATCATAGGTAAAATACAGTTATTTGTTTTTGATATAGTGGTCATTTATGCATTTAGCAATATAGAGATACAGAACAAAAGGATTTACAGTCCCATTCAGTATTATGTAAACTTTCCAATAAAATATTTTTCTGAGTATAGGTTTTGAAATTTTGTTTATAATCAGTTAAATGTTTTAATGTACAAATTAATGATTAACTCTTTCACCTGTACTGTAGAATTAGGAATATAGTGGGAGGGAGAAGATGATTTAGAACTTCTGAGGGTGTTTTTATATACACTGCTCAAAAAAATAAAGGGAACACTTAAACAACACAATGTAATTCCAAGTCAATCACACTTCTGTGAAATCAAACTGTCCATTTAGGTAGCAACACTGATTGACAATCAATTCCACATGCTGTTGTGCAAATGGAATAGACAACAGGTGGAAAGCATAGGCAGTTAGCAAGACATCCCCAATAAAGTTGTTCTGCAGGTGGTGACCACAGATCACTTCTCAATTCCTATGCTTTCTGGCTGATGGTTTGGTCACTTTCGAATGCTGGCAGTGCTTTCACTCTAGTGGTAGCATGAGACGGAGTCTACAACCCACACGTGGCTCAGGAAGCGCAGCTCATCCAGGATGGCACATCAATGCGAGCTGTGGCAAGAAGGTTTGCTGTGTCTGTCAGTGTAGTGTTCAGAGCATGGAGGCGCTACCCGGAGACAGGCCAGTACATCAGGAGACGTGGAGGAGGCCGTAGGAGGGCAACAACCCAGCAGCAGGACCGCTACCTCCGTCTTTGTGCAAGGAGGGACAGGAAGAGCACTGCCAGAGCCCTGCAAAATGACCTCCAGTGGGCCACAAATATGCATGTGGCTGCTCAAACAGTCAGAAACAGACTCTGAGGGCCTGACGTCCACAGGTGGAGGTTGTGCTTACAGCCCAACACCATGCAGGACTTTTGGCATTTGCCAAAGAACACCAAGATTGGCAACTTCGCCACTGGTGCCCTGTGCTCTTCACAGATGAAAGCAGGTTCACACTTAGCACATGTGACAGACATGACAGGGTCTGGAGACATGGAGAATGTTCTGCTGCCTGCAACATCCTCCAGCATGACCGGTTTGGCAGTGGGTCAGTAATGGTGTGGAGTGGCATTTCTTTAGGGGGCCGCACAGCCCTCCATGTGCTCGCTAGAGGTAGCCTGACTGCCATTAGGTACCGAGATGAGATCCTCAGACCCCTTGTGAGACCATATGCTGGTGCGGTTGGCCCTGGGTTCCTCCTAATGCAAGACAATGCTAGACCTCATGTGGCTGGAGTGTGTCAGCAGTTCCTGCAAGATGAAGGCATTGATGCTATGGACTGGCCCGCCCGTTCCCCAGACCTGAATCCAATTGAGCACATCTGGGACATCATGTCTCGCTCCATCCACCAACGCCACGTTGCACCACAGACTGTCCAGAAGTTGGGGGATGCTTTAGTCCAGGTGTGGGAGGAGATTCCTCAGGAGACCATCTGCCACCTCATCAGGAGCATGCCCAGGCATTGTAGGGAGGTCATACAGGCACGTGGAGGCCACACACACTACTGAGCCTCACTTTGGCTTTTTTTAAGGACATTACATCAACATTGGATCAGTCTGTAGTGTTTTTGATTATAACTCCAAATCCAGACCTCCATGGGTTGCTCAATTTGATTTCCATTGATAATTTTTGTGTGATTTTGTTAGCAGCATATTCAACTATGTAATGAACAAAATATTTAATAAGAATATTTCATTCATTCAGATCTAGGATGTCTTATTTTTGTGTTCCCTTTCTTTTTTTGAGCAGTGTATGATTGTCCACTTAAATGAACATTTATTGATCAGAATGTAAAGCCAATCTAAAATTATTTTAATTTAATAAAGCAATGGATTAGCAATTCAGAACTTATATCTAATTGACAGCATGTCTATGGATTTCTACTCAGAAATGTCTCACTGAGTTCATAGTTTATAGCACTACAGCAATCAGTGCAATCATTGCATTTTTACTCAGCAGCACAAACATGAGTGCAGGGAGGAGGGCCATGGCATGTGTACAATGATGTCATCACAATAATATCTTAAGCTGCTTATTTGTGTCACATATCAGGTTGCAAAGTACATAATGGTAACTTTTGTATGATGAATCATTAGCCATACTATTTTGGTACCTTCATAATTTACTGCAAATGCAGCTGGACTTGAGGCTGTTCCCCTAGGGCAAGGGTGTCAAACTCAATTTCATTGAGAGCTGCATCAGCATTGTGGCTGTCCCCCAGGGCCTGGGGGGAAGGAGAGACGTGGTAGGGGTGGTCAAAGCTGACCGGGCATGACCTGGGGGGCATGGCCAGCTTGATGTCGCTCGCATGTATGGTGCCTGTGGGGACCGAGTGGAGTTGGGGAGGGAATCCAGGCATCTCTAGTGGGTGGGGTGGTGGGCAAGAAGCTCATCCCACAAGATGAGGGGTGAGGAGGCAGGGGGCAGGACAGCTACAGCCAGAAACTCTTATCACCCAGGAGCTGTCAGGGGTAGAGCCTTCCAATGATGCGCCCCCTTCACTGAGGTTTTTTGGTGGGGAGAGCTGAGCCCTACCCCGCCCCATGAGGGAGTGGCCTAATGGACCTGTGCAAGCTGCTGGCAGCAGTGCTAGGTGCGTTGGGTGTGCAGGGGGAATGCGCTCCATGTGCGGGCCAAGGGCAAGACACATGAGGGGGCTGAGGAGATGACCAGTGGACCTGCTCTCCAACTGCAAGCAAAAACAGACGGGATAAAATAGGCAGCCCAATGGTGTCTGGCAGCAGCCACCCCACCCTGTTCCTCACTTTGTCTTGGCCTGCAATGATGGCAGTATTTGGAGGCAGAGGCGCAGGGGGGAGGCACGTGGTCCAGCCTGCTGGATGCGCCAGGCAGCCACCTGCCCGTGCCAGCCACATGCAATGTAGCTGGCACGGGCATATCCAGTGGTCCACATCACATGCCTCCCCCCCCCCCCAACTGCCTGCTGCCCAGTGCTGCCACACCTGTTTCTTGGAGGGCCAGCTGCAGAGTCCCTGCTCCCTGACAGCTCTACCCATGCGCGCATGCACACACACCTGAAATTTAGGAGATGCTGGTGTGGGCCCAGGGTTTATCTGCAACCTGGTGGCATCCATGCTGAGATGGGGTAGGATAGACTGAGGTGAAACTGACCTGACACCTGCTGTGTGCACAGGCTTGGTCCATGCCATCTGGGTAAGCTGTACATGCTTTCGCTGCCTCCTGTGCATGTCATGGGCCGGACCTATGCGCACACGTGTCCATCTGGATGGCATGAGCTGGGCCGAAGTGATGCCGACCACCTCCTTAGTTTCCAGGATGGCCGCAGGGGCCAGATCTGAACACATTGTGGCCCAGAAGCGGACCACAGGCCTTGTGTTTGACACCCCTGCCCTTGGAAATTTGGGCATTAGCTGTTTGGAATTTACTTCCAAACAAACATGCATAGAGTTACATTGCACAAAGTAAATAGTAGTAGTAGAAGCATTCTAATTCATTTTTCCAAATTTATTGTATTTTTCTGTTGCTTGGACCTGTTACCAATATTAACATTTTTGTACCCACAAATATCCTCATGAAAACATCCTTCAGACTCAGAGTGACTTGAAAATGAAGGTTCTCATAATGATGGAAGAGAAAGTCTAGTCAGTTTATATATTTGTGGTTTTTGTGTTAGATTAATCTTATGCACACTTACTTGGATGGGATCCCACTGAATTCAGTGAAATTTAACTCTGGGAAAATATACATAGGATCAGGCTGTTAATATTACTTGTTTAGGTGAAAAGTCCGTTGTGTATTGTTGAAGGGAGCACTTCACATAATAGTTAGGCATTAACTTTTTTTCCCACTTAAAATATTTATTTTGTGAACTATGAAAAATAACATAGGATATTTGGTAATAATTCTAACCAAAAATATTAAATATGTATAGTGACAGCCTTTCAGCTAGAAATGAATTTTGTAGCCCTGCTAGTTGTGATGTTTGCTGGTCTCTTGCAGTAATGTATTTTTCTGTTTTTAACTCCAGTACTTCTACAGGCAAAATGGTACTGTCTGTTTTGTACAATGTTAAATGTGAAATACAGTTAGTTGCATAAAATGAAAGTCTGATGTGATATGTAAAACCTGAATATGTTATTTCTTACTTTTGCTGTCTAATAAGTTAACATTAACTCTGTTTTCCTAAATGAATAAGAACTGAAAAGGCTGAAATTGGGATGTTTGTTTTATTTTATTTATCTCATTTTTGAACCACCCATTTCCCTCACAGTCTACTTTTATGTTACAAAGTACTGCTTTGGTCTTTTATTAGCTTCTAAAGAGAGTTTATTTCTTTAAGTCATACTGGGGAACAATGCAATTAGTTTCTCTGTAACCTTTAATATTTTTTTCAATTTTTAAAATAAATTTCTATAGGTAATTTCCCAATAAATAAACAACCTAAATGTGGCTATACACAAGGGGAAACTGAAATCTACAAGTGATAATTACATAACTGGCATATCTAGTTATTCATTTTGCCACAAGTATGTAGGAAGCTACTTTAGATACCCAATCAGTCCATATGATTCAGTCATTGTGGATGGCAGGATCTTTGATGCAAAATATGTTTCAAAACTAAATTGTATATAATTTATTTACAAGAATCTCTTTTTAGAGTATTTTCTTATGTAATATTCATCTTCATAAATGGATATAAATACATTTTATTTATAAATGTAACATTATTACATTACATTAACTTAGCAACATTGTTTAAGATATGACATCTATATCAGATTAAGCTTGAAACTGATCATAAATATCATTTATTAGGTGTGCCTTTTCATTAGAAGCAGAATACAAAATATAAAAAAAATCCATGGGCTATTTCCAATGAGTTATTACTATATAGAAACACTGGGTTGCTCCATTTGTTTATTACAAAAATGTATATGTTATCTGATTTATTACACTTCTGACTTAGGTAGAGAAAAATAAATTTCTCTAACATATCTCAAATATTGCTAAAACAATTAAAACCTTCTTATGCAAACACTATGTAGAATAGTATTGTTTTTGTTGTTCTAAAAAATAACAAGAGGGTGACCAACTGAACTTGGGAGGAAACATGGTGTAATTGAAGCTGCCACATCAAAGGCTATTTTCTGAGTGCCTGTACCATTGAATGAGTTATGATCCAATACTGTGCCATATAAAAGACTTTTGCTCTCCATATAGTCTAAGATATGCATGTTCCAAAATACATTCAGAGTATCATTTGAAAATGCAGAGGAGAGGAGGCATTGTTTCCCTCCTGGATGCAGAAAGAAAACATCTCCATCAGTGGAAAATCCTGGATTTCCCTTGAGCTCTTGGAGGACAGGTAGGATATTAATCTAACAAACATTTCATTTTGTATCCCATGTATTCAGATTTCATGATCCAGTGACAGCAGTTCTGAAAAAAAGTGACATGGCTGGTCCTCACATTTTAACAACTATCCCAGCCTTAGCAAGGAAACAATGGCAAATAACTTCCAAAATCTTTCCAAAAAAATTGCAGTGCCTAGTCCAGGCTGTTACCAGAAATCAATACTTAACTCAAAGGAACCAAACATCAATGAATTATTTAGAATTATTATTTCAAGATCTAAATAATTTTATTAGAAATTAGTATATTTTAAATGATTAACTCATATGGTAAGTACTGAGAATTATAAATGATTACTAATAGCATCTGAAATATTTTGCTGTATCAAAAAAGTTGAATATAACTAAGTCCATTTACTAGGAATATGTTAACTTTTCCTTAAGAAATACCTTATTTTCCTTTTTAAAATAATTAAATATTTCTTCCAAATAGATCAGAAGAGAGGACTTGCTTTCTTAAACTCAATTATACACAGTTTGTAAGATTTTACAAAAATATTCTGATATTTGCAGCAAACAAGGGGAGAGGAGGGTTTTTTTTCTGTTGCTCATAAATTTAGCAGTTAATTACTTAAAAAATATTCTTAAATAAATCAGAAGACAAAAATAGAATGTCAGAATTAAAAAAGAGAATCTCTTGCTGTGTAGAACATACCATCTTTCAAAAATTTACTTACTTAGGATCACACTTTCTCTACCCAATCATGTTGAATATTGATTTTTATTATGGCTAATATAACTGAATTTATTATAAAATAAATCCATGTTATTAAAGTATCATAATTCACTTATTAAACAATAATACAAAATTAAATTTGGTTCTTTGGGATATATTTGATGAAGACTTCATCCTATTAAACAGGTTTCCTTTTTGTTTGTTGAAACTGTTCCCACTCAGGGTCAACTGCCAATCTACCCATTCCCAAAGCCACCCAGCAATTAGTGAACTTCATCAGACATCAGTAAGTTTTTGAAGGCTTTTACCATGACACACAGCTTTAAGTGGAATAAAACACGAGGAAAAACTGTTTTATGATTCCTCTATAAATTAGCTCCTTGACTAATTGCACAGCATGTCAGTCTGATGAGATGATGCAATTCTGGTTTTACTGGAAATAGAGCAATTGGCTTCTTTTGAAAGAATATTCCTTTAAATAGTTTAAATGTGTTTCTAAAGCAAAGCTATTTTATGGAATAGCCAGTATCAGTTGATCTTGTTTTCTGAGAACACATAGTTTTTCATTATTAGAGAGAGTTTAACAACTTTGTACAATAGGGTCATGATCAACGTATTTCAGAGACAGATGTTGATTGTAATCAATAATTGCCCTCATTTAAAGTTTATTTATTTAAATAAATAAATAAATACATTAATTAATTAATTAAAATAAAATAAATAAATAAAATATTGTAACAATGCTGCAGCTTTCTACTTATCAGTTCTTGTAATGCCAAGGAAGCCAGTTTATGTAGCTCCCCTCCTTTGAAGCATTTATTTATTTATTTATATTTATTTATTAAATTTTTATACCGCCCTTCGCAAGCAAATTACTAATTTACAAAAATAATTCAAGACATTGTGGTTTAGCATAAAATATAAAACAGCCATTCAGAGATGTTGGGCAGTGGGCTCATTCTGTACTGCATTTTACTGTCTTTGTTAACTTCTATTTTTATCTTCCAGATAGACTTATGTTTTGGCAAGAAGAGCGTCTTGATAAAAATAACTTTCTTTACAATTTTATTGGGAGCGGTTGTTATTGCATGATGCATGAGAACATTAAAACGCCACATATTATAGTGGACCTATTCAGACAGAAAGTCCTATTGTAAGAGCACTGCACGTTTTTGCATGCAAGCGATCTAAAGTCAATGTTTGCCAACTAGGAAGAAAAAAATAACTCGACCAGAAATTCTAGAGCTGTTACCGATCAGGTTGAAAATACTAGATCATAAGCAACCCACTATGAACAGCATCTCTCCTAATTTTAATTCAGATTTAATTCGGCTTCCAAGTAACAGCACTGGGGGCTGACAATAACGTTTACTTTATGCACTGTTTCTTGTGCATAAATGCAATAGTTGTCGATTAAACAGAACCAGCTCCTCTGCCATTTTTTGTTTAATTAACGTCAAACCTCGGCTGCCCGATGGCCGAAGTGTTTCTCAGTCGCTCAGTATCTTTCTAGCTTAACGCCCCCGCTGCCAGGATGGGCCTTCGGCTGTCTTCGTGGCTCCACCCCAGCAGCCAGCCACAAGGTCCAACGACACCCCCCCCCCCCCCCCCGGCTCCTCCTCGCTTAGGCCCAGCCACCTAACTGGCGCCGCCTTCCTCCACCACGGAAGCCTCTCCCACTCTTCCGCTTCGTCCGGCGTTGGGGAGCGAAGTGGCGCCGTCGTCGTTCTTGCGGTGCTGGCCGACTTTCCGAGTCTCAAAGCGGCTGAGTACGCGTCGTCGCGCTCCGGCGGAATTGCTGGTCGCCGCTGGGTTTGGTGCTCCCCGGCAAGGCCCCGGCTTCAGCTGACGGCCGGGGCCGCGGGAGAATGCGGCGACTGGCGCGAGTAGTACTACTGTGCCTGGGCTGTGGATTGTGCTCGCTGCTGTACGCATTCAGCCAACTGGCTCTGTCTCTGGAACAGGAGGCGCCCTGGCGCCAGGGGAACTCCGCCTTTCCAATCCGGAGGCAGTTGAGTGGCGGCAACACGCGCTTGGGAGCTGTGGCGGGAAGTGCAGGCCGCAACGAGAGATATCGTCAGTCGGGGCCGGAGAGGTATATAACTCGGCTCTTATGGTTGGGGAGGGAAGAAAGGGTCTCTTCCCCCCAAAAGGCTCTTGTTTTATTCCTAAATTCCCTCTTTTATGAGCGGTGGGCAGATGACTGGCTGGATACCTAAGAAAGAGAGGAAAAGCCCGCAAGGTGATCCCTTGCCTTAGCAAGTTGCCGCTACAGCAGTAGATCCTAGGCAAAGATGTCCTATTGACCTCTTCATGCAGATTGTTTATAGATCCCCAAATATTTGTTACATGAAAATACTTTTAACTAATAGAACTACGAATAATAATATTAACAAGAATATTATTGACTTTTGGATTCTCCCATTGGTTGTTTTGTTTCTCCGATGTACAGATCTGCACATGGCTCACTGTGTTGTACTGCATATAGCAGTTGCTCAGTTTGTGTTGTATGCAGTAGTGGTATATGCAGTACAGTGCAGTGAGCCATGTACAGATCTGTACACCAGAGAAACAAAATAACCACTTTGTAAACACAGGGTACAACATCAGGACTAGATTCAGCAGTCCATCTCCATTTAAAAGACAAAGGCCGCATTTTGGACAGAGATGACCACTGGTTTGAAAGGGGTCAAAGAGGCCATCTATGTCAATATTGAACAGCCAGAGGGGGAGGGATACAACATCATAATCTATCTCCAGTCTACAACACAGTCCTTTTAACAGTTCCAAGAAGTCTCCATACCCGTTTGCACTACTCAGGTGACCCTGATGACAGATAAACTTCCAGGTGACCTTAACAACCTTCTAAAAGAATGCAAATGATGAGCTGTCTGCAAGGAGTATAAATCCTTCCATTCTCCACCATCCAGTCATAGCTGAAGAAGCTTCTTGGGTGAGAAGCGAAATATCTTCAAAGAAAACCAGAAAGTCCAGTTGCTTCTTGAAAAAAGTATCTTTGGGACAACCATGACCTGGATAACTGAGAATCTCCATAGACATTTAGCTAGGATTGAACAGTTTACGCCTTACCTATTTATTTTAAGCTTATATGCCATCCAGCTCACCAAAGCTGACTCTAGGTGGCTCACAATCAATAAAACATAAAAGTAAAACATTAAAACAAATAGTAACTTTAAATTTGACAGAACTGGAGAAGAAGGGAGCAAAAGATGTACATGGAGAAAGATGGAGTCTTACCTAATTCTTAACCATTTCTAGAATGACACACCTCCACTTGGGTCCCTGGCCAAGCCAAGTCTTCAGGCCCTTTTGCAAGGCTAAAAGGGTGGCTGTAGATCTCACATTGGGAGATACAATGTTCCAGTACAAGTAGGCCTTGATTTACAACAGTTCATTTAGTGGCCATTTGAAGTTACAATGGATTTGAAAAAAAGTGATTTACAACTGATCTTTGTGCCTACAACATCATAGCATTGCTACAGTCATGTAATCAAAATTCATATGCTTGGCAACCAGCATATATTTCTGACAGTTGCAATCTCGAAGTCATGTGATCACCATTTGGACCTTTCCAGCTGGCTTTCAATGAACAAGTAAATATTCATTAAGTCAGATTTGCTTAAGATCATATGATTCACTTAACAATTGCAGTGATTCGCAACAATTATAGCAAAATAGGTCCTAAAATTGGCCATGACTCACTTAACAACAACTTAACAAATTGTGGTCTTAGTTGTGATTGTAAGTCAAGGACTACCTGTATATGGCTCCTGCAGCACTTTATTTTCAATTTTATTCAATTTATATACCACCCTTCTCCCTTTCGGGACTCGGCATAGTAAAAAATGGGTAGTACAAAAGCTAAAATGATATATTAAAATGTATTAAATGTATTGGCCTAGAGCAGTGGTGGGCAAACTCATTAGTCAAAAGAGCCAAATATCAACAATACCACAACTAAAAAATTTTTTTGAGAGCCAGAAGGTGTGGCCTGTTTTGTGGGAGTGGCTCAGTGGTCATGTGACCGGGTGGGCATGGCCAACTTGGAAAATGTGAAACTCACTTAACAATGGTCTTGCTTAGCAGCCAAACTTTCGGTCTCAATTGTGGTCATAAGCCGCCCCAGTATCCTGTCCATGTCCTCAGGAGTCACAGGATCGAACTCCTCCCAGATGACATTCTCAGGACCTGCCTCGGTCAACCCGTCTGAATTAGTCCAGTCAGAGGCCAATCCATCCCGAATCCGATCGATTTTATCATTCAGATAATGCCCAAAGTCCTCCGCTCAACCCTGCAAGGGGGCATCCCGCACCCTCAGGTGAAGAAGGGAGCGGGTCACCCTAAACAGGGCGGCTGGTCGGTTATCTGCAGATGCGACAAGAGCGGAGAAATAATTACGTTTCGCCGCTCTTATCGCCACTAGGTAGGTCTTTAAATAAGACCTTACCAGTGTCCGGTCAGACTCGGAGCGGGTGGCCCTCCAACCGCTCTCTAGGCATCTCTTCCGACGCTTCATCACCCTCAGATCCTCGGAGAACCAAGGAGCCAAGGCAGTTTGGCACCGGGTGAGAGGCCACAACGGCACGACCCGGTCCAGGGCCCCCGCGGCCGCACTGTTCCAGGCAGCCACCAGGTCCTCAGTCGCAGTGGGGTGCAGCGGTTGGAAAGTCAAGTTTAAAGAGAGAGTGATCTGACCATGACACGGGTTCGATGGCTATTTCCCCTAAACCAAGATCACTCAAACCACTGGCCGGAGACAAAAGCTAGATCCAGAGTGTGTCCTCCGATGTGGGTGGGGTCATGAATTAACTGGGTCAGGTCCTTGGCCGTCATGGAAGCCATGAACTCCCGTGCCATCTCAGATTTCTCACCGACCGATGGCAGGTTGAAATCCCCCATGATTAACAGCCTGGTGTGCCAACCGCTACCTCGGCTATCACATTGAGAAGCTTGGGTAGGGCCGTTGATACGTAGCGGGGAGCCAGGTACGCAGTCAGCAGGTCCAACTGCCTCCCATGACCCCACTTCACACAGAGGGACTCACATCCGGCTATCTGAGGCACAGTGGTCTCCCTCGGATCCAGACTCTCCTTTATAACAACCGCCACCCCCCCACCCCGACCCTGGGCTCTTGGCTGATGAAATGCACGGTAACCCGGTGGGCACATTTCAACAAGGGGCGCCCCCCTTGGCCCAACCAGGTCTCCATAATACCCGCCAGGTCCGCACTCCCTTCCAAAACTAGATCATGAATGAGGGGGGCTTTATTGACCACGAACCTGGCATTACAGAGCATCAGCCGAAGACCCAGGTCCTGAGATCCTAAACCCCCTGGGTCGCAAGGGGAGCCGTGAGGGCCGGAGTGCGCCACCGCTCGAAGACAGCGAGTACGCCCTCCCCTTACATGATATGGCCTTTGGCTCCCGCCATACCTGCAATGGACAGACATAATATTTTGAATCCCTTTTAAAATTCTGCTTGAGTCAAGAAGAATCTGAATGCTTTGCGGCTACTATGGCATTTTTGCTATAATGTGAACTACAGAAAAAATCCCACTTGTAATACAACATGGGAAATTCCCGATTTGTACATAGTTTTCTTTTTATTTGAAAGATTATTCACATGTTCAATCAATTGATTAATTTAAAAATTCTATTTCATTTGGTTTTAGTTTAGCTTTTGTCCCAGCTGCAGTTTACAAGAAATATTTCAAACTAGGTTTCAAATCTAGGTAAACCATAGGTATAGCAATAAATGTTACTGAAAATGATGACAGTGAAATGTGATATTGTGAGTTTTTTGTGAAAGAGCCCACATCTTGATTATACTTGTGTTATGAAGCATACACAGTTATATTGAAGATGAGCAGATGAACTGTCTTGTTCGTGATGATGTATATTTATTGAATGTTTGTTATAAAAAGATCAAATTTAAATCCAGCTGCTACTTCACACCTGCAAATGTTGAAAGTAGTCATGGATTTAATCAATAATTTTTCCAGACGTTAATTAATTCTGCTTTTCCCTCATTATACTTTGGAAAGTACTCCGAAGTGACTTTGCATTTTAAGATCGTTGATTATCTAAGTGTAAAATAAGATTTGATACTACATTTGTTTACTGAAATATAATCATGTTCTACGGATCTAGTTAGCTACTTTTTGTTAGATGAAAGTCGGGATGCAATGTGATAATTGCTGTTCTAGCACAAAAAGAGTTAATCTATTACACAAACATTAACATGAAATTAGGAAATTTGCCTGAGGTCATTCTGATTCCACCTACTGTATGCAGAAATCTGAAAATCCCATTCCTGCCCCAATATTGTCTTTTCAGTTCCAACTTTTACAAAGTGCTTGAGCTTTATAATTAAGGTGGAATGAAAGAGTAAAGCTGTCATTTTTAATCTTTTGATTTTATGAGTTGCTTTATATATAAGATAGCCCACAAGATTTGGAAATGGCAAAGGATGGTTTGTCTCCAGTGCAAGTGTTTTAATAGCTTTTATTAAAGGGAGTATTGACTTAATATTCACTAACTGCTTCATGACAGAAATATCTTTTATTTGATTAAAGGAATGCTGTGAAGCTTGGTGTCGCCACTTAAGTATAAGTATATAATGAGAGGAACAAAAATTCCATTTAGATTTCTCAGCCCTATTTCTTGTGGAGTATGCAATTCTGGCATTAATTCGTGGAAGCACAGTTGTTTTACATCATAGAAACCATCATCTAAAATAAACTATATGCAATTGCTTTTTGCTTACATAAGGAATGAATTTTAAAATTCTCTGTGAAATACTGAGAATTTAAATTATATTTTTAGTGTCTATATTCCTGCTGGTACTTTTTACAGTACAGTTTGACAATGTATGGTCTATTGTAACTGTATTTTCTAAATATTTAAAATGCATTTCAGAAGTGAATGTTGTAACCATCTATAGAAAGCCTACATTTCTTGATGGATTACACTATTAAGGATCAGCTTCACTGAGGTTAATGCATATTACTAATTCCTAATGAACATAGGGTTTTTTGTATGTCTCCATATTCCATGTAATTCACTTTTAAAAACTGTTTTATTAGTACCATATACTTTTTTCATACTTGTATGAAAAACACTAAAGAATTACGTGCGTTGATCATAAGAAAAAAAATACATTGAGGCAATGCTGTTTTGCTTTTAATAATTTTGTTATGCTTATCAAGATATAAATGCAAAAGAAAATGAAAATAGTAGGAAAATGAGGGAACTCTTTAACGTAGTGGAATAAGATAGCAACATTACAGCCTCAACTTTTTGTTTTTACATACTTAATGTATTAGCCATTTCTATAACAACAAATTTAACTAATCAGCAAAACCTAAAGTCAATGTTTCATTTTTTTTCCATTTCAAGCACAAAGTCCAGAAGTGGTTTCCAAGTAGAAACAAAGCTGGATGTGTTATTTTTTTTTATTAAAGCAATTAATTTAGCCATCTCTGCTAGTTCCATCAGTTTTTTCCAGCCAGTAATCCATTGTGAGAATTAAATATCTTTCCATTTTTGTGCATGAAAACATTCTTGTTCTGTCTACATATATAACAGCAAAGTTCCATATTTTTTTCAAGTTCCTTGTCCATTAAGCCTAAAAGAAAAGTTTGTGGTTTGATTTTTATATTCATTTTAAGAACCTTCTGTACTAAAATATAAACCTTACCAAAAGTATTTCTTTGCTTTGTCACAAGTCCATCAAAGATGATAAAAAGTTCCTTCTTTACATTTACATTTCCAACATACATATGAAATATCTTTATACATCTTTGACAGTTTTAACAGACACATCATTTTATTAAAAAATCTTTTAAATTTTAATTTAATGTAAATTTTAAACTCTTCAACCACATGTTGTCCACACTTTGTCAATTGTGCAATCATTATATTATACTTACTTTTTTTACTTGTTAGATTATGCAATGCTTCACCATATTCATTCTCCAAATTCAGTTTCAATAACAATTTATAAACCTTGACAATAACATGTTCATCATTACCACACAATACAATTTCAAATTCATTTTTTTACAAAGTCAAATCTGTAACTTAGAGTTTTCTATATATAGATATTCCATGTGATTCACTTTTTAAAACTATTTTATTAGTACCATATATATGGTATGAAAAGCACTAAAGAATTAAATGTGTTGATCATAAAAAAGGCAATACTATTTTTCATTTTTAATAATACTACCAAATTTATGTAGCATAATTACTATGCACATAAATTTGTTAAGCAAGAATTAGCTGTATTTAATATGGATTATATGGAAGCATGATTGTTCCACAGTAACATTTCATTCAATTGTACAATATCTCCATAATAATATCTCTTTACACTTTTCCTTGCATCAGTTTCCTGGTGGTCCCATTCCTCATCCCTTTCACAATAATCAGCATTTTAATTCTACTTGGTGTTGTATCTTGGTCTTTTTATAAAAAATGCTTCCTAAGTATTTCAGCATTTTATTTGTTCATATAGCAGTTTGTATACTCCAAATATTAAATAATTTGGTCCGTTTACTATCATAAAAGGATCAGTGTAAGTAAGCAATCTCTATATTAACCCATCTAGTTTTCATAAAAATATAATCATAATCTAGCAAAAATCCAAGCTGTGATACTTCCCATCCATTATTAATCACTAATGTTTATCCTCGTATGACTTTACATGCATGATATTCCACAGCAGAGGAAAGATCCCCAAAAGCATAGATTTTGAGATCCGTCCACTTGACTTCATTGAGAACCCAGAGCAGCATCTCCTCTCAGGAAGAATGCTTTAAATGGGAAGTGCCCATTCACTACTTTAATCTTTTATAGGTTGTAGCAAAGCAATGCTACTTTAACTACATAGCAATTCAATCTTACTTTTAAATTGTAATATTATTTAAAATTTAAATATCTATTAATTTAGCCTGGTGAACATTCAAGAAAAAATAGATGCTTCTTAGAAATATATTTAGTTTTTGACTTAGTGACTTGCAACTTATTGCCCTATGAAATACAATGAATACATGATTTTTAAAATACAAGAAAAAAGACACAAGCCTAAATGATGTGCAAAAAGAATATTATAAGAAAATAAATTATTCACAAGCAATAAATAGAAATGATTACAAAAATAGCACTAAAATATAAATCCATGTTGATTAGCTGTGGTGGGATTCAATTTTTTTTAGCAACTGGTCCTCTGCCCTAATGACTGGGTGGGTGGCCGTGGCCAACTCAACGTCACCTGGCCGCTCCCCTCCCAGCCATTCCTTGTCATGCCGAGCCTCAACTTATCTATAGTTTTGTAAAAATGTTGTTCACCTCTTTTCAACTTTATTATACGCATCTACATATTATAGATGTATTTTCATGGACCACTGAAAGGAGGAAATGGCTCACATGCTTTGTCCACGAGTGTGATAGGCAGGTAATAAAACAGGCTTTTGAGGGACTCCTGCAAAGAAGGGAGGGGGGTATATTTTCCAAAGCAGCAGAAGGAAAAACAAGAAGCAGTGGATGGAAACTGAACAAAGAGAGAAGCAACCTAAAACTAAGGAGAAACTTCCTGACAGTGAGAACAATTAACCAGTGGAACTGCTTGTTTCCAGAAGTTCTGGGTGCTCGTTCATTGGATGTTTTTCAGAAAAGACTGGACAGCCATTTCTCTGAAATGGTATAGGGTCCCCCCCCCCAAGTACCGCCAAGTTCTCGGCGATGGAGAGAGAGAGGCATCACCAACAGGGAAATCCTCACTGCCTATTGGTCCATCAGACTGAGAAACATAAATTAGGCCACACCTACTCCTCCTTCCCCATTCCTTTCTCAGTCTGATGGTCCAAAAGGCTGAGGAAAAATTTTCTGCTTAGCATTTGCTGTATTTTTTGAAGATAGTTGTGTGTCTAAATTTCTTAATTCGGCTAATTGGTTACTCTAAACAGTTCTTGTACAATTGTGAATTTCGTTGGTCTGAATTTGCTGCCGCCAAGGTCGCTGCGGGTCGTAGCCGCCTTCGCTGAGGGGCCACCGGACCGCCAGCTTACAAGGAACTCCATCGTGTTCCTAACGCGGTAGGCTGTAAGTTGCAATCGCTGGGGGACAGGGCTGGCGTCTGGATTCCCCATTAACCGGGCCGTTTCCCTGGACGGCTGGGGCAACAAGCCATTAGGCTTTTCCTTCTCTTTCTGGGCACCATTGACTGAGCCGCCCCCATTCTCCCCTCCGCAGCTTGCCGCACCATTGTAGGTGCTCCGGCTTTCTCCGGCTTCCTACAGCCGATCGGAGGATTGATAAGGTGCGCGGAGGCCTGTGTGCAGCCTCGCTGAGAACGCCTTGGTTATCCCTTCATTTTGGCCCATTGGGAGCAGCCATTTTGTCTTTGCCTAGTGGCGGGCGCCATTTTGTGGCTTGCCTTTGTTGCAATTTTCCTCAGTAAGGCCACGAAGAGATTTTCCCTCGGGGATAACGGAAGATCAGGCAAATCACTCCTGCTCCTTTTGACTGAATATTGCTGACGGTTGTATATATTTGTATATAGATAGAATTAATTAATTACAAAAAAAAAGAGAGAGAGAAGAAGGACGCTGAGTGAGCATCGGTCATTAATTGAACTGTGATTGTCCTCTGTATATATATTTCTCTCATTAATTGCCATCTGAGAGATGTCTTCTAGGGCGGATAAGGTCCCCCTGGCCCAGGATGTGGTCCTGCCTCCTCCCAGGATGGCCGCTGCTCCATCCTCCTTGAGGCCATCCTCGGGGAATCATCCATCCAGAGCTACGTTGCGTGATGAACAGAGGAGGCAGCGCGCATTGGAAAAGCAGGTTGCTCGGGCGGAGCGTAGCCTGAGAGAGCGTGAGTCTCTGGAGTCGATGTCGGCTTCGGGCATCTCGTCCCCAGCCCAATCCAGGGACCCTTCACCTGCTTTGCGTGGTGACAGGGCTAAAAGGGAGATCTCTCCGTCTCCTTCAGTTTTGCCATCCGTCATCAGAGGCGTGATGGGTAATCCGCTTGAAGGCTCCTCCAGAGATTACCTAGTGCCTCACCCCACTTTAGCCCCTCGTGGGGAGCTCCTTCAGGGGGAGGATTCCGAGGAGGAGGAGTTTGAGGATTTACAAGACTTGCCCACTAACATTCAGAGGCTTATCTCCTCAGCTATTTCTAAGGGCATCTCAGCGGGCATGAAACAGCAGGCCCGGCTGGCCCCTCCTCCACCGCCTGCTCCTCTTCCCCCGACTGCTGCTTCCGGCAGACCGGCTACTTCGGCTCATAACGCCCAGTTGGAGGAAGGGCGAGTGCCCAGGGTCTCCCTCCCTGGTGAGTGAGGGGTCCATCCTGGGCGAGGAACTGGTTAAGGGAATAGTGATGTCTGATGATGAGGAGGCTCGCAAGGAAGAGGAACCTACGTTTGCGGGCCTGTTTCAGCCTTCCTTGTTCAAACAGCTGCTAGGGAAGGCCAAATCCACCACAAAACTCCGGGGGGGCCTGTTGGCCAGACTCCTGCAGGCCGGAAGGACCCGAGTCAGGCCATTTTCATTCGTACACCCCTTGGTAAAGAGGAGATTCCAGCCCCTCCCTTGTTCCTTGAGGTGGTCAAGGGTCAGTGGACTCAGCCGGGGTCCTTCCCTGCTTCCCGGCAGATGATACACGTACCTTGAGCAACATTGGTAAGATACCGGCAGCTTCGCAGTTTTCTGTGGACGCCACCTTGGATGCCATTAAGTTTTCTTCTAGTGCGCTGTCAGCTTCGGTGGCTTCCAGACGGTTGCTGTGGCTTAAGAACTGGCAAGTGGATAATAAGTCCAAATTCTACGTGGCGTCCAGACCGTACGCAGGTGGCAAGTTGTTCGGAGACTCGCTGGACCATGTGCTGGTAGAGAACAAGGAAAAGAAGAAGGTGATGCCATCCTCTGCCTCCAAAAGGCAAGATAACCGACCAACTCCTTACCGCAGGCATCAGTTCTACCTCCCCCCCTGACTCGGGACTTCCATCAGTCGAGGTATTATGGCTCCAGGGGGGATCGCTTCCAGTTCCGTCACTCATTCCAGGATAGGGGCCGAGGCCAATACCATTCCCACTGGCCCTTTCGGGGGGGGAGGCGGTCGTCCTTTCCACAGGGGTAGACAGACCTAAACACACTCTCCCCATAGGCGGCCGCCTTCAATATTTCAGTTTGTTTTGGGCTCGGATCACTTCTGACACCTGGGTAGTGGATACTATCACTACAGGCCTTAAGCTTGAGTTTCTGTCACGTCCCCCGAATTTCTTTCGTTCCTTTCCATCCTCCAAGAATCCGGAGAGATTGATACTAGTTCACTCAGCCATCCAACATCTATTGGATATCCACACTATTGAACCGGTGCCTCCCGGGGAAAAAGGTTTTGGGTTTTACTCCAACTTGTTTATTATTCCGAAGATTTCTGGAGGGTGGCGCTCGATATTGGACTTAAAACGTTTGAACAATTACATTGTGTATCGACGCTTTAAGATGGCGTCCCTGCGCTCCATTTTGCAAGGGGTCAGGAAGGGAGATTTCATGGTCTCAATTGACCTCACAGAGGCCTACTTGCATATTCCAGCCTGTAACTCTCACCGCAGGTTCCTCCGATTCTCCCATCAGGGGCAGCATTTTCAATATAGAGCCCTGCCCTTTGGATTGGCCTCTGCGCCAATCCAAAGGGCAGGGCTTTGGCAAAGTTTGACAAGGTGCTGGCAGCGGTCGCGGCCTTCCTGCGATCTGTTCCCATCCAGTTACAGCTTTACCTGGATGATATTTTGCTCCAGGCACATTCCCTTGATCAGGCTATTTCAGATCTCAATTTCACTATTAATACACTCCAGAGATTGGGGTTTTCTATCAATTTTTCCAAAAGTCATCTCACTCTGTCTACTAGGATCCTCCACTTGGGGGTGATCATTGACTCGGTGGAAGGTGTAGTGTATTTGTCTTAAGGACAGGAGGGTGAAGCTCCAACAGCTGGCCAGTTCTGTCAGGTCCGACCGGGTATCCCCTATTGTAACGCTGTCTCGTCTTCTGGGGTCTATGATTTCCTGTGTGGCATAGTTCCCTGGGCTCGTTTCCACTCCAGGGAATTGCAGTGGGCTTTGATCCTGTACCAAAGGCAAATGATTACTAACTCCCATTTGCCAGTCCCAGTGTCCCCTCGGGTCCGTCTCTCCCTCCGTTGGTGGCTATCCCGGGTGATTGGTAAGGGGTCTTCCTTTTGGGAGCCAGTCAGAGTCACCGTCACCACAGATGCAAGCTTCTTTGGTTGGGGCGCTGTAATGGGTTCGCAGATGGCGCAAGGCCGCTGGACTGCCTCGGACTTGCGGCACAGTATAAACTATCTCGAACTGAAGGCGGCTCGCCTGGCCTTGCGTCATTTTCAAAGAGACTTGTTACATGCTCATGTGTTGCTTCTCACAGACAATATTGCCACAAAAGGTCATGTCAACAAGCAGAGCGGTACTCATTCCAGAGCTCTTTGGACAGAAGCACACAGACTGATGAGCTGGGCAGAGACTCATGTGCACTCAATCGAGGCGGATCACATCTCCGGCCTCTCGAATCACCCGTTACCAGACCTGGGGTGCCGAGAACATTGATGCGCTTCGCTGCGAGTGGCCAACCGGTCTCCTTTATGCCTTCCCTCCCCTTCCCCTTCTCCAGGGCACGATCAGGAAGCTGGTAATAGTGGGAGCCGAGATGATACTCATAGTCCTGGACTGGTCCAGGCGCACATGGTATGCGGATCTGAGGCAGCTGTCAGTGTTCCCTCCGTGGAGGCTCCCGGACAAGGAGGTCAGGCTGTTTCAGGGGGTTCTCCAACATCCAGATCCCAGGTGGTTGAAGTTAACTGCCTGGCGCTTGAGCGGCACATTTTAAGTGAGGGGAAGATTTCTGACAGGGTCATGCGCACCTTGGAGGCAGCTAGGCGCCCCTCCACCAATAGGATTTACAACACTACCTGGACTGCATTCGCCAGATGGCGTGGGGAACTTTCTATTGTGCCTCAGGCAGCCTCGGTTTCCCAAGTCTTAGATTTCTTACAAGATAGTCTTGACAAAGGTTTAGCTTATAACACCTTACATCGGCAGACGGCCGCATTGGCCACTATAATTCCGGGAGAGGGTCGGATGCCCCTCACTCATCTCCCTTTGATTAGGAAATTCCTTAAAGGTGTGGCTAATTTAGCTCCCCCGGTGGTTCATAGATTCCCTATGTGGGATTTGTCCCTAGTTCTGCAGGCTTTGACGGAGGCTCCCTTTGAGCCCATCAGATCGGTTTCCTTGCAGATGTTGACGTTGAAGGTGACGTTTTTTGTCGCCATCACGTCTGCCCAGCGCATATCAGAGCTTAACACTCTTTCCTCGCGGAGTGATCTCTGCATATTTCACGTGGATAGAGTTATCCTGCATCTAGACCCGACTTTCCTGCCCAAGGTCAACTCTCCATAGATCCCAGGAGTTGGTATTGCCTAATTTTTGCCCGTCTCCCTCTTGAGAGAGAGGGAGCAGCTTTGGCATAGGCTTGATGTCCGGAGAGCCCTTCGGATCTATCTGAAGCCGACTGCTGCCATACGTAAATCAGAGGCCTTGTTCCTCTCCTTCCAGTCGGCTTCCCAGGGGTCCAGAGTTAACCCCAGTACTATAGGCAGGTGGATTAGGCAGACTATTGTGTTAGCTTACGAAGCCAGAGGCAAGACTCCTCCTAAAGGTGTCACAGCTCATTCCACGTGTAGTGCGGACACAACGGCGGCTTGGGCTACTAGAACTCCATTTGAGGACATTTGCTGGGCGGCCTCTTGGTCGAGTCCCTCTTCGTTCATCAGGCATTATAAGCTCGATGCTTATGCTTCTGCGAATGCGGCCTTCGGCCGTAGAGTTTTACAACAGGTGGCTTCAGATGCCGCTGCGGACAAGTAGTATCTCCCACCCTAGGACAGTAGCTTTGGTACGTCCCTGTTGGTGATCCCTCCCGCTCTCCATCGCCGAGAACGTTCGTTGGTACTTACGTGAACGACGCTTCTGGCGATGGGAGCAGGAGACATCACCTCCCTCCCTACTTAGTTAGCGGCTGGGTGGGGATGGCTACCTCTCGTTGTGATTTTTGTTAGCAGTTTCGGTTTATGGCCTTCGAAAGGAATGGAGAAGGAGGAGTAGGTGTGGCCTAATTTATGTTTCTCAGTCTGATGGACCAATAGGCATTGAAGATTTCCCTGTTGGTGATGCCTCCCGCTCCCATTGCCAGAAGCGTCGTTCACGTAAGTACCAACGAACGTTTTACTTAGTTATTCTGACACATTTCCCAGGCCATCCTGGGAAAAGGCATCCTCAGTTTTCCTGCCTGAGCAGGGAGTTGGACTAAAAGATCTCCCAAGCCTCTTTCAACTCTGCTATTCTGTTATTCCTGAGCTAAATAGCTAAGGCCCTCCTTGGGATCCCTTTGCTCCCAATGTCTCCTTGCCCCGAAGTCCCAATTTCATTTGGAATTTAATCCCAAACTGATTGCACTTTTAGCATTTCTCTTGACACTTCTCTAAAATGCACCCCCAAGAAGGCACATCTCTCTCTCTCTCTCTCTCTCTCTCTCTCTCTCTCTCTCTCTCTCTCTCTCTCTCTCTCTCTCTCTCTCTCCACACACACACACACACACACACACACACACACACACACACACACACAACACACACTCACACACGAATCATAGACTAGAAGGTACCTTGGAGGTCTAGTTCAACTTTCTGCTCAAGGGAGAATATCTCATACAAATGGGTTTGCAGACATCCCAGCTTTGGCTGCAAGGACTGCAGACAGCCTTCCCAGCCACATACTTCCTCCTCCTGCTGCCCAATGTGAGGCGAGAGGTCCAAGAAAAAGCACCTCGTCTGGCCACACAGCCCTCCACAACAGAACCCTTCCCGAGGAGCAAAACCTTTGACAACCTGATCTGCCCGGAAGGCCTTGAGGAGCTTCAGACTTGACATGGCTCCGCCGGCCTGAGTGCCCTATCTTTAGATCCCAATGGGGCTGGGCCAGCAGTCGCAACACTCTGGGAGGGTGGGCAGATGTCCCAGGGCTGCATGTGTGCGCTGCAGCAGAGCAGCAGTCTTAGCCTCAGAGTGGCATCTCTCCCCCCCCCCCCACCCCCGAGGGCCGGCCACCCATCCACCTGGCTGCTTCTCTCTGCCACTGCTTTCCGGATGGGACTTAGAGGAAAGCGGCAGCTCATGGTTGCTAAATTTCGCTGTGCTGCACGTGAAGCAAAGGCAGCAGTGGAGAGAAGCAGCCCCTGACTTGGAGAGCACGTAGAGCATCTCTCTGAGCGCCAGAGTCACGCCCAGGATCAAGGACCTCAAGAAGTGATTGCAAGATCAAGCAACATCTTGTGGTCGCCCGAGCTTCTTGTAGTTATTGCTGGGTGAGTCTCAGTCGGCGGCTGCTTTTCTCTGCCACAGAGGTTTTCCGGTTGGGATCTCTTATAGCAGTGTTTCTCAACCTTGCCGACTTTAAGTCCTGTGGACTTCAACTCCCAGAATCCCCCACTCAGGCCAGCTGAGGCATGTGGAAAGGTGGCTGGGGGGTTCTGGGAGTTGAAGTCCACAGGACTTAAAGTCCCCAAGGTTGAGAAACACTGTCTTACAGGTAAGAAGAACTTAAATCATTGAAGCCCGCCTGCGCTTCCCCCCTGCAGCCCTTCGGCTCAGCATAGCAGGCTGCAGGCTGGATAAATTGCTTTGGCCTGGGGCTGGCGTAGTTTGATCCAGGGATTCTAGTTGAGCGTTGGCAGTGAATGTAGATTTCTCAGGGGGGGACAGCTTACCTAAAACTAGGGAGTGGTGAAAGCTTGGGAGCGAGGAAGTCAGATAATAACGGGGACGAGGGTGCCACGTAGTCTAGGGCCTAGATGAGGTTCAATGGCTAGGGAGCCAGGCAAGCAGGAGAGCTGGTGAGGGAATCGGAGTTGGCCTAGGCAAGCTGCGAGCAGGGCAAGCTGGCGGCCAGAGCAGACGTGAGAAAAGTGGCTGTAACAGGCGATGTGGGGCCAGGCAGTGGTGGGATTTGGCAGTTCGCCAAACTGCGCAGAATTGTAACAACTGGTTTGCCTAAAGCCCACCTCTGTTCATTGGGTTGTCTTTTAAAAGTTACATTTTCCCCCTTCTTTTGTATGTCATTGACATTTTTATTTATAGGCAACATCTGTTCTATACAAATAGTATAGTATAAAAACAAGTTTAACAGCAAACATAGTAAATATGTGATAAGACAAATATTAAACATACCTACATACATACCTAATAAGTACCACTGAATTTAACTTGTATAAGGTTTGACATTACACTGAAACTAGGCTTTTCAGTTAAATTTTGATCCTATTTGATTTATCTTGATGCAGTACAGTGTATTTAATACAACTAGAGGAAGTTATGTCTTCAAGGAGTGGAACGGATCATTTAGTAATTATTTATTTATTTATTTATTATTTAAATTTCTATACCGCCCTTCTCCCTTCCGGGACTCAATTCTCGCCGCCCCGAGTCCCTTTGTGGTGAGATGGGTGCGGGTTACAAATGTGAATAATAATAATAATTAATTAATTAATTAATTAATCAATTAATCTTTATTATAGTCACACACCAGCATTACCATTTAGTAATGGCATTTTTTTAAGGGGCAAGTAAAATATTCCACAGCAATCTCGAATGATAAAACACAATATTCATACAGGATTGTTTCTGTCTTACCCTGTTAGGTGTAAGAATATTTCTGTATCTTACTGGAATTCCTATTGGATGCTGCCTTCTGATGTTTGTGAAAAGAACTGCTTTTGGGAAGCTGCCCATAGGTAGGCTTTGCCACACTCTTAATTGCTCAGTTAGAATTTAGACATGGTAAAAGGTATTGCAAAAGGTAGAAAAATGTTGATGCAATTATCCAACTCTTTAGGTTTTTTTCTGTCACATTACACTTTAATAGACATAAAGGTCCTTTTGATTTAATTTAATTTTAAAAGGTTCCCATTTTTGAAGTATGCAATTCTTTAAATAATATATATACTTAAAATATGTATACTAACTGGTTGTTGCAATAATTATAATCTAATCAGCCTAAGAAAATGTCTCAAATGTGGGTACAGGAGTGTTTTTATAAATGTATAATTACTAATATTATACCATAAAGCAATAAAGTCTGCAATATATGTTTTAATTATGGGACTTTTTAATTTTTTAATAGAAATTTTGCTGCTGATGGCTTTAGTGAAAATTTAAGATGGTGAAATATATTTTTGAGGAAAAAATAAAATCCCTTGTTTCCTATTGGTCGATCAACAGAAAGAGGTATGCAATAGTGGCAAATATCTATAGTAGGTGTAGGATGAGGACCCTTAAACATTTGGAAACATTTGGTTTCCAAATGTTTCATTAGTAGGCTAGGTGTAAGGATCTGCCTCAACTATCTTCCCTAGAAAGTAAAACTCTTGAAACTTTACATTTCAAAAGGAACTTTTACTGAGAGATAGTGATTGCAGAGAAGTCAGGTGGAGTTTGAAATTCAAGTGCAAAGCATTAGGCTAACTTTTCCCTTTCAGTGTTTTGAAAATCACTGAGGCTGGATGGTGAAAAGAGTTCATGTTTGAGCACTGAGACCTTGGATGCCCAGCCCAGCCCAGTTCAGAAAGAGTTGCTGCAGATGATGTGAACTTCCCTTCCTTTTAAGCTCCCAAGCAGTTACAACAACATCAAAGTGAAAACATACAAACTATGTGTCTCCCCACTCCCTTCCAGAATAGTAGCATTCTGATAGAGACCTGACACTAATATCTTCAGTAGAGTTTAGGGGATGTCAGTGAGAACAAACTTTTACCCTCAGAAAGAGTATAATTGAATAGACAGAACAGGACAGCCCTTTTCTCTCTTTTTCCTGTGATACTTTACATCCAGTGGTGGGATTCAAATAATTTAACAACCGGTTCTCTGCCCTAATGAATGGCTGGGTGGGCGTGGCTGAGTGGTCATGTGACTGGGTGGGTGAGGCCAACTCAACAACATTTCTTTGTCCTAATGACTTAAGTATAAAAAAAGATATACCAAAATATAGTTTATTATATCATGCATTTAATACTTAAATAAGAACAATAAAAAAGCACACAAAAGTAGATTTTGTTACAAGAAAGAATTTTAAAATATTATTGAAAAACTACTAGATAACACAAAACAATAAAGCTTATTTAAGGTATTTCCAAATTGCTATTTGATTGATGTCCTTCCATTTTTCTTCAGTTTAACTCGAGCATCATCGGTGTGTGATGTGCTCTCAACCATTTTTTAACTGTAGAAATAGAGTCCCATTCTCGTAGAGGTAGGCCAATTAGACTAATATTCATTAGGTTTGTTACATTGGAAACAGTTAGGGGACTTCTCTCTGAACATATGATGTTCATTTGGAAAACCCCTTTCCGCTTCTGCTCAACTTACAGCAATTGTTTTGACGATATCTTTAGCTTTTTGAATACTAAAGCAAAAACATCTTCCCCTGGGCTCTAGAGACCCTCCAGAGGCCAGAAACAGGCCTGTTTTTGGACTTCCTGAACTTCAGGGAGGATCATTTTTTGCCCTCCCGAGGTTCCGAAGATTTTCCTAGAGCCTCCGGAAGGGCAAAAGCAGTCTCCCCCGCCCTCCCTGAAGTCTCCTGACAAAAAACAGAGCACAGGTGGGGGGCACCGCACCCCTGTGCTTCCCTCACCCCTCACACATGTGTATGCGACCCCCCCTACACCTGCATGTGCAACCCTTGCACAAGCACACATGTGTCCTGGCATAGACCCGAAAATCAGCTGGCTGGTGAGAGGCGCACCCACATGCATGGTGGAGCTGACCTGGGCGACGTCTTGCATGCCCTCATAGAGGGCTCCATGTGCCACCTGTGGCACGTGTGCCATAGGTTTGCCATCATGTTCCTATCTATTCCTTTTGTTATTGCATCCTGCTCACATTGTTTTAAGTTCTCTATGCGGAAGTTATGAGCTTTTGATTAAAAATGTTCTTTCATTTTTTTCTTAGAGAAGCTTGTGGTACCTCTTTTTTTCCCTGCTGCTTCAATCTGGAAATATTTCCATTCTTTTGATCCATGAACATTTCTTTCTTTTGTGGTCAAATTTAGCACAATTCTTGCAACCTAACTTTTTCTCATATTTTTCTTTAAAGTTGCTATACTGTTGCAATGTCCAACAATCAGGAACATTATTTTCAATTTCGGAGTTCTCAGTTCCTTCAGTAATTGAAAAAAGTTGGCAACTTTTAAGATTTCAACTTCCAGACTCCCTCAGTCACTATGTATTTAGATTAACATGAACGTCCTATTTAGCTGGACTCACACATTGTGCAGAGCTTCTTCTGAATTATATTCACAGCTCAAACCCAAAAAAGCTCAAGAACATTTCAACTGAGCAACTTTTGGGACTCCAGCCTAGTTCTTTTTCAAAATTGCTGGGTAGACATTGTGGGCTCTGAGTCAAATTTATGTTCAGATTTGTGGTATTGGTATCTTTGCATTCATGGTTGTTTTTATACTACTGCTACAACTGCTCATTTGGCTGAAAAATGCAGGACCCAAAGCTGTCACTTTGGGTCCTGTAAGTCCCATCCGGAAAGCACTCCGGGAGAAGCAGCATTCAACCCAGATGCTTCTCTCCACTGCAGCACTTTCTGGATGGGACTTAGAGGAAAGTGGCTGCTCATGCCTGCTAAATTTCACTGTGCTGCGCAAGATGCTCTCCCAGCAACAGCAGCGGTGAAGAGAAGCAGCTGCCGACCCAGAGAGCATGTGCAGCGTCTCCCCAAGCGACTGAGGCTCGCTGTGCTGCGCAAGATGCTCTCCCAGCAAGAGCAGCAGCAGAGAGAAGCAGCCGCCGACTCAGAGACCAAGTGGAGCATCTCCCCATGCGACTGAGGCTTGCCCAGCACCAACAAGGGCTGCAAGAAGTTCTGCGGTCACAAGATGTTGCTTGATCTTGCGGCCACTTCTTGTAATTCTGTACATCCTTACATAGGAACTAAAGTTTTTTAAAAGGAAATGAAGTGTACCTGTTGATAAGTATACAAAGTCTTTAGCTGTGAATTTAATGAATGTGCAAAATTAAAATTAAAATCTAAATCTAAATAGACAAAATTCAGATCTCTTTTTCTGTAGAATGTTATTTTTGGTTAGTGGTTTCTAAGTTTCAGAAATATTGTAGTGGCATTACTCTGGCTTATTGTGATGTTTCCTTATTTTAGGGATCAGGTTGTTTCAACACTCGTATTTATAGACCACTTTGGCCATCATACTAATCTATGATTTACACAATATGACTCTTGGTTAATTATATAACATTGGGTGCTTAATAGTAGAACCATGGTTTAGTTGTGTCATACATCCTTTATTTTTTTCCTTGCTCTAATACACTCATGAGGAATAAATCTAGGCAACTAACAATATTTAAAACAGCATAAAAACCAGAAACAACATATTGGGCTATAAACAAATTCCCCAATAACAAAACAGTGCAAGCATTGCACAGATTCATTTATACCCGCTGATTCCCATGTCCAGTGACAGAACCAGGTCTGTAAATGTTGCAAAAGGACAACAGGATCGGGAGCCAGTGGAAATGATGTTCCAAAATGTGGCCACAAAAGAAAGGGTTCTTTTCCTGGCCCCCACCAAATCCAGAAGTTGTACCTGGTAGATAATAGAAACCACTAGAAACCAGTATGTTTCTAGTGCTGGCACAACCAGCACTAGAAACATACTGGCAGCCATTGCAGCTCACTTTTAAAGCAAAGGTATAATGTATACTGTGCAATATCAATGCAATAGCTAAACCTTCAGAGTTTTAAAAGAAAAAATATTTGTACTATTTTTATATCTCTATTCTTATGCATATAAATGGAAATTGTTAATTAATTCTCAAAAGCATTCTAATTCATAAAATATATGATAAAATTTTATTAAAGTTTGAAGAATAAATCTAAGTTTAAAAAGAATAAAATATAGTATTAAACTGATAGATTGCATCAAGAACTTTCTTATATATTCACATATTAGTGAAATGTTAACACTGGAATTTGACTACATTTTAATTGATATTTTTCATCTACTCAATTTAATAACATCTTAAGATAATCTTATTGTCATTTTATTCTGTGGGAACTTGGGCACATATCTAATATATTTACTGTTTGCGTCTTAAGGTTAATGGTTTATTGTCTGAAAAAGTTTGATTTTTATTAGAATTTATTTTGATATTACAAAAGGTTCATGTGTTTACAGTGTGTATGTTGACATTTTTTCTGGCTATTAGTATTGTATTTGATTTAACTTTTGGTTTTTAGTTTATTTTCTATGTTAGCAGCAGAAAATATTGTTAGGAATAGGCTGTCAAGTAAATAATAATGAAAGCTACTATGAGGAATAATATGAGAAAATATTAAAATTTGTTATAAGATGAAAATTTAAGTGGGCTACATTGTCAACCAAATGTGTTTATTAAAAGAAAATGTTATTTGACAAAAATAAGATGCTTTTTCAAATAAAAGTGTATGAGCAGATAAAATAGGAAAATATATTTTTATAGTACATTTAGAATTAAAACTACAAAAAAGTGATTTAAAAACTTGGTTTAATAAGAAATATATAATTGTCATTCTCTTGGTTGTCATAACTACTTTTTCTCAAAATTGTGATAAAGCTAAGTAACATTAATGACTAACTTGAACAAAGAATCTTTGTTTCAAATGTAATGTAGAATGATTACATTTAGTATTGTTTCCATGGAAACAATTATTTCTTGTATTTTTTGCATCAGATATGATTTTCCAAGACCTCAGCTTTCTGAAAGGATGCATTTGGCGGTGGTAGCCTGTGGTGAAAGATTGGAGGAAACTGTTACTATGTTGAAATCAGCTGTTATTTTCAGCATCAAAAATCTTCAGTGTCATATTTTTGCTGAGGAATCATTACATAGTGACTTCAGAGAAATAGTAAGTGTTCATAAAAGAATGTATACCTGAATTAAGGTAACTTTGTATTTTTCCACCAAATTTAAGACTGCTTGGTTTCAGTATCTAAATCTGCCAATGTCAGATCCCTAAAAGTGGTACTGCCATTCAATTGAGAGGAGGGAGCCTTGGAGTCGATTTATTAGCAGTGCCTGTGACAACTGATATTTTATAATTAGTTTCCTGGTGCCAAAGCGCCTTGAAATTCCCTCACCTTTTGGAGAATGTAGTAATAATAATAATAATAATAATCATCATCATCATCATCATCATCATCATCATCTTTATTGCGGTCATAGACCAAAAGACAAGATAAATCACATATGGATGTACAGCTGGGCCCCATTGAAGGGTGGGAGATAACAGGCGAAATCGATGGCAAGGACCATTCTGTCAACCGTACCACCTAACCACTATAGAGATTTAAATCTATGGTTTAGGAGTATGATCAATTCAAATTGAGTGTAAATAGAAGATACCATGTAAAAATTTACATGCAATCTACATGTCAGCACCCAGTGGTACGCTGCAAACGATCAGCACAACTGGCCTCAGCCAGTGGGGCCAACCCGACCCTTCCCACGGTTCTTACAAGCTAAGACTGCAGCAAAAAAACTTGCAACCTTCAATGTGATCCTCGAGTCAGTGTCCTGGAGAAGAAGGCGAAGACTCTGATTTCCGGTTAGTCCGGGAAATCTTTGGCAAATAGGGGAGATGAGTTGAAGTGTTTTCTCCTGGTAGTAGGGGCATGTGAATACAATGTGAGCTAGCGATTCCAAGGATCGACCGTCACATGAGCAGCGAGTGGGCTTTACACCCCTGGAAAGTCTGCTATCTAGGGCATTCGAGGGGATCACGTTAAAGCGTGCCTTTAAGAATGCCAGCCTGTGTTTGATGGAGGATAGCTCGGAGAGATATTTAGTGGTGTGTGTCAGGGGAATAATGCCGACAGAGAAAGGAGAACAAGTTCCTACACCAATTGCCAAGTTCTGTTGCCTTTCGATGTCATCCAATCATTGGAATATCAGCGATTTGGCAGCGGCGGGGCCAAGTATAAAGGCTTCAATAGGGGAGATTCCTATCTTTATGAGTTTGGTGTGGATATTACGGGCCCAAGGGCTGTGGAAGTCATCCCGTCATAAGCACTGTCCTAAGTAATAGTCTGGGAGTCTGGCCCATAGGGCCAGCCAGTAGCCAATTGTACGTTTCCACAAAATGGTGTCGAGCGATGGTATGCCCAATTCCAGACGGATTGCAGTATTGCTCACACAAGGGGGGACTCCCATTAAGCAGCATAGGAACTGGCTTTGGACAGACTCAAGACGGGAACTGTTAGCTGGGACCCAAAGAGGAGCGCCATATGAAATGGCAGCTATCACCTTTGTCCTGTATACTTTTAGTACTGAGGGAATATGGTGGGCGCCCTCCGAGTAGAAAAAGTGCAGGACAGCATGCAAGGAGATCTTGGCCTTGTTGCGAAGGAACTCAACCTGTGAAAGCCACTTGGCATTTGATTGGAAAACAATGCCTAGGTATTGAAATCTGTGGACTTGTTCCACTGGTATGCCGTCAAGCTTCCATTGGTGGAGTTTCCTGCTTCTCGAAACGATCATGATCATAGACTTGGAATGGTTGATATGCAATTGGTTGTCGGTGCAATAATTGGACAGCATTTTGTGGGCCCTAAGAAAACCTACCCGGGAAAAGGAGAGGATCGCTGCATCATCGGCATAAAGCAGAAGTGGGCACCTATAGTCGACTAGTCTAGGGGCATGTATGTAATCCAGTTGGTTCATTAACGCCCTTCTCCAATCACTGGTGTATAGGTTAAAGAGAAGGGGTGCTAGTGTACATCCCTGCCTGACTCCTTTGTTGACGGGGGTGGCATTGGAAAGGTCCCCTTGGGGGGTAAGGCGCACTTTTGCCTCTGCCTCCTCATGCAGTTGAGAAATGAGCCAAAGTAGTCTTTTGTCAATGCCCCAGGAGGAAAGTTTGCCCCACAGCTTATGCCTGGGTATGCTGTTGAAGGCAGCCTTTAGATCTATAAAGGCAACACAAAGTCGGCCTTTCTTGGGGGTAGAGTATTTTAAGGCCAGATGGTATAGGATCAGGGCATGGTTGATGGTAGAATGATCTGCTCTAAACCCCGCCTGCTCGTGTCCGAGAAGGCCTTTCTCCTCGACCCAGTGCTCCAACTTGGATAGGAGGAATCGGGCATAGAGTTTCCCCAGTACTGACAGTAAGCTGATTTTTCTAAAGTTGCCTGGATTGGAAGAGGAGCCTTTCTTATGAATTGGAATAATGATGGCGTCCTTCCAGATCTTAGGGATAATGCCTGTTTGATTAATCACATTGAATATCTCCGTAAGGACAGTGGCCCACCAATCCTTGTGGGCTTGAATGACCTCAGCAGGGATAAGGTCAGGACCGGGGACTTTTCCAGATTTAAGTTGCCCAATTAGCTTCATGGTAGTGGCGAGGTTCACAGGAGGCCATTCAGGGAGGAAATTGGATGCCGTAGAAGATGGCAGATCTTCCTCATAAAAGACTTGACGTAAGAAAAGTTCCCATGTGGGAGCTGAAATGGAGTTAATAGGTTTACTAACTGACCACTACATGAAGCATCACTGAGAAAGGATTTTGGAAAATCTCAACATCCATAGGGAGCGACAATGGAAGCAAAGAAGCACTGATAGGGCAGCAGCTGTAGATGACGGCAGGGGGACTACCCCCCCTCTGGGCCCTACTGATCAAGCAGATTGTGCAGCAGCAGCAGGGGACCCAGCAAACCCTTCCCCCAGTCGCCGCACAGATTGGGGCCCATCCCCAACCAACCCTGAACCCCGTAACTGGAAAGAAAAACTCCTTCCCTTGGGTGAAGTTTGATGGGGATCCGCAACAATTGGGATTTTTTGTGGCACACGTGCTCACCTACATGCAAGAGTATGGAGGTGATTTTCAAACCCAAGGATCCCGAATGACAGACTATACCGAAGAATTCCAAGACCTGGTGTGTTGTGTGAACTGGCCAGAGGATATCCAGGTAAACTGTTTCAAGGATGGGCTGAGTAATGACCTCTACAATGCCTACGGGGCCTGAGGTGCATTGAACCACCTACAAGAGTGGTATCTCACTGCCAAAGAGGCTGAGATCGATATGGCCAGGAACCAGTACTGGGTGGGATGAGCGTGGAAGAAATCCCCATCCCAATGGAAGCAAGAAACTTTCAAACCACAAATGGCATCTTCTCTGAAGCACTCAGCCTGTTGTGGGAGGAATATGGAAAGGAGGGGCACTGAGCTGCAGAATGGTGTTCTCAAACACCTGCTAGGAAACCAGAGCACCCTCGGGGGCGTGGGGGGGACCTATGAAACCTGGCCAGTGGGGGAAGGAGATACCCTGAGGAAAAGGGAGATTGTAGAGGTTCCACCCCTCCCCTCTTTTTAAAAAAAATATTTATTTTATTTTTAAACAACACAGATCCTCCATCTTACATGCTATAGGAAATGTATCTGCTGTTTACAAAATATTTTCATGCATCTCTTCAATATTCATCCAAGTTTCATATTATTTCAAATACATCACATCAAATATATTTATAGACATTATCCTTTTCATGCCTCCATTCTTGCTTAATTATAATTGTATTATATGTCCTTCATTTTAAAACATACGAAAACTTAAGACATAGCCACATATTCTTCGTTTCCGGTTTCTGAAGGCGACGGACGTGCTTTGTGCTCTGTCCGCCGCTT
The DNA here is from genome assembly GCA_039707465.1 of Rhabdophis nuchalis. Classification (NCBI taxonomy): domain Eukaryota; kingdom Metazoa; phylum Chordata; class Lepidosauria; order Squamata; family Natricidae; genus Rhabdophis; species Rhabdophis nuchalis. Next base: position 71,008,019 of record CM077648.1, read on the forward strand.
GCTGTACCGGTGGGCTCCTTCGGGAGCACCAAAGACCCCAGGGGGGCCTTCTGCCGTAAGGGCGGCTCGCTGAGAGCCCCCAGCCTGGTGGCGGCCGGTGGAATGCTCCCAGCCTCGCTCTAGGAGCTTGTGAGCAAAAAAAGGGGGGGCAAAGCTTGCCTCTTCGCTGGATGGATCCCGGGAACAGTAAAAAGAATGAAAAGAGTAGCTGAAATGTCGGAGATGGAGGGCGCTCCCTAATCTTCTGTCCTGCTGATGAAGGATAAGCGATAAGCCACTGTAAGTTCCAATTCAATCAATTTTGAATGGAGATTGGAGGCGGGAGTTTTCAACCCCCCCCCCTCGGACGAAGCAGCAATAAAGCGATCCCTCTCCATTGAAATGGAGAGAGGAAAGGATTAACTTGCTATTTGAACTAACTATGGAAAAGAATTGTATCGTGTCACATTTGCAACAGCTTTTCACGGAGCTCTTTTAAAAAAAAGAAAGTAAATGGAACTTTCACTTCTCTTCCTGTCAGAAGGCGGGGCAAGATGGCTTCTCCTTGTTCTCCGTTTATAACTCCCCTACATTGGTGAAGCTTTTCCCTCCATAATTACCAACGAAGGATTTGAAACTTTTTATTTTTAACATTTATCCCTGAGGCTCCCAAGTCTCTCCCAATATGTGGACTCCTAGATGTGGATTGCAAGATCTCTTTTCTTTAAAGTGAACTCTTAGGACTGAACTTTAACTCGGACTCTCTGATACCTCGAACTGTCTTGGTCGTCCATTTCTCCGGCGCCATTTCTTTACCATCTGAGAAATTAGAACTGACACAATGGCTTTTAGAAAGCCACCAATGGGAAAATCAACTTCCACCCCATCCTCGGCCGTCTCCAGCCCAACTACACAACCAAAGATTTCTTCACTTTTACAGAAAGAACTTGCTGGAGAGGGCTCAAAGGATCCGTCAGTTATAGAAATGTTTCGGGAAATAATGAAAAATATGCATAATATGAATGAAATGCAGAAAGAATTGACAAATTTAACACTAGAACTAAGGGAAACACAATGAAGCACAACGGAAAATAAACAAAAAATTGTGAAGCTAGAGATAGGCGGCTGAAATTGTGGTGGCTGAGATAGGGGAAGAGGTTAAGGAGAACCGGAGCGAGGTTTTAGAACTAGGAGCCAATATGACTAAAATTGAATTTGAAAGAATGTCTTTTTTTTCTCAGATTCCAGAATATACCAGAGTCAGAAAATGAAGATCTTAAAGATGTTATGAGTACAATATTAGCAGAATACCTTAAAAGAGATAAAGATCAACTCTGGTGGGATATGGACCTGGTTTATACAATTAATTCAACTTATGCTAGGATGCATAATGTACCAAGAGAAGTTCATGTTAAATTTCTTAGGAGATCCACAAGGGATGAGATATTGAGGGCCCAACAGGATGGAAGTTTAAACTATCAGGATAAAGAAATAATCGTTTTGAAACAAATTCCGAAAAAAATTAGAGAAATAAGAAGGAAGTATTCCTTCTTGTCTAAGAAATTATATAAAAAAGGAATCTGGTTCAAGTGGTTATTGCCAGAGGGAATGCTGATCTTCTGGGAGGGGGGCAGAGTAAAAATTAAAACACTAGGTGAGGTGGAGGCATTTATTAAAAAACATTCTCCCCAGCTGGGAGGCGAAGATGGGGGAACGGAGGGAGCGACGGCCCCGCCCGGGGACAGGAAAGAGGAGTCAATTGCAAAAAGACTTAGATCGCAAAAATGATTTTATTTGAAATCCTATTGTAATTGTTGATACAAGATAAAATGACAAAGAAAAAGATGATTGAGTATATGGACTGTAAAATGTAATCTTCTTATATGTTTATCTTTTACTTTTAAATTGTAAATTTATGAAGTTTTGGCAGGGTCACCACCAACGACAGGGAAGCTACCAAAATGTTATTTTCATCCTATACCTTTTTCCCTATATAAATTTTGAAAACCAATAAAATCTTTTTCAAAAAAAAAAAAAAAGACATAGCCACATATTGGCATCACATTTATTAATTCTACTATCCTCCAAAATCATTATTTCCTGTAACTTATTTTAATCAAACATCAATAATATTTAGTATCCAAAACATTTCTAATCCTTTTCAAATCCCTGTTTAAAGTTTGTATCCAGATATTGTTATCCTTACCTCTCCTTTATTTAACTATATTTATTATCATAATTTCTTTTTCATTAATCTTTGTATATGACCAAACTCTTACTCATCTCCTTTAATAATTGCCATTCATACATTTCCAATTACTACTTATTATAACTATTCCTATATATACATTTTTGTCATTTTCAATTGCTTATCTAACTATGTCTATTATCACTAAATTTCCCTAATCTCAACTGGTTTTAAATTGACCTTTTATCTATCAGGCTGTATCTTTCCAATAATAAAACAGTACCACGTCTTATGCCATTTGTGGCTTAATTCTTCTGAACATATCCTTAATTCAATTTGTATGGACTTCTCTTTTCAGTTCATTATTTGTAAGTTCTTTCCTGTCATTTTGGAGCCCTTCTTCCTTAATCGGCTTGACTTTAAGTGTCAGCGTTGTTATCAATGATGTTACTGGTAAAGTTTCTTTCTTTAATACCCTAAATTCTTTTGTTTCTTTTTCTGTATCTTGCCATCTGAGTTGGAGTTCCCATCCATTTAATTCATCTTTCCATGTTCTACTTTTCCCATTGCCAAACATAAGCCGACTCATCAAAAGGATCAACGGACTTAATTTCTTTGTGATTATTTTTCTCTTTAGTGCTTGAGACACCAACCTCTGTTTTTTTCCATTTGATATGTAACTCCATCCTTTTCCTCATATTCTCCAATTAGATGTTCTAATTTTTTTTCAAATGAATTAGAAAATTGCTGTATTGCATCCATTATCTTTTGCAAGGGAGCCATTTCTTTCTGTTGTTCAGTATACACCATTGTCTCTGGTTGTTGAAGAAGAAAAAACTGCTACTCTGGCTTAAGAAATGTTTTTAACAGACTTAAATTCACGATAAAATCTCTGGTTGAAAAGAACATTTTCAAAGGAAGAAAAAACAATTCCCCTTTCACTTTTAGGCAAACTGTGGCTCTTCCAAGCCGAAATAAACAATAGTAGGAATGAAAGTATTTTGTTTGTAATCAACATACTTTCGTTTACAAGTAGCAGCACCATTTTTCTCTCTGTTATTTCAATCGTTACACTTCTTCTTTCTTTTTGTATCTTAGTTGTTTAAAAAAGATCAAATTCTTTTTTTTATTTATTTATTTGTTTTTTAATTTTTACAATATATCACCCGGTGCTGTACAAAACAAAAGGAAGAGTTGGTTTCAAGTGTCGTCTATTGTCTTTAAAATCTCCAAAATCCACGTTCTCTCGGTACAGGCGTCGAGACATCCAAAGTTCCAAGTGCATAGTCCACAAATGGCTTCCAAGTCTTCCAAAAAATATCATTTTTATAAACCCCCTCTCTAAATTTAATATCACACGTCATTTTATCGTTTAAGGCTAATTTCCACATTTCACAATACCATTCTTCTATTTTAATATTTACCTCTATTTTCCAATATCTTGCTATTACAATTCTACCTATTATAATCATAATTCTAATCAGTTCTTTCTCATATTTTGTTAACTCTAGTTCGTTAATTATCAATAACAGTATAGTTTCCGGTCTCAATATTATTATTCTTTTCATCATTTTACACATCGTTGTTTCCAATTGCTGCCAAAACTTTTTAATTTTCACACATTTATACCACATATGTTCGTAAGTTCCCAATTCCATATTACATCTCCAACATTTATCACTCATTTTTTTATCTATCTGTGATAATCTTAAAGGGGTCCAATACCATTTCCAAACAACCTTAAAATTATGTTCTTTAATCCTTATAGATAAAGTCTTCATAATCCGACTCTTCCAATTCTCATTCCAATCCAAATCCAATATTTTAATCTTTAAATCTTCTTCCCAATTCCTTTTCATTACCATTTGTGGATTTCCATCAAAATTTATAATCTTGTATATCTTACTGACAAGTCCTTTTAACCCAACTTCATCCTTAATAATTTGAGATACTAAAATTTCAAATTTAGTTTTACTTCTATCTATGTTACATATTCCCCTTGCCTTCATATTCCATTTTTCTACCTGTATTTTTTCAAACCAATTTAACTCCAGTTTTTGAATTATTTTTTTCTTCCTACTTTCAGTTCCTGAAGCTTTTAAAAAAGATCAAATTCTTAAGTATATTAGAGAAAAGGAAAAAATTTAAAAATCACACATAGTAATGAAAAAGGTTTAGTCCATAGGTTATAAACAAGGGGAAAAAATAGAAGAAGAAAACTTACCCTGTTCCTTTTAAAAATTCTTCATAGGTTCCATTTAAAATATCTGTTAAAGAAATTGTGATAACACACTGATCAGGCTCCTCCAGAGCTTAATTCCACCGCTTATTTCTATTTTTAAAAGTTTCAACTTAGTTAAAAAAAATTTATGGACAATCTCTTTTAGGACAGTCTCTTTTAAAGCAGTAAACATCTCACCAGCTGGAATCCACTTTCTCTCATATTCCTTCTTTCTGGAGCTGTAAGCAACTTTGCCAGCCTCGGGGCTGTCTGTTTACCATGGAGTAGAAGCACTTCCTTTGGATCAATCAGGGACTTTGCGGTGTCCCTGAGATCAGCAAAGATTCAGCATCCTCTTCACTGTCCCTAAGGACAGTTTAGGTCCAATTGGGCTGTCCAGCAGCAAAATAATCGATGATGATCTCACAGCGCCGAGACCAAGCGTTGTATCATTGTGATGCAGGCTCCTCCCCCCACCCCCTCCCCTCTTTGAGGAGGAAACTGGCTTCTCAGCAGCATACTCATTTGGAAGCAATCCAGAGGATGAACCATTGATAAGCAAACCAATAAAACCTCTTACCCTACCCCCAAGACTGTTTATCCCCAACTGGGAGAGGGAGATAAAAATCTCTGCTTTAGTGGACTCAGGGTGCACCTACTGTTTGATCAGCCCAACCCTGATAGGAAAATTGAGGATTAATGTAAGGAAGCTGAAAAGCCTCATCACGTTTTTTTTTTAATTATTATTTTTATTATAATTTTCAACAAGTTATACATCTACACATAAAATTTACTTTTTTTTTTTTTTAACAATAATCAATAATCCACCCGGTGCTATACAAAAATGAAAGGAAGAGTTGGTTCTTTGGATATCTTCAATTGTCTTTAAGATCTCCAAAATCCGCGTTCCCTGGGTACAGGTATCGAGGCATCCAAAGTTCCAAGTGCATAGTCCACAAATGGGTTCCAAGTCTTCCAAAAAATGTCTTTTTTGTAGACCCCCTCTCTGAATGTAATATCACAAGTCATTTTATCATTTAAGGCTAATTTCCACATTTCACAATACCATTCTTCTATTTTAATATTTACCTCTATTTTCCAATATCTTGCTATTATAATTCTACCCATTATAATCATAATTCTAATCAGTTCTTTCTCATATTTTGTTAATTCTAATTCCTTAATTATCAGTAATAATATAGTTTCTGATCTCAAAATTATTCTTTTCTTCATCATTTCAAACATCATTTCCTCCAATTGTTGCCAAAACATTTTAATTTTTTCACATTTACACCACATATGTTCATAAGATCCCACTTCCATATTACATCTCCAACATTTATTACTAATTTTTTTATCTATCAATGATAACCTTAATGGAGTCCAATACCATTTCCAAACAACCTTAAAGTTGTGCTCTTTAATCCTTATAGACATAATCCTCATAATTCGACTTTTCCAATTCACATTCCAATCCGAGTCTAATATTTTAACCTTAAGTTCTTCCTCCCAATTCGTCTTCATTACCATTTGTGGATTTCCATCAAAGTTTATAATCTTATATATCTTACTAACGAGTCCCTTTAACCCAGCGTTTCTCAAATAGTGGGGCGCGCCCCCCAGGGGGGGCGCGAGGCTCCGTAAAGGGGGGCGCGTTTGACCTCGGGCTTGTCAGCGAACATACACACCAGCTCAGCCCATTTCGCCACTCACGGCTATACAAATTGAGGCAAGCCTCGAGACGCAGCGCCTGCTGCTCTTGGTGCCTCTGGATTTCCCCGTTTGTATCGCCGGCTGTAGGTAAAGCCCGAAGGCGACTGAGAAAGGCATCAGAGAAGGAGCGGCCGGAAGCCGTGCCTCTTGAGCACCGCTAGGTTGGACGACGCAGAAAGCAGACGCGCCCTCTACTGGCCGGCAGGGATAAGGAAGGGGATACTATTTACAGTCGCGCGGGGGGGGGGCGCGAAATGTTTTCTTCTTCCTAGGGGGGGGCCTGACAGAAAATAATGGAGAAACACTGCTTTAACCCAATTTCATCCTTGATGATTTGAGATACTAAACTTTCAAATTCAGTTTTACTTCTGCCTATTTTACATGTTCCTCTTACTTCCATAGACCATTTTTCTACCTGTATTTTTTCAAACCAATTCAACTCCAATTTTTCAATTATTTCTTTTTTTCTGCTCTCAATTTCTAATGCTCTTAACCAATTTACTATACTTCCTATATTTTCATCCTCAACTACTTTATCTCGACTTATATTTGTTTTAATCGGCCAACTTCCAAGTGTCTTCCCCAAGAAGGATATATCCGGAATCAATATTTTGACAAATTTATTCCAAATTTTACTCAATCCCTTTAACCAATAACTATTAATTGCCTTTTTTGTTTTGTTTTTATTTTATCTAAAAACCATGTAGGGCCAAATCTCTTAATATCCTTTAACTCTAGATCTCCCCAATGTCCGTCTCCTTTTTAATAACTGTAATAAAAAAGTATTTTTATTACAGTTCGAATATTATAGGCCCTATAATAATTAAGTAGATTGGGAATTCCCAATCCACCTTCCTTTTGATTTTGATACCACATTTTCTTCATTAATCTAGGTCTTTTCCCACCATTGCAGAATTTATCTAATTTCTTCTGATATCCTTCCATATCCTTCTCTGTCAAATTTAATGGTAGCATCTCAAATAAAAAATTAAACTTTGGTAACAGCATCATCTTACACATTGCAATTCTGCCAAACCAAGACAACTTTATCTCTTTATATTTATCTATCTTTTTCTCTATTTCATTCAACATCACATCATAATTAATTTTTTTCAATTCTCTAACTTTAAGTGAAAGTGTTATTCCCAAATATTTCAATGTATTTTTAATTCTTATCCCAAATTGTTCTTGGATACTCTCCCACCCTTTATCATTTTTGTTCATTAATAATTCAGATTTTGACCAATTTACCTTTAAACCTGTCATTTCTTCAAATTCTTTCAAATGTTTATTTATCCTCTTCAAATCTTTCTCTATATCTTTCAAAATAATCAAGGTATCATCCGCGTACAAATTTATCTTATATCCCTTGTATCCTTCCACTTCTTCATCTTTTTCTATCAATTTAGTCAAAACTTCCATAATAAGAATAATGTTGGGGACAAGGGACATCCCTGTCTCGTACCTGCTTCCAATTTAATCTCTCCCGTCATTATCCCATTCACCTTCACTTTTGCACTACTTTTTTGGTACAATTTTGAAATAACATGTATAAACCTATTACCGAAGCCTAATGCCTCGATAATCACCCTAATAGTTTCCCATTGTACAGAATCAAAAGCTTTAAAAATATCTAGTGATACTATACCTATTTTATCCCCATTACTCTCAGCTACATCTATAATATTTAATACTCTTCTTATTATATCACTCATATATCTACCTTTAACAAAACCTACCTGATTATAGCATATATACTTATCTATAAATCTATTTAACCTATTACTTATGATGGCAGTAAATATTTTGGCATCCTGGTTAATTAAAGAAATGGGTCGATAGGACTCGATCCTCTCCAAGTCTTTATCAGGTTTAGGAATTATAGTTATTACCGTTCTATTCCATGACATCAGGACTTCTCCACCGTGTAAAATTCCATTAAATAATTTTTGCAATTTTGGTATTATTATTTCTTTAAAATCTTTATAAAATTCAGCAGGTAACCCATCTTCACCTGGAGTCTTCCCTAATTTTATCCCTTGTATTATTTCATTAATCTCATCATATGTAATATCTCCTTCCATCAAGTCCTTATATGTTTGATCTATTTTCACAGCATACTTTTCAAGATGATTTTTCAATTTTTCCAAATCAATTGATTTCTTTGAGTATAATTTTTGAAAAAACTTCCTAACTACTTCACATTTCTCCAGTCTCTTATAACATCTTATACCTTTTTCGTCTATCAAGGAGCCAATTTCTCTCTTTTCACTTTTATTTTTCGCCATCCTTGCTAATAACCTAGAGTTTTTATTACTAAATTCAAAAAAATCCCTGTTTAAATATCTTATATTTTTTTAAACCAATTCTATATCTTCTTCAATCAGTTTAGTTTTTAGTAAATTCAATTCTTCCAAACATTTCCTATCCTTTGTAAGTAAAAATTGGTTCTCCAATACCTTAATCTGTCTTGTATCCTGTTCCATTTTACTTCTGTATTCTCTGTATTTCCGACTTGACAACTTAATACTTTCTCCTCTAAATACTGCTTTCATCGTGTCCCAAACCGTTTCAAATTTAACCTCTCCATTATCATTAAATCTCCAACTTTCCTCCCATTTTTAAAGAATCCATGCTTTATCTTCCTCCTTTTTAAACAATTTTCCATCATATCTCCAACCTCTTTCTTTTTTTCTAAAATTAAAATCTATATCCATCGTAACTTCTGCATGGTCGGAGTCCTTGAAAACTCCCACATCTATTCTATCTATATTATTCAACAGGTCTTTAGAGACAAAAATATAATCAATTCTTGAATATGTATTATATACCTTAGAGCAAAAAGTGTACACCCTTTCAGTACCTTTCAACTCCCTCCAAACATCTACCACACTATTTCGAAACATCCATTTATTTAAAATTTCCCCTTTATTTGTTTCTCTAAAGCGGGTGGGGTTAGTGCTATCTATTTTATCTCTAATCATGTTAAAATCCCCCGCCACAATCACTTTCCCTACACCTTCAGTTTCCAAAATCTTAGTTATTTTGTCAAGGAATCCCTTTTGTTTTTCATTTGGTAGATATAAATTAACCAGTGTCACTTTTTGTTCGTTAATATTCCCTATAATTATTAAATATCTTCCTTCCTCATCTCTAATTACTTGTTTTTTTTCAAAATATACCCTATTTGATATCAATGTTGCCACTCCTCTAGCTTTGGAGGTTCCGAAAGATTTTTCATAAATCTGCATACCCTTTATATTCATTCTATTGAAATCCTCAGATTTTTGATGGGTTTCCTGCAAAAATAATATATCTGGTAAGTCCCTTTTAATTTTAAGCTCCAATCTCCTCCTCTTTATTTGGCTACCTGTGCCCTTCACGTTCCATGTCATTATTTTTATAAACTGCATTTACGCGGTAACTTTTTTAATCCTAGCCCCTTCTCTTCCTTTACGTGCCCACCCAACACCAAACAAAAATAACATACAAAAAAAGACATAAGACACAACAAAAACAAACTTAAAACACAACAACAACAAATAACAATTAATCTTCACCCCCCACATCCTCATTCGAGTTACGCCTCTATATAAAGAGTGTGGGGGGGGGGAACATGCCCATGGTCGGGTCATTTCTTTCGGGTTATTCTTGTATTCCACTTTCAAAAAAAGAAGATAACACTGGCTTGTCCCCGCACTCAGCTTCCTGCTTTCTTCTAAGATCCTCCTCCTTGGCTCACGCTCTCTTAGTTTCTTCACGGGTTTTCTTATGTTCGGACATTGCCGGAGAGATTTCTTTCCGTTTTAAACTTTTAGGATCTTGACCACCAACTGCTCCTTTTTCCTCCAATGTTGGAGATTCCACTTGTATTCCACCCATCTTAAGCATATGATCTTTAATTTCTTTTAAATCCTCGTCTTTCTCAATCAGCCCGAGCTCCCGTATCAATCTTATGGCATCCGTTTCCGAAGTAATAGTTTGCATTCTCCCTTTGTAAAAAAATTTCAACTGCTGTAATGGTCTCCAATTATACTTAATATCATTGTCTCTGAGGACTTTTGTAATTGGTTTTAAAAAAAATCTCCATTCTCTTTCTTCTCTAGAAATATCTGGAAACACTTGAATTTCCTTCCCCTCAAATTTTGGGGGTTCTCCCAGTTCCCTTATTTTTCCCATAACTTCTAATTTATCTCCAAGGTTTGCAAATCTCACAAGAACATTTCTGTTAGCTCCACTTTGTCTCTTGTAACCAATTCTAAAAACACTTACTAAGTCCGCTGCCATGTATACAATTGATGCATCAAGTTCGTTCAGCCATTTTAACATTCTTTGCTTCAAATTATCCACCCTATCCTCCAAAATTCCACGAATAACAACATTATATTTTCTTGCATCTTCTTCCAAAAGACTGATTCTCCTATCCTGTTGCTGATTTTTCAAAAAAATCCCTTCAAACTTACGATCAGACTGTTCCTCATGAACAAAAATCTGTTTAATATCATCCTTTATAAAATTAATTTCCACGTTTTTCTTTGCAAAGTTAACATTCATGTTATTAATCTCTTCTTTGGTTTTTTGAATCTCCAATGTCAAATTATCCAAACGGTCAGTTACAACAGTTAGTTTTCCCCCAATTGTATTTAATGCCCCTATGATTCGTTCAAGTTCAGAAGGCTGTTGAGTCATCGTGTCGAATCAGTAATCTCTTTTTTTTAAAAAATAAATAAACCTGCCAAGAGGGTCTTTATTGAAGAAAAAGAGCAAAAACCCCAATAAAATAGAGCTGAGACGGCTTTTAAAACACCAAAGAAGCCAGGACAAAAGTAAAAAGGCTATAATCCAAGTTCATAAAATACAGAGTCTGTATCTTTATAGGCGTTGCCAGAGCTCACTCGCTACATTCAGCATAAACAGTCCAGTTAAAAAGTTCAAAAGCTTGCAATCCACATACCTCAGCTAATCTTCCGCTGTCTTAAATTCAAGCCTGTGTTTATGCCTCGTAGCAAGTAAGAGAAACTTACAAATCACGGTGCTTGTCAGAACAAAGGCAGACTGCCATCTCCGCCGCTTCGATCAAACCTGCTCTCCACGAAGAAACGAAACTTTAAAATTCAAGCAGTCCGGTTTGATCTATCGGTGTAAAAATCAATCTACACAGTCCTCCGCCTTTCCAACCCCGTTGTAAACAATCTCGGCTTCTGACGGTGCATTTAATCACTTTTAATCCACATTTTGTTAGAGAAAAAAAACCCTAAGAAATGGAGGAACGTCCTCTCACTACTCAGCCATTAGCCACGCCCCAGCCTCATCACGTTTTGCCAACTAGATGGGTCAGTAGCCGGGGTGGAAGAGCCAACTTCTTTTGCCACTGAACCTCTACAGTTAGGCATCGGGAGCCACAAAGAAATACTTACATTTATAGTGGCACCTGGCATGCAATGACTGCTAGTCTGGCCTTACATGGCTGAAAAAATGGAACCCCAAAATTAATTGGAAGAAAGGCACCATAAAAGTTCAGATGCACGTGACTTTTGCTGAGAATCCACATAAAGAAACTGAGGGGCAGAAAACAGAGAGACAGCAATGTTTGCATACACCATGCCAACCCAGAGCATATCCAAAGAATACAAAGACTTGGCTGAGGTTTTTAGCGAAAAAGCCCACTGCTCCACTGATTGTGTGATAGAAATCTTACCTGTTGCCAAACTTCCTAATCCCAAAATGTATAGCATGTCCCTGAGGGAGCTAGAAGAACTGAAGGTATTCATTAAGAAAAACCTAGCAAGGGGTTTCATTGAGCCAGCCCGACCAAAAATTGCAGCCCCATGTGTTATTTAGAGCCCAGGGTCGGGCGGGGGATTGTCATAAAAGAGAGTCTAGAGCCGAGGGAGGCCACTGTGCCGCAGACAGCCGGTTGTGAGTCCCTCTGTGAAGTGGGGTCCTGGGAGGCAGCTGGGCTTGCTGATTGTGTACCTGGCTCCCAGCTACGTATCAGCAGCCCTACCCGAACTCCTCGATGTGATCGCTGAGGTGGCGGTTGAGACCCCCAGGCTGTTAGTCATGGGGAATTTCAACCTGCCATCGGTAGGTGAAACATCTGAGATGGCTCAGGAGTTCATGGCCTCCATGACGGCCATGGACCTGATCCAATTAATTCATGACTCCACGCACACTGGGGGACACACACGACCTAGTTTTTGCCTCCGGCCAGTGGATGAGTGATCTTGGATTAAGGGAATTAGTCATTGAACCCCTGTCATGATCAGACCACTCTCCTCTGGCTCGACTTTCCAACCCCTGCACCCCACCACGGGGAGGCGGAACCAGAACTGCCGAGATGGTTCCGTCCCAGGCCCCTGATGGACCCAGAGAGGTTCCAGACGGAGCTTGGGCCAATACCTGAGTCCCTGACCCGCGACTCGAATGAGGACCTAGTGGCTGCCTGGAATAGCGCGGCCATGGGGGCCCTGGATCGAGTTGTGCCTTTGCGGCCTCTCACTCGGAGTTGGTCTACTTCGGCTCCTCGGTTTTCCGAGGAGCTGAGGTGGATGAAGCACCGTAAGAGATGCCTAGAGAGCGTTTGGAGGTCCACTCATGCCGAATCTGACCGAACACTGGCAAGGTCGCATTTGCGGACCTACCTTGTGGCGATAAGAGCGGCGAAACGAGATTATCTCGCCGCTCTTATCGCATCTGCAGATAACCACCCTGCCACCCTGTTTAGATTGACTCGCTCCCTCCTTCACCAGAGGCCGCGGGAAGCTCCTTTGCAGGGTCGTGCAGAGGAATTTGGATGTTATCTGCATGATAAAATCATTCAGATCCAGGGCGAGTTGACCTCCGACTGGGTTAGTCCGGACGGGCTGACGGAGGCAGGTCTTGAGACCGTTGTTTGGGCTGAGTTCGATCCTTTGACTCCTGATGACATGGACAGGATACCGGGGCGGCTGAATGCCACCACATGTTTATTGGACCCGTGTCCCTCCTGGCTTGTACTGGCCTCCTGGGAGGTTACACGAGGCTGGCTCCAAGGAATTGTGAACGCTTCCTTGAGTGAGGGGTTCTTGCCGATCATCTTGAAAGTGGCGGTGGTGGGACCCCTCCTCAAGAAGCCCTCTCTGGACCCAGCTGTGTTAGCCAACTATCATCCTGTCTCCAACCTTCACTTTCTTGCGAAGGTTGTTGAGAGTGTGGTGGCACGACAGTTCCCCCAGCATCTGGAGGAAACTGTCTATCTAGACTCGCGCCAGTCCGGCTTCCGGCCTGGGTACAGCACAGAGACGGCATTGGTCCCGTTGGTAGATGATCTCTGGAGGGCTCGGGATAGCGGTCATTCCTCTATCCTAGTCCTATTAGATCTCTCAGCGGCTTTCGATACCATCGACCATGGTATCCTATTGAACCGGCTGGGGGGGTTGGGGTTGGGAGACACCGTTTTACGGTGGTTCTCCTACCTCTCCGACCGGTCACAATTTGTGTTGGCAGGAGGGCAGAGGTTGACGTCGTGGTGCCTCACTTGTGGGGTACCACAGGGGTCGGACCTCTCGCCCCTCCTGTTCAACATCTATATGAAGCCGCTGGGTGAGATCATCCGTGGTTTTGGGGTAGAGTTCCATCAGTATGCTGATGACACCCAGCTGTACATCTCTACCCCTAACCACCCCAACGATGCCGTCGAAGTGATGTCCCGGTGCTTGGAGGCCGTGCGAGTCTGGATGGGGAGGAACAGGCTCCGACTCAACCTGTCCAAGACCGAGTGGCTGTGGTTTCCGGCGTCTCGATATAGCCAGTTATTGCCATCTCTGGCTTTCGGGGGCGAGTCATTAGCTCCCACAGAGAGGGCCCGCAACTTGGGCGTCCTCCTGGATTTTCGGCTGTTCGGATGACCATTTGACAGTCGTAGCCAGGGGGGCTTTTTATCAGGTTCACCTGATACGCCAGTTGCGCCCCTTTCTGGATTGTGACGCCCTACGCAAGGTCACTCAAGCCCTCGTCATCTCCCGCCTGGACTATTGTAACGCTCTCTACATGGGGCTGCCCTTGAGATGCACCTGGAGGCTCCAGTTAGTTCAGAATGCAGCCGCGCGGGGGATTTTGGGAGTCTCAAGATACTCCCATGTAACACCTCTCCTGTGCGAGCTACACTGGCTGCCTGTGGCCTTCCGGGTGCGCTTCAAGGTACTAGCGATCATCTTTAAAGCGCTCCATGGCATAGGTCCCGGTTATTTGCGGGCCGCCTCCCGTCGACCTGTCCGCTCCCACAGGGAGGGCCTCCTGAGGTTGCCGTCTGCTGGTCAATGCCAGCTGGCGACTCCCAGGGGAAGAGCCTTCTCTGTGGCAGGCACTGCCTTCTGGAATGACTTGCCCCCCGACCTTCATACAATCATGGACCTACGCCTCTTTCGCCAGGCATTAAAAATACACTTTTTTCATGTGGCTGTCCTGGCATAGTTTTTATTATTGATTTTTAGTCAGGGTTTTAATTATGAATTTTAGCACGGGTCTCAAAATTGATTTAATCTATTTTTAACTATGTTTGACTGTATTTATTATCTCTGTTTTCATTATTCCTGTGCACCGCCCTGAGTCCCATTGGGGAGAGAGGGCGGTATAGAAATGTAATAAAAGTAAAGTAAAGAAAAAAAGATGGCTCAAAACGTCTATGTGTAGATTTTAGAAATTTAAATGCTATCAGTGTGGAAAGCAGGAGAGCCAATAATTGATTTTGGAAGTTGATGGTAAGACGAATTGATATAAACATTTAATAATACAATACGATGTTGGCTATGTAATAGTATACATGTAATTATGTGTTATGAAAATGGAAAAATAAAAAACTTTATTTAAAAAAGAAGAAGATAGCCATGGGAATGTATCTCAGGGCAGCTGGTAAAGGAACCACTTTCACATTTGTGTATTGGCTAAAATCTGCATTCTGACTAATGGGAGGGGTCGCTACTGCTTTAATTCTACTTGCCTTGCCTAAGGAGATTTAGACTTGCTTTGAACTGAATGTTTTCACTTCTACTTAATAAAAGAGTAATCATTTTCCTAAGCTAGAAGGAAAGGCAATCCTTACAGCCAATCTGTGATCTATGTTCTATGGAGATTTTTTTTTTTACTTTGTAACTGGAAAACAATATATTTCCAAGAGCAAAAAGCATGTAATTTGGGTATATTGTGACCTCATGGGGATGTGTTGAACCCCTTCTGTCTTCTCAGTCATAATTGGAGCTACGCTACAGTATTCAGCAATTGCAAGGCAGTTTCCAGGTCTTTGAACTCTTAACATTGAAAAGAATGTGAGTAATTAGAAATTGTTCAGGCTATCCCATACATTTGGTCCTTGACTTACAACAGTTCACTTAGTGACCATTCAAAGTTACAGTGGCATTGAAACAGTGACTTATGACCATTTTTCACACTTGCACCTTTTGCAACATCCCCATGGTCATGTGATCAAAATTCAGACACTTGGCAACTGACTCATATTGATGACGCTTGCTGTGTCATGGGATCAGGTGATCTCTGGCCAATGGAAGAGTGATCTGGGTATAGGGGATATAGTCATCACGCCCTTGTCATGGTCAGACCACTCATTTCTCCGGCTCGACTTTCCAACCGCTACTCCCCTCCGCGGGGAGGCGGAACCTGAGTCACCGATCTGGTTCCTCCCCGGGCGCCTGATGGACCCTGATGGGTTCCAGGCGGCGCTTGGGCCACTTCCTGTACCCCTGACCCGCGCCACGATGGAGGACCTCGTGGCCGCATGGAACACTGCGACCACGGGAGCCTTGGATCGGGTCGCGCCCTTGCGGCCTCTCTTGCGGCGGCAAGCCACCCTGGCTCCTTGGTTTACCGAGGAGCTGAGGGTGATGAAACGCCACAAGAGATGCCTAGAGAGAAGATGGAGGTCTACCCGATCTGAATCTGACCGGACACAGGTAAGAGCCCATTTACGGACTTACATTGTGGCGCTGAGAGTGGCCAAACGTCATCATTGTGCCACTCTCATAGCATCCGCAGATAACCGCCCTGCCGCCCTGTTTAGGGTGACCGGCTCCCTCCTTCAACAGAGGGTGCGGGAAGCCCCACTACAGGGTAGAGCAGAGGAATTTGTGATTTATCTGCAGGAGAAAATCGCTCAGATACAGAACGAGTTAGCCCCCATTGATGGCCCAGTGGGATTGCATGAGGCGGATCTTGTTTGGGAGGAGTTTGACTCCGTTACTTCCGACGATATGGACAGGTTACGTGGGCGACTGCGAGCCACCACATGTTTATTGGACCCGTGTCCCTCCTGGCTTGTACTGGCATCCTGGGAGGTGACACGAGGCTGGCTCGAAGAGGTTGTCAACGCTTCCTTAAGTGAGGGTTCCTTGCCTGCCTCCCTTAAAGAGGCCATGGTGAGGCCCCTCCTTAAGAAGCCCTCTTTGGACCCAGCTTTATTAACCAACTATCGTCCCGTCTCCAACCTTCCCTTTTTGGCGAAGGTTGTTGAGAGTGTGGTGGCACAACAGTTTCCCTGTTGTGGGTGTCCTCCTGGATACTCGGCTGTCCATGGAAGATCAAGTGACAGCCTTGGCCAGGAGGGCGTTTTGCCAGGTTCGCCTGGTACGCCAGTTGCGCCCCCTATTGGATCGGGATGCCCTTCGCACAGTCACTCATGCTCTCGTGACATCCCGACGGGACTATTGTAACTCTCTCTACATGGGGCTCCCCTTGAGGTGCACCCGGAGACTTCAGCTGGTCCAGAATGCAGCCGCGCGAGCAATAATGGGAACCTCAAGGTTTACCCACATAACACCGCTCTTGCGCGAGCTGCACTGGCTGCCTGTCGTCTTTCGGGTGCGCTTCAAGGTGCTAGTTGTCATCTTCAAAGCGCTCCATGGCTCGGGACCTAGCTATCTGCGGGATCGGATCCTGCCCCATACATCCTCACGGCCGATTCGCTCCCACAGAGAGGGACTTCTCCGGGTGCCGTCCACTAGACTTTGTCAGCGGGCGACACCCAGGGGAAGGGCCTTCTCTGTGGTGGGCCCAGCCCTCTGGAACGACCTTCCCCCCGACATTAGAACAACCACGGACCTCCGCTCCTTCCGTCTAAAATTAAAAACACATCTTTTCTGCTTGGCCGGCCTAGGGTAGTCTGTTTTTATGGTTTAGGGGATTTTAGTAATTTAATTGGGGGATTTTAGCGCAGGGATAATTGTTTAATTTGCCTTTTATCTAATTATTTATGTATATTTATTGTATTTTTAACTTCCCTGTGCACCGCTCCGAGTCCCCTAGGGGAGAGGAAGCGGTCTATAAATTAAATTTATTATGATTTATTATTATTATTATTATTTTGCAACCATTGCATAAGCAGAGTCAATGGGGGAAGCCAGATTCACTTAACAATTGTGTTACTAACTTAACGACTGCAGTGATTTACTTAACTGTGGCAAGAAAGGTAAAATGGGACAAATTCTCAAACAACTATCTCTCGTAGCAACAAATATTGGGGCTCAATTGTGGTCATAAGTCAAGAACTACTGTACCTTTATCTATAAAATGTTCATAACATATTTTAACATTTGCACCATGATAGAAGGAACACATAGCTTCTTACATTTATATAAAACATAGAGCCAGTTTGGTATAGTGGTTAAGATTGTGGCCTAGAAACCAGGAGATTGTGACTTCTTGACTTGCCTTAAATATAAAGAGATTTTATTTCATTTGTCTCAATTATCCTTTGATACCGGCTTGAGTTTGGCAACAGTATCTAAGGACCTGCCTGCCTCCACCACCCCTTCAAAAAAACGTAGACTCTTGAAAACCTGGTATTTCAAAAGGAATCTTTATTGAAAAGGTTATAAATCAGGCAAAGGTTTATACAAACAGGCAAGGCAAAACAGGATACATAGGATACATAGAAAAAAAGAGAAAGTATAAAATGTATCAAATCCAAGCATGCCCCCCACCCCACTTTTCTTTTACCGAAGAATGGCAGATTAACGGATCTGACAGTATCCTGCCGAACCACTTTTTTTTTTTACCTTAAATATAAACATGTTATAGCTGTCTTTTATGAAGGCAGGTGCTTTTCATAGAAAATACATTTGTGATAAGTTGTGAGTCTGGTTATTTGGTATTCCAAATTATTTAGATAAAGAGTTTTTTAAAACTAACCATTTTCTCAAATGTTATTTGCATTTAAAATGCATTTTATGTTGATTCATTTTTCTCTGTGTTCTACATCAATTGCAAGTAATGACTGATCCAAGATATTCTCACCCTCTTAGTAAAATGTAATTAACATTTGTTTTAGAAAGGTAGCACATAAATCCAATAAAATAGAGAACATTGTCAATATTATATATTCCTTTCACAAATTTTAATTTTATAGGCTTGAAAACATACTGTTTAATAATCAAAATGAGAAAGAGAGTAGTTAGAAATTGGTTAATCTTCCTTATATACTTTTGATATAAAAATACTAAAACATGTTGTTTTTTTCCAGCTTGATAATTTGACACATAATGAAAATTTTAATTATACTCTGTACCCTATCTCATTTCCAACTGAGAATGCAGCAGAATGGAAGAAATTGTTCAAACCATGTGCTTCTCAAAGACTTTTCCTGCCAGTAAGTAGCAATAGTAGTTGTTAAACAAAATTAATAATTCTAGTCATGTGAAAAATAAGTGTTATTTTATATTGAGTCATTTTGAGTCATTTTTCAGAATGAGATGGGCAGCATATAAATGTAATAAATAAATAAATATGCTTCCAGAGTTGAGTTGTTTGGTAAGCTACTGCTGTTGGAATGAACATAAAATGTAACCTCTTCAGTTATTTATTTGGCATATTCTGACAATGTAATGTGGCGAACTAGCTCTGCCCTTTCAAAAGTAAGTACTATTACCAAGTTGAAGTATAATCAAATATGAAGAGATAGGTCATTATTTGTAGGCTTTGTAGAGATTCCTGTTTCAGTATTCTGGTTACTCCACACTAAAGATGATTGTTCTTTGTCAGTCTCTGCTTCGCTACTCGCTTTTGGCTGCCATTGAAACAGGGAGGGAGGGCATGGTATTTGGGATGGGATTAATTGGTACAGGAGAGATATGGAAACGGGAGTTTTGTTCTCACCATGTACTGCGCATGCTGATGGCTGGTGCTTAGAGATGGTGAAGGCCAACTGTCCTGCATATCAATCTGATGATGCTTCTTGGAGATACAACCCACATGACACCTGAGGGATTTGCAGATTGGACAATGGGGTGGGGATTGTTGGGGGGAGGGGATTGGACATATATTGAGATATATGATTTTGCACGCTTTTGCTTCAGACCTTGCTTTACCTAGCTGCTATCTTTTCATAACCAGTAAAAGCACTCTTACATCTTCAAAATTGAGTTGAGTGCTTTCTTGATTACTGAGGGAGGCTGGCTTGACATTAAGCAAGGTCTCACCTTCACACTCATCCCTGAGCTAACACCTTCCGAGGGAACTCCGAGAGGAGGGAAAAGTTGGTCTGCAAGAAATCCCTGGTCTACTGTTTGTTTCCGCTGAGGGAAGGAGGGGCACTGGGCAGCAAATTGCCATGTGAAAATGGGGTGGAAGCCCCCTGCCGCTGGGGAGAGAAAGCCAGACAAACAACCTGGGAAATGAAAAGACACCACTATGAAAGGGATGGAATCAGCAGAAGATTTTCCTTCCTTTCTGTTGGGAGAAGGTGAAACCGATTCCGATGACGACCGTCTGGTAAGTTCCCAATTGGGCCCCTTGACCATTCCAGTAAATTGCCTTTCCATTGCACTACTGACTGCAGCGTTGACATCCTCCCAGGGGTAAAACTCCGTAAACCCCAGATTTACTCGATGACCCCATGTGAAATGGAGGAATTGCAGAAGTTTATTGACAAAAATTTAGAAAGGGGATTTATAGAACCTGCTAGACCACGAGTGACCACTCCAGTATTGTTTAGAGAAAAGAAAGATGGCTCCTTCCATTTGTGTGTGAACTACAAGAACCTAAACATGGTTTGTGTGGAAAATGTGTACCCCCTCCTGCTTATGAAAGACATGATGGCCCAGTTTGTTAAAAGGAAAAATTTCACAAAGTTGGACGTTAGGGAGACCTACTACAGAGTCAGAATCAAGGAGGGAGATGAGTGGAAAACTGCATTCATCTGCCCTCTAGGATGTTCTCAGTTCAGAGTGCTCCCTTTTGGCCTGCAGGGGGCACCAGCAGTTTTCATGCAATTAATAAACAAGCATCATGGTCTACCTTGACGACATCCTTATTTATATGGAAACACGTGATGAACATGTGAAATTAGTGCAGTCAGTACTCAAGAAACTCCGGGCCGCTGAACTTTATGCCAAGCTGTCTAAATGTGAATTTCATCAGGAGAAATTAGATTACCTTGGATACTGCATCTCCCACAATGACCTGGCGAAAGTCCAAGCTGTCACTGAGTGGGCACCTCCTCTCACCCGCAATCAATTGCAAAGTTTTTTGGGATTTGCAAACTTTTATTGTCAATTTATTCCTTCATTCACCAGTATTGCTCTGCCCATTACGAATCTCCTTAAATCTAAAGGAGAGGCCAAACCCAGGCCAGGTAAGCCTTTGAATTGGACTATGGAGTGTCAAGCCGCTTTTGAGAAGTTAAAGCGGCTCTTTGCAACTGAACCTGTTTTGAAAAACCCGGATATGTAGGCACCATTTGTTGTTCAAGCTGATGCTAGTGACATGGCGGTAGGGCCAGTATTACTTCAAATGCCAATGGGAAACTGCAACCATGCGCTTACACCTCACGTAAGCTTACGGAAACTGAAAGGAGATGGGCTATATGGGAGAAGGAAGCTTTTGCAGTCAGAATAGTTTTGATGACCTGGCGACAATTCCTAGAAGTGGCGAAACACCCTTTTGAACTATGGACTGATCATAAAGATTTAGAGGCATTGAAGACACCCCCCCCCCCATAAGCTATCTCATAAACAGGTGCGTTGGGCACAGCACTTCAACTGCTTCAACTTTACCCTCAAATACATTACGGGGGGGGGGGGGGATTTTATGGCTGATGCCTTGTCTAGACTTCCCCAGTACAACAGCTTTAGACTGAGCGTAGTTCTCCCAGTCATTCCTGCAAGAAGTCTCTCTGTGCCAGTGGTTACTAGAAGCCAGGGCATAGCAAATGTAGACGTCACTACAGACCTAATGAGCAAACTCAAGTCTGATGACTGGTTCAAATGACTGTACCATGAAAGATGGCAGGGCTGGGTAGGAGCTAAATTGTATGTTCCTGCTAACCTGAAACCACTTGTTCTTCAACGGGTCCACGATTCCAGGATGGCGGGCCATTTTGGATTTGTAACATATGATAAAGAGACAGTTTTGGTGGCCTTCATTGAAAAAAGACATTGAATCCTACATAGCCAGTTGCCCTGTCTGTACTGCTGCGAAACAACCTCTGGGTAAGCCCCAAGGCCTTCTCCAAAGTGTTACCCGACCTGAGGCCTTGTGGAAGGAGATATTGCTGGATTTCATTGTCAAGTTGCCAGAGAGGAAATATCATAATTTGGGTTGTCACAAACCTATTCTCCAAACAAATTCATTTTGTACCCTGTTCCAAAATCCCATCAGCCAAGTCGTTGGCTAGGTTGTTTGTTTCACATGTGTATCAGTTACATGTT
Organism: Rhabdophis nuchalis; assembly: GCA_039707465.1. Classification (NCBI taxonomy): domain Eukaryota; kingdom Metazoa; phylum Chordata; class Lepidosauria; order Squamata; family Natricidae; genus Rhabdophis; species Rhabdophis nuchalis. The sequence continues at coordinate 71,029,815 of CM077648.1, forward strand.
TCACATGTGTATCAGTTACATGGAGTACCTGAATGCGTAATTCCGGATAGAGGGGTCCAATTCACCTCCCTCTTTTAGAAGGAGTTTTTGAAGTCGATTGGCTCCTCCCAGGGGCTAAACTCCGCCCACCACAAGAAACAAGAAACAGACTGGTAAAAAGAGGGTTAAGCCTGCAGATTACAAAGTGGGGGATCAAGTGTTTTTGTCCATCAAGTTTTTACAAAGTACCCAAAAATTTAAAAAAAAACACCCTAGGGCTGAAGTACGTCGGTCCATTCCCCATTGTGAAAAGCATCAATCTTGTGTCCATAAAGTTGGAATTGCCAAAGAACCTTAGTCAAATTTATCCTATATTTCACGTGAACTTGTTGAAACCTGAGCACACTTCTTTTCGTCCACCTCAACCTGCACCCCCAGCTCCTCTTCTGATTGTGGGAGAACAACATTTTGAGGTTAAAGAAATCTTGGATTCCAGGAAACATAGAAATAGAATCCAGTATTTGGGGTCATGGAAGCATTTTCCCCCTTCCCATACTGAATGGGTTGACAAATCTCACGTTAGAACTCTTGCACCTTTACAAAAGGTCTACGCCAAGTACCCTGATAAGCCTTGATGGCATTTAAAATGCACATAATTATGTTGTCTTTTATATTGTTTTATATTTCCCTGCAGGGATGACTCCTCTTTCTGAAGGAGAGCCAGATGTCAGCCTCTGCTTCGCTACTTGCTTTTGGCTGCCATTGAAACAGGGAGGGCAGCATGTTATTTGGGATGGGATTAATTGGTACAGGAGAGATGTGGAAAAGGGAGTTTTGTTCTCACCATGTACTGTGCATGCTGATGGCTGGTGCTTAGAGATGGTCAAGGCCAACTGTCCTGCATATCAACCTGATAATGCTTCTTGGAGATGCAACCCACATGACACCTGAGGGATTTGCAGATTGGACAATGCGGTGGGGATTGTTGGGAGGAGGGGATTGGACATATATTGAGATGTATGATATTGCGCGCTTTTGCTTCAGACCTTGCTTTACCTAGCTGCTATCTTTTCATAACCAGTAAAAGTACTCTTAATTCTTCAAAATGGAGTTGAGTTCTTTCTTTCTTAGTTACTGAGGGAGACTGACTTGACAGTTTGGAAATATTACTGGAATTCTGATTGTTGTACCTCTTTACAGTTTCTTCTCTCATTAATAAATTAATGAAAAAGTTAAAAATTCTAATTGAATGTTTAAATTCTAAAATCTCCCATTGACTCTGTTTGTTAAAAGGTAACAAAAGGTGACCACATGACCCCAAGACACAGCAACTGTCATAAATATGAACCAATTGCCAAGTGTCTGAATTTTGCTAATGTGACCATGGGGATACTGTAATGATCGTAAGTGTGAAAACTGGTCATAACTCACTTGTTTTAGTGCTGTTATAACTTCAAACAATCACTAAAAGAATGACTGTAAGTTGAAGACTACCAGTATAAGTTAAAAAAGGGGGTGGGGTAGAGTCCAATGTGACTTCTTGATAAAACTATGTTGACTTCTATCATTGTTTCCAAGATGCTTACTGATCAGCCTTTTTACTTTGATAATATCTAGGTGTGCTGTATCCTTGGGATGTACAGATGATACAGTTGTGCAATTGCACTGTTTAGAGGCTGTAAGGACCAGGATGGAGAAGAATAAATGCAGAGTGACTGGGTGTTTCAAAGTTACCTAGTTACAAGTATATTTCATATCTGGTTCTGGATGGAGTTCTGATCCCTGTAGTGGACAGATTCATAATAAGATTTTCCTAAATTTACAGCTCCTATTGAAAGGGCAGTTGACATTTGTGGTCAGAAGGACTTTTAATAGTTTCATCTGATGCAGCAATTACCTTTTCTTGAGAAAAGTCCATTTATGTCTGTTTGGATTATTATAATGCATTCCATTTGAAAACAGTAAGCAATCAAAACTAGTTATTTTATTAAGCCGGGGCCGGGGGGGGGGGGGTTAAAATGAAAGAAGATTCAACCTGTATCAGAAAGTTCTCAGGCTTTCGCAAATATAATTTGTAAAAGTTCAGCTAGATAATTAGCAAATCTCTTTAATAACATCTCATGCAATTCTTCTGGCTTTTAGAAATTAAGCACATTTACAGTAAATGTATATGTGAGATACATTGGGAAATGTATGGGATACAAATATGTGGGATACAAAGGGAAATGTGTTCCCTTATCTATATTTCTATCCATCTGCCCATCTTCTTCACATTTCATTAATGGAATATATGCCTTCTTGAGAAGACTGGAGGAAAATCAAAGATGCTTTGCGTGTTTTCTGCTACCTGTTATTATTTTGCCATCTTCACTTAGCAGCTGATTTAATATCATTCATCAACTTCAGCAGCCTCTTTATTCTATTGTTTTGAACTTCTTCCTATATAGACATTTCCTTGGAGACACTCTTTTTTGCCATCATTACTTAGAATTTATGCCTAGGACTTACCATTTTTATTCTTTTTTATTGGAACATTCAGATAAACAAAGGGTAGGCTTTTTTGAGCTTTATATTGAAGGGAAAACAAATTAACAGATTAAACAACTTTCTTATAAGAGTCCAGCTTCCAATATTAAAAGCATGAAAACAGAAACCAGTAACATTTTAAAAATAAAGTTGAATGCTAATATAACAGCTTATTTAAAAAAATTAAATTCAACCTACAAGGAATTATCTCATAGTTAGCGTGCTCTTGTATGCTTTATATTCAGTTCATCAAAGTAAAAAATAGATAATTTTTAAAAGTGGTGTTTAAATGGCTACTTTTGTAGTTCAATAATCATAAATAAAATATTCACAATAGCAAATTGCATAAAATGTCAGTTTGATGTTAATTTTGTTTCCACATTTTTTTCTTCTATAGTTAATCCTCAATAATGTGGACTCTCTACTATATGTTGACACAGACATCTTGTTCTTAAGTCCTGTTGATGATATCTGGTCTTTCCTGAAAAAATTCAACTCTACTCAGATTGCTGCTATGGCACCAGAGCATGAAGAACCTCGTATTGGGTGGTATAATCGCTTTGCTAGGCACCCTTATTATGGAAAAACTGGAATCAATTCTGGAGTAATGTTAATGAACATGACCCGCATTAGAAGAAAATATTTCAAGGTAGTGTGCTTTGGTTCTTTTGCATTTTCAGTACTTTTTTGTAAATTAAAACACCATGTTTTTTAGTAATATCCCAGAATGGATTCTAACTAATCCCATACAAACACCATATACTGTTGATTCTCAATGGTTTTTTTAATGAAATACTTTTTGTCATTTGTTTTTTTTCTTCTTCTTCCTATCTACTCATTTCTCATTGTTCTTTTATCTCGAAACTTCATGTTAAACTGACTCAGTGATTTGTATTATGAGTATGCACTCTAACCAGAAGATGAGTATGCAATCTAACCAGAAGGTGGCGCTATTAGACTATTGACTTAAAGCTTTAGAATGCATATAACATTATGTAGTCATTTTAAGACATTTGTTTCATTCTCCCAATCTATCCAAAATAATGTTCTCTTTAAGGACATTGTTCATAAGTGATAGACTCATTAAATGCTTCATTCCAATGTAAAAATGTAGTCTAGTTTTTTATTCCTTATGCAAACTTGAAATCAAGGTGTGGAAATATATCTATTACCATTTCCAGTTTTGAATTTTAGAACGTTTGAACTGAAAATATGACTTTCAGGTGCTTTCTAACAGGCCTTAGGATTCCATGTGTCATTTGTGCCCGGAAAAAAATTATAAAAAAAAGAAAGAAAAAGCAATAGGAAGAGACAGGATTTAACTTTGCATTTGAAAATTGAAACTATCCTTTAGACTTGTGTGCCATTTTCAAATTTAGATATTTATAGTTAGCTGAACATTATTTTGTTTAATCTATAAATTTTTCATGCCTTGATACACAACGCTAAACACGTATCTGTTTTTGCATATCATTTCGTACTCATTTTTGGAAAATATTTTATATATATTCATCCTTGGGTATATTTATTGTACTTTTAGAAGTTTGTAGTTTAATCTGGTAGAATCTAAACTGAAGATTCTTCTGGATTTTGTTTTATTTGTTATAAATATTTAGTAATTAAAAAAACATTGCCTACTTAAATTAAAAAGACTTATTACTGAGACACAATCTATCTTTCTTCTATATAAATAAAAATGTAACAAGAGTTTGTTCAAAACTGCGAATCTCCGAAAGTACTGCACTGATCGCTTCCAAATTTTCACACAACGTTCCTTTGAAATACAGCACCAATAATATATATATAGAGAGATTGTGTAGATATCACACCTGTGCCAGGTACACTCAACAGAAATGTATAAAATTGTAAAAAAGGTAGGTAGATGGATACAGAGAGAGCAGTGGGCCACAGGTATAATGTCATCCTTTATGACATATTTAGATACTCTGAGAGAGAAATACAGTAGGTAGGTAGGTAGGTAGGTAGGTAGGTAGGTAGAGGGATAGAGAGGGAGAGGGAGAAATACAGTAGGTAAGTAGGTTGGGGGTTATACGGTGGTTGTGTGTGTGCAAGTGAAGATATACACACTGATTGGTTGGCCATTTAACCAGAGTGGGCCGCAGCAACGGGAACGGCTAGTACTGCATAAAAATAAGGCATTGTATGATAAAGATTAAAGAAGCATATATTTTAACATAAAAAGTAGGATCTAAATCCCCTTCTAATTCTGGTATTTTGATTTTGAAGAATGATATGACATCAGTACGATTACGTTGGGAAGAAATTCTCATGCCACTGCTGAAAAAATACAAGTTGAATATAACATGGGGTGATCAGGATCTTTTGAACATTGTGTTTTTTCATAATCCTGGTAAGTTGCTTTTAAAAATGCAATTTCAATTCTCAATATGATATTGCTATTTTTGTTATATAAATGCACTGTGTTTTAAAGTGCTCCCAAGAAATTTAGTGTGTGTCAAATTTTTCAACTTTCAATTTCCCAAAATTAGGGGTGTTCAAAAGTTGTGACATGCCTTGGGGGTTTGTAAATATATTTTGGTTACTTTAATATAATTTAGATGTGCTTGGTAAATAATTACATAAATATCATAACATTTTAACATTTTACTTGTTTCATTTTGCAGGTTCAGCTGTCTTTCTCTTTTTGTTAAATGTTATTTTCTCTGACAGTGTTAACACTGCTGGCCTTCCTGTGAGTGTGGTAACTGATCTGTAATGGCTTCTAAAAAAAAACAAGACTGAATGTTCACTCATATGAGCAACATAATTGGGACTGGCAGAGACTTGCTGCTCTCTGAACTCCCAACACCCAAAATTTTCAGATATGGCCTACTGTTAAGAAAGTAACAATGATGCTAGATCAGTGGTTGGCAAACCGCGGCCCCTGGAGTGCGGCTCTTCCCCCACCCTCATTGACAGCGGGACTCCTTGAGCTCCAGGGACGTGCTCCGGCTGCCCCAAGGCCAAAGAGGCAGCCGTAGCCTCCCCAGCCGGCATGCCGGCCACTCGGCTGCTTCCCAGGGGCTGAAGAGGCTCCGCAGGTTGGGGGATGGAACTGGCGGTTGGTGGGTTAGCCAGCGGGATGGGTGCCGCCGCAGCAACCATCCCTGTCCTCCCGCCCGCCCCGCTGGCTCACCCACCGGCCACACAGAGTGACAGATGGGCTGAGGGAGGAGAGAGGGACAGAGATACAGAGAGAGAGAGACAGACAGACACAGAGAGACAGAAAGAAAAAGAGAAAAAGAAAAAAAGAAAGAAAAAGAAAGTGGGAGAGAGAGAAAGAAAGAAAGAAAGAAAGAAAGAAAGAAAGAAAGAAAGAAAGAAAGAAAGAAAGAACTTATGACCACAATTGAGCCCAAAATTTTGGTTGCTAAGCAAGACCTTTGTTAAGTGAGTTTCACCACATTTTCCAAATTGGCCACGCCCACCCGGTCACATGACCACTGAGCCACTTCTACAAAATAGGCCACACCTTCTGGCTCTCAAAATAAATTTCAATCATTTTATTGTTGATATTTGGCTTTGTTGACTAATGAGTTTGCCCATCACTGTGCTAGATGATGAAAATGAAGAGGAATGTGATGGAAGTTCTGAAGAGGCCCTCTACTTCAAAAGAAAAGACAGAATACAATAGATTACAAATGCACTGTGTAATACCAGAGCAATAAGATATAGAGTTGGTCTACGTGCCTCTGCTACCATTACCGCAGCCACCTTCATAGATGCTGGCTTGATCACCAAAGAAGATAAGAGACTTGTAGTTGATCACAATAAAGTCAAGAGAGCCCAGGGGGAAAAAATTATGAAATCCTTAGGTCAAGAATTTGATGAGCTCTGTAAGAAGGGTGAAATAGAATGCATATTTCTCCATGGCATACTGCAAGAGGTGCCACTGGTGGGCTGTTATCAGTGCTGATTGGTCCATAGACTGAGAGAAAGTGTTGCAGCCACGCCTCTACTCCTGCCCCAGTTTCCTCTCAGTCTATGGTCCAATTAGGCTGATAATTTTTTGTCTATTGTGAAACTGTGAATTTAATTCAATTTGATCAATTTGCTTTTTAGACAAAATTTCAAAACTTAGCTGAAGCAGCTAGAGCAGCCACCCCATGGGGTGCCGGATCACCAATCCGGCATTGAGATCTGGCCGCCCAGGCACATTGAGATCTGCCTTACAGGGAAAGTGTGGCTGACTTTAAATTAACACCGTAGAGGCTTGCGTGGCCCGTGTATTGGGAAACACCGCTTGTTTTTAAAAGGGACTTCCAGCCGCCGCTGGTCCTTGAGCAAGCCTGTCAGCTGCTATTATATCCGGCCATGGTGGACATTCAAGTGAGGCAGCCAGTCGTCACTGGCATCGGACTGAATTTTCAGCGACCGCTTGAACCATGAAGGGGCTTAAAAAGCCACCGCTTCAACCACAAAGGGGTTTTAAAACCGCCACATCGCTGCGGAACGAGCCACCGACCGTTGGAAGAGTCAGGTAGTTATTTTAGAGTGAGTAAAATAGCGGTGGCCATTTTGTTGGGGTACCACAACACTACAAACTGATAAGGCTCTAAAACAGCCACAAATTACTCCAGTGGTCCCAAAGTCTTCTAGCAGCCCAGAATCTAGCAGCGGTAATACAGGACTACAATCGAACTGCGGAGATGCTCCCAAGGAGAGACTAAATCTTTTGCTTCAGACTGTGAGTAGTGGAGCGTGGCCCAAGATAGCAGCCACCAGAAATGACATTTCAGACAAGGAGCTGGCCTTAACTGAGCCAGGAACCCAGGTAGGCAGAGGAAGTTTCATTTAAGCCGAACACCAGGGCCAAAAGCTGCAGGGATCCTGTTGTCCAGCGACCATCCAGGGCTCCTCTGCTTGACGAGCAATGCAGGCAGAAGGCTCTTGAGAAGCAGGTGGCTCAGGCAAAACGCCCGAGAGAGGCCCAAAAGGATATCAGGTCCAGAACCCCTTCCAGGGCCTCCAATCCTGATTCCTCCCCAGCCTTGATCCTGGCTGGGGACAGTAGGAGGCCCAGAATGGACATATTTCCTTCTCCCTCTGTGTCACCCACTGCCATCAGGGATGTTATGGGGAACATCTAGGGATTTCCTCCTTCCCAGAGTTACCCTGGCCCTTGAGGCTCCAGAACCGTCTGCCATAGAGGATCCTTATGATGAAATTGAGGCACTGGAACACCTTCCACCTAGTCTACAAAAAATAATTGCCGTAACAATTTCCCAGGGAATAGCTTCAGGCCTGAAGCAGCAAGAGAAGCAGGATCAGGGGCATAAGAGATCCCAATTACAATCTGACGTGGGCACGCCCGTGGAGACTCAGACAGGTGGGGATCGCAGGCCTGGCTAGTGAGGGTTCAGTTTTGGGTGAGGAGCCACTATATGACTTGGAGTTGTCAGAGGATGAGGAGTCCGGGAAACCTGGTTCTCCGGTCTTTACTGGCCTCTTCCCGCCCTCGCTCTTCAAGCTGCTCTTGAGCAAGGCCAAAGCCACCACTAAATTCAGTGGGGGATCCACTACTATGACCACAGATAGCTGTAAGGATTTGACTCAGGCTGTTTTCCAAGATGGCCATGGATAAGGAGGAGGTGCCTGCTCCTACTTTATTCCTAGAAGTGGTTAAAAACCAATGGTCTCACCCAGGGGCATTTCCAAACCTATGGTGCAACAACAGACAAGTGGACCAGGGGTTTTCACAGGCCCTCCAGATCCCGACAGTCGACGCTCCAATCATGTCCTTGAATTCTTCATCCGCTGTAGTCTCGGGACGCCATAGATAAAATCAAGGCTGAAGATAAAAAGGCTGAGTTAACCTTACGTGAGGTATTTCAAGCGTCTGCATGGACTATAAAATCAGCAGCAGCTGTTTCCTTTTTTAATGGAACCACCCTCTTATGGTTGCAGCAATTGCAAGCGCGCATTTCTCCTGAAGACGCTCATATGTTGAAAGATGTCAGCAAGATCAAAGCGGCCACTCAATTTTCAGCGGATGCCAAACTTGACTTTGTCAAGTATGCCTCCTCGGCCCTATCTGCCTCTGTTGCCTCCAGACATCTATTGTGGCTCAGAGACTGGCAGGCAGGCAGACAAGTCCAAATTCCACCTGGTGTCTGCCTCAGATGCGGGAGGGTTTCTTTTTGGCGAGTCTTTGGACCCTATTCTTGTAGAAAACAAGGACAAAAAGAAAGTGCTTCCCACTACAGCCAAGCACCAGGAGAACTGGCCAACTCCATATCACAGACGATACTACTTCCACCCCAGTGAATTTGATTTTCATCAGAACAGGCCTTACTTCCCTGATAAAAGTAGATCCCAGAGCCACTATCACGGCCCTTTCGTGGAGGAGGCAGTTGCCCCTTCCGCAAAGGGAAGTGAATCTAATCCAACCCTTCCCATAGGCAGCCGCTTGTATCATTTTGCGTCACAATGGGAACGCATTACAATGGACTCTTGGGTCATCACAACAGTATGACAGGGCCTCAGATTAGAATTTCTTTCCTCTCCCCTGACTCTCTTTAGGTTGTTCCCGCCTTTTTGGAACTCAGCGAAGTGAAAACTCGTGAAACTTGCAATTTAACACTTATTGGAGATAGAGCCGGTTCTGATGAAAGAGCAGGGGTTGGGGTTTTACTTTTTGTCGTCCTGAAGAGTTGGGGTTGGTGGAGAGTGATTCTTGATCTGATGTGTCTTAACTGGTACATCATCTACAGATGATTCAAGATGGCTTCCCTGAGATCCATCTTACAAGGGATCAGGAAGGGAGACTATCTTGCGTCAATAGGCCTCACTGAGGCGTACCTGCACATTCTAATGCTACCACCTCACCGCAAGTATCTTAGGTTTGCTCAGGAGGGGTCTCATTATCAATACCGGATGTTGCCCTTTGGGCTGGCCTCATTCACTAACGTCCTGGCAGCATTGGCATCCCTACGGTCCATCCCGATGAAACTCCAATGCTACCTAGTGCAGGCCTAGTCCTACAACCAAGCTCTTCATGATCTTTCTCTTACTGTTCGGACACTTCAATGAATGGGGTTTTCTGTCAATTTCCCAAAGAACCACCTCACGCCCACCACAAGAATTTTGCACCTGGGAGCAATAATAGACTTGGGCGCAGGATTGGTTTTCTTGTCCCAGGACTGCCAGTCTAAACTACAGAAATTAATTTGTAAGGTGGGTAGCACCCATAGTAGACCTTTCACGACTATTAGGCACAATGATTTTGTGCATTGGGATAGTGCCCTGGGTGCGCCTTCACACCAGGACATTACAGTGGACCTTAATCCCTTATCAGACATACGATGAGCAATTCACGTTTGGCTATTCCAGTGTGGCCCTGGGCCTGCCTGTCACTGTGGTGCCTCTCCACAGCACTCGGTCAGAAATCGGAATTCAGAAAGCCGAAAAGAGTAACCGTGACCACAGACGCGAGCCTGTTCGGCTGGGGGCTGTTGATGGAGTCAAAACTGGTGCAGGGACACTGGACTCCCACAGACCTGCATCACAAGATAAACTGGCTGGAGCTGAAAGCAGCTTGCCTGGCACTTTGCCATTTGAACCAGACTTTCAATGCAAGCACGTGTTACTTCGCACCGACAACATCACCACCAAAGCACACATAAACAGGCACTGCGGCACATGCTTGAGGGCCTTGTGGACAGGCAAACAGACTCATATCATGGGCGGAGACACGCGTGGCCTAGATTGTAGCGTACCATATTTCAGGGACTGAAGCACACTGGCTCAGTCAGACTACTATGGACCAACCACAGGGATTGGCAGCTCCATCCAGATATGTTTCATTTCATTTGCTGCTGATTCGGAACCCCAGTGATGGACCTGTTTGCCACCCCGGCGAATGCACAACTTCCTTGGTTTATATCCAGATACCGGACCCGAGGAGCAGAGGACATCGATGTTCTGAGATGCAGCTGACTGAGAGGCCTATTGTATGCTCCCCCCCTTCCCCTTCTAGAGACCATCAGGAAGATAGAGTCAGGGGGGGGGAAGTACTACTGATAGTGCCAAACTAGTCCAGGAGACCGTATGCGCAGTTAGTGCAGATGTCTGCGTCCCCACCTTGGAAATTTTCCAGGGAAGGGATCTGTCTGTACCAGGGGATGTTGATACATCTGGAGCCCTAGTGGCTCCACCTGACCACCTGGCACTTGAACAGGCCTGAGGGATGCGAATTTCTCCACTACGGTCATCTCTACCTTAGAGGCATCCAGGCGACTGTCAACCACGAGAATCTATAATTCCACATGGTCGACGTTCCCAAAGTGGTGTCTATCGGCGTCTATAATACCACCTGATGCCTCAATACCATACTGAGTATTTTTACAGGATGGATTAGACAGGTCTTGCTCACAACACACTGCACCGTCAAATTGCGGCCCTTTTCACTGTATTCTCTGGGGAGGGTCAAGTTCTCTTATCACACCTGCTTATTAAACGATTCCTAGTCTTCTGGGACGATGTCACATTGGAGCACTAACAGGGGAACGGGTCTCCGTTGTCCCTGTCTGATTTTTCATGTCTAGAGGTGACAGCCTCCAGCAAAGCTGGGCCTTGGAGAGGACAGCGATAGAGAGGGTAGAATCCAGTGGTGACTGGGAGAAGAGGGATCTACCATTGCAAAGGATAGAATCCCTGAAATCCGACATGGAGGAGACCAACTGTCATGGCTTGGTCATGGCCTGGTCCAGAGATATGACAGCCTGATTAATGGTGGAGGAAGCAAAAAGTGAGAAGCAGCAGAAGTATCGGCGGACAATATTAAACAAAGTGAAACTCCTAGACACTTCACCAAGTTGGTGGAATTTTCATTTGAAAAAAGGATTGGGGAATGTTTTTTAAGAAAGGCTTCCGCCTCTGCAATTGTTTTAATTCTTACTCTCCCCCCCCTCCCAGAACACTAACATTCCCTCTGGCATCAACCACTTGAACCACACCCCCTTTTTATATAATCTTTTTGATAAGGAATATTTCCTCCTTATTTCTCTAATCTTTTTCGGGATCTGTTTCAAAATGGCAATCTCAGTCTGTTGGTATATTTAGGGACCGTCTCTTTGTGCTCTCAGGATCCTGTCCCTCGTTGACCTTACATGTATCTCTCTGGGTACCTCATTTATTCTAGCATATGCTGAGTTAATTCTATAAATCAAATCGATGTCCCCCCAAATATCCTCTTTGCTCTGTTTAGTATAATCTGCTAACATCGTACACATTAAATCTTTTAAATCTTCAGAAGCAACTTCAGGAACATTTTGAAATCTTAAAAAGTAAGACATCCTTTCAAAATCCATCCTAGACATATGACTAGCTAAATCCACAATTTGCCTTTGAGAATTTTTTATCTCTCCCCTCATCTCAGCTGTCCCCCCCCTCCAATCCATCAATTCTTTGTTTATTTTCCATTAGTGCTTTCTGTGTCTCCAAAAGTTCCAATTTTGAGCTAACATTGTCTTTCCGGATTTCTTTTATTTCTTTCATAATATTTTGAAGAGTTTCCTCTATTGCTGATAACTGTGTAGCTTCCACCTCTGTTCCTTTGGATAACATTGAAGTAATCTTGGCTTGATGTGGCTGCTTTTTTGAAGCCATAATGAAAGTGTTAAGTTCTTGTCACTAATATGGCGTCTGTTGGAGAGGTAGTCCGTGAGGTGAAGAGAGAGCAAAAGTCAATATCCAAATTCAAAGTTCAATTTGCTTACAGTCCAGAGAGAGAACAATTTTTAAAAGCAATCAAATAAGAAAAAGGAAAGAAGGCACATCTGGGAAAGGTCCTAATAGTCAATTAAATCAGTCCACTGTTAAAGTGTCAGTCCCAAAGACGAGGGAGTGTCAGCAAATTTCAAAAGTGAACATTTCCTGCTGAGAACAAAGGAACGCCATCTTCCCCGCCCCTCTGGAAACCGTGGAGATCTAGTGAAAGTTCATTTCAGTTGTTGCCAGACAAAGATACAAAGTATCATTAAAATTCTTAAAGTAAGAGACTTTCACTTGTAGTTTAAAAGTCAGATGTTGATTCTTGGTGGGATTTTGATAGAGCTTAATTGCTCCAAAGAGGGAATGAGCGGCGCCTGAGCCGTGGGGAGCAGAAAGAAGATGACTAATTACAGAATCTGTAGAGAGTGAAAGTGATTGTGATTGCTGAGTGGAGAATTTCTACTGATTTCTGAGATCTGCAGTGATATAAATTGAGAGTTTTGTGTGGGTGGTGAACAGATTGAGAAAGAAGGGAAGAACAAATTGCTTTTGCAATAGAAGAGACAGGCAGAAGAAAACAAAGAGAAAGGACAGTGACTGAGCAATTTGAGGGTGGTCATTTTTTAAATAAACCTTTTTATTTTTTTCATTTTCACAACATATAATTATGTTTATACTATTACGTAGGGCTCCTGCTTGATCTTACCATCAACTCCCAAAAATAATTATTGGCTCATCTGCTCTCCATACACCATATTTGTATCTTGTCCATCACTTTCTTCTCCCTCCCTACCTTCCCCCACCTCCTTTCTTCCCTCTGTCATTCTTCCCTTCTCTACTTCCCCTTCCCCTCTCCTTCTCCTCTCTCTTCTTTCCACTGCTCCTTTCTCTCCTCCACTTCCCCCCATCTCCCTCTCTTCTTCCCTTACCTCTCTCCTCTATTTCACACTCTTCATCTCATTTATTTGGTGTATTTCAGCTTCTGAGCAAGCTCCACTTTATGTTAATGGTATTTATAATTCCTTTTCAATATATTTATTTAATTTTAACATGTATTCTCCTTTAAAAAAAATAGAACAAGAAAGAATACATATATTGTCATTGTGCTTTTAAAAAAAACCCAGCCTAATTTTGGCCGAGATGTAGCTTTTCTCATCATTATGCTTATATATAATTATACATCCTTACATATCCCCAATTTGTGATTCTGTCTTTAAATCTCAATAGTTTCCCATTGTAGGTATATTTCATGTTCCATCTCCATTTTTCCATATCTTGGACTAGATTACCCTTCATTGTCTATAAATGGCACTCCTCACTGTTCAATGTTCATTACAATTCCCTTAATCTATTATATAGAATAACAGGCGGTAAACATCTCTTTATCCATCATCTTAAATGTTCTATATATGTCCATGTTTCATCTATTTTAACCCATGCTTAGTTGTCCTATTGTCATATTCAGTCAATTAGCAACTCAGTTTAATTTTCATGTATAAAAGTGAATCACAAAACTCAGGGCAACGGTCATTTTGAAGCAGAGAACAGGGAACAGAGGAGTTGCAAGGGAGTAGAGAGATCGAGGAATAAGAACAGTAGTATTCCCAACGTAGGACTTTGAATTGGACTCAGTTACAACCAGCTTTGTACACTTCAGATATCTTGACATTATTTATGGTATTTAAATATTGTTATATCTACCACAATGATCTTTAGATCAAAAGAATTTAATATTTTATTAGCTATACATTTTATATAGTTTATGTATCTATACGTATATTTTATATAGATTCAAACATATTTAAAACAGGATAGAATTTATAGCTACTTCCTTTATTACTGCATATTAGAAAATCTATCTAGCTTTAAAACAGGAACTATTGATTAATAGTAACCGTTAATTAATTAATTGATTGTGCATACCAATTTACGTATTTATGAATTTTTATTAGATTTATTATATAGTAAAAAAGTGTAGTAGACTATTTAACAACTTACAGATATTATAAATATTTATTTCTCTTCTCTCCCTCTCTCCCTCTAATACAGTTAAGTTAGTACAATTTATAATAATTAACTACAAATATAATAATTTATAACTGATTTGCATGTCAGCTTGTAAAGCGTTTCCATGACTACTATCAAGCTGCCATAGAGAAGGGAGGAGAATCCCATGCATACTTTGGCCAGAGTCAAGTATCAAAGTCTTGCACCTGGCCTTTGAATGTGCATGCCCAAAACCTACCACATCTTCTTGGCAAATGTGATTTATGACTTAGGCAGAGGGGAGGGGACACAGCCGCCATTAAGTGGCATTCAGTTTCAGCTCCACAGAAGATCAAGCCAAGATGTTGATCCTAATAAATGAATTGGTTTTTTTTAACTTTGTCTCGAGGCTCATAAATTAATTAGCTCATCTCTTGGGAACTTCACATGACATATATAACTGTCTATATAATTGTCTATTGAAAATTGATATTAAGGATTGAATTTAATCAATGACATATTACATTACTATTGCTAATTATCAGATTATTATTTTTTTAAAGGGATAGGAGAAGGGACAGCGACTAGGGAAAGACCTAGATTAATTAGGTCATCTCTTGGGAACTTCACAGAGAGCCGAAACTGACTTTTAAAATCTATCAAGATTTCCGGGCTTCCTGAGTCCCGGACTCTCCAGTCACTCCCCGATATTTGGGGTGCTTGGAGGGAAAAATCAGGCAGTCATGATAGAAGGTGGACTTCTATCTTGGAGGAGAGTCTGATTTCAGCTGGACTTCAGCCAGCCTCCAACATCAGAATTCCACATTTCCAATCTGCGATGCCTTTCCCAGTGGTAGAAGCAAGAAAGGATGAGTACTGGTGGAAATTACCCCCTAAAGCAGCTGAAGTTGAGTTCCCTTACCCCAATTCCCAGATAAAGGGAAGGGTCTTGAGCGAGCTAGCAAGGATGGACTGGGCACAAGCCAGGCTCCCAGAGCCCCAGATGGAATCCTGTGGAGTGCAATAGAGGAACGGAGGGAGGATTTTGACAGGGATACCCTTAATGATGACAAACCATTATGCTGCCCAAACGAGAGGGGAGGGATATCTGATCCTGTTGAATGATGCAGACTGGAGCGCAACACCCCTCCCCCACCCGATAGAAGGAGACCAAAACAGCAACCAGTGCCCCTCCTATGCAGCAGGCAGGCTGCCAAGAGCAGGCAACCTCCTCCCACTCTCCTAGCTAGAAGATGACCAGCCATATCAGGCGCAAGCATACAGAGGCCAACAGGAGGGTGGAGGAGTAGGGCTGAATGACCCACCCCAATTCAGTTTGACTCAGATCAGCTAGCCCTATTCCTTGATTCAGCTGATATCCACCTAGAACGCTATGGGCACTCATCCCCCAGAGCCATGGTGAATGCCATTGAAGAGGGTCTAGAGGGAGAAGCAAAAGAATGGCTAGCAGCCCTCCACAAGAGGAGAGCCCCCTAACTGCAAGGCATAGATGACTTCCTGTAACTGTTAGAGGCCAGGTTTGAAGAGGGGGAGGAGTAGGACCCATATGCGGAAGAGGAACTCAGCAACCTAAAGCAGAGGGGCTGCACCATCAAAGAGGGCATCCATTAATTTAGGAGGGTTATTGGAAGGCTACCCCCTTTACCCGAGTGGCTGCTGGTGCATTTTTTCACAACAAGCCTGGACAAGCAAATTGCCCAGGTAACCGCATACCACGGCAGCCCAAATTGAGTCTCTAAGTGGTTCCAAGTAGCAATAAAAGTTGACAGTGGGCTACGTGCCAACAACATGAGAAAGCAACCAGACACAAGAGGAGAGCCAGACCTGAAACCACCCCGCCGACAGGAAACCACCACACCACAGCGGGCCCTGAGACCAGCCTTCCCCGAAGTCCACTGAAATGCTACAGGTGCAGGGGAATGGGCCACATGGCAGCTGCATGTCCAACCCCAGCCCCGAAACCAAAGCCAGACCCGCTGCCCAGGGCCCAACCAGAAGGAGACCCCAAACACACCATCAACATGTCCGGGAAAGCCCTCCAGGCTGGAGAGGCCCCTTCCCCATCAGGCGAAAGTGATGGAACCCCAGGCAACGATGACCTGTCGGCCAAATCTTATGACAGTGAGGACGAGGGAGAAAACAACCCAATGGTGAGTGAACCAATTCACCCTTTCCTTTTTCCAATACGCCTCACAGCCCCAAAAAGAGGAAATCAGGGGGATTTTAAAGCCCTAATAGACTCAGGCTGCACAAGGTGCTTGGTCAACCTAACCACAGTTTTGAAACGGGATCAGAGCAAAAAAGACTTGCCCACCCGATCTGGTTCGAACAGGTTGACGGGTCCCTAATGGGGGGGACTATGCCTCCCACCTTACCGAACCACTGATGCTAGAGCTAGCGGATCACTGGGAAGTAATTCGATTCATAGTAGCCTCCAAAATGACATACTGGGATTCTCTTGGTTAGACAAGTGGAGACCGACCATCTGGTGGCAAGGGGGTAGCCACAGGCCCCCAACTCCTCCCACACCAGCAAGCAGAAACACTGGAAACTCCCCCCCCCCCAAAAGAGCCCACAAGAACAACTGGCAACCACATCCGACAAAACCCCAGAGGTCAAACGGATTCCAGTGGAATATCAGGACCTTGCAGAAGTATTCAACGAGGCTGAGTGCGATCTTCTGCCTCCTCACCGGAGGAGCACCAGACTGTGCTATCGAAATCATCCCTGAGGCGGGACTTCCGTTGACGTCAGGGCGTATGGTCGGTGGTGGAGAAAATTCCTCTCCTCCTAGCTGACCCTTTCCCGTGGCTGGCGGCGATTTATGGCCATCGTGAACCGCGGGGGAGCTCCGAATGAAAGAGGATATTGAGGTGTGTGAGGAGGTGGCAAATTCCACACACTGAAATCCCTCTAAGGCACCGCCGCGGGAAGAGGGCGACATGGGGTCGCCCCAAAGCTGAGACTGATCCTTTTGGTTGGGGAAGCTGCTGTCACAACGCAATTGCGCTCTAGATGGATTGATCGGAGGTGATCCTCTTAACTTTCTTCTGCCTTTTTGCTGTTGGAAGATCGGTCGTGGTGAAGTAGAGACAGCTGTCGGATTGGAGTGAGTGGCCATTTTTACTTGTTGCTGGGCTAGCTGTCTTTTCGACTGCCATACCGGAGGTGTTTGATCTGTGACAGAATTCTCTTAGTTAATTTACTTCCCTCTCCCTACTGCTGGGAGTTCTAATTCTCTGGACCTCCCCTATAACTGGATTGTAGTGGAGTAGATTGGATTGTCTGCTGAATTTCTCTGGATTTGAACTAAGAAACTTAAACATACGGGGGTGATGATTTATTAATTAAACGTTTCTTCCGGCTGAGCAGTAAAGGCTGTGGACTCAGAAACGAGGAGATTCGAAGAGCTATATCACCATCTAGTGGTCTCTTTGGGTAATACGGTTATGTCTACAACTTCCATCTCCACTAGATCAACAACGAAAATCCTTCCCTCCTCTGCAATCCCAAGCCCCAAGGGGATATCTACTAGATCACTGGAAGACATGTCGACCTCTGGCAAACCCCCGTCTATGCAAGCCCTCCAGGGGATGATGCAGGCTATACAAGACTCGATGACTAAAAACTTTGCAGATCTACGATCGGATGTTAAATCTGAAATGGGAGGGGTCAGGGAGGAAATTAAACAGCTGCGTGGAGATATGCGAGAATTTCAGCAGGCTTTGGTAAAGCAGGAGGAAAAGACTCGGGAGGTGGAGTTAAGAATGGAAAGATGTGAGGGACGTATGGATCGATGGGAACAGAAACAACCAATGGTTAATAAAAGGTTAATGGATGAGATCTCCTTTTTAGAAATGGAAAGATCTTCCTTCTTCCTCAGACTTCAAAATGTGGTGGAAGAGAGGGATGAGAACCTGGAGGAAATTGTGGGAGACATGATGGCAGAGTCTCTGGACACAGCCAGGAGTCAGGTGCAGCAGGATATAGATCAGGCTTTCAGGGTGTTCACTGGGTATGAGAAGTGTAATAATCTCCCTCGAGAAATCCATGTGCGTTTCAACAAGAGAGCGCTATGTGAGGAATTCTTTAAACGTACTAGGAACCAAACTTTATCATATAAGGGGCGACAGATCACTATTTTGAGGCAGGTTCCGAGATGTGTCCGGGAACGGAGACGGGAATATCAATTCCTTACTTTATTACTAAGAAGAAATGCAATCTTGTATCGATGGATGTTACCTAAGGGTTTATTAATGACATGGAGGGACAAAAAGGTCAGGATTAGGAATCTACAGGAGGCCAGGGACTTTATACAACAGCAGTTTAATCCAACAGACTTGGAAAGAGAAGGAGAAGCAGAAACGGAGAGTAGGAGTCAGGAGGAATCGAAAGAAGATGATATGGGGACAGATAATATAGGGGGAGGAGAGAAAATTGAAGGGATAAGAGAAGGGGAAGGAGGACCAACACCAGTAACACAGAGAGAAACAAGACAATCCAAGAAAGCTACAATCAAAGGGCAGTAAAGAATAGGAACGACAGGTACAATGGGGGAATGTATATGTTTATTGTCGGTAAATATTAATGGCTTAAATGGCCCCTCTAAACGAAATAGAATTCTGAATAAATTGACTAAGCTCAAATATGATATTATTTGTTTACAAGAGACTCATATAAAAAAGGATCATGCGCATCTACTAAGACATCGGAAATTGGGTAATATGTTTACCGCCTTAGCAGAACAAAAAAAGAGAGGTTTAGTGTTTTATGTGCAACACCATTTGAAAGCCCAACAAATTTTTGCTGATCAGGAAGGAAGGATCTTAATGATAGAGATAGAGATTGGACAGAGGAAGTGCCTTCTGGTTGGTATATACGCCCCCAATGTTAATCAAAGGGCCTTTTATGAAGATCTGTATGGGAGACTGGGGGAAGCGGAATATGATCATATCTGCGTACTGGGGGATTTTAATGCGGTGGTGGATAAAACTCAGGATTATATCCGGGGGGGAAATCAAGGAGGTTTGAAAGAAATTTTAAAAAACCCTACCAAGGATATGTCATAAGATAAGGGAGGAATTTGGCCTACAAGATGTTTGGAGATTACATAACCCTGGGAAAAGGCAATACACCTACTTCTCCCCCAGACACCACTCCTGGACACGTTTAGACATGGTCTGGATGTCTCCAGAACTGAGGGGAATGGTGTCTGGAATAGAAATTGGCACTAATGAATGGGCGGACCATAGTCCTATAAGGCTGACATGGAAGATCCCTGGATACAGGCAAACTAGATGGAGAATGTGGGTGGGGGCTCTGCAAGATGAAGACTTTATGGGGTCTTTTAAAAAAGAGATGAGTTTTTTTATCCAAGAGAATAAAACCGAAGACACATCCATTTATAATACTTGGGACACTGCTAAGGCAGTTATGAGGGGTTTACTGATTAAATACGCCGCTAATTGTCGCAAAATTAAAAGAGCACAACGGAAAGAACTCCTGAATAATCTGAGTAGAGTTGAGCAGAGAATGCAGGAAGGGAATGAGCAGGAACACCGGGTCGAGGAAAGGATGTTCTGGCAACATCAGATTAGTTTGCTAGATAAAGAAGAGTTAGCCTCTAAGATTAAATGGTCCAAACAACATTACTTTGAGAATGCCAATAAGCCAGGTAGATGGCTCTCATACCGCTTAAGGAAGGAAGGCGAACAACGTAGGATAGAGGGGTTGAAGGATTTGGATGGAAACTTCCATATTACTAAGGAAGGGAAAAAGAAAGTGGCACATGAATTTTTTACTAAACTGTATGAGAAAGGGGGAGAAGAGATACAAGGAATCAGGCAGTTTTTGATTAAATCTGACCTACCACAAGTCCCTGAATCTATGAAGCAACTTCTTAACGCTGACATAACGGAAGGGGAAGTAGAAGCAGCCATGATGAAACAAGCCAATGGGAAGACCCCGGGTACAGATGGGCTACCGGTTGAACTATATAAGGCGATGTTTGGGGTACTGGGTAAATATATGACAGAGCTGTATAACAGAGTGATGAAGGATACCCAGACTCCAGCATCGTGGTCTGAAGCGTTTATTTCCATTATTCCCAAGGAAGGGACTGACCTGTCACTTATTAGAAATTATAGGCCAATTTCGCTGCTAAACTCTGATTATAAAATTTTTGCGGCAGTGTTAGCAGCAAGACTTACCTGTTTTCTTAATACCTTCATACACTCAGATCAGAATGGCTTCCTCCCCAACCGACACCTACGGGATAATTTGAGGATGATTATGAATACCCTGGAATATTTTGAGGCCTGCCCAGATAAACAGATGGCCGTAGTTTTTGTTGACGCCCAAAAGGCATTTGATCGGGTCTCCTGGGACTTCATGATATCCCAGATGGAATATATGGATTTT
The DNA here is from genome assembly GCA_039707465.1 of Rhabdophis nuchalis. NCBI lineage: Eukaryota > Metazoa > Chordata > Lepidosauria > Squamata > Natricidae > Rhabdophis > Rhabdophis nuchalis. The sequence continues at coordinate 71,050,482 of CM077648.1, forward strand.
GGCACAAAATTTATTGGGGCAATTCAGGCCATATATCAAAAACAAACAGCAAGGGTATTGATTGAGGGAGATCAAACAGGGAAGATCGAGATACATAGAGGTACAAGACAGGGTTGCCCCTTATCCCCGCTATTATTTGTCTTGACTTTGGAACCTCTATTGAGAGAAGTAAGACGGAAAAATGAAATAAAGGGACTGAGGATTAGACGGGAGGAGGTTAAGGTGCAAGCATATGCTGATGATCTGGCCTTCATTTTAGAAGAACCAAGGGAATCAGGACCGCATTTGTTAGAATTAATTAGGGAATTTGGGAGCGTTGCAGGTCTACTTCTTAATGAAGATAAGACCAAAATGTTGGTCAAAAACATGACCGCAAGACAGAAGCAACAACTTGAAGATCTAGTGGGTCTGAAGATCGTAAATAAAATCAAATATTTAGGAATATGGCTGACAGGGAGATGTAGCTCCATAAAGGAAGACAACTATGTTCACCTTTACAAACAGATGGTCCAAGATTTCGGCAGATGGAAGAACCTGCAACTCTCCCTTATGGGGAGAATAGCAGTTATTAAAATGTGTATTCTCCCCAAATGGCTATTTTTATTTCAATCGGCCCCTGTAAGATTGGAAAAGAAATTCTTTAATGAAATGAATAGAGCCGTCTCAAAATTTATTTGGCAAGGTAAAAAACCTAGAATTAAACTGAAAATGATGCAGGAACCTAGAATTAGAGGGGGATTTGGTCTCCCCAATTGGCAGCTTTATTATCAGGCGGCTTTATTAATTTGGATTAAAGAATGGATGACCCTGAGAAGAACACGGCTCCTGACTATTGAAGGCTGGGGCCTACAGTATGGTTGGCACTATTATATTTGGCCCGGTTCAGAGCGACCCAAACACTTCAATGACCACTTGGTGCGTAGGACCTTGAGCTATTCTTGGGAGAAGTTGAGGAGGAAGTTATACTTGAAGGTGCCATGTTGGATCTCTACTCAGGAAGCCCTTGTTTATCCAACACGATACAGAGGGGAGAAGATCTTGACATATGAAGAGATCTTAGATTCACAGGGGAATTTGAAGACCAGGGAATCATTAGTTTCGCAAGGGTACCATATCGACTGGTGGCCATATTCCCAGATATTCTCAAGGTACAAAAAAGATCAGAAGACTGAAGGTATATATCCCTATAAACAAGAACTGGACAAGGTTCTTTTTGGAACAGAGAAAGGGATGCTCTCCAAGTGTTACGGACATCTATTGTTATTAGACGTAGGGGAAGAAGTGGTCAAAGACTGCATGATTGCCTGGGGACGGAATATAGGACGCACATTGGACTTTCAAAGTTGGGAAGAAATTTGGTTCAAAAATATGAAATTGACTATGGCAGCCTCGTATAAGGAAAATACATATAAAATGATATATCGGTGGCATCTACCCCCGGCAAGACTTGCCAGAATGTTCCCAGGGACCATGCCTAATTGCTGGAAATGTAGTCACAGAGAGGGGACCTGTTTCCATCAGTGGTGGACCTGCCCAATGGCAATTAAATACTGGGAAAAAAATCAGGCAGTGGTTAATAGAAATCACCCAACATCAATTAGGTTTGAAACCTGAAACCTTCCTGTTAGGACTCAAACCCCCAGATATCAATATGGAGATATGGTTTTTGGTGTTGCACATAATTATTGCGGCAAGATTGGCTTTTGCCCAGGAATGGAAGAGTGATCAAATACCAATGGATAGGGCAGTAATAAATAAAATTAATGAATGCGCAAAATCGGATAGATTAACAAAATTAATTAAAGGAAAAAAGGACTCAGAATTCTATAACTCGTGGAAGAGGTGGTATAGCTGGGTACGGGAACGACCGAATAATAACAACTGAAGCAATAATATATGTTTAAATCAGATACTGGTAAATAATATTAATCAGAAATTAAAGGACGAATAAGAATTGATGAAGTAGGTACATTGACTAGATGGGCTGTATATAGTGTAAATGTTGGTGTTAAATATTAGGCCTATTATTAGGACGGTAATGTTAAGTTTGGTTATTTAAATGTTATGCTTTCTCGCGCTGTGACGGCAATATGTTTAAAATTATGATTGTATGATTTTATTTTTATAAGAAAAAAATTTTTTTTTAAAAAAAGAAATCATTTCCGGGGCAAAGCTACCCAATCCCAAACTGTATACCATGATGCCCCAAGAAATACAAGAGATGCGCAAATGCATAGACAAAAACCTAGCAAGGGGGTTCATTGAGGCAGCCAAGCCACGGGTCGCGACACCAGTCCTCTTCAAAGAAAAAAAAAGATGGAACAATGGGATTGTGTGTGGACTTTCAAGGGATATATAGGGTGTGCGTACACAAACTATACCCTCTCCCCCTCATGAAGGACATGCTATCTCATCTGGTCAAGGGAAAAGTCTTCACCAAACTAGACCTCGGAGAAGCATACTATCGAGTACGTATCAGAGACGGAGATGAGTGGAAAACTGTGTTCAACTGCCCCCTAGGGAACTTTCAATTCAAAGTGATGCCTTTCGGACTGCAAGGCGCCCCAGCGGCATTCATGCCGTTAATAAAAGAGGTGTTGCACCAAAACCTCTATAAGGGGGTCTTCAACTACCTAGATGGTATCCTTACCTTCACTGAGATCATGGATGATCATGTACCCCTGGTCTGTCAAGTACTGGAAAAACTACTGGCAGCCAACGTTTAAGTCAAGGCATCAAAATGTGAATTCCACTGTGCACAGTTAGATTACCTGGGTTACCGAGTGTCAAATGAAGGAATAGAGATGGACCCTGACAAAGTGCAAGCCATCCTAAGCTGGCAACCCCCTTGCACCCGCAGGCAGCTTTTGGTGCGTTGGCCGGGAAGCTTGCAGACGGCTCTGGAGTGTGCCTATGCTGGAAACCGGAGGTACCCCCGTGCTGTGTTTTTGCGGGCCGGACATCAGGCGTAGGTACTTTCCAGTGGCGGGTCCTGCAGGAGCCTGGATAAGTGATTGGAGCAACAAAGGACAGCTTTAAGTGTGTGCCTGCTGCGAGCTACACTTCCTTCTGCTTGGGTGAGTAACTTGTTTTTTTATAAGATACAGTGGGATCTGTTTTCTTGCTTCTCTATTGTAAGCACTGAAGCACAGTTTCGGCTGCTTGCAATAGAGTGGAGCAGTGAGTCTGTGGCAGGAAGTCTATTTTTAGCAGCTGACAGGCAGTGGGAGTGAGAGAGTGAGATTGAGAGAGGGAAAATTCCGCGAACATGGATGGAAGGCTTGTGTTTTGGTGTGAGAGCAGAGTAAAAGATGCCGTCTATTCCCTCTTTTTCACCTTTAAGTGACCTATTGGCTCAGTGAATGAATGAAACTTGGTTGAAACCTCATACTATTCACTTAGATAAAGTGACCATGATAGGATATTGTACTCAGGAATGGCCAAAGTACATTTTGATTAAGCCTAGTTATCTATATAAATAAAAATGTAAAATAGTTTGTATGAATCTACTAATCTCAAAAACTACTGAACCGATCTGCCTCAATTTTTGACACAATGTAGCCAAGGACTTCCGATAATAGAATAGCTACTCATTTTGTGCCTAACACACGTGTGTTGTGTGCAAGCTAAACACATGTAAAATGTACTCACTGAAAATGTGAGAATTCCCTGTAGCCACGCCCATCAGGCTGCTTTTCAACTGTCAGTGTTGGAAGAGGCCTCATATGGTGGCCTCTTAGGGCCAAAAAGGCACTGGGATAGCAAACTCCCAGGTGGCCCATAGAGAGAGGGGGGGGGAGAAATACTGCTCAAGACTGTTCTCTGAGGTAAAAACACGGAGGCAGGCACCTGCTTTAAACTGTTGAATACGAACTGAACCAAACTAACAAAGAACCACCCATCTGACAGCAAATACAGTTTAATAAAAGAGGGACATGGGGAGACATGATAGCAGCCTTCCAATATCTCAGGGGTTGTCACAAAGAAGAGGGAGTCAAGCTATTCTCCAAAGCACCTGAGGGCAGAACAAGAAGCAATGGGTGGAAACTAATCAAGGAGAGAAGCAACTTAGAACTGAGGGGAAATTTCCTGCCAGTGAGAACTATTAAGCAATGGAACAGCTTGCCCCCAGAAGTTATGGATGCCCCAACACTGGATGTGTTTTTAAGAAGAGACTGGAAAACCATTTGTCTGACACGGTATAGGGTCTCCTGCTTGAGCAGCAGGGTTCGACTAGATGACCTCCAAGGTCCCTTCCAACTCTTCTATTGTATTACAGTAGGTAGGTAGATAGGGGAATAGAGAGACAGGGAGAAATACAGTTTAATACAAGAGGGACGGGGAGACAGGATAGCAGCCTTCCAATATCTCAGGGGTTGCCACAAAGAAGAGGGAGTCAAGCTATTCTCCAAAGCACCTGAGGGCAGAACAAGAAGCAATGGGTGGAAACTAATCAAGGAGAGAAGCAACTTAGAACTGAGGAGAAATTTCCTGACAGTTAGAACAATTAATCAGTGGAACAGCTTGCCTCCAGAAGTTGTGATTGCCCCAACACTGGAAGTCTTCAAGAAGATGTTGGATAGCCATTTGTCTGAAATGGTATAGGGCAGTGATGGCTAACCTTTTTTGGCTCACGTGCCAAAAGCAGGGGGAGTGCAGCGGTGATGTGCACAGGTGTGCCACATCCATAATGCTATGTGCATGACCCCCTGCATTTGGCATGCTTTTTACGTCATCCCCAGGTTCCAGAGGCTTTATAGGAGCCTGGGAAGGGTGAAAACAGCCTTCTCCCACCTCCAGAGGGCAAAAAATGGCCTCAAAAGAAGGCCTAAATCAGCTGGCCAGGGCACACATACACACTGAAGCTGACAGGGCAATGCCTAAGAAATGGTTCCGTGTGCCACCTGTGGTACCCGTGCCATAGGTTCGCCATCATGGCTTCCTGCCTAGGCAGGGAGTTGGACTAGATGACCCCCAAGGGATAGATAAAGAGGGAGAAATAAGGTAGGTAGGTAGGTGGATAGATAGATAGAAAGAAAGGAAGGAAGGTAGAGAAAGGAAGAAATATAGTAGGTAGGTAGGTACGTAGGTAGGGGGATGAATAGATAGGAAGAAATACAGTAGATAGGTAGGTAGAGGGATAGACAGAGAGGGAGAAATATAGTAGGTAGGCAGGTAGGGGGATAGATAGGGAGAAATACAGTAGGTAGGTAGATAGGTAGAGGGAGAAAGCAAGAAATGCAATAGGTAGGTAAGTAGAGGAATAGACAGAGAGGGAGAAATACCATAGGTAGGTAGGTGTATAGATAGTGAGAAATACGGTAGGTAGGTAGGTAGGTAGAGGGATAGAGAGGGGGAAATACAGTAGGTAGGTAGGTAGATAGAGGGAGAAATAAATAAATAAAATACAGTAGGTAGGCAGGTAGGTAGATAGGGGGATAGATAGAGAGGGAGAAATATGGTAGGTAGGTAGGTAGGTAGGTAGGTAGGTAGGTAGGTAGGTAGAGGGAAAAAGCAAGAAATACAATAGGTAGGTAAGTAGAGGGATAGACAGAGGGAGAAATACCGTAGGTAGGTAGGTAGGTGTATAGATAGATAGCGAGAAATACAGTAGGTAGGTAGGTAGGTAGGTAGGTAGGTAGGTAGGTAGGTAGGTAGGTAGGTAGGTAGAGGAATAGAGAAAGAGGGAGAAATACAGTAGGTAGGTAGGTAGAGGGATAGAGAGGGGGAAATACAGTAGGTAGGTAGGTAGAGGGATAGATAGATAGAGAGGGAGAAATACAGTAGGTAGGTAGGTTGGGGCTTATATGGTTGTTGTGTGTATGTGTGCAGGTGTAGATCTACACACAGATTGGTTGGCCATTTAACCATACTGGGCCACAGCAACGCTTGGCCGGGTATAGCTAGTAGATGGAATAAATTTGGAGAGGCAGAATATATTGGATGATGTTTTAAAAGCAATGTTGGAAAATAAAAACAGTTAAGCATTTGCCATATGTGAATCTTTGGTATTTTGTGGATGATCCTGAACCTTTCCCACCTGGTAGTAATAAAGGATGGGATCCTTTGGAGTTTGCTACCTGTCCCCGGCCACCACCTTATAATGGAGGTGGGGCTGTTGGGGGTGTTGCTGAGGGGAGTGTTGGTGTGCAAGCAGCAGCATGTCAGTAATGAGAGCTGCTAACAAGCCACCTGAGAAATCTATGAGCTTTTGGCAAGGGAAAGTGTCTTGCAGGGATGCCTCACTAAGGAGGGCGAAAGGGGTTTTCTAATTGAAGAAAGCCTAGTACAACTTCTGGCAGGAATGGGTTAAACAGGAACGGAAATAAAGCCTGTTTTTCCTGTGGGAAGTTGGGACACTTTGCCCGAGAATGCTCTGAATACAGTGGAAGCCAGCGAAGAGACCAGGGTCTCTATACCTTGATGGGAGACGATGATGTGAGTGATTAGGGGTGCTTAGGGTTTTCAAGACCGCCCAAAGAACCCTGGGGGGGGCTGCATAAACAATCCATTGTTTTCCTACTTGATACTGGAGCAACTCGTACCGATAACTTTAGATCTGGTAGATGTGCCCGAAGCTAAAATGAATTTGCTAGGACGGGATGCTTTGGCTTTGCTTGGATGTGAACTGAAATTTCTTAAGGGTTTTTATGATGTAAAGACATTAACAGAAGAACAGGAAAGGAAAATTGACCCTTTAGTGTGGGGAGCCCCTGGGAATCCTGGTATTTTTGATATCCCTCCTTTAACTGTAACTTTGAAGGAGGGGGGTAGGTTCCTAGGGTTCGCAAACTTCTACAGGCAATTCATGCCCTCCTTTGCGAAGATTGCCAAACCCCTGACAGACCTCCTGAAGACAGGGAGCCCAGGTACGAAACTTTGTCTAGGAGAACCCCTACAGTGGGACCTAACTGCCAAAAGGTGTTCAAAATACTAAAAGAAATGTTTGCAAAGGAGCTGGTACTGAAGCATCCTGACACCAAGCAACCTTTCGTGATCCAGGCAGACGCCAGCAACATGGTAGTGGGAGCGGTGCTACTCCAAAGAAACAACCAAGGAAACTTACAACCCTGAGCCTACACCTGCAAGCTCACAGACACAGAGAGACAATGGGCCACATGGGAAAAGGAGGCTTTTGCCGTGAGATGGGCACTGCTAACCTGGAGACACCTGTTGGAAGGGGGCCAGAAACCGTTTGAAGTCTGGACCGACCACAAAGATCTGGAGGCGCTTAGGACCCCATGGAAGCTATCAACCAAACAAGTCCAATGGGCTCAATACTTCAACCATTTTGATTTTGTTTTAAAGCACATTCCAGGGGGAGGAACTTTCTAGCTGACGCCCTGTCCTGCATGCCCCAGTACAAATGCGAACAGGAGCACGTAGTGGATGCCATCATTCCCTGTACTCAAACAGCTGCCCAAGTGACCACCAGACAGCAACGCCATGACCGGCAAAACCAACCTGCAAGCGACCTAACTATGAGGCTAAAAACCGAACTGCTAGCAGACCCCTGGTTCCAAAACAACCAACACATCTTGATGAAAAGAGATGACCTTGCATGGAAGGGGACGAAACTCTGTCCCAGAATCCCTATGTACCCTAGTTCTCCAGAGGAGTTACGACGCCAAACCGGCACAACACTCTGGGTTCCTAAAGACTTTACACTTAGCCCGGAGGCAATTCTGGTGGCCTGGCATAAAGATGTGGATAGTTACGTGAAAAGTTGCACCATCTGCACCACAATGAAGAGACCACTGGGCAAAACCCCCAGACTGCAGCAAATAGTAGCAGAGCCAATGAGGCCATGGGAGGAGATCACAATGAACTTTATAGTAGAGTTGCCAAAAAGTGAGGGAAACACGGTGATTTGAAATGTAAATAGATCTGTTTTCCAAACAGGCACACTTCATACCCTGTAGCGGACTACCCTCAACTCACAGGTTGGCTAAACTGTGAAGCATATCTACTGACTGCGTGGAGTACCTCGAACAATCATTTCAGACAGAGGGGTCCAGTTTACGGCTCAATTCTGGAGGGAGTTCCTGCAGTCCATTGGGTCATCTTAGGGTCTTAGTTCGGCTTTTCATCCGAGCACTAATGGGGCAGCTGAGAGACTGAACGCCATGATAGAGCAGTACCTGAGGTGCTACTTGAACTATCAGCAGTCCAATTGGGCAGACCTTTTACCTTTTGCTGAGGTTGTGTACAATAATGCTGTTCACAGTAGCACAGGACTCACGCCATTCAAAGTAGTGTGTGGCATGGGCTTCGTCCCAATGCCTGAGTATCCAAGGGACCCCCCCCCCCCTTGGGGCTTCACTGATTGGATGTCGATGCTGAAAGCAACCTGGGAAAATGTCAAAAAAGCACTGGCTAAAGCGGCACAAACCTATAAGAAACAGGCAGATAAACACCAGGCTCCGCAACAGCCATTCTGAGTGGGAGAGAAGGTTTATCTCCACAAAATATTTGAGATTAAAACTGCCTAGCAAGAAATTGGGGCCAAAGTTTATGGGACCATTCCCCATAGTAAAGATCATCAACCCAGTCACAGTGCAATTGAAACTACCTATATTGTTGGGGAAGATACACCCAGCATTTCATAGTAGCCTCTTAAAACCTGTGATCAGATCCACTCTGACACCACTATCCCAGGAGCTCTTGGGCCCTATGGTTGTAGGGGGCCAATGAGTTCAATGAATCCTCGATTCAAGGTGGCACTGGAGACAACTCCAATACTTAAACAAGTGGAAGGGCTACCCCTTATCAGAGGCATCTTGGGTGAAAAGTAGAAATATCCAGGCTGATCGCCTTATAGCAAAATTCCATGCAGAAAATCCAAGCAAGCTTTGGGGAGGGACACATCCCTAAGTTATTCACCCGTACTCAACTTGTCTTTGTGTCACACAGATCCCTTTCGGGAAGTGAGGGGAGCCAGATGTCAACTTCTAAAGCATTGCCATGACTATTATTAGGCTGGCACTGGAGGGAAAATTCCATGCATGCCTTCGGCCAGGGGATACAGGGATAAAGTTCAAATGCAATTAAGCGGAAGTAGTTTTCGTTCCACAGGAACTCACACCAGAATGTTGATCGTAATGATTGGATTTCTTTTGAACTTTGTCTCGAGGCTCGTAAATTAATTAGGTCATCTTCTGGGAACTTCACACCTGTCTTCTGAAGTGTTGGCTATTCCTGCTAGCTTGTAAATTTGATGAGTTCCCCATCTATCCAAATCATTGATGAAGATGTTGAAGAGTACTGGGCCTAAAACAGAACCTTGGGGTACCCCACCTTGAGGTCCGTCAGGGGCTTGGCAATGTTCACAAAGGATGGGATGAATTGCCTGTAGAAGTTTGCGAACCCTAGGAGGGGGTTGCCAGTTTTGGACGGCTTAACTGTGCACGGTGGAATTTGCATTTTGATACCTTGACTTACAGGTTGGCTGCCAGAAGTTTTTCCAGTACTTGGTGGACCAGGGGTACATGATCATCCATGGTCTCAGTGTAGATAAGGATGCCATCTAGGTAGTCAAGGACCCCCTTGTAGACGTGTTTGTGCAACACCTCTTTTATTAACAGCATGAATACCGCTGGGGTGCCCTGCACTCCGAAAGGCATCACTTTGAATTGAAAGCTCCCTAGGGGGCAGTTGAACAGTTTTCCACTCATCTCCGTCTCTGATACGTACTCGATAGTATGCTTCCCTGAGGTCTAGTTTGGTGAAGACTTTTCCCTTGGCCAGATGAGATAGCATGTCCTTCATTAGGGGGAGGGGGTATAGTTTGTGTTCGCACACCCCATTTATCCCTTGAAAGTCCAAACACAATCTCATAGTTCCATCTTTTTTTTCTTCGAAGAGAACTGGTGCTGCGACCTGTGGCTTGGCTGCCTCAATGAACCCCCTTGCTAGGTTTTTGTCTATGTATTTGCGCATCTCTTGTATTTCCTGGGGCATCATCAGTTTGGGATTGGGTAGCTTTGCCCCGGGGATGATTTCGATAGCACAGTCTGTCTCCCGGTAAGGACGCAGAAGATCGCACTCAGCCTCGCTGAATACTTCTGCAAGGTCCTGATATTCCATTGGAATCAGTTCGGCCTCTGGGGTTTTGTTGGATGTGGTTGCCAATTGTTCTTGTGGGTTCTTTTGGGGGAGTTTCAGTGTGGGTGGTATTTCTGCTTGCTGGTGTGAGAGGGGTTGAGGGACCCTTGATATCCTTTCTTCTTTTTTTCCCCTTTCTTTTATTAGATTTCTAGACCACCCCCTCTCCCCGAAGGGACTCGGGGCGGTGTACAGGTAAAAAATTAAAATTATGACATCAACATTACATATAAACTAAAATCGAATTAAATAATCCCCTGTACAAATTTATAAAAATTAAAACTTAACCTTAAAACCTAATCACATAATTTAAAATTACAAACTGAGGCGGGAAGCATGGAATTAGCCCAGGCCGGCTAGTTGAAACAGGTGGGTTTTGAGTTTCTGGCGGAAGGAGCGGAGGTCCATGGTCGTTCTAATGTCAGGGGGAAGGTCATTCCAGAGGGTCGGGCCCATCACAGAGAAGGCCCCTCCCCTGGGCATCGCCCGCTGGCATTGCCTAGTGGATGGCACCCGGAGAAGTCCCTCTCTATGAGAGCGAATCGGCCAAAGGGATGTATGGGGCAGGATACGATCCCGCAAATAACTAGGTCCTGTGCCATGGAGCGCTTTGAAGATAATAACCAACACCTTGAAACGCACCCGAAAGGCCACAGGCAGCCAGTGTAGCCCGCGCAGGAGTGGTGTTACGTGGGAGTATCTAGTGACTCCCAGAACTGCCCGCGCGGCCGCATTCTGGACCAGCTGCAGCCTTCGGGTGCATCTCAAGGGGAGCCCCATGTAGAGAGCGTTACAGTAGTGTAGACGGGATGTCACAAGCGCATGAGTGACTGTGCGAAGGGCGTCCCGGTCCAATAGGGGACGCAACTGGCGCACCAGGCGAACCTGGTGAAACGCCCCCCTTGCCACGGTTGTCACATGGTCATCCATTGACAGCAGGGCATCTAGGAGGACGCCCAAGTTGCGTGCCCGATCCACGGGGGCCAGATGTTCGCCCCCAATGGCCAGTGATGGAATCAGCTGGTTGAACCGGGGCACCGGTAGCCACAGCCACTCAGTCTTGGACGGATTGAGCTTGAGTCTGTTACTTCCCATCCAGATCCGCACGGCTTCCAGACACCGGGACATCACTTTGACGGCATCGTTGGGGTGGTTTGGGGTAGAGATGTACAGCTGGGTGTCATCTGCGTACAGATGGTAATCTACCCCAAACCCACGTATGATCTCGCCCAGCGGCTTCATATATGCATTGAATAGGAGAGGCGAGAGGACCGACCCCTGCGGCACCCCACAAGTGAGAGGCCTTGAGGTCGACCTCTGCCCCCCTGCCAATACAAATTGCACTCGACCGGAGAGGTAGGAGGAGAACCACCGCAAGACAGTGCCCCTCACCCCCAACCCCTCCAGCCGATGCAATAGGATACCATGGTCGATGGTATCAAAAGCCGCCGAGAGGTCTAATAGGACCAGGATGGAGGAAGAACCCCCATCTCTGGCCCTCCAGAGATCATCAACCAACGTGACCAATGCTAATGGGCAGCCTGCCTGCTGCGTGGGAGAGGCACTGGTTGCAGTTTCAGGCTCCTTCTCCTATTGGGTTGAAGAGATGCACTCCAGTCTGCATCTCCTCCCCTCAACAGGATCAGATGCCCCTCCCCTCTCTTTTGGACGGCATAATGGCCCCTCATCAGCAAGGATTGGTCCATTTAGAATCCTCCCTTCTGTTGCTTTATGGCACTCTCCAGAGATTCCATCTGGGGCTTTGGGAGCCTGGTTTGTGCCCAGTCCCACCTCCAGTCCACCTGTCAGGCCTGCTTCTTCCATTATCCAAGAAAGACCACACTTAAGCACATTTCAAATGATTAAGGTTACTTTTACTGAATAAGAAAGGACAGCAGCGAATGTTAAGCAAGGAGTGACTACTTTAGGCGCGAAGCGTACATATCAAGGCATAAGCCACCCCCAATAACCCATGACCCCCACAGTAGTGTCCAATACAATATCATCCACGATGTCAGATGGGCAGCACGTCCAGGGCGGTCATCAGAATGGAATGTGATACCGTTGGGCCTAGCGATATCACCACCTAGCTCCATCTTCTGAGGCTCCCCCTCACCCATGACCTTGTGTCAGAGGGGGAGCCGGACCTGGTGGGAATTGCGGAGACCTGGCTGGGCCACGAGGGAGGACTCCCCCTCGTTGAAATGTGCCCGCCAGGTTACCGCGTTTTTCATCAGCCCCGGGCCCTAGGCAGGGGTGGAGGGGTAGCGGTTATTGTTAGGGAAGGTCTAGAGCCGAGAGAGACCATTGTGCCACAGACCACCGGTTGTGAGTCCCTCTGCGTGAAGTGGGGCCTAGGGAGGCAGTTGGGCTTGCTGGTTGTATACCTGGCTCCCTGCTATGTAACAGCAGCCCTGCCCGAGCTCCTCGAGGTGATCGCTACGATGGCAGTTGAGACCCCCAGACTGGTAGTCATGGGGGACTTTAATCTGCCATCGGTGGGCGAATCATCCGGGGTAGCTCGGGAGTTCATGGCTTCCATGACGGCTATGGACCTGACCCAATTAATTCAAGGCCCCACCCACGAGGGTGGACATACACCAGATCTGATATTTGTCTCTGGTCAATGGAAGAGTGATCTGGGTATAGGGGATATAGTCATCACACCCTTGTCATGGTCAGACCACTCCTCCGGCTCGACTTTCCAATCGCTACTCCCCACCGCGGGGAGGCGGAACCTGAGTCACCTGTTTGGTTCCGCCCCAGGCGCCTGATGGACCCTGACAGTTCCAGGCGGCGCTTGGGCCATTTCCTGTATCCCTGACCCGCGCCCCGATGGAGGACCTGGTGGCCGCATGGAATACTGCGGCCACGGGAGCCTTGGATCGGGTCGCGCCCTTGCGGCCTCTCTTGCGGCGGCGAGCCACCCTGGTCCCTTGGTTCACCGAGGAGCTAAGGGTGATGAAACGCCACAAGAGATGCCTAGAGAGGAGATGGAGATCTACTCGGTCTGAATCTGACTGAACACAGGTGAGAGCCCATTTACGGACTTACCTTGTGGCGCTGAGAGTGGCCAAACGTCATCATTGTGCCACTCTCATAGCATCCGCAGATAACCGCCCTGCTGCCCTGTTTAGGGTGACCCGCTCCCTCCTTCAACAGAGGGTGCGGGAAACCCCACTACAGGGTAGAGCAGAGGAATTTGGGATTTATCTGCAGGATAAAATCGCTCAGATTCAGAGCGAGTTAGTCTCCATCGATAGCCCAGTGGGATCCTCCGAGGCAGGACTTGAGACAGTTTGCTGGGAAGAGTTTGACTCTGTTACTTCCGATGATATGGACAGGTTACGTGAGCGACTGCGAGCCACCAAATGTTTATTGGACCCGTGTCCCTCCTGGCTTTTACTGGCATCCTGGGAGGCGACACGAGGCTGGCTCCAGGAGGTTGTCAACGCTTCTCTGAGTGAGGGTTTCTTGCCCGCCTCCCTTAAAGAGGCTATTGTGAGGCCCCTCCTGAAGAAGCCCTCTCTGGACCCAGCATTACTGGTTAACTACCGTCCGGTCTCCAACCTTCCCTTTTTGGCGAAGGTTGTAGAGAGTGTGGTGGCACAACAGTTTCCCCGTCACCTGGAGGAAGTTGATTATCTGGACCTGCGCCAGTCCAGCTTCCGGCCCGGGCACAGCACCGAGACGGCATTGGTCGCGTTGGTAGATGATCTCTGGAGGGCCAGAGATGGGGGTTGTTCCTCCATCCTGGTCCTATTAGACCTCTCAGCGGCTTTTGATACCATCGACCATGGTATCCTATTGCATCGGCTGGAGGGGTTGGGGGTGAGAGGCACCGTTTTACGGTGGTTCTCCTCCTACCTCTCCGGTCGATCGCAATTTGTGTTGGCAGGAGAGCAGAGGTCGACTTCGAGACCCCTCACATGTGGGGTGCCTCGGGGGTCGGTCCTCTCGCCTCTCCTGTTCAACGCATATATGAAGCCGCTGGACGAGATCATCCGTGGATTTGGGGTAGAGTAACATCTCTATGCTGACGACACGCAGCTGTATATATCTACCCCAAACCGCCCCAATGTTGCCGTAGCAGTGATGTGCCAGTGCCTTGAAGCCGTGCGGGCCTGGATGGGAAGTAACAGACTCAGACTCAACCCGTCCAAGACCGAGTGGCTGTGGTTCCCGGCATCCCACGACTCCATCACTGGCCATAGGGGACGAACATCTTACCCCTGTGGATGGGGCGCGCAACTTGGGCGTCCTCCTGGATACCCGGCTGTCCATGGAAGATCAAGTGACAGCCGTGGCCAGGAGGGCGTTTTACCAGGTTTGCCTGGTACGCCAGTTGCGCCCCCTATTGGATCGGGATGCCCTTTGCACAGTCACTCATGCCCTCGTGACATCCCGACTGGACTACTGCAATTCTCTCTACATGGGGCTCCCCTTGAGGTGCACCCGAAGACTTCAGCTTGTCCAGAATGCAGCCGCGCGAGCAATAATGGGAACCTCAAGGTTTATCCACATAACACCACTCTTGCGCGAGCTGCACTGGCTGCCTGTCATCTTTCGGGTGCGCTTCAAGGTGCTAGTTATCATCTTTAAAGCGCTCCATGGCACGGGACCTAGTTATCTGCGGGATCGGATCCTGCCCCATACATCCCTGCGGCCGATTCGCTCCCACAGAGAGGGACTTCTCCGGGTGCCGTCCACCAGGCTATGCCAGCGGGCGACGCCCAGGGGAAGGGCCTTCTCTGTGGCGGGCCCAGCCCTCTGGAACGACCTTCCCCCCGAAATTAGAACAACTACGGACCTCCGCTCCTTCCGTCAAAAACTGAAAACACACTTTTTCTGCTTTGCCGGCCTAGGTTAGTCTTCCGTCTTTTAATAGGGTTTAGGGGATTTTAGTTAATTTTAAAATTGGGGTTTTTAGCGCAGGGATAATCTTTGTTTAATTCGTCTTTTATCTATTCTATTTATGTATATTTATTGGTATTTTTAATTTCCCTGTGCACTGCTCCGAGTCCCTTTGGGGAGAGGATGCGGTCAACAAATAAAATTATTCATATTATTATCTTCCTCCAGCACACATAATGAACACACACCCCACCCTCCCCGTTTCCATGGCAGCCGAGCATGCAGTAAAGCGAAGGCTGACATCTGGCCCTCCTCAAGAAGAAAAGGGGTTTAGTCCTGGAAAACAGACGAAAAAGACAAGAACACACAACAACATACATATAAAGTGAAACGATAGAGGTTAAGACTTATTAGGATATTTAGCATAAAACTGTCTTAGTAACTTCGGGGCCTTAACGTGGTGTTTATCTACCCATTCGATATGGGAGGGAGGAAAGTCCTTCCAAACCACAAGATACTGTATTTTGTTTCTATGCAGTCTGGAGTCCAAAATGTCTCGAACTTCGTAATGTTGTTCTCTGTCAACTACCACGGGGGTGGGAGAGCCAGAGTGCAGTTTGCGAAGATGTGACAAGCGTTCCAGTTTCAACAAGTGGACATGAAAAATTGGGTAAAGGTGTCGATAGGTTTTTGGTAGGTCTAGTTTAACAGAAACAGAGCTGATAATTTTAGTGATCGTAAAAGGGCCCACAAATTTTGGAACTAGCTTCTTGCATTTCTGAGGGCTGTCCAAATACCTAGTAGAGACGTACACCCGATCACCAACTTTGTACTGTGGAGGTACCGCTCGTTTCTTATCGGCGTAAAGCTTATGTGACTGGTGAGCATCATCCAATGTTTTTCGTATAATGGGCCAAACAGCAGACAATTTACCACTCCAATCCGAGAGCGAAAGAATTGTGGGAGGGTTGTGAGGAAGCTCGGGGACTGGTACAAAATCCTGGCCATAAATTATTCTAAACGGGGTCATGCCAGTACTACTATGAACTGAGTTGTTGTACGCTACCTCAGCATGAATTAGAAGGTCAGCCCAGTCATCCTGCTGGAAATTTATAAAACAACGTAAATACTGTTCCAGAACCGAATTGGCCCTTTCACAAGATCCATTAGTCTGCAGGTGGTGGGAGGAGCTTAAGCCTTGGGCGGAGCCAATCAGTCTTAAAAATTCCTTCCAAAATTGCGAAGTAAATTGAACACCTCTATGATACGCTTCGGGACACCATGCAAGCGATAAATATGAGTCAGAAATAGCTTTGCCAAAGTCTTAGCTGATGGGATTTTTGAGCATGGTACAAAGTGAACTTGTTTGGAGAACAACTCTGTAACAACCCATATAATGGTAAAACCTTGGCTACTTGGAAGGTCAACAATAAAGTCCATAGATATCTCCTTCCAAGGAGCCTCCGGTCGCGCTACGGATTGGAAGAGACCTTGAGGTTTGCCAGTAGAACGTTTCGAAGCGGCACAGACTGGGCAACTGGCAATATAGGATTTAATGTCTTTTTTCAGTGAAGGCCACCAAAATTGGCGTTTAACCAAGTGCATAGTCTTTACAAACCCAAAATGTCCAGCCAGTCTTGAATCATGTGCTCTTTGTAAGACAAATGGTCGAAGTGTTGCGGGGACATAAATCTTAGAACCAACCCAAGGTAAATCATCTCTCAAAGTACAATCTTCAGAGTGTGCGGAAAACCATTCATCAGTGAGGAGTTCCGCCTTTATTTTAGATACCAATTCCGGTGGTGGTTCAGCTTGTAGAACTGAGTGGCTTTGAGTTACGACCGGGGTTGCCATGCTATACAGTGGAACCACAGGTTGAATGACTGAGAGTTTAGAGCTGTTATACTGAGGTAGCCGAGACAGGGCGTCAGCCATAAAGTTCTTCCCGCCTGGAATGTATTTGAGAGTAAAGTTAAAACGACTGAAATATTGAGACCAGCGCACCTGCTTCGGGGAAAGTTTACGAGGCGTCTTTAAAGATTCTAAATTTTTGTGATCAGTCAATACCTCAAATGGGTGAGAGGCAACCTCTAGAAAATGACGGCAAGTCGTCAGCGCCCATCGAACGGCAAATGCTTCTTTTTCCCAAATAGCCCATCTTCTTTCAGTGTTGGACAACTTACGAGAGGTGTAAGCGCAGGGTTGCAGTTGACCGTCTAGGTTGTATTGTAATAAGACAGCTCCAACAGCCACGTCACTCGCATCTGCTTGAATCACGAAAGGTGCATTAACATCTGGGTGCTTTAGCACTGGCTCCGCCGCAAACAGACGTTTCAGTTTCTCAAACGCGGCCTGGCACTCCATAGTCCAGTTTAAGGGTGAACCCGGTCGTGGTTTGCTGTCTCCATTCGTTTTGAGAAGGTTCGTGATAGCAAAGCAATACTAGCAAAAGAAGGGATAAACTGGCGGTAAAAGTTGGCAAATCCCAAAAAACTTTGTAATTGTTTACGGGTACGAGGGGGGGCCCATTCCGTTACAGCTTTGACTTTTCCAGGATCCATCTCAATTCCTTCTGCAGAGATGCGATACCCAAGATAATCAATTTTCTCTTGGTGAAATTCACACTTAGAAAGTTTAGCGTAAAATTCAGCGGCCCTTAGTTTGCATAAAACAGAGCGGACTAGTTTTACGTGCTCTTCACGTGTTTCCGTGTAAATAACGATATCAAGATATACGATAACGCCCTTGTACCGGTGTTCATGTAATACTTCGTTTATCAGTTGCATGAAAACTGATGGCGCCCCCTGGAGGCCAAATGGTAAAACCTTAAATTGAAAGCACCCTAAAGGGCAGTTAAATGCAGTCTTCCACTCGTCTCCCTCCTTAATTCGTATTCTATAATAAGCTTCCCTGAGATCTAGTTTAGTGAAGAGTTTACCCGTAGCCAAATGCGCCAACATGTCCTTCATGAGTGGAAGGGGGTAGACGTTTTCCATGCAAATGGCATTCAGAAACCTGTAGTCCACGACCAGACAAAGAGTTCCATCTTTCTTTTCTCTAAACATTACAGGGGCTGCCACTCATGGTCTAGCAGGTTCAATGAAACCCCTCTCTAAGTTTTTGTCAATAAATTTGCGAAGTTCAACCATTTCAGCTGGCGTCATAGAATAAATACGAGGTTTAGGAAGTTGCACCCCAGGAAGGAAATCAATGGAACAGTCTGTAGAACGGTGGGGGGGAAGTGTGTCAGAGGATTGTTCGCTAAAAACGTCTTTAAGGTCCCAATATTCTTTGGGAATTTTTTCCTCCCCCGGTATTACTTCCAGCATGGGGACAATTTGGCCCATGTTCACCGTCTCCTGGAGTGGTACAGGCTCCATAAGATTCTCCATGGTGGGTGGTGGTGATGTGGGTTGGGCCTCTGGACTAGGAGGCATAGGTAAAGGAATGTGAACCCAACCTTCTTTCCAGTCAATCATTGGGTTCCACTTTCGTAGCCAATTCAGGCCCAAGATGATTGGGTTTTCTGCAATGGGGGCTACAATAAAGTTAAGGAATTCTTGATGGTGGTCGCCAATAGATACCTGAATCAGTTCTGTTACAAACAGTGCCAGAGTACCACCTGCTACGGTACCATCCATTTGGCAGAAAGCTATAGGTACTTTTAAATTTTTAAGATGAAAGCCCATTTGCTGTTGTACTAAATCTTGGCTGATAAGCCATCGTGAACAACCAGAATCTAAAAGGGATAGTACTTTACAGTTGCGGCCACTAGAGGGAGCCAAAATATGTAAAGGTATAGTAAGGGGCCCTGAGCGGGGGCTCACCCAGTTCTTGTCAGTTGAGTCTGTGTCTTTTTCCCAGTCATCTGGCTCCTCCCTCTGCTGCTGATGGCCGGTAGTTAGATCCAGAGGTTCCGCTCCGCGCATCGCTTGCTTCACGCGCATGCTCGTGTTTTTCGCGGGTTTTCTCACTTCGATTGATGAGTGCGGGCAGGGTTTTTCTTTCATTTTGCAGTTATTCGCCCAATGCCCCTCCCTTCCGCAACGGAAACAAGTACTAGAGCGAGGCTTACCAGGCTTTCCTTCTTTACTTTCTCTTTGGTAATCACGCCCAAAAGTTGGAGGGGGGGAAATTTTTCTCTCTTTCATTTTCAATCTCAAACAGGCTCTTTCTTCAAGCTAGGTCAATCTCCACATCAGCGGCAAATTCAAACCAGTCCTCGAGCGTTTCAGGAGAGCGCCTGTTGATACAGCTTTGATATATAGTGGGGTTCAAACCTTCAGTATAATTATCGATAAGAGCCTCCATGCTCCAACCCGCGCCAGTCCGGCTTTCGGCCCGGGCATAGCACCGAGACGGCATTGGTCGCGTTGGTTGATGATCTCTGGAGGGCCAGAGATGGGAGTTGTTCCTCCATCCTGGTCATATTAGACCTCTCGGCGGCTTTTGATACCATCGACCATGGTATCCTATTGCATCGGCTGGGGGGGTTGGGGGTGGGAGGCACCGTTTTACGGTGGTTCTCCTACCTCTCTGGCCGATCGCAATTTGTGTTGACAGGAGAGCAGAGGTCGACCTCGAGGCCCCTCACATGTGGGGTGCCTCAGGGGTCGGTCCTCTCGCCTCTCCTGTTTAACACATATATGAAGCCGCTGGGTGAGATCATCCGTGGTTTTGGGGTAGAGTACAATCTCTACACTGATGATACTCAGCTGTATATATCTACCCCAAACCACCCCAACGATGCCGTAGCGGTGATGTGCCAGTGCCTGGAAGCCGTACGGATCTGGATGGGAAGAAACGGACTCAAGCTCAACCCGACCAAGACCGAGTGGCTGTGGTTTCCGGCTGCCCGATTCAACCAGCTGACTCCATCGCTGGCCATTGGGGGCGAACATCTTGCCCCAGTGGATGGGGCGCGCAACCTGGGTGTCCTCCTGGATGCCCGGCTGTCCATGGAAGATCAAGTGACAGCCGTGGCCAGGAGGGCGTTCTACCAGGTTTGCCTGGTTCGCCAGTTGCGCCCCCTACTGGATCGGGACGCCCTTCGCACAGTCACTCATGCTCTCGTGACATCCCGACTGGACTATTGTAACTCTCTCTACATGGGGCTCCCCTTGAGGTGCACTCGGAGACTTCAGCTAGTCCAGAATGCAGCCGCGCGAGCAATTAAGGGAACCTCAAGGTTTACCCACGTAACACCGCTCTTGCGCGAGCTGCACTGGCTGCCTGTCGTCTTCCGGGTGCGCTTCAAGGTTCTAGTTATCATCTTTAAAGCGCTCCATGGCTCGGGACCTAGCTATTTGCGGGATCGGATCCTGCCTCATATATCCACATGGCCGATTCGCTCCCACAGAGACGGACTTCTCCGGGTGCCGTCCACTAGACTTTGTCAGCGGGCGATGCCCAGGGGAAGGGCTCTCTCTGTGGCGGGCCCAGCCCTCTGGAACGACCTTCCCCCCGACATTAGAACAACCACGGACCTCCGCTCCTTCCGTCTAAAACTAAAAACATATCTGTTCTGCTTGGCCGGCCTAGGGTAGTCTCTCTTCGATGGGGTTAGTAATTTTAGATGGGGATTTTAGTAATTTTTAACTGGGAATTTTTAGCGCAGGGATAATATTTAATCTGTTTTTAATTATGTGTGTGTATTTATTGTTTTATTTGCCCTGTGCACCGCTCCGAGTCCCTTCGGGGAGAGGGAGCGGTCAACAAATTAAATTTATTATATTATTATTATTATTAACCCCTCATATAAACAGCCAGCTCACGAAAACATTGAGTATAGTCCTGCACTGGTCTGTTTCCCCGGCGTAAATTTTTCATTTCAAGACGTGCCTTCCTATGAAGGAGAGGGTCTTCGACCCGCCTTCTTAAAGCGGTCATAAATCTGTCAAAGTTTCCCATTAATGGGGAATTTTCATTATGCAATGAAACTATCCAATCGGCCGCCTTTCCCTCCAGGGCCAGAGAAACAATTCTTATTTTAGACTCATCATTTGGTAAATCGCAAGCAAATTGTTTTACGAAATTGCTGACTTGCAGCAAAAAAAATCCCAGCTCTTTAGAGTTCCCTCCAAACTTAATCCCCAGGGGGGGAAGTCTTGATATTCTACATGGTGCAGGTCTTGGTTCTCTCTGTTGATCCGCTCCTGGGGCACTTCCCCTAGGTGTTTCAACACGTGGCGGGGGGCCCTCTTTCTCCTTTACCAGGGGGGGATCTTCTGCTCTTGTTCTTTCTCTCCCCAATCCGGCTAGGATCCCTCCCCCACTTTTGTTCTCTGGCATGCTTTTTGTCATCCGCTTGACGGATTAGTGCTCTTGCCATCTCTCTTAAGTGGTTTTCTTCCTCTATCTGTTCCCAAAGGGGGGGGAGTGGGCTTGTCTGCGTCTGGCGGTTGTAACCCCAGGGGCAATTCCTTCGGAGGCAGCTCCCTTCATCCCCACTCTCTCGGACCAGCGATGGCGAATTTGTTTTTCCTCAGGTTTGGGGTCCAGACTAATATCAGCCAATAATTCCATTACTGACCTTGGTTCTTCTTTCAGGGCAGTCGGGTGGAGCGCTGTCGCCTCCAGAGTTTCTTCTTTCCCGGGATCCGACATTTGTCTTCGGTTTTATTGCTTTATTACACTCACTACTGGATTTGTTAGCTCAGAGCTAAATGTGAAGTGACTCCTTGCTTTTTGTCAGGCCTGCTTCTTCCATTATCCAAGAAAGACCACACTTAAGCACATTTCAAATGATTACGGTTACTTTTACTGAATAAGAAAGGACAGCAGCGAAAGTTAAGGAGTGACTACTTTAGGCGCGAAGCGTACATATCAAGGCATAAGCCACCCCCAATAACCCATGACCCCCACAGTAGTGTCCAATACAATATCATCCACGATGTCAGATGGGCAGCACGTCCAGGGCGGTCATCAGAATGGAATGTGATACCGTTGGGCCTAGCGATATCACCACCTAGCTCCATCTTCCTCCAGCACACATAATGAACACACACCCCACCCTCCCCGTTTCCATGGCAGCCGAGCATGCAATAAAGCGAAGGCTGACACCACCCTTGCCAGCTTGCTTGAGACCCTTCTCTTCTCGGACTAGGGCAAGGGAATTCCACCTCAGCTGCCTTAGGGGCTGATTTCCACCAGTACTCATCTTCTGCTTGTGCTTCTGATAAAGGCAGCGCTGGTTGGCATTGCCGCATACCTCCACCCGCAATCAATCTCCTGTTGTCTTATTTTCCCGGGATTCAGGAAACCCGGAAATCTTGAAAGATTTTAAAAAGTCAGTTTTGGCTCTATGAAGTTTCCAAAAGATGACCAAATTAATTTATGAGCCTCGAGGCAAAGTTCAAAAGAAATCCAATCATTTATTAGGATCAACATTGTGGCGTGAGCTCCTGTGGAGCCAAAACTACTTCCGTTTAATTGCGTTTGAACTTTACCCCTGTATCTTCTCCCTTCTGTCATGCATCATAACTCATATTCTCCAACTAGGTTGTAGACAGATGAAATCCGATTCTTGCCGAAGGCATGCATGGAATTTTCCCTCCCGTGGCAGCCTGATAATAATCATGCCAATGCTTTAGAAGTTGACAGTAAGCTTCAGATACAGAAGGATCTTGACAGACTTAAATATTGGGCGCTATCTAACAAAATGAAATTCAGTGGTGACAAAAGTAAGGTTGTACATTTAGATTAGAAAAACAAAAGCACAGATACAGTATATGTGGTACCTCGCTCAATAGTAGTAACTGTGAGAGGAACCCTGGAGTCTTAGTAGGCAACCATTTAAATATGAGCCAACAGTGTGCAGCAGCTGCCAAAAAAACCAACATAGTTCTATGCTGCATAAGCAGAGGGATAGAATCAAGATCACATAAAGTGTTAATACCACTTTATAATGCCTTGGTAAGGTCACACTTGGAATACTGCATCCTGTTTTGGTCGCCACAATGTAAAAAAGATGTGACTAGAACAGTGGTTCCCAACCTGTTTTTGGCCATGCCCCATTTTCTAAAATCCTGATGTGCCGTCCCATGTGACATGTAATTATTACTATTCAAAAAGTGAACTCCTACTCATGCAGAGGAAGCCTAAAAGCCCATTAACCTGGTTTAAACAAAATTCCAAAGAACATGGCGTCCATGAAAGAGAAAAATAAAAGAATGAAAGACTGGAGAAATTTTCAGGAATTTTAAAAATATGACGGGATATGAAAAAATAGCAAATAAAGTTTCAAAATGTATAATAGAGCAGGGGTCCCCAACTCCCGGTCCGCGGACCAGTGCTGGTCCGCGGCCTGATAGGAACCGGGCCGCAGGGCTGGAGAGGAGAAGGAGGGAGCAGCCCCCTGGGCAGAGGATGGTCAAGCGCGCCTCCACCAACTCCTTACGACGGCTACCGCGGCGCACTTTCTGGGGCTACCCGGAGGTGTCCTCATCCCGCAGCGAGCGAGCGAGCGGGCGGAGGACCCGAGCCTGCGGCTACCTTAAGCACCGCTGAAGCCGTCCGGATGCCGCACGCCCACCTCCCTTTCAGCCCCGTGTGGCGCCAGGATGGCTTCAGCAGTGCTTAAGGTAGCTGCAGGCTCGGGTCCTTTGCCCGCTCGCTCGCTCGCTGCGGGATGAGGCAGCCATTACCTCCCCAGCCAACATGCCGGCCCCTCTGCTGCTTCCCGGGGGGGGGGGGAGGGAGAGAATGACAGACACAGAGAGACAGAAATAGAGAGAGGGAGGGAGAGAGGGAATCACACACACACACACAGAGTGACAGAGATGGGTGGAGGGAGGAGAGACAAAAAAACAGAAAAAGAAAAATAGAAAAAGAAAGATGAATGGAGGGTGGGAGGGAGGGAGTGAAGGGAAAAATGGAGGGGGAGGAGGAAGGAAAGAAACAGAAAGAGGGATGGAGGGTAGGAGGGAGGGAAGGAAAGAAGGGAGGAAGGGGGAGGGAGGCAATGGAAGGAAGGAAAGGCAAGGAAGAAATCTATTTTCCTATTTCCTTCTACCTCAAGCTACCTGTTTGGTTAACCAGGTTATATTATATTATATTTATATTTATATTTATTCAATTTATACCCCGCCCTTCTCCAAACGGACCCAGGGCGGCGCACAGGAAAATTAAAATACATACAAAACATCATATAAAATTTAAAAAACTAATTCAATAGAACCTGTGCTAAAACCAGATTAAAATCCCCAAATTTAAAAACTATCTAAAAGTCAGTATAGGGAGGCTACGCTAGGCCGGCTAGATGGAACAAATGTGTCTTAAGACACTTGCGGAAGAGGCGGAGGTCACAGATGGTGCGAAGTTCAGGGTGTAAGTCGTTCCAAAGGGCTGGACCTGCCACAGAGAAGGCTCTCCTCCTGGGTGTCGCCAGTCGGCATTGTCTGGCCAACGGCACCCTGAGGAGGCCCTCTCTGTGGGAGCGTATTGGTCTGAGGGATGTATGGGGCAGGAGGCGGTCTCGCATATAACTAGGCCCCGAGCCATGGAGCGCTTTAAAGATGGTCGTCAAAACCTTGAAGCGCACCCGAAAGACCACAGGAAGCCAGTGCAGCTCGCGCAGGATAGGTGTTATGTGGGAGTGTCTAGGCGCTCCCGTAATCACCCGCGCGGCTGCATTCTGGACTAACTGCAGCTTTCGAGTACACCTCAAGGGAAGCCCCATGTAGAGAGCATTACAGTAGTCGAGTCGAGAGGTCACGAGGGCCTGAGTGACTGTGCGAAGGGCAGCCCGGTCCAGTAAGGGGCGCAATTGGCGCATCAGGCGTACCTGATGGAAAGCCCCCCTGGCCACGGCCGCCACATGGTCCTCCATGGACAGCCGGGAATCCAGGAGGACACCCAAATTGCGCGCCCTCTCCACGGGGGCCGGTGTTTCGCCCCCAATGGCCAGAGTTGGAATAATCTGGCTGAACCGGGGTGCCGGAAGCCACAGCCACTCAGTCTTGGACGGGTTGAGCCTGAGTTTCTTACTACCCATCCAGATCCGTACGGCCTCCAAACACCGGGACATGACCTCGACAGCATCGTTGGGGTGGTCTGGGGTGGATATGTACAACTGAGTATCATCAGCGTACAGATGATATCCCACCCCAAAACCACGGATGATCTCGCCCAGCGGCTTCATGTATGTGTTGAACAGTAGGGGCGAGAGGACCGACCCCTGAGGTACCCCACATATGAGGGGCCTCGAGGCCGACCTCTGCCCCCCTGCCAACACATATTGCGACCGACCAGAGAGGTAGGACGAGAACCACCGTAGAACGGTGCCTCCCAGAACGGTTAAAGATCTATTTTTCTCCCAGTGATCATTTCAAAGAAATCACATCCTCTGAGTCATTTCCTGGATTCAAACCAGCATCCCAAAGAGTCATGGGCTGCCTTTATATATAACGAGTGCCCATAAATCCATTTTTACCATCTTCAGAAGACCAAAGACCAGCCAGAAATGGAAGAAAGAAAGAAAGAAAGAACGTATGACCACAATTGAGCCCAAAATTTTGGTTGCTAAGTAAGACCGTTAAGTGAGTTTCACCACATTTTCCAAGTTAGCCATGCCACCGGGTCACATGACCACTGAGCCACTCCCACAAAACAGGCCACACCTTTTGGCTCTCAAATTTCAGTAGTGGTACTGTTGATATTTGGCTCTATTGACTAATAAGTTTGCCCACCACTGCCCTAGAGAGCCAAGTGAGCTGACTCTCCCCCCCCCCCGCGTGCACATGCGCCGCCTGTTCCCCCTCCCCCCCCTTCTCTAGGCCAGCCGGTCCGCAGAATTTTCTTTAAAATGAAACCGGTCCCTGGTGCAAAAAAGGTTGGGGACCCCTGTAATAGAGAACTGAAATGCATAAATATAAAATAATTTTAATGAAAGCTTTTTCTGTAATACTTTGATTATATTAATTACTATACATATTAAAATGCAACCTAACATTCAAAATACAATTTGAGTTTACCTCAAGATTATATTTACAACATAATCCTATACATGTCTACTCAGAAGTATCGTTGTCTTCAATGGGACTTACTCCTGGGAAAATGTTTTGCAACTTTAGAATTGCAAGTTTGGTCTACTTAAGTTAGTGAGATGCTTATGCTTGAGGCCTGCTGCAGAGATCTTTTATATTAGGCTCCAATTTAGTCAGCTTCATTCTCAAGTCTTATCATTCAGTCGATTTCTTCAATAGCAAAATCATTTACAGCACTAAAGTCACATTCATCTAAATATGAAGATGGGAACGGTAACAAATTTTCTTGCAAAGTAGGTTGAACTTGGGTATTTAGTTTTTGTCTCATCACAAAGCCATACCATTGCTCTTTTTATGTTAAATAAAGTTTTAAATTACTCATCATTTTTCATTTCCGAGAGTTCTTGGTACTGTAGTGAAACATCAGGTAGATCCACCAGCACTGGCTGCACTGCCCATGTTGGAAAATCAATTTGTTTTAAATCAGAAAATCTTTCAAATCAGACCAATATTTTCAGATGATCCACAATGACAAGTGCAGCAGCATCAGTCACCTCACATTTTTAAGCCAATGAAACATGTCAAAAATTTGTCAGAAATATGTTTTTTACATATTCTATAAATATAATGGAGCCAAATATCGCCTTTGCATCAACAAGAGTTTTATTTGTTCCTTGAAGTTGTTTATTCAACATACTCAGTTTTTCAAAGGTATCTGCTAAATAAACGCTTTACCATCAACGGTTATTAGCAGCTTCTTCATTTCAGGCTTGTCACTTAAAAAGTCACTAAGAACATCAAATAGTTTCATGAATCTTTCAAACAATTTCCCTTTGAGAGCCACCTTACCTCAGTGTGAAGTACAAGACCCAATTTAAAACTCTCTAAAAATAGTCCCCATGGGAGGTTAGGCTAGGCCGGCTTGTTGGAAAAGATATGTCTTTAGACATTGGCGGAAGAGGCGGAGGTCAGTGATGGTGCGTAATTCAGGGGGTAGGTCGTTCCAAAGGGCAGGGCCCGCCACAGAGAAGGCTCTTCCCCTGGGTTTCACCAGTCGGCATTGTCCGGCCGACGGCACCCTGAGAAGACCCTCTCTGTGGGAGCGGAGCGGCCGAAGGAATGTATGGGGCAGAAGGCGGTCTCGCATATAACTAGGCCCCGAGCCATGGAGCGCTTTAAAGATGGTCGTCAGAACCTTGAAGCGCACTCGAAAGGCCACAGGAAGCCAGTGCAGCTCGCGCAGGATCGGTGTTATGTGGGAGCATCTGGTGGCTCCCGTAATCACCCGCGCGGCTGCATTCTGGACTAACTGTAGCTTTCGAGTGCACCTCAAGGGAAGCCCCATGTAGAGAGCATTACAGTAGTCGAGTCGGGACGTCACGAGAGCTTGAGTGACTGTGCGAAGGGCAGCCCGGTCCAGTAAGGGGCGCAATTGGCGCATCAGGCGTACCTGATGAAACGCCCCCCTGGCCACGGCCGCCACATGGTCCTCCATGGACAGCCGGGAATCCAGGAGGACACCCAAATTGCGCGCCCTCTCCACGGGGGCCAGTGTTTCGCCCCCAATGGCCAGAGTTGGAGTAATCTGGCTGAACCGGGGTGCCGGAAACCACAGCCACTCAGTCTTGGCAGGGTTGAGCTTGAGTTTGTTACCACCCATCCAGATCCGTACGGCTTCCAAACACCGGGACAGCACTTCGGCGGCATCGTTGGGGTGGTCTGGGGTGGATATGTACAGCTGAGTGTCGTCAGCGTACAGATGGTACTCCACCCCAAAACCACGGATGATCTCACCCAGCGGCTTCATGTATGTGTTAAACAAGAGGGGCAAGAGGACCAACCCCTGAGGAACCCCACGCGCCCTCCAGAGATCATCAACCAACCAATGCCGTCTCGGTGCTGTGACCGGATCGGAAGCCGGACTGGCGCGGGTCTAGATAATCAACTTCCTCCAGGTGTCGCGGAAACTGTTGGGCCACAACACTCTCAACAACCTTCACGGATGCCTTTCTTAAAAAACATTCCTCTATCCTGGGGGAAGATTCAGGGGGGACGGAGGGGGCCACGGCCCCGCCCGCTGGGGGCCAGGAAGGAGAACAAGAAGACACAATTGCCAAGAGACTTAGATCTAAAAAATGACTTTTATTTTTATTTTTATTAATACAGTATAATTTTTGTCTGGATGTTTGTACATGACTGCCAGCATAGAATTCATAATTTATGTACGCATTTATTTTCACCTTGTTGTATTATTGAAAAATGTATTACCAATGTTTTGTTAAGAAGCCCGGGAGGGCCAACGTTCCCGACGTGAAAGTTCTCAAAATATCTTTTTAATTCACCTTACCCTACCCTTTTTTGTTAAAAAATTTGTAAAACTCAATAAAACTTTTTCTATATAAAAAAAAAATCTCCAATTTCAGTATTAACATTTTTAAGTTCTCCCTTTGCCCCAGCCAGCCCCACTTCCAAATCTTCAGTCTTCTGTGTATTCTGCATCAATTTCTTCTGTGTCTCCAAGAGCTCTAATTTAGAACTGCAGTGATCTTTTCTAAGTTCTTTAATTTCCAGTACCAAAGAGTGTAACACTTCCTCCATAGCTGTCATTCTTGCTTCCAAGCCTGATTCTGGTTGCTTTTTAGAAGCCATGGTAAGCTGTTTAAGTCAGTGCCACTAAGATGGCGTTTTTTGGGTGCGGCCGCTGGAGCAAGTCCAGAGAAAAAGTTCAAATCGGTGTTGTAGAAAGTTATAAAATCCAGAGAGAAAAGCAATTTTCACAGTCAATTATGAAGACAAAGAAGGCACTCCAGGGAAGGAATCAATTAATCACAAAAATCCTCCATTGGTAGAGAGAGACAGTCCAGGTCACAAAGGAATGTTGGAAATTTTCCATAAAGAATAGTCATTTAGGAACAAAGGGAGGCCATCTTCCCCCGCCCAATCTGGAAGCCAGCAGGAGAAAGCAACAGAGAAAATTGTTCCAATAAAGCCGGACTTAGATAACAAACAAACCGCAAGGGACTTTCACTTCTTCAACAAAGTCCGGATGAGAAATCTCCGCTTCCTCGCAATCGAGGAGCCATTTCCAAACGCCGCTGGTAAATCCGAGGGGGGGGTTAACAAACACCCCCCTCCATCGTTTCTTTTAATCAAAGCTGCCAGCAAAAAAGTCAAAGTAACTTACAGTCCACCTCGCTGCCAAAGCCCCGGCAAAGCCATCCGTCTCGAGCGCTCCCGCTCTCTCCAAATCCGCTATTTGTTACCGTCCTCCGTTGGCGAAGGGAACCAAGCCCCCCGCAGCATGTCTTCTTCCTCCTAGACCGAAGACAAGGAGCTGTGCCCGGCCGCCGCCAGGCTAGGAAAGTCCAGGCAAGCCGATCCTATGGGGGGGTCCCTAAAAAAAGGGGCGCCCCGCCCCGTTTGGGGCCGAAAAAAGAACAAAACGGCAGACGAGTCCCAGGACTCGTCCGTCGCCGCCAGAAGCCGGAACAGGAAGTCGAGGATCTCCATCTGCTCTCTAGGCGTCTCTTGTGGCGCTTCATCTCCCGAAGCTCCTC
This sequence comes from Rhabdophis nuchalis, assembly GCA_039707465.1. Lineage (NCBI taxonomy): Eukaryota > Metazoa > Chordata > Lepidosauria > Squamata > Natricidae > Rhabdophis > Rhabdophis nuchalis. The sequence continues at coordinate 71,079,982 of CM077648.1, forward strand.
AGTAAACCAAGGAGCCTGGGTGGTTCGTCGCCGCAAGAGAGGCCGCAAGGGCGCGACTTGGTCCAAGGCCCCCGTGGCCGCACTTAACCATGCGGCCATTGGTCCTCAGTCGAGTCGCTAGGCAGGGTCACAGGAATTGGCCCAAGCTCCCTCTGGAACCTTTCCGGGTCCATTAGAAGCCTGGGGCGGAACCATCTAGGAGTAACCATCTTGAAGCCAAGTTTTAAATATTCTTCCCAATACTGATGAACTTTTTTCTTGCTTGCACTACTCATTTTATGCATTTTGTTTGTGACTAAAAGAAATGTGAGAAAAACTTTTTAAATGATACAAATTATTAAAAGAAATAACTATTAAAAGAATAGGGAAATTTGCAGAAAGGGAAATTTTAAAAAGCCATTCTTATCTTAATTTATGAATAAAAAGTTTGTCATGAACAATATGACCCCTCCCCTACTTGCCCACTTGGTTTGAACCTGCAGTTTAGTGGGGAAATACTTTGGTAGTTTAGTAGGTGGCCTGGCAAGTTCTACACATGCATGGCCCAGCCGCAGATTGCTCTGAGAGGAAAAGTCTTGTAAAACACGGCCTGGAGGGAAAAAACTAAAAATAACTGTAAATCTAACAATTTCTTACTTAAACTTGGGTCCTGGTTATGTATCCTCACTGCTGGGCTTCCCCCAGCAACCATCACCTCTGTCAGCTCTCCCTGCAATCACCCAGCAGTAAAGCCCACAGGAAAGAGAAAGAGGGAGACTGCCAGTCCCATGATCCTTAGTGGGAACACATCTGATTGGCCGGCAGTTGCTCCCTCCTCTCTGGGATATCCTTTTCAGACCAGGAACTAGAAAGTGCACTTTAACGAAGACAACAATAGGTAAATGAAACACAGCTGTTTCACCACAAATATATAAGAACAATTACCAGGCTTTTAAAATCCCCCTCCCCCCTGGGGCCTGGGGCCCACGTTGGGAATCATTGCTCTACAAAGTGCAGAGAAGAGCAACAAAGATGGGGGACTGGAGGCTAAAACATACAAAGAACAGTTGCTGCAATTGGGTATGTCTAGCTTGATGAAAAGAAGGTGACATGATAGCTGTGTTCCAATATCTCAGGGATTGCCACAAAGAAGAGGGAGTCAAGCTATTATCCAAAGCATCTGAGGGCAGGACAAGAAGCAATGGGTGGAAACTAATCAAAGAGAGAAGCAACCTAGAACTAAGGAGACATTTCCTAACAGTTAGAACAATTAATCAGTGGAACAGCTTGCCTCCAGAAGTTTTTAAGAAGAGATTGGATATTGAAATCCTGCCTAAGCAGGAGGTTGGGCTATAAGACCTCCAAGGTCCTATCCAACTCTGATTTTCTATTCTAAATTGGAGGAAGATATTTCAGTTCAATGCTAGGAAATTTTCTTTTAATGGTAATGCATTTCAACAGTTGAACCAGTTATCAAATGACAGTATAAATTTCACTTTGTTGTATGTGTTAGCAACTCCGGGTTCAGAACCAGTGGTACAACTCTGATCCCTTAACCAATGTTAGCAAATAAATGCGGAATAGTGTAATTCACTGGACAGTAAAGAGATACGTTGCTGTAAACCACAAACAAACTCTAAAACAGTGATAGTAAGAAAATAAATAGTCTTTACTTTGTAGCAACTAAAATGCTTCTTCCAACTAATTCTCAAACAAATAACAGTCCAACACCAAACACAGAATTATCTCACAGTAATGCAAAACAATACTCCTTCTCCAACAGCAATCAGGTAAACCAGGAATCACAAGGAATCGAACAGGGAATGAGCTGCATTCCTGACCTTGATTATATAGTATAGCTGATACTCACAGCCAATCAGATTCAAACACAGTTCTTTTTTTATATTGAAAAAGTTTTATTGGTTTTACATTTTTCTATAGGGTAGGGTAAGGGATACAAAGAAATTTTGAGAGCATTCACATCAGAGTCGTCGGCCCTTCCGAGACCTCAAAATACACAATAAAAAGATAACAAAAAAAAAACATTTTTCATAACACTACAAGGTAAAAGCAAGTACATATACCTAAATTCTCAGTTCCATGCTGTCAGACATTTACAAAAAATCCAGATAAAATGTTATGCAAGATTGTTCAAAAAAAATCAAGGCAAAGTTATTTTTTCGATCTAAGTCTCATGGCTATTGTATCTTCTTTTTCTCCTCCCTGGCCCCCAGCGGGCGGGGCCGTGGCCCCCTCCGTCCCCCCTGGATTGTCCCCCAGGGCAGAGGAATGTTTTTTAAGAAAGGCTTCCGCCTCAGCAACTGTTTTAATCCTCACTCTTCCTCCTTCCCAGAACACCAGCATCCCTTCGGGTGTCACCCACTTGAACCAAATCCCATGATCAAACAATGTTTTAGACAAGAAGGAAAATTTCCTCCTTGCTTCTCGAATCTTTCTAGGAATCTGCTTCAAGATAGTGACCGTTTTTTGTTGGTAAATTAAAGGGTTCTCTCTCTGCGCCCTCAGGATTTCCTCTCTGGTTGACCTTCTAACAAATTTCACATGTATCTCTCTAGGCACTTCATTTATCCTGGCATATGCTGAGTTAATTCTGTAGGCTAGGTCAATGTCCCCCCTGATCTCATCTTTAGGTTTTTGTAAATAGTCTGCTAAAATTGTGCTCATAAGATCAGGGAGGCATTCACCAGATTCCTCAAGAACGTTCTGAAATCTCAAAAAATATGTCATTCTTTCCATATCAATCCTAGACACATGCCCATCTATTTCCCCAACCTCTTTAATAACATTTTAATCTCTCCCTTAACCCCCACCAACCCCCCTTCCAATTCTTCAGTCTTCTGTGTGTTTTCCAGCACCTGCTTCCTTGTGTCCAATAGCTCCTTCTTGAAATTGATGTTTTCAGCCCTCTGGGCCTGAATTTCGTTTACCAAAGTTTGTATAACAGTTTCAAGAGAAGCCATCCGTTGTTCTAAACTTGCCAGTGCTGTTTCTTGAGCCATGATTAACTGTTAAAGTCGGTGCCAGCCAAAATGGCGTTTTCAGGGTGGGGCTGGTGAGACTAACCGGGAGCCAAAAGTTCAGATCAAGGTTGAAACGTTGTAAAATTCAGGAACCAAGAGAGAGACAATTTTCCAGCTCAATAGTTATAATAACGAAGGTAATCCAGAAAGGAATCACAAATCCAACAAGAAAAAAATTCTTCATTAATATCCAGAGAGAGTCCCACTTGTAAAGAGACGCTGGGAATTTTCCATAGTTAAAATAGTCAGGCAGGGACACAGAAAAGCCACTTTCCACCGCCCATCTCAGAGCCCAGAGGAGAGAGTAGAAAAATAAAAAATTTTTAACCAGCCAGACCTAGAAACAATGTTGCAAGTAGCCGCATACCACTTTCCCTTGTTAGAGACAGTCCGGATTTAAGATTTCCGCTTTCTCTTCCAGAGAAGCCATTTTTAAGTGCCGCTTAAGTCCGAGGGGGTTTTTTTGAAAACAAACACCCCCCCTCCCAGTCCGTTCAGCCTGGCTGGCAGCAAGGAAAAAAAAGTCTTTTTAAAACTCACTCTCCCTCGCAGCTGAAGCCTCGGCGAGCCTTCCGATCTCTTCCGCTCAGCCCTCTACATTAAAGTGAATGGCGCCGACAGCCGTTGGCGAAGGGAAAACCCCCCGCAGCATGTTCCTCCTCACCTAGGTCGCGGAGGGGAGCGCTCTCCCCACCGCCGTGAGGAGAAACGTCTCCTCCGAGCCGACCCTACGGGAGACCTCCGGTAACCGGATGTCTCGCCCCCGTGGGGGGGCAGAAAAGGCAACAAAGCGGCGAGCGAGCCCCAGGCTCGCCCGTCGCCGCTGGAGCCCGAACCGGAAGCCCCAAACACAGTTCTTAAAGTTACAGCAAACTTTGGACATGCTTTAATTTTGATTTTTCTATTGAACAAGGACTTGGACATGATAGCCTAAGTCCTTCAATGAACAGTTTGCCTGGAAAAGTGATAATGGATTATTTTTTTTGTTTTTCTCTATAGAAAGCCTTTTTGTTTTTCCTTGCCAATGGAACTATCGACCTGATCATTGTATTTATGGGAGCAATTGCCAGGAAGCAGAAAAGGAAGGAATATTTATTCTTCATGGAAATAGAGGAGTTTACCATGATGATAAGCAGCCAATGTTTCGTACTGTTTATTATGCAATTAAAAATGTAAGTAAACATTTTAATTTGAACTTTTAAAATTAAAAATAATTCTTAGAACTTTACCTCTATTACCACCAGTTATACAATAAATTTTACTTATTTTTAAAAATGAATAAATGGACATTCCAGAATCTGTTCTGAAATATTCAACAATAAAATAGACTTTGAAAGGAAGTAAGATTTAATTACAGTATTGATTTCAGTGAGACACTAAAAAATCTCTAGTATTAAGCTTTCTAATTTTAAATTCATCAAGACCAGGTGAGACTCATTATTTTTGACTCAGGAGCACAATATTATGATTAAGAAATTGCATGCAATATATTGCATTTATTTTTTTAAAGATTTTTTTTTTGTTTTAGTCAAACACAAACACAAAAAAAGAATCCTCCTTCATTACATCTTGTAGAAAGTGTGTCAATTGGTTACAGATAACTTTCGTGCATTCGTACACAGTCATTATTTATAGTTCATATTAAATTGATAATTTAAATCAAATATATATATACCATCACTATAACACAATTCTTATTTGACTACAATTATTTAACATACTTTTGCCTAAAATAATCCATACTTAAAGACACAACCATGTACTGGCATTCATTAGCTATTTCAAAAGTCCTCCAATCTTTATGATTATATCTATATAAATAAAAAAGTAAAATAGTTTGTACGAATCCACTAATCTCAAAAACTACTGCACCGATTTACCTCAAATTTTGATACAATGTTGCCAAGGACTTCCGATAATAGAATACCTACTCATTTTGTGCCTAGCACACGTGTGTTGTGTGCAAGATACACAAATGTAAAATGTACCCACTGATCAGGTTTTCACCTCCCTGTAAGTCTTCCCACCAGGCATCAGTCATTTCCTCAGCCACGTACAGAGGCCTCTTAGGGCCAAAAAGGCACTGAGATAGCAAACTCCCAGGTGGCCCATAGAGAGAGAGAGAGGAAGAAATACAGTTTAATAAAAGAGGGACTAGGGGAGACAGGATAGCAGCCTTCCAATATCTCAGAGGCTGCCACAAAGAAGAGGAAGTCAAGCTATTCTCCAAAGCACCTGAGGGCAGAACAAGAAGCAATGGGTGGAAACTAATCAAGGAGAGAAGCAACTTAGAACTGAGGAGAAATTTCCTGACAGTTAGAACAATTAACCAGTGGAACAGAAGTTGCCTCCAGAAGTTGTGAATGCCCCAACACTGCAAGTCTTCAAGAAGATGTTGGATAGCCATTTGTCTGAAATGGTATAGGGCTTCCTGCCTTGGCAGGGAGTTGGACTAGATGACCTCCAAGGTCCCTTCCAAATCTGCTACTGTATTATTGTATTACAATAGGTAGGTAGATAGGGGAATATATAGATACGGAGAAATACAGTAGGTAGGTAGTTAGGTACGTAGATAGAGGGATAGATAGGGAGAAATACGGTAGGTAGGTAGGTAGGTAGGTAGGTGGATAGATAGATAGGGAGAAACACAGTAGGTAGGTAGATAGGGTGATAGGGAGAAATACAGTAGGTAGGTAGGTAGGTAGGTAGAGGGAGAAAGGAAGAAATACAGTAGGTAGGTAGGTGGATAGATAGAGGGAGAAATACAGTAGGTAGGGGGATAGATAGAGAGGGAGAATTACAGTAGGTAGATAGAGGTAGAAAGGAAGAAATACAGTAGGTAGGTAAGTAGAGGGATAGACAGAGGGAGAAATATAGTAGGTAGGTTAGGTAGGTAGGTAGGAAGGAAATACAGTAGGTAGGTAGGTAGAAGGATAGATAGAGAGGGAGAAATACAGTAGGTAGGTAGGTAGATAGAGGGAGAAAGGAAGAAATACAGTAGGTAGGTAGTTAGAGGGATAGATAGAGGGAGAAATACAGTAGGTAGGTAGGTAGAGGGAGGAAGAAATACAGTAGGTAGGTATGTAGGTAGAGGGATAGATAGGGAGAAATACAGTAGGTAGGTAGAGGGATAGATAGAGAGGGAGAAATACGGTAGGTAGGTAGGTAGGTAGAGGGATAGAGGGAGAAATACAGTAGGTAGGTAGATAGAGAGGAAAAGGAAGAAATACAGTAGGTAGGTAAGTAGAGGGATAGACAGAGAGGGAGAAATACAGTAGCAGGTAGGTTGGGGGTTATACGGTGGTTGTGTGTATGTGTGCAGGTGTAGATCTACACACAGATTGGTTGGCCATTTAACCAAACTGGGCCACAGCAACGCGTGGCCGGGTATAGCTAGTTCTAAATAATAGTTGATTAATACAGTTTAGTCTTTTTTCACTCATTGTTTAGAATTTGTATCCAAATTTCGGTTACCAAAAAACGGTGCATGCAAAAAACTTCCTCTCATCGAACCAATACATCTTTATATCTTATCACCACTATCAATTATCTATTTAACATAACATTCTAAAACAATCTAAAACTTACTAGTTTACAACTGAACTAGTTTTTTATTGCCAATTTTCATTATCAACCTCTATCTTTCCAATAGCAGTATCTTTCTTTTGCCATCTGTGGTATTAATCTTCTATTTATCTCCTTAATAAGCCGTCACAACTTCACCAGCCTAGGGGTTGCCTGTTTACCACCGGTTAGAAGCGCTTCCCAAAATCAGGGACTTTGCTGTGTCCCTGTGATCAGCAAGGCTTCGTCTTCCTCTTCACCATCTCTGCGGGACGGTTTAGGTCCAAATGGACCATCCAGTGGTAAAAGTGTCGACGGCGGTCTCACAGCCTCGAGATCGGACGTCGTTCCATAGTGATGTTGGCTTCTCCTCTCGCAATATATTGCTTTTATAAATGCTTGTAATTAGTAAACCTGCAATGATGGACCAAAATAACAATTTCTACACAGGAATGTGACAATTTCTTGTTTCCTTTTTATTGCTAAAATTATATAGTTATAGTCTATATAACTATCTAGACTCGCGCCAGTCCGGCTTCCGACCTGGGTACAGCACGGAGACGGCATTGGTCGCGTTGGTAGATGATCTCTGGAGGGCACGGGATAGCGGTTATTCCTCTATCCTGGTCCTATTAGACCTCTCAGCGGCTTTCAATACCATCGACCATGGTATCCTACTGCACCAGTTGGAGGGGTTGGGAGGCACCGTATTACGGTGGTTCTCCTCCTACCTCTCCGACCGGTCACAGTTTGTGTTGGCGGGAGGGCAGAGGTCGACGTCGAGGCCCCTTACTTATGGGGTGCCTCAGGGGTCGGTCCTCTCGCCCCTCCTGTTTAACATCTACATGAAGCCGCTGGGCGAGATCATCCATGGTTTTGGGGTAGAATTCCATCTGTACGTTGATGACACCCAGCTGTACATTTCTACCCCAAACCATCCCAACGATGCCGCCGATGTGATGTCCCGGTGTTTGGCGGCCGTGTCGGTCTGGATGGGGAGGAACGGGCTCCGACTCAACCCGTCCAAGACCGAGTGGCTGTGGTTTCCGGCGCCGCAACATAGTCAGTTAGTTCCATCTCTGGCTATCGGGGGTGAACTGTTAGCCCCCGTGGAAAGGGTCCGCAACCTGGGTGTCCTCCTGGATTCCCAGATGTCCTTAGATGAACATCTGACGGCCGTGGCCAGGGGGGCCTTTTATGAGGTGCACCTGATACGCCAGTTGCGCCCCTTTCTGGATCGTAACGCCTTACAGACAGTCACTCAAGCTCTTGTCATTTCTCGCCTGGACTACTGTAATGCTCTCTACATGGGGCTCCCCTTGAGATGCACCCGGAGGCTCCAGTTGGTGCAGAATGCGGCCACGCGGGGGATCTTGGGAGGTTTAAAATACTCCCATGTAACACCTCTCCTGCGCGAGCTGCACTGGCTGCCGGTGGCCTTCCGGGTCCGTTTCAAGGTTTTAATGACCATCTTTAAAGCGCTCCATGGCAGTGGGCCTGGTTACTTGCAGGACCTCCTTCTACCACATACCTCCACTCGACCTGTCCGCTCCCACAGGGAGGGCCTCCTTAGGGTGTCGTCCACTGGACAATGCAAGGCTGGCGATGCCCAGGGGAAGAGCCTTCTCTGTGGCAGGTCCCGCCCTTTGGAATGACCTCCCCCCAGACCTCCGGACTATCACCGACCTTCGCCTCTTCCGCCGGACTTTAAAAACCTATTTCTTCCATATGGCCGGCCTGGCATAGCTGCTACAACCATATTTTATTAGAGCTGGGTTTTAAATTAAATTGTTTTCTTTTTAGCACGGGTTAAATTGTTTAATTGTAGTTTTAAATTTTGTAGATTTTTATTGTTTGTATTTTTGGATTTTAAGTTCCTGTGCGCCGCCCTGAGTCCCTTTGTGGGAGATAGGGCGGGATAGAAATTTAATAAAAGTTAAAGTTATTATGTGATGCTTTGTTATTGTTGCATAATTTTCTTATTTTAATTTTGTACTTTTAAAATATTATAGATGCTTGGCATAACTATTCAGTTTGCCAGTTCTAAATAACTATTTTTAATAAACTGTTTATATGTCTTTCAATATACTCACTGAAAAGCTATAAATGCAGCAGTTGCTTATTTTAGTGTTCATCCTATGTAGTATATAATCTTCAAAAATCAATAGTATGTTTTAATGCTGCTTTGTGGCATATTGTCATATAGATATAAAAATGAAAAAGGTACTATTGGGGCTTAGAATTTATTACACTAAAAGAAAATGTGATCTCATAAAAGTGCAATTTCTTAATTCCTTTGAGTATTACCAAAATATATTTAAAAAGAAAACTGTTGACTTTATTTAAGATCAGCTTTTATTTATGCATAAAGCACAGAAAAGATGTAGATCAATTCCAGCAAAATAATAAAATTATTTTATTGTAATGTGTTTGCATATATTATGTCATTTATAACAGTAAAAGTGACAGTAACTGGGCATTATGAATACTGATAATGATGATATTGCTGCCTTGCCTGATGAGGATTAATATTAAAAGTAGGGGCAGGTTTTTTACTGGATCTAGATCATTTTGATTATTTGATTAGATTATACATATTTATAAAATGCAGTATATTGTATAATAGCAGTTTTAGAACTACATCAGAAAACCTGGCATTGGTAAATCTAACTTATCAATACAATGTTTCTAATACTTTTCTAGTATTCGTTTGAAGATGACCTTCCACATGCATTGCTTCTACCTCTTGAACACGAATTACAAAAGACACAATATACCTACTGTGGAAGAATATACAAAGTGTTCATAAAACAACTCACAAAAAGTATACGGGACCTCAGTAACAGAAGAACTAAGGAAAGGTGATCATTGCAAGTTCTGCTCTCCAGACTTTCATATTCAACAGACCAGCCTGAAGATTGTTCCTACAGAAATAGTGTGCTCTAATTATGCTGTTATTTGAAGTTTGCATTATCTCCCATTGAGGACAAAATGAAGATAGTGGGAATCTTAGGCATCTACAAGTTGAGGGTTGGAAATGATGAAACATGGCTTGTGAAACCACATGTATCCCCAACCTTTCCACCTTGGCACCCTGGCCTGGCATGAGAGAAAGCATGTCACCAGCAGGTCACACGCATGCGGCCACAGCTCCATTGGTGCAAGCGACATGGACACGTACGTTCCAATTGCGCAAATGGATCTCCGCATGCAACTGGAGGGTACTTCAGTGGACGGTGTTTCTGCTTGCGTGCAAAGCTCCACTTACACATTTGTGCTTGCGTGCGAAACTCCACTTGCACAAATGAAGAATGCTCATGCACAAAGCTCCACTCACATGAGTGGAGTTTTGCACATGAGCAAAAGGACTCACCACTTGCGCAAGTGCAGTTTCGTGCATGCACGTTTGTCCATCACTTGCATAAGTGCAGGCCGCAGGCCAGTAGTAGGCTGCAGCCCAGGGGTTGGGAACTTCTGTCTTACATACTTGCATTTGACATTGGGCTACAAGTTCAAAAAGGCTAGGATTTGCGTAGTGATATCACGGTGTATGTGTTTATTAGTTTTGTACCATAATACTTTATGGGCTTATTTTGAATTATTCTTTGCAGAATTTATTTTTAACTTAGTAGGGATCTTTGAAGTTGAATTAGTACATGTTACTGCAGTGAGTTAGGAGAACTGTATTTGTATTCAGGTTTATTCTTTATAATTCAGTTCAAGAAACCTCAAAAGAATCAGATAAATATGTTTTAGGAATGGCAAAATATATTGTCATAGCTAATATCAATTTTACTTAACTGGATGAAGGAATAATTAAGTCAGCACTATCTTCACTTTAAAAGTGTAAGAATACATTGTTTACAAAGCTCACAAGTTACTTTGTTTCAAATAAATATGTGATGATTGACAATCTATACCTTATTTTTCAGTGTATAAGATTCACTCCCCCACTCCCAAAAAGTGGGTGGAAATGTCTGTGCGTCTTATACAGTGAATGTTGCTGGAGCCCCAGCCACATGCTGGCCCCCACCCTTCAGCATCTGCCTCCCAGCAATTTTTCTCCTTGTAGCAAACAGCCTGGTCAGCTTCAGCACAGCCAGATTTAACAGCTGATTGACAGTTGGATCTGCCTCTCAGAATACCACCTATCAGCTGTTCCAGATTGCAGGGATCACCACCGCCTGTTGCTGCCCATCGCCGCCTCCATGTGCCCCATTTTTTGCCTCGGCGCGTCCCATTTTCAGCCTCCACGCGCCCCATTTTTGGCCCATTCCAGGTGGTGGGGATTGTCGCGACCGCCACCTATCTTTGCTGCCTGGAATGGGCCAAAAATGGAATGGGATGCGCAGGGGCTGAAAAATGGGACATGTGGAGGCCAAAAATGAAAGCGGCGATAGGTGACAGTGGCAATAGGTGGTGGTGACCCCCGCAGCCTGGAACAGCTGATAGGCAGTATTCCAGGCTGCAGATCCAACCGCCAATCAACTGTTCGTGCTAAATCAGGCTGTGATGAAGCTGACCGCCTCTTTGCCATTTGCTGCAAGGATGCAAATTGCTTAGAGGCAGAGGCAGATTTTTTTTTCTTGTTTTCCTCCCCAAAAGCTAGGTGTGTCTGGAGCATCTTATAGTCTGAAAAATGTATGTGCCTTTGTTTTCATGTCTTATACTTTAAAAGATTTGACAATCAGGTTGTACACATATTTAGCTATAAACTGTACATAACAATAGAATGGTCACTCTATGCAAGATTACTTAACAGAAATAAATTTAAGCTTTTCAGTGTTTTCATTAGATATTGCTATAAATAAGGCATTAATCTGATATTCTACAATAGTTCTGAATTGTTATTTTTCTCACTTCCAGTCAGCATTTCCATACTGGAGAACATCAGGTACTAATATGCAACAACATACATCTAAAGTACTTCATGGCAGAATAAAACAGTTGGGATGTTCATACATCTTCATATATTTCCCCTATATTTTAATAATGGACATTAATGTGAAGTGTTATGTCATGAATGTGGTTTCAAATTTCCTGCAGTTCTGAACACATTTTGCTATGTACCATAGAGAACTAAAAGCCTAAAGTATCTCAGATGCAAAAAACAGCCTATCATAATAAAGTGGCAAAATATGGCTGGATTTTTATATTTACCTGAGGTTCAATTTGATACAGACAACTCTCAATAAAACTTTGGTGATTGATTTCGTTATTAAAGGAGGGGAAATCACTGCAAAATTTGTGTTTATGAAATATTCTTAGAATTTAAATCTTAATAGTAAGCTAAGTTCTTTCTTAAAATTCACTAACATTTACTTACATCCTAGCATTATGATGTCTAGCAACCACCTTAGCTTCCAGTTTGGGCACAAAGCCGGGTTTTCAAAAATTTATAGAATACCCTCGGGGGGGGGGGCGGTCTGTTCCAGAAGACCAAGAACCACAACTGAGAAGGCACACATCCTAGGACCTGATAGATTACATTTTTTCCTGCAACACACGTTTCTTACAATAATGTTCTAACTGTATATCCTCCAAAACAAGTGGCAATAATATTCAGTGTTCAGTAAATGGTGCATTTACTCCCTTTGAATTTTTGAAGTTTAATCCATTTGTCTAACACCAATAATTCGTGGTCTATTACAACTGGTAATATTCTTTGGAGGGGGGGGTTGTAATAGTTTTTATTAAACAGATTTCTTCATTTTGTATCACAATTTCAATCTTTACAGTTTATTTATTTATTTATTTATAGTCGAATTTATATAACCGCACCCTCTCCCCGAAGGGACCCGGGGCGGTGCACAGGAAGTTAAAACAAACAATATAAAATATAAATAATTAATATCAAATTAGATAGGTTATCCCTGTGCTAAAATTTAAAAAGTTAAAACATAATCCATTAAAAACCCAATTAAAACAATTTATAATACAGACTGAAGGCTAGGTAAATAACTTAGGCCAAACCGGCCTGATGGAACAGGAGTGTCTTTAATTTCTGGCGGAAGATGCGGAGGTCTGTGGTTGTTCTGAGGTCGGGGGGTAGGTCGTTCCAGAGGGTTGGGCCCACCACAGAGAAGGCCCTTCCCCTGGGCGTTGCCCACTGGCATTGCCTGGTGGACGGCACCCGGAGAAGTCCCTCTCTGTGGGAGCGGATCGGCTGCAGGGACGTATGAGTGTCAGCCTTCGCTTTGCCTTCGCTATGCTGCTGCTCGGCTGCCATGGAAACGGGGAAGGTGTCAAGACCTGTTTCTTCGATTGCTTAAGAAAGACCACACTTAGACATTGTTTGAAAATGAATAAGGTTACTTTTACTAAGGATCGTAAGTGAACAGATCAATTGAAGCAGAGAATGAATACTTTAAGCGCCAACATAGCGTATTAACCTTTAAGCCCAACCCAATTCCCAACTCCCCCCAAAGCAGTGTCCAATATGCATTCATCTCCGACATCAGGTGGGCAGGTCATCACCAGCCTGGAATGTGAGACCGTTAGGCGAAGAGATAACACCGTCCATCACCGTTTTCCACCAGCACAACATTTGAATCCCAGCACCCCACCCTCCCCGTTTCCATGGCAGCAAAGCAGATAGCGAAGGCTGACATCCGGACCTCCTCCAGGAACAGCGAGAAAGCTCGGATATCCGCCGAAAAGGAGATGCTAGACCTGAAAAACAGACAAGAAAGGACAAAACAAGAGAGAGAAAAGAGGGAAAGGGTCAAGGCTTGTGAGGATACTTGGCATAAAATTGCCGCAGTAGTTTAGGAGCCTTGAGATGGCCCTTATCCACCCATTCATTATGTGAAGGGGGAAAATCTTTCCAGCTGACCAAAAACTGAGTCTTATTTCTATGGATTCTGGAGTCCAAAATGTCTCGAACTTCATAATGTTGGTGACCGTCCACCATGGTAGGGGTAGGAGCATCAGGAAACGGCTTGCGAAGATGCGAAGTGCGTTCAGGCTTCAACAGATGAACATGGAACACCGGATACAGTCGACGGTAAGTTTTAGGGAGATCCAAGCGCACGGAGACAGAGCTGATGATTTTAGTGATAGTAAATGGACCGACAAATCTGGGTCCCAGTTTCTTACATTTCTGTGGGCTATCCAAATGTTTAGTAGAGACATATACCCTATCACCAACTTTGTAGGCCGGGGGAGCTGACCTCTTCTTATCAGCATACATTTTATGTGACTGATGGGCATCGTTCAAGGTCTTACGTATGATAGGCCAAACAGGAGATAGTCTAGAAGACCAATCGGTCAAAGAAGGAACAGTAGGTGAGACATGAGGTAATTCAGGAATGGGAACAAAATCTTGTCCATAGACGATACTGAAAGGGGTCATATTCGTACTAGAGTGAACAGAATTATTATAAGCCACTTCCGCATGCACCAGGAGATCAGCCCAATCATCCTGCTGAAAATTAATGAAGCAGCGTAGATATTGCTCCAAAACAGAATTGACCCTCTCACAAGATCCGTTCGTCTGGGGGTGGTAGGCGGAGCTTAAGCCTTGGGCGGAGCCAATCAGTTTCAAGAATTCCTTCCAAAAGATAGACGTAAATTGAGTGCCCCTGTCAGAGATAATGCGTTGGGGAACACCATGAAAACGGTAGATATGATTGACAAACAACTTAGCCAAAGTTTTGGAGGATGGAATTTTGGAACAAGGCACAAAATGAACTTGTTTGGAGAAAAGATCTGTAACCACCCAAATAACGGTATAGCCCTGGCTGGGTGGGAGATCCACAATAAAGTCCATCGAAATTTCTTTCCAAGGTGTTTCCGGCATCGCCACAGACTGGAGAAGGCCTTGTGGCTTTCCAGGGGAACGTTTCGAAGCAGCACAAACAGGGCAACTGGCAATATAAGATTCAACATCCTTTTTAAGAGACGGCCACCAGAATTGACGTTTGACAAGGTGTACAGTTTTAACGAAGCCAAAATGACCTGCCAGACGTGAGTCGTGAGCGCGTTGGAGTACAAAAGGCCGTATGGTTGCAGGGACATAAATCTTGGAACCAATCCAAGGAAGATCGTCTCTAATGGTGCAATCAGCAGAGTGGGCGGAATACCACTCATCAGTAAGGAGTTCAGTTTTAATCCGAGTAATCAGCTCAGTCGGAGGGGTAGTTTGAACAGTAGAACGAGTCCGAGTAGCGACCGGAGAAGCCGGTAAAGCAAGAGGCATGAGGGATTGTACAACGGTAAGTTTAGAAGCATCATATTGTGGTAATCTGGAGAGAGCATCAGCCATGAAATTTTTTCCTCCGGGAATAAATTTAAGATGGAAGTTGAACCGATGGAAATAATGCGCCCAGCGCAGCTGTCTTGGCGATAGTTTATGAGAAGAGGTGAGAGCCTCCAGGTTCTTATGGTCGGTCCAGACCTCGAACGGGTGGGGAGCACCTTCAAGAAAATGACGCCAGGTCATGAGGGCCCAACGAACAGCAAAAGCCTCTTTCTCCCAAATGGCCCATCCACGTTCGGACGTGGAGAGCTTCCGAGAGGTGTAGGCACACGGTTGTAATTGGCCATGGTTGTTGAGTTGCAACAGGACAGCACCCACGGCGACATCACTCGCATCTGCTTGAATCACAAAAGGGGACGTGACATCGGGGTGTTTGAGAACCGGCTCAACCGCAAATAAACGCTTAAGTTTCTCGAAAGCGGCTTGGCATTCCATGGTCCATTTAAGGGGCGTTCCTGGTCGAGGTTTCCCCTCACCATTCGTTTTGAGAAGATTTGTTATGGGTAAAGCAATACTAGCGAATGATGGAATAAACTGGCGGTAAAAGTTTGCAAAGCCCAAAAAACTTTGGAGCTGTTTACGAGTACGGGGCGGGGCCCAATCTGTTACCGCCTTAACCTTTGCAGGATCCATTTCAATTCCTTCAGAAGAAATGCGATAACCTAAATAGTCAATTTTATCCTGGTGAAACTCGCATTTGGACAATTTGGCGTATAGCTCGGCGGAGCGAAGTTTCCGAAGGACGGAACGCACAAGCTTAACATGTTCATCACGTGTCTGCGAATATACAATGATGTCATCAATGTAGACTAAAACGCCTTTATAAAGGTGTTCGTGGAGAACTTCGTTTATCAATTGCATAAACACCGAAGGGGCACCTTGCAAACCAAAAGGGAGAACCTTAAATTGAAAACATCCAAGTGGGCAGTTAAAAGCTTTCCATTCGTCCCCTTCCTTGATTCTAACCCTATAATAGGCTTCGCGCAAGTCCAGCTTAGTAAAAATCTTTCCAGTAGCCAGGTGAGCCAGCATGTCTTTCATAAGTGGGAGTGGGTAGACATTATGTTCGCAAATGGTGTTCAGATAAGAATAGTTTTGTACTAATCTGAGAGTGCCATCTTTCTTTTCTCTAAACATAACAGGTGCCGCTACACGTGGCCTAGCTGGTTCAATAAAACCCCTTTGAAGATTTTTGTCAATGAAGTTACGTAGTTCATTCATCTCACGCTGCGTCATGGAATAAATGCGGGGTTTCGGCAACTGCACTCCCGGGAGGAAATCAATTGAACAATCAGTGGCCCTATGAGGGGGAAGGGAATCACAAGATTTCTCACTGAAAGCTTCCTTGAGGTCCCAATATTCTTTGGGAATTCTGTCTTCTCCAGGGATGACCTCAGGAGAAGGAAAAGCTAGTAATTGAGCAGCTGGTTCCGAAACAGGGGCCAGGTCAATGGGTGAAATATGCTCATCCTCCGAAGGTAGGGAGGTGTGATCAGGCACTACTAAAGGAATTCGAACCCAACCCTCTTTCCAGTTAATGAGGGGATTCCATTTACGAAGCCAATTAACACCCAGAATGACAGCATTTTCGGAAATGGTCGTTACAATGAAATTTATGGTTTCTGTATGGGTCTGCCCAATGGAGACACGAATAGGTTCAGTAATGAGAGAGGCAGGAGTTCCCCCAGCTACAGAACCATCCATTTGGCAAAACGCTATGGGAGTTTTTAGATTTTTTAGATGGAAACCCATAGAATATACAACATCTTGATTAATAAGACACCGTGAGCAACCAGAGTCAATTAGAGCCTGCACATTGCAAGTGCGGCCAGTAGATGGAGCCAAAAGCTTTAAATTAATATAAAGGGGGCCGGAACGATGACTCACCAAGTTGTCGTCATCCGACTCCTCCCAGTCATCCGGGCAGGCATTGGGCTGGGCAGATGAGAGGTCCAGTGGCTCCACCCCACTCATCGCGGGTTTACTGCGCACGCTTAGAGGTTTCGGAGGTCTTCTGTCCCTCCCCCCTTCCCTCTCCGGAGAAGAATGTGGGCGTGAAGGACGACTTGATCTGCATTTGTTAGCCCAATGCCCCTCTTTTCCACATCGATAACAAACAGTCGAGTGCGGTTGAGCCGATCTTCGCCCCCCCCCCCCCACTTTTCTGGATGGGTGAGAACTTTTCAGGGGAATGAGGTTTGGGACCCTCTCTTTGCAGTTTCCGCTCATGACGGACTGGATCTTGTAATTGGGCTTGGTCCAGCTCAACGTCACCCGCGAGATCTATCCATTCCTCTAAGGTTTCGGGGCGAAATCTATTCATGCACGTTTGATAAATGTCCTTATCAAGACCCTCAGTATAGAGGTCCATTAATGCCCGGTCACTGTAACCGGTCATGAACACGGCCAGTTCCTGAAAGTTCTGCGTGAATTCCTGAACTGATTTATCCCCCTGGCGTAAATTTCTCATTCTCATCTTAGCTTTCCTTTCAACACGGGGGTCCTCAAAGTGCCTTCTCAGGGCAGTCATGAAACACTCAAAGTCACGCAACACGGGTGAATGGCTATTATGCAGTGATACCAGCCATTGGGAAGCCTTTTTTTCCAGGGCCATAGAGACAATTCTAATTTTGAATTCATCTTCAAGATCAGCTGCATAAAATTGCACAAAGTTATCGACGTGAATCAGAAAAAATGCCAGGCCCTCGGCACTGCCGTCGAATTTCACACCCAGGGGAGGAAGCTTTGCAAGCCGGCGGGGAGAGGCTGGGCGGGCTTCTCTCTGCATACCTCTGCTGGCTCGGGCAGGGGGGGATGGTGTTGAATCTCTGATATCCTTAACAGCTGCAGCTCCCTGCATATTTAACTGTTTGCTTTCCTGCTGTTGTCCCCTCCCCAAAAGTTCATCCAGGGCCGCCCGCTTCTCAGCTGCCTGTTGAAGGTAATGCTGGCCCCATTCCTTAAATTCCCTTTCCTCTTTTAAGAGTTCAGGGATGAGTTGCTTAGGGGAAAGGCGACGCCTGGTTACAGTAACTCCTGAGGCTTTGCTTCCAGTCATTCCCACGCCCTCTGACCAGCGGCGAGATTTGGAAGAATCTTCGGCTGGCTGGCTTAAATCTAGGCCGGCTAAACATTCCAACACTGACCTCGTATCTTCTGTTGGTGCTTGAGCTCCCAGTTCCGTTTCGGGCCGGACTTCCACCAAGGGAATTTCTTGTTTCGTGGGGTCCGACATGGTGTAGGATTTATTTGTGATTCTCTGCTTAATGTCAAGACCTGTTTCTTCGATTGCTTAAGAAAGACCACACTTAGACATTGTTTGAAAATGAATAAGGTTACTTTTACTAAGGATCGTAAGTGAACAGATCAATTGAAGCAGAGAATGAATACTTTAAGCGCCAACATAGCGTATTAACCTTTAAGCCCAACCCAATTCCCAACTCCCCCCAAAGCAGTGTCCAATATGCATTCATCTCCGACATCAGGTGGGCAGGTCATCACCAGCCTGGAATGTGAGACCGTTAGGTGAAGAGATAACACCGTCCATCACTGTTTTCCACCAGCACAACATTTGAATCCCAGCACCCCACCCTCCCCGTTTCCATGGCAGCAAAGCAGATAGCGAAGGCTGACAGAAGGTGGGGTTACGGGGTTAACTATGAGTGCTGGTGGAAGATGGTACGGGCCGGCGTTATCTCTAACCTAACGGTATCACATTCCATTCTGATGATGGCGTTGGACGTAAGGCCCACCTGATGTCCTGGAAGAAAATGCATTGGACACTGCTGTGAAGGGGTTTGGGTTATTGGGGTGGGCTTAAGCTTTAATATATACGCTTTGCGCCTAAACTAGTTACTTCCTGCTTAACCTTGGTACGCTGTTCTTCTGTATTCAGTAAAAGTAAACTTATTCATTCTAAACTATGATTAAGTGTGGTCTTTCTTGAGTATTCGAAGAAGCGGACCCTGACATAAAGCAGGAAGTCACTCTACAAATCACAACCCAATGTCGGAGTCTGCAAAAGAGGAGTTAATGGGAGAGGCCGCCTCCAACATCGCAGCCCAAAAGGAGGACTCGAGGTCAGTGATGGACTTTTTAGCAGGCCTTAACTTAGAGCCAAAACCCGAAGAAGCATTACCACGGCATCGCTGGTCCGAGGGAGTAGGGCTGACGGGTGATATAGGCTCGGTCACGACCACAAGACGCCGCCGGGACCACCCACCCCCCTCCATAAAAGAATTGCTAAGGGAGGAGAAAGACTTAAGAGAGATGGCAATTGATTTACTTCGTCAGGCAGACGACAAAAGGGAGGCCCTAGAGAAACTCGGGGGGGGACATTCTCTGGAGGGAGAAGAGATGAAACAACAAGATGCAGCCGTTTCCCAAGAAGTGAGAGGAGCGACCCCTCCCCCCCTGTGGAAACCCTCAGAGATTCACAAAGGGGAGTTCCGACCCCTCCCCCTCGCCGGCTGGCAAGACTCCCACCCCTGGGGATTAAATTTGATGGAAACCCTGAGGAATTAGGATTTTTTTTACTACATGTGAGCAACTTTGTTAAACAGTTTGCAGATGAGTACGGGGATGATGCAAAGATTAGAATTGTATCATTAGCACTGGAGAACAAAGCCGCTAGGTGGTTGGTCTCCCTGCATAATAATCACTCCCCCCTGCTGGGGAACTTTGACGGCTTTATGACTTCCCTTAGAAGACGATTTGAAGACCCCCATATTGAGAGGAAAGCAAGAATGGAAATGAGAAACCTACGCCAGGGCAATAGGTCTGTTCAGGAATATTCGCAACGTTTTCAGGAACTTGCGGCCTATATGACAGGGTGGAGTGAGAGGGCCTTGATTGATGTTTACACGGAGGGTTTAAACCAGTCCCTATATGAGACATGTGTTAACCGACACAGGCCAGAATCCTTAGCGGATTGGTACCAACTCGCTGGGGATGTGGAGTTGGATCAAGCTCATTCAAAACCTCTGTCCCACTTTGAGAGCAAAAGTCACAGTGAAGTTCCGGGGCCCCAAACCTATGAAAGAGATCTCCAAAAACAAGTTAAAGAGCGTAGATCAACTTCAACCCGTTCTGGTGCCTGTTTTCGCTGCAGAAAGGAGGGGCACTGGGCTAACAACTGCAGAATGAAACATTCACCACGCCCGCATTCTTCTACTGAGGCGAGAAAACCAGCTAAAGCTCCGAGCGTGTGCACTAAACCGGCGATGATTGGGGCAGAGCCTCTGGATCTTTCTGGCGGTGACCAGCAGACCACGCAAGTCGACGACTGGGAAAAAGACTCCGCCTCCTCATATGAGAACTGGGTGAGTCCCCATTCTGGGCCCCTTTTTATTCCTCTACAGCTTTTGGCTCCATCTAGTGGCCGCAATTGCAAAATACAGGCTCTTATAGATTCGGGTTGTTCACGTTGTTTAATCAGTCAGGAACTTGTTCAGCACATGGCTTTCACTTAAAAAATTTGAAAGTGCCAATCGCATTCTGCCAAATGGATGGCTCCGTAGCAGGGGGGAATCCGGCATCTTATGTCACTGAACCAATTCAGGTATCTATTGGTGAAACCCATAATGAAACCATGAACTTCATTGTTGCGCCCATTGCTGATAATGCCGTTATTTTGGGTATTAACTGGCTACGTAAATGGAATCCTCTGATTAACTGGAAGGAAGGATGGGTTCGTATCCCTTTGATGCTGCCTGACAACCCCTCCACCACCCCATGTCCCAATGATGGTCTGCCCCTTGATCTGGCACCGATTAAGGAGCCAGCAGGTTTCACAGTAGCCCTAGCAGCCCCTGAAATCATTCCGGGTGAAGAAAAAATCCCTGAAGAGTACTGGGACCTTAAAGATGTTTTCAGTGAGCGATCTTGTGACTCTCTTCCACCCCACCGGGCCACAGACTGCTCTATTGATTTCCTCCCAGGGGTGCAACTTCCAAAACCTCGCATTTACTCTATGACACCCCGTGAAATGGAGGAGCTTCGCAATTTCATTGACAAAAATCTAAACAGAGGTTTCATTGAGCCTGCCAGGCCACGTGTGGCCGCCCCAGTGATGTTTAGGGAAAAGAAGGATGGTACTCTTCGTTTAGTTCAAAACTACATGTACCTTAATACAATTTGCGAGCACAATGTCTACCCACTCCCACTCATGAAGGACATGCTGGCTCACCTTGCTTCAGGCAAGATTTTTACTAAACTTGATTTGAGGGAAGCTTATTATAGAGTGAGAATTAAAGAAGGTGACGAATGGAAGACTGCTTTTAACTGCCCTTTTGGGTGCTTCCAATTTAAAGTTTTACCTTTTGGTCTACAAGGAGCGCCTTCTGTGTTTATGCAACTAATCAACGAAGTTCTCCACGAGCACCTGTACAAGGGCGTTATCGTTTACCTTGATGACATCGTCATATATACCAAAACACATGATGAACACGTTAAACTAGTCCGCTCAGTTTTGCAAAAACTTCGCGCTGCTGAACTCTATGCTAAACTATCTAAATGTGAGTTTCACCAGGAGAAGATTGATTACCTAGGTTATCGCATTTCTTCGGAGGGAATTGAAATGGATCCTGCAAAAGTGAAAGCTGTCACAGAGTGGGCTCCACCGCACACTCGTAAACAATTACAAAGTTTTTTGGGTTTCGCTAACTTTTACCGCCAGTTTATACCTTCTTTTGCTAGCATTGCGTTACCCATCACGAACCTACTCAAAACAAATGGGGAGGACAAGCCTCGACCTAGCACCCCTCTGAATTGGACCATGGAGTGCCAGGCCGCGTTTGAGAAGCTTAAACGCTTATTTGCAGCAGAACCCGTCCTGAAACATCCTGATGTCAACTCCCCGTTCATTATTCAAGCAGACGCCAGCGATGTGGCTGTAGGAGCTGTCTTATTGCAACAAAACCAACTGGGCCAACTACAACCTTGTGCTTACACTTCCCGTAAATTATCCAATACTGAACACAGATGGGCGATTTGGGAGAAAGAAGCATTCGCTGTTCGCTGGGCCCTCATGACCTGGCGTCATTTTCTTGAAGGGGCTCCTCACCCGTTTGAGGTTTGGACTGACCACAAGAACCTGGAGGCTCTCACAACGTCCCGCAAATTGTCCCCAAAGCAACTACGTTGGGCTCACTACTTTCATCGTTTCAACTTCAGCCTCAAATACATTCCTGGAGGAAAAAATTTCATGGCTGATGCTCTTTCCAGACTGCCTCAATATGACATTTCTAAGCTCACAGTTGTTCAGCCGGTAATACCACTTACGTTAATGGCTTCTCCCGTTACGACCAGAGATCAATCCGCGATCCAAGCTGACCCACCTGGAGAACTAATTGCTAGAATCAAATCAGAACTGCTTACGGATGAGTGGTATTCTGCACACTCTGCTAACTGCACTATTAGAAATGATCTACCGTGGATCGGGTCGAAGATCTACGTCCCTGCTACTCTACGACCTTTTGTGTTACAACGAGCGCATGACTCTAGACTGGCCGGACATTTTGGTTTTGTAAAGACTATACATTTAGTTAAACGCCAGTTTTGGTGGCCTTCTCTCAAAAAAGACGTTGAGTCCTATATCTCCAGCTGTCCTGTTTGCGCTGCTTCTAAACGTTCCCCAGGGAAACCCCATGGTCTCCTCCAATCTGTGGCGCGACCGGAGGCTCCTTGGAAGGAAATTTCTATGGACTTTATTGTTGACCTTCCAAGTAGCCAAGGCTATACTGTCATCTGGGTAGTTACTGACCTTTTCTCCAAGCAAGTTCATTTTGTACCATGCTCCAAAATTCCATCCTCCAAGTCTTTGGCTAAACTTTTCCTGAATCACATTTATCGCTTGCACGGTGTTCCTAAGCGTATCATATCGGATAGGGGTAGTCAGTTTACTTCGCAATTTTGAAAGGAGTTTTTGAAATTGATTGGCTCCTCCCAGGGCTTGAGCTCCTCCTACCACCCGCAGACGAATGGGGCCTGCGAGAGGGCTAATTCCGTGCTGGAACAATACCTGCGTTGCTTCATAAACTTTCAACAGGACGACTGGGCCGATCTTCTGATACATGCCGAGGTAGCATATAATAACTCGGTTCATACGAGCACTGGAATGACCCCATTTAAAGTCATTTATGGTCAGGACTTTGTACCTATACCTGAGTTGCCACATGACCCGCCGGCAATTCCCTCTCTGGCAGATTGGACTAGTAAATTGTCTTCGGTTTGGCCCATCATAAGCAAAACATTGGATGATGCGCATCGATCTCATAAGTTTTATGCAGATAAAAAACGAGTGGCTCCGCCAGAATACAAGGTCGGACATAGAGTATATGTTTCTACTAAGCACTTGGACAGTCCACAAAAATGCAAGAAATTAGGCCCTAAGTTTGTTGGTCCTTTCACCATAACGAAAATAATCAGTTCTGTCTCTGTTCGTTTGGACCTACCAAAAACCTACCGTCGCCTATACCCAGTGTTCCATGTCCACCTGCTGAAACCTGAGCGCTCATCCCATCTTCGTAAACCTCATCCTGATGCTCCTGCACCACTGACTGTGGACGGTCAACAACACTATGAAGTCCGGGACATTTTAGACTCCAGAGTGCATAGAAATAAGATTCAGTATCTAGTAATGTGGAAAGATTTTCCCCCTTCTCATAACGAATGGGTGGATAAGCAACATCTAAAAGCCCCAAGACTTATACGACAATTTTATGCCAAATACCCAACCAAGCCCTAACACTTTTCCTCTTTCCTCTATGTTGTTCTATGTCTTTTGTTGTCTATTTTGCAGAATTAAATCCCCTGTTTCTGGAGGAGGTCCGGATGTCAGCCTTCGCTTTGCCTTCGCTATGCTGCTGCTCGGCTGCCATGGAAACGGGGAGGGTGGGATTACGGGGTTAACTATGAGTGCTGGTGGAAGATGGTACGGGCCGGTGTTATCTCTAACTTAACGGTATCACATTCCATTCTGATGATGGCGTTGGACGTAAGGCCCACCTGATGTCCTGGAAGAAAATGCATCGGACACTGCTGTGAAGGGGTTTGGGTTATTGGGGTGGGCTTAAGCTTTAATATATACGCTTCACGCCTAAACTAGTTACTTCCTGCTTAACCTTGGTACGCTGTTCTTCTGTATTCAGTAAAAGTAACCTTATTCATTCTAAACTATGATTAAGTGTGGTCTTTCTTGAGTATTCGAAGAAGCGGACCCTGACATAGAGGTAGGATGCGGTCTCACAGGTAGCTTTGTCCCGTGCCATGGAGCGCTTTAAAGATGGTGATCAACACCTTGAAGCACACCCGAAAGACCACAGGTAACCAGTGCAGCTCGCGCAGGAGCGGTGTTACATGGGAATATCTAGACGTTCCCAAGATCGCCCGCGCAGCCGCATTCTGGACCAGCTGTAGTCTTCGGGTGCACCCCAAGGGGAGCCCCATGTAGAGAGCATTACAGTAGTCTAGCCGGGATGTCACAAGCGCGTGAGTGACTGTGCGAAGGGCGTCCCGGTCCAATAAGGGACGCAACTGCCGCACCAGGCGTACCTGGTGGAAAGCCCCCCTGGCCACGGCTGTCACGTGATCTTGCATAGACAGCCGGGTATCCAGGAGGACACCTAGGTTGCGTGCCCGATCCACGGGGGCCAGATGTTCGCCCCCTATGGCCAGTGATGGGATCAGCTGGTTGTACCGGGACGCCAGAAACCACAGCCACTCGGTCTTGGATGGGTTGAGTTTGAGTCTGTTGCTTCCCATCCAGATCCGTACGGCTTCCAGACATCGGGACATCACTTCAACGGCATCGTTGGGGTGGTTTGGGGTAGAAAAGTACAGCTGCGTATCATCAGCGTAGATGTGGTACTCTACCCCAAAACCACGGATGATCTCACCCAGCGACTTCATGTATGCGTTGAACAGGAGCGGCGAGAGGACCGACCCCTGAGGCACCCCACAAGTGAGGGGTCTTGAGGTCGACCTCTGCCCTCCTGCCAACACAAATTGTGATCAGCCGGAGAGGTAGGAGGAGAACCACCGTAAAACGGTGCCCCTCACCCCCAACCCCTCCAGCCGGTGCAATAGGATACCATGGTCGATGGTATCAAAAGCCGCCGAGAGATCTAACAGGACCAAGATGGAGGAGCAACCCCCATCTCTGGCCCTCCAGAGATCATCCACCAACGCGACCAATGCCGTCTCAGTGCTGTGCCCGGGCCGGAAGCCGGATTGGCGCGGGTCCAGATAATCAACTTCCTCCAGGTGACGGGGAAACTTGTGCCACCACACTCTCAACAACCTTCGCTAGAAAATGAAGGTTGGAGACTGGACGATAGTTTTCCAACAATGCTGGGTCCAGGGAAGGCTTCTTGAGGAGGGGTCTCACCATTGCCTCTTTAAGGGAGGCCGGCAAAAAC
Organism: Rhabdophis nuchalis; assembly: GCA_039707465.1. Classification (NCBI taxonomy): domain Eukaryota; kingdom Metazoa; phylum Chordata; class Lepidosauria; order Squamata; family Natricidae; genus Rhabdophis; species Rhabdophis nuchalis. Next base: position 71,105,244 of record CM077648.1, read on the forward strand.
CCCTCACTCAAAGAAGCGTTGACTAACTCCTGGAGCCAGCCTCATGTCACCTCCCAGTATGCCAGTACAAGCCAGGAGGGACACGGGTCCAATAAACATGTGGCTCTCAGTCGCCCACGTAACCTGTCCATATCTTCGGAAGCAACAGAGTCAAACTCCTCCCAGAATGGTATCTCAAGACCAGCTTCCGACAATCCCTCCAGGCCACTCAGTGGAGATCAGCTCGCTCTGAATCTGAGCGATTTTATCCTGCAGATAAACACCAAATTCCTCTGCTCGACCCTGCAGAGGGGCTTTCCGTGGCCTCTGTTGAAGGAGGGAGTGGGTCACCCCAAACAGGGCGGCAGGGCGGTTCTCTGCGGATGCGAAAAGAGTGGCCACAGTAGTGACGCTTGGCTACTCTCATCGCCACAAGGTAAGTCCGTAAATGGGCTCTCACCTGTATTCGGTCAGATTCAGAGCGTGTAGATCTCCATCTACTCTCTAGGCATCTCTTGTGGCGTTTCATCTCCCTCAGCTCCTCGGTAAACCAAGGAGCCCGGGTGGCTCTTCGCCGCAAGAGAGGCCGCAAGGGCGCGACCCGATCCAAGGCCCCCGTGGCCGCAGTATTTCATGCAGCCACTAGGTCCTCGATCGGGGCGCGGGTCAGGGTCACAGGTAATGGCCCAAGCTCCGTCTGGAACCTCTCTGGGTCCATCAGGCGCCTGGGGCGGAACCATCTTGGGATATCCGATTCCGCCTCCCCGCGGTGAGGTGTAGCAGTGAGAAAGTCGAGTCGGAGAAGTGAGTGATCTGACCATGACAAGGGTGTAATGCCTAAATCCCCTACATCAAGATCACTTTTCCACTGGCCTGAGACGAAGATCAAATCCAGTGTGTGTCCTCCCTCGTGTGTGGGACCCTCAATTACCTGGGTCAGGTCCATGGCCGTCATGGAGGCCTTGAACTCCCGGGCTACCTCGGTTGATCTGCCGAGTGATGGCAAGTCTGGGGGTCTCAACCGCCACCTCGGCTATCATCTCGAGGAGCTCGGGCAGGGCTGCTGATACGTAGCGGGGAGCCAGGTACACAAGCAGCAAGCCCAGCTGCCTCCCAGGGCCCCACCTCACGTAGAGGGACTCACAGCCGGTGGTCTGTGGCACAGTGGTCTCTCTCGGCTCCAGACTTTCCCTAATAATAACCGCCATGCCCCCACCCCTGCCTAGGGCCCGCGGTTGATGAAATGCATGGTATCCTGGTGGGCACATTTCCACGAGGGGTAAACCCCCTTCGTGGCCCAACCAGGTTTCGTGCTCCGGTGCTCCGGTATCAGTATATCTGTCAGTCTCTATATCGCTTGGCTTGCTATCGGCTGCCATAGTAATGAGGAGGAAGGGGGTTTCGGTATTTGGGAGGGGAATTGTGCTGGAGGTGATGTCTTGGAACAAAGAGGGAGCTTTGTTTTCACCATCCTCTGCGCATGCTGAATGGTCCTGTTTAGGTTTGGTCAAGGTCCACCCTGTCTGCATATCAGATGGACGAGGCCTCCTAAAGATGCACCCCACGTGACACCCTTAGGGACTAGAGATTGGACATTTAGCTTGGGGTTGTTGGGGGGAGGGATTTTTGATATGTACAATTTTGCGCCTTTTAGCCTCAGATCTTGCTTTACTTTCGATGCTATCACTTCATATTCAGTAAAAGTACCTTTTCTCTAAACCAATAGAGCTGGAGGTGTCCTTTCTTGAATTATGAAGGAGGCATGTCTGACATTAAGCAAAATCTCACTTGGCAACCATCCTGGAGTTAAAACTGCCAAGGGAGCTGACAAAAATCATGTCTAACTCCTGCAGCGACCAGGAGGACCTGGACCTCTCCTCCCCTGGCTCATTTGGGCTGGGAAGAAATGGAGTGGATGAATGAACTGAAACTTGAAGAGAAGCTGGTCCAGTCCAGATGGTTGTTGAAAGTCAGACTGATGGGTCACGACGAGCGGAGCAGGCTAAAGACATCAGTCTGAAGCCGGTCGTTCCATTCATCATGCCTGGCGGCAACTTAAAAAGCCAATCCAAGTCAAATAAGGAGCCATCGCTGTGCGGGAAGCCCAGCGAACAGAGGGGGAGATTCCCAGCCCCATTCAGAGCCTGCAAACTGAAAGGTGAGGCTGATGACATCCCCTGGTGCCAGTGCACTGAGAGGGTGTTAAAATGGCGCCCCAAAGTCTGTGACAGCTGCTGAAGGAGAAGATCTCAATCCATCCCAGTTCTGACTAATTTCTTTTTTGATGTTGATTTATTTTATTTATTTATTTAAATTTATACCCCGCACCTTCTCCAAAAAGGACCCAGGGCGGCGCACAGGAAATTTAAAACATAACAAATATTACAAAATACAAAATTTAAAAACATATTAAATTCCTACCCTGTGCTAAAATCGATTAAAATCCCCCAAATTAAAACTATCTAAGAGCAGTCACAATGCGAGGTTAGGCTAGGCCGGCTTGATGGAAAAGGTGTGTCTTAAGACACTGGCGGAAGAGGCAGAGGTCTGTGATGGTACGTAGTTCAGGGGGTAAGTCGTTCCAAAGGGTAGGGCCTGCCACAGAGAAGGCCCTTCCCCTGGGTGTCGCCAACCGGCATTGCCTGGCCGATGGCACCCTGAGAAGGCCCTCTCTGTGGGAGCAGATCGGACGAAGGGATGTATGGGGCAGGAGACGGTCTCGCATATAACTAGGTCCCAAGCCATGGAGCGCTTTAAAGATGGTCGTCAAAACCTTGAAGCGCACCCGAAAGGCCACAGGTAGCCAGTGCAGCTCGCGCAGGAGCGCTGTTATGTGGGAGCATCTAGAGGCTCCTGTAATAACCTGCGCGGCTGCATTCTGGACTAGCTGTAGCTTTTGAGTGCACCTTAAGGGGAGCCCCATGTAGAGACCATTACAGTAGTCAAGTCGGGATGTCACGAGTGCTTGAGTGACTGTGCGAAGGGCAGCCCGGTCCAGTAAGGGGCGCAATTGGCCCATCAGGCGTACCTGATGGAATGCCCCCCTGGCCACGGCTGCCACATGGTCCTCCATGGACAGCAGGGAATCCAGGAGGACACCCAAATTGCGCGCCCTCTCCACGGGGGCCAGTGTTTCTCCCCCAATGGCCAGAGTTACCTGGCTGAACCAGGGTGCCGGAAACCACAGCCACTCAGTCTGTGAGGGAGCGGGTCACCCGAAACAGGACGGCAGGGCGGTTATCTGCAGATGCAATAAGGGTGGCACAATACTCCCGTTTGGCCACCCTTATCGCCACTAAGTAAGTCCTAATATGGGCTCTCACTAGTGTTCGATCGGCTTTGGAGCGAGAGGATCTCCATCAGCTCTCTAGGTGTCTCTTGCAGCGTTTCATCTCCCTCAGCTCCTCGGTAAACCAAGGAGCCTGGGTGATTCAGCGCTGCATGAGAGGCCGCAAGGGCGCAACTCGGTCCAAGGCCCCCATGGCCGCACGTAGCCATGCGGACACTAGGTCCTCAGTCGAGTCATGGGGCAAGGCCACAGGTATTGGCCCAAGCTCTCTCTGGAACCTTTCCGGGTCCATCAGGAGCCTGGGGCGGAACCATCTAGGAATCTCAGGTTCTGCCTCTCCGCGGTGGGGTATGGTGATTGGAAAGTCCAGCCGGAGGGGAGCGTGATCTGTCCATGACAAGGCTAAATCCCCTATTCCCGGATCACTACTCCACTGTCCCGAGACGAAGATTAAGTCCAGGGTGTGTCCTCCCTCATGAGTAGGGCCTAAAACTACCTGGGTCAGGTCCATGGGCGTCATGGAGGCCATGAACCACCGAGCTACTCCGGAGTTTTTGCCTCCTGGCGGCAGGTTAAAATCCCCCATGACCAGCAGTCTGGGGGTCTCAACCGCCGCCTCGGCTATCACCTCCAGGAGCTCGGACAGGGCTGTTGTTACATAGCGGGGAGCCAGGTATATAACTAACACGCCCAACTGCCTCCCTAGGCCCCACTTCACAAGGAGGAACTCACACCCGGTCGTCTGAGGGATCGTGCTCTCCCTCGGCTCAAGACATTCCCTAACCATAATCGCCACCCACCCCCCTCCCTAGGGCCCTAGGCTGATGAAAGGCTCAGTAGCCTGGTGGGCACATCTCTACGAGGGGTAATCCTCCCTCGTGGCCCAACCAGGTTTGATGTGAAAGGACAGTGTGATTTAATATTTCCAAATTATTAATGAACTGGAGCCGATTTTGAGAAGAGTGGCAGGAAATTCAGTGGGACTGATCAGAGGAACTGTATAATTACAATCAATCTCAGGCGGAAGACCCTTGGAATCCTATGCTAGAACTCTTGGCTATTTGAAATTGATAACCAGTCGTGGATATACCGCCCTCTTCAGTTTACTAGGTGTTCGGACCCCTGGTGTAATTTGATATTTCTTACATTTCTGACGCTCCAATCAACTACAGTAGCTTCCTTTTTCTTTTTCTTTTTTTCCCCCTGTCTTTTTGATATTGGACTGCCATCTAGTGGCTGAAGGTGGAAATACAACTTTATGATGGAAAATTAGATTTACTTGTTTTACTGTAGTAATTAATTGCTTCTATTAATAGTGTCATCTATTGAAAAATAACTGAGTAAGTTTTCAACTCTCAAATTTATTATTTAGGCATTAACAGGAGATAAATCGACTCGCTTGAACAGAAATAACTAAGAAAAATAACTGTAATTAACTGCAATAAGTTCAGAAAATAATTGAAGTGATTGTGATTGTACTATGGTTATCAAACATCATAGAATTGGAATGTTAATCTTTACCTACCACAGTTTAATTTGAAACTTAATTTAATCTTAATAGGACAACTGATTAATTGATTATTATTATTTTGACTTGTAACCACATACTATCTGGTTTAACCACTACGGCGCACGTTCTGGGGCTGCGTGGCTGGGAGGGAGGTAGACGTGCGACCCCGGAACGTGCGCCGTGGTGGCTGTCGGAAGGAGCTGGTGGAGATGCAGCTGGCTTCCCTGCCCGATGCCTCTGCCGGGCGACCTGCCGGGCGACATTGGGCCGCGGGCGCTGCGTGTTGCAAGGGTAGGAGAAGCAGCAGCAGCAGCCTATGCCGCCTATGCCGCCGGGTGACCTACCGGGCGACGGGAGCTGCGCGTCGCAAGGCTCGGGGATACGAGAAGCAACAGCAGCCGCCTATGCCGCAGACGGAGTCTGCCCAGCGGAGGAAGAGCCACACTCCAGGGGCTTGTTCGCCCGCTGCGGGAGGAGGCATCCATAACCTCCCCAGCCCTTCCGCTGCTTCCTGGGGTGGGGAGGAGGAGAGGGGAGAGAGGGAGGGACTGACAGACACAGAGAGAGACAGGGGGAGGGTGGGAAAGACAGAGAGACAGACAGAGAAAGAGAGAAAGAGAGGGAGGGAAGGAGAGAGATGGAGAGAGGCACAGATAGAGAATGACACAGGGAGGGATTGAATCAGAGACAGACGGGGAAAGAGGGAGAGGCAGACATACAGAGACAGAGAGAGAGGGAGGGAGAGAATCAGAGAGAGTGACACACACAGAGACAGGGAGAGACAGAGAGAGGGAGGGAGGGAGAGACAGATAGAGACTGATTAAGTGAGTGAGAGACAGACAGATACACACACACACAGAGTGACAGAGATGGGTGCAGGGAGGAAAGAGAGACAGATACAGAGAGAGAGACAGAAAGAAAAAGAGAAGGAGAAAGAAAGAAAAAAGAAAAAAAGAAAGTGCGAGAGAGAGAAATAAAGAAAGAAAGAACTTATGACCACAATTGAGCCCAAAATTTTGGTTGCTAAGCAAGACCATCGTTAAGTGAGTTTCATCACATTTTCCATCACATGACCACTGAGCCACTCCCACAAAACAGGCCACACCTTCTTTTGGCTCTGAAAAGAAATTTCAATCGTTGTCCTGTTGATATTTGGCTCCCTTGACTAATGAGTTTTCCCACCACTGACATATTGGATGTTTCCTTAGCTGCAAAAGCAGAAAAACCAGTCCGTTGGATGTTTCCTGAGCTACAAAAGCTGAAAAACCAGTCCGTTGGTTGATCTGAGCTTTCCTTGAGAAGTTACATCAAAGCGTATCTCAGAATTGGTCAAAGAACTCAGTTTTGCAAGAAACGGCAACTTTTGATCCAGAGCTCACCTTCGAACGAGAAAAACATGTTGGAGGTTTCCTTAGCTGCAAAAGCGGAAAAACCAGTCCGTTGGATGTTTCCTCAGCTACAAAAGCTGTAAAACCAGTCCGTTGGATGTTTCCTGAGCTACAAAAGCTGAAAAACCAGTCCGTTGGTTGATCTGAGCTTTCCTTGAGAAGTTACATCAAAGCGTATCTCAGAATTGGTCAAACAACTCAGTTTTGCAAGAAACTGCAACTTTTGACACCGAGCTCACCTTCGAACGAGAAACACATATTGGATGTTTCCTTAGCTGCAAAAGCTGAAAAACCTGTCCGTTGGATGTTTCCTGAGCTACAAAAGCTCAAAAGCAGAAAAACCAGTCCATTGGATATTTCCTGAGCTGCAAAAGCTGAAAAACAAGTCCGTTGACCTGAGCTTTCCCTGAGAAGTTACATCAAAGCGTATCTCAGAATTGGTCAAAGTACTCAGTTCTGCAAGAAACTGCAACTTTTGATCCAGAGCTCACCTTCGAACGAGAAAAACATATTGGAGGTTTCCTTAGCTGCAAAAGCGGAAAAACCAGTCCGTTGGTTGATCTCAGCTTCCCCTGAGAAGTTACATCTAAGCGTATCTCAGAATTGGTCAAAGAACTCAGTTTTTGCAAGAAACTGCAACTTTTGATCCAGGGCACACCTTCGAACGAGAAACACATATTGGATGTTTCCTTAGCTGTAAAGGCAGAAAAGCAAGTCCGTTGGATGTTTCCTGAGCTGCAAAAGCTGAAGAACCAGTCCGTTGGTTGATCTGAGCTTTCCCTGAGAAGTTATATCAAAGCGTATCTCAGAATTGGTCAAAGAACTCACTTTGCCAGAAACTGCAACTTTTGATCCAGAGCTCACCTTCGAACGAGAAACACATACTGGATGTTTCCTGAGCTGCAAAAGCAGAAAAGCAAGTTCATTGGATGTTTCCTGACCTGCAAAAGCTGAAAAACCAGTCCGTTGATTGATCTGAGCTTTCCCTGAGAAGTTATATCAAAGCGTATCTCAGAATTGGTCAAAGTACTCAGTTTTGCAAGAAACTACAACTTTTGATCCATAGCTCACCTTCGAACAAGAACCACATATTGGATGTTTCCTTAGCTGCAAAAGCAGAAAAACCAGTCCGTTGGTTGATCTGAGCTTTCCCTGAGAAGTTACATCAAAGCGTATCTCAGAATTGGTCAAAGAACTCAGTTTTTGCAAGAAACTGCAACTTTTGATCCAGAGCTCACCTTCGAACGCGAAACACTTATTGGCTGTTTCCTGAGCTGCAAAAGCGGAAAAAGCAGTCCATTGGTTGATCTCTGTTTTCCCTGGGGGAATTACATCACTGCATATTGCAAAAGAACTCAATTAAGCTAGAAACTGCAACATTTGATCCATAGGTAACATTCGAACGAGAAACACATATAGGCTGTTTCCTGAGCTCCAAAAGTTGAAAAACCAATCTATTGGTTGATCGGAGGTTTCCCTTAGAAGTTACATCAAGGCGTATTTCAGAATTGGCAAAAGAACTCAGTTTAGCCAGAAACTGCAACTTTTGATGCAGAACTCACATTCCAACAACAAACACAGATGGGTTGTTTCCTGAGCTGGAAAAGCTGAAAAACCAGTCCGTTGGTTGATCTGAGCTTTCCCTGAGAAGTTATATCAAACGTATCTCAGAATTGGTCAAAGAACTCAGTTTTGCAAGAAACTGCAACTTTTGATCCAGAGCTCACCTTCGAACGAGAAACACATACTGGATGTTTCCTGAGCTGCAAACGCAGAAAAGCAAGTTCATTGGATGTTTCCTGACCTGCAAAAGCTGAAAAACCAGTCCGTTGATTGATCTGAGCTTTCCCTGAGAAGTTATATCAAAGCGTATCTCAGAATTGGTCAAAGTACTCAGTTTTGCAAGAAACTACAACTTTTGATCCATAGCTCACCTTCGAACAAGAAACACATATTGGATGTTTCCTTAGCTGCAAAAGCGGAAAAACCAGTCCGTTGGTTGGTCTGAGCTTTCCCTGAGAGGTTACATCAAAGCGTATCTCAGAATTGGTCAACGAACTCAGCTTTGCAAGAAACTGCAACTTTTGATCCAGAGCTCACCTTCGAACGAGAAACACATATTGGATGTTTCCTGAGCTGCAAAAGCGGAAAAACCAGTCCGTTGGAAGTTTCCTGAGCTGCAAAAGCTGAAAAACCAGTCCGTTGGTTGATCTGAGCTTTCCCTGAGAAGTTATATCAAACGTATCTCAGAATTGGTCAAAGAACTCAGTTTTGCAAGAAACTGCAACTTTTGATCCAGAGCTCACCTTCGACCGAGAAACACATACTGGATGTTTCCTGAGCTGCAAACGCAGAAAAGCAAGTTCATTGGGTGTTTCCTGACCTGCAAAAGCTGAAAAACCAGTCCATTGATTGATCTGAGCTTTCCCTGAGAAGTTATATCAAAGCGTATCTCAGAATTGGTCAAAGTACTCAGTTTTGCAAGAAACTACAACTTTTGAGCCATAGCTCACCTTCGAACAAGAACCACATATTGGATGTTTCCTGAGCTGCAAAAGCGGAAAAACCAGTCCGTTGGAAGTTTCCTGAGCTGCAAAAGCTGAAAAACCAGTCCGTTGGTTGATCTGAGCTTTCGCTGTGAAGTTACATCAAAAGTATCTCAGAATTGGTCAAAGAACTCAGTTTTGCAAGAAACTGCAACTTTTGATCCAGAGCTCACCTTCGAACGAGAAACACATACTGGATGTTTCCTGAGCTGCAAAAGCAGAAAAGCAAGTCCATTGGATGTTTCCTGAGCTGAGTTTCCCTGAGAAGTTATATCAAAGCGTATCTCAGAATTGGTCAAAGTACTCAGTTTTGCAAGAAACTACAACTTTTGATCCATAGCTCACCTTCGAACAAGAAACACATATTGGATGTTTCCTTAGCTGCAAAAGCGGAAAAACCAGTCCGTTGGTTGGTCTGAGCTTTCCCTGAGAGGTTACATCAAATCGTATCTCAGAATTGGTCAACGAACTCAGCTTTGCAAGAAACTGCAACTTTTGATCCAGAGCTCACCTTCGAACGAGAAACACATACTGGATGTTTCCTGAGCTGCAAAAGCAGAAAAGCAAGTTCATTGGATGTTTCCTGACCTGCAAAAGCTGAAAAACCAGTCCGTTGATTGATCTGAGCTTTCCCTGAGAAGTTACATCAAAGCGTATCTCAGAATTGGTCAAAGAACTCAGTTTTTGCAAGAAACTGCAACTTTTGATCCAGAGCTCACCTTCGAACGAGAAACACATATTGGATGTTTCCTGAGCTGCAAAAGCGGAAAAACCAGTCCGTTGGAAGTTTCCTGAGCTGCAAAAGCTGAAAAACCAGTCCGTTGGTTGATCTGAGCTTTCCCTGAGAAGTTATATCAAACGTATCTCAGAATTGGTCAAAGAACTCAGTTTTGCAAGAAACTGCAACTTTTGATCCAGAGCTCACCTTCGAACGAGAAACACATACTGGATGTTTCCTGAGCTGCAAACGCAGAAAAGCAAGTTCATTGGATGTTTCCTGACCTGCAAAAGCTGAAAAACCAGTCCGTTGATTGATCTGAGCTTTCCCTGAGAAGTTATATCAAAGCGTATCTCAGAATTGGTCAAAGTACTCAGTTTTGCAAGAAACTACAACTTTTGATCCATAGCTCACCTTCGAACAAGAACCACATATTGGATGTTTCCTTAGCTGCAAAAGCGGAAAAACCAGTCCGTTGGTTGATCTGAGCTTTCCCTGAGAAGTTACATCAAAGCGTATCTCATAATTGGCAAAAGAACTCAGTTTTTGCAAGAAACTGCAACTTTTGATCCAGAGCTCACCTTCGAACGCGAAACACTTATTGGCTGTTTCCTGAGCTGCAAAAGCGGAAAAAGCAGTCCATTGGTTGATCTCTGTTTTCCCTGGGGGAATTACATCACTGCATATTGCAAAAGAACTCAATTAAGCTAGAAACTGCAACATTTGATCCATAGGTAACATTCGAACGAGAAACACATATAGGCTGTTTCCTGAGCTCCAAAAGTTGAAAAACCAATCTATTGGTTGATCGGAGGTTTCCCTTAGAAGTTACATCAAGGCGTATTTCAGAATTGGCAAAAGAACTCAGTTTAGCCAGAAACTGCAACTTTTGATGCAGAACTCACATTCCAACAACAAACACAGATGGGTTGTTTCCTGAGCTGGAAAAGCGGAAAAACCAGTCCGTTGATTGATCTGAGCTTTCCCTGTGAAGTTACATCAAAGCGTATCTCAGAATTGGTCAAAGAACTCAGTTTTGCAAGAAACTGCAACTTTTGATCCAATATGTGTGAGAAAAATATATTGGATGTTTCCTTAGCTGCAAAAGCGGAAAAACCAGTCCGTTGGTTGGTCTGAGCTTTCCCTGAGAGGTTACATCAAAGCGTATCTCAGAATTGGTCAAGGAACTCAGCTTTGCAAGAAACTGCAACTTTTGATCCAGAGCTCACCTTCGAACGAGAAACACATATTGGATGTTTCCTGAGCTGCAAAAGCGGAAAAACCTGTCCGTTGGAAGTTTCCTGAGCTGCAAAAGCTGAAAAACCAGTCCGTTGGTTGATCTGAGCTTTCCCTGAGAAGTTATATCAAACGTATCTCAGAATTGGTCAAAGAACTCAGTTTTGCAAGAAACTGCAACTTTTGATCCAGAGCTCACCTTCGAACGAGAAACACATACTGGATGTTTCCTGAGCTGCAAACGCAGAAAAGCAAGTTCATTGGATGTTTCCTGACCTGCAAAAGCTGAAAAACCAGTCCGTTGATTGATCTGAGCTTTCCCTGAGAAGTTATATCAAAGCGTATCTCAGAATTGGTCAAAGTACTCAGTTTTGCAAGAAACTACAACTTTTGATCCATAGCTCACCTTCGAACAAGAACCACATATTGGATGTTTCCTTAGCTGCAAAAGCGGAAAAACCAGTCCGTTGGTTGATCTGAGCTTTCCCTGAGAAGTTACATCAAAGCGTATCTCATAATTGGCAAAAGAACTCAGTTTTTGCAAGAAACTGCAACTTTTGATCCAGAGCTCACCTTCGAACGCGAAACACTTATTGGCTGTTTCCTGAGCTGCAAAAGCGGAAAAAGCAGTCCATTGGTTGATCTCTGTTTTCCCTGGGGGAATTACATCACTGCATATTGCAAAAGAACTCAATTAAGCTAGAAACTGCAACATTTGATCCATAGGTAACATTCGAACGAGAAACACATATAGGCTGTTTCCTGAGCTCCAAAAGTTGAAAAACCAATCTATTGGTTGATCGGAGGTTTCCCTTAGAAGTTACATCAAGGCGTATTTCAGAATTGGCAAAAGAACTCAGTTTAGCCAGAAACTGCAACTTTTGATGCAGAACTCACATTCCAACAACAAACACAGATGGGTTGTTTCCTGAGCTGGAAAAGCGGAAAAACCAGTCCGTTGATTGATCTGAGCTTTCCCTGTGAAGTTACATCAAAGCGTATCTCAGAATTGGTCAAAGAACTCAGTTTTGCAAGAAACTGCAACTTTTGATCCAATATGTGTGAGAAAAATATATTGGATGTTTCCTTAGCTGCAAAAGCGGAAAAACCAGTCCGTTGGTTGGTCTGAGCTTTCCCTGAGAGGTTACATCAAAGCGTATCTCAGAATTGGTCAAGGAACTCAGCTTTGCAAGAAACTGCAACTTTTGATCCAGAGCTCACCTTCGAACGAGAAACACATATTGGATGTTTCCTGAGCTGCAAAAGCGGAAAAACCTGTCCGTTGGAAGTTTCCTGAGCTGCAAAAGCTGAAAAACCAGTCCGTTGGTTGATCTGAGCTTTCCCTGAGAAGTTATATCAAACGTATCTCAGAATTGGTCAAAGAACTCAGTTTTGCAAGAAACTGCAACTTTTGATCCAGAGCTCACCTTCGAACGAGAAACACATACTGGATGTTTCCTGAGCTGCAAACGCAGAAAAGCAAGTTCATTGGATGTTTCCTGACCTGCAAAAGCTGAAAAACCAGTCCGTTGATTGATCTGAGCTTTCCCTGAGAAGTTATATCAAAGCGTATCTCAGAATTGGTCAAAGTACTCAGTTTTGCAAGAAACTACAACTTTTGATCCATAGCTCACCTTCGAACAAGAACCACATATTGGATGTTTCCTTAGCTGCAAAAGCGGAAAAACCAGTCCGTTGGTTGATCTGAGCTTTCCCTGAGAAGTTACATCAAAGCGTATCTCATAATTGGCAAAAGAACTCAGTTTTTGTAAGAAACTGCAACTTTTGATCCAGAGCTCACCTTCGAACGCAAAACACTTATTGGCTGTTTCCTGAGCTGCAAAAGCGGAAAAAGCAGTCCATTGGTTGATCTCTGTTTTCCCTGGGGGAATTACATCACTGCATATTGCAAAAGAACTCAATTAAGCTAGAAACTGCAACATTTGATCCATAGGTAACATTCGAACGAGAAACACATATAGGCTGTTTCCTGAGCTCCAAAAGTTGAAAAACCAATCTATTGGTTGATCGGAGGTTTCCCTTAGAAGTTACATCAAGGCATATTTCAAAATTGGCAAAAGAACTCAGTTTAGCCAGAAACTGCAACTTTTGATGCAGAACTCACATTCCAACAACAAACACAGATGGGTTGTTTCCTGAGCTGGAAAAGCGGAAAAACCAGTCCGTTGGTTGATCTGAGCTTTCCCTGTAAAGTTACATCAAAGCGTATCTCAGAATTGGTCAAAGAACTCAGTTTTGCAAGAAACTGCAACTTTTGATCCAATATGTGTGAGAAACACATATTGGATGTTTCCTTAGCTGCAAAAGCGGAAAAACCAGTCCGTTGGTTGGTCTGAGCTTTCCCTGAGAGGTTACATCAAAGCGTATCTCAGAATTGGTCAACGAACTCAGTTTTGCAAGAAACTGCAACTTTTGATCCAGAGCTCACCTTCGAACGAGAAACACATACTGGATGTTTCCTGAGCTGCAAATGCAGAAAAGCAAGTTCATTGGATGTTTCCTGACCTGCAAAAGCTGAAAAACCAGTCCGTTGATTGATCTGAGCTTTCCCTGAGAAGTTATATCAAAGCGTATCTCAGAATTGGTCAAAGTACTCAGTTTTGCAAGAAACTACAACTTTTGATCCATAGCTCACCTTCGAACAAGAAACACATATTGGATGTTTCCTTAGCTGCAAAAGCGGAAAAACCAGTCCGTTGGTTGATCTGAGCTTTCCCTGAGAAGTTACACCAAAGCGTATCTCATAATTGGCAAAAGAACTCAGTTTTTGCAAGAAACTGCAACTTTTGATCCAGAGCTCACCTTCGAACGCGAAACACTTATTGGCTGTTTCCTGAGCTGCAAAAGCGGATAAAGCAGTCCATTGGTTGATCTCTGTTTTCCCTGGGGGAATTACATCACTGCATATTGCAAAAGAACTCAATTAAGCTAGAAACTGCAACATTTGATCCATAGGTAACATTCGAACGAGAAACACATATAGGCTGTTTCCTGAGCTCCAAAAGTTGAAAAACCAATCTATTGGTTGATCGGAGGTTTCCCTTAGAAGTTACATCAAGGCGTATTTCAGAATTGGCAAAAGAACTCAGTTTAGCCAGAAACTGCAACTTTTGATGCAGAACTCACATTCCAACAACAAACACAGATGGGTTGTTTCCTGAGCTGGAAAAGCGGAAAAACCAGTCCGTTGATTGATCTGAGCTTTCCCTGTGAAGTTACATCAAAGCGTATCTCAGAATTGGTCAAAGAACTCAGTTTTGCAAGAAACTGCAACTTTTGATCCAATATGTGTGAGAAAAATATATTGGATGTTTCCTTAGCTGCAAAAGCGGAAAAACCAGTCCGTTGGTTGGTCTGAGCTTTCCCTGAGAGGTTACATCAAAGCGTATCTCAGAATTGGTCAAGGAACTCAGCTTTGCAAGAAACTGCAACTTTTGATCCAGAGCTCACCTTCGAACGAGAAACACATATTGGATGTTTCCTGAGCTGCAAAAGCGGAAAAACCTGTCCGTTGGAAGTTTCCTGAGCTGCAAAAGCTGAAAAACCAGTCCGTTGGTTGATCTGAGCTTTCCCTGAGAAGTTATATCAAACGTATCTCAGAATTGGTCAAGGAACTCAGCTTTGCAAGAAACTGCAACTTTTGATCCAGAGCTCACCTTCGAACGAGAAACACATATTGGATGTTTCCTGAGCTGCAAAAGCGGAAAAACCTGTCCGTTGGAAGTTTCCTGAGCTGCAAAAGCTGAAAAACCAGTCCGTTGGTTGATCTGAGCTTTCCCTGAGAAGTTATATCAAACGTATCTCAGAATTGGTCAAAGAACTCAGTTTTGCAAGAAACTGCAACTTTTGATCCAGAGCTCACCTTCGAACGAGAAACACATACTGGATGTTTCCTGAGCTGCAAACGCAGAAAAGCAAGTTCATTGGATGTTTCCTGACCTGCAAAAGCTGAAAAACCAGTCCGTTGATTGATCTGAGCTTTCCCTGAGAAGTTATATCAAAGCGTATCTCAGAATTGGTCAAAGTACTCAGTTTTGCAAGAAACTACAACTTTTGATCCATAGCTCACCTTCGAACAAGAACCACATATTGGATGTTTCCTTAGCTGCAAAAGCGGAAAAACCAGTCCGTTGGTTGATTTGAGCTTTCCCTGAGAAGTTACATCAAAGCGTATCTCATAATTGGCAAAAGAACTCAGTTTTTGTAAGAAACTGCAACTTTTGATCCAGAGCTCACCTTCGAACGCAAAACACTTATTGGCTGTTTCCTGAGCTGCAAAAGCGGAAAAAGCAGTCCATTGGTTGATCTCTGTTTTCCCTGGGGGAATTACATCACTGCATATTGCAAAAGAACTCAATTAAGCTAGAAACTGCAACATTTGATCCATAGGTAACATTCGAACGAGAAACACATATAGGCTGTTTCCTGAGCTCCAAAAGTTGAAAAACCAATCTATTGGTTGATCGGAGGTTTCCCTTAGAAGTTACATCAAGGCATATTTCAAAATTGGCAAAAGAACTCAGTTTAGCCAGAAACTGCAACTTTTGATGCAGAACTCACATTCCAACAACAAACACAGATGGGTTGTTTCCTGAGCTGGAAAAGCGGAAAAACCAGTCCGTTGGTTGATCTGAGCTTTCCCTGTAAAGTTACATCAAAGCGTATCTCAGAATTGGTCAAAGAACTCAGTTTTGCAAGAAACTGCAACTTTTGATCCAATATGTGTGAGAAACACATATTGGATGTTTCCTTAGCTGCAAAAGCGGAAAAACCAGTCCGTTGGTTGGTCTGAGCTTTCCCTGAGAGGTTACATCAAAGCGTATCTCAGAATTGGTCAACGAACTCAGTTTTGCAAGAAACTGCAACTTTTGATCCAGAGCTCACCTTCGAACGAGAAACACATACTGGATGTTTCCTGAGCTGCAAATGCAGAAAAGCAAGTTCATTGGATGTTTCCTGACCTGCAAAAGCTGAAAAACCAGTCCGTTGATTGATCTGAGCTTTCCCTGAGAAGTTATATCAAAGCGTATCTCAGAATTGGTCAAAGTACTCAGTTTTGCAAGAAACTACAACTTTTGATCCATAGCTCACCTTCGAACAAGAAACACATATTGGATGTTTCCTTAGCTGCAAAAGCGGAAAAACCAGTCCGTTGGTTGATCTGAGCTTTCCCTGAGAAGTTACACCAAAGCGTATCTCATAATTGGCAAAAGAACTCAGTTTTTGCAAGAAACTGCAACTTTTGATCCAGAGCTCACCTTCGAACGCGAAACACTTATTGGCTGTTTCCTGAGCTGCAAAAGCGGAAAAAGCAGTCCATTGGTTGATCTCTGTTTTCCCTGGGGGAATTACATCACTGCATATTGCAAAAGAACTCAATTAAGCTAGAAACTGCAACATTTGATCCATAGGTAACATTCGAACGAGAAACACATATAGGCTGTTTCCTGAGCTCCAAAAGTTGAAAAACCAATCTATTGGTTGATCGGAGGTTTCCCTTAGAAGTTACAT
Source organism: Rhabdophis nuchalis (assembly GCA_039707465.1). NCBI lineage: Eukaryota > Metazoa > Chordata > Lepidosauria > Squamata > Natricidae > Rhabdophis > Rhabdophis nuchalis. The sequence goes on from CM077648.1 coordinate 71,121,442, forward strand.
CAAGGCGTATTTCAGAATTGGCAAAAGAACTCAGTTTAGCCAGAAACTGCAACTTTTGATGCAGAACTCACATTCCAACAACAAACACAGATGGGTTGTTTCCTGAGCTGGAAAAGCGGAAAAACCAGTCCGTTGATTGATCTGAGCTTTCCCTGTGAAGTTACATCAAAGCGTATCTCAGAATTGGTCAAAGAACTCAGTTTTGCAAGAAACTGCAACTTTTGATCCAATATGTGTGAGAAAAATATATTGGATGTTTCCTTAGCTGCAAAAGCGGAAAAACCAGTCCGTTGGTTGGTCTGAGCTTTCCCTGAGAGGTTACATCAAAGCGTATCTCAGAATTGGTCAAGGAACTCAGCTTTGCAAGAAACTGCAACTTTTGATCCAGAGCTCACCTTCGAACGAGAAACACATATTGGATGTTTCCTGAGCTGCAAAAGCGGAAAAACCTGTCCGTTGGAAGTTTCCTGAGCTGCAAAAGCTGAAAAACCAGTCCGTTGGTTGATCTGAGCTTTCCCTGAGAAGTTATATCAAACGTATCTCAGAATTGGTCAAAGAACTCAGTTTTGCAAGAAACTGCAACTTTTGATCCAGAGCTCACCTTCGAACGAGAAACACATACTGGATGTTTCCTGAGCTGCAAACGCAGAAAAGCAAGTTCATTGGATGTTTCCTGACCTGCAAAAGCTGAAAAACCAGTCCGTTGATTGATCTGAGCTTTCCCTGAGAAGTTATATCAAAGCGTATCTCAGAATTGGTCAAAGTACTCAGTTTTGCAAGAAACTACAACTTTTGATCCATAGCTCACCTTCGAACAAGAACCACATATTGGATGTTTCCTTAGCTGCAAAAGCGGAAAAACCAGTCCGTTGGTTGATCTGAGCTTTCCCTGAGAAGTTACATCAAAGCGTATCTCATAATTGGCAAAAGAACTCAGTTTTTGCAAGAAACTGCAACTTTTGATCCAGAGCTCACCTTCGAACGCGAAACACTTATTGGCTGTTTCCTGAGCTGCAAAAGCGGAAAAAGCAGTCCATTGGTTGATCTCTGTTTTCCCTGGGGGAATTACATCACTGCATATTGCAAAAGAACTCAATTAAGCTAGAAACTGCAACATTTGATCCATAGGTAACATTCGAACGAGAAACACATATAGGCTGTTTCCTGAGCTCCAAAAGTTGAAAAACCAATCTATTGGTTGATCGGAGGTTTCCCTTAGAAGTTACATCAAGGCATATTTCAAAATTGGCAAAAGAACTCAGTTTAGCCAGAAACTGCAACTTTTGATGCAGAACTCACATTCCAACAACAAACACAGATGGGTTGTTTCCTGAGCTGGAAAAGCGGAAAAACCAGTCCGTTGATTGATCTGAGCTTTCCCTGCAAAGTTACATCAAAGCGTATCTCAGAATTGGTCAAAGAACTCAGTTTTGCAAGAAACTGCAACTTTTGATCCAATATGTGTGAGAAACACATATTGGATGTTTCCTTAGCTGCAAAAGCGGAAAAACCAGTCCGTTGGTTGGTCTGAGCTTTCCCTGAGAGGTTACATCAAAGCGTATCTCAGAATTGGTCAACGAACTCAGCTTTGCAAGAAACTGCAACTTTTGATCCAGAGCTCACCTTCGAACGAGAAACACATATTGGATGTTTCCTGAGCTGCAAAAGCGGAAAAACCAGTCCGTTGGAAGTTTCCTGAGCTGCAAAAGCTGAAAAACCAGTCCGTTGGTTGATCTGAGCTTTCCCTGAGAAGTTATATCAAACGTATCTCAGAATTGGTCAAAGAACTCAGTTTTGCAAGAAACTGCAACTTTTGATCCAGAGCTCACCTTCGAACGAGAAACACTTATTGGCTGTTTCCTGAGCTGCAAAAGCGGAAAAAGCAGTCCATTGGTTGATCTCTGTTTTCCCTGGGGGAATTACATCACTGCATATTGCAAAAGAACTCAATTAAGCTAGAAACTGCAACATTTGATCCATAGGTAACATTCGAACGAGAAACACATATAGGCTGTTTCCTGAGCTCCAAAAGTTGAAAAACCAATCTATTGGTTGATCGGAGGTTTCCCTTAGAAGTTACATCAAGGCATATTTCAAAATTGGCAAAAGAACTCAGTTTAGCCAGAAACTGCAACTTTTGATGCAGAACTCACATTCCAACAACAAACACAGATGGGTTGTTTCCTGAGCTGGAAAAGCGGAAAAACCAGTCCGTTGGTTGATCTGAGCTTTCCCTGTAAAGTTACATCAAAGCGTATCTCAGAATTGGTCAAAGAACTCAGTTTTGCAAGAAACTGCAACTTTTGATCCAATATGTGTGAGAAACACATATTGGATGTTTCCTTAGCTGCAAAAGCGGAAAAACCAGTCCGTTGGTTGGTCTGAGCTTTCCCTGAGAGGTTACATCAAAGCGTATCTCAGAATTGGTCAACGAACTCAGTTTTGCAAGAAACTGCAACTTTTGATCCAGAGCTCACCTTCGAACGAGAAACACATACTGGATGTTTCCTGAGCTGCAAATGCAGAAAAGCAAGTTCATTGGATGTTTCCTGACCTGCAAAAGCTGAAAAACCAGTCCGTTGATTGATCTGAGCTTTCCCTGAGAAGTTATATCAAAGCGTATCTCAGAATTGGTCAAAGTACTCAGTTTTGCAAGAAACTACAACTTTTGATCCATAGCTCACCTTCGAACAAGAAACACATATTGGATGTTTCCTTAGCTGCAAAAGCGGAAAAACCAGTCCGTTGGTTGATCTGAGCTTTCCCTGAGAAGTTACACCAAAGCGTATCTCATAATTGGCAAAAGAACTCAGTTTTTGCAAGAAACTGCAACTTTTGATCCAGAGCTCACCTTCGAACGCGAAACACTTATTGGCTGTTTCCTGAGCTGCAAAAGCGGAAAAAGCAGTCCATTGGTTGATCTCTGTTTTCCCTGGGGGAATTACATCACTGCATATTGCAAAAGAACTCAATTAAGCTAGAAACTGCAACATTTGATCCATAGGTAACATTCGAACGAGAAACACATATAGGCTGTTTCCTGAGCTCCAAAAGTTGAAAAACCAATCTATTGGTTGATCGGAGGTTTCCCTTAGAAGTTACATCAAGGCGTATTTCAGAATTGGCAAAAGAACTCAGTTTAGCCAGAAACTGCAACTTTTGATGCAGAACTCACATTCCAACAACAAACACAGATGGGTTGTTTCCTGAGCTGGAAAAGCGGAAAAACCAGTCCGTTGATTGATCTGAGCTTTCCCTGTGAAGTTACATCAAAGCGTATCTCAGAATTGGTCAAAGAACTCAGTTTTGCAAGAAACTGCAACTTTTGATCCAATATGTGTGAGAAAAATATATTGGATGTTTCCTTAGCTGCAAAAGCGGAAAAACCAGTCCGTTGGTTGGTCTGAGCTTTCCCTGAGAGGTTACATCAAAGCGTATCTCAGAATTGGTCAAGGAACTCAGCTTTGCAAGAAACTGCAACTTTTGATCCAGAGCTCACCTTCGAACGAGAAACACATATTGGATGTTTCCTGAGCTGCAAAAGCGGAAAAACCTGTCCGTTGGAAGTTTCCTGAGCTGCAAAAGCTGAAAAACCAGTCCGTTGGTTGATCTGAGCTTTCCCTGAGAAGTTATATCAAACGTATCTCAGAATTGGTCAAAGAACTCAGTTTTGCAAGAAACTGCAACTTTTGATCCAGAGCTCACCTTCGAACGAGAAACACATACTGGATGTTTCCTGAGCTGCAAACGCAGAAAAGCAAGTTCATTGGATGTTTCCTGACCTGCAAAAGCTGAAAAACCAGTCCGTTGATTGATCTGAGCTTTCCCTGAGAAGTTATATCAAAGCGTATCTCAGAATTGGTCAAAGTACTCAGTTTTGCAAGAAACTACAACTTTTGATCCATAGCTCACCTTCGAACAAGAACCACATATTGGATGTTTCCTTAGCTGCAAAAGCGGAAAAACCAGTCCGTTGGTTGATCTGAGCTTTCCCTGAGAAGTTACATCAAAGCGTATCTCATAATTGGCAAAAGAACTCAGTTTTTGCAAGAAACTGCAACTTTTGATCCAGAGCTCACCTTCGAACGCGAAACACTTATTGGCTGTTTCCTGAGCTGCAAAAGCGGAAAAAGCAGTCCATTGGTTGATCTCTGTTTTCCCTGGGGGAATTACATCACTGCATATTGCAAAAGAACTCAATTAAGCTAGAAACTGCAACATTTGATCCATAGGTAACATTCGAACGAGAAACACATATAGGCTGTTTCCTGAGCTCCAAAAGTTGAAAAACCAATCTATTGGTTGATCGGAGGTTTCCCTTAGAAGTTACATCAAGGCATATTTCAAAATTGGCAAAAGAACTCAGTTTAGCCAGAAACTGCAACTTTTGATGCAGAACTCACATTCCAACAACAAACACAGATGGGTTGTTTCCTGAGCTGGAAAAGCGGAAAAACCAGTCCGTTGATTGATCTGAGCTTTCCCTGCAAAGTTACATCAAAGCGTATCTCAGAATTGGTCAAAGAACTCAGTTTTGCAAGAAACTGCAACTTTTGATCCAATATGTGTGAGAAACACATATTGGATGTTTCCTTAGCTGCAAAAGCGGAAAAACCAGTCCGTTGGTTGGTCTGAGCTTTCCCTGAGAGGTTACATCAAAGCGTATCTCAGAATTGGTCAACGAACTCAGCTTTGCAAGAAACTGCAACTTTTGATCCAGAGCTCACCTTCGAACGAGAAACACATATTGGATGTTTCCTGAGCTGCAAAAGCGGAAAAACCAGTCCGTTGGAAGTTTCCTGAGCTGCAAAAGCTGAAAAACCAGTCCGTTGGTTGATCTGAGCTTTCCCTGAGAAGTTATATCAAACGTATCTCAGAATTGGTCAAAGAACTCAGTTTTGCAAGAAACTGCAACTTTTGATCCAGAGCTCACCTTCGAACGAGAAACACATACTGGATGTTTCCTGAGCTGCAAACGCAGAAAAGCAAGTTCATTGGATGTTTCCTGACCTGCAAAAGCTGAAAAACCAGTCCGTTGATTGATCTGAACTTTCCCTGAGAAGTTATATCAAAGCGTATCTCAGAATTGGTCAAAGTACTCAGTTTTGCAAGAAACTACAACTTTTGATCCATAGCTCACCTTCGAACAAGAACCACATATTGGATGTTTCCTTAGCTGCAAAAGCGGAAAAACCAGTCCGTTGGTTGATCTGAGCTTTCCCTGAGAAGTTACATCAAAGCGTATCTCATAATTGGCAAAAGAACTCAGTTTTTGTAAGAAACTGCAACTTTTGATCCAGAGCTCACCTTCGAACGCGAAACACTTATTGGCTGTTTCCTGAGCTGCAAAAGCGGAAAAAGCAGTCCATTGGTTGATCTCTGTTTTCCCTGGGGGAATTACATCACTGCATATTGCAAAAGAACTCAATTAAGCTAGAAACTGCAACATTTGATCCATAGGTAACATTCGAACGAGAAACACATATAGGCTGTTTCCTGAGCTCCAAAAGTTGAAAAACCAATCTATTGGTTGATCGGAGGTTTCCCTTAGAAGTTACATCAAGGCATATTTCAAAATTGGCAAAAGAACTCAGTTTAGCCAGAAACTGCAACTTTTGATGCAGAACTCACATTCCAACAACAAACACAGATGGGTTGTTTCCTGAGCTGGAAAAGCGGAAAAACCAGTCCGTTGGTTGATCTGAGCTTTCCCTGTAAAGTTACATCAAAGCGTATCTCAGAATTGGTCAAAGAACTCAGTTTTGCAAGAAACTGCAACTTTTGATCCAATATGTGTGAGAAACACATATTGGATGTTTCCTTAGCTGCAAAAGCGGAAAAACCAGTCCGTTGGTTGGTCTGAGCTTTCCCTGAGAGGTTACATCAAAGCGTATCTCAGAATTGGTCAACGAACTCAGTTTTGCAAGAAACTGCAACTTTTGATCCAGAGCTCACCTTCGAACGAGAAACACATACTGGATGTTTCCTGAGCTGCAAATGCAGAAAAGCAAGTTCATTGGATGTTTCCTGACCTGCAAAAGCTGAAAAACCAGTCCGTTGATTGATCTGAGCTTTCCCTGAGAAGTTATATCAAAGCGTATCTCAGAATTGGTCAAAGTACTCAGTTTTGCAAGAAACTACAACTTTTGATCCATAGCTCACCTTCGAACAAGAACCACATATTGGATGTTTCCTTAGCTGCAAAAGCGGAAAAACCAGTCCGTTGGTTGATCTGAGCTTTCCCTGAGAAGTTACACCAAAGCGTATCTCATAATTGGCAAAAGAACTCAGTTTTTGCAAGAAACTGCAACTTTTGATCCAGAGCTCACCTTCGAACGCGAAACACTTATTGGCTGTTTCCTGAGCTGCAAAAGCGGAAAAAGCAGTCCATTGGTTGATCTCTGTTTTCCCTGGGGGAATTACATCACTGCATATTGCAAAAGAACTCAATTAAGCTAGAAACTGCAACATTTGATCCATAGGTAACATTCGAACGAGAAACACATATGGGCTGTTTCCTGAGCTCCAAAAGTTGAAAAACCAATCTATTGGTTGATCGGAGGTTTCCCTTAGAAGTTACATCAAGGCGTATTTCAGAATTGGCAAAAGAACTCAGTTTAGCCAGAAACTGCAACTTTTGATGCAGAACTCACATTCCAACAACAAACACAGATGGGTTGTTTCCTGAGCTGGAAAAGCGGAAAAACCAGTCCGTTGATTGATCTGAGCTTTCCCTGTGAAGTTACATCAAAGCGTATCTCAGAATTGGTCAAAGAACTCAGTTTTGCAAGAAACTGCAACTTTTGATCCAATATGTGTGAGAAAAATATATTGGATGTTTCCTTAGCTGCAAAAGCGGAAAAACCAGTCCGTTGGTTGGTCTGAGCTTTCCCTGAGAGGTTACATCAAAGCGTATCTCAGAATTGGTCAAGGAACTCAGCTTTGCAAGAAACTGCAACTTTTGATCCAGAGCTCACCTTCGAACGAGAAACACATATTGGATGTTTCCTGAGCTGCAAAAGCGGAAAAACCTGTCCGTTGGAAGTTTCCTGAGCTGCAAAAGCTGAAAAACCAGTCCGTTGGTTGATCTGAGCTTTCCCTGAGAAGTTATATCAAACGTATCTCAGAATTGGTCAAAGAACTCAGTTTTGCAAGAAACTGCAACTTTTGATCCAGAGCTCACCTTCGAACGAGAAACACATACTGGATGTTTCCTGAGCTGCAAACGCAGAAAAGCAAGTTCATTGGATGTTTCCTGACCTGCAAAAGCTGAAAAACCAGTCCGTTGATTGATCTGAGCTTTCCCTGAGAAGTTATATCAAAGCGTATCTCAGAATTGGTCAAAGTACTCAGTTTTGCAAGAAACTACAACTTTTGATCCATAGCTCACCTTCGAACAAGAACCACATATTGGATGTTTCCTTAGCTGCAAAAGCGGAAAAACCAGTCCGTTGGTTGATCTGAGCTTTCCCTGAGAAGTTACATCAAAGCGTATCTCATAATTGGCAAAAGAACTCAGTTTTTGCAAGAAACTGCAACTTTTGATCCAGAGCTCACCTTCGAACGCGAAACACTTATTGGCTGTTTCCTGAGCTGCAAAAGCGGAAAAAGCAGTCCATTGGTTGATCTCTGTTTTCCCTGGGGGAATTACATCACTGCATATTGCAAAAGAACTCAATTAAGCTAGAAACTGCAACATTTGATCCATAGGTAACATTCGAACGAGAAACACATATAGGCTGTTTCCTGAGCTCCAAAAGTTGAAAAACCAATCTATTGGTTGATCGGAGGTTTCCCTTAGAAGTTACATCAAGGCATATTTCAAAATTGGCAAAAGAACTCAGTTTAGCCAGAAACTGCAACTTTTGATGCAGAACTCACATTCCAACAACAAACACAGATGGGTTGTTTCCTGAGCTGGAAAAGCGGAAAAACCAGTCCGTTGGTTGATCTGAGCTTTCCCTGTAAAGTTACATCAAAGCGTATCTCAGAATTGGTCAAAGAACTCAGTTTTGCAAGAAACTGCAACTTTTGATCCAATATGTGTGAGAAACACATATTGGATGTTTCCTTAGCTGCAAAAGCGGAAAAACCAGTCCGTTGGTTGGTCTGAGCTTTCCCTGAGAGGTTACATCAAAGCGTATCTCAGAATTGGTCAACGAACTCAGCTTTGCAAGAAACTGCAACTTTTGATCCAGAGCTCACCTTCGAACGAGAAACACATATTGGATGTTTCCTGAGCTGCAAAAGCGGAAAAACCAGTCCGTTGGAAGTTTCCTGAGCTGCAAAAGCTGAAAAACCAGTCCGTTGGTTGATCTGAGCTTTCCCTGAGAAGTTATATCAAACGTATCTCAGAATTGGTCAAAGAACTCAGTTTTGCAAGAAACTGCAACTTTTGATCCAGAGCTCACCTTCGAACGAGAAACACATACTGGATGTTTCCTGAGCTGCAAACGCAGAAAAGCAAGTTCATTGGATGTTTCCTGACCTGCAAAAGCTGAAAAACCAGTCCGTTGATTGATCTGAGCTTTCCCTGAGAAGTTATATCAAAGCGTATCTCAGAATTGGTCAAAGTACTCAGTTTTGCAAGAAACTACAACTTTTGATCCATAGCTCACCTTCGAACAAGAACCACATATTGGATGTTTCCTTAGCTGCAAAAGCGGAAAAACCAGTCTGTTGGTTGATCTGAGCTTTCCCTGAGAAGTTACATCAAAGCGTATCTCATAATTGGCAAAAGAACTCAGTTTTTGCAAGAAACTGCAACTTTTGATCCAGAGCTCACCTTCGAACGCGAAACACTTATTGGCTGTTTCCTGAGCTGCAAAAGCGGAAAAAGCAGTCCATTGGTTGATCTCTGTTTTCCCTGGGGGAATTACATCACTGCATATTGCAAAAGAACTCAATTAAGCTAGAAACTGCAACATTTGATCCATAGGTAACATTCGAACGAGAAACACATATAGGCTGTTTCCTGAGCTCCAAAAGTTGAAAAACCAATCTATTGGTTGATCGGAGGTTTCCCTTAGAAGTTACATCAAGGCGTATTTCAGAATTGGCAAAAGAACTTAGTTTAGCCAGAAACTGCAACTTTTGATGCAGAACTCACATTCCAACAACAAACACAGATGGGTACTTTCCTGAGCTGGAAAAGCGGAAAAACCAGTCCGTTGATTGATCTGAGCTTTCCCTGTGAAGTTACATCAAAGCGTATCTCAGAATTGGTCAAAGAACTCAGTTTTGCAAGAAACTGCAACTTTTGATCCAATATGTGTGAGAAAAATATATTGGATGTTTCCTTAGCTGCAAAAGCGGAAAAACCAGTCCGTTGGTTGGTCTGAGCTTTCCCTGAGAGGTTACATCAAAGCGTATCTCAGAATTGGTCAAGGAACTCAGCTTTGCAAGAAACTGCAACTTTTGATCCAGAGCTCACCTTCGAACGAGAAACACATATTGGATGTTTCCTGAGCTGCAAAAGCGGAAAAACCTGTCCGTTGGAAGTTTCCTGAGCTGCAAAAGCTGAAAAACCAGTCCGTTGGTTGATCTGAGCTTTCCCTGAGAAGTTATATCAAACGTATCTCAGAATTGGTCAAAGAACTCAGTTTTGCAAGAAACTGCAACTTTTGATCCAGAGCTCACCTTCGAACGAGAAACACATACTGGATGTTTCCTGAGCTGCAAACGCAGAAAAGCAAGTTCATTGGATGTTTCCTGACCTGCAAAAGCTGAAAAACCAGTCCGTTGATTGATCTGAGCTTTCCCTGAGAAGTTATATCAAAGCGTATCTCAGAATTGGTCAAAGTACTCAGTTTTGCAAGAAACTACAACTTTTGATCCATAGCTCACCTTCGAACAAGAACCACATATTGGATGTTTCCTTAGCTGCAAAAGCGGAAAAACCAGTCCGTTGGTTGATCTGAGCTTTCCCTGAGAAGTTACATCAAAGCGTATCTCATAATTGGCAAAAGAACTCAGTTTTTGTAAGAAACTGCAACTTTTGATCCACAGCTCACCTTCGAACGCGAAACACTTATTGGCTGTTTCCTGAGCTGCAAAAGCGGAAAAAGCAGTCCATTGGTTGATCTCTGTTTTCCCTGGGGGAATTACATCACTGCATATTGCAAAAGAACTCAATTAAGCTAGAAACTGCAACATTTGATCCATAGGTAACATTCGAACGAGAAACACATATAGGCTGTTTCCTGAGCTCCAAAAGTTGAAAAACCAATCTATTGGTTGATCGGAGGTTTCCCTTAGAAGTTACATCAAGGCATATTTCAAAATTGGCAAAAGAACTCAGTTTAGCCAGAAACTGCAACTTTTGATGCAGAACTCACATTCCAACAACAAACACAGATGGGTTGTTTCCTGAGCTGGAAAAGCGGAAAAACCAGTCCGTTGGTTGATCTGAGCTTTCCCTGTAAAGTTACATCAAAGCGTATCTCAGAATTGGTCAAAGAACTCAGTTTTGCAAGAAACTGCAACTTTTGATCCAATATGTGTGAGAAACACATATTGGATGTTTCCTTAGCTGCAAAAGCGGAAAAACCAGTCCGTTGGTTGGTCTGAGCTTTCCCTGAGAGGTTACATCAAAGCGTATCTCAGAATTGGTCAACGAACTCAGTTTTGCAAGAAACTGCAACTTTTGATCCAGAGCTCACCTTCGAACGAGAAACACATACTGGATGTTTCCTGAGCTGCAAATGCAGAAAAGCAAGTTCATTGGATGTTTCCTGACCTGCAAAAGCTGAAAAACCAGTCCGTTGATTGATCTGAGCTTTCCCTGAGAAGTTATATCAAAGCGTATCTCAGAATTGGTCAAAGTACTCAGTTTTGCAAGAAACTACAACTTTTGATCCATAGCTCACCTTCGAACAAGAACCACATATTGGATGTTTCCTTAGCTGCAAAAGCGGAAAAACCAGTCCGTTGGTTGATCTGAGCTTTCCCTGAGAAGTTACACCAAAGCGTATCTCATAATTGGCAAAAGAACTCAGTTTTTGCAAGAAACTGCAACTTTTGATCCAGAGCTCACCTTCGAACGCGAAACACTTATTGGCTGTTTCCTGAGCTGCAAAAGCGGAAAAAGCAGTCCATTGGTTGATCTCTGTTTTCCCTGGGGGAATTACATCACTGCATATTGCAAAAGAACTCAATTAAGCTAGAAACTGCAACATTTGATCCATAGGTAACATTCGAACGAGAAACACATATGGGCTGTTTCCTGAGCTCCAAAAGTTGAAAAACCAATCTATTGGTTGATCGGAGGTTTCCCTTAGAAGTTACATCAAGGCGTATTTCAGAATTGGCAAAAGAACTCAGTTTAGCCAGAAACTGCAACTTTTGATGCAGAACTCACATTCCAACAACAAACACAGATGGGTTGTTTCCTGAGCTGGAAAAGCGGAAAAACCAGTCCGTTGATTGATCTGAGCTTTCCCTGTGAAGTTACATCAAAGCGTATCTCAGAATTGGTCAAAGAACTCAGTTTTGCAAGAAACTGCAACTTTTGATCCAATATGTGTGAGAAAAATATATTGGATGTTTCCTTAGCTGCAAAAGCGGAAAAACCAGTCCGTTGGTTGGTCTGAGCTTTCCCTGAGAGGTTACATCAAAGCGTATCTCAGAATTGGTCAAGGAACTCAGCTTTGCAAGAAACTGCAACTTTTGATCCAGAGCTCACCTTCGAACGAGAAACACATATTGGATGTTTCCTGAGCTGCAAAAGCGGAAAAACCTGTCCGTTGGAAGTTTCCTGAGCTGCAAAAGCTGAAAAACCAGTCCGTTGGTTGATCTGAGCTTTCCCTGAGAAGTTATATCAAACGTATCTCAGAATTGGTCAAAGAACTCAGTTTTGCAAGAAACTGCAACTTTTGATCCAGAGCTCACCTTCGAACGAGAAACACATACTGGATGTTTCCTGAGCTGCAAACGCAGAAAAGCAAGTTCATTGGAAGTTTCCTGAGCTGCAAAAGCTGAAAAACCAGTCCGTTGATTGATCTGAGCTTTCCCTGAGAAGTTATATCAAACGTATCTCAGAATTGGTCAAAGAACTCAGTTTTGCAAGAAACTGCAACTTTTGATCCAGAGCTCACCTTCGAACGAGAAACACATACTGGATGTTTCCTGAGCTGCAAACGCAGAAAAGCAAGTTCATTGGATGTTTCCTGACCTGCAAAAGCTGAAAAACCAGTCCGTTGATTGATCTGAGCTTTCCCTGAGAAGTTATATCAAAGCGTATCTCAGAATTGGTCAAAGTACTCAGTTTTGCAAGAAACTACAACTTTTGATCCATAGCTCACCTTCGAACAAGAACCACATATTGGATGTTTCCTTAGCTGCAAAAGCGGAAAAACCAGTCCGTTGGTTGATCTGAGCTTTCCCTGAGAAGTTACATCAAAGCGTATCTCATAATTGGCAAAAGAACTCAGTTTTTGCAAGAAACTGCAACTTTTGATCCAGAGCTCACCTTCGAACGCGAAACACATATTGGCTGTTTCCTGAGCTGCAAAAGCGGAAAAAGGAGTCCATTGGTTGATTTCTGTTTTCCCTGGGGAATTACATCACTGCATATCGCAAAACAACTCAATTAAGCTAGAAACTGCAACATTTGATCCATAGGTAACATTCGAACGAGAAACACATATAGGCTGTTTCCTGAGCTCCAAAAGTTGAAAAACCAATCTATTGGTTGATCGGAGGTTTCCCTTAGAAGTTACATCAAGGCGTATCTCAGAATTGGCAAAAGAACTCAGTTTAGCCAGAAACTGCAACTTTTGATGCAGAACTCACCTTCGAACAACAAACACAGATGGGTTGTTTCCTGAGCTGGAAAAGCGGAAAAACCAGTCCGTTGATTGAGAAGTTATATCAAAGCGTATCTCAGAATTGGTCAAAGTACTCAGTTTTGCAAGAAACTACAACTTTTGATCCAGGGCTCACCTTCGAACGAGAAATACATATTGGATGTTTCCTGAGCTGCAAAAGCGGAAAAACCAGTCCGTTGGATGTTTCCTGAGCTGCAAAAGCTGAAAAACCAGGCCGTTGGCTGATCTGAGCTTTCCCTGAGAAGTTACATCAAGGCGTATCTCAGAATGGCCAAAAGAACTCAGTTTAGCCAGAAACTACAATTTTTGATCCAGAGCTCACCTTCGAACGACAAACACATATGGGTTGTTTCCTGAGCTGGAAAAGCGGAAAAAACAGTCCATTGGTTGATCTGAGCTTTCCCTGGAGACTTACACCAAAGCGTATCTTAGAATTGGCAAAAGAACTCAATTTAGTCAGAAACTGCAACTTTTGATCCAGAGCTCACCTTCAAATGCGAAACACATATTGGCTGTTTCCTGAGCTGCAAAAGCGGAAAAAGCAGTCCATTGGTTGATCTCTGTTTTCCCTGGGGAATTACATCACTGCATATTGCAAAAGAACTCAATTAAGCTAGAAACTGCAACATTTGATCCATAGGTAACATTCGAACGACAAACACATATAGGCTGTTTCCTGAGCTCCAAAAGTTGAAAAACCAATCTATTTGTTGATCGGAGGTTTCCCTTAGAAGTTACATCAAGGCGTATCTCAGAATTGGCAAAAGAACTCAGTTTAGCCAGAAACTGCAACTTTTGATGCAGAACTCACCTTCGAACAACAAACACAGATGGGTTGTTTCCTGAGCTGGAAAAGCGGAAAAACCAGTCCGTTGGTTGATCTGAGCTTTCCCTGTGAAGTTACATCAAAGCGTATCTCAGAATTGGTCAAAGCACTCAGTTTTGCAAGAAACTGCAACTTTTGATCCAGAGCTCACCTTCGAACGAGAAAAACATATCGGATGTTTCCTTAGCTGCAAAAGCGGAAAAACTAGTCCGTTGGTTGATCTGAGCTTTCCCTGAGAGGTTACATCAAAGCGTATCTCAGAATTTGTCAACGAACTCAGCTTTACAAGAAACTGCAACTTTTGATCCAGAGCTCACCTTCGAACAAGAAACACATATCGGATGTTTCCTTAGCTGCAAAAGCGGAAAAACTAGTCCGTTGGTTGATCTGAGCTTTCCCTGAGAAGTTACATCAAGGCGTATCTCAGAATGGCCAAAAGAACTCAGTTTAGCCAGAAACTACAATTCTTGATCCAGAGCTCACCTTCGAACGACAAACACATACTGGATGCTTCCTGAGCTGCAAAAGCAGAAAAGCAAGTCCATTGGATGTTTCCTGAGCTGCAAAAGCGGAAAAACCAGTCCGTTGGTTGATCTGAGCTTTCTCTGTGAAGTTACATCAAAGCGTATCTCAGAATTGGTCAAAGAACTCAGTTTTGCAAGAAACTGCAACTTTTGATCCAGAGCTCACCTTCGAACGAGAAACACATACTGGATGTTTCCTGAGCTGCAAAAGCAGAAAAGCAAGTCCATTGGATGTTTCCTGAGCTGCAAAAGCTGAAAAACCAGTCCGTTGATTGATCTGAGCTTTCCCTGAGAAGTTATATCAAAGCGTATCTCAGAATTGGTCAAAGTACTCAGTTTTGCAAGAAACAACAACTTTTGATCCATAGCTCACCTTCGAACAAGAAACACATATCGGATGTTTCCTTAGCTGCAAAAGCGGAAAAGGCAGACGGCGCCATTCGCGATCATGGAGAGAGCTGATCGAATGAGTCGGAAGGCTTCTCGGGGCTTCAGCTGCGAAGGGGAGAGTGAGTGATTTAAAACTTTTTTTTCTGCTGTCAGCCGGGCTGAAAGGACTGGGAGGGGGGTGTTTGTTTGTAAAAAAAACCCCTCGGACTCAAGTGGCACTTGAAAATGGCTCCTCGCGGCGAGGAAGCGGAAATCTTTAATCCTGACTGTTTGCAGCAAGGGAAAGTGATCTGCGGTTTGCTTGCAACAATGTCTCTAGGTTTGGCTGAAACAATTTATTTTACCACTCTCTCCTTCGGGCTTTGAGCTTGGGTGGTGGAAGATGGCTTCTCTTTGTTCCTGACTGACTATTTCACTTATGGAAAATTCCCAGCGTCTCTTTGCAATTTGGACTTCCTCTGGTTATTAATGAAGAAATTTTTTTTTTGATTTGTGATTTCTTTTCTGGAGTACCTTCGCTATTATACTTATTGAGTTGGAAAATTGTTTCTCTCTTGGTTCCTGAACTTTGCAACTTTACAACCCTGAACGGAACTTTTGGCTCCTGATCTGCCTCATCAGGCTCACCCAGAAAACGGCATTTTAGTGGCATTCATTTTAACAGCTAATCATGGCACAAGAAACAGCACTGGCAAGCTTAGAACAAAGGATGGCTTCTCTTGAATCTGTTATACAAACTTTGGTACAAGAAATTAAGGCCCAGAGGGCAGAAAATATTAACTTTAAGAAGGAGTTATTGGACACACGGAAACAAGTGCTGGAAAACACACAGAAGAATGAAGAATTGGAAGGGGGGCTGGTGGGGGCTAAGGGAGAGATTAAAAATGTTACTAAAGAGGTTGTGGAAATAAATGGGCATGTGTCTAGGATGGATATGGAAAGAATGACATATTTTTTGAGATTTCAGAATGTTTTTGAGGAACCTGGTGAATGCCTCCCTGATCTCATGAGCACAATTATAGCAGACTATTTACATAAACCTAAGGATGAGATCAGGGGGGACATTGACCTAGCCTACAGAATAAACTCAGCATATGCCAGGATAAATGAAGTACCTAGAGAGATACATGTGAAATTTGTTAGAAGGTCAACCAGAGAGGAAATCCTGAAAGTGCAGAGAGGAAGTCCGTTAATTTACCAACAAAAAGAGGTTGCTATCTTGAAGCAGATCCCAAGAAAGATTAGAGATGCAAGAAGGAAATTTTCCTTCTTGTCTAAAACATTGTTTGATCACGGGATTTGGTTCAAGTGGGTGACACCCGAAGGGATGCTGGTGTTCTGGGAAGGAGGAAGAGTGAGGATTAAAACAGTTGCCGAGGCGGAAGCCTTTTTCAAAAAACACTCCTCTGTCCTGGGGGAAGATTCAGGGGGGGCAGGGGGGGCCACGGCCCCGCCCGCCGGGGACCTGGAGGAAGAGGTTGAAGACACAATTGCCAAGAGACTTAGATCTAAAAAATAACTTTGCCTTGATTTTTCTGAATAATATTGCATAATATCTGTATTTGGATTTTTGTAAATGACTGACAGCATAGAACTGAAAACTTAGGTATATGTACTTGCTTTCACTTTGTAGTGTTACGGAAAATGTTTTTTATTGTTATCAATGTATTTTGAAGTCCTGGAAGGGCCGACGACTTTGACGTGAATGCTCTCAAAATTTCTTTGTATCCCTTACCCCATCCTATGGAAAAATGTAAAACCAATAAAACTTTTTCAATTAAAAAAAAAAAAAGTACTCAGTTTTGCAAGAAACTACAACTTTTGATCCATAGCTCACCTTCGAACAAGAAACACATATTGGATGTTTCCTTAGCTGCAAAAGCGGAAAAACCAGTCCGTTGGTTGATCTGAGCTTTCCCTGAGAAGTTACATCAAAGCGTCTCAGAATTGGTCAAAGAACTCAGTTTTTGCAAGAAACTGCAACTTTTGATCCAGAGCTCACCTTCGAACGAGAAACACATACTGGATGCTTCCTGAGCTGCAAAAGCAGAAAAGCAAGTCCATTGGATGTTTCCTGAGCTGCAAAATCTGAAAAACCAGTCCGTTGATTGATCTGAGCTTTCCCTGAGAAGTTATATCAAAGAATATCTCAGAATTGGTCAAAGTACTCAGTTTTGCAAGAAACTGCAACTTTTGATCCAGAGCTCACCTTCGAACGAGAAACACATACTGGATGCTTCCTGAGCTGCAAAAGCAGAAAAGCAAGTCCGTTGGATGTTTGGTGACCTGCAAAAGCGGAAAAACCAGTCCGTTGGTTGATCTGAGCTTTCCCTGAGAAGTTACATCAAAGCGTATCTCAGAATTGGTCAAAGAACTCAGTTTTGCAAGAAACTGCAACTTTTGATCCAGAGCTCACCTTCGAACGAGAAACACATACTGGATGTTTCCTGAGCTGCAAAAGCTGAAAAACCAGTCCGTTGATTGATCTGAGCTTTCCCTGAGAAGTTATATCAAAGCGTATCTCAGAATTGGTCAAAGTACTCAGTTTTGCAAGAAACAACAACTTTTGATCCATAGCTCACCTTCGAACAAGAAACACATATCGGATGTTTCCTGAGCTGCAAAAGCGGAAAAACCAGTCCGTTGGTTGATCTGAGCTTTCCCTGAGAAGTTACATCAAAGCGTCTCAGAATTGGTCAAAGAACTCAGTTTTTGCAAGAAACTGCAACTTTTGATCCAGAGCTCACCTTCGAACGAGAAACACATACTGGATGCTTCCTGAGCTGCAAAAGCAGAAAAGCAAGTCCATTGGATGTTTCCTGAGCTGCAAAAGCTGAAAAACCAGTCCGTTGATTGATCTGAGCTTTCCCTGAGAAGTTATATCAAAGAATATCTCAGAATTGGACAAAGTACTCAGTTTTGCAAGAAACTGCAACTTTTGATCCAGAGCTCACCTTCGAACGAGAAACACATATCGGATGTTTCCTTAGCTGCAAAAGCGGTAAAACTAGTCCGTTGGTTGATCTGAGCTTTCCCTGAGAAGTTACATCAAAGCGTATCTCAGAATTGGCAAAAGAACTCAGTTTAGCCAGAAACTGCAACTTTTGATGCAGAACTCACCTTCGAACAACAAACACATATTGGATGTTTCCTTAGCTGCAAAAGCGGAAAAACCAGTCCGTTGGTTGATCTGAGCTTTCCCTGAGAAGTTACATCAAAGCGTCTCAGAATTGGTCAAAGAACTCAGTTTTTGCAAGAAACTGCAACTTTTGATCCAGAGCTCACCTTCGAACGAGAAACACATACTGGATGCTTCCTGAGCTGCAAAAGCAGAAAAGTAAGTCCATTGGATGTTTCCTGAGCTGCAAAATCTGAAAAACCAGTCCGTTGATTGATCTGAGCTTTCCCTGAGAAGTTATATCAAAGAATATCTCAGAATTGGTCAAAGTACTCAGTTTTGCAAGAAACTGCAACTTTTGATCCAGAGCTCACCTTCGAACGAGAAACACATACTGGATGCTTCCTGAGCTGCAAAAGCAGAAAAGCAAGTCCGTTGGATGTTTGGTGAGCTGCAAAAGCGGAAAAACCAGTCCGTTGGTTGATCTGAGCTTTCCCTGTGAAGTTACATCAAAGCGTATCTCAGAATTGGTCAAAGAACTCAGTTTTGCAAGAAATTGCAACTTTTGATCCAGAGCTCACCTTCGAACGAGAAACACATACTGGATGTTTCCTGAGCTGCAAAAGCAGAAAAGCAAGTCCATTGGATGTTTCCTGAGCTGCAAAAGCTGAAAAACCAGTCCGTTGATTGATCTGAGCTTTCCCTGAGAAGTTATATCAAAGCGTATCTCAGAATTGGTCAAAGTACTCAGTTTTGCAAGAAACAACAACTTTTGATCCATAGCTCACCTTCGAACAAGAAACACATATCGGATGTTTCCTTAGCTGCAAAAGCGGAAAAGGCAGACGGCGCCATTCGCGATCATGGAGAGAGCTGATCGAATGAGTCGGAAGGCTTCTCGGGGCTTCAGCTGCGAGGGGGAGAGTGAGTGATTTAAAACTTTTTTTTCTGCTGTCAGCCGGGCTGAAAGGACTGGGAGGGGGGTGTTTGTTTGTAAAAAAAACCCCTCGGACTCAAGCGGCACTTGAAAATGGCTCCTCGCGGCGAGGAAGCGGAAATCTTTAATCCTGACTGTTTGCAGCAAGGGAAAGTGATCTGCGGTTTGCTTGCAACAATGTCTCTAGGTTTGGCTGAAACAATTTATTTTACCACTCTCTCCTTCGGGCTTTGAGCTTGGGTGGTGGAAGATGGCTTCTCTTTGTTCCTGACTGACTATTTCACTTATGGAAAATTCCCAGCGTCTCTTTGCAATTTGGACTTCCTCTGGTTATTAATGAAGAAATTTTTTTTTTGATTTGTGATTTCTTTTCTGGAGTACCTTCGCTATTATACTTATTGAGTTGGAAAATTGTTTCTCTCTTGGTTCCTGAACTTTGCAACTTTACAACCCTGAACGGAACTTTTGGCTCCTGATCTGCCTCATCAGGCTCACCCAGAAAACGGCATTTTAGTGGCATTCATTTTAACAGCTAATCATGGCACAAGAAACAGCACTGGCAAGCTTAGAACAAAGGATGGCTTCTCTTGAATCTGTTATACATTGATCTGAGCTTTCCCTGAGAAGTTATGTCAAAGAATATCTCAGAATTGGTCAAAGTACTCAGTTTTGCAAGAAACTGCAACTTTTGATCCAGAGCTCACCTTCGAACGAGAAACACATACTGGATGCTTCCTGAGCTGCAAAAGCAGAAAAGCAAGTCCGTTGGATGTTTGGTGAGCTGCAAAATCTGAAAAACGAGTATGTTGATTGATCTGAGCTTTCCCTGAGAAGTTATATCAAAGAATATCTCAGAATTGGTCAAAGTACTCAGTTTTGCAAATGTCAGGGTCCGTTTCTTAAAGTACTCAAGAAAGACCACACTTAAACATTGTTTGGAATGAATAAGGTTACTTTTACTGAATACCCAAGGTTAACAGACCAAAGTGAAGCAGGAAGTAACTAGTTTGGGCGCGAACAATGAGTATTAAAGCTTAAGCCCACCCCAATAGCCCTAACCCCCCTAACAGTGTCCAATGCACTTTCTTCTCTGACATCAGGTGGGCAGGTCATCACCAGCATGGAATGTGAGACCGTTAGACCAAAGATAACACCGGCCGGCAACATCTTCCACCAATCTTCCACCAGCTTTCATAATTGAAACCCCAGCGCCCCACCCTCCCCGTTTCCATGGCAGCCAAGCAGCATAAGAAGAAACAAGAAGCGAAGGCTGACATCCGGACCTCCTCCAGCAGCAGGCAGGAGCCCCGGACGCCCCTGAGAAGTAGGCATGTTAGATCTGCAAAAGAGACAAGAAAAGACAAAACAACATAGAAGAGAGAGGGAAGGGGTTATGGTTTGTGTGGATACTTGGCATGAAATTGGCGTATAAGCTTCGGGGCCTTGAGATGCTCTTTATCCACCCATTCATTGTGAGAAGGTGGAAAGTCTTTCCACATGACCAAGAACTGAGTTTTATTCCTACGGATTCTGGAGTCCAAAATGTCACGAACTTCATAGTGTTGGTGACCGTCTACCATTGTCGGTACAGGGGTATCAGGATGGGGTTTGCGGAGATGCGAAGTGCGTTCAGGCTTCAACAAGTGAACATGGAACACTGGGTATAAACGATGGTAGGTTTTAAGGAGATCCAAACGGACGGAAACTGAACTGATTATCTTAGTGATAGTGAATGGGCCAACAAATTTAGGGCCCAATTTCTTGCATTTTTGAGGGCTATCCAAATGTTTAGTAGAAACGAAAACTCTGCCAACCTTGTAAACCGGAGGAGCCGCTCGCTTTTTATCAGCATAGAACTTATATGATTGATGCGCATCTTCCAAAGTTTTCCTTATGATAGGCCACACCGAAGACAGTTTGGTGGACCAATCAGCTAGGGAGGGAACTGCAGGCGAGTCGTGAGGTAATTCAGGGATGGGTACAAAGTCCTGACCATAGATGATTTTTAAAGGGGTCATATTTGTACTGGAATGAACAGAGTTATTATAAGCCACTTTGGCATGTATCAGAAGGTCGGCCCAGTCGTCCTGTTGAAAATTTATAAAGCAACGTAAGTACTGTTCCAAAACGGAATTGGTCCTCTCACAAGCACCATTCGTCTGCGGATGGTAGGAGGAGCTTAGGCCCTGGGAGGAGCCTATCAATTTCAAAAATTCCTTCCAAAAGTGCGATGTAAATTGAGTACCTCTATCCGAGATGATACGCTTAGGGACACCGTGGAAACGGTAAATATGGTTCAGGAACAACTTAGCCAGCGATTTGGAGGACGGAATTTTGGAACAAGGTACAAAGTGGACTTGCTTGGAGAAAAGATCCGTAACCACCCAAATGACGGTATAGCCCTGGCTGCTCGGAAGGTCAACAATAAAGTCCATTGAAATCTCCTTCCAAGGAGCTTCCGGCTTCGCCACAGATTGTAGAAGGCCTTGGGGCTTCCCAGGAGTACGTTTCGAAGCAGTACAAACAGGACAACTGGCGATATATGACTCAACGTCCTTCTTGAGGGAAGGCCACCAAAACTGGCGTTTAACTAGATGTATAGTCTTAACAAATCCGAAGTGTCCCGCCAATCGCGAGTCGTGTGCCCGTTGCAACACAAAAGGCCGTATGGTGGCAGGGACATAAATTTTTGAACCAATCCAAGGGAGATCATCCCTGATAGTGCAATCACCGGAGTGTGCGGAATACCATTCATCAGTAAGTAGTTCAGACTTAATTTGAGCAATCAGTTCAACGGGAGGGTTAGCCTGTACAGTGGATTGACTTCTGGTCGAAACAGGAGAAGCTGGTAAAGTAAGTGGAATCATGGGTTGCACAACTGTAAGTTTAGACACATCATATTGGGGTAGCCTGGAGAGTGCATCAGCCATGAAATTTTTTCCTCCAGGAATATATTTGAGACGAAAGTTGAACCGATGGAAGTAATGCGCCCAACGTAGTTGCCTCGGGGATAATTTGCGGGACGTAGTGAGAGCTTCCAAGTTTTTGTGGTCCGTCCAAACCTCAAATGGATGTGGGGCACCCTCAAGAAAATGACGCCAAGTCATGAGGGCCCAACGGACAGCAAATGCTTCCTTCTCCCAAATAGCCCATCCACGTTCAGTAGTGGATAACTTACGAGAAGTGTAGGCACACGGTTGTAGTTGGCCCTGTTGGTTGAGTTGTAGCAAAACAGCTCCCACAGCGACATCGCTGGCATCAGCCTGAACTACAAAAGGGGAGTTGACATCGGGATGCTTGAGGACAGGCTCGGCCGCAAATAAACGTTTAAGTTTCTCGAAAGCAGCCTGGCACTCCATGGTCCAGTTCAGGGGGGTACCAGGTCGAGGTTTACCCTCACCCTTCGTTTTGAGAAGATTTGTAATGGGCAACGCAATACTAGCGAATGAAGGTATAAATTGACGATAAAAGTTGGCGAAACCCAAAAAACTTTGTAGTTGTCTACGAGTGCGTGGGGGTGCCCATTCCGTGACAGCTTTCACTTTAGCAGGATCCATTTCAATTCCTTCCGAGGAAATACGATAACCCAAATAATCAATCTTGTCCTGCTGAAACTCACATTTAGATAATTTAGCGTAAAGCTCGGCGGAGCGGAGCTTTTGAAGAACGGAACGGACAAGCTTAACATGTTCATCACGTGTTTGCGAATACACAACTATGTCATCAAGATAAACGATGACTCCCTTGTACAGGTGTTCATGGAGAACTTCATTGATTAGTTGCATAAATACAGAAGGAGCTCCTTGAAGACCAAAAGGCAAAACTTTAAACTGGAAACATCCCAGTGGACAGTTGAAAGCCGTCTTCCATTCATCACCCTCTTTAATTCTTACCCTATAATAAGCTTCATGTAAATCCAGTTTAGTAAAAATTTTGCCCGTAGCAAGGTGAGCTAGCATGTCTTTCATAAGTGGAAGTGGGTAGACATTGTGTTCACAAATAGTGTTAAGGTAAGAGTAGTCCTGAACTAAGCGCAGGGTGCCATCTTTCTTTTCCCTAAACATCACCGGTGCGGCCACGCGTGGCCTAGCAGGTTCAATGAACTCCCGTTTTAGATTCTTATCAATGAATTTGCGTAGCTCATCCATTTCACGTGGTGTCATAGAGTAAAGGCGAGGTTTAGGTAGTTGCACTCCAGGGAGAAAATTGATCGAGCAATCAGTAGCTCTGTGAGGAGGAAGTGAATCACAAGACCTTTCGCTAAAAGTGTCTTTTAGGTCCCAATATTCGTCAGGAATCTTGTCCTCCCCAGGAATGATTTCGGGTGGAGGAAGAGCTAATGTGGGGCCTGCAGGCTCTCTAACAGGAGTTAGATTAAGGGGAGAATCATGATTGTGATTTGAAAGTGTAAAGGCATGTTCTGGTAGTAGTAAAGGTATTCGCACCCATCCCTCTTTCCAGTTAATAAGAGGATTCCATTTACGAAGCCAGTTGATTCCCAAAATGATAGCATTATCAGCTATGGGAGCCACGATAAAATTAATAGTTTCATTATGTGTCTCACCAATAGAAACTTGAAGGGGCTCAGTAACAAAAGATGCAGGAATTCCCCCCGCTACAGAGCCATCCATTTGGCAAAAAGCGATAGGTACTTTCAAATTTTTAAAGTGAAATCCCATGGCGTAAACAAGATCTTGACTGATCAGACAACAGGAGCAACCGGAATCAATGAGAGCTTGCGCGTTGCAGCTACGGCCACTAGATGGAGCTATAAGCTTTAAATGAATATAAAGAGGCCCAGAGCGGCGACTTACCAAATTATCGTCAGAGGAGGCGGAGTCTCCCTCCCAGTCATCGGGCTGGGCTTCAGGTTGGTCAGCGGAAAGGTTAAGTGGCTCCACCCCAGTCATCACTGGTCTACTGCGCATGCTTGGAGTTTTAGTTGGCCGTCTAGCCTCAGTAGAAGAATGTGGGCGTGGCGGTTGCTTTGATCTGCAGTTGTTCGCCCAGTGCCCCTCCTTCCCACAGCGAAAACAAGAGCCTGGGAGCGCTGGAGTCGATCTGCGCCCGCCCCTCTGCTTGTGGCAATCTTTATCAGGGCTTCGGGGCCTGGGGCTTTCAAATATTTTCTTCTTCTCAAAACGGGCTGGATCCTGTGAATGGGCCTGGTCCAGCTCCACATCTCCGGCTAACTGAATCCAATCATCTAGGGAATCGGGGCGGTATCTGTTCACTGATGTTTGATAAATATCCTTATTTAGCCCCTCTGTGTAAAGATCCATCAATGCCCTGTCGCTATAGCCCACCATAAAAACAGAAAGTTCTTGAAAAATTTGGGTGTATTCCTGCACAGACATATCACCCTGGCGCAAATCTCTCATCTTTATTCTAGCCTTTCTTTCAATTCGGGGGTCTTCGAATCGTCTTCTAAGCGCAGTCATAAAGCGTTCAAAGTCCCGTAACAAGGGTGAGTGAGTATTATGCAGAGAAACCAGCCATTTGGCAGCTTTGTTCTCCAAGGCCAAAGAGACAATCCTAATTTTAACATCGTCTTCAAAATCATCCGCGTACTGCTTAACAAAATTACTAATGTGAAGTAGAAAAAATCCTAAACTTTCAGGGTCACCGTCAAACTTAATGCCCAAGGGAGGGAGTTTAGCAGGTCGGCGGGGGGTAGGGGCGGGCCGAATTTCCCTCTGTAACTCTCTGCTGGCTTGTGCAGGAGGGGGAGGGGTTGTTCGTCTGATCTCCTGGGCAGCAGCCATTTCTTTTAACTGTTCGCCTTCCAGATAATGCCCCCCCTCAGAGTTTACCCTCTTGTCGCTTGCCTGGCGGAGTAATTCATCAGCCATCTCCTTTAATTCCCTTTCTTCTCTTAAAAGCTCCGATATGGATGGCTTGGGAGAGGAGCGGCGGCGTCTGGTGGTATTGACCCCCGAGCCTATGTCTCCCGTCATCCCCACCCCTTCTGACCAGTGATGAGGTTTAGCTGATTCTTCGGCTGCCAGGTTTAAATCTAGGCCGGCTAAAAAATCCATCACTGACCTCGAGTCGTCTTTTGGAGCAGGTATATTGGATGCAGTCTCTCCCATAACTTGGGCTGGCAAATCCTCTGAAGCCGGAGGCTCCTCTTTGGCAAGTTCCGACATCAGGTTGTGGTTTTTAATGACTTCCTGCTTAATGTCAGGGTCCGTTTCTTAAAGTACTCAAGAAAGACCACACTTAAACATTGTTTGGAATGAATAAGGTTACTTTTACTGAATACCCAAGATTAACAGACCAAAGTGAAGCAGGAAGTAACTAGTTTAGGCGCGAACAATGAGTATTAAAGCTTAAGCCCACCCCAATAGCCCTAACCCTCCCTAACAGTGTCCAATGTACTTTCTTCTCCGACATCAGGTGGGCAGGTCATCACCAGCATGGAATGTGAGACCGTTAGACCAAAGATAACACCGGCCGGCAACATCTTCCACCAATCTTCCACCAGCTTTCATAATTGAAAACCCAGAGCCCCACCCTCCCCGTTTCCATGGCAGCCAAGCAGCATAAGAAGAAACAAGAAGCAAAGGCTGACAGCAAGAAACTGCAACTTTTGATCCAGAGCTCACCTTCGAACGAGAAACACATATCGGATGTTTCCTTAGCTGCAAAAGCGGAAAAACTAGTCCGTTGGTTGATCTGAGCTTTCCCTGAGAGGTTACATCAAAGCGTATCTCAGAATTGGTCAACGAACTCAGCTTTGCAAGAAACTCCAACTTCCGGTTGCAGTTGCTGTCGGTAGGCTTTTTTCAAGCCTGCCATCCCACTCGCCAGTGGAGGCGTTTTTTATAACATCAAACGCCTCGGAAACTCCAAGCTTTTAATGAGCTTGTGGGAGAGTTTTTGCTGCCAGGGAAGAGTCCCCTTGTGAAGCCCTCAGAGGGTTAGTTTTCATCTGAGGAGCGAGTAAGGAGAGACCCTCCCCTCTTTAGGCTGCGATCTTCTCCGGACGGGTGTGGAGACCGTGTTAATTGGCTAATTAGCACGGCAAAGCAAACTGCTTTTAACTTCTAATCTACATTCCAAGGCAACTTTATACTTCAAAGGGAATTTCTTGGCTACTCATCGTAAACGCAAGTAATTAAAGTCTGTGATTTTGCCAGAATACAGTAGATCTTAGACACAGCCTTTAGAACAAAGGAATCAAGATGGCGTTAATTACCAGATGAGATGAAACGAAAGTTAGTTGTTTTGGCTTGTACCCAATCCTGATTGACATGTAAGTGAAACGGCTGAAACGGCGGAAATAACTTTGAAGTTAGCTAAACTATTAACTATTAACTGACTTGTGGATTTCAGTCTCTGTGTAACCTCTGGCTGAGTTTGAGGCGAAGGGGGAGCAGAGCTATAAAGTTAAATGCACTACTTGATTTACTGTCTTATTTTGACATTTTGAAGAGTGCTCTCTTTGGGAAAGTTTAAAAACATGGCAACGGAACAAGCTGGTGCAGTAACACCTCAGGATTTTAAAGAACTGATGAACTTTTTGGCTAATGAGAATAAAGAGATCAAGAGAATGGTTCAGGATAAATTAGAACAGTCGGATAAAAATATGCAAGCAGTGGCCAAGGGTCTGTCTGAAATTATGATTAAAATTGATAACAAAATTGAGGACCTGGCCTCAGGAGTGGAAGCCAAAGCAAAGGAAACGGATCTGAAATTTGTGGAAATGGAAGGGAACATGCGCAGGATAGACAATGAGATTATTATGATACAATTTCGGTCCATGGAGTATGCGATCAGGCTGAGGGGGGCTTAGAGAAAAACCTAAAGAAGATTTAAGAAAAGTTTGTGCCGATGCTTTAGCTAAATTATTAAGAGTTGCTCCTGATGAAATTTCTGATAAGATGGATAAAGTTTACAGAGTAAATTCACGTATAGCTTTACAAAGACAACTGCCAAGAGATGTTGTGATATATTTTACTGAGAGAAATTATAGAAATGATATTATACAGAAGTCTTTCTACTCCTCTATTCACGTAGACGAACATCGGATTAGTGTTTTTAAGGAGTTGCCACCGGCGATGCTAAAGTTCAGAAGGGATTTTGGATTTTTGGTAGTGGAGCTGAAGAAAAGAGAGATACAGTATAGGTGGGATGCACCAATGGGTGTTATATTCAGATATGATGGGGTGAGGTATCGTCTGAATACTATAGACAAGGCAAGAGAATTTTACCATGGAATACTGATGGCAACTGCAGCGCCCCCACGTACATCTACACCTACACCAGCAGACCTGGAAGCTTTGGAGCAGAGGCTATTTAAGAAAGAGACAGAAGAACAGATACTGCAGACGCAAAAAGAGAGAGAAGCCCAGGGTGCTACAGGTGGATTTCAATTGGATTCTTCTCGGCTTCTTCTAAGTTCCTCTTTGGAGGAACCGTCTAAGACACTTATTGAAATGCCATTACTTGAGCCTGTGGAACAACGTGTTACTAGATCTACGACTAGACAATTGCTGGACTCTCAGAAGCAGGGGCAGCCACAAGGACAAGGTACCAAGAGGAATAAAGGTAAAGACAAGAAGGAAATTGAAGCTGTGGGAGGAGCAGAGCCGAAGACTAGTCTGGTGGAGAGAGATCTTCAGCAAATGCTCTCAATGTTTCAGACTAGGTCAAAAGATGTTTAAACTATTATCCTGGAATGTGAATGGATTGAACTCTTCACAAAAAAGGAGAAAAATATTTAATTATTTGAAGCAATTTAATAATGATGTGGTCTGCCTTCAAGAAACTCATATCAGGCTGCAAGATCAGAAGTATTTAATGAATCCAAGATTGGGAACATTTTATGCAGCCTCCAGTTTAGTAAAGAAAAATGGTGTGGTAATATATATAAACAAAAGATTCTCAGCTAAAATTATAGAGGCGGATGACAGTGGTAGATTTATAGCAATTGAACTTGATACAGATTTTGGTCCTATCTTGTTGGTAGGAATATATGCACCTAACCAACAACAAGAAAGCTTTTACAGGATGTTTCACTTAAAAATTTTGGATTGGAATTTTAAGAGTGTTTTAATTATGGGAGACTGGAATGGTGTGATCTCTCCAAGGATAGACAAGAGAACAACGACTAAAGTCTCCACCAAATTACCACAGGTTTTTTTTTATTTTAAACATGATTTGGAATTAAAAGACGTTTGGAGGATACAACATCTAAAAGAGATGGATTTTTCCTTTTACTCAGATAGGCATAAATCTTTTTCAAGGATTGATTTTTTTTTGTTAACACCGGATTTACTTCCTAAAGCTAAGAAAACTAAGATATTCCCCAGGACATTAACTGATCATAGTCCAGTGTGGTTAGAGATCGAACTAGGGAAGAGGTCAAGAAGGTCATGGAGAGTAAATGAAAACTTATTTAGATATGAAAAAAATGTTGAAGAACTTAAAAAACACATGAAGGAATTTTTCAGTTTTAACATGAATAAAGGTACCTCTATTGAAATAGTATGGGATGCGAGTAAAGCTTATATGCGGGTTTTTTTGATACATATGAATTTTAAACATAAACAAAGTAGGCAGAAAAAAAGAATGGAAATGGAAAATGAAATTAAGAAAAAGGAGCAGCTACTTATAGCAAATCCAAAAGATGAGACACTCCAGATGGCGATAAAGTTGTTGAAAGATCAATTTCAAATGCTTATATCAGAACAAACAGCAACCAACTTACAATTTGCTAAACATAACACCTTTGCTAATGCTAATAAACCTGGTAGGTGGTTGGCCTACACCTTGAGAAAAAATACGAATAATAGAATTATTGACAGAATTGAATATGGAGGGAAAACGGTATATCAACAGGATTCGATTAAAAAATCATTTGTGGATTATTACACCAAGTTATATTTACAGGATAATATACAGAATAACTCAATAGATGACTTTTTGGAAGGAAATAGGGTTACCAAAATAAATGTGCTCCAAAAGGCAAATCTGGAACGCTTGATAACTGCAGAGGAGATTGCTTTAGCTATAAATCAACTTAAACTAGCCAAGGCTCCAGGGACTGATGGATTGACCGCAGTCTACTATAAAACTTTACAACTGGAAATGATTGAATATCTTACACAGTTATTTTGTAATATACAGCAAGGGGGTAAAATACCTTCTTCATGGGAAGCGGCTTTTATA
This sequence comes from Rhabdophis nuchalis, assembly GCA_039707465.1. Taxonomy (NCBI): domain Eukaryota; kingdom Metazoa; phylum Chordata; class Lepidosauria; order Squamata; family Natricidae; genus Rhabdophis; species Rhabdophis nuchalis. Next base: position 71,150,240 of record CM077648.1, read on the forward strand.
TCATTGATACCTAAGGACAAAGACGGCCCTAAGAAACCAGAGGATTACAGACCGATATCTCTTCTAAATACGGATTATAAAATATATGCTAAAGTACTTGCCAACAGATTGATGCCAGTTATCCAAGAGGTTATTCACTATGACCAAGCAGGATTTATTGAAGGGAGACACATGAAGGAGAATGTAAGACAAATTATAGATTTAATTGACTATCTTGATAAGAATAAGCAGATCTCTGCAGTGCTGGTCTTTTTGGACGCAGAGAAGGCCTTCGATCGAGTGAACTGGAACTTTCTAACCAAGACTTTGGAAAAGATGGATATGGGACCACGATTGAGACAAGCGATTGGTGCAATTTATCAGCAGCAATATGCACAACTTATTATTAATGGAAGTTTGACTACAACTTTTGAAATACAAAAAGGTACAAGACAAGGGTGCCCATTATCTCCATTGTTATTTATCTTAACCCTGGAAGTCTTGTTGAATACAATCCGGGATTCTAACACTTTAAGTGGTATAATTATTAGGCAAAAAGAATACAGAACTAGGGCATTTGCCGATGATCTGGTTGTTACCCTCTCACATCCTATGAACTCAGTAATCCAGATGAAAAATATCATAGCAGAATTTGGCATGGTGTCTGGGTTTAAACTGAATCAAAGTAAAACGAAAATGATGGTTAAAAATATGTCAGAGATTCAGAGAAAGTCACTTGAAAGCTTGGCAGGTTTTGAAACAGTTTCTAAAGTTAAATACTTAGGAATACAAATTGCAGAAGTAAATACAAAACTCTTTTCAAATAATTATGAAGTGTTGTGGCAACAGATACAGAAGGATCTTCAAGCTTAGAAAAAGCTACAACTATCTCTGCTTGGAAGGATTTCAGCAGTTAAAATGAATATTCTACCTAGATTTATCTTTTTATTCCAGATGATACCGGTGCTTAAATCAGATAAAACCTTGTCAGAATGGCAAGCAACATTAAATAAATTTGTTTGGAAGGAGAAAAAACCGAGAGTAAAGATGAAGATTATGCAAGATACTCGTGAAAGAGGTGGCCTTAGACTCTCAAACCTTCGATTGTATTATGAAGCGGCGGCATTGACGTGTGTGGCAGACTGGTTTGGGAAAACAAAAACTGAATTATTGAATATAGAAGGTCATGATCTTGTGTTGGGTTGGCATGCATATTTGTTTTATGAAGAAAAGGTGGATAAAGTGTTTAACAACCATGCTCTCCGAAGTGCCTTGATGAGAATTTGGAGGAAGCACCGGCCCAATTGGGATTATAAAATACCGTTTTGGTTGGATCTTGCAGACACCATGTGGATTACAAATACTAAGTCACTTGGGGGGTGTTTATATAAAGATGTGCTTACTTTTGATGGGGTCGAATGGCAGCTGAAAACTTTGGAACAACTGTTGGATGCAGGAATTACTTTGAATTGGTTACATTACATACAGCTACAGAAGAGATGGAAAGAAGATTGTAGGGTCGGCTTCATGGATAAAGAAGTGGAGCTGATCAAGCAGATAAAAGAGACTGGCCCAAAACATGTTAAAAGAATATATAAGGTACTGTTAGAAAGGGATTCAGAAAGTGAGTTGGTCAAGGATTGCATGATTAAATGGGCACAGAACTTTGATGAACCCGTTATGTTGGATACGTGGGAAAAAATATGGGTTCAGAATATTAAATTTACACAGTCACAAAGTTTAAGGGAGAATTTTTATAAAATGTTTTATAGATGGTATTTGGATCCTAAGAAATTATCATGTATGTATCCTAATTTTCAACCAAAATGTTGGAGATGCGGGTGTTTAGATGCTACCTTTTTTCATGTATGGTGGACTTGCAATAAGGTTAAAGCTTTTTGGATAAAAATATGGTGGGTTATGCAAAATGTATTTAAGAAAAGATTACTATTCACCCCGCAAATGTTTCTACTGGGCATAACTAAGGATTTTCTTAAAGGGGAAACAAAATTGTTTTTGTATATGGTTACAGCAGCTAGGTTGTTGATTGCTCAACATTGGAAGAAAGATTTTGTACCGACAATTGGTCAATGGATTCAAAAAGTGGCGGGGTTTGCGGAAATGGCAAAAATTTCAGCTTTCCTAAAAGATCAGATGCAGGAGAATTATACACAGGAATGGGCAAAATGGATTAATTATATACAGAATAAATATCAGACTGGGAAATACTATGTAGGCTTTAGGTAAGAATGTTTGGATAGATAGGTGAATAGATTAAACAATATCTGGGATGTTTGGAATTTTTAAAGTGGTGTATAGCGGAAGTCAGGGGGGTGGGATTGATTGGGAGGTGGGGGTGGGTTAGGGTGGAGGGTGGGGAAATATATGTGGATAAGTAATATAGAGATGGGAATAATGGGACATGGTTATGTTATGATGTATACATGTTGAATTAACTTAGAAGAGGGTGCTAGGGAGAGATTGATGTATTATACACTAAATTTATATCATGTCTGTCGGGTGGCGAGGGGGTATAATATTTAATATCTGAATGAGAACTTTATTTTAAGATGGGGGAGGTGAGGGGTATACTTTTTGTATGTGATCTTATATTATATGTCGGGGGGGTAAAAGGGGGGGAAACTTGTCTGAATAAAACTTTTGCTATAAAAAAAAAGAAACTCCAACTTTTGATCCAGAGCTCACCTTCGAAAGAGAAACACATACTGGATGCTTCCTGAGCTGCAAAAGCAGAAAAGCAAGTCCGTTGGATGTTTCCTGAGCTGCAAAAGCTAAAAAACCAGTCCATTGATTGATCTGAGCTTTCCCTGAGAAGTTATATCAAAGAATATCTCAGAATTGGTCAGAGTACTCAGTTTTGCAAGAAACTGCAACTTTTGATCCAGAGCTCACCTTCGAACGAGAAACACATATCGGATGTTTCTTTAGCTGCAAAAGCGGAAAAACTAGTCCGTTGGTTGATCTGAGCTTTCCCTGAGAGGTTACATCAAAGCCTATCTCAGAATTGGTCAACGAACTCAGCTTTACAAGAAACTGCAACTTTTGATCCAGAGCTCACCTTCGAACGAGAAACACATATCGGATGTTTCCTTAGCTGCAAAAGCAGAAAAGCAAGTCCATTGGATGTTTCCTGAGCTGCAAAAGCTGAAAAACCAGTCCATTGATTGATCTGAGCTTTCCCTGAGAAGTTATATCAAAGCGTATCTCAGAATTGGTCAAAGCACTCAGTTTAGCCAGAAACTACAATTCTTGATCCAGAGCTCACCTTCGAACGGGAAACACATACTGGATGCATCCTGAGCTGCAAAAGCAGAAAAGCAAGTCCATTGGATGTTTCCTGAGCTGCAAATGTGGAAAAACCAGTCCGTTGGTTGATCTGAGCTTTCCCTGAGAAGTTATATCAAAGAATATCTCAGAATTGGTCAGAGTACTCAGTTTTGCAAGAAACTGCAACTTTTGATCCAGAGCTCACCTTCGAACGAGAAACACATATCGGATGTTTCTTTAGCTGCAAAAGCGGAAAAACTAGTCCGTTGGTTGATCTGAGCTTTCCCTGAGAGGTTACATCAAAGCCTATCTCAGAATTGGTCAACGAACTCAGCTTTACAAGAAACTGCAACTTTTGATCCAGAGCTCACCTTCGAACGAGAAACACATATCGGATGTTTCCTTAGCTGCAAAAGCAGAAAAGCAAGTCCATTGGATGTTTCCTGAGCTGCAAAAGCTGAAAAACCAGTCCATTGATTGATCTGAGCTTTCCCTGAGAAGTTATATCAAAGCGTATCTCAGAATTGGTCAAAGCACTCAGTTTAGCCAGAAACTACAATTCTTGATCCAGAGCTCACCTTCGAACGGGAAACACATACTGGATGCATCCTGAGCTGCAAAAGCAGAAAAGCAAGTCCATTGGATGTTTCCTGAGCTGCAAATGTGGAAAAACCAGTCCGTTGGTTGATCTGAGCTTTCCCTGTGAAGTTACATCAAAGCGTATCTCAGAATTGGTCAAAGAACTCAGTTTTGCAAGAAACTGCAACTTTTGATCCAGAGTTCACCTTCGAACGAGAAACACATACTGGATGTTTCCTGAGCTGCAAAAGCAGAAAAGCAAGTCCATTGGATGTTTCCTGAGCTGCAAAAGCTGAAAAACCAGTCCGTTGATTGATCTGAGCTTTCCCTAAGAAGTTATATCAAAGCGTATCTCAGAATTGGTCAAAGTACTCAGTTTTGCAAGAAACAACATAGCTCACCTTCGAACAAGAAACACATATCGGATGTTTCCTTAGCTGCAAAAGCGGAAAAACCAGTCCGTTGATTGATCTGAGCTTTCCCTGAGAAGTTACATCAAAGCGTCTCAGAATTGGTCAAAGAACTCAGTTTTTGCAAGAAACTGCAACTTTTGATCCAGAGCTCACCTTCGAACGAGAAACACATACTGGATGCTTCCTGAGCTGCAAAAGCAGAAAAGTAAGTCCATTGGATGTTTCCTGAGCTGCAAAATCTGAAAAACCAGTCCGTTGATTGATCTGAGCTTTCCCTGAGAAGTTATATCAAAGAATATCTCAGAATTGGTCAAAGTACTCAGTTTTGCAAGAAACTGCAACTTTTGATCCAGAGCTCACCTTCGAACGACAAACACATATCGGATGTTTCCTTAGCTGCAAAAGCGGAAAAACTAGTCCGTTGGTTGATCTGAGCTTTCCCTGAGAGGTTACATCAAAGCGTATCTCAGAATTGGTCAACGAACTCAGCTTTGCAAGAAACTCCAACTTTTGATCCAGAGCTCACCTTCGAACGAGAAACACATACTGGATGCTTCCTGAGCTGCAAAAGCTGAAAAACCAGTCCGTTGATTGATCTGAGCTTTCCCTGAGAAGTTATATCAAAGAATATCTCAGAATTGGTCAAAGTACTCAGTTTTGCAAGAAACTGCAACTTTTGATCCAGAGCTCACCTTCGAACGAGAAACACATATCGGATGTTTCCTTAGCTGCAAAAGCGGAAAAACTAGTCCGTTGGTTGATCTGAGCTTTCCCTGAGAGGTTACATCAAAGCGTATCTCAGAATTGGTCAACGAACTCAGCTTTGCAAGAAACTCCAACTTTTGATCCAGAGCTCACCTTCGAACGAGAAACACATACTGGATGCTTCCTGAGCTGCAAAAGCTGAAAAACCAGTCCGTTGATTGATCTGAGCTTTCCCTGAGAAGTTATATCAAAGAATATCTCAGAATTGGTCAAAGTACTCAGTTTTGCAAGAAACTGCAACTTTTGATCCAGAGCTCACCTTCGAACGAGAAACACATACTGGATGCTTCCTGAGCTGCAAAAGCAGAAAAGCAAGTCCGTTGGATGTTTGGTGAGCTGCAAAATCTGAAAAACGAGTCTGTTGATTGATCTGAGCTTTCCCTGAGAAGTTATATCAAAGAATATCTCAGAATTGGTCAAAGTACTCAGTTTTGCAAGAAACTGCAACTTTTGATCCAGAGCTCACCTTTGAACGAGAAACACATATCGGATGTTTCCTTAGCTGCAAAATCTGAAAAACTAGTCCGTTGGTTGATCTGAGCTTTCCCTGAGAGGTTACATCAAAGCGTATCTCAGAATTGGTCAACGAACTCAGCTTTACAAGAAACTGCAACTTTTGATCCAGAGCTCACCTTCGAACGAGAAACACATATCGGATGTTTCCTTAGCTGCAAAAGCGGAAAAACTAGTCCGTTGGTTGATCTGAGCTTTCCCTGAGAGGTTACATCAAAGCGTATCTCAGAATTGGTACACGAACTCAGCTTTACAAGAAACTCCAACTTTTGATCCAGAGCTCACCTTCGAACGAGAAACACATACTGGATGCTTCCTGAGCTGCAAAAGCAGAAAAGCAAGTCCGTTGGATGTTTGGTGAGCTGCAAAATCTGAAAAACGAGTCTGTTGATTGATCTGAGCTTTCCCTGAGAAGTTATATCAAAGAATATCTCAGAATTGGTCAAAGTACTCAGTTTTGCAAGAAACTGCAACTTTTGATCCAGAGCTCACCTTCGAACGAGAAACACATATCGGATGTTTCCTTAGCTGCAAAAGCGGAAAAACTAGTCTGTTGGTTGATCTGAGCTTTCCCTGAGAGGTTATATCAAAGCGTATCTCAGAATTGGTCAACGAACTCAGCTTTGCAAGAAACTCCAACTTTTGATCCAGAGCTCACCTTCGAACGAGAAACACATACTGGATGCTTCCTGAGCTGCAAAAGCTGAAAAACCAGTCCGTTGATTGATCTGAGCTTTCCCTGAGAAGTTATATCAAAGAATATCTCAGAATTGGTCAAAGTACTCAGTTTTGCAAGAAACTGCAACTTTTGATCCAGAGCTCACCTTTGAACGAGAAACACATATCGGATGTTTCCTTAGCTGCAAAATCTGAAAAACTAGTCCGTTGGTTGATCTGAGCTTTCCCTGAGAGGTTACATCAAAGCGTATCTCAGAATTGGTCAACGAACTCAGCTTTACAAGAAACTGCAACTTTTGATCCAGAGCTCACCTTCGAACGAGAAACACATATCGGATGTTTCCTTAGCTGCAAAAGCGGAAAAATTAGTCCGTTGGTTGATCTGAGATACGCTTTGATGCAACTTTTGATCCAGAGTTCACCTTCGAACGAGAAACACATACGGGATGCTTCCTGAGCTGCAAAAGCAGAAAAGCAAGTCCGTTGGTTGTTTGGTGAGCTGCAACATCTGAAAAATGAGTCTGTTGGTTGATCTGAGCTTTCCCTGAGAAGTTATATCAAAGAATATCTCAGAATTGGTCAAAGTACTCAGTTTTGCAAGAAACTGCAACTTTTGATCCAGAGCTCACCTTCGAACGAGAAACACATATCGGATGTTTCCTTAGCTGCAAAAGCGGAAAAACTAGTCCGTTGGTTGATCTGAGCTTTCCCTGAGAGGTTACATCAAAGCGTATCTCAGAATTGGTCAACGAACTCAGCTTTACAAGAAACTGCAACTTTTGATCCAGAGCTCACCTTCGAACGAGAAACACATATCGGATGTTTCCTTAGCTGCAAAAGCGGAAAAACTAGTCCGTTGGTTGATCTGTGCTTTCCCTGAGAGGTTACATCAAAGCGTATCTCAGAATTGGTACACGAACTCAGCTTTACAAGAAACTCCAACTTTTGATCCAGAGCTCACCTTCGAGAAACACATATCGAGAAACACCTTCGAGAAACACATATCGGATGTTTCCTTAGCTGCAAAAGCGGAAAAACTAGTCCGTTGGTTGATCTGTGCTTTCCCTGAGAGGTTACATCAAAGCGTATCTCAGAATTGGTACACGAACTCAGCTTTACAAGAAACTCCAACTTTTGATCCAGAGCTCACCTTCGAACGAGAAACACATACTGGATGCTTCCTGAGCTGCAAAAGCAGAAAAGCAAGTCCGTTGGATGTTTGGTGAGCTGCAAAATCTGAAAAACGAGTCTGTTGATTGATCTGAGCTTTCCCTGAGAAGTTATATCAAAGAATATCTCAGAATTGGTCAAAGTACTCAGTTTTGCAAGAAACTGCAACTTTTGATCCAGAGCTCACCTTCGAACGAGAAACACATATCGGATGTTTCCTTAGCTGCAAAAGCGGAAAAACTAGTCCGTTGGTTGATCCGAGCTTTCCCTGAGAGGTTACATCAAAGCGTATCTCAGAATTGGTCAACGAACTCAGCTTTACATGAAACTGCAACTTTTGATCCAGAGCTCACCTTCGAACGAGAAACACATATCAAATGTTTCCTTAGCTGCAAAAGCGGAAAAACTAGTCCGTTGGTTGATCTCAGCTTTCCCTGAGAGGTTACATCAAAGCGTATCTCAAAATTGGTCAACGAACTCAGCTTTACAAGAAACTCCAACTTTTGATCCAGAGCTCACCTTCGAACGAGAAACACATACTGGATGCTTCCTGAGCTGCAAAAGCAGAAAAGCAAGTCCGTTCGATGTTTCCTGAGCTGCAAAAGCTAAAAAACCAGTCCGTTGATTGATCTGAGCTTTCCCTGAGAAGTTATATCAAAGAATATCTCAGAATTGGTCAAAGTACTCAGTTTTGCAAGAAACTGCAACTTTTGATCCAGAGCTCACCTTCGAACGAGAAACACATACTGGATGCTTCCTGAGCTGCAAAAGCAGAAAAGCAAGTCCGTTGGATGTTTGGTGAGCTGCAAAATCTGAAAAACGAGTCTGTTGATTGATCTGAGCTTTCCCTGAGAGGTTATATCAAAGAATATCTCAGAATTGTTCAAAGTACTCAGTTTTGCAAGAAACTGCAACTTTTGATCCAGAGCTCACCTTCGAACGAGAAACACATATCGGATGTTTCCTTAGCTGCAAAAGCGGAAAAACTAGTCCGTTGGTTGATCTGAGCTTTCCCTGAGAGGTTACATCAAAGCGTATCTCAGAATTGGTCAACGAACTCAGCTTTACAAGAAACTGCAACTTTTGATCCAGAGCTCACCTTCGAACGAGAAACACATATCGGATGTTTCCTTAGCTGCAAAAGCGGAAAAACTAGTCCGTTGGTTGATCTGAGCTTTCCCTAAGAGGTTACATCAAAGCGTATCTCAGAATTGGTCAACGAACTCACCTTTACAAGAAACTCCAACTTTTGATCCAGAGCTCACCTTCGAACGAGAAACACATACTGGATGCTTCCTGAGCTGCAAAAGCAGAAAAGCAAGTCCGTTGGATGTTTCCTGAGCTGCAAAAGCTTAAAAACCAGTCCGTTGATTGATCTGAGCTTTCCCTGAGAAGTTATATCAAAGAATATCTCAGAATTGGTCAAAGTACTCAGTTTTGCAAGAAACTGCAACTTTTGATCCAGAGCTCACCTTCGAACGAGAAACACATACTGGATGCTTCCTGAGCTGCAAAAGCAGAAAAGCAAGTCCGTTGGATGTTTGGTGAGCTGCAAAATCTGAAAAACGAGTCTGTTGATTGATCTGAGCTTTCCCTGAGAGGTTATATCAAAGAATATCTCAGAATTGGTCAAAGTACTCAGTTTTGCAAGAAACTGCAACTTTTGATCCAGAGCTCACCTTCGAACGAGAAACACATATCGGATGTTTCCTTAGCTGCAAAAGCGGAAAAACTAGTCCGTTGGTTGATCTGAGCTTTCCCTGAGAGGTTACATCAAAGCGTATCTCAGAATTGGTCAACGAACTCAGCTTTACAAGAAACTGCAACTTTTGATCCAGAGCTCACCTTCGAACGAGAAACACATATCGGATGTTTCCTTAGCTGCAAAAGCGGAAAAACTAGTCCGTTGGTTGATCTGAGCTTTCCCTGAGAGGTTATATCAAAGCGTATCTCAGAATTGGTCAACGAACTCAGCTTTGCAAGAAACTCCAACTTTTGATCCAGAGCTCACCTTCGAACGAGAAACACATACTGGAAGCTTCCTGAGCTGCAAAAGCTGAAAAACCAGTCCGTTGATTGATCTGAGCTTTCCCTGAGAAGTTATATCAAAGAATATCTCAGAATTGGTCAAAGTACTCAGTTTTGCAAGAAACTGCAACTTTTGATCCAGAGCTCACCTTCGAACGAGAAACACATACTGGATGCTTCCTGAGCTGCAAAAGCAGAAAAGCAAGTCCGTTGGATGTTTCCTGAGCTGCAAAAGCGGAAAAACTAGTCCGTTGGTTGATCTGAGCTTTCCCTGAGAGGTTACATCAAAGCGTATCTCAGAATTGGTCAACGAACTCAGCTTTACAAGAAACTGCAACTTTTGATCCAGAGCTCACCTTCGAACGAGAAACACATATTGGATGTTTCCTTAGCTGCAAAAGCGGAAAAACTAGTCCGTTGGTTGATCTGAGCTTTCCCTGAGAGGTTACATCAAAGCGTATCTCAGAATTGGTACACGAACTCAGCTTTACAAGAAACTCCAACTTTTGATCCAGAGCTCACCTTCGAACGAGAAACACATACTGGATGCTTCCTGAGCTGCAAAAGCAGAAAAGCAAGTCCGTTGGATGTTTGGTGAGCTGCAAAATCTGAAAAACGAGTCTGTTGATTGATCTGAGCTTTCCCTGAGAAGTTATATCAAAGAATATCTCAGAATTGGTCAAAGTACTCAGTTTTGCAAGAAACTGCAACTTTTGATCCAGAGCTCACCTTTGAACGAGAAACACATATCGGATGTTTCCTTAGCTGCAAAAGCGGAAAAACTAGTCCGTTGGTTGATCTGAGCTTTCCCTGAGAGGTTACATCAAAGCGTATCTCAGAATTGGTCAACGAACTCAGCTTTACAAGAAACTGCAACTTTTGATCCAGAGCTCACCTTCGAACGAGAAACACATATCGGATGTTTCCTTAGCTGCAAAAGCGGAAAAACTAGTCCGTTGGTTGATCTGTGCTTTCCCTGAGAGGTTACATCAAAGCGTATCTCAGAATTGGTACACGAACTCAGCTTTACAAGAAACTCCAACTTTTGATCCAGAGCTCACCTTCGAGAAACACATATCGAGAAACACCTTCGAGAAACACATATCGGATGTTTCCTTAGCTGCAAAAGCGGAAAAACTAGTCCGTTGGTTGATCTGTGCTTTCCCTGAGAGGTTACATCAAAGCGTATCTCAGAATTGGTACACGAACTCAGCTTTACAAGAAACTCCAACTTTTGATCCAGAGCTCACCTTCGAACGAGAAACACATACTGGATGCTTCCTGAGCTGCAAAAGCAGAAAAGCAAGTCCGTTGGATGTTTGGTGAGCTGCAAAATCTGAAAAACGAGTCTGTTGATTGATCTGAGCTTTCCCTGAGAAGTTATATCAAAGAATATCTCAGAATTGGTCAAAGTACTCAGTTTTGCAAGAAACTGCAACTTTTGATCCAGAGCTCACCTTCGAACGAGAAACACATATCGGATGTTTCCTTAGCTGCAAAAGCGGAAAAACTAGTCCGTTGGTTGATCCGAGCTTTCCCTGAGAGGTTACATCAAAGCGTATCTCAGAATTGGTCAACGAACTCAGCTTTACATGAAACTGCAACTTTTGATCCAGAGCTCACCTTCGAACGAGAAACACATATCAAATGTTTCCTTAGCTGCAAAAGCGGAAAAACTAGTCCGTTGGTTGATCTCAGCTTTCCCTGAGAGGTTACATCAAAGCGTATCTCAAAATTGGTCAACGAACTCAGCTTTACAAGAAACTCCAACTTTTGATCCAGAGCTCACCTTCGAACGAGAAACACATACTGGATGCTTCCTGAGCTGCAAAAGCAGAAAAGCAAGTCCGTTCGATGTTTCCTGAGCTGCAAAAGCTAAAAAACCAGTCCGTTGATTGATCTGAGCTTTCCCTGAGAAGTTATATCAAAGAATATCTCAGAATTGGTCAAAGTACTCAGTTTTGCAAGAAACTGCAACTTTTGATCCAGAGCTCACCTTCGAACGAGAAACACATACTGGATGCTTCCTGAGCTGCAAAAGCAGAAAAGCAAGTCCGTTGGATGTTTGGTGAGCTGCAAAATCTGAAAAACGAGTCTGTTGATTGATCTGAGCTTTCCCTGAGAGGTTATATCAAAGAATATCTCAGAATTGTTCAAAGTACTCAGTTTTGCAAGAAACTGCAACTTTTGATCCAGAGCTCACCTTCGAACGAGAAACACATATCGGATGTTTCCTTAGCTGCAAAAGCGGAAAAACTAGTCCGTTGGTTGATCTGAGCTTTCCCTGAGAGGTTACATCAAAGCGTATCTCAGAATTGGTCAACGAACTCAGCTTTACAAGAAACTGCAACTTTTGATCCAGAGCTCACCTTCGAACGAGAAACACATATCGGATGTTTCCTTAGCTGCAAAAGCGGAAAAACTAGTCCGTTGGTTGATCTGAGCTTTCCCTAAGAGGTTACATCAAAGCGTATCTCAGAATTGGTCAACGAACTCAGCTTTACAAGAAACTCCAACTTTTGATCCAGAGCTCACCTTCGAACGAGAAACACATACTGGATGCTTCCTGAGCTGCAAAAGCAGAAAAGCAAGTCCGTTGGATGTTTCCTGAGCTGCAAAAGCTTAAAAACCAGTCCGTTGATTGATCTGAGCTTTCCCTGAGAAGTTATATCAAAGAATATCTCAGAATTGGTCAAAGTACTCAGTTTTGCAAGAAACTGCAACTTTTGATCCAGAGCTCACCTTCGAACGAGAAACACATACTGGATGCTTCCTGAGCTGCAAAAGCAGAAAAGCAAGTCCGTTGGATGTTTGGTGAGCTGCAAAATCTGAAAAACGAGTCTGTTGATTGATCTGAGCTTTCCCTGAGAGGTTATATCAAAGAATATCTCAGAATTGGTCAAAGTACTCAGTTTTGCAAGAAACTGCAACTTTTGATCCAGAGCTCACCTTCGAACGAGAAACACATATCGGATGTTTCCTTAGCTGCAAAAGCGGAAAAACTAGTCCGTTGGTTGATCTGAGCTTTCCCTGAGAGGTTACATCAAAGCGTATCTCAGAATTGGTCAACGAACTCAGCTTTACAAGAAACTGCAACTTTTGATCCAGAGCTCACCTTCGAACGAGAAACACATATCGGATGTTTCCTTAGCTGCAAAAGCGGAAAAACTAGTCCGTTGGTTGATCTGAGCTTTCCCTGAGAGGTTATATCAAAGCGTATATCAGAATTGGTCAACGAACTCAGCTTTGCAAGAAACTCCAACTTTTGATCCAGAGCTCACCTTCGAACGAGAAACACATACTGGAAGCTTCCTGAGCTGCAAAAGCTGAAAAACCAGTCCGTTGATTGATCTGAGCTTTCCCTGAGAAGTTATATCAAAGAATATCTCAGAATTGGTCAAAGTACTCAGTTTTGCAAGAAACTGCAACTTTTGATCCAGAGCTCACCTTCGAACGAGAAACACATACTGGATGCTTCCTGAGCTGCAAAAGCAGAAAAGCAAGTCCGTTGGATGTTTCCTGAGCTGCAAAAGCGGAAAAACTAGTCCGTTGGTTGATCTGAGCTTTCCCTGAGAGGTTACATCAAAGCGTATCTCAGAATTGGTCAACGAACTCAGCTTTACAAGAAACTGCAACTTTTGATCCAGAGCTCACCTTCGAACGAGAAACACATATTGGATGTTTCCTTAGCTGCAAAAGCGGAAAAACTAGTCCGTTGGTTGATCTGACCTTTCCCTGAGAGGTTACATCAAAGCGTATCTCAGAATTGGTACACGAACTCAGCTTTACAAGAAACTCCAACTTTTGATCCAGAGCTCACCTTCGAACGAGAAACACATACTGGATGCTTCCTGAGCTGCAAAAGCAGAAAAGCAAGTCCGTTGGATGTTTGGTGAGCTGCAAAAGCTAAAAAACCAGTCTGTTGATTGATCTGAGTTTTCCCTGAGAAGTTATATCAAAGAATATCTCACAATTGGTCAAAGTACTCAGTTTTGCAAGAAACTGCAACTTTTGATCCAGAGCTCACCTTCGAACGAGAAACACATATCGGATGTTTCCTTAGCTGCAAAAGCGGAAAAACTAGTCCGTTGGTTGATCCGAGCTTTCCCTGAGAGGTTACATCAAAGCGTATCTCAGAATTGGTCAACGAACTCAGCTTTACATGAAACTGCAACTTTTGATCCAGAGCTCACCTTCGAACGAGAAACACATATCGGATGTTTCCTTAGCTGCAAAAGCGGAAAAACTAGTCCGTTGGTTGATCTGAGCTTTCCCTGAGAGGTTACATCAAAGCGTATCTCAAAATTGGTCAACGAACTCAGCTTTACAAGAAACTCCAACTTTTGATCCAGAGCTCACCTTCGAACGAGAAACACATACTGGATGCTTCCTGAGCTGGAAAAGCAGAAAAGCAAGTCCGTTGGATGTTTCCTGAGCTGCAAAAGCTAAAAAACCAGTCCGTTGATTGATCTGAGCTTTCCCTGAGAAGGTATATCAAAGAATATCTCAGAATTGGTCAAAGTACTCAGTTTTGCAAGAAACTGCAACTTTTGATCCAGAGCTCACCTTCGAACGAGAAACACATACTGGATGCTTCCTGAGCTGGAAAAGCAGAAAAGCAAGTCCGTTGGATGTTTGGTGAGCTGCAAAATCTGAAAAACGAGTCTGTTGATTGATCTGAGCTTTCCCTGAGAAGTTATATCAAAGAATATCTCAGAATTGGTCAAAGTACTCAGTTTTGCAAGAAACTGCAACTTTTGATCCAGAGCTCACCTTCGAACGAGAAACACATATCGGATGTTTCCTTAGCTGCAAAAGCGGAAAAACTAGTCCGTTGGTTGATCTGAGCTTTCCCTGAGAGGTTATATCAAAGCGTATCTCAGAATTGGTCAACGAACTCAGCTTTACAAGAAACTGCAACTTTTGATCCAGAGCTCACCTTCGAACGAGAAACACATATCGGATGTTTCCTTAGCTGCAAAAGCGGAAAAACTAGTCCGTTGGTTGATCTGAGCTTTCCCTAAGAGGTTACATCAAAGCGTATCTCAGAATTGGTCAACGAACTCAGCTTTACAAGAAACTCCAACTTTTGATCCAGAGCTCACCTTCGAACGAGAAACACATACTGGATGCTTCCTGAGCTGCAAAAGCAGAAAAGCAAGTCCGTTGGATGTTTCCTGAGCTGCAAAAGCTAAAAAACCAGTCCGTTGATTGATCTGAGCTTTCCCTGAGAAGTTATGTCAAAGAATATCTCAGAATTGGTCAAAGTACTCAGTTTTGCAAGAAACTGCAACTTTTGATCCAGAGCTCACCTTCGAACGAGAAACCCATACTGGATGCTTCCTGAGCTGCAAAAGCAGAAAAGCAAGTCCGTTGGATGTTTGGTGAGCTGCAAAATATGAAAAACGAGTCTGTTGATTGATTTGAGCTTTCCCTGAGAAGTTATATCAAAGAATATCTCAGAATTGGTCAAAGTACTCAGTTTTGCAAGAAACTGCAACTTTTGATCCAGAGCTCACCTTCGAACGAGAAACACATATCGGATGTTTCCTTAGCTGCAAAAGCGGAAAAACTAGTCCGTTGGTTGATCTGAGCTTTCCCTGAGAGGTTATATCAAAGCGTATCTCAGAATTGGTCAACGAACTCAGCTTTACAAGAAACTGCAACTTTTGATCCAGAGCTCACCTTCGAACGAGAAACACATATCGGATGTTTCCTTAGCTGCAAAAGCGGAAAAACTAGTCCGTTGGTTGATCTGAGCTTTCCCTGAGAGGTTACATCAAAGCGTATCTCAGAATTGGTACACGAACTCAGCTTTACAAGAAACTCCAACTTTTGATCCAGAGCTCACCTTCGAACGAGAAACACATACTGGATGCTTCCTGAGCTGCAAAAGCAGAAAAGCAAGTCCGTTGGATGTTTGGTGAGCTGCAAAATCTGAAAAACGAGTCTGTTGATTGATCTGAGCTTTCCCTGAGAAGTTATATCAAAGAATATCTCAGAATTGGTCAAAGTACTCAGTTTTGCAAGAAACTGCAACTTTTGATCCAGAGCTCACCTTCGAACGAGAAACACATATCGGATGTTTCCTTAGCTGCAAAAGCGGAAAAACTAGTCCGTTGGTTGATCCGAGCTTTCCCTGAGAGGTTACATCAAAGCGTATCTCAGAATTGGTCAACGAACTCAGCTTTACATGAAACTGCAACTTTTGATCCAGAGCTCACCTTCGAACGAGAAACACATATCGGATGTTTCCTTAGCTGCAAAAGCGGAAAAACTAGTCCGTTGGTTGATCTGAGCTTTCCCTGAGAGGTTACATCAAAGCGTATCTCAAAATTGGTCAACGAACTCAGCTTTACAAGAAACTCCAACTTTTGATCCAGAGCTCACCTTCGAACGAGAAACACATACTGGATGCTTCCTGAGCTGGAAAAGCAGAAAAGCAAGTCCGTTGGATGTTTCCTGAGCTGCAAAAGCTAAAAAACCAGTCCGTTGATTGATCTGAGCTTTCCCTGAGAAGGCATATCAAAGAATATCTCAGAATTGGTCAAAGTACTCAGTTTTGCAAGAAACTGCAACTTTTGATCCAGAGCTCACCTTCGAACGAGAAACACATACTGGATGCTTCCTGAGCTGCAAAAGCAGAAAAGCAAGTCCGTTGGATGTTTGGTGAGCTGCAAAATCTGAAAAACGAGTCTGTTGATTGATCTGAGCTTTCCCTGAGAAGTTATATCAAAGAATATCTCAGAATTGGTCAAAGTACTCAGTTTTGCAAGAAACTGCAACTTTTGATCCAGAGCTCACCTTCGAACGAGAAACACATATCGGATGTTTCCTTAGCAGCAAAAGCGGAAAAACTAGTCCGTTGGTTGATCTGAGCTTTCCCTGAGAGGTTATATCAAAGCGTATCTCAGAATTGGTCAACGAACTCAGCTTTACAAGAAACTGCAACTTTTGATCCAGAGCTCACCTTCGAACGAGAAACACATATCGGATGTTTCCTTAGCTGCAAAAGCGGAAAAACTAGTCCGTTGGTTGATCTGAGCTTTCCCTAAGAGGTTACATCAAAGCGTATCTCAGAATTGGTCAACGAACTCAGCTTTACAAGAAACTCCAACTTTTGATCCAGAGCTCACCTTCGAAGGAGAAACACATACTGGATGCTTCCTGAGCTGCAAAAGCAGAAAAGCAAGTCCGTTGGATGTTTCCTGAGCTGCAAAAGCTAAAAAACCAGTCCGTTGATTGATCTGAGCTTTCCCTGAGAAGTTATATCAAAGAATATCTCAGAATTGGTCAAAGTACTCAGTTTTGCAAGAAACTGCAACTTTTGATCCAGAGCTCACCTTCGAACGAGAAACCCATACTGGATGCTTCCTGAGCTGCAAAAGCAGAAAAGCAAGTCCGTTGGATGTTTGGTGAGCTGCAAAATATGAAAAACGAGTCTGTTGATTGATTTGAGCTTTCCCTGAGAAGTTATATCAAAGAATATCTCAGAATTGGTCAAAGTACTCAGTTTTGCAAGAAACTGCAACTTTTGATCCAGAGCTCACCTTCGAACGAGAAACACATATCGGATGTTTCCTTAGCTGCAAAAGCGGAAAAACTAGTCCGTTGGTTGATCTGAGCTTTCCCTGAGAGGTTATATCAAAGCGTATCTCAGAATTGGTCAACGAACTCAGCTTTACAAGAAACTGCAACTTTTGATCCAGAGCTCACCTTCGAACGAGAAACACATATCGGATGTTTCCTTAGCTGCAAAAGCGGAAAAACTAGTCCGTTGGTTGATCTGAGCTTTCCCTGAGAGGTTACATCAAAGCGTATCTCAGAATTGGTACACGAACTCAGCTTTACAAGAAACTCCAACTTTTGATCCAGAGCTCACCTTCGAACGAGAAACACATACTGGATGCTTCCTGAGCTGCAAAAGCAGAAAAGCAAGTCCGTTGGATGTTTGGTGAGCTGCAAAATCTGAAAAACGAGTCTGTTGATTGATCTGAGCTTTCCCTGAGAAGTTATATCAAAGAATATCTCAGAATTGGTCAAAGTACTCAGTTTTGCAAGAAACTGCAACTTTTGATCCAGAGCTCACCTTCGAACGAGAAACACATATCGGATGTTTCCTTAGCTGCAAAAGCGGAAAAACTAGTCCGTTGGTTGATCTGAGCTTTCCCTGAGAGGTTATATCAAAGCGTATCTCAGAATTGGTCAACGAACTCAGCTTTGCAAGAAACTCCAACTTTTGATCCAGAGCTCACCTTCGAACGAGAAACACATACTGGATGCTTCCTGAGCTGCAAAAGCTGAAAAACCAGTCCGTTGATTGATCTGAGCTTTCCCTGAGAAGTTATATCAAAGAATATCTCAGAATTGGTCAAAGTACTCAGTTTTGCAAGAAACTGCAACTTTTGATCCAGAGCTCACCTTCGAACGAGAAACACATACTGGATGCTTCCTGAGCTGCAAAAGCAGAAAAGCAAGTCCGTTGGATGTTTGGTGAGCTGCAAAATCTGAAAAACGAGTCTGTTGATTGATCTGAGCTTTCCCTGAGAAGTTATATCAAAGAATATCTCAGAATTGGTCAAAGTACTCAGTTTTGCAAGAAACTGCAACTTTTGATCCAGAGCTCACCTTCGAACGAGAAACACATATCGGATGTTTCCTTAGCTGCAAAATCTGAAAAACTAGTCCGTTGGTTGATCTGAGCTTTCCCTGAGAGGTTACATCAAAGCGTATCTCAGAATTGGTCAACGAACTCAGCTTTACAAGAAACTGCAACTTTTGATCCAGAGCTCACCTTCGAACGAGAAACACATATCGGATGTTTCCTTAGCTGCAAAAGCGGAAAAACTAATCCATTGGTTGATCTGAGCTTTCCCTAAGAGGTTAAATCAAAGCGTATCTCAGAATTGGTCAACGAACTCAGCTTTACAAGAAACTCCAACTTTTGATCCAGAGCTCACCTTCGAACGAGAAACACATACTGGATGCTTCCTGAGCTGGAAAAGCAGAAAAGCAAGTCCGTTGGATGTTTCCTGAGCTGCAAAAGCTAAAAAACCAGTCCGTTGATTGATCTGAGCTTTCCCTGAGAAGTTATATCAAAGAATATCTCAGAATTGGTCAAAGTACTCAGTTTTGCAAGAAACTGCAACTTTTGATCCAGAGTTCACCTTCGAACGAGAAACACATACGGGATGCTTCCTGAGCTGCAAAAGCAGAAAAGCAAGTCCGTTGGTTGTTTGGTGAGCTGCAACATCTGAAAAACGAGTCTGTTGGTTGATCTGAGCTTTCCCTGAGAAGTTATATCAAAGAATATCTCAGAATTGGTCAAAGTACTCAGTTTTGCAAGAAACTGCAACTTTTGATCCAGAGCTCACCTTCGAACGAGAAACACATATCGGATGTTTCCTTAGCTGCAAAAGCGGAAAAACTAGTCCGTTGGTTGATCTGAGCTTTCCCTGAGAGGTTACATCAAAGCGTATCTCAGAATTGGTCAACGAACTCAGCTTTACAAGAAACTGCAACTTTTGATCCAGAGCTCACCTTCGAACGAGAAACACATATCGGATGTTTCCTTAGCTGCAAAAGCGGAAAAACTAGTCCGTTGGTTGATCTGAGCTTTCCCTGAGAGGTTACATCAAAGCGTATCTCAGAATTGGTACACGAACTCAGCTTTACAAGAAACTCCAACTTTTGATCCAGAGCTCACCTTCGAACGAGAAACACATACTGGATGCTTCCTGAGCTGCAAAAGCAGAAAAGCAAGTCCGTTGGATGTTTGGTGAGCTGCAAAATCTGAAAAACGAGTCTGTTGATTGATCTGAGCTTTCCCTGAGAAGTTATATCAAAGAATATCTCAGAATTGGTCAAAGTACTCAGTTTTGCAAGAAACTGCAACTTTTGATCCAGAGCTCACCTTCGAACGAGAAACACATATCGGATGTTTCCTTAGCTGCAAAAGCGGAAAAACTAGTCCGTTGGTTGATCCGAGCTTTCCCTGAGAGGTTACATCAAAGCGTATCTCAGAATTGGTCAACGAACTCAGCTTTACATGAAACTGCAACTTTTGATCCAGAGCTCACCTTCGAACGAGAAACACATATCAAATGTTTCCTTAGCTGCAAAAGCGGAAAAACTAGTCCGTTGGTTGATCTCAGCTTTCCCTGAGAGGTTACATCAAAGCGTATCTCAAAATTGGTCAACGAACTCAGCTTTACAAGAAACTCCAACTTTTGATCCAGAGCTCACCTTCGAACGAGAAACACATACTGGATGCTTCCTGAGCTGCAAAAGCAGAAAAGCAAGTCCATTGGATGTTTCCTGAGCTGCAAATGCGGAAAAACCAGTCCGTTGGTTAATCTGAGCTTTCCCTGTGAAGTTACATCAAAGCGTATCTCAGAATTGGTCAAAGAACTCAGTTTTGCAAGAAACTGCAACTTTTGATCCAGAGTTCACCTTCGAACGAGAAACACATACTGGATGTTTCCTGAGCTGCAAAAGCAGAAAAGCAAGTCCATTGGAAGTTTCCTGAGCTGCAAAAGCTGAAAAACCAGTCCGTTGATTGATCTGAGCTTTCCCTAAGAAGTTATATCAAAGCGTATCTCAGAATTGGTCAAAGTACTCAGTTTTGCAAGAAACAACATAGCTCACCTTCGAACAAGAAACACATATCGGATGTTTCCTTAGCTGCAAAAGCGGAAAAACTAGTCCGTTGGTTGATCTGAGCTTTCCCTGAGAGGTTACATCAAAGCGTATCTCAGAATTGGTCAACGAACTCAGCTTTGCAAGAAACTCCAACTTTTGATCCAGAGCTCACCTTCGAACGAGAAACACATACTGGATGCTTCCTGAGCTGCAAAAGCTGAAAAACCAGTCCGTTGATTGATCTGAGCTTTCCCTGAGAAGTTATATCAAAGAATATCTCAGAATTGGTCAAAGTACTCAGTTTTGCAAGAAACTGCAACTTTTGATCCAGAGCTCACCTTCGAACGAGAAACACATACTGGATGCTTCCTGAGCTGGAAAAGCAGAAAAGCAAGTCCGTTGGATGTTTCCTGAGCTGCAAAAGCTAAAAAACCAGTCCGTTGATTGATCTGAGCTTTCCCTGAGAAGGTATATCAAAGAATATCTCAGAATTGGTCAAAGTACTCAGTTTTGCAAGAAACTGCAACTTTTGATCCAGAGCTCACCTTCGAACGAGAAACACATACTGGATGCTTCCTGAGCTGCAAAAGCAGAAAAGCAAGTCCGTTGGATGTTTGGTGAGCTGCAAAATCTGAAAAACGAGTCTGTTGATTGATCTGAGCTTTCCCTGAGAAGTTATATCAAAGAATATCTCAGAATTGGTCAAAGTACTCAGTTTTGCAAGAAACTGCAACTTTTGATCCAGAGCTCACCTTCGAACGAGAAACACATATCGGATGTTTCCTTAGCAGCAAAAGCGGAAAAACTAGTCCGTTGGTTGATCTGAGCTTTCCCTGAGAGGTTATATCAAAGCGTATCTCAGAATTGGTCAACGAACTCAGCTTTACAAGAAACTGCAACTTTTGATCCAGAGCTCACCTTCGAACGAGAAACACATATCGGATGTTTCCTTAGCTGCAAAAGCGGAAAAACTAGTCCGTTGGTTGATCTGAGCTTTCCCTAAGAGGTTACATCAAAGCGTATCTCAGAATTGGTCAACGAACTCAGCTTTACAAGAAACTCCAACTTTTGATCCAGAGCTCACCTTCGAAGGAGAAACACATACTGGATGCTTCCTGAGCTGCAAAAGCAGAAAAGCAAGTCCGTTGGATGTTTCCTGAGCTGCAAAAGCTAAAAAACCAGTCCGTTGATTGATCTGAGCTTTCCCTGAGAAGTTATATCAAAGAATATCTCAGAATTGGTCAAAGTACTCAGTTTTGCAAGAAACTGCAACTTTTGATCCAGAGCTCACCTTCGAACGAGAAACCCATACTGGATGCTTCCTGAGCTGCAAAAGCAGAAAAGCAAGTCCGTTGGATGTTTGGTGAGCTGCAAAATATGAAAAACGAGTCTGTTGATTGATTTGAGCTTTCCCTGAGAAGTTATATCAAAGAATATCTCAGAATTGGTCAAAGTACTCAGTTTTGCAAGAAACTGCAACTTTTGATCCAGAGCTCACCTTCGAACGAGAAACACATATCGGATGTTTCCTTAGCTGCAAAAGCGGAAAAACTAGTCCGTTGGTTGATCTGAGCTTTCCCTGAAAGGTTATATCAAAGCGTATCTCAGAATTGGTCAACGAACTCAGCTTTACAAGAAACTGCAACTTTTGATCCAGAGCTCACCTTCGAACGAGAAACACATATCGGATGTTTCCTTAGCTGCAAAAGCGGAAAAACTAGTCCGTTGGTTGATCTGAGCTTTCCCTGAGAGGTTACATCAAAGCGTATCTCAGAATTGGTACACGAACTCAGCTTTACAAGAAACTCCAACTTTTGATCCAGAGCTCACCTTCGAACGAGAAACACATACTGGATGCTTCCTGAGCTGCAAAAGCAGAAAAGCAAGTCCGTTGGATGTTTGGTGAGCTGCAAAATCTGAAAAACGAGTCTGTTGATTGATCTGAGCTTTCCCTGAGAAGTTATATCAAAGAATATCTCAGAATTGGTCAAAGTACTCAGTTTTGCAAGAAACTGCAACTTTTGATCCAGAGCTCACCTTCGAACGAGAAACACATATCGGATGTTTCCTTAGCTGCAAAAGCGGAAAAACTAGTCCGTTGGTTGATCTGAGCTTTCCCTGAGAGGTTATATCAAAGCGTATCTCAGAATTGGTCAACGAACTCAGCTTTGCAAGAAACTCCAACTTTTGATCCAGAGCTCACCTTCGAACGAGAAACACATACTGGATGCTTCCTGAGCTGCAAAAGCTGAAAAACCAGTCCGTTGATTGATCTGAGCTTTCCCTGAGAAGTTATATCAAAGAATATCTCAGAATTGGTCAAAGTACTCAGTTTTGCAAGAAACTGCAACTTTTGATCCAGAGCTCACCTTCGAACGAGAAACACATACTGGATGCTTCCTGAGCTGCAAAAGCAGAAAAGCAAGTCCGTTGGATGTTTGGTGAGCTGCAAAATCTGAAAAACGAGTCTGTTGATTGATCTGAGCTTTCCCTGAGAAGTTATATCAAAGAATATCTCAGAATTGGTCAAAGTACTCAGTTTTGCAAGAAACTGCAACTTTTGATCCAGAGCTCACCTTCGAACGAGAAACACATATCGGATGTTTCCTTAGCTGCAAAATCTGAAAAACTAGTCCGTTGGTTGATCTGAGCTTTCCCTGAGAGGTTACATCAAAGCGTATCTCAGAATTGGTCAACGAACTCAGCTTTACAAGAAACTGCAACTTTTGATCCAGAGCTCACCTTCGAACGAGAAACACATATCGGATGTTTCCTTAGCTGCAAAAGCGGAAAAACTAATCCGTTGGTTGATCTGAGCTTTCCCTAAGAGGTTAAATCAAAGCG
This sequence comes from Rhabdophis nuchalis, assembly GCA_039707465.1. Taxonomy (NCBI): domain Eukaryota; kingdom Metazoa; phylum Chordata; class Lepidosauria; order Squamata; family Natricidae; genus Rhabdophis; species Rhabdophis nuchalis. The sequence goes on from CM077648.1 coordinate 71,173,138, forward strand.
TATCTCAGAATTGGTCAACGAACTCAGCTTTACAAGAAACTCCAACTTTTGATCCAGAGCTCACCTTCGAACGAGAAACACATACTGGATGCTTCCTGAGCTGGAAAAGCAGAAAAGCAAGTCCGTTGGATGTTTCCTGAGCTGCAAAAGCTAAAAAACCAGTCCGTTGATTGATCTGAGCTTTCCCTGAGAAGTTATATCAAAGAATATCTCAGAATTGGTCAAAGTACTCAGTTTTGCAAGAAACTGCAACTTTTGATCCAGAGTTCACCTTCGAACGAGAAACACATACGGGATGCTTCCTGAGCTGCAAAAGCAGAAAAGCAAGTCCGTTGGTTGTTTGGTGAGCTGCAACATCTGAAAAACGAGTCTGTTGGTTGATCTGAGCTTTCCCTGAGAAGTTATATCAAAGAATATCTCAGAATTGGTCAAAGTACTCAGTTTTGCAAGAAACTGCAACTTTTGATCCAGAGCTCACCTTCGAACGAGAAACACATATCGGATGTTTCCTTAGCTGCAAAAGCGGAAAAACTAGTCCGTTGGTTGATCTGAGCTTTCCCTGAGAGGTTACATCAAAGCGTATCTCAGAATTGGTCAACGAACTCAGCTTTACAAGAAACTGCAACTTTTGATCCAGAGCTCACCTTCGAACGAGAAACACATATCGGATGTTTCCTTAGCTGCAAAAGCGGAAAAACTAGTCCGTTGGTTGATCTGAGCTTTCCCTGAGAGGTTACATCAAAGCGTATCTCAGAATTGGTACACGAACTCAGCTTTACAAGAAACTCCAACTTTTGATCCAGAGCTCACCTTCGAACGAGAAACACATACTGGATGCTTCCTGAGCTGCAAAAGCAGAAAAGCAAGTCCGTTGGATGTTTGGTGAGCTGCAAAATCTGAAAAACGAGTCTGTTGATTGATCTGAGCTTTCCCTGAGAAGTTATATCAAAGAATATCTCAGAATTGGTCAAAGTACTCAGTTTTGCAAGAAACTGCAACTTTTGATCCAGAGCTCACCTTCGAACGAGAAACACATATCGGATGTTTCCTTAGCTGCAAAAGCGGAAAAACTAGTCCGTTGGTTGATCCGAGCTTTCCCTGAGAGGTTACATCAAAGCGTATCTCAGAATTGGTCAACGAACTCAGCTTTACATGAAACTGCAACTTTTGATCCAGAGCTCACCTTCGAACGAGAAACACATATCAAATGTTTCCTTAGCTGCAAAAGCGGAAAAACTAGTCCGTTGGTTGATCTCAGCTTTCCCTGAGAGGTTACATCAAAGCGTATCTCAAAATTGGTCAACGAACTCAGCTTTACAAGAAACTCCAACTTTTGATCCAGAGCTCACCTTCGAACGAGAAACACATACTGGATGCTTCCTGAGCTGCAAAAGCAGAAAAGCAAGTCCATTGGATGTTTCCTGAGCTGCAAATGCGGAAAAACCAGTCCGTTGGTTAATCTGAGCTTTCCCTGTGAAGTTACATCAAAGCGTATCTCAGAATTGGTCAAAGAACTCAGTTTTGCAAGAAACTGCAACTTTTGATCCAGAGTTCACCTTCGAACGAGAAACACATACTGGATGTTTCCTGAGCTGCAAAAGCAGAAAAGCAAGTCCATTGGAAGTTTCCTGAGCTGCAAAAGCTGAAAAACCAGTCCGTTGATTGATCTGAGCTTTCCCTAAGAAGTTATATCAAAGCGTATCTCAGAATTGGTCAAAGTACTCAGTTTTGCAAGAAACAACATAGCTCACCTTCGAACAAGAAACACATATCGGATGTTTCCTTAGCTGCAAAAGCGGAAAAACTAGTCCGTTGGTTGATCTGAGCTTTCCCTGAGAGGTTACATCAAAGCGTATCTCAGAATTGGTCAACGAACTCAGCTTTGCAAGAAACTCCAACTTTTGATCCAGAGCTCACCTTCGAACGAGAAACACATACTGGATGCTTCCTGAGCTGCAAAAGCTGAAAAACCAGTCCGTTGATTGATCTGAGCTTTCCCTGAGAAGTTATATCAAAGAATATCTCAGAATTGGTCAAAGTACTCAGTTTTGCAAGAAACTGCAACTTTTGATCCAGAGCTCACCTTCGAACGAGAAACACATACTGGATGCTTCCTGAGCTGGAAAAGCAGAAAAGCAAGTCCGTTGGATGTTTCCTGAGCTGCAAAAGCTAAAAAACCAGTCCGTTGATTGATCTGAGCTTTCCCTGAGAAGGTATATCAAAGAATATCTCAGAATTGGTCAAAGTACTCAGTTTTGCAAGAAACTGCAACTTTTGATCCAGAGCTCACCTTCGAACGAGAAACACATACTGGATGCTTCCTGAGCTGCAAAAGCAGAAAAGCAAGTCCGTTGGATGTTTGGTGAGCTGCAAAATCTGAAAAACGAGTCTGTTGATTGATCTGAGCTTTCCCTGAGAAGTTATATCAAAGAATATCTCAGAATTGGTCAAAGTACTCAGTTTTGCAAGAAACTGCAACTTTTGATCCAGAGCTCACCTTCGAACGAGAAACACATATCGGATGTTTCCTTAGCAGCAAAAGCGGAAAAACTAGTCCGTTGGTTGATCTGAGCTTTCCCTGAGAGGTTATATCAAAGCGTATCTCAGAATTGGTCAACGAACTCAGCTTTACAAGAAACTGCAACTTTTGATCCAGAGCTCACCTTCGAACGAGAAACACATATCGGATGTTTCCTTAGCTGCAAAAGCGGAAAAACTAGTCCGTTGGTTGATCTGAGCTTTCCCTAAGAGGTTACATCAAAGCGTATCTCAGAATTGGTCAACGAACTCAGCTTTACAAGAAACTCCAACTTTTGATCCAGAGCTCACCTTCGAAGGAGAAACACATACTGGATGCTTCCTGAGCTGCAAAAGCAGAAAAGCAAGTCCGTTGGATGTTTCCTGAGCTGCAAAAGCTAAAAAACCAGTCCGTTGATTGATCTGAGCTTTCCCTGAGAAGTTATATCAAAGAATATCTCAGAATTGGTCAAAGTACTCAGTTTTGCAAGAAACTGCAACTTTTGATCCAGAGCTCACCTTCGAACGAGAAACCCATACTGGATGCTTCCTGAGCTGCAAAAGCAGAAAAGCAAGTCCGTTGGATGTTTGGTGAGCTGCAAAATATGAAAAACGAGTCTGTTGATTGATTTGAGCTTTCCCTGAGAAGTTATATCAAAGAATATCTCAGAATTGGTCAAAGTACTCAGTTTTGCAAGAAACTGCAACTTTTGATCCAGAGCTCACCTTCGAACGAGAAACACATATCGGATGTTTCCTTAGCTGCAAAAGCGGAAAAACTAGTCCGTTGGTTGATCTGAGCTTTCCCTGAAAGGTTATATCAAAGCGTATCTCAGAATTGGTCAACGAACTCAGCTTTACAAGAAACTGCAACTTTTGATCCAGAGCTCACCTTCGAACGAGAAACACATATCGGATGTTTCCTTAGCTGCAAAAGCGGAAAAACTAGTCCGTTGGTTGATCTGAGCTTTCCCTGAGAGGTTACATCAAAGCGTATCTCAGAATTGGTACACGAACTCAGCTTTACAAGAAACTCCAACTTTTGATCCAGAGCTCACCTTCGAACGAGAAACACATACTGGATGCTTCCTGAGCTGCAAAAGCAGAAAAGCAAGTCCGTTGGATGTTTGGTGAGCTGCAAAATCTGAAAAACGAGTCTGTTGATTGATCTGAGCTTTCCCTGAGAAGTTATATCAAAGAATATCTCAGAATTGGTCAAAGTACTCAGTTTTGCAAGAAACTGCAACTTTTGATCCAGAGCTCACCTTCGAACGAGAAACACATATCGGATGTTTCCTTAGCTGCAAAAGCGGAAAAACTAGTCCGTTGGTTGATCTGAGCTTTCCCTGAGAGGTTATATCAAAGCGTATCTCAGAATTGGTCAACGAACTCAGCTTTGCAAGAAACTCCAACTTTTGATCCAGAGCTCACCTTCGAACGAGAAACACATACTGGATGCTTCCTGAGCTGCAAAAGCTGAAAAACCAGTCCGTTGATTGATCTGAGCTTTCCCTGAGAAGTTATATCAAAGAATATCTCAGAATTGGTCAAAGTACTCAGTTTTGCAAGAAACTGCAACTTTTGATCCAGAGCTCACCTTCGAACGAGAAACACATACTGGATGCTTCCTGAGCTGCAAAAGCAGAAAAGCAAGTCCGTTGGATGTTTGGTGAGCTGCAAAATCTGAAAAACGAGTCTGTTGATTGATCTGAGCTTTCCCTGAGAAGTTATATCAAAGAATATCTCAGAATTGGTCAAAGTACTCAGTTTTGCAAGAAACTGCAACTTTTGATCCAGAGCTCACCTTCGAACGAGAAACACATATCGGATGTTTCCTTAGCTGCAAAATCTGAAAAACTAGTCCGTTGGTTGATCTGAGCTTTCCCTGAGAGGTTACATCAAAGCGTATCTCAGAATTGGTCAACGAACTCAGCTTTACAAGAAACTGCAACTTTTGATCCAGAGCTCACCTTCGAACGAGAAACACATATCGGATGTTTCCTTAGCTGCAAAAGCGGAAAAACTAATCCGTTGGTTGATCTGAGCTTTCCCTAAGAGGTTAAATCAAAGCGTATCTCAGAATTGGTCAACGAACTCAGCTTTACAAGAAACTCCAACTTTTGATCCAGAGCTCACCTTCGAACGAGAAACACATACTGGATGCTTCCTGAGCTGGAAAAGCAGAAAAGCAAGTCCGTTGGATGTTTCCTGAGCTGCAAAAGCTAAAAAACCAGTCCGTTGATTGATCTGAGCTTTCCCTGAGAAGTTATATCAAAGAATATCTCAGAATTGGTCAAAGTACTCAGTTTTGCAAGAAACTGCAACTTTTGATCCAGAGTTCACCTTCGAACGAGAAACACATACGGGATGCTTCCTGAGCTGCAAAAGCAGAAAAGCAAGTCCGTTGGTTGTTTGGTGAGCTGCAACATCTGAAAAACGAGTCTGTTGGTTGATCTGAGCTTTCCCTGAGAAGTTATATCAAAGAATATCTCAGAATTGGTCAAAGTACTCAGTTTTGCAAGAAACTGCAACTTTTGATCCAGAGCTCACCTTCGAACGAGAAACACATATCGGATGTTTCCTTAGCTGCAAAAGCGGAAAAACTAGTCCGTTGGTTGATCTGAGCTTTCCCTGAGAGGTTACATCAAAGCGTATCTCAGAATTGGTCAACGAACTCAGCTTTACAAGAAACTGCAACTTTTGATCCAGAGCTCACCTTCGAACGAGAAACACATATCGGATGTTTCCTTAGCTGCAAAAGCGGAAAAACTAGTCCGTTGGTTGATCTGAGCTTTCCCTGAGAGGTTACATCAAAGCGTATCTCAGAATTGGTACACGAACTCAGCTTTACAAGAAACTCCAACTTTTGATCCAGAGCTCACCTTCGAACGAGAAACACATACTGGATGCTTCCTGAGCTGCAAAAGCAGAAAAGCAAGTCCGTTGGATGTTTGGTGAGCTGCAAAATCTGAAAAACGAGTCTGTTGATTGATCTGAGCTTTCCCTGAGAAGTTATATCAAAGAATATCTCAGAATTGGTCAAAGTACTCAGTTTTGCAAGAAACTGCAACTTTTGATCCAGAGCTCACCTTCGAACGAGAAACACATATCGGATGTTTCCTTAGCTGCAAAAGCGGAAAAACTAGTCCGTTGGTTGATCCGAGCTTTCCCTGAGAGGTTACATCAAAGCGTATCTCAGAATTGGTCAACGAACTCAGCTTTACATGAAACTGCAACTTTTGATCCAGAGCTCACCTTCGAACGAGAAACACATATCAAATGTTTCCTTAGCTGCAAAAGCGGAAAAACTAGTCCGTTGGTTGATCTCAGCTTTCCCTGAGAGGTTACATCAAAGCGTATCTCAAAATTGGTCAACGAACTCAGCTTTACAAGAAACTCCAACTTTTGATCCAGAGCTCACCTTCGAACGAGAAACACATACTGGATGCTTCCTGAGCTGCAAAAGCAGAAAAGCAAGTCCATTGGATGTTTCCTGAGCTGCAAATGCGGAAAAACCAGTCCGTTGGTTAATCTGAGCTTTCCCTGTGAAGTTACATCAAAGCGTATCTCAGAATTGGTCAAAGAACTCAGTTTTGCAAGAAACTGCAACTTTTGATCCAGAGTTCACCTTCGAACGAGAAACACATACTGGATGTTTCCTGAGCTGCAAAAGCAGAAAAGCAAGTCCATTGGAAGTTTCCTGAGCTGCAAAAGCTGAAAAACCAGTCCGTTGATTGATCTGAGCTTTCCCTAAGAAGTTATATCAAAGAATATCTCAGAATTGGTCAAAGTACTCAGTTTTGCAAGAAACTGCAACTTTTGATCCAGAGCTCACCTTCGAACGAGAAACACATATCGGATGTTTCCTTAGCTGCAAAATCTGAAAAACTAGTCCGTTGGTTGATCTGAGCTTTCCCTGAGAGGTTACATCAAAGCGTATCTCAGAATTGGTCAACGAACTCAGCTTTACAAGAAACTGCAACTTTTGATCCAGAGCTCACCTTCGAACGAGAAACACATATCGGATGTTTCCTTAGCTGCAAAAGCGGAAAAACTAATCCGTTGGTTGATCTGAGCTTTCCCTAAGAGGTTAAATCAAAGCGTATCTCAGAATTGGTCAACGAACTCAGCTTTACAAGAAACTCCAACTTTTGATCCAGAGCTCACCTTCGAACGAGAAACACATACTGGATGCTTCCTGAGCTGGAAAAGCAGAAAAGCAAGTCCGTTGGATGTTTCCTGAGCTGCAAAAGCTAAAAAACCAGTCCGTTGATTGATCTGAGCTTTCCCTGAGAAGTTATATCAAAGAATATCTCAGAATTGGTCAAAGTACTCAGTTTTGCAAGAAACTGCAACTTTTGATCCAGAGTTCACCTTCGAACGAGAAACACATACGGGATGCTTCCTGAGCTGCAAAAGCAGAAAAGCAAGTCCGTTGGTTGTTTGGTGAGCTGCAACATCTGAAAAACGAGTCTGTTGGTTGATCTGAGCTTTCCCTGAGAAGTTATATCAAAGAATATCTCAGAATTGGTCAAAGTACTCAGTTTTGCAAGAAACTGCAACTTTTGATCCAGAGCTCACCTTCGAACGAGAAACACATATCGGATGTTTCCTTAGCTGCAAAAGCGGAAAAACTAGTCCGTTGGTTGATCTGAGCTTTCCCTGAGAGGTTACATCAAAGCGTATCTCAGAATTGGTCAACGAACTCAGCTTTACAAGAAACTGCAACTTTTGATCCAGAGCTCACCTTCGAACGAGAAACACATATCGGATGTTTCCTTAGCTGCAAAAGCGGAAAAACTAGTCCGTTGGTTGATCTGAGCTTTCCCTGAGAGGTTACATCAAAGCGTATCTCAGAATTGGTACACGAACTCAGCTTTACAAGAAACTCCAACTTTTGATCCAGAGCTCACCTTCGAACGAGAAACACATACTGGATGCTTCCTGAGCTGCAAAAGCAGAAAAGCAAGTCCGTTGGATGTTTGGTGAGCTGCAAAATCTGAAAAACGAGTCTGTTGATTGATCTGAGCTTTCCCTGAGAAGTTATATCAAAGAATATCTCAGAATTGGTCAAAGTACTCAGTTTTGCAAGAAACTGCAACTTTTGATCCAGAGCTCACCTTCGAACGAGAAACACATATCGGATGTTTCCTTAGCTGCAAAAGCGGAAAAACTAGTCCGTTGGTTGATCCGAGCTTTCCCTGAGAGGTTACATCAAAGCGTATCTCAGAATTGGTCAACGAACTCAGCTTTACATGAAACTGCAACTTTTGATCCAGAGCTCACCTTCGAACGAGAAACACATATCAAATGTTTCCTTAGCTGCAAAAGCGGAAAAACTAGTCCGTTGGTTGATCTCAGCTTTCCCTGAGAGGTTACATCAAAGCGTATCTCAAAATTGGTCAACGAACTCAGCTTTACAAGAAACTCCAACTTTTGATCCAGAGCTCACCTTCGAACGAGAAACACATACTGGATGCTTCCTGAGCTGCAAAAGCAGAAAAGCAAGTCCATTGGATGTTTCCTGAGCTGCAAATGCGGAAAAACCAGTCCGTTGGTTAATCTGAGCTTTCCCTGTGAAGTTACATCAAAGCGTATCTCAGAATTGGTCAAAGAACTCAGTTTTGCAAGAAACTGCAACTTTTGATCCAGAGTTCACCTTCGAACGAGAAACACATACTGGATGTTTCCTGAGCTGCAAAAGCAGAAAAGCAAGTCCATTGGAAGTTTCCTGAGCTGCAAAAGCTGAAAAACCAGTCCGTTGATTGATCTGAGCTTTCCCTAAGAAGTTATATCAAAGCGTATCTCAGAATTGGTCAAAGTACTCAGTTTTGCAAGAAACAACATAGCTCACCTTCGAACAAGAAACACATATCGGATGTTTCCTTAGCTGCAAAAGCGGAAAAACTAGTCCGTTGGTTGATCTGAGCTTTCCCTGAGAGGTTACATCAAAGCGTATCTCAGAATTGGTCAACGAACTCAGCTTTGCAAGAAACTCCAACTTTTGATCCAGAGCTCACCTTCGAACGAGAAACACATACTGGATGCTTCCTGAGCTGCAAAAGCTGAAAAACCAGTCCGTTGATTGATCTGAGCTTTCCCTGAGAAGTTATATCAAAGAATATCTCAGAATTGGTCAAAGTACTCAGTTTTGCAAGAAACTGCAACTTTTGATCCAGAGCTCACCTTCGAACGAGAAACACATATCGGATGTTTCCTTAGCTGCAAAAGCGGAAAAACTAGTCCGTTGGTTGATCTGAGCTTTCCCTGAGAGGTTACATCAAAGCGTATCTCAGAATTGGTACACGAACTCAGCTTTACAAGAAACTGCAACTTTTGATCCAGAGCTCACCTTCGAACGAGAAACACATATCGGATGTTTCCTTAGCTGCAAAAGCGGAAAAACTAGTCCGTTGGTTGATCTGAGCTTTCCCTGAGAGGTTACATCAAAGCGTATCTCAGAATTGGTAAACGAACTCAGCTTTACAAGAAACTCCAACTTTTGATCCAGAGCTCACCTTCGAACGAGAAACACATACTGGATGCTTCCTGAGCTGCAAAAGCAGAAAAGCAAGTCCGTTGGATGTTTGGTGAGCTGCAAAATCTGAAAAACGAGTCTGTTGATTGATCTGAGCTTTCCCTGAGAAGTTATATCAAAGAATATCTCAGAATTGGTCAAAGTACTCAGTTTTGCAAGAAACTGCAACTTTTGATCCAGAGCTCACCTTCGAACGAGAAACACATATCGGATGTTTCCTTAGCTGCAAAAGCGGAAAAACTAGTCCGTTGGTTGATCCGAGCTTTCCCTGAGAGGTTACATCAAAGCGTATCTCAGAATTGGTCAACGAACTCAGCTTTACATGAAACTGCAACTTTTGATCCAGAGCTCACCTTCGAACGAGAAACACATATCAAATGTTTCCTTAGCTGCAAAAGCGGAAAAACTAGTCCGTTGGTTGATCTCAGCTTTCCCTGAGAGGTTACATCAAAGCGTATCTCAAAATTGGTCAACGAACTCAGCTTTACAAGAAACTCCAACTTTTGATCCAGAGCTCACCTTCGAACGAGAAACACATACTGGATGCTTCCTGAGCTGCAAAAGCAGAAAAGCAAGTCCATTGGATGTTTCCTGAGCTGCAAATGCGGAAAAACCAGTCCGTTGGTTAATCTGAGCTTTCCCTGTGAAGTTACATCAAAGCGTATCTCAGAATTGGTCAAAGAACTCAGTTTTGCAAGAAACTGCAACTTTTGATCCAGAGTTCACCTTCGAACGAGAAACACATACTGGATGTTTCCTGAGCTGCAAAAGCAGAAAAGCAAGTCCATTGGAAGTTTCCTGAGCTGCAAAAGCTGAAAAACCAGTCCGTTGATTGATCTGAGCTTTCCCTAAGAAGTTATATCAAAGCGTATCTCAGAATTGGTCAAAGTACTCAGTTTTGCAAGAAACAACATAGCTCACCTTCGAACAAGAAACACATATCGGATGTTTCCTTAGCTGCAAAAGCGGAAAAACCAGTCCGTTGGTTGATCTGAGCTTTCCCTGAGAAGTTACATCAAAGCGTCTCAGAATTGGTCAAAGAACTCAGTTTTTGCAAGAAACTGCAACTTTTGATCCAGAGCTCACCTTCGAACGAGAAACACATACTGGATGCTTCCTGAGCTGCAAAAGCAGAAAGGTAAGTCCATTGGATGTTTCCTGAGCTGCAAAAGCTAAAAAACCAGTCCGTTGATTGATCTGAGCTTTCCCTGAGAAGTTATATCAAAGAATATCTCAGAATTGGTCAAAGTACTCAGTTTTGCAAGAAACTGCAACTTTTGATCCAGAGCTCACCTTCGAACGAGAAACACATACGGGATGCTTCCTGAGCTGCAAAATCTGAAAAACCAGTCCGTTGATTGATCTGAGCTTTCCCTGAGAAGTTATATCAAAGAATATCTCAGAATTGGTCAAAGTACTCAGTTTTGCAAGAAACTGCAACTTTTGATCCAGAGCTCACCTTCGAACGACAAACACATATCGGATGTTTCCTTAGCTGCAAAAGCGGAAAAACTAGTCCGTTGGTTGATCTGAGCTTTCCCTGAGAGGTTACATCAAAGCGTATCTCAGAATTGGTACACGAACTCAGCTTTACAAGAAACTCCAACTTTTGATCCAGAGCTCACCTTCGAACGAGAAACACATACTGGATGCTTCCTGAGCTGCAAAAGCAGAAAAGCAAGTCCGTTGGATGTTTGGTGAGCTGCAAAATCTGAAAAACGAGTCTGTTGATTGATCTGAGCTTTCCCTGAGAAGTTATATCAAAGAATATCTCAGAATTGGTCAAAGTACTCAGTTTTGCAAGAAACTGCAACTTTTGATCCAGAGCTCACCTTCGAACGAGAAACACATATCGGATGTTTCCTTAGCTGCAAAAGCGGAAAAACTAGTCCGTTGGTTGATCCGAGCTTTCCCTGAGAGGTTACATCAAAGCGTATCTCAGAATTGGTCAACGAACTCAGCTTTACATGAAACTGCAACTTTTGATCCAGAGCTCACCTTCGAACGAGAAACACATATCAAATGTTTCCTTAGCTGCAAAAGCGGAAAAACTAGTCCGTTGGTTGATCTCAGCTTTCCCTGAGAGGTTACATCAAAGCGTATCTCAAAATTGGTCAACGAACTCAGCTTTACAAGAAACTCCAACTTTTGATCCAGAGCTCACCTTCGAACGAGAAACACATACTGGATGCTTCCTGAGCTGCAAAAGCAGAAAAGCAAGTCCATTGGATGTTTCCTGAGCTGCAAATGCGGAAAAACCAGTCCGTTGGTTGATCTGAGCTTTCCCTGTGAAGTTACATCAAAGCGTATCTCAGAATTGGTCAAAGAACTCAGTTTTGCAAGAAACTGCAACTTTTGATCCAGAGTTCACCTTCGAACGAGAAACACATACTGGATGTTTCCTGAGCTGCAAAAGCAGAAAAGCAAGTCCATTGGAAGTTTCCTGAGCTGCAAAAGCTGAAAAACCAGTCCGTTGATTGATCTGAGCTTTCCCTAAGAAGTTATATCAAAGCGTATCTCAGAATTGGTCAAAGTACTCAGTTTTGCAAGAAACAACATAGCTCACCTTCGAACAAGAAACACATATCGGATGCTTCCTTAGCTGCAAAAGCGGAAAAACCAGTCCGTTGGTTGATCTGAGCTTTCCCTGAGAAGTTACATCAAAGCGTCTCAGAATTGGTCAAAGAACTCAGTTTTTGCAAGAAACTGCAACTTTTGATCCAGAGCTCACCTTCGAACGAGAAACACATACTGGATGCTTCCTGAGCTGCAAAAGCAGAAAAGTAAGTCCATTGGATGTTTCCTGAGCTGCAAAATCTGAAAAACCAGTCCGTTGATTGATCTGAGCTTTCCCTGAGAAGTTATATCAAAGAATATCTCAGAATTGGTCAAAGTACTCAGTTTTGCAAGAAACTGCAACTTTTGATCCAGAGCTCACCTTCGAACGACAAACACATATCGGATGTTTCCTTAGCTGCAAAAGCGGAAAAACTAGTCCGTTGGTTGATCTGAGCTTTCCCTGAGAGGTTACATCAAAGCGTATCTCAGAATTGGTCAACGAACTCAGCTTTGCAAGAAACTCCAACTTTTGATCCAGAGCTCACCTTCGAACGAGAAACACATACTGGATGCTTCCTGAGCTGCAAAAGCTGAAAAACCAGTCCGTTGATTGATCTGAGCTTTCCCTGAGAAGTTATATCAAAGAATATCTCAGAATTGGTCAAAGTACTCAGTTTTGCAAGAAACTGCAACTTTTGATCCAGAGCTCACCTTCGAACGAGAAACACATACTGGATGCTTCCTGAGCTGCAAAAGCAGAAAAGCAAGTCCGTTGGATGTTTGGTGAGCTGCAAAATCTGAAAAACGAGTCTGTTGATTGATCTGAGCTTTCCCTGAGAAGTTATATCAAAGAATATCTCAGAATTGGTCAAAGTACTCAGTTTTGCAAGAAACTGCAACTTTTGATCCAGAGCTCACCTTTGAACGAGAAACACATATCGGATGTTTCCTTAGCTGCAAAAGCGGAAAAACTAGTCCGTTGGTTGATCTGAGCTTTCCCTGAGAGGTTACATCAAAGCGTATCTCAGAATTGGTCAACGAACTCAGCTTTACAAGAAACTGCAACTTTTGATCCAGAGCTCACCTTCGAACGAGAAACACATACTGGATGCTTCCTGAGCTGCAAAAGCTGAAAAACCAGTCCGTTGATTGATCTGAGCTTTCCCTGAGAAGTTATATCAAAGAATATCTCAGAATTGGTCAAAGTACTCAGTTTTGCAAGAAACTGCAACTTTTGATCCAGAGCTCACCTTCGAACGAGAAACACATACTGGATGCTTCCTGAGCTGCAAAAGCAGAAAAGCAAGTCCGTTGGATGTTTGGTGAGCTGCAAAATCTGAAAAACGAGTCTGTTGATTGATCTGAGCTTTCCCTGAGAAGTTATATCAAAGAATATCTCAGAATTGGTCAAAGTACTCAGTTTTGCAAGAAACTGCAACTTTTGATCCAGAGCTCACCTTCGAACGAGAAACACATACTGGATGCTTCCTGAGCTGCAAAAGCAGAAAAGCAAGTCCGTTGGATGTTTCCTGAGCTGCAAAAGCTAAAAAACCAGTCCGTTGATTGATCTGAGCTTTCCCTGAGAAGTTATATCAAAGAATATCTCAGAATTGGTCAAAGTACTCAGTTTTGCAAGAAACTGCAACTTTTGATCCAGAGCTCACCTTCGAACGAGAAACACATACGGGATGCTTCCTGAGCTGCAAAAGCAGAAAAGCAAGTCCGTTGGATGTTTGGTGAGCTGCAACATCTGAAAAACGAGTCTGTTGATTGATCTGAGCTTTCCCTGAGAAGTTATATCAAAGAATATCTCAGAATTGGTCAAAGTACTCAGTTTTGCAAGAAACTGCAACTTTTGATCCAGAGCTCACGTTCGAACGAGAAACACATATCGGATGTTTCCTTAGCTGCCAAAGCGGAAAAACTAGTCCGTTGGTTGATCTGAGCTTTCCCTGAGAGGTTACATCAAAGTGTATCTCAGAATTGGTCAACGAACTCAGCTTTACAAGAAACTGCAACGTTTGATCCAGAGCTCACCTTCGAACGAGAAACACATATCGGATGTTTCCTTAGCTGCAAAAGCGGAAAAACTAGTCCGTTGGTTGATCTGAGCTTTCCCTGAGAGGTTACATCAAAGCGTATCTCAGAATTGGTACACGAACTCAGCTTTACAAGAAACTCCAACTTTTGATCCAGAGCTCACCTTCGAACGAGAAACACATACTGGATGCTTCCTGAGCTGCAAAAGCAGAAAAGCAAGTCCGTTGGATGTTTGGTGAGCTGCAAAATCTGAAAAACGAGTCTGTTGATTGATCTGAGCTTTCCCTGAGAAGTTATATCAAAGAATATCTCAGAATTGGTCAAAGTACTCAGTTTTGCAAGAAACTGCAACTTTTGATCCAGAGCTCACCTTCGAACGAGAAACACATATCGGATGTTTCCTTAGCTGCAAAAGCGGAAAAACTAGTCCGTTGGTTGATCTGAGCTTTCCCTGAGAGGTTATATCAAAGCGTATCTCAGAATTGGTCAACGAACTCAGCTTTGCAAAAAACTCCAACTTTTGATCCAGAGCTCACCTTCGAACGAGAAACACATACTGGATGCTTCCTGAGCTGCAAAAGCTGAAAAACCAGTCCGTTGATTGATCTGAGCTTTCCCTGAGAAGTTATATCAAAGAATATCTCAGAATTGGTCAAAGTACTCAGTTTTGCAAGAAACTGCAACTTTTGATCCAGAGCTCACCTTCGAACGAGAAACACATACTGGATGCTTCCTGAGCTGCAAAAGCAGAAAAGCAAGTCCGTTGGATGTTTGGTGAGCTGCAAAATCTGAAAAACTAGTCCGTTGGTTGATCTGAGCTTTCCCTGAGAGGTTACATCAAAGCGTATCTCAGAATTGGTCAACGAACTCAGCTTTACAAGAAACTGCAACTTTTGATCCAGAGCTCACCTTCGAACGAGAAACACATATCGGATTTTTCCTTAGCTGCAAAAGCGGAAAAACTAGTCCGTTGGTTGATCTGAGCTTTCCCTAAGAGGTTAAATCAAAGCGTATCTCAGAATTGGTCAACGAACTCAGCTTTACAAGAAACTCCAACTTTTGATCCAGAGCTCACCTTCGAACGAGAAACACATACTGGATGCTTCCTGAGCTGCAAAAGCAGAAAAGCAAGTCCGTTGGATGTTTCCTGAGCTGCAAAAGCTAAAAAACCAGTCCGTTGATTGATCTGAGCTTTCCCTGAGAAGTTATATCAAAGAATATCTCAGAATTGGTCAAAGTACTCAGTTTTGCAAGAAACTGCAACTTTTGATCCAGAGCTCACCTTCGAACGAGAAACACATATCGGATGTTTCCTTAGCTGCAAAAGCGGAAAAACTAGTCCGTTGGTTGATCTGAGCTTTCCCTGAGAGGTTACATCAAAGCGTATCTCAGAATTGGTCAACGAACTCAGCTTTACAAGAAACTGCAACTTTTGATCCAGAGCTCACCTTCGAACGAGAAACACATATCGGATGTTTCCTTAGCTGCAAAAGCGGAAAAACTAGTCCGTTGGTTGATCTGAGCTTTCCCTGAGAGGTTACATCAAAGCGTATCTCAGAATTGGTACACGAATTCAGTTTTACAAGAAACTCCAACTTTTGATCCAGAGCTCACCTTCGAACGAGAAACACATACTGGATGCTTCCTGAGCTGCAAAAGCAGAAAAGCAAGTCCGTTGGATGTTTGGTGAGCTGCAAAATCTGAAAAACGAGTCTGTTGATTGATCTGAGCTTTCCCTGAGAAGTTATATCAAAGAATATCTCAGAATTGGTCAAAGTACTCAGTTTTGCAAGAAACTGCAACTTTTGATCCAGAGCTCACCTTCGAACGAGAAACACATACTGGATGCTTCCTGAGCTGCAAAAGCAGAAAAGCAAGTCCGTTGGATGTTTGGTGAGCTGCAAAATCTGAAAAACGAGTCTGTTGATTGATCTGAGCTTTCCCTGAGAGGTTATATCAAAGAATATCTCAGAATTGGTCAAAGTACTCAGTTTTGCAAGAAACTGCAACTTTTGATCCAGAGCTCACCTTCGAACGAGAAACACATATCGGATGTTTCCTTAGCTGCAAAAGCGGAAAATCTAGTCCGTTGGTTGATCTGAGCTTTCCCTGAGAGGTTACATCAAAGCGTATCTCAGAATTGGTCAACGAACTCAGCTTTACAAGAAACTGCAACTTTTGATCCAGAGCTCACCTTCGAACGAGAAACACATATCGGATGTTTCCTTAGCTGCAAAAGCGGAAAAACTAGTCCGCTGGTTGATCTGAGCTTTCCCTAAGAGGTTACATCAAAGCGTATCTCAGAATTGGTCAACGAACTCAGCTTTACAAGAAACTCCAACTTTTGATCCAGAGCTCACCTTCGAACGAGAAACACATACCGGATGCTTCCTGAGCTGCAAAAGCAGAAAAGCAAGTCCGTTGGATGTTTCCTGAGCTGCAAAAGCTAAAAAACCAGTCCGTTGATTGATCTGAGCTTTCCCTGAGAAGTTATATCAAAGAATATCTCAGAATTGGTCAAAGTACTCAGTTTTGCAAGAAACTGCAACTTTTGATCCAGAGCTCACCTTCGAACGAGAAACACATACTGGATGCTTCCTGAGCTGCAAAAGCAGAAAAGCAAGTCCGTTGGATGTTTGGTGAGCTGCAAAATCTGAAAAACGAGTCTGTTGATTGATCTGAGCTTTCCCTGAGAGGTTATATCAAAGAATATCTCAGAATTGGTCAAAGTACTCAGTTTTGCAAGAAACTGCAACTTTTGATCCAGAGCTCACCTTCGAACGAGAAACACATATCGGATGTTTCCTTAGCTGCAAAAGCGGAAAAACTAGTCCGTTGGTTGATCTGAGCTTTCCCTGAGAGGTTACATCAAAGCGTATCTCAGAATTGGTCAACGAACTCAGCTTTACAAGAAACTGCAACTTTTGATCCAGAGCTCACCTTCGAACGAGAAACACATATCGGATGTTTCCTTAGCTGCAAAAGCGGAAAAACTAGTCCGTTGGTTGATCTGAGCTTTCCCTAAGAGGTTACATCAAAGCGTATCTCAGAATTGGTCAACGAACTCAGCTTTACAAGAAACTGCAACTTTTGATCCAGAGCTCACCTTCGAACGAGAAACACATACTGGATGCTTCCTGAGCTGCAAAAGCAGAAGAGCAAGTCCGTTGGATGTTTCCTGAGCTGCAAAAGCTAAAAAACCAGTCCGTTGATTGATCTGAGCTTTCCCTGAGAAGTTATATCAAAGAATATCTCAGAATTGGTCAAAGTACTCAGTTTTGCAAGAAACTGCAACTTTTGATCCAGAGCTCACCTTCGAACGAGAAACACATACTGGATGCTTCCTGAGCTGCAAAAGCAGAAAAGCAAGTCCGTTGGATGTTTGGTGAGCTGCAAAATCTGAAAAACGAGTCTGTTGATTGATCTGAGCTTTCCCTGAGAAGTTATATCAAAGAATATCTCAGAATTGGTCAAAGTACTCAGTTTTGCAAGAAACTGCAACTTTTGATCCAGAGCTCACCTTCGAACGAGAAACACATATCGGATGTTTCCTTAGCTGCAAAAGCGGAAAAACTAGTCCGTTGGTTGATCCGAGCTTTCCCTGAGAGGTTACATCAAAGCGTATCTCAGAATTGGTCAACGAACTCAGCTTTACATGAAACTGCAACTTTTGATCCAGAGCTCACCTTCGAACGAGAAACACATATCGGATGTTTCCTTAGCTGCAAAAGCGGAAAAACTAGTCCGTTGGTTGATCTGAGCTTTCCCTGAGAGGTTACATCAAAGCGTATCTCAAAATTGGTCAACGAACTCAGCTTTACAAGAAACTCCAACTTTTGATCCAGAGCTCACCTTCGAACGAGAAACACATACTGGATGCTTCCTGAGCTGGAAAAGCAGAAAAGCAAGTCCGTTGGATGTTTCCTGAGCTGCAAAAGCTAAAAAACCAGTCCGTTGATTGATCTGAGCTTTCCCTGAGAAGGTATATCAAAGAATATCTCAGAATTGGTCAAAGTACTCAGTTTTGCAAGAAACTGCAACTTTTGATCCAGAGCTCACCTTCGAACGAGAAACACATACTGGATGCTTCCTGAGCTGCAAAAGCAGAAAAGCAAGTCCGTTGGATGTTTGGTGAGCTGCAAAATCTGAAAAACGAGTCTGTTGATTGATCTGAGCTTTCCCTGAGAAGTTATATCAAAGAATATCTCAGAATTGGTCAAAGTACTCAGTTTTGCAAGAAACTGCAACTTTTGATCCAGAGCTCACCTTCGAACGAGAAACACATATCGGATGTTTCCTTAGCTGCAAAAGCGGAAAAACTAGTCCGTTGGTTGATCTGAGCTTTCCCTGAGAGGTTATATCAAAGTGTATCTCAGAATTGGTCAACGAACTCAGCTTTACAAGAAACTGCAACTTTTGATCCAGAGCTCACCTTCGAACGAGAAACACATATCGGATGTTTCCTTAGCTGCAAAAGCGGAAAAACTAGTCCGTTGGTTGATCTGAGCTTTCCCTAAGAGGTTACATCAAAGCGTATCTCAGAATTGGTCAACGAACTCAGCTTTACAAGAAACTCCAACTTTTGATCCAGAGCTCACCTTCGAACGAGAAACACATACTGGATGCTTCCTGAGCTGCAAAAGCAGAAAAGCAAGTCCGTTGGATGTTTCCTGAGCTGCAAAAGCTAAAAAACCAGTCCGTTGATTGATCTGAGCTTTTCCTGAGAAGTTATATCAAAGAATATCTCAGAATTGGTCAAAGTACTCAGTTTTGCAAGAAACTGCAACTTTTGATCCAGAGCTCACCTTCGAACGAGAAACACATACTGGATGCTTCCTGAGCTGCAAAAGCAGAAAAGCAAGTCCGTTGGATGTTTGGTGAGCTGCAAAATCTGAAAAACGAGTCTGTTGATTGATTTGAGCTTTCCCTGAGAAGTTATATCAAAGAATATCTCAGAATTGGTCAAAGTACTCAGTTTTGCAAGAAACTGCAACTTTTGATCCAGAGCTCACCTTCGAACGAGAAACACATATCGGATGTTTCCTTAGCTGCAAAAGCGGAAAAACTACTCCGTTGGTTGATCTGAGCTTTCCCTGAGAGGTTACATCAAAGCGTATCTCAAAATTGGTCAACGAACTCAGCTTTACAAGAAACTCCAACTTTTGATCCAGAGCTCACCTTCGAACGAGAAACACATACTGGATGCTTCCTGAGCTGCAAAAGCAGATAAGCAAGTCCGTTGGATGTTTCCTGAGCTGCAAAAGCTAAAAAACCAGTCCGTTGATTGATCTGAGCTTTCCCTGAGAAGTTATATCAAAGAATATCTCAGAATTGGTCAAAGTACTCAGTTTTGCAAGAAACTGCAACTTTTGATCCAGAGCTCACCTTCGAACGAGAAACACATATCGGATGTTTCCTTAGCTGCAAAAGCGGAAAAACTAGTCCGTTGGTTGATCTGAGCTTTCCCTGAGAGGTTATATCAAAGCGTATCTCAGAATTGGTCAACGAACTCAGCTTTGCAAGAAACTCCAACTTTTGATCCAGAGCTCACCTTCGAACGAGAAACACATACTGGATGCTTCCGAGCTGCAAAAGCTGAAAAACCAGTCCGTTGATTGATCTGAGCTTTCCCTGAGAAGTTATATCAAAGAATATCTCAGAATTGGTCAAAGTACTCAGTTTTGCAAGAAACTGCAACTTTTGATCCAGAGCTCACCTTCGAACGAGAAACACATACTGGATGCTTCCTGAGCTGCAAAAGCAGAAAAGCAAGTCCGTTGGATGTTTGGTGAGCTGCAAAATCTGAAAAACGAGTCTGTTGATTGATCTGAGCTTTCCCTGAGAGGTTATATCAAAGAAAATCTCAGAATTGGTCAACGAACTCAGCTTTACAAGAAACTGCAACGTTTGATCCAGAGCTCACCTTCGAACGAGAAACACATATCGGATGTTTCCTTAGCTGCAAAAGCGGAAAAACTAGTCCGTTGGTTGATCTGAGCTTTCCCTAAGAGGTTACATCAAAGCGTATCTCAGAATTGGTCAACGAACTCAGCTTTACAAGAAACTCCAACTTTTGATCCAGAGCTCACCTTCGAACGAGAAACACATACTGGATGCTTCCTGAGCTGCAAAAGCAGAAGAGCAAGTCCGTTGGATGTTTCCTGAGCTGCAAAAGCTAAAAAACCAGTCCGTTGATTGATCTGAGCTTTCCCTGAGAAGTTATATCAAAGAATATCTCAGAATTGGTCAAAGTACTCAGTTTTGCAAGAAACTGCAACTTTTGATCCAGAGCTCACCTTCGAACGAGAAACACATACTGGATGCTTCCTGAGCTGCAAAAGCAGAAAAGCAAGTCCGTTGGATGTTTGGTGAGCTGCAAAATCTGAAAAACGAGTCTGTTGATTGATCTGAGCTTTCCCTGAGAAGTTATATCAAAGAATATCTCAGAATTGGTCAAAGTACTCAGTTTTGCAAGAAACTGCAACTTTTGATCCAGAGCTCACCTTCGAACGAGAAACACATATCGGATGTTTCCTTAGCTGCAAAAGCGGAAAAACTAGTCCGTTGGTTGATCCGAGCTTTCCCTGAGAGGTTACATCAAAGCGTATCTCAGTATTCGTCAACGAACTCAGCTTTACATGAAACTGCAACTTTTGATCCAGAGCTCACCTTCGAACGAGAAACACATATCGGATGTTTCCTTAGCTGCAAAAGCGGAAAAACTAGTCCGTTGGTTGATCTGAGCTTTCCCTAAGAGGTTACATCAAAGCGTATCTCAGAATTGGTCAACGAACTCAGCTTTACAAGAAACTCCAACTTTTGATCCAGAGCTCACCTTCGAACGAGAAACACATACTGGATGCTTCCTGAGCTGCAAAAGCAGAAAAGCAAGTCCGTTGGATGTTTCCTGAGCTGCAAAAGCTAAAAAACCAGTCCGTTGATTGATCTGAGCTTTCCCTGAGAAGTTATATCAAAGAATATCTCAGAATTGGTCAAAGTACTCAGTTTTGCAAGAAACTGCAACTTTTGATCCAGAGCTCACCTTCGAACGAGAAACACATACGGGATGCTTCCTGAGCTGCAAAAGCAGAAAAGCAAGTCCGTTGGATGTTTGGTGAGCTGCAACATCTGAAAAACGAGTCTGTTGATTGATCTGAGCTTTCCCTGAGAAGTTATATCAAAGAATATCTCAGAATTGGTCAAAGTACTCAGTTTTGCAAGAAACTGCAACTTTTGATCCAGAGCTCACCTTCGAACGAGAAACACATATCGGATGTTTCCTTAGCTGCAAAAGCGGAAAAACTAGTCCGTTGGTTGATCTGAGCTTTCCCTGAGAGGTTACATCAAAGCGTATCTCAGAATTGGTCAACGAACTCAGCTTTACAAGAAACTGCAACGTTTGATCCAGAGCTCACCTTCGAACGAGAAACACATATCGGATGTTTCCTTAGCTGCAAAAGCGGAAAAACTAGTCCGTTGGTTGATCTGAGCTTTCCCTGAGAGGTTACATCAAAGCGTATCTCAGAATTGGTACACGAACTCAGCTTTACAAGAAACTGCAACTTTTGATCCAGAGCTCACCTTCGAACGAGAAACACATACTGGATGCTTCCTGAGCTGCAAAAGCAGAAAAGCAAGTCCGTTGGATGTTTGGTGAGCTGCAAAATCTGAAAAACGAGTCTGTTGATTGATCTGAGCTTTCCCTGAGAAGTTATATCAAAGAATATCTCAGAATTGGTCAAAGTACTCAGTTTTGCAAGAAACTGCAACTTTTGATCCAGAGCTCACCTTCGAACGAGAAACACATATCGGATGTTTCCTTAGCTGCAAAAGCGGAAAAACTAGTCCGTTGGTTGATCTGAGCTTTCCCTGAGAGGTTATATCAAAGCGTATCTCAGAATTGGTCAACGAACTCAGCTTTGCAAAAAACTCCAACTTTTGATCCAGAGCTCACCTTCGAACGAGAAACACATACTGGATGCTTCCTGAGCTGCAAAAGCTGAAAAACCAGTCCGTTGATTGATCTGAGCTTTCCCTGAGAAGTTATATCAAAGAATATCTCAGAATTGGTCAAAGTACTCAGTTTTGCAAGAAACTGCAACCTTTGATCCAGAGCTCACCTTCGAACGAGAAACACATACTGGATGCTTCCTGAGCTGCAAAAGCAGAAAAGCAAGTCCGTTGGATGTTTGGTGAGCTGCAAAATCTGAAAAACGAGTCTGTTGATTGATCTGAGCTTTCCCTGAGAAGTTATATCAAAGAATATCTCAGAATTGGTCAAAGTACTCAGTTTTGCAAGAAACTGCAACTTTTGATCCAGAGCTCACCTTCGAACGAGAAACACATATCGGATGTTTCCTTAGCTGCAAGATCTGAAAAACTAGTCCGTTGGTTGATCTGAGCTTTCCCTGAGAGGTTACATCAAAGCGTATCTCAGAATTGGTCAACGAACTCAGCTTTACAAGAAACTGCAACTTTTGATCCAGAGCTCACCTTCGAACGAGAAACACATATCGGATGTTTCCTTAGCTGCAAAAGCGGAAAAACTAGTCCGTTGGTTGATCTGAGCTTTCCCTAAGAGGTTAAATCAAAGCGTATCTCAGAATTGGTCAACGAACTCAGCTTTACCAGAAACTCCAACTTTTGATCCAGAGCTCACCTTCGAACGAGAAACACATACTGGATGCTTCCTGAGCTGCAAAAGCAGAAAAGCAAGTCCGTTGGATGTTTCCTGAGCTGCAAAAGCTAAAAAACCAGTCCGTTGATTGATCTGAGCTTTCCCTGAGAAGTTATATCAAAGAATATCTCAGAATTGGTCAAAGTACTCAGTTTTGCAAGAAACTGCAACTTTTGATCCAGAGCTCACCTTCGAACGAGAAACACATATCGGATGTTTCCTTAGCTGCAAAAGCGGAAAAACTAGTCCGTTGGTTGATCTGAGCTTTCCCTGAGAGGTTACATCAAAGCGTATCTCAGAATTGGTCAACGAACTCAGCTTTACAAGAAACTGCAACTTTTGATCCAGAGCTCACCTTCGAACGAGAAACACATATCGGATGTTTCCTTAGCTGCAAAAGCGGAAAAACTAGTCCGTTGGTTGATCTGAGCTTTCCCTGAGAGGTTACATCAAAGCGTATCTCAGAATTGGTACACGAATTCAGTTTTACAAGAAACTCCAACTTTTGATCCAGAGCTCACCTTCGAACGAGAAACACATACTGGATGCTTCCTGAGCTGCAAAAGCAGAAAAGCAAGTCCGTTGGATGTTTGGTGAGCTGCAAAATCTGAAAAACGAGTCTGTTGATTGATCTGAGCTTTCCCTGAGAAGTTATATCAAAGAATATCTCAGAATTGGTCAAAGTACTCAGCTTTACAAGAAACTCCAACTTTTGATCCAGAGCTCACCTTCGAACGAGAAACACATACTGGATGCTTCCTGAGCTGCAAAAGCAGAAAAGCAAGTCCGTTGGATGTTTCCTGAGCTGCAAAAGCTAAAAAACCAGTCCGTTGATTGATCTGAGCTTTCCCTGAGAAGTTATATCAAAGAATATCTCAGAATTGGTCAAAGTACTCAGTTTTGCAAGAAACTGCAACTTTTGATCCAGAGCTCACCTTCGAACGAGAAACACATACTGGATGCTTCCTGAGCTGCAAAAGCAGAAAAGCAAGTCCGTTGGATGTTTGGTGAGCTGCAAAATCTGAAAAACGAGTCTGTTGATTGATCTGAGCTTTCCCTGAGAGGTTATATCAAAGAATATCTCAGAATTGGTCAAAGTACTCAGTTTTGCAAGAAACTGCAACTTTTGATCCAGAGCTCACCTTCGAACGAGAAACACATATCGGATGTTTCCTTAGCTGCAAAAGCGGAAAATCTAGTCCGTTGGTTGATCTGAGCTTTCCCTGAGAGGTTACATCAAAGCGTATCTCAGAATTGGTCAACGAACTCAGCTTTACAAGAAACTGCAACTTTTGATCCAGAGCTCACCTTCGAACGAGAAACACATATCGGATGTTTCCTTAGCTGCAAAAGCGGAAAAACTAGTCCGTTGGTTGATCTGAGCTTTCCCTAAGAGGTTACATCAAAGCGTATCTCAGAATTGGTCAACGAACTCAGCTTTACAAGAAACTCCAACTTTTGATCCAGAGCTCACCTTCGAACGAGAAACACATACCGGATGCTTCCTGAGCTGCAAAAGCAGAAAAGCAAGTCCGTTGGATGTTTCCTGAGCTGCAAAAGCTAAAAAACCAGTCCGTTGATTGATCTGAGCTTTCCCTGAGAAGTTATATCAAAGAATATCTCAGAATTGGTCAAAGTACTCAGTTTTGCAAGAAACTGCAACTTTTGATCCAGAGCTCACCTTCGAACGAGAAACACATACTGGATGCTTCCTGAGCTGCAAAAGCAGAAAAGCAAGTCCGTTGGATGTTTGGTGAGCTGCAAAATCTGAAAAACGAGTCTGTTGATTGATCTGAGCTTTCCCTGAGAGGTTATATCAAAGAATATCTCAGAATTGGTCAAAGTACTCAGTTTTGCAAGAAACTGCAACTTTTGATCCAGAGCTCACCTTCGAACGAGAAACACATATCGGATGTTTCCTTAGCTGCAAAAGCGGAAAAACTAGTCCGTTGGTTGATCTGAGCTTTCCCTGAGAGGTTACATCAAAGCGTATCTCAGAATTGGTCAACGAACTCAGCTTTACAAGAAACTGCAACTTTTGATCCAGAGCTCACCTTCGAACGAGAAACACATATCGGATGTTTCCTTAGCTGCAAAAGCGGAAAAACTAGTCCGTTGGTTGATCTGAGCTTTCCCTAAGAGGTTACATCAAAGCGTATCTCAGAATTGGTCAACGAACTCAGCTTTACAAGAAACTCCAACTTTTGATCCAGAGCTCACCTTCGAACGAGAAACACATACTGGATGCTTCCTGAGCTGCAAAAGCAGAAGAGCAAGTCCGTTGGATGTTTCCTGAGCTGCAAAAGCTAAAAAACCAGTCCGTTGATTGATCTGAGCTTTCCCTGAGAAGTTATATCAAAGAATATCTCAGAATTGGTCAAAGTACTCAGTTTTGCAAGAAACTGCAACTTTTGATCCAGAGCTCACCTTCGAACGAGAAACACATACTGGATGCTTCCTGAGCTGCAAAAGCAGAAAAGCAAGTCCGTTGGATGTTTGGTGAGCTGCAAAATCTGAAAAACGAGTCTGTTGATTGATCTGAGCTTTCCCTGAGAAGTTATATCAAAGAATATCTCAGAATTGGTCAAAGTACTCAGTTTTGCAAGAAACTGCAACTTTTGATCCAGAGCTCACCTTCGAACGAGAAACACATATCGGATGTTTCCTTAGCTGCAAAAGCGGAAAAACTAGTCCGTTGGTTGATCCGAGCTTTCCCTGAGAGGTTACATCAAAGCGTATCTCAGAATTGGTCAACGAACTCAGCTTTACATGAAACTGCAACTTTTGATCCAGAGCTCACCTTCGAACGAGAAACACATATCGGATGTTTCCTTA
The DNA here is from genome assembly GCA_039707465.1 of Rhabdophis nuchalis. Taxonomy (NCBI): domain Eukaryota; kingdom Metazoa; phylum Chordata; class Lepidosauria; order Squamata; family Natricidae; genus Rhabdophis; species Rhabdophis nuchalis. Next base: position 71,198,304 of record CM077648.1, read on the forward strand.
GCTGCAAAAGCGGAAAAACTAGTCCGTTGGTTGATCTGAGCTTTCCCTGAGAGGTTACATCAAAGCGTATCTCAAAATTGGTCAACGAACTCAGCTTTACAAGAAACTCCAACTTTTGATCCAGAGCTCACCTTCGAACGAGAAACACATACTGGATGCTTCCTGAGCTGGAAAAGCAGAAAAGCAAGTCCGTTGGATGTTTCCTGAGCTGCAAAAGCTAAAAAACCAGTCCGTTGATTGATCTGAGCTTTCCCTGAGAAGGTATATCAAAGAATATCTCAGAATTGGTCAAAGTACTCAGTTTTGCAAGAAACTGCAACTTTTGATCCAGAGCTCACCTTCGAACGAGAAACACATACTGGATGCTTCCTGAGCTGCAAAAGCAGAAAAGCAAGTCCGTTGGATGTTTGGTGAGCTGCAAAATCTGAAAAACGAGTCTGTTGATTGATCTGAGCTTTCCCTGAGAAGTTATATCAAAGAATATCTCAGAATTGGTCAAAGTACTCAGTTTTGCAAGAAACTGCAACTTTTGATCCAGAGCTCACCTTCGAACGAGAAACACATATCGGATGTTTCCTTAGCTGCAAAAGCGGAAAAACTAGTCCGTTGGTTGATCTGAGCTTTCCCTGAGAGGTTATATCAAAGCGTATCTCAGAATTGGTCAACGAACTCAGCTTTACAAGAAACTGCAACTTTTGATCCAGAGCTCACCTTCGAACGAGAAACACATATCGGATGTTTCCTTAGCTGCAAAAGCGGAAAAACTAGTCCGTTGGTTGATCTGAGCTTTCCCTAAGAGGTTACATCAAAGCGTATCTCAGAATTGGTCAACGAACTCAGCTTTACAAGAAACTCCAACTTTTGATCCAGAGCTCACCTTCGAACGAGAAACACATACTGGATGCTTCCTGAGCTGCAAAAGCAGAAAAGCAAGTCCGTTGGATGTTTCCTGAGCTGCAAAAGCTAAAAAACCAGTCCGTTGATTGATCTGAGCTTTCCCTGAGAAGTTATATCAAAGAATATCTCAGAATTGGTCAAAGTACTCAGTTTTGCAAGAAACTGCAACTTTTGATCCAGAGCTCACCTTCGAACGAGAAACACATACTGGATGCTTCCTGAGCTGCAAAAGCAGAAAAGCAAGTCCGTTGGATGTTTGGTGAGCTGCAAAATCTGAAAAACGAGTCTGTTGATTGATTTGAGCTTTCCCTGAGAAGTTATATCAAAGAATATCTCAGAATTGGTCAAAGTACTCAGTTTTGCAAGAAACTGCAACTTTTGATCCAGAGCTCACCTTCGAACGAGAAACACATATCGGATGTTTCCTTAGCTGCAAAAGCGGAAAAACTACTCCGTTGGTTGATCTGAGCTTTCCCTGAGAGGTTACATCAAAGCGTATCTCAAAATTGGTCAACGAACTCAGCTTTACAAGAAACTCCAACTTTTGATCCAGAGCTCACCTTCGAACGATAAACACATACTGGATGCTTCCTGAGCTGCAAAAGCAGATAAGCAAGTCCGTTGGATGTTTCCTGAGCTGCAAAAGCTAAAAAACCAGTCCGTTGATTGATCTGAGCTTTCCCTGAGAAGTTATATCAAAGAATATCTCAGAATTGGTCAAAGTACTCAGTTTTGCAAGAAACTGCAACTTTTGATCCAGAGCTCACCTTCGAACGAGAAACACATACTGGATGCTTCCTGAGCTGCAAAAGCAGAAAAGCAAGTCCGTTGGATGTTTGGTGAGCTGCAAAATCTGAAAAACGAGTCTGTTGATTGATCTGAGCTTTCCCTGAGAAGTTATATCAAAGAATATCTCAGAATTGGTCAAAGTACTCAGTTTTGCAAGAAACTGCAACTTTTGATCCAGAGCTCACCTTCGAACGAGAAACACATATCGGATGTTTCCTTAGCTGCAAAAGCGGAAAAACTAGTCCGTTGGTTGATCTGAGCTTTCCCTGAGAAGTTACATCAAGGCGTATCTCAGAATGGCCAAAAGAACTCAGTTTATCCAGAAACTACAATTTTTGATCCAGAGGTCACCTACGAACGACAAACACATATGGGTTGTTTCCTGAGCTGAAAAAGCTGAAAAACCAGTCCATTGGTTGATCTGAGCTTTCCCTGGGGAGTTACACCAAAGCGTATCTTAGAATTGGCAAAAGAACTCAATTTAGCCAGAAACTGCAACTTTTGATCCAGAGCTCACCTTCGAATGCGAAACACATATTGGCTGTTTCCTGAGCTGCAAAAGCGGAAAAAGCAGTCCATTGGTTGATCTCTGCTTTCCCTGGGGAATTACATCACTGCATATCGCAAAAGAACTCAATTAAGCTAGAAACTGCAACATTTGATCCATAGGTAACATTCGAACGAGAAACACATATAGGCTGTTTCCTGAGCTCCAAAAGTTGAAAAACCAATCTATTGGTTGATCGGAGATTTCCCTTAGAAGTTACATCAAGGCGTATCTCATTTGGCTCCGGAGGACGCGGCCGGCCCCTTTGGGGTGATCGGTAAGGGCCGGCCCAGCAAGTTGAAGACCCAGCCGTCAAACTGAGGCCTTTCCAACGCCGGTAAGTGTGACGGCTGAGACGGGAAGGCCGGAGGCCCTCCGGAAGGCCGGAGGCCCTGGCAGAAGCCGGTGGAGGCCGGAGGCCCCCGATGGAGTGGTGGAGCGGCGGCAGAGAGCGCCAAAAGGCCGGAGGCCCCAGCGGAGGTCGGCGGAGGCCGGCGGCCCCCGGTGGAGTGGCGGAGCGGCAGCGGAGCGCTGGAGGGAGCGCCGGAACGTGGGAAAGCCGGTGGTAGAATGGCGGAGCGGCGGCGGAGCTGCGCGGACCATCTTGAACCCGGCGGAGGCCCCCGTGGAGCAGCGAGGCCGGGTGAAGGCCTCCACAGGGGATGGCTGGTGAGGTTGGCGGTCGCAGAGGGACGGGAGGCGCGGCGGACCGATGGAGCGTCGGAGGTCCCAGCAGAGGCCTGTTGGAGTGGTGGAGGCCCTGGCTGAGGCCTTGGCGTGGAGTGGCGAGCCTGCGACGCGGAGAGGCCCTGTGGAGGCCTGGTAGAACAGTGGAGGGAGCCCTCCCCCCCAGGACTCCCCGGTAAAAAATGTACGGGGAGGGGGGGCGAGAGCGAAGCAAGGTCAGCCTAAAGGAACAACAGTTCCAGCCACCCCGTGGAAAGCCTCTACCCGAGGAATAACTGACTGACTCTGATTATGACCTATTTTCCCTGTTTTGACTTGACTTGCACTTGTACTAGCACTTTATCTAGGCGTTTCGTCCCTTTAAAGCCAGCAATGGAGCCACTGGATGGTTTTTTTATTCAAGGTTCAACCTCCTCTACCTGCGAGAGTCCCCCCTCTCGCAGGTTTGGCCCCTTGGTTTATCTCGGGCGCACCTCAAGGATGGGTTAATTAATCCAGAGAGGTGGAAAAAACGCAAGCTCAGGGGGTTTTTAAATAAATTTTTAATTAGGCTTTTAAGGGGTTCTGGGGTGGGGGGACGGTTTATTCAGTCAGAGGGGGGTCAAGACATAGGGCCGGCCGGCGGAAGAAGGTTAAAGGAGGAGTCCACTAGGGAAGGGGGACTGGGGGTCGTCTCTGTTGAGGGCCGTCCCATTCGATTGGTCTTGGGGAGGGGCAGGGGCGGTGGGAGACAGGATGTCCATCGTGGGTTGGGGACGCGCGGTCGCTGGCTAAAAGCGGTCACCTGCCCAAACCCCCTGTGCTCCACTTGTGGGCTAGGCGGTCAAGGACTACAGAGCCGGGGCCCTAGGCTGATGTTCTGTAACGCCAGGTCCGTGGTGAACAAAGCCCCCCTCATTAATGACCTTGTGTCAGAGGGGGACCCGGACCTGGTGGGAATCACGGAAACCTGGTTGGGCCCCGAGGGGGGTTTACCCCTCGTGGAAATGTGCCCACCAGGCTACCGTGCATTTCATCAGCCTAGGGCCCTAGGCAGGGGTGGGGGGGTGGCGGTTATCGTTAAGGAAAGTCTGGAGCTGAGGGAGACCACTGTGCCTCAGACGACCGGCTGTGAGTCCCTCTTCGTGAAATGGGGCCTAGGGAGGCAGTTGGGTTTGCTAGTTGTATACCTGGCTCCCCGCTATGTAACAGCAGCCCTGCCCGAGCTACTCGAGGTGATCGCCGTGATGGTGGCGGAGACCCCCAGAATTATAGTCATGGGGGACTTTAACCTGCCGTCGGCAGGCGAAACATCCGAGGCGGCTCGGGAGTTCATGGCTTCCATGACGGCCATGGACCTGACCCAAGTAGTTCAGGGCCCCACTCACGAGGGAGGACACACGCTGGATCTGATTTTTGTCTCTGGACACTGGATTAATGATCTCGGAACAGGGGATTTAGTCATCTTACCCTTGTCATGGACAGATCACTCTCTCCTTCGGATAGACTTTCCAACCGTCACACCCCACCGCGGGGAGGCGGAACCGGAGACACCGAGTTGGTTCCGCCCCAGGCACCTGATGGACCCGGAAAGGTTCCAGAGGGAGCTTGGGCCAGTACCTGTGTCCCTGCCCCGCGGCTCGACTGAGGATCTAGTGGCCGCATGGTATAGTGCGGCCACGGGGGCCTTGGACCGAGTCGCGCCCTTGCGGCCTCTCATGCGGCGCCGAGTCACCCAGGCTCCTTGGTTTACCGAGGAGCTTCGGAAGATGAAACGCCGCAAGAGACACCTAGATCCGAAGCTGACCGAACACTAGTGAGAGACCATATTAGGACTTACTTAGTGGCGCTAAGAGTGGCCAAACGTGAGTATTGCGCCACTCTTATCGTGTCCGCGGAAAACCGCCCTGCCGCCCTGTTTGGGGTGACCCACTCCCTCCTCCATCTGAGGCCGCGGGAAGCCCCTCTGCAGGGTCGAGCAGAGGAATTTGGAGTATTTCTGCAGGACAAAATCACTCAGATTTGGAACGAGTTGCCCTCCACTTGTGGTCCAGTCGAGGCGTTCAGCGCTGGTCTTGAGATTACACCTTGGGAGGAGTTCGACTTTGTTACTACCGAGGATATGGACAGGTTGCGGGGGAACCTTAGAGCCACCACATGTTTATTGGACCCGTGTCCCTCCTGGCTTGTACTGGCATCCTGGGAGGTGACACGAGGCTGGCTCCAGGGCATTGTGAATTCATCTCTGAGTGAGGGGTACTTGCCCACCATTTTGAAAGAGGCGGTGGTGAGGCCCCTCCTCAAGAAACCATCCCTGGATCCAGCTTTATTAGAGAACTATCGTCCCGTCTCCAACCTTCACTTTTTAGTGAAGGTTGTTGAGAGTGTGGTGGCCCAACAGTTTCCCCGACATCTGGAGGAAGTTGATTATCTAGACCCACGCCAGTCTGGCTTCCGGCCTGGTCACAGCACCGAAACGGCATTGGTCACGTTGGTGGATGATCTCTGGAGGGCACAGGATAGAGGTTGTTCCTCTATCCTTGTCCTATTAGACCTCTCAGCGGCTTTTGATACCATCGACCATGGTATCTTATTGCACCGATTGGGGGGGTTGGGGCTGAGAGGCACCGTCCTATGGTGGTTCTCGTCCTACCTCTCTGGTCGGTCGCAATGGGTGTTGGCAGGAGGGCAGAGGTCGTCCCCGAGGCCACTCACATGTAGGGTCCCTCATGGGTTGGTCCTCTCGACACTCCTGTTTAACACCTACATGAAGCCGCTGGGCGAGATCATCCGTGGTTTTGGGGTGGAATACCATCTGTACGCTGATGACACTCAATTGTACATATCCACCCCAAACCACCCCAACGATGCCGTCGAGGTGCTGTCCCGGTGTCTGGAGGCCGTACGGATCTGGATGGGTAGTAACAAACTCAAACTCAACCCCTCCAAGACCGAGTGGCTGTGGTTTCCAGCACCCCGGTTCAGCCAGATAAGTCCAACACTGGCCATTGGGGGCGAACAACTGGCCCCCGTGGAGAGGGCGCGCAACTTGGGCGTCCTCCTGGATTCCCGGCTGTCCATGGAGGACCATGTGACGGCCGTGGCCAGGGGGGCGTTCTATCAGGTACGCCTGATACGCCAGTTGCGCCCCTTACTGGACCGGGGAGCCCTTCGCACAGTCACTCAAGCGCTTGTGATATCCCGGCTGGATTACTGTAACGCTCTCTACATGGGGCTCCCCTTGAGGTGCTCTCGAAAGCTACAGTTAGTACAGAATGCAGCCGCGCGGGTGATTATGGGTGCCTCAAGGCAAACCCACGTAACACCTCTCCTGCGCGAGCTGCACTGGCTACCTGTGGCCTTTCGAGTGCGCTTCAAGGTGCTGACGACCATCTTTAAATCGCTCCATGGCTCGGGGCCTAGCTATATACGAGACCGCCTCGTGCCCCATACATCCCTTCGTCCGATCCGCTCCCACAGAGAGGGTCTTCTCCGGGTGCCGTCAGCGGGGCAATGCCGGTTGGCAACACCCAGGGGAAGGCCTTCTCTGTGGCGGGCCCGGCCCTCTGGGACGACCTACCCCCCGACCTCCGCCTCTTCCGCCAACGTCTTAAGACGTATCTATTCCAACAAGCTGGCCTAGGATAGCCCCTACTTCTGACTTTTTAAAAATAAATCAATTTGGTATGGTTTTAACATGGGTTTTTAGCACGGGTCTAGTAATTTAATATATTTTAATTGATATTGTATTTTGTGGTTTTAATAATGCCTGTGCGCCGCCCTGGGTCCTAACAAGGAGAAGGGCGGGGTATAAATTTAATAAAATAAAATAAATAAATAAATAAGAATTGGCAAAAGAACTCAGTTTAGCCAGAAACTGCAACTTTTGATGCAGAACTCACCTTCGAACAACAAACACAGATGGGTTGTTTCCTGAGCTGGAAAAGCGGAAAAACCAGTCCATTGGTTGATCTGACCTTTCCCTGGGGAATTACACCAAAGCGTATCAGAAACAGGAAAAGAACTCAATTTAGCCAGAAACTGCAACTTTTGATCCAGAGTTCACCTTGGAACGAGAAACACATGTGGGTCATTTCCTGAGCTGCAGAAGCTGAAAAAGCAGTCCATTGGTTGATCTGAGCTTTCCCTGGGGAATTACATCAAAGCGTATCTCAGAATGGACAAAAGAACTCAGTTTAGCCAGACACTGCAACTTTTGATCCAGAGCTCACCTTCAAACGAGAAACCCTTTTTATTTGGGAGGCCCCCACTGTTAATTCACCTGGATATAAATCAGCCCTCCTGTGGGGAAAGCCGGTACTACAGGCAGGAAAATAAAAATAAAAAAAGATCTGCTCTCCTGTGTGGAAAGCCGGTACTGCAGCCTGAAACAGAAAACCTGTTTTATTTCGAGGGCCCCCACTGTTATTTCGCCATGTGGGAAATTTGCCCTTCTGTGGGGAAAGCCGGTAGTGCAGGCAGAAAAATTAAAAAAACGATTTTTCTTGGGATGGCTGCAGTTTTTATACAACGGGTGAAAATCTGCCCTCCTGTGGGGAACGCCGGTACTGCAGGCAGAAACAGAAAACCCTTTTTATTGTAATGGCCTCCACTCTTAATTCACCATGAGAGAAATCTGCCCTCCTGTGGGGAAAGCCGGTACTTCAGGCAGAAATATTTTTTAAAAGTTTTTTCGTGGGATGGCTGCAGTTTTGATTCACCGTGAGAGAAATCTGCCTTCCTGTGGGGAAAGTCGGTACTGCAGGCAGAAACAGAAAACCCTTTTTATTTGGAGGTCCCCCACTCTTAATTCACCATGAGAGAAATCTGCCCTCCTGTGGGTAAAGCCGGTATAGCAGCTAGAAAAAGAAAAAGAAAAGATTTTTATTGGGATGGCCCCCACTGTTAATTCAACTAGGAGAGAAATCTGCCCTCCTGTGGGGAAAGCCAGTACTGCAGGCAGCAAAAAAAGATTTTAATTGGGCTGCTCCCACTGTTAATTCACCGGCAAAGATGTCTGCCCTCCTGTGGGGAAAGCCTGTATTGCAAGTAGAAATAGAAAAACCTTTTTATTTAGAGGCCCCCTGTTGTTAATTCTCGGTGAGAGAAATCTGCCCTCCTATGGGGAAAGCCGGTACTGCAGGCAGAAAAATTAAAAAAAGTTTTTTCTTGGGAAGGCTGCAGTTTTGATTCACCATGAGAGATATCTGCCCTCCTGTGGGGAAAGCCAGTACTGCAGGCAGAAACAGAAAGACCCTTTTTATTTGGAGGTTCCCCACTCTTAATTCACCATGAGAGAAATCTGCCCTCCTGTGGGTAAAGCCGGCATAGCAGCTAGAAAAATAAAAAGAAAAGATTTTTATTGGGATGGCCCCCACTGTTAATTCACTAGGAGAGAAATCTGCCCTCCTGTGGGGGAAGCCAGTACTGCAGGCAGAAAAATAAAAATACAAAAAAAGGATTTCCTTGGGATAGCTGCAATTTTGATTCATCATGAGAAAAATCTTCCCTCCTGTGGGGAAAGCCGGTACTGCAGGCAAGAAAAAAAAGATTTTTATTGGGAAGGCTGCAGTTTTTTTTTTATTGAAAAAGTTTTCCACCAACAAATTTTTCTCCCCCTTTCCCCCCCCTTCCCCCAACATAAAAAAACATAAATCAGGTACAAATATTATATTCCTTAACCCCCCTCCCCCAACATAAACTACATAAATCTGGACCAAATATTATACCCTTTCCCCCCCCCCCTCTTTCGACCTGGAATACATAAAAAAGTATCTATAATTCCCTCCCATATCCTCCCTAACCCTCCCCAACCTCCGCTTCCCCCCCTCCCCCAACCCTGTGACTTCCGCTATATGCAACCCTAGTAATTCCAAACACAATATATGTTATTCATTCCCTTCATATTCTACCCCCTGCTGACTACTTTATTCATCTAATCTCCATCAGCTAAAAGCTACACAATATTTTCTAGTCTGATACTTGTTTTGTATATAATCAATCCACTTTTTCCACTCCTGTGTATACGTCTCTTGCATCTGATCCTTTAAAAAAGCTGAAATTTTCGCCATTTCAGCAAATCCAGCCATCTTCTGCGTCCATTGGTCTATAGTAGGCAAAACATCTTTCTTCCAATGCTGGGCAACCAGCAGTCTAGCTGCTGTCACCATATACAAAATTAATTTTGTTTCACCCAGTGTAAAATCCCTAACTATACCCAATAAAAACAGTTGTGGAGTAAATTGTATTTTTTTCTTCAGAACATTTTGCATAACCCACCAAATTTTTATCCAGAAAGCCTTAACTTTCTTGCAAGTCCACCATATATGATAATATGTAGCATCTAAACACTCGCATCTCCAACATTTTGGTTGAACATTAGGGTACATACATGATAATTTCTTAGGATCTAAATGCCATCTGTAAAACATTTTATAAAAATTCTCCCGCAAATTCTGTGATTGTGTAAATTTAACATTCTGAACCCATATTTTTTCCCACGTATCCATCATAACTGGTTCAGTAAAATTCTGGGCCCATTTAATCATACAATCTTTAACCAGTTCAGTTTCTGAATCCCTTTCTAGCAAGACATTATAAACTCTCTTAATATGCATTGGGCTAGTGTCCTTTATCTGTCTGACGAGTTCTACTTCATGTTCCATTAAACCAGTTTTTTGATCTTCTTTCCATCTCATCTGTAATTGGTTATACTGTAGCCAAGTTAAATTAATCCCTTCTGCCAACAGTGTGTCCAAAGTCTTCAGCTGCCATCTGCCCCTCTCAGCAAAAAGCACATTTGTATAAAAAAACCCCGAGTGATTTAATATTTGTATTCCACATGGTATCCGCGAGATCCAACCAAAGCGGAATCTTATAATCCCACTTAGATTGGTGCTTTTTCCAAATTCTCATCAAGGCACTTCTAAGTATATGACTATTAAACACTTTATCCACTTTATATTCATAGAATAAGTATGCATGCCAACCCAAGTCAAGGTCGTGGCTTTCTATATTCAACAGTTCCGTTTTTGTTTTTCCAAACCAATCAGTTATTTGTGTCAATGCAGCTGCTTCATAATACAATCGAAGGTTTGGAAGTTTAAGCCCACCTCTTTCATGAGTATCTTGCATAATTTTCAATTTCACTCTCGGTTTTTTCTCATTCCAAACAAATTTAATCAACGTTTTTTGCCATTCTAACAGTTGCTTGTCAGATTTAAGCACCGGTATCATTTGAAACAAAAAGATAAATCTAGGTAAGACATTCATTTTAATTGCTGATATTGTTCCAAGCAGGGATAACTGTAATTTTTTCCAGGTTTGAAAATCGTTTTGTATCTTTTGCCACAGCACCTCGTAGTTATTTTGGAATAATTTTATATTTGAGTCTGCAACTTGTATTCCTAAATATTTAACCTTTAATACTATTTCAAAGCCTGCCACCCTTTCAAGTTTCTTTTTTTGAATATCTGTTAGGTTTTTAACAAGCATTTTAGTCTTTTTATAATTCAGTCTGAATCCGGATACCAAGCCATATTCCTCTATAATGTCTTTCATCTGGATTATTTGTATTGAAAAAGTTTTATTGAGTTTTACAAATTTTTTAGGTAGGGTAGGGTAAGGTGAGTTGAAAAAATATTTTGAGAGCTTTCACATCGAGATCGTTGGCCCCCTCCGGGACTTCTTAACAAAACATAGATAATACATATTTCAATAATACTACAAGGTGAAGAGAAATGCATAATACGGTGCCTCCCAACCCCTCCAACTGGTGCAGTAGGATACCATGGTCGATGGTATTGAAAGCCGCTGAGAGGTCTAATAGGACCAGGATAGAGGAATAACCGCTATCCCGTGCCCTCCAGAGATCATCTACCAACGCGACCAATGCCGTCTCCGTTCTGTACCCAGGTCGGAAGCCGGACTGGCGCGAGTCTAGATAGTTATATAGACTATAACTATATAATTTTAGCAATAAAAAGGAAACAAGAAATTGTCACATTCCTCTGTAGAAATTATTTTGGTCCATCATTGCAGGTTTACTAATTACAAGCATTTATAAAAGAAATATATCGCGAGAGGAGAAGCCAACATCACTATGGAACGACGTCCGATCTCGAGGCTGTGAGACCGCCGTCGACACTTTTACCACTGGATGGTCCATTTGGACCTAAACCGTCCCGCAGAGATGGTGAAGAGGAAGACGAAGCCTTGCTGATCACAGGGACACAGCAAAGTCCCTGATTTTGGGAAGCGCTTCTAACCGGTGGTAAACAGGCAAGCCCTAGGCTGGTGAAGTTGTGACGGCTTATTAAGGAGATAAATAGAAGATTAATACCACAGATGGCAAAAGAAAGATACTGCTATTGGAAAGATAGAGGTTGATAATGAAAATTGGCAATAAAAAACTAGTTCAGTTGTAAACTAGTAAGTTTTAGATTGTTTTAGAATGTTATGTTAAATAGATAATTGATAGTGGTGATAAGATATAAAGATGTATTGGTACGATGAGAGGAAGTTTTTTGCATGCACCGTTTTTTGGTAAACGAAATTTGGATACAAATTCTAAACAATGAGTGAAAAAAGACTAAACTGTATTAATCAACTATTATTTAGAACTAGCTATACCCGGCCATGCGTTGCTGTGGCCCAGTTTGGTTAAATGGCCAACCAATCTGTGTGTAGATCTACACCTGCACACATACACACAACCACCGTATAACCCCCAACCTACCTGCTACTGTATTTCTCCCTCTCTGCCTATCCCTCTACTTACCTACCTACTGTATTTCTTCCTTTCCCTCTCTATCTACCTATCTACCTACCTACTGTATTTCTCCCTCTCTATACCTCTATCTACCTACCTACCTACCTACCTACCTACCATATTTCTCCCTCTCTATCTATCCCTCTACCTACCTACTGTATTTCTCCCTATCTATCCCGCTACCTACATACCTACCTACTGTATTTTTCCTTTCTCCATCTACCTACCTACCTACTGTATTTCTCCCTCTATCTATCCCTCTAACTACCTACCTACTGTATTTCTTCCTTTCTCCCTCTATCTACCTACCTACCTACTGTATTTCTCCCTCTCTATCTATCCTTCTACCTACCTACCTACTGTATTTCCTTCCTACCTACCTACTGTATCTCTATCTATCCCCCTACTTACCTACCTACCTACCTACCTACCTAACCTACCTACTGTATTTCTCCCTCTGTCTATCCCTCTACTTACCTACCTACTGTATTTCTTCCTTTCTACCTCTATCTACCTACTGTAATTCTCCCTCTCTATCTATCCCCCTACCTACTGTATTTCTCCCTCTATCTATCCACCTACCTACCTACTGTATTTCTTCCTTTCTCCCTCTACCTACCTACCTACCTACCTACTGTATTTCTCCCTATCACCCTATCTACCTACCTACTGTGTTTCTCCCTATCTATCTATCCACCTACCTACCTACCTACCTACCATATTTCTCCCTATCTATCCCTCTATCTACGTACCTAACTACCTACCTACTGTATTTCTCCGTATCTATATATTCCCCTATCTACCTACCTATTGTAATACAATAATACAGTAGCAGATTTGGAAGGGACCTTGGAGGTCATCTAATCCAACTCCCTGCCAAGGCAGGAAGCCCTATACCATTTCAGACAAATGGCTATCCAACATCTTCTTGAAGACTTGCAGTGTTGGGGCATTCACAACTTCTGGAGGCAACTTCTGTTCCACTGGTTAATTGTTCTAACTGTCAGGAAATTTCTCCTCAGTTCTAAGTTGCTTCTCTCCTTGATTAGTTTCCACCCATTGCTTCTTGTTCTGCCCTCAGGTGCTTTGGAGAATAGCTTGACTTCCTCTTCTTTGTGGCAGCCTCTGAGATATTGGAAGGCTGCTATCCTGTCTCCCCTAGTCCCTCTTTTATTAAACTGTATTTCTTCCTCTCTCTCTCTCTATGGGCCACCTGGGAGTTTGCTATCTCAGTGCCTTTTTGGCCCTAAGAAGCCTCTGTACGTGGCTGAGGAAATGACTGTTGCCTGGTGGGAAGACTTACAGGGAGGTGAAAACCTGATCAGTGGGTACATTTTACATTTGTGTACCTTGCACACAACACACGTGTGCTAGGCACAAAATGAGTAGGTATTCTATTATTGGAAGTCCTTGGCAACATTGTATCAAAATTTGAGGTAAATAGGTGCAGTAGTTTTTGAGATTAGTGGATTCGTACAAACTATTTTACTTTTTTATTTATATAGATATAATCATAAAGATTGGAGGACTTTTGAAATAGCTAATGAATGCCAGTACATGGTTGTGTCTTTAAGTATGGATTATTTTAGGCAAAAGTATGTTAAATAATTGTAGTCAAATAAGAATTGTGTTATAGTGATGGTATATATATATTTGATTTAAATTATCAATTTAATATGAACTATAAGTAATGACTGTGTACGAATGCACGAAAGTTATCTGTAACCAATTGACACACTTTCTACAAGATGTAATGAAGGAGGATTCTTTTTTTGTGTTTGTGTTTGACTAAAATAAAAAAAAATCTTTAAAAAAATAAATGCAATATATTGCATGCAATTTCTTAATCATAATATTGTGCTCCTGAGTCAAAAATAATGAGTCTCACCTGGTCTTGATGAATTTAAAATTAGAAAGCTTAATACTAGAGATTTTTCAGTGTCTCACTGAAATCAATACTGTAATTAAATCTTACTTCCTTTCAAAGTCTATTTTATTATTGAATATTTCAGAACAGATTCTGGAATGTCCATTTATTCATTTTTAAAAATAAGTAAAATTTATTGTATAACTGGTGGTAATAGAGGTAAAGTTCTAAGAATTATTTTTAATTTTAAAAGTTCAAATTAAAATGTTTACTTACATTTTTAATTGCATAATAAACAGCACGAAACACTGGCTGCTTATCATCATGGTAAACTCCTCTATTTCCATGAAGAATAAATATTCCTTCCTTTTCTGCTTCCTGGCAATTGCTCCCATAAATACAATGATCAGGTCGATAGTTCCATTGGCAAGGAAAAACAAAAAGGCTTTCTATAGAGAAAAACAAAAAAAATAATCCATTATCACTTTTCCAGGCAAACTGTTCATTGAAGGACTTAGGCTATCATGTCCAAGTCCTTGTTCAATAGAAAAATCAAAATTAAAGCATGTCCAAAGTTTGCTGTAACTTTAAGAACTGTGTTTGAATCTGATTGGCTGTGAGTATCAGCTATACTATATAATCAAGGTCAGGAATGCAGCTCATTCCCTGTTCGATTCCTTGTGATTCCTGGTTTACCTGATTGCTGTTGGAGAAGGAGTATTGTTTTGCATTACTGTGAGATAATTCTGTGTTTGGTGTTGGACTGTTATTTGTTTGAGAATTAGTTGGAAGAAGCATTTTAGTTGCTACAAAGTAAAGACTATTTATTTTCTTACTATCACTGTTTTAGAGTTTGTTTGTGGTTTACAGCAACGTATCTCTTTACTGTCCAGTGAATTACACTATTCCGCATTTATTTGCTAACATTGGTTAAGGGACCAGAGTTGTACCACTGGTTCTGAACCCGGAGTTGCTAACACATACAACAAAGTGAAATTTATACTGTCATTTGATAACTGGTTCAACTGTTGAAATGCATTACCATTAAAAGAAAATTTCCTAGCATTGAACTGAAATATCTTCCTCCAATTTAGAATAGAAAATCAGAGTTGGATGGGACCTTGGAGGTCTTATAGCCCAACCTCCTGCTTAGGCAGGATTTCAATATCCAATCTCTTCTTAAAAACTTCTGGAGGCAAGCTGTTCCACTGATTAATTGTTCTAACTGTTAGGAAATGTCTCCTTAGTTCTAGGTTGCTTCTCTCTTTGATTAGTTTCCACCCATTGCTTCTTGTCCTGCCCTCAGATGCTTTGGATAATAGCTTGACTCCCTCTTCTTTGTGGCAATCCCTGAGATATTGGAACACAGCTATCATGTCACCTTCTTTTCATCAAGCTAGACATACCCAATTGCAGCAACTGTTCTTTGTATGTTTTAGCCTCCAGTCCCCCATCTTTGTTGCTCTTCTCTGCACTTTGTAGAGCAATGATTCCCAACGTGGGCCCCAGGCCCCAGGGGGGAGGGGGATTTTAAAAGCCTGGTAATTGTTCTTATATATTTGTGGTGAAACAGCTGTGTTTCATTTACCTATTGTTGTCTTCGTTAAAGTGCACTTTCTAGTTCCTGGTCTGAAAAGGATATCCCAGAGAGGAGGGAGCAACTGCCGGCCAATCAGATGTGTTCCCACTAAGGATCATGGGACTGGCAGTCTCCCTCTTTCTCTTTCCTGTGGGCTTTACTGCTGGGTGATTGCAGGGAGAGCTGACAGAGGTGATGGTTGCTGGGGGAAGCCCAGCAGTGAGGATACATAACCAGGACCCAAGTTTAAGTAAGAAATTGTTAGATTTACAGTTATTTTTAGTTTTTTCCCTCCAGGCCGTGTTTTACAAGACTTTTCCTCTCAGAGCAATCTGCGGCTGGGCCATGCATGTGTAGAACTTGCCAGGCCACCTACTAAACTACCAAAGTATTTCCCCACTAAACTGCAGGTTCAAACCAAGTGGGCAAGTAGGGGAGGGGTCATATTGTTCATGACAAACTTTTTATTCATAAATTAAGATAAGAATGGCTTTTTAAAATTTCCCTTTCTGCAAATTTCCCTATTCTTTTAATAGTTATTTCTTTTAATAATTTGTATCATTTAAAAAGTTTTTCTCACATTTCTTTTAGTCACAAACAAAATGCATAAAATGAGTAGTGCAAGCAAGAAAAAAGTTCATCAGTATTGGGAAGAATATTTAAAACTTGGCTTCAAGATGGTTACTCCTAGATGGTTCCGCCCCAGGCTTCTAATGGACCCGGAAAGGTTCCAGAGGGAGCTTGGGCCAATTCCTGTGACCCTGCCTAGCGACTCGACTGAGGACCAATGGCCGCATGGTTAAGTGCGGCCACGGGGGCCTTGGACCAAGTCGCGCCCTTGCGGCCTCTCTTGCGGCGACGAACCACCCAGGCTCCTTGGTTTACTGAGGAGCTTCGGGAGATGAAGCGCCACAAGAGACGCCTAGAGAGTAGATGGAGATCCTCGACTTCCTGTTCCGGCTTCTGGCGGCGACGGACGAGTCCTGGGACTCGTCTGCCGTTTTGTTCTTTTTTCGGCCCCAAACGGGGCGGGGCGCCCCTTTTTTTAGGGACCCCCCCATAGGATCGGCTTGCCTGGACTTTCCTAGCCTGGCGGCGGCCGGGCAGAGCTCCTTGTCTTCGGTCTAGGAGGAAGAAGACATGCTGCGGGGGGCTTGGTTCCCTTCGCCAACGGAGGACGGTAACAAATAGCGGATTTGGAGAGAGCGGGAGCGCTCGAGACGGATGGCTTTGCCGGGGCTTTGGCAGCGAGGTGGACTGTAAGTTACTTTGACTTTTTTGCTGGCAGCTTTGATTAAAAGAAACGATGGAGGGGGGTGTTTGTTAACCCCCCCCTCGGATTTACCAGCGGCGTTTGGAAATGGCTCCTCGATTGCGAGGAAGCGGAGATTTCTCATCCGGACTTTGTTGAAGAAGTGAAAGTCCCTTGCGGTTTGTTTCTAGCTACAATGTATCTAAGTCCGGCTTTATTGGAACAATTTTCTCTGTTGCTTTCTCCTGCTGGCTTCCAGATTGGGCGGGGGAAGATGGCCTCCCTTTGTTCCTAAATGACTATTCTTTATGGAAAATTTCCAACATTCCTTTGTGACCTGGACTGTCTCTCTCTACCAATGGAGGATTTTTGTGATTAATTGATTCCTTCCCTGGAGTGCCCTCTTTGTCTTCATAATTGACTGTGAAAATTGCTTTTCTCTCTGGATTTTATAACTTTCTACAACACCGATTTGAACTTTTTCTCTGGACTTGCTCCAGTGGCCGCACCCAAAAAACGCCATCTTAGTGGCACTGACTTAAACAGCTTACCATGGCTTCTAAAAAGCAACCAGAATCAGGCTTGGAAGCAAGAATGACAGCTATGGAGGAAGTGTTACACTCTTTGGTTTCATCTGGATTATTGATTTCATCGGTCGTGTTAGGGTAACAACCAGATCATCTGCAAATGCCCTAGTTCTGTATTCCTCTTGCCTTATAGCTATTCCACTCAAGAAATTCGAGTCCCGTATTGTATTCAACAAGACTTCCAAAGTTAAGATAAATAACAATGGGGATAATGGACAACCCTGTCTTGTACCTTTATGTATGTTAAAGTTCTTTGACAAACTTCCATTAATAATAAGTTGCGCAGATTGTTCTTGATATATTGCTCCAATCGCCTGTATAAACCGAGCCCCCAAATCCATTTTTCCAAAGCCTTGATTATAAAATTCCAATTCACTCGATCAAAGGCCTTTTCCGCATCCAGAAAAACCAGCTCTGCAGGGATCTGTTTATTCTTATCTAGATAGTCCAATAAATCTATAATTTGCCTGACATTCTCCTTCATGTATCTTCCTTCGATAAATCCTGCTTGGTTGTGATGAATTACCTCTTGAATAACTGGCATCAATCTGTTGGCTAATATTTTTGCAAAATTTTTATAATCCGTATTTAGAAGAGATATTGGTCTGTAATCTTCTGGTTTCTTAGAGCCTGCTTCTTCTTTCGGTATCAATGATACAAAAGCCGCTTTCCATAAGGAAGGTATTTTGCCACCTTGCTGTATATTACAAAATAAATCTTTAAGATGTTCAATCATTTCTGCTTGTAAAGTTTTATAATAAACTGCAGTTAAACCATCGGTCCCTGGAGCTTTAGCTGGTTTCAATTGCTTTATAGCAAAGCTAATCTCCTCGATAGTTATTAATTGATCCAGATTTGCCTTTTGGTCCAAGGAGACTTTTGTAAGCCTTTTTCCTTCTAAATATTTATCTATAAGGTTATTTTATATGTTGTCCTTAGCATATAGCTTAGTATAATAATCCAAAAAAGCCTTTTTAATTAATTCTTGTTGATAAACCTCCTTCTCCGCATGCTGAATACTATTGATAGTTCTTGTATTCAATTGCTTTCTCAATGTATAAGCCAACCATCTGCCCGGCTTGTTAGCATTAGCAAAAGTATTGTGTTTTGCAAATTGCAAATTGGTTGCTGTTTGTTCCGCTATAAGCATTTGAAATTGATCCTTCAAAAGATTTATAATTGCTTTTAACTTCTTATCTGTTGGATTTTTTATCAGTAGCTGTTCTTTATTCTTTATCTCTTTTTCCAACTCTATTCTCTTTTTCTGTCTATTTTGTTTGTGTTTAAAATTCATTTGTATCAGGACTCCTCGCATATATGCTTTACCTGCATCCCAAACTACTTCAATAGGAGTACCTTTATTTAAATTCAATTTAAAAAATTCCTTTAAATGCTTTTTAAGTTCGCTTACATTTTTTTCATATCTAAATAAATTTTCGTTTAGCCTCCAGGATCTTCTTTCTCTCTTCCCCATCTCAATTTCCATCCACACCGGGCTATGATCAGTTAACGTCCTAAGAAATATCTTTGTTTTCTTTATTTTAGGAAGTAGGTCAACTGTTGTCAAAAAAAAATCTATCCTAGAAAAAGATTTGTGCCTATCTGAGTAGAAGGTGAAATCCAACTCATTTGGATTATGCACTCTCCAAATATCTTTCATTTCCAAATCCTCTTGCATTTCAAAGAAAGCTTGTGGTAACGTGCAACCTAATTTGGCCAAACTCTTTTTATCCATTCTCGGTTGAATTACTCCATTCCAGTCTCCCATAATTAAAATACTTGAAAAGTCCCATTCTAGGATTTTCAAATGGAGCATCTTATAAAAACTTTCTTGTTGCTGGTTTGGGGCATATATTACTACCACCAAAATGGGGCCATTCTCTGTATAAAGTTCAATTGCTATAATAATAATAATAATAATAATAATAATAATAATTTAATTTATAGACCGCTCCTCTCCCCATAGGGACTCGGAGCGGTGCACATATATCTTCCACAGTCATCCGCTTCTATAATTTTAGCTGAAAGCCTTTTATTTATATATATCACCACCCCATTCTTCTTCTCCGAATTTGAGGCCACAAATTGCATTCCCAATCTTGAATTTATCAAATATTTCTGGTCTTGCAGTTTAATATGGGTTTCTTGCAAACAAATAACATCATTATTAAATTGTTTCAGATAATAAAATACTTTTTTCCTCTTTTGTGGGGAGTTCAGGCCATTCCCATTCCAAGACAAAAATTTAAGCATCATTTGAACTAGTCTGAAGTGTTAAGAGCAATTGCTGAAGGTCCCGTTCTGGAGAAGTGGTCTTCGGCTTTGTTCGTCCCATGTCTTCAGCTTGCTCCTTTCCCTTGACCTTCTTAACTCGTTGTGGGTAAGATCTTCCCTGTTGCTGTGCTTCCTGAATTTGCTTAGAGACGGATCTAGTTATACGTTGCTCTTCCAGTTTACTTATTCGCAGCTCGACATCCAACACCTCTTCTGCAACAGTCTTTAATGTTTCATCCAAAAAAGAGACTGGCAATGGCTCAAAAGGATCAACCACAATACCACCTGTAGCTCCCTGGGCCGCCCTTTCTTTTTGCGTCTGTCTTATTTGTTCCTCAGTTTCCTGGTCAAACAGCCTCTGTGCTTCAGCCTCCTTGTCTACTGGTGAAGATGTACGTGGAGATGTAGAACCCACTTTCAGAACATTATAATAGAACTCTTCTGCCTTTGCTATGGTAGACGGTATCTCACTCCTTGAAACCTCAATATTATACCGGTTGGGGCATCCCACCGATATTGAATTTGCCGTTTTTGCAATTCTGCCACCAGAAATCCAAAATCTTTTCTATCCCTTAACATTTTTGGTGGCAACTCCTTATAAACTCCAATCTCAGTTCCATCAATTTGAACAGCAGAAAGAAATGACCTTTGCAAGATATCATTTCTTATTCTCCTATCAGTGAAATATATTACCACATCTCTAGGTAATTGCCTTTGTGCTGCCACACGCGAATTGACTCTGTAAGTCTTGTCAATTTTATAAGAAATCTCATCAGAATCTTCACATTTCAATAACACCGCCAGAGCATCAGCACAGACTTTTCTTAGATCTTCCCTGGGATGTTCCCTTATTCCCCTCAGCCTGATAGCAAATTCCATAGATCTGAATTGCATCATCGTAATCTCATTATCCAGCTTTTGAATTTTTTCATCGGCTTGTGTAAATTTTAAATCAGTTCCCTTAAATTTAGACTCAACGTCTGAGGCAAGCTTTTCAATTTTTTTATCCACCTTCAAAATTACATCAGAAAGGCCTTTTACGACTGTTTGAATATCTTTATTAACTAATTCAAATTTTTCTTGAATAATTCCTTTAATTTCTTTTTCAGATCTTTTAATCTCTTTGCCTATAAAGTCTTTTAAATCCTGAAAGTCTTCGGCCTTTGTCTGAGCTTGTAGGGGTGTGGCTGTTTGTTTTGTTGACATCTTGGCTCGTGCAGAGCCTGCTAACTTTTCTCAAAGGATTGTCCAAATCAGGTTTGTTTTTTCCCCCCCTAGTCTCCAGCAGGTTTTATTATCCTTTATAACGTGTTAAAATACACAAACCGAGTTGGTGCCGTCTTCAGTTAGTTAAGCAGTAAAACAAGCGCCATTTTTTTCTTCCTTTTCACACTTGAAAGTCTTCTAACTTCAACGCTACTTCAATACTTCGATAGTCAACAGAGAATAAAGATACTTGCTTTTTAGTGTTAGATGGTAAGAATGTCGGCTGAGAAATGCTTAGTCCTGCTGATAAGCAGAAGATCCCAGACGCCCGGAGGTCCGGCAGCTTGTAAAGGGAGTCACGCCCTGTTAGCTTCCCAGAGGCATAAATACCTTCTGGGGTCACTCAGGGGTGCTCAACTGACAGCTGCCTGCTCAGCTCACAAAATCTTCAAAGACTTGGAGGTTTACGAGACGTTTCCCATTCCGAAACGCCTCTTTACAGGTGGCTGGGGTGGCGGTCTTCAAAGAGACTGTCGGCAGCAGAACGCAGCACAACCGGAAGCCGGGAAGGCTGCAGTTTTGATTCACGGTGAGAGAAGTCTGTAACAGGGACATATGACATTTATGTAAAAGATTTTGCATTGGTTGCCAATTGATTTCTAGCAAAATTCAAGGGATTAGTTGTAATCTTTAAACCTAAATGTCTCAATGCCTGATTGTTTAGTCCAATTCTAAGTCAGCCATAAGACATTAAAATCAACCTGCTCCATAGTGACAAAATGCTCTTCAGTTTGGAGGAGAAATGAATAGAAAAGCAGTGTAATTGTTAAGTGCTGCAGCAAGATCAGTTGAGCGTACAGGAGCCATCACTTAGAAAATTTTATTTAAAGTGCGAGAAAATGCAATATTTGATAGTAGTAATATTAATTAGAAGAACTTTCTACCACAAATAAGTAGAAATATATTTAGAAACTATAAAGTTAGAGCTTTAAAGAACAGGACCAAAGCACTGGATTTAACTCAGAAACACATTTGTACCCTATAATTAGATACCATTCTGTTGCCCTATAATTATATATAATTGTAATTATTTCCCTATAATTTAATATCATGAAAATCTCGGGGGGGGGATATGCTCAAGATGAAACTGTATGATTCATTTACCCATGATAAGAATGGGTTTGTTTGTATAAAGTTTTTTATTTTTTCATTTTCATAACATATAACTAGGCTTCCCTGAAGGCTCCGGTGGAGGAAAAACGACCCTATGAGCAAACCAGAAGTCACTTCCGATTTGTCCGCAGGGCTGTTTTTAGTCCTCCGGAGCCTTCAGGGACCTTCAGGAGGCTGGGGGTTTTTGCACTTCAGGGAAGTTCCTGAAGCCTCCGGAGGGCCTCTGGGGGTGTGTGGAAAGCTGTTTTTGCTCTCCCCAGGCTCCTACAAAGTCTCTGGAGCCTGGGGACTGTGAAAAATAGCCTCAAATTTTTTTTAACCCATGCTTAATTCCATTGTCATATTCAATCAATTAGCAACTCAGTTTAACCCATGATAAGAATGTTGAGTTTAAAAAAGATCACAAAAGCAATAATAACTGATTCCTCCAAATGTTTGCAAACAAGCCAACAAAAACACAATATAATTTTTACACACACACACATTTTGAACAAAAACTATTTTGGAAATATCTCTATATTTCTGTCTACCCTGTTTCCCTAAAAATAAGACCTCCCCAGATAATAAGCCCAATCGGGCTTTTAAGTGCATGTGCTAAAATAAGCCCTCCACCAAAAATAAGCCCCCCCCAGAAATATTGCAAAACAGCAGCAGCTATGAGTTGACCATACTCAACACCTCCTGCATCCCAAAAATAATAAGACCTCTCCAAAAATAAGGCCACATGCTTATTTCGGGGATCAAACAAAAATAAGACCCTGTTGGGGAAACACAGTATCATCCCCAAAAGGGTATTATTTTCTTAACAGATGTGTGCATCAGTGTTCACTGAGAAATCTAGGTCAAATTAAAAGAACACATGCTTTCCTTTCCTCATTCATAGTGTAATAGAAGTGCATAGAAAGGAGAGTAGAAATTTGCACTCTTATTCCGTCCTCCTTCCGCCTTGTCTTCTGAGATGAGTGGCTTTAGAAATAAAATAAAATAAAAATGAAATAAAATCATCCTGCAAGACTGCAGGAAAATATAGTACACCAATGGGAGTATTGTGCATGTGTATCTGTGTCTGTGTTTGTGGGTGCAAGGATGAATGGGCAGATAGATAATGATAGATGACAGAGAGATATATTGCAGTTAAGAAGGGAAGGTTTACATTTCCTCTTTTTTTAGGCTGATTTCAATCCGGATATAAACTTCCCATGCTCCCTTTTGAGCAGAGAAAACAATAGTTGGGTATACTATGCACCATGTATTAGGGGAAGATTTACTCTGAGACCGCAGGACAGCAGAGGGGAAAAGTGTTAGATAGGGTGAATGGATGACTCAGGCTTCAGCAACAAACAGCTCTTTATTAGCACAGATCAACTATGTACAAATCAGCAATGTGTGGTGTGACAGCAGCCCTTTTATAGGGAGCTGCCAGACTCTTCAACCAATCAGATTGAATCTCTGTTCCCGCCGGAACAGAGGACCTTAGTGTAAACCATTGTAAATGTTTCTGATATCTAACAAAAATAACTTAGTTGAAGTTGAAGTGTCTTAAAAGTTCAGTCCTTTGGGAGCATTTAGCACGTGAATGCAATTAAAATAAAAGTAAACTGCTATTTGAAAGTACCCCTTCATTTCAGCAAATGAAAACTTTTTGCTGAAAACTTACAGTTGTGGTATGAACTTTACTCTTTCACTACAATTCCTTGATCTCTCCCTCAAACTTAGTTCACAATATATTAGAAATTTCTTTTCCTGTCTTGACTATTACAGTCAATTTTCTGAAATACCAACATTACTTAACTCTAAGAAAATAACAATAATAAAGAATCTTTAAATATCAGCAAAATACATGGTGACATTTTGTGGTATTTATTATTCTCTGCCAAGACTGAAAGACTGACATATAGAACGTTAATTTCAGCTTTACCCAACTGAAGACTTTGATTATCTTGCCCTTGTTTGTCTTTCATTGACTAGACATTTTACTTTGTAAGTCAAGTTTATTTAGGGTACTATGCCAAATAGCATTGATTTAAATGAAAATTATATAAGGATTTTTTAATGTGCCCACCAAAATCAAATGGACAAGCAAAAATAGAGATATTTTATTCATTAAGGTATGCTTATTGATTAAAAATTGTAGTGCTGTTCTGTTTTTATTTTTGCATATTTTATATTGTGGTTTTTTTATGTGAGTCAAGAACAAGGTCTTGGTTGTGGTGGCATAGAAATATTTTTATGAGATAAATAAGAAATGAATGTGCTTTCCAGTTGTACTGCTGATACAGCTGTTTGCTGCTGTGATACACTTATATACCCACCTACCCAAACACACTGCTATAGCCTCTTTTGAGAAGTACCAGGGGAGACCTGCTAAGAAGCTCTATAACAATGAGTATCAGTCTGAAATACCCTTGGATTTCTGAAGTTCTTGGGCTAATCTCTAGCTTTGATAGTGGGGGGGCATGGGAGGAAATGGTTCTCAGCTGATTTTAAAAAGTACACAGACCAAGTTCCCTTTTCACAGTGCCTTTCAAGGGAAATTGAGGATTTCTGAAACTGCAGTTTACCTTCCAAAGAACTATTTTGCCAGTGGAATTGCATCTGCATTTTCTAACAATTGTAGAAATCTGGAGTTTTCTATAATTCTTTTTAATTTTTAATATAGTTTTTGATTGGTATTTTTCAAATTTGGCAACTTTAAGATGTGGCTGGGGAATTCTGGGAATTAAAGTCCATGTAAATACTTCATGGGAAAGTCAGAAGATAACTTTTCTTCTACTTGTCTCTCATATGGGTTCGTAAACCAAGAGAGGTGGCAGAAGCGGAAACTAAGGGGGTTTTTAGTAAAAAATTTAATTTATGTTTTAAGGGGTCCCAGGGAAGGGGAGGGTCAAACCAAAATTAGGGTGGTGGGTGAGGGGGAAAATCCACCGAGGAATGCTTCCAGGCCGGCTAGCGGTCCCTCCAACAGACGGCTATCCCATCAAGGCTGTGTGTGGGAGGGGCAGGTATGGCGGCAGCCGAGGGTCATATCATATAAGGGGAGGGCGCACCCGCTGTTTGCGAGCGGTGGCGCGCTCCGGCCCTCATGGCTCCTCTTGCGACCCAGGGTTCAGGATCTCAGGGCCTGGGCCTTCGGCTGATGTTGTGTAATGCCAGGTCCATGGTTAATAAAGCCCCCCTCATTCACGATCTGGTTTTGGAGGGAGGGCAGACCTGGCGGGTATTACGGAGACCTGGCTGGGCCAAGAGGGGGGGTGCCCCTCGTTGAAATGTGCCCACTGGGTTACCATGCATTTCATCAGCCACGAGTGGGGGGGGGGTGGCGGTTGTCATAAAGGAGGGTCTGGACCCGAGGGAGACCACTGTGCCGCAGCCAGCCAGCTGTGAGTCTCTATGTGTGAAGTGGGGTCATGGGAGGCAGTTGGGCTTGCTGATTGTTTACCTGGCTCCCCGCTATGTATCAGCAGCCCTACTCAAGCTTCTCAATGTGATAGCCGAGATGGTGGTTGACACCCCCAAGCTGTTAGTCATGGGGGATTTCAACCTTCCATCAATAAGTGAGGCATTTGAGACGGCAAGGGAGTTCATGGCCTCCATGACGGCCATGGACCTGACCCAGTTAGTTCATGACCCCACGTGCACACTGGAGGACACACGTTGGACTTAGCTATTGCCTCCGGTCAGTGGCTGAGTGATCTTGGTTTAGGGGAAATAGCCGTTGAACCCCTGTCATGATCAGATCACTCTCTCCTTCGGCCTGGCTTTCTAACCGCTACATCCCACCGCGGGGAGGCGGAACTGGAAGCGGTGAGATGGTTCCGTCCCAGGTGCCTGATGGACCCTGAGAGGTTCCAGATGGAGCTTGGGCCAATACCTGAGACCCTGACCCGCGACTCGACTGAGGACCTAGTGGCCGCTTGGAATAGTGCGGCCACGGGGGCCCTGGAGCGGGTCGTGCCTTTGCGGCCTCTCACCCGGCGCCGAACCACCTTGGCCCCTTGGTTTTCTGAGGAGCTGAGGGTGATGAAACATCGGAAGAGATGCCTAGAGGGCAGTTGGAGGGCCACCCGCTCTGAGTCTGACCGGACACTGGTAAGGTCGTATTTGAAGACCTACCTAGTGGCGATAAAAGCGGCGAAACGTAATTATTTCTCTGCTCTTATCGCGTCTGCAGATAACCGGCCTGCCGCCCTGTTTAGGGTGACCCGCTCTCTCCTTCACTAGAGGGCGCGGGATGCCCCCTTGCAGGGTCATGGGGAGGAATTTGGGTGTTATCTGCATGATAAAATCGATCAGATCTGGTACGGGTTGGCCTCCAATTGGACTAGTTCAGATGGGCTGACGGAGGCAGGTCTTGAGTCTGTTATCTGGGAAGAGTTCGATCCTGTGACTCCTGAGGACATGGACAGGATGCTGGGGCGGATGAATGCCACCACATGTTTATTGGACCCGTGTCCCAGCTGGTTGGTACTGGCCTCCCGGGAGGTTACACGAGGCTGGCTCCAGGGAATTGTCAATGCTTCTTTGAGTGAGGGGTTTCTGCCGGCCGCTTTGAAAAAGGCTGTGATGAGGCCCCTCCTCAAGAAGCCCTCCCTGGACCTGACTGTGTTGGCCAACTACCGTCCTGTCTCCAACCTTTGCTTTCTTGCGAAGGTTGTTGAGAGTGTGGTGGCGCGACAACTCCCTCAGCACCTGGAGGAAACTGTCTATCTGGACCCGCACCAGTCCAGCTTCCGGCCTGGGCACAGCACAGAGACAGCATTGGTCGCGTTGGTGGATGATCTCTGGAGGGCTCAGGATAGGGGTTGTTCCTCTATCCTGGTCCTGTTAGATCTCTCAGCGGCTTTCAATACCATCGACCATGGTATCATGTTGCACCGGCTGGAGGGGCTGGGGGTGGGGAGCACCATTTTATGGTGGTTCTCCTCCTACCTCTCCGACTGGTCACAATTTGTGTTGGCAGGAGGGCAGAGGTCGATGTTGAGGTGCCTCACTTGTGGGTTACCACAGGAGTCGGTCCTCTCGCCTCTCCTGTTCAACATTTATATGAAGCCGTTGGGTGAGATCATCAGTGGTTTCGGGGTAGAATTCCACCAGTATGTTGATGATACTCAGCTGTACATCTCTACCCCTGACCATCCCAACGATGCGGTGGAAGTGATGTCCAAGTGTCTGGAGGCCGTGCGAGTCTGGGTGGGGAGAAACAGGCTCCGACTCAACCCATCCAAGACCGAGTGGCTGTGGCTTTCGGCGTCACGATATAGGCAGTTGGTGCCAGCTCTGGCTATTGGGGGCGAGTCATTGGCCCCCACAGAGAGGGCTCGCAACTTGGGTGTCCTCCTGGACTCTCGGCTGTCTCTAGAAGACCATATGACAGCCATGGCCAGGGGGCTTTTTAATCAGGTCCGCCTGATACGCCAGTTGCGCCCCTTTCTGGATCATGACGCTTTACGCACGGTCACTCAAGCCCTCGTCATCTCCCGCCTGGACTACTACAATGCTCTCTATATGGGGCTTCCCTTGAAGTGCACCCAGAGGCTCCAGTTAGTTCAGAATGTGGCCGCGCGGGGGATTCTTGGAGCCTCCAGATGTCCCACATGACACCTCTCCTGCGGGAGCTGCACTGGCTGCCTGTGGCTTTCTGGCTGCACTTCAAGGTACTAGTAACCACCTTTAAAGCGCTCCATGGCAAGGGACCTGGTTATCTTCAAGACCGCCTCCTGCTACCAAATACCTCCCATCGACCAGTTCGCTCCCACAGAGAGGGCCTCCTCAGGGTGCCGTTGGCTAAACAATGTTGGCTGGCGACCCTCAGGGGGAGACCCTTCTCTGTGGCAGCCCCTGCCTTCTGGAATGACCTACCCCCTGACCTACGGATGATCACCGACCTACGCCTTTTCCGTCAGGCCCTGAAGACCCATTTATTTCGTGCAGCCGGCCTGACATAGTTTTTAACTGGCATAGTTTTAAATGGTATAGTTTTGAATGGTTTTTTAGCAGGGATTTTAACAAGGTTTTAAGACAGGCTATTTATCATTTAATATATTTTTTAAGGTTTCTATGTTTTTTACTTGTGATTTTATTGTTGCCTGTACACCACCCTGAGTCCCGGAAGGGGGAAGGGCGGTATAGAAATTTAAAAAATACAATACAATATCCCCCTTCTCCTACCTACATCCCCATGAAACAAACTATGGTTACTTCTGTGACATGGGGAAAACAGCATTTGTGAATGTCCTTTCTTTTTTACTGTTCCAAGTAGAAGCAGATTACCATGATCCTGTTGTAGGGGTGTCAAACTTGCTGCCCACAGGCCGGATGCATTATGCTCAGGTCACACTCACCCTGGCTTCACAAAGGCAAAGAAACATCACGATACGTCACAATACATCACGTGACACAATTGAGTTTGACATCTGTGCTGTAGGGCTTGTATTCAAAACATCTGGGAATCATTGTGAACAACAGTGGAAACTCTGTTTATTTGGTGTCCTATTTTGAAGAGGGACAGAAGTTCCTGCTACAGTTTTTAAAAGTGTACAAATATTTAGAGATGGGAGTTCTAAATTAAATCCAGTCCTGGGGTCTGTCACAATCAGACATGGGGCTGATATGCTATGCCCTTGTGCTGTCTCTCTTCCTGCTTCTTCCCTATTATCCTTTTTTTACCTAGTGCACTAACTAGGTGCACTAAGTACAATTGTATATATCTGTAAAGCTCATTTTGAACAGTGAAGGTTTTTTGTTAGATTTGGAGATTTTCTTTCTTTGGGGAAATTTTTTTAAGGGAGAGAAAACTCCCTAACCAGGATGTGGACATTCCCCCTCCCTCTCTCTCTCTCTTTCTGTGTCTTCCCCCATGTCACTGAAATTGACTCTGGGAAGCACACAACAATCAGCAAAGAATAGCTTAAAGATAATTAAAAGCAATGTCTTAGCCTAGGGTTTTTAATAACTGTGCTATTCTCTCGAACAAAACAATAGGCAGGCACTTCTGGATGATCACCATTGCACAGCCTTCTGCTGGGATGCTTATATATAGAGGCCTATTCCAGCTCAAAGCATTTCCATGCCTGGAAAGGAACCAAATGGTACCCTGATCTGCTGGAACCCTTAGGAAACCAATAAAATCATATCACACCCTATTATTCATGCCTACAACCCCTCACCAAGCTCTGCTCCCTTTATGATTTGGTCTTCTGCAAAGAATAAGATTCTCTTGCCAGAATCAGGAAAAATTGGAGATGTTTCTACTAAAAAAAAGAAAAATTGTGTTTCATTTGTGCTGCTCTCTTCAACCAAAAATAGACAATTGTTTACAATAGAATAGATTTCAAAACATCCAAAGCAAACAATGCAATCACTTGATTTCAGTAATTATTGCCTTGATCACCACTCAATTGGACTACTACAAGGTACTCCATGCAGGGTTGCCTGTAGAGACCATTCTGAAGCTAGCAAATATATGTGTGAAATGCATGGGTAAGTTTATTGGCAGAACAGTTTGCCCAATACACAATTACACCTATAGTAATATTGCAGCATTAGTAGTCAGAAGGCCTGGGGGCTGGGGCCCAATTCAAAGTCTGACAATTGCCTTTAAACCTTTAAATATACAACATTAATCAGGCAACACCTGATGAATTTTATGCTTTTTCTGTTTTATAAATGTATTTTGGAGCTCATAGAATTTAGGTGGCTATAACCACTTTGAATGAATGACTGAATCTGCCTATCCAATTTGATAATTAATGGATGGCCCATTGCAAGTTTTCCTTTGGAGGCTCATGGGCATGGATGGGAGGGGATGCTTTTTGTAATGGTCCCACCAGTATTCCCCCAAGATGTGTGCAACCCTCACCTTGCTCCAATTCTGTAAAAAGATTAAAGCCATTTTATTTCAATCCACTTTTAGTACCAGATACCTCCTGTGGGGCTTTTTGGGAGGTTTTATCTTTGCTTTCCATTATTATTTTTTGTTTAGGATATTGTTCTGATCTCTATACTTAACAGAATAACAGACTAACAGAGTTGGAAGGGACCTTGGAGGTCTTCTATTACAAGCCCCTGCAGAAGACCCTATAGGATTCCAGACAAATGCCGGACGGTCTGTTCTTAAAAACCTCCAGTGAGAATTTCTGAAGCCAAGCTGTTCCAATGATTGATTGTTTTCACTGTCAGGAAATTTCTCTTTAGTTCTAGGTTGGATCTCAGTTTGATAAGTTTTTATCCATTACTTCTTGTCTTGCCTTCAGATGCTTTGGAGGATAGGCTAACCTTCTCTTCTTTGTGACAGCCCCTTAAATATTACAAAACTGCTATCTTTCCTAGTCCTTCACTTTGTTAGATTAAACTTTCCCAGTTCCTGCAACCGTTCTTTATAAGTTTTAGCCTCCAGTTCCCTAATCATCTTTGTTCTTCTCTGCACTTTTTCTAGCATCTCAACATCTTTTTTGTATTGTGGTGATCAAAACTAGATGCAGTATTTCTAGTGGTCTCATCAGTAAAATCATAAAATGACACAAACATATCCAATGATCTTGATACTATTCTTCTAATGTGGCAGCCCAGGACTGCATCGGCTTTTTTGGCTGCTGCAGCACAGTGCTGGCTCATACTTAAGTGGTTGTCCACTATGACTCCTAGATCCCACTCACAGTTACTACTATTGAGCAAATAGTATTTTATAACTGTGCATCTGGTTCTTTTTGTCTAGGTGTAAACGTTACTTTTCTCACCCCTGAATTGCATCTTATTGGATAGGGCCAATAGAAGGGGAGAGAATTTCCTTTCAAACTCCTCATCTAAATCCTTTGTTGATGAATACTGGACCCAAAACAGAACCTTGGGGTATCCCACTGTGTACTTCCCTCTCTTTAGATGTAGCTGCATTAAGAACTACACCTTGAGTGTGGTTGGTCAGCCAGTTAGGAATCCAACTGATGGAGATGTTTTTATGTTGTTTTTGTTTATTTTTGTTTTTGTTGATGTTTCTGTTTGTTGGTTTTATTTCTGGGGAAAATTCTAAGAACTACAAAATAAATGTAGAGCCACAAGCTGAAGCTTGCAGATTTAATATAAAATGGCATAATGTGTTTTCTTAATCAGAGGAGAAAGGAGTCAGACATAGAGACCACATAGCTCTGGAAAGACAATCACATGTGTCGCCAATCAGTATAAACTGGCCTGAAGCAGGGTTTCAACCTCCTTGTATTACCCTTCATATCGCTTCAAAGAACTCTCTCCACCCCTCTAAAGGTTGGCTGGATCTTGCTGGACTTCAGAGCAAAGCAGAGTTCAGAAGATTTCCTAACCGATTGGAAGGTTTGTTAATAGAAAGAGAGGGAACATGAGGGGAGAGGAGGCAGGCCAGGGCATTCCTCTAAGGAGCATGGGAGATTAATGAGGCTGAGGCAGAAGAGAACAATTCTGAGGCTCACAACAAAGGAGAAGTCAGGGAAGGAAACCAGGGACACAAGCCACTACCCAGAAAAGTCATTTAAGATTGTGCAGCCAAAGATGTTTTTTAGAAAAGAAGTGGGGCTCATCAACTAACTGGAATACTCCCTCTCCCCTCTCCCATGATTAATTATCCTTTTGGCTTAATTGCTCTCTAATGTTAATGCCTTTCTCCCCCTTTCATGTCATTTCTCCTTTTCTGTTAAAGGTTGTCAAGGCCAGGCTAAATAAAAAAAAAGGTGGAGATGAATAATTTGAGTAGAAAGGTTTTTGAAGGAGAAGAAATAATTGCTTCCAAAGGAGGCAAGTAAACTGCAATTAAGCCCAGCTATAACTTGTAGGCAAGCAATAGCAAAATAACAAGGGTTTAAAAAAAAAGATTTTACAAGAAAGCTTAAAAACTTTATATATGTATGTATATATGTATGTATAAAAGAAACAGACATTATGATCTCCAGAACTTTAAAATATATTGCTCACTAAGCTTTTGTTAGCGACTGCTAACATCATCAGAGTGTAAAAGCCATTGAAAAGATACCTGCCTTTATACAATGTTAATCAATTTGGCCACTGCACACATGATAGGCCCATCCACCCGCCTGCCACCTGTAATTAGCTTTGTTGTTTCTACATCAGGCATGTTAATCGATGCTCCTATTCCTTCCTCCCTTATCAAACACAGCTTAGTTCCTCCCCAGGAAATAACACTGAGCTGTCTGATGTTGATTTAACAGCATTCTCTCTCGCTTCCTCCCACATCTCCTCCCTCTTCTTCGGTCTCACAGGCACATCTGATATATTAACCAGCTTCATTGGTTGTTTTGCCTGTGATCTTGTAATTGGCCTGGCTCATTCCTCATTGTTCACAATTTCTGCCTCTTGAAAGTTGAATGTATGATTGTGCTCTTTTATGTGTGTCCAGATCTGAGAGCGCTGTTCTTTGTGCCAGACAGCCAGTTCATGTTCATGCACTCTGGTCTGTAGCCGCTTAGCTGTTTCCCCTACATAGTTACTTGCTTGCACAATTGTTGCAGTTAATGCGGCAAACCACTTAGGATGCCTCCTTTTTGGGTAATGCTCCTTTTGGGTGCATCACTCTCATTCTCAGTGTTTGATCCGGTTTATTCGCCACCTTGACCCTGTGTGTTGAGAGGATGCATGCAGCAGTTTTGGATACCCCCCGTATATATGGGAGCACCCTCCACATGGATGTTCCATTTGCACCCTCAATGGGCTGTTGAGCCCTGGGTGTGATGCACCATCAAATAAAGTCCATGGAATAGCCATTGAGCATGCAGATCTGATAAAGATGTGTCCACTCCTTTGCTTTGCCCATTTGTGTGCCTATCCTATTGAACAATGCCCAGATGCAGCTAATTTTATATGCAGTGAGGTGATTGCTCTCGTTGTGTAAATGCGGTCTTTGTTCGTGATTTTTCGGTACACACCTGTGTCAGGGCTCCCATCAGAATTGCTGCTGAGTAGCACAACACACACACACCTTTGGACATGCAGATATGCGCTACGAAGACAAAGCCAGCCCAGGTCGAATGCCAAGGAGCCCGGAAGAATGACCTAAATCTGTAATAGATATGAACAAGGAGAAACGAGCCAGGCCAGTTACAAGATCACAGGCAAAACAACAGATGAAGCTGGTTAATATATCAGATACATCTAAGCGGAAGCTGAGGGGGTTTTTAGCGAAATTTTTAACTTATGTTTTAAGGGGTCCCAGGGAGGGGGAGTGTCGGATTGGAACTGGGGTGGTGGGTGTGGGGAAGAACCCACTGGGGATTGTTTTTAGGCCAGCTAGGGGCCTTGGCGGGGAGGGTGCAGTGTCCAGAACTGGGGACGGGGTGAAGGTCTGTCCAAAAGAGGGTTATTCCATCAGTACTGTGAGTGGGAGGGGCAGGTATGGCGGGAGCCGAGGGCCATAAAATGTGAGGGGAGGGCACACTCGCTCTCTTCGAGTGGTGGCGTGCTCTGGCCCTCACGGCTCCCCTTGCGGCCCAGGGGGTTTAGGATCTCAGGGCCTGGGTCTTCAGCTGATGCTATGTAATGCCAGGTTTGTGGTCAATAAAGCCCCCCTCATTCACAATCTAGTTTTGGAGGGGTGTGTGGACCTGGCGGGTATTACGGAGACCTGGTTGGGCCAAGAGGGGGAGGTGCCCCTTGTTGAAATGTGCCCACCGGGGTACCGTGCATTTCATCAGCCAAGAGCCCAGGGTTGGGGTGGGGAGGTGGCGGTTGTTATAAAGGAGAGTCTTGATCCGAGGGAGACCACTGTGCCTCAGATAACCGGATGTGAGTCCCTCTGCGTGGGGTCGTGGGAGGCAGTTGGACCTGTTGATTGCATACCTGGCTCTCCGCTACGTATCAACGGCCCTACCTGAGCTTCTCAACGTGATAGCACAGATAAACACACAGATAAGGCGCGAAAGATGGCGGCACGTCTTTGAGCTCGATGCGGACTGCGGGGGCCTTTTTGGCCAAAAAAGATCTAGCCTGGCCAAATTCCACCTACTGTCATCCCGCCGCCCCGCAGGGATCTTTATGGCCTCGGTGGTCCGCTAGAAAGCAGCAGGAGAGAGCGCGGAGTGCGGAGCCCCGGAGCGCGGCGGAGGAATCGTGGGAGGCTGAGATTCCGGGTCGCGCTGGGGGCTTGGGAGGTCGACATGTCTGGGATCGGAGACAGAGATGCTGGGGCGATGCGAGCCCGAAACATCGGAGGCCCGATGGGGGTCAGGAATGCCTGCAGCCGAACACGGCTCGACGCTAGACGCTGGAAGCTCAAACCGGCTAGAAAAAGAGTCGCAAAACACTACCGAGAGGCTAAAACACCGAAGGCCACAATGGAAGGTCTCGAGGCCAGAGACGTTAACATTCAAACTGGCAAGTACAAAGATCCCGGAGGCCCTTGGATGACCTGGTCTGTGGACTATATCATTTAGGGCATCGAGGCGAAGGGAAGTAGGATGGGAGAGGCATGAGAAGTCAATTAATTGGGAGAGAGCTTCCTAGGCCACCAGGCTTTAACTCTTAACTTCATACAGATCTAAGTTTCCCAGCCTTGTTGTATCATTGACTGTGTGATATTTTTTCCACATATACCATCTGATAGACAACTCACCAACGTGGAAAAGGACATACCATCTACCAGGATAATTATCTCTCCCTACTTGTGACTTTTAACTTTTTGTACCTCCATTCTCCACCGCCCCCTACCCATCCTTATCCCATCCCCTTCCTCTCTTTTATCCTAAATGTCATCATTTAACATCATTACCCATGACATATGTATAGCTATATCTATATTTATATTTCAGCTGAAAACATCTATTTATATATCCTATATTCTATGCATGCCTTGCTAAAAAAAAAAAATCTAACAGTGGTCATATGGCCCCGCAAATGACCATTCTCCGCAATATACTCGAGGGCAGACCTCATCTCGCTGCGAGAGTCCTCCCCTCTCGCAGGGCTGGCCCTCCACTCTATCGAGGGCCCACTTCAAGGAAGGACTGATCAGTCACGAGAAGTGGACGAAACGTAGATTGAGGGTTTTTTTTAACAAATCATTTAATTCGGCTTTTAGGGGGTACCAGGGAGGAGGGAGGGATTAGGCAATCTATGACTGGGAGTATGGCAGGCCGGCTGGCGGAGACAGGAAGGAGACAGGTGGGTCCAATATGGGTGGGGGAACACGGGTTGATTCAACAGAGGGTTTTTTAATCAGAACGATCGTGGGGAGGGGGAGGGACGATGGGAGACAGAAACATCACCACTGGATGGAGGCGCGCGGCCACTGGCTAAAGGCGGTAGCGTCCCCCAACCATATGTTCTCCCCCCGTGATCTAGGCAATCAAGGCACACAGAGCCGGGGCCCTAGGCTGATGCTATGTAACGCCAGGTCCGTGGTCAACAAAGCCCCTCTCATTAATGACCTTGTGTCAGAGGGGGAGCCGGATCTGGTGGGGATTACGGAGACCTGGTTGGGCCACGAGGGGGGGTTACCTCTCGTGGAAATGTGCCCACCAGGTTATATTATATTTATATTATATATTTATTTTTATTATATTTATTCCATTTATATCCCGCCCTTCTCTGAACGGACCCAGGGCGGCGCACAGGAAAGTTAAAACAATATACAACAATACAAAAATACCAAAATACAAAAATTTAAAAATCTATTAAATATGGAATCCTGCGCTAAAACCAATTAAAACCCCCCTTTTAAAAACTATCTATACTAGTCCACAGTGGAGGCTATGAAAGGCCGGCTTGATGAAATAAATGTGTTTTCAAACACTGGCGGAAGAGGCGGAGGTCTGTGATGGTACGAAGTTCAGGGGGTAGGTCGTTCCACAGGGCAGGGCCCGCCACAGAGAAGGCCCTTCCCCTGGGTGTCGCCAGTCGGCATTGTCCGGCCGACAGCACCCTGAGAAGGCCCTCTCTGTGGGAGCGTATCGGTCTGAGGGATGTATGGGGCAGGAGACGGTCTCGCATGTAACTAGGTCCCGAGCCATGGAGCGCTTTGAAGATGGTCATCAAAACCTTGAAGCGCACCCAAAAGACCACAGGAAGCCAGTGCAGCTCGCGCAGGATCGGTGTTATATGGGAGCATCTAGAAGCTCCCGTAATCACCTGCGCGGCTGCATTCTGCACTAACTGTAGCTTTCGAGTGCACCTCAAGGGAAGCCCCATGTAGAGAGCATTACAGTAGTCGAGCCGGGATGTCAGGAGGGCCTGAGTGATTGTGTGAAGGGCAGCCCGGTCCAGTAAG
This sequence comes from Rhabdophis nuchalis, assembly GCA_039707465.1. Lineage (NCBI taxonomy): Eukaryota > Metazoa > Chordata > Lepidosauria > Squamata > Natricidae > Rhabdophis > Rhabdophis nuchalis. The sequence continues at coordinate 71,234,150 of CM077648.1, forward strand.
GGGCGCAATTGGCGCATCAGGCAAACCTGATGAAATGCCCCCCTGGCCACGGCCGCCACATGGTCTTCCATGGACAGCCGGGAATCCAGGAGGACACCCAAATTGCGCGCCCTTTCCACGGGGGCCGGTGTTTTGCCCCCAATGGCCAGAGTTGGAGTAATCTGGCTGAACCGGGGTGCCGGAAACCACAGCCACTCAGTCTTGGACGGGTTGAGCTTGAGTTTGTTACTGCCCATCCAGATCCGTACGGCTTCCAAGCACCGGGACATCACCTCAACGGCATCGTTGGGGTGGTCTGGGGTGGATATGTACAACTGAGTATCATCAGCGTACAGATGATATCCCACCCCAAAACCATGGATGATCTCACCCAGCGGCTTCATATATGTGTTGAATAGGAGGGGCGAGAGGACCGACCCCTGAGGGACCCCGCAAACGAGAGGCCTTGAGGCCGACCTCTGCCCCCCTGCCAACACATATTGCGACCGACCAGAGAGGTAGGACGAGAACCACCGCAAAATGGTGCCTCCCAGCCCCAACCCCCCCCAATCGGTGCAATAGGATACCATGGTCGATGGTATCAAAAGCCGCTGAGAGGTCTAACAGGACTAGGATAGAGGAATATCCTCTATCCCACGCCCTCCAGAGATCATCAACCAACGCGACCAATGCCATCTCGGTGCTGTGACCGGGTCGGAAGCCGGACTGGCGCGGGTCTAGATAATCAATTTCCTCCAGGTGTCGCGGAAACTGTTGGGCCACCACACTCTCAACAACCTTCGCTAACAAGTGAAGGTTGGAGACAGGACGAAAGTTCTCTAATAATGCTGGATCCAGGGACGGCTTTTTGAGGAGGGGCCTTACTACCGCCTTATTTTTATTTTTATTTTTATTACATTTATATCCCGCCCTTCTCCGCAAAGGACCCAGGGCGGCGCACAGGAGATTTAAAAAACATACAAAAATAGAACATAAATAATTTAAAATATATATTAAATCCCAAACCTGTGCTAAAACCAATTATTAATTAAAACCCAATTTAAAACTTTTCTACAGTCCCCATGGGAGGTTAGGCTAGGCCGGCTTGATGAAAAAAGTATGTCTTTAGACATTGGCGGAAGAGGCGGAGGTCGGTGATGGTCCGGAGTTCAGGGGGTAGGTCGTTCCAAAGGGCAGGGCCCGCCACAGAGAAGGCTCTTCCCCTGGGTGTCACCAGTCGGCATTGTCCGGCCGACGGCACCCTGAGAAGGCCCTCTCTGTGGGAGCGTATCGGTCTAAGGGATGTATGGGGCACGAGACGGTCTCGCATATAACTAGGCCCCGAGCCATGGAGCGCTTTAAAGATGGTCGTCAAGACCTTGAAGCGCACCCGAAAGACCACAGGAAGCCAATGCAGCTCGCGCAGGATTGGTGTTATATGGGAGCTTCTGGTAGCTCCCGTAATTACCCGCGCGGCTGCGTTTTGGACTAGCTGTAGCTTTCGAGTGCACCTCAAGGGAAGCCCCATGTAGAGAGCATTACAGTAGTCGAGACGGGACGTCACAAGAGCTTGAGTGACTGTGCGAAGGGCAGCCCGGTCCAGTAAGGGGAGCAATTGGCGCATCAGGTGTACCTGATGAAACGCCCCCCTGGCCACGGCTGCCACATGGTCCTCCAAGGACAGCCGGGAATCCAGGAGGACACCCAAATTGCGCGTCCTCTCCACTGGGGCCAATGTTTCGCCCCCAATGGCCAGAGTTGGAGTAATCTGGCTGAACCGGGGTGCCGGAAACCACAGCCACTCAGTCTTGGCAGGGTTGAGCTTGAGTTTGTTACCACCCATCCAGATCCGTACGGCCTCCAAACACCGGGACAGCACTTCGACGGCATCGTTGGGGTGGTCTGGGGTGGATATGTACAACTGAGTGTCATCAGCGTACAGATGGTACTCCACCCCAAAACCACGGATGATCTCACCCAGCGGCTTCATATATGTGTTGAAAAGGAGGGGCGAGAGGACCGACCCCTGAGGGACCCCACATAGGAGGGGCCTCGAGGTCGACCTCTGCCCTCCCGTCAACACATATTGCGACCGACCAGAGAGGTAAGATGAGAACCACCGCAGAACGGTGCCTCCCAGCCCCAACCCCCCCAGTCGGTGCAATAGGATACCATGGTCAATGGTATTGAAAGCCGCTGAGAGGTCTAACAGGACTAGGATAGAGGAATAACCTCTATCCCGCGCCCTCCAGAGATCATCAACCAACGCGACCAATGCCGTCTCGGTACTGTGACCGGGTCGGAAGCCGGACTGGCGCGGGTCTAGATAATAAACTTCCTCCAGGTGTCGCGGAAACTGTTGGGCTACCACACTCTCAACAACCTTCACCAGAAAGTGAAGGTTGGAGACCGGACGATAGTTCTCTAATAAAGCTGGGTCCAGGGACGGCTTCTTGAGGAGGGGCCTCACCACCGCTTCTTTCAAGACGGAAGGTAAGGACCCCTCACTCAAAGATGCGTTGACAATGCCCTGGAGCCAGCCTCGTGTTGTCTCCCAGGATGCCAGTACAAGCCAGGAGGGACACGGGTCCAATAAACATGTGGTCGCCCTAAGTTTCCTTGACAACCTGTCCATATCCTCGGTGGTAACAAAGTCAAACTCCTCCCAAGATGGAACCTCAAGACTAGTCTCGGACAGTCCCACAGGACCACCGTCGATGGAGGGTAGCTCATTCCGAATCCGAGTGATTTTCTCCTGCAGATAAATCCCAAATTCCTCTGCTCGCCCTTGTAGAGGGGCTTCCCGCGGCCTCTGGTGAAGGAGGGAGCAGGTCACCCCAAACAGGGCGGCAGGGCGGTTATCTGCGGATGCAATTAGGGTGGCACAATACTCACGTTTGGCCACCTTTATCGCCACTAAGTAAGCCCTAATATGGGTTCTCACTAGTGTTCGGTCGGCTTCGGAGCGAGAGGATCTCCATCTGCTCTCTAGGCGTCTCTTGTGGTGTTTCATCCCCCGGAGCTCCTCAGTAAACCAAGGAGCCTGGGTGATTCGTCGCCGCAAGAGAGGCCGCAAGGGCGCGACTCGGTCCAAGGCCCCCGCGGCCGCACTTAACCATGCGGCCACTAGGTCCTCAGTCGAGTCGCGGGGCAGGGTCACAGGAATTGACCCAAGCTCCCTCTGGAACCTTTCCGGGTCCATTAGAAGCCTGGGGCGGAACCATATAGGAGTATCCGGTTCCGCCTCCCCGCGGTGAGGTGAAGCGATTGGAAAGTCCAGCCGGAGGAGAGCGTGATCTGTCCATGACAAGGGAGTGATGACTAAATCCCCTATTCCCAGATCACAACTCCACTGTCCCTACCTCTTTCAAGATGGCAGGGAAGGACCCCTCACTCAAAGATGCGTTGACAATGCCCTGGAGACAATGCCCTCGTGTCGTCTCCCAGGATGCCAGTACAAGCCAGGAGGGACACGGGTCCAATAAACACGTGGTAGCTCTAAGTCTCTTTGACAACCTGTCCATATCCTCGGTAGTAACAAAGTCAAACTCGTCCCAGAATGGTGTCTCAAGACCAACCTCGGACAATTCGACTGGACCACTCTCGATGGAGGGTAACTCATTCCGAATCCGAGTGATTTTCTCCTGCAGATAAATCCCAAATTCCTCTGCTCGCCCTTGTAGAGGGGCTTCCCGCGGCCTCTGGTGAAGGAGGGAGCAGGTCACCCCAAACAGGGCGGCAGGGCGGTTATCTGCGGATGCAATTAGGGTGGCACAATACTCACGTTTGGCCACCTTTATCGCCACTAAGTAAGCCCTAATATGGGTTCTCACTAGTGTTCGGTCGGCTTCGGAGCGAGAGGATCTCCATCTGCTCTCTAGGCGTCTCTTGTGGTGTTTCATCCCCCGGAGCTCCTCAGTAAACCAAGGAGCCTGGGTGATTCGTCGCCGCAAGAGAGGCCGCAAGGGCGCGACTCGGTCCAAGGCCCCCGCGGCCGCACTTAACCATGCGGCCACTAGGTCCTCAGTCGAGTCGCGGGGCAGGGTCACAGGAATTGACCCAAGCTCCCTCTGGAACCTTTCCGGGTCCATTAGAAGCCTGGGGCGGAACCATATAGGAGTATCCGGTTCCGCCTCCCCGCGGTGAGGTGAAGCGATTGGAAAGTCCAGCCGGAGGAGAGCGTGATCTGTCCATGACAAGGGAGTGATGACTAAATCCCCTATTCCCAGATCACAACTCCACTGTCCCTACCTCTTTCAAGATGGCAGGGAAGGACCCCTCACTCAAAGATGCGTTGACAATGCCCTGGAGACAATGCCCTCGTGTCGTCTCCCAGGATGCCAGTACAAGCCAGGAGGGACACGGGTCCAATAAACACGTGGTAGCTCTAAGTCTCTTTGACAACCTGTCCATATCCTCGGTAGTAACAAAGTCAAACTCGTCCCAGAATGGTGTCTCAAGACCAACCTCGGACAATTCGACTGGACCACTCTCGATGGAGGGTAACTCATTCCGAATCCGAGTGATTTTCTCCTGCAGATAAATCCCAAATTCCTCTGCTCGTCCCTGCAGAGGGGCTTCCCGCGGCCTCTGGTGAAGGAGGGAGCGGGTCACCCCAAACAGGGCGGCAGGGCGGTTATCTGCGGATGCAATAACAGTGGCACAATACTCACATTTGGCCACTCTTATCGCCACTAAGTAAGTCCTAATATGGATTCTCACTAGTGTTCGGTCGGCTTCGGAGCAAGGGGATCTCCATCTGCTCTCTAAGCGTCTCTTGTGGTGTTTCATCTCCCTCAGCTCCTCAGTAAACCAAGGAGCCTGGGTGACTCGTCGCCGCAGGAGAGGCCGCAAGGGCGCAACTCGGTCCAAGGCCCCCGTGGCCGCACTTAGCCATGCAGCCACCAGGTCCTCAGTCGAGTCACGGGGCAAGTCCGCAGGAATTGGCCCAAGCTCCCTCTGGAACCTTACTGGGTCCATCAGGAGCCTAAGGCGGAACCATATAGGAATATTCGGCTCCGCCTCCACGCGGCGAGGTGTGGCGATCGGAAAGTCCAGCCGAAGGAGAGCGTGATCTGTCCATGACAGGGGTGTGATGACTAAATCCCCTATTCCCAGATCACTACTCCACTGTCCCGAGACGAAGATTAAATCCAGGGTGTGTCCACCCTCGTGAGTAGGGCCTACAACTACGTGGGTAAGGTCCATGGCTGCCATGGAAGCCATGAACTCCCGAGCTACTTCAGAGGTCTCGCCTGCTGACGGCAGATTGAAGTCCCCCATGACCAGAAGTCTGGGGGTCTCAACCGCCGCCTCGGCTATTACCTCTAGGAGCTCGGGCAGGGCTGTTGTTGCATAGCGAGGAGCCAGGTATACAACTAACACGCCCATCTGCCTCCCTAGGCCCCATTTCACAAGGAGGGACTCACACCCGGTCGTCTGAGGGATCGTGGTCTCCTTCGGCTGAAGACCTTCCCTAATCATAATCGCCACCCCCCCACCCCTTCCCAGGGCCCTAGGCTGATGGAAGGCTCGGAAGCCTGGCGGGCACATTTCTACGAGGGGTAGACCCCCCTCGAGGCCCAACCAGGTTTCCGTAATACCCACCAGGTTACCGTGCATTTCATCAGCCTCGGGCCCTAGGCAGGGGTGGAGGGGTGGCGGTCATTGTTAAGGAAAGTCTTGAGCCGAGAGAGACCACTGTGCCTCAGACTACCGGTTGTGAGTTCCTCTATGTGAGATGGGGCCTGGGGAGGCAGTTGGGCGTGCTGATTGTGTATCTGGCTCCCCGCTATGTATCAGCAGCCCTGCCTGAGCTCTTCGAGGTGGTCGCCGGGGTGGCGGTGGAGACCCCCAGTCTTATAGTCTTGGGGGACTTCAACCTGCCATCGGCAGGCAAATCCGAGATAGCCCGGGAGTTCATGGCCTCCATGACAGCCATGGACCTGACCCAGGTAATTCAGGGCCCCACCCATGTAGGGGGACACACAGTGGATTTAATTTTTGTCTCTGACCAGTGGATGAGGGATCTGGGTGTAGGGGATTTAGCCATCATACCCCTGTCATGGTCAGATCACTCACTTCTCCGACTCGACTTTCCCACCGCTACACCCCACCGCGGGGAGGCAGAACCAGAATCTCCTAGATGGTTCCGCCCCAGGCGCCTAATGGAACCTGAAAGGTTCCAGATGGAGCTTGGGCCTATACCTGTGACCTTGTCCCGCGCCCCGATGGAGGACCTAGTGGCCGCATGGAATACTTTGGCCACTGGGGCCTTGGATCGGGTCGCGCCCTTGCGGCCTCTCTTGTGGCGCCGAGTCACCCAGTCCCCTTGGTTTACCAAGGAGCTGAGGGAGATGAAACACTGCAAGAGATGCCTAGAGAGTAGATGGAGATCCACACGGTCTGAATCTGACCGAACACAGGTAAGAGCCCATTTGAAGACTTACCTTGTGGCGATAAGAGTGGCCAAACGTCATTACTGTGCCACTCTTATAGCATCTGCAGAGAACCGCCCTGCCGCCCTGTTTGGGGTGACCCGCTCCCTCCTTCAACAGAGGCCGCGGGAAGCCCCTCTGCAGAGCAGAGCTGAGGAATTTGGAGAATATCTGCAGGATAAAATCGCTCAGATCCGGAACGAGATGGTCTCCATGGAAAGTAGTCTGGGGGGAATTCCGGAGACAGATCTTGAGACTCCTTTTTGGGAGGAGTTTGACTCTGTTACTTCCAACGATATGGACAGGTTACGTAGGCGACTGAGAGCCACCACATGTTTATTGGACCCGTGTCCCTCCTGGCTTGTACTGGCATCCTGGGAGGTCTCACGAGACTGGCTCCAGGAAGTAGTAAATGCTTCTTTGAGTGAGGGGTTCTTGCCCGCTGCCTTGAAAGAGGCAGTGGTGAGGCCCCTCCTCAAGAAGCTTTCCCTGGACCCAGGATTATTAGTCAATTATCGTCCTGTCTCCAACCTTCGCTTTCTGGCGAAGGTTGTAGAGAGTGTGGTGACACAACAGTTTCCCCGTCACCTGGAGGAAATTGACTATCTAGACCTGCACCAGTCCGGCTTCCGGCTCGGTCACAGCACTGAGACGGCATTGGTCGTGTTGGTAGATGATCTCTGGAGGGCCAAAGATGGGGGTTGTTCCTCCATCCTGGTCCTATTAGACCTCTCGGCGGCTTTCGATACCATCGACCATAGTATCCTATTGCATCGACTGGAGGGGGTGAAGGGCACCGTTTTACGGTTGTTCTCCTCCTACCTCTCCGATCGATCGCAATTTGTGTTGGCAGGGGGCAGAGGTCGACCTCAAGACCCCTCACATGCGGGGTTCCTCAGGGGTCGGTCCTCTCACCACTCCTGTTCAACATATATATGAAACCGCTGGGTGAGATTATCCGTGGCTTTGGGGTGGAGTACCATCTGTACGCTGATGATACTCAGTTGTACATATCTACCCCAAACCACCCCAACGATGTCGTTGAAGTGATGTCCCGATGTTTGGAAGCCGTGCGGATCTGGATGGGAAGGAACAGACTAACCTAATCTACCGTACCAGCCTAGTTGTAGTAATTGTTACCTAATCGGGTTATAAATTTAAACGAGATATTTTAACACAGGGTAAAACATTTAATTTAGTTTTATTATTTATAATTGTTATATATGTATATACTCTTACATTCTTGTACACTGCCCCAAGTCTCTTCGGAGAGAGGGTGCGGTCAATAAATCCCAATAAATAAATAAATAAATAAATAAAATAGCCGAGGTGGCAGTTGACACCCCCAGGCTGCTAGTCATGGGGGATTTCAACTTGCCATCGGTCGGTGAGACGTCTGAGATGGCCCAGGAGTGCATGGCTTCCATGATGGCCATGGACCTGACCCAGTTAATTCATGACCCCACCCACATTGGAGGACACACCCTGGATCTAGCTTTTGTCTCTGGCCAGTGGTTGAGTGATCTTGGTTTAGGGGAAATAGTCATTGAACCCTTGTCATGGTCAGATCACTCCCTCCTTCGACTTGACTTTCCAACCGCTGCACCCCACTGCAGGGAGGCGGAACCGGAATCGGTGAGATGGTTCCGCCCCAGGCACCTGATGGACCCTGAGAGGTTCCAGATGGAGCTTGGGCCGATACCTGAGATCCTGACCCACGACTTGATTGAAGACCTGGTGGCCACCTGGAACAGTGCGGCCACAGAGGCTTTGGACCATGTCGTGCCTTTGCGGTCTCTTACCCGGCGCCGAACTCTCTTGGCTCCTTGGTTTTCCGAGGAGCTGAGGGTGATGAAGCGTTGGAAGAGATGCCTAGAGAGCGGCTGGAGAGCCACCCGCTCCGATTCTGACCGGACACTGGTAAGGTCTTATTTAAAGACCTACCTGGTGGCAATAAGAGCGGCGAAATGCAACTATTTCTCAGCTCTTGTCGCATCTGCAGATAACTGCCCAGCCGCCCTGTTTAGGGTAACCTGCTCCCTTCTCCATCTGGAAGTGCGGGATGTTCCCTTGCAGGGTCAAGCGGAGGATTTTGGGCGTTATCTGCATGATAAAATCGATTGGATTCGGGACGGGTTGGCCTCCGACTGGATTAGTTCAGACGGGTTGACTGAGGCAGATCCTGAGAATGTTACCTGGGAGGAGTTCGATCCTGTGACTCCTGAGGACATGGACAGGATATTGGGGTGGCTGAACACCACCACATGTTTACTGGACCCGTCTCCCTCCTGGTTGGTACTGGCCTCCCGGGAGGTTACACGAGGCTGGCTCCAGGGAATTGTCAATGCTTCTCTGAGTGAGGGGTTTTTGCCAGCCGCCTTAAAAGAGGCGGTGGTGAGACCCCTCCTCAAGAAGCCATCTCTGGATCCGGCTGTTTTGGCCAACTATCGTCCTGTCTCCAATCTTCGGTTTATTGCGAAGGTTGTTGAGAGTGTGGTGGCGTGGCAGCTCCCTCAGCACCTGGATGAAGCTGTCTATCTGGACTCGTGCCAGTCCGGCTTCCGGCCCGGGCACAGCACAGAGATGGCATTGGTCGCGTTGGTGGATGATCTCTGGAGGGCTCAGGATAGGGGTTGTTCCTCTATCCTGGTCCTGTTAGATTTATTTATTATTTATTTATTAGTTAAATTTATATAACCGCACCCTCTCCCCAAAGGGACCCGGGGCGGTGCACAGGTAATTAAAAAACCACATAATATCACAAATATAAATAATTAAAACTGAATTAAATAAATTATCCCTGTGCTAAAAATTTTAAAGTATTAAAACATTAACCCCATCTAAAACCCAATTAAAACAATTTAAGATACAGACTGTAGGCTAGGTAAATAGCTTAGGCCAAACCGGCCTGATGAAGCAAGAGAGTCTTTAATTTCTGGCGGAAGGCGCGGAGGTCTGTAGTTGTTCTAAGGTCGGGGGGGTAGGTCATTCCAGAGGGTTGGGCCCACCACAGAGAAGGCCCTTCCCCTGGGCGTTGCCCGCTGGCATTGCCTGGTGGACGGCACCCGGAGAAGTCCCTCTCTGTGGGAGCGAATTGGCCGAAGGGATGTATGGGATAGGATGCGGTCTCGCAGATCTCTCAGTGGCTTTTGATACCATCGACCATGGTATCATGCTGCACTGGTTGGAGAGGTTAGGGGTGGGGGGCACCATTTTACGGTGTGTCAGCCTTCGCTCTTCGTTTCTCCCTATGCTGCTTGGCTGCCATGGAAACGGGGAGGGTGGGGCTATAGGGGTTAATTATGTGAGCTGGTGGAAGATTGGTGGAAGATGTTACCGGCCGGTGTTATCTGTGGCTTAACGGTCTCACATTCCATGCTGATGATGGTGTTGGACGAACTGCCCACCTGATGTCGGAGACGAAAGTGCATTGGACACTGCTGGGGGGGGGGTTAGGGCTATTGGGGTGGGCTTAAGCTTTAATAATCATTCTTCGCGCCTAAACTACTTACTTCCTGCTTCACCTTGGTTCCTTGATCTTCTGTATTCAGTAAAAGTAACCTTATTCATTCCAAACTATGTTTAAGTGTGGTCTTTCTTGAATATTCGAAGAAAGGAGCCCTGACACGGTGGTTATCCTCCTATTTCTCTGATTGGTTGCAGTTTGTCTTGGCAGGGGAGCAGAGGTCGACTTCGAGGTGCCTCACTTGTGAGGTTCCACAGGGGTCGATCCTCTCACCCCTCCTGTTCAACATCTATGTGAAGCCGTTGGGTTAGATCATCCGTGGCTTTGGGGTAGAGTTCCATCAGTACGCTGATGATACTCAGCTGTACATCTCTGCCCTCGACCACCCCAATGATGCCGTGGAAGTGATGTCCCGGTGCCTGGAGGCCGTGCAAGTCTGGATGGGGAGGAACAGGCTTCGACTCAACCCATCCAAGACCGAGTGGCTGTGGCTTCCGGCGTCACGGTATAGCCAGTTGATGCCATCTCTGGCTATTAGGGGCGAGTCATTGGCCCCCCACAGAGAGGGCTCACAACTTGGGTATCCTCCTGGAGTCTTGGCTGTCTTTAGAAGAGCACATGATGGCCGTGGCCAGGGAGGCTTTCTATCACGTCCGCCTGATACGCCTTTCTGGACCGTGACGCCTTACGCACTGTCACTCAAGCTCTCGTCACCTCCGGCCTGGACTACTGTAATGCTCTCTACATGGGGCTTCCCTTGAGATGCACCCGGAGGCTCCAGTTAGTTCAGAATGCGGCCGCACGGGGGATTTTGGGAGCATCTAGATGCTTCCATGTGACACCTCTCTTGCATGACTTCACTGGCTGCCTGTGGCTTTCCGGGTGCGCTTCAAGATATTAGTGACCACCTTTAAAGCGCTCCATGGCAAGAGACCTGGTTATCTGCAAGACTGCCTCCTGCTACCAAATACCTCCCATCAACCAATTCGCTCCCACAGAGAGGGCCTCCTCAGGTTGCCATCGGCCAGACAATCTTGGCTGGTGACCTCCAGGGGGAGAGCCTTCTCTGTGGCAGCTCCTGCCCTCTGGAATGACCTACCCCCTGAATTACGTATGATCTCACACGTACGTCTCTTCCGTCGGGCCCTGAAGACACATTTATTTCATGCAGCCAACCTGTCATAGTCTTGTTTTAATTGGATTTTAGTATTGGGTTTTGGATTATGGGCCAAATTGTTTAATATATATTAATATGTCGTTTTAACTTTTGTATTTTCTGTTTTTACAGTGGCTGTTCACTGTCCTGAGTCCCGAGAGGGAGAAGGGCAGTATACAAATTAAATAAATAAATAAATAAATAAATAAATAAATAAATAAATAAATAAATAAATAAATAAATAAGATGTGCCTGCGAGCCAGAAGAAGAGGGAGGAGATGTGGGAGGCAATGTTCCCTCTAATTTTTTTTCAGTGTGCGCGGAACAATATAGTATTTGAGCGGCATATTTTCATGCCTGAGCACCTGAATTTTTTTCACACGTCACCCAAGACAACAACGAAATCAGTGTTATTTGAAACTCAAAGTTATGTTTAGCAGTGGCAGTGGCTTGACGAGGGCAAACTGACTCAGTCATGCCTGCTAAATAGCCCCTGCTTTGAGGCCTTCTTGCTTGGGGGGGGGAATAAAAAGCGGCACGGATTTATTTTCCTGTGGGTCCACTGCAACCAGCTTGTGGTTGTTCACCCGTTGCTCACATTTAAACCATGAGCAAGATCTGAAGGAAGTTTTCTAGCATTAGGGGGAGCTGCAAGGGACTGTATCCAGCCGAGCTGTTAAATGCATTATGTATAAATAGACGCGTTTAATCATAAAACTTCTGAATTTCTTTTCTTTTTTTGTATTGAAAAAGTTTTATTGGTTTTTACCATTTTCGAAAAGGGTAGGGTAAGGGATACAGAAACATATTAAGAACTTTCGCGTCGGGATCATTGGCCCTTCTAGGGCTTCATAATAAAACATTAAAAGAACATTTTTCCAAAAGTACTACAAGGTGAAAATAAGTACAAGATTCCTAAATTCTCCATTCTATGCTAGCAGTCGTGTACAAACATCCAGACATAAGGTTATACAATATTAATAATAATAATAAAAAAGCAAAGTTATTTTTTCGATCTAAGTCTCTTGGCAATTGTATCTTCTTTTTCTCCTCCCTGGCCCCCAGCGGGCGGGGCCGTGGCCCCCTCCGTCCCCCCTAGATCTTCCCCCAGGATAGAGGAATGTTTTCTAAGAAAGGCTTCCGCCTCAGCAACTGTTTTAATCCTTACTCTTCCTTCATCCCAGAACACCAACATCCCTTCCGGCATCGCCCACTTAAACCAGATCCCGTGGTCAAACAATTTTCTGGATAAGAAGGAGTACCTCCTTCTCACCTCCCTAATCTTTTTTGGGATCTGCTTCAAGATGGCGACTTCCTTTTGTTGGTAAATTAACGGCCCCCCTCTCTGCGCCTTCAAAATTCCCTCTCTGGTTGACCTTCTAACAAATTTAATATGTATCTCTCTGGGTACTTCATTTATCCTGGCATATGCTGAATTTATTCTGTAGACTAGGTCAATGTCCCCCCTGATCTCATCTTTAGGTTTCTGTAAATAGTCTGCTAAAATTGTACTCATGAGCTCAGGAAGGCATTCACCAGATTCTTCAGAAATATTCTGAAATCTTAAAAAATATGACATCCTTTCAAAATCCATCCTAGACATATGACCAGATAAATCTGCAATTTCAATGTTGACATTTTTAAGTTCTCCCTTTGCCCCAGCCAGCCCCCCTTCCAGCTTCTCAGTCTTCTGTGAATTCTCCAGCACTTGCTTCCGTGTTTCCAGAAGATCCTCCTTGAAACTTTTATTATCTGCTCTCAAAGCTTTAATTTCCTGCACCAGAGCTTGTAACACTGATTCCAAAGATGACATTCTTTGTTCCAATCCTGCCAATTCTGATTTTGATGCCATGGTAAGCTGTTAAAGTCAGTGTCACTAAGATGGCGTTTTTTGGGTGGGGCCGTTGAGGCAGATCAGGAGAAAAACAGTTCAAGTGAAAGTTGTAAAAGAATTCAAGACCCAGCAAAGAAACACTTTTCACAGTCAATAATTTTAGCAGAGAAGGCAATCAGGGAAGGAATCAATTAATCCAGAAATTTCTTCATTAGTAGAGAGAGAGAGTCCATTTCACAAAGAGATGTTGGTAATTTTCCAAAGGTAAAAATAGTCATTCAGGAACAAAGGGAACCATCCTCCACCGCCCCGTCTGAGAGCCAGGAGGACAAAATAACCAAAGAAAAATTGTATCAAGCCAGCCGGACTTAGATACATTGTAAAGAAATAAGCCGCAGATCACTTTCGCTTATTTCAAAGCAGTCCAGAAACAAAGTATCCGCTTCCTCGCAACGAGGAGCCATTTCCAAATGCCGCTTTAAATCCGAGGGGGGGTTTAGCCAACAAACACCCCCCTCTACGTTCTTTCAATCCAGGCTGCCAGCATAAATAATGTTGAAAATCACTCACTCTTCACCTCGCCGCCAAAGCCCCAGGGAGCCTTCCGACCCGCACACTCAGTTCTTTTTAAATTCGTTGATCGTTACCGTCCTCCATTGGCGAAGGGAAACCCCCCCCCCCCGCAGCATGCCTCCCCTCGCCTAGACCGAAGACAAGGGCCGTTCTCCAGCCGCCGCTAAGAGGAACAGACCCAGGCAAGTCAGTCCTATGGGAGGCCCCTAAAAATGGGGGTGCCTCGCCCCCGATGGGGGGCAGAAAGAAGGAAAAGCGGCGAACGAGTCCAAGACTCATCCGTCGCCGCTGGAAGGCGGAACCGGAAGTCCCCTGAATTTCTTTTCTTGATACAAATTAACCCCGGAGTTGCCCATCACCATGGTGTTATTCTTTGCTTTGGCCTTACTGCACATTGTTCTCACTTTGCCCCTCTCTCACTTTTGTCTGTCCACCCCATTTCAAGGTTCTCCCACTTTCTTTCCATTCACCCGGTCTGCCTTTACAGATCAACTGCAATGCTTCGTCGGAACAAAAGCTTGGCAGAATTGCTCTGACGGCAGGCAGCCAGAGGGGTGTGTGTGTGTGTGTGATAGGGGAAGGGGCAGTGAAGAAGCTTGATATATCTGAGGCACCTTTTCCTCTCCTGCGCATCACCACCTCCCCCTGTTTGCTATCGACGTAGCTGCCATCCGCCTCAGGCACCCTCCCTGGTAGGACATTTGTAAGGGAAAAGCCAGCGCAATGTTCTCCCAATGACACGCATTTGCAAGTGGCCCAATATGCCAGAGGGGAATACGGAGGGAGCATCGATTAACATGCCTGATATAGAAACAACAAAGCTAATTACAGGTAGGAGGTGGGTGGGTGGGCCTATCATGTACGCAGTGGCCAAATTGATTAACATTATATAAAGGCAGGTATCTCTTTAATGGCTTTTACACTCTGACGATGTTAGCAGTGGCTAATTAAAGCTTAGTGAGCAATATATTTTAAAGTTCTGGAGATCACAATGTCTGTTTCTTTTATAACTACATCTGGAACTCATAATTTTAGGACAATTCACTATATGTATGTATGTATATTTTATCTGTCTGTCTGTCTGTCTGTCTGTCTGTCTGTCTCTCTGTCTCTCTGTCTGTCTGTCTGTCTCTCTCTCTCTCTCTCTCTCTATCTATCTATCTATCTATCTATCTATCTATCTATCTATCTATCTATCTATCTATCAAATTTATTTGCTTCCCATCTTGCACTACAAGTGATTCTGAGCAGCCTACATCAAGATAAAACAATGTATAATAACAATTGTAAATATAAAATGGATTTGGAGGTGAGAGGTGAGGTGCCTTCTCTGTTAATGTGCCAACCATGCCATCAAATTGCTTTTCTTGCAGGACAAACCATCCCAGGTTTTAAGGATTTTTCTGAAGGCTAAAGGAGAGGGGACAGTTACCTTCTGTGGCAAATTGTTCCAAATTCTTGGGATCTACAGTAGGCCCATTCTGCCAGCACAAATGGGGCAGACCATTCCCATTGGCAAGACTGTTCTGCAGATATCCTGGACTCATACCATAAATGGCTTTAAAGGTGATAATCAACAAATGTACCCTGAAGCAGATCAGCAGCCAGTGCAACTCGTACCAATAACATTGGTATTATATGTGCCATCCTAGGCCCTCCAAAACTGCCTGTGCCTCAGTTTTTTGGACCAACTTAAGCTTTTGAATGCTTTTCAAGGGTAGCCCAATGTAGAATGCTTTGCAATAATCCAAGCAGGAGATGACCAGGATGTGAATGACTGAGTGCAGGGCCTCACAAGCCAAAAATAGCTGCAGTTTGCATATGGGGGGGGGGGGGGCGTATGTTTGCATATGTGTATATAGGGTATATAGTAAATGTTTTGACAAATCAATTGTTTTAAAGATAAATTGTCTAAAATAAAAAAATGGTCAGAGGTACTGTAAGAGATGATAAGAAATATAGCTTGGTTTCTAGAAATTCCACACTTGTCTCTGTTTTTAAAATTATGAAGAGAAATTTCAGTTTGCCTGCAAATTGCATGATGCTTCTGAATATCTACAGATGGATGCTCTCACTTTTAATTTTGTGTGTGTGTGTGGGCGCATATGCCTTCAAAATTAATCATGACTCCTAGTGACTTCCAGAACTAGTCCCTGCAGTTTTCTCAATAACATTTTTGGAAGTGATGGGCTCTTGCTTTCTTTCTAAAGCTAAGAGTGAGTGATTGGCTTAAAGTCACCCTTCATGCCTAAGGCAGAACTAAAACAGTCACCCTGTTTGTAGCCTGCAATGTTGACTTATCTAATAAGTAGTGTTATCTAGCCTCATGCTTTCATCCACCATTCCAAACTGGTTCTCTCACTTTAATTTAGTTTATTAATAATTTGTGAGGTTTATTTGCAGTTGCCAATTTGGTGTAATAAAGGTAAAAGTAAAAGTTCCCCTTACACATATGTGCTCGATGTTTCAGACTCTTCGGGGAGTTGCTCATCTCCATCTCAAAGCCAAAGAGCCAGCGCTGTCCGAAGACGTCTCCATGGTCATGTAGCCAGCATGACTAAACACCGAAGGCGCACAGAACACTGTTAGCTTCCCACCAAAGGTGGTTCCTATTTTTCTACTTGCATTTTTACATGCTTTCAAGCTGTTGGGTTGGCAGAAGCTGGGACAAGTAACGGGAGCTCACTCATTATGCGGCACTAGGGATTGCCAAACAAGCTCAGCAACTTAGCCACTGAGGCACCATGCCCCACCTCTTCTTTTGGTGTAATAGGATGGTTATATTGCATTGACTGGGATGATTTATGCTAATAAAGATAGGCAATTTGGTGTCTGCTGTTGATGAATAATGTACACTTTTTTAAATCATAAAGTTTAAATAGAAATATTTAAAAAACATTGAGCATCATTGTTAACTTAGCAAACAATCCTTTTAAACCTCTTTGCTGCTAATTCTTATGCTTGGGATAATTCAAACAGCTCAGAACTAAATTGTTTTTCTGTGAGATACTCCACCAAAATATTCTTAGTGAGTAGACCTCAAAGGGGAATGGAGAAACATTATTCTGTTCTCCTCCTCCTCCTCCTTACATATTCTCTGCCCTCCTCTCCTCCTTCCCCATTACATTCCTATCCAGCCAGAATAAATCCTCCAGCAGCATTCTTTATCCATAGCTGTTTGATGTAGTTCCAGCAACTTCAAACACAAGAACGATCCAAACTCGTTAAAGTCGAAATGGCTGAGATTCCTCTGTCAAGGAACAGGCAATAGTCACAATGCAGTCTGATTGTTGTGAGTATGGCTGGATACGAAATGCCCTGGGACAAACTGGCTGTACGGCCTTTCCAGCCCTTCTGTTTTGATGCATCTTTTGTAAATCTGTTACCAACTAAACAAGAGACAGAACCCCCCTGAGTAGCTTTACTGCTGTACTAAAAACAATGTTATGGGAATAGAAGCTCAATGAGAGACACAGAAGAAAACTTCAAGGAGGGTCTGAATTAGTATGCTTGTATTGAAGGGGGTTGGCTGTCCTTAAGAATTTCACAGCCCTTCTTTTCAAGTCTTGGAACTGCCTTGCCCCTTTCGTACGCCGGCAGAGTGAGCTCATTCCTAAAACACACGACTTTCTAGAATGCAGGGCCTTCCAGATGGTTTTTACCATTTCTCATTATTGCCAGACAGCATGGTTGAGGGTGTGGAGAGATATATTCCACATACCTCTAAAGCAGGGGTCCCCAACCTTTGCAACTTTAAGTCTGAAGGACTTCAGCTCCCAGACTTCTCCAGCCAGCTTTGCTGGCTGGAGAATTCTGGGAGCTGAAGTCCTTCAGACTTAAAGTTGCAAAGGTTGGGGACCCCTGCTCTAAAGGATCCCATAGTGAAGAAGATTGTGCTGCAAATATACCACCTAGGAAATTATACCACCTTCCTATTTCCCACAGGAATCATAAGAAACCACAGAACGCCACTCAAGTCACATTGCGTTTTCCTTGGTACTTACAATGACATTTTTAAATTTAAATTATCCGGCTTCTTTCACATAGTATTACAGAGGAAAGGTCAAAGTTAATCACTTTCTGTTTGTAATCCTCCTGTATATAGTACTAAATAGTGATGAACAACATAAGCAAAATATTTGTTGTGTGGTACCATTCATCACAAATTATTTGCACCCACATTGTGGTGAATTGTTAAAATCTTTATCAATGAAAAATAAAAAAAGTACTTCAGAATGTCATGTTCTTCCTTTTATTATTACTTGTCTAAATGGTAGAGATAAATAAGTTGTGAGCCTCTAAATTTAGTTGAATTCCAATTTCAGTCATTCCTAGTCAGCATGGCATTATCAAGGATAATGTGAGTTGTAATCCAACAACAATTGGACCTTGTGTTCAATTCTTGGTATTCTTGGTATTTCAAGGTAGGCAGTTATTTACATGTAACTTTTGTACTGACGAGTAGATAATATTTAATGAGATTCTTAATAGACCAGAATAGAGATAATATTTAATGAGATCCTGCCAGTAAAGCATAATAGGATGAGATCCTTCACTTTGGTGCAGAAATTATTGACATCCCAGTGGGCCATGAGAAAGCTGAGAGTCAGTGGGCTGGACCGAGCAAATGGCCACATGAGGCTCATCTTTGTAGATACTGCACAGAGGCATGGGAGGAAGATAGGCTATCTGGACATGCTGCACAGTCTGTGGGAATGTCGAGAGTCAGTGGGCTGGAGTGTGTGGCAGGCAGCTTGTCTTCACACAGCGGCACTGTGGGGGGAAGACAGGTGATCCTGATGCACCTCGTGGGCCACAGACAAGCTGAGAGATGATGGGATGGAGTGGGCAGGAAGCCATGGGAGGTTTATCTTGCATCTCTTGGTTTGCCTGAGGCCTGTCCAGCATGTCAGGATCAGTTGCCTTCCCTCCCGTGCCTCTGCCTCCGTCTGCTGCTGGTGCCACTGTGCAAAGATGAGTCTCCTGCAGCTGCCAGCCTGTTCCGGCCTACTGACTTTCAGTTTAGTTTAGTTTTAGTTTTAATTCGATTTATATCCCGCCCTTCTCCACGAAAGACCCAGCCTGCGCAGCACATCTGAATCGCGTGCTCCCACCGTGTCTCTGCCTCCATCTGCTGCTTGGACACATAATCAACTCATCTGCCCTGCATGAGTTGCACAGCCCCAGAATGTACCAACCAAGGGGTCAGCAGACTGCAGATGCTGCTGGACACTATTGGTCACTGCACTTGCCACCTGGGTGTACGCCAGGGGGTGGGGCATCCAGCCAGGCTGACCACCCTGATACTGTGTTTCCCTGGTGCTTAATTTGGAGCCCAAAAATATAAGACTGGGTCTTATTTTCGGTGAAACATAGGTAGAAAATGTAGTCAGAAGGAGTGGTGGTGCTGAAGCATCCACAAACTTATCAAATTTTATTGTCACAGGAGTCCTGGGTCCCAGCATTTTATAAATTACACCATTTGAGTTATCATGCTTCAATAATTGTTGTCCTATTCTCTTCTTTGCCATACAATCTATTAAGTGAATCCAATAATTAAATGAATGCGCAGAGACATCTAATTACTCTTCCACAGCAACTTCTGGTTGTCTTAGATTCAGTAGGATTCATTTTCGAAAAAGGAAAAAAAGTACAAGGTAACAAATCACAAATTTCTCAGAACCACATTGCAGCAAGGACAACAACAGCAGATTAAAATGTTGAAAGTTATAGGCTACACCAATCATATGTTATTATGCTATTTCATTTTAATAGGTAAAATATTCAAAATGTATATATTGTATTATTTTTCTTTGTGGTCTAGCCATCACATTCTAGCTCTAGTTAAGTGATTTACTGTGCAACTTAATGCCTTTCAGCTTTTAGTTAGATAAAAGAGATCACAGAACAAGCTGCCCAAAAAAACCCAAAAACCCCTTACCCCAACATTTTTTCCAGCAAAGATTTTGGCAAACAGTAGAGAGCCCAGCTTAGCAGAGAGTTGAGGAAGGATCACTTAACTTTCTTTGATTCCATGTTCTCAACAGGAAAAGGTTTGTAAGTTTGTGACCATTGGGTCTCCTTCAACACTCCAGGTCTTCAACAGATCATTTTGAATACTGGACATCCAGAGGATTTGTTTATTGTGTTTGAGATATATTCATTCAGTGCTAGCAAAAAGCCCAAGTTTTGCATGGTTTTCTGCAATGACTTCCAGAAGGGTACCACTGAACCTCACCTGAGCAGGCCAGGATGGTGAATGAATTATAGATTTCAACTGATATTTTCATATTTTCCTCTCCTTTACCAGAATTATGTGATTAAACCTGAAAGAAGTACAAGAGCCTTAGGCAAGTAGTTTAACTGGGAATCTATTAACTTAGACCTTTTGCAGCCTGTTTCTAGCCTCTACAGGTGAAACTCGAAAAATTAGAATAACGTGCAAAAGTTCTATTTCAGTAATGCAACTTAAAAGGTGAAACTAATATATGAGATCAGACTCATTACATGCAAAGCAAGATAGTTCAAGCCATGATTTGCCATAATTGTAATGATTATGGCATACAGCTCATGAAAACCCCAAATCCACAATCTCAGAAAATTAGAATATTACATTCAATCAATAAAACAAGGATTGTACATAGAACGATATCAGACCTCTGAAAAGTGTAAGCATGCATATGTACTATGCATGCTTACACTTAAGATATGTAAGATCTTAACCTTTTATCCAGCGTGGTCTCTGTATTACCTAGCATGTACTCAAGGGCCTGCCTTCTCTCGCTGCGAGAGTCCCCCCTCTCGCAGGTATGGCCCGCTGTGTTATCAAGGGCACACTTTGATGAGGGACTAGTAAGTCAGGAGAAGTGGCGAAAGCGCAGGTGTAGGGGTTTTTTAGTAAAAAAACTGTTGTCTATTTTAGGGGCTACCAGGGAGGGGGGGAGGGTATAGACAGGTTGAGACTAGCAAGAAGGGAACGGGCCAAGCCAGCAGACGACGGAGGGAGGCGGATGGTTCCGCTAAGAGGGGGGATACAGGGGTCGTTTCCATGGAGGGCCTACCCATCGAGAGGGTGGCAGGGAGAGGCAGATCCGATGGGAGACAAGTTCTATCCTCCCAGTTGGGGGCACAAGGCCGATGGTTACAAACGGTCAAGTGCCACAACCCCCGCAGGCTAGGTGGTCAGGGAGTACAGAGCCAGGGCCTACGGCTGATGTTTTGCAATGCCAGGTCCGTGGTCAACAAAGCCCCCCTCATCCATGACCTCGTGTCCGAGGGGGAGCCGGACCTGGTAGGAATTGCGGAGACCTGGTTGGGCCACGAGGGAGGACTCCCCCTCGTTGAAATGTGCTCACCAGGTTACCGCACTTTTCATCAGCCTCGGGCCCTAGGCAGGGGTGGTGGGGTAGCGGTTATTATTAGGGAAGGTCTGGAGCCGAGAGAGACCATTGTGCCACAGACTACCGGTTGTGAGTCCCTCTGCGTGAAGTGGGGCCTAGGGAGGCAGTTGGGCTTGCTAGTTGTATACCTGGCTCCCCGCTATGTAACAGCAGCCCTGCCCGAGCTCCTCGAGGTGATCGCTACGATGGCAGTTGAGACCCCCAGACTTTTAGTCATGGGGGACTTTAATCTGCCATCGGCGGGCAAATCATCCGGGGTAGCTCGGGAGTTCATGGCTTCCATGACGGCCATGGACCTGACCCAACTAATTCAAGGCCCCACTCACGAGGGTGGACATACACCGGATCTCATCTTTGTCTCAGGCCAATGGAAGAGTGATCTGGGTATAGGGGATATAGTCATCACGTCCCTGTCATGGACAGACCACTCACTTCTCCAGCTCGACTTTCCAACCGCTGCCCCTCACCGCGGGGAGGCGGAACCTGAGTCACCTATTTGGTTCCGCCCCAGGCGCCTGATGTACCCTGATGGGTTCCAGACGGCGCTTGGGCCACTTCCTGTACCCCTGACCCACGCCCCGATGGAGGACCTCGTGGCCGCATGGAATAGGGTCACGCCCTTGCGGCCTCTCTTGCGGCGGCGAGCCACCCTGGCTCCTTGGTTTACCGAGGAGCTGAGGGTGATGAAACGCCACAAGAGATGCCTAGAGAGAAGATGGAGGTCTACCCGTTCTGAATCTGACCGGACACAGGTAAGAGCCCATTTACGGACTTACATTGTGGCGCTGAGAGTGGCCAAACGTCATCATTGTGCCACTCTCATAGCATCCGCAGAAAACCGCCCTGCCGCCCTGTTTAGGGTGACCGGCTCCCTCCTTCAACAGAGGGTGCGGGAAGCCCCGCTACAGGGTAGAGCAGAGGAATTTGTGATTTTTCTGCAGGAGAAAATCGCTCAGATACAGAATGAGTTAGCCTCCATTGATGGCCCAGTGGGATGCCACGAGACAGATCTTGTTTGGGAGGAGTTTGACTCCGTTACTTCCGAGGATATGGACAGGTTACATGGGCGACTGCGAGCCACCACATGTTTATTGGACCCGTGTCCCTCCTGGCTTGTACTGGCATCCTGGGAGGTGACATGAGGCTGGCTCCAAGAGGTTGTCAACGCATCCTTAAGTGAGGGTTCCTTGCCTGCTTCCCTAAAAGAGGCTATGGTGAGGCCCCTCCTTAAGAAGCCCTCTTTGGATCCAGCTTTATTAACCAACTATCGTCCAGTCTCCAACCTTCCCTTTTTGGCGAAGGTTGTTGAGAGTGTGGTGGCACAACAGTTTCCCCGTCACCTGGAGGAAGTTGATTATCTAGACCCACGTCAGTCCGGCTTTCGGCCCGGGCATAGCACCGAGACGGCATTGGTCGTGTTGGTCGATGATCTCTGGAGGGCCAGAGATGGGGGTTGCTCCTCCATCCTGGTCCTATTAGACCTCTCGGCGGCTTTCGATACCATCGACCATGGTATCCTATTGCATCGGCTGGAGGGGTTGGGGGTGGGAGGCACCGTTTTACGGTGGTTCTCCTCCTACCTCTCTGGCCGATCGCAATTTGTGTTGGCAGGAGAGCAGAGGTCGACCTCGAGACCCCTCATATGTGGGGTGCCTCAGGGGTCGGTCCTCTCACCTCTCCTGTTCAACACATATATGAAGTCGCTGGGTGAGATCATCCGTGGCTTTGGGGTAGAGTACCATCTCTACGCTGATGATACTCAGCTGTATATATCTACCCCAAACCACCCCAACGATGCCGTAGCGGTGATGTGCCAGTACCTGGAAGCCGTACGGATCTGGATGGGAAGTAACGGACTCAGACTCAACCCGACCAAGACCGAGTGACTGTGGTTTCCGGCTGCCCGATTCAACCAGCTGATTCCATCGCTGGCCATAGGGGGCGAACATCTTGCCCCTGTGGATGGGGCGCGCAACTTGGGTGTCCTCCTGGATGCCCGGCTGTCCATGGAAGATCAAGTGACAGCCGTGGCCAGGAGGGCGTTTTACCAGGTTCGCCTCGTTCACCAGTTGCGCCCCCTATTGGATCGGGACGCCCTTCGCACAGTCACTCATGCTCTCGTGACATCCCGACTGGACTATTGTAACTCTCTCTACATGGGGCTCCCCTTGAGGTGCACCCGAAGACTTCAGCTGGTCCAGAATGCAGCCGCGCGAGCAATAATGGGTACCGCAAGGTATACCCATGTAACACCGCTCTTGCGCGAGCTGCACTGGCTACCTGTCGTCTTTCGGGTGCGCTTCAAGGTGCTAGTTCTCATCTTTAAACCGCTCCATGGCTCGGGACCTAGCTATCTGCGGGATCGGATTCTGCCCCATACGTCCCTACGGCCGATTCGCTCCCACAGAGAGGGACTTCTCTGGGTGCCGTCCACTAGACTTTGTCAGCGGGCGACGCCCAGGGGAAGGGCCTTCTCTGTGGCGGGCCCAGCCCTCTGGAACGACCTTCCCCCCGACATTAGAACAACTACGGACCTCCGCTCCTTCCGTCAGAAATTAAAAACTCACTTTTTCTGCTTGGCCAGCCTAGGTTAGTCTCTACCTCAGGGGTTAGGGAATGTTAATTTTAAAAATGGGGATTTTAGTGCAGGGACAGTTGATTTAATCTGTTTTTATTGTATTTATTCATGTATATATTTTATGTTGTTTTAATTTTTCCCTGTGCACCGCTCCGAGTCCCCTTGGGGAGAGGACGCGGTATATAAGTAAATTATTGATTGATTGATTGATTGATTGATTGACTCAGTATTTTGGGCCCCTTTTGCAGCAATTACTGCTTCAATGTGGTGTGGCATGGAAGCTATCAGCCTGTGGCACTGCTGAGGTGTTATGGAAGATCAGCATATTTCAATAGCGGCCTTCAGCTCTTCTGCATTGTTCGATCCCATGCCTCTCATCTTTCTCTTGGCAATGCCCCATAGATTCTCTACAGGGTTCAGGTCAGGCGAGTTTGCTGGCCAATCAAGCACAGTAATCCCATGGTCATTGAACCAGGTTTTGGTGCTTTTAACAGTGTAGGCAGCTGGAAAATGAAGTCAGCATGCCCATAAAGCTTGTCTGCAGAAAGAAGCATGAAGTGCTCCAAAATCTCCTGGTAGACAGCTGTGTTGACCTTGGAGTTAATGAAGCACAGTGGTCCAAGATCCTGTTGCTCAGTGGTCCAAAGTCTTCTTTTCTGATGAGAGCAACTTTTGCATCTCATTTGGAAACCAAGGACCCAGAGTATGGAGGAAGAATGGAGAGGCACACATTGCAAGATGCTTGAAGTCCAGTGTGAAGTTTCCATAGACTGTGTTGAATTGAATTGAATTGAATGTTTATTTGTATACCGCTCCCTCTCCCCGAAGAGACTCGGGGCGGTGCACAGGGAATATAAAACATAAAAACATACAACAATATAAATATCTAAAATTAGATTAAATTACAATAACCCTGCACTAAAACCTAAAAAACCTAAAACACTAAACTCCCTAAAAACCCAATTAAAAATTTAAATGTACAGACTGGAGGTGTGAAAGATAGATTAGGCCAGGCCGGCCAGTTGGAAGAAATATGTTTTGATATGTGTTGATTTGGGGACCCATGTCATCTGCTGGTGTTGGTCCACTATGCTTCATTAAGTTCAGGGTCAATGCAGCTGTCTACCAGGAGATTTTGGAACACTTCATGCTTCCTTCCGCAGATGAGTTTTATGGGGATGCTGACTTCATTTTCTAGCAGAACTTGGCACCTGCCCACACTGCCAAAAGCACCAAAACCTGGTTCAATGACCGTGGGATTACTGTGTTTGATTGGCCAGCAAACTCGCCTGAACCCCATCAAGAATCTATGGGGCACTGCCAAGAGAAAGATGAGAGACATGAGACCAAACAATGCAGAAGAGCTGAAGGCCGCTATTGAAGCATCCTGGTCTTCCATAACACCTCAGCAGTGCCACAGGCTGATAGCTTCCATGCCATGCCACATTGAGGCAGTAATTGCAGCAAAAGGGGGCCAAACCAAGTACTGAGTACATATGCATGCTTATACTTTTCAGAGGTCCGATATTGTTCTATGTACAATCTTTGTTGCGAGCTTGTTGCAATCCTTATAGCAAGCTGTTCACCATAATTATCACAATTATGACAAATCATGGCTTGAACTATCTTGCTTTGCATGTAATGAGTCTTATCTCATATATTAGTTTCACCTTTTAAGTTGCATTACTGAAATAAATGAACTTTTGCACGATATTCTAATTTTTTGAGTTTCACCTGTATGTTTTAAGGCAGAATTTGGCACCAAAGAACTGTTTAAAATGTTACTACTATAAGACCCCAGGAGAGCATAAATAAACATGGATTAATATTAAGCATAAAGAGGTATAAAAAGTGGGGGGAAACAACCTGTATTCCCATACCAAATGAAGACTGGGCTTTAGAGAAAAAGCTTGTTTTGAAGAAAATTAGCCAAGGTTTCAGAAAAAAAGATCAAACTATTACCACATATTTTCTCTAGTTGTTCATGGGACCAATCTTGGTAACTTATTTTCCTTCATGAATCCTGAAAGGTATTCCTTGAAGGATGTATATTCCTTTATAGCCTGTTGCTTTTCGAGAGATATTCAAAACAACAAGATTCTCCAAGACACTCATCTCTTGTTATTTAAACTCAAGGAGAGGTAAATTGTGTTTGATAATGGATTTATCTAATTAGAAGGCATATATAGAACAATTCTCTTTGAGCTGCCTGTGACCAAACTGTGATCTCTAGAACTGGGTTGCTAGAAGTACCTATTACACTGCCTCATTATTAAGGTTAAAGTAGCTCACTGATTTCTATGCAATGGATGGGAAGAGCATCATCATATTCTTCAACTCATGTTTTGGATCAACAGTTTTCTTAAAAGTGAATTATTGCAATATATATCTGGATAACTTAGTATAGTAGATTATAGCAATAGAAGTAGCACTTAGACTTATAAACCCCTTCACAGTGCTTTTAGAGCCTTCTCTAAGTGGTTTTACAGAGTCAGCATATTGCCCCCAACAATCTGGGTCCTCATTTACCCATCTCAGAAGGATGGAAAGCTGAGCCTGGTAAGATTCGATTTGCCAAATTGCAGTCAGCCAGCAATCTGCAGAAGTAGCCTGCAGTACTGCATTCTAACCACCGCACCACCACGGATCATAGTTAACATAGCAGAGAGCCAGTTTGGTGTAATGGTTAAGGCATGAGACTAGAAACCATGAAACCATAAGCTCTAGTCCTGCCTTGAGCATAAAGTTGGTTGGGTGATCTTGGGTCAGCCATAGAAAGTAGACAATGGACTTCCGGTTCCGGCTTCCAGCGGCGACGGGCGAGCCTAGGGCTCGCTCGCCGCTTTGTTTCTTTTCCTGCCCCCCCCACGGGGGCGAGACGCCCCTTCTTGGGGGTCTCCCGTAAAGCCGGCTTGCCTGGGTTGCTCTCCCCCCGCAGCAGCGGGGAAGCGACCCTTGTCTTCGGCTTAGGTGGAGGAGGACATGCTGCGGGGGGTTTCCCCTTCGCCAACGGTGGACGGCATCGCTTCGTGAACATGGAGAGAGCTGGCCGTTCGAATCAGAAGGCTCCCCGGGGCTTTGGCTGCGAGGTGGAGAGTGAGTGATTTTAAACATTTTTTTGCTGTCAGCCTGGGCTGAAAGAACTTGGAGGGGGGTGTTTGCTTGTTGAACCCCCCCTTGGACTTAAAGCGGCGCTTGGAAATGGCTCCTCGTTGCGAGGAAGCGGATATCCTTAACCCGGACTGTTTTGAAACAAGGGAAAGTGATCTGCGGCTTGTCTTTTAACAATGTATCTAGGTCTGGCTGGCTTGAAACAATTTTTCTTTTACCACTCTCCCCTTCTGGCTCTGAGCTTGGGCGGTGGAAGATGGCTCCCCTTTGTTCCTGAATGACTATCTTACTTATGGAAAATTACCAGCATCTTTTTGTGATTTGGACTTCCTCTTGCTATTAATGAAGACATTTTTTTTTTTGGATTAAGTGATTTCTTTTCTGGAGTGCCTTCGCTATTATACTTATTGATTTGGAAAAGTGTTTCTCTTCTGGTTCCTGAATTTATTTGAACTTTCATCTCCTGATTTGCCTCAACGGCCCCACCCAAAAAAACGCCATTTTAGTGGCACTGACTTTAACAGTTAACCATGGCACAAAAATTGGAACTGGCAGGTTTAGAACAAAGGATGGCTTCTCTGGAATCTGTGATACAAACTTTGGTGCAAGAAATCAAGGCCCAGAGAGAAGAAAATAGTAACTTTAAGAAGGAACTTCTGGAAACACGGAAGCAAGTGCAGGAGAACACACAGAAGACTGAAGAGTTGGAAGGGGGGCTGGCCGGGGCAAAGGGAGAGTTTAAAAAGGTTATTAGTGAGGTTGTGGAATTAACTGGGCATGTGTCTAGGATTGATTTTGAAAGGATGACATATTTTTTAAGATTTCAGAACATTTCTGAGGAACCTGGTGAATGTCTCCCTGAACTCATGAGCACAATTTTAGCAGATTATTTACATAAACCTAAGGATGAGATCAGAGGGGACATTGACCTAGTTTACAGAATAAATTCTGCATATGCCAGGATAAATGAAGTACCCAGAGAGATACATGTTAAATTTGTTAGAAGGTCAACCAAAGAGGAAATTTTGAAGGTGCAAAGAGGGGGACCGTTAATTTACCAA
Organism: Rhabdophis nuchalis; assembly: GCA_039707465.1. NCBI lineage: Eukaryota > Metazoa > Chordata > Lepidosauria > Squamata > Natricidae > Rhabdophis > Rhabdophis nuchalis. Next base: position 71,261,745 of record CM077648.1, read on the forward strand.
CAAAAGGAGGTTGTCACCTTGAAGCAGATCCCAAAAAAGATTAGGGAGATGAGAAGGAGGTACTCCTTCTTATCCAAAAAATTGTTTGATCACGGGATCTGGTTCAAGTGGGCGATGCCCGAAGGGATGCTGGTGTTCTGGGAAGGAGGAAGAGTGAGGATTAAAACAGTTGCTGAGGCGGAAGCCTTTTTTAAAAAACATTCCTCTTTCCTGGGGGAAGATCCAGGGGGGGCAGGGAGGGCCACGGCCCCGCCCGCTGGGGGCCTGGAAGGAGAGATAGAAGACACAATTGCCAAGAGACTTAGATCCAAAAAATAACTTTGCCTTGATTTTTGAGTAATATTGTATAACATGTGTATCTGGATTTTTGCAAATGACTGACAGCATTGAACTGAGAATTTAGAAATATGTACTTGTTTTCACCTTGTAGTTTTATGGAAAATGCTTTTTGTTACCAATTTATTATGAAGCCCCGGAAGGGCCAATGACTTCGACGCGAAAGCTCTTAAAATTTCTTTGTATCCCTTACCCTACCCTATTGAAAAAATTGTAAAAACCAATAAAACTTTTTCAATATAAAAAAAGAAAAGAAAGTAGACAATGACAAACCACTTTTGAAATCTTGCCAAGAGAATTGCAGGGACTTGTCCCGAAATTCATCAGAAGTCAACATTGATTGGGAGGCACCAATAAATAAACAACAAATAATTAAAGATAAAGAGGTTGATGTCCCAATTCATTTCCATGTTACATTTTGCTCTTCTCTAGAGTTCACTAGCAAGATTCTCACATGCCTTTTTTGCTTTCAGTCATCTCTTTGCCTTTAATTGCTTACCATTTGCCATTCCTAATAAAAATAAAAATAAAAGTGGAATAGCACATAAGGAATTAATATTCTTATTTCAAGAGCAAGGGCAATCAAAAACAAATGACACAATGGCTCTAGTTAACATTTCTATTAGGATAGTGAGCTTTCATTTATCTTTCATAATTTCAAATACATCTGTAAAAGGTTTTAAAAGTAGATGAATTACAATCTTAAATTTCAGTCTTTTCCTTTTGTTAAATAGAATATTTCAAGTTGTTTAACAAGTGAACAAATGTGTAACTACTTAATAAATCATCATCTGCCTAGTTCTTTGTATTTTTTGAACTTAATGGATGACTTTCTTTGATTTAGTTGTTTGTTTTTTTATTGTTGCCAGAGGAATTGATTGATTCTTTTTGGGTAGAACAGAGCCATCTGAATGATCAAAGGAGCTTCAGTCTAAATACTAAGAAACAAACTGTTTTCTCATTGTTCCTAAAATCCTCAAGATATTGTGCAGGCCTAACACAGTTTTTCTCCTTTTATCTGTGGGTGGTCTCAAGATACTCCAACAGATTTTCAAGGGAAGAAAACATAGGGGGGTAACGTAGAGCAAATAAATTTGTTATTTGTTATTCCAATGTTTATTTTAGTTTGTTTACAGAAATGTGCTATATCCTTTTTTGCCTCTAAGATTAGCTTTGATATTAAGGTGTTTTTTGTTTTTGTTTTTACAAAATTCAATCAAACCAAACTTTTGCAAAAACTAAAACTAAAATTAAAATGTGCAGGAAAAAAATGAATCCCATCTTAGGAACCATTGAAAGTCAAATTGAGCAAGATGTTTGCCTAAAAACTGTTGGGACTTACTTTGAAAGGAAATGCTATGCAGGTAGTCCTAGACTTACAACCACAATTGAACCCCAAATTTCTGTTGTTAAGTGAGACATTTGCTAAGTGATTTTGCCCCATTTTACGACCTTTCTTGCCACAGTTGTTAAGTGAATCTGACTTCTCCATTGACTTTTCTTAACAAAAGGTTGCAAAATCTTGGGACACAGCAACAGTCATAAATATGAACCAGTTGCCAAGCATCTGAATTTTATTCCCATGGACGCAGGGCTGCTGCAAAGGTTGTACTGTAACTGTGAAAAACAGTCATCAGTCACTTGTTTCAGTGCCATTGCAACTTTGAATGGCACTGTTTGAACAGTTATAAGTCAAGGACTACTTGAGTTGAAATATTACCATATTAAAGAACATACCTACCTACCTACCATCTTTTGCTGGTAGGAAATACAACAGAACCCGCATTCTACCTGAATACAGGTTCATCTGCATTTTTCCTGGTTTCAAGCTTCCTCTTAATGAACTGCAAAGCTTTAAACTAAAAATAATTTTTGTGGGTAGGAGCCCTTTAATTTCTGTCAGATATGGCAGAAATTTCTTCCTACGTGTAATTGTTAATTAATGAGCATATCTTAAGGAATACAGTGCAGAATCTGCTTATTCGTATTTTCATTTGATTTACAATCCTGCCATTTCTCCACAACAGCAAGTCGTTGATTGGATCTGGACTGAGACAATGATTAGTTCAAAATCAGATAGTGGCTATTTGCATCTGCTATTTAACATTTACAACTTTAAAACAATTAGTCATTATTAGTTATTATTAGTTTTAATAACTTAAACAATACAGCTAAAAGACGAACAGAGGTAGATGCAAGCATTTAGTATTGACTCATCAGTACCTACATTACAATAACGGTTAAAATCAGCCTCAAATATAAGATCTAGCAAGAGCATTAAGCAAGCCTATAACATATGCAGGAAAGCAACCAATGGCAAGCCTTATGCCCACGGGAGGCATAGATTGACATAAAGCCGTTTCTGCACGCACAGGGAGGCTTCAGTTAATGGCAACTGCTTCAACTTTACAACTTCATTAGTATGGAATAAAATATATCACAAAACAGAAGTTTGCCCATTATTTTGGATCTACGGGAGGCATAGATTGACATAAAGCCGTTTCTGCACGCACAGGGAGGCTTCAGTTAATGGCAACTGCTTCAACTTTACAACTTCATTAGTATGGAATAAAATATATCACAAAACAGAAGTTTGCCCATTATTTTGGATTGAGAGTTGTTAAATTTAGAAACTATAAAGCACGCAAATATAAGCATAACACAAGTTTATGTTACCACTTTGCTATTGCAGACATAGCTTTTTGGGAAAATTTAATGACTTGTTCATTAGGTATTTAATCCCTATTATTGGCTGAGGTTTCAGCATTGAGTTTAAGTTCAAATGTTAGATGATGTCCACAATAAAGGAAAGGGATGAAAAAACATGTTTAAGAATTTAGAATAGAATAGAGCTAATACAGCCGCCTATTCAAGCAGGAGAATCTATATCATCTCAGACAAGTGTCTGTCCAGTCTCTTCTTAAAAACTTCCAGTGATGAAGTAACCATGATTTCTGTTCCATTGGTTTATTGTCCTCACTGTTATGAAGTTCCTCCTTAATTCCAGGTCACTTCTCTTTTTGATCAGTTCCAACCATTATTTCTTTTAATAATAATAATAATAATAATAATAATAATAATAATAATAATAATAATAATAATAATAATAATAATAATAATAATAATAATAATAATAATAATAATAATAATAATAATAATAATTTATTACATTTATAAACCGCCCCCTCTCCCCGAAGGGACTCGGGGCGGTGTACAGGAAAATTAAAAACCATCTAAAAACATACGAAACATACAAAGTTAAAAACGAATTAAATTACCCTGTACTAGAATTTAAGAACATTAAAATTGTAACCCATTAAAACCAAATAGACAATTTGCAAAAACAGACTGGGGCAATTAGGCCAAACCGGCCTGATGGAACAAATACGTTTTTACTTTTTGGCGGAAGGTGCGGAGGTCCGTGGTCGTTCTAATATCCGGGGTTAGGTCATTCCAGAGGGTCGGGCCCATCACAGAGAAGGCCCTTCCCCTGGGCGTCGCCCGCTGGCATTGCCTGGTGGACAGCACCCGGAGAAGTCCCTCTCTGTGTAAGCGAATCGGCCGAAGGGATGTATGGGGCAGGATACGATCCCGCAAATAACTAGGTCCTGTGCCATGGAGCGCTTTAAAGATGATAATCAACACCTTGAAACGCACCCGAAAGGCCACAGGCAGCCAGTGCAGCTCGCGCAGGAGTGGTGTTACATGGGAGTATCTAGTAACTCCCATAACTGCCCGCGCGGCTGCGTTCTGGACCAGCTGTAGCCTCCGAGTGCATCTCAAGGGGAGCCCCATGTAGAGAGCATTGCAGTAGTCCAGATGAGACATCACAAGCGCATGAGTGACCGTGCGAAGGGCGTCCCGGTCCAATAGGGGACGCAACTGGCGCACCAGGCGAACCTGGTAGAATGCCCCCCTGGCCACGTCACATGATCTTCTATTATGAGAAAAAAGTTTTATTGGTTTTTACAAAATTTTAAAATAGGAAAAAGGTATAAGGTATAAAAGAGATATTTTGAGGACATCTATGTTGGAGGTGTCGGCCCCCTCCGAGGCTTCATACAAAAAAAAAAGTTAATACAATACATTTTTCATTTCCCTACAAAGTGGAAAGAGATACAGATATATCATTTTATATATTCATGCAATCAATCATTGTTTCTATAAACATCCAGATAAAGGTTACACTATATAGAAAAAAGTCATTTGTGAGATCTGAGTCTTTTAGCAATTGAATCTTCCTCTCCCTGACCTCCAGTGGGCGGAGCTGTGGCCCCTCCCGTTCCCCCATTTTCATCCTCCAGGATTGGGGAGTGTTTTTTAAGAAAGGCTTCCACCTCTGCAATTGTTTTAATTCTTACTCTTCCCCCCTCCCAGAACACTAACATTCCCTCGGGCATCAACCACTTGAACCACACCCCCTTTTTATATAATCTTTTTGATAAGAAGGAATATTTCCTTCTTATTTCTCTAATCTTTTTCGGGATCTGTTTCAAAATGGCAATCTCAGTCTGTTGATATATCAAGGGACCGTCTCTCTGTGCTCTCAGGATCCCATCCCTCGTTGACCTTCTTACAAATTTAATATGTATCTCTCTGGGTACTTCATTTATTCTGGCATATGCTGAGTTAATTCTATAAATCAGATCGATGTCCCCCCAAATATCTTCTTTGCTCCTTTTAGTATAATCTGCTAACATCGTACACATTAAATCTTTTAAATTCTCAGAGCTTAATTCAGGAACATTTTGAAACCTTAAAAAGTAAGACATCCTTTCAAAATCCATCCTAGACATATGACCAGCTAAATCCACAATTTCTCTTTGAGAATTTTTTATCTCTCCCTTCATCTCAGCCGTCCTCCCCTCCAGTCCATCAATTCTTTGTTTGTTTTCCATTAGTGCTTTCTGTGTCTCCAAAAGTTCCAATTTTGAACTAACATTGTCTTTCCGGATTTCTTTTATTTCTTTCATGATGTTTTGAAGAGTTTCCTCTATTGCTGATAACTGTGTAGTTTCCACCTCTGTTCCTTTGGATAACATTGAAGTAATCTTAGGTTGGTGTGGCTGCTTTTTTGAAGCCATAATGAAAGTGTTAAGTTCTTGTCACTAATATGGCGTCTGTTGGAGAGGTAGTCCGTGAGGCAAGGAGAGAGTAAAAGTCAATATCCAAATTCAAAGTTCAATTTACTTACAATCCAGAGAGAGAACAATTTTTAAAAACAATCAGATAAGGAAAAAAAAAGAAGGCACATCTGGGAAAGGTCCTAATAATCAGTTACATTAATCCACTGGTAAAAAATTCAGTCCCGAAGATGAGGGAGTGTCAGCAAATTTCAAAGAGAAGTATTTCTTGCTGAGAACAAAGGAACGCCATCTTCCCCGCCCCTCTGGAAGCCACAGAGAGCTAGTGAAAGTCCATATCAATTGTTGCAAGACAGAGATACAAAGTATCGTTGAGAATCTTAAAGTGAAAGACTTTCATTTGTAGTTTAAAAGTCGGATGTTGATTTCTCCACCTCCCCAAGCCTGGGGAACATTTCAAAACGCCGCTTTTTTTTCCTTTCCGAGGAGGGGTTTTACAAACTCCCTCCTTCTTCTTCTTTTAAAGTGAAAGTTGAAAGCATTAATTTAAAATCACTCACAATCCACTCTGTAGCCATGAGCCTCGGTGTTGCCTTCAGCCCTGGCTTTTCAGCCCGTCTTTAATTGAAGCAGCTGTTCCGGCTCTCCATCGGCGGATGGGACGAAAGAGGAACTCCCCCCCCCGTGACTCATTCTCCGGCACCTAGGACAAGGTGGGAGCCACCCCCCCGACCACCATCGAGGTGGGGGGGGACACCGCGAGCCGTCCGTGCGGTGGGGGCTCTTTAGCAAGAGCCCCCTGCCTCCAAAGGCGCTGCCGGAGCAACCAAGCGTTAACCAAGGCTAACCGGAAGGAAGTCCATCACATGATCTTCTATTGACAGCCGAGAATCCAGGAGGACGCCTAAGTTGCGTGCCCGCTCCACGGGGGCTAGATGGCATCAACTGGTTGAACCGGGGCACCGGTAGCCACAGCCACTCAGTCTTGGATGGGTTGAGCTTGAGTCTGTTCCTTCCCATCCAGATCCGCACGGCTTCCAGACACCGGGACATCACTTCGACGGCATCGTTGGGGTGGTTTGGGGTAGAGATGTACAGCTGGGTGTCATCCGTGTATAGATGGTAATCTACCCCAAACTCACGTATGATCTCGCCCAGCGGCTTCATATATGTATTGAACAAGAGAGGTGAGAGGACCGACCCATGAGGCACCCCACAAGTGAGAGGCCTCGAGGTTGACGTCTGCTCCCCTGCCAATACAAATTGTGACCGACCGGAGAGGTAGGAGGAGAACCACCGTAAAACGGTGCCCCTCACCCCCAACCCCTTAAGTCGATGCAATAGGATACCATTGTCGATGGTATCAAAAGCCGCCGAGAGGTCTAATAGGACCAGGATGGAGGAACAACCCCCATCTCTGAGATCATCCACCAACGCGACCAATGCCGTCTCGGTGCTGTGACCGGGCCGGAAGCTGGACTGGCGCGGGTCCAGATAATCAATTTCCTCCAGATGACGTGGAAACTGTTGTGCCAACACACTCTCTACAACCTTCGCCAAAAAGTGAAGGTTGGAGACCGGACGGTAATTTACTAACAATGCTGGGTCCAGGGAAGGCTTCTTGAGGAGAGGCCTCACCACCGCCTCTTTCAAGAGGGTAGGCAAAAAACCCTCACTCAAAGAAGCATTTACTATTTCCTGGAGCCAGCCTCGTGAAACCTCCCAGGATGCCAGTACAAGCCAGGAGGGACATGGGTCCAATAAACATGTGGTGGCCCTCAGTCTCCTACGCAACCTGTCCATATCATCGGAAGTAACAGAGTCAAACTCCTCCTAGAATGGTATCTCAAGACCCGCTTCCGACTCCTCCTCCGGACCACTGTCGGTGGAGACCAACGCGCTCCGAATCTGAGCGATTTTGTCCTGCAGATACTCTCCAAATTCCTCTGCTCTGCCCTGTAGAGAGGCTTCCCGCGGCCTCTGGTAAAGGAGGGAGCGGGTCACCCCAAACAGGACGGCAGGGCGGTTATCTGCGGACGTGATAAGAGTTGCGCAGTACCGATGTTTGGCCAATCTTATCGCCACAATGTAAGTCCTCAAATGGGATCTTACCTGTGTTCGGTCAGATTCAGAGCGTGTGGATCTCCATCTCCTCTCTAGGCATCTCTTGTGGCGCTTCATCACCCTCAGCTCCTCAGAGAACCAGGGAGCCAGGGTGGTTTGCTGCCGCAACAGAGGCCGCAAAGGCGCAACCCGGTCCAAGGCCCCAGTGGCCGCACTATTCCATGCAGCCACTAGGTCCTCCATCCAGGCGCAGGTCAGGGCTACAGGTAGTGGCCCAAGCTCCGTCTGGAACCTTTCAGGTTCCATCAGGCGCCTGGGGCGGAACCATCTTGGATATTCCGGTTCCGCCACCCCGCAGTGGGGTGTAGCAGTGGGAAAGTCGAGCCGGAGAAGTGAGTGATCTGACCATGACAGGGGTACAATGACTAAATCCCCAACTCCCAGATCACTCATCCACTGGCCAGAGACAAAAATGAGATCCAGTGTGTGTCCTCCCTCGTGTGTGGGGCCCTGAATTACTTGGGTCAGGTCCATGGCCGTCATGGAGGCCATGAACTCCCGAGCTACCTCGGAAGTCTCGCCTACCAATGGCAGGTTAAAGTCCCCCATGACTAACAGTCTGGGGGTCTCCACCGCCATCTCGGCGATCATCTCGAGGAGCTCGGGCAGGGCTGCTGATACGTAGTGGGGAGCCAGGTACACAATCAGCAAGCCCAACTGCCTTCCTGGGCCCCACTTCACGCAGAGGGACTCACAACCGGGTATCTGTGGCACAGTGGTCTCTCTCGGTTTAAGACCTTCCCTGACAATGACCGCCACCCCCCCACCCCTGCCTAGGGCCCGTGACTGATGGAATGCACGGTAACCTGGTGGGCACATTTTCACAAGAGGAAGTCCTCCCTCATGGCCCAACCAGGTCTCCGTAATTCCCGCCGGGTCCGGCTCCCCCTCTGACACAAGGTTGTTAATGAGGGGGGCTTTGTTGACAACGGACCTGGCGTTGCATAGCATCAGTCTAAGGCCCTGGCTTTGTAAGCCCTGACCACCTAGATTGCGGGGGTTGGGGCATGAGACCCTTTGAACCCAGCGGCCACGCTCTCCCAACCGGTGATGAGATCTTTGTCTACCATCGCACCTGCCCCTCCCCATGACCGTTTGGATGGGATGACCCTCTTCTGGAATGTCCCTTGTCCCCCTCCCCTTAATGGACCCACCCGCATCCTTTTCAATTCCACCTGACAGCTTGGTTTTAATCCCGCCCTCAGTCTTACTGACCCCACCCCCCTCCCTGGGACACCCTAAAATCCGAATAAAAACTCCTAAGACTGCGTTTCGTTTTCCTGCCCTCTGATGCTTTGGAGAATATTTTGGCCTCCTTTTCTTTGTGGCAGCCCCTCAAATAGTGGAATACTGCTATCATGTCACCCCTAATTCTTTTCTTTAGACTAGCCAGACCCAAGACCTGCAATCATTCTTCATAGGCTTTGATTGTCTTAGTTCCTCTTCTCTGAATTATTTCCAAAGTCTCAACATTTTTTTGTAGTATCGTGACCAAAATTGGTTGCATTATTCCAGGTATGGTCTTACTAGGGTTTTGTAAAGCTAGGGTTTTGCTTCTACCTCCATTCAAGAAAGAACACACTTAAGCATATTTCAAATGATTAAGGTTACTTTTACTGAATAAGGAAAAGACAGCAGCAAAGGTTAAGCCAGAAGTGGCTACTTTAGGCGCGAAGCATACATATCAAAGCATAAGCCAAACCCCAATAACCCATGATCCCCAGACAATGTCCAATGCAATATCTTCCACGTCGTCAGGTGGGCAACACGTCCACAGCGGTCATGAGAATGGAATGTGATACCGTTAAGCCTAGCGATATCACCACCTAGCCCCATCTTCCTCCAGCACACTTACTAACAACATCCCCCCACCCTCCCCGTTTCCATGGCAGCCAAGCATGCAGGAAAGCGAAGGCTGACATCCAGCCCTCCTCCAGAAGAACAGTGTTCAACCCTGTAAAACAGACGAAAACGACAAGAACACATAACAACACACACAGAGAAGAAAAAATAGAGATCAAGGCTTATTAGGATACTTGGCATAAAATTGTCTCAGTAACTTCAGGGCCTTAATGTGGCATTTGTCAACCCATTCATTATGGGAGGTGGGAAAGTCCTTCCAAACTACCAGGTACTGTACTTTGTTCCTATGTACTCTGGAATCTAAAATGTCTCGAACTTCATAGTGTTGTTCCCCGTCAACCAAAACAGACTTGGGAGAACCAGGGTATGGTTTGCGAAGGTGTGAAAGGTGTTCAGGTTTCAACAGGTGCACATGGAAAATTGGGTAAAGGTGTCGATAGGATTTAGGAAGGTCCAGCTTAACAGAAACAGAACTTATTATCTTTGTGATCGTAAAAGGACCCACAAACTTAGGACCTAGCTTCTTGCACTTCTGAGGGTTATCCAAATATTTAGTAGAAATGTAAACTCGATCACCAACTTTGTACGGCAGAGGTACTGCTCGTTTCCTATCGGCGTACAGCTTATGCGATTCATGAGCATCATCCAATGTTTTTCGAATGATAGGCCAAACAGCCGACAGTGTACCACTCCACTCTGAGAGGGAAAGAATTGTAGGAGGTTCATGAGGAAGCTCAGGGATCGGTACAAAGTCCTGACCATAAATTATTTTGAATGGGGTCATGCCAGTACTACTATGAACTGAATTGTTGTAGGCTACCTCAGCATGAATAAGGAGATCAGCCCAGTCATCCTGCTGGAAGTTTATAAAACAGCGTAAATACTGCTCCAGAACCGAGTTAGCCCTCTCACAAGCCCCATTAGTCTGCGGATGGTGGGAGGAGCTTAAGCCCTGGGCGGAGCCAATCAGTGTCAAAAATTCCTTCCAGAATTTCGAAGTAAACTGAACACCCCTATCAGAGATGATGCGCTTCGGGACGCCATGCAAGCAATAAATATGAGTCAGAAATAGTTTTGCCAAAGTCTTAGCCGATGGTATCTTCAAGCATGGTACAAAGTGAACTTGCTTGGAGAATAAATCTGTAACAACCCATATAACAGTAAAACCTTGGCTATTTGGAAGGTCAACAATAAAGTCCATAGATATCTCCTTCCAAGGAGCTCCGGCCGCACTACGGATTGGAGGAGATCGTGAGGTTTGCCAGGAGGACGTTTTGAAGTGGCACATGTTGGGCAACTGGCGATATAAGATTCAATGTCCTTTTTCAGTGAAGGCCACCAGAACTGGCGTTTAACCAAATGTATAGTCTTCACAAATCCAAAATGACCAGCCAATCTCGAATCATGTGCCCTCTGTAAGACAAATGGTCGAAGCGTTGCAGGGACATAAATTTTGGAGCCAATCCAAGGTAGACCATCTCTCAGTTTACAATCGGCAGAGTGGGCGGAGTACCATTCATCGGTGAGAAGTTCCGTCTTAATTCTAGAGATCAATTCAGGCAGTGGGTCGGTTTGCAGAACGGAATGACTCCTGGTCACCACTGGGGTGGCCATGCTATACAGCGGAAGAACAGGCTGAATAACTGAAAGCTTAGAAGTGTCATATTGAGGAAGTCTGGATAAGGCGTCAGCCATAAAGTTTTTTCCCCCCGGGGATATATTTTAGGGTAAAGTTGAAACGTTTGAAGTATTGAGACCAGCGCACTTGCTTCGGAGATAGCTTACGAGACGTCGTCAGGTACTCCAAATTTTTGTGATCAGTCCATACCTCAAATGGGTGAGGGGCACCTTCCAGAAAATGGCGCCAAGACATGAGTGCCTAACGAACCGCAAACGCCTCCTTCTCCCAGATCGCCCATCTTCTCTCGGTATCGGATAACTTACGAGAGGTGTAAGCGCAGGGTTGTAGTAGACCTTGTTGGTTATATTGTAACAAGACAGCCCCGACAGCCACGTCGCTAGCATCTGCTTGAATGACGAAAGGAGCATTAACATCTGGGTGTTTGAGCACTGGTTCTGCTGCAAACAAGCGCTTCAATTTCTCAAAAGCGGCTTGGCACTCCATAGTCCAGTTGAGGGGAGAACTTGGCCGAGGCTTGCTTCCACCATTGGTTTTGAGCAGGTTTGTGATAGGCAGAGCGATACTAGCAAAAGAAGGTATAAATTGGCGGTAAAAGTTAGCAAAACCCAAGAAACTTTGTAATTATTTACGGGTACGAGGAGGGGCCCACTCTGTTACAGCTTTGACTTTTCCGGGGTCCATTTCAATACCCTCTGCTGAGATACGATATCCCAGGTAGTCTATTTTATCTTGATTAAATTCACACTTAGAAAGCTTAGCGTAAAGTTCGGCTGCTCTCAGTTTATGCAAAACAGAGCGGACTAGTTTTACGTGTTCCTCGCGTGTTTCTGTGTATATGACGATATCATCAAGATAAACGATAACACCCTTGTACAGGTGCTCATGCAATACTTCGTTGATCAGTTGCATAAAAACCGATGGCGCCCCCTGCAGGCCAAAGGGTAACACTTAAAATTGAAAGCACCCTAAAGGGCAGTTAAATGCAGTCTTCCACTCATCACCTTCTTTAATTCTTATCCTGTAATAAGCTTCTCTGAGGTCAAGTTTAGTGAAGATTTTGCCTGTGGCCAAATGCGCTAACATGTCCTTCATGAGAGGCAAGGGGTAGACGTTGTGTTCGCATATCGTGTTCAGGAATCTGTAGTCAGTTACAAGATGAAGAGAACCATCTTTTTTCTCTCTAAACATTACAGGGGCTGCTACTCGTGGTCTAGCAGGTTCAATGAAACCTCTTTCCAAGTTTTTATCAATAAATTTGCGAAGTTCAACCATTTCACCAGCTGTCATAGAGTAAATACGTGGTTTGGGAAGTTGTACCCCAGGGAGGAAATCAATAGAACAGTCTGTATCACGGTGGGGGGGAAGTTTGTCAGAAGATTTTTCACTAAAAACGTCTTTCAGGTCCCAGTATTCCTTAGGAATTTTTTCTTCCCCTGGTATAACTTCCAATATGGGAACAATCTGTCCTGTGTTTACAGGTGTCAGGGCTCATTTCTTCAAGTACTCAAGAAAGACCACACTTAAACATAGGTTGGAATGAATAAGGTTACTTTTACTGAATACAGAAGATCAACGAACCTAGGTAAAGCAGGAAGTGACTAGTTTAGGCGCGAAGAGTGATTATTAAAGCTTAAGCCCACCCCAATAGCCCTAACCCCCCCCAACAGTGTCCAATGCACTTTCGTCTCCGACATCAGGTGGGCAATACGTCCAACGCCATCATCAGCATGGAATGTGATACCGTTAGAACAGAGATAACACCGGCCCGTACCATCTTCCACCAGCACTCATAGTTAACCCCGAGTTCCCACCCTCCCCGTTTCCATGGCAGCCAAGCAGCATAGTGAAGACAGAGCGAAGGCTGACATCCGGACCTCCTCCAGAAGTAGGCAGGGTCTCCGGACCACCTTCAGAAGTAGGGAATTTAGTTCTGCAAAACAGACAAGAAAAGACAAAGAACAACATAGAAGAGAGGGGGAAGGGGTTATGGCTTCTGTGGATATTTGGCATAAAATTGACGTATAAGCTTCGGGGCTCTCAGATGCTGTTTATCCACCCATTCATTATGTGAAGGAGGAAAGTCTTTCCACATCACTAGAAACTGAGTTTTATTTCTATGTATTCTGGAGTCCAAAATGTCTCGAATTTCATAATGCTGGTGACCGTCTACCATCAGTGGTGCAGGGGCATCAGGCTGAAGCTTGCGAAGATGAGATGAGCGCTCAGGTTTCAGTAGGTGAACATGGAACACTGGATACAAACGACGGTAAGTTTTTGGTAAATCCAGACGAACGGAAACCGAACTGATTATCTTAGTTATAGTGAATGGACCAACAAACTTAGGGCCCAATTTTTTGCATTTTTGCGGACTGTCCAAATGCTTAGTAGAGACGAACACCCTATCTCCGACCTTGTAAGCTGGTGGAGATGCTCGTTTTCTATCAGCATATAACTTATGCGATTGATGCGCATCCTCCAAAGTTTTCCTTATGACTGGCCACACCGAAGACAATTTAGTGGACCAATCTGCTAGGGAGGGAATTGCGGGTGAGTCGTGTGGCAACTCAGGTATGGGTACAAAGTCCTGACCATAAATGATTTTAAATGGGGTCATACCTGTACTTGAATGAACAGAGTTATTATAAGCCACTTCGGCATGTATCAGAAGGTCAGCCCAGTCGTCCTGTTGAAAGTTTATGAAACAACATAGGTATTGTTCTAATACAGAATTGGCCCTCTCACAAGCCCCATTCGTCTGCGGGTGGTAGGAGGAGCTTAAGCCCTGGGAGGAGCCAATCAATTTCAAAAATTCCTTCCAAAAGTGCGACGTAAATTGACTACCTCTATCTGATATGATACGCTTAGGAACACCGTGCAAACGATAAATATGATTCAGGAACAGTTTAGCCAACGACTTGGAAGACGGAAGTTTGGAACAAGGTACAAAGTGAACTTGCTTGGAGAAAAGATCCGTAACTACCCAGATCACAGTATAGCCCTGGCTACTTGGAAGGTCAACAATAAAGTCCATTGAAATCTCTTTCCAAGGAGCCTCTGGCTTCGCTACAGCTTGGAGAAGACCATGGGGTTTCCCTGGTGCACGTTTAGAAGCAGCACAAATAGGACAGCTGGCGATATAAGACTCAACGTCTCTTTTGAGGGACGGCCACCAAAACTGGCGTTTAACCAGATGTATAGTCTTAACGAAACCGAAGTGTCCGGCCAGTCGCGAGTCGTGTGCCCGTTGCAATACAAAAGGCCGTATGGTAGCAGGGACATAAATTTTTGATCCGATCCAAGGTAGATCATCCCTGATAGTGCAGTCAGTCGAATGTGCAGAATACCATTCATCAGTAAGTAGTTCTGATTTAATCCTAGCAATCAGTTCAATAGGTGGGTCAGCCTGGACAGCGGACTGACCCCTGGTCGAAACGGGAGAGGCCATCAACGTAAGTGGCATCACGGGTTGCACAACCGTGAGTTTAGAAACGTCATATTGGGGTAGTCTGGAAAGCGCATCAGCCATGAAATTCTTTCCTCCAGGAATGTATTTGAGACTGAAGTTGAAACGATGGAAGTAATGTGCCCAACGTAGTTGTTTTGGGGACAATTTGCGGGACGATGTGAGAGCTTCCAGGTTCTTGTGGTCAGTCCAAACCTCAAACGGATGAGGGGCCCCTTCAAGAAAATGACGCCAGGTCATGAGGGCCCAGTGGACAGCAAATGCTTCTTTTTCCCAAATAGCCCATCTGCGTTCAGTATCGGACAATTTACGAGAAGTGTAGGCACAAGGTTGTAGCTGGCCCTGTTGGTTTAGTTGCAATAGGACAGCCCCTACAGCTACATCACTGGCGTCAGCCTGAACAACGAACGGGGAGTTGACATCAGGATGCTTCAGGACAGGTTCAGCTGCAAATAAGCGTTTAAGTTTTTCAAATGCAGCCTGGCACTCCATGGTCCAGTTTATGGGAGTGCCAGGTCGAGGTTTGCCTTCTCCCTTTGTCTTGAGCAGATTTGTGATGGGTAACGCAATGCTAGCGAACGAAGGTATAAACTGGCGGTAAAAGTTAGCAAAACCCAAAAAACTTTGCAGTTGTTTACGAGTGCGGGGGGGCGCCCACTCTGTGACGGCTTTCACCTTTGCAGGATCCATTTCGATCCCCTCTGAGGAAATGCGATAACCCAAATAATCAATTTTTTCCTGGTTAAACTCACATTTCGATAATTTAGCATAAAGTTCGGCAGCGCGGAGTTTTTGCAAGACGGAACGGACAAGTTTAACATGTTCATCACGTGTTTGTGTGTACACGACTATGTCATCAAGATAAACGATTACGCCCTTGTACAGGTGGTCGTGGAGAACCTCATTGATTAGTTGCATGAATACAGACGAAGCTCCTTGTAGACCAAAAGGTAAAACCTTGAACTGGAAGCAACCTAACGGGCAGTTGAAGGCAGTTTTCCATTCGTCACCCTCTTTAATTTTTACTCTATAGCAAGCTTCCCTCAAATCAAGTTTAGTAAAAAATTTGCCTGTAGCAAGGTGAGCCAGCATGTCTTTCATTAGCGGGAGTGGGTAGACATTGTGCTCGCAAATCGCATTAAGGTAAGAGTAGTTCTGAACCAAATGAAGAGTGCCATCTTTCTTCTCTCTAAACATCACTGGCGCGGCCACTCGTGGTCTGGCGGGCTCAATGAAACCCCTGTTTAGATTTTTGTCGATGAATTTGCGAAGCTCATCCATTTCACGGGGTATCATAGAGTAAAGGCGAGGCTTAGGGAGTTGCACTCCTGGGAGAAAATTGATCGAGCAATCCGTGGCTCGATGAGGAGGAAGAGAATCGCAAGACTTTTCACTGAAAGCATCTTTAAGATCCCAATATTCTTCAGGAATTTTGTCTTCACCCGGAATGATCTCAGGTGTTGGCAGGGCTATTGTGGAACCCGCAGGCTCTTTAATCGGTGCTAGATCAAGGGGTTTCTCATCAGTGGGACCTGGGATTGCAGAGGGATGTTCAGGTAGTATTAAAGGGATACGCACCCATCCTTCCTTCCAGTTAATTAGAGGGTTCTATTTACGTAGCCAGTTAATCCCTAAAATAACAGCATTATCAGCAATGGGGGAAACAATAAAGTTAATGGTTTCATTATGAGTCTCACCAATAGAAACCTGAAGTGGTTCAGTAACATAAGATGCAGGATTTCCCCCGGCTACAGAGCCATCCATTTGGCAGAATGCGATCGGCACCTTTAAATTTTTTAAGTGAAAACCCATGTCTTGAACAAGTTCCTGACTGATTAGACAGCGTGAGCAACCGGAGTCTATTAGAGCCTGTACGTTGCAATTTCAGCCACTAGATGGGGCTAAAAGCTTTAAGGGAATATAAAGGGGCCCAGAGCGGGGACCAGTTATCGTCAGAGGAGGCGGAGTCTCCCTCCCAATCATCGACTTGCGCGTTGTGTTGATCACCGCCAGAGAGGTCCAGTGGCTCCATCCCACTCATCGCCGGTTTATTGCGCACGCTTGGAGCTTTAGCAGGCCTTCTAGCCTCAGTAGAAGAATGTGGGCGTGGTGATTGTTTCAATCTGCAGTTGTTAGCCCAGTGCCCCTCCTTCCCGCAGCGAAAACAAGCGCCGGGGCGTGTTGAAGTTGATTTACGCTCTCCCATTTGCTTATGGAGATCTTTATCTAGGGTTCGGGGCCTGGGACTTTCACTGTGCCTCTTTTTTTCAAAATGGGTTGGAGGTTCCGAATGGGCCTGATCAAGCTCCACATCGCCAGCGAGCTGAAACCAACCCTCTAAGGAATCTGGCCTGTGTCGGTTAATGCATGTCTGATAGATGGCCTGGTTCAGCCCCTCCGTGTAGACATCCATCAAAGCCCTGTTACTCCACCCTATCATATAGACCGAAAGTTCTTGAAAAATTTGCGTATATTCCTGAACAGACATATCTCCCTGGTGCAGGTCTCTCATTTTGATTCTTGCTTTTCTCTCAATGCGGGGGTCTTCAAATCATCTTCTAAGAGCCGTCATAAAATTTTCAAAGTCCCGCAACAGGGGTGAGTGACTATTATGCAGAGAAACCAGCCATCTAGCAGCTTTGTTCTCCAGAGCAAATGATACAATTCTAATTTTAACATCATCTTCAAAATCATCCGCATATTGTTTAACAAAATTGCTAACATGAAGCAGAAACAACCCTAGATCCTCAGGGTTTCCATCAAACTTAATTCCCAAGGGAGGGAGTTTTGCCGGCCGGCGAGGGGGAGGGGTTGGAATTCCTTTTTGTGAAACTCTAAGGGCTTCCGCAGGGGGGGGAGGGGTTGCTCCTCTGGTTTCTTGGGTAGCGGTTGCCTCTTGTTGTTTTAACTCTTCACTCTCCAGAGAGTGCCCCCCCCCCCGAGTTTATCCAGGGTCTCCCTCTTGTCGTCTGCCTGACGGAGTAAATCATTTGCCATCTCACTTAAATCCTTCTCCTCCCTTAGGAGTTCCTTTATAGAGGGGGTTGGTTGGGGATGGCGGCGTCTGGTGGTGGTTTATCCCTGGTTAAACTCGGGGGGGGCATGCTGATGATGGTGTTGGACGTATTGCCCATGTCAGGGCTCATTTCTTCAAGTACTCAAGAAAGACCACACTTAAACATAGGTTGGAATGAATAAGGTTACTTTTACTGAATACAGAAGATCAACAAACCAAGGTAAAGCAGGAAGTGACTAGTTTAGGCGCGAAGAGTGATTATTAAAGCTTAAGCCCACCCCAATAGCCCTAACCCCCCCCAACAGTGTCCAATGCACTTTCGTCTCCGACATCAGGTGGGCAATACGTCCAACGCCATCATCAGCATGGAATGTGATACCGTTAGAACAGAGATAACACCGGCCCGTACCATCTTCCACCAGCACTCATAGTTAACCCCGAGTTCCCACCCTCCCCGTTTCCATGGCAGCCAAGCAGCATAGTGAAGACAGAGCGAAGGCTGACATCAGGTTCCCGGATTGGTAGAGGTTCATCCAGCGATTGTATGGTGGGGCATTGCAGAGCTGGTTCCGTTTCTGGGTTAGGTGGCATAGGTAAAGGAATGCGAACCCAACCTTCTTTCCAGTCAATTAGTGGGTTCCATTTCCGTAGCCAATTCAGGCCCAATATGACTGGGTTATCAGCAATTGGGGCAACAATAAAGTTAATGAATTCCTGATGGTGGTCGCCAATAGACATCTGAATTGATTCCATTACAAACTGTGCTGGGTTACCACCCGCTACTGTACCATCCATCTGGCAGAAAGCTATGGGAACTTTTAGATTTTTTAGATGAAAACCCATATGCTGTACTAAATCTTGGCTGATAAGGCATCGTGAACAACCAGAATCTAAAAGAGCTAGTACTTTACAATTGCGGCCACTAGAGGGAGCCAAAAGATGCAAAGGAATATTAAGGGGCCCTGAGAGGGGACTCACCCAATTCTCGTCATTTGAGTCCGTATCCTTCTCCCAGTCGTCCGGCTCCCTCTGCTGGTGATGATCGGTAGTGAGATCCAGGGGCTCAGCTCCGCGCATCGCTTGCTTCATACGCATGCTCGGGGTTTTCGCGCGTTTTTTCACTTCCGTGGACGGCTGTGGGCGGGGTGTTTCTTTCACTCTGCAATCATTCGCCCAATGGCCCTCCCTTCCACAGCAGAAGCAAGCATTTGATCGTGGAGAAATTGGTTTTCCCTTTCTAATTCCCTTTTGGTAATCACGACCAAAAACGGGCGGGGGGGGGATTCTTTCTTTCTTTCCCTTTCAATCTCAAACAGTGCATTGTTACGTAGCAGATCTATCTCAACATCAGCGACTAGATCAAACCAATCCTCTAGGGTTTCAGGCGTATGTCTGTTGATACAGCTTTGATACAAAGTGGGGTTTAGGCCCTCAGTATATTCATCAATAAGAGCCTCAATGCTCCACCCCCTCATATAACTTGCAAGCTCACGAAAACGTTGACTATAATCCTGAACTGGTCTGTTTCCCTGGCGTAAATTTTTCATTTCAAGCCTTGCTTTTCTATGAAGGAGAGGGTCTTCGAACCGTCTTCTTAGAGCGGTCATAAATTTGTCGAAGTCTCTCATTAATGGTGAGTGATCATTATGTAGTGAGACTATCCAATCTGTTGCCCTCCCCTCCAGCGCCAGAGAAACAATTCTTATCTTAGAGTCATCATTTGGTAGATCGCAAGCAAATTCTTTCATGAAATTGCTGACTTGCAGTAGAAAAAATCCCAGCTCTTTAGAGTTCCCTCCAAACTTAATTCCCAGGGGGGGAAGTCTCTTTCTACGTGGTGCGGGACTTGGTTCTCTCTGTTGAGCAGCTCCCAGGCCGCTTTCCCTTGGAAATTCAGCGCGGGGGGGGGGTTTCTCTCTCCCTTGCCTGGGGGGGGGTGTCTTCCGCCCGAGGTCCTTCTGCTCCCAGTCTGAAGGGCAAGGATCCCTCCCCCACTTTCGTTCTCTTACACTCTTTATATCATCAGCTTGACGGAGTAATGATCTAGCCGCCTCTCTTAAGTGGTTCTCTTCCCCCAACTGATCCCACAAGGAGGGGGAGTGGGCCCGTCTGCGTCGGGTGGTGGTTACCCCAGGGGCAATTTCTTCAGAGGTGGCTCCCTTCATCCCCACTCCCTTGGACCAGCGATGGCGAACTGATGTATCTTCGGGTTTCGAGTCCAGAGTAACATCAGCCAATAATTCCATCACTGACCTTGTTTCCTCTGTGAGGCCCATCTGGTCGAGTGCTGTTGCGCCCAGCAGCTCTTCTTTCCTTGGCTCCGACATTTGTCTTCGGTTTTATTGTTTTATTACACTTACTGCTGAAGTTGTTAAGTCAGAGATAAGTGTGAAGTGACTTCTGGCTTTCTGTCATGCTTGCTTCTACCTCCATTCAAGAAAGAACACACTTAAGCATATTTCAAATGATTAAGGTTACTTTTACTGAATAAGGAAAAGACAGCAGCAAAGGTTAAGCCAGAAGTGGCTACTTTAGGCGCGAAGCATACATATCAAAGCATAAGCCAAACCCCAATAACCCATGATCCCCAGATAATGTCCAATGCAATATCTTCCACGTCGTCAGGTGGGCAACACGTCCACAGCGGTCATGAGAATGGAATGTGATACCGTTAAGCCTAGCGATATCACCACCTAGCCCCATCTTCCTCCAGCACACTTACTAACAACATCCCCCCACCCTCCCCGTTTCCATGGCAGCCAAGCATGCAGGAAAGCGAAGGCTGACAGCGGCACTAATATTTCACATGATGTTGATTCTATGCCTGTTTATACAGCCAAGGATTGTATTAGCTTTTTTGGCTGCTGCTGCACACTACTGGCTCATATTCAAGTAGTCATCCATTAGGAGTCCAAGATCCCGCTCACAGTTACTGTTTTTGAGCCAGGCCTCGCTTAATCTGTACTTACAATACAATACAATAGCAGAGTTGGAAGGGACCTTGTAGGTCTTCTAGTCCAACCCCCTGCGTGGGCAGGAACCTTATTCCATTTCAGACAAATAGCTATCTAACATCTTTTTAAAGACTTCCAGGGTTGGGGCATTCACAACTTCTGGGGGCAAGCTGTTCCAGAGGTTAATTGTTCTTACTGTCAGGAAATTTCTCCTTAGTTCTAAGTTGCTTCTCTCCTTGATTAGTTTCCACCCGTTGCTTCTTGTCCTGCCCCCAGGTGCCTTGGAGAATAGTTTGATTCCCTCTTCTTTGTGGCACTCTCTGAGATATCGGAACACTGCTATCATGTCTCCCCTAGTCCTTCTCTTCATCAAGCTAGACATACACAGCTCCTGCAGTCGTTCTTCATATGTCTTAGTCTCCAGTCCCCTAATCATCTTGGTTGCCCTTCTCTGCACTCTTTCCAGAGTCTCCATGTCTTTTCTACATCGTGGCGACCAAAACTGTATGCAGTATTCCAAGTGTGGCCTTACCAAGGCACCATACAGTGGCATTAACACTTCACGTGATCTAGATTCTATCCCTCTGTTTATGCAGCCTAGAACTGTGTTGGCTTTTTTGGCAGCTGCTGCACACTGCTGGCTCATATTTAAATGGTTGTCCACTAGGATTCCAAGATCCCTCTCACAGTTGCTACTATTGAGCAAGGTACCACCTATACTGTACTTGTGCATTTGGTTTTTCTTGCCTATATGTAGGACCTTACTTTTTTCACAATTGAATTTCATTTTATTAGATAGTGCCCAATGTTCAAGTTTGTCTAGATCCTTCTGTATCTTAAGCCTATCTTCTGGAGTGTTGGCTATTCCTGCCAGCTTGGTGTCGTCTGCAAATTTGATGAATTCTCCATTTATCCCCTCATCCAAATCGTTGATGAAGATGTTAAAGAGTACTGGGCCTAAAACAGAGCCTTGGGGGACTCCACTGCATACTTCCTTCCATGTAGATGCAGTTCCATTGAGGACTACACGTTGAGTGCGGTTGGTCAGCCAGTTGCGAATCCATTTGGTGGTGGTGCTGTCTAACCCACAATTTTCTACTTTATCTAATAGTAGGTTATGGTCTACTTTATCAAATGCCTTACTGAAGTCCAGGTAAATTATATCAACAGCATTCCTCTGGTCCACTGATTTTGTCACTTTGTCAAAGAGTGCAATTAGATTCGTCTGGCATGATCTGTTTTTGACAAACCCATGTTGGCTTTTGGCTATTACAGTGGTACCTCGGTTCACGAACGCCTCTGTTCATGACCAATTCGGATTACGACCAAAAATTTCCCAAAAAATGTGCCCCGGTTCACGAACACCGTTTCGGTTCACGAACGGAAAAGTTCGTAAAAATACGCTCCGCTTCACGAACTCCGCCTCGCTTCACGAACTCCGCCTCACTTCACGAACTCCGCCCTCGCATCACGAACAGAAAAGTTCGTAAAAATGCTCGGATTCACGAACCCCGCCTCGCTTCACGAACCGGAGCCCCGGACATTTTAAAAACAAGGTCAGAACGGATTAACCGGATTTACATTGAACCCTATGGGAAACTGTGCCTCTGTTCACGACCAATTCTGTTCGCGAACAGAGTCAGTTCAAAAATCACGACCAAAAAACAAGGTCGGAAGGGATTAACCGGATTTACATTGAACCCTATGGGAAATTGTGCCTCGCTTCACGACCAATTCGGATCGCGAACAGAGTCAGTTCACGAATTAAGTTCGTAAACCGAGGTACCACTGTACTTTGTTTGCTTCTAAGTGTTCACTTATTTGTTGTTTAATTATCTTTTCCAGAATCTTTCCTGGTATTGAGGTCAGGCTGATGGGTCTATAGTTTCCTGGATCTGTTTTTTTTCCTTTTTTGAAGATGGGAACCACATCAGCTCTTTTCCAGTCTTCTGGCAGTTCCCCGGTGCTCCAGGATCTCTGAAAGATATAGTTCAGTGGTTCTGAGATCTCGTCTGCCAGTTCCTTCAGAACCCTGGGGTGTAATCCATCCGGTCCTGGTGATTTGAACTCGTCCAGGGCAGACAGGTGCTCACTTACCATTTTCTTCCCTATTTCAACTTGTGTTCCTAATCTGATTTTTGTGGTGCTGTTTTTGATTGGTTGGACTGTTTTATCCCTTTGTGTAAAGACAGATGCAAAAAAAGAGTTATATAGTTCTGCTTTCTCCCTGTTGCTTATCATCTTCTTGCCATTTTCTCCCAGCAGTGGACCAATTGTTTCCTTAACTTTTTTCTTATTTTTAACATGTTGGAAGAAACTTTTTTTGTTATTTTTTACTTTTTTGGCAAGCCTTTCTTCATTGCGAGCCTTAGCTTTCCTCACTTCGTCTTTACAGGCTCGGGCTATTTGCTGATATTTTGCCTTAGTTATGTCCCCCTTTTTCCACTTTTTATATTTATCCTTTTTATCTTTCAATTTGTCAGAGAGTTCTTTATGCAGCCATGCTGGTTTCTTTTGGGAACTGTTATTTTTCTTCTTCATTGGTATTGCGCTGGACTGGGCTTTTATAATCTCATTTTTCAAATTTTCCCAAGCTTCTTGAGTTGTTTTTCCCTTGAGGATTCTCATCCATGGAATCCTTCCCAAGCTCTCTCTGAGTTTATTGAAATTAGCTCTCTTAAAGTCTAAGACTCTAGTTTGACTTTGTTCAACTACTTTTGTTTGCATAATGTTGAATTCCAGTATTTCATGATCGCTTGCCCCCAAAGTTCCTGTAGCTTCTACACCTTCTATCATTTCCTCTCTGTTAGTGAGAATTAAGTCCAATATTGCTGATCCCCTTGTTCCCTTCTCTACCTTTTGGGAAACAAAGTTGTCTGCTAGGTTTGTTAGGAACCTGTTGGATCTTCTACGTGGTGCAGAGTTTGTTTCCCAATTGATGTCAGGATAATTAAAATCTCCCATTACTATTGTAGTGTGCTTCCTACATACCTTAGTTAGCTGGTTAGCAAAAAGTACATCCACTTCCTCTGCTTGGTTGGGTGGCCTGTAGTATAGACCTATGACAATATCATTCCCCCCCCAACCTTTAATATTGACCCAAATACATTCAAGATAGTTCTCATCATTGTTGTGCTCTATTTCTGTAGAGATGTAATTATTTCTTATATATAGTGCAACTCCACCTCCTCTTTTATTTGGTCTATTTCTTTTAAATAATTTAAATCCTTCTAGCTGTATGTTCCATTTGTGGGTTTCATCCCACCAAGTTTCTGTAATGGCAACAATATCGTATCTGCCCTCATTTACTTGAATTTCTAATTCACCCTGTTTATTCCTCATACTCTGTGCATTGGTGTATAGACATTTGAGTCCATTTTGATTGACCCTGTGTTTTCTGTCTACGAAACCTGTGTTATGCCTGACTATGGTTCTCTTTGCCCCTATTTCTTTGCCACTTGTATGGTTCATGTACATGGTATGGCACTCACTGTTAATTGTTTGGTTTTGCTTGACAGCAGTGTTGATAATATTACCCGCACAAATATCTATGTTACATGCACTGATAACCCTATGAATTTTAGTTTGCTGGGGACAGAAATGTTCTTTATCTATTGATTCTCTGTCCCCACTATTCAGTTTAAATGTTTAGCCAGGAAATCTGTGAATTTAGTGCCAAGTAACTCAGTCCCTTTCTTGGATGGGTGCAAACCATCTCTTTTGTACAGTTTATCATTGGACCAGCTGCAGGCATCATGACTAATAAGACCAAAGCCTTCCTTTTTACACCACTCCTTTAGCCACACATTAAACTCTGCTATGCGCTGGCCCTTTCCTTTTTGTTCCTTGTATATTGGTATAACCTCTGAGAAGATAAGCCTACAACCTGTACTACTAAGTTCGTACCCCAAACTCTGGAAATCATTCTGCACAGAAGCTACATCTTTTTGGGACAGATCATTTGTGCCAAGATGTATAATAGCATCAACTTCACAGTCCTTACTTGCATTCTTGACTATCTTAAGAATACGCCTCTTGTCTCTGCTGGCTGTAGCCCCCGGCAAACATCTGACCTCTTTCAAAACCTCCATATCCTTACCTAAGTTTACATCCCTTACGATTGAGTCACCAATCAGGAGGTGACTTCTCTTTTTGGGTACCTTGCTCTTGTTGTGTGACTGATGCTTGATCCCTGGTTCACACTTTTGCATTTCTGAAGTAGGTTCTTCACTTTGGACCACAATCCCCTGCTTATTTGAGTCGTCATTATTACCTTGACCTGTCACTTTAGTGTCCCCATTAAGATCAGCAAGGGCGCTATATCTGTTATGCTGGGACACAGCAAAGGTTTTGTGTTTGTGGGTCACAGCTCTCACCCTGCCAGATCCCACAGTTGTCCAGGCTGCTCTTCTTCTGTGGGATCTTTGCGGTAGAGGAGGCTGGTAGTGTGGCATCTCCACTGGGTGGAATGGCCGAATTGGACAATTAATTTCTGCCTGGAGAGCACAAATTACAGATTCAAGATATGTGATGTGTCTATGTAATCTATTGATTTGTCTGCAGGGGTGACAGTATCCAAATTTGAAAAGAGTACTGCGGAAGACAGGTGCAAAACAGTTATTACATTGAACTAAGCCAGTCATTTTGAAATAAAATACAATCACAGTCTTAAGCGCACAAATCTAGTGTATTATTTCTATTTTTGCTTTATACTTGTACCTTTGATTTTTCCTCCCTAAGTGTAAAGCTTTCCTTTTCTCCACATTAAAATTCATTTTGCTGGATAGGGCCCATTGTTCAAGTTTGTCAAACTCTTTTTGGATCTTGAGCTTGTTTTCTGGGGTTTTGGCTATTCCTGCTATCATCTGCAAATTTGATAAGTTCTCCTTCTATTCCCTCATCTAAGACATTTTTGATAAAAGAGATTGATTTTGAACAAACTTGTTGGTTTTGCCAGCACAAACATCTTGAAATCCATAAGATAAAAGTTTGGAATTTGCCAGGACAACTTATCAGTATCAATCTACCAATCAATTATTTCTGTGGTGTCCTGTAGGTAACTGGAAGTTATTTAATCATTTTAAACTAGCTGTACCCAGCCACGCGTTGCTGTGGCCCAGTTTGGTTAAATGGCCAACCAATCTGTGTGTAGATGTACACCTGCACACACAAACACATACACACAACCACCGTATAACCCCCTACCTACTTACTGTATTTCTTCCTCTCTCCCTCTACCTACCTACCTACCTACCTACCTACCTACATACATACATACATACATACCCACTGTATTTCTCCCTATCTATCCCTCTACCTACCTACCTACCTACCTACCTACCTACCTGTATTTCTCCCTCTCTCCCTCTATCTACCTACCTACTGTATTTTCCCCTCCCTCTCTCTATCCCTTTACCTACCAACCTACCTACCTACCTACCTGCCTACTGTATTTCTCCCTCTCTCTCTATCCCTCTACCTACCTACCTACCTACCTACCTACCTACCTACCTACCTACCTACTGTATTTCTCCCTCTCTCTATCCCTCTACCTATCTACTACTGTATTTTCCCTCTCTCTCTATCCCTCTACCTACCTACTGTATATTTCTCTCTCTCTCTTTATCCCTCTACCTACCTACCTACCTACCTACATACTGTATTTTTCCCTCTCTCTCTCTTTATCCCTCTACCTACCTACTATATTTTTCCCTCTCTCTCTTTATCCACCTACCTTCCTACTGTATTTCTCCCTCTCTCTTTATCCTTCTACCTACCTACCTACCTACTGTATTTTCCCTATCTCTCTCTATCCCTCTACCTACCTACTGTATTTTCCCTCTCTCTTTATCCCTCTACCTATCTAGCTACCTACCTACCTACTGTATTTTCCCTCTCTCTCTCTTTATCCACCTACCTACCTACTGTATTTCTCCCTCGCTCTCTTTATCCCTCTACCTACCTACCTACCTACCTACCTACCTACCTACCTACCTACCTACTGTATTTTTCCCTCTCTCTTTATCCCTCTACCTACCTACAGTATTTTTCCCTCTCTCTATCTCTCTACCTACCTACCTACCATGAAGCCTCCTGGGACCACAAATGGGCCACATTGGTGTGTGCCATCCCCTGCACCTTGTTTTGGGCCTAGTAGGCCTCCATACAGCCTCCTGGGACCAAAAATGGGCCACCTGGGATTGTGTCACCCCCACGCCTTGTTTTGCGCCTAGTAGGCCTCCATACAGCCTCCTGGGACCAAAAATGGGCCACATGGGAGTGTGCCACCCTCTGTGCCTTGTTTTGGGCCTAGTAGACTGCCATGCAGTGTGGCAATGTTGGAGGCTTATTCTGTTGCTGAGGAAATGACCGTTGGAAATGTGAGGGGCATCATAAGAAGCAGCCAGATGGGAGGAGCTACAGGGAGGTAAAAACCTGGGAAGGGCATACCTTTTATGTTTGTGCTGCTTGCCCATGGCACATGTGTGCCAGCCACACAAAAAGTACATATGATTGTATCGGAGGTCCTTGGGAACATTGTGTGAAAATTTGGTGCCGATCGGTGCAGTACTTTTTGAAATTAATGGCTTTGCACATTATATATGTGTGTGTGTGTGTGTGTGTTAGATTTTTAAGGGCTGAAAATAAAGAGACCAGGATGGATCCATTTCAGGCTTATTAGCCTTCTTCAGCTGGCCATACTCCTTCTACTGGGATTTGAACCGGTGCTTTCCAGCATATGAGGCAAGCCTTTCTATGCCTTGAGCTATCCGGTATCCCTGATACATCAGCCAATTTACAGGACTCTTAAATGAGAGAATATTTTCACAGCTCCTGTTCAAGGGTCCCTTTAAGGGGAGGAGATTTAACGTCATCCCTCTCTGCCCTTCGACTCAACCTAGAGATCATCCAGACAGAGAACCAATTAGTTTGCTGCTGTGTGAAATTTTTTAGATATGATATATCTAAAAAAATTTTTAGATAGATATATATATATGAAATTTTTTAGATAGATAGATATATGTGTGTGTGTGTGTGTTAGTTTTATGAGCTGATCAATAACACACATATCTAAAAAATCACACAACGTAATTCTTGGCTTGCTGTCTAGATGATCTCTGATGATGAGTCGAAAGGCAGGAAAGGAAACAGTATGTCTCCTCCCTTAATTGGGGCCTAATAACAGGTTGCTGAGAAACAATTAATATTCCACTTCATAGAAACGATCCAGAAACAAAATCTACAGCCCAGCGATCAACTCGTGAGTTTTGATGTCGTATCCCTCTTCACCCAAGTGCCTATAAAAGAAGCCTTGACAGCTATCCAGAACAAATACAACCCCCCCAAATACATCCTGGATCTAACCAACCACTGTCTAACTAACACATACTTCATTCACAATGGACAAAGATACAAACAAATAGAAGGAGCACCTATGGGATCACCACTCTCACCAGTCATCGCAAACCTTTACATGGAACACTTTGAAACTAATGCCTTAGATAAATCTGAACCCAAACCCAAACTCTTAGATATGTAGATGACACTTTTGTAATTTGGCCACACGGAAAAGAAAAACTAGACAACTTCCTCACACATCTCAACAGCCTACACCCCAAAATACAATTCACTATGGAAATAGAAGATAACAACCAACTTCCCTTTCTGGATGTCCTAATCTACAAAAAATCCAATGGCTCCATAGGACACACCATCTACCGGAAAAAAACACACACCAACTAAACACTAAACACTAAACACCAACTAAACACTAAACACTAAACGCACAATCCCATCACCACCCTGCACAGATCAACTCCGTAGCCAAGACCCTCATCTCCAGAACCAAACGCCTAGCTGACAAAGACCATCTGAAAAATGAATTACACACCCTCACAAAGGTATTAATCTCCAATGGATTCCAAAGAAACACAATTACCAAACTAATCCAAAAGCAGACACCCCCCAAGATCCAAAACACAGAACAAAACAATGGCATCGCTCTCCTCCCCTATATTAAAGGCACCACTGATAAAATCAGTAAAATTCTCCACAAACACAATATCAAGACATCCTTCGACACTAACCAAAAAATAGCCAACATCTTAAGGAACCCCAAAGACAAAATCCAGCTAAAAAACCAAGGAGTCTATGAAATACCATGCAAAGTCTGCTCGTCCACATACATTGGACAAACTAATAGGAGAATTAGTGCACATATCTCAGAGCATAGGAATTCTGTTAAAAGACAAGTAAATACTTCCTCCCTTTTCCAGCACTTCAAAG
The DNA here is from genome assembly GCA_039707465.1 of Rhabdophis nuchalis. Classification (NCBI taxonomy): domain Eukaryota; kingdom Metazoa; phylum Chordata; class Lepidosauria; order Squamata; family Natricidae; genus Rhabdophis; species Rhabdophis nuchalis. The sequence continues at coordinate 71,290,513 of CM077648.1, forward strand.
CAACAGGACATGAAATTGACTTTGAAAAAACCAAATTACTCTCCAGGACTGAACACTCCAACAGGAGAATGATTATGGAAGCTATTGAAATAGAAAAACATCCCCACAACATGAACAGACGCGATGATGCCTCCCGCCTACCAGACATCTGGAAACCAGCTCTGGCCACTAAACGAGTCCCGGCCACTAAACAAGTCCCGGCCACTAAACAAGTCCTGGCCACTAAACAAGTCCCGGCCACTAAACAAGTCCCGGCCACTAAACAAGTCCTGGCCACTAAACGAGTCCCGGCCACTAAACAAGTCCCGGCCACAAACACTGACACCATCATCAATCACTCTCAACAAACTCCATCTACCAATCAGGATGTGACAAATCAGCCAACCAATCCGTTTAAAGCAGCAGAGCCAACATTCCAACCCCTCCCACCTCCACTTACAGAAAAACTGCCATTTCAAATACAGCTCATTCGCAAAAAAGCAAAGGCCCAGGCCTGATGATGATGGGGGTGATCCCATCGAAACGTTGCAAAAACACCTTTAATTTTACATGGGAAAAGACCCAAATAAACCAAAATCTACATATATATGTACAGTTGTGTTCAAAATTATTCAACCCCCACTGAAATTGAGTGTTTTGGCCAGTTTGACATTGATTTTGATCATTCAGTCATCTTGCTTACATTTAAATCAAAGAGGCACTTGTAGGTCAGACAAATATAACATAACATTTATAATGAAATAACCACAAATGTCTTTTCTGTGCTCACATCATTATCAGTTTTATTCAACCCCCAAGTGACATTCAATCTTAGTACTTAGTACAACACCCTTTTACAGTTATAACAGCTTTTAAACGTGAAGCATAGCTTGACACAAGTGTCTTGCAGTGATCTACGGGTATCTTCGCCCATTCTTCATGGGCAAAAGCCTCCAGTTCAGTCACATTCTTAGGCTTGCGCACTGCAACTGCTTTCTTTAAGTCCCACCAGAGGTTCTCAATCGGATTTAAGTCTGGTGACTGCGATGACCACTCCAAAATGTTCCAGCCTTTACTCTGCAACCATGCTCTAGTGGACTTGGAGGTATGCTTGGGATCATTGTCCTGTTGAAAGGTCCAACGTCTCCCAAGCCTCAGGTTTGTGACGGACTGCATCACATTTTCATCCAATATCTCCTGGTACTGAAGAGAATGCATGGTACCTTGCACACGCTGAAGCTTCCCTGTACCTGCAGAAGCAAAACAGCCCCAAAGCATGATTGACCCTCCGCCATGCTTCACAGTAGGCAAGGTGTTCTTTTCTTCATAGGCCTTGTTCTTCCTCCTCCAAACATAGCGTTGATCCATGGGCCCAAACAGTTCTAATTTTGTTTCATCAGTCCACAGAACACTATCCCACAAAACAGCATGTCTCCTCCCTTAATTGGGGCCCTTACAGGAAGTTGTGGAAACAATTATCTATACTAAATACTCCTGGATTAGCTGATGAAATAGGGTAGAACCGATTAGGCTGGAGTACTAGACTTCTGCCTTGGATTCATTACAGCCCCGGTTCGAATCCCAGTAGGGTGTGGCCAACTGATGAGAGCTAATAAGCTCGAAATAGATCTATCTTGGTCTCTCAAATTTAAATTTATTGATCAGCTCATAAAAACTAACACATATCTAAAAAATATTACACAACGTAACTAAAAAAATGGTTCTCTGTCTAGATGGTCTTGGTGATTGGCAATTACTGTTTATTGCCATTTTATGAACTACTCTTTAGAAATAATCCTCATTGAACTTGGTGGAAATTACTGTATTTCTAAGTAAATATGTAAGTGTTGGTTTGTTTCATTCCTATTTTTCATCAGTAGTTTATTCTACTGAGCTTATGAGCTTATTCCCATAAGTAGAATATATTTCATTGTATCATTACTCTGGGTTAAGTAATTAAAATATCCAACTGCAATATAGAAGCAGGTATATAGTGCATTAATGTCTTTAATCATGTTAAATTTTTATACATCTCTTGAAACTATTAATAAAGAAACAACTGCTTTTTTAAAAGCCAAGTTGGCAGTGTATCAATTATAAAAAAGAACAAAACACATAATAAATGTCATTGCCAACCATGATTCAGAGCATAATAAAGCACAAAACACAAAGCATTAGCACAGGAACAGGGATTTCTATCTAAGATGTTTCAGCCAATTCTATGGGAAGAGAGCAATATTCATGTTAAATATTCAACTATTCACCTACCATGTTAGATGATATAATATTAAACACATACAATTGATTTTGTCAAAATTATGATATGATACAAATTCTGTTCAAATATGCATAATCAGAGCTTGAAGGGCTGTGCAGTGGAATGCTATTTAGTAGAGTTACCAGATCTGGACTGTTAAAATATAGATAACCACTGGATAGAAGCAAGGTGTTACAACTTCCTATATCTCTTGTCTAGTGGGCATCTGAATTTTTGCAGCCAGCCAGATCTAATATCCCTATATCTAATTACCTTCTCTTGCATCAAAAGCCATAAGCATCTTGGCTGATATTCAGCTATTTTTAAATTTTCCCCACAATGCTTCTGCCATAACATTGTTTCAGTGAATCATGGGAACTCCAATTAATGCTTTTCAGGCAAAAAAGTATTCAAAGAGCAGATATCTATTATAATCCTTCCTGATGCACTGGGCCCCAAAATAACTTTCCACTGAATCTATTTTTTTTCTGGCATGCCTGTTATATTGAGAATGCTTTTCATTTGTTTCTAATTTAAATACAAAGTTGTTTATCTATACAGAGTGCATGCAATAATACTTCTAAAACAAATGAATTGTAATTTAATTCTGTATTCAATCTTTTTATTTCTAACATACTTGTGAACCACTTACATCATAGTAGTAGACCACATTAATAAAAACACATGTTGCAGGAAGATGACAATAAATTAATAGATTTTAAATTGAAAATGTGCTACATTGAAGGTTATGATTCATTTGTATTTATACTGTCCACCCAAAATAAAATAGGATAGAAATTGATAGCCTTATTATTACTCTAACATTTCAATATTATATTTCAATATTATATTGAAACTTTATCGCTTTACTTAGTTCAAAGCAATTTAGTTATATAGTGACCTGATTCATATTTTGTGTTCTCGTTTAGCTATGATTTATTGAATAAACTAGACATGGTTAAAAAAAAACGTTTACAGACCATGATGGCAGGGCACCCAATATGTTAACAAAATCCAGATGAGCTACATTATTGTGATCCAATGAGCAAACCAAACCTTAGATCCCCTTGAAAACCTTGAGTACTAGTTCAAGTTCTGAGTAGCAGACTCAATTAATATTTGTAATGTACTCCAAGGACACAGCCTGCAAACTATAGCTGTCTAGAAAGCAGCAGCTAGGTGGTTCAAAGGTCAACTGTGCCAGTGTGGGGGGAAATTAGAGAGTTCAACAATGCTTACTACTAAATAAGTATACAGAGGATTGCTGCCTTATTATGCAAACTTTCTTTCAAGGACAGCCCTCCATCTTTTCCCAAAGAAAGTATAATAGATTTTAAAATGTACTAGCTCTTTAAGAGAGTCAGGCCCTTAGATTCTTGTAGACTATCTCAGTAAAGTTTCTATTGTTGTTTTTGGTTCCCAAGCAGTTCAAAAGAAACAGATGATAGGAAGAAAGGATAACAATAATGTTGTGACAACATAAAAGAGGACATTGGATCGTTGCCTTGGGGTTGTCTCCTTGCAGCTGTCTCAGTCATAGCACAGTAAGTAAAGCTTTAGGAAAACAGAGGGGGTTCTTGGAATTCCAGGGTGGGCAATCTGTAGTCCATTGAAAACATTGCATCATTCCACCAAGTTTTAATGATTTAATTAATGTTCAGGATGACTTATGAAGTCATAACAGCTTATGTGTGGGTTCTGATTATACATAATGTCTCTCTAGTAGGATGGGTAAATAGTTTTGTTATTTTTATGTGAGTTTTTAAAATGTTTGTTATAAAGCTCTGTTCCTTTTCAAAATATACTTTAGGAAATGTAAGTCCAGCCCGTTTTATGAATTGTTACATCTCAACACAAACAAACAAAAAGTAGCATCTTTATTTAATATATAACCATAAGTACAAAAATGTTTATTACAAAAGACCTGTTTTGTTTATATTATACTGCTATAAGCCAATACAAAGAATGAGCTCATAATACCATCTTATTTCCAATATATTATATTGTTTCAATACCACAGTCCTGTTGCATGTCATATAGAGTACACTGTAGAAACAGAAATTGATTTTAAGTTAAAAAATATTAAACAAACTGCAAGCCGCCTTTCAATCTGAAATAGAAATCAAACTTACATTTCTATTTCTTCTACTTGCTTAAGCTAGATTGATTAAAGAAAAACTACATGTTCTAGACTGTCATTTTAAAATTCACCCTTATGAATTCTGAGGAATTTCTGAGCATGTGTGTGTAAAAACCTCCAATTATTTCAATAAAGAACTTAAATATAATACAAAAAGAAACCAGTCAAAGCATTGAAAACAAGTCTATATAAATGTGTCAGAGAAACAAAAGTTTCAAAGAATAATAAGTATTAGCTCTGGGATTTATAATGAAGCTAATAAAATTCAGGCCAGTAATCTTAAAACATAATGAACAGCATTTTTAATATTGAACACATGAGAGGTTAATGAAGGCTAGAACATTGTGTAATGTAAAACATTTCAGATGTTGCAGTTCACCAGATATAATTGGATTCAGGGACTGCTTGGCTTTCTTCAGCCTGTTTAGGTGAAGGCGTCTGCTGCCTGTGCTTGGTGCCTGTTGGCCTCAGGGAATTAAGAAGATTGGCTCCATACCCTAAAAAAACATAAGGCTGTTCAAAACTAAAGAACTAGTTTTGTCACTTAATATTTTACATGCAAAAATATTTTACATTTGAAATGAAGTTCCCGGGTATAACAATGTCTTTATGTTAGTGAAACTGTATCACTTCTATTTCACTGTGAATAATATTACTTTTCTATTATTTTAATGGATCTATCATGTTACATCTTTCTCCTCTACAGTTCAGAAAACCAATTCATGTCATCAATTTCATAGCAACATATTATTCCATCATAAATCTGTAAGTTTAACAGCCTAAGGTGGCACAATATTTCATTGTTTCTGCAACAATATTATATAATAGAATCCAGCTTACTCAATCTTCCATGATATCTCATTTCCATATCTTCCTAATTCAGTGGTTCTGGTAGAATGAAAAATCTTTTTCTCTTTTACTTTTTGTGCTTGAACATGCTAACACCATGTCTATGCCTTTACAAAAGCATACTTTTAGATAATGAGGTCACCATTAGTATTTTTGTATATATATGTGTGTGTGTGCATGTGCATGAGGAGAGAGGGGGAGAGGGAGGGAGAGAGGGAGGGAAGGAGGGAGGGAGAGAGAGAGAATGGAAATGGGTGGGAGACTGTAATAAGCCTAAATGAAACAATGGTCATAAAATTTGAGAGAATGTTTTACAGTGAGGATATTCATGACCATGTCCTTGTTCTTCAAAGTAAGAGTTTAAAATGAGGTATCACTATTGGCCTCTCCTGATTCACAATTGAGGAAATGTACCACCGATAGTTCAATAGTTTGCAGCTGGAGAGCAAATTTAGGTAGCTGTATTGGTAATGGATAAGACAGGAATATAGAGGGAACCCTGATTATTTGGCAAGATAAAAGATTTAGATTGGATTCACTAGATAAGGCATATACATTTTTTGAAGATCATTTTACTACAAGTGAAGAACAGGAAAGCAGAAAAGAGATAGGAAATAAAAGACAAGAAGAAATACAAGTAGAAGAAAAGACTTTGCAACAAGAAGAGAGCGAAAATGAAAAAAGAGAACGAGCAGAATGAGAAGGTGCAAGAGCAAAAGAACAGAGAGATAAGAACAACTAGGAGTGGAAAACCTATATATAAATGAAATGATGAAAGAAGAAATAAAGATGTTATCGATTAACCTACATGCATTTAACTCCCCTATGAAAAGGAAAGATAAGTTTACGAATCTACAAAAATTAAAATTGGACCTAATTTGTCTTCAAGAAATGCATATTAAAAAACAACATGGCAACCTATTGGAATACCCCAAAATGGGGAAACTATATTCTGCATTAGCACAACAAAAGAAAAGGGGGTGGCATTATATGTTAAAGAAATGTTAAAAGCCAAGCAAGTATATTCAGATGAAGAAGGAAGAATATTGATGGTTGAGGTTGTAATCAATCAGAAATATATTTGTTTGATTGCAATATATGCACCAAATAACAAACAAGAAGAATTTTACAAAAAGGTCCATAAGAAATAATTGAAATGGACTATGAAAGATATGTATAATAGGACACTTCAAAGCAATTTTGGATGTCAAAATAGACTATAGATGAAGTAAAAAAAGTAAAAAAATAAGGACACTCCCCAAAACTTTTTTTGAAATGACACAAAAAATAGTCATACAGGAGATATGAAAAGAATTAAACCCAAAGAAAAAACAATATACATTCTATTTGAACAGACACAAATCATGGTCTAGAAAAGATATGATATGGATGTCACCAGAAATGAGAACAGATATCTAACAGGTTGATATAGAAACAAACATATGGGCTGATCATAACCGAATAAAAATTAGGTGGAAGGGACAAAGGAAGAAATTGAGATGGACACCGAACCAAACCCTACTAAAGGACAAGGAGTTTATACAAATAATGGAAAAAGAAATGAACTTCTTTTTAAAAGAAAATAGAAAAGAAGAAACATAATTACAAAATGTTTGGGACACGGCTAAAGTATACATGTGAGGATTAGCTATAACATATATAGCAAGAAGAAACAAGAAAAAGAAATATCAGCAAAAAACACTACAAGAAAAACTCAAAAAGCTGGAGATAGAATTGCAGAAAGATCTGCAAAAAATACCATAAAAGAGAAAATTGAATTAATAAAACATCAATTATACCTCATAGAAAAAGAAGAAATGGCACAAAAAATTAAAATGGCAAGACAAAACTTTTTTGAAAATGCAAATAAGCCAGGTAGATGGTTAGCATACAAACTGAAAAAAGAAAAAGAGAAGAAAATGATATATAAACTGATAGATGAGAAGGGGATCCTTCACCATCAAAATGAAGATACAAAGAAAATAACCCTGGAATTTACAGTCAAGAAAAATTGCCAGGAGATACAATAAAACAATACTTAGAAAAAGCCACAATACCACTATTATTTACCCCAAATACCAGAAACAGTGAAAGTGATGTTAAATGAACCAGATGGGCTTCTGGCAGAACTTTTATAAACATCTACAAGATGTCTTAGGCTTGTCAATGTTGGAGATCTATAATGATGTGTTGTTAAGGACAAATCTTCCCAAAACATGGGCAGATGCAAATATTACCTTAATACCAAAAGAAGACTCAGATTTACAGCAGATAAAAAACTATAGACCAATATATACCATTGGGGTGTGTGTGTATGTGTATGTGTGTGTGTGTGTGTGTGTGTGTGTGTGTGTGTGTGTACCAACTATATATTATCTTCTTAGATGTACAAAAAGCCTTTAATATCCTGAATTGGCAATTCATGATACAACAATTAAATGTATCTACTTGGGTGAAAAATTTATATATATAAATTTTAAAAAATTATAAAGGCGAAAGTGATAGTAAATGGGGATATGACAGAGAATTTCAACATAAGTAAGGGTGCAAGGCAAGGGTGTCTTCCCTATTACTTATACTAACTTTGGAAGTCTTGATTAGAAAGATCAGACAAGACCCAGAAATAAAAGGTATGGAAATAAAAAAAGAAAATTACAAATTACAGGCTTCTAGTATTTATCCTAGAAGAACCACTAGAAATGGGACCTAAATTAATAAAAGATTTTGATGAAGTAGCAGGATTAAAAAGAAAGAAAGAAAGAAAGAAAGAAAAGACTACGTTGGTAAAGAATCTTACAAATAAACAGAAAAATGAATTGATGGAAAAGATGGGCATTCAGATAACTAAAAAAAGTAAAAGATTTAGGAATTTGGTTAACGGCGAGATGCACAATAATTAAAGAAGATAATTATTTTAAATTAATACAACAAAGTTAGAGCTGGGAAAATGGAAAAACTTACAGCTGTTGATGGTTGGAAGAATAGCTACAATAAAAATGAACATTTTGCCAAGTTATTATTTATGTTTCAAACAATTCCGATAAAACTAGTGTAGGAAGTTAGCACCCACCCCTCTCCTAGAAAAATGAAATATTCTGGGAAATATTGAAAATGAGAAATATGTTTTTAGGCAGGAAACAGACTCACTCTTAATAGCCCCCACTTTTCTCAATGGGCCATTAGAGGCCCTGAGCTAGTCTACTCTACATAATAAAGATAGGGTTAGCCTACAGAAACTCACCACATGGCATCTGGAAAGAAGCAATGCTCAACAAACTTGAACTCAAAACAGCCTAGAGAGTTGCCCCTGCATGGCCCCATGGGAATCTGACAACTAATCAGAATACATTTCTTACACAGGAACAGGAAACAAAGAGGTGGGGTGAACAGAGAGTATAAAAAACCCTTCACACTCTTTCTTCTTCACCCAACATCTGGAAGCATGGATCCACTTTTTCGGTTAAGGACCTCAAACCACGTGGTCCTGTCCACTATTAAACCATCTTTCCAAGCAGCTTACATGTTTCCAGTGTCTTCTTCCCCACTTGGAACTGAACCCAGAAGGACATTTCTTCCAACATCACTAACTTGGGGTGGCATGCATTTATGTGGTATGTTTTCAAAGGCATAACATTAGAAATGCTCTGCTTTTAGTATTAGAACGAATAAAAAAGAAACATTACATGAAAATACTGGTCTGGCTATCCACGAAGAAAGCACTAATACATCCAAATGAACTGGATTACAAGATATAACAAGGGGAATTAAAATAAAAACAAAAATTTAAAAATCAAGGAATTGATTTGTCTTGGCAGTCACTTTTGCAAATACAATCAAGATATAAGAAAGATGCAGAAATGCTCAAATTTTACAAAGAACCTTCAGAATTAGATCAGATATTTTTAGGGACGGATGATAAACTACCATATTTTTCAGAGCATAAGTTTATAGTTTATAGTTTATTTGATTTATTTGATTTATATACCGCACCCATTCCCAAAAGGGACTCGGGGCGGTGCACAGGCAATTTAAAAAACATATATAAACAACAATATACAAAATATAAAACCTAATTAAATTAATATCCCTGTACTAAAAATTTATATACATTAAAACCATATCCCTAAAACCAATTTAAAACAATTTAACTGCAGACTGTGGGCTAGGTGATGTAAGTTAGGCCAGGCCGGCCTGTTGAAAAAAATAAGTTTTAAGGTTCTGGCGGAAGGAGCGGAGATCCGTGATCATTCTCAGTTCGGGGGGTAAGTCATTTCCAGAGAGTTGGGCCCTCCACAGAGAAGGCCCTTCCCCTGGGTGTCGCCCGCTGGCATTGCCTAGTGGACGGCACCCGGAGAAGTCCCTCTCTGTGGGAGCGAATCGGCCGAAGGGATGTATGGGGCAGGATGCAATCCCGAAGATAACTAGGTCCCGTGCCATGGAGCGCTTTGAAGATGATAGTCAACACCTTGAAGTGCACCCGAAGGACCACAGGCAGCCAGTGCAGCTCGCGCAGGAGCGGTGTTACATGGGAGCGTCTAGGAGCTCCCATAATTGCCCGCGCGGCTGGGTTCTGGACTAACTGCAGTCTTCGGGTGCACCTCAAGGGAAGCCCCATGTAGAGAGCGTTGCAGTAGTCTATACGGGATGTCACGAGCGCATGGGTGACTGTGCGAAGGGCGTCCCGGTTCAATAAGGGCCACAACTGATGAACCAGGCAAACCCGGTAGAACGCCCCCCTGGCCACGGCCGTCAAGTGGTCTTCTAATGACAGCCTGGTATCCAGGAGGACGCCCAAGTTGTGTGCCCTATCCACGGGGGCTAGATGTTCGCCCCCAATGGCCAGTGATGGTGTCAACTGGTTGTACCAGGACGCCGGTAACCACAGCCACTCTGTCTTGGAAGGGTTGAGTCTGAGTCTGTTCCTTCCCATCCAGATCCGCACGGCTTCCAGACACCGGGACATCACTTCGACGGCATCGTTGGGGTGGTTTGGGGTAGATATATACAGCTGTGTATCATCAGCGTAGAGATGGTACTCTACCCCAAAACCAGGGATGATCTCACCCAGCGGCTTCATATATGTGTTGAACAGGAGCGGCGAGAGGACCGACCCCTGAGGCACCCCACAGGTGAGTGGTCTCCAGGTCGACCTCTGCCCTCCTGCCAACACAAATTGCGATCGGCCGGACAGGTAGGAGGAGAACCACCGTAAAACGGTGCCCCTCACTCCAACCCCTCTAGCCGATGCAATAGGATACCATGGTCGATGGTATCAAAAGCCGCCGAGAGGTCTAACAGGACCAGGATGGAGGAACAACCCCCATCTCTGGCCCTCCAGAGATCATCCACCAACGTGACCAATACCGTCTCGGTGCTGTGTCCGGGCCGGAAGCCGGACTGGCGCGGGTCCAGATAATCAATTTCCTCCAGGTGGCGAGGAAACTGTTGCGATTTTATCCTGCAGATACTCTCCAAATTCCTCTGCTCTGCCCTGCAACGGGGCTTCCCGCTGCCTCTGTTGAAGGAGGGAGCAGGTCACCCCAAACAGGGCAGCAGGGCGGTTATCTGCGGATGCAATAAGGGTGGCACAATAATGACGTTTGGCCACCCTTATAGCCACAAGGTAAGTCCTCAACTGTGCTCTTGTCTGTGTTCGGTCAGATTCGGACCGTGTGGACCTCCACCTACTCTCTAGGCGTCTCTTGCGGCATTTCATCACCCTCAGCTCCTCAGTAAACCAAGGAGCCTGGGTGACTCGCCGCTGCATGAGAGGCCTTAAGGGCGCGACCCGGTCCAAGGCCCCAGCAGCCGCAGTACTCCATGGGGCCACCAGGTCCTCAGTCGGGGCACGGGTCAGGGTCACAGGTAGTGGCCCAAGCTCCGTCTGGAACCTTTCGGGATCCATCAGGCACCTGGGGCGGAACCACCTAGGAGTCTCTAGTTACGCCTCCCCACGGTGGGGTGTAGCGGTTGGAAAGTCGAGCCGGAGAAGTGAGTGATCTGACCATGACAGGGGCATAATGGCTAAATCCCCTATACCCAGATCACTCGTCCACAGACCAGAGACAAAAATCAGATCCAGCGTGTGTCCTCCTGCGTGAGTGGGACCCTGAATTACTTGGGTCAGGTCCATGGCCGTCATGGAGGCCATGAACTCCCGAGCTGCCTCGGATGATCCGCCCAACAATGGCAAATTGAAGTCCCCCATGACTACCAGTCTGGGGGTCTCAATTGCCACCGTAGCGATCACCTCAAGGAGCTCAGGCAGGGCTGCTGATACATAGCGGGGAGCCAGGTATATAACCAGCACGCCCAACTGCCTCCTTGGGCTCCACTTCACGCAGAGGGACTCACAGCCGGTGGTCTGTGGTACAGTGGTCTCTCTCGGCTCAAGACCTTCCCTAACAATAACCGCTACCCCCCCCACCCCTGCCTAGGGCCCGGGGTTGATGAAACGTGCGGTAATCTGGTGGGCACATTTCCACGAGCGGAAGTCCTCCCTCGTGGCCCAACCAGGTCTCCGTAATCCCAGCCAGGTCCGGCTCCCCCTCCGACACAAGGTCGTTAATGAGGGGGGCTTTGTTGACCACGGACCTGGCGTTGCATAACATCAACCACGGGCCCTGGCTCTGTGAGTCCGGACCACCTAGATCACGGGGGGAGCCCAGGGGGCTGGTGCGCCTGACCACCTGTAACCAGCGGCCACGCGCCTCCACCCGGTGATGATCTTCCTGTCTCCCAACGCCCCTGCCCCTCCCTACAACCGTTCTGATCGAACAACTCTCTGTACAAACGACCCATATCCCCCACCCCGTCTTGGACTCATCCGCTTCACTCCCGTCATCACCAACTGGCCTGGCCCTATTCCTAGCCCTAGGCTGCCTAATCCCTCCCTCCACCCTGGAACCCCCTAAAAGCTGAATAAAATATTTAATTAAAAAATCCTTCAATCTGCGGTGTGTCCACTTCTCTTGACTAATTAGTCCGTCGTCGAAGTGGGCCCTCGATAGAGAGGAGGGCCAAGCCTGCGAGAGGGGGGACTCCCGCAGGGCGATGAGATCTGCCCTCGAGTACATGATGACATATAAATAATAGAAATAGAAATAAATATAAATATAAATATGATATAAAATGGGTCACATAGTTAGTATGGAGAACATCGTTGGCATATAAAATGTTTGAATTAGATGTTAAAATTGATGATTAAGATGGTTAAATAATTCATATTAAATTCATATTAAAATAAGTTCACATGCTCCAGTGAGGTATAGTCCGGCTCTTACAGTTCTTGCAACTCTTACAGTTCTTATAAATTCTTACGATCATAGTCTGTCCGAGTAGGTATGATGGAATATAGTCTGGGGGTAGGGGGTAAGCCCAGCCATCCATTTTCAGTCCAAGTCCGCAGGCCTTAGATGTCTCCCAGCAAGCCTTAGATGTCTCCCAGCAAGGCCTACCCAGATCTTAACTGGGCTCTCAGGACTCTTCTGGCCTCGCGTCCTTCCCAAAAGGCCCAGGAGGCCCGAGAGGCCTAGGCTGGTCACTCTTCCATCTCCCGGCCTGGCCCGGCCCGGCCCGGCCTGACCTGGACAAAGCGACGACGGCCAGGCGATGTCTCACGGCCTCTCAGGCCTCAGTTCACCCAAAAGGCCTACAAGGCCCGGAGCCGACCACTCTTTTTCTCAGGCCTCAGCCCCGCTCTTGCCTCTCCCAGTCGCCCTGTCTCACCTCCTCCTAGAGTCTCCTGGGTCTTGAGCCGGCCGCTCTTCCATCTACCAGCCTGGCAAGCCTCTCCTCGCTCTCCAGCGCTCCCAGCTCGGCTCCGCTCCCAGCGCTCCCAACTCGGCTCTGCTGATCCCTCGGCGTCTGTCCCGATCGGTCGGCGCCTCCAGTCAGCGTCCTCCCTCGGCATCCACGCCATTTTTTCAGCCCCAGCCTCACCCTGGCAGGCCATCCGGATCTCAATCGGCTGCCAGGATGGGCAGCTCACTGGGCCCAGCCCTCAGCAAAGAATAGCGGACCGGGCAGCATGTTTCTAGGTCAACGAGCTCCAAGACCCAAAACGGAGCTCAAAGGCAGATCGCCATCTTGCGCATGCGCCTATATGGCGATCTGCCTTCGAGATGCACCGGAGTATAAGACACACCTTAGTTTTTGGGGAGGAAAATGGGGGAGGGGAATTCTGCCTACCAGGTACTCATTTTTATTCCCATACCAGAAAAACAAGCAAACGCAATAGTATAATGCCAATTGTATAATGCCCCAGGCAGTTGGGGGAACTCTCCTGCAGGCAAAGCATGGAAGATTGCTTCACTCGTTAGTACCACATTAGGGCTGAAAAAACATTTCCAAAAAGCTACATCCGGAGTATAAGACACACCCAAATTTTCAGCCTTTTTATGGGGGGGGGGGGAGTGTGTCTTATACTCCAAAAAATACAGTAACAAAATATATATATAACCACCTATGCATTTTAAAATGGAAGAACAACAAGTAAAAGAAACTATGATAGTATGGCCCCAAAATTTTGGATACACTATAGAATTAGATAAATGGCTAAAACTCTGGGAAAGAAACTATAACTTGATGATGTCAACAGCCTACAAAGAAAATCTCTACAAAATATTTTATAGGTGGCATTTGCCACTAGCAAGAATGGCAAAGATGTTCCAAAAGATATCTTGCAGATGCTGGAAATGCAAACACATACCAGGTTCTTAGTATCATATGTGGTGGACTTGTCCTATGGCCAAAAAATATTGGTTAAAAATAAAAATGTGGCTAGAAGAAAAAACAACAAATAGAACTAAAACCAGATATGTTCTTGTTGGGTAGCTTACCAGAGAAATATAATAAAAGAAATATAAAATTCTAAATAAAAGAAATATAAATTTAATTTTACATGTGGTAATAGCAGGGAGAATTGTGTATGCATAGCAGGGAGAATTGTGTATGCATAAAACTGGAAAAATGAAAATATACCTATGGAGGAAAATGTAATAAAGAAAATAATAGAATGTGCTGAAATGGATAGATTAACATTGAAAATTAAGGATAAGGAGGAAACAGAATATTTTTAACTTGGGAATTATTTAATCAATGGTTAGAAAATAGAAGCAGAAGTTAGAAATTTAGAATCAAATTTAGAATCATATATAAAATGAAATAAATCTACAATTAAATAATGAATATTGAATAATGAAGATAAGTAAAAAATTATGATTAATAGACTTGGACGATAATGGTTATAAATGAGATGGTTATATGATGTTTATAATGATATTATTAGCTGAATATAGTGTTTCCATTAATTAAATAACAGAAAGTGTTTAATAAGGATATTTGAAGAATATGATGAATAGATTTTAAGAATAATAGTGATAGCTATTGTATGTATAAAAGTTATTATTTGTATTTAAAAGAGATTATACCCTGTCAGTACACTGCCATTTTGGATATGGAAAATGTATATATAACAAAGAAAATTGTATAATAAAAAATAATATTTTTTAAAAAGGCAGGAACCCAGGAGAATGTGAGTTCTAATCCAGAGGTGGGTTGCTCCCGGTTTTATTATTGGTTCACTTTGCATGCAGTTCAATGTAAATTATTCTATGCATATGCGCAGAACAATTTACAGTGAACTGCGCATGCGCACGCACTACTAAACAACATGCTGGCAATGGCATTGACGGCCAAGGAACCAGTTCGGTGGCGTGGCCAGCCTGGGTCGCTGCTGGTTCTGCAACCCAGGCCAAAATACCACTACCGATTCAGCCGAACTGGGAGCAACCCACCTTTGGCACAAAGCCAGTTGAGTGACTTTGGTCAGGTCACTTTTTCTCAGTCTTCAGAAGAAGGCAATTGCAAACTATTCGGGGGGAGTGGGGGGGGAGGGGGACATGTAACAAAAATTAAAGGGACTTGTCCAGACAATCCAGATGAGAATCAGCTATGATGGAAAGGAAGAAGAAAAAAGTACTTATGCTATCAAAGCAACAGCCATTATTTTAAAATGTGGCACTGTGGTATTACTGAAAACTGTTGCTTGGAACCCAGTTGTTTTGACACAATAACTGATAACTTATCACCATCAGTCATTCTAGACTTACATATTTAACAATCAATAGTTATTTTCAACTGAATAGTTATTTTCAACTGAAGATTACATCCTTCAGATAAGATTACATTGTCATTATGACCCAAATCTATTTTTGGAAATTTGGCGTTTACAAAAGAAACGGCGTGAAAGGGAAAATCAGCAGCGGGGGGGAAATGTGAATTTTTTTATCAGAACCCAATTTGGTCTTGGTCAGAAGCGTTTGTGACCAGAGGTTCTACTGTAACACTCTTACATACAGACATATCTAAAAACTTCGATTTATCAGGACTTACTTATATTGCAGTTCCTTCCATGCCATCCATCTTTATATTGAAAAAGTTTTATTGGTTTTACAGTTTTTCAATAGGGTGGGTAAGGGATACAGAAAATTTTTTGAGAGCATTCACGTCAAAGTCGTCGGCCCTTCTGGAACTTCAATATAAATCAATAACAAAACATTGTTCATAACACTACAAAGTGAAAACAAGTACATGTTTCTAAGTTCTCAATTCTATGCTGTCAGTCATTTACAAAAATCCAGATACACATGTTATACAATATTATTCAAAAATCAAAGCAAAGTTATTTTTTTGATCTAAGTCTCTTGGCTATTGAGTCTTCTATCTCACCCTCCGGGCCCCCAGCGGGCGGGGCCGTGGCTCCCTCCGTTCCCCCTGAATCTTCCCCCAGGGCAGAGGCATGTTTTTTAAGAAAGGCTTCCGCCTCAGCAACTGTTTTAATCCTCACTCTTCCTCCTTCCCAGAACACCAGCATCCCTTCGGGCGTCACCCACTTGAACCAGATCCCGTGGTCAAACAACTTTTTGGACAAGAAGGAAAATTTCCTTCTCGATTCTCTAATCTTTCTAGGGATCTGCTTCAAGATGGTAACCTCCTTTTGTTGGTAAATTAACGGACCCCCCCTTTGCACTTTCAAGATTTCCTCTCTGGTCGACCTTCTAACAAATTTAACATGTATCTCTCTAGGTACTTCATTTATCCTGGCATATGCAGAATTTATTCTATAGGCTAGGTCAATGTCCCCCCTAATCTCATCCTTGGGTTTCTGTAAATAGTCTGCTAAAATTGTGCTCATGAGATCAGGGAGACATTCACCAGATTCCTCAGAAACATTCTGAAATCTCAAAAAATATGTCATCCTTTCCATATCCATCCTAGACACATGCCCATTTATTTCCACAACCTCATTTGTAACATTTTTAATCTCTCCCTTAGCCCCCTCCAGCCCCCCTCCAATTCTTCATTCTTCTGTGTGTTCTCCAGGCTTCCGCGTATCCAATAACTCCTTTTTAAAGTTGATATTTTCTGCCCTCTGAGCCTGAATTTCTTGTACCAAAGTTTGTATAACCGATTCCAGAGAAGCCATCCTTAGTTCTAAGCTTGCCAGTGCTGATTCTTTTTTTTTTATTGAAAAAGTTTTATTCACACAGATTTTCCCCCTTTTTACCCCCCCCGACATATAATATAAATCACATACAAATACTATACCCCCCCTCACCCCATCTTAAAATGAGTTTCTCATTCAGATATTATACCCCCTCGCCTCCCAGAAGACACAATATAAGTTTCTCTTAGTATATCAATATCCCATTAACACCATCTTCTAAGTTAATTAAAGATATAAAAAACATAATATAAATTTCTCTTTAAAAAAAACCCCTATCCCATTATTCCCCTCTCTAAATTAATCATACATATGTATTACCCCACCCTCCACCCTAACCCTCCCCCACCTCCCATTCAAACCCACCCCCTTGACTTCCGCTATACACCACTCTAATAATTCCCAGCATCCCAAATATTATTTACTCTATTCACCTATCAATCTAAGCATTCTTACCTAAAAGCTACATAGTACTTCCTAATCTGATATTTATTCTGTATATAATCAATCCATTAGAAACCTTATAACAAACTCAACATAAACACCCACACCTTTAACCTTATAGTTAAACATTAAAATACATAGAAAATAATTCTTAAGATCTAAATACCGTGTCATATAACCTAACACTTATAAAACTTAAACCATATATCCCTATCACAGGAAGGATACAGTAAATTACAAGAAAATTTCTACTTCATTACATAGATGATAATTTCTTGGAATGTAGATACCATCTATAAAATATAATATAAACTTCTTCCAACAGATATTCCAAACCAAAAACGCAATATCGTAACAACCAGATCGACTGCAAATGCTCTGGTGCTATATCCCTTTTGCCTTATAGCTATGCCATTTAAGAGATTCAAATCCAAAATTATATTCAACAAGACTTCTAGGATTAAAATATATAACATTAGAGATAATAAACCTTATCCAAATCCCATGTTTCATTTTTTCCCCTCAAGTCTTGATTAGAGAATTCTGGTTCATTCACTCATAGGCCTTTTCCACTTCCAAAAAAAACCCCAGCATTGCAGAGATCTACATATATTTATCTAGATAGACAATTGAAAAATATAAGTTGCTTTACATTCTCCCTCACATATCCCCTCACTGGCATCAATCTGTTGGAGTAAACACCCATACATAATAATAATTTCTTCAAATCTAAATACCATCTGCAAAATATATTATAAAAATCCTCCCATGAGTTCTATATCTATACAAATTTAGCATTTAACTTTCAAAGTTCAGCCCAAGTTTTTTCCCAGAACACTAACATAATATTAATCCTTTCCGCGTCAATGTTCATAAGTCCAACTCTTCAGGTCTCCTTCCATTCCATCCGTAGCTGTTTGTAATACCAGTTTAAGCAGCTGCCCCCATAAATAACAAAAAAAAAACCCTTTACATAGGTAACCCCCGAGTGACTTTTCATCAGGATTATAAAGTTCCAAGATCGTGATAGGGTAACAACCAGATCCACTGCAAATGCTCCGGTTCTAGTTTTCAACCCTAAGCCTTTTCCACATCCAAGAGAACCAGCATTGCAGAGATCTGTATATTTTTATCTAGATAGTCAAATAACTGGCATCCAACTGTTGACTAATTACTTCTTCCTTTAATCCTTTTGTCTTTCTTAACTCGCCGAGATTGAGACCTCCTCTGCTTCTGCGGTTTCTGAATTTGTCTGGTGCTAGACCTGGCTTCGCATTGCTCATCTGATTTACATATTGGCATTTCAACAGATCCCCCTATAGCAGTCTTCGACACTTCCTCCAGAGTAGGGCTTAAAAAAAGCCCAGGGGAATCCAACTGAGTATGTTCTTCCATCTCTTTTCCAAATTGTTTCTGCTCCATCTCAATATCTTGCTCTGAAACATCCAAATCTACTAATGTTGGTATAGATATACGTGGGGGCGTTGCACTTTTCTTCAGTATTTCATAATAAAAATCTCTTGCCTTGTCTATAGTATTCAAACAATACCTCGCCCCTTCATATCTAAATATAACACCCATTGGAGCATCCCACCTGTACTGTATCCCTCTTTTCTTCAGCTCCGCCACCAAAAAACCAAAATCCCTTCTGAGCTTCAGGATAGTTGATGGAAGTTCCTTAAAGACACCAATCCGTTTTCCAGCTATATGGAGAGAGGAGTGAAAAGACTTCTGCAGAATATCATTTCTGAGGTTTCTCTCAGTAAAATATATCACAACATCTCTCGGTAATTGCCTTTGTAATGTTATACGTGAGTTTGCTCTGTAAATTTTATCAATCTTAGCATAAATTTCACCAGGATCCATTTTTACTAATATAGCCAAAGCATCGGCAGAAACTTTTCTTAAGTCTTCTCTAGGATTTTCTGTTAATCCCCTCAGTCTAATGGCGTTTTCCATTAACATAAATTGTAACATAATAACCTCTTTGTCCAATTTGTGCATATTCCCCTCCATTTCCACAAATTTCAAATCCGTTTCCTTTGCTTTGACTTCCACCTCTGAGGTCAGTTGTTCGATTTTCCCATCAATTTTAATGATAACTACAGACAGACTCTTGGCCATTGCAAGCATTTTTTTTCCAATTGGTCATATTTCTCCTGGATCATTCTTTTGAGGTCTCTGCTTTCATTAACTATGAAATTCATCAAATCTTTAAAGTCCTGGGGAGTTACTACACGAGTTTGTTCCATTGCCTTGCTTTTAAGCTTTCCAAGTTTTCAGGGAGAGAAAAAAAAAAAACCTCTTCAAAGTATCAAAATAAGTCAGTAATAAGTAATACGTTTAGCTTAATGCTCAATAAATCAGATAGCGCATTTGGCTTTATAGCTTGCTCCCCCTTTCCGCCTACAGCTGTCCGCTATCAGCCAGGGGTTAAGCAGAGACCAAAATCCACAAATCAATAATTAGACAAGGCAACTAAGTTTCGTTTCATTCATCTGGTAGTTAACGCCATCTTGAATCCTTTGTTCTAAGAGGTGTACCTTAAAACAGTTCACAAACTTTAATTACTTGCGTTTAGTTTCCTTTGAAGTACGAAGGCTTGAAATATAGTCCTTCTTGATGGATTGCCTGGAACATATTTTAAAGAGTTGATTACGGTTGTCTTGCTCCGCTAATTTCTTAGCGAAGGAATTCAGCAGCCTGGAACTAAAGCGCTGAAAAAGGGGGGGCTCTTCTTGCCAGCTCCCCAGAGGCTGTAATACCTTCTGGAGAGTTACACAAGAGGCTCAACCCGACAGCGTGAGTTCACCCATAAATTCCTAAGGATTTATGAGTATCCGAGACATTTACGATCTTATAAAAACGCCTCAAACAGGCCGCTGGATTGACAAGCTCGTAAAAGCCTGTCTGCGACAGCCGAAGCTCAACCCGGAAGCCTGATTCTTGTGCCATGATTAGCTGTAGAAGTTGGTGCCACTAAAATGGCGTTTTTAGGGTGGGGCTGTTAAGGCAAATCAGGAGCCAAAAGTTCAGTTCAAAGTTGTAAAGTTCAGGAACCAAGAGAGAAACAATTTTCCAAATCAATAAGTATAATAACGAAGGCACTCCAGAAAAGAAATCACAAATCCAAAAAAAAAATTTTTTTTTTACTTTAGTAACCAGAGGAAGTCCAAGTCACAAAGAGACGCTGGGAATTTTCCATAAGTAAAATAGTCATTCAGGGACAAAGAGAAGCCATCTTCCGCCGTCCACGCTCAAAGCCCAAAGGGGAGAGTGGTTAAAGAAATTGTTTCAGCCAGACCTAGAAACTCTGTTGCAAATCAAGCCGCAGATCACTTTCCCTTGTACAAACAGTCCGGATTGAAAATATCCGCTTCCTCGCCACGAGGAGCCATTTTCAAGCGCCGCTTAAATCCGAGGGGGGTTTTTACAAGCAAACTCCAAGTCCTTTCAGCCAGGCTGACAGCAGAAAAAAAAGTTTTAAATCACTCACTCTCCCCTTCGTAGTCAAAGCCCCAGGCAGCCTTCCGACCCAGGCGATCCTCTCTCTCCATGTTAACGAATGGTGCCGTCTGCCTTTGGCAAAGGGAAATCCCCCCGCAGCATGTCCTCCTTCACCTGAGCCGAAGACAAGGGTCGCAGCCCCACTGCCGTGGGGGGAGCAGCCCAGGCAAGCCGGCCCTATGGAAGACCCCCGAATAAACGGGGCGTCTCGCCCCCGTGGGGGGGCAGAAAAAGCAACAAAACGGCGAGCGAGCGCTAGGCTCGCCCGTCGCCGCTGGAGCCGGAACCGGAAGTCCATGCCATCCATCTTGACATTGACATACATTTGGCTCAATATAGATTCCATACAATCCACAGCTAGGTTCACAGACAGCTATAATGGGTTATATGAATATCAAATGTTTTTCTCCACAAGATCCTTATACTGTATTGTACAATTCTTATTAGTATGATGTGAATACAATGACCCTCTGAATCTACCACCCTTTCCTTTTCTTCCAGCCATCAAGATAACTAAACCAAGGAACAGTACCCACATTCAGAAAACCTAAACTGTGGCAAGATTTACTGACCTTCCACCATGTTGCTCTTGAAAGAAAATTTTGAGATAAAAAGTACCGTAGATAGTCCTTGTTTAGCAACTGCCTCATTTAACAATTGTTTGCAGTTACAAGGGTGATGAAAAGTACCTTTATGACTAAACCTTTCATTTATGATCTTTGCAGGTCAGTAAAGAAAACTGAACTAAGATCATAAGTACAGACAGGGTTTCACTTTAGAGAACATTTCCGGTTCCCGAAGGCGACAGACGTGCCCTGTGGGCTCTCTGCTGCTTAATAATAATAATAATAATAATAACAACAACAACAACAACAACAACAACAATAATAATAATAATAATAATAATAATAGTAATATTGCACTGTGCACCGCCTCGAATCCCCTTGGGGAGAGAGAGCGGGATATAAAAAAAATTTATTATTATTATTATTATTATTATTATTATTATTATTATTATTAATAATAATAATAATAATAATAATAATAATAATAATAATAATAATAATAATAATTATTATTATTATTATTATTATTATTATTATTATAATTATAATTATAATTATAATTATAATTATAATAATTTTAATTTATGGACCGCTCTCTCTCCCCGAAGGGACTCGAGGCGGTGCACAGTGGATTTAAAAATACATATATAAAACACAAGCATAAATACAATTTAAAATGAATTAAACTTAACCCTGCGCTAAAAACCCAGACCAACTAAAATTAGACCCCTAAAAAACCCTAATAGAGCAATTCAGTTACCCCAAGCCGGCCAGGCAGAAAAAGTGCATTTTTAGTTTTTGACGGAAGGAGCGGAGGTCCTTAGTTGTTCTAATTTCGGGGGGAAGGTCGTTCCAGAGAGTCGGGCCCGCCACAGAGAAAGCCCTTCCCCTGGGCGTCGCCCGCTGGCATAGCCTAGTGGATGGCACCCGGAGAAGTCCCTCTCTGTGGGAGCGAATCAGCCGCAGGGATGTTTGGGGCAGGATGCGATCCCGCAGATAGCTAGGTCCCGTGCCATGGAGCGCTTTGAAGATGATAACCAACACCTTGAAGCGCACCTGAAAGACGACAGGCAGCCAATGCAGCTTGCTGTACCGGTGGGCTCCTTTGGGAGCACAAAAGACCTCGGGAAGATCTTTTGCCATAGGAACGGCTCACTGGGAGCCCCCAGCTGGCGGCGGCTGGCTGGGATGCCCCCAGCCTCGAACTAGGAGCTGGCGAGCAAAAAGGGGAGGCGATCCTGCCTCTTCGCCGGATGGAGCTCGGAAACACAAAGCAGAATGAGAAGTGCATCTGAAAGGCCGGAGGTGAAGGATGCTCCCAAATCTCTTGGACTAATGATGGATAGCGATAAGACATTGTAAGTTCCAGTTCAATCTACTTTAAATTAAGATTGGAGGGGGGAATTCCAACCCCCCCTCGGATTAGGCGGCAAGCAGACAAACCCTCTTCATTTGAATGGAGAGAGGAATGGACCAACTTGCTGTTTGAGCTAGTTAGAGAAAAGAATTATACCGTATCACACTTGCAACAATTGTTCATGGAGTTCTTTTAAGAAAAGAAAGTAAATGGAATGGAACTTTCACTTTTCTTCCTGTCAGAAGATGGGGTAAGATGGCTTGTAACTCCCCTGCGTGAAGTGTCTTCTTTCTACAATCAACAATGAAGGACTTGAAACTTTCTCTTTCAACATTCCTCCCAGAGGCCCCCAGATCTCTCCCAATACGTGGATTCCTGGATTTGGATTGTAAGAATTTTTTTTTTTTTTTCTCTTCTTCTTCATTTTTAAAAGTGAACTCTTAAGACTGTTCTTCCGTTCGGACTCTCTGACGCCTCGGACTCTCTCGGCTGCCTGTTTTACCAGTGCCATTTCTGACATAATGGCTTCTAGAAAGCCACCAGCGGGAAAGTCACTCTCTGCACCCTCCTCAGCTGCTTCCAGCCCGACTACACAACCAAAGATTACAAAACTTTTGCC
This sequence comes from Rhabdophis nuchalis, assembly GCA_039707465.1. Taxonomy (NCBI): domain Eukaryota; kingdom Metazoa; phylum Chordata; class Lepidosauria; order Squamata; family Natricidae; genus Rhabdophis; species Rhabdophis nuchalis. Next base: position 71,313,737 of record CM077648.1, read on the forward strand.
GAAGCAGCCCGCTGAAGAGGGACCGCAGGAGCCATCAGAGCCATCAGTTGCGAGATAATGAAAAAGCTGACAGATTTAACACTTGAACTTAGGGAAACGAAAAGGGATACAGCAGAAAATAAACAGAAAATTGCAAAGCTGGAGGAGGGGGTGGCTGAGATGGGGGGGGGGAGGTTAGGGAGACCCGGAGGGAGGGCTTAGAATTGGGAGCTTACATAACTAAAATTGAATTTGAAAGAATGTCTTTCTTCCTCAGGTTCCAGAATTTGCCAGAATCAGATAATGAAGATCTTAAAGATATTATGAGTACAATATTAGCAGAATATATTAAAAAAGATAAAGATCAGCTCTGGTGGGATATGGACCTGGTTTATAGAATTAATTCAGCTTATGCTAGGATAAATAATGTACCAAGAGAAATTCATGTTAAATTTCTCAGGAGATCCACAAGGGATGAGATATTGAGGGCCCAACGGGATGGAGTCTTAAAATATCAGGACAATGAAATAACCATCTTGAAACAAATTCCGAAAAAAATTAGAGAAATTAGAAGGAAGTATTCCTTCTTGTCTAAGAAATTATATAAGAAAGGAATTTGGTTCAAGTGGTTGTTGCCAGAAGGAATGTTGATATTTTGGGAAGGGGACAGGGTAAAAATTAAAACATTAACCAATGCAGAGATGTTATCAAAAAACATTCCTCCCAGTTGGGAGGTGAAGATGGGGGAACAGAGGGAGCGATGGCCCCACCTGGAGACAGGAGGGAAGAGTCAATTGCGAAAAGACTCAGATCTCAAAAATGATTTTATTTGAAAGCTTATTGTAACTGTTGATACATGAGAAAATGGCAAAGGAAAAAATGATTGATTATATGGATTATAAAATGTAATTTTTCTATGTGCTTATCCTTTATTTTTTAAAATTGTACATTCATGAAGTTTTTTGGGAGGGACGTCACCAACGGCAGGGAAGATGCCAAAATGTTATTTCACCTTGCACCCTTTTCCCTGTAAAAACTTTAAAAACCAATAAAATTCTTAAAAAAAAAAGACAGGGTTTCACTTTGTGACTTCTTCACTTAATGACCAAGTTGCTGCTTCCAATTGTAGTTGCTAAACAAGGACTGCCTCTATTCCATTCAAAGACTTTGCCTTTGTGTTGAAGAAGTTAATGAAATACTAATTTATGTTTCGGTATGCCCTGGTTATAAATATGCTCTATTACAGGTAATGTCTTCCCAGTTGATCACATTTCCAGATCAACTGGATTCATTCTGTTTATAGTTATGGTTGTCCAATTAATATGATTTGATTTCTATGAATGTTACTACTTTTTGCTGTACTAACTGTAAGATATATTGTACTTCGATCATATAAATGTTAAAATTATTTAGTTTTATTATGATTTTTATTTGCTGTCTCAGAATTTGTTGTCTTGTGTTTTTATTTGATCAATTATTGCAATAAAGCTTATTGATTGACTGGTTAACTAAATCTTCTATTAATACTTCTTAAAAAGTTATCCTACTTACGTTTTGAACAAAGGTCTCCCTGGTAACCTTTGGAGCACTTGCATTTATTTTTACCAGTACATTTACCTCCATTTCGACATGGCTGATGGCATTTGCCTAGGAACAGAAAACATGACACTAGTACCTTGCTTTATTTAAATTAAATCTAATCCAACACCACCAGTTGTCATGTCTTTGGTCAATTGAGACTTTCACATAATGTGTGAAAATAGGAATTCATAGACTGCTGCTACAAGGTAGTTCTGGACTTATGGTCACATATGGGACTGGAATATCAGTGGTAGAATGAAGCAGTCATTAAGCAAGATGCCCATATGCCCACTTCACTCAATGACCACAACCCTGTTGTGATCATTAAGCAATCTCCCAGGTCATTAAGCAGATGCAGCAACATGGCTACCTGCCAGGAGGGAATCTGTGGGACTGAGATTCCATTCTGGAAAGTAGCCCTTTTGCACCTCCTTGACCTTTAAATGTGATGGCTTCTCCGGATGTCAGCTTGAACAATGAGGAAGAATGGCTCGGGAGACTTTGGAGAGGATTCGGAGGAATGTTGGGAAATTGCTGAGTACCATGAGAGGCCAGGCACATTGGAGGGATCATTGGAGGAGCACCCAAATACCCAGCTGGAGAAGAAAAAGGAGAGATACAGAGCTCAGGAGCTGCACTGGAAGTGCAGAGTGGACAAGGTACACAGCTACAGCCAACCAGTGGGGATGAGGAGTAATTGTCCCCTCTATCTGATCCACAGACACGCTGGGCAGAACAGAGGCAGGCTCAATACAAGTTGGCCAGGTTATTTGTGAGGAGGCAGGTGCATCTCTTCACCACGGGTGTCAAACTCGTGATATATCATGATGCTTTTTGCCTTATTGGAGCTGGGGTTGGCGTGGCCTGTGCGTGATGCATCTGGCCCGTGGGCCATCAGTTTGACAGGCCTGAGCTATACCACTGAGCGCCTATTTAGTTGGATGGGTGGAGCAGGAGGTTGTTGGAAACAATCACTGGTTCTCCTGCCATGTGCATGCTTCACCTTTGTGGCTTCAGCTTCCTTGACACTGAATTGTGCTGCTCTTGCCTGTGTGTTTGGACCTTGGTCTTGTTTGCAGATTTTGCACTCCTACGTTGGATTTTGGAGTGGACTTGGCCGGTGGACTTTAGATTAGATTAGATTAGATTAGATTTTATTTTTCTATACCGCGTCCTCTCCCCAGGGGGACTCGGAGCGGTGCACAGGGAAAATTAAAACAACATAAAATATATACATAAATAAATGCAATAAAAACAAATTAAATCAACTGTCCCTGCACTAAAATCCCCATTTTAAAATTAACATTCCCTTTTCCCGTCTACTTTGTAGACTTTTGCTTTTGGATTTGATACCTTGTGCCATGACTGAGCAGTGTTGCACTCAATTGGACTTCGCATTGTGTGCATGTGGGGAATTGAGGATTAATATTAAAGACTTCAACTATCAATAAAGTCTGTAAAATCTCTGTGCGTGTTGTGCATGTGGACTGGAACAGGACACTGAGTTGTCTTTCTTGCATGCAGCCCTTTCACTCCCCTTTCAGCTCTGAGATTCCACCCACCAGAAAAGCTGTTTCATCCAGCCTCTAGAAATGAGGTGGAGTCCTTTTGGCAGATGGCAGCAGCTTACAAGCTTCACTGGCAGCTTCCCATTGACTTCTGGGGAGGCTGGCAGAGAAGATTGAAAATAGTGATCACATGATTGTGGGGCACTTGGTAATCATGTTGTTACTGTAAGGGTGACATTGCAATAGATGCTGGTGCTCCACTATTTTCAGCTGTTCATGATTTTTGGTGCTTCCTGCCAGCTTCCACAAGTCAAGTTAATGTAGAAGCCAGGAGAAAGTCAAAACTTGTCCCCTGTCCCACTGTTTTTATACCCACCTGTTGAAATTCTGTATATCAGTTTAGGTAAGGAAATGTCTCTGAAATAATGACCCAAGGGGTCACAGGATTGTCTGGTTAATCTCTGAATGTCATCATATCTATTCACGTGGGTTTAAACGGAACTTATACAGAATTGCACAGAATGCTATACTACATTAATTTTATTTAAGCTAGTGACTGCATATTTTCTAGTCGATATCTGTGTTCTAATAATCTACAGGTACTCATTGACTTACAACAAAATTTGGTAAGTGAGATACTTAAGTGAATTTTTCCTTATTTTTCTACCTTTCTTGCCCTTAAATGAATCAGTGCAGTTGTTAGTAACACGGTTGTTTAGTTAATTTGGCTTTCTCATTGACTTTACTTGTCAGAAAGTTACAAAAGATGGTCGCATGATCCCGGGACACTGTCATAAATATGAGTCAGGTGCCAAGCATCTGAATTTGTTCATATGGCAGTGGGGATGCTGTAATAGTCATGTGAAAAACACTTATAAGTAACTTTTTTTAGTGCCGTTATAACTTTGAACAGTCTTTCAATGAACTGCTTAAGTTGAAGACTACCCATATATCCATTATAGGCTGGTTGGGGGAATTCTGGGAGTTGAAGTCCAAGTTTTAAAGTAGCCAAGTTTGGAGACCCCAACCTAGATTGTTAGTAACTTATTATAATTAGGAATGCTTATGTATCTGGGCTTTCTCATATCAAATAATAACATAAATATAATATCTAATTTTCATATTTTGTATTACAATACAAACAACAACAAAAATATTCCCCATAGAAGGACTGTACTATGATAGATAAGTTACACTTGGATCATGTATGTATCATCTTTTGATATTTTAGAAATTTCAAGTAAAACATTTCAAATTTAATTAAAAGAAATTAAAACAAGACTCACTAATTTCACACTGATCCCCCTCCAGTCCTGCAGGACAAATACATTTTTCTGGATAAAAGCATATTCCTCCATTGAAACAGATTTTTGTACAATTTGCTGTGGGATATAGTATTAAAGTATTACATATAGTATAAGAGATGATTTACATAAAGCTTTAGTGAAGTTCAGTAAAATTTTTAGTCTTTTTAAAAGGTAAAGAGCTCAACAAAATGTAACATCCTGATCTACAGTACCATGTTTATATATGCAGATAACTCGCATATTTACTCTGATGTAGGCATCTTAGCATCCCCTAAATGTGGACTACAACTTCTGTAAGGTTTTAATATTGACCATGATGGCTGTTGCTGATTGAAACTGAAATTAAAACATCTGGAGTAATGCAGCTTGTATTCATCAGACCTGCAACAGTAAGAAAGTATGGTGCTTGGGGCTGATTTATCTTTTGCATGGTGAATGATATTAAGCTTCTACCATCCTAAAAAAAATCCTAATTCAATGAAAACGAAATTGTTCAAGAATCCTCCAGGCTCATTCTACACTTCATTTTATTGAGAGTCAGTTAGGTCATGCTTCTTCTGTTTGTAATCAAAAGGAAAGTGCATCCAAGAATAAACACAGAGACTGCAGGCATATATGTAGTGCAACCTTTAAGCCAACTACATGCTAAGAGGTGGCAGTACATGTTTCTTTCCAGCTATCTATTTCTATTTCCCGCCATACCTTTGTTACAGTTGACACCATAGAAACCAGGTGGGCAGATACATAATCCCGGCATGATGCAGAGTCCACTATTCATGCAATGTGGTGTACACAGAGCTGATTTAAAGAGAGTGAAGAACCAATATTACACTGAACAATTATCATTAACATATTGAGAGGATAGACCTTAAAATATACAGCACTTTTCATACCACAACAGAAATAATATTTTCGCCTGCAAAGAAAATTGTTGATTCACTGGTAAATATTCTAATGATACAAGTAAGACTTGAGCTTGATTTTCAAGTAGGATTTTTCTATAGCTAGCTTGTATGAATACCAAACTGCAGCTAGTGGAGTAAATTGAAATTTTACTTAACAACATTTTTGGTGTGCTTTACATAGATATATTTCTTAAGTGCATGAAGCACAAATGGATTATGCTTATTGGACCTACCATAGGCCACAATCAGTGCTAGTCAGTGTTCCTGATCCCAGGGAGCCAGGAAAGAACAATTTCAACTTTTAGTTCCTGTAATAACTGCCATCCAAATGAAGGCCAGGAAAATGATGCAACTGAAGTCAATGTATCTAGAAGAAACCAGGTTCCAAAAGTCTGTGCAAGTGCACAAATTAGGAACATTTTAGAAAGAGATTCCATAATGCATTCTTCTCTCTTCTAAGGTAAAGAGGGTTAGGGTTAGTCCTGGCAAATAGGGCCGAACTAGAAGTATTATTGGAGTAATGAAATAGATCCTACTCAGTCTGTCCTTTTGGTATATAAGCTTAATTTATAATGAAAATTGGACGTTCTCTTGAGAAATGATGGTAGAATAAAACAACTGTGGTGCTTCATGTTTTCAAGTTAATGTGCATTGTACTTAATGTTTTGCCAATGTTCTTATTAAGTTGCTGGCCTGTTCTTTGCCTTTCAGATCTTTTAATGGAAACTTCTTTATCTTTTGTATAAACAAACAGTGTTTTCTTAAGAGCTGCAGTTCATTAAATACTTTTCTTATGTGTTTAGCTTTAATTTTAGGAAGCCTCCTAGCATATATGCAAAAATTCCTCCAAAACAATATTTTGGAAAGAAGTAACTACTTAGCTTCTTTTTATTGTATAAATAAAGTACAGAAGAGAACTGAAGAACTCTTTTTGGTTACCTTTTTCACACCGAGGACCATAAAATCCATCTGGACATTCACAGATATGCCTTTCATTACAAAATCCCCCATTTCTGCATCCTCCAGGACATTCAGCTTCAAAGAAAATGACATAGATTAAATTAATTTTCTTATTTGTTGCTTAAGTACACCAGCTTCTATTGGTGATGTGATGGTTAGGGATTACAGTTCTATGTCAAAATCTCTGATTTGTAGCACATAACGTGTAAGAAAACTATAATAAAAGGCATGCATATCAAAATATAATTGAAAGGAATATTAACAGAAAGATGTAATGAAAAAAAAATTGTTCTCCCACTTGCAGAGTCAGGGAAATTTCTTTAAACAATTTTTGGAAGAAATAATCCAATTGAAAACTGAAGGACTTAACAGTGAAATCTCAGTTTAATGGAGGACAAACTGGCAACTGGCCCTTCTCTCACTGGTAAACCTTTCATCTTCCATCATCTTTGACCTCCAATAGGACCATCTGCATTTAGTAAACAGGTCCCATGGTATTTCTTCCTCTCCAGGTTTTTCTTTAGATTTCTTTAGCAATGTTCTCCCTGAGCTACAAATCTTTCAGCAGTGTAAATATTGTCCAGCCCAAATGAGATTTGCCAGACTGCACAGATCTTCAATAAGCAGAGCTATCTAGGTCCATCTTAATTGCCAGCTATTACCTCCATTTCAGTTCTCTGGTCATTTAAGACAGTTTCCACTGCCTCATAATCCCCTTTCTCCTCTTATGCAAAATGTTTTATGAGAAACAAAACTAGACTATAATTCCAGCTTCCCCTTATCAGCCAAACTAGTGCCAAGTGTTGTTTGCGCTTTTGCACATGTATGCAAATAGCCAGCAGGAAGGTGTAGCTGAATATAGACTATCATAAGCCACTGATTTTCTTGATTATTTATCTTATGTTAACTATCTGATTTTGAGTGCTTTTTCTGAAATCTGCCTGTTTATTTTTTAGACTTCATTTTATTTTATTCATTTGTATTCTGCCTTTATTATTTTTATAGATAACTCAACGTGGGAAACATAGCCAACACAGGTGGGGGGCTGAAAAAGTGACTGGCCAAAAGCCACCCAGTTGGCTTTCACAGGTAAGATAGAACTTGAACTCAGGGTCTCCTGCTTTCTAGCCTCGTGCTTTAACCTCTAGGAATGGACAACTATGCTGGCTTAGGAATTCTGCATATTACACTACTAATAAGGTTTGGCTTATTAGGATCTCTTATTACTATGCCAGATATTTCCCAATTTTTTGCTTCAGAATTGGGAAATAGGATCAAATGTTGATACCAAAAACTCGGAAAACAGACAAATTTTTATTCAGCTCACTTCCAGGTACCTTGTTGACATGTTTTGAAGAAGATGGCATTCTGTGGTGTTTGCAATATGATAGTGCCTTCTGAATTCATTACAATTACCGTAACTTCAAATGCTGCCACTCCGTCCTGTTTTCCAAGACAAGGAAATCCAACTTGAACAACTACAAACAAAAGGAAAAGTGGTATACATTTTAATGGCATATTAATGTTAAGGACAATATTTTATTATATGAGAAATCTGAATTTGAAAAATAGACACGACATATGGTGCCTTTCCTAATGGCATTTAGAAAAGAAGTGAAACAGAATTCTTTCACAGATAGTATGTGTTATTGGGATAGTGGATGGCAGAGGAGGGTTGATAGATATTTTTAATGTATTATTGTATATTATACATATAATTCCATATATTTCTCTGGTGGTGGTGCACCAGTAAGAATGCAGCATTGCAGGCTAATTCTGCTTGATTCTTAGTGGCTCAAGATTGACTCAGCCTTCCACCAGGGGTGGGTTCCGGCTGCTGCTACTGCCAGTTTGCTCAGGGACACACTGCGCACGTGTTTGATGCATGCTATGCACGCATGCATAGTACTAAAAAAATTGCTTCTGCGCATGCGCAGAAGCAAAAAACAAGATGGCAGCACCTATGGCGCTGCTGAAAGAACTGGTTCGGGGGCATGGCAGGCAGAGTTACTACCTACTCAGCCACACTGGTCTGAACTGGTAGGAACCCACCTCTGCCCTCCATCTTCCGAGGTTGGTAAAATGAGGACTCAGATTGTTGAGGGCAATATGCTGACTCTGTAAACTGCTTAGAGAGGACTGTAAAGCACTGTGGTATATAAGTCTAAACGCTAGTATGATATACTGTGAGCCACTGGGGTATTCACAGAATCAGCAGTATATAAATATTGTAATATATGTTAAAATATGTAGTTGATTACCTATTGGGAATTCAATATTAGATTGAAATATACACTACAAATAAGTTATAGGAGAAAAAGCTACATTCATTATTGTAGAAAAGATCATATCTAATTAGAGTTAGGATTCTCAGCTTTCCTAATTCTCACCCAATACACAAGATAGGACAATATTTTGGGAATTGCAGCTCTTCTCATAATTCTAGGAGGCATCAGGATGTTGAAATTTTTTATTTGCGCATGCGCGGAAATGGAGGTTGTGCCGTGAAACGCGGCTTGGAGACTGGGGGTCGTTCTTACCCAGGAGGACGCTGCCAGCCCTCGTCGGTCATCTCCGAGGGCTGGCCCGGCAAGAAGACACCCCTGACGCCACTCCAGGCCGCTCGGAAATGAAGAGCGACCCCTGTGAGTGACGGCAGGATGAAGAGAAGAGCAGGGCGGGCCCGAATCGGCCTTTTGCGGCCTGGAACATCCCGGCGCGGCTGGAGGCAGGAAGTAGGCCACGAAGCCGGGACGCGAAAGAACAGACAGGCCGGGCCATGTCGGGTCGGGTCGGGAGGACTACCATCTGGCCGTATGGCCTACGCTGGGCCTTGCGGCCTAATAACCTGATCCCGACCTGCGTTATTTTCCATCTGTTCCCACCCGACCTGAGGCTGGAGGCTGGAGGCAGAAACGGCTGGTGTGCTTTGGAGTGGCGAAAATGGATTGTTGCTTGTTGATGGATTGTTGGTGGAATGGAGCTGGTGCTGGAGGAGCTGAGAAGGTGAGAGGATGTTAGAGGAAGATTGGATGGAGCGTGGAGTGAGGAGCGTGGAGTGAGGAGAGGAGGAACGAGGAAAGAAGGAAAGAAGGAAAGTGGTGGAAGAAGGAGGAGGAGATGGAGGTGGCGAAGGAGTGGTGAAGGAGTTGGATATTGAGACGGAAGAAGAGGGAGAATGAAGGACTGGTATGGAAAGGAAGTGAGAGGGTGGATGAGGATGCCACGCAGCCGGGTCGTTGATGGATTGTGGCCAAAGATGACCCAGGAAGATCTGAAAGTGTGTGTTCTGGACTTGAGGAAGTAAACCGTGTCAGCACATGGCAGCATTTTACATCAGGCCGCACGGCGTACCATCTAATCGTGCGGCACTAAGTGCAGACTGAGGCCTGTGTTGCCGAAGAAGACAGATGGATGGGGTGGTGATGAGACTAAATTGTGACACCCCCCCATTCGAAAGATCTTAGTCTGACTGTCTGACTGTTTTACCCCTCTGCCTTTTAGGACTATCTATTTGCACAATTTTAACCATTTGTCACTTTATTTAACCCTGGACTCTGTCTATGGACTTGCATCATGTCCCCTGGGTCGGATGACCTCCATGTTTTTAGCGGTGTACTCTAGGTGTGATCTCCTTTGCCTGCGGGAGGCTCCCCTCTCGTAGGCCTGGCCCCCCTGTTTAACACGGGCCCACCTCGAGGATGGACTGGTTGCTCCTGAGAGGTGGGCGAAGCGCAAATTAAGGGGGTTTTTATATAAATTTTTAATTCGGATTTTAGGGGGTTCCAGGGTGGGGGGGGGGAATAGTCCCGGGAGGGAACGGCAAACGATTGGGCCGGCCGGCGGAAGAGGGGTAACGGAGGAAGGGGAAGGGGGGGTCGTTTCCACTGAGGTGTTTTCTATCGATCTGGTCTTAGGGAGGGGCAGGGGCGGTGGGAGGCGGAATAGGCATCATCGGTTGGGAGACCGTGGCCGCTGGACACAGGCGGTCACGTGCTCCAACTCTCCGCCCTCCCATCGCAGACTAGGTGGGCAGGAATCACAGACCCGGGGCCCTAGGCTGATGTTATGCAACGCCAGGTCCGTGGTTCAGAAAGCCCCGCTCATCCAGGACCTTGTGTCAGAGGGGGACCCGGACCTGGTGGGTATAACGGAAACCTGGTTGGGCCACGAAGGGGGCATACCCCTCGTGGAAATGTGCCCACCAGGTTACCGCGCCCTAGGGAGGGGTGGGGGAGTGGCGATTAGGGTTAAGGAAGGTCTTGAGCCTAAGGAGACCACAGTCCCTCAGACAACCGGGTGTGAATCTCTCTGCGTGAGATGGGGCCTAGGGAGGCAGTTGGGCGTGTTAGTTGTATACCTGGCTCCTCGCTATGCAACAACAGCCCTGCCCGAGCTCCTAGAGGTGATAGCCGAGGCGGCAGTTGAGACCCCCAGACTGGTAGTCATGGGGGACTTTAACTTGCCGTCGGCAGGCGAAGCCTCTGGAGCACCTCGGGAGTTCATGGCCTCCATAACGGCCATGGACCTGACCCAGGTAGTTTTAGGCCTCACTCACGAGGGGGGAAACACGCTGGATTTGATCTTTGTCTCGGGACAGTGGAGTTGTGATCTGGGAATAGGGGATCTAGCCATCACTCCCTTGTTATGGACAGATCACGCTCTCCTTCGGCTGGACTTTCCAATTGCTTCACCTCACCGCAGGGAGGCGGAACCCGATACTCCTAGATGGTTCCGCCCCAGGCTTCTAATGGACCCGGAAAGGTTCCAGAGGGAGCTTGGGCCAATTCCTGTGACCCTGCCTCGCAACTCGACTGAGGACCTAGTGGCCGCATGGTTAAGTGCAGCCACAGGGGCCTTGGACCGAGTCGCGCCCTTGCGGCCTCTCTTGCGGCGACGAACCACCCAGGCTCCATGGTTTACTGAGGAGCTTCGGGGGATGAAGCGCCACAAGAGACGCCTAGAGAGCAGATGGAGATCCTCTCGCTCCGAAGCCGACCGAACACTAGTGAGAACCCATATTAGGGCTTACTTAGTGGCGATAAGGGTGGCCAAACGTGAGTATTGTGCCACCCTTATTGCATCCGCAGATAACCGCCCTGCCGCCCTGTTTGGGGTGACCCGCTCCCTCCATCAGAGGCCGCGGGAAGCCCCTCTGCAAGGGCGAGCAGAGGAATTTGGGATTTATCTGCAGGAGAAAATCACTCGGATTCGGAATGAGCTACCCTCCATCGACAGTGGTCCTGTGGCACTGTCCGAGACTAGTCTTGAGGTTCCTTCTTGGGAGGAGTTTGATTTTGTTACCACCGAGGATATGGACAGGTTGTCAAGGAAACTTAGGGCGACCACAAGTTTATTGGACCTGTGTCCCTCCTGGCTTGTACTGGCATCCTGGGAGACGACACGAGGCTGGCTCCAGGGCATTGTCAACGCATCTTTGAGTGAGGGGTCCTTACCTGCCGTCTTGAAAGAGGCGGTAGTGAGGCCCCTCCTCAAGAAGCCGTCCCTGGACCCAGCATTGTTTTAGAACTATCGTCCGGTCTCCAACCTTCACTTTTTGGTGAAGGTTGTTGAGAGTGTGGTAGCCCAACAGTTTCCGCGACACTTGGAGGAAGTTGATTATCTAGACCCGCGCCAGTCCGGCTTCCAACCCGGTCACAGCACCGAGACGGCATTGGTCGCATTGGTCGATGATCTCTGGAGGGCGCAGGATAGAGGTTATTCCTCTATCCTAGTCCTATTAGACCTCTCGGCGGCTTTTGATACCATCGACCATGGTATCCTATTGCACCGACTGGGGGGGTTGGGGCTGGGAGGCACCGTTTTGCGGTGGTTCTCGTCCTACCTCTCTGGTTGGTCGCAATGTGTTGACGGGAGGGCAGAGGTCGACCTCGAGACCTCTCTTATGTGGGGTTCCTCAGGGGTCGGTCCTCTCGCCCCTCTTGTTTAACACATATATGAAGCCGCTGGGTGAGATCATCCATGGTTTTGGGGTGGAGTACCATCTGTACGCTGACGACACTCAGCTGTACATATCCACTCCAGACCACCCCAACGATGCCGCCGAAGTGCTGTCCCGGTGTTTGGAGGCCGTACGGATCTGGATGGGTGGTAACAAACTCAAGCTCAACCCTGCCAAGACTGAGTGGCTGTGGTTTCCGGCACCCCGGTTCAGCCAGATTACTCCAACTCTGGCCATCGGGGGCGAAACACTGGCCCCCGTGGAGAGGGCGCGCAATTTGGGTGTCCTCCTGGATTCCCGGCTGTCTTTGGAGGACCATGTGGCGGCCGTGGCCAGGGGGGCGTTTCATCAGGTACGCCTGATGCGCCAATTGCGCCCCTTACTGGACCGGGCTGCCCTTTGCACAGTCACTCAAGCTCTCGTGACATCCCGACTCGACTACTGTAATGCTCTCTACATGGGGCTTCCCTTGAGGTGCACTCGAAAGCTACAGCTAGTCCAAAACGCAGCCGCGCGGGTAATTACGGGAGCCACCAGATGCTCCCACATAACACTGATCCTGCGCGAGCTGCATTGGCTTCCTGTGGCCTTTCGGGTGCGCTTCAAGGTTTTGACGACCATCTTTAAAGTGCTCCATGGCTCGGGGCCTAGTTATATGCGAGACCGCCTCCTGCCCCATACATCCCTTAGACCGATACGCTCCCACAGAGAGGGCTTTCTCAGGGTGCCGTCGGCCGGCAATGCCGACTGGCGACACCCAGGGGAAGAGCCTTCTCTGTGGGGGGCCCAGCCCTTTGGAACGACCTACCCCCTGAATTACGCACCATCACCGACCTCCGCCTCTTCCGCCAATGTCTGAAGACATACCTTTTCCAACAAGCCGGCCTAGCCTAACCTCCCACGGGGACTTTTAGAAAGTTTTAAATTGGGTATTTTAATAATTTGGCTTTTAGCACAGGATCAGGATAATTTAATATTTATTTTAAATTATGTATTTTTTGTGTGTACTTTTGTATATTTTTAAGTTTCCTGTGCACCGCCCTGGGTCCTCTGTGGAGAAGGGCGGGATATAAATATAAATAAATAAAAAATAATAAATGAAGTTTCCTTTAGTTTGGTATGAATAATGTCTGCTGTCATCCCAAATCCAAGGCAAATGCACCTGTTCTAAGAAGCACAGACTAGACACTGGCACAATAACTCTTGATAGCAGAGGCTGCATGCCTCCATTTTAGTTCCTTAAATTGAATATATTCTTATTGGAAATTATTCTAAATGGGTGCAAGAAATTACAGGAGAACAAATAGAATATAAACCTGAAATCTTTCTGCTGGGAATAATCAAAGGGAAATATACAAAGAAAATCAAGTATATATTAATACATCTGGTAACCACAGCTACAATAACATTTGCACAATGCTGGAAACAAAATAATGCCCCTTTGGATGAATTAGTGATACAAAATATTTTGGACTGTGCAGAGATGGACAAATTAACACTAAAATTAAAAGACAAAGAAGAGTCGGAATATTATGAAATTTGGAACATTTGGTATAAATGGTTGCAAAACAAGAACAAAACCAATTAAGCCAAAAAAACTATAGTTTTTTTGGCTTAATTGGTTTTGTTCTTGTTTTGCAACCATTTATACCAAATGTTCCAAATTTCATAATATTCCGACTCTTCTTTGTCTTTTAATTTTAGTGTTAATTTGTCCATCTCTGCACAGTCCAATATATATATATATATGTAATTGTTTCCACAACATCCTGTTAATAGGCCCCAATTAATGGAGGAGACATACTGTTTCCTTTCCTGCCTTTCGGCTCATCACCAGAGACCATCTAGACAGCAAACCAAGAGTTCCGTTGTGTAATTTTTTTGGATATGTGTGTTAGTTTTATGAGCTGATCAATAAATAAATTAGAGAGACCAGGATAGATCTATTTCAAGCTTATTAGCTCTCATCAGCTGGCCATACCCTTTACTGAGATTCGAACCGGGGCTGTATTGCATACCAGGCAAGGAGCCTAGCAATTCAGCCAAGCCGGCTCCCCTTATTGCATCAGCTGAGACAGGGTATATTAGTATAGGTAATTGTTTCCACAACATCCTGAATGAAAGGAAGAGAGAGGTCTTCACTATTCTCATTTCTGCCTGGCTAATCTCTTGACTAAAAAAGAGAAGAAGGGCAAAGAACAAGAGGGTTCTATCAGAGGTGGGTTGCTCCCAGTTTGGACTGGTTTGAGCAAATCGGTAGTGGTAATTGGGCCCAGGTCACCAAACTGGTAGTGACTGCTGGCTGGCCACGCCCCCAAACTGGTCCCCTGCTCAGACGCTTGCCCTGCCTTGCCTTCGCCCTGTGCATCAGCATCCACAAAACTGCCTCCTCCTGCCTACACACAGGTAAGCATTCACGCTAGTCTACCTCCCCCTGCTGGCCAGCATCTCCCAAAGCTGCTGCCGTTGCAGCCATGGCGAGGCCAGGGGCAGCCCAGCATGCCTGGCAGCCACGTGGCTATGAAGGTTGCCAGGCCAGGCGCCTCCCTCCCCACTGGCCAGTGTCTCCCAAAGCTGCTGCCATTGCAGCCTCAGTGGGGATGGGGGCAATCTGGCAAGCTTCACAGCCACATGGCTGGGTGGGGGTGGAAGGGATGCAATACCCAACCACTTGGAGCTCGGCCACTGCCATGCGGCGGCATTCGCTTACTCGACTGTCATGATCACATTGACTAAATAGGCCGTCGCTAAGGCACCAGGATCTTTCTGCAGCCAGCTGCCAGCCACCGGCCTGGTGAGGCTGCAGGCTTCTCTTCCCAGAGCCTCTCTCTGGCCAGCAGCCACTCCCACTGCAGCTCCCAGAAGTCAGCAGGGAGCCACTTCAACTGCTTTTCTGTCCCTTCACAGCCAGGCAGCTTCTCTCTCGCTCATGGCTGTCTCGCTCATGTGCCTGGAAAAGTAGCAGGAGGAAGGAGGCACCTGCGTCGCAATGATATGACATTTGATCTTGCCGCTGCGAGATTATTGGCAATTCTTCTGCCACTAGATGGTCTAATTGGACCTAAACTGTCCTAAAGGGACAGCAAAGACGAAGACAAATTTTTGTTGATCACAGGGACACCGCAAAGTCCCTGTTTGATCCAAATGAAGGGCTTCAAATCCACAGTAAACAGACAGCCAACCCCAGGCTGGCAAAGTTGCTGATGGCTCCGGAAAGAAAGAGACAAGAGTGAAAGTGTATTCTAGCTGGTGAGCTGTGTATTGGCTTAAAAGAGACTGCTTTCAAGGAGTTTGCCCATAAGAACGTTTTAAACTAAGCTGAAACTTTTTAAAAAACAAAAATAAGCGGTGGAATTAAGCACTGGTGGACTTGGTCAGTGGGTTATCACAATTTCTTCAATTGATACTTTAAATGGAACCCTTAAGAACTCTTAAAGGAACGGAGTAACTTTTTCCTCTTCTATTTTCTTTTCTTGTTTACAACATATGGATTAAATCTCTTCCTTTTTACTAGTATGTGTAACTTTTAAATTTGTTTCTCTTCTTTCTACTACACTTAAGAATACTTAAGAATTTGATTTTGAAACAACTAAGATATAAAAAGAAACAAGAAAAATTGTAATGATTGAAACAACAGAAGAGAAAATGGCACTGCTACTTGCAAGTTAAGGTATGTGGATTACAAACAACATATGTTCATTTTTTCTATGGTCTATTTTGGCTTGGATTCTTAAAGAATTGCAGTTTGCTTAAAGTGAAAGGGGAATTGCTTTTTTTCTTTACAAATGTCTTTTTGAAGCCTAATTTTAACTAGAGATTTGATTGTGAATTTGAGTTTGTTAAAAGCATTCCTTGAACCCTTTTCATTTCTTCAACAATTGGAGACAATGGCGTATACTGAACAACAACAACAAAATGTTACCTTGCAAGAAATAATGGATGCAATACAGCAATACTCTAATTCATTTCGGGGGGAAATTAGAACATTTAATTGGAGAATATGAGGAAAAGGATGGAACTACATATCAAATAGAAAAAATAGAGGTTGGTTCCTTAAGCACTAAAGAGAAAAATAACCACCAAGAAACTAAAATGGCTGATTCTTTCGATGAGTGGCTTATGTCTGGCAATGCGAAAAGTGGAACATGGAAAGATG
The DNA here is from genome assembly GCA_039707465.1 of Rhabdophis nuchalis. Lineage (NCBI taxonomy): Eukaryota > Metazoa > Chordata > Lepidosauria > Squamata > Natricidae > Rhabdophis > Rhabdophis nuchalis. The sequence goes on from CM077648.1 coordinate 71,330,095, forward strand.
AATCAGATGGATGGGAACTCCACCTCAGATGGCAAGATATAGAAGAAGAAATAACAAAAGAACCTATGATATTAAAGAAAGAAACTTTACTAGTAACACCACTGATAACAACCCTGACACTTAAAGTTAAACCAACTAAAGAAGAAGAGGAAGAAGAAGAGGAAGAGGAAGAAGGAGGAGGAGGAGGGATCCAAAACGACAGGAAAGAACTTACAAATGATGGACTGCAAAGAGAAGTCCACACAAATTGGATTAAGGATATGTTCAGAAGAAATATGCCACAAATGGCAGAAGATGTGATATTGTTTTATTACTGGAAGGATACAGGCTGATAGATAAAAGATTAACTTAAAACCAGTTGAGATTAGGGAAATTTAGTGATAATAGATATAGTTAAATAATTGAAAGTGATAATAAATGTATATGTATGCATAGTTATAAGTGATAATTGGAAATGAATATTGAATAGCATTTATTAAAGACGATGAGTAAATATTATTGATGTTTGTTTAAAATAGGTTACAAAGAGTAATGATTTTGGAGGGTAGTAGAATTAATAAATATGATAACATGTGGCCATGTTCTAAGTTTTTATTGGTATGTTTTAAAATGAAGGATGTGTAATACAATTATAATTAATTATATAAGGCATGAAAAAGATAAAGTTTATAAATATATTTGATGTGATGTACTTGAAATAATATGAAATAATATGAAACTTGGATGAATATCGAAGAGATGTATGAAAATATTTTGTAATCAGCAGATACATTTTCTATAACATGTGAGATAAAGGATTTTTATGTTGTGTCTAAAAATAAAATTAAAAAAATTTGATTAAAAAAAAAGAAAAGCAGCAGGAGGAGGGTGGGTGAAGAGAGAGAGAGAGAAGAAAAACTTGCCCACCCATGTGCTGTCTTCACCCAGACAGGCGGTGCATGCGCTGCCATGACATACATCTTGCTTTGCCTGCCCCAACGAACAAAGATGTGCCAGCCACAACCCCCCTCCGTATTCGTCTCCTCTCTCCCTGCATGGGCTCTCTGGAGGGGGAGGGAAGGTCTCTCCCAAGACTGGTTTCTTTCCTGCCCTCCTGTGGCATCAGTCTGTAGGGGGAGGGCAAGGACCATTCAGCGCTGAGGTAGAAGCAGCTGCTGCAGCAGGAAAAACATGGCTTCTTTGCCAGCCTCCCAGCTGGCAAAACAGACATTTTCACTGGTTCAGTGGGCATGGCTAGGTGTGGGGGGGGGCATGTGACTGAGTGGGCATGTGCATGAGTGACATCAAGTAACATGCCCCCCCCAGCCACGCCCACCGAACCAGTAGTAAAAAAATTTGAAACCCACCCCTGGGTTCTATGTATCTTCAGCTGGACTCTCCTCATGAGAGGTACCACATAGAACATATGAAGTCTTCATAGCAGAAGCTTTTGGTAGCTATTCTACATCAGTTTTCTTTGGCTTAGAAGTTATGGAGTAAAACAATCTTAGCAAATATTTCTTTATATTATTTTGATTCCTTTTTCATTCTTGGCCACTGTTACCTTTCATTCACAGCAAAATAAAATCTTTCTTACTTAGCTAATGTTCCACTGAGTTATACTTGATAAATTCATTTTGATGTATCGAGATAGATATCCAGCTACCATGCTGAATGTAATTGCTCTTTATATGATATTGAAAAAGATATAAGATATTACTAGTCTAAAAGTTAACTGGACTGCTAGCTGTATATTATTTCAACATTGACAAGGCAAGAGTCAGTATCCTCCTTTTCATCTGAGGACAGCAGGCTAAGTTGGAAGTGAAAATACCATTTTGCCTCTAAGCATTTCAAGGCCACTTACAGACTTTCAGCATCTATAGACTGAGTCTATGAGTGTCTCTACCAAATGGAAGGGTTGCTTTTTGTTGGTCTTGGAACTGAATGTTTCTATATCTTTTTCTTGATTAATATGAGCACAATTCACTGTGCTAGAATTTTAGTGATGCAGTCCCAATATTTGGCATTCCTCCTCTTTTCAGATGTGGAACATAAGATGTTTAGATAATAAAAGTTCCAAAGACTTTCATTGTTATCAAATTATTAGATAATTTGATTCAAAGAAATTATTGCAGACACATATAATAACATTTACAAACAGATTATTCTGTTCTACTTTACCCCACCCCACCCCATTCTTATTACTCTACCCTACTTTTTATCCCACTTTATTGTATAAAAGTGAAGATAGTAAATTGTAGGAGATGACCAGGCTGAGCATGAGGGAGGGTGAAAAGCATCATCAGTCATAAGTCCTTGACACCCACAAGAGATTGAACTCCAGCCCATCTTGAAATTTTATTTTATTTTATTTTATTTTTCGGATTTATATACCGCCCTATTCTCCGTGGTAGGACTCAGGGCGGTGCACAGAAACATAAAAACCACAATACATACATCTAATCTAAAATCGAATTAAATAATAAAATCTGTGCTAAAATTGAAATCACTAAAATATTAACTATAAAATAAACCCTTAATCTATGTCACGCTGGCCAGATGGAAGAAATGCGTTTTAAGCATCCGACGAAAGAGGCGTAGGTCAGTAGTGGTGTGAAGATCGGGGGGCAGGTCGTTCCAGAGGGCCGGACCCGCCACAGAGAAGGCCCTTCCCCTGGGAGTCGCCAGCCGGCATTGACCGGCAGACGGCACCATGAGGAGGCCCGCCCTGTGGGAGTGGACAGGTCGAAGGGAGGTGTGTGGTAGGAGGCGGTCTCGCAGGTAGCCAGGACCCGTGCCATGGAGTGCTTTGAAGATGGTAATTAACATCTTGAAGCGCACCCGGAAGACCACAGGTAGCCAGTGCAGCTCGTGCAAGTGAGGTGTTACCCGGGAGTACCATGGGACGCCCAGAATCCCCCGCGCGGCCACATTCTGCACCAGCTGAAGTCTCCAGGTGCATCTCAAGGGGAGCCCCATGTAGAGAGCATTGCAGTAGTCCAGGCGGGACATAACGAGGGCTTGAGTGACCGTGCATAGGGCGCCCCGATCTAGAAAGGAGTGCAACTGGCGTATCAGGTAAACCTGATAAAAAGCCCCCCTGGCCATGGCTGTCAACTGTTCATCCAGGGACAGCCACGAATCCAGGAGGGCGCCCAAGTTGCGGGCCCTTTCCGCGGGGGCTAATGTCTCGCCCCCGATAGCCAGAGATGGAACTAACTGGCTATATCAAGACGCCGGAAACCACAGCCACTCGGACTTGGATGGGTTGAGCTGAAGCTTGTTCCTCCCCATCCAGACCCGCACGGCCTCCAAACACTGGGACATCACTGTGAGTCCTGTGAGTCTTTTCTACTGCCAACTTGCTTGGGCTGTTAGTAGTTCAGATTCCTGTAGAGAGGTTAAGCTCTAGATCTTTATACCCATTTGAACTGCCTGGACCTCCTGATTTCCCTGGCGCTTCACATAAACATACCTATTACTGCTGCCTCCTATATGCAAGAGAATGATTGGCTCAATGTCATCAACAAATCAGTATTTTTTAAAGCCCTCACAGTTAACATAGGATTTTTTAAATCTTTAATCACACACACACACACACACACACACACACACACACACACACACCAACATGTGGGCTCACCACTTTTCTTCACTCATCCTTTACATGAACAACATTTGATGTATAAATAAAGATGGATGCTACAGACCTGAGGTTTGATGAGGTATCATTCCAAGTAGAGGGATGTTTACCGTTGGGTCAGCCATTATGCCTTTATCCAGAGAACGCAATGAGAGGAATTCATAAAAATATTCAGCCTGCATGAAAAGTGATATATAAAAATATATAATGAATATATTTATTTTAATAATGTTACTCTGTGAACTCAACATTGTGTCTTTTACTTCTGAATAAATAGAGAGTCCATTTTCTCCATATTTTGCATGATTTTATATGCTTTGATTATGTCTTTCTTCAGTTGCCTTTCTTCTACACCAGGCCTGCACAACTTGTAGAGGGAAATTAAAAATAATGGCAAGTCCCAAAGAAATGGTTGGTATCCCAATCATCTGTTTTGGTGGTTAGTGGTGAGAATGCAGTAATGGACTGCCAGTGTCAGTGGGGCCTGGAGGCATTGGAGATACCTCCCTTAGGGATTGGCAGGGTATCTTTAAGAATGGCAACATGGCAAATCCTTCCTGGTGGTGGAAACATTTGATGGCAGTGGGTTTATTTTTTGAGTTGTGCAGGCCCATATGTTGTGCAGATTTATTCTAGACTAAAGAATTTCAAACATTTGAGCTGTTTCTTGGGAAGGAAATGTTTAAAGCTCCTAATCATTTCATTTGGTCTCTTCTGCATCTCTTCTATTATATACTTTTTTAAAAATGTGGCTAACAAATTGTATCTAGTATCCTACAAATTGATCTACCATAGATTTGCATAAGACTATTAAAATGTTGATGGCTTCATTAGCATTCCTTTTCTGAATGTACCCTAACATGGAATTTGCCTTTTTTCACTCTATGTGTCTTTATACATCACTACATATATTTCCTTTATTGTGCAATAAGAAATTGGTGAGAACTGCACTGTACCGATAAATATATGTGAAGCAGGGGACTGTTTCCTCATTTATACTTACTTAAAACTGAATCTCATGTATTATTTGGTTGGCTATCCAAATAATAGTCAACCAAATAATACAACCCTTTACCTGCCCTCCGCCGTTTCTCAACCTGTGTGTGTGTGAGAGAGGGGGGGGGGAGGGAGAGAGAGAGAGAAAAAACCCTTTCAAACCCTTACTCCCCCCTTTGTTTCCCTTTCTCTCTCTGTCTCTCTCACACACAGATATACATTTGATTGCTTGAAAGGGACAGGCTGTGCTTTGCTTCTACCGTAAACACATGCATCCCACAATCATTCAGAATTGCCTGCCTTTTCGTCCTTTTCTCAAGCAGCAGCAGCCAGGTAGAGGTGGGGAGGGGAGCCGATTCCAACGGGCTGCATGGCTTTCTGTCTCATCACCAGAAACATCTCCAGGCACCAGGAGAGACATAACTCCTGGCCCTCACTGGATCAGCTGATCCGCGGGCCATGGTTAAGGGGCCCAGGTAACTGGGGAAAAGAAGGGCTGCCTCCTGGGCTGGCCATGCCCACCCCCTTCACTAGGGCTTATTGGGGGTAGGCCTTATATTAGGCCTACCGAAAAATCAGGGAAGGGCTTACTTTTGGGGTAGATTGCATTTTGGGGGAAACATGGTAGGAATCTACATTATTGATTCTTTTTTTCTTTTTTAACAAGTTGTAGTCTGTAAAATAAATACTTATTCCATAAATGCAAAGTTTATTCATGGATCCTCAGTAAGTAATTTCACCAAAGGCTTTTTGGAAATCCAAATATACAATGACAACAAGGTTACCCTTCATCCACATGTTTGTTAGCCGTTTCAAAAAACTCCCCAAAATTGTAAAAATTATCAACTTTTACTTATTTATAATGTCTCACTCCAGGAGAGAACGAAAACATGGCATTATTTTTCTTCCTGTGGTATAATTAAAGAGAATGCAGAATCTTGGAGAAATAAAGAAAAAAAACCTTTGAAATCATTTGTAAAAGATGTTTTTAAATACCATGACTGCTAATTAAGGATTACACTCAAACATTTTCCTTGTCAATAACAAGGCTTTCCACCGCCCCGAGTCCCTATTATTATTATTATTATTATTATTATTATTATTATTATTATTATTATTATTATTATTATTATTATTATTATTATTATTATTATTATTATTATTATTATTATTATTATTATTATTATTATTATTTGGTCTCTTGGAATTTTAGAAAAGATCCGTAGAATCTACAAGCTGCTTTTGGCCATACTTGAAAAATAGTGAGCCATCCTATAGCTTAGATAATGGCTTTGAAGTTTGGGACACAATTCTTCTAGCACATCATTACCAAGAACTATCTTTTGATTATTACCTTACGAAAATATAAATAATATTTTTTAAAGTTTACACTATGACAAGAAACAAAGATTTTGGTTTTAGATCACTTCCCTCCCCCACTTTTTCTACTTGTTGGTTTCAGTTTGCACAGAATACATAATATTTAATTCAATTCAATCTTCATTACAATTACAGACCAGCACATATATATATATAATATAGTATTTTCCAAATGTAAGCTCTCTATAAAAGAAATATGAAATTTCAGCCACTACTGTAAATAGCAAATACATTTAGCCGTAAAAGGTTTTTACTATACAGGGAGTCCTTGAGTTATGATGGCACTTGGAACCAGAATTTCCACTGCTAAGTGATACAGTCATTAAAAAGTGACATCCTGTGATCTCATTACTTAGCGATGGCAATCCCTACAGTCCAGTTGCCAATGTTAAGTGAGGATTGTGGGTCTTTAACAGTGGTGGGTTCCGGATCCCGTTGCAACTGGTACGGTGCAACGGGGCTGGAAGTCCACCCCATGAATGCATGCAGCACGTGCTCACACGCGTGCAGCGTGCGAATACGTACTTACCGCCCGCAATGTTCCACGATGCCTCCGCAACACTCCAGCTGTTCGGCAGAGCGCCGCACAAGTGCTGCACTCTCCGTGCACATGCGCAGAAGCCCCAAACATCTCAAATACAGGTAAGGAGCGCGGGCGGGCAGGTGGACCCTCTGGAGCACCAGGGCGTACCAGTCGTAACCCTGGTCTTTAAGCAAGCACCTCCTTGCAACTTCCTGCTGGTTTCCAACAACCAAAATAAGTAGAGAATTCAGCAGAAAATTACAAGTCCCAAATGGCTTGCAAGAAGATTGACAGGCAGAAAACTGGCTGCTACTGGGTGGTGGAGGCAGTGAAGGGCTGCTCAAGTGGCCAGAGTTGCGGTGCAAGCCTGGTGGGGCTTGGGATAGCAGCTGCCAGGTGGGAGAGGGTGTGTGAGACAGCACAAATGGCAGGAAGGTATGATGTGAGCATGATGAGGCTTGGGATGGCTACTGCCAGATGAGAGATGCAAGTATTAGGGTGATTAGGGCTTAGGGTGATTGCTGCTGCTGGGGGAAGGGTGCACAAACGTCTGTGAATGGCCAAAGACGATGGGTGAGTCAGGGATGTGTGATGTGAGCAGCAGCAAGGTTCTGAGAGCTGTAGAACCTCATTAGGGGAATATTGTTTCATGTTTCCCCTTTTGTGGACATAGATAAAATAATGCTTGATTGTTGTAAATTATCAAGAAGCTGGAAGAAGAGCAATATTTTTCTGGAGACTATGCCAAAGACTATAACATTTTTAAGGAGATGTAGATCTTTCTTTCAAAGCCATCTATAGTTCTATCGTAGTAGTAACTGATGAGAACTAGCCAAGCTGAACACTGAGATTTTAATTAAAATTTACTTTATAATCTATTTTTAAAAATTGAATTGCTGTACACCACCAGAGTCATCTTTTGTGAGATAGACAGCCATATGCATTTGATAAACAAACAAACAAATGATATCTCTTTGAATTCTCAAAACTCCACTTCTTTCATTTAGGAATTTACAAATATATGTTTTTATGATTAGGGAGGACAGCCTAATTAACTACTCAACTAACTCTATTTTTTCTTTTTGATTGCTTAATGGCATTTTTCCAAATTCAGAAAGACAAGCTGGCTTTTAATTTATTTATTTATTAAACTCATTTATATAGACAGCTATCTCACAATCAGCACCTCTGGAAGACATTCATCAGAGATAAAACAGTTAATAAGTGCATTAAAAATACAAAAGCAAACTAAAGAATATAAGAGGAATATGGGCAGTTATAAGTTATATTTGGTTAATGTAGCAAGAATTGCTGAGCAAAGACAATACCTTGATTTTATTTTATGTATTTTAAATAACCACAGTTAATAAAGCTATACCAATAATAATTTTATTAATATGCACACAATTAATTTTGAATTACCAAGTTACATGCTAAGTATCACATTTTTAGGCTATTCTTATTTTTATGGAATTTTTACTTTCTGTAACCACAGGAGGGAGCTCCAACATAAGGAATGTCTAATCCAGTTTTCCAACTTTGAAATAAATATTAAACCATTTAGACTGAAGAAACCTTTGGAAATGTAGTATAAATAAGGTGACCAGGTGTCCCGCTTCTGGCAGGACATTGCCGGGTTTTGAAAATTTGTCCCGTATCCCGCCACATTTTTAAAAAGTCCCGCCGCGGCGGTAGATTAAGCGGCCGGCCGGGAACTGGCTGCGTGGGGCTCGGCGGTGGGAAGGGGCTTCGTCCCCTCGGCAAAGAGAGTGGGAGACCTGCGCCAAAAGGCCTGAAAGGTGCGGGGTGTGGAGCTATGGGGTGGGCATGGCTTTGTGTTAGATGGGTTCGGAATGAGGAGTCCAGGCCGGTAAGATTCAAACGGCTTTATTATTAAACAGTAAAAGTAGAACTCGCAACTGTAGAACAAAAAGCGTGCGCCTTCTGTCTGACAGCTCCTTTTATATCGAGCTGTCAGACAGGGAACCAATCGGCGCGGTTCCCGCTCCCGGCCGCAGCCAGCCGCGTCCTGGCCAATCAGACGCGACTGGCTGTTGCCGGGGAATTTAAACAACTGTCAGAATACAACACTCCTTCCCCCCCAGCGAGTACGCATGCGGGCCCATTAGCATACGTACTCACTGAGGTAGGCGGGGCTACGCCGGACCCGCCCAGAACGCCGCAGAGTTCCAGCAGAAGTTGAAGGAGGAGGACGTGCCCGTTGCAGCTCCTCCCTGACGGGGGTGTAGCTCCAGGCCGCGTCACTGCGGCCTGCAATATTGCCGGAAGCCTTCGGAACGGGTAGGTGAAAGCGAGGGGGCGTGCCGTTCGGGGTGGAGCTGAACTCGGGTCCTTGATAGGCAGGGACAGGGTACGCCAGGCTTGTGTGTGTGTAGGCCTGCGGCGGTGTTGCGATTTGTGTGTCAGGGCGTATTGTTGATGTTGGAGGCGCGTCGGATTGTGGGCACCCCTGGAGGAGCTGATCTGCCGCCGACAGCCCCGGGTGCCGTCCGGGGGTGATGTTGTGGCCCGGAGGCCAGGGCGGCTTGATGGTTGGCCGGAGTTCCCGGAAGGCGGCCGTTCCGATGTCCGGCAGGCCCGGTTGTCGTGTTGGCTCCGTCAGGGCTGGAGATGGAGGGCGGCGCCTCAGTTGATCCAAGTGGCGCCACCACTCGGATCCATCTGGTCGTCCAACCCTGTAAGAGCAGGGGCCCGTTAATTCCCGGACGACTGCGGGGACCCATCGGGGATCCCCTGCAAAGTTCCTGGCGAAGATGGCGTCGCCCACGGCGAATTGGCGGGGAGGGGGAACCCCCAGGTTGCACGGCTGCACCTCGTTATAGAGGGGGTGCAGCCTGTCCAATTTGGTCCGCAGGCGGCGGCCCATCAGCAGCTCGGCGGGGCTTTTCCCTGTTGCCAGACAAGGCATAGAGTGCTGACCCATAAGGAAAGCATCTACCCTTGCGTGCCAATCCCCCCTATCCATCCTACCAAGGGCCTCCTTGGCCGAGCGGACGGCTCTCTCTGCGTGGCCGTTGGCGGCAGGGTGGTAGGGGGCGGTCGGCGCGTGGCGGATCCCCAGGGAGGCCAGGAATTCCTGGAAGGTGGCGGAGTGAAACTGAGGGCCGTTGTCGGAGACCAGGGTGTCCGTCAACCCGTGCGTCGAAAAAAGGCGCCTGAGCGCGCGCACGGTGCTCTCTGCGGTGGTGGAGGCCATCAGGATGACCTCCGCCCAGCGGGAGTAGGCGTCCACCACCACCCGCGAAGTCTATGTGGATCCTGGACCATGGGGATTTGGGGGTGTTCCAATCCCGGTGGGGAGCGGAGGAAGGGGCGAGGCCGGAGGCCTGGCATGCCTGGCAAGCGCCGACCCAGGCGGCCACCTCGTCGTCCATGTGGGGCCACCAGACATAGCTCCGGGCAAGGGCCTTCATGCGGGCTATGCCTGGGTGGTTGGCATGGAGGGACTCGAGTACCTGACAGCGAAGGGGAGGGGGAACAATGACCCGGTCGCCCCATAGCAAGCACCCGCTGTGGAGCGACAGCTCCAGCTGGCGGGTCTTGAAAGGCCGAAGGTCGTCCGGCAGCGCGCCAGAAGGCCACCCTCGCAGGACCCAGGTGGAGACTTGGGACAGGACAGGTTCGGCCTTGATTAGCGCGGCTACGTCCGACGACGTGAGAGGCAGGTCGGAGTCGGCCACGGACAGAACGGACAGGGCCGGCACCGGCTCCGGGTCCGTCTGGGGGAGGGGGCAGCGGTTGAGGGCGTCTGCATGCCCCAGCTGTTTCCCCGGACGGTAAAACAGCGTGTACTCGTACGCTGCGAGAAATTCCGTCCACCTGGTCATCCTGGGGGAGAGGATGGGTGGGGTGGGCCGGTCACCGGCCAGAAGCCCAAGGAGCGGCTTGTGGTCGGTGAAGACGGAAAAGGGGCGGCCGTACAGGTACTCGTGGAACCGTTTAATCCCGGACACTACAGCCAGGGCCTCCTTGTCTATCTGGCTGTAGTTGCGCTCCGTAGGAGACAGAGTCCGGGAGTAAAAGGCAATGGGGGCTTCTGAGCCATCGGGCAGGACATGGCTCAGGACAGCCCCCAGGCCGTAGGGGGAGGCATCAGATGCTAACGTCAATGGCATGCTGTCAGAGTACTGAACGAGCACGGTCTTTGACGTCAGCATTTCTTTGACAGCCGCGAACGCATGCGCTTCGCGGCTGCCCCAGCGCCAGGCCGCGGAGCGATCGAGCAATCGATGGAGCGGCTCGGCTAGTGACGCCTTATGGGAATGAAGGGCGCATAGAAGTTGAGTAGGCCGAGGAAGGCCTGCAGCTCCGTTTTGGAGGCAGGAGTGGGGGCGTTGCGCATCGCCTCGACCTTGGAGGGGGTGGGGTGAATGTCCTGGGCGTCTACTAGGAAGCCCAGGAATTCTACCCGCGGCACAGCAAACTTGCATTTGCTGAGCTTCAATTTGAAACCCGCGCCCCTGAAAATCGTGAGGACCTTCCGGAGTACTTCGGCGACGTCTGAGAGGCTGGAAGCAGCTATCAGGACGTCGTCGAAGTACGGAACGACGCCCGGAAGCCCGTGGAGCAGTCGCTCCATGAGGCTCTGGAAGATCCCCAGGGCAATGGAGACGCCGAATTGGAGGCGGTGACAGCGAAAAGCTCCTCGGTGGGTGACGATGGTCTGTGCTTCAGCCGCATCGTCGTCCACCAGGAGCTGCTGGTAGGCCTGCGCCATATCCAGCTTCACGAAGATGCAGCCCTGCCCCAAGGAATGGAGCAGGTGCTGCACCACCGGGACCGGATATGGGTTCACCTGAAGCCCGCGGTTGATCGTTGACTTATAGTCGGCGCAGATGCGTATGGAACCGTCGGGCTTGATGGGGACCACAATGGGGGTCTCCCATTTCGCCTGGTCGACGGGCTCCAGTATGCCCTGCGCCACGAGACGATCAAGCTCCGCGTCAACCCGTGGCTTCAGGGCGAACGGCAGCCTGCGGGCCTTGAGCCGAATTGGAGCAACCTGAGGGTCGAGGTTGTGGGAAACCGGGGTGCCCTTGTACGAGCCCAGAGCCCCATCAAAGATGTCGGGGAAATCCGCTAGGACGGCATCCACGGGTGAGGTGGTAGGCACCTGGTGCACTCGCTGGACTGAGAAGCCCAGGGCGGAAAACCAGTCCAGGCCTATGAGAGCGGTAAGGGGGCGCCTGACAACTAGGATGGGCAGGAGACCCTTGAACCGCCCGTATCGGACTAGGATGCAGTGTTGGCCTAGCACCGCTATTGGGTTGCCCTGGTAGTCCTTGAGCAGAGTCTCAGGCTCGGACAGGTCCCCGGGTTTAAGCGTAGGGCAGAGGCTGGCCAGTTGAGGCCAGGATATGAGGGACTGGGACGAGCCCGAGTCGACCTCCATGGCTAGAGGGTGGCCGTTGAGGAGAAGGGTGGTGGAAATTCGCCTACGGTCATCCGGAGGCAGTGGAACGGTGTCCCCGAGGTCGGTCATGGTGAAGCAGTCGGCCTTGGGTTGCGGCCGGCGGAGGGGGCAGGGCTGGCAGGGTGGCTCGGCAGACGCGGGCGATGTGGCCCTTGCAGTTACATCTGCGGCATATGGTGGCCCTGAATGGGCAGTCGTTTCTGGGGTGGGCGCCGCCGCACCCGATGCACGCCGTGGCCGCTTGGCGGGAAGGCTGGGCCCTAGCGCGGCTCCGGTTCGTGGCCTGTAGACGTGCCACCTGGTCGTAGGCCGCGAAGTCCTCCAGCGGGTCGAGGGGGGCCAGCTCGTCAATGAGGCAGGCCCGCGGAGAAGGCGACGGTTGCGCTGTCTGACCCTGGCACATCTCGGAGGTGGCGGCCTTGGCCAGTTCGGCGGCCCTGGCCTCCTCAACTGCCTGCTCCAAGGCGATGTCCAAGCGGGCAAGTAGCCTGCATCTCAGTTTAATGTCCTTCAGCCCGCAGACGAACTGCTCCACCAAGGATTTGTCTAGGAAGGGAGCAGGGAAGTCACACAGCATGGCTGAGGCGCGCAGGGCCTGTAGGAAGTCGGCAACCGACTGGGTGGGCTGTTGGCGGCATTGGCGGTAGGCGAAGCGGCAAGATATCTTAGAGGGCGCCGGGGCGAAGTGGGCCTTGAGGCAGGCCAGTAACGTGTCCCATGCCATGTCCTGGACGGCTGCTGGCGCGGCGATGTTCCACGCCACAGCGTAGACGGCGCGCCCGCCGCAGCCCAGGAAGAGCCCCAGCCTCCTAGCCGGGGTGAGTTCCCCGTGGTCGCCCGCGAGGAGGAAGCATTCGAACCGGGCGAGGAACGACGCCCATGATTCAGAATTAGCGTCGTACGGCACGAAGGGTGGAAGGGTGGCCATAGAGGCGCAAGGCCGTCAGCCGAAAGGCTCATTTTCTGAGGAAAAGTTTGATGGAGATGTCTCTTCGGTCCCGTAGGGAGAAGAGCTGCGTCGCAGGAGGGAATCAGTACCGGCCCCAGTCCTTGTCGCCAGTGTTAGATGGGTTCGGAATGAGGAGTCCAGGCCGGTAAGATTCAAACGGCTTTATTATTAAACAGTAAAAGTAGAACTCACAACTGTAGAACAAAAAGCGCGTGCCTTCTGTCTGACAGCTCCTTTTATATCGAGCTGTCAGACAGGGAACCAATCGGCGCGGTTCCTGCTCCCGGCCGCAGCCAGCCGCGTCCTGGCCAGACACGACTGGCTGTTGCCGGGGAATTTAAACAACTGTCAGAATACAACATTTTGGGCTTTTTGCCCCCGAAGCGCCGTGGTGAGTCTCTGGAGGGAAGGAGAGTGAGAGCCGTGCGGGCGGAGGAAACAGAGGAAGGGGAGAGCGAGGAGTTTCTCCGGGCGGTGTGGGGGGGAAGGCGGGTGGGAAGGCCCCCTTGAGTCAGGCTGGAGCGCTGGAGGGACAGGGGGTGGGGGGTGCCGGCGGCTTGGGACGCAGAGGCTTTTCTCCCCTGGAGGAAGGCAAAGGGGTGAGGCGAGGCGGTGGC